>CM075339.1:20559043-23399605 GCA_037788925.1 Mytilus galloprovincialis
TGCATGGACCCCTATTTTTTAAAACAGCAATTTGTTTCATTTTGCAAGGAGATTATGTGACCCAAATTTTATAAAACTGTAAATAGCGCAATTTTTCTAATTTTGATAAACATGCAGCAAAAAATTACGTTTTTTCCTCTATTCATGAACATTTGATAAATATAGAGTAATTTCGGAATAAAAATTGCATAATTTTTAATGATACTTATAAAATACAGAAATTACCAATTATTTAACAAAAACCATTTTGTGTTTATCTTTTAAAACAAAAAAGTTATGTCTTTCTTTCGAAAAAGAAAATACGTACACAAATCTGAATTTTGAGCAAATATACAAAATTTCGAACTCATTTAACTCAAAAAGTAGCACATGAAGGTATATTTTTTATTACATATTTGATTTAATGAGGTAAAAAATAGCCTATATGCAAATTTTCATCAACTTGTAAATACAGGTTCAATACTGTATCGTATGCCCTTAAAAGTAACAACACTTAAACAATACCACACCAAAATAAAGTAAGATGAAAATACATTGTATAACAAAGAATGCCAAAAATATAACGCACACAACCTTCTTAAAAAAAAACAAATTTGGTATATTGAATACTAGTATATTACAAAATGTAAAACCAAGAAACATTCGAATTAAAAACAAATAGTTCAATTACTTGTAGTAGTTATTGCTTCAATATTGTTGACAATGCAAATTCTGAAAATAAACAACTTTGAATTTTAGAATTTAAAATAGAAATATATATATAGGGTAGACTTTTTTTAATTTAATTTAATTTCTTATATTCTTTAAAGTTAAACGTCTAATTTGTGTATTCATCGGCAATCGATTTAAGCACAGACATTCTTTTGAAACCAATTGACAGGCACATTAACATTTTCTACCCATTTGAATCGACCCGAATCGATTTCAGTCAGATTGAGCGTATCACTTGAAGAACAACTTTCAAAACAACCTGTCCAGAAGAGTTTTTAAATACCAGTACGTAACACTTTTAACAAGAGAACTTAGTATCATACCATCATAACATATATGAGAAGAACATAACCCGTGTCATGCCAACAACTGGTTTTTAAATTATTGTGTTTAGTTCCGATGCAAAGACCCTATAAGTGAATCAATGTTAACGCCAAAATATGCAATCTCTAATGACCTGAGAACTGTATCGTAACTATATCCCTTCTTAATAAGTCTATTTAAAGGTTTTGTTGGCTTCTGAGGTGAATACTGACATTTTTGTGCTTTATAAAGAATATTTCCATAAAAAATTGGATGTGAAATACTTGAACGTATAAGAAGTCTGCATGTTAAGCTATATTTACGAATGATGTCCTTATACCGATGATAAAACTTAGTAAATGTTTTGACTAGTTTGTGATATCGAAAAGCCTGGTGTAATAATTTTTCAGTAATACGTAAATTTCTCTCGTTAAAATCTAAAACATTGTTACAAACACGAGCAAATCGTACAAGTTGAGGTATATCAACACCGTAAGATGATGAAAATGGATAATTAACGATAGGAAATGAAAAATCATCTCTTTTATGATATATTTTAGTATTAAGCTTTCCGTTGATGATATAGATATCAAGATCGAGGAAAAAGGACAGTGGTCATTGTTAGTATTAGCTTTATTTAAAGTAAGTTCAACAGGATAAATTTATGTATGTGTCGTGTTCAATTAAGTTGCAGATTTGTACCTGTTATAATATTATACATGTTTTAATATTGAATATAGGACTTAGTATTTTCGCTCAGTTATTATAAACACTGTTTGATCTTATATTTGCTTCATGAATATATATTCCCCAAAATAGGCATTCGCGTATATTTGTTTATTTTTTAAAGATAAAGATACATCTAAATCTGAAAATTGTACAGGTATTGTAATCAATATGCTGTGGGAAAATTGTATATTCTATATTTTTACAAAAGGCTTGATATATATACTGTAAACCAACTTATTTTTTGCGGATATTTTATTTCGCGATTAGCCCTTTCTAGTCCATTTCGCGGCGATTACATTTTGCGATTCTCCAATTTACTTGATGTAGTTATAGATGAAATAATCCAAGTTTTACAAATTCACGACGATTTATATTCGCGTTATTTATCTCCTCGCGAAAGTCGCGAAAATAAGTTTGTTTATAGTAATCCTGGTACTTTTGATAACTATTGATAGATATTGTAAAACAATAATATTTTAAATCCATGTCATATTGGTTATCCAGTAAAAGTAGGACATCTGATCAAGTGTTTGTATTAAAAACTATGTATGGACACCAGTATGAAAGGTTGGGAACTGTTTGCATGCCTTGTTGATTCTCAAAGGATTTGACAAAATCGTTGCTTTTTGGTTTAAAATGCTAGTTACGAAAACACAACGTATGTTTCAAATTGTGTGCAATCATGAGAGGTATGTACAAAAAAAGGGAATTTTGTGTTAACATAGACAATGTTGTTACTCTAAATTTTCACTCTCAAATTATTGTAAAGCAAGGAGATGTAGGTAGAAGGTCTGAACCCTTTTCAAGATTTTTAAAATGATTTGCCGATTTTAACTTTTTTGGTGATGCATATCGAATTTCTTTTGTATGAAATACTGCCGACTTATTTTCTGTGAATAACGTAACTGTAGGTCCGTATTAAGAAACAGAAAATAAACCTGTTTAATGCTATTTAAGTTTTTTTAGTATAAAAACACATACAACAGACAAGTCTAAAAAGGAGGTAACACACTTGATGACAATATATATCGTGAAAGTTTAAAGTTATTATTACATAAAGGATCATAAAGCTTTGGAAGTGAGTATCATCTGGTAAAGTATTTCTTCAAATAATTCAATCTATGTTTTGTCTTCTTGGAATTAAGCCTTTCAAGTCATATCCATTTTAGATATAACCAAATGTCAAACATTGACAAATTAAACTGCATATATTTCTTATTTTGTTTCGCTTGACTTAGCCGATTCGCTTATATAAGACCATTCCATCAAAATGATCTTTATACAGGTGTTTGGGATCAACTCATCAATGAAGTGTCCAGTAATGGTAATTGTTCCGATTCAAATATATACACTCTTTATGTGTATTCGTTAAGTAAATAGTAAAACGCATTTGGGAAATTGTGGATATGAAAGTATAAAGTATAACTATGACGACGGTACTTTCAAAATAAGGTATTTCGTTATCTCATGTTTTGATATACCGTTATTTCGAATGCATATTTAATGTTTAGTTTATTTTTCCGGGGGATGGGGGTGGGTGTAGTTATTGGACAGCGAATTATCCGTATGGTAGCCTCGTTAACCAAGAAAGCATATGCAGTTCTCTTAAGATGCATTTACTGGAGTGGCCGTTGGGTATCATGATCATATTTAAGGAAGGAAAATAGGGTGTTTTTATTTTACTAGTTATACATATGGTCTGATATTGATCTCATAAATAGATTGGATTTAAGTTTTAACAGAATAATACAATAGTCGACACTTTAAAAATACTCAGCTATAGAAGAGGAGCGAAAGATACCAGAGAGACAGTCTGATTCATAAATCGAAAAAAACTGACAACACCATGGCTAAAAATGAAAAAGACAAATAGACATATAATAGTAGTACACATGACACAACATAGAAAACTAAAGACTAAGCAACACAAACCCCACCAAAAACTGGGGGTGATCTCATTTGCTCCGGAAGGGATGATTTCAACTTCACCATTTGGAACTCTTGGTTTGATAGGTTCCTTCTGACCAGCAACCCTCTGTCAAGAAAATCATGATAGGAAACACTAGCACGGGAATATCGTATCAATTGAGAGATATATACCCCGTATGCAGTGCTGTTGAAATGTTGCTACTTAGAAATGATAAGTTCACAATTGGAAAGCTCAAATCATCTCTTTTGTCGTCTTGTTTTCAACCAACCCTCATTGTCAATTTCAAGATTTAAGTCAAGATATGAGGCCGACTTAACTGTATTCGTTGTTTCCTTTATTTGTAGTTCGATGGGATAGATGCATTCAACATAGTTACCAAATTTTGAATTATTTAGTCAGAGAACATCATCTATATAGCGAAAAGTAAAGTTAAAGGATAGTGCTAACTTCTTATCTTTCATCCTTAGAAGTTCCTGTATGAAGTAAGCCTCATAATAAGAAAGAACCGAGTTGGCAAGAAGAGGGCCACAATTGTTTCCTATTAAAATGCTGACAGTCTGTTGAAAAACACGTCCCCCAAACGTAACAAATATGTTGTCAATCAAGAAATCAATCATCTTGATAATGTCAGTTTCAGAATGTTTTTTGTTTAAATCAGAGTGATCCTTTACAATGTATTTATCCCTATCTAAGACTAGATACTTGTATCCACGTTGGCCATTCTTTTATGAAACAAAGCAATAACAACTCTTTCAATTTGTTTTTAAGTTTGGAATGTGGAATGCTTATAGCACATGAGAATACTATCAATATTAACCTATATTATCCATTCCATATCGTCATGAACATTTACTTGAAATTGATACGTGAGTAGAAAGGAAAGACTTAACAATCTTTTAACTGATATATATGAACAGTATACGAAATCTGAAGTAACATTCAAAGAACGGTGTGAATTTTGTGAAAATGGCGATAAAGTTCATAAATCTAATGCAGACAAGCCTTGGTTTACTGATGAATGCAAAACATTATATTTAACAAATACCGCTCGGATGAAAACTGATTTAAATTTAACCTTGCAAAGCAAAATTATCAGTGCTGCGAAACAAGACTTTAAAGACATTATAAGAATCAACGAGGAAATATGCTGTCGGCACTAAGGAAGAAAAATCCGAAACGTTTCTATAAGAATTTTAAAAACCTAAAAAGCGCGTTATAAATAACATTTCATTGGACCAATTCGAGGAGCATTTAAAAATAAACTTGTCTAAACCTCCCGAAGTGAATGTTGGAACGAGTGATACTCCGGAAACAATTTTTGATGAACTAGATCCTCCGTGTACAGAAAACGAACTTGATTCGTGCATCAAACAATTAAAAACAGACAAGTCGACTGGTTATGGTACTGTTTGGTAAAACTTTTTTGAAACCTGTACTTTGCAAACTGTTCAACAATATTTTATGTTCTGGAAATTTTCCTGAAATATGGGTGAAATGTGTTTTAATTCCAGTTTTTAAGAAAGGAAATCTTGACGATCCTGGAAACTACATAGGTTTTTCGTTGGTGTCACATTTAGGAAAACTATCTACGTCGTTGATTAATTCAAGACTTATAACATGGTGCAAGATTAACAACACTCTGACAGATGCACAATTTGGATTCCATCCTGGATACGGCACTTCTGATGTCATCTTCTGCCTTCATTCCCTGATTTCTAAGTCATTAAGAAATCTTTGCTGTTTCATCGATTATATTAAAGCCTTTGATAGTGTTTTTCATGGAAAATTGTGGTTGAGATTAGTTAGATGTGGCATTACTGGAAGACTTCTTACTGTAATTAAATCTATGTATTCTAAATTGAAAACTTGTATAAAGTATAATGGAAAAAACAGATTTTTTTTTATTGTAATACTGGTTTGATGCCAGGGGAATCTTCATCCCCTTTATTATACTCGTCTTATATCTATGATATGGAAGTAGAGCCAATTAGTAATGGCTGTCAGTCATATGAATTGAAATCTTTAAATTCATTTTTACTTATATATGCAGACGACACTGTTTTATTTAGTGAGAACATAGATGATCTGCAAAATATGATAAATGCTGTAAACTCTTCTGCAGAGGAATATGGTTTATAAATTAATATATCTAAAACTAAAGTAGTCGTGTTTAGAAATAGAGGTAGTGTAATAAGTCAGGGAAAATTGTTTTTGAATAACAACCAAATAGATATATATATGACAGTTTTGTATATTTTGGTATTCCTTTTTATTATAATGGCAGTTTTTTAAATACACAAAGAATGCTAGCCAATCAAGGAAGAAAAGCTGTTTTTGCTTTATGTAGTAAAATTTTAGATGAATATTATAACTGTGAAACGTTACTGTCCTTATTTGATACTTATGTATCTCGTTTACTTAATTATAGCTGTGAAGTGTGGGGTAATCATAAAGCTGAAAATATAGAGAAAGTACATTTATATTTTTAAAACGAATTCTAAAGGTTAGAAAAACTGCTGTTAATAACATGGTTTACTGTGAATTTGGACGTTATCTTATGTATTATGAAAGACAAAGACGAAGGATTCAGTATTAAATACTGATAACTGTATACTTAAAGCATGTTATGATGATATGTAGGAGAGAGTTCATTTAAAAAAGACAAAGACAAATCGAATTGGGCTTGTTCAGTCAAAGATATTTTATGTAGTTATGGTTTTCATGATGTATGGCTAAAACAAAGCGTAATTAAGGTTGATATATTCATACATGAGTTAAAAAAAAGAATGAAAGATACCTTTATTGCCGATGTTAATGGCTTTTTTAATAATTCATCAAAATGTATACTTTATAGATATATATATATGACTCAGATATACTGCAATTTTATTTATATAGACCTGTTAATCAAATATATAAACCTTTTATATGTTAATATCGTATCTCCTCCCATAGCCTCAATATAGAAACAGGCAGATATTACAATGCATATAGAGAAAATAGATTGTGTACTATGTACAATAACAATATAGTAGAAGATGAATACTACGTTATGCTAGAATGTAATAGATATAGTGATGTAAGGAAACTATACATCAAGAAATATTATTGGCAATATCCATCCTCTTTTAAACTTATACAGTTGATATCAGTTCACAATGTGAAAGAACTTAATAATTTAGGTAAAATTTTGTTTAATATTGAAAATATTCGTAATATTTAGTTGTATTACGTATTTATCATATGGATTTATTTTCATTCTCTGCCATACATGTATTGTGTATAATTATTGTATTTATATTTCACTGATGCATTCAAAAAATATTGTAATATTGTATATTCTATAAGCTGTATTGCTTCTGAATAAATTATCATTATACTTATGTGTGAGGTTATAAACTACTAGATGATTAGAAATAAGTTATAATAATTATTATGACAATCATCCTTGTTAAACACATTTTTAAATAGACTGTCCTTCTGCAAATGAGAAAAAACAACAACATTGGTAATACATATGATTTGTTTCTGTAACCCAATAACACATTTTTTTTTAAATTCATATACAAACAGTTATTCAATTAGAGTAATACGTTTAACGTTACTAATATCTAAACAACAACAAAAAAAAACCCGACCATGATATCAGCTTGTTATCTGAAGTGTTAATTTCCTTCTTTCTGTTTACATCATTCAATATGGCAGAGTGTCTTAAGTCCTGTGAAATATGCGAGATTTATCCAGGAATCCGGTTTTGTATGGATTGTGAGCAGTTTTTCTGTGAGTCATGTGAAGGATCACATTTAAAAACTAAACCATGTAGGGATCATGTTTTTCAAAATTCCGACGATGCAACAGCTGCAGTAAAAACATCCTTTTGTAAACTTCACGAGGAAAAATTTACTTACTTTTGTGATACATGTACATTGTTGATATGTAATATTTGTTTGTCAAAAACTCACAAGACTCATGATTTCTGCCTGATAAATGATGCTGCTTTCAAACTACGATCAAGCTTTAGTAACGAAGTACAAAAAGCAGAAAACACCATCAAGATAGCAAAAGATAAGATTGGAATTTCACAATTGATTCTTAAAAACTTTGAAAATCAAGCTGACATGGCTAAGAAGAATATTGAGGAAAAAGTGGTTGTCCTAGAAAATGTATTTAATGACACAAAAGATAAGTATTTAAAGTCAATCGATCAACACAAAACTAAACAATACCAGGAGAAAGGGCAAGACTTGTCAAAAACCTTAAAGGCCAATCCCGAAGTTTCTATGAAGACTGTGTTACCATCAAATGTCCAGTTTCACCCGTCTTCAACAAATCCTGATGCAGAAAAACTTATTGGGAATGTAAACTTCATCAAACCGGTGGTTTAAAATATTCAAGTTGTTGATACAGTCCTATTAAAACAGTGTCTATATGACATCTTCATACTTTATTTTACTGTCAAATCAATGTGAAGGAACGGATTATAAAAAAACTGGAGGAATTGTATACATGAATTTTCTGAATTGTTCTAATTGTTCAAGTTCGTTTTTCTTAAGAATGAGTAATATTTGTGTCAAATATATGAGTGAAATGACATATTGTTATAGAATTCCCTTGTAAATGCACACACCTTACATAAGGCTATAATACTGTAATCATATGCGGTTTTTCTTCTTTTAAAAGTGACAAAAGGGCGTCATATCTATATCAAAATATATTTGTAACTGCCCTTGTAGCATAATTTTCTTTTTATTGATTTATAACTCCATCATAAACAAAAAAGTATAAAGGACTTTATTTATCAATAAATTCTTCATAAAGGTGAAATAACTCGCACATTAAACTTAAAATACTTAAATGCTTAATAATTTTGAAATAAAAAAATCCACCAATGGGTCAAACTGCCATATTCCTGACTTTGTACGGGACATTTTAAAAAGAGGTTATTGAAGTATTAAAACATGCCAACCATAGATTTGTAGAAATTTTAGTCTTTTAACAGGATTAAATCGTCAAACACGTATCTTTGGCTCATATATTTGTTTTTGTGCTATTAAAATCAGAACAACTCATGCAAGCCATATGTTAATTTTCAGTTCTCTCAATTCCTTTGTCAACAAAAAAAGTCCAAAAAATATATATGGCTAGTATGTGTATTCCATAAAACAATCAATTACCAGACATATCAGAGGCGTCCACAGAGCAATAAGCCAATTTTATAGCCAAATTAAATAGCACAAATAAACCAAAACTAACAAAATATGTGTCAATTCTAGATAAGGCAACCCTGGCTTTGGTTGGAAAAATAAAGTGGGTCGACTGAATTAAACATGTTATCTACACTAAATTTACAAAAAATGAGGTATTGATCAGTTATATTTCACGAAAGCATAACAGCGCTGTCTACTTGGCCGATTTTATCTTCGGGCTCACTTTAAACTTTGTACAGACAAAATGGTAGTGTTAATCATTGTTAAACTATGCTCTGCCTATCTAGGTAAGTTGTTGAAATGGCGAAACACACACTACCAACAGGACAGAACAGAACCATAAAATGTGCTCAATACTACAGAAAGCTGTCTTGTATTCTCAGAGTTGTTGGTTGAAAACTGCCACTAAAGTGTGGTACCACAATTGATTTTCCCCTTAGTACTTTATAATTAATTAATTAATTAATTAATTAATTAATTATATTATTGATTTTGCTTATATGCATACCTTTTTAATTTGAGTTCCAATACAAAACCTTGCAAGTACGTGCATAGTTGTTTAACTTGTAAATCAAAAACGTAGGACCTCTTAGAAACAGTCCTATTTGTTATAAATCAGTGCTTTAATTTTTTTTCATGTCTTCTTTTTTTTCTTATTATGCCATTTTGAAGTCTTGTTATGCTAACTATACGTTATTGATTTAGCTCAAAATCTAAAGTCATATGCCGGTCTATAATTGCGTAAATTACTATCATTTGGATTTGGTTTTTATAATTGGCTCATTGGTTATCAAGTATACCAAATCTCCTAACGTTATCGTAATTTTAGCGGCATACAATTTACTGGACAGATTATCAATTAAACTATCCCATACAGTGTTGGTAAATTATTATTGATTGATAGTTAGTGTTTATTGTGTGTTTTCTTGATGGTCAGTTTTTATTAGTCATAAAGCCGGAGTGAAACACTGACCTTCGATTGGTAAACTGACAATCTAATTCAATTGAGATTATAGTCAGGCGCAACTGTCACTTGCGGGATTCGAATTCACAACATCAGTGATGAAAGGCTGGTGATACAGTAGTTCGAAAACTTTGTTCACTCGGCCATTGATGCTACTTATTAGTGAATGACTGATCGGAGAATTCATGTATTTATGATGTGCCCTCTACAAGACATTTGTTCTACATGCACACGTATAAAATTTACGGTTTTTATCCAACGCAATCATTTGAACGTTGTTTTGAATTTAGAATATATTTTTTCAGTTAGGCTTGTTTTATATTTTTCTTCGGGTTTATATTTTACGATAGATATTTAGCTAATCTGCAATCAATTCTAGCTTCAAACCTTATATATCAACTACCGTGTTACAATGGATATAGGAAGATTTGGTATGAGTGCCAATAAGACAAACTCTTCATCTAAATAACAATTTATAAAGGTGAACCACTATAGGTCAATGTACGGCCTTCAACACGAAGCCTTGACTCACACCGAAAAACAAGTTATAAAGGACCCCAACATTACTAGTGTAAATGTAAAACCATTCAAACGGGAAAACCAACGGTCTAATCTATATAAAAAGTCTACTTTTTACTGACGAGGAAAGGTAGCACTCGGCCACATACAGCTGAATTATTATCGTTCAGTCTGGATGGTTGAATGGTCTAGAACGGCGACAACATTGCAGGCGGTGTTGTTTTGATATCCAAATAGCGGAAGTGTGAATCTTTGCGAGGGGTGAACAAACATTTGCGCTTCTGCAAATTTGCAGATTTAACATTTTTGCTGATATTTAGAGTTGTTATGAAGAAAAAATGAAGCTCTCAGCCGTGCTTCACCTTCACTGGTGTTCGAATTGATGGATCACTAGGCAACCGAAAGCTGAATTATTATTGTTCAGAGTCCAAGTGGTCTCTAGCGATGGACACAGTGCAGTCTGTGATGTCCTGATATCCCAATAGCTTGAGTTGGAATTCATGTGTGAGAACAGCAAAAAATTGCTGCATATTTAAAATTTGTGTGCTGATATTAAGTAATGGGGGGGGAGGGTTTTTAGACGTGTGTCTTCTTCACATGTTATCCAATTTATTTCTGTGACTGTATTTCACAATCCTTTACAATAGATTTTTTATCTAATCTGCAACAAATACCATCTTTATTCCCTAATATTCATGAACTGTGTTACAACTTTGGATTATTCTGACGGAGAACGATACCACAAGGTCTTAGAAAGCTGAATTTGAATAGGTCAGTCTAGGTAGTCGAGTGGTATAGATCGATGAACACAGTGCAGACGGTGTTGTCTCGATAAAAAAAATTGCATGATTTTGATTGCCGGCGAGGGAAAAACAAAAATGTGCTTCCACAAATTTTCAGATTTAACATTGTTGTGCTGATATTTAGAATATAAAATGTGTTTTCAGCTGTGTGTAACCTTCACTGGTGATCCAATGGATGGATTTGTCATAGAGTAGTCAGATGTTGCGACGTACTTATCAAAATGATTATTTCTTTGAATATATAATTTGATCCTTTACCATTGCTATTTAGCTAATCTGCATTAAATACAACTACCTGCTTATATATCATGTACTGTATTACACCTCTGCTGACGGGGAATGGTAACACTAGGCGACTGGAAGCTGAAGCATGTACAGTCTAGATGACCGAGTAGTCTAGAGCACTGGACACAGTGCAGGCGGGTATTGAATCCGATATCCCAATATCATGAGTTCGAATCCCGGCGAGGGAAGAACAAAACTTTTGTAAATTTTCAGTTTTAACATAATTATGGGGTTCGTGTTGTTTATTCTTTAGTTTTCTATGTTGTGTCGTGTGTACTATTGTTTTTCTGTTTGTCTTTTTTATTTTTAGCCATGACGTTGTCAGTTTGTTTTAGATTTAGATTTATGAGTTTTACTGTCCCTTTGGTATCTTTCGTCCCTCTTTTATGCTTATATTTAGTGGAGTTTATATATAGAGAGAAATATTCAGCGGATGGTCGCAATACACATACTTTCGCTTTTTGCTCCGGAGTTTCATATTTTTCTAATTTTAATAGTTTGATTAGTTATTACATTGACAATTTGCTTTTTAAAGGCAATGACTCAAATACAAATATCTGTTTTTCGGCATTTCAATTTCGGTTGAAAGACTTAATTAAAAATTTCAACAGTATGCTTTTTTAGGTTTGAGTCATTTTTATATAACACTGAATTTAGATAAAGCAAAGTCCAATTAATTTCTTCCTTCATCCACATATTTTAATCTGAATAACATTATAAACCCAATCTTGGTTAACCATGTTAACCGGAAAACAAGCATAACGTATCTTCTAGGTGTTCAACATTTCGTTAGGTAAATATGGCACAGTGTCCTGTTAGATTCTGTGAAATCTGTGAAAGTTCTCCATCAAATAGGTTTTGTCAAAACTGTGAACAGCTTTTCTGCCATCAATGTGAGATATTACATTTAAAAACTAAAGCATGCAGGAATCATATTTTTCAAGATGCCGACAAAGCCAATGTTGAAGTGAAAACACCCGTATGTGTACAGCACGAGGAAACGTTTACTCATTATTGTAAAACGTGCAAAACACTGATCTGTTACATATGTTTGCCGACAACACATAAGAAACACAATTTCTGTCTTATAGAAGATGAGGCTAAAGAACTGCGATACAGCTTAGATAACGACATGCGGAACGCTACAGATCGAATTAAGAGTGCTCAAAAGAAAATAAACTGGTCTTATTCAGATCTCTGTACGTTCAAAAACCAAGCGGAAAAGTCAAAGAAGAATATTGAGCAGAGAGTTGCTGTAATTGTAAGTACTTTCAATACCACAAAAGATGCTTATTTGAAGTCAATTGACGAACACAAAACAGAGGAATCACTAAAGATGGGACAAGACATTTTGAAAATGGTAAATGCAACTGACAATTGCCAGGAGGCCCTAAATAAAATGAAAAGTTCGATTGATGAAAAAAATGACATTGCTTTATTAAATTCATTCAGTGACATGAAAAACACTCTAAAGTCAATTTCGGACATCAGTAATTGGACAAAATTACCAGTACGGGTCCAGTTTGAACCATCTTTACGGAAACCCGAACCGGAAAAATTGATTGGAAGTATGAGCTTCCTAAAGTCACTGGTTAAAGAAATACCAAAATATGAACAAAGCTTGATTGAAATGTATGCATATCCCCTTTATTGAAATTCGTTCTATCGAAACAGTTTCAAAGGTACAATAAGCACTGCTGACTTTTGCTTTTCAGGATTATTCTAAGAACTTCTTAGTTGAATTTAAAAGGCGACTGACTGTTTACCGTATAGAAGAAACAATATTAGTGTCATTTGAATTCACGACTATATGCAAACTGTGATCTATAATCTACATTTATAAATAAGTATTTCTATCTGTTACTACCCTTTAAAACATATGGGAGTTTATATTTTTAAATTAATTAACATAATTTTTTTTTACTGTTTTCAGTCCTTTGAATTAGTCCATATTTAACCTAGTTAATCGTGTAGTTTCGAGTGCTAAATTCAGTGAATAATATGTTGGTCGACACTGTTAGGCAACATTTTGATATATACTGGAACACACCTGTGAAATCACCGGCATTTATAATGTAAACTGTTGTTGGATGATTTTTGGTAAAACGATTTTATGACTGGAGTATATCAGGAAAGGTTTCAAAAGACAAAGGTACTTTGGGACAGGACAAAGTAAATGTATTATCACAGTATACAGAAAAGACGAATATAATTGTACTGTCACCATGTAACTATGTTTATGTGCAATTTTTAAACAGTCCTAAACGGACGTCTTGTCTATGTCACAAAAAGTCAGTCTGATGACGGTAACCAAATATTGATGCCTTTATTTTAATTTTCCTCTTAAAATAGCCAAAATTAATTAATCATCAGCAAGGATGACAAATTGAACTATGCATGGTTCCTATTTGACACAAAGGAATGATGATTAATTCATTGTTGAAGGAAGAGAAGTGGCAAACTGAATTTGGACTTCTCATTTAATAGTTTAGATATGTATGTCTATAAGATATGTTTTATCAATCGGCAGCTTTATTTTTAACAATGCTTATAAAGTGCCTTTAAGAAATGTATATATGCTTATATGAGTTGAAAAGTATGCATTCTTGGTAAACGTTTGAAAAATAAGATATTTGTATCGGTCAATAAAAAACTTGACATAGTTGACTCTATGAGTATCTAGATAAACGATGATATAGGAAGGCTTGTAAAAAAATGTGAAATAACAAAAATTCCTAACCCCTAGAAAAATTCAGTACGGAACAAATCAAATGGTAAGATCAAAAGCTCAAACACATCAAACGAATGGATATCAACTGTCATATTATTTTATGGTAAGGTATGGTATCCTTTGATACGGTATGGTTAAGTATAGTATAGTATTTGTGGTTGAATTGGGGTCACGGTCATATGCGATTTGTCAGACAGAAATATACTCTTCGATTTCAGTTCACGAATTTATTTGTACCGCTTATGTTCAATGTCTTCTACAAATATGGACCATTGCCCTTTAACATATCATTCAGGCATTCGCCCCTCACAACTTCTTCATCGTTTCTGATACATTAATTTGCAAACAGCTGAAACAATACAAAAGGTGTCAATTTTTCTTTATTTCCTATTTCTAAAATGGATGTATTTTATTAAAATTCAACTAAGTTATATGCCAGAATAATCTTGATCAAGGTTAGGTTGTATCATGTAGAATGTAAGAGCTATCCAGGTGGAATATTTTGTATTGTGCATTTTGTAGTGTGAGAACATTGGTTTTTTATTAAGTAAAATATATGCATTGTCACAAATAAAATGAGTCTTGAAAGTATTGAATCTTATTAATCAAGACACTGGTGTAAAAACACCCGTTTGTAAATATAATGAAGAAATCAAAATATGTTGTCTTTACACTTTCCTTGTGTCAAATACTTGTCACCAGCCCAGTAGTCAGAACTTCTGTGTTGACTTGAGTTATCATAAATATGTTCATAATTATGAATTAACTGTAAACAAAACTTAGAATTTTTGAAAAAAAATAAGGCTTTTCTACCTCAGGAATAGATTACATTAGCTGTAATTGGCATAACTTTTAGAATTTGTGGTCCTCAATGCTCTTCAACTTCGTAATTTATTTGTCCTTTTTAACATTTTTTATTCTAGCATCACTGATAAGTCTTTTGTAGACAAATGCGCGTCTGGCGTAACTATATAATTTTAATCCTGGTATCTACGATGAGTTTATTTTCATCGAAATTGAGATTGTGCTGGGATAGTGATACAATGTATATTAATAGCCGAAGACCTTAACAATGCCTTTATACAAATTTTACTGTTTAAATCTGAAAAGGTGCAGCAGATAAGAACGCCACAAGATTCGATGTCGGATGTGCTTATGATCATAAAGTAATGTCTTTTTAAATTAATACTGATACGTAAAGCAAAGAGCAGGTTAATTTTTAGGATATCCAATGTTTTGGTAATAGTACTAGCTTCATTCATTTCTGACACTCGGAAGTCTAAAATTGTGCACCAAATAAACTTCTCAACTGTCCTCGAATAATCACACAGCAAATAGACAAAAACGATCACACAGCAAATTGAAGGCTTCAAAGTATTCAGATGGATGTTTTATATCCAATTATGAAATAATATTTAGTGTAATTTTCAGAACGAACAAGTACTTTTGTATTGTAAATTAAACAAAAAATTGAACAAAACTATACACTTAGAATATTGACGACGTTTCTTCAGGACTTGTCAATACGCACTTTTGGGATGACTTTTACTCTCAACACTAAATCAATTTAAAGTTCTAAGCATTGAAGAGAATCGACAAAATTAAAAAAAAAAAAAACTAAATATAGGTGATATAAATGCGTCATTTTTGTTTATAAGGTATTAACCGTTTTTTAAATATTGATAACGCACAACAACAATGACTATGAGGAAATGATATCACTTTATGTATCTGTTAAAGATTGCCAAAAATTTACAATAATAATTTCCGTGTTGATTTGCATAGATATGCATAAGACAGTTGATATCATATCTAATAACAACAACTTGAACAGTTTTTCAATTACTAAACACACAAAAATAGTATGTGGGATCTACAACAAGAGTTTTATCATATACTTTTTTAGTCTTTTATTTCCCTGTTAAATTTTAAAGGTTGTTTCCTTAAGAATTTATTCTCTCTTAAACTACATAGATATAAAGTACAAACCATTTGATACATATATGTTTTAAATTTAAAAAGAGTAGGTTTGCTGTCTTACGTATAATTGACTCATTTTGTATACAGGTAAATCACAACTCTTTGCAGTAGTCAACATGCAGGAATTATATATTAAATATTTGCAGAAAGAAATAGTGTTCTACATGAGCTGATACTGTGCAGTTTATTGACTTTTGCTGAAGAGATCATATATATAAAGAAATGTTCTGAGTTATCATGTTATCGTCAAATTATAACCATATTAAATCCACCATGTCCACTAATATTAGACGAATATGACTATCAAAATTATCTTATCTGACAACTCCTTCAGAATGAAATATGAAATTCATCTTAAAGGTTAACTTTATCTAAAGTCAGCTCGGCAGGATAATTCTCTTAAGTGTACATACTGTTGTCGTGTCATCAACAATGGCATATTTTGGTGTTAATCTTGATTCTTACATAGAGTCTTTGCATTTGAAATTAACACATTTATTCTATAACCAGTTGTTGGCATGATATGGGTTATATTCTTCATATTTATATATGTTATGATGGTATGATACTAAAACCTTCACGGAAGGGTTTAATCTTGTCTTTCATATGATGAAAACATATTCTTTCAATCAGTTCAATTGAGATCAGGAACTAGCTAGTTAGCAACTGCTAGCCATCATTTGTAAATTTATGTATCAATGTTTTTTTTTCTATTATTTTTTTTAATCTGACATTGGACTCGGACTTTTTTAAATAGGGTTTTACTGTGCGTATTGCTGTGTGTTTGTGATACATTGATTTTCAAACAGCTGAGACAATAAAAGAGGGAAGTGTCCATTTTCTGTATGTCCTAATTATAAAATGGATGTATTTTAGTAAAATCTAACAAAGTTATATGTCAGAATAATCTTGCCCAAGATAAGGTTGTAAAATGTAGAATGTAAGAGCTATCCAGGTGGAGGATATTGTATTGTGCATTTTGTAGTGTGAGAACGGTGTTTTTTTTAGTAAGATGCATGCATTGTCACAAATAATTAATCTTTATTGGCTAGAGATATAGGGGAGGATTAATATCTCACTGAACTAGTAGCCTCTGGCCTTTGTTAGTTTTGCGTGTTTTTTTTAATTTTAATTATTGATATGTTAAGGAGTTTAGCATGACGTCCATTTTTACTGAACTAGTACGCATTTTTGTTTTGGGGCCAGCTGAAGTCCATCTCCTAGTGCGGGATTTTTTCGCTGTGTTGATGACTCATCAAACGAATTGAGCACAATTGTTTAATTTAGGCAGACGTTGAAATTTTGTACAACGAAACTTTTTCGTGTACAAAAATGTTGTGCCAAATCTTACAATGGAGCGAAAAAGAGTGACCCTTACAATAGCAGATTATACTATAAGCCTTTATATAGTATCAATAAACTATCTTTTTACTGTTATTCGGAATAGTTCTGTCCTTTAGGAATTATTTTTACTGATCTATTATGACAGATATAAGAATCAGTTTATGATCTGAAGTACTATGTAGTATTTATCATATGTATGGGAAACATATTATCTAATATGTTTTTCTGACAGAAGCAAACATTTATTCCAATTAAAGGGCAATTTGATATATTTTAAAGTGGGTATATATAGAGAATAATACATGGCAAAATCCGTATCATATGTCGTATCATCCCGAGACATCAATATCAGCCCAAGGGCCTTTAGGCCCGAGGGATGATATTGGTCGAGGGTGATACGGCATATGATACGGATTTTGCCATGTATTATACACTTTATCATATATTTCAACAGAAGAGTATTATATTATATGAACTGTTTTCTGATCCATAGCACTGGGTTACCTTCAGTTCTACTTTTGTCTTGTTTCAAAGGCCTTAAAGGAACTGCTCAATTACTTATCCGAAGCACCTGGCCGGGTTACTTTACAATTTGCGTGCTGTTGTTTCAAAAATATTTTGTATTATTGTATTAATTTGTGTGTTTTGTATTTTTCATAGTTGCATTTAGTGTGCCAAAAAATATGAAAACTTGACGTTCGTGACGTCACATACAATATGAAAACTCGACGTTCGTGACGTCACATACCAAACAATGACGTTATTCAAAAAATTTACCTATTTTGAGGAAAATTTTTCTTAAGCAAAAAAAAAAACCAAAACTGACTTTATGTAAAAAAAAAAAAAAAAAAAAAAAAGTAGGGGTGTGATAAAGGGTATGCGATAAAGGGTAGGGGTGTGATAAAGGGTATGCGATAAAGGGTGCGCATCAAAGTTGCGCGATATGGATTAAACAGCAGGCTATTTATCACATATGCAAAACTACTGTATTTACTACTAAACATATGATAAATAGTTATTAAAGGTACCAGGATTATAATTTAATACACCAGATGCGCATTTCGTCTACATAAGACTCATCAGTGACGCTCATATCAAATATTTATAAAGCCAAACAAGTACAAAGATGAAGAACCTGGGATAAGAAAATTCTTAGTTTTTCAAAAAATTCAAAGTTTTGTAAGCAGGACATTTATCATAAAAATGACCACATTATTGATATTCATGTCAACACCCAAGTGTTGACTACTTGGCTGGTGATACCCTCGGGGACGAAACGTCCACCCGCAGTGGCATCGACCCCGTGGTGTAAATAGTACCAAAGGTTCCAGGATTATAATTTAGAAATTATAAAACTGGGGTTTTAAAAAAAAATTTAAATCATTTTTTTCTCTAGAGCAATGAAGATTTGACGGAAAGACTAAATAAATTTAAAATTTGGGTTTCTAAATAAAAGCAACAGTAGTATACCGCTGTTTGAAACTCATAAATCGTTAGAGAAAAAAAAATCTGGGTTACTAAAGAATCCTTTATATTAATGAACCAGATTTTTTTCTATTTGTCTAATGGATCAGAGACGTATTTAGAGTTTGTTCACTTTTCACTTATCATTATTGTCGCTTGTGATTTTAAACCAGATGCTGTTATTTACGTCTTGCTTAATATCTCTCAGATTGTAAGAGATTGGTATATCACATGCTTTTTAATTTTGTTGTTATTATTATAGACCTGTTTTGTGTTCATTTTACTTACATGAAATCAATGCATTACTATCGGAGGCAAAGACAAGCTATTTTGCCATTATTCAATTACCGCATCAATATCTTGTTGGACACGTAATCCAGTGTTGCTGGTAGTTTTCAGTACACTAAGAACATTAAGCAAAAACCATGACACTATAAAAAGAAACTTATTAAAGATTTTGTCTACCACACAAGCATTTCGTCTACAAAAGACTCACCAATAACGCAGGAATCAAATAATTAAAACGATTAATCAATTACGAAGACCCACAAGTACAAAAGATTCCGCAAAATACTCATATGATGAAACAAAATAAATTAAACAAAAATGTGTACATTGAACAAGTATGGTTCAACTAAAACTATTGTTTCAAGATTTGAACATGTTAAATTTAAGTTTCATCTACCCATATATAAAAACTAAAAACTGTTTTTTATTCCTTTTGTCAAAAGATTTAGAAACAATGACCACGCATCTGATTGTATGTCAAGAACATACAGTTGTTAATCCCTTGCTAGAAAAAAAAATTAATAAATTATGAAACCAAAATCCAAAGGTCAAGGATATAAACAACGCTAGACCGCTGAGAGGAAATACAGTGTCACAAATCCGAAAGAATTGGAATATACCAAAGTGATATTAAAACAATATTTATGAATTCAAGACAAAATGAAGAATCCATGTGAAAACCGACAATAAAAACAAGAGGCTCTTATGATTCTGAATTGCTCACATTTAATTTCTGATAAAATCTGTAATTAATGATAATCATTCCTTTCAATATATATTGATGAGTGGCTTGAATATGCTAGTTAAATATTAAAGCAAAGGCATGCATTTTACCCCTCTGTTCCATTTTTGTCATAGTGGCTATGTTTCTTGACATACAAGGTTCTTAAAAAAAATATAGAAAAAAATATGAAAAACTATGATCTCATGGACTTTTAGGAAATAATAATTAAAGGAGAGGGACCCGGTGCTTGTTTTTTTTTAGTATTTTCCCTATTTTTGTATCCCATTCAATGAATAAAAAAATAGACAGATTCCGACTTTAATAATAAAAAACTATTTTTTTTAACAAAACAAAATTTGTTTTACTTTTACTCATATTCTAATCAATAGTAATTTTAACAATAATTACTTAAATCATATATGAGATACATTTGAATAAAACCGAGTATATATGCCTTTTAAAGACTTAAAAGACATTATTTATTTATTTCCTTTTATATGTATATGTTGTCTTATGTAGACGAAACGCGCGTCAGGCGTACTAAATTATAATCCTGGTACCTTTGATAACTATTGTACATAATTGATCAAATTACTAACTATATTTACTATATATGGAGGTGCTCCTACTCACAGGAGGATAATACACTGAAGAAGAATTTAAAAGCCATGATGTTAACAACCTGATAAACAAACTTCGACCTGGTTAAAAACCTGACATGTAATAGCTGATAACTTTAGAGGCGACCTTAAGTATCACAATGGCGCAATGTCCTGTTAGATTATGTGAAATCTGTGAGAATTCTCCGGGAAGTAGATACTGTATAGACTGTGAACAGTTGTTCTGTAAGTCATGTGAAAAGGCACATTTTAAAACTAAACCATGCAGAAATCATGTCTTTCAAGATGCCGACATTACAAATCCGGAAGTAAAAACGCCCATTTGTAAACAACACGGAGAAAAGTTTACGTATTATTGCAATACTTGTACATCATTGACATGTAATATTTGTTTGCCGACCACACATAATAAACATGATTTCTGTCTCATACATGCTGCAGCCTCAAAAGCCCGGTCAATTTTAGATAAAAAATTGTTAGCCGCAGAAGATAGTATCGGGAGGGCTAAAGAAAAAAGTATTTCTTCACGATTGGATCTCACTAACTTTGAAGATGAAGCTGAAAAGGCTAAACAGGATGTTGGAGAAAGAGTGGACGTTATCATCAATGCCCTTTATGAAACCAAAAATGCTTATTTGAAGTCAATTGAAGAACACAGATTGAAAGAATCACAGAAGACGAAAAAAGAAATTTTGAAGATTGAAAAGGCAACTAAAAATTACCAAGAAGTTCTGAATAAAGTAAAAAGCTCAATAGCTGTCGACAATAATGTCATTCTATTGGATTCATTAAGTAACATGACAAAAACTTTAAAGTCAGTGGCCAAATTTAGTATGGAGACAACAATACCAGTAAGAATTCATTGTGACTTTGTTTCACCGATACCCGAAGCAAAACAATTGATTGGCAATATAAATTTCGTAAAACCAATTATCTATATTAAAGAAGTTGCCAGAGTCAATTCTAAGAAAACAACTACCGCTATTAAAGTAGGTGACAAAGTTCGGGTACCACCCAGTTCAAAAGATCCCTATATTTGTTGGGGTGGTGTCACACATAAAAGTATAGGGAAGGTTATCGATATACAAAATGACTTTGTTTATATTGAATTTCCCGAGTGTTCAGATTGGAGTTGTTTAATATCGGACGTGGAATTGGCATCGTAAGCTCGTGCTTTTTGTACAAGAGGCTCACATATGTTTATCATAGCTACGTATATAAAGTCATTATAATAACATGCACTTACTTCACATAAGTTCCAGTCCATATGAATACCAATTTTGTTATCTTTATTCAAACAGTAAAGTATCTCACTTCTAGTAATTTCTTTGTGTACTTTCTGTGTTACATCTTGATTAGTAAAATTAATCATCAGAATGGAATATTTCAAACAAGTGTGCTTTTTCGTTTGCTTTTTTTTTAACAGATTGATTGCATACTAACTGTATGTTGATTACAGAAATAGTAAGTTTCTGACTGAAAACTAACTATTGTTGTCAAGCTCAACTAGTAGCATTCAATTATAATCTATTGTTTTGAATCGTTTTGTGTTATTAGTTTTACAGATACATAGCTATTAACATCATCAATGTACTTTGCATATACACATTTTATAAAATGACACTCGTAAATTTTATAGACACCATCGCAAATTGGTTGATCAATACGATGAGTCTTTGTCCAAACTAACTAAGGTTGTGGTTTGTCATTGCGTCGTCTGATCTTTTATTTCCGATTGTGACTGTTTTGCTAAGTGTTAATTCGAATTGCTATAAGACGTGTCACGGTACTTTGCTATCCAAAATTCATGTACATGTATTTAATTTTGATGTTATATCGGATTTGTCAAATGTCTTATCGTTTGAATTTGTGAATCTTATTTTTTCTGTTGTATTCGTGTGTTATGGTTAAGAAAATTGATCACCCAGTTCATTTATTAGATTCTAGGCTGGGTCAACTATATGTATTTATACTATATATTTGATTTACAGTTTGATTTAGAAGAGACACCGACATAGCTAGATAATGCAATTAATTATCAAAATGACTACCACAATTTTATATTAATAAGTATTGTAATTTTCATTGTTATTAATAAATGTTATATCAGTATTACAAACCTAATCTTGAATTCTATCCTAATTCTATCCGATTTTTTTAGAAATGTTCAGAAATTCAAAAGTGGCGTCACTTTCTGTGTCAATCTCTTCGGCTTACTCGCCTGTGACTCTTTATGTGCTGGTTTAGGTTGCTTTATGTATTCATTTTTATTCTGTAGTTTGTCACATCTTCGGTGTTATCATGTTTATTTATCATATAGTCATTTTTATAAAGATACTGTTTGCAAAAGAATAATTATTCTAAATACAATAACATTACTGGTACCTATTTTCCTGCACCAGATGTGCATTTCGACAATACATGTCTCTTCAGTGATGTTCATGGCCAAAATATTTAAAATCCAAAGCTCATTATAAAAGATGAAGAGCTATAATCCAAAAGGTCCGAAAAGTATAGCCAAATCCGTGAAAGGAATCAGAGCTTTGCATGAGGGAGATACATTCCTTTATTTATAATAATTTCTAACATTTTGTAACAGCAAATTTTAATAACACAAATAAAACCGTATTTTCATGCCAGTACAGGTACTGGCTACTGGGCTGATGATACCCCCAAGGACTAATAGTCCACCAGCAGCGGCATCGACCCAATGGTAGTAATGACATTAACGGTACCAATTTTCCTGCACCAGATGGGCATTTCGACAATACAAAGGATGTTCTTATCACAGGTAGAAAACCTTAGCCGTATTTGGCACAATTTTTTACAACTTTTAGTCCAAGATGCTCTTCACCTTTGTACTTGTTTTTAGCTTTCGAACTTTTTGTATCTGAGCGTCACTGATTAGTCTTGTGTAGAAAAACGCGCGTCTGGTGTATTAAATTTTAAACCTGGTACCTTGTGATAGCTATTATTTGTGTGTTTCTCTGTCCTATATAAACTCCAATTTATTTGTATTGTAGTCCTGTAATGTAATGTTTGCCTTTCAATGTTATATTTAACATTTCCATAAAATTGGGACGTTTGGCTAGCCACAAAATCAGGTTCAATCCACCATTTTATTTTTTTTCGAAATATCCTGTACAAGTCAGGAAAATGATCATTGTTATATTATAGTTGGTTTCTGTGTCCGTTACATTTTTGTGTTGTGTGTCTGTTGTGTCGTAGTTCTCCTCTTATATTTGATGAGTTTCTCTAAGTTTTAGTTTGTAACCCGGATTTGTTTTTGTTTTTTCTCAATCGATTTATGAATTTCTTACTACTGTTTCCTTTATTTATAAACCATGCTTGAAGACAGTAATTCTGAAATGATGGAATCTGGTAATTTTTGCGTACTTTTAATTTCACTGAGTCAGGTAAATAGTACTGCAACTAGAGTTCATTTTTTTAACCTTTAAAGGTCCGGAAGAACATACACCTAAATAATCTATCGATGGAAAGGAGAAAATGTGTACAATAAGACAAGTTTGGTCGTAAAAACCCAGAGTGGTCACATTTTTTGGAAGTTGCGATCAAACCTGGAAATATTATAAATTCAACCGTGAGGTAAAAAACGAGAAATTTTCTAATATATATTCATTTGAATGCTACAAAAACGATAAAAGCATATGCTTAAAAGGATGTCAAAATGACAAATTTGACTACTTACATCAAGGGCTACCATTACAAAATGGCGCTAATCTTGAACCATCTGAATTTTTCATATCTATGACATAGCAAATGTAGAAGTGGCCTCGACCTTTTCACATCAATTAATTTTCAGATTGCTTATTATTTTCTACTAAAGCATATAATAGAATTATTTTCTAAACCGAAAAACACCAGTTTATCAAATTATGTTAACAGTTTTATTTCTTTAAAAAAAATTATATTCAAGCGATAAAACAGTGTTTTAAATGTTGCTTCCAAAAGGTTTTGTATTTTTGGAAAATAAGTATCTGGCTAAAGATAAATTAATATTTTGTATTTACAGAGTCGGAAAGATTATTTATAACATAAAAAATATCATAGTCGACCAAGGCGAATGCGAGGTTAAAGAAAAATAAAAAGTGTGACTTGCATTGATTAAGCGGTTGGTTTAGTGTTAAACAAAATCCGTTGGTAAATGCATGAACATTGTCTTATTGGGATTTTTCCTTTTATGCGTAGATCCGTCAATTGTTAATGATAGATAATAATGTTAGTTTGAACATATATTACCCGTCTCTGAAAAGCTACATTATAAAAACCCTGTCTTTGATAAATAAGAATACACTGCCTGTAAAATAAACGTTACAGGGTGAAAGTGTTTATAAGAATCGTAGCTATGGGTCAATCTCTTCGTCGTCGTTTGCGGATTCAGTAAGCGTATTGGCATTACAGCACGCTTCACTTCCTTGACACGGACAAAGTTCAGTGCATGATAGATTTTGTTCAAAGCAAACACAGCTTTTTGAACGACAAATTTACCTTTGCAGGTACAAATTAAATCTTACAGATAATCAGATGACATTTGTCCATTAAAAAGTGTTGAAGTTAATCCATTGTTGTCTTCCCATCCGAAGTCTAAAGGAGACTGCTATGGTGGCTGTGCAATATTTGAAGAAGTCCAAATAGTGTTCGGAAGTTAAGCACTCAGAACATGTTGCAGGAAGGTTAATTCGCATGGGGGAAGTTTAGCTAAGCTAGCATCTTTTTGTTTAGCTTTCTTTACACGGAGTTTATTCAAATCACTTTGGTCAAATTTAGCTTTCCGTTTTTGGTCATAGAGCCTTGCAACAAATGTCCGACTGACATCAACAGATTTATCAATGTCACCGCAGGAAAGAAGGCCTAAATCAACAAAGTCTCCAAGATTGTCCTTTAAAACATTGTAAACTGTGTGCTATTCCCGATTCCAAACAATGATGAAGTTGTATTACAACCTGTTAGAGCATGAACAGCAGGAAAAACTTTACACATGACAGGATTTAACGCACATCATATTTCATGTACAGGAAGGTACATTTTTATTGCTACTTATTGTTCCTGTTTGAAACTACAGTTCTTAGGTGTTTTTCATTGACGGAAAGAAATTCACACAAAATTAGAACATCTGTACCTGGAGACTTAATTATAATTCGACACTCTTTATTTTCCCTCCCAAACTATTCATCAGCAAACATAGCATGTAGGATCATTCTCGTGTCTGCCTCCTCGTGTATGCTGAATAAATCATGGCAGTCAGATACTCTGTGGAAGATAACATCAATTGGGTCAACAAAAATACCTGATATATAAGGTTTAACCTTTGGCGAAGTCAACACCGGGTACTGAGTCTATGACGAAGAGTAAAATAACACAGGAACTTAAAAAGAGCTTGTTTGTTTGCGTTGACGGCCAATAATTTTTTCCAGTCTGGAATGGATCGACCATCGATTACCTGAAAAACCTTTTGTCCATGGATTTATGAGTTTTGAACAGCGGTATACTACTGTTGCCTTTATTTGGCTCGAATTTACTCCAGTTCGTCGGTCTCTTTCGGAAGATTTAATTGAATGTTTGATATCTATCAAAGACATCAACAACTGTAGTAGCATTGGTAAGGCATGATTTCTGAAGAGCCAAGTCCCGTAAGTGCTAAATGTCTTAACATGCAATGACTGGACTACGGCCATTCCATCCCAAGTACGGATGCAGAGCGATTGTATGGTGCCAACTGGTGCTTAGTTGCAGCTTCTGCTTCTACTGATTTGATGGCAAAGATCGGCCTTGCATGTTTTTCGCAAAATGCCGTCTTCGTGGAAAAGAGAGGTATATAGGAACAGGTCTGTAACATGCCCGGTGATACACAACTCTTTCATATAAGGAAAGTAGATTTTTTAAAGACGTCAGTTGTTGTACATGTACCACCCTGTCGTACACTAAATCTCTGCGTATATCCATAGCTTCAATAAAAAAAAATTCTATAACGCTCGCATACTTTTTAATTGCTACGATGTTGTACATTGACACATAATGTGTTTTCCCCACACAATATCATTCTTTCTCCTTTTGGGACTAGAAGGAGTATATTTTTTCTGGACTACCATAACTAGCCATTATTCGGGAAAAATCGCACCCAAAGGACCCGGGTAAACCTTTATAAAAAACCAATATTCAATCAACAAAAATATAACTTATTTACACAATATACACAAAAACACAACTATATAAAATCAAATTACACTTAAAAAAACCTCTAAACAATCAACTTATCAAGGAAATTGTACCAAATCGTATCGAAATTAAATTAATTGTGGAGCAAAACGACCATGTGACGAACTTGATAGATGGTAACTATAGGGAAAACGGTAGTATTACATTTTCCTAGCATTAGGCTGGCCTATAGTGTACCAAGACAGGGCGTAGGAAGTCAACTTAAGAGCGCTGTGATTGAGTGTAAGGGAACAATATATTTTTTTATTTATCTATTAATAACTGCAGCGTGTATATTTACAATATAAATTTAAAAACCTACTGAAATATTTTCTAGAGAATTATTCGAAAAGGCTTCCAAAATTTCATAAATTTGGTGTAAAATGACGGTGGGCATGGATAACATAAACCACGTCTGTTGGAAATTGGTCATGATACTATTTGGCTTCAATTTTTAAAATAGAAAAATAAAGTAATAACACCACAAATATCCCGGTTTTTATTATAAAAAGTGGTAAATTTAGAAAATGTTAGTATTGTCGCCTATGGCAGAATAAATAGTATCGTTTTCACATTGAGTGATGGAGCTAATTGACGGATTTAAAATTTCCGTAATAAAAACATGATACAAATGATGTTTTTGTTTTTGAGTTTTTGCCAAAACGTTTTGGAATTTACTCATATAAAGAAGGCAGTATCAAAATAATGTATTTTTCCTTATCTAATGACAACTGCCTTTGAACAGTATGTTTTCTGATTTTTAAAGAAAAATGCCTTTAATTTCCACCTAAAAACTGTCAACTTTGAGTTTGAAATTTTTATTTGGGGACAGTATTTGTATATAAATGACACCTAACATCCACGCATTCCAACATCTATCCAAATCCCGAATGCAAATACAAACTTATTCGGAAGACTCCATATACATAGTATTCAATTGTAATTAATTTACAATATAATGGTAAAAAGGATGCTAGTATTACTAGACTTGTAATTGCTTACAAACAATCCGACACTAATATAGCGTTTCGGCGGTTTTTGTATTATATGCTAATGATAAATGTATAACATTTATGAAAGGGTTTAAGCATTTTAGGCCCGCCATCATCAGGGATTTACCTATATCAATTTATTTTAATTTTGTCGTTGTCAAAAGATCTGCAATATTTGTAAGCTTTTCATAAGCTATTATTGGTTTGCTTGAAAATATTTCGTTGCAAACTGCATCCTGTTTTAGTAGGTCCCAATGTTTACTAATGCATTGTTTTAATTTATGAATGCACGGATCAAATTTCGTTGCCAATACTAAAGGAATTCCCTTTGTGTTTTGTTTGGCCTTTTTTCTGATTAAATCAGATCTATTACATCATAATGCCTCTGTTTAGTACTTTTCGATTTGTCACTCGTTAGCAATTCAGATACAAATGCCATTCTCAGGGCAACCGCCGTCAATAACGTGGCAAAAATAATCCTGTGTAAGATCTCTTGGTTCGTCCCTCACGTCACTCCTTCAGACGACAACAAGATGCGACTGTACAAAACCTCCAGAATAAATCCAAGTTCCACTGTGGATTTCGTATGAGACTCTGCGATCCATAAACGTTCCCCAAGCCTCACAGTTCAACTGACGCCTAGCTGCCAATAGTGGTCGCGAAAAGCCTAGATATATCATTGTTGCTTTCCAAACCGACAGAGATGTGACAAAACCCATAATTCTTCCGTGTTCAATCATTTCGATTGCCAAATATCCATTTCACCCTCAAGCCTGAACGCTACACAGCCGTCGACTTTAATGCCGGTTTTACCCAAAGCAGGGTTTCCAGAGTCTTCAGGGAGGCTGCAGGCTTCATAAAGAAATTGTACAACATTGACATCCTCCTCAGTAACGGTGAAGTCAACACCTCTGATTTCATAGACTTTTACCCGCTGATTGTCATCGATGTAAGTCATCAGTCCGAGAGGCTAAAAGAATCCACGGTGGACCTCCAGATTCGAGCCAAATTCGACCGTAATGTTCCCGCCAACACCAAAGCATTTGCACCTGTAATCTCCGACAGAGTCCTCCAGTTTGAATCTGAGGGTCAGAAGATGAACGACGTGCTTTGATCAATAAATGGACACCACACTGTTGCAGCAAATCGTCGACAACACAGATTCAAAACAAGAGTTTTTCATCATTGTCTCTGGAAACGATAGCCGCATTCTTACCGGGTTCAACCCCTCTATAGTTTAAGGAATCAAAGACCAACGAAATGGCATTGGTAAATCTGGAGACCTACTACTCCATTCCAAACATTCATGTGGGTAACAATTCCTCTCCCGACTAAGACACCCTCTGATTTTTAATTATACTAAGTACCGGCTCGTACGGCATCGATGAATTCAAAGATGAGGTTCATAGACAGCAGCGTCTCATCAAGCACAAAGCTAAGATCATCATCGATACAAACCGCACAATTCTGAGAGCTACCCAAGTCCTATCCAAAAACTATCAAGTGGAATTTAACGTCGTCAACAGCATCAATACCGTATTGGGAGTTATGCGACTGCTCTACACATTTGATCGGTCAACAAACGGTTACAAAGAGCACGGGTAGTAAGGTCGTCATATCGAGGAGCGTTTAGTACAGTGATTTTGTCATAGTTTGGATAAGTTTAACATGACGGTGTTTAGTCTTTTTGATGACAATCAATGCAAAAATGTAAACATTGTGATATTTTGTTAATGGAACTTCTGATCATTAATTCAAGCTGGTAAGTACCTTTGTATTAACTAAATATGTTAGTACATCACAAGTGGTATCATATGGTCAATGATTTAACACAGAACAAAGCTTGCGTATGTCAAAATTTAAAACTTGCTAATTGGTTTATCGTGCATAAAAAAAGTTATTTTCTTACAATCTGTTACATCACATATATCTTCGTGATACAACACTGCGGTCAATTATTCTGAAAAATACCTACTTTTGCAATCAATTCAAAATTACTGAAATATCTGTGTCATGGTTTGGTTCATTCGTGTCATGGTTTGGTTCATTCGTGTCATGGTTAAGTTCATGTTCGACATGGTTCAGTCATGTAATTCTTGTCGTATATAATGAAGAGTTACTATCAAAATTAACAAAAATCGTCCCATTTGAAACACAAAAGGACATAAAAACGCACAAACAATGTAGTAATATGTTATAAGTAGATGCAATATGATTGCCAATGAGAATAAATATCCACCTGAGATCAAATGACGTAGATGTTAGCAGCTATTTGTCACCAAGAGGCCTTGGACATTCAACAATGAGCAAAACCATATTTCTTAGCAAGATATAAAGGGCTGCGACAACATTCAATGTATAGGAATTCCATTTAGAAAACCATCAGCCTAATTTCTGTCCAAAATAAATAGCAAAATATGATACACAGTTACATACGATATTCACGGCATTACAGACACTTCACTTTGAGACAGTATATACAAAATATTGCGGAGTAAAACATGTTTGCGGGCTCCCCAACCTGTTCTTCGCCTTAACCATGCCACACATGTCAACTCACCAGATCGGGTTTAAACAAGAAAATCAAGAAACAGAAACACTAAAGACACAAAAAAATAACGATATATTTTTAACACTGTAGTTTCATTGAATAGCATTATATGAAACAATATTGAGAGGATCCTATTTTTCAATATTTGTTTTTCAATCTTTAAATCTTTTATTGCTGCAGTCATATTATAAACTTGAATCCAAAAGAACTAATTAAACAATACTACGTTTATTTATTTCAGAAGCCATACAATGTTTGACCAACCCCGAAGATCTACTGCTAAACGTAAATAGTGCAATCGTGAACCCATATGATGATTTGCACGTGGTGCTCAAGGAATTCGTCAGTACCATAGGAAAGATGAAGAAAAAATCTTTCCTCATAAAAGAGCATGTTATGATATCTAAAAATATCATTATCTTTAAAATGAGACAATATATCATTTAAACTTAATGAATGCTAGAAATGAATCAAAAATCAAATTTTAAATTGATTAAATACTTATTATTTAATAAATTATTTTGTTTTAAATATTTTATTATGTCTGGTGAATGATCGAACCCAACGGAAGGACTTTCCACACATACAAGTATGCTCTTTCTGCCCGTGTTTCCCACTATGGTGCTGGTCTAGTGCACGCTTGCTGTTAAACACAGCATAACATTCAATACAGATGTAGGACTTATTCCCTTGACGTTCTTTGACATGTCTTGCCATTGATTGTCTATAAGCGAAAGCCTTGCTGCATACGATACATTTAAAGGGTTTGTAGTTTAAATTTTTACTGTTGCGATGACCTTCAAAATGTGCGTTATCGTTAAACCGTTGATGGCAAATACCACACTCTATTGGGCGTGTACTAGCATGGTCTCTTAAATGACGACTAAGGCCGATTCTTGAAGTATATTTATTGCCGCAAACATCGCACATTAAAGGGTTTGTATGTCGTGCTTCATGTTCCATCAAAACCCATCTATCTGAGAATTTCGCTGGACAATGAGAACAAATCAGTTGATCCCCGTGTGTTCTCATGTGGCGTGTTAGACATCTTCTTTGAACAATTTTAGAACAGATGTCGCACTGAACTTTAGTTGTTTGTGGCAAACCCTGTTGATCTTCATTATTGTTTTTATCTAATTTGTCATCATTTTTATTGAGTGAAACCACTGTTTCTTCAATTAACTCAGTATCACCAACAGCTGCAAATGACCCGTCTAAAGGAGCAATAGATACAATTGCCTCTGAAAAATTGTATGAGTCAAATTCAATGCATTTGTGTAAAATTTGGAGCCTTATCTTGTAAATAAATAACAACAAAAAAACAATTATGTGCTTGGCTGTGTTGTTTTTATGCTAAACATATTTAGTTACACAAATTGAAAAGAGGTTATAAACTACGAAATCATGAAAATATAAGTTTTCAACACAGACACCACACAGGCATTCATAAGTGATAACTATTGTGAAAGGAAGGGTTTTACACATTTAATTTCTAAAACATATTTACTGAAGGGCGTATGACATTTGCGCCGATTTTGAAAATATTCATTCTTTTATTTGCTCCGATTTCATTTTTTCATTTGCGCCGATTTTATATTTGCTCCTAATTAGATTTACAGGTAAGTTAATAATTGTACATGTACTGTACTATACCATTGGTAAAATCTGGTTATAAATTTTGTTCATTTATGTGTTAATTTTGATTCATATTGTTCTGGAACTTTGTTGTAACATGATGGACATATTGCACACTGAAACGAGCCGAGGAGTCAATTCTTTAATCATCGAGGGCCATACATATCAGAAGGTGAAACATAAAAAACATATCTTACTAATGTACCATAAAATCATGTTAAACCAGAGTCACCACGGATTTTATTGTCATTTATACAAGTGGCTAGCAGAAGAGGTCTATAATGACAAAAGAAAAATAACATGACTTGGATGGAGAGTTCTCTCATTGGCACTCATACCACATCTTCTTATACATCTTCACCTGTAATTTACCTGTAAAGAAAATCGGCGCAAATGAAAAAAAAATCGACGCAAATGAAAGAAAAAATCGGCGCAAATGAAATGCAGATCGGCGCAAATGCAAAACGCCGTTACTGAATTCCAAAGTTGCGACTCACCAAAAAAGTCCAGAACCTAGTGACACGACAAGTTGTCCTATGTCATGCCTTACTGTTTTACGCTATACTGAGAATAGTTTGATGGTTTCAGATCTATGGTTGTCTCTGTTGAATTTATTTACTCATTTTATAGAAACAGGCAGATATAGAGTTTGGCCAATTTAATTCATCCTATTGTTGAAAAATTCATGTTTGTGTTGTGGGTTAGCTGTCTCATTTATGTATTTCCCACGGTATCTTACATTTGATATTTTACCTTGTAAATTGAAAATCAAATAAGCAAAAATGATAAACGGCAAATATAGATAGCATAAAAATGTCATTAATGGTTCTAAGAAGTTCAAATGAAGTGTATTTGTGATATATATCAACAAACTTACCATCTGTTTCATCTTCGTCCATCTTATATCCGTTATGTCCTATTACAAACGATGATTTCTTGTCTAGTCAGGTCAATTAAGGTCATACACAGTTTAAATGTACATGTAGCAGACAATATAACACATGTTTCTTTGAATTTCAATCCTTTTTTCAATCACATTTAATAATATACCACCTCATACTTAAAACTAGATAGCAGGAGTTTTTTTTTCAGATAGTATAGAAATAAAATTGAGAATGGAAATGAGGAATGTGCCAAAGAGACAACAACCCGACCATAGAGCAGACAACAGCAGAAGGTCACCAACAGGTCTTCAATGCAACGAGAAATTGTCGCACCCGGAGGCGTCCTTTATTACATAAAAAGTAAAATATTCGAAATAATTCAATGATACTGTACACGATGCATTTACACAATATTATTAAGATTTTTATTGGTTCATAATAATAATTGATAAACATGAACATTACCCTTCCGGAGCACCTGAAATCACCCCTAGTTTTTGGTGGGGTTCGTGGGGTTTATTCTTTAGTTTTCTATGTTGTGTCATGTGTACTATTGTTTTTCTGTTTGTGTTTTTCATTTTTTGCCATGGCGTTGTCAGTTTGTTTTAGATTTATGAGTTTGACTGTCCCTTTGGTATCTTTCGTCCCTCTTTTATATCGGCTTAAATCCAAAATTGGAGTTGTGATCTTTCATATTTTAAATTCGAACTTTGAAAGTAATTTGTATTGTAATTTCACATATTATAGTTTTAAAACCAATAAGTTTTAAAACTGTTGTCCATGTCACGCGTAGCTATTCGGTTTCGTAAATGGTTGAAGACTTATGATGTCCTCTTAAGATCTTTTGGTTAGTTTTGTAGTTGGGTTAATGTGTCATGGACCTATAACCCCACATCTCATTTAATTCATCATAAACTACATGAAGTTCAAAATTTACAATAAAGAATAACCAACAAATGAATAGTTTTCTAGAATAGAAAATGAAAAACAAGAATTACTTTTTGACTGGCTGCCACTTTTGAGTAGAAGTCTTTAGCTATTTGACTAGTAATGCCGCTCATGATATCCCCGGCAGAGTCAAACATGGACATATGGAAAACTATATGTGAAACAGAAGCAACGCTTTGTCTTTTTTTTGGTAAAATTATATCGAAAGCTAGTTTAAAAGAGCAGTGACTTTTAAATTGATATTGTAGAAAACTTACGAAAAGTAACATGACATGTTTAACTTACGCTTTGACGATTACATCCACTAAATTTGGTTAAACATGCTTTTTTTTCTCGGGCAGTTAATATATAGTGTAACTTAGTTCAATAACAGGAGCTATCAATCAAACTTTCAGTATTAAAGTGAAACACATTTATATTTATTTCGATCTAAACCATGACAATCTTGACCAAAACCATGACGAATTTCTAGACTCTTAACCGAACCATGTCAATCGCTTAACTAAACCATAGCAATTCCGATATCTTGCTTATTCTTCGTTAATTTCGTGAAACAACAATTCCAATATAGATCGTTTGACCTCCAATACAGGTTCAAGCATCTTATTTGCTTTTTATCTGCTCGTGTGAATAGAACTGAGGCATTAGTTTATTGAAGCAACATAAATTAACCATGTCAAACTTATCCAAACTATGACAAAATCACTGTACTAAACGCTCCTCGATATGACGACCTTACTACCTGTGAAGAAGGTGAATACATTGTAAGCATCAGCAGCATCAACAGCATCCTGGTGAACTGTGGCATCATCAATGGAAGCTATGTAAACGGCACCCAACAGTCCACTATCAACAGTTTTTCCGCTGCAGTCGGTCCCAGGGTAAAGGTCATTCAAATCCAAAAAAAACTTGGTGTATTTACCCGTGGCCTTGAGAACTATCAATCGCATGCAGACATACCTCACCGATTAAGACGGTGATCCTATCAATCTCTGCAGTGAACATCTCATCATCCGCTTCCATCTTCGCGAGGTATAAATAAATAGTCTATCAAAAATACGGTTTAAACTTGACAAAAGGTTACGCTAATAAATTACAGGGAGCAGCCAAAAAGGTTGCTCGTTCACCACTCGTTTATCCCAAACAAACATGCAAGGTGAACATAAGATGTTGCTTACCCCGCGACGGATTGAAAAAATCACCAAGCTCCTACAAAACGGTTCTGGTCGTATGACTCTGGAAATAAGCGCTACCCAATTGAAGAAAGTGGATTCCTATCCATGTTAGCGGGGAAGCATTGCGAGCCCTTCCTATGTTGGCGAACAACATTCTGACAGCCTTAAGTGGTGGAACCCTTAGTGGCTTGTGTGGTGTAGCCGTCAACAAGGCATTTGGACCTGGATTTTTTTTATTAAAAGGGGTGTTTGTGTGAGCTGTGTGAAGGTGCGCGTGGTAAAGGTCTGTATCTCTCCCCCTACCAAGCTACCTTTAACCTATGGTGGCAGTTTATACTTGAAACAAGGTCCTCGATTCTACTAGGGTTCTGGTCTGATCCTAGGAACAAACAGTCAGTTCACGAAAATTCCCCTTTTCCTACAATCTTTATATATACAGAGTCTATGATTTTGACTAATTTCATGGACATTGAAAGACAAGGGGGTCTCAACATCATTTAAGCGGCAAAAGTGACAATCTGAGCGCTCCGTAAATATTGAAGATGACATGATTCTGGAAAATCCTTCTGATACAATCTTTATATATACATAATCTATGATTTGGTTGAATTTTATGGACATTGAACGACAAGGGGGGTCTCAACCTCATTTAAGCGGTCTCAGGTTGGTTTTCGCTATATATTTTGAATATCCAACTGGCACTTTGGGCGCAGACAGGAAGTGTACCCAAATTTCTTTAAGTCACGTTTGTATCTACCTATTGACCAACTGTCTGCAAAATATTAGAAAGATTGAGAGATCAGGGGGGGGGGGGGGCTCTCAATATTGCCCTGTGCCCTTTGTCCTAAAATTTTAACATTTTTTGGCTAAAAAATGACAATCTAAGCGCTCCGTGAATATCGAAGATGACATTATTATTTTCAAAAAAAAATTGAATATTTTAGCAGCCGGTTCGATATTGAATATCGAAATAACGAATAACGAACCGGCTGCTAACTTCACATACATTTTAATATTAATATGGTTTTACTTGGCGTACTAAAGAAAATAGCAACACGGGATTCACTCATTCACTAATTGGTGGTTTAGAGAAGTTTTAAAATAACTTTTTAAAAAGTATGTTATGTTGAAATAGCACTTTAGGTAGAAAAAAATGTTTGTTCCCCCATTATTATAAAAAAAATTATCAACCATATCCCATAAATATGAACAATGATGAACTGGCACTTCAAGATTATAAAACATGTTTTTTGTATATTTTTTTATCGAAACTCTCTTCAGTAGTGTGAAAGGATCAATTAGTTGTTCATTTTCTAATATATAATATTCTTATTGAAATGTTATTGAGCTGTTTTTGTTGAATTTTGTTGCAAATATTATATACATGAAGATATTTTTGTTTAAAGTATACTTTACTGAAAAATTAGATCATCGTCAAATTTCATAGTTATTGCACTTTGTCTACTAATTTTGAATAAATAGGAGTAACAAAACTTTCTGATATGACAACGCCTTTAGGTGGCACGGTAGTATTTCCTGGCCCATAAGGGATAATGATAGCCTTTTTAGAATTTTCACCACTTTCTAACACTGCAAAAAATTCTACATTCATAGTTAACTGAAGTACTTTCATTTTACTATTCAGAAAAGAATTTGAATATGTATCATGACCGTTTACTGTTTTTGCTATTTTTAAAAACCTAAGGCCACTAGTACTTTTAGGTCTTTTATGGTGCAGTGAATATAAAATTCTCAAAAATTCATTTTCATCTGTATGTAAAATTATTTTATATTTTTCTACACCTGATTCATCACTCAGTTTGGGAAAGTATGTTCAGTTGATACTGTATTTTTTGTCCAATCACACTGTTTAGATACATTTACCTAAGTAGGGTACACAAAAGAGCAACCTAAATTCTGGAAAGCAAATACTACCGTGCCACCTTAAAATGACTTATGCAATAAAGGCAACAGAAGAATACCACTGTTCGAAAGTCATAAATCGATTGAAAGAAAACAAATCCGGCTTATAAACTAAAACTGAGATAAACACATCAACTATAAGAGGAAAACAACGACACAACAGAAACACAACACTAAAATGTAACAGACACAGGAACTAACTATAAATTAACAATGACCATTTTATTATTTCCATTTAATATAGGAAATTTCGACATAGTTATCAAATGTACAAGGAAAATATTAATATCTCATTGAAGATTACCTTTAACATGTTTAATAGAGTAGACTCTTAACGACGACTCACAGTCAACAGTCGTAAAGGAGATTAGTCTATCTAGAATCGATAGTTTCAAAAAGAGAACAAATGGTCATTTTTAAACGAATTTGAACCATTATTCGAATGCTCTTTACCTGGTTATATTTTATTGGGACTTTGATATGACTTCATATTAGTCAACTCATTCTCACGAAGAGATTGGATGAAGTTCTACTGATCGAATTAATAGACTATTCGTTATATCAAGCAATATCTAACAAGACATAGACCAAGTGTAAATTATTCCTGTTACACAGATTTTTTTTTATCTCTTTCCCTGGACTTCGTAAAGGGGTCAAACACTGATTCTTAGAAATCATTCTTATAAACGCGTTAATTTTTTGTTTGTGCAATCTATTCTGCACTGTTCGACATAAAAATGGATGCCTATGTCAAATGTCATTATTCGGGGAAAAGAACTTTATTTCAGTTAATTCAATTAGTGAAAAGCAGACATTCATACTGATTGTTTCTCTTGTTGGCTATGTAATTGAAATTAATGATTTGCAGTTTAAGTCATGTCGTTCTCGAATGGAGCTGTCTATTGTTTAATATTAAAATGTTTTACAGAACATACCATGTTATACATATTATTTTGTATAAGAAGACTGCCATCACATTTTGAATGTTACAATTTATATTTGTGTGTAAAATATCAATTGAAATAAACAAAAGAATTTTTTAAACTATTGAATAAAGGAACATACCAAATTTTCATTTATCAATCCAACCTAGTTAACAAACTTTACCTTTGTTAATCGAGAAACGACCGTAAAAGTTGATAGTGATCTTAAATTGTCACATTTCAACGTGATACTTAATATCAATATGGCGCAGTGTCCTATAAGGTCATGTGAAAAATGTGTCAATTTTCCTGCAAGAAAATACTGTTTAGATTGTGAACAGTTTGTCTGTAAGAAATGTGAAATATCAAATTTAAAATCTTTAACTTGCAGGAACCATGTTTTTCAAGATGCCAATATTTCCAATCCGGAAGTTAAAACACCCGTTTGTAAACAGCACAACGAAAAGTTTACATTTTTCTGCAATACCTGTACATCATTGATTTGTAAACTTGGTTTGTCTACAGTACACAAGGCTCACGGTGTTTGCTTGGTAGATAAAGCTGGGTCGAATACGCGATCACGCTTCGACAAAGAGGTGGGAGCAGCTGGAGATAGCATCAGGAGGGCTAAACAGAATATAAAATCACTTCTCGATTGACTTTCAAAAAAAGTATAGGTACAGTTGCAACCATACATGGGAATCTTTTAAAGATAAATTTCCCAGGAGCGATTGGTTGGCAAGGATTACCTTCGGAGATTGAATTGGTATAATTAGTTCGATTTCGGATGACAGTCGAAATATTAATCTGGTAAAATTCAATCGCGCATAAGTCAATCCAAACATTGTTTCTCCTAAAGGGACTATGTGATATTAAGCAGAAATGATAAAAATAATCATACATTAAAACTACATGCGAAAAATTTCTAGTATCATGAGTATTATGATTCTCAGAGTAAGTTCTATTTGTCCTAAAAAAACAAAATCGAAAATTAAGCACAAAATTTAATCAGCAAAATAAATATGTGTATTGTTATCTTTGAATAACGATTAAAGAAATCAAATGTTCTTTTATGTTGGCACCTTTTAGTATCGAAGACCATATTTTCTTTTCTTCTGGAAATACCCTAACTAAGTAAAATATATGACAGTCGTTTTTTCATTGGTTCTGTTGGTTAATATGTTGCAGCGTTTTATTTTGTCTGGTAAATGGACTTCCACTTTTATTTTCTTAATTTATCTTTTACTTTGGTATTTTTGTTAATACTGTTTTCAATATATGTATGTATATGTATATATTAAGTGGTTTCACAATGTTATGTATAAAAAGTCCTGAATCCTTTATTATACAATGCAAAACTGAAAAAAAATATTGCCATATTAGGAGTCATCTTAATTTATATGATTAATTATCCCAAAGACATATATTCTATAAAATGCATCCTTAATGATGTAAATATTATTTTATCACAACTAATCTTTATTGCACTATATGCTGTTTAAAAATTACCTATAGATTGCAGCATTGGTCTAAGTTTCCCTGTTCATTACCAATGAGATATTAAGGGAAAATATTTACTAAGATTAATAGTATTGAATCATCAAATATTAAATTATTTTTTCTGTAGAAAAGCAATCTTAATGCAATGAAAAGTATAAATCTCTATTACCTCATATTGAAGATGGATAGAAAGTCTCGACTTTCACAGTTATACTTAGACTGAGGGGGTAGTCTGAATTATTTCCCAAAACACAAATTATATGCTCTACAATAAAACAGATTTGAAAGGCTTGAAGAAAAAAGTACAGACTTATCGAGGTCAATGATTTATTGAACAGTTTTGAATGGAAGGAAATATCAAGGGAGTAGGAAATATGGTAGAATGGCATTATTATCACAAGATTGAGAATCAAATGTTTTTTTCTTCAGTTAGGGTAATGACTTCAGTTGGTTCTAGTGTAAGTACACTAGAAATCGGTGTTCTGTGTTTAAAAGTCAATTGATATGATTCGAGCTCCACTGAGGAGTCTGTAATCGAAACGCACGTCGGTCGACAACAAATAATTAAGTTTTTGGTTTTTTACCTTTGACCTTCGTTTGAATAAAAAGTATACAAACAATTTTAAACAGTCTATATTGACATGAAATAACGCCGTGTATGGTCATTCTGCGTAATTTAACTGTTTTGTAATTATGAAATTAAAAGTTTCTCCTTTGATATAACGAATAAAATTGAGTATGGAAATGGGGAATGTGTCAAAGAGACAAAAAACCCGACCATAGAAAAAACAACAGCAGAAGATCACCAACAGGTCTTCAATGTAGCGAGAAATTCCCACACTCGAAGGCGTGTTTCAGCTGGCCCGTAAACAAATATATACTAGTTCAGTGATAATGAACGCCATACTAATTTCCAAATTGTACACAAGAAACTAAAATTAAAATAATACAAGACTAACAAAGGCCAGAGGTTCCTGACTTGGGACAGGCGCAAAAATGCGGCGGGGTTAAACATGTTTATCAGATCTCAACCCTTCCCCTATACCTCTAGCCAATGTAGAAAAGTAAACGCATAACTATACGCACATTTAAAATTCAGTTTAAGAGAAGTCTGAGTCTGATGTCAGAAGATGAAACCAAAGAAAATAAAACAAAATGACAATAATACATAAATAACAACAAACTACTAGCAGTTAACTGACATGCCGCTCCAGAAAAAAACATATCTTTTTTTAAAGAAAAGTGGTTCAAACATATTGGTATTCTCTTATCTGGTTTTTAGCTGTGCATTAATTTTACACAGAAGACAGTATCAAGAGGTCATTTCTTCACGATTGACCCTAAATAACTTAGAAGATGTAGCAGACCAGGCTAAAAAGGATATTGTTGAAAGGGTGATTGTCATCATTAATACCCTTAATGACAAAAGAAATGCTTATTTGAAGTCAATTGATGAACACAGATTCAAAGAATCACAGAAGTTAAAACAAGAAATTTTGGATAGTGAAAAGGCAACTGAAAATGGCGAAGAAGTTCTCAATAAAGTGAAAAATTCAATTGCTGGAGAAAACAATGTCATGCTTTTGGAATCATTTAGTGACATAACAAAGACTTTAAAGTCAGTTTCTTGCGTAAGTTGGATGAAAACGATCCCACCAAGGATTCAATTTCATCCGGTTACGAAGCCCGAAGCAGAAAAACTGAATGGAAATTTAAACTTTAGAAAACGAACTACAATTACCGAAGAAGCTGGCCCGGTTAATTTTATAAAATCAACAACCGCTGTTAAAGTATGTGATAGAGTTCGTGTAAAGCCCAGTATAAAGAACCCCAAACTTGGCTGGGGCGGTATATCGCATCAAAGTATAGGAATTGTTTTATCAATACAAGAATGCAACATAACTGTTAACTTTCCCGAACAATATAACTGGGACGGTTATCTTTCAGAAGTTGAATTGGCATAACGAGTCAGTTTTCTGAGTTAAGGATGTTCGCTACTCTGTCTCAAAATAACAAACTTTTTAAAAGACTGTTATAAATTGATAGTTATATAAATAAAGAAAATGATGTAGCAGAAAAAAATAAAAGGGTCCGTGTGCTTATTTTTCTAGGTAAAGTAGTCCTATATATATCATGACTAGACAGTAATGACATTAGACAATTTACAAGTACATGTACTTACATCATGCAAATTCTTATCCATGCAAATACAAATTTTTTTTAATATATTCTTCAAAACGTTTCCTACTTCAAATGAGGGATGGCTATTCTGGGTTGTCACCGAGATTTTTGCAGATTGCGTGATTATTCATTTTATCTGATGTAGACGATGCTTATTTCTTTTTTTGCTGCACAGCTCTGCGAAGTTTTTGTATACTTTTGTACACGTTTGTTTCGTCAATTTTGTGTTGCATAATAATATTCAGTCCGTTTTGGGCAAGTTAATTATTTTCAGTTCTAAATAGACTAGGCCGTTCCTTTTCAATTACCAATGATTACACCCCCTAACGTTTACAAAAAAGTAAATTGGCAAACACGCCGAACTTCAAGGAAAACTGATTGTCAAATCATTTTTAGACAAGTCACAGAGTCAACCGTCCTAATTGAGAGCAGTCTTTTTGGAATCACAACTTCAAACGTCATTGAAAAATGTCTGATGTATACGATCTTTATATAATTCTATATGATCTTTTAATCTCTTTTAATTCTGACGTTACTGGTGTGTCTTTTGTAGACTTAACGCGCGTCTCATGTACAAAGTTTAAATATTGGTATCTATGATGAGTTTATTAACTATTAACACCGATTAGGATCGATTAAGATCAATTATATGTTTGAAATACAGAATGGGGTCTTGATGTTCATATAACTTCCTGTCGTTTTTTTATTTGTCAACTTATTCTCAACGTGTTATTAGTTAATATTAAAAAAAAAAAACTGAGTTACGAGGAAAATTAAAAATTAAAGTCTCTTATCAAATGGCAAAATCAAAAGCTCAAACACATCAAACGAATGAATAACAACTGTCATATACCTGACTTGGAACAGGCATTTTCTTAAATAGAAAATGGTGGATGTTACCTGGTTTTATAACTAGGTAAACCTCTCACTTGTATTACTGTCGCATCAAATTCCATTTAACGATCGAATCAATCAGACATATTATATTCGTATCCGAAAGAAAGCTAAGAGTGTGTCATTTATCAGGGTATAAAAACAATTTTTCTTTATCTTTCCCTAACAATGAAGATTGTATGAAAAAAAGAAGACTCCACGTTATAAATTATTTATTATAATAGTTACTACATCAGTATGCATTGAGTATGTAGGTAAAGGTCTAATCTTTGGTTAGTTTCCTTGTTAGTTGAACCGTAAGTCATTATTATGTTAGGTAAACTACCCTTCTTTTGGAGTAGTCTAGTCTTTAAGACTGATAGATTGGTTAACTGTTTACATCAGGCTAATCGGTGTTATGATGACGTTATAGAGGTTCCAGTAGGGGGAGAGATCAACCAACCACAGATTGCCATCTATTTTTATCTCTATGTCATGTTCCCTTAAAAAAATGGCTCCGCCCATGTAATTTTATTTGGTACATTGTAACCTTAGCAATCGTGTTTTAGTATCATAATGGCGCAATGTCCTGTTAGATCATGTGAAATATGTGAGAATTATCTGGGAAGTAGATACTGTATAGACTGTGAACAGTTTTTCTGTAAGTCATGTGAAATATCACATTTAAAAACTAAACCATGCAGGAATCATATCTTTCAAAATGCAGACATTGCAAATAGGGAAGTTAAAATTCCATTTGTAAACAACACGGAGAAAAGTATACGTATTACTGTAACACGTGTACATCATTGACTTGTAACATTTGTTTGCCGACCACACATAATAAACATGATTTCTGTCTAATAGATGCTGCAGCCTCTAAAGCCCGGTCAGTTTTGGATAAAGATGTGTTAGCTGCGGAAGACAGTATCGGAAGGGCTAAAGACAAAATTAATTCTTCATGATTGGCTCTAGCTAACTTTGAAGATGAAGCAGAAAAGGTCAAAAAGGATATTGTTGAAAGGGTAGTTGTCATCGTTAATGCCATTAATGATACAACAGACGACTACTTAAAGTCAATTGAAGAACACATATACAAAGAATCACAGAAGTTTAAACAAGAAATTATGGTTCGTGAAAAAGTAACTGAGAATGACAGAGAAGCTTTGAATAAAGTGAAAAGCTCCATTGCTGGAGAAAATAATGTCATGATATTGGATTCATTTAGTGACATGACCAAGACTTTAAAGACAATTTCAGGTGCAAGCCTGCAGACAACTAACCCACAAAGGATTCAATTTTATCCTGTTTTAACGAAGCCCGAAGCAGAAAAACTGATTGGAAATATGAACATTACACAACCAAATATCGTTAATATAGAAGCTGACATTGTTAGTTTTATAAAACCAGATACTACTATTAAAGCAGGTGATAGAGTTCGATTGAAGCCCAGTATAAAAAATCCAACACATCGCTTAATCTCGCAGGAAAGTATCGGAAAGGTTTTATATATAATAAGAAACAATGTACTTGTAAAATTTCCCGAAATTTCTTCATGGAGTGGATGTCTTTCAGAAGTTGAATTGGCATAATGGGTCCGTTTTCTAGGTTAACATGGTTAAGGAGTATGAAATATATCGTAACTAAACAGTAACTAAATTTAGACAATTTATGTATTGTTACAGTCGTTATAGGAGGCCAATCGAGTTATATGGTATACACATTATTATTGAAAGACAACATGATATAGAACTGCACCTGTTACAAGACATCAGTGTGTTATATATAGATAAAGTCAATGAACTTTAAGCTCGTGTAACTGTTAAAATGTCAATCAAGAAAAGATAGGCGGCGTCTCTATAAATGTAAATAGATTGATAAGATGATAAAGCAATATTATTATAATAATATTATCTTGAGACAAGCAACTTGTTTAACACAGTTCATTAAGTCACATTAGATATAATTAACAAAGATAAATATTTACTTCTACAATTTAACGATTATACGAAATAACTTTAGAAAATCACTTAAAGAAAACAGAAAAAATGTTTTCTCAAATGGGAGGTTAAATTAAATGAAGAACTTTGAAGCAATTGTGATTACCTATTTAAATAGTTTCATATAAACATAAGGTCAGAAAAGACTATCCTGCCTTTTCCTGCTCACTAACAATTAGAAGATTGTGGATAACTATTCACACAATAAAGAACCGTTTAAAACAAAAATGTGGTAATAAGAATAAAAAAATGAAAATAATAAAAAAATATATACTACGATAAAAGTTCAACACCATGACTGGCACATTTACAACCTAGTGACACTTTATGTTTCCAGCACATTCCGAAAGGAAAATAAAATCAATAAAGTGTCGTTACATATAACAAAAGAGGGCCGAAAGATAACACAGGGACATTCAAACTCATAAATTGAAAACAAACTGACAACGGCATTGCTAAAAAAGAAAAATACAAATAGTACACAAGACACAACAAAACTTAAGACTTAGCAACACGAAACCCACCAACAACTGGGTGTGGCCTGCTCTCATATGTCATCGAAACACCAGAAGGACACATAATAAAATTATTCATACGAAACAGAAAACATTTATTGTAAACAAAAGAAGACAAAATCGAACCAGCATCTCTAGAAGAAGTCAATGAAAACAATGACAAAGTGTTTGATATAGATGACACTGAAAATTGTCGAAATTCAGATGATACACTTCGGACTTTTGACAGTATGTCGTGTCTCGGGAAATAGGATTTTATGTGTGTTATAACAGATGACGCAAGTATGTATTCTAGTTTCACAATATCTGAAGTAGTAATCGACAATACGAAAGTAGTTATTATTGTTCAAATAAAAGATACAGGTACCACCTGTCATCCAAAGGTAGTTCCGAAATTCCCTTTCTGTAATTGGCTTTTTCGTATTTGATCTTCTTTCTAATTACACACTGCAATTCGAAATAAAGTCATTAATATGTGCATGAATATCTGAACAAGAAAAAGAGTTCGTTTCTTTCTATTCCCATATGTCCTTCGTGTAGTTCGTTGCAAATATTTTTTTCGCATATTCGCTGGAATAGTTATCTTTTCCTCTTTTATGATAGTTTTATGATAGTTTCATTTATATTGCACAATTCCTCCCTGAAACTCCAATATTCAAAAACCTTCTTCGGAACCGCATTTTTATGATCTGACCAGCACTCTATTATTAGATAGCTTGGCCTATGGTTGTAATTTACCATCCCGTGAAGTTTCATTCCTTATTTGTTATAGATTTCTATGAGATGTTGATGTATTTGTATGACCATGTTCACGAAACACTTATCATTTACCACTTCATTATTTGTGTTGATCTTTATCGGCGTGCGTGATAATATGTCTGGAAATATAAAGCCCTTCCCTGGTATCACTTTAGTAAGAAGTCATATTTTTGTAACCTTAATAATATCCTTTGTAGCCGCGGCGGAGCACATCGTAGATATTTTCTTAGAATTATCTCTTTCTTTGTATGGTGTGTGGTCAGATTAAATATTTATGTGTCTACCATAATTCAAATTTTTTTATTTTCTTCCTCAGGAATAGATTAACTTAGCTGTATTTGGCCAAACTTTTAGGAATTGTTATCCTCAATCCTCTTCAACTTCGTACTTTATTTGGTATTTTTAACCTATTTTGAAATTCGAGCGTCACTAATGAGTCTTTTGTAGACGAAACGCGCATCTGGCGTTAATACAAAATTAAATCCTGGTTTATATGATGAGTTAATTTACAACCACTGGGTCGATGCCACTGCTGGTGGAGTTTCAATTCCCCGAGGCTATCACCAGACCAGTAGTCAGCACTTTTGTGCTGACATAAATTATCATCGATATGGTCATGATCATTTTCATAAATTAACTGTTCACAAAATTTTGAATTTTTGAAATACTAAGGTTTTTGGTCCTCAATGCTCTTCAACTTCGTTCTTTATTTGGCCTTCTTAACTTTTTTGGATTCGAGCGTCACTGATGAGTCTCCTGTAGACGCAACGCGTGTCTGGCGTTCATACAAAATTTAATCCTGGTATCGATATTGGGTTTATTTATGAACAATCGTTGCATCTTTCCAATCAAATGCACATCAAGCAATTCTCGTTCTATGTTGGCATATCAGCTTTCTGCATCTATCAGTCATCTTGATACATATGCAACAGATGTATTGCCCCTAAACCGTATTTGGTGCATCACAACTTACAGTTTATGGTCATGGCACATCGTAGAAACTGAATACTGGATTATTGGGTATTATGTCTTTTAATTTATCAAATGCTTGCAGTTGTTCATGTGTCCAAATTAATTATTTTTCTCCTTGCAGTAACGTTCTTATATGCTCTGTTACAGCTGACATATTTGCAAAAACTTTGATAAGTAATAAATGTTCCCTACTTTATCTGTTGAAGCCGGCATTTCTCCTTGTCGCTCTCAGAATGTGTGTCACCTTTTTTACTCGAAATTTACATTTTTTGACATTTAATTTAAGTCCTACCTCTTCATATCTGTTAAGAACTGAGCGAAGTGTATCCTCATGTTCCTTTCGCGTTGTTCTCCACACTAGAATATCAGTTTCAGCTCCTTTTAAGTTTTCAAACAATTTCGACACTCGTTTTTGAAATACTTCTTGAGCCGTTTAAATTACAAAAGGGATTTGGAAGAAGCAATATCTGACGAATCAATTGTTAAACGTAGTAATGAGCTGGCTCACTTTATCCTGTTACTGGCAATATCCATTATTACTATCTAGTTTACTCAGAGATTAACACCCGTCAGTCGTGTGGTTATGTCCTCTATTATTGGTAGCGAAAATGTTCTCTTTTTATCGCTTTATTAAATTTTCTAAATTTCAAACAAATCCTAAACTTTCCTGTTTTTGGCTTTTCTGCAACAACCAAAGAAATCGCCTAGTCTGTCGGTTCATCGACCTTTCGGATTACTCCTTTGTCTTCCATTTCTTTTAATGTACCTTTGAGCTTTTCTTGAAGCGCGGCGTGTATCTTTCTAGGCCATTACAGGATTGACGCTTGCGTCTTGTTTTAAATATGGTATGACTTTTCTAGACATCATACTCTTATTAAGACTTTCGGAAATTTTTTTACAGGATCATAAATATCAAGGTATGCTTGTACCGTCATGATAACATGAAAAAGACCTAACTCATTTGATGCCCTGAATCCTAAATGTGGAGATTTATTTGTGTTATCAAACATGTACCTACAACTTTGATTTATCTCCTTAATAGCCAGTAAGAGTAATTTTAAGAGATAACTGTATTGTACTTGAATCAATTAATCTAACGTCAATATTAAAATTTACATTGATGAATATTAAAACTACAAATTAATTAAAACAAAATCCTTATTTACAGACAAGGAGATAGAGAAATTTACGCTAACTGTCAACCTTGATATTGATATGGTCATATTTATAAATTAACTGTTCACAAAGTTTTGAATTTTTTGAAATACTAAGGCTTTTCTATACCAGGAATAGATTTCCTTAGCTGGATTTGGCAAAACTTTAAGGAATTTTGGTCCTCAATGCTCTTCAACTTCGTTCTTTATTTTTTGGATTCGAGTGTCACTGATGAGTCTTTTGTAGACTCAACGCGAGTCTGGCGTTCATACAAAATTTAATCCTGGTATCGATATTGAGTTTATTTATGAACAATCGTTGCATCTTTCCAATCAAATGCACATCAAGCAATTCTCGTTCTATATTGGCATATCAGCTTTCTGCATCTATCAGTCATCTTGATACATATGCAACAGATGTATTGCCCCTAAACCGCATTTGGTGCATCATAACTTACAGTTTATAGTTATTGCACATCGTAGAAACTGAATACTGGATTATTGGGTATTGTGTCTTTTAATTTGTCAAATGCTTGCTGTTGTTCATGTGTCCAAATGAATTCATTTTCTCCTTTCAATAACGTTCTTATATGCTCTGTTACAGCTGACATATTTGCAAAAACTTTGATAAGTAATTAATGTTCCCTACTTTATCTGTTGAAGCCGGCATTTTTTTGCTCTCAGAGTGTGTCTAATATATGTCACCTTTGTACTCGAAACTTGCATTTTTCGACATTTAATTTAAGTCCTACCTCTTGACATATGACAATGTTAGGAACTGAGTAAAGTGTATCCTCATGTTCCTTTCGAATAATTTAAAACATGCATTTTCTTCAATTTCCGATTTTTTTGGTTAACTGCTCCTTCGAAGTAATTTTCTCCGTCCGATTCATATTAAATATGAATATTAAACACATTCATGAACATTTTTCGAAAATTTTGATTTACAGAACTTTTTATAGTGATTCTGCTTTATTGCATTTACAACACTTTTTACCGTATGGGGGACAGTTTCTTCTCTCATGTGTTTTTCCACATTTTCCTCAACTAAAAATCGAGTTCGGGTCTCGCCTCTCATGATCTCGTCTGATCGGACCTTTCTTTGTGTTGCCTTCATTGTGGGTATTTCTTTAGTTTTGAGTTTTCTCCTTAATGTGTTTACTTTTTCTTCTTCGTTCAACATTGTTCTATTGATTCTACGTCGGAGCGACAAATACAAACAGCTCTTTGTCCAGTGTTTATCACCCATCGAGCAGCGTTTCTGTAAACCCTGCTACTACATCTCGAAAGCAGGGTCCATTGTTAATCATCACAATAGAAATTGTTTCAAATAGAATGAACAGATGGATTACTAAAAAATAATATTGTTCACTACGAATCATTGTTTTAAGACACATTGAAAATCATATTTCAGGAATTTCAATACTTTATAGTAAATAAGATACCGTATTAAGCATCTTTTTCGAATAAAAAAATCATGTTAATGTTTTACATCAAGCTTAATTTGTAATCTCATATAGCAATGACTTAAAGAAACACATATGAAAAGAACTTTTATTTGAATTATACATAGATACATGCATTCAAACAAACCTTAATCATAAAATAAAAATTAATTTTGAAGTGTTGGAAGACAAACGATAGCACCGAGGTTTGCGTTAATTGTGGAGGCAGGCGCCGTTAAAGTGGTGTTCCAACATAGGTAAAAGAGGGACAAAAGATACCAGACGGACAGTCAAACTCATAAATCTAAAATAAACTGACAACGCAATGGCTTAATATGAAAAAGACAAACAATAGTACACATGACACAACATAGAAAACTAAAGAATAGGCAACGACCCCACCAAAAAACCGGGGGTGATCTCAGGTGCTCCGAAAGGATAGGCAGAAACTGCTCCACATGTTTCACAAAGGTAATCTGTATGTTTTTCTAAATAAATGTGTTCGTACGTCGGATTTCTAATCCATTCACACCTATTCCACAGTTTGTTTAATTATGGAAAACGAAGATTTTTTTTACATAAAACCTTAACATGTAAAATACATTCATGATTTCCTTCTTCAGACTAATACATATTATTAACGTGGGTGATACATATGGCATTCTCTACTGCCAAATCCAAAATACTGAACTCCGAGGAAAATTCTAAAACATGAACCATCACGAACCCCACGATACACTGGGGTGATCTCAGGTGAGAAACTGATACTCGACAATGGATTTTTTACTCGAAAATATCACAAATAACATACATTTCCAAAATAAGTTTTCGCTATGAATATTCAAGAGGAAAATAAAAGACTTCCAGATTAATATCATTTTCAGGGGAGAGAGAGGCAGCTTAACTTATAATAATTATCAATATAGCTACAAAAACATAAACCTAAGACCATAAACCCTCTACGTCCATCCGTCATAGAAGAGTACCACAATATTATTAACATTACTTTCGTAAAAAAATTTAAACACAAAAACCAAAACAAAACAAAAATAAATACTAAGTAATCATCAACTCGTATGGTTTAAGATATTTATAAGTTTAAATATATAAAAATCATTAAGTTACCCTTTAACAATAGTTTTAATTATCGATCATACTCGTAACTTGTATACATATTTTTTTCATCTGCATTTGGTACATGATTGAATGAAGTTATCAAAGGTACCAGGACTATAATTTAATACACCAGACATTCGTCTACATAAGACTCATCAGTGATATCAAAATAAAACGACTATACTTTTTACTTCGATAAAAACTATTCTGTCCAGTTTCTTCAAAATCTGACAATATATTGCAAATTGGAAATTAATTCTCGATTTCACAAAGGTATAAAAAAATCTAGGAGTGTATCCCTTAATATGTGTTTAGCTTTAAAAGTTATTATAAAAGCATTTTCAACGGTTTTTACTATTTTCATAACTATACAAATTAAATACAACATCCATTTATCAAAACATTCAGTACTACTTTTGGTCTTTTTAACTTTTTTTCGAACGTCACTTATGAGTCTTTTGTAGACGAAACGAGGGTTTCAAAATTTCAATCCTGGTATCGATGATGTATTTTTTATTTGTTTCATTTAACGATATAGATTCAATTTATATTGTTGGCATTCGTAATAATATTTTGAAAAATAAGTAAAATTCTACAACAAATACATCAAAACATGTCAAATATCAACATTAATGTATTCTACAGCTCTGCCTTTGTTATTGAAACAAATAACGGCCGTGACATTAGCTTCAAACATAGGTGTGTTTTACATCATATAATATCCGCCAACGTACATGATAATTAACAACACATAATTTATAATTTACGTAGACGATTATATCAAAATGGCACAGTGTCCTGTAAACTCCTGTGAAATATGTGACAATTCTATTGGAAGAAGGTTTTGCATGGACTGTGAACAGCTTTTCTGCAAGTCATGTGAAATATCGCATTTGAAAACTAAATCGTGTGTGAATCATGTATTTCAAGATGCTGATAAAGCCAATCCGGAAGTTAAAACACCTATTTGTAAACAACATGGAGAAAAGTATACTTATTACTGTAACACGTGTTCATCATTGACTTGTAATATATGTTTGCCAACCACACACAATAAACATGATTTCTGTCTGATTGATGCTGCTGCTTCCAAAACGAGGTCAGTTCTGGATAGAGAAGTGAAAGTAGCTGAAGACAGAATCAGGAGAGCTAAAGAGAAAGTGGTCTCGTTTCGATTGAATCTCAAAAACTTTGAAGATGAAGCAGACAATACTAAAACAGATATTGTGGAAAGGGTGGCTGTCATCACAAAAGCCCTTAACGACACACAAGATTCTTACTTCAAGTCAATTGACGAGCACAAATCGAAAGAATCTCGTAAAATGAAAGATGAAATTGATAAGATTGAAAACACAATTGCTATTGAAAATGACATACAGTCACTGAATCAAATGAAAAGCTTGATTGATGGGCAAAATGATATTATTCTTTTGGATTTATTCAGTGACTTTACAAAAACTTTGAAAGAATTAAGTCTCCTTGATATCTTTGATAAGGAATCAACAGCAAAAGCTAAGTTTTTTCCAGCTGCAGCGAAATCTGGGACAATAGAAAAACTTATTGGAAGTATTAAATTGGTAGAATTTAGTGGCGCCGAAGTAAAACCAAACATAAAAGTGGGTGATCGAGTTCGTGTGAAATCTAGTGTTAAGAAACCGACCTTAGGATGGGGACCTGGTGTCTCTCATAAAAGTATCGGCACGGTCGTTGACATACCATCTAATACCAGTGGACTTATACACATTAAATTCCCAAGCTACTCTTGCTGGGAAGGCTATATCAATGAAATGGAATTAGTATAAACTAGTTTAATTTCCGAAAGAGACTTCTAGTATACAAAACAAAGCATAGCGAATATAATAATGATACATTTGAATAAATGTCATATATTTTTTTGACTGCATGTAAAAAAAAAATCAGTATTACAATAAACTCATCATATATAACCGGATTCAAATTGTGTATGTGTGCCAGACGCGTGTCGTTTACAGAAGGCTCATCAGTGACGCTCAGCGTTTGTGTGTAATACCTGATCTAAATGGCATCCATTTTATTTGTAGGATGTAAAAATATACAGTCACATCTGATCTGGTTAGAATGGGGACCATGACTGGTACACCAATGTTCGAGATTATCTCTGTATGTAAAAGAACCCTTACAATGAGGGTTGTATGAACTGCCTTATCTGACCAGTGGCGGATTCAGAAATTTTCATAAGGGGGGCACACTGACTGCCTAAGAGGGGAACCGCTTCAGTCATCCCCTATATAATCAATCATTTTAGTCCCACAAAAAAGGGGGGCCCACTTAAACGCTCTAAATAAGCCTATGCTGACAAGCATCAAATACACAAGACAAAAGGCTAGAGTATGATTATAGTATAGATTTGGTAGGCTTGAAAGTACAACTTATATGGGTAAATGATTTATTCAATTGAAGGAAATAACATTAAAGGTAGATATGTATTTGCTTAGTACGTTTACATTACATGTTCTCGTCCTGTATATGCATTTAATGTCTTCATATCCCAAAACCATAATAACTTTTAGTAATTCTTTATCCTCAATGCTATTCATCTTCATAACGTAAATTGTCTGTCCTCTTCAACTATTATATTTGAGAGTCACTACCGAGTCTATCATACACCAATCAGGCTTCTGGCATACACTATTACAAATTTGGTTATTTCTTTAACTGTATCATAGTTTTATTGAAGAAACAGTAACACTGGATTGCTGATCCAACAAATTAATAATAAGATAATCAGACAATGGTAATACAAAATGCCAATTATTGAATTAAATGTTGTTGTTTATGTAAACAGGTTTAATAGGGTCATGGTTTGAATTGATATACAGTGTAATTTGTCTAACTTACACCTGAGTGTTCCAACACTCTGTTTTAACCAACACATTTTCTTGGTCCCAAAATATGCCTATCTTTGTAGAAAAACCTGTGAATTCCGACACCCTTAATCCGACATTTTTTTTTCTGGTCCTACAGCTGTGTGTCTGATAACACAGGTTACACTGTACTAATGATAAACGGCAAACCTGGAATCACTCATTTTTTTTCAGTTCTTATAGTCTTCCCTTTTTGTTACTTTATTGAAAAGTGTCATGGTTTTATTTGTTGCACTAATGATAAACAGTGTCATAGTTTTTATTTGCTACACTAATGATAAAAAGTGTCATGGTTTTATTTGGTGCACAAATGATAACAGCAAAACTGGATTCACTCATTTTTTTACAGTTCTTATAGTCTTCCCTTTTTGTTACTTTATTGAAAAGTGTCATGGTTTTTTTTGTTGCACTAATGATAAACAGTGTCATGGTTTTTATTTGTTACACTAATGATAAACAGTGTCATGGTTTTATTTGGTGCACAAATGATAAACAGCAAAACTGGATTCACTCATTTATTCTTTATAGCTTTTCTTTGCTGCTGATGATGATCATACAATAAATTTAATGTAAGTAAAATGTATACAAAACAGTTCTATAATAATAACAACAAAATTAAAATGCATGTGATATACCGATCTCTTGGGTTCTGAGAGATTTTTTAGCAAAACGTAAATAACATCATCTGGCTTAAAACTCCTAGAACACAAATGGCAGTAATGATATAAGTGAAAAGTGAATGGACATTACAACAGTCTCTGATCCCTCAGAATAGATAAAAATCTGGTTCATTAAAATAAAGAACTTTGAGCGATGCAGATTTTAAATATATTCAGATATTTGTCAGTCAAATTTTCATTGCTTAAACCAGATGTATGGGTTATAGTTATTCAACCCTACAGGTTTTTATGTTTGCCTTATTTTAAGAACTTTAAAATTGTGATGTATTTAGAAAGATGGTTTGTTTAAAAAATATTTTAAAACAGGTAACCCATAAATACTAGCTAGCACTTCCAGACCACTATCTTTATTGCTTATGGGAATCACCACATTTTATGGCATCTACATGAATGAATTCTATTAACAATATGTTATGTTAGCTGATACAATGCATTTCCTATCGACTTTTGTTGAAAATTTAACTTCTTTTAAAGGGCTTTTTATTCTGTATTTGAAGGGATTCAACCTACACTAACCATAGGAGGTATTAGTTCCGAAAATTTTATTAATTTTCCCATACACAAACTCCTACAGATGTATTTAGCTTTTATATTACAGAGTTTGAAATGTGAAATTTTTACTTAACTTCTTTTATTCAAATAATTAAATGCTTCATCTTTAACAAGACAAATTATTAAACTGTTGACCAAAAAAAGTCCATTGGCCAATAAAAAAGATACATCATTGACATCTTCTTTTGAGAAGATTCATCACATATCATTCCGGGATGAAAATGTAATATAATAATAATTCTCCATGTCTCACACTTTGATCAAATTAAATACACACAAATTAGAAGCTATATACTCAATCATACACAATTAGACCATGATTCACACTCTTCAAATATGACACTCATTTATGTTTCATTAACAGTCAACCAGCAAATTTGCTTCATTAGCAACTAATAAAAAAATATGAATTCTGGTGTGAAAAGGTGAAATTTGAGGTTGAAAATAAAAGTATTAAAATATTTCAAATGAGTTAGTAGATCTGCCAAAAGCTTCCATCTTTTTTTTTTTTTTAATATAATTGGTACTTGATTTTTTTCAAATAATAACACACTTTTTGTTGATTTGATTCAATATTAATTTTTTACAAAGTTTGTCTGAAAAAAAAAAGATTTCCCTTTTAATATTTTCAACCTCATGTCAATGAATACATGAACAGAAAGAATCTGATAATTATAATACAAAATCTGCTGAAAATATACAATATTGCTTTTTAAGACCAAATTATAAAAAAAAATGTTTCAAAGCAGCATATTTTTATGTTTAATATTTTGGGATGAAATATATACATGTACTTGGTATAGTCAAGCAAGTCATTTTCATTTGTCCAATATGTCCGTGCATTTTAGACATGGTGTTGAACCTATTTAATTTACAAACAAAATTTTCAGTCTGAATAATATCTTTTGAAACACTTTCACAGAACTTTTTAAATAATAGCAGTTTATAAATCAAGAACACTTTCTGTAATCAGGTGTGTTTGAACACATGTTTTGAAGAACCATACAATTTTGAACAAATCACTTTCTTACATCAAATTGAACCATTAAATACAATGCTGAACTATAACTTGTTCATCATATACACCTATTTAGTTATAGATGAGGACATCAGATTCAAGACAATATTTAATGTTTTAATGGGAATGAATTATAAATAAATGTTGACTTTTACTACATTTTGTGTAATTCCCAACTGAGTACAGTCAAAATCCTCATAAATTATATCAATATTATTCTGTTTTTAACAAATGCAAAACATATTCCTTAAATCTTTTAATAAAAGATATTTTTCTTATATCTATTGAAGTCTCTTTAACTGATATATGTACAAAGCAATGAATTCAATATTTGTACTTACAAATACAAGTTTTTACCCTACCACACAATCACCACTTCAGGTGTTGGTTTACTTATATTTTTACAGTTATAAGGTGGTACCTAACACTACAGGGAGATAACTCTGTAAAATCAGCTAAACGTTTTAATTATGTTGTGTTGTAAAGGGTATATTAAGCTTCTCATTGATCAAAATAAGAGTTTGTCAAACTGCTATATAACCAGTGTAATTTTTCTCATAAAACGGTTGGTACAAATCTTTTGAAATTTTTATATTTTTGTAAAAGGGTCAAAGTAAAAAAAAAAAAAAATGTAAATACTTTATCAAAATTTTAAGAAAAATAAACGAGCCAAACAAGTGAAACTGCGAGCTACTGCTCACTGATGATAACCCCGCCGCAAGTGGATAATATTAATAGTGTAAAAATATGCAAGTGTTCGGTAAACAGGAAGTTGTCGAGTGATGAATCTGAAAACACATCACACGGTATAGCTGACTTATATAAATCCTGAAACCAAATTTCAGAAATCCTTGTATTGTAGTTCCTGAGAAAAATGTGACGAAAATTTTCAACTTGGCTATCATGTGTAAAATCAGACAAGTGTTCGGTAAACAGGAAGTTGTCAAGTGATGAATCTGAAAACGCATCACACGGAATGGCTGACATATATAAATGTTGATACCAAATTACAGAAAGGGTGGATGTGTAGTTCCTGAGAAAAATGTGACGAAAGTTTCATGGGACGGACTGACTGACGGACTGATGGACGGACGGACGGACTGACAGACAGAGGTAAAACAGTATACCCCCCCTTTTTTAAAGCGGGGGTATAATTAATTTTAGTTAAAGTGTTAGGTACCACCTTAATTTTCCCAAATTCTAAATGATTTATTATTTTACCAAAAACACCCAAATCATTGATATACAGACTCCCTCTGTAATTTTCGATTCTTCATATCTAAATCATAATAAAGCACATTTTTGTAAATAAAAAAAAAAATTTAGTATGCCAGTCCATTTTCGTAAATAAAAAATTTTTTTTTTAGTATGCCATAGTCCAGTTCAAATTTTGACTCTGATTGCTTGTAGTATAAAATTTAAGATAAAATCCTGTTTCATCTATTTTGGTGTTAATCTCAAGATAATTGAGATTTTACATTGTAAAGAAAACCTAATTAATATTCAGGCAAAAAAGTCCAAATCAATATAAAATGGCAAATTAATTCATTATGGGCTAACATTCAACACTATTCACTTCATTGTCAATGTTCTTTCTCATTATACAAAACCAAATGCTTTGGTTTTAATTGCTAATAACAGTTTACTTCGTAGAATAATTTTTGATGAATATAACGGAATATAAAGTCTTGAAATGCACGTGTTAGCTGTTGGCAGGTGATCGTCGTCTGCCGGGCGAAGTGTAATGCTAGGCATCGGTTGGAATCCCTCCTCACTGGCAGGCAATGCTGGGCTGGATGTCCAGAAATATACCTGCAATAGAGAGTATAAATTAAATTTCAGTTAAAAAACACATCATTAATTTATCTTAGAATTAAGATATCCCCAAATTTTACAAGTCACATTTCTCTGATAAGCAATACCATCTTTTCTGTATCCAGTATACTTTTGATATGTGCCTGTCCCAAGTCAGGAGCCTGCATTTCAGTGGTTGTTTGTTACTGTTTATCATATTTGTGTTTCCTTACAGCTAATTTTCCAATGCATGTAGAGTAAAACTTTGGTAGGCTGCTTGCTCTGTATAAATGTCAATTCTAGCTATGCAATTAACATTAACATCTTCAAACAATATATAAAGGCATATTTTAAGCTGTATATATTATATTTAAATTTGATTGGACCTTATCCCAATTACAATTGTACAATATACAAACATAGCAAGCAAGCTAACTAAAGTCTTGCTTTACATGCATTAGGAAATTAGCTGTAACTGTTTGGTAGAGTTTGTTTTTGTGTTGTTCTGATGCACCACTGTTCCAGGTTAGTGAGAATTTTGGGAGCCTCTTCATAAATTCAACCATGCCTATTCGCCGTTTCAGAATCTAATGCATCTTGGGTAATATTTTCGAAAGTGTACACCAAAACGTCCTGATTGGTTAAAAATGTCATAAACAATGGAAATTCAACCAATGACGTGACGTTATTTTCATTTTGGGATACGAACAATGAAATTACCCATGATGCTTAAGATTCTGAAACAGTCAATTTTGCATTTGCCTGTCCCAATTCAGGAGCCTGTAATTCACTGGTTGTCTATCATATTTCTTTATTATTAAATGTTATGTACACAAATCAGCCAGTTAGTTTTCTCATTTGAATTGTTATAAATATATTTGTCATTTCAGGGTCTTTTAAAACATACTATGCTTTGAAGCTTTTTCTCATTGTGGAAGACTGTATTGTGACCAGTAGTTACTTTCTTCTATCATATAGTCTCTGGTGGAGAGTTGTTTTTTTATTTGCATTCTTACCACATTTTCTTATTTTGATAAACTTATGTACATCTCCCTGATTTTATATCTTGTGTATGTAATTGATAACAGTTTTAGACTGAAGATAATCTTACCAAATCTTGTCTTTCTTGATTATTCATTTTTTCCACAACAGACCACAGCCATCTTTTGAATCTTTGTACTTTATCATTACCTTCACCTGTTATAATATTGAAGAAAAAAAATCACATATCAAACAAGAATGTGTCCATAGTACACGGATGCCCCACTCACACTATCATTTTACATGTTCAGTAGAACGTAAAATTGGGGTCAGTACTTTGATTTGGCATTAAAATTAGAAAGATCATATCATAGGGAACATGTATACTTAGTTTCAAGTTGATTGGACTTCAATTTCATCAAAAACTACCTTGACCAAAAACTTTATCCTGAAGCGGGACGAACAGAGGCACAGACGAACGAACGAACGGACATACAACCGAACAAACAGACGCACAGATCAGAAAACATAATGCCCCTCTACTATCATAGGTGGGGCATAAAAACTATAGAAAGCTTATTCTATTCTACAACAATTTTTATAATTTGATTCTGTACAATACTGGACAATACATATGAGTTTATCCCCCTAAATACCTGTTATATCTACTGTAAAATTATTGTGAATCCTTCACACCTTGCAAAAATGACAAATCTACGTATTGGGAATGAATGATAAATGAACTCACAGGACTGTAACATTTCTTATATAATATCTGTTCTTTTACGATTATAAATACACTTACCACTCTCATCATTAAATGATGTGTAACTAATCAGAGTCTGTACATTAATATCACCAACACCATTCAACAACAATCGTAAATCTTCTGAAGTCAGTCCTTCTAAGTTAGCCGCAGGTATAACATCAAACACACCCTGTTGTAAACTCTGAAAACAAATAAGTTATCAAAATGAGAAAATGAAGTGTGTTTGCCAATGAGATAATTCTAAACCAGATATCGAACGACATAAAAGTTACAAGAACTTATATCTTGTCAAAATACAAAAAAAACATTCCCCCCCCCCCTTACAGACCCTCATATATCTCTAATTAGCATATCTTAGTTTGGACTTACCTTAAGAGCTTTCTCAGCAACTTTGACCATCCTAAGTTCAGCATATCTTCTAACATAATCATGTACATTCTGAGCATTAACCTCTATATCAGCACCACCGGGAATTAGTTCTACTGACTCGCCACCCTGTTATCAACAAAGTACACAATTATTCTTCGTCTATCTCATACATGTGATTTAAACTCTTGAATCAAAATTGATAGGTAAAAAACTATAACTTAAAGGTATGAAAGTCATATGGAAAAAACAAAGCTGAAACTCCTCCATGAAAACTATTTACTACATCACTTTTTGTTTGTCTTTTTGTTTCCATAGAGATAAATCTTTAATTTTGATAATGTCACATTTAAAGATGAAAATTTTGCACTTTAACTAAATTTGTGCAACCAGTCAAAATGATTTTTTTTTTTCAAACTGTTTCTTTTCACAACTTAAATGTTTTGTATTGGTAAAGAATTTGGTGCTGTTATGAAATTTTCGTAGACTGTTCTCAATTCATTCACAACTTATTGTGATTTAGAGCTTATGGGGTTTCAAGTTTTACATATTGTATGGATACTTATTGCTTTGTTGAAGACCATGTGTCTACCACTAAATATTTTTTAGTACTGTTGGGTAGCTGTCTTGTTAACATATACCTACAACTCCACTTGAAACAAATCTTCTTTTCATGTGTGCCTTATCATGAAAATCATTTTTTTGTGTGTTTATATATATATATATATATATATATATATATATACATTGTAATTATCCTATTTCCTGCAGTGGAAAATCAAATGTTTGTAGTCTTCATTAACATATAAATTTCTTACCAATTCAGGGTTCATTTCCACACAGAAATTCATATCCAGGGCAGTGAATAACAAACTGGCATCCTTTTTCTCAGAGTCTAGCACCAATTGTCGTAAACTTTCATACATCACAGAATCAAAGAATGCAAGGTCATGCCAGCCGATCTTACGTCCAAGGATATACTTCAAAACGTGACGATTGAAGAAGAGCGGACACATTTCGTTTTGTAACAAACATAAACCAATTATTCTGAAATCAAATTCATCAACCTTAAAAATATGTCCTATCACATTTCATTGGTATTATTACAATTCCTAGGGAAAGTGTTTTATAAAATATATTCTGTGAAGACCCATTGGTGGTCTGCAGCTGTTGTCTGCTATTTGGTCGGGTTGTTGTCTCTTTGACACATTCCCCATTTCCTGTCTCAATTTTATCATCATCTCTTTAATCACATCATATAAAACTGGTAAATCAACAGTCTTTGCTATGATTTGCAGTTTCAGAGAAAAATTGAACAGCAATCATACCTGTCAACCTGTGACGATGAAAATGCAGGTCATGACCTGCATTGAACAATCAAATCTCAGGTCATAACGCGTACGAACTTTTTCGAGCTGAATTTCAGTATTAATGGTACATTTTCTTATAATGTATATCAAAGATACCAAAACATCAATGCATGTTCACTTGGTTAAGTCATTTTAAATCTTATTTATTATTATTTCATTACACTTTTAAAGATTTTACTATACTTGTGTATCACAGTCTTATGTCCTTTACTTTTTGTCATCATCTAAAATTTATTTTTCAAATGTAATTTTAAAATGAGACTACTAGCCTTTCAACATACCATGTAGAGGGATTACATGTATGATCAATCATCTCTCAATTGACAAGGAAATTAGACTATGATAAAATATAGTAATACAGTTAAAGAAAGTATAAATGTAAAAAATAATTTTCAACTTTTTTTTAAAAATTGTATAAAGGTATAAAAATAATGAAAAGTTATTTTTCAATATGTATTTGAATTTTATATTATTATGATTTAATCTTTTTCACCCATAAAACGTAAATATAAGGAATAATTTTGAATGGTGACAAATAAGGGGAAGTAACTCTTAGTTGAAATATCTTTGTAAAACAACAGGGCAATTTATTTACGACCTAAAGCTAAGGTAATTGGTGTTAATTAACAGTGTGTTTGACACCAAAGCTGTCAAGTGAAGCCATGCACTTAATGGGTCACTTAATTTGACAAATTACATAGCTAGATGAACTGCCTGTTCATGGAAGAATTACGAATTTGCCGGTATTTCAAAGGAATATTACTTATGAAAATCAATCTCAAGGCTAAGAAATACGGGTGAAATCGGGTCATTTTCGGAATTCCCGGGTTATTTCAATGACCCGACGGGTGATCCGGGTGATCCCTCAGAATTGTGAAAATCTCGGGTCACACCCGCAGAATCCGGGTCAGTTGACAGGTATGAGCAATGTGTTACAGTGTAAGAGACAGAAAGACAGATGGACAGAGCTCTAAGTTGGTTGCAATGAATAACACTGATTTCCCAGTTAAATAAAATCCGATAATTTCACATGTGAAATAAGCGTGGTTATTTCACTCTCTGACGTTATACAACAATAGGCGTTGTCAAGACGTCGATAACAGCGGATCAAAACAAATTGTGAATGCGTAGAAAAAAGATAAAGGTCCTTACATGTTTTACGTTAATTTCTTAAAAAAAAAGCCATTTGCCAATGTAATAAAAAGAATAACTAATTAAAGAATTCAAATATCGAAAAATATTCAACTCGTGACCGACCAACACTGATAATTAACTCATGTGCTATGCGCATTCGTGAATTATTGTGTTGTTCGGTCACTCGTTGAATATTTATCTCTATTTGAATTCTTCGATTAGTTATTCTATGAATAATGATCTCAACAACTAAAAGAAGAATATGAATGCACACACAAATGTCCCCACTCAAGCTTTGCAATTTTTCCAAGATAACTCCGGAACGGGAAATGACTCACGATCCAAATTCTAACTCTGTCTTTGTGTTGTGATTCTTAAAATTGTGTACAAGGGTCATTAAATTTAAATTTGCCTCAAGCAAACTTAAGTTAAGAGTACAAAAACTAAAATTGCTTACGGATGGGACAGAAAAATCTGATTAAACACATCAGATGTAATAGTTGACATTATATTGAAGAATATTGAATACTCAGGAAATCTTGATACTTAAATGAAAATTGCTGTGTGCATTCCCTTAAAATTAAGCTAGGACTAAAAGAGGTGACAAATTGTCCAGTCCTTTTTTTCTTCTAAAAAACAGAAAATTTCCTATGTATTGAAACACACAAGGGAAAAACATACCTTCCGACATTCCTAAATGCATTGAGTCTTTCAGGTGAGTTTTTTCCTGGTCGTGGAGAGTAAAAACCACGTTTTCCAGGTTGCCAAAACAAAGGTGAACTGTCATCTAAGTCCTCCTCCTCATCTATATCCATACGTTTATCTGTTACCTTCTTCTTCTTATCCGTCGCAGATAAATTAAATATATCTAAATCTAACAATGCTTCAGCACTCAGTTCTCTGAAATTTATAGTCAAAATTCATGAAAAAGTATAAAACTTAATAATGCTTTCAATTCTGCAACTCTTGTGAACTCAAATGTGTTGGACTTCAAGAGATTTCTTTAAAAAAAATTAGATAAAATAAGATTAATTTTTCTTTTTAGGATTTTGATATTTTTTTCAAAATTCCCATGTTTTGGATTCCCAATCAGTCACCAGCATATAAAATAATAATACATCATTTTTCCTTTTCTATGATAAGCAAAAAAGAACCATACCTTTTCTGTGTGATGTCATCTTCATTACATGACATATAAGAGGACGACATGCAAGAAAATATTTATTCATAATAAAAATTTTGACCAAATAAGAGCTAAGATGAAGCGAATTAAAAAAACAATCAACGTTTCAGAAAGAGTATAAAACAGATTTAAAGAATGGGAGAAATATTGTATACAGACCTTCCTGGTGACTGTATCAGTTCTACAGCTTCCTCCACTCTCTGTCGCAGTGTTTCTTCTGACGTCAACATCAGCAGTAGTTGTGCAGGAGACAGTTCTAACAACATACCGGTGATCTTTGGAGCTAAAGACTATGAAACAAGAGAATCATTGATAACTATAAACTTTCAATTAAATATTGAGATTTGTTTCTCAACTTTTTTTACCTTCAGATTTTTAGTATAGAGTATATGGTTCAAATAAAAAAAATCTTCAATCTTATATCAAAATTGTTGACCTCTAGTTGCCATTTGTGAGTTTTTGTGCTGTTATGGTAGCTACCTTATTGATGTTTTTATTCACCAAACTTGATTGATTTGGACATTTATTTTTTTACTCAGTGTTATTATAGACCCATAAAATACTTGAAAATGACTTATCACTGCTTCTAATGGCTTGTACTGAGCAAGCTGAATTAATTTCTTATGAATATTCATGAATACTTACAGCTTGTAATGCACTAACTCTTGGGTACAACCGTTCACCAAGCTGTCGTCTATACTGAGATATTGTATCACTCCCGCTATCTGTAACAGACGAACTCTCACTAGAGGGAACCGTGGTAGGTGTGCTGTTATTGTTGGTGCCAGCGGGGTCAGAGGGCATATAAAATGGTGGAGCATCCAATGATAGTGTAGATCGTAATTCTCTGTCACGACTTCTACGTCTCTGGATGTTGGCTTGCTGTCTTTGTCTTTCTTTGTCCCTAGATCTTGCTCTTTGAATCAGGTCTGGAATAAAAGATGCATGTTAGAAGTTTGTTTTGTTTAAAAAAAAAATGAACTGTAAGTGTATACATATACAATCGAAATTATTTAACAATTAAGGTGGTACCTAACACTTTCACTAAAATTAATTTGGCTCGTTTAATTTTCATAAAATTTTGTCAAAGTATTTAACAAAAATATAAAAGTTTTAAAAATTTTGAACCAACCGATTTGTCACAACACTGGTTATATAGCAATTTGACAAACACCAATTTTGATCATTGAGAAGCTTAATATTCCTTTAACACCACAACGTAATTAAAACGTTTAGCTGACATTACAGAGTTATCTCCCTGTAGTGTTAGGTACCACCTTAAACAATTTTTTTTTGATTGTTGGTGCTTAAAACTACTTCTTTTACTATTGGCTATGCATGATGTTTAGTTTTTATTGATGGATTAAGCCAAGGTCCTGTAAGAAAATCAACACATTTGGTAGGAAAACTGGCAACCTTAGTCAATTAATATTGGGGTCAAACACACTTACTTTCTGAGGAAATGAACTCACAACCTCAGTGTTGACAGCCTAGAGATACAGTAAGCAATTACGGACCCCTAAATCCTGTTGATGTGATAAGGTACTTACTGTATGATGATGATTTCTGACCAATCATGACACCGTCTAAAGATGGTAACTTCTCTTGTGATAACACAGCCTGAAAATTAAAAACAAATATTTCAAGTTTGTTGATTTTAAATAAAACAAAAATGTGTCCTCAGTACACAGATGCCCCATCTGAACTATAAATTTTCTATGTTCAGTGGACTGTGAAAATGGGGGAAAATCTCTAATTGGGCATTAAAATTAAAAGAATAATATCATAGGAAACATGTGTACTAAGTTTTAAGTTGATTGGACTTCAACTTCATCAATAACTACCTCCACCAAAAACTTAAACCTAAAGTGGGACAAACAGACGGACGGACGGACGGATGGATGGATGGATGGATGGACGGACGCACAGACCAGAAAACATAATGCTCATTAATGGGGCATAATAATAAATTATGAATTTAAGAAAGTAAATTCTTACAGATTAGGATTTCCTTATTACTGTGGATTCATTATTATTTGAGGGGTACCAATTTTCCATGATTTTGTGGGTATTGTAAAACACAGAATTTAAAAGTTGAAAAAGTATAAATTTCCTATTGCTATGGGCTTGTATACAAAATTATACATTAAAATACAATTTATATTTTTGAATTGCAATAATATAATGGTGTGCAATAATTTCTGAAATAACTATGATATTCATTGGTGACACACAGTATTTTTCAGACTTTAACAGGTAATTTCTAAAAACAAATCCCCAAAATAAGTACATTGTTTATATAATATGAAGCATTCACAATTAAAAGTAAAACAATAAATCTAGAGATCCCAACATAAAGCTCCAGGTTTGGGTAGAAACCAGCATCTTTAGCTGAAAACTATTCGATCATATACTAAATAAGTCTTACATTAGCAATGGCAGTATAAAAACTCCTAGCGACCCCACTGCCTTCTCCAGGCTCATCCTTAAAAGTAACCTTTGCCCTATGAACAGCCAATGGTTGACCACTGGTATTTGTTCTTCGGTTGAATTGATTGTTTAGTTGCTTGAAAGACTGGACAATTAACTGGTTTCTGTCCCTCTCTACCTGTTAAATTAGAAAAAAATTGTCTTTACATAAACATAATAATACAAATATATATCATTGCTAGTGCTTTTATGAACTGATATTATTCAACTGTCTGTACTAAAATCTTTCCCAATTACTAGTAAGAAGACCAAAATTCCAACAATTTTCTTATATCTTTTACAAATCTTGGGCATCAGACTAGTGGTTAACAGTGCAGACTGTTAATTTCCCATAATAGTAGATTTTGTCCATCTAATAAATACTTTTAATCAACACATGAGCTGCATCAGATAGAAATCAACTGTCAGCAAATGAATATCAGCACATGTGTTAACTGATTTCGGGTTGAAAAAAAAATCTTTAATCAAAGTCTGTTACTATTTGAAAATTGAATTGATATAAGAATCCTACATAAAAGACTAAATCTCATCTTTTTACTTCGTATTCAAATGAGGCCCCTCATGGGGGGTCCTAGTAATCACATAATCACCATTTTTTTGCCAATATAATCACATAATCATTAAATATTTGCTTATCTTTAGTAATCAAATAATCATAAACTAACCAGGTGCTCCGCAGGGCGCAGCTTTATACGACCGCAGAGGTCGAACCCTGAACAGTTGGGGCAAGTATGGACAAAACATTCAAGAGTGATACAGCTCTGAATTTGGATTGTGATCAAATTTTTGACATTACATGGGTTTTTTTTACACAAAACAAATGTCAAGATTTTACAAATCAATTAAAGATTTCTTCTTCAAACTTTTTAAATCTAAAATTAAATAGTTGACACAGTATAGGTTTCTGACACAGAATGAATGTGGTCTAATGAACTTAAAAGTTTTTTTTGTCTTTGAGCAATTCACTATGCTGTTGAATATTAATCCTCTCAAAAAAATGTTTGAAGAAATTGTCTTTTTATTTATGAAATCTGAAATGAGAAAAATTTAAACCCCCCCCCCCCTTTTTTTTTTTACACATCCCCGTTTCCCTTTTTCCAAAACTGATATCAATTCAAATTTCTAATGGAGTTTGCAACAATAACTACTCTTTTAAATACATCATAAAATATTAAAATGTAAAATAAAGTGCTTGTTATCACTGAATGGTAAAGATTGGTTGGTAGTAAAAGTGAATATACATTGTTTATTGTATAAAACAATAAAAAAAACTTCATCAGTAACATTTTATATTGGCAAATTTCCAATGAAGTTATTTACATAAAGTTATTGGCAAATAAAAATAGAAAATGACATCATAGTCATGTCTGGCAAATGTCCAACATACATTATCTAAAAACATTTTAGATAAGATAAGGAAAAAAAGCTTCATCAGCAACATTTTATATTGGCAAATTTCCAATGAAGTTATTTACATAAAGTTATTGGCAAATAAAAATAGAAAATGACATCATAGTCATGTCTGGCAAATTTCCAACATATATTATCAACTACTATTCTATACAAAGAAAGATAACTCCAATTGAAATTTAATTGCTATTGCACAATATTGTGCAATTAGATATTTCTTGCTATTGTGCAATACTGTGCAATTGAAAATTTCTTGCTATTGCACAATACTTGATATGGAATCCTGATTTGGACCAACTTGAAAACTGGGCCCATAATCAAAAATCAAAGTACATATTTAGATAAAGCATATCAAATAAGCCCAAGAATTTAATTTTTGTTAAAATCAAACTTAGTTTAATTTTGGACCCTTTGGACCTTAATGTAGACCAATTTGAAAACTGGACCAAAAATTAAGAATCTACATACACAGTTAGATTTGGCATATCAAAGAACCCATTTATTCAATTTTTGATGAAATCAAACAAAGTTTAATTGGACCCCCATTTGGACCAACTTGAAAACTAGGCCAATAATTAAAAATCTAAGTACATTTTTAAATTCAGCATATCAAAGAACCCCAAGGATTCAATTTTTGTTAAAATCAAACTAAGTTTAATTTTGGACCCTTTGGACCTTAATGTAGACCAATTTGAAAACGGGACCAAAAATTAAGAATCTACATACATAGTTAGATTCGGCATATCAAAGAACCCCAATTATTCAATTTTTAATGAAATCACACAAAGTTCAATTTTGGACCCTTTGGGCCCCTTATTTCTAAACTGTTAGGACCAAAACTCCCAAAATCGAACCCAACCTTCCTTTTATGGTCATAAACCTTGTGTTTAAATTTCATAGATTTCTATTTACTTATACTAACGTTATGGTGCGAAAACCAAGAAAAATGCTTATTTGGGTCCCTTTTTGGCCCCCAATTCCTAAACTGTTGGGACCTAAACTCCCAAAATCAATACCAACCTTCCTTTTGTAGTCATTAACATTGTGTTTAAATTTCATTGATTTCTACTTACTTAAACTAAAGTTATTGTGCGAAAACCAAGAATAATGCTTATTTGGGCCCTTTTTTGGCCCTTAATTCCTAAACTGTTGAAACCAAAACTCCCAAAATCAATCCCAACCGTTCTTTTGTGGTCATAAACCTTGTGTCAAAATTTCATAGATTTCTATTAACTTAAACTAAAGTTATAGTGCGAAAACCAAGAAAATGCCTATTTGGGCCCTTTTTGGCCCCTAATTCCTAAAATGTTGGGACCAAAACTCCCAAAATCAATACCAACCTTCCTTTTGTGGTCATAAACCTTGTGTTAAAATTTCATAGATTTCCATTCACTTTTACTAAAGTTAGAGGGCGAAAACTAAAAGTATTCGGACGACGACGACGACGCCAACGTGATAGCAATATACGACGAAAAATTTTTCAAATTTTGCGGTCGTATAAAAATACAGTCCTAGGTAATCAAATAATCATGAAATATTTGGCTTAATAATCAAATAATCATTAAAAAAACGGCCAAGTAATCACATAATCAAAAACCCCATGAGGGCCCTCTCAAATGCTTGGTATCAATCAAAGTATTATACATGCACTTCCAGAAGGTAGATTTCTATACAATACAGCTCAAATATAATCTAATGTTTAAATCTACAAACTTTGCTTATTTATCAATTTAAAGATGACATTAAACTAAACATGAAAAATCTGAACCATAAAGAGACCAAATACAGGGATTTCTTTCGAGAATAAATGGATCAGAAAACAGTTGGCAGTTTTTTTTCCAGAATATTTGGATCAGAAAACAGATATGAGGGTATTTTTTTTTACTATCTATTTACCTCAAGTGTCAGATCTCTCTGTTGAGAATTACGAATCTTCTCCATTTCTCTGCGGAATTTACTTTCTTTCACAGGGAATCCCCCTAACTCACTGATCACAGATCCAGGTTCCGCCCCAACATCATCACAGAAGACACGCCCAAATAAGTCTAAAGCCAGACGCCATCTTCCTAAGAGAACATCATGTGACAATTGTTGACCAATAGGATTCTGTCTGCTGCAATTGAAGGTGATATTATTTATATATTCCTTTTCACTAGATAAATTTGATGACATAAATTACTATTTTTTTCTTCGAGCATTAAATTTTGAGCTTCATTCAGTTGCAAATCTATCTTAGCTTTCCCTTGAAAATTACTTCCTCATTAAACAAAAACAAAATCCTTTCAAGTAATTCATGAAACTGCAGGTATGATTTGGTCAAAGCCAAATATTTTAAGATTAACATATAAATATATGATATAAGGTAATCATGAAATATATTTGACCTTTTTCTTATAGCAGCATTATAAATTTGAAAAAAAATCATATCACATATTGATCTATTTCTAATATCTGTAAATTAAAATGTGTATATGTAAAAGTGACGTCTCTTTTGAATTTGTCTTTAAATTTTGTAAAAGTGAGTGAGGTAAAAAAATAATAGTGTAACATGCATATTCTTCACTTTTCTCTATTAATTCATTTTTAAATCTTCTTCATTCAGCCAATGGGGAATTTCATGGAATCACTGGGTGGCAGTGACCAAATTTTACCTTGTTGATGTAAATGGAAACGGTGCAGTAGCTGGTGACAAGCCAGATGTGGAGGCTTGAGATGTTTCTATGACAACAGTATTAGCAACATTTTCATTGGCTCCTACTATATCTACAGGTCCTTCTGTACTTGAACTGGGTACACTTGCACCAAGACTTCTAAAATATATTTATTTTAAATTGTGAATAAAATTATGATGAAAGTCACAATTTTATATGTTTTTTTTTAATTTTTAATTTAAACCTTTTAAGTACTGTAAATTCTGAAATTATTGCAATGTTTTTTATTATTGCAAAAAATGTGACAGGGTTATAATTGCAATCATTTAAACGCACATTTTCAAAATTTTTTTCATTAATAAATCAGGAATTTCTTCGATATTGCAAAAATTAAAATCAAATTTTGGTCAAATATGACAACATCGCAATAATAAATTCACGCAATAATTTCTGAATTTACAGTAGTCTATTTGCAACATTATGTTACACGACAGATGCCATGTGAGGAGCAGAATTTGCATACTCTTCAGTGGCACCTGAGATTATTCCCGGTTTTAGATGGAGTTTCTATTGCTCATTCTTTAGTTTTCTAAGTTGTGGTTTGTATAAAGTTGTCTTTCAGTCGTCTTTCTTTTAAGCCATGGGATTCTTTTCACCTTATGAGTTTGAATATACCTTTGGTATCTTAGCGTCTATTTTGAAGAAAGAATAAATTGTAATACTTGGAGTTTAAAAGCACAACCTTTAAACAAGTAACACTTTATTTCAAATGTAAATAATTGAATATTTAATTTTAGGTTCTTTTACTAGCATTGCAACCAATGAACTATAGTATTTTATTTCTGTAGAAAGTTTTTAATTCCTAAGAGGAAAGTCAGAAAAAATATTTAAGGTATAAATGAAACTGTATATTATATTTAACTCACCCGCTTAGAGTACTACTAGTCTGTGGACCTGTGCTGCCTTCTGTTGACAAAGCACTTCCTGATACAACAGTGTCCATACTACAAGGTGTTTCATCTGACCTTACACTCTGTGAACTTTGACCTTTAGATTCACTGTCTGACCTTTCATGTGAAGACTGAGAAGGAAATTCCGAAGTAATTTTATCATCTTGAGACGACAACAAAGATTTTAATGGTGAGGAAGTTGAGCTAGCAGACGACAACTTTGAAACAGATGAAGAAGAGGCTTGTGCAGAACTGGCATGCACGATAACACTAGCTTGCTGGCCTTCTATTTTTTGCTCAAGTGACTGTGTGTCTGCTTGAGATAAATCACTAGAAAGATTGACGTCATGTGATGAGGATAAGTTCATTGGTTCTTCAGTAGGAAATCTGTTGTGAAATGGTGCCTCTGGGACTCTACTACTTTGAGATGGTCCCGGTAGATTCTGATTAAACAGGGAACTAGTTGATGGGATATGAGACAGAGGCTTGACTATGACACTAGCATTGTTATATGACAAGTCTGTAGCAGATGTTGTCACAGGTGGAGCTGTTGTTGAACTGGTACCCGGCACTGCAGTTGTAGCTGTGGGAACAGATATGTCAGAAAGTCTAGCAGTCAAGGCCATTCGTACTGGAACTTTATCAGACAGGTTCCATGGTTCAGTGAATGCAGGCTGAACTTTGGTTTCACATGAACTAACAGCAGTTACTGTTTGTCTGGCCATTCCAAACAAATCTTCTCTCCTGGAATTTGGATGGAGAAGGTGTGGCTGGTCAGCCAATGGGAGAGCTTCTACTAAAGGTGTTTTGAAAGGATCTGGAGGAGGACATCCTAAAAATATAGTAGATTCAGAACGATGAAAAAATGGATGTTTTCTGCCAGACTTCCCAGTGGTCTCACTCTCACCATCCATACTTTCATTTTCAACTCCAGACAAACTGTTTCCCGTTATTTCGTCATTGTCTTCCTCATTTTCATTTTCATCATGATCACATGATATTACCGATATTCCATCACGTATGACGTCAGTGTCTGAATCTGTCCCACTTCTCATGTAATATATCAAGGCATCAAAGACATAAGCAACATGACGCATGGCAGATATGTCCAAACTTGGAAGTGAGTCTGAATGCTCGTCATTATGTGACCTCATTAATGACAATGCATAGTTTAGAAAGTCTCTCCTAGCAACACTGCCATCAGCTGCTGTAAAAATAAAGCATTATGGTTAATTTTGTATACATTAATTTTAATAACCTTTTCATTGTAAATATGCTTAGTTCATGTCTGTCATATTTGATTTTTGTAAATTGTATCGTACAAATTATGCCATATGTTTTCTTCAATTGAGTCTTTCATATTTTTCATGTTGGGGCCTTTAAAGGCAGACTATAAGTTTATGGCCTTTTGTCATTGTTGAAGGCTATTCTTTTGCCTATAATTGATTGCATCCACTTCATTTGAACTTTGTGTATAGTTGTCTTGTGGGGAATCATACCATATCTCCTTATTACTTATTGGATTTACTTTAATAAATTGGTTAAAAAAGGTTGTGCATTTTTTGGTGGTAAACTAATTTTATTCCTTGAATCTTAATAATTTTATTCCTTGAATCAGAAATAGGTGCAAAATGATTGTTGTGACTTACAAGCTATAGTGCCGAATCTTGCTCTACGTCTTTCTAAGAATTGTGATATTGGATGAGATTCTTCCTGATTGTTTCTTTCCCTCTGAGTCCTGACGTAATTGGAGTGCAGTGGATGTACAGGGTTAGATTGATCCGAGGTGTTACTCAATGCTGAGCCAAATCTCAGCTGAGCTTCTGTAGAATCCATCACATCAAATAACCACTCCCAGGTATGGCGTAAATTCCACTCAGAGAAAAACTGTAAATATAACAAAAGTATGTTGTATGCCTCATAGAACTTCTAGTTCTAGTTTATACTCAAGTGTTTTATTGTGCTTAAGTTAAGGTTGCAACTCTTCCATACTAGGATCAGTTACAAAGCTTACAAATGTGATGACATCTTAAGCCAAGAATTTCATTGACTTTGTCTGAAAAATAGCAATAAAAAGTTTAGAAACTTCAATGTGAAACTATGGCTTCCTATCAACAAGAATGTGTCCATAGTACACTGATGCCCCACTCCCACTATCATTTTCTATGTTCAGTGGACCATGACATTGGGGTCAAAACTTTAATTTGGAATTAAAATTAGAAAGATCATATCATAGGGAACATTTGTACTAAGTTTCAAGTTGATGTAACTTTAACTTCATCAAAAACTACCTTGACCAAAAACTTTAACCAGAACTTTGAACTATCATTTTCTATGTTCAGTGGACCATGAAATTGGGGTCAAAACTATAATTTGGCATTAAAATTAGAAAGATCATATCATGGGGAACATGTGTATTAAGTTTCAAGTTGATTGGACTTCAGCTTCATCAAAAACTACCTTGACCAAAAACGGAGGCACAGACCAGAAAACATAATGCCCCTCTACTATCGTAGGTGGGGCATAATCAAAGAGCTGATAGCTCTGAAGTGGAAGAAGGTGAATAAAAGGTAACTTGAATTACCATAAAAGCAGCCCCACTTACCCAGGCTGCTTTGTTCCATTATCTTTAAAATGTATTTTTTTTTCTTCAAACAAGAAAAGGTCATAAGTACATGGATTTCCCATCCGTACAATCATTTTCTATGTTCAGTTGACTATGAAAATTAGGTAAAATCTTTAATTTGGCAGTAATTAAGAAGATCATATCAAGAGGAACACATGTGTACTAAGTTTCAAGTTGATTGGATTTCAACTTCATCAAAAACTACCTCGACCATAAACTTTATAACCAGAAGCAGGACGGACGGACAGACTAGAAAACATAATGCCCATAAATGGAGCATTAAAATAGCAAGACTTGTTACATACCTGCCAACTTTTGAAAGTTCCCATATGGGTTTTTACTGCACAACAACAATTTTAAAGGTTACAATTTTTAGCGACGTATTTTGCAAGATCTGGATTGTCTAGAAAAAGTGTCATATTTGTATGATGAACTTACATGCCTTTTCCTTAAGTCTGGTTGCATGATTCTAGTTATATATTAAATCGGTAGAAAAAATATACATGAAGCTAGCAGACAAGGGTTTATTTTCCAAATTAAGAATATTAGATGCTTGTTGAAATTTCCAATTTTGAATTATGCAGATGGACCTTTAACAGGTTGGGAACAACACTCCAAATGAGGGTAACCTAACTGGAAGATCATCACAACCCACTGTAAAAAATGAGCACAAAAAAAGTCATTTATATTCATATTATTTGATGAAACTTTTCCCCAAGAACTATGCATCTATTAAGTACTGAATGGTCAAAACATCATGTTTTTTTATTGACATAAATTTTGTCGTAAATGTAACCAAATGATGTAGAAATTGTGTTTTTTCTTCAAATTTCCATCAAATTGTAATGTTTATAGTTCCCTTATTGCCTCTCTATAAAATAATAAGAAGAATCTGTTTCTTGTTTTGTTTTGTTTTGTTTTTGACAAATGATTGTTCACTGCTTGCAAATGAATCATTATATTTATATATCTTATCTGTATATATTTTTGTTCATGTCTCCATCTCCTTATCATTTGTAAATGTATAGACAAATAAGAAAGAAATAAGCTCCACATGTATATTTGCAACATCGTAAATTAATTAAAAAAATAGCATACACTAACACTAGTACTGCATGGATTTTAAGCATTATGAAAGTCATATTTGTAGAAAGCTTATTAAAAAAGACTTAAAAACAGTGTGAAATGTCTTGCTATTTCTTAGCTTACACAATAAAATCTAATATGTACTAACATTTACAAATTTAAATTTCAAGACTTTACTAGGAATTAATCTAACTACTAGACCTTTTATTAGTCTAGTTGCACATATTGTATGTTAACTTCTAATCAGTTGTCAACAAATTTATCATATAAACTTCAATTTAATCCTTGAAAGGAGGTCTAGATTGCTAAAATAATTTATAAATTTTAATTTTTTTATTTGTCCAAAATCATTTAAATTCATTTAATCAACATCCTTTTATGATTATTTGATTAAAATATTAATCATTTATAGTCTTTTTACAATTTACATTTTTAAAAGCAAAATAACTGAAAACAGGATAAAACAAAGGGAAGTAACAAAAAAGTATTTCAATATTCCCAATACACATCTTTTGATAACACAACGGCAGTTAGCCGGAGGTAAACATCGTTGATTACCAGTATGTTTGACACCCAAGCTGTCAAGTGAAGCCATATAATTATACATCTTCTTTGATGTTCAGGTAAAATTTAACACAGGTGTCAATTACACCCGTACAGTAGTAAGAAATGATCAAATATGGCGTCTGAAAAATTTCATACACGGGAGTTTTTTCTCCTTAACGGAAGGTTCACATGTATGTTACGAAGGGCATCTAATTCACATGACAAAGGAAAACCATGAATAAAGACAACACTTTATATATCCTTTTATTTATATATTATTTATATTTATATTTGTATGCAGGATTGCAAATTCGTAACTTCAAGGGCGAACTTCTAAACAGGGCGAGTTGTCCCGATACCAAATTCACGCATGCGTAATACACATATCTAGTTAAAACATCCTGTTACAAAGTAAACAAATAACGTTCATGTGGATGAGATGAAATCTAATAATTTACATAAATAAAAGGGTCATATTTACGATAGTGATTGTTTTACAATCATAATTTACAAATTGAATGATTCAGATGCCTAATCATGTGTAAAAATCGGTGTCAGGAATCTAAGTTGTTTTGAAATTGTAATACACGAAATGAATGCGGCATACGGAGACTCAATGCAAATGGTCGGCCCCTTAAGTCTTCAGAAGACTTGACGTCTTCTTCCACTAAAAACAGTGTTAAGGTTGATTCGGATATTATGAACAGCTGATTATAGTAATCTTGAATGTAAATCTTTAGCTAACTGGTAAGAAATACAAAACATCCTGTGTATTTATTCTCATTACCTGTATATAGTAAGTCTTTATGAAAATCTATAGCTACATGGTAAGAAATACCAAACATCCTGTATATTTATTCTAATTACCTGTCTATAGTAAACCTGCATATAAATCTATTACTTCCTGGTCAGAAATGCCAAACACCCTATGTATTTATCGTAATTACCTGTCTATAGTAAACTTACATGTAAATCTATAGCTTCTTGGTCAGATATATCTAGCGTCCTGGGCAATCCTGGGGCTAATGCATGATAATCCTGTAACATGGTAAGAAGGTCAGCAATCTGACGCACAATTATTCCATACCCTCTGGCAAGCTGACTGGCAGTGGTAGTCATGGTAACAGCATTGTCATGACTTTGGGCAGATGTAGTTGTCACAGTTGTTGTTCTCCGTAATGTTGAAGGATCAATGTATATCAGACCACTTGTTCCACCTAAAAAAACAACAAGTATTATTTGTTAAATTTGAGTAGGCTTTATAAAGTAAGTCAAACTGCTGAAATGTTTACCTATTTTCCAAGGCTAAGAAGTTTTGAAACTTTGATCAAAGTTCACTTTTTTTAAGATAATGAAAAATGAAATAATACAATGTAAAAAAAAAATGAAGCAGGAAGATTGGTATATTCACCAGAGGTAGTATTAGTCGCAGCAGAAGGTGTTGGTCTGGAGGATGTTGTGTCCCTCTGTCTAATGGCCCACTGCATGGTCTGTGGTGCTTGAAGAGTTCTCTGTCCATGGCTCCCTATGAAAAAAACCATTTCAATTCTCAAATATAAGGTCTTTTAAAAAGTCTACTACTAGTAACTGTTCTAAGGATGTCAAGACAATAATAATTGTATTTGTTATTTACAATGACCAGTTATGATAGGTGGAATACATTCAGGTACCATTCTGAAGTTGAAAATAGCAATAATCCAACATCCAGGTCTAGTCTATTTTTATCACTGCAAGACTAGCAATGTTTGTGTAATGTAACACATAGGCTAGGATAATTAGTTGTGCTAGTGAAATATCAGTATTAAAAAGTCAGGCCAACATTTCGCCAAAAAATAACCATTAAAATTGATTGTAAGAATTCTGAGATGTTCATCATTATTTTTGTTGTACATTTTTTTTGTGAAATGAAGGCCTAGACTTTCAAACCATGTATTCTTTGACTTAAAACATATATATATATATATATATTGGTTTGATATCCAATTTATGACTTACAGACTCTGTTAAATTTACCACTTTTAATACTTTTCTAATAGCCAAGTCCTTTGTTTTTCAGGTTGTACAGTTGTTGTCTCATTGAAATATGGCCCACATTTGCTTTTGTCCATACCTATCATAGGCATAAGGATAATATACATGTTTCTAAACTTATAAATTTATAGCTGCTACACATTTTCCTGACTAAATTTGTCAGAAGTGTGTGCTAAAACTTAATTGGTTAATTTCTGGTTGCTAAACATCCAGTTGCAAATATTTCAGGTATGTTCAGGACAAGAACTGAAACTTCAGAATGTGTTTACTAGCCTACTTAAAACTGAAACCTGATCATAGAAAATTAGACTGTCCATGTTTTTGGTTTGCTCAATGTCCAGTGGCAAATATTTCATGCATATTCAGGACAAAAGCTGTCAGAATGTGTTTACTAGCCTACTTAAAACAGAAACCTGATCATAAAAAATTAGACTGTCCATGTTTTTGGTTTGCTCAATGTCCAGTGGCAAATATTTCATGCATGTTCAGGACAAGACCTGAAACTTCAAAATGTGTTTACTAGCCTCGGTAAAACAGAAACCTGATCTTAAAAGACTGTCCATGTTTTTGGTTTGCTCAATGTCCAGTGGCAAATATTTCATGCATGTTCAGGACAAGACCTGAAACTTCAAAATGTTTTACTAGCCTACTTGAAACTGAAACCTGATCTTAGAAAAGACTGTCCAGGTTTTTAGTTTGCTCAATCTCCAGTGGTAAATATTTCATGCATGTTCAGGACGAACGCTGTCAGAATGTGTTTACTAGCCTTGGTAAAACAGAAAACTGATCTTAGAAAAGACTGTCCCATGTTTTTGGTTTGCTCAATGTCCAGTGGCAAATATTTCATGCAATTTCAGGACGAAAGCTGTCAGAATGTGTTTACTAGCCTCGGTAAAACAGAAACCTGATCTTAGAAAAGACTGTCCATGTTTTGTTCAAGCAAGTAAATGTACTGTCTTAACCTGATGTATTACATCTTTCTAACTGTTCATCAATAAAATTCATATCGTCTGCATCATTAGCCTCACTTTGGTTTTCGTCGCTCTCATAATCATCCTCTTGATTTGACGAGTCTGGGGAGTCACCACTGTCTTCTGAGAAATGGGCGAGACTTAATGGTCCTAAATAGAAATAATCCTTTAAGTTAACTGCTATGAAAAAGTTACTGATATCTACAAGTTTAAAGTTAAACTGTGGACTGCTTTAAAAGATTTAGGATCTTTTTAAGACATACAATTCAACTATATGAGTTTGAAAATTAGAATCAGAAAGCCATTTTCTTATAAATATTGCATGCCCTAATGTTTGACATATAACATTCACAGGTAGTTGTGCCTTTTTATAATTTGTTATCTTTACTGAACAATTCTTTTCTTCTTCAAAATGTTTGGATAAGACATTAATGGGAATGATATTGTGCTCAACAAAACAAATTTTGAAATATTTCAAATATCAACATTTGAATTTTCTGTAAATGTTTAACTGTTCCAAGACAAATGTCCAAATTAAAGGTAATCCCTCAAAGAGTTGCTATGGTTGCTATAACAACACTTACCTGTTCCTGCATCTGAACCCGCTGTTGCTGCGGTAACAGCACTCCTCTGTACACTAACATTATCCTGGTTGCTATGACTACTTTCACTGTCACTCTCAGATTCTGCCAGCAAATCCAAATCCATGTCACTTTCAGCAGCACCTAAAAGGGATGTCAGGAAAAAAATAAAATAATATATTTCTAAATTGCAAAATTGAGAATCGACCAGACCGAAGACAATGCAGAAAATAGATGAAGGCAACCAATAGGTCAACACAGCAAACAAATCTTCAGCACCCAGGTGGGGGGTTTCAGCTAGACCCTAACAAAATTGGCATGTTTACCCTTGTATACAAATTTGTCTGCCATAACTAAAAATCACAAATTTCCTGCAAAATATAATATACTGATTCAAAACATTTGATATTGTAATTAAAAAGTAATGTTAAAAGACTTTTTCAGTTATTGTGTAACTAACTTCTGTTGAAAATCATGCCGATATAAAACCAGATGCTCCGCAGGGCACAGCTTTATACGACCACAGAGGTTGAACCCTCAACGGTTGGGGCAAGTATGGACACAACATTCAGATTCAGCTCTAAATTTGGATTTTCTTTTTATTTATGAAATCTGAAATAAGAAAATTGAACCCAAAAATTAAGAATCTACACACACAGTTACATTCGGAATATCAAAGAACCCCAATTATTCGATTTTTGATGAAATCAAACAAAGTTTAATTTTGGACCCTTTGGGCCCCTTATTCCTAAACTGTTGGGACCAAAACTCCCAAAATTAATCCCAACCTTCCTTTTATGGTCATAAACCTTGTGTGTAAATTTCATTGATTGCTATTAACTTATAATAAAGTTATGGTGCGAAAAACCAAGAATAATGCTTATTTGGGTCCTTTTTAGCCCCTAATTTCCTAAACTCTTGGGACCAAAACTCCCAAAATCAATCCCAACCTTCCTTTTATAGTCATTAACCTTGTGTTAAAATTTCATAGATTTCTATTTTCTTATACTAAAGTTGTAGTGCGAAAGCCAAATGTCTTCTGACAACAACGACGACACAGACGACGACGCCTACATGATACCAATATACGACCAAAAAATTTCCTATTTTTGCGGTCGTATAAAAATTATCAGAAATAGTAAATAGAAATAGCAAATAATGCCCCCCACTTTTCTGTATGTAGAATCAATTTAAAACAAGTATACCAATTTTCCCTAATACTGATGTATTCATTTGTTTTAATTTTCTAATGCACATTGATCAGTTGATTGAAGAAAATTATCAGAAATATATAGTAAATAGAAATAGCAAATAATGCCCCCCCCCCCCTCTTTCTGTATGTAGAATCAATTTTAAACAAGAATAACAATTTTCCCTAATAGAAAATTTAAATCCCACTGATGTCCCGATGATTAAAATCTATTTTTAGCTTTTATTATTTGGATCAGTTATTTTGCATGTCATTTAAATATTTACTGATAAGTTAACTTGAATCAAGTATAGGCATGTCCTAAATAACTTCCTTGTTGGTTGACATTGAACAAACGGTGAAAGAGAACTAAACTTTTGTCATAACAAAATCAACAGGTATGTGGTTAAATTAATAGTTATTTTATTTAATGACTAGGTATAAAATGCAGGGTAATGTGTATGTAACCTATGTGCATACATTGTAAAAAATATGTCTTATTGTTAAAAGGAGTAGGTTCAGTAAGGTTCTAAAATGTCCCCCTTTTTAAGCGTAAATTTCAAGTTAGGATTTATTGAGCAATATCACAATAAATTATAGCTAATACAAATAAGCCATTTTGTTGAAAATTTACGTTTCTGTGTTTTATAATGATGTAACAAGTTGTACTAATATTGATTTTCCACAAAAAAATAAATGAAAATGGCTAAATTTCCATAGATTATTGGACAGGAAACATAGTGTGTAAAGACATGTCATGTCTTTTTTTAATATTTAGTTTGTCGACGCCTACGCTCTATGTCTCCTGGTCATGCTGGTTATTAAATTGGTTGAAATCAATCTGATTTTGTCAAATTTCACTAAAATCTCTTATCTTAACCTTTTTTGGATGTAAAAATCAACGTGTTAGAATTAAACTTTGACAAAAATAGTCCTACGGTATTTAACTTTCTTACACGTCTCCAAGTCAACTTAAAACATTTTTTTTTCTTGTAACATTGAACTTCATAATCAGGACCAAATATGGTCCTTACGGTACTAACTCCTTTATAATCTACAATGTACCTGTGTGATTGAGAATTATATATTCAAATTAATTTTGTTGTATGTAATTTTAACAAGAAGCACAGCTAGTGGCTAATACAACAGGGTGAATCAATGCAAGATAAACAAAAAAAATATACAGCAACAAACGACAAACATTGAATCATTCAACAAGTCCCTGTCCCTAGTCAGGAGCCTGTAATTAAGTGACTGGAGTTTGTTGTACATCATATTTGCTTTCTTTCATTTTTATGTCCATAAATCAGTGTGTTAAGTTTTCTCCTTTGAATTTTTTTACATTGGTCACTTCTGGCCAGATATCATTATCCATTTACCATTAACTATTTGGACCTTGACAAGAATGCAAAATAATTTCTATCTTGGAAATTTTCAGGTCATGGCATCCAGTAAACCTATTCCATGTGGACCTTGTATAAAAGGAAAAGTTACCACTAAAGCTGACATCTGGTGTTACAACTGTGATGAAGGATTGTGTTCAACATGTTCTGGTTATCACAAAAGATACAGATTGTCACGTGATCATACGACTATTGATATTAAAAGTTATAACCCTTCTGTCCGAGCTATCAAAACAGAATGTGACAAACATGGTCAACAGCTCAACTTATATTGCCCAAGTCATTTAATGCCTTGCTGTGATGAATGTATATCCAATAGTCATTCGAAATGTACCGGAATAAAAAGTTTAGCTAGCGTTGTGGAAATAACCAAGATTGAAAAAAAGAAAGAATTAGTAGAGAAAGATGTCAATTCCATCTTACATATCTTAGATAAAATTGTAAATAACAAATCACAAAACATTAAAAGAGGAGAACAAGAACATGAAAGCATTAAGGAATTCATTGTAAAAATACGCAATGAAATAGATGAACATTTAACCCACCTAGAGAAGAAGATGTACCAAGAAGCAGATACCATCTTGAATCAGGAAAAATCAAAAGCCACAGATTTAATCGCTGAAATTGAAGGAAAACAGAAAAACTTAAAGAAAATGCAAGACCAACTACATACAGTCATACCCCATGCCTCAAAACTCAAATCATTTATAGGTGTACATCAGATTGAACAACAAGTACATCAATGCCAACGATACATAGATGATCTGGAAAAAGACGACAGGGCAAAAGAATTTACCATCAAAATGGAGAAAAACAATGAAACAGAAAAGATAATAAAAAAGTTAGGATCCTTAGGAGAATTAACTGTTGTTAAAACAGATATGGATTTGAATACAGAAACAAGTGTGAGAAGGGAAGCACAAGTAGAATCACAAGAACAATCAAACATAAACAACATGACCATCAACATTGAGAAAAATATAAAGATCAACATTGGAAGTATAGGTGACATGATTTGGCTGATGGATGGAAGACTTATATTAGTGGAATGGTGGGGTAAAGTTAACCTACTTACTCCTGATGGCAAACTACTGAAAAAGTTACCCATACCTGGTCAAGCCTGGAGTGTTACACAGATCAATCAGAACACTATTGCCGTAACTTATCCTAAAGAGAAAGCCATTAAGATCTTCAATATGGAGAATGAAACAGTAACCAAAGTTGTCACATTAGACAAAGGTTGCTATGGATTATCATCATCAGATGATTCTCTTGTTGTAGGTTTGATTGATGATAAGATCCGTATTATAGACTTAGAAGGAAATACTCTGAAGTCAATACAAGTTGAGTATGAATCAAACCTGCGTCACCTTGTTTATTGTAATGACAGAGTAATCTATAGTGACAATTATGGTAAAGCAGTATACTGTGTTGATGGATCAGGTAAACAGATCTGGCAATATAAACAGGATTTATCAGAACCAAGGGGACTTTGTACAGATACTAATGGTAACATTATTGTAGCAGATTACAACTCTCATAGAATAATAGTTATATCAAAAGATGGAAAGGAGAGTAAAGTACTGCTTAGTGATGGACTGAAGGATCCTGAATATATTTGTTTGAATCATTGTGAATCTTCAGGTTTTATATGTGATGGCTTTGGCAGAAACTTGACAAAGTTCAATTTCTCATCTAAATGAAATATACACTGGGAAGTCCAATGATTTTACCTGACTTTGATAAATGTACTACAACTAACAACTTGTTATTTCTTTTTATTTAAAATCATTATATACAGAATCAGTAAACTTATTCAGTCAGAGCTCAGACATAAACAAGTCTATTTCTGTTTTTGACTTAAAGAAGTCAAAACATGTATTCTTTATAAAAATGTGTTTTCAATTTTAGACTTATCTAAGTCACAAAATGACAGACTTGTTTAGGTCTATTTATGTTGATGAAAAAACTTAACTTGACTTGGTGGCCAAACTACACCACCTTTGACAGTAAAAACCTGTCTGAGAGTTCACAAGGACTTGATCTATCTATATTTAATTATCTAATTGAACATCCTTACTAAACACAGATGTTTTACCTCATTAAGTGTGGATCCAGGTGGTTGCATTGTAAGGTTAATTAACATGATCCCCGATTTTTCAGACTCTCATTCATATTTTTCTTTAGAAGACAAGGCATTGGCTTTCAATGTTGTCATTATTTGATTTAGATGCATGACCTTTTTATAAGTATGCGTGGGTCTTGAAGTTGACCAATTTTGGTAACTTATCGACTTGTAGGAGTTGATATTTGCAACTTTTTGATTCTGGTCAATCATTTCTTGCTTAACAATATTTGACTTATTTAAGTCGTATTTTGTCTTGCATTAAAGGGAGACAAATCCTAAAACTTACAAATTTAGACATCTATAAGTCAAAAGCAGATTCAGACTTATTTATGTCTGAGCTCTGACTGTTATTTGTTTGTTCAATTTTTACATAAATTAGGCCCTGGTTTTCTCGTTTGAATTGTTTTACATTGTCATTTCAGGGCCTTTTATAGCTGACTATGCGGTATGGGCTTTTCTCATTGTTGAAGGCCATACGGTGAACTATAGTTGTTAATTTCTGTGTTATTTTGGTCTCTTGTGGAGATTTATCTCATTGGCAATCATCTAATTTTTTATATAAGTTGAGTCTGGTATCAGTTATTTTGGAACATATCCTGTGTTAGATCTCTCCATCATGTTCATAGTTTTAAACATCTATACTTCTAAAATATTGATATCCAATTTGACAGCTGTCATGATGTTAAAACAGAGATTCAAAGGATACAATGTTAAATAAGAATAATGTAGGACAGATTAAAAACAACACCACTCTGGTCCTATTGTTTTCCACATTTGACCCCTGGTTGGAAAATTGACCCAGGTTCATGAGGTTCAAATTTTACGGAGTTCAATTTTCTATATGTCACCAATAGTTTAAATGGTATATGTCACATGACGTTTTCAGTTTCCAGGATGGATTCAAATATTAATAGTTTGAAAGCATAGAAAACTGTGCACCTTACAATTGCATTCATGACTGAATCAGATGACAATACATATACATTGACAAAAAATCTGGGCTAAAACACCCTAGTACTTTTCTGGTCCTCAAGGTTTAAACAAGTTTGCACACCCTGAAATGTCTTACTAAAGTTAGGAGATGTGGTATGATTTCCAATGAGACAATTATCAATCAAAGTTGCATGCTTTTTCTTGAACCATAATCAAGTGAACCCTGCCATACAGACATACCTTACAAACATTTCATTCATCAAATGTAGTTAACCTATTGATTAATGTACCTGGAAACATAATCAAAGCACCAAAGGGTGCTATAGGCAGTTAATCAAAAACCCAAAGGCAAACTTGGCCACGTTCAGATTCATGAATAGTGTAAAGAATTAGTCAAAATATTTATCTCAGGCATTGTTCTCAGCTATTTCTAAAGTATCAAATAATGCTTGTACAGTAATGTTTATGTAATCATGGTAATGCAATCCTACCACTTTCAAAAGTTATTTCCAATTTATATTTATAAAGATTCAATGTCTGAGATTATACACATACATTGTCCTATGTTAGGGGAGAGTTTTGTGCCAGTTAAGATGTTTAAGCTGCCACATTCTGTATGTACCTGTCCATAGTGAGGACCCACTAATGCGGTGATTGTTGCTGTATATCATATTTATTTTTCATAATTGTTTTGTACATTTTATTAATTTCTTGTGTATACTTCTGATTTTATTATGATGTCCAAGTTATTGTAAATGCTCTTTTGTTCCGACTTTTGAAAGTTCCAGGCGGAAAGAACTAACTAGCCGAAAAGTTCTCCAGAACTTATTAACTACATTGTAGTTACTTTGTTCTTCCTCTGGTTTAAAAGTTCCACCTGAACAAGTGACTAGTTGAAATAGTTTACATTTTTGTTATCATGGTTATTGTGTTAAGGGGCCAGCAAAAACAATCCTTTGGGTGTAGGAGTTTCTCCCTGCTTTATAGATCCATTGGTAACCTTCGACTGTTGTCTGCTCTAAGATCTGGTTATTGTCTCTATGACACATTCCCCATTTTCACTCTCGATTTTTTTTACGTCTCAAATTATAACTGAATTAAAATATGTTGATTACGGTTTAACTGTCTTCCATTACTAATATCATAATAAAACCAGATGCTCCGCAGGGTGCAGCTATATACGACCGCAGAGGTTGAACCCTGAACAGTTGGGGCAAGTATGGACACAACATTTAAGCTGGATTCAGCTCTAAATTTGGATTGTGATTAAATAGTTGACACAGCATAGGTTTCTGACACAGAATGAATGTGGTCTAATAAACTTAAAATTTGTAGTTGCCCTTGAGTAGTTCACTATGCTGTTGAATATTAATCCTCTCAAAAAAATGTTTGAAGAAATTTTCTTTTTATTTATGAAATCTGAAATGAGAAAAATTGATCCATCCCCAAATTTTTTTCACATCCCTCTTTCCCTTATTCCAAAACTGATCTCAATTCAAATTACTAATGGAGTTTGCAACAATAACTACTCATTTAAATACATCATAGAATATTAAAATGTAAAAAAAGTGCTTGTTATCACTGAATGGTAAAGATTGTTTGAATTTATCAGTTGGCAGTAAAAGTGAATATACATTGTATATTGTATAATACAATGATTTAAGTTGATTCAACTACTATTAAGGACAAAGACAGATAACTCCAATTGAAAATTTCTTGCTATTGCGCAATATTGTGTAATTAAATATTTCTTGCTATTGTGCAATACTGTGCAATTGAAAATACTCGATATTGCACAATACTGTGAAATTGAAGATTTCTTGCTATTGCACAATACTGTGCAATTGAAAATTTCTTGCTATTGCACAATACTGTGCAATTGAAGATTTCTTGTTATTGCTGAATACTGTGCAATTGAAATTTTTTTGCTATTGCACAATACTTAATATAATAATTTTGGATCCTGATTTGGACCAACTTGAAAACTGGGCCCATAATAAAAAATCTAAGTACATGTTTAGATTCAGCATATCAAAGAAGCCCAAGAATTGAATTTTTGTTAAAATCAAACTTAGTTTAATTTTGGACCCTTTGGACCTTAATGTAGACCAATTTGAAAACGGGACCAAAAATTAAGAATCTACATACACAGTTAGATTTGGCATATCAAAGAACCCAAATTATTCAATTTTTGATGAAATTAAACTAAGTTCAATTTTGGACCCTTTGGGCCCCTTATTCCTAAACTGTTGGGACCAAAACTCCCAAAATCAAACCCAACCTTCCTTTTATGGTCATAAACCTTGTGTTTAAATTTCATAGATTTCTATTTACTTATACTAAAGTTATGGTGCGAAAACCAGGAATAATGCTTATTTGGGCCCCTTTTTGGCCCCTAATTCCTAAACTGTTGGGATAAAAACTCCCAAAATCAATCCCAACCTTCTTTTTGTGGTCATAAACCTTGTGTTAAAATTTCATAGAATATTTCTATTCACTTTTACTAAAGTTAGAGTGCGAAAACTAAAAGTATTTGGATGACGACGACGCAGACGACGACACCAATGTGATACCAATATACGACCAAAAAATTTTCAATTTTTGCGGTTGTATAAAAACCAAGAAAAATGCTTATTTTGGCCCTTTTTGGCCCTTTATTCCTAAACTGTTGGGATGTCAACTCCCAAAATCAATCCCAACCTTCCTTTTGTGTTCATAAACCTTGTGTTTAAATTTCATTGATTTCTATTTACTTATACTAAAGTTATTTTGCGAAAACCAAGAATAATCAGTGTTCTCCTCAGGCCGTTTTAGCGTCGCAGTACCACGACGCTATATTTTTTCACCGTGATGCTATAATAAATCCCGCGACGCTATAATTATTCCCGCGACGCTATAATTATTTTGAAGATGCTATTTTACTTGTCCTCAATTTTGAACTTTCATCTATTATCGATTATGATCATATATCACCTTTAATTGTAATCCCTTTAAGTCGGACACTAAAGGCAATTAAGAGATTAAATAGCTACAGTAGGTGTTAATTGCCCTCAGGGTGATAACTGTTTGGATGCGAATATCCCAAGCTGACACTTGTGACATTACTAATACCACGTGTCTGCAATCACCAATTTCGACATGGAAAAACTGCAATCACAAAACAATTCGAAATCTACGTTTTGTATTACGAAATTTCAAAGATTGAAACGATTTTTTTTTTAAAAAAGGTCGTTTATTTGTGCAACTCTCCAAAAATTACTTTCTTTCTCTTCCGGTAATACGAGAGCGAGAATTTTGGTTTAGAGCTAAAATAAGTTTAATACTTCTTTAAAAAGTTATCATAATTGGCTTAAGTTTATGTTTAATCCATTTAATGCATTAAAAGCGTCTTATTCATTCACAATCTCTTGTCAAACAATGTTTATTCTCGGACTCATTTTCGTAAATTTTTCAACGGCCGCCATTGCACATTATTTGTGTAAACTACAGATAGCAACCGGACCAGATATGACAAAAATTCGCATTTTCACGATAATGACAACAGATGGACAGTAGACAGAAAAAATATACCAAGAGAGAAAACTACGCATTAACAAACTATTTGTTAGATAACTTTGTTAAAAATACATATAATTTTGATGTAAAGATAAGAAACAACTGGGACTAATTCAGTGAGTGCCATGAAACAATGAATTTCATAAACATGATAAAAAAAAGTTTTGAAACTGATTTTTTTTTGCTACTTTTGCTACTTTATCTTTACTTAATATAATATATAAAATAGTTAATTTTGTGTACTAGATATTTTGGTTTGTATATATACAGGTTGCACTATAATGAACCATTCATTCGACTTATTGTTGGGTAAATGAAACCACATATTTATTTTTATTTGGCACAAAAGGAAAAAAATAATTCTGTAACTATAAATGAATAAAGAAAACATAAACTGAAACAACTGTTTTTGTGGTTATAGTTTAATTGTATTCTCAGTTATGAATTGAACAATATAAACTAAAACATATAAAGGAAATACAGCATCAACGCGACGCGATAAATGACATTAAAAAAAATACAGTTAATTTTTTTTACGCAAAATGTGTTGCTATCCAAAATTTCTGGGGAGAACACTGGAATAATGCTTATTTGGGCCCTTTTTTGGCCCCTTATTCCTAAACTGTTGGAACCAAAACTCCCAAAATCAATCCCAACCTTCCTTTTGTGGTCATAAACCTTGTGTCCAAATTTCATAGATTTCTATTTACTTAAAATAAAGTTATAGTGCGAAAACCAAGAAAATGCTTATTTGGGCCCTTTTTGGCCCCTAATTCCTAAAATGTTGGGACCAAAACTCACAAAATTAATCCAAACCTTCTTTTTGTGGTCATAAACCATGTGTTAAAATTTCATAGATTTCTATTCACTTTTACTCAAGTTAGAGTGCGAAAACTAAAAGTATTCGGCCGCCGCCGCCGCCAACGTCATACCAATATACGACCAAAAAATTTTCAATTTTTGCAGTCGTATAAAAACCAAGAATAATGCTTATTTGGGCCTTTTTTTGGCCCCTAATTCCTAAACAGTTGGAACCAAAACACCCAAAATCAATCCCAACCTTCCTTTTGTGGTCATAAACCTTGTGTCAAAATATCATTGATTTCTATTTACTTAAAATAAAGTTATAGTGCAAAAACCTAGAAAATGCTTATTTGGGCCCTTTTTGGCCCCTTATTCCTAAACTGTTGGGACCAAAACTTCCAAAATCAATCCCAACCTTCCTTTTATGGTCATAAACCTTGTGTTTAAATTTCATAGATTTCTATTTACTTTTACTTAAGTGAGAGTGCGAAAACCAAATGTCTTTGGCCGACGACGCAGACAACAACGCCAACATGATACCAATATACGACAAAAAAATTTTCATTTTTTGCGGTCGTATAAAAACTAAGAATAATGCTTATTTGGGCCCTTTTTTGGCCCCTAATTCCTGAACAGTTGGAACCAAAACACCCAAAATCAATCCCAACCTTCCTTTTGTGGTCATACACTTTGTGTCAAAATATCATTGATTTCTATTTACCTAAACTAAAGTTATAGAGCGAAAACCTAGAAAATGCTTATTTGGGCCCTTTTTGGCCCCATTATTCCTAAACTGTTGGGACCAAAACTTCCAAAATCAATCCCAACCTTCCTTTTGTGGTCATAAACCTTGTGTTTAAATTTCATACATTTCTATTTACTTAAACTAAAGTTATAGTGCGAAAACCAAAAGTATTCGGACGACGACGACGATGCCGCCAACGTGATACCAATATACGACCAAAAAATTTTCAATTTTTGCGGTTGTATAAATAGACATTACTGACCTTCTTCATGGTCACCATGACCTTGATCCTGATCTGAGTGTTCTGACTGATGGTCCTCATTATGATCAATATCTGATCCGTCATCATCTCTTTCCAACCCATCAACAACCTCAACCTACAAAAACAATTTTACAGCTATGTTTTATTCATCATATGTATCCGTCAATTTCTGAAGATTAGATTTAGTACAGTGTGGACAAGTGGACCAGACTAACTGTTGGGTCAGACGAAATCACAAAGTCTGTACAAGATCAAAAGAATCTACAACAACAGGAAATTGAGTGGGGTATATTTAAGAGTTCATTTAGATACAGGGTCTCTTAGAGCAGACTATACAGTATGTTTTTTCTCATTACTGAAGGCTGTATGGTTGCCTATAATTGCATACATCAACATCATTTGAACTTTGCTTGATAGTGGTCTCGTGAACAATCATACCTCATCTTCTTATTTTTATATAAAATTCTATGTAACATATTTATACTCAAATAATTTAGATGTAAGAATGAAAACAATTATAAAGGCTAAATAAAAAAGAACTTGTGTTTACCCTACAGTCACTATTTTTTTAAGCTAAAAAAAAATAGCCTACCCTAAAAAGCTTTTTTGGTTATTTTTCAAAAAGCACTGTAAAGTCAGAAAGTCCCTCCCATAGTCTAAATGAAATGGTAAAATACAAAAATAAAAAATCCCTACCTACCAACCCTATTTTTATCACAGATGTAATAGGAAACACATATATTATTTTTTTGGGCCCAAGTATCAAATGATATAATTAATCCTACCTCTTCAACGTCTGCTTGCATTATCTCATCGTCATCTCTTTCAACTGGATCCCTGCTACTCTGGTGTGATGGTAGCACACTTGAGTGAGAAATGTAAGAGGAACCAGTTCCAGTGTCTGAAGAACTTGTTCTGGCTGGAAGTGGGTCAACATTAAATATCTCCTCACTTCCCTGTAATAATAGATACAGAATCCAAGTGAAATTTTGTTTGTTTCTTTCAGTATTCAAATTCATTGTCATGTTCCCTGCCCTTTCTTCTGTTAAAGTTTGTACCCAATTCCAAAAGTATTTATCAATTGAAATGTTGCTTGTCTGACAGAAAAAAAATTCTCAATAAATTCTGTCCATGAATTCCAACAAGGAAAATAACTTAAGTTTAGAAGGGAAATTATTCCGGCCGCACAAAATTTTTGCAGAGGCAGTGGAGCTTATACTAATGAACGATTGATTTTGATATCTAATATAAAAGCTGTTTGATACATATTTCAACCCCTATTTCAATATAACCTCTGTCTAATGAATTCAAAACTGTTGTTCAGGGGGCTCACGGGTCTAAATCAATTTTTTTATTTAATATAGGATTTCTCTATATTTTTCTATAAATGAACTTTATCTTGTACTTAAGGTAGATGGGGTGTCTAAATTATAATCCATAGAATCTTTTAATAATTTGCCAAAATGTAGTTCATATCCTGCTTGTTTAAAAACATTAATAAAAAGAATGGGTCACCGGACTTATTTTCACGCTACAGGTTGTTCAAAATTGTCAAGATTTTGTATAGATTATGCATGGAAAACCCAATTTTCCGCCATAAAACGCAAACCACACCATAGAATTTTGAGATAAAATATGAGAAGATAGCTTCAATATTATGCTTTCAGATAAGAAAAAGAAAAAAATGGGGTCACCGGACTCGTTTTCTTGCCACATGCAAAAATGGGTAAATTCCCAACACATTCTATTGTAAAAGTAACACTATCTGGATTATCTGCCCTTGCATTTGAGTTGCCTCCCCTTATTTGACAAAGTTGGAAAAAAAATGAATCAAACAAAAGAATTCTTATTTTTGTAAAATACAATCATAAATATGATCAAACATGGCATTTTCTATATTATAATGAAAATTCTTACACATGAATTACCTACTACTATAAAAATTTGCACATTTCATCAAAGATCTAGACCTTGTTTTCTAGTATTTCAAAATCCAAGATGGAGGAAGACACCCTATCTACCTTAATAGAAAAATGAAATAAAAAAATGGGGTCACCGTTCATTTATGCTCACAATCTGCCTTCGAAAGACGCATACATTTTTGTTAATGTCCTTTTTTTCTGTTGAACAAATAGGAGAATTAGCGGTAATATCGAAATAAAAAAAGAACTAAATTACAGAAATCGCTAAAATTTTACAATTATTTAGTTTATGTACAGCTTATTCGAAAACAACAATAAAAATTATAGGTCACCGATGTGTTAAAAAAGATATTTCAATTTTAATGCCAAAAGATGGCATTTTTGCACCAAAGGGAGATAATTAAGATCTTTTTCAATGATATCAACATTTTAAAAGTCACCTGGGGCCAACACGAATTGATTTTTTGGAATGATTTTTGTACCATATGATAAAGTAACAACTACTTAATGTAATAAATAAAATTTGTATAAAAAAATTAAAGTTTAATTTTTTTCTGAAAATCTTATACCCACAAGCCTCCTTAATAACTTTATACAATTCTCATTGTATATTACAAAATACTTTAAACCTGTATAGCTTCAATATTTCCAGTGACCAATGAGAAAAGAGCAGTAGGTCTTGTGACCTCCAAAATAATTTGATACTAACCTGTACTGCTTCAATATTTCCACTGACCAATGAGAATGGAGCAGTAGGTCTTGTGACTCCCATTCTTACAGGAGCAATTAATGAGTTACCAATCTCACAAAGTTCTTCAATAGCTATATTTATCAAAGCTTGGAAAGCCTTTTTACATCTCACTAATGCCTCACATGACTTAGATGTTGAACTGCAAGAAAAAAGTAACATAGTACAGCAAATACTAAGACAACAGCTCCACTTTAACAAACAAATGCTATACATTTTTACTAAAAAAAAAAATAATTCCATAAATACTGACATTGTAATTTGTTTCTAAAACTTTAATTTTTCTTTCAGATGTAATTTTTTTTTTTTATGCTAGTTCATTAACATGCAACAAGAAGTTTTTCTCCCCCCCCCCCTCATTTTGATAGATATAGAAAAGACTGTATTCTTCAGCATTGCCAGAATTTTTATGTGTCATACCTTTTCTTTTTGTTAGCATCAGGTGACATCTCAATACTGATGACGACAAAGATTCTTGCTACTGATCGTACAAATCTACGAGCCACAGTTTTTGCCTCGGCTTTACGACCCTCAGTATTATCATTCTGCATCTCTCGGATCAATGTTGTCAAAAGTGTTTCTAACATCTGAAAAATTACAAGCATTTCTAGACTTAAAAAAAAATACATCCCAAAACTCCACCATGCTTTAGTGATCAATGTATTCCAAGAACTAGAATTTTTTTATTACATAACATGATGTGAGTTTGAATTTTTGAGTATGAATAAGAGGATTTGTTTTAAGCACCATGGGATTATCATAAGACAAAATGTAAGATCAAACATCAAACTCAGCAAAAACAAAAGACATCTACAAATCAACATACAGCCATCAATAATTGACAGATATCTATCTATAAGGCCAAAATAAATAAATAGTGTGTTTCCGGTTTCCCGACCCTACCTCCGTTTCTGACGCCGACCCTAAACATTTTATTGACAAAAATAAAAAAAATAATTTAAAAATCCGGATTTTTTGGTCTGTCCGGATCCGACTATTGGTTTAGAAAACTACAGATCTTCAAAACGTTTGATAGCTATGACCAATAATGATAAGTCAAGCGTTTCAAAAACCAAGATTTTAAATAAACAAGCATGGCTTTTCGACAACCGTGCAGCGTATTAGCTGTCAAATATGCAAAATGTGATCACATGGTTGCAAAATATAATGACATTAATTCCGGATAATTGCGATATGATGAATCTTTTTAAAGAACACCATGATGGACCTATAGACGGAAGAAAATACGAAGTTATGCACTATTAATATCTACAATTTTTTTCCATATATTTTAATAATAAGACGAGATTCTCACTCCTCAAAACCTGAAATTTTAATATCAATTGTCAGAACCCCACTCTTCAAGATTAAATTCTGTCAAACATCAAAACACATCTATATATTAAATAAAGAGGGTGCAAGAGTATTACCCCTCAAAAAACCATAAGTTGCTGCTTAGCATTGATTTGCAGTGTTTTTACAACTAAAAAAAAGGGGGGGTGGGAATCTGTTCCCACATGTATACCCTGTGTGTCATTAACATTGTTAGGTTCAATTAGGCCAAACAATAATACCATCATGACCATGCCAGATTTTTCACTGCCATTTTTGCTTTAAGATTATTAATTGGCAAAAACATATTCCTATTACGACCCATGAAATTCATCAAATTTGCATAACAGTTTATTTTCATATTTCTTTAATACAGAGAACTAAAACAGAAAATTAAAAAACCTGTAGATTTAATTAAGTACTATTATAACTATCAAAGAAGCATGCTGGCACATCAAATGATTTCATTTGGAATCTTTTTGCTGCTGTCATCGATAGAAAAAAATAAAAAGTTTTCATAAAATAAAATGTTTTACCTACCTACCCTACCTAATTTTTTGGGGGGTGAAATAGGAAACACACTATTTATTTATTTTGGCCTAAGTTCTATTCACTGGACAAAAACAATCATGAAATCATTTTGTTTTGTGACAGACTGAAATGGAGTCTCCCCTATTCTTAGTTATTTTCAAGATAACAATAATAGTTAGCAGATACAAAATAATCACAATAACATGTCCAAATTGTATTTCCATCTCATTTTAATGTTTTTTGGTAACTGTGATTTGGTTTTATACCTACCTCTACGCTACACTTGACCAACAGATTGTGTGTAAACTTGTCTAGATGAGCTGTGCCACTTTGACTGTCTAAATATAACTGATCTTCATACACAACATCTGGGCAACTGAAAAAAAGCAATGTTAAAGTTTATAAAGATTGATGGTGGAGGTGGAAAAACACTGTAATTTCAGAATTATCGTTAGGTTTTTATTACTACAAATAATGCTACTGGTTGAGTATCACAATAATAGAAACTTAATTTTTTATCTCTGATACAAAGACATGAATGCAAGTTTTCCTGCAATCACAATATTTAACCTCACATTTTTGTCCATTTTACAAAAAACACAATAATACATGTATGCAATTATTTTACATTTACAGTACACAGGTAGCTTTGTCTTGTTGTTTAATACAATTCCAGTCAACATGTAATCTTTTATGCTCAGATGTGATTTTAAATCATTGAAATAATTGGACCAAGTCATTTATTGCTGACTCTATCAACAATTATTCAGATCGCTCACATAAAGATGCCCATCACTGCATTAAAGTGGACTACAAATACATGTAATGTTAGTATTACCCAAAGTCCCAGTTCAAATGCAGATCACAATATGAGGGATAAATCCAGCATGGGAATGGAAATTTTATAATCAGATATTATGTTGCATGTAACTTTCACCAATTTTGTTTGAATTTCTCCAAAAATTAATCTTTGAAATCTTGACTATTATGCTAAGCTATTCAATTTAAAACTAGATGTGTCAAAGCGACATATGGACACAAACATGATGGTGAACTCACAAACCAAAAATCAGCCCAATATCTGAAGGCGTTTAGAAAAAAAATCCAGACAACTGTGATTTTCAACAATTTCTCAGTCCAAAGCCCGTAATTTCGGCAAAAATTAGTTGAGATGGATGAAACTTGAACTTGACCTGTAACTCATCATGGTTAACTCACATACCAAAAATCAGCCCAATATTTGAAGGTGTTTAGAAAAAAATCTGTATAACTGTGATTTTCAACAATTTCTCAAAGTCCAAAGCCCCTAATTTCGGCAAAAATTAGTTGAGCGTAACAAAACTTGAACTTGACCTGTAACTCATCATGGTGAACTCACAAACCAAAAATCAGCCCAATATCTGAAGGTGTTTAGAAAAAAACTCTGTATAATGGTTTGTTGCGGAATAACGGAATTTTGGAATTACGGAATTTTGGAATTTCGGACAAGGGTAAAACTATATGGCACCGACAACTTCTTTGCGGGGCCATAAAAAAACAACCAAATATTTAAAAGTACTTTGAACTTATTTTTTCATTTTTAAACCCTAGAGGAGATTCCAAAACTGTCACAATAGATTCATGCTCAGAAAAGTAATACTAAGTATCATACCAGCCTCTCTTTACAGAATTCTACACAGATTTCAATACCTACAGACCCCCATTGTTATCATAGTTTTAACAACTCACAATTAATTTCTCATCATCAAGTGTAACACACACATTCAAAACCAATTTTGTGCTAAACAAGAGATAAGCAGACAAGAGTTCAATGTATAGAAGTCTGATATGATGCTGTTCATACGGCCTTCTATACTCATCACAGCATGAATTATCACATTTATATTAGTGTAACTCTGCATATAGCAACTATTTATCAATGTTATTTTTCTGATTGCAAAAGTTGGTAAAAAAGCAATCGCTTACAAAAAGAAAATTGTTTACAATAATCTTGATTAACTGTTTCTGATCAACAATTTTTTGTTTTCTGTGTATTAAACATTTTTATCCTTTTTGCCATTTTAAATTTTTTTTGATTGCCCCTTTAATATTTTTCTTTTTTCCATGCTCAGAGAAACCAACCATAAGCATATCATACCTGCACTACAAAACATTGAATCCAGACAGACCTCAATTTCTACATACTCCCAAGGAATCATTGAATCTACAACTCACTATTATCATTTTTATCATTGTGTGTGTAACAGACACACTCAAATACCAATTTTGTAAGGAATGTGTAGAAAGAGGTCAATGTGTAGACTTCTGTTCTAGTGCAAGGTCATTAAGCTTCAAATGTGTTCATCATTGCTGGAATTTTTTCCTTACTAAATTCTTACAAGAAAAAAACATACTACTGTAAATTCAGAAATAATGGCATTCATTTATTATTGCAATTTTGTCATTTTAGACTAAAATGTGATTATAATTTTTGAGATATTGAGAAAAATCCTGTTTAATTTAAAAAAAAAATCAAAATGCAAGTTTAAATTATTGCAATTATAACGTTGTCACATTTTCCGCAATAACTTCTGAACATAAAATAACATGACTTTGGAGAATGGGACAAACAGAAGAGGAATGTGGCTATCAGGCGGTCCCAAATACTACAAAAGTGTCATTCCTGTTAGCCATCACAACCATTGCATGCTATATCATGGTGGCTATGTGCATTAAAATGTGGATAATATTAAGGTAAACCTAATCAAAAGATATAAGAAGATGTGGTATGAGTGCCAATAGACAACTCTCTTATCCAATTCACAATTCGTAAGGGTCAACCATTCTGGGTCAAAGTGCATTCTACAAACAACACCAACTTGGAATTACAACTCTCCACCTATAAGATGTTTTTTCCATGCTCAGAAAAAGTAATACAAAGTATCATACCAGCAGCACATAACAGTAACTCACACAGATCTCAATGTCTACACACGTTCTATCATTATACTCATGAGTCAATTTCTCATCACTGTGTCAAATACACTCAAGTTTTCCACAATTTTTATGCGTTCAGGATATGTAGACAAAAAGTTCAATGCATAAGTTTCTGTTGTGCTGTTATCTCATATGCAACGCTAGCTCATCACAGCATGAAATTAATTATTTTCATAGTGGTTTAACAACTTCTTTGTTTAAATTTAAGGCCTTAGATCTTTCTTTTAAAAATTAACAAATCCTCAGGAAGAAATAAATAAAAAGTTAGGAACTTTTTCAATAAATTTTATCATAAATACACAATTTTAGTGAACATCTTGAAAGGTTTTACCTGAGACTTCTTGAACACTTGGAAAGGTTTGTTTAGTATGACTTTTCCTTCATCTATCTACTAAATTAAATATATTGAAAGATCCATCCCCCCTTTTCTTTACAAGCTTTGAGAGTGCAAGATTATGATGTTGCTATCACATGTAAAAGTGTTGCTATAGTAACTGTGTAGTCTGTTACTATGGTAATCTTACCTTGTGTTTTGTTTCTTCCCACTGTGTATCATGGCCTTAACGGCTGTCCAGTCATTCAGAATTCTTTCTAATGCCCTGCGACTAAACTTTGGGGGTTCAAGGTCATGTTCTGGCATCTCCATATCTGTAAATAGAATAATGGGAAACAATTATCTTGTCATCAAAATACAACGTTAATACTATGTGTGAGGAATTTTCAAATTTCATAACATGATTGATTCTTGGTTGATTAATTTCCAGTTGCAAATATTTCATTCATGTTCAGGATGAGTCAAAAACAACAGCTAATATAGGTTTATGCCTGAGTAATGGAAACCTTATTTTAATCATAAATGTGAGCATCAGAGGTTACATCCTGATGTTTCATTTTACTATACTTAAAAGTTGTTGGGTTGTTGTCTCACAAAATAATTACCCACATTTCATTTCATTCTCCTCACATTGAACAACATAATTTCTATCAGTGATAATCATATAATCATAATGATCCTCTGATTGTGGAAACAAGTTTATCTTAGCTTAAGTGGATAAAAATTAACCACAAACTTAAGTGTTCAACAAATATAAATTTGCTATAGATATTTATTCAAATTCTGTTAAAACCACAAATTCAAATTTCATCAAACAAAGAATAATAGACTATGTACACAATCCCAACTTACCTAATTCTTGGGCTAATGTTTTATTTCTGGTCCCTGGAGCTCTAGTTCTTGCAGGTCTATACTGTCTCTGTTCTACTAGTTGTCGACCAACAGTCTGTACAAGGAACAGTAAAATATTCTCCCCTCTGAAAAAAATCACAATGATCATAACCAAGGATCCGGAAATTTTTTCACCTAATTTCGGTCATTTTCATATAACTTAAAAGTGGTGCCCCTTTTCAAAAACAGATTGTCAAAATCTCATTACTGCATGAGTATGCTCCTACTCGTAGCATCAACGAACTTGTTTAACTGTTGCATCGCGTTTACTTCATGATTTATCCTACCATTTTCCTAAAATCGATCAAGAGCAATTAAGGGAAGGCAACAGTTTAAGAATAAAATTATTTTAATGACTCAAAATCGTAATTTTCTCAGTCATCGCTTACGTTTCTTTCGATTCTGAAGTCGAAATTCAAACCGGATGTAATGCGACAATACTAAAACGAACAATTCCGGACTTATTCCCGGGATTAGTTTTGTTTATCAAATTCACAGGAAAACATCGTTTTTTTTAATATTTTACCTTTAATAGTGTAAGAATATTAATGAAAATAGTTGCACTTGCTTTATTTAGCAAGAAATCATTTTAAATTTACGATTTAGTGTCAAATCTGCGGAGGGGAATTTTAGGCATGCGTATCATAGTAAACAAAGCACGTGTGTTAGTAGTGAAAAAAATCTTTTTTCTACGTAAATTAAATCAAGTTTTAATTTAATTTTAAATCATAATTGACAATTGTCTTAGCTGAAAAGTAATTAAATATTGAAGACAGTTGGTATTGAATTTTAATTTCTTTATAATATTAGTTCGGAGCTTGTGATTAATAGCCAGGTGTGAATTAAAAACACAGGTAAAGAGATTATCGATCATTAGTCAATAGCTCCCTGAGGCAGTAATATAGCTATTAGGAGGGCCCTAAGGATTATAACACTTTACTGGAGTGGCAGTTTAATTACATAAAATTGATAACAAAACAAAAATATGTTTAAAATGGCGATTTGAAACTCAATCTCAACGAAATGACCGAAATTATTTCTGTTGAAAAATAAAATTTGACCTAAATCCCAATAAATGATTTAGGACTTTTGAGTTTCCAAATCGGTCATGTCTGGCATATATGACCGTTTCCGGACCCTTGAATTCATAACTATATTTCTCCAAAACTCTGAAAGTTGATGCAATTTGTATTTTTCGAGTGATGCATTAATATCACTGTTATAATTTTAATGTTATTTAAAACTTCAAACAAATTATTTCAACACCAACAGCATTTTATGGGAAAGGAAGTCCATGAGTTGTAGATTCTATGTAAAATGTGACAAAAGTTTTATTGTAAAAATATACAAGTATATGATTATGTGTAAATTCTGTAAATGTCTTACATGGTACTACATGATCACATGAAGCTTGATACAAAATTTCAGGAAAATATGATTTATAGTTCTTGAGAAAACTGTGACAAAAACTATTGTCAACAGGCATTAATGAATGACTGAAAGAAACCTGGACAGTCATAAAAGAGCCTCTTTTTTTCTTTTTTCTAGCAGGGGTATATGAGGGGAAATTCATTGAAATTGTTCATGGATTTTACAAACATATCAATTTTCTGTGCATATCTGTTAAACAAACCTGCTATTAGGGAGAGTAACCAGATCTGTGTCTGTTAGTATTTTGCTCAACAAGTCAAACCTGGGTCCCTGTTGTCCAGCAACCAGACTTTTACATTTACATTTTTCCCAGCAGTCACAGTAAGCAGTTGGTGAGGTCCTTTTCATTCTTAAATAAAATATGTTAATTTTTTTTAGCTACAATTTAAATAAATATTCTGGTTCTATTATTGTATAGCGGAGAGTTGTAAAATGGTTCAATATCAGAGCTCTTCCTGAAAAATAAAGGTGTAGGTATGGGAGATGATAAAAATTCAAGTACTAATGGTAATAAGAATAATAGTCATATTCTCCTGGTAGACTTTGTCTTCTTAATACTAGGTAGGTGAAGTTTCAGTTTCAATTTCCTAAATATTCCAATATTATTCATATAAACAACAAGTGAAACTGCGAGCTACTGCTCACTGATAATACCCCCGCCGCAAGTGGATAATATTAATAGTGTAAAAATATGCAAGTGTTCGGTAAACAGGAAGTTGTCGAGTGATGAATCTGAAAACGCATCACACGGTATAGCTGACTTATATAAATCCTGAAACCAAATTTCAGAATTCCTTGTATTGTAGTTCCTAAGAAAAATGTGACGAAAATTTTCAACTTGGCTATCATGTGTAAAATCAGACAAGTGTTCGGTAAACAGGAAGTTGTCAAGTGATGAATCTGAAAACGCATCACACGGTATGGCTGACATATATAAATGTTGATACCAAATTACAGAAAGGGTGGATGTGTAGTTCCTGAGAAAAATGTGACGAAAGTTTCATGGGACGGACTGACTGACGGACGGACTGACAGACAGAGGTAAAACAGTATACCCCCCCTTTTTTTAAAGCGGGGGTATAATTAAATTTATAGAAAAACGTTTTTTCCTGTTATTTTCATTTCTACATATTTTTCTGTCAGATGGTGTAGAAAATGTTTATTCATCCCCTTTTGTAGAGATCGTGACTTTCCGTCCCTGGTTCCTATACATATGTTTTTTATGTAACATCAGCCCTTTTCTTATGTCAGTAGATATTTAAAAACTTACTTGCAATCATGTCCTTTATGACACACCCTTGCACACTCTGTACAGCAACATAGGGAACCAGTCAACCCACATGTCTTACACTCGAATATATCCTGTTTTATATGTTCTCTCCCCGTCCACGTAAAACTACACGTGTCATTACAACATAACATCTGTAGCGGAGAACTGTCGAGGGTGGAGCCAGGAGGGTAAATCATCTTCATGAATGTTGTTTTGTCTATGTCGTCCTTACTGGTCAACTTTCTACATGTGTCAAGGATAACAAGTGCCCCCTGGTAGGCACAGCCTCGAACTGACTGCATAAAGGGAGTTAATCCCTCTGCATTTCTGAAATAGAAATTTTGTATATGGTCAATAATCATGTCATCTGATGTTCAGTGGTTGTCGTCTGTTTATGCGGTTCATAAGTGTTTCTAGTTTTACGTTTTTATATAGATTAGACCGTTGGTTTTCCTGTTTGAATGGTTTTACACTAGTAATTTTTTGGGCCCTTTATTGCTTGCTGTTCGGTGTGAGCCAAAGCTCTGTGTTGAAGGCCATTCCTTGACCTATAATGGTTTGTTTTTATAAATTGTTAATTGGATGGAGAGTTGTCTCATTTGCACTCATACCTCATCTTCCTATATCCATCTTATTGAATCCTAAATGGAATAATCATTTAATATTTCCAACAGATGTTAAGCAATTTGTATGAACATGCTGAAAGGATCTTCTATGATTTCATTATTATTTGTTGGATATCAGTTTTTTTGGATTTTGTGGGTACAAGTGAACCAAGAAATCAAATGTTTACCATAGAATATATTTTTTATAGACTTTCATTTTTTTACATAAATAAGGCTGTTAGTTTTCTCGTTGTCTCATTGGCAATCATACTACATCTTCTTTTTTATATATTGTATGCAGACTTTTGTAAGAATAACTGTTGTCCATAATAATAGGTAGAATAGAAAGATGCAAACACCATGTAGTACCTTGTTACTTGTGAAAATTTTAATAATGGTTGAACACATTGTTTTGTAACTTGAATAGCTGTGTATATATCATAAATAAATTGCACCATATTTTAAAGCAGCCAAAATATAGCTGTCAGTAATAACAGGGTTTCTTTTGCTTTTCACACAATATTTACATAATCATAAAATCATCCCTTTTAAGGGTTTTTAAAGAAACAAGATAAAACAAATAAAAAACATCTATAGAGCATAAAGTAATGTATATCAATACAGATCCACCCTACCAATTATGTGTCTTGGGCTATAAATCGAGTATATAATATATGCCCCAATACAGTAGTCTTACTTTGCAGACAAAAGACCTGGTAAATGCTGCTGTAATACTGGAGAATCGCACAGTATTTTAAGAATTTGATTGGCTTTGTTCCTGCGTTCTTTCTCATCCATTTTCACTGGAGGAACACACACAGTGCTGAACTCTGGAGGACCCAATGGACCCATGTTACCAACAGGGTGGGGTAATCCTGTATCTACAAATACAAATGCATATGTTTTAAAATTAGTCTGCAGCTAATGAAGAAGCCATTAAGGGTATATACTCCATTCGGAGGTGCTCCTACTTAAAGGAGGCTAATACACAGAAGAAGAAGAATAACATATTTTAAGAAGTCATTGTTTTACCATACAAACATTTGAAAACCTTTTTTTTATTGTAGTTTTGGCTTTTCAATTGTACTGACTTTTGAAATGCCTCGTGAGTCCACTTCCTATATACAAGGTGATAGGACGTCCAACTGGAGAAGGTCACCTTTTCCAGCTTGAAAATATGTGAATAGGTCAGAAAAACTATATGATAAGGTCAATAAAGTTCCCATAACTTTGTCTGTCATCTTTCTTGGTGTTCACGGCTGTTTTTTATCAACCAATTTTCTCTCTTTTGGCACTTTGGTATTCCACTGTTACATTACACACAAAACGAAACCCAAATGATGCAAAAACATAGCGGCACCCCTATCAATAAAGTATTGAAGACCCCCCCCCCCAATAAGAATTTATATGCACTACATGCACATTTTGACAATCAATGTCTCTTCAGTTATTTTAATTTAAACATTTTTTATTGTAAAAAACAAATGGATTAGACACAAGTGTTTCAACTTAGTTCTGTCTTCTCCAGTGATGCTCAATGTAAAAATATTTGAAAATCAAAAATCTAATAGGAACATTGAAAAGCTGATCAAATCAAAAAGGACCTAAAATACAGCTAAATACAGAAAAGAAATAATATCTCTATTTATTGTAGTCCTCAAGTTATATGATTAATGTTTGAATATTTACCCATATACAATGACTCAGCATAAGTTGGTGGGTCTGGCGGCCATGACAATGTAGGAACACATATCCCTGGATCACTCTCTCGGTCTGAATCACTGATGTCCAATCCTGCTCTGGACCCTGTACTACTCCGAGGTCTGGCCACTGTAGTTATCCTCATCATATCTCTTATCATCTCGTTTCTATTGGCAACACTGCAAATTTAATTCCATTTATTTTTTATAATCATGGTATTATTCTTATTTTCTATTTTACTCCAAAAGATTTGCATTTTCAAACAATCAAAAAAATTTCCTATAATTTTCTATCAATCTTTAAAAAAAAAATCAAATAATTTTTTTACTTATTTTTTAGTCTATCCAACTACTCAATGTATTTTAAATTAAGACATTATTGCAATTTTTTTTAATGGAAATAATGTGACTTAGTCATTATTGAAATAATATAGAGTCACATTCTAGTATCTGATATGTATCTGAATGCATATGCAGATTTCACTAAAACCACAATTTCTCACACTTTTTTCAATTTTTGACAAATCTCATATAGCATTAAATTTTAAAGACAAAAAGAAAACTTCTGACACTTTTAGAATCTTACCTGCGAGGCTCAGAATGAGAACTTCTAGACTGAATGGCAGCTAAAGCATCTACTGCACTACTGACAGCATTAATAGCCTCTAGAGCTGATGTGAAAGGACTACTAGACGATGTTGTTGTAGGCAGACTGGGTGGATCTGAAATTAAGCAGACGACAGTAATAATACATGCAAGTGTTATTTTGCTATCCTATTCTCTAATTTTCAGACTTGGGATTGAATTCTTTTTTATTTGATCCAAGCGACAATTTTTACAAAAATCTCTACATCAGGAATCACTGATATTTTTATTTATGAACCATTGATATTAACCTATGGTAAATTGTGGTTATTTCTTTCTTTGAAAGTAGTCCATCAGCAGTTTTTATCAATTTTCTAAGCCCAAGTTTAGTTTAATGCTAATTCTATCAAAAAGTATACCTTCATTGGACAGTAAACCAACTTATTTGGCTTTTTAACCTTACAGGCTTTTATAACTTGTGGGCATTAAAATTTTAACTTTTCTTTAAACCTTCTGGATTAACCAATATATTTGAAGACCCAATTTTTAAAACATATTTGCAACATTTGATTATTAGAAATATTCCAAAAGATTTCATAAACATTCATGTATTTTCTGTTTTTTTATATCTAAAATATTCATTCACTATCAGAATAGTACTAGTGTATAGTTATATTTACCTGCGTCGTAATCTTTATTTGAAGTTGGTACACACATAGCTACACATGTATGTATAATATTTCTGTTGCCATCACAGTGCTCATGTAATATATCTTTCAATTGATTCTGACCGCCTGGAGTACCTGTACACAAAAAATGTCAATGTAAATATTGGTACTTCTTATAATACACTAATGGGTACAGGGGTTTCATTATCTTTCATGTTGACTGGTACTTTCCACATTTCTAGGTGGTACTTTTCAATTTATTCCATAAGTATCTTATATAAAAATTCCTACATTTAGGCGGTACTTGTCAATAGCATAGGAGGGTAAAAGTACCGGGTACCGCCTCCTAATGAATGGCCTGTGGGTAATTCAGTGAGTGTCGTTTGTTGCTGTGTTACATATTTGTTTTTCATTCATTTTTTTGTACACTTAATTAGGCTGTTAGTTTTCTCATTTGAATTGTTTTACATTTGTGATTTCAGGGCACTTCATAGCGGACTATGCAGTACGGGCTTTGAGCATTGTCTAAGGCCGTACGGTGACCTATAGCTGTTAATTACTGTGTCATTTGGTCTCTGGTGGATAGTGTCTCACTGGCAATCATACCACATCTTCTTTTAATATCTTTTGTAAGTTTTTTTTTTTTTAAATTACAAAAAAACTACCAATAAATCACATAGCAATATAATTTAAAAGAAGAAATTCTGTTGAAAAGGGGGAGGGGATGAAAATAATCTAACTGAGTTAAAATTTCAAAAGTGGAGAAAGAAACATTCTGATAATGAAAATAAATTTATTAAGTATAATTACTCTGTTCTTGTTCTAATGTTGACAGGATTGATTTGACTTTCTCTAAATCACAGCGTAAAACGTGTTGTATCAATGTTTGATGCTGAAATAAAAACAGGAGTTGTGTCATAATGTTCCTATTTAAATTTACTAACAAAATCAGTATAAAAATCACCAGATGTTTTAACTCAATTATTTTCTATTGTAAGCTATTATATATTCTTTATTCCAAAAGCAATGTAAGTTATTAAGAACCTTAAGTTAAATGCAATTCTTAAATATTTATAAAGACGTAATTTTGTACAATGGTAAGGTCCGAAACATAGCTTTCTTTAATTCTACATAAATAAGAATAAGATTCTGAGCCTATGATTTAAAAGAGAATTATGGATATGATAGAACCCTTTTGTGAAAAAAGTGAAACATTTTCGCTTTCTATTGGATTATTGCCATTTGAAAATATAAACTAGACATAATTTTTTCTTCATTTTTTTCTCAACTATGCAAGGAAATGGTTTTAAATCTGATTTTCAAGTAAGCATAAAATGTTTTTAGATGAGATTTATAAAAGAAAAAAAAAGAAATTTCTTTTCTATAAACACTTTACAACTGTACAAGATAAATATACTCAAAATTGACAACAACACTTCAAATGGTCTCCATTGTACAAGATAAAGTTCCATCTTTTCCCACAATTCACTTTTCAAAATGGCTACCTACCTCAACAGCCAGTACAATGACAGCTGCTTTGTTTTTCTGATTAAGTATAGTATTGGTAAGTCCCTGGACCCTCATTCCAAGACATCTGATTGGTGGAAGGTTTAACCACATTGGATCACGTATCCCATCATTACTATCCTTGGCAAGAGGATATATAGCACCGTTACCATCTCTCAGCTGGACTAGAAGTTCCTGAAAACATAAAAAATTAAAATTACAAAATAAACGAGTGAAACTGCGAGGAGCTCATTATTGATGATACCCCTGCCCAAGTATTGAAGTTGTTGAGTGATAAATCTGAAAACGCATTACACGGTATGACTGACTTATATAAACCATGAAACCAAATTTCAGAAATCCTTATGATGAATTTAAGTTCATGAGAAAGATGTGACAAAAAATATTCATGAGACTGATGGACGGACAGACAGATTTTAAACAGTATGCCCTACTTTTTTAAAGCAGGGGTATAATCATGCTAGGTTGATCAGAGAAGGAATGCCGCTTTTCAGAGTGAATTTAATTTCTTTTTCTTTGTTGAAAATGCATCTTTTTTTTTGCAATAACTCTTACTTTAATAAGGGAGATGTGCAATTAATGCTAAAAAGTTCAATATAACCAAAACTACAAAAGCTATAGTCCACTTACATCTCCAGTGTTGTGAAGTGTGATGTCACTACGGAGACTTCCCATGAATGCTTGTGTATCTGTTGGGAATGGTGCATCTTGGTCTACCTTTCCAGACGTTAGATTGTAGACCATGTAACTAAGTTTTGATCCTGACCGAGCTATTACATGTATTCCTAAAAATAGAACAAGTTAACAAGTTACATGTGAGTGAAGTCCTGACTAGCCCAAAACAGATGGGTACAGCTCCTTTCTGCAATTTTTGGGCAACCCTAGATTTATTTAGGATTTGGAGTTAATTCAAGAAGTCACGTTATTGATTCAAATTTCAATATTGAACAATTTTAACAAAAGCTACTGATTAAATTCAAAGCAAACTGATCTCATGTATTATAAATTGATGAGAGACTTCTAAAAACTTTTTTGATGCATCGCGATTTGTGAACACATAAAAAGGTTTAAGCTGTAACAAACCTTCAGAATCTACAGCTACAGCCAATATCTGACCATTCTCTGATAATGTCACTTTCTTTGGGGTTTTCTGGAAGCAATCTGGCAAGCGTGGGGCATTTACACTTTTCACTACCTGAAAAATATCAAATATTTGTCTATCAATAATATTGTTTATTTAATTTCATCTGATCAAGCATAAATATTACAACTGAAAAAAAGTTTGAAGTTGTAGTTAAAGAAAAGCCAGTTGTTTTTTTTCAAATTTTACGAAATATTTATTGTTATATCTCATTTTAGATGGTAAAATCTGTTTTGATTGGTTATAACTCACCTGTAAGTCATCTTTTCTTAGTAATCTGCAGTCTTGGAGCAGGGTAGTTAGATCATCTTTGCTTGGTGGTTCATCTTTTGTCTGAAATTTGACAGCTGCGTAATCTCCATCAACCTAAATAACACAGCATTTCAAAAAATTAAAATATCTGTATTAACAAATAAGATGCTTTCAACAGTCATGTTTATGGTTCCATATACTGTAAATTCAAATATTATTGCAAAGTTTTAATCAATGCGAATAATGCAAATAGTTTTTACATTATTAGATTCTGATATCAAATACATATAAACTGTATGTAGCATTTCCTAAAATCACAAAATTTTAAAAACTCCCATTCTTATAAAATAGCAATAATAAATGCAGTGATTTTGCCAGCGCTCGTCACTTTCGTAAAGGGTTTTCGCATTGACGAAAGTATTTCAAATCTATTTCGTCACTTAAATTTTGAAAGTGTAAAAATATTTTCATATCAAAATACTATAAATCTACCCGTCTTATATGTTTTTGACAAGTTTATGACCCCACATAACTAGATATCATTGAGATGGGAGCCATCTCTGAGGGCCCCGCTGTGAATAATGTGCATTAAAAAATTGTATCTTTACCATAAGACATGGGTTTGTCAACTGAAATCAAAGTTTTTGACCTTGACCTTTGACCTAGGAAGTTGTAAATAAATTATGACACACCCTTTGGTGTTGGTTTATAAACATGTCAAGTATAAACTTTGAAATGATAACGGTTCTCAAGATATAGAGCGGACACGATCTTTACCATAGGACATGGGGTTGTCAACTGAAACCAAAGTTTTTGACCTTGAACTTTGCCCTAGGCAGTCGTTCATAAATTATGACACACCCTCTGGTGTTGGTTCATATACATGTCAAGTATAAACTTTGAAATCATAACGGTTCTCAAGATATAGAGCGGAAACGATCTTCACCACAGGACACAGGGTTGTCAACTGAAACCAGTTTTTTTACCTTGACCTTTGACCTAGGAAGTTGTACATACATCATGACACGCCCTCTGGTGGTGGTTAATAAACATGTAAAGTATAAAGTATGAAATCATAATGGTTCTCTAGATATGGAGCGGACACAAAGTGTTACGGACGGACGGACAAACGACGGACAGACGGACGGACGGACGGACGGACGGACGGACGGACAGACTGATCACTATAGGGCGACCCGCCTTTGGCGGGGCCCTAATTAACATTTTCAACAGGTGTTACAAGTTGTGATTAAAACTAATCCCCTAATCGCCATCCGATGGGTCACTTATCCGTTAGTTATTAATAAACCTCATAATTGACCATCATAATTATTTCCCCAGTCAGTCGACATTTCAACAATCAGGAGTATAGTTTCTTCATTTGATCAAAATTGTTACCTCCAGACGGTTCGCATTTGAATTTCATAGATTTTATTTACTTTTACTAAAGTTAGAGTGCGAAAACCAAATGTCTTCGGACGACGACAACGCCAACGTGATACCAATAAACGACCAAAAAATTTTCCATTTTTGCGGTCGTATAAAAATGATAATTTCATGAATCCAGACTTGTTTTGAATTTATGTGTCACTTCCCATTTTCGTTTCATTTTAAAACCGAAAGTAGTAAACGTGATCTATTCTTGATTTGTTTACAACTTCCTTTCAGTCATTTTAATCGTTCCTAAAAGGATTTTATACAGTTCCATTAGATTTAGACGTTTTATAAGGATAATGATTATGCAGTGATATAATCGTTGTAAGTTAATTTCTGCTATGATTCCTTGTTAAAAAAAAATGAATCCAACTTTTGTTGATCAGGAATGTCCCCTGGAACAACTGAAAAGAAATTATAAACAAAGTTTCTGGATCCCATGTCAGAATCTTTCATAATAAGGGCCAATAGTCCAATACAGTCAAATCATACAATACTGACTGCCAATCATGCCTAAGTCTTTTAAAATCAGATAAAGTCAAAGATGAAGCTAGTAATATACATCCTTTGTCCCTTGCTGTTACACAAAAAAAAGGTTGATTTTTATAGGGCACAAAAGTGACTAAAGCCCTCAAAATCCTAGCTTAAACCCTGAATAAATGCACACAATTATTTCTGAATTTACAGTAATTTTCACTTTTTTGCCTTCAAACCAATGTTGAATCCTTCCTGTGAGTTTAATTTTATATAAGTACCTAACGCTCAATACAAAATCTACGCAAGGTTTATTACCAATGTGTTTTTAACTGATAGGGCCGAGCTTACTTTTTAATTTGAATACGAACAGTCTATTCGCAGATGTGTGTGATAAGGATGATAGCCGTTTTAATCATTACTGATTTTTATTAACCTATCAGTGTCACCAGAACATTATAGAACTATAATTCTAATTTTGCAACTGCTGTCTCTATAGTTTTTCTTTTATATCCACAAATTCCAAAATGTGACAATTTTTTCATGTTTTTAAATTCGCTATACAAGAAAATCAACAGCTGTGTTTCATTATTAGTTTTCAGAATACAGTGTGTTTACATATTTTAACCAGATCAATGACTATATCTGGATTTATTTCATTGATGAGTTTATCACAAAACACATGTCTTTATATGGACTGGTCTATAATGAGTGAACAGATTTAACTCCGCCCAGTCAAGTGAAATAAAGCAAGTGATATTACCTTTACAACTTTGCCAACCGGTACAGTTTTGACATCCTCTACAAAGATGACATTCTTTAGTGGCCATGCTTCTTCATCTTTCTTTTCAAACTCCTTAATAGGTGTTGGTGCTTTCTTTCGTTCTGTAAGTAAAACAAGTTCAACATGTTTAAATGGAAATCTATGATTAAAATTATCTTGTTTTACTTTACAGGAATGCTTGCTTTTTCTATTTTTCTTATAAGTATGTAATTTATAGCATTGTTGTACAATACTCAAATTGTTTCTCTAACCGTGAAATGCTACTTCATTCATGATTATTCGTTAGATTCCAATCTGGTTTTCATGGTTGGAAACTATGAATTTCAATGTCCAACAAATTGCAAATGTTATTTAACATGTTTAAGGAATGATTGTAATATTTTTTCTGTCTATGAAGAAATAACATAAAAAATTTATGTTATTTCGAATAGACAGACAAAATATTACAGTCATTTCTTATAATTTAATTCTAAATTCCATTTCAAACCGTAGAAAACCATGAAAAAACGTTGATGACGTCACAGTCACATGACTAAATTATGTCTATGGGCTGATAACAAAATAACGTCAGCCAATCAGAAGATGCGTTACATTCAAAATTAAATTATATATAAATGTATGCAGACTTTGGCAAAACCAGGTAATCAAATATCCACGAAAAATGAAAATTTTCCTCATTTCAAGAAAATTGGGTTGGTAGCACCTTTTTAGACCTCAACTGACCATAATATAAAGTTCTCATTTAACTTATAATTTTTTAAATATTCTTAAGAACATGCAACCACCCAAAATTTATTAGTTTAAGTGACTCTCATCCCCCTCCCCCTTTTGCATTTAAATCTGGAACAAAGGGTGGTTAATTTAAGCATGTAAAATGATGTCAGAAAAAGGCACTTTATCACATAACTGATTTGACAATAGGCACTTGGGCGTGTGAACTGAATGTAAAGAGGAAAAACAAATTTATTGTTGAAGAAAGAGTCTGATGAAGGATGAAAAAGAAAAGTGATATGATACACCAGCCCAAATACTTGACGGTCAACAAAAAGTTGTTGAGTGATGAATCTGAAAACGCATCATATGGTATAGCTGGCTTATATAAACCATGAAACCAAATATCAGAAATCCTTGTAACGTAGTTCCTGAGAAAATATTCATGGGACAGAAGGATGAATGGAAAGTAGGAGGTAAAACAATATACCCCCACTTTATTTTTTATACCCAAAGCTGGGGTATAAAAAGGTGGGCTTAGTGGGAGGTGTGGAAGTACCTTTTTTTCAGATGTCCAGTTTGGGCATTTTAATATTTTTGTAGAACTCAACTGTGAGCACAAATGAATAAATTAAAATGACAATTTTTTTCGGGATCTGGGAAAAAATGCTTTGTTTTTTGAGGGGGAATTCAGGATTCATTGATTATTTTCTGAGAATTTGGGATGCTCCCCTACCCTATCCACTTTTGTTATACTTACTTAGAGATGCTGGACTGACTAGAGATGTTCCACTGTGATCACTACATGTAGAGGAATCTGGTGAAGGTGGAGGAGGCATGTCTGGTTTACTTTCAGGAGGTCGGACCTCAAATTTAGGCTCAGGTTTTAATTCACTGAAATATCAATCAAAATATAGATTCCCTTTACAAAAAATGCATTGAAGGTAATTTAAGCTTTAATGTTTTGAATACTGTTTTCATGCAATTTAATCTTTTCATTTACTGTAAATTTATGCATTAATACATTTATAATACACCTTATCGCTAATCCCAACTGACCTGGCCGCTTGAACTTTTAACGCATACAACAATCACTTTTTCATTGTTGCGTCATACATTTTGTTTTATAACGTCAAAATTTTACAGGAACCTGTGTGATATCCAGTAATGGCAGATAAATAGCGATATACAATGTAGGTGTATTATGACTGGTGATTTGTTATTTCAGGAAAACGTGGAAACAATTTGTAAAACAAACAAATTTAATAAATTCTATTTTGCTTTATATCTGAAAACATGATAAAGGATAAACAGTCCATTGAATAAGACAAAATTGTTGAAAGCTGTGAAATCTATCTTTATATATTTGAACTGAGGTACAATAAAATCAAAATCTTTTTTTTTATTTATTTCTCTTACATATTGTACTTATGAAACATGTTAAAAGTTATAATAAAAAGATAATTTTTAATTACTCACCTAACAATGTTTTTAAGAATTTTAAATCGACATGAATCATTGAGTGACCAAGCTGATTCCAGCAGCTGCCCAACTTTAGGTACTCCATCTACCGAGGTAAAAGCTAGAGCACCTATATGGTACATTGGAGAACTGCGCAGACAAACTAAGGATCCAGTTATTACATCACTAGAGCTAAACGTTGAGAAGGAAGATGTATCCTTGCTCTTTTTCTTCTTTGTTCTTGTTCTTTCTACCATTTTCTTTCTCTGACCAAATGGCATCACACCCCTAAAATTTAATATTTTAACTTTATCTTAGGGCTATTCCAGAAAAAAATGTATGGGGGGGTTGGATGGCACATTGTATTAATAATACATGGGTGATGGGTATCAGAGCAACTTTTCACACAATAATGCACTATAATTCTCAATTATAATTGTATGGGTGGCGGGTGACGACAAAAACTGCCTTCCAACCCCCCCATACATTTTTTTCTGGAATAGCCCTTATAAATGTTAAGAGACAATTACTGTATAAAAAATTTCTATGCTACATTTCTAAGTACCAGTTGTTAAGTTGATGTGACCACAAATTACTGAAACCAATACAACATCTTTTGTTTTTTGTTTTACAGTATTTGTAAATGTAAACATGCTCTGGAATACAAAATTATAAGCCTGGTATCTAAATCTCAGTGTTTTTAAAGAAGTTGGCAAGTTGTCCTTTTATAAGAAGTCCTTGTAAATCTTAGGTTCAAGCAGGTTGTTAATTTTTAGACCTCCATCTTATGTCTTATTCCAATATCATGAATATATAACTAATTCTGAAAAAAAGTCCTTTTTATATAATTTTAAAGAATTATTAACAGACAGAGATCCTGATATGTAATAAAATTGAGAATGGAAATGGGGAATGTGTCAAAGAGACAACAACCCGACCAAATAAAAAACAACAGCAGAGGGTCACCAACAGGTCTTCAATGTAGCGAGAGATTCCCGCACCCGGAGGCGTCCTTCAGCTGGCCCCTAAACAAATATATACTAGTCCAGCAGGGATCTCCATGGATGAAAATTGAACCATGGAGGAACTTTCACCATTACAAACCTTGTCTACGCTGTACAGTGTAGCGCGATCGGAAGTATTTTATCCCTCCATACAAAGATGGTGAACATGCTAATTCATTGCTTATTTAAATTATATTTATTTGAATTTTCATTATAGAATTAGAAGTATCAATATTTTCATTTATTGCCGTTTTTAACCATTCAAATGCCAAGTCTTCATGGTCCCCCCTTAGTCGAGAATGACCAAAAGCTGTCATGAAGGTCCCCAAGCAGATTTCTTTAATTTTTGGTAATTGTTATGGGGGTTAAAAATCATCTGATGTGGAGCTTATTTTTCGTGGACACTGTCAAATTCAGAGCCCATTACCGGTATGGCTGATTTGCAGCAACAACAAAACAATTCGTACGGGTTATGTAAAAGGTTAAAGAGATTTGTAAAGCAAACGTTGACGAATGAAAAGGTTTTTAATGACTTTATCTGGAAAAATTGATGCTGTGCAACATTCATCTTTCGAGTCTGAATAGAAACCGGAAACGCGGATGTATCAATTTGATTGTAATATACGAAATGAATTCGGAATTTAGATACGATATTTCTTTACAGGAAATATTTAAGTTTTTACTTTTAAACTGTTAAAGTAATTCTAAATTATCGTTACAGCAGTACTCGAGTTATTTGCGATGCAATAATATTTACTGTTTTGCGTCTTATTTTGTACTTCTTAAAAAAGGGGGATGCTGATTGCGTAAGTCAAAATAAAGCACGTGTTCGACTTGTTAAACTGTTTTCTTTGTAACTGGATTAATTTATTAATTTATTTATTTAATCTAAATGATCATAATCATTTGCTAAACTTAGTTGATTACTTTGACAATGGATCGTGTATCCTCAGATAGTATTCTCCTGTCTGGTTTGTTGATCTACCTGTACAAGCTCAGGTACAAGTAATTAGCGATCTTAATCCGGATATCCCTCAGGCGTAAGAATTGTATTGGATTATAACATAAAAAGCCTACGGGTTATGCAATTACATGCATTTGATTATAATTGATAAAAAAATGGCGTCGGGCTACAAAAAACGATGAAGTTTTGAACGATGGCGGAAGACAATTTAACGATGGCGCGAGTCATTTGACGATGGCGCAAGACATTTGAACGATGGCGGGGCTCCATCGTTAAACAGGCCATGGAGATCCCTGGTCCAGTGACAATGAACGCCATACTAATTTCCAAATTGTACACAAGAAACTAAAAATTAAAATAATACAAGACTAACAAAGGCCAGAGGCTCCTGACTTGGGACAGGCGCAAAAATGCGGCGGGGTTAAACATGTTTGTGAGATGTAAGCATGTTTTTAACCTTAACAAGGCAATCATATAATGACTGATTGATTGTTGGTCTTAAAATAACTGTACTACTAACTATTTCATTGAAGACAATTGTTTAATAACTGTAGAAGCAGGAGTACCCAGAGAGAACCAATCAAACTGGCAATATTAGTAAATTAAGATAGAATTTGAATGCAAATGTCATGAAGGGGTTCATACTCACAACCACAGTGTTGAAATGCTAGTAATTACAATAGATGAATTACCATGATTACTGTAAATTCAGAAATTATTGTGTGCATTTATTATTGTGGTTTTGTCATTTTAAAATTAAAATGCAATTAAATTTTTGCAAAATTGAGAAAAATCCTGTTTAGTTCATATAAAAATTTTCAAAATAGAAATAGAAATTATGGCTATTATGACTTGTATGACCCTGTTGCATTTTTTGAAATAATAAAAACATCACAAGTATTTCTGAATTTACAGTATTTAGACCACTCAATAATATAGTGAATATATTATATATAACACTTACCACCAATACAAACCACCACTTTCCAACCTGGCACATGTATACAGGGAACATGTATGAAGAGAGACAATTTTGTCTGTAAGGAATTCTGGGAAGGTCTGTACTGCATGTTCTAGCTTGGATGCTACTTTGTTGAGAGTTTCATCGACCCATGTTGCCACACGGTGGGTCTCGGTGAACACTGATGCCCGTACATTGCAGGCTGACATGCCAATAATTTTCTCATGCTGCAAACCGAGTGGAACTACTTTTGGGTGGCGTATATTTGGATTCTGAAAAATAAGTATACAAATTTTAATGAGCCTAGTTTATGTAGCTTTACAAAGTTATAAAAACAGCTTCACATTGTGTTGATATTTTAGGATATATCTTTTATGTAGAAAATTAGTTCTATTACTGGTTTTTTGGCCCTCCCTAAGACAGTTGTACCCATGACCAAAAGAATTTGCAATATTTGAATGCCAACGGCAAAAACCATTGACGTCTTTGCTTTTCAAATATTCTGGATTCATAACTTGTCATGGATTACTATATTTGGTAGAGTTATGTCAAGGTCAAACTTACCTCCGGATGTCTATATGGTTCTGGTTCATTCCATTTCCAGCTGTATAGGTTACCATTAGTTCCTACACACACCAGTTCTGAGTGCATGGCAGCAATGTGAGAAAATCTACCAGAACTTCCATCCTACAATTATACAACCAATACATGCAATATCGATAAAGGGCTATTCTATAATTCATATATTGGACTAAGAGAAGGCATTTCAAAATCTTAATTATCTCTCTGTGTCAATTTTTTTTGTTCAGGAGAAATGTAAGAGGACAAAGATGAACAGTCTTCTTATAATTCTTTTTTTTTTTAAATTGGATGGATTTCGTGAAATATATAAAACAGTCAGATTTCATGAATTAAAAGTTTCTTTGGACAGTTCAGTCAATCTCAAAAGTACATGAAATGGTCTGAAAAGTGACCAATTACATTTTTTTTTCAAAATCATTAAGCAACTTTTTTTACAGATCAGATGAGGACTAAATTCAATAACAGAGTTCAACTGAAAATTAACTCTTAATCTTATTTCTGTGTATTACCCTTTCAATAAAGAACTGTAGATCTTCACCAAAGTTCAACGGACTATCTGTTGGTGGTCTTTGCTTCTTCAAACCATCGGCGTCTAAACTGTCGGTCTTCCCACGATCCAATGCTTTCATGGCTTCCTCTCTCAAGGTGGTGTCTAGTCTACGTCTCTCTCTGATTCTAAAAATGGATTCTCTTTCTCTAGATCTATCTAAATCCACATCTCTATCACCTGAAAAAGGAATAATAAAATTTAAGTAGATGAGATACCGCCCATGCAAAACCAGTGTGTAACTCAAGTTTGTTACAATCCCCTTAGTAGAAGATGATAAATCTCAACACTAACCAGGTAACTAACTCAAATATAACTACTGGGAAATTGTTTTTGTAAGAACCAATCACTTTGCATTGAGAAAATATTAAATTTGGGATAAACATTTACAAATGAAATTCACCAAAATTAAAATATGCTGTAAAACGATTAAATTTTCCTAGAAAGTATTCATTTTCTCTTACATCAGGGAGACATGAACATCTCTTGACTCAAGAAAATAGTGATTTTCAACAAATACCCTTTGTTTAAAATGTACATGCAGAATAAAGCAAGAATTGTACTTCATACAATAACAAGTAGATCAAGAAAGATATGTCAGTGATGTTGTTCTTCTGCAAATAATTAGTCTAGAGAAATTCTGTATATTCAGTAAGATGTCTTACCTAATCTGGACCGAGTTCCAGACCCACGGCTCCTAAGAGTTGAATAATAACCGAACACATCTTCATTGTACATGGCATCTGCATCAATGATAACACCAGGGTGGTCAGAATGCATACCACTATCTAATAACGACATGAGATCATCAGGCATGTAAGATTCCTGGCTGTCGTCATCGTTATCCTCACCCTCATCGTCACGGCTCAGTAAGTTATTCACAGCAAGATTTACATCCAGATTCTGAAAACAGATAATTAATGTATCGTATGTATTGGGTGATTAGAAGTTCAGGGCTGTACCATAAAACATACATGGGATCAAGGGAAAAGTTAACCTCAAATTTAAACATCCAAAGTACAAATTTTCTACAAGCTTGTCAATATACAGACGTTGACAAAACCATGAAATTTAATATTCATAAAAACATATTTTTCCTCAATCCATTTTAGTATCCAAGAAAATAAATAAATCCTCAGATTTGAATTCAGACAAGGCTCTGTGTTGAAGACCGTACTTTGACATATAATGGTTTACTTTTACAAATTGTGACTTGGATGGAGAGTTGTCTCATTGGCATTAATACCACATCTTCTTATATTTATTCATTTTGTTTTGTATATGCCATCTACCAACTCCTTCCGAGTTGTGGGTTTGTTATGTGAAGAGAATGTGGAACACATAGGTTTTAATTCAAAGTCCTATGTCCATCAAGATATAGTTGGAACATAGAATTGGAACACATAGGTTTTATTTGATGTCCTGTCCAGAAAGTAGGAACACATAGGTTTTAATTTGATGTCCTATGTCCTGAAAGTTGGAACATAGAATTGGAACACATAATTCGATGTCCATCCAGATAAAGTTGAGAGTTTGATTGAACTTACTGTCCTCTGTAATTCTCTGATGATTAAGTTCCTCGACTTCCCTTGTAATACAACTTGACACTGAAAATACAAAAATACCACACATTTTTCAAGCTTATAATTGATTTTGACAGAAGCTGCGTCAAATGAGAATGTACTGATGCACTACAGCTAATGTAGAGTTTGTTATTACCACCTGTTCATTTCTGTCAATAACAATTCAATCATATATTTATATTTAAAATTGAATTAAAAATCTTGACTACTTTCCTTTGTATTGAAGATTCAATTAAAATAAATAAAACAAGAATGTGTCCCTAGTAAACAGATGCCCCATTCGCACTATCATTTTCTATGTTCAGTCGACCGTGAAAATGGGGTAAAAACTCTAATTTGGCATTAAAATTAGAAAGATAATATCATAAGGAACATGTATACTAAATTTCAAGTTGATTGGACTTCAACTTTTTCAAAAACTACCTCAACCATAAAACTTTAACCTGAAGCGGAACAGATGGACGGACGAACAGACGCACAGACCAGAAAACATAATGCCCATTAATGGGGCATAAAAATTGTATGTAATATCTATTAAATGGATAGGCACATGGGACTTTTGAGAAGTGTTGTCCACTCTTTACCCATTCCCACCACAGACAGAAGGGAATAACAAAATCTGCCTGGGCTGTAGAGAATATGTAAATATTGTTAAACATAAAAGAAGAATAGTAACCGTTATCTAAGAAGGTCAAATTAATGACCAGGATACTTGGACATTTGATTTTTACCTGACTAATTAACTCTTCTGGAACAACAGAAGCTGGGACCATTGGCCTTGTGCCAACTATAACCCCTGATCTTCGACCTCGTCCAACATGGGCGGATCTCTGCATCTGACGACTGAATGCTTGTTGAGCCCCTGAACTTCCACTGGTACTCCTGGTTGTAGCAGTAGCTCCAGTCACAGTACTTCCCCATCGCCTGTAAACAAATAACAAATATATATCAACCAAACAAACAACGAAAATTATTTACAATATCAATTCCAGTTAAAAAAAAATACAAAACATTTTTTTTTCATTAACATAAACAATTGTACAGTTTGCTTAAGTGTTCATACAAATTTGCCCTTAAAGAAGAAACTTAAGCAAAAAACTTCAAAGAAAGAACCAATGGGTAATAAAACCAAATAAAAGAACAGATTTCCATGTTGCACATATTTTATTATTTTGTTGTTGATCTCTATAAACTTATATATATTAATTAGAGAATTGAAGGTTTGAAAGCTGTAACAATTCAATTTCCATACAATAAATAGTGAATGGATGGATGGACGCATGCTCAGTATTTCTATGTCCCTGACTACAGGAGAAAAAAAAATAATATTGACATTGTTCTGACACACAGTGAACTCACCCAGTGCTCTGTTCAGCCCCTGATCCAAGTATATCTGATACTAAAACCATAGGACTTTCTACAATTAAGGTTCCACCACCTCTGGAAGGAGCTGTTCTTTCACTCCTATCTCTCTTAATAGTCCTGGGTATATAAACATGAAAAAGCAATGATCAAAACAGAAAAAAAACACTTATGTCACATCGTATAACATATGATTTAGTATATATATAACAGACAGCTACTCGTTACAAGAACTGTATGTTGTATTTTCACATTAGGCGGTATTAAAACCACCACAACTTAATAGAATCTATTTTTATTTATGCCTCGTGTGTTTTTCCATCACAAACTTTAACATTGGTTGACATAGACACTAGAAACAGCAAGCTGTTACATTGCTTTTGCACATAGTCACAAGTAAGCCTGATGTACTGTAAGAAAAATTGCATGAAGGACTGAATGAGAAGATAAGAGTCTGAAACGTGCTGGGCATCTTTAGTAGGTCTGACAAGCTCAGCCTTTACATTGTTTGTAGAACTTTACTGATTCTAAGTGCAAACGTATTATTCTGTAGATTGGCAGGTTTTATTCCACAAATACATGTGTATGGATACAATAACAATAGCAGAATTCATATGCATATCAGATGTCAGTGACATCTATATATATATTTTTCAGACAAGGAATTATCTGGAATACATTATGATAGATATTCTATGTTGACACCTAACACTGCCTAATCCATTTACTAAACACCTTCAATATATTAAGAAAAACAAACTATTATTATACATACGTTTTGGTGTCTGATTTGTTAAGATCAAGCTTATCTGTAACAATGCTGAATGGAATTCTGCAAACTCTACCATCCTGGAAAATAATAAAGAACATTTATAACATTGATTGCAGTTTTTTCCTAACCCCAACAATTCAGTCATTACATTCTGCTTATCTTCCATTGCTCCATTAAAGCCTAGTTAATGAATAATCATCAATCAATCAATCGACTCATCTCTATAAATTATTTAGCTGCCAACTGATTGGTCTTGGTCTTACAGTTTCCTGGTTCAAAGTTCAGACAGATTATAAGGTGGTAACATACACTAATATAAGCTATTTTGATTTCATTTTTTTTACCTGTGCTGATTTTTCATTTATATTCTATGGAATTCTATTAAAAGTTCTTTCAGCCCTTTTTACCTGGATGTTTTTATTTTTAATGCTAAATACTTAAATGTCTAGTACTGTAATCTGACAAATATTGACATATTTTTTATAAACTCTACATACACTGCGGTCAGTAATGAATTGTGGAATTTGTATACAAGATTTTCATGGAATATGTAGAAATTTACCTCCTACAAAATATGAAAAGTACCAGTTAACATGAAAAAGATAATGTTACTACTGTATCCCATAAAAATTTAACCTCAGATTGATTTAAAAGGTTGAATAGTAAAAAGAAATGCCATGTCTTCTTCAGATTACATTGAAATACCCTCTTTAAGTTTTTTTCCAACGCTATGTCAACTGAGTTGGACTATACTGTAAAAGCAGAAATTTTTGAGGAGGATTTAATTTGGTTTATTTCGTGAAAAGAATATATCCAAGAAATTAAACCCTCTACGAAAATTTAACCTAAATATAATATCACTTCCATTTACTAGAAACCACAAAATTAAATCCCAATGAAATCTAATACATGTTATATGGAGACAAAACCTAGAATTTTTAACCCCATGAAAATTAATGTCCTTGCAGTATATCTATTACACTTTTTACCTCAAGGAGTAAAGCAATATAAGTTGGTCCAACAACACATTGTGTGACAGTAAGGTTTCTGATGGCTCTAAATGCTGGTGAACTGACAAAACCATGATGGCTGACTTTCTCTGCAACTTCTCTTAATCTGTAATTATAAATAATAAAACTTTTCTTCCAAATTCACATATGATTACTAACAAGGTTTGTAATTTGTAATTCTGTAACATTTGAAAATTACATGATTATAAAACTGAAAAGATAAGGCTTGGAAATCAATCGATTCTGTCATTTAACAATGTTTAATGTGTTTAAAGATTTCCTGTAAAGCTTACAAACAGGAGATATACATTTAAACAATGCTTTAAGGAATTTTAAACTTTTTTTTGCTGTCGAGTGTAGAAAATTGTTTGTATAAATCCACAGTCTGTAAAATAACCACATGATTTATTTAATTTTATATTCGTTGTACATGTTTTAAATCAGTCTGCTGCGTTAACCAGTAGTTTGAAGCCCCAGACTAGTAAAAATCTCATTGGACTTGTGCAGAAGCACTGGTGATTGCCCCATCAGTCAAGTGAACATCTGAAATCGTTTTGTAATTGTAGCCAGTATTTTATTGACTCTATAAGAACAAATTACAAAATTGTCGCCAACATTGTTTACATCCGTTTACTGACGAAATTGAGAACGAGGCTCTACCATGTGCCTTCAATTAACACAATCTATAAATTCCAAGGGTTTTCTTTCAAACGGCATGCAATAGTCAAAGTTGTGACTGAGTGCGGAAATATGAAGATAGATAGATCTGTGCCATATTCAGTCGACAACAAATTGCTACCAAATGAACTACAATTACCTGATGCAATAAAGCGCTGACAAGATCAAGCTTAAATCTAAAAGGCTCTTGAAACACAGTATTCATTTGTGTTACTGTCTAGTGCTCAAATTATTTTTTAAAAACCCAGCTCTGATCAGGGCAAAATTTCCTCAAAATTTAAGGTCGCCAGATTTTCAATATTCTAATACTAAGCCTAAATGGTGACCAGTTATGATTTGTTTTTATCCCCAATCAGCTTTTAAAGCCGCCCAGGCAACCATTTCAGTAGACTAAATTGAGGGCTGTACATCATTTGTACATGTAGTAAATACTACTGGTGGAAACATATGGGGACTATTTAAGCAAACCGCAAAGCATAAATAAACAATTCCCACAAACATTACCATGGTTACTTCTCCTTCTACTTTGTAGTGACCACCTTCAACACTTTGAATTTTATGTTACTTGAACTTGATTGAATAAGCATAAATGGTAAATTGCCAAATTTATTTACACAAATTAAACCATATTTAGTTTGAAATCAATTCAGCAGTATGAAGTATGAGATAATTGGGATAATTTGCAAGAAAAAAAATAAATAAAAAAATTGGAGCTCTGACATCAAAACTAAAAAAGACAAAGAACAATGATGAAAGAATTCCAGAAGTCTTGTGATCATGGTGATGAGAAACAGCTTATGACAGGTTCAAATATTGATTTCATTTTTTTTTTGTTGCTTTTTGTATAAATTTTTAACCATTTATTGGAAAAAATATATTAAAATTCTCCATGTCTACAAAAAGAGCATATATACTTGTAGGTCACATTTGTCACATCAGCCCAATCATAAACGATTAATACATTTATTGAAACAAAACATTTGGCTCGTGTTAAATAATTTCAGGGCACATAAGGCATTAATCTAACAGTTGCAATTGATTTCGATGCGTAATTTACAGTGACGTCAGAATACCGTAACGCGATAAAGAGCACGTTTATTAAATATTTGATCGTTTCTTTTATCTCGAAGTACCACAGCCCAAGTACGAATAAATCAATTACCTATCGTTCAACTGGTCATCTGTTCCAGGTAAAGGATGGACTATACAATGAATGGATGTCATCACGTATTAAAAATATAAATTATTATCTTTCTACTGTAAATTTTATGAAATTTATTCCGATTTTAAAAGTTAATTGATCTTCGCCATCTTTGAAGTAATTTCCATAAGTCAATTGTTACCTCAAATACGATTGGTTAAAACATATTTACTGTCATTGGTTCCGATTGGATAGTATTTTTATAGTTTTTCGGCATTCAAACTTTCGGATTTGTACTTAATATTAGGCCTGAAAGTTAGAGGTTATTCCGATAACATAGTAAGTAACAGGTGCTTTCAGTTTCAGTTTACTGCATATTCTTTCATAACTCATGTTACATATGTTTTTTGTTATTTACAAACAAATCATGACACAGGGACCTGATTAACATTTTCAAATTCCACTTCACTTCAAATGAAAAAAATCTTCGCAAGAAAGTTGTTAAATAGTGGACATATGCTGTTGTTGTTAGTCATTAACATAATTTATAGACATGTCAAGCTGTCAAATGGTAAATCTGGCTATCTAGATAAGTCTAACATACGTTTTTTGTTTGACTGAAGAATTTGAATTTCCATCGAATGCAGATCAGAAGAATAAATTCTGCATTGCAGAGAGTTAGAGAAATCTGATTTTCAGAAGATACATGTACATGATATAGTAGAAATAAAATTTCATTAGGATATCTGTCTAATTGTATTGAGCTGCACATATTATAGAATAAGCGTAACAATCTGGAGGAGATTATATACTGGGTACATAATCTTCATATAGTTTCTATTGGAGCTTGTATTTTAAAAGCTGCATTTCCTTATATTTGACATTTCTGACTGGCATGGGCATGATGGGGTATACATTAAAATCATCCTGAATATGCATGAAATATTTGCCACTGTATGTAAAGCAACAAACAATTAATCAATCAGTCTTTAAAATGTAATTTCTGATATGTTCAGCAGTTGCTTTATCATCATGATCATCATGATCATGCTTACAGACTAAATACAGTCTTAGATGACTAATGATTACAATTTTTGTGAATGACTATACTTCAGGCATCATACCCTTTGTATGGGTAAATGATAAATAGAAAATTAAGTTTGTGTTGAAGCTTGTGGAAGATTCAGGATTTTTAAAGGAGAGGGCGTAATAACAAAATTAGTTATATAAAATTAACCCAAACCTCAAATGTTTTTGATGATAATTCTTTATTAAAGTTTCGTATATATTGGCAGCTTTATTAGCTTGAGTCCATTGTTATCCTGTCCAATCATGGGTGTTTTTCTCAAAACAAATTTTTTTAAATTTGTATTCTAAGTAATGAAAAAGTGTCTGAAGGCTGGAATTAACATTGATATAAAAAAGTAAGAAGATATGGTATGATTACCAATGATTCTACTCTAAACATGAGTCCAATTGACACAGAAATTAACAACTAAATGACTCTGTACAACCTTCAAAAATTAGCAAAGCCCATACCACACAGTCAGAATAAACATGATAAAATAATTCACTCAGGTCTAATTTATGTCATGTATGTAGGGAATAATGAATGAAAAACAAATGTGCTACACAGTAACAAATTCAACCTTTGAGCTTCAGGCTCCTGACTTGAGACAGGCACACACAGGTTAATATAGTCTGATGGTTTGCTAGTCTATTTGCCAATAACTATAATTGATCCTGTAGTCAGAGATTAACTTTAGGAGGTAAATTCATTTTTAATGACAATGGGAAACTAGCCAATACCAATATCTTTATTCTCATAATCATTGCAGGGAGTCTCTTTGGGGGTTCCGATCCCGGATCCCGCTTACTGTTTTGTCCAATTCCCGTATCCTGCTTACACTTTGTACGTAAGCAATTCTCATTTTTTTGTCATTTCCCGAGTCCTGCTAGACCTCATTTCCCGTTTTCAAAACACAATAATTTGACTTTCACGTGTCACACTTACAAAAAATTAGCAATCCCGCGTCACGCTTAGACCCCAATGAGACCCACATTGCAGATACATAGGTACAGAGAGGTAGCAAAAAGTTTATATTTAAATATAGAAATATAACTATATATGTAATAACACATTAGGTCTCATACCCAATCAAGATATTAAGCAATAACATGTATTGTCATTTTACAGAAGTATGGAAAGTCATGATGGAAACCTGAGAAATGACAGTTCATCAGAGAAAAGATCAATTCTACCTCCTGCAGAAGAAAGTCATGATGTCTGTTCAAGGCAATGGGCTTTGTCAAGGTTTCCAAAAAGATATATTGTGGCAATAATGGCATTCCTGGGCTTTTGTGAGTTAAATGTTGTAGTTACATGTAGATATGTTTTTATGCCCCTGCTGTAGTGGAGGGGGCATTAAGATTTACCCTTGTCCGTTTGAGCTTCTGTCTGTAGGTTCCAAAGTTGGTTTCTGTTCTCTAACTTTTGTTTGCCTTAACCAAATGTTATATAAATTATACACAATGATTATTACTATTACAGACAGAATAAGTTCGAAATTTGAACTTTAACCTTTTTAGAGTTATGCCCCTTTTAATTTTAGGTAGTGACCATACATTGTTTTAATATTATACATAGTGATGGTACAAACATGTATGTAATTTTGAAAAGTTTAAGCAAATGGTTTCTGCTTTATTTATTATTTATTAATTACTACAGCTACTTGTTTTAGCTTTCAGCAACAGATATTTCTTAATATTCATTCATGTCTATAACAATGTGTCTTGAAAAAATATGCTTATGTTTCACAAATAACATAAAACATCCATAGACTGATTCATGTGTAATGGCATGGATTGCTCCCAGGCAAAAAATACTCTTTTATCAGTATGTTCATTTATATCTGAACATCTTATTTTCATAGATTATGTCATACATATATACCGGTGATAAAAGTAATAAAAATTGTAAGGAAAGAAAATGCAGAACATTAATTTTACATTTATGTTTCATTCTAGGCAACATATATTCCCTAAGAGCTAATCTGAGTGTTGCAATTGTTGCCATGGTTGCCAAGAAGGGGGAGAATGTGACAGCAGAATATCAGGTAAATTCGTCATGTGGTCTTCCATAATTGGCTAAATGGTTATAACACTACATCTGTATGCATCACCATATAACATATGATTTAGAATGTATACTGTGAATTGGATTCATTTATTTCATGGGTTTCAATTTCATCGACTGAGGAAATATCGTATTTTTTTTTTTAAATTTTTACATACAAGCCTATACATGCTATATAAATGTGTTTTTGGTTCAGCTATACCAAAGGAATCATAGAAAATGTGTATCCAACTTACAATTTGAATTATCAGTAAAGTGAAAAAATTTGATGCAGTACATGTATGTAATGCTAGTGTTTCTTTTTATGACCCATTTATGGGCATTATGTTTATTTGTTCCTCTGTTTGTCTGTCCATCCGTTTGTCCATTTGTCTGTCCTACTTCAGGTTAAAGTTTTTGGTCAAGGTAGTTTATGATGAAGTTGAAGTCTTATCAACTTGAAACTTAGTACACTTGTATCTTATGATATGATCTTTTAATGCCAAATTAGTGTTTTGGTCCCAATTTCACGGTCCACTGAACATAAAAAATGATAGTGCGATTGGGGCATCCATGCACTATGGACACATTCTTGTTTTTATTGTGTACATTCCTAACACTTTGCTTCACACAGGGTGATTTTCCAACATTTGATTGGAGTACTAAACAGGAAGGCCTGGTTTTATCATCTTTCTTCTATGGTTATATATTTACACAGCTTCCAGGAGGTAAGTAACATCTTAATTTAAAGCGTTCAGTTAATTTTTAAAGAGTTAACTCCCTTAAGTGTTCTGTTCCTTTTTTCAATCTGACAGATTTTTTTGTATTTCAATAAAATAATTGGTGCTGTTATCATGGTTATAGTGAGAAAAAAATAAAATTTTGAAATTGTTAAAAGGTTTTTATTTTTGCGAAATGTATGGGATATGCATCTCTAAAAATAAAAACTCATATTATTTTTTAGTTTCATAGGCATTATTTGTATGCTGGGCATTTCCTGAAATTGTTATAATTCATCTTTCATTTGTTGTTGAGTAATTGCAATAATAAATGCATTAAAAATTTCTGATTTAACAGTAGTTATAGGTTGCTATTCTGTAAAATAGACAATGCAATTTCCTATAGGAACTCCCTTTGCGGCTAAAACTGTGACACTTTTACTATGAAGTTTCGTGAAAAATGATATCCCAAAACAGAAAGTTTACATGGTTTATATGCACTACTATTTTATTCAAAGGTCAAAATATAGGGCTGTCCGGCATATTTTCAACATTAATATGCCCTGAACTTCTCAGTTTAAACTAATATTGAAATTCTATACTACCCTCATCTTCATTTTTGGCCTTCCGATGAATTAAAATTTTGGCGTTACCATGTTTTTCTATACTGGTTACATTCCCAAGTGATGTAGACTAGCCAAAAAAAGAAACGATACCCAACATTTTTTCATAATAATTTTTATTAACAAAATATTATTTATTGCGACTAGTTATATGTTCGAAAAGAGTCATAAGTCTGTAGGTTACTGCACTTTTGTTTTTATTTTACCGGAAAATAACGTCATTTTAGCGTATTTTTGAATTTCGAGCGGAACCACATTTATGCCGTCCGAACACGGGTTTTCAATTTAATGAGGGTGATTAAATATCCGGTCAACACAGGTAAACAAAAGGTGATTGAAGGTGACATTCAAAAAAGTCGATTTCATATGCCTCGTCTACGCCAACATGAGCGTGATAGAGCTGTGGGAATGGTACAAGCAGGTATGCGTCATATTGACGTCGCAAACAACTTTGGTGTTTCTAAATTGACAATAACAAGATTAATGAGTCGTCTAAGACAGACTGGGTCCTCAAATGACAGATGACGTAGTGGACGTCCAAGAGAAACGACGTTACACCAAGACCGTCGAATAAGATTCACACATCTCAGGGATCGGTTTTTACCAGCTACAATTACCGCTAGACAAACACCTGGAAGGCATAATACAAGGATATCCGCCCAAATAGTACGTAATAGGCTAAGAGAGGCTGGTTTGCGCTCACGACGTCCAGTAGTAGGAGCCATTCTAAAACAGCGTCATCGAACTGCACGCCTACGTTGGGCAAATGCACGTTTGTATTGGAACCGTGTTAGGTGGCAAAACGTCATTTTTATGCCCCACCTACGATAGTAGAGGGGCATTATGTTTTCTGGTCTGTGCGTCCGTTTGTTCGTTCGTCCGTCCGTCTGTTCGTTCGTTCGTTGGTCTGTTCGTTCGTCCGTCTGTCCCGCTTCAGGTTAAAGTTTTTGGTCAAGGTAGTTTTTGATGAAGTTGAAGTCCAATCAACTTGAAACTTAGTACACATGTTCCTTATGATATGATCTTTCTAATTTTAAAGCCAAATTAAACTTTTGACCCCAATTTCACGGTCCACTGAACATAGAAAATGAAAGTGCATGTTTCAGGTTAAAGTTTTTGGTCAAGGTAGTTTTTGATGAAGTTGAAGTCCAATCAACTTGAAACTTAGTACAAATGTTCCCTATGATATTATCTTTCTAATTTTAATGCCTTATTATATTTTTTATCCAATTTCACGGTCCATTGAACATTGAAAATGATAGTGGGAGTGGGGCATCCGTGTACTTTGGACACATTCTTGTTAGTGATGAGTCAAGATTTCGCTTACGTAGAAGTGATGGCAGAATGAGAGTGTACCGATGTCAAAATGAACGTTATGCAGACGCGTGTGTGCATGAATGTGATCGCTTTGGTGGTGGTGGTGTGATGGTTTGGGCAGGAATCACGCATTGTGGACGCACTGACTTGACGTTCATTAACGGAAGCCTTACTGGAGTTCGTTATCGTGATGAAATTCTCTCTCCGATTGTACAACCATTCATTGCAAGGCATGGAAATCGGCATACTTTCCAACAGGACAATGCTAGGTGCCACGTGGCACGTGTATGCACACAATACCTTGGACAAAATAACATTGACATTCTTCCATGGCCAGCTCTATCGCCAGATCTATCACCCATTGAACATTTATGGGATGAACTTGACAAACGTGTTCGCAGACGTCATCAACCACCAGAGTCGGTCAACCAGCTACAAGCCGCCTTAATGGAAGAGTGGAATAACATTCCACAAGCATTTATTCAGCGATTAATTGGATCAATGCGTCGGTGATTGACTGCTGTTATCAACGCAAGAGGTGGCCATACGCGATATTAACTCTTCAACTTTTGGTTTTGACAACAATATCTTCAGATAGTCCGTGCAATAAGGAAAATTTATTGTGATTTGTTATCTTTGTTAAGTTTGTATGCTTTTATGTTATTGTTTCATAAAATACAAAACTAAAATAATATTGTTGAAAAATAAAGTAGATATTTTTGATAAAATCTGGGTATCGTTTCTTTTTGTGGCTAGTATATATTTCTATGAGATTAAACAAAGACATGATATATGGGAAACAGTGTGTTAACAAATTAACATATCTATCACTATGAATATAATAAATCTCCCCAAAGGAGGCCTGGTTTCAGAAACAGCTGAATTTACAAAGTGAAACCTATAAGAAGAGAATGAATTTTATATAGTCAAATATACAACAATGTAACTTGAAAGGATTTTTTATCACAAAGTTGTCTTTTTAAAATCTAAAGGACTTATAAAAATAAGGATATATGTGATATGGTTTTCAATGAGACAACTATCCATATAAGTTCAACTAAAGTAGATGAAACCAATCGTATGACCTTCAACACTGAGAAAAACCCATACAGTTTATTGTATGATTTTGAAATTATTACCCAGAAAAGAGTATTTTCCTGATTTATGCCGCCAATATGAGAATCAATTTCAAATGTCCCACAATATATTTTATAATGCTGATGTGAATGGAGACAATATGTGTACTAGTAGTAAACTAAGTTACAGATTCTGTGTCAACGCTTTGCTAACAAGGATCTAACAACACATCATACTACCTTCTCTTCTGAAAAATTATAACATCAACCAAAGTAATTTGTGTGTGTTTTACAATGACAAAGTGGGTTAAGTCTAACAGAGAGTTGACACATTCCTTTACACGTATTTCTAGTTAAGGGTTAAGTCTAACAGAGAGTTGACACATTCCTTTACACATATTTCTAGTTAAGGGTTAAGTCTAACAGAGAGTTGACACATTCCTTTACACATATTTCTAGTTAAGGGTTAAGTCTAACAGAGAGTTGACACATTCCTTTACACGTATTTCTAGTTAAGGGTTAAGTCTAACAGAGAGTTGACACATTCCTTTACACATATTTCTAGTTAAGGGTTAAGTCTAACAGAGAGTTGACACATTCCTTTACACGTATTTCTAGTTAAGGGTTAAGTCTAACAGAGAGTTGACACATTCCTTTACACGTATTTCTAGTTAAGGGTTAAGTCTAACAGGGAGTTGACACTTTCCTTTACACATATTTCTAGTTAAGGGTTAAGTCTAACAGGGAGTTGACACTTTCCTTTACACATATTTCTAGTTTAGGGTTAAGTCTAACAGAGAGTTGACACATTCCTTTACACGTATTTCTAGTTAATCCTGCATAATCATGACCTCCAAGACACTTGATTAACTTAAATAGTCCAGGGATGCAGGAGATCCCCTCTATCTGGTAAATGACTTTACCATGGCGCACATAATTTAGGAACTTTGAGGGGGGGTGGGTAGGACCTTTATCAGGACTACAGGATTGAGTGTTTGTAAGCTCAGGATTTCGGGATTGATCCTTTCGGGATCTGGGAATTCTTTTTTTGAATTTCGGGATGTCAGGATTTAAATTTTATTTAAAATCAGGACCTCAGGATTTCATGTTTTTAAGCCCAGGATTTTGGGATCAGGACCCCCTCCTAACCCCTCCCCTTGGGTGAATGACATAACTTGAAAGTGGTCTATTTCTTAGTGATTTGGGACCTGGAGTTTTAATCCTTTCATTGATATGATTTGAAGAAATTTTATAAAACATGATAAAAGAGATGAAAGAAAATGACAAAAAATGAGAAGTTATTTCTTTATTTTAAAAAGGTTACTTAGCGAATCGTATTGGTGGAAAATACTTATTTGGTGGTGGAATCTTTATGACAGCACTTTTAACTGTTTTGACACCATTGTTTGCTAAAGGAGGAGTAGGTCTTATTGTTGCCATTCGAGTATTAGAAGGTTTATGTGAGGTAAGTAGTTCATGATTGGATTGTTATCTTACATGAGGGTAGGAATGCCCTTTACTGACAGGTGTCAAACGGTAATTTTTGGCTTCTGTTAGCCTCAAATTGGTTAAAATTTTATATCGATTTGTCAAAAAAACCTTACTTTATTTGTCAAAGGTCGCTAAAAATTATCGTTACCTTTTTTTGGAAAAAAATTAACATGAATCATACTAAACAGTCCATTTTTTTATCGTTTAAAAGAAAGTGTACCTTTAATCGTCTTGCAACAAAAATTAACAATAAAGTCATTTGGCAAGAAATTTTACTGTTATTCATCATGAAAGTACCTCCATTATGACCCTCTCACATGGCTCAAATATGTATATGAAATTGTATATGTATTTATACATTATAAAAATTTGAACCATTACAATCTCAGATTCCAAAACCCCTACAAATTTCCTTTATTATTTTAAATAAATGTATATAAAATGAATAAGATATGGATTATTTTCATAGAATTACAACAAAAATGTCTTTGCAGGGCGTTACATATCCATCTATCCTTGCTGTTTGGGCCAAATGGGCTCCACCATTAGAAAGAACAAAGCTTGCAACTATAGCTTTTTCTGGTAAGATCCTTTAATGTCAATTGACAATGGTTCTTCATTTGTAGAATGGTGTAATGTTTGTCAAATATTTTAATAGTTAGGTCTGCATTAACTTATAGCCTTTTCAACTTTTTGGCGTTCTATTATAGCAATAGACGTTTTAATTATAGTGCCTTACTAGATTTTGTGAGGTAGACAAAATTGAATTGAATTTTTAATTTCCAAAAATATGCAGATCTGACATATTTTGACTTGATAGACTTACATCTTTTGTTTAGGAGTAATTGTAATCATAGCATTTGAGATTGATCTTTTTTGTGTATTTTTTTCGTTAAGATAAACCATAAGTTGCCTATGGTAGCTGTGCAAAAAAAGTGAATTAACAAAAATACTAAACCCTAAGCAAATGGCAAAATCCAAAACTCAAATTAATGGATTACAACTGTCATATTCCTGACTTGGTACAGGCAATTTCTTATGCAAAAACTGGTGGATTAAACCTGGTTTTAAAGTTAGCTAAACCTCTCATTTGTATGACAGTCACTTGAAATTCCATTAGATTGACAACGATGTGTGAACAAAACAAACAGGCATGTTCTGTTTTAATCGATATATGTGGGTGAAAAAAAATAACAAAATCCTGGATCCACATCTGAGTCTTGTAGATTGTTCCTGTCTCTTTTAACTTTAAATTGCATGGAAGGCCAATACAATCCTACCTCACAGCCTACTTGTTTCATAAAAATGTTATTACTGGTTATTCAAGATACATCTCCTTGTACAAAATATTTTTCTTTTTTTCCAGGTTCATACATAGGTACAGTGATCTCCATGTTATTATCTGGATATATGCTGGAGTCAGGTCTTGGATGGCCGTCAATATTTTATCTGTTTGGTAAGTATTATATTATTGGCAAAGCTGGAGTCTTGGATGGCCGTCAATATTTTATCTGTTTGGTAAGTATTATATTATTGGCAAACCTGGAGTCTTGGATGGCCGTCAATATTTTATCTGTTTGGTAAGTATTATATTATTGGCAAAGCTGGAGTCTTGGATGACCGTCAATATTTTATCTGTTTGGTAAGTATTATATTATTGGCAAAGCTGGAGTCTTGGATGGCCGTCAATATTTTATCTGTTTGGTAAGTATTATATTATTGGCAAAGCTGGAGTCTTGGATGGCTGACAATATTTTATCTGTTTGGTAACTATTACATGTATATGGTAACTATTACATGTATATTATTGGCAAAGCTAGAGTCTTGGATGGCCGTCAATATTTTTTTTGTTTGGGAAGTATTACATGTATATTATTGGCAAAGCTGGGGTCTTGGATGGCCGTCAATATTTTTTTGTTTGGTAAGTATTACATGTATATTATTGGCAAAGCTGGAGTCTTTGATGGCAGTCAATATTTTATTTGTTAGGTAAGAATTATATTACATGTATTACAGGTTTATGCTACACTGTGGATGTTTCTTGTGTTCAAATTAGAAGGAATAGGATGATATTTGCAGTTCTAATATGAAGTTCTTCTTTCGCTTTGGAAACAAAGTTAACTTTTTATTAGAATAACAAAGCATGGATTTGTATTCCAGTATTATGTATATTGAGCTAATGTTTCCTTTTCCTTATTATAGAGGTTGAATTTGCTGAGATAAGGCAAAATTAAAATAACCAGATCTGCTAACTTCTGAAAATCTTAATGGGGGATTTAGTGCGCGACCAGATTTTCAAGGGTTTGTTTACTAAGGACACATTCTTGTTCAGGGATATTTTGTGAAAATCCGGATTATGACTTATTTTGCGATCCTGATATCTGGAATTGTGTTGAGGCATGAAAATCAGGACGATACCCACTAATTAGGGATAGTTGACAGGTCTGAGGTGACAAAAAGCACATTAAAAACATTTGATATTTAGAAAATTAATTATTTTAAATTTTGTTGCAGGTGGTATTGCATTGTTGTGGTGTGTCTGTTGGGGATATTTTATAGCCGAGTCTCCGTCCAGTCATCCCACTATCACCTCTGTAGAAGTGGAGTATATACAGGTTAACATTGGGTACACAGAGGAACAGACCAAGGATATCCTGCCACCATGGACAGATATTTTCAAATCACCAGCTGTTTGGGCTATTGTAGCAGCTCATTTTGCAGAAAACTGGGGCTTCTACACTTGGTTGACAGAACTTCCATCATTTATGAGGCATGGTTTGAACTTCAGAATAGATAAGGTAATTAAATAGAGAATCTATCATGGTGACCAAAGAACTGACCAATTTATATCTGGTTGATTACAATTTATATGTTTTGGTTGAGTGGCTTGAGCCAGTTGTAATTTTATAGAAATGTCTCTCTTTTAATTTCTAAGCTTTATTAAGATAATGAATTACCCATGTCCACCAAAAGACAAACACATATACAAAATCCAAAAAATCGATCAAAGTTATTTATATAATAAAATTAATTATGCTAGTAAAAGGTATAAATGGAAATGACCAGAATGTTTATTGGTTTTGTATTATCATGTTTGAGTTAGTTTTCAATTAATTTGATTTTAGCCTTACAGATAATCCTTTTTCATGCAGAATTTTCAGGGTTCTCAATATTCTATATGCTCTAGCTTATATTTGTGTTTTTTCCCCTAGTGAATCAGGTCACTGCTACCTACTTTATAATTTATGTTTTAGGCAGGATTCGTAGCAGCATTTCCATACCTAGTGATGGGATTAGTTGTGATGTCATCTGGTTTCCTTGCCGACTATCTGAGAGGAAGAGCAGTGGTGTCTACAACAGCTATACGTAAACTATTTACTTGTGGGGGTAAGAGAAGTACTCTTTTCAATTCTGTTGAAAGTAACCAACTTTATTGATAAGTGTTTGTTTCTTTGTTACAAACTTTGATTACCAGAATAATGAGATTAATGAATACAATCTACATATATTTCTGAATTGATAGTATATAGGAAATAACAATTGTCAATCAATTCATGGAAAGTGGTACTCACAAAAATGGAGAAAAAAATCCACAGAATTTGTTTTGCCAATTCATAAAAAAAAAAGGAATATACCAATTCAAGAGTTAAGAATAGATGGGTTATTATTTATACAAGGTTCAGAATTAACAGTTTTATCTATTCATTATTTTTCAGCCTTTTTTTGTCAGTTAATATTCATGGTTGCAGCAGGCTACACTATGACCCCAGTTGCTGCCTGTGTTTGCCTGACGTTAGCAGTAGGTTTGGGTGGGTTTGCCTGGGGAGGATTTAGTGTTAATCACCTGGATATAGCACCACAGGTAGTTATTTTATAGGTTAATACATAAATATAAGCCAAACTTGTCATATATAAGTATAAGAAGATGTGGTATGAGTTCCAATGAGACAACTCTCCATCCAAGTCACAATTTATAATAGTAAATCATTATAGGTCAAAGTGTGGTCCTCCACACAGAGCCTTGGCTCAGACTGAACAGCAAGCTATAAAGGGCCCCAAAAATGACTAATATAAAACCATTCAAACAGGAAAACCAGTGCTCTAATCTATATAAAAACAAGGAACAAGAAACACTTATGAACCACATCAACAAACGACAACTACTGAACATTGAAAGTTCCAACACAAGTGTTGTTACTTTCACACTGATTGAAAATTCAAAATGGCCACCACCTGAGCTCAAAATTATCTTGTAACTCTAGCTACTCTACTGGAAATTACTTATGCTTTTATTTTGAAAAATAGATGAATGAAATGAAAATTAAAAAAAACAAAAACTGTAAACATATTTTATTGAAGAAATCATAAGTTACAAGGGTAAAGACATAAATACGAAAAATACAAATGATTCAATAATTAGGATTAGGAAACAAGAGCAGTGCTCTTATATAAATCTGTCTCCCTAAATTCAAAAATAAAATTACAAGCTATGAATTCATGCTGAATAGCAAATGAAAAATGAATAAATATGTAGCAAAATACAGTCAATGATTACAATAACAAAAGGAAAATTCATCAAAAAAATATACTGTAAATTCAAAAATTATTGCGATGATTTTATTATTGTGAAAAATGCGACAGGGTTATATGGCAATTATTTAAACTCGCATTTTGAAATATTTATTTGAAATCAACAGGATTTTTTTTTCATGTTGCAAAAATTAAAAATGCATTGTAGTCTAAAATGATAAAATCACAATAATAAATGCACTCAATAATTTCTGAATTTACAGTATAGCAAAGTAAGAAAGTGAAATGTGTTTTTTTTTTTTTTTTTTAGAAAAATGAGAGTGTTATTAAAGAATGAAATAATATTTTTTTATATAGGGGAGGAGTGATCAATTAGAATTAAAAGTTACTTTCCAAGTGCATAACCTAGGTCCTGATGAACAGCCCAGTATGGCCTAGGGATTGAAAATAGGGTCTTTTGAACATATTTTGAAAGATATTCTTTACACTAACCAATTGAAAGAAAACTTTGAATGTTTCTGTGGAGGTCCGAAACAAAGGTTACTTCTTTTAAAAATTCAAAATGCTACAAGCAGAGGCCAAAGTTTAAATCAAATAGCTATCGAAAATTACGTTTTGATTTATATTTAAAAAGATATATCTAACAGAACCTTTCAGGCCCTTGGAGCCTCTAGTTTTCTTAAGGCTAAGGAATAGAACTGACTTGAAAGCAAAATGTAAGGACCTCAAATTGTGTGGGAATATTTTTAAGATTCTCTTGGAGACAGGTACCGAAAACATACAAAATGATAGTGAATTTGAACCTGCTAACAATTTTTTTTTCATTGATTTTTATGAAGAAAATGGCAGGGTTAAATTTTTATGAAAAAAACAAATATATTGTATTGACAGTAATGCATTTTTTTTTTCAGTATGCAAGTGTCACCATGGGAATATCTAATACATTTGCGACAATTCCAGGGATAATTAGTCCTTTACTAACTGGTGCTATAGTAACACAAAAGGTATGTACATTGTATAGGATTTGGGAGATTTTTGTGTTACATGGATATTGTAAAAGTTGAGAATGGAAATGGGGAATATGTCAAAGAGAAAACAACCTCACCCAAGAGCAGATAACAGCCGCTGGCCACCAATGGGTATTCCAAACAGCGAGAAAATCCACACATCTGGAGGTGGTCCTCAGCTGGACCCTAAATAAAATTTTGTTACTAGTTAAGTGAAAATGGACGTCACACTAAACTCAAAAACATATAAATTAACTTGCTTCGGTTTCCATATAGTCAAAGTACAGCTAAAGACTGGTATATTTCAGTCATACAATTTTTATGTGCATTGCTTTTAATAAGTAGCTTTGAAATATAGAGATAAGATTGTATATATGTATTACCAAGGTTATATTGTGTGTTTTTAAAAATCTACTGAACAACAAACATTTGTAAGTTATGTGTGTGTTGAAGAACATGAAAATAATTGTGAAATGAAAATAACTTTCTGGGTTGAAATGTCTACCTATTTCCATATAATTCTGCTGATAAAGCACATAACATTTTTTGAACATGATATGCAACAATGCCACACTCATTTTTAGACACTTACATTTTTTTAATAGTCTATCAGCACATTAAACATTTTGAATGAATTTGCAACACATTGTACAATGATGCACCTTTGCCAACCTAATTTTTGAACCCTTGTAAAGTGTAAATATTTTATGATAATATTTATCTTACAGACAGATGTGGGACAATGGCAGATAGTTTTTTACATTGCTGCTGCAATATATTTACTTGGTGCTGTATTTTATGGAATATTTGCCACAGGAAATAGACAAAAATGGGCAGAGGTTCCTACAGGCTACCTGTCACAAATTGATGTTGATATTGATAAAGATCTGTGATATCACATGACGATACCAGGAGTATGTAGATATAAATATGGATCTTGGAAATCCCAACAGGGAACTAGTAGTAGTAGGATGTTTTAGAAATGTCAAAGATATCTGACAACAGCCAGATTAGTTCCATATTGACATGTTTGATGTTGTGGGTCAGTTGTATTTGTGTTCAAAAGGTTGGCATTAGATCTTATGATAACTGAAAAAAATATAATATAAAATTGTAATGGTAGAGTTATCATGGAAATCTGGCATATTAATCTTTCAGTATAAAATCCCCTATTATCTAAATAATGCGATGGATAAGGCATTAGATTTTTAACAACTGAAAAAAAGATAATCTAAAATTTTAAGAGAGGCAGGGAAGAACTCAAAAATAAAACTGACATTTCATGATGAATGAACAATTAAAAATTTCTTGCATGTTGATCTCTTTACTGATTTCAGGAAACATGATGAATAATTTCTCCTACTCAGTATATACTAGCTGTAGATAATACTGAGTAAGAGAAATATTCCTTCTGAGAAACTGGGTGGCTTCTGTAATTAAAATGCAGCTAAAAAAATCAGCATGTATTTTTCTTTGGGTTTTTTTCTTTGTTTTTTTTCCCAATGAGTAAAGGAAGGAATAAAACAAATGTGTTGGAGGGAAAAGATAAAAAAATATGTCACAGTATTATTGTTTCTTGGGAACCAGATTATGCAGATTTATGGTTCTTCACAAAAATGAACTTTTGTTCATGTATCAAACAAAAATATATATTTTCTGTTGAGGAAAAATATGTGTAAACCACAAACTAAAAACTTATAGAACCACAATATATTTATATGCCAACAAGGTCAAATCTGTTTAGCAGTAATAATCCAAATAGTGATAGCATTATTTTTTTCTCTTGTTCTTTTTAATAATTCTCAACAGTGAACTTGAACTTAAATATCAGACTGTTATACAGGAAATAAATTCTGGTCTAATTACACAAAATAAATATAAAATAATTAAAGGTTAAAATTATCCTTCGATTTTGATAAAAGTTTCAATTAATAAAAACTCCAAGTGTTACAAATCCAAGTGTTCTCTAAATTCAAGAGTGAATGTTAACTATAATGAAAGAATATGAATTTCTTGTTTAATCCCACATTTATGGAAAGCTTTGGAATTTATTGTACTCAATTTGGGTGACCATATTTCTAACCAACATTTTACATTCCTGTTTTCTTGATTTAGACCAGTGCTTCCCTCTTCATTTTTCATTTTTTGTATGAGTTCAGTATTAAACATAGATGTATAATGTTGTGATAGATTTATTTTGTAATTGATTAGAATATTTATTTCTAATTCATGTATTATTACTTTTTTTTTATTTATTATAATTTTGTTTCTATTTCATTGATTATAAAAAAAAAAACATTGATTAGATTCAATTTTTTTTCATTTTTCATACTATGTATTTTGTATCTCATTAGCTGGAATATTAATACACCTTATTGCTATTTAGTCCATTCTGGGAAAAACAGTCATTTATACAATTTCCTGTTTGGGTCACCGGCCGAAAAATGGAGGTCATCAGTAGTGAGCTGAGGGAGAAAAAACTTTAGAAAGTGATCATCAAGAAACTTTGATATAGTATGATCCACTTTTTTCGAAATTAAAATTAAAGTAAACAAATATTTTGTTTGAAGTATTTACGGTAGTTTAAACAGGTCTCATTAAAAAATATCATGCATGGTGAATTGTTAAAACAGGGTCCCAGATAGCTTCAACTGGATGAAAAAGTTGTGTAATTTTAGAACTTATCCGGAATGGAATAAATAGCGATTAGCTGGAATATTATTTATGTCATTGATAAGACTATACTCCATTACTATCATCAAACTTACCACAAAATTTCACAATCAAATACGTTGATTTTATTATTTACCCATGTCAGCTGCCCTAGACTGCTTAAGGTTGACATAGTCATAGTGTTTTAAAATAAAAGATGGTGTTGATGGTAAAAAAAAGGTTCAACTCATTCATTTACAAAATATGTTAACTTTTGATACTGTATAGGGAGAATTTTTGAATGTGATTAAGTTACAATGATTTGCAATGAAGATAAATTTGCAATAGAAAAAATTTGATCAGATAGGTAGACCAAAATCAACAAAATACTATTAAGATATTACAATTAAGTTTTTCAAAATATTATCTCTGCAAAAAATAAACCTCATCCAATATACATATATAGAGTTGAAAATACAGAATAGATTTTTAACAGTAAATGCCATACATGTTGTTGTTTTTGCATTGTCAATTTATATTGTAACAGTTCTATAGTCACAAGCTGACAATGTTGATAATCTATTCAGTTTTATGAAAATTACATGTACTTACTTGTGAATTGTAAGATATTTAAATATATGCACATTGATGCATAACAACTAGTCAGTAGGTTATAGACAGGGGAAATAAAAATTAAGGCAATTTTCAGTTACAGTAGGTTAATGTTTCTAGAAATGTCAGTAGCAAGTTTACGTCTATTATTTATTCCCCTCCCCCCCCACCCCCTTCCCTGGATTTCAAATGTGTAGAAAGTAAAGTAACATCCCTGATGAATGTATTAAATAAATAGGACATAGTACGCAAATATAAATGTATAAAGTGCCGTAACAAGAAAGATTTACAACATGTTTTAGTCTGAAAGCAGTTTCAATAGAACTAATTGATAGCAACCCAATACCACATATAATCAAAATCATCTAATTTTTGTAACATTTTTTATTAATGAAATAGCTAACAACAAGTTTATCATTTTAATTTTCCAGTAAATGAAAGATCAGTTTGAGCGTATTGCAGCTTTCAACAACAGATAAAAAGAATAGTATAAATTCAGATATTATTGCATTGTTTTTATTATTGCGAAAAATGCGACTGGGTTGTAATCGCAATAGTTTAAACTCAGTTTGATTTTTTTTTTATAAGAATAAAACTGAGTTTGTTTCACTATCGCAAAAATTAAAACAGCATTTTAGTCTAAAATGACAAAATTGCAATAATAAATGCACGCAATAATTTCTGAATTTACAGTAATCGCTATTTTATGAAAATTTCCTATGATTTTGTTGACAGATAATTTCCTTTCACAGCACAGTCTAGTGATATGAAAAATTATTGCTAGAACTAAGGGCCCACATGTCATAGGTAAAATAGCGATAAACAGATTATCATTGGTCATCTCAACTTGATTGCTTTTCTCACTTTTGCAGTAGCGGCTCCAGCGAGAAAAACAATGACTAACGATAATCTATAATTACATGTTTATCATTTCAGTCCCATCTTGCCAACAAAGTCTTTTTTAAGAAAACAAATTATACCCCTTGCTTCTGCTGCATATCTTATAGAAAGAAGATTTAGCTTTCATTTTTAGGACCATTCTACTTGATTGTCACATTTATAGTTGTAGCTTACTTGGACAACTACATACCTAGTAGGTGATTGACACATTTAAGTTTTAGGGTATTTTGTTTTATAACATATAGATCTTATTAACTTCAAGAATTATACATAGCTAAGTTCTAGTCAAATTTTAGAGCATTTTATTTAATATAACTTATAGATCTGATTAACTTCAAGAATAAGACATAGCTAACTTCTAGTCAAGTTTGAGAGCATTTTGTTTAATATTACTTATAGATCTGATTAACTTTAAGAATAAGACATAGCTAACTTCTAGTCAAGTTGAGAGCATTTTGTTTTATAATACATTTAGATCTTATTAACTTCAAGAATTATACTTAGCTAAGTTCTAGTCAAATTTTAGAGCATTTTGTTTAATATTACTTATAGATCTGATTAACTTCAAGAATAAGACATAGCTAACTTCTAGTCAAGTTTGAGAGCATTTTGTTTAATATTACTTATAGATCTGATTAACTTTCAGAATAAGACATAGCTAACTTCTAGTCAAGTTGAGAGCATTTTGTTTTATAATACATTTAGATCTTATTAACTTCAAGAATTATACTTAGCTAAGTTCTAGTCAAATTTTAGAGCATTTTGTTTAATATTACTTATAGATCTGATTAACTTCAAGAATAAGACATAGCTAATTTCTAGTCAAGTTTTAGAGCATTTTGTTTTATAATACATTTAGATCTTATTAACTTTAAGCATTATAGATATATAACTAATTTTGTAGTCTAGTTTATAGCATTTTTTTCTATTATTCATATAGATTTGATTACTAGGTAACTTCCAGCATTATACATAGCTAACGTCTAGTCCAGTTTTAGGATGTTCTGTTCTGCAATACATTAGGATGTGATAAACTTCAAACATTACACAAACATATGAGAAGCTATATGTTTAGCCACATGTTAGAATTCTTTGTTCTGTGATGATAGATCAAGATTTTATTTAATTTCAAGCATTATACATAGCTGACTTTTAGCCCAGATAAAATAAATCTTTCCATGGTCACTATAGAGAATGATGGATTCTATGTTATTTATGCAAATATTAAATAAATTACTAGCTGATCATAGTTATATCATATGCAAGTTTTTACAAACTTGTAAGGTGCACATTATTTTTTTGTTGCATGTTATAAATGATAATTATAAATTCACACTATTTTGCAATCAACAATGTTCTATATAATCTATTTTGTTATAACTTATTGTTGTGATATGTTAAATATATATTATAAGTATTGTATATTTTAATTTATTAAATGTTATATTTGTTTTTGTTGACATTTATGATTACAAATTGATAAAACTGTACAGCCCAAACTGTCTGGATCGGATTTCAGAATACAGAATGTTCAATTAAATGTGCAGATTAAAGAGTAAACCGTTTAAAGAATATAGAAAAATATGCCATAAAGAAAGAATAACGGGATGCTAAAAGAATAGAGAATAAAAAGCAAAATTTACACAGCATAGAATAAAATTACTTGTTAAATTCAAGTATACAGATTTGAAGGACCAACCCCCTGACATTCAGACCCTCATAGTAGTGAAAAGCTAGAAATACCCACATGATCTCAAAATACTAGGTACAAATATGTACTAATCTTTTTATACAACTGCAAAAATTCAAAATATTTTTGGTCGTATATTGGTATCATGTTGGCATTGTCCGTAGTCAGCGGCGGCGGCCGAAGACTTTTGGTTTTCGCACTATAACTTTAGTATATATAACTTATGACCATAAAAGGAAGGTTGGGATTGATTTTGGGAGTTGAGGTCCCAACAGATTAGGAATTAGGGGCAAAAAAGGGACCCAAATAAGCATTGTTTTTGGTTTTCGCACCATAAATTAAGTGTAAGTAAATAGAAATCTATGAAATTTAAACACAAGGTTTATGACCATAAAAGGAAGGTTGGGATTGATTTTGGGAGTTGTGGTCACAACAGTCTAGGAATAAGAGGCCCAAAGGGTCCAAAATTAGACTTTGTTTGAATTCATCAAAAATTGAATAATTAAGGTTCTTTGCTATGCCGAATCTAACTGTGTATGTAGATTCTTAATTTTTGGTCCCATTTTCAAATTGGTCTACATTAAGGTCCAAAGGGTCCAAAATTAAACTAAGTTTGATTTTAACAAAAATTGAATTCTTGGGGTTCTTTGATATGCTGAATCTAAACATGTACTTTAATAGATTTTTATTATGGGCCCAGTTTTCAAGTTGGTCCAAATCGTGGTCTAAAATTAAACTTTGTTTGATATTAACAAAAATTGAATTCTTGGGGTTTTTTGATATGCTGAATCTAAACATGTACTTTAATAGATTTTTGATTATTGGCCTAGTTTTCAAGTTGGTCCAAATCGTGGTCCAAAATTAAACTTTGTTTGATTTCAACTAAAATTGAATCCTTGGGGTTCTTTGATATGCTGAATCTAAACATGTACTTATAATTTTTATTATGGGCCCAGTTTTCAAGTTGGTCCAAATCTTGGTCCAAAAATAAACTTTGTTTGATATCAACAAAAATTGAATCCTTGGGGTTCTTTGATATGCTGAATCTAAACCTGTATTTAGATTTTTGATTATAGGCCCAGTTTTCAAGTTGGTCCAAATTGCGTTCCAAATTAAACTTTGTTTGATTTCAACAAAAATTGTATATAGGGGGTTCTTTGATGCTTAATCTAACAATGTATTTAGATTTTTGATGTTTGGGCCCGGTTATCAGATTGGTCCACATTGAAGTCTTAAGGGTTCAAAATTGAACTTTATTTTATTTCATCAAAAATTGAATCTAACCATGATTTTAGATTTTGGATATTGGACCGTAAAAGGTAATGTCCAATTTAAAATTTAAAGAAAAATTAAGTTTAAGTTCTTAGACCACATTCATCATGTGTCAGAAACCTGTGTTGTGTCAACTATTTAATCGCAATCCAAATTCAGAACCCTATCAAGCTTGAATGTTGTGTCCATACTTGCACTAACGTTCAGGGTTCCAACTCTGCGGTCGTATAAAGCTGCGCCCTGCAGGGCATCTGGTTATGTCATGAAATGAATGATCTCATTTGATTAACACCTAAATAAAATTCAGATTTGTTTAAAGTCGATATTCAATAAACAACATAATCTCAAAATATATACATCCATTACAAAAGTCATAAAACAACATACATATACAGTGCATGGTAAGATAATAAATATATATATATGCGGGACGGCTGCAGTGCAGGCGATTTGGTGTCACGATATCACAGTAGCATGAGTTCGAATCCCGGCGAGGGAAAAACCAAAAATTTGCGAAAGCAAATTTACAGATCTAACATTGTTGGGTTGATGTTTAGACGAGTTGTATATATATAAAGGAAATATAAAAAAGAAAATGTATGAATGCCAAGGAGACACCTCTTCACGAGACCAAAATGACACCGAAATTTACAACTATAGGTCACAGTACGGCCTTCAACAATGAGCAAAGCCAATCCCTCACAGTCAGCTATAAAAGGCCCCGAAATGAGAAGGTGCTGTATGAGTGCTAATGAGACAACTCACCATCCAAGTAACAATATGTAAATAGTTCAAACAATTCATCCCAGACATAGATCCTTGGCTCATACCGAACAGCAAGTTGTAAAAGACCCCACAATAAATTGTGTTATACAATTCATATAGGGAAACTAATGGTCCAGTCTATATATAAATTTTTCCATAGGACAAATATAGTTGACCTATTGCTTACAGTTTAAGAAAAACAGACCAAAACACAAAAACTTAACACTGAGCAATAAACCGTGATACTGAGGTCAAGGTCAAATAACACCTGCATGACTGACATATAGATCATAGAAATATTCCAATACACCGAATTAAGTTGACCTATTGCATATAGTATTAGAAAAAAGATCTAAACTAAAAAAACTTAACTTTGACCACTGAACCATGAAAACGAGGTCAAGGTCAGATGACACCTGCCAGCAAGACATGTACACCTTACAATCATTCCATACACATATATTATTCATATGGTTAAATGTCATGATTAAAGATACTTATGTTGATATTGATAAGAAGAAACATTGTATGTTACAGTTACATTGTAATATGTTTACCATAGGCGGATCTAGGGGGGGGGGGGGGGGCTGGAGGGCCCGGGCCCCTCCTTTCGTGTGAAAAATTTGGTTGATTTTATAGGGAATCATTGAAGCATGACTGGAGCAGGCCCGCCCTAAGGTCAGCCAGCTGCCCCCCCCCCCCCCCCCCCCCCCCCCCCCTTAGGAAAAGTTCTGGATCCGCCACTGTTTACAAGGGTTATTACGACTCATTAAGGTCACCAGAGATAGAAATATTTTCAGGCTCTCGTTGATTTTAATCACTTGTTCACTTAAGACTTCTATATTCAAAAGTTCAAATCATTTGATAATTAGTTTTTATTCTGAAATATTTTTTTGAAACAGCCACACTCATTTTAAAGCAGTGCTATAAAAAATATTGGCTTGCTTAATTTTTTTGTCAAACAGGTGGAAAGAAAATGTGAGAAATTTGAAATGATGAGAAAAGCATAACATGATCTCAACCACCTTGCACATATATTTCTGTCATACAAAGATGTTATTTTCATATGATGAAGATAAAATCTGTTGAACAGTTTATTTGTATTTTACTGGACGTACTGATGTGTGATTGGTTGAGATCTTACATAACCTATTTAACCCTGCCGTATCTTTTGATATGTTCTATAAATAAAAAAAGGATTAACTTATTTAATAATATGAAAAAGCAGCAAAAATATCAAACTCATGGGTAAATTTTTAAAAAGGAATTCCAATAAAAACACACAAATTCTAAGAGGGACGAAAGATACCAAAGGGACAGTCAAACTCATAGATAAATGAACTGAAAATGCCATGGTTAAAAAATAAAAAAGACAAACAGACAAATAATTGTACACAAGACAAAACATAGAAAACTCGTCAACAACCAACGGAACGAGTGAATACACAACTTAGATTGGTTCTCTGTCCTTTTTGTCGGCTCTGACAAATACCCACATGTTTCAAGGGAGAGGACCAGCCTAATACACAACTGTCATAGTCCTGACTTGGCCGTAAAATCATTTTCCTGTTAAAACAGGGATTAAAACTTATGTCATTGTTTATAATTTTGTTTTATTGACAAAATTTCGATGAGTAACTCAAACTGACAATATAAAAAAATGGCAATAGTTAAAATTCAGCAGCCAACAACCTGTGTAACCATGCTTCAAAACATAACTATTCAAAGAAACACTTACAAACAAAAGAGGTGATTTTGAATTAGTTGACAATAAATTTGACAAAGACGCCTACAAAAACGTTTTTATACGACCGCAAAAATTGAAAATTGTTTGGTCGTATCTTGGTATCACGTTGGCGTCATTGTCGTCGTCGTCGTCCGAAGACATTTGGTTTTCGCACTCTAACTTTAGTAAAAGTAAATAGAAATCTATGAAATTTAAACACAAGGTTTATGACGACAATAGGAAGGTTGGGATTGAATTTGGGAGTTTAGTCCCAACAGTTTAGGAATTAGGGGCCAAAAAGGGCCCAAATAAGCATTTTTCTTGGTTTTCGCACAATAACCTTAGTTTAAGTAAACAGAAATCTATGAAATTTTAGCATAACGTCTATGACGACAATAGGAAGGTTGGGATTGAATTTGGGAGTTTAGTCCCAACAGTTTAGGAATAAGGAGCCAAAAACAGGTCCCTAATAAGCATTTTTCTTGGTTTTTGCACAATAACTTTAGTATAAGTTAATAGAAATCTATGAAATTTGAACACAAGGTTTATGACCACAAAAGAAAGGTTTGGATTGATTTTGGGAGTTTCGGTCCCAACGAATTAGGGACCAAAAGGGTCAAAATTAAACTTTGTTTGATTTCATCAAAAAATTAATTATTGGGGTTTTTTGATATGCCAAATTTAACAGAGTATTCAGATTCTCAATTTTTAGTCCTGTTTTCAAATTTCAAATGAAATATTCTTTGAAAATTGGAGTTATCTTTCTTTGTCCAGCATAGTAGTTGAATCAACTTAAATCATTGTTTTATACAATATACAATGTATATTCACTTTTACTACCAACTAATAAATTAAAACAATCTTTACCATTCAATGATTACAAGCACTTTTTTTACATTTTTAATATGTCATGATGTATTTAAATGAGTAGTTATTGTTGCAAACTCCATTAGAAATTTGAATTGAGATCAGTTTTGGAAAAAGGGAAAGGGGGATGTAAAAAAAAATGGGGGGGGGGGGTCAATTTTTCTCATTTCAGATTTCATAAATAAACAAACATTTTTTGAGAGGATTAATATTCAACAGCATAGTGAATTGCTCAAAAAATTTTTTTTTAAGTTCATTAGACCACATTCATTCTGTGTCAGAAACCTATGCTGTGTCAACTATTTAATCACAATCCAAATTTAGAGCTGAATCCAGCTTGAATGTTGTGTCTATACTTGCCCCAACCGTTCAGGGTTCAACCTATGTGGTCGTATAAAGCTGCGCACTGCGGATCATCTGGTGGTTGTTGATATTATATTGACAATGACGTAGTTAAAAGGCAGTGGCTATTTGACCGGCACTGAATAAAACTTCTAATTGATGTGATTAGTAGAGAATCAAAAAGAGCTTTATTATATTGAGAATTGAACGATGGACAGTCAGTGCGTGAATTTTTCTTGCTACCTGATTGGAAGATATTACGAGACGTGAATAATCAAAGTTTGTTGATTGGTTAGGACAATCCAAACCTAGTAAATGTCCTTCAATCCCGTAGAGTATCTGCTTTGTCCTCTCTATTTTAGCAATTCGATTTTGCCTGGTCATTAATCATGCATATTCATGATATTGGTACACAGGTAACTTTTATCTATAAATAGTTTTCTGGAGTTTCGTAAACAACAACGTTTAACGATATATACTACTTCATAACGTGTTACCTCACGTGTGAGGTAAAATTTGTTGATTGATGCACGTGGCTATTCTAATAAATGAATTATTCTACAAAGCGAGAGCACTTTCCATTTTCCTCAGCTAAGAGTCGACTAGCCCTTTTTGAAAGGCTAATGCTTGTAATAATTTAAAATCATTTTATCACAATATCAAGCATTAATAAAAATACAGTACAATCAAAAATAAAAGATTTAAGATTTTTATAAATAAATAATTTATCACTTTATAATATTAATTCAAGGCATGAAAACAAATTTGTAAACATTATTAAATATATTTTTTTCTAAAATATTTATAAAAAAGTTGATTTTCAAATCTATGTAAAATCTATGGTTTAAATATCCTGCCAGTGATAAAAATGGTGTCATCATAAAACAGACATGACAGACTATATTAATAGTTGTTTGCTATGAATTTCAAATGGACACATGATTTAACATTTGTAATTGTTACAAAACCAACTATTTGCTCTTGGAAGTTGTTTTAGTCTAGGACAAGAAAAATGTTGCCACTCCAAACATAAACTACACGTTACCCTGGCTTCCTTTGAATCTACATCATGTGTGCATATGTTACATATGTAGATAGGGTTCTTTTTTCTTCTCTTCATATACGCTCTAAATAGCCAGGGGTGTAGCTAGGCCAAAATGGTGTGTACTCAATGCCGGGGGTAAGTCATACGACGAGGGGTCTTGGGTCGCCTAATTTATCAATAGATAAATTATTTTATATCTAATAAATTATTATTAAGCTCTGGTGTTTATAGTGAAAAATCCTGCATTCTCGCAATTTCCTGGGACTTAGCATGACCTCACAAAAATGATATTTTCAGTATCTAAAAATCAACTTTTGAAACTAAATTTATGATAAATAAATTTGAAGAAAACATAATCATTATTATTTAGAGAAACACAAACTTCTAATGTGTATTGGGTTGAACTAGATTGGATAATAATGAACAGCGTCTGTGCAACTTACTTGATATTTTTGAAATGAAAAAATACATAAATAAATACAATTACATTTCTCTATGTTTTAGTCTTTTTTTCAACTTTTAGTTCTCAAATATAATTCTAAAAATCAAGGACCATTTCGATCCGTACTTTATTTGGCCTTTTTAACTTTTTTGGATTCGAGCGTCACTGATGAGTCTTTTGTTGACGAAACGCGCGTCTGGCGTATATACAAAATTTAGTCCTGGTATCTATGATGAGTTTATTTCCCTTCTTATACTGAAAAAAATTGCGTCTAATGAGATTTCTTTTTTTTCACTGTTCATGTCCATAAGATCAAACCAGATAATCGCTTGATTATAATTGTATATCTCAAGTCTTTTCATGGTACTGAAAGACCATTCTGCCATTGCATCGGCAATTGTTTTAGATAAGAAGTTTAAGTGTTTATATGAGCAACAGTAATACAAGTGTTTAAATAGAAAATTTTGATATTTGATTATTATTCTTTATATTTAATTCCAGTGAGATATGATTTAATCAGAGCCGGCTAAATAGCAAATTTGCTATTTTGCCGGTGCCGGTCAAATAGCAAATTTGCTATTTTTGCCGGTGCCGGTCAAATAGCCACTGCCTAGATAAAAACGGAGTATTTGCAGTACATGACGTATACAAAGCACACACTTTCTCAGTGAAGTTAAAAATAAGTAGAAATGATAACAAAATGGAAATAAACGTACTGTAAAACAAATCTCATCTCGTCAAAATTGATGACGAAAGACACACGATAGCACGAAGGGAAACTAAGCAAAACTGCAACGCTTACAAAAAGGTACACAAATCCATATTTGTTTGTCTTTATAGTGATTGGGATTATAGAGGGGGAGGACAGGGGGTACCCTTCTCCCTTCTCTCATCCCTCTTCTCCTTTCTCCTACCCCCGTTCTCCTTTCTCCCATTAGAATAAAACATCTCCTTTTGAGATATTTTTTCTTAAAATATTAGAAAATTTTTTAAAAGGAGAGATATTTTATTTTTTCTCCTTTCTCCAACTTTTTCTCCTTTCTCCCAGCCTTCCTCTCCTTTCTCTTACCCCTTTCTCCTTTCTCCTACCCCTTTCTCCTTTCTCCTACCCTCTTTCTCCCTGTCTCCCTTACCCCTGTCCTCCCCCTCATTATAATACAATGTTGACTGCTGTACTCCTATTTTTGACATTTGTACTTATTATGTCTGTTTGTCCTGTTCACACATCGTTGAATTGAATGATACATTATGCGCGAATGAAGTTGGTATATTGGTGCATAGGTCAGAAATATCTATTATTCCAAAGTTAAATAGTCTCGTTTTTCATTGATTGTAGAACAATACTAAGGTGACCACTTTTGTCAAACTATACGTTGTAATTATCTAGAAATGCGACAGAGAAAGCTATATCAGTCTGTGGCCTCTTAATCTCTAGTTCAGGTGGATATTAATAGGTTCCTATCAGAAAAGTTTGGATTGTTAATAGAAAGAACAATATACTAGTACCAGTATGTACAATTGAATGATCAAGCGAAACGCGCGTCTGGCGGACTAAATTATAATCCTGGTACCTTTGATAACTAGCAAGCTCCTCGAAGGAACTTCTATGCAGAAGAAAGTGAGAAGCGAGTAAACAAATGTCAAACATACCTATCCCCTCTCGTCCAAAAGTCGGTTTTTTCACTTCTAATTTTCGTAGAACATGTCTTTCCATTCACTATAAAATGCTTTACATGCATTACTTTTCATTGTAGAAAAATAATGAAATGGAACTCTTAACAACAACAATAACGAAGAGTACAATCCCCTAAGGCATTTTCCATGGGCTTTAAATCTTCATAAAACGGGACCAAGTATTGTCTAACTTTTACAAACTTAAATTTGAACTTGTTCTGCATGTTTAGACAGTACAGTATTACAATAAACAACTCGAAAATTTCAATACCTGAATTGCAAAATATTTTCTGTTATTTTTGTTTTTTTAATTATGTAACAAAAGTTCTATTTTCTTCTAAAGATGTCTATATTTCTAACTGTTATGTGGAAACATAACTCAAAATAGCAAATGCACATAGTAACCATGTCAATTACTTCTTTTCAAGTTTTTATTCACGTAAATTACAATTATAACGTATATCCTACTTTCAGAAAATGCATCATTTATTGTTTTTTAAGTAGGTTTAAGAACACACTGAATCAGACAAAGTACGTCTGTATCTAAAATTAACAAAACTTTTTCTTTGTCTGTAAAAGCGGAAATAATTAAAATGTCCTGTTAGATGTTTGAATTTCAGTGTACAATTTATCAGCTTTACAGGGCAAACTTTTAGAATCCTGTAAAAAAAAAAATGAAACTTTAAAGCCGTCAACATTCACAGGAAAATATTACTCTGTTACCGAATGTATAGTTTATTATTTTACTCAAATAATTCAGCGCCCTCTTATGGTCAGTGTCCTCCAGAGTTAATGTAGTGATGTCAGTGAGTTGAGTATAACGACTGGATTATTCGGGTTATATATAAGTGAAAGGTTTACTAACGCAGGATATTAAATTAGTTTAACTGTATTAACTGACTACTTGTGGTAACATAGATGGTGAGAACTAGAGGCTACAAAATAATTTCAATTTCTCTGCGTTATTACAGCTGCAATGAACGTTCTAAGGATATTCTACTTAGTGTTGTTTTTCCTCATAAATAAAAGTCTATCTTCAAAGTGTAGAACAACTAGAACCGGAAATGATGTTTTTACTGATTGTCATGGAAGGGGTTTCCGGTATGTGCCTAGAAATGTTCCTAACGATACGACATGTTTAGACTTGTCTGACAATGAGTTGTCCGTTATATCTAACTTTGCGTTTTTCAGACTTAAATATGTTTCTAGTTTGAAGTTATCATCGGCTCAGATATCAGTTATCGAGTCAAAAGCGTTTTCTGGATTAGTTAAACTGACTTCTTTGGACCTGCGCAATAACACTCTTGATATCCATTCTTTACTGGAAAATGTTTTTAATTCATTACCTTTTTTAAAAATTTTAGATTTATCACTGAATAACTTCCACCAATACCCTGAGAAAGTTTTAGAAAACTTATCAGACTTAGAGAGATTATCAATCAATGGTATAAACGAACAAACTTTTGGAAACGGATTTCGTTCTCTAAGTAAATTAACATATCTGAATTTTCATCCTTGTTCGATAACTAGAATAGACAATACAACATTTGATGTTTTTAAGAAAATACAATTGGCGGAACTGATTTTGAATTGTAAGATAAGGTACGTGGAACCAGGCGCTCTCAATTCATTTCAGTCAATAGAAAGACTCGATATTTCAAGGAACTTTAATAATGTGCGGATATCGTACCTGCTGCAAATACTTAACGGTCTTATGGACAGGAATGTAACATCAATAGACTTTAGCAACAATTTCAGAACTATCCCAGCAGCTGACGTACTATTGGCGTCACAGTTTGCAATGATTGGTGCAGTCTGTGTGAAAGAAGTCGATTTGAGTCATAACCGTATTATATCGATACAGTCAGGCGGAATAAATCTAATGAAACATAAAAATTGCTTAGAAAAACTTATTCTCAAAGATAATAGTATATGGGGTGACCGTAGCCTTGCCATAGAAATGGTTAAACTGGTTAACCTTCGTTGGTTAGATATATCAAATCAGGCAACGTTACACGTCAAAAACAAAACTAACAAAAACAAAACCGATGTGCGTCGTCTAGATAAGACAGATACAAACTATTTCTCTGACAGATTAACGTTTGTATTCCAACTCCCACATAATCTGCAATATATCGACGCATCATATTTTGGCGAAAGAAATACTCGTCTAAGTAATATAAATTTCACAAATGCTGGTAAATTAGATTTCTTAAATCTAGCTGGTAATAAATTCAAAGATTGTCTTGGACATTTCCATGGACTGTCACATTTACAAACACTGGACATATCGGATTTTAATTGTAGTGATCTTGATCTAAAGATGATCAGTTTTATGCCATACCTCAAAACACTAATTAGCAGAAGAACACATTTAAATGTAGGATTACAAAATGATGTAAATGGTGATTTTTTAAAACAGTTATTTGGGCTAAAACAGATTGATTTCTCAGAAAATGAGTTTGTTACGTTTAATAAACACATGTTTGTATCGCAATACCGTTCCCTCATTTCACTGGATTTGTCAAAAAACAAATTTTCAAAATTTCCAATTCAAATCAGCAAATTTTCAACTTTAAAGAAATTAAGTCTCGTTCAAAATCGAATTGTTTTTCTGCTGAAATCTGATATGAATCAACTGGAGAACTACCAACGTGATAAACATATCAACTTTGAGCTTCTTTTGAATGACAATAGTTTCGTTTGCAATTGTGATTCGATCGATTTTGTGAAATGGCTCCAGGAAACAAAAGTGACACTAGATAACAACCGGAATTACTCGTGTATGTATATTGATAACAGCAAGAAAACAACAGTTTATGCATACACGCATCTTGACTTCATTGAGAGTAAATGCCTCAGTAAGATATGGCTTATTATTACAATAATTCTTGTGGTGGTTTTTCTTCTACTTTTCACAGCAAGTTCCTTAGTCTACAAATATAGAATAACTGTACATTTTTGGTACCTACATATCCGCCGGAAGTATCGCCATTACACAGCACTGGAAGGAGATTCTAAAGAGTACAAGTATAATGCATTCGTTGCTTATTGTAATGAAGATGAAGAATGGGTTTGTGGGTCTCTCGTTAATTATTTGGAAAAGACAAATGGTTTGGCATTATGTTTACACGATAGAGATTTTGCAGCTGGGAAGCTCATTATGGATAATATCATAGACGCCATTTTCGAAAGCAAAAAAGTTGTCCTTGTTATCAGTGAAGAATTTCTAAAAAGTTCATGGTGCGAGTTCGAACTTGATATGGCGAGAATGAAAATGTTTCAAGACAACAGAGATATGTTGGTCGTTGTCTTGTTGAACAAACTTTCTCCTTCACAAATGCCAATTTCCTTACAGAGAATTTGGAACAAAGTGACATGCCTAGAATTTGATGAAATAATCTGTACAAATCAAAATGGCAATTTTGAACATTTATTCTGGAAAAGATTATATGAGGCAGTCGTGATGTAAATTGAAATTTAGAAGTTGATCAATAATGCTTATCACACACAAAAACAAAAATAGTACAAGGGTGCCCTTCTCGCACTATTATTTTCTTTTTTCAGTGGACCTTGAAATTGGGGTCAAATTTCTTATTTTCGTATTAAAATCTTATCATGGGGATCATACGTACTAAGTTTCAAGTTGATTGGAGTTCAACTACATCAAACAATACCTTGACCAAAATCTTTAACCTGAAGCGGGACAGACAGATGACGGATGAACGGACTAACGGACGAACGGACCAGAAAACAGAATGACCTTCTACTATCGTAGGTGGGGCATAAAAAACAACACTTGAGATGTATTGCATTCCAAAAGCAATCAATAGAAAATTATCAATAAAGCATATAAAGTTATAAATCACACTGAAAAATGTCGATATTGATGTATCGTGATCTCGATGTAATTTATTCTTTGTTAAATTTATTTGTAAATATATATACAATATATAATATGCTTTATTTGAAAACACTGCGTCACACTCCAATCTGAAACAAGAGGTGAATGCCTACAAAAACAATCACATTCAACTATATAAAGAAATAAAACAATGGAATATTCTATCAATTATAAATTAAACAGTTTCGTAGAGAAAATGTAGGAGTGACACACGGCGTTCCGATCCTTAACATCATGTGAACGTTTCATTTCCGGAATAAACTTAAAATAGCAATCGGCAATCCTCGGATGACTCCGTTGAGGTACGGAATCGGCCGAGTTGTGACGAATTCTTTAAACAACTTTATAAAACAAGTGAGGACACAGATACATAACTTGATACAACATAAGAAATAAAAAGTAAATTTCATTTGTTTTCAAGAATATGGTGCATTTTGTTTATAAAATCAATGACATATATGTTGAAGTATATCCAGGAACATATATTGTGACGTAATATATAATGTTCCCATGTATAACTAACCAAAATGTTCAGCCATATTACCTTAATGTGTATCATTATGGAGATATGTGTTGTCTGTTTTAAATAGGTCGATTCAGAATCAAAAGGACTATGGGTAATTCAATTATTATCATCCCAAAATGAAAATAACATCACGTTATTGGTTGTGTTTCAATTGTTAAGGACGTTTATAACAAAAAGTGACGCTTTGAAAATATTCAGCAAAAAGCTATTAAAAGAAGTCAGTAGAAATAAGTAGATATTGTATGTGTTCCAATGTGACAACTCTCCATCCAATTCGAGATGTGTAAAAAGTAAACAATTCGTTATCAGCCGTAGTACGGTCTTCAACACGGAGCCTTGGTTTACCTCAAACAGCAAGCTTTAAGGGCCCCCAAAATGACAGGTCTAAAACAATTCAAACAGAAAAATCAATGTTCTAATTTATATATAGATAACCAGTGCGTGAACCGGTGACAAAATATTATCGCCCCTGTAAACAGTGGGCTCTTCTGACTAGAGGTAATCGGTAAAGAACAGCGGAAAATGGTGTACATTGTTTACGAGCTTGAAATGAGCTAACACAGACGAACTGAGACGTGTCAACGTAATGTGAATATGATAATGCACCAGGTAAATTATTAATTGTTAAGTTTATCACATCATCGTATCTTCATATGATAGGTAAATAAGTGAATTTTCGATTTTAAGTGTCGTCAGGGTTCAAACCTGGAATCATGCCAACCTTTCATTATTTTTTTTTAATACTAACCTATAGTCGGAACATCTTGATTTTCTCCCAATTTGTAAAGTTAATTATGCTGCTTGACATATATTTTTTTTGGGAAAAAAAAATTGATATGCAGTCAAATGTGGCAGTTTTTAATATTTGTTGCTATGTGAAATAAAGGGAAGTAATTAAAGTAAAAGAAGGCGCGCTTTTTCAAATAGTAAACAATTTAATTCAGATGCATAGTATTTTGTCAAATGATAAAGAATATCGTAGAAACTTGCTAGAAATTCATCTAATTTATAAAAGATATACAACATGACATACTGAAATCTGAAAAGGGGTAAAACCACCATACCTTGAACAAATTCAGTTAAAAAAAGGGGGGGTGGTAAAATGCTACGAAATTTAGATTTTATTTATTTTTTGTCGACAGCCAAAAGATGATTTGACATGTAACTAACTACTTTTTCAATTTCATTGTAAAGTAAAATTGGCTTTTTTTTGGGTCTTTGTTTATTGTGGTCTGATGTTTTCAGGTTCTCTTTGGATTGCCAAATAATATTATAATCATCTAATTGAATGTTCAAATTATTTTGCAGCGATGGTGTGTATGGAAGGAAGACTGTCATAAAACCCAATAGTTCCGGATGGCCCTTTAAATAATTGCTTAACATCAATAGCGATGTAAGATTCAAGTGTTTGATATAGCACAAGTTTAGCCAGGTTTTCCTTGTAATTGTGGCAGAAAAACCACTAGACAGTGTCATGCATTGAAAGGATATCAAACTGATATTTTATGGAATGATTCTCGTACATATAAAATCATATGCATAGGAATGTGGAGCTAGTGTCTTTTATGCAGCAATTTTTAATTTCCAATATAAACTCTGAAAAGACAATAGAAATGTGTACCAATGAGAAACATTCTTTGTGAATAAAATCATTCCAAAACTTAAATGTGTCATTAGTGTTGCATTATTTATCAGTAGAGAGAATCAGATTCAAGTAAGATTGTCCAACTGATGGTTTTTGTTTGTAATCGTTTTTGTAAATCTTAGTTGTTTTGACAATCCGGAATGTGCATGTTGCCCGGCTGACCCTTTCAGTGTGAGACAATATTTTGTTTATGATAAACAAAATCACTGATTCAAGACTGGAGCGGACCCCTTTTAGGCAGTTAGTGCGAATCCTTTAGGTTTAAACCATTACATGCAATACGGGGGGAGGGGGAAGATTTTTTTTACCGAGTCAAACATTTTTCCTAATTATAATACATTGAGATCTAATATATACTTTGCTATATGTTGTGTGTATATTAAAGTATTGCCAACAAAATTCATCAAATTTGGGATCATAATATTGTTTAAGAAAAACCCTTACCCCCTGTACATCATAAAAGTTCATAATCTTCTGTAGCACACGTGCATGGTTAATTCGGATCACATATTTTCTATTCCGATGTTATAAGAATTCGAAGGTTCATATCATTTACAATATCATTCAAAAAATTTCTGTGATTTTTTTTTACTATCAACGTTGAACCTCGAGGTTACATTGTAGTAAAAAAAAAATCCAATAAAAACGTTGAATGTAAATGATATGCACCTTTAAATCTTATATTGTAGGACTCATGTTGTTCAAACATAATGTGTTGATCAATTATGTTATGATGATTTTGATAAACTTCACATTAGGTAATCTTTCACGTATATTGATTACATTATATCGAGTTGTCCCAACGATATACTTGTCGGTGTGCTCGATCATACATCATTCATATAGACAAAATGACACAACTTTGAAAAATTCTTGTGACGAAACTACATTTCGGAACACGTTAAAAATTGGATACCCAAAAAGCTACATTATTAAGGTTTGATATATATTTTTTTCAAAAAAAAACAAAAATCTGCAGTCAAATCTGGCAGTTTTTTACACACCCCTATGTTGAACAATAGGTTGTTCAATTAACAGCATGTTTGGCAATTGAAAAATCATATATTAACACATTCAGCTTTAACATATACTTTATTCATAGTGGTTGTATAAAAGTTATATAATGGTTTTGTGTTTTAAGAGATATTCATCCCTATGCATATCGGGTTTTATGCCTAAATTGTCTCTCCTGTTCTTAGACCTTTTCTATCTCTTTCATAAGAAGAGTGACTTTTCTATTGTTCTAGTGTCACTGGAAATCCCACTGTAACAACGAGAAACACATATTAACCACATCAACAAACTACAGGTTTCTGACTGAAAACAGGTGCAAACAAATGCAGCAGGTTTAAACATTTTAATAGGCTCATACCTTCACTCTAACCTAAAGTAGTAGTGTATCATTACAACATAGAAAGACAAACTTTAAAATATCAATTAAAATGCATATCAACTCAATCAAATGAACATTAACAAAAAAAGAAAGCATTGACGGAACGAATAAATTGGACATATGACACAATATACATACAATATTATTATGACAAAGGCATACATAACTACTTGAAATAAGTTTATATATATTTAGAACTCTGATTCGTGAAGGTCACGCTGAAGCCATTTTTTTACGCTAAAGAGTGTTGGTTAACACGATGAAGGGTGAATATATGACGCTTTCTTGTTAATAACTACGCTGAAGTGCGTTGGTATTTACACTGTAGAGTGGTATTGACCTTGATTGTTATGGGTCCAATTAATGATTTTTAAATAGTTTACAATTTCGATAGTTTGGTGAGTGCAGAAGTACTGTGTCTCTAATCTGAAATGTTGATAATGCCGTCTTCTTGTCATAATATTGCTGCTGACTTTGTGCTTTCTTGTTGTTTTCTGTAGCTATTTCCTTTGCAATTTTCAAATTGTCAAGGTTCCCTTGAACGTGACTTGATTAGTCCTTGTTTGAATTTTCGGCTGGAATTAAGCTTACATTTATTGATATGTCCATCTCTTTTCCAAATAGCAAGTAGAAGGGAGAAAAATGTGATGTTGCTGACAGACTCTTTTGGAATGCCATTAGACTCCTGACAATAGCTGTGAAATAATACTTATGTTGCATGGCAAGTAAGTTTTATCATCGACCAAGTGTCATATTTCATGGTATGCTGTCATTAGATAAGATAACAGACTACGAGGTAGGCGAGTTATGTATTAAAACGATCTTTTTTTTGTTTAACTTTTTTTGTTTTGTAAATGTTCTTCAAAGTTTTAACTGAATACTATAATATCATCAACATACACTAATACAATTTGATAATTTAACCCGTTAAGTACTTGTGGAAGAAGGTGTTGGAAACTTGCTGGTGCTGAAGCTATTCCGAATGTCATTCTTGTCCACTGGTTGACTCCTTCTGGTTTTTACAAATACGCTTTATGAGCTGTATCGGGAACCATGCCAATACCCATTCATTCTATCGAAAGTACTTTAGATACCTAATGAGTCGACGTCCTAGAGGCGTGGTACATGCGGTAAAAGAAAAAAACTATGGTGAAGATACATTATCTGGCAGGCGATAATAACAACAAAAGCATTACTGTCCTCCTTTCTTCTTGCAAATTATCACTGGTGATGCACAATCTCTGTTAGATTCTTTGATGATACCATGATGTAGCATCTCATCTATCTGTTTGTTCATGTCTTCTTATTAGAGTGTTGATAAATAAACAGGGATTTTGAATGGTTACGTCATGGACAGATAAAGAAGACATGACTTGTGCAATGCCAAAAATAAATGTATCGACAGGGAGTAGGACAGTTAGGAGTTTACTTCTTTAAAGATAAAAATGAACGTTTGTGTGTCTCGATACATCCCATTTGAAAAGAATACAAATCTAAATGTTACGTAGGTCAACCGTTTGACGTTCTATCTAGTATACTTTTTTTTCAGGTAAAAATATTTTTAAAAAAATCATTAAAGGGTAAAAACTATTTAAAAAAAATGACTGAAGATTTCGGCCATTTTGCCTTTTTTTGTAGAATTGGTCTATTCTATCTCGTCTGCTCTCCTTTATTTTCTGCTCCATAATTCTATATTCTTAAGATCCAACAAACTAGAGACTGTAATAGAACCTGTCTCAAAACCTGCATCTTCATCATCATTACAGAGGTTTAACTCTCATTCGTCATAACTCGGCCGATTCCGTAAGGAGAGTAGCGGAGTCACCCGAGAATTGCCGATTGGGTGTACTCTATTTTTGAGTTAACTAACACTTTCAGTTTCAGTCATTTGAAATATTTTTAGATTTTATCCTGCTGATATTATTCCCATTTTTACAGTCTCTTTATAAGGTTTCAGGACATTATCCAAAAAATCCATAAGCATGTCATTAAAATGCAAACACACTAATCGACTGAAGGTTTTGGTCATTTGACTGATTTGTAGATCTTGTTTTGCTCATTTGTGCTATTTATAGTTTTTATTTATCTCTTACATTTTCTAAGATAATACTAGTAACCAAATATATGGGCTAGGAAAATCGTCATCAAGGGGCAATAAATCAATTAACAAATCGACTAAAGATTTCGGCCATTTGGATTCTTTTAGAACATGTCTTGCTAATCGTTTGTGCTATTTTAAAAAGTTTCTATTAGTCATTTTCAGTTTTTCAAGATAACAGGCAAATCTAGGGGGAATAGGAAAATAATAATTAAAGGGCAAAAACCTCAATAAGGAGTTGAATAACATTTAGAATACTGATTCATTTGTAAACATTTTCATGCTGATATTTTTGATTTAAAAGTTTAGATTTATCTTTTATAGATGTTATGATATAAAGTAACTAGACGCTCACTTCGGTTCATGTGCATATTTAAAAAGGGAACACATTATAGACAAAAAAGAAATTCATGACAAAATTCTCTGTTTTATGGGGATGATGACATTTTTGTAAATCTGAACATTATTGCTATTTACAATCATTTCTATGTATAATGTCTTTAGCCCAGTAGTTTTAGAGAAAAAGATTTGATGAGAAATTGTGAAAAATTGACTTTAAAGGGCAGTAACATTTTAAGGGGTCAATTGAAAGTTTTGATCATGTAGATTTATTTGTAGATCTTACTTTGCTTAATAATTTTGCTCATTACAGTATATCTCTACCCATTATAATATTCAAGATAATAACGAAAAACTTCAAAATGTCCCTAAACTTACAAATATTCATGATCAGAAACCCAACAAGCGGTTTTCTGAAAATGTAAATTCATATAGATCTTCATCAAATAAACGTTTGACACCATGCCAGATTTGCGCTAAATGCTTTTGTTTCAGAGATATAATCCAAAAACTGCATTTTATCCCATGTTCTATTGTTAGCCATGTTGGCCATCTTGGTTAATGACCGGTTCGTTGGATACGTTTTTAAGCAAGATATCATAAGGATGATTCAGGCCATTTTGGTTTTATTTGGCCCAGTAGTTTCAGAGGTGAAGACTTTTATAAAGATTAAGAAAATTTAAGAAAAACTGTGAAAAATGTACATTAAAGAGCAATAACTCTTTATGAGGTCAATACACAATTTTGGTTATGTTGATTTATTTGTAGATCTGACTGTGCTACCAATTCAGCTGTTTACAGTTTATCTCTATCTATTGTAATATTTAAGATAATAACCAAAAACTTCAAAATTTCGTTAAAATTACAAAGTCATGGGCAGCAACCCAACAAAGGGTTGTCTGATGCGTCTGAAAATTTCAGGGCAACTATAGATGTTGACCTAATGAACAAATTCACTCCATGTCAGATTTGCTCTAAATGCTTTAGTTTCGGAGATATAGGTCAAAAACTGCAAGTTATTTTTCCGCCATGACGGCCATCTTAGTTGATGAGCGGGGTCATCGGATACATTTTTCAAACTAGATACCAGAAGCATGATTTAAGCTTAGTTTTATTTGGCCCAGTAGTTTCAGATAAGTGTTAAAGTTAATGGACGAAATTCTCACTTGGCGCTTTATACCAGGTGACTTAAAACGGAAAATTAGGTAAAAATCGTCATTTATTGCAATAGTTAAAATAAGGAACTAACAGAACTGAAATAAGATATATTCGTAAGAAATGTCATTATTTGGAGGCAAGGACTTATTCCGTACAATAATTTAAGAAAATCAAAAATAGAAGAAGAACTTCATTTACAGCCGATTGCATTGAGCGTGTAAGTAACGGTAATATATTTGGTTAGCTTTGATTACTAGCTGAACCGCAAAGTTATTGTAAGGTAAACTTTCCTTCTTTAAGAGTAGACTAATCTATCTGTCTGTAGGACTCAACTACTTCGAAAGGAGGGTAGCATTATAGTATACTTTACCTAGTAATGACTTCACCGTTTAGCTAGCAATCAAGCTAACCAAAGATATTACCTTTACTTACACATCCAATGCATCCAATGATACCATATTTCTGCGAAAAACGCGTGTTATATTTCAATTTATCAGGTTAAATAATAACGTGATCTTGCATTGAGGTACTTGTTGATACCCAAGATTTATGTGATCTCAACTCGTTAGTTAAAGCAACATTCAACTACAATTGCAGTCTTTATAAAGGTATATTTTTTTTAATTCACTTTAGAATTGTAAGAAAAATATGTTTAACGATAAGTAAATGTTATTTTGAAAATGCATTCAATGCGATCCGAAAAGAAAATATTTAAGAAATAATTCATGGCAGCCGTAGATTTGTTTTCATCTAACCATTGGTTGGGCATTTATATTCGATTATTTCACCCTGAGTGTTAGCGAGGGGTAAAATACAAATATAAATGCCCAACCCATGGTTAAATGAAAACATATCTTCGGCTGCCATGAACTATTTCGATTCTAATAGGACAAATTCGGTAATTTTGTTAACCGTGAAAGCCCTATACATACTATACTGTTTTGGCTGTTCCGTTTTACCCAATTTTTATAATATTAGTAGAGATTTTACCATGAAAAATAAATTAAAATGGACTGATTTTGTTATGTGAACTGGGGGTTTTGATGTAAAAAATTGAAATATCTGGTAGCATAAATAAGTTGGTCAGAACCTTGCCACTAATGGCATGCCACAAAACCAGGTTCAACCCACCTTTTTTTTTCTTATAATGCCCTGTACCAAGTCAGGAAAATGGCCATTGTTATATTATAGTTACTTTCTGTGTGTGTTACATTTTAATGTTGTGTTTCTGTTCGTAGTTCTCTTATATTTGACACGTTTCTTTCAGTTTTAGTTTGTAACCAGGATTTGTTTTTTCTCTATCGATTTATGAATTTCGAAGTGAGGTTTAGTAATGTTGCCTTTATTTTTACAAAGCACACACTTTCTCAGTAAAGTAAAACATAAGTAGAATATAATTACAAGGGTATATAAAAATAGTACCAACACTGTACAATACCCTCGTCACGTCGAAATAAACTATCAAAAGAAACACAATTGCACGAAGCGAAACAAGGGAAAAAACTGTAATACAAACAAAAAGACACACAAAACCTCAGTACGCATTATCTATAAGTAATCTTCATTTTTTTCTAGTAGAACCTGAACGTTGAATTCTTTGATACAAGTCTCTGACTAAACCCTGCCTCATTAGTTTTGTTTTACCTTAACCATGTTAACAATCTTGAAGTTATCTAAATTTTGCGTGGCAGCTGCAAGCTCTCGAATTTCGTATGAGTAAATAAAATGTACTTCATGCGCAGATGAAGTTGGTTAATTAGTGCATAGGTCAGGAAATGTATTTTTCAAAAGTAAAATCGTCTCGTTTTTCATAGATTCAAGGTGACTAATGTTTTTAAATTCGTGGTGAATATATAAAAATGCGAATAAGTATGTCTATGGGTATATTAATAAGTTCCTGTCAGAAAGTTTGGATTGTTAACATGATTATTGGAAAGAAGAATTTTAGGTAAACATTATGTTCGCTCCGCTTGTTTTTGAATTTTTGTCAGATATTCAGAATCCTCTGGTTTTGTCCATCGAGTTCCCAATAAAACAAAAACTTTTCTTTCCATAATTTTATTACATGTAGTTTTAAAAGCCATATTTGAAATGATTATAAAATCCTTGATATTTTTCCATTATTTTGCAAGAAAAAAGGTGCCAATGTTAAATGAAAGAAAAATCTAGAGAGAAATAGTTCCCGCCAAATTTCAATGATTAATATCTCGAAAACAAGCACTCTGACCCTCAATTTTTTTCTGCTTTTTAGTTCCTTTTTTTGACATACTATCAATATATATACATATAGTTTTTTAAAAGTTTGTTATTTTAAAACAGAGTAACGAACATCCTTATGAAGATGTGGTATGAGTGCCAATGAGAGAACTCTCAATCCAAGTCACAAGCTGTAAACGTAAACCATTATCACTCAAAGTAGTCTTCAACATTGAGTGTTTACTCCAACCGAACAGCAAACTATTAAAAGAGCCCAAACATTACAAGCGTAAATCCTTTCAAACGGGAAATCCAACATTCTAATCTGTATAAAAAACGATCAACGGGAAACACTTATAAACTGTATCAACAAACGGCAATTACTGAAAATCAAATTCCTGTTTTAGAACAGGTGCAAACAAATGCCGCGGATATACCTGTATGTAAAATTAACTGATCAAGCTTCGTGAAGGAACTTCCACTTAGACGAAAGCAAGGAGAGGATGAAGAAAAGAGAATTTACGTTGTTTAATTTTTCATCTTTTTATTTATCAGAAGAGGGTTAACAAATGAAATTGTAATTTTAGATTTTCTGCATGTTTGCACATACATTATTACAGATAAACTCATCATAGATACCAGGACTAAATTTTATATATACGCCAGACGCGCGTTTCGTCTACAAAAGACTCATCAGTGACGCTCGAATCCAAAAAAGTTAAAAAGGTCAAATAAAATACGAAGTTTAAGAGCATTGAGTACCAAAATTCCTAAAAGTTTTGCCAAATCCAGCTTAGGTAATCTAGGCTTGAGGTAGAAAAGCCTTAGTATAATGTTTTTCAAAAATTCAAAATTTTGTTAACAATTAATTTATAATTATAACCATATCAATGATAATTCATGTCAGCACAAAAAAGAGATATCTATACTTTTAGCTGTCACAGGAAAGAATATTTAAAAAAAGCAATATTTAACTAAAGTAATCATGTCAATTACTTCTTTTCAACTTTTGATTCTCGTTAACTATATTTAATATGTATATCATACTTTCAGAAAATGCATAATATATTTGCATTCAAGTAGATTTAAGAGCATACTTGACCAGCTAATGACATATTTAACAAACTCATATTTTTATCTGTAAATGAGGAAGTTTTCTAAAATGTTCTGCCTCAAAATTTCAGAATCAGTATACAATACACCATCTTTTCAGTGCAGACATATTTCAAAATTATTATAAAATGGAACTTAAAAACCGTAAACATTATAGGAAAATATTACCCTGATCACTGAAGTAAAAGAAAAGTTGTTAACTTTGATAGTTCCGCGCTCTCTTACAGTCGGTGTCCTCCTGACGTAAAAGGATGATTTGAGTGTGCGGAATATAAACACTGGATTATTCGGGTTAGACATTTCGAGGATTATTGACTCAGCATATGTTCTTAAATATAACTGTATTACATGATTAGTTCCGTAAAAAGTGCGAACAAGGTGCTTAAAATTAAAATTTCCATTTCTCTGCGTTATTACAGCTACAATGAATATTCTAAGGATAGGTTACTTAGCGTCGTTATTCCTCATAAATAAAAGTCTGTCTGCAAAGTGTACAACAACCAGAACCGGAAATGACGTGAGTACAGATTGCCATGGAAAAGGTTTCCGGTATGTGCCTAGAAATATTCCTAACGATACTACATATTTGGACCTGTCTGCCAATGAGTTGTCCGTTATATCTAACTTCGCGTTTTCAAGACTAAAACATGTTTCTAGTTTGAAGTTATCATCGGCTCAGATATCAGCTATCGAGTCAAACGCGTTTTCTGGATTAGTTAAACTGACTTCATTGGACCTGCGCAATAACACTCTTGATATCCATTCTTTACCGGAGACTGTTTTTGCTTCATTATCTTTTTTGAGGATTTTAGATTTATCACAGAATAACTTCCGGTATTATCCTGAGAAAGTTTTAGAAAAATTATCTAACTTAGAGAGATTATCAATCAATGGTTTAAACGACCAAACTTTTGGAAACGGTTTTCGTTCTCTACGTAAATTAACATATCTGAATTTTGAACCTTGTACGATTACCAGAATGGACAACAACACATTTGATGTTTTTGAGAACATACAATTGAAGGAATTGATTTTTCAATGTAAGATAAGGTACGTGGAACCAGGCGCTCTCAACCCATTTCAGTCAATAGAAAGACTCGATATTTCAAAGAACTTTAATGTGCGGATATCGTACCTGCTGCAATTACTTAACGGTCTTATGGACAGAAATGTAACTTCAATAGACTTTAGCTACAATTTCAGAACTATCCCAGCCTCTGACGTATTATTGGCGTCACAGTTTGCAATGATTGGTGCAGTCTGCGTAAAAGAAGTCGATTTGACTCGTAACCAAATAATATCGATACAGTCAGGAGGAATAAATCTAATGAAACATAAAAATTGCTTAGAAAAACTTATTCTCAAAGAGAATAGTATATGGGGTGACAGGAGTATTGCCATAGAAATGGTTAAACTGGTTAACCTTCGTTGGTTAGATATTTCGAATCAGGCAACGATACACGTCAAAACGAATGCTTACAAAAACAAAACTTGTTTACGTCGTCTAGATATGACAGATACAAACTATTCCTCTGACAGATTAACGTTTGCATTCCAACTACCACGTAATCTGCAATATATCGACGCATCATATTTGGGCGTAAAAGGTACTGGTCTAAATAATATAAATGTCACAAATGCTGGTAAATTAGATTTCTTAAATCTAGCTGGTAATAAATTCAAAGATTGTCTTGGACATTTCCATGGACTGTCACATTTACAAACACTGGACATATCGGATTTTAATTGTAGTGAGCTTGATCTAAAGATGATCAGTTTTATGCGTTACCTCAAAACACTAATTAGCAGAAGAACACATTTAAATGTCGGATTACAAAATGATGTTAATGGTGAATTTCTAAAACAATTATTTGGGCTAAAACTGATTGATTTCTCAGAAAATGACTTTGTTACGTTTAATAAACACATGTTTGTATCGCAATATCGTTCCCTCATTTCATTGGATTTATCAAAAAACAAATTTTCAAAATTTCCAATTCAAATCAGCAAATTTTCAACTTTAAAGAAATTAAGTCTCGTTCAAAATCGAATTGCTTTTCTGCAGAAATCTGATATGAATCAATTGGAGAACTACCAACGTGATAAACATATCAACTTTGAGCTTCTTTTGAATGACAATAATTTCGTTTGCAATTGTGATTCGATCGATTTTGTGAGATGGCTCCAGGAAACAAAAGTTACACTAGATAAAAACCGCAATTACTCGTGTGTGTATATTGATAACAGCAAGAAAACAACAGTTTATGCATACACGCATCTTGAATTCATTGAGAGTAAATGCCTCAGTAAGATATGGCTTACCATTACAATAATTCTTGTGGTGGTTTTTCTTCTACTTTTCACAGCTAGTTCCTTAGCCTACAAATATAGAATAACTCTACATTTTTGGTACCTTCATATCCGCCGAAAGTACCGCCATTACACAGCACTGGAAGGAGATTCTAATGAGTACAAGTATAATGCATTCGTTGCTTATTGTACTGCAGATGGAGAATGGGTTTGTGGGTCTCTCGTTAATTATTTGGAAAAGATAAATGGTTTGTCATTATGTTTACACGACAGAGATTTTGCAGCTGGCAGGCTCATAATGGATAATATCATAGACGCCATTTTTGAAAGCAAAAAAGTGGTCCTTGTTATCAGTGAAGAATTCCTAAAAAGTTCATGGTGTGAATTCGAACTTGATATGGCGAGAATGAAAATGTTTCAAGACAACAGAGATATGTTGGTCGTTGTCCTGTTGGACAAACTTTCTCCTTTACAAATGCCAATTTCCTTACAGAGAATCTGGAACAAAGTGACATGCCTAGAAGTTGATGAAATATTCTATACAAATCAAAATGGCAATTTTGAACATTTATTCTGGAAAAGATTATATGAAGCAGTCGTGACGTGATGTAAATGGAAATTTAAATGTTGATTTTAATATGACGTGCTTCTTTCGCTTTGTGAATAAACCCATTCTCTAAATCCAATAAAATTTGTTTGCACATGCGTATATTGACTACAGCAGAATAATGAATTTTATCAAATTGGCATGCATTTAATATATTTCATTAACTTAAAACATTTCCAAACTCTTAAAGGATGCACATGTTGTTCTTATTCATTTATTATGACTGTAATGTGTTGCAAATGAAAATTGACATATTTGACCTAAATACGACAGCCGTTCATGCTGGCTGTTCAAACTCCTCCCTCTGAAAAATCACATTGTCAGTCGTTTGTTTTTTACAATAAAAAAGTAGGTTCATGGAAGAGCTTACATAAACACTGTATATTTATATGTATTCATCGGAAATAGATATTACCTTAATTGTGCTATTCAGAATCGAAATAATTGATGCAAGCAATACGTTATTGTTGTTTTAACATGGTTAGGCATTATATTCGTGTTATTTTGGTCCTCACTATCGCTCGGGCAAAAATAATCACAATTATAATGCCTACCCATGTTAAAACTACAATAAAGTATAGCTTGCATCCATTATTTCTTAATCAATAATAATGTTTTCGGTAGCTATTTCCTTTGCAATTTTCAAATTGTCAAGGTTCCCTTGAACGTGACTTGATTAGTCCTTATTTAAATTTTCGGCTGGAATTAAGCTTACATTTATTGATCTGTCCATCTCTTTTCCAAATAGCAAGTAGAAGGGAGAAAATTGTGATGTTGCTGACAGACTCATTTAGAATGCCATTAGACTCCTGACAATAGCTGTAAAATAATACTTATGTTGCATGGCAAGTAAGTTTTATCATCGACCAAGTGTCCTATTTCATGGTATGCTGTCATTAGATAAGATAACATACTACAAGGATAGGCGAGTTGTTTATTAAAACGATCATATTTCTGTTTAACTCTGTGTTGTAAATGTTCTTCAAAGTTTTAACTGAATACTATAATATCGTCAACATACACTATTAAATACAATTTGATAATTTAACCCGTTAAGTACTTGTGGAAGAAGGTGTTGGAAACTTGCTGGTGCTGAAGCTTTTCCGAATGTCATTCTTGTCCACTGGTTTACTCCTTCTGGTATTACAAATGCGCTTGATGAGCTGTTTCGGGAACCATGCCAATACCCATTCATTATATCGAAAGTACTTAAGATACCTAATGAGTCGACGTCTTCGAGGCGTGGTAAAGATACATTGTTTGGCAGGCGATAATCACAACAAAAGCATAGCTGTCCTCCTTTCTTCTTGCACATTATCACTGGTGATGCACAATCTCTGTTAGATTCTTTGATGATACCATGATGTAGCATCTCATCTATCTGTTTGTTCATGTCTCCTTATTAGAGTGTTGATAAATAAATAGGGATTTTGAATATTTACGTCATAGACAGATAAAGAAGACATGATTTGTGCAATGCCAAAAATAAATGTATTGACAGGGAGTAGGACAGTTAGGAGTTTACTTCTTTATAGATGAAAATGAACATTTGTGTGTCTCTATACATCCCATTTGAAAAGAATACAAATTTAAATGTTACATAGGCCAACCGTTTGACGTTCTATCTAGTATACTTTATTTTCAGGTAAAAATATTTTTAAAAAAATCATTAAAGGGTAAAAACTATTAAAAAAAATGACTGAAGATTTCGGCCATTTTGCCTTTTTTGTAGAATTTGTCTTGCTGCTCATATGTATTGTTTAAAGTTTCTCAACCTTTAAATTTTCAGGATAAAAGGCAAACATAACCTATAAACTTCTATTTTATCTCGTCTGCTTTCCTTTATTTTCTGCTCCATAATTCTATATTCTAAAGATCCAACAAACTAGAGACTGAAATAGAACCTGTGTCAAAACCTGTATCTTCATCATCATTACAGAGGTTTAACTCTCATTCGTCATAACTCGGCCGATTCCGTAAGGAGAGTAGCGGAGTCATCCGAGAATTGCCGATTGGGTGTACTCTATTTTTGAGTTAACTAACACTTTCAGTTTCAGTCATTTGAAATATTTTTAGATTTTATCCTGCTGATATTATTCCCATTTTTACAGTCTCTTTAAAAGGTTTCAGGACATTATCCAAAAAATCCATAAGCATGTCATTAAAATGCAAACACACTAATCGACTGAAGGTTTTGGTCATTTGACTGATTTGTAGATCTTGTTTTGCTCATTTGTGCTATTTATAGTTTTTATTTATCTCTTACATTTTCTAAGATAATACTAGTAACCAAATATATGGGGTAGGAAAATCGTCAAGGGGCAATAAATCAATTAACAAATCGACTAAAGATTTCGGCCATTTGGATTCTTTTAGAACATGTCTTGCTAATCGTTTGTGCTATTTTAAAAAGTTTCTATTAGTCATTTTCAGATTTTCAAGATAACAGGCAAATCTAGGGGGAATAGGAAAATAATAATTAAAGGGCAAAAACCTCAATAAGGAGTTGAATAACATTTAGAATACTGATTCATTTGTAAACATTTTCATGCTGATCTTTTTGATTTAAAAGTTTAGATCTATCTTTTATAGATGTTATGATATAAAGTAACTAGACGCTCACTTCGGTTCATGTGCATATTTAAAAAGGGAACACATTATAGACAAAAAAGAAATTCAGGACAAAATTCTCTGTTTTATGGGGATGATGACATTTTTGTAAATCTGAACATTATTGCTATTTACAATCATTTCTATGTATAATGTCTTTAGCCCAGTAGTTTTACAGAAAAAGATTTGATGAGAAATTGTGAAAAATTGACTTTAAAGGGCAGTAACATTTTAAGGGGTCAATTGAAAGTTTTGATCATGTAGATTTATATGTAGATCTTACTTTGCTTAATAATTTTGCTCATTACAGTATATCTCTACCTATTATAATAAGATAATAACGAAAAACTTCAAAATGTCCCTAAACTTACAAATATTCATGAGCAGCAACCCAACAAGCGGTTTTCTGAAAATGTAAATTCATATAGATCTTCATCAAATAAACGTTTGACACCATGCCAGTTTTGCGCTAAATGCTTTTGTTTCAGAGATATAATCCAAAAACTGCATTTTATCCCATGTTCTATTGTTAGCCATGTTGGCCATCTTGGTTAATGACCGGTTCGTTGGATACGTTTTAAGCAAGATATCATAAGGATGATTCAGGCCATTTTGGTTTTATTTGGCCCAGTAGTTTCAGAGGTGAAGACTTTTATAAAGATTAAGAAAATTTAAGAAAAATTGTGAAAAATGTACATTAAAGAGCAATAACTCTTTATGAGGTCAATACACAATTTTGGTTATGTTGATTTATTTGTAGATCTCACTGTGCTACCAATTCAGCTGTTTACAGTTTATCTCTATCTATTGTAATATTTAAGATAATAACCAAAAACTTCAAAATTTCGTTAAAATTACAAAGTCATGGGCAGCAACCCAACAAAGGGTTGTCTGATGCGTCTGAAAATTTCAGGGCAACTATAAATGTTGACCTAATGAACAAATTCACTCCATGTCAGATTTGCTCTAAATGCTTTAGTTTCGGAGATATAGGTCAAAAACTGCAAGTTATTTTTCAGATAAGTGTTAAAGTTAATGGACGAAATTCTCACTTGGCGCTTTATACCAGGTACCTTAAAACAAAAAATTAGGTAAAAATCGTCATTAATTGCAATAGTTAAAATAAGGAACTAACAGAACTGAAATAAGATATATTCGTAAGAAATGTCATTATTTGGCGGCAAGGACTTATTCCGTACAATAATTTAAGAAAATCAAAAATAGAAGAAGAACTTCATTTACAGCCGATTGCATTGAGCGTGTAAGTAACGGTAATATATTTGGTTAGCTTTGATTGCTAGCTGAACCGCAAAGTTATTGTAAGGTAAACTTTCCTTCTTTAAGAGTAGACTAATGTATCTGTCTGTAGGACTCAGCTACTTCGAAAGGAGGGTAGCATTATAGTATACTTTACCTAGTAATGACTTCACCGTTCAGCTAGCAATCAAGCTAACCAAAGATATTACCTTTACTTACACATCCAATGCATCAGATGATACCATATTTCTGCGAAAAACGCGTGTTATATTTCAATTTATCAGGTTAAATAATAACGTGATCTTGCATTGAGGTACTTGTTGATACCCAAGATTTATGTGATCTCAACTCGTTAGTTAAAGCAACATTCAACTACAATTGCAGTCTTTATAAAGGTATATTTTTTTTAATTCACTTTAGAATTGTAAGAAAAATATGTTTAACGATAAGTAAATGTTATTTTGAAAATGCATTCAATGCGATCCGAAAAGAAAATATTTAAGAAATAATTCATGGCAGCCGTAGATTTGTTTTCATTTAACCATTGGTTGGGCATTTATATTCGATTATTTCACCCTGAGTGTTAGCGAGGGGTAAAATACAAATATAAATGCCCAACCCATGGTTAAATGAAAACATATCTTCGGCTGCCATGAACTATTTCGATTCTAATAGGACAAATTCGGTAATTTTGTTAACCGTGAAAGCCCTATACATACTATACTGTTTTGGCTGTTCCGTTTTACCCAATTTTTATAATATTAGTAGAGATTTTACCATGAAAAATAAATTAAAATGGACAGATTTTGTTATGTGAACTGGGGGTTTTGATGTAAAAAATTGAAATATCTGGTAGCATAAATAAGTTGGTCAGAACCTTGCCACTAATGGCATGCCACAAAACCAGGTTCAACCCACCATTTTTTTCTTAAAATGCCCTGTACCAAGTCAGGAAAATGGCCATTGTTATATTATAGTTACTTTCTGTGTGTGTTACATTTTAATGTTGTGTTTCTGTTCGTAGTTCTCTTATATTTGACACGTTTCTTTCAGTTTTAGTTTGTAACCAGGATTTGTTTTTTCTCTATCGATTTATGAATTTCGAAGTGCGGTTTAGTTATGTTGCCTTTATTTTTACAAAGCACACACTTTCTCAGTAAAGTAAAACATAAGTAGAATATAATTACAAGGGTATATAAAAATAGTACCAACACTGTAAAATACCCTCGTCACGTCGAAATAAACTATCAAAAGAAACACAATTGCACGAAGCGAAACAAGGGAAAAAACTGTAATACAAACAAAAGGACACACAAAACCTCATTACGCATTATCTATAAGTAATCTTCATTTTTTTCTAGTAGAACCTGAACGTTGAATTCTTTTATACAAGTCTCTGACTAAACCCTGCCTCATTAGTTTTGTTTTACCTTAACCATGTTAACAATCTTGAAGTTATCTAAATTTTGCGTGGCAGCTGCAAGCTCTCGAATTTCGTATGAGTAAATAAAATGTACTTCATGCGCAGATGAAGATGGTTAATTAGTGCATAGGTCAGGAAATGTATTTTTCAAAAGTAAAATCGTCTCGTTTTTCATAGATTCAAGGTGACTAATGTTTTTAAATTCGTGGTGAATATATAAAAATGCGAATAAGTATGTCTATGGGTATATTAATAAGTTCCTGTCAGAAAGTTTGGATTGTTAACATGATTAATGGAAAGAAGAATTTTAGGTAAACATTATGTTCGCTCCGCTTGTTTTTGAATTTTTGTCAGATATTCAGAATCCTCTGGTTTTGTCCATCGAGTTCCCAATAAAACAAAAACTTTTCTTTCCATAATTTTATTACATGTAGTTTTAAAAGCCATATTTGAAATGATTATAAAATCCTTGATATTTTTCCATTATTTTGCAAGAAAAAAGGTGCCAATGTTAAATGAAAGAAAAATCTAGAGAGAAATAGTTCCCGCCAAATTTCAATGATTAATATCTCGAAAACAAGCACTCTGACCCTCAATTTTTTTCTGCTTTTTAGTTCCTTTTTTTGACATACTATCAATATATATACATATAGTTTTTGAAAATTTGTTATTTTGAAACAGAGTAACGAACATCCTTAAGAAGATGTGGTATGAGTGCCAATGAGTAACTCTCAATCCAAGTCACAAGCTGTAAACGTAAACCATTATATAAGTCAAAGTACGGTCTTCAACATTGAGTCTTCGCTCATACAGAACAGCAAGCTATTAAAAGAGCCCCAAAATTACAACCGTAAATCCTTTCAAACGGGAAAACCAACAGTCTAATCTGTATAAAAAACATCAACGGGAAACACTTATAAACTGCATCAACAAACGACAATTACTGAAAATCAAATTCCTGTTTAGAACAGGTGCAAACAAATGCCGCAGATATACCTGTATGTAAAATTAACTGATCAAGCTTCGTGAAGGAACTTCGACTTAGACGAAAGCAAGGAGAGGGAGAAGAAAATAGGGTTTTTGTTGTTTATTTTTTCTTTCACAGAAAAGGGTTAACAAATAAAATTTTAATTTTAGATTTTGCTGAATGTTTGTGCACATACATTATTACAGAGATATCTATACTTTTAGCTGTCACAGGAAAGAAAATCTCAAAAAAGCAATATTTAACTAAAGTAATTATGTCAATTAATTCTTTTCAACTTTTGATTCTCGTTAACTATATTTAATATTTATATCATACTTTCAGAAAATGTATAATATATTTGCATTCAAGTAGATTTAAGAGCATACTTGACCAGCTAATGACATCTGTATCTATATTTAACAAACTAATATTTTTATCTGTAAATGAGGAAGTTTTCTAAAATGTTCTATCTCAAAATTTCAGAATCAGTATACAATAAACCTTCTTTTCAGTGCAGACATATTTCAAAATTATTATAAAATGGAACTTAAAAACCGTAAACATTATAGGAAAATATTACCCTGATCACTGAAGTAAAAGGAAAGTTGTAAACTTGGATAGTTCCGCGCTCTCTTACAGTCGGTGTCCTCCTGACGTAAAAGGGTGATTTGAGTGAGCGGAATATAAGGACTGGATTATTCGGGTTAGAAATTCCGAGGATTATTGACTCAGCATATGTACGTAAATATCACTGTATTGAATGATAAGTTCCGTAAATAGTGAGAACAAGGTGCTCAAAAATTAAATTTCCATTTCTCTGTGTTACTACAGCTACAATGAATATTCTAAGGATAGTTTACTTAGCGTCGTTATTCCTCATAGATAAAAGTCTTTCTGCAAAGTGTACAACAACTAGAACCGGAAATGACGTGAGTACAGATTGCCATGGAAAAGGTTTCCGGTATGTGCCTAAAAATATTCCTAACGATACTACATATTTGGACCTGTCTGCCAATGAGTTGTTCGTTATATTTAACTTCGCGTTTTCAAGACTAAAACATGTTTCTAGTTTGAAGTTATCATCGGCACAAATATCAGTTATCGAGTCAAACGCGTTTTCTGGATTAGTTAAACTGACTTCTTTGGACCTGTGCAATAACACACTAGATATCCATTCTTTACCGGAGACTGTTTTTGATTCATTATCTTTTTTGAGGATTTTAGATTTATCACAGAATAACTTCCGTTATTATCCTGAGAAAATTTTAGTAAAATTATCAGAGTTAGAGAGATTATCAATCAATGGTATAAACGACCAAACTTTTGGAAACGGTTTTCGTTCTTTACGTAAATTAACATATCTGAAGTTTGAACCTTGTACGATAACCAGAATGGACAACAACACATTTGATGTTTTCAAGAACATACAATTAAAGGAACTGATTTTTCAATGTAAGATAAGGTACGTGGAACCAGGCGCTCTCAACCCATTTAAGTTAATAGAAAGACTCGATATTTCAAAGAACTTTAATGTCCGGATATCGTATCTGCTGCAATTACTTAACGGTCTTATGGACAGAATTGTGACATCAATAGACTTTAGCCACAATTTCAGAACTATCCCAGCCGCTGACGTATTATTGGCGTCACAGTTTGCAATGATTGGTGCAGTCTGCGTAAAAGAAGTCGATTTGACTCGTAACCGAATAATATCGATACAGTCAGGAGGAATAAATCTAATGAAACATAAAAATTGCTTAGAAAAACTTATTCTCAAAGAAAATAGTATATGGGGTGACAGGAGTATTGCCATAGAAATTGTTAAACTGGTTAACCTTCGTTGGTTAGATATTTCGAATCAGGCAACGATACACGTCAAAACGAATGCTTACAAAAACAAAACTTGTTTACGTCGCCTAGATATGACAGATACAAACTATTGCTCTGACAGATTAACGTTTGCATTCCAACTACCACGTAATCTGCAATATATCGACGCATCATATTTGGGCGCAAGAGATAGTGGTTTAGTTAATCTTAATTTCACAAATGCTGGTAAATTAGATTTCTTAAATCTAGCTGGTAATAAATTCGTAAATTGTCTTGGACATTTCCATGGACTGTCACATTTACAAACACTGGACATATCGGATTTTAATTGTAGTGAGCTTGATCTAAAGATGATTAGTTTTATGCCATACCTCAAAACACTAATTAGCAGAAGAACACATTTAAATGTCGGATTACAAAATGATGTAAATGGTGAATTTTTAAAACAGTTATTTGGGCTGAAACAGATTGACTTCTCAGAAAATGACTTTGTTACGTTTAATAAACACATGTTTGTATCACAATATCGTTCCCTCATTTCACTGGATTTATCAAATAACAAATTTTCAAAATTTCCAATTCCAATTAACAAATTTTCAACTTTAAAGAAATTAAGTCTCGTTCAAAATCGAATTGCTTTTCTGCAGAAATCTGATATGAATCAATTGGAGAACTACCAACGTGATAAACAAATCAACTTTGAGCTTCTTTTGAATGACAATAATTTCGTTTGCAATTGTGATTCGATCGATTTTGTGAGATGGCTCCAGGAAACAAAAGTTACACTAGATAAAAACCGCAATTACTCGTGTGTGTATATTGATAACAGCAAGAAAACAACAGTTTATGCATACACGCATCTTGAATTCATTGAGAGTAAATGCCTCAGTAAGGTATGGCTTACCATTACAATAATTCTTGTGGTGGTTTTTCTTCTACTTTTCACAGCAAGTTCCTTAGCCTACAAATATAGAATAACTCTACATTTTTGGTACCTTCATATCCGCCGAAAGTACCGCCATTACACAGCACTGGAAGGAGATTCTAAAGAGTACAAGTATAATGCATTCGTTGCTTATTGTACTGCAGATGAAGAATGGGTTTGTGTGTCTCTCGTTAATTATTTGGAAAAGACAAATGGTTTGTCATTATGTTTACACGATAGAGATTTTGCAGCTGGGAGGCTCATTATGGATAATATCATAGACGCCATTTTTGAAAGCAAAAAAGTGGTCCTTGTTATCAGTAAAGAATTCCTAAAAAGTTCATGGTGTGAGTTCGAACTTGATATGGCGAGAATGAAAATGTTTCAAGACAACAGAGATATGTTGGTCGTTGTCCTGTTGGACAAACTTTCTCCTTCACAAATGCCAATTTCCTTACAGAGAATCTGGAACAAAGTGACATGCCTAGAAGTTGATGAAATAATCTATACAAATCAAAATTGCAATTTTGAACATTTATTCTGGAAAAGATTATATGAAGCAGTCGTGATGTGATGTAAATGGAAATTTAAATGTTGATTTTAATATGACTGCTTCTTTCGCTTTGTGAATAAACCCATTCTCTAAATCTAATAAAATTTGTTTGCACATGCGTATATTGACTACAGCAGAATAATGAATTTTATCAAATTGGCATGCATTTAATATATTTCATTAACTTAACACATTTCCAAACTCTTAAAGGATGCACATGTTGTTACTAATTCATTTATTATGACTGTAATGTGTTGCAAATGAAAATTGACATATTTGACCTAAATACGACAGCCGTTCATGCTGGCTGTTCAAACTCCTCCCTCTGAAAAATCACATTGTCAGTCGTTTGTTTTTTACAATAAAAAAGTAGGTTCATGGAAGAACTTACATAAACGCTGTACACTTATATGTATTCATCGGAAATAGATATTACCTTAATTGTGCTATTCAGAATCGAAATAATTGATGCAAGCAATACGTTTTTGTTGTTTTAACATTGGTAGGCATTATATTCGTGTTATTTTAGCCCTCACTATCGCTCGGGCAAAAATAATCAAAATTATAATGCCTTCCCATGTTAAAACTACAATAAAGAATAGCTTGCATCCATTATTTCTCAATCAATAATAATGTTTTCTGTAGCTATTTCCTTTGCAATTTTCAAATTGTCAAGGTTCCCTTGAACGTGACTTGATTAGTCCTTGTTTAAATTTTCGGCTGGAATTAAGCTTACATTTATCGATATGTCCATCTCTTTTCCAAATAGCAAGTAGAAGGGTGAAAGTTCTGATGATGGTGACAGACTCTTTCGGAATGCTATTAGACAATAGCATGTAAAATAATACTTCTGTTGCATGGCCCAGTAAGTTTGATCAAACTCCAAGTTTCATATTTCATGGTATGCTGTCATTAGTATAGATTACAGACTACGAGGACAGACGAGTTGTTTAATAAAGCAACCATCTTTTTGTTTACCTCCTGATCATGGTTGATATAAGTGACACAGTACCCCATCTCGTAGACCATATTGATTGGATTCAGCTAGTGTCTTCTGATTTTTGTCTTTGTTGTCTGGAGTTTTTCAACTATGCAGTTTAGCATTAATGTCTTTAATGTCTGCACAGTCTTTTTGTAATTAACCAATGTCTCTTGGATCTGTTGTTTTTACATCACTTGATTGTTTTGGTTTTCATGGATTTCCATTGTACATCAATGATGTTTCTAGAGGCTCATGTCTGTCTTGTAATGCATTGAGTTGGACATGTGGTTTGACATCTTCTGGTTCCTCTGCAGTGACATCAGATTTTTTGATGTTTTCTCCTTATCGATGACTTATTTCGAAGGTAAATACCTGATGAAGAACAGCCCATCTCGCTAATCGACCTGTTGATGGCTTAATACTTGTTAAATATGTAAATGTATTGTTGTCTGTATAAATTTTGAACTTGTCGCTAGCAAGGTATACATGATATCTTTTAATACCGCTTTCTACTGCAAGACATTCTTATGCTCTTCAACTTCGTAATTTATTTGGCCTTTTAAACAATTTTTGATTCGAGCGTCACTGATGAGTCTTTTATAGACGAACGCGCGTCTGGCGTAAGTGCAAAATTTTAGAACTGGTATCTATGATGATATAAAAAAGAAGATGTGGTATGATTGCCAATGAGACAACTATCCACAAAAGACCAAAATGACACAGACATTAACAACTATAGGTCACCGAGTTTATTTTCACTGATATTTCATTTTTGTTCTGCATTTGATTACGTTCTACCATTACCTTTTACTTACCTATTAGTCTTTTACAGTTTTTAAGATAACAGGCAAATTTAAGGGAAACAGGAAAATAATTATAGGGCAAAAAACTCAATAAGGAGTCGAATAACATTTCGAGTATGCTGATTCATTTGTAAACATTCTCATGCTGATCATTTGTGCTTTAAAAGTTTAGATCTATCTTTCATTGATTTTATGACATAAGGCAACTAGAGGCTCTGAAGAGCCGGTGTCGCTCACTTTGGTCTATGTGCATATTAAAAAAAAAGGACACACATTATAGACAAGAATGGAATTTATGACAAAATTCTATGTTTTATGGTGATGATGACTTGTTTGTAAATCTTACTTTACTGAACATTCTTGCTATTTACAATCATTTCTATCTATAATGACTTTAGCCCAGTAGTTTCAGAGAAACAGATTTTTGTAAAAGTAAACAAAAGTTGATGAAAAATTGTGAAAAATTTACTTTAGAGGGCAATAACATTTTAAGGGGTCAATTGATAGATTGATCATGTTGGCTTATTTGTAGACATTACTTTGCTAAATAATTTTGCTCTTTACAGTTTATATCTACCTAATATAATATTCAAGATAATAACCAAAAACTTTAAAATTTCCTTAAAATTACCAATATTCATGGGCAGAAACTCAACAGGGAGTTTTCTGATGCGTCTGAAAATGTAAAGACAGATAGATCCTCATCAATTAAACATTTTACCTCATGTCAGATTTGCTCTCAATGCTTTAGTTTCAGAGATATAAGCCAAAAACTGCATTTTACCCCCATGTTCTGTTATTAGCCATGGTGGCCATCTTGATTAATGACAGGGTCAGTGGATACATTTTTAAACAAGATGTCGTAAGGATGATTCAGGCCAATTTGATTTTATTTTGCCCAGTAGTTTCAGAGAAGAAGACTTTTATAAAGATTAAGAACATTTAAGAAAAATTGTGAAAAATGTACATTAAAGAGCAATAATTCTGTATGGAGTCAATTGACAATTTTGGTCATGTTGATTTATTTGTAGATCTTACTGTGCTAACAATTCAGCTGTTTACAGTTTATCTCTATTAGTCCAGAAGATAGGTGAATAATTGTGCACTTTGTTTTAAAAGCATGAAATTTGGTAGAAACCTAACTAGGACCATTCTGAACAAAATTAGATATGGGGGCAAGCTTAATCTTATCAACTTCCGGTTTTTATCATCAAAATGGCGGACATGCATTTTATAACTGAATATTGTTATGTATTTGTCACTATAGGTAACCAAAGTCTGCTTGATAAACCTTAATATAATTGTGTATACATGGTTTTACATAAAGTATCATTTCAGTGAAGAACTTAGTATATTTGTTTTTTTTTTTTAATTTTGTCATTTCCGGTCAAAAATATCACAAAAAAATGTATTTAAGGACAAAATAAAAGAACTTAATTGATTTTTCTATAACTTCCTTCTTCTCACTATTTGCAACTTTAATAAAAGCGATTTTTTTTGGGGGGGTGGGGGTTGGGGGGGGGGGGGGGGGTAACACAACATTGCGAGTGCTTTTAACACGAAGTGCACAATTCCTTCATATATTGCACCTATCTGCTGGACTATATCTATTATAATATTCAAGATAGTAACCAAAAAACTTCAAAATTTCTTTAAAATTGCCAATTCATGAGCAGCAACCCAACAAGGGGTAGATATAGATCTTGATCTAATGAACAAATTCACTCCATTTCAGATTTGCTTTAAATGCTTTAGTTTCAGAGAAATAAGTCAAAAACTGCGTTTACCCCCATGTTCTATTTCCGCCAATGCGGCCATCTTGGTTGATGAGCGGGGTCATCGGATACCATTTTCAAACTAAATACCAGAAGGGGGATTTAGGCCAAGTCTTGTTTTACATTGCCCAGTAGTTTCAGAGGAGAAGATTTGTGTAAAGTTAACGGACGAAATGCTCACTTGGTGCTTTGGGCCAGGTGACTAAAAACCGGAAAAATAGGTGAAAATCGTCATTAATTGCAATAGCTAAAATAAGGAACCGACTGAAGAATTTTTTCATGTAAACTTATTTGTAGATCGTTTCTTGCTGATAATTTTTGCTTTTAAAGATTCTACGGGTCTATCATAGTTTTTAAGATATTAGGCAAATAATGCCAAAAAACTGTTAAAAACCTTTAAAAGGATATAACTCGTATAAGGAGTCATCTGACGATTTTGTCATTTGACTTATATATAGACTTCAAAAAGATTTCTGTGATATCAACTCGTTAGCTAAAGCAACATGAACTACATTTGCAGTCTTTATAAAGCTATATGTTTTTAATTCACTTTAGAATTTGTAAGAAAAATATGTTCCACAATAAGTAAATGTTATTTTGAAAATGCATTCAATGCGATCCGAAAAAAAATATTGTCTAATAACCAGGCTTTCAATTTTACACTAGTGTATATAATTATAAAAGGAGATTCCGAGTTCTTAAGGGAGTTAGCTTCTCAGTTTCAAAATAATTAACTTTTCAAAACATTAGTTTATTATGATAGGGGATAAATAAAGGAATCCAAAGAGCAAACAAAATATATAGGTCAATGTGTATGTTTTCGCGATATTAGCCATTGAAATTTTGGCGGGAAACTATTCTCTCTTGACTTTTCATAGCTTTATCATTGACAAGTTTTAAGTTCTAAAAAACTATTAAAAAATAATTAAAATTCAATAAGACTTTTACACATGGCTAATCATTATACATAAAATTTTTCAAGGCATTCAAATAGATAAAACCAGAGGATTCCGATATTCTGACAAAAAATCTAAAACATGACAAGCCAGGGGCCGGTAACAAGAAGCATTCTTATGTCTTACGAACGTCTAAAGGGCGTCTTAAGATTTAAGAATGTAACAAGACCCAACCTCAGACCTATCTTAGAATGATTGACAGCCCTTAATGTTTTGAAAAAGCGCATGATTTAAGAACGATTCTTACGTCTACCTTAAAGCGATCTTACTAATTCCGGTAACACAAAATCATTCTTAAATTTTGATCAGTTATTAAGTGCTCTTAAAACAAACTTAGCAACTTAGGGGTGTACCAAGAACAATTCGCGATAGCTTCACTTGATATATTTTTTAAGAGTGGTCCCGACTACTCTTAGTCGTACATTCACTTGTTTATAATAGAATAAGTTGCTTGAAAAAAGTTAATACGTGAACCTTAAAACTTTTTTATTCTAAATTATTAATTCATCTTTATAAGAAATTATATTTCAGTGTTTTCTCGGCCATGTGTGTGGATGGAGGTAGTTTCTCTTTATTGTAAATCATTACAATTTTGGCTTGTTGAGAGAAGTGTTAAATTTAAAGCATGGAGTAATTTGTGACTTTTTTTCCTTTTTAAACCAAGAGTTCCAGATGGTGCAGCTGAAATCATCACTTTTTTAATTTTACGGATTCGAAGCCATCATGAGTTGGTTGACCGTTTATGGAATATCCATAAATACAGATGATATCGGATATGTTCATTATGTCGTAACTACAGTCCCATTCCCTTTTCACGAATGTGACCTAACGAATAAGACTATTTACCGGTTTCGTAATATAATGAGCAACGCGATGGGCGCCACACGTGGAACAGGATCTGCTTACCCTTCCGGTTCATCTGAAACCATCCCCAGTTGTTAGTTGGTTTCGTGTTGCTGTTATACACCTATTTGTGACATTTTTGCCTATTGTGTCCGTTTTGTTCACGCATTGTTATCAATATAATGGAATTTGATAAGACTGTAATAAAAGTGAGAGGTTTATCGCTTTCAACCAGGTACAGTCTAGGTCAATCTGATGATTCACAATACAATTGCTATTAACAGTTTATCTGTATCTATAATAATATTCAAGATAATAACCAAACACTGCAAAATTTCCTTAAAATCATCAATTCAGGGGCATTATACCTGTAAAACCAGTTACCCAATTCGGCTGAAAATTTCAGGACAGGTAGACCTTGACCTAATAAATACTATAACTTCTTGTCTTATTTGCTCTAAATGCTGGAGTTTTTGAGATATCAGCCAAAAACTGCATTTTACCCTGTGTTCTATTTTTAGCCATGACGGCCATGTTTATTGACGAAATAGAAAATAAAACACAAACTTTATTCTATATACCCTACTGATCATTCAGTTGAAGTTTGGTTGAATTTGGTTGAGTAGTTTTAAAGGAGTAGATTTTTTAAAGTTAGCAAATATGATGAACAAATTGTGAAAAATTGTAATTAAAGGACAATAACCCCTTAAGGGGTCAATTGACAATTTTGGTCATATTAACTTATTTGTAGATCTTACTTTGCTGATCATTTTTGCTGTTTACAGTTTATCTTTATCTATAATGATATTCAAGATAATGACCAAAAACTGCAAAATTTCCTTAAAATTACCAATTAAGTGGCAGCAACCCAACAATGGTTTGTTTGATTCATCTGAAAATTTCTGGGTTGATAGATCTTGACCTAATGAGCATTTTTACCCCATGTCAGATTTGCTCTAAATGCTTCCGTTTTTTAGATATAAGCCAAAAACTGCATTTGACCCCTATGTTCTATTTAAAGTAAGGGCGGCCATGTTTTTTGACGGATCAAAAATCGAAGCACACACTTTGTGCAAGATAATCTAAGGAACTATCATGCTAAGTTTCATCCAAATCCATTCAGTAGTTTCAGAGGAGAAGATTTTTTAAAGTTAGCAAATATGATGAACAAATTGTGAAAAATTGTCATTAAAGGACATTTACCCCTTAAGGGGTCAATTGACAATTTTGGTCATATTAACCTATTTGTAGATCTTACTTTGCTGATCATTTTTGCTGTTTACAGTTTATCTTCATCTATAATAATATTCAAGATAATGACCAAAAACTGCAAAATTTCCTTAAAATTACCAATTAAGTGGCAGCAACCCAACAATGGTTTGTTTGATTCATCTGAAAATTTCTGGGTTGATAGATCTTGACCTAATGAGCATTTTTACCCCATGTCAGATTTGCTCTAAATGCTTCCGTTTTTGAGATATAAGCCAAAAACTGCATTTGACCCCTATGTTCTATTTTAAGTAACGGCGGCCATGTTTTTTGACGGATCAAAAATCGAAGCACACACTTTGTGCAGGATATTCTAAGGAACAATCATTTTAAGTTTCATTCAAATCCATTCAGTAGTTTCAGAGGAGAAGATGTTTGAAAAATTGTTAACGACGACAGTCGACGACGACGACGACGACGGACGCCAAGTGATGAGAAAAGCTCACATGGCCTTTTTAGGCCAGGTGAGCTAATAATAATGGTCTATAAGCAGTTAAATTTATTTCATGTTTGAAGCGGTGCAATTTTTTTAATTATCAAAAGAGCATTGTGGCAAAGGAGAAGAATAAATGGTGGTCTGAACAGAATTGTTTTCCTTAGGTTAAATGGGTAGTGGATTGCAATGCGCATTTTATCGTTCATGAAAATGTTTTGATGATTCATTTAAGGTAATTCTAATTTCTTTTCGAGGAACAAAAAACGGAAACGTCAGAAAATTATTAAGAACTCGTAACTTGAAAACTATTACGATGCAACTTAAGGGGGAAATAAGACCGATCCACGAGCAACCTGAGGGAGCTTTGATTTACACTCTTTTAATGATCTTAGAATGATCTTATCTTCCCCTCAATTCAATACTTACGACCTCTCTTAATATAATTTCTTGTTACCGGCCCCTGTTTCATTAAAGGGAACAACAATTTAATTTCAAAGGGGGGTATGGTTTTTTTTCTGATACATAAAATTTTTGACCATCTTTTTTAGTTGTGAATCAAACTTTTTATTCAAAATCTTTAACTATAAATTATGGGGAAAATCTGGATTCAGAATTTTTTTTTTTTTTTATCTCTGCATGACCACAATATTTTTTTCATTATATTTGTAAGGATCGGAATTATTTTTAAACGAAAAACCCTAACCCCACCCCCTTGAAGTTAAATGGTCGTTCCCTAAATGGACATTATACAAAAATGAGACGCTTTTGGAGAAAATGTAACATTTTAGAAAAAAGTAGACAGGATCAGGGTTTTGTGTATTGACTTTATTTGAATATCTCTTCTTACTCTTTTAAAAAAAATCGAGCTATTTTCTGACCCATTACACGCACTACCAGTACGTCCACATATGATTGTACAGACTATAAATCAGTTACTAAAACCCTTAGCTTACCACGTAGGAGACAAACGAATTGTTACCAGAATATCGGCCTACGGTATTTATAAATTTACGAATTGGTTGACCATAATGAAATAACTGCTTCACAGATGATATCGGATATGGTAACTACAACCTCCTAATGAATGTGACCTAACGAATTGGACTATTTACCGGATTTGTAAAAACATGAACTACACGACGAGTGCCTCATGTGGAGCAGGATCTGCTTACCCTTCACGAGCACCTGAGATCACACCAAGTTTTGTACGGGTTCGTGTTGCTCCGTCTTTATTTTTCTATGTTTTTTCTTGTGTACTATTATTTAAAATCGAGAATGGAAATGGGGAATGTTTCAAAGAGACAAAAACCCGACATTAAAAACAGACAACAGCAGAAGGTCACCAACAGGTCTTCAATGCAACGAGAAATTCCCGCACCCAAAGGCTGGCCCCTAAACAAATATATACACTAGTTCAGTGATAACAGGCGGAAACCCGGTTGCAACAGAACAAAAGAATCGAAGCTCGGCGATAAATGCTTACTGTAATGTTTACTATAGTAACAAAAAATTTAAAAGTTAATTGAAACAAATAAAATTACAATTTTCTTCTCAATTACGATGTGTTCTATTTTAAAACACCATTTGCATAAGGTATCAATTTATCTATTACATAGTTAAGCAGACCAATTAGATATCAAGTCAACGACATGGGTATCTATCAAGTTGGATGTAGAAAATGCATAACCTCTGATTTTTTGGAAAAAAATACCACGGACGGAGAACATATTAATCTATTAGTTCAGTAATTTTCGTTTCTGCCCTTCCATTATGTGACTCAAGAAAAAATTCTAAAAAATGGGTAACAATTGTATCGAAAAGAGAAAATCGAGTGCACCTTTTTATGTAAGGGTGTGTTTGAGTTGAATATTTTGTCTTGAAAACGTGTAAAGCAAGAATATTGATACATCATCTCGCTTCAGATTCTAATAGTTTTATATATAAAAGCTACAGATTGACTTGATAACATAAAAAAATCACAGTACTAAAAGATGAAATATATGGGTCAAGTGAAATACCTATCTAATGAATCATAAAAACAGAGTAGGTGTGTTCGAATAGCTATTTTTTTTACTAAAAGTACTTGACGTTGGATGATGAAAATGAATATCTTCGAAAAAAAATCATTTTTTTTGTGTGTGATAACTAAGGTTTATAGTCTTCAACCACTAGAAAAATCTAGTCTGCCCTTCCACGAAATATTTAATTAGATTTTTTTTTTAAATGTTTATGAAATTTTAAAAATTCCACCTGACAAACGATTAGACAATAGTTTTAAGTTGAATCAATGCAGAGGAGATAATTAACTGATGCCCATTAGCAAGTAGATATATTTGTCTTTTATAATACAACTGACATAAAAGGATCGTAATGGTGCTATGCGGATAAATTTATCGGTTTCCAAGAGCAAAATTGGTAGCGCGTCAACCCTACAATGGCTTCCATTTCTACGATTGTGAAAATTAACTGGCGTAATGGGGAGATAATTTTGACGAAGTAGATTCCTGACTGATAATGAACGCCATACTAAACTCCAAATTGTACACAAGAAACTAAAATTAAAAATAATACAAGACTAACAAAGGCCAGAGGCTTCTGACTTGGGACAGGTTCAACAATGCGGCTGGGTTAAACATGTTTATGAAGTCTCAACCCTCCCCTATACCTCTAGCCAATGTAGAAAAGTAAAAACATAACAATACTATTATTTGTCTGTTTGTCTTTTTCATTTTTAGCCATGGCGTTAACGTTGTCAGTTTATCATGTTTATTTCGATTTATGAATTTGACTCTTCCTCTGGTATCTTTCGCCCCTCTTTTTTGTAAATAGTGATATTTTATACTACATGATAGATATATTTTCTTATATCTAAAAGAAGATGTGGTATGAGAGCCAATGAGACAATCCTCCATCCAAGTCACAATTTGTATAAGAAAAATCATTACAGGTCAACACGGAGCCTTGACTCAAACCGACAAGTAAGATATGAAAAATCCCCAAATTGACTACTGTTAAACCATTCAACGGAAAAACAAACATTCTTATCTATATACAAAATGAGAAATGAGAAACACTTATGAACCACATTAACAAACGACAACTACTAAACATACATATTTTGGGCATAGATATGAATTTAATTCAGTTCTATAAATATATAAATAATTTCTCAGAAATTTACCTAGCCATATAAATAGAACCAATACTACGCTATACATTGTGTGTCAGGTGTTGCAAGCATTAATTAAAAAGTCGTCAGAAATGTGACATATCTTTATTGAATATTTATTTATTTGTAACTTGGATGTAAATATGGGACAGAAACACAGGTATGTTAAAAATACCAATTAATATGTACATATATAATACGTTTTCTCGTGTAAGACGATGGATTAATTGTTCAGCTGCTTGTTTAATGTTCGTGGCAAATATTACATTGATTCATTGTTAGGGCTACGAGGTTCAATGTTCGTGGCAAATATTACATTGATTCATTGTTAGGTCTACGAGGCAATGCCCGAGGCAAATATTACATTGATTCATTGTTAGGTCTACGAGGCAATGCCCGAGGCAAATACTACATTGATTCATTGTTAGGTCTAGGAGGCAATGTCCATGGCAAATATTACATTGATTCATTGTTAGGTCTACGAGGCAATGTCCGTGGCAAATATTACATTGATTCATTGTTAGGGCTACGAGGTTCAATGTTCGTGGCAAATATTACATTGATTCATTGTTAGGTCTACGAGGCAATGCCCGAGGCAAATATTACATTGATTCATTGTTAGGTCTACGAGGCAATGCCCGAGGCAAATACTACATTGATTCATTGTTAGGTCTAGGAGGCAATGTCCATGGCAAATATTACATTGATTCATTGTTAGGTCTAGGAGGTTCAATGTCCGTGGCAAATATTACATTGATTCATTGTTAGGTCTACGAGGCAATGCCCGAGGCAAATATTACATTGATTCATTGTTAGGTCTACGAGGCAATGCCCGAGGCAAATATTACATTGATTCATTGTTAGGTCTACGAGGCAATGTCCATGGCAAATATTACATTGATTCATTGTTAGGTCTAGGAGGTTCAATGTCCGTGGCAAATATTACATTGTTTCATTGTTAGGTCTAGGAGGTGACGGATGGAGCATGCCCTAAGGTGATTAAGAAAAATATGAATTTCCCCATTTTATTATGGAAGTTGATTGTTTTCAGGATAACTGCTGGTTGCCCGCGGCAAATAGTACAGTGGTGTCTATCGCCAAGTCCTTACTTTGTGACTGATAATTATATGCTCTTTTCGTTCTTCTAAAAATGTAGAAGGGTCTGGATGAATGGTCCTTGAAATGTAGATTTTATTTTTAAATTAAAGCCATTTCACTCTTCCCTATATCTTAGCACCTTATTGATCTCTTTTCATTGGTCTTTTGTGTAGGCCAAATGCTTCTGTGGTATAAACTCGTTTTCTCGATTCTGTAAACCCGATTCATACCTTCATTCATAAAGTTAAGCTGCAAAAAAAATCACTGTTTTTTATATATAAAAACTTTATGATTCATATATGAATGTATATTGACTTGGTTGGAATGAAAAACACGCGATTGAAGTAGAAAAACAAGAAAATTTAGTCAAACAGAAAGATAAAAAATATCAATAAATAATTTGAATTCATTATTATATTGAACATTAAATTTCATCAGTATCAATATAAAATTACAAAATTGACAGACAGAAAATGTACATATTGTAACGATATCTATATATGATTTTAAATGCAATTCAAATTACCAGTTATTAGCTCATATGACTTCAATCCTTAGGCATCGTACTTTGCTGTAGATGGTTAACCTTATACCAAGTGCATGACAAATATTTAATTTGTACCTCGATGCTGCTAGTAAAGCTTTAAAAAAATATATAATGGCTTGTATATAAAATACCCTTAAAGAGAGTCAATAGTTAAATTATATCTATATATCGTTAATTTTATATTACACATTCCTTCAAAACAAAACAACAAATGTGATGTCAAAAGTCATTCATTCTATCCAAAAATCTTTGTATGCCCTCTTCAACAATTTCCGTTCTAGGTTTGATATAGTCAATTAATATGAAGTGTATGGAAATGTGACAAAGTACTTAATTTCTCTTTGTTGTGATCTATGAAACGTTGTACATCAGTATTTCTACTCAAAACACTTTAAAAATATGTTGAACTACGGAAATTATCAATTAGACACAAACCATTTTCTTTTCGAAAAGTGGGACTGGACTGAGATTTAACGTCGAATGAGACAGTTTTACTGGGGAATTATCACTAAATATTTCCTCAGATAGTTTTTTCGTATACTTTACCAAAATGTAGATTTTACAATGTTTTTCTCTCTCTAAAATCTAAGGGACGACATCAAAAGATCAATGTAAGATAAAAAAAAAAAAAAAACTTAATTCAAATAGTTTGGGGTGTGTGTGTGTGTGTGTGTGTGTGTGGGGGGGGGGGTTTGAACTGCTGCAAGATGTGGTTATCCGACATTGATTTTTACATATATCTATATGGGTCAATCAATTTTTCCCAAATTAAGTTAAGAGGGGGGGTGGGGGGTGGGGGGTGGGGGGGGGGGGGGGGGGGTCAGTGAAAAAACTATGTGAATTAAGTTTTTTATCCTTCATTGAACTTTTGATGTCGTCCCTAATAAAACATATAGACCCATCGATCCCCGTGCTATTTTCCATCAATGAAATAATAACAATTTTGTTAAAGGAAAGAAATCTCAGATAGAATTTTGAAATAGAATGTTAGAAAATAGGTTCCATATGTTCCATATTATATATTTTTTAATAAAATGAAAATAGAAAATTATGTCACTGGTCATGTTCTCCTTGCAACAATTCTTTTTTTAACATTCCTTCATAAAAAAAATTATATAAAAGTTATCTCCCCTTATATTCATATGAAATAGAGATTGGATATTATGTTTTCTCTAGTATTTAAGGAGGAGGAGTGGATTATGTCAAAGACAACACAATGTCAAATACAACCCCAACAAAGAGCAGGAACCAATTTTCCGTCCATCATCTCTTTCGACCATCTAGGAGAACTTTTTTTTTTTTTATTATAACTGTTAATTTGCTTTCGCGAAGACTACATGCCTGAAATATTCACCACTGAAAGTTACACCGTAGTGAGCCCATAATAGTACAGTGACATATTTTTTTAATATTTCCTCTTCTTCTCAAATAACTTATAATACGTTTTGTGATCAAGATTACTTTATACAATTCTTAAGACGCAATGATGGATAAAAGATGACGTCAATAATTATATACTATTATACTGTGCTCTTTGTGTATTGTTTTTTAATCTTATAGTTCATACATTTTTACAATTTTTTCGGAATTCTTTTTTTTAAATTTCTTCCTAATATCTATATCAGTAGACACCGGGAGACAAGAATAAAGCCAATGAATATACTATTACTGACTAAACAAATAGAAGAAAAGAATGATGTTTTATAAATAGAAATATCGATGCTCAAAGTATTTACGTTAAGAATAATGACCTTGAGAAATCAACATATACAAATGATAAGTTTTAAAAAAATTAAATGGTGCGTAAAAAATAGAAAAATGTAGATCAAAAAAATAATTTGAAAACTGAGACGCTCGTTTAGATCCTTGTAAAACCGGGTGAGTCTCTAATTGTGTTATAACTTGTGTCCTTCTCTTTTACTTCTATTCTAGGAAATAAAATCAGTTTCAACTAAACTAAGAATAGTAAATAGAGTATAATGACCTAAAAAGATAAAGAATAAAAGTTAGTTGAAAAATACATGAATTATATAATAACAATGACTTTGAAATCTAATCATTTATTTAAAAAATGATTAGGGTTGAAGATAAATAAGAGAAAATGGCGTAATGATATAGAAAAGGGTGTCTAAATGAAAAAAAATAGTAAAATGTGATACGAGACTCTCATTTATACCCTCGTAAATACGTCCCATATTTCTCGAAACCAGATATTATACCAAGTATTTTTAAAAGTAATACAATCTAAAATGGATGTACATAGACTAAGGTAGGAATTTAAAAGTAATAATTTGATAAGGAAAAAAAATGATAGTCACAATTTGATTAAAATGTGTGTATGGATGGAGAGAATTGACCCTCGTCGTTTTCGGTTGACCAAATATTGTTTTCAAACTGAATATAGGCAATCCAAGTGATAAAATACAAGTTAAGTTCAATCTTCAGAGGCAGTTTTAAGGGAGGTGCTTCCTCAAGGTGTTACATCTAGTATTTTCAATCTAACAGCCCAAATCTTAATACTGCCATGTAGGTGCTTCCCCTTTTGAGAATCAAGATCCTCATCTGTATTTACAGGTAAAACTTTTTAGCCAGACACGACAAGTATATATCGATCCTGATTATTGAGTACTGCAAATATAAGAAAAAGAATGCTTGTCAAAATGGATTGAATTCGAAACAGATAGTTTTTTTTCTCTAAAAGTTAGATAAACGTATATGATTTTGCAATTGATTTACAAGACTGGTGCCTGAATGCATATATATATATATATTCGTGCAATATCCATAAAATGAAAACAATTGTATGGTATGACGTCACTGTGAGGAAGTTACAATACATGGTAGTTCATAACAAACATTACAACAACTGCTTCCGTAGACATCTCGTGAAACCAAGATTTTATTTATATTATAACTGGATTATTTTTCTTTTCTTTTCTGTTGTTTTTCATTGGCTGAAATTCACATCCATTTCTTTAAAGAGTAATTGACCCTGGATTGATTGATTATTTTTTTGGTGTTTAACGACACTTTTATCACTATTGAAAAATGCTGGCTCACAATCCCAGTGTTGACACTATTTATTTATGGTGAATGTTTCATTTCTAATGACGAGGAAAATTTCCACGAAAAAAAAGGATGGCATAATCACTGTTTTAAAGATTATCAATGATAATTATCAAAATATATGTAAATATTGAATATGATTAGATACTGCATGGATATATGTTTTTGTCTATTTATTACAAAGCCATAACACGAGGTAAATATACAATAGGTAACATAATAATACAATAAAAATATATACTTTTACAAACCATTATACATGTATATCATAATCAGTTATTTAGGTATTTATAAACGATACCACCTGTCTATATAATGTAACATTAAAATAAGATTACATGACTGCTCACTTCTGTTTGCTTGGATATTTCTTTTAATAACTCAGAATACATTTTTCTCTAATATTAACCAATAGAATAGGCTTTACCATGTCATCAACAAGTTTGAGCTATATGTCTAATGGAATGACTTTGTTTCTTATATTTCTATACAAGCTGTATACTCATAATGCTTTTTGTGCTTGGCTAATGAGATTTTCTTTGCTTCTATTGTTCTTCTGATAATCTAATTAATTACCGATTACTTAAATAAGGTAGTACCAAACACCTTCACAAAAATGAATTTTGCTCGTTTAATTTTCATAAAATTTTGACCGAATAGTGACCCTGAACCTATAACGAAAATATAAAAAAAAATCAGAAAACTTAAACCACACTTTATTAGAAAATTTTGGTTGGACAAATTGCACATATTGCATGCAGTTTGACTTACAACAATTTTGATCATTGAGAAGCATAATATTTCCTGAACAATAGAACGTAACTAAAACGTTCAGCTGATTTTACAGAGTTATTTCTCTTTAGTGTTATGTACCACCTTAATGTCCAGTGGCAAATAGTTTATCGCGGCACAATCTGTACTGAATGCGTAAGTACGTGTGATAATTCTCCGTGTGAATTATTTTGATAACCACCATTTGTAGATTGTTTGTAACTGCTCCTCGATAATATTATCCTCCTCGGGTTTCGGGTCTTGATAACCGGTCATTCGTTACAACTCGGCCGATTCCATACCTTCAAGGAAAGTAACGAGGATTGCCGATTGTATAACCGGGATTGTCTCCTGTATCTTTGACCATATCATGAATCTGTTGAAGTTTGCAAAATATAAATAAGAAGATGTGAAATAATTGCCTACGAGACAACTCTCCATCCAAGTTACAATGTTTAAAAAGTTAATAAGTACAGGTCAAAGAACGGTCTTCAACACGGAGCTTTGGCTCACACAGTATAGCAAGCTATAAAGGCCCCAAAATGACTGGTGTAAACAGGAAAACCAACGGTCTTATCAATTTAAAAAAACGAAAAAACTAGAAACGAGGAACACTAACGAATAAAATTGAAAATGGAAATGGGGAATATGTCAAAAAGACAACAACCCGACCAAAGAGCAGACAACAGCCGCAGGCCACCAATGGGTCTTTAATGCAGCGAGAAACTCCCGCACCCGGAGGCGTGCTTCAGGTGAACCCGAAACAAAAATATATACTAGTTTAGTGTCATACTTAACTCCGAAATATACACAAGAAACTAAAATTATAAATCATACAAGACTAACAAAGGCCATAGAGGCTCGTGACTTGGGACAGGCGGGGTTAAACATGATTTTGATATCCCCCCCCCCCCCCCCCCTAATACCAGGCTCTAGCTATAAATAGCCAATGTAGAAAAAAAACAAACACACACAACAACACGCACAGTAAAAGTCAATTAAAAAGAAGTTAGAGTCCGATGTCAGAATAGGTAACAAAAGAAAATAAACAAAATGACAATGATACATAAATTAACAAAGGACTACTAGCAGTTACTGAAATGCCTGCTCCAGACCCCAAATAAACTGATTGAAAGATTACGTCTTCATCATATAAATATCTTTTACAATCCCTCCCGTTAGGAATTTAGTATAATACCATCATGAAATAAATACATTACCCGTATCATGGAAACAACTGGTTTTAGAATAAATGTGTTTATTTCCGATGCAAGGACCCTAAAGTGAATCAATATTAAAGCCAAAATATGCCATCTTTAATGACCTGACAACCTATCGTAACTTTATCCCTTCTTAAGCACATTTAGTTCTTTATTGCTGAAAAAAGACACAAATAAAGTTCTACACTTCATGGCATATAAATAAAAAAATGATGCGTCAATTAAAATAACTTAATAAACATGACAAATCAGGCAGACACGTGTGAGCATCTTACCCCAGTAGTCTTGGAACCCCCCCATTGTATGAATTCTAATGAATATCCCAAGTTAAACCGGCCTAAGACTTGCCTTATTCATCATGACAGGAATGGATTTTGGATTTCCATTGTGGGATTTTTATAAAATAAGAGGTTTTTCTTTTAATTTTCAGTGCAAAATTAAATGATGTTTCTGAAGATGGATTTATACGATATCTTAAGGGAGAATTTGCTGCCATGGATACAGCAAAGCATGGAACGTTGTCACTTCTTCAGTTTGAGAAATTATTGACCTTTCTAGGCTATGACGGAGAAATGAAACCAGAGGTAGGACGTCTCGTGTTAGTGAGGGTCAGGACGGGGTGAAGGGGTTCCTTTATTGCTTTAAGATTTATTTTTCAGGCCATTTTACTCCGCTTTTAATACTTTCTGCCCATTATTCTCTATTCTTATTGTAAAATTGTGTTCTCTTTTCTTTATATGTAATGCCAATTATTATCTATTCTTGTTTTAAAACTTTGTTTGCTATTCTTTATATTTTATGTCCATTATTTTTTATTCTGCAGACCCCAATCCAAACCCTCATTAGTGGTTTCCAGTTATTGCACAGTCCGTTGCATGATTTTAACGTTGAAAAAAAAAAAGAAAAAAAAAACCGTTTGTGAAATTCATTGGTCGTTAGAAATTGGTTCCTGCAACTCAGTTGGTACTCTGTTGCGTAGCCGAAACCATACAAATAACGATATTTTATTCCCTAAAATCAATTTTGAATGCATTTATCATGTAACACGCAATGTGACAACATACTATTCCAGTAAACATGCTTCAAAAACTAAGCTGTTTTAATCTTTTACAATCAGTTTGTTCGTCGAGTTATGCATTACATCTGTGTTTGGTTCTATAGTTCAACAAAGCAGCTATCGATGTATCCGAACGAAGTCAAGGTCCAGCATTTTCCTCAATGTTGGCCAACTTTTGTGTTAGATTTTCGGAGCCCACTGGATTTTAGTTTAAACATAACTATTTATAGTGGATTGAGAAACAAGTTAATACAACTTATATTGATCGCTTTCCTCTTGACTGGTGCGAGTGCTGCCTTGTTGTGGTATTAGCCTGCTTTTTTTCGAAATCTACGAGGTTTTTTTTACGTGCAAGATATATTGCTCTTTCTTAACACGGGTCAGCTACTTATCGTCCAATTCCTACGGACTATCGTCGTTTCGCAAGACCATATTCGCAAATGGTGCCAAGGGAGTATTCACAAATGGTGTCGAGGGAGAGCCGAAAATTCAGAGAATTCAGTCCCGGAAATTGTCTTCCCAGAACGGGGACCGAACCAGGATCCTTGTGTTTGTAGTCCGATGCGCTAACCATTGCTCCATGGCTACACCATGGGTTTTGAGTTTTAATGCTTCTTTATTTTATTTTAGACAATATTTGAAAAAGGAAACGTTGACTTAAAAGAAGGTATAACAGTTGAAGAATACTGTAAAATAATGAGCAAGTTTCCGGATGTTAAAAATAGGTAAGAGTTAAAATTATTAGAAAAAAAAACCCCGAAAATACAGAAATCTAAGGAAAATTCAAATCGAAAAGTCCGTTATCAAAATGGAAAAATCAAAAGCTCAAACAAATTACACGAATAGAAATCAATCGTCATGTCCCTATCTTGGTACAGGCATTTCCTTTTTTCGAAAATGTTGGCTTATACCTGTTTTTTTTTTTTGTAGAAGAGAGCTACACACAAACAATAGAAACAATCTATGTTGTTGGAAAGAGGTTATATAGTATATCTGGACTTAATCTATTATCGAATAATTTAATATAATAGTGAATCTATGATCTATCCAATCTTTGCAGTTGAGGTTAATAGATTATAGTAGTTGGTGTTAAAACATTTTTCAAGGTATATTTGATCTTCTAGGTTAAGGGAGTTTGTCACTGGTGAGTTTCAAAAAGTTTAACAATTTATGGTATATTATATGAGATTTTCATATTACCGATTTTGACTGCGGAATTTATATTTTTTCAACAAGTTACCATCTCTGAGGTTCGACATCCTGGTACTCGGTCAAGCAAGAACAACTAAAATAAATAAATTCAAGATTTTAATCGGTACAATTTTGAGGGAAAGTTTACTGTCTAATGCTTTCTATACATAACTAAATTATCAGAAAATAGTAAACCTTCCCCCGAAATTGCACCGTTTATATATTTGCTTTTACTTCTTTTTGTTGCTCGTAATACACCGAGTACAAGGATGTCTTACCTCAGAGAAGGCAATCTGTCGAAAAAAAAACACGACTCAAAAGTTGGTAATATGAAAATGAACTATCTGTATTCTTATTTTGTTCAGTCATTTTGCTGTACTCTTTATAAATCAGTGTGTCCATTTTCTCTAATCTTCAGTTTTAGTTCTATTTTCTCTATTTCTAACATTTTCGTTCTCTTCAAGTTTCTCCATTATTCTTTATTTTTTGTTCTATTTTTCTCTAATCTTTTTTTTTTGTCTATTCTATATTTTTTGGCCTATTTTGACCTATTTTTATTTGTTGGTCCTTTTTTTTTCTTCGGTATAATGTTCTTATTGTTCTCTATTCTGTAAATATAAAGATAAGGAGATATGGTATGACTGCCAATGAGACAACTATTCGCCGGAGTTAAAATATTAATGAATGGCTATTATTTATTTTGAATTTATTGAACCATAAAACTAATTTTTGACACTTCACATTGAATAATCCGCGAAGCGGATTATGTAGATGTGAAGTCAAAAATTAGTTTTATGGTTCAACAAAATCAAAATAAATTATTGCCATTCATTATAAATAAATTTCTATAAAAAATAAGGCTCAAAGAACTTTTTATATTATATATATTAACAATAACAACGTACACACATGTTGGTGTATGAATACACAACGTCAGAGTGGGCGTGTCGCCATCAAAATTGACAACATTGAAAATAAAACTAATAATTTTAACCAATCAGTAGAGAATAAATACACCAAATTTATTTATTAGTAGATGTTAAGCAATTATAGCCAACCGTACGGCCTGTAACAATAAAAAAATACAATATCGTAGAGTCGTCAATAAAAGGCTCTGACATATAACTAGGACACAATTCAACTGAGAAAACTAGAGGCCTAATTTATAACAAGAAAAATACCAAAAAAAATATGATAGACCCAACGGCAACCAATGAATTACAGGCTACTGACTTGAGACCGGCACTTGGAGAATGCGGCGGGTTAAACATGTCTGTGAGCGCTCAACCCTCATCCTAACCTGCCCGCCTAACCCCATTCAGGCCCTTTTATATAAAAACATATGTGATTTAAGATGGAGCTGAATATGTGTTAATGTTTTAGATTCATGCTTTTATCAGGAGATTTTACTAGGTGCATGACTAAATATTTATTAAAAGAAAGAGTGAGGCTTTCTTGACAAACTTGTTTTTAGCTATTAGATTGACCTTAACTTGATGGCTTGTAAAAACTTTAATTATATACTGTATTGTTTTGCCCAACTCTTGATGTATTTCTTTATTTCATTTTTAAGGACCAACAGACTACGAGCACTGTTCTTGAAGTTTGACCATAGTAACGACGGTTTCGCGCCAAAAAAAAGACGTTGTAGAGGAAATTCGTAAGATGGGTGTAGACATTGACAAAGAAATACTCACCAAAGTAGATAATATGGACGTTAATAAAGACGGAAAGATTTCATACCAAGAATATATGTATACTAGTTTGAAGGAGAAACAATATATTTGAAATGTTTTCATAAAGGAGTGAATTATGTATTTATATATATATCATACAAAGACAAGGACATTCACGTTTTGTACATTAAAGTAGCTTCACATTGCATATTAACTTTTTTTACATGTATCTGAAAAAGATACAATTATTCTACTTGTCGTTGATTCTGGTTTAAAAAATCATGTTATAAAAATATATACTTATATCATTAAAAATATAAGCAAAAATGTAAACAAAATCCCATTGTTTTTACTTTTTCCCTCTTTTATAAAAAAAATATCCGATAAAAATCATTAAAAGTGAGAGAGAGAAAAAAAACAACAACAAAAAAATGAAGCGGACAAAAGAGTAAAATGTGTTTAAGTATTGGTATATAGGAGCATCTTTAGGCGATTAATTTTTCATTTGTGTGATATGATATAGGCAGCGTTTGGTACTACTTCTTGGTACCTGTAAAAATGATAGTTTGAAATCGCAATGTGAATAAAATATATATGTATAACAAATCACCGAACGTCCGTGTAAATTCAAGCATGGGAAGTCCATAAAAATTGTCAAATTCAAACGTTACCAACCAAAAGAACGAGTTATAACATCTGTCATATTCCTGTCTAGGTATACAGGCATTTACCGAAGGAAATGTTGGGTAAAACGAGGTTTTATAGCTAGAAAATCTCCCACTTGTATGACAGTTGTTTAGTTTCGTTGCACTAACAAGATTGGGTGAACAAGCAAAAAGGACATACTAAGGTTAATATGACGATAATTTGGACACTGCAACCAAAACTTTGTATATATATATCAAAGCCACACAACACAACTGGCTAAAATATTCAAACAAATTGAAATACAAATAAATTCATAAAGACGTCAACAAAAATGTTTTGTCTTGCATACCAAACATTATTATGGACATTAACCAAGCCATGAATTATACAGCTTGTTTTCTTTGTTTTATTCTTTATTATGGTATTGGAAGATACATGCATTTTTTCAAGAAAAAAAAAAGAAAAAAAACATTACGCAACAAAGTTCATACCATGTCTGTTATTGTCATGAATAAGATACTATATTTCCACCTAGCATCACATATAACATGTTCAAATGTAGTCATTGCAAATTAAAGTGATGAACTCAGTATTTTAGAGAAGCGTCCAACCCCTCTGGAACCAGCGGTTAACGTTAGAATTATACGTCCCAAAAAAAAGGTATTAGATTCCAAGCAAAAACTCATAATTTGAAGAGAGCTGACAACGTCATTGCAAAACACGAGAATTACAACTAAATATTTATATGATCGGAAACGGATCCTTTGATTGGATTTAATAAATCATTCGTATTCGGTAGCAATGAATAGACAAACAAAACATAACATAAACCAGATGCTCCGCAGGGCGCAGCTCGAAACCTGAACAGTTGGGCCAAGTATGGACACATTCAAGCTTGACACAGCTCTAAATTTGGATTGTGCCGGATTAAATAGTTGACACAGAATAAATGCGGTCTAAGAACTTTAAAAAAGTAAATTGGACATGGTCCAATATCCAAAATATAAATACATGGTTAGATTCAGCATATCAAAGACCCCAAGAATTCATTTTTTGATAAAATCAAATAAAATTCAATTTTGGACCCTTTAGAACTCAATGAGGACCAATTTGATAAAGGGACTCAGTGCAGATGAAAACAACAGTTTATCAATTTTATGCATCTGATCGTGCGCTTTTCTGGAATTTCCTTCATCAGGTACGCTCAAAACCGAGTATTTGAAAGCCAAAGATGTATAAGGACCGCGAAAAAGTTGAAGAGCCCTAAACCAAAAAGGACATAAAAAAATAGCCAAAATCCATCTAAGGCTAACGTTGCCTGAGGGAGTTTAAACTTTATTATTTCAAAATTGGTCTGTTATAAATCGAGCCAGTACTGAAGTACTGAATATCCTGAGCGGATGATACCCTTGGTACTGATAGTCACTGGCAGAGATTTCGATTCAGTACTATAAAAATTAAAAACAATACGTTATAAATTTCATGCGTTCGAAGCGCTTTTCTAGATTTGCCTTCGTCAGGAAATCTCAAAGCCGAATATTTGAAACCAAGGATGTATAAGGACCGAATGCGTTGAAGAGCTAAACCTTAAACATGTTAAAGAACCTAAAAGTTTCATCCGAAATTGAAAGGAAACAAAAATGTTACGCATTTTTCTTCAAAGGGAGATGGCAAATTGTCAATCTTAAACAATTCATGACGGGTTTTGGAAAGGGGGGCAAACAATTTTGTTCCATTTCATTGATAATTTATTCATGGCTTTAACACAGACTTCTTAAACAACTTTGTCTTCAGGACATTTAAGACACAAACAGTTTATCCAAAGAAATAAAAAATTCCCCCTTTCCTACAAAAAAAAAAAAAAACAAATAACAAGCCACAGGCCAAAAAATACTCAGAATAAAGAAAATGTGTAGCCGGGTCGGTTTCGTATATTTCGATCGATTGAAGCATTATTGTTCTACTTTATCTTCAGGCATTATTGGAAGTTAAAGAATATTAATAAAAATGATTTCGTGCTTCAGACTGAGCGCTTTGCTCTTATTATCGTCAGAAATATTCAAACACAAAAATAGTACATTTTAATAGAGAACAACCAGTTATAAACAAAAATGTACTCAGACAAAAACACATCCCATAACCCCTTCAGTGAGGTTTAATGGCTGCACGCTTAAATAATTCATACACACATTTGGACCCAATAAATACCCCCTCCCCACAAAAAAATAAATAAATAAAATAATTATAGATATACATGATATACAAAATGTTGAAATGGCATATTTTTCGTGCATGTTTGTTTAAGTTTAACATTTGCTTATAAAAATAGATTGATATTATATTTAGGAAATGATATATAGAAGAAAAGCTATATACATAGGGCTCTGTAAATTCCCACACCATCAAGGATTTGTATAGTAACACTTTACAAATCCTTGATATCATGATATTCTAATCAAAACAAGAACTATTTAATTTAAAAATATAAGAAGGGCCTTAACTCGGCTTACCTTTATAATTATTAATAAAATCTGACGAATGTATATAAATAGTGCACACATTTATTGACTAAAACATGACATTAGTCTACAAATTTATGACTTTGTTTACTTTTATTACTAATGTTATGTTTTGAAATAAATAGAATGACGTTGAATGTCATTGTCAACTTTTAATTACTATGTTGATCAGCAAGAGATTAAAAGGGGTCAGATAAATATTATAGACTGTCAAATATAAAATCCGTATCCCATATTTCACAAATTAAGGATTTATAAATAATAGCCCCCTATCCCTCTTTCCATCCTTTAAGTCAGAAGCGTTTGTCTCCCTTGCCCTGCTAATCCCAACTGGAGCACTTGTTCTTTATTTAGAAACACTTCCCAGGGCACTTGTCGGCGAGGAATGGTGATAATAAAGGATCTCAGAAATTACATGGGAGTCAAGTTAAATTCGCTTCTATGGTAAGCACACATGCGTATTCCGCTACTTAACAAATCAGATATTTGATTTATGTAATTTTTAAGTAGTTATGAATAAGATTGTATGTGTAATTAAGGTAAAATATGCTCCGACAAAGAGGGTCGTCTCGCCCCTTGTCAGCCATTAATGTTCGATAAGGAAAACAAGGGTTCAATACCTATTTTTGATCTTGAAAACCATATTTAACGCAATGCCTGTGCAGATTTAAAAATTTAATGTAAGATGAAGTCATAAAATAATCGTATATTGTTTTAATTTCCCTAATTTTTGGAAATTTCCTTTTGTGTACGGTCTGTGACCTCGTTAAGGGCAGTGGGTATTATAGGAATAAATTAGTACCGTGACCTACGATAGGTGGCGCAGCGAATCAGATTTAAGGACAAAGGTAAATACTACACGTGGTTAGATAAAAATAGACGCAATTATTTGTTATTCAATTCTAATTAAAGTAATAATTTACAATATTTTTATTGTTTGATTATGTAACACTGCCATTTGTTTGTGGTCTTGATGAAAGTTAAAAATTAACATATATAGGAATTGCATATTTGGGTTTAAATGTATTTTCCACATTTTCTACAGTTTGAAATATACATGTATCATACATTTCATATTAACAGAGACATACACATGTCTCTAATATTAAAGGCTCCTCTAATTTTTTTCTCATTATAAGAAATTACCCAGTTATGGCTTTTAAATAGATTTCAATAATCTATTTTTAATTGATATTTTAAAGTGCCATAGTTTAAGGTGGTACATACATACCCTTAGCCAGGGGGGTTCGGAACAAATAAGCACTGTTTTATTCAACGTTCTGTTCGAATTGTGACTGTTAAAGTCAAGTTTGTGAGTCCAAATACCCCCCTTGAAAATTTGTGGCTACAGGCCTGACATATTGACTAATATAACTGTTTGATATCCCACCTGAAAATAACAAACAAAATATATTCCTGTAAACAAAAAGAGTTTTTATTAGATAAATCTTGGAAAATTTTATAGAATTATTTTAAAATGTCTTTATACCATTTTAGTATAACTTATTATGGAAAGGGTTATTATTTTTTCTGTAATGATAAATAATATACCAATTTTATATTCAAATTGTAATTTAAAAGATGTTTGTCAAAATGATATCAATTTAAAATAAAAGTTAAAGACAGAAAAGAAGTCATGTTTAAAATGAAATCCATACATGTACATAATTTGTTTATATAAGTCATACCACTAAAAGTATAAAATAAAAACAAAAAAATATATACGTATAATGTATAGCTTCTGTCATCATGGTCATGACTGTGCTGGATAAACTTAAAACAAAACAAATGAAATTATTTAGAATTTTTATGCATTTTTTTTTTTTTTTTTACAATCAATGCATTTGAATGGAGACATATGGTTGGAATTCCCACTTTCTACTAGGTTTAGAACCCCCTTCTAAAAATAGGTGGAGCCGCCCCTGGGGTTCATACATAATTGACCCATTCTTTATGTTTCTGTCCGAAGACAGGAGTCTGTAGTTCATTGTGGTTCTCATTGGGGTCTAAGCGTGACGCAGGATTGCCGATTTTTTGTAAGCATGACACATGAAAGTCAAATTATTTTGTTGTGAAAACAGGAAATGAGGTTTTAGCGGGACCTGGGAAATGACAAAACAGTAAGCGGGATCCGGGATTGGACCCCCATGAGACCCTCTTCATTATACATGTAGCTTGTCATTTGTTCTTGTCTGTTTTATTTGTTTTTTTGTCGTTTTATTGGTACATACAAGAATTTGTATAGTAAGACTTTACAAATCCTTGGTATATATGTATGTTATAAATTAGGCTGTGAGTTTTCTCAATTGAATTGTTTTCAGTGGCGGATCCAGAAAGTTTTATAAGTGGGGCCCACTGACTGCCTAAGAGGGGGGCCCACTCCAGTCATGCTCCAGTGATTCCTTACAAAAAATGTATATAACCAAATTTTTCCTTGGAAAGGAGGGCCAAATCCCCCTGCCCCCTTTCCTTAATTTGCTTTGGTTTTATATTTTACATGTCAGGTCCTTTTATCATGTTTATATGGTGTCTTTTTTATCAATTGTTTATGGCTTTTCATGGTTTCCTATAATTTGAATGCTGGGGCATGGTAACAGGTTGTCTAATTGGCAATCATACCCCTCCTCCTTATGTTTATATGTTAATAATATATACATTATTAATGGTTGTATCATTACATCCATTTGAATTTTAGGGGAAGGGGGGCTAGGATGAAAAAATTCTCACATCTTTTTGTTTGACCTAAACTACCCTGTACAAGTAAATAATCAATGTTTTTTTTTTATTTTAGATAACAATTGTCATGGTATAAAGTAACCAATATATGCTGGAGCCGATCACTTAACTAGTATACAAGATGGATAACTCAGACGATTACATTAAATCGGCCGTCGAAAGTGAAATTACTCGAATGTTGGCAAAAAATGCTATGTCCACTGTGAAAAGTACTAGTACTGTCAGAAATAACCAGCCTAAAATTAAACAGGAACCTCTAGATGAAGATGAGATGGGGGTAGACCCAAATAGTCACGGAATTAAAATTGAGAAAATGGATGAGGATGAAGATAATTTAGATGGAATAAGTATACAAACAGAGCAGAGAACTAAAACAGGGCCAAATTCTAGCAAGTACTCTGTCAAAGTCGTCACAAAATACATGTGTCGATATTGTGCGAGGCAGTTCGATTCTCCCGATGAAATGCAGGAACACATTGCTTCACATGCACGTGGAAAATCAAACCAATGTCACTCCTGTTATGTTTGTTCAAAGACCTACTCAACTCCATCAAAACTTCAGCGCCATGTGCGTGTTCATAGTGGTGAACGTCCGTATGCTTGTAACATTTGTGGTAGACGTTTCACACGCTCTGATCATGTCAAACAACATTTAAAAGTTCACATGCCACAGAAGCAGAGAAACCAGTGTCGTCTTTGTAGTCAGAAGTTTCTCCGTAGACAAACTCTGCATTCTCATCTTCAACAGTCACATGGTGTGTCTACTGTCTATACATGTCACAGATGCGGTGAAGCATTTGACGAAATAACCAAACTTCATGCTCATAAAAATCTACACATCTCGATCTACGGGAAAAATGAAGGGCCTGCTGTAGAAGGTGGAATGGTTATTAAACAAGAACCGGGAGAGAATGGTGACCAAACTACACCCATGATTGGTTTGGCTAAATTCAGTCTTGGTCCCCAACCTGCACCAGATGACTTACTCAAAGTAGTGAATGCAGCCCAAGGTGGAAACAATGGCTACACTAATAAAATGGATGGATTCTCAGTGTCGGATGAAACACACAGGTTAATAATAGATAATACTATGTAATATATTTATGACACAATATTTTTTTTAATGGAATATGGCTTAAATCTGTTGGACCAGTATTTACCTCCAAATTTTTTTTTTTTTCTAACATCATGGACATTGAAAACAAAATAATTTTATATTATACGAAAGTGATGCAGCAACCTACTGACATATTAAAGGAAAAAGTACAAAATGTATGATGGTTTTAATACAAAAATAGCTTAAAATTTTAAGACATTGAAAGACAACATTGATAATACTTTTCATTACATTATGCTATATGTTTCGTTTATTTTTTCAGGTTGGCAGTAGCTCTTCCAAAACAAGGAGCACAGTTAGAGAAACCACAAGTGGCCACATACAGCTATCCCATAAAATATGCCCGATCTCCTCCGCCACAGGAGATGCAGGAAGAGAATTACCAGGCAGATACCTTGTCTGATGGAATGAACATGTTTATACTCCCGTCTCATATTAAAAAGGAACCAGAAAGTCCGGAATACAGTATGGATTACTCATACAAGGCAGACGATACTAATTCATCTTATGTTGATGATATCGCAGGAGAAAATCAAGAGGAGGAAGATGAGGATGAGTATGATGAGGACCAAGATGACTCAAAAACAGGGAATCTTGGTGAAAACGCAGTTCAGAATTTGTTAACAGGGCCTCCAGCGGAAAACAAAGGTATTAAAATGAAACTTTTCGGTCCTGCTAGTTATAAAGCTGCAATGAGAAACAAAATAGCCATGAAAATACCGACTCCTCGGCTGAGACAAATGCAGAATCCTATGATACGGAGTGCCACCATGGCTTCAAAAACAGACAACATCAATAGTAATCTAGAAGCCAAAAACTTTTCTCCTTACATAGTTGGAACAGCCAGCCTTGGACCAGGCCAAACTGTGTCTCCTGTCCAAGAAACAATCTCTAAAGAGAAGGAGAAGAAATTAAGTAAATGCGAGCATTGTTGTATTTGGTTTGAGGATTATACCATGTGTTTGTTACACAACTCGCTCCACTCTGCTGACGACACCGACCCATTCACATGCAGAAAATGTATGAAAAAACTTGGCAACCGTTTAGAATTCACTGCACATCTAGTATGGCATCTTGAACCAGATATGGACAGTTAAAAGCGTGGCATCTTTAGCCACAAATGGACAGTTAAAAATGTGGCATCGTTAGCCAGACATGGACAGTTGAAAATGTGGCATCTTAAGCTAAATCAGCCAAAAGCATTTAAATAATACAAAAACATTGATTTATATTGTATATGTTCGCTGTTTTATTCAAAATGATATATTTGTATATTTATCATGTATGTAATTTAATCAGAGGTATTACATATGTATGTCTAGTACATGTGTAATACTAATCTAGGTTAATTTTGTTAATTCAATATTTGTACAGAACTTTTGAATGAAATTATTTATACATGTATTGTCATTTTTTTACCCTCTTAATTGAATTGTTAATTGGAATCAAATGATAGCTTAGGTCAAAAGGTCAACATATGTTCTTAAACATTAAGCAAGTATCTGCACAAAATATCATGGTTGAATTATCTTAAGGTGGTATCCAACACCTTGACTAAATTAATTTGGCTCGTTTAATTTTCATAAAATTTTGACAAAATATTTACTTTGACCGTTTGAAAAAAATATAAAATTTTCAAAAAACTTGAACCAATCACTTTTTATTGGATATAGAGCAGTTTGACAAACACTAACATGACTAATTTAGATCATTTAGAAGCTTATATTAATCTTTCCTTAATTAATGAACATGATTAAAATATTTAGCTGATTTTACAGAGTTATCTCCCTGTAGTGTTGGGTACCACCTTAGACAATTACTTCAAGCTGTAATTTTTTTTCAAGAGACTCTCAAATGGGTTTTCCTTTAACATTGAAGTTTTCCAAAGAACAAAATCATGAAAACATTGTGTAATACAATGTACATCTACAGGTTATATGTTTAATTTGAATATATATACAAATTAATTAAAGTTGGGGAAACTCTGATTGAAGCTTTATGCATTGAACAGTCATCTTTTATCGAGGAATTTTGTTTTTATACAAATAAATTGCTTTGACTCTTAACTTTTATAAGACAAACCCAAGTTTTTTTCTGCAGTAAATGCATTTTATTGAACAAGATTTTTTTTTATGAAAGTTGAAAAAAGTTTGTCCAGGGACCGTCTCTCCCCCCCAAAAAAAAGAAAAGAAAAAGTGGGGATAGTAGATAGGGTCATTGCATTATTTATTATTACTACATGTGCTTTTAAAAAATGGGCAACATTGAATTTTAAACTAAATCACTTTGTATGTTCTGTAGATGAGATATCTTTTGACATTTGAGGACCCTAAACAGACCATAACATATGGTCTGAAAATTGTCAAAAAAATCATAAGGACCTTAAAGCTACAGTTCCACAGCTACTGTACATGGACCTACTTAAAAAACAATTATTTAATAGGTCACAGATTTTATATGCTACTTGTTGACTTTAAATTACATATATATATATATTGTTGGCTTAATGTATTTATCATGTTGATTGTTAAAACAGAATACAATGGAATAGTAAATTTTAATAAACATTTTTGTTGTTAAAATGGGATATATATGTAAATTTTGTTGGACATATTGTGAAGTAACTGTTATTAATCACTGCAATTTTTTATAAGATTTGAAACTTTACAATTTTACAGAGAATTTATTTTTTTTGTACAACAGCTATTGATTGTTTGGTTTTATTGATTGTTTGGTTTTATTGATTCTTCAAATAAACATGGAAAAGTTGGAAGAACCTAAAGGTGATTCCCAATAGATTTTATATAATTTGAAAACATCTACACTGTTAAAAAACCAATTGTCTGTGGTAAATTTTGCAGATTCTGGTGACTTGCTGCTATCTTTAAACTTGGTATAAGACAATTTTTGAGATTTCAAAGAGGAAAATATGAATAACAATTTATAAACACTACACTTTAAACATTAAAGAAAAAAAATACTTCTTTCTTTGGCCACGGTTTTTTAATTTGTTGGTTTACGGATTTTCCCCATGAAAAAGTCGGGTCGGTCGGTCGGGAAAAAAAAGAAAAAAAAATATCTTTCAAGACAGAAAAAAAAATGCAAAATAAATATACATTTCACCATTCTAACAAAATGTTTTTTATGCTATTTTGTCATCATTTCAAATTTTAGTTCGATGAAATATTCTTGCTCAGCTGTCATAAATATCGCATGACATTGTCTAATGATTTGCCGTAAAAAAGGGGGGTGTTCACAGACAAAGACGAAATTAAATCGTCTTTTCACAAACAAGAAAAACAAATTCGCGTAGCTCTTAATCAATTCCAGAAAACTTGGTGAGTAATGATCTTCAAAAACGAAAACTGATAAAGAAAAAAATGTAAAAAACGTCGTACGAAAATAAGTTTCAACACACGTGTCAAAAACGTAATAGACTCGTCCATGGAAAAAACGAGAATATCTGGTTTATAATCTAGTGTCATGCATTCCCGTTTTTTATCCAAATGGACGATATTTTTTTTTTTATTATCCATGAAACAAGAAAATTCTAAATGACTTGTTGATATTCAGAATTTTACTTCCAAGGTGCTTTCCACCTGTCCACATTTGGACAAGTCTATTTCTATGAGATTATGCATCTTACAGACTGATGACAAATAAGGGAAACGAACTTATTGTGTAATGGGTTTTAAACACAGATTTCGTTCCGCAAAATTATTTGCGTAAACGACATTTTAAGGTCAGTTATAATTGATTTGTCTATTTTTAGAAACGTAAACTGGAAGTTTTATTTTTTCACAACAGAGAGTGTTATCAATTTTGTTAGTGATTCATGCATTTCATTTCATAAAAAAAGAATCATTTAATTATTTTTCAGGGATAATGTATTTGTTTGGGTCGGCGGGAATAAAAAAGCATGAAAAGTCAATTTTATTTTTATTCTAGGAATCGGCAAAATCGGGTCGGCGGATCCGTAAACCAACAAATTAAAAAATCCTGGCCTTTGTTGTTAGAATTTTTTTACATGCAGGTCATAACAGTTATTGTTGTTTTAATGTACATAAATAACCATAGTAACTGTAATTTTGTCAATACATATTTCCATAGTTACTCAAACTGTTTTGTGATAATTGGACATTGTGATGTAAAGAAAATGTTGATCAGTTTTTTTATGCAGTGAACTTTCTTATGTAGAAGAACAGCACAAGAACTTAAATATTTTAATTAAGAAAATGTTGTTCAATGTATCAAAACATGTGGTGTTGGAAAATTAAACTTATGAATCAGGAATTATCTCCCTTTGATAAATAAAAAGAGGGAAACTTCTCTTTCAATTGGAATTTAAAATTAGCAATGTTACTTTTCTTTGATAAGACCATGCTAATACATGTATATGGTATCTGGTAGAGATTTGTCTCATTGGCAATCAAACAACATATTATTTCCAATGCTAAAAATCGTCAAAAACTTACAATGTTAATTAATATATTCAAAGGCAGATCCGTTTGAAATGCTTAAATTATCGCTGAGCTAACTAATTAGACAAAAAAGTAATGTACAATTTTGAATCCAATTTTTTTTTAATTGAGAGCACTATTAAAGTAATGTTGGTTCAGATTGTTCAATATATATATATATATATATACAAGTAAAATAATAAGATCTGTTAAAAAGAATAAAGAAAAACTAGACTTAAAAAATGAAGAACAGAAAATTTTGGGATACTTTATAAATATAAAATTTTAAATTATATATAAAGAATAGAGAATAATGGGCAAAATTGATAGAGGAAGAAGAAAAAAAATTAAAGACTGATCAATGAAAAAATGATGGACCCTCCTTTCCAGACTTTTATTGATAATCATTGATAATTTGAAGTTAAATTGATTATCTGTCTATAAGTAATTCTTTCCATCACTACCCATTAAAGATATAAAAATGTTACTTTTATTTATTTTTACATGGTACTTTCATCCAAATTTGATAAAAGATGGGCATGTAAGAACTGGGAAAAATTATAGGATCTCTACTATACAAGGAGAGATAACTCTAACTTAATATTTTACTTTCTTGTCTCCTTATTTAAGAATGCATAAAAAAATTGCAGCTTTATTTTATAATATAATATGTTAATAATTTTATAATTGTTGTTGAATCAAATGTCCTTGTTTGATGTTTTAAGGACAGGAATATAAAGGAGCAACCAGGCTGTTGTAGGTATATGTTAACAAGTAATATTGTATTTTATACATGTACTTGTATAGGAAATTCACTTTAGGAATATGTTAACACATGTTGTTGTATTTTATATTTGTATAGGAAACTGACTTTAGGAATATGTTGACACTTGTGTTGTTGTTTTTTATACTTGTATAGGAAATTGACTTTAGAGTGCTGCTTTTTTGGCTTTATCTATTTTCTTTTTCAAAAATAAATTGCAATATTATGTAGTTTTATTTTATTTTGATTTTTCATATTAAACTGTAATTATCCAATAACAGGTACATGTAGTACATCATGACAAAACATTTGGTCTGAAAGTGAGGATTCTTTCATATGAGTTAATATGTTTGCTGATGTTTTGGCATGCGGTCTATATACTTCAGAGACATTGCAAAGAACTTGAAGTTTCATGCTTTTTCACCACTTTTAAGCTCATAAGGCTTAGAGGTTTAAATGAGCTATAACCACCACTATTCCTTGATGCTAATTATAAAAATCTCTGAAACTATACTGGGACCAAACTTAAAATGACTGCTTGAAACAAAATCATAGGGATATTGTCATGATTACCCTGTGAGTAATATTATAATTATATTTGGTATATGGGATCCTTGCAAGGTCTACATGTCTGTCAGACAGCATTTATCTCACCTCCAACTCATTTTATGAATCCACTTTCAAGGTTAAGTTTGAATGGTCAAGTCCCCATCTCATATATTATCAGCAAAAGGTCAACTGTATTGGGTGTATGTAATTATTGTAAGGTGTACATGTCTGTTTGGTAGAGTTTGACCTTATTTTTATGGTTGATTGGTCATTGTTCATTTTTCAAAGTTATATCTGTTTCTCAGACAAGTAATATTTCAACTCTATTTGGTGTATGGAATGATTGTATGGTGTAAGTGAAGTCTGTGTTGTCTGGCATGGTTCATATGACCCTGACCCCATTTTATATTGTTCAATTGTCAAAGTTAAGTTTCTATATTATGCCCGTTTTTCTTATTGTACATGTACATGGAAAACAATATACTGACTATAATTGATGTATGGTAATATGAGGCAGGCATTACTTGTAAATGGGGACGAAGTCTGTATGAATTATTTTTTTGTAACTTAATTATTTGTCAAAAAAAAAAGAAACGGAAATACCGTAACGTTTCCGAGTTTGGTTCTGTTGTTAGGGATTTTAGTTGTGACGTTATATAAATTATGACGTCATATGCAATGTAAACAAAGAAACGCTATCATTAGGTAACGTTTTTTCATATCAAGGAATTATTAAAAATGAAATTGGTATTGCACGTTTCTTCCTATTTTATACTAGACTGATAAATATATATTTTACTCAAAGTTTCATACAAACAAGACCGGAAAAAGGAATTATATTGTACATTTCTGCGCAGGTCCGGGATTTCAAAACATGACATAAAAAAAATTGAACGATTTTGAGTTTATTAGTACAATGAAAAATTCGGGAAATTTTCCCGAATTTTTTTTTTTATTGAATTTTCTACTGTTATTGGGGACTTCGTCCCCATATGATTATAAGGTGTCTGGTAGGGTTTCTCATACCTTGACCTCATTTACATGGATCACTGATAATGTTAAGTTTAAATGATACTAGTAGTGAAACCTTTAAATTACACTTTCAACAAAAGTTCAACCATGATAAGCAAAGTGATCAGCAGGTGAGACAGCTCAGAGTGATCAGTCTTGTTTAAAAAAAACCACACCAAATTGTAAACCTAGCCAATAATGTAGGAGGAGTTGAGAACACCATTTTTTTTACAGCAAATATGAAAGACCATTTTTGTGTTTTTCCTAATGAATAGCAGAAAACTCTGAATTACTATTATTATAAGCAAGATAGGATTTACAACTAGATCAACATTATGAAATCTTTAATTGACCATTATAAGAGTTAGTTCCCATAGAGAAACTCTAAATATCACAAATGATCAGCAAAGAACAATCTAAAAATAATTGAATATGGTTGAAATCTTCAGTGTACACATTATAAGCTTAGTTGTCATTGAATAACAATGTTTATAAAGATTTCCTAAACTGTTGGAACCAAAACTCCCAAAATCAATCCCAACCTTCCTTTTGTGGTCATAATCCTTGTGTCAAAATTTCATAGATTTCTATATACTTAAACTAAAGTTATAGTGCGAAAACCAAGAAAATGCTTATATGGGCCCTTCATGGCCCCTAATTCCTAAACTGCTGGGACCAAAACTCCCAAAATCAATCCCAACCTTCCTTTTGTGGTCATAAACCTTGTGTTAAAATTTCATAGATTTCTATTAACTTATACTAAAGTTATAGTGCGAAAACCAAATGTCTTCGGAAGACGACACAGACGACGACGTCAATGTGATACCAATATACGACCAAAAAAATTTCAACTTTTGCGGTCGTATAAAACTTAAGAATCTGAATACACAGTTAGATTTGGCATATCAAAGAACCGCAATAATTCATTTTTTTATGAAATCAAACGAAGTTTAATTTTGGTCCCTTTTGGTCACTAATTCGTTTTTTGTGGTCATAAACCTTGTGTTAAAATTTCATAGATTTCTATTAACTTATACTAAAGTTATTGTGACCATAAAAGGAAGGTTGGGATTGATTTTGGGAGTTTTGGTCCCAACAGTTAAGGAATAAGGGGCCCAAAGGGTCCAAAATTAAACTTTGTTTGATTTCATCAAAAATTGAATAATTGGGGTTCTTTGATATGCCAAATCTAACTGTATATGTAGATTCCTAATTTTTGGTCCCGTTTTCAAATTGGTCTAGATCTACATTAAGGTCCAAAGGGTCCTTCGGGTTCTTTGATATGTTGAATCTAAAAATGTACTTAGATTTTTGATTATTGGCCCAGTTTTCAAGTTGGTCCAAATCGGGGTCCAAAATTAAACTTTGTTTGATTTCATCAAAAATTGAATAATTGGGGTTCTCTGATATGCTAAATCTAACTGTGTATGTAGATTCTTAATTTTTGGTCCCGTTTTTAGATTGGTCTACATTAAAATCCAAAGGGTCCAAAATTAAACTAAGTTTGATTTTAACAAAAATTGAATTCTTGGGCTTCTTTGATATGCTGAATCGATAGTTTTGGAATAAGGGTACGGGACATGTTAAAAAAAAAAATTTCATTTTTTTCTCATTTCAGATTTCATAAATAAAAAGAAAATTTCTTCAAATATTTTTTTAGGGGAATAATATTCAACAGCATAGTGAATTGCTCAAAGGCAAAAAAAATATTTTAAGTTCATTAGACCACATTCATTCTGCGTCAGAAACCTATGCTGTGTCAACTATTTAATCACAATCCAAATTTAGAGCTGAATTCAGCTTGAATGTTGTGTCCATACTTGTCCCAACTGTTCAGGGTTCAACCTCTGCGGTCGTTTAAAGCTGCACCCTGCGGAGCATCTGGTTTCAATGTATCAGGTAGATTAGACAATTGGTTGAACTATATTTGATATATAGAACTATTAAGAGTTATACATGTCTGTCTGGCAGAGAACTTATGACCTTGATCTCATTTTCAATGTTCAATCGTTATTTTTTTGGTTTTCTTATGTTTCCAGGTACATTAATCAATAGGTCAACTACATTTGATGAATGAAATATTTGTAAGGTATGTCTGTATGGCTGGGTTCACTTGACCTTCACCCCCTAATTAGTACTTGATTATGGTTCAAGAAAAAGCATGCAACTTTGATTGATAATTGTCTCATTGGAAATCATACCACATCTTCTAACTTTTTTAATAAGACATTTCAGGGTGTGCAAACTTGTTTAAACCTTGAGGACCAGAAAAGTACTAAGGTGTTTTAGCCCAGATTTTTTGTCAATGTATATGTATTGTCATCTGATTCAGTCATGAATGCAATTGTAAGGTGCAGTTTTCTATGCTTTCAAACTATTTATATTTGAATCCATCCTAGTTTTCTAACTACAACTGAAAACTTCATGTGACATATACCATGTAAACTATTGGTGACATATAGAAAATTGAACTCCATAAAATTTGAACTTGGGTCAATTTTCCAACCAGGGGTCAAATGTGGAAAACAATAGGACCAGAGTGGTGTTGTTTTTAATCTGTCCTACATTATTCTTATTTAACATTGTATCCTTTGAATCTCTGTTTTAACATCGTGACAGCTGTCAAATTGGATATCAATATTTTAGAAGTATAGATGTTTAAAATTATAAACATGATGGAGAGATCTAACACAGGATATATTCCAAAATAACTGATACCAGACTCAACTTATATAAAAAATTAGATGATTGCCAATAAGACAAATCTCCACAAGAGACCAAAATAACACAGAAATTAACAACTATAGGTCACCGTACGACCTTCAATAATGAGAAAAGCCCATACCTCATAGTCAGCTATAAAAGGCCCCGAAATGACAATGTAAAACCATTCAAACGAGAAAACCAGGGCCTAATTTATGTAAAAATTGAACAAACAAATAAGTTTACTGATTCTGTATATAATGATTTTAAATAAAAAGAAATAACAAGTTGTTAGTTGTAGTACATTTATCAAAGTCAGGTAAAATCATTGGACTTCCCAGTGTATATTTCATTTAGATCAAGAAATTGAACTTTGTCAATTTTTTGCCATGGACATCACATATAAAACCTGAAGATTCACAATGTTTCAAACAAATAAATGTAGGATACCCCAGTACATCACTAAGCAGTACTTTACTCTCCTTTCCATCTTTTGATATAACTATTATTCTATGAGAGTTCTGGTCTGCTACAATAATGTTACCATAAGTATCTGTACAAAGTCCTCGTGGTTGTGATAAATCCTGTGTATATTGCCAGATCTGTTGACCTGATCCATCAACACAGTATACTGCTTTACCATGATAGTCACTATAGATTACTCTGTCATTACAATAAACAAGGTGTAGCAGGTTTGATTCACACTCAACTTGTATTGACTTTAGTGTATTTCCTTCTAAGTCTATAATACGGATTTCATCTTTAATCAAACCTACAACAAGAGAATTATCTGATGATGATAATCCATAGCAATATTTGTCTAAAGTGATAACTTTGGTAACTGTTTCATTCTCCATATTGAAGATCTTAATGGCTTTCTCAAAAGGATAAGTTATGGCTATAGTGATCTGATTGATCTGTGTAACACTGAAGGCATCACCAGGTATAGGTAAGTTTTTCAGTAGTTTGCCATCAGGAGTAAGTAGGTTAACTTTGTCATACATTTCCACTATTATAAGTCTTCCATCCATCAGCCAAATCATGTCACTTATACTTCCCATGTTGATCTTTATATTTTTCTCAATGTTGATGGTCATGTTGTTTATGTTTGATTGTTCTTGTGATTCTACTTGTGCTTCCCTTCTAACACCTGTTTCTGTATTCAAATCCATATCTGATTTCACAACAGTTAATTCTCCTAAGGATCCTAACTTTTTTATTATCTTTTCTGTTTCATTGTTTTTCTCCATTTTGATGTTAAATTCTTTTGCCCTGTCGTCTTTGTCCAGATCATCTATGTACCGTTGGCATTGATGTACTTGTTGTTCAATCTGATGTACACCTAGAAATGATTTGAGTTTTGAGGCATGGGGTATGACTGTATGTAGTTGGTCTTGCATTTTCTTTAAGTTTTTCTGTTTTCCTTCAATTTCAGCTATTAAATCTGTGGCTTTGGATTTTTCCTGATTCAAGATGGTATCTGCTTCTTGGTAGATCTTCTTCTCTAGGTGGGTTAAATGTTCATCTATTTCATTGCGTATTTTTACAATGAATTCCTTAATGCTTTCATGTTCTTGTTCTCCTCTTTTAATGTTTTGTGATTTGTTATTTACAATTTTATCTAAGATATGTAAGATGGAATTGACATCTTTCCCTACTGATTTTTTCTTTTTTTCAATCTTGGTTATTTTCACAATGCTAGCTAAACTTTTTATTCCCATACACTTTGAATGACTATTGGAAATACATTCATCACAGCAAGGCATTAAATGACTCGGGCAATATAAGTTGAGCTGTTGACCATGTTTGTCACATTCTGTTTTGATAGCTCGGTCAGAAGGGTTATAACTTTTAATATCAACAGTCGTATGATCACGTGACAATCTATATCTTTTGTGATGACCAGAACATGTTGAACACAATCCTTCATCACAGTTGTAACACCAGATGTCAGCTTTAGTTGTAACTTTTCCTTCTATACAAGGTCCACATGGAATAGGTTTACTGGATGCCATGACCTGAAAATTTCCAAGATAGAAATTATTTTGCATTCTTGCCAAGGTCCAAATAGTTAATGAGGCGTTAATGGTGATTGGATAATGATATTTGGCCAGAAATGACCAATGTAAAAAAAATCAAAGGAGAAAACTTAACAAACTGATTTATGGACAAAAAATGAACGAAAGCCAGTAACCCTACCGTCCCTACTTTTTCAGCTTCAAAATAGCCTACCCTAAAGATTTTTTTGTCATTTTTCATTAAGCACTGTTAAAAGTCAGAATGTTGCTCCCATAGACTCGATGTAAAAAAAAAACATAAAATAAAAAAAAAATCCCTACCTACCTACCCTAACTTCTTTTCAGATGTAACTGGAACCACACATACTTTTTTATTTGGCCTAATGTACAACAAACTCCAGTCACTTAATTACAGGCTCCTGACTAGGGACAGGGACTTGTTGAATGATTCAATGTTTGTCATTTGTTGCTGTATATTTTATTTGTTTATCTTGCATTGATTCACCCTGTTGTATTGGCCACTAGCTGTGCTTCTTGTTAATTACATACAACACAATTAATTTGAATATATAATTCTCAATCACACAGGTAAAAATGATGTATGACATTGTGTTTATAAAGGAGTTAGTACGGTAAAGGCAATATTTGGCCCTGATTATAAAGTTTAATGTTACAAGACAAAAAAATGTTTTAAAAAGTTGACTTGGAGACGTGCAAGAAAGTTAAATAGAACTATTTTTGTCAAAGATCGTAGGCGTCGACAAACTAAATATTAAAAAAAGACATGAAATATCCTTACACACATTATTTTAAAAGATCTTTGTTTTCCATTTATGCCCTCTATATATATATCCCTTATGAAAAGAGAAACATTGCTGCAACCTTGCAGTAAGGTTGCGGCAACCTTGCGGCAATCTTTTTAGTTTGCCAGAAGACCTGAAAGTTGTTCACCAGTGTTCGCCGCTAGCAGCTACCTTTCGGCAAACATATGTAAAAGTTTGCCGCAAGGTTGCCGCAAACTCTTAACTTTCTTAAATTTGAAGGAAATTTGTAAACAAACTTTAAAGGAGTCCTAAAGTTTGCTGGAACTTCGCCGCAAACTTTATAGCATACTGAGCATGCTCCCTGCACTAAAATCAGACTTCCTGCTTCTTTGAATTTGAAATAGGAGGGAGTTTTTAATGTTGATGTTTTCATGTTAAAAGTAAATGGATGTTATATACATGATATATGATAGATGTCTGAGTTATATATGATTCAATTAGTTCCTGGAACAGGCCATGCATCATTGATCATCTCTTTGTAAGTTAATTTAGACAGTTTTTGCATGTTAATTTGCTATTATTGGTACAAAAAGTATGTCAAAGAACCCCCATTTTGAAATAACGATTGTGCTACACTCTTATTGCCCTTAGAGAAATATCATTACAGTTGTAATCTTAAACTTTGTGGATAATGATGTTTTGCAGGAAAGGTCTTCAAAACAATTTGTAATTCTATATTGTTTAATCACATTTGTCAGATTTATATATTTTAGATATGATTTTATGGTTAATGTTGTAATGCCTTAATCATGTTAATCCCAGTTTCTTTATAATTGGCCTTATAAAGATCTGTTCTTGATTTTTTCATACATATATGAATCTGTTTTAAAGAAATTAATCAGCTCATTCTGAATTATGCACTGAGTAAATTAATAAATATACATGTACCTACATTGTTTTTATTGTGGTCACAACTTTTATTTCTCTCTTTCACATTTCTTTAAAAATGTAATTTAATCAGAAGGTGAGCAGGTAAATATCAGTTATTGGTCATAATAATTAATTTTGATCCACATGTGCATCATTTTGAATAAGACGTACAGTTTTGAAAAATTAACATATAAAGGTAGTCATAGGGCATCATTATCACTTGATTTGCCAGAAGTTCACCGCAAACTATATAAGGCTTTGAAAGTTTGCCGGAAGTTCACCGCAAAATTGCCAGAAGTTCGCCACAAACTATATATAAGGCTATCAGAGTTCGCCAGAGGTTCACCACAAATATTCGCCAGAAGTTCACCACAAACTATATAAGGCTATCAAACATTGCGGCAAGTCTGCCACAACCTTCATTTGCATGGTAAAAAGTCGCGGTGAAGTTGCCGCAAACTATTTGCAGCAACCTTACCGCAGTGTTTGCGGCAAATCTGCTGCAACAGTTCGCCAGAAGGCTGATTTTTCAGTAAGGATATGTTTCCTGTCCAATAATCTATGGAAATTTTGCCATTTTCATTTATTTTTTTGTGGAAAATCAATATTAGTACAACTTGTTACATCATTATAAAACACAGAAACGTAAATTTTCAACAAAATGGCTTATTTGTATTAGCTATAATTTATTGTGATATTGCTCAATAAATCCTAACTTGAAATTTACGCTAAAAAAGGGGGACATTTTAGGACCTTACTGAACCTACTCCTTTTAACAAAAAGACATATTTTTTACAATGTATGCACATAGGTTACATACACATTACCCTGCATTTTATACCTATAGCTAGTCATTAAATAAAATATTAATTTAACCAGATACCTGTTGATTTCGTTATGACAAAAGTTTAGTTCTCTTTCACCGTTTGTTCAATGTCAACCAACAAGGAAGTTATTTAGGTCACATGCCTATACTTGATTCAAGTTAACTTATCAGTAAATATTTAAATGACATGCAAAATAACTGATCCAAATAATAAAAGCTAAAAATAGACATCAGTGGGATTTAAATTTTCTATTAAGGAAAATTGTTATTCTTGTTTAAAATTGATTCTACATACAGAAAGAGGGGGGGGGGGGGGGGGGCATTATTTGCTATTTCTATTTACTATATATTTCTGATAAATTTTTTCAATCAACTGATCAATGTGCATTAGAAAATTAAAACAAATGAATACATCAGTATTAGGGAAAATTGGTATACTTGTTTAAAATTGATTCTACATACAGAAAGAGGGGGGGGGGGGGGGGGGGGGGGGGGGGGGGGGGGGTGGAGGCATTATTTGCTATTTCTATTTACTATTTCTGATAAAAAAATTTAATCAACTGATCAATGTGCATTAGAAAATTAAAACAAATGAATACATCAGTATTAGGGAAAATTGGTATACTTGTTTAAAATTGATTCTACATAAAGAAAAGTGGGGGGGGGGGGGGGGGGGGGGGGGGCATTATTTACTATTTCTGATAATTTTTATACGACCGGTCCGCAAAAATAGAAATTTTTTTTGGTCGTATATTGGTATCACGTAGGCGTCGTCGTCTGAGTCGTCGTTGTCGTCAGAAGACATTTGGTTTTCGCACTACAACTTTAGTATAAGAAAATAGAAATCTATGAAATTTTAACACAAGGTTTATGACTATAAAAAGGAAGGTTGGGATTGATTTGGGGAGTTTTGGTCCGAACAGTTTAGGAAATTAGGGCTAAAAAGGGCCCAAATAAGCATTATTCTTGGTTTTTCGCACAAATAACGTTAGTATAAGTAAATAGAAATCAATGAAATTAAAAAACACAAGGTTTATGACCACAAAACGAAGGTTAGGATCGATTTTGGGAGTTTTGGTCCCAACAGTTTAGGAATTAGGGGCCAAAAAGGGCCCAAATAAGCATTATTCTTGGTTTTTGCACCATAACTTTAGTATAAGTTAATAGAAATCAATGAAATTTAAACACAAGGTTTATGACCATAAAAGGAAGGTTGGGATTGATTTTGGAAGTTTTTGGTCCCAACGGTTTAGGAAAAAGGGGCCAAAGGGTCCAAAATTAAACTTTGTTTGATTTCATCAAAAATCGAATAATTGGGGTTCTTTGATATGCCGAATGTAACTGTGTGTGTGGATTCTTAATTTTTGGTCCGGTTTTCAAATTGGTCTACATTAAGGTCCAAAGGGTCCAAAATTAAACTTATTTTGATTTTAACAAAAATTGAATCCTTGGGGTTCTTTGATATCCTGAATCTAAACATGTACTTAGATTTTCCATTATTGGCCCAGTTTTCAAGTTGGTCCAAATCGGGGTCCAAAATTATTGTTTGTTTGATTTCATCAAAATTTGAATAATTGTGGGGGGGGGGGGGGGGGTAGTTCAATTTTTTTATTTCAGATTTCATCAATAAAAAGAAAATCCAAATTTAGAGCTGAATCTGAATGTGGTGTCCATACTTGCCTCAACCGTTGAGAGTTCAACCTCTGTGGTCGTATAAAGCTGCGCCCTGCGGAGCATCTGGTTTTATATTGGCATGATTTTCAACAGAAGTTAGTTACACAATAACTGAAAAAATCTTTTAACATAACTTTTTAATTACAATAATGATATCAAATGTTTTGAATCAGTATATTATATTTTGCAGGAAATTGAGACAGATTTGCATACAAGGGTAATTAAACATGCCAATTTTTTTAGGGTCTAGCTAAAGCACCCCACCTGGGTGCTGAAGATTTTTCTTGCTGTGTTGACCTATTGGTTGCCTTCAGCTGTTTTCTGCATTGTCTTTGGTCTGGTCGATTCTCATTTTGCAATTTAGAAATATATTATTTTATTTTTTTTCCTGACATCCCTTTTAGGTGCTGCTGAAAGTGACATGGATTTGGATTTGCTGGCAGAATCTGAGATTGACAGTGAAAGTAGTCATAGCAACCAGGATAATGTTAGTGTACAGAGGAGTGCTGTTACCGCAGCAACAGCGGGTTCAGATGCAGGAACAGGTAAGTGTTGTTATAGCAACCATAGCAACTCTTTGAGGCGATTACCTTTAATTTGGACATTTGTTTTGGAACATTCAAACATTTACAGAAAATTCAACTCCATTAGAAATTTGAATTGAGACTAGTTTTGGAATAAGGGTAAGGGACATGTGAAAAAAAATTTGGGGGGGGGGGGTTCAATTTTTCTCATTTCAGATTTCATAAATAAAAAGAAAATTTCTTCAAACATTTTTTTGAGAGGATTAATATTCAACAGCATAGTGAATTGCTCAAAGGCAAAAAAAAAAAAATATGTTCATTAGACCACATTCATTCTGTGTCAGAAACCTATGCTGTCACAACTATTTAATCACAATCCAAATTTAGAGCTGAATCCAGCTTGAAAGTTGTGTCCATACTTGCCCCATCCGTTCAGGGTTCAAGCTCTGCGGTCGTATAAAGCTGCGCCCTGCGGAACATCTGGTTGGTCCTGTTTTCAAATTGGTCTACATTAAGGTCCAAAGGGTCCAAAATTGAACTTAGCTTAATTTTACCAAAATTGAATTCTTGGTGTTCTTTGATATGCTGAATCTTAACATGTACTCAGTACTTAGATTTTTGATTATGGGCCTGGTTTTCAAGTTGGTCCAAATCGGGGTCCAAAATTATTATATTAAGTATTGTGCAATAGCAAGAAATTTTCAATTGCACAGTAATGCGCAATAGGCAAGAAATCTTCAATTGCACAGTATTGTGCAATAGCAAGAAATTATCAATTGCACAGTAATGCGCAATAGCAAGAAATCTGCAATTGCACAGTATTGTGCAATAGCAAGAAATCTTCAATTGCACAGTATTGCGCAATAGTAAGAAATATCTAATTGCACAATATTGCGCAATAGCAGGTATTTTCAATTGCACAGTTTTGCGCAATTACAAGAAATATTCAATTGCACAGTATTGTTCCGTTTTCAAATTTGTCTACATTAAGGTCCAAAGGGTCAAAAAATTAAACTTTGTTTGATTTTAACAAAATTAAATATATTGGGTTCATCGATATGCCGAATCTAACCATGTATTTAGATTTTTAATATTTGGGCCCGGTTATCAAATTGATCCACATTGAGGTCTAAAGGGTCTAAAATTGAACATTATTTGATTTCATCAAAAATTGAATTCTTGGGGTTCCATGATATGCTGATTCTAACCATGCATTTAGATTATGGATATTGAACCATACTAGGTAAATGTCCAATTTAAAATTTTTAAGTTTTTAAGTTTAATTTCTTAGACCACATTCATTCTGTGTCAGAAACATATGTTTGTGTCAACTATTTAATCACAATCCAAATTCAGAGCTGTATCAAGCTTAAATGTTGTGTCCATTACTTGCCCAAACTGTCTAGGGTTCGACCTCTGCGGTCGTATAAAGCTGCGCCCTGCGGAGCATCTGCGGAGAAAACCATGAAAAAACGTTGATGTCGTCACGGTCACATGACTAAATTATGTCTATGGGCTGATAACAAAATAACGTCAGCCAATCAGAAGACGCGTTACATCCAAAATTAAATTATTACAAAATAATATACAAAAAACAAATATGACTAACACGAACCAGCAACTACCATTCAAAATTGGACAGGCTCATAAAGAATAAGGCGGGATTCAACATGTTTGAAGGCAACTTACTATGAACAGTAGTATAACAGTGCAGCATAAGAATTGACCACATTTTGTATTTTTAGCTAGCTGTTATTTTGAAAACTATAATAAATAGAGGAATGGCTTTAACAGAAATTATGACCAGATAGAAAAATATCTACGAATAAGTCAACAGGGCCAAATTTTAGATGAATTCATTATTTGTCCAAAACGACTTTTACCCTTTGCAATAGTTTGCAGTAGCTACTATAGATAGCAAAAATTTGCAAAATATACTTTATATTTAAAGAATGAATATTACCCTTATCACAAACTTGCAATTGTAGTAATGTTTTGCAAATACGGTGTAATATTTTCCTTATTTATCTCCAGGAAATCATAACTAATAAGCATAAGAGATCCAGATAAAGTTCTTAAACGTTTTGTCGAATATGTAAACATATTACTTTTTGTAGTAAAAATTACAATTACGAAAGACAATTGTTAAAAACATTTTCTGCACACTATAATAATTGGCAAAGGAGTGTTGAAAAGGCATATTTGACACATTTATGAAAATATCGAGAAAAAACATAATTAATTCATGTTTCCCCAACCACAAAATCTTGTGATCTTTAATTCAATATCGAACTTCCAATGTTATCCTTATTCTCTTTTTTATCTTCTATGTCCATGACAATACAACAATATATAGAATGAGAAACATATTTGAATTATCAATATAATATATCTGAGCAGCGTTTTGTCGAGCCTTCGACTTAGTCGAAAAAGCGAGACATAGCGATCCTACATCCCGTCGGCGTCCACAAATATTCAGTCTGTGGTTAAAGTTTTTGAAATTTTAATAACTTGGATAGAAGCTTGTTTATATTCAGAAGATAGTATCCAGAAGTAAATTTTGTAAAAATAAAATTCCTTTTTTTACGTATTTTACTTATATTTGGGAAACATTACATTCACTCTGTGGTTAAAGTTTTTGAAATTTTAATAACTTTCTTAAACTATACTTGATTTCTACCAAACTTGGACAGAAGCTTGTTTATGTTTAGAAGATAGTATCCAGAAGTAAATTTTGTAAGAATAAAATTCCATTTTTTCCGTATTCTACTTATAAATGGACTTGAATGGTTTTACACTTGTAATTTTGGAGCCCTTTATAGCTTGTTGTTCGGTGTGAGCCAAGACTCCGTGTTGAAGGCCGTACCTTGACCTATAATGGTTTACTTTTATAAATTGTTATTTGGATGGAAAGTTGTCTCATTGGCACTCATGCCACATCTTCTTATACCTAATTAGTTTTTTCTGCTGAGAAACATTACATTCACTCTGTGGTTAAAGTTTTTGAAATTTTAATAACTTTCTTATACTATTTTGGATTTGTACCAAACTTGGACAGAAGCTTGTTTATGATCAATAGCTAGTATCAAGAAGGAAATTTTGGGAAAATTTGTACCTGTGTATCTTTATTTTACCTTTATATGTATCTTATAAATGGACTTTTTATTCTAGTTAGCTTTACATACAGTCTGCAGTTAAAAATTAAAAAAAAATTATTAGATTTATAAACTATTCCGGATTTTTACCAAACTTGGACAGAAGCTTCTTACAATCAAAAGATAGTATCAAGAGGAATAATTTTATTGATTTTTATCCTCATTTTTGTTGAGCCGATGATTAACAGTAAAAGTAGGCGAGGCACTGGGTTCCGCGGTACCCTTACAAATTTTTAGATGTTACATTGGTATTCTGCTTAAAAGGGTGCATTTGAATACAGATTATTCAATGCCATCATAATATATTTTGTAACATTTAGGTACTACATGTAACAAAGAGGAAGTGACAATCTGATCAAAATTTAAATCTTTATTAACTCGCTAGACCGAATTCTTTTGTCCCTATAATGCATGTATTTTCTAATTTTTCATTGCTTTTTATTGATTTTGCTATTTAAAAAAAAATGTGCAATATATTTTCATGTGTCTAACTATGAACAATGATCTTGCTGAGTCTTGAAAATCAATACTTTTGAGCTTGCCGAGAATGAAAGTAGAATGTTATAAATGTTAAAACAGTTCATTAGCTAGCCTCAGAAAGGTCGTTGGTCATTGTAAGGCACTTGAAAATAAAAATAAGCAAATACATATGCAGTATAGGGACCGAAGAATTTGGTTTATAACTCGCGTGCTTGCATATAAGGATAACGAAATCAGAGGTCTATATTGTAATTAAAGATTAATAATGAATCAATTATTTAAAAATGACAGTGGTTTGATTAAGGCTTTCATCTGATGACTGTCCAGTTGGAAAACGTTCTTTATTATTTAACATTGACACATTTTTCTTTTCTTTTGAAAACGAACCGTCAATCATGTACAGAAGACTAATTCATAATTGTTTGCCTAACGTTCAGTTGCGAATATTTCAAGTATATTCAGAACGAACTAGAGCTGTGGTGTAGTGGTTTGCGCATAGGACTACACACACAAAGGTTCCTGGTTCGATCCCTCTGCTGTGGAGAAAATTTCAGGGACGATAAATGGCTGACCCGTGTTAAGAGAGAGCAATATCTCTTGCACGGGAAAGACATCCTTGTAGATTTAGGGAAAAAGAGCAGCCTAATGCGCTACAAGACAGCACTCGCATCCACAAAGTGAAAATAGATTAATATAAGTTGTAATAACTTGTTTCCCAATCCACTATGAAAAGATATGTTTTAACTAACACGTACTTTTCAATGAAGCATGTTTATCATTTTGGGACCTTTTATAGCTTACAGTACTATGCGGTATGGGGCTTTGCTCATTGTTGCAGGCTTATAGTTGTTAATTTCTTTGTAATTTTTGGATATTGTGGAGAGTTGTCTCATTGGCAATCATACCACATATTTTTTTTTTATATTAGCACACCAAATATCTAAACCTCATTTCTCTGTTATATAAAAGAAAAATAAGTAAAAACGATGAACTAAAGTTTTGTCAGAAACACCTTAAAAAAATAAATCCATCAGTAATACATATCGACATGCAGCCAGTTTGGAAACTTCGAAATTTAAACGTTCCACAAAATCCATTGAATTTATAAGATATCCATTTTTTTTCTTCATAGTTAGTGTATCAAATAATTAGAACGATTAATTGATTGCTTGTTGGCCCTTTTAAATGCCACTTTTGGCCTGTTTCGTGGCGGTCAGTTTTTATTGATGAAGCAAACCGGAATTCCCGTAGAAAACCACTGACCTTCGAAAGGAAAACTTGCAATCCTAGTCAATTAAGATTGGATTCGAGTGCACCCGCACGAACGGGGTTCGAACTCACAACCTCAACTTATGAAAAGATGGAAGGTAATATTTGTTAGCTCTAGTAAGGTACGACCCCTAGATTACTACAAGGTTACGTTTAAAATAACCTCACCAGGCTACTTTTCCCAATAAGCAAAATATACAGTTCTAAATTGATCAGTTCTCTGTTTGTAACATTTTTACCAGTCTTTTGAAATGAGACGGTTCGTCATAACCTTTTGACGAATACGGCCGTATTTACACCACACATTTTACTCCTAGTACAGACAAACCTATGCACCTGCAAAAGTTGTATGGAATGGATCTATCAACAAATTTCAACAAAACAGAACCCAAGCGGCACCTATCAATTAAGTTTTTAAACTGGAGCAAAAATCTGTGCAGGAAATATACGATACTCTACAATACATATACGATACTCTACAATACGTTATAAATAAAATCGAGTAGCTCACTGTACACATCAGAAACGATACATGATACCGTATCGAATAATCCATGCAATTACTGAAGTCAAGTTCAACGGACTATAAAAATACTTGAAATACTTAACCTGATGGTATAATTTAATGCCGTCTTATAATCTGAAATCGGCTGCTGTACTTCAGGGTAGATTTCACACATCAACAACAGCACGTCATAATAAGTATAAAGGAACACATGATATTGTAAAATTTCCCGACCAAAAAAGTATAGAAGTTCAATCATAAAAAGAAGAATATGTTCATGTTGCATAAGTCTTTAGATTGCTGAATTGATTCTCAGCTCCGTAAATATCAACTTCAATAATTGAACAACAAAACTATGATTGTAAATTTTTTTTCAAAAGGTCTGGTAACCCAATTAATAAGATCCAAAGGACAATTTCTAAACTTTGCTAACTTTATAATCGAAATATCGTTTAACGGTTGTTTGTGGTAACTGGGAATACGTACCCCCCCCCCCCCCCCCCCCGTTTAATCAAACTGCTGTATTATATGCAATTGAACCAATCATTCAGCTTAAATTTTACACTTTAATATGTCATATCATATATTAAACCGATGATACATTTATATTAGTAAAAGCAAAGAAACTAAAACTACTGACTTTTCGAAACTCGTGCGAAAATATCAAAATATTAACAAAATAAGAATATGTGAATTATTCACGCTTTATTCGCACTACCATATTCATTGAACATCAACATCTGGGTAAAAAATTGAATTAAGTTATGAAAAGTTCACATCATAATGATGATCTGTATTTCATTGCAAGTGATATGCCCATTACTTCATGGTATAAAACTAATAATGCATAAACCAACACTTTTACCTATAACTTTACGGACGGATGGGCGGATGCAGTAAAGTCCCCATGCAGTCCCATACCAGAAATGACAACATTCTTTACTTTCGCTGTCTAGGCATAAAATCTGTATCATGTTGATGACATTCTAGTAATCAATTCATAAAAATATTTATAAACTATTTCATTCAAAAAATCAATTTGTAAAAACATGCGCACAAAATCTGCAACACGTTGACAGATCTATAAATATCGATGGTTTAAGACGGTAAGTAGACTTCGTTATTATTTTCTTTATTCTTTATCACTAATGTACATTATAACATTGTTAGCTTGTGATCGCCATAACCATGATAACTGAATTGAAGCCATGTCGATGATCGCTAATACTGATGAGGTTAATTTCATATACACTAAAAAAATATGCATTACTTTTTAACTTTTTATTCATTTAAAAACAGCTGCCCTCTCATTTTTGTCATATGATGATTGAATTTGTTATTTAAACGGTCAAAACCTATAATGTCCTCAAGAAAATTGTATTTAATTGAAAAACAAAGGATATTGGGTAACCATTCATGACACAGAATCAGTACAAATGATTAACGCTTTTATACTTGTTCTTCACTTTAAGTCATAAGTGAGTCCTTCAACACGGATCAAAAACAAACAACAAAAAAACCCCAAAAACAACCTCACTGCAAGTATAAGACGACCCCCACGACCGGTTTCTTTTTCCGAGAATTTGTATTTTTGTACAGCAAAATGTAACCGAGCACGCCGCTTCACTATTCCTTTTTCATACTTTTTTTATTTAGCTTTGTAACCTCTTTCTTTCACCATCCAGACATCAGTTTTGAATCCGGTGTATTGATTGATTGTTGGTGTTTAACACCACTTTCGGCACTCATGACCTTGTCACAAATACCAGTTCTTGATTCAATCTGATTACTTTTGTTGACTATGAACCCAGAAAACCTCTTTGAACCACAAGACAGTCACATACGTTTAATTAAGTAAGATTCAATTCTTGGTAGCTTGACTGCAGAATTTTAATTGTTTGTTTTAATTACTAGATATAAGAAGATATAAGAAGATATATATGAGTGCCAATGAGACAACTCTCCATTCAGGTCACAATTTATAAAAGTAAACCATCATAAGTCAAAATACGGTCTTCAACACGTAGCCTTGACTCACACCGAACAGCAAGCTATAAAGGGCCCCAAAAGTTACAAGTGTAGATATGTAATTTGAGATGTGTTCGCATGTGAAACTGGTTTAACACTTCTGGAGTCTGGACCATATAAGGCTATACGAACCGGGTAATAATCTTTGTTGTCTGTTTCCTTGAGGGAATAGGTTGCTGAATGTAAGTGCAGTCTGTTGTAATGTCTTATTTGTTTTGGGTAGTCCTGTTATCCTTTCTAGAAAACATCAGCTAAATGAACGTGGCAGGGTATATTATTCCCTCATCCTAAACAACAAAAAAGAAACTAAGTGCAGATCTTAGAGGACTCACAATTACTGACAGCTAGTTCAAACCCAATTACAATTACTAAAATCATGTATCTAAGGCTAAGATATCAATCAGTACATCCAATGGATTTAGGAGAAAGATGTCATAAACAGTCAGAGAAAAATACATGACCTTTTGCAATGCTAAAATGTAGGAGGCTTTCATTTACATATATAGAAATCGTACGTTTTCTCATTTTATATTTGCGTATGAGTTATTATAAAGGATGCGAGTCAACGGCGAAATAGAAATCATTCTTCAACACTCGTCTCAAATCGGCAGATTCCGTTCCTCATCGTAAAAGTTAGCGGGTTCACACGATTAATGTCGACCGCATTTTTAAATTTCTAGTAGAGATGGACATTGAATTTTACAGCCGATTTCTTTGAGTGTGTAGCTAAAGGTAATTTCTTTTGTTAGTTTGCTTGCTAGCTGAACTGAGAAGTTATTATTAGGTAAGATATACTACCCTCCTTTAGAAGTAGCCTTGTCCTACAGACAGATAGATTGGTTATCTGTAGGACTAGTCTATTCTTAGAGGAGGGCAGATTACCTAACCTAATAATAACTTCAAAGATCAGCTAACAAGCAAGCTAACCAAAGAAATTACCTTTAGCTACACACTCAAAGAAATCGGCTGTAAGCTTGATTTGTTTTTAACATTAACCTCCTTCACCTGTTAAATGACCAAGTACATGTAGCAATGACCTTTAAAACTGTAGATGTAGTTTCAATTTAAACTGAGGCTGACATATATACATATTGTGCACACTTCTTTCGCAGTCTTGTCCTGAACATGCATGAAATATTTGTCACTGGACTCTAATTATCCAAATATCAATCAATCTTTCGCAATAAGTCTTGCATGAAAACAAAAATACACATCATTCAAGCTATTTTTTGTGCCTGTCCAAAGTCAGGAGCCTGTAATTCAGTGGTTGTCGTTTGTTTATGTGTTACATAATTTTGAATTGTTTTACATTGTCATTTCGATGCCTTTTATAGATGACTACGCATTATTGACTTTGCTCATTGTTGAAGGCCGTACATTGAACTATAGTTGTTAATTGCTGTGTCATTTTGGTCTCTTGTGGAGAGTTGTCTCATTGGCAATCATACCACATCTTCTTTTTTATAAGAAAATAAAAAAGGACTATATTTATATAAAGCATATGCGTTTAGAACTACTTTTATTAACATTAATTAACTATTGGAATTATGATTGAATTATACCGATCCTTTCAAATCTATAAATTTACAATTTGATACAAATGAAATTGATAACAAAATACACGATTGCATATACATGGTATAAACAATAAATAGACAACAGCTGCTGTGTTTGTTATTTACCAAGGGACATGTTAATCTATACGCAGATAGATATATATATGACTCATGTAAGTTTTAACATGAAATTAACATGTACAAATTACATAAATGTAGAAACATACCAGGTTAAGTGTTTAAGAGGGGGGGTGGGGGGTGGGGGGGGGGGGGGGGGGTTGGAGATACCAGAGAAACAGTCAAACTCATAAATCGAAAATTTACTGACAACGGCTAAAAATGAAAAAGTAAAGACAAACAGACAAATAATAGTACACAAGAAAATAGATATACAGCTGGTATTTAAAAAACATCCCCCATTCATATATTGTAGTTTTGAGAAATCCTGACCCATAAACATATTTCATGGCAAACATGTACCGTTTAACACATATTTCGCTTTTAAAGGAAAATAGACGTGGCGTTGTTAAAGTGTGACGAGGGACACAAAGTCGTTTGAGCACGTATTGCTGTTCAGCCGATTTCATTGAGTGTGTAGGCAAATGAAATATCTTTGGTTAGCTTGCTTGTTAGATGAAACGTGAAGTCATTATTAGGTTAGTAGTCCGGCCGATTTTCAAGATGGCGGAAAAACGGTATAAAATATCAAGATAGTCCTCAAGGTATTCTATATAATTTCGGAAATTAAAGTAATGATTCTTTAAAAATGGACTTCATGTTCTTGAATTTGTTATCAATTAGTTTTAAAATATAAAAAAAAATAATTTGATTCTTTCTATAACACATACACATGTACATTGGCAAATATGACTGCATATACAAAAACTGAAATTCAAAATGTTAATCAATATGTTACATGTTATTGTAATTGTTCTTTAAACGCTTTCAGTTTTAATGGTTGAAATGAAATAGGTTGAAACGAGTCGATTGATCGTTAATATAGGTCGATTAAATGTGGTGGAATAGTAGGTAACCTATCTGAACTTTGAGGCAGTGCCGAGGGCACCTTGTCTCGTGTCTCTTCAATGCCACGTCTTACGTCACTTATCGCGTTTTCATCTGCCGTTTACACTACATCGTCAAATTATTCTATTGTAATCAATAGGTGTACCTTTCTTCAGGCGGATTAGACGATTGCCATAATTTAAAATGGTTAAGGGGCAACTATTTCCTTTTCCAACTACGTGCGAAACCAATTCGCAACTATTCAGCGAGCATGGTCCTAAAATGCACTCCTGGTCAGCACTTTTATTTGTTTTAAAGGTAACAGTCATTTTTGAGTTTGGCGGAACTGTGATGGTTCGTTTTATGCAAACTTGCTGAGTTGAAATCTCGTTTCCACTGTTAACAAATGCCGCATTTATCCCTTTATTGTTGATGGTAATTGTGGGAGTTCTCAGGTTTATCACTGCGCTCAGTGTGTCCAAAATATCTAGCGTAAGTATAACATCATCTGTGTATGGCTCTTTGCACACATCCCATTGTATGTTTACTCTATTAGTGTCGAAAGTCGTTCTTTATAATCTTCCCAAATAACAAGCTGTTAACCCACACCCAAATTAATTTCTCATTTACTAATGTTATCATTGCAGCAGTGTCCACAATCATGTTTGATTTTGTGATGAGGTGATGTTTCATGGCCAATAGACTTTGTAATCGTGCGTTGGCCTACTGGCCCGACCTTTTGCTGTTTAAAGACTCCATTGGATGGGTTGCACTTTGATTTGCTCCGTATCCTGGTGAAGGTGACCGTTGTCTGAAACAACCGTGATTTCTGGAGTTTATCCGTGAAGAGGCTAACCGTTTTCTTTAGGGACCTTATGATCTCGAGCTAAATGGGGGTGTTGATGATCGATAGGCATTACGCTTGGGTGTATTTCCATCTGGCGATCTACCGCGTTTGTATTGCTCAGGAGATCTTCCACGTGTATATTGATCAGGGGATCTTCCATTGAACTGTTGATCTTCCATTGAACTGGTAATCTTCCATGATTATTTGATCAGAAGAACCGAGGTTATATTGATCGGCCAATCCACGGTTATGCTCAGTTGAAAGCATAACTTCAGCTAGTTTTGTGACAATTTGTATGAGGTTATGCACCTCATTATCCAAAGGACTGCTCATATTTCCTTTATCGGTCGGTGATACTGCGCCATCAGCAAAGTAGACTTGTCGATGGTCATAATTGGCACTTTTTGATCCATATATCGCCATCTGGTTTGCTATTGAGGTTTTCAATTGTTTTAACGCCTTGTTGAATGTTTCTGGGTTCCTCTCTATTACATGCCTTGAAAAATCTTTGTCTTTACACCCTAGGAGGAATGCTTCGGTTCCAATCTGGTTTGATCGTCTTTCTTGCTGAAGCGCTGCTCTAAATGAATGTTGTTTTTAAGGCCTTGGAATCATCATCTGTGTTTACCTTGCAAGCGTACTCAAAGCCGACATCGGTCTGGCAATCTGGGGCCTACACACATTTTTCCTGTTTTCCCATTGTCATCTACCGACAGTTCGTTCAAATTGGTAAATGAACGCCTCCGAATTCAAGGATCCTCTTCAATTGAGTTTTTGCATTTTTGGGAGCTGTGGGCTTCGGATTCGGTCCCTTGCACCAAGATTTTCTTGCCATCAGGTATAATTTTTCTCCAATAAGGAGTCTGAAGAAGAGCTGTTGCCACACTCTTTTTGTTTCCTCTGCCCTTTCCTGGATCGTTCAGTTGTCAGCTTGCTGTTATGGGAAGCCTGTTAGAGCTACAGGAGCTGACGGGGTTGTCATAATTGGAGTGATAAATGTGGGATTTGCCATTGACTCGACGGGGATGATACCCTAAGTAGGCACTGTTTTTAGCATTGGAAAAACTTGATAGAATACGCTTGCAGCCAATTGTTTCTATAATGGTGCGCTGCCCTGAACCAAATATTATTGACTCATAGTTAATGGTAATATTTATTGCCTCTTTCTGTTCAGCTTGAATCGTAATGAGATCAACACATATTTGATCAATTCGCGCTTCGCTCTGTTTTATACTGCGGTAAATCTCAGCTGTTCTTTGAGCATTAGACTTTCTATCTGCTAAAAATTCTTGGTACAATTGTTTAATAGTCATTTCTGAGCTGTCCTCTATTAAAGAGTCTTCAGCTGTGGGTTTCTCCATATCTCCAAGTGATTCAGTTTCTGTCATTTCAATGTTCTTGTCCTTGTTGTCTTCAATTCCTGCAATTTTACTGATATGTGTTGAAATGATTCTCAATTCACAGTATAATATCTCAAATTGCAAAATATTGCGACCCGAGAAATAAGATAGGCACTGAATAACATCTTAAGGCAGATGAATCCCAAACCACAGCTTTTATTTGTGACCCAAGACAACAAATAGTGCAGCTATTAATGAAAGCTACTATTGCAGCTTTTTATGAAAGCTACTACTTTGTGTATAAAATAACAAGCAAGGCAAAATCAGAAAGGGCAGAAGTGGGACAGATACTTAATGACACTAAACAACAATAAAATGCTAATATTCAGGTCAATTCTCAATAATGAATATTTGCTTATTTTTCAAGGCGGCCATTTTGAAAATAGCCGCCATTTTGCATTTCAAAGATAGATCAAAACAAAATCTTGCTAAGTACATCAAGTCATTTAAATATGTTGATTTTTGTGCTTCCAGCATCAATACACTGTGGTTTGTGCAATACTGGAAAATATTTTAGAACGTACGGCAGCCATCTTGAAATAAGCCGCAATATGAATTTTGAGGGTGGGTCCATAGCTAATTTTGCTAAGTACACAAAAATGTATAATCATGCAAAAAATGGTGCTTTCCTCATCATTTGAGCAATTTTTTCACCGATCGGCCGGACTATAGGTAAACTTCCCTCCTTTGAGAGTAGACTAATCAGTCAACTAATCTATCTGTCGGTTGGACTAGGCTACTTCGTAAGAAGGGTAATACACCTGACATAATAATGACTTCACGATTCATTTTAAAAACAAGCTAACTAATTCAAGATATTCTCTTTGCCCTAACACTCAGTGAAAAATCGGTTATAATATATAATTCAACATTTTTCAAATAGAGGTCAATATTTGAGGCCATGTATAGTAGCTACTGAGCTTATAAAGTTCGAGAGTAACACTAATCATAGTGTATTGTATTGTTGTTTATCATGTTATTATATGTAGTGGTAACAGGTTTACATCCCGCCTTTTATCAATTTCAATTACTAGGTATGTTTGAAATAAATAATGTCCTCAGCAACTTTTCGATATGTATTTGAAGTGTTTATCAACAAATTGATTTAAATTTTCTAATGAGACTTTTAACATATCGGTTACTTGATAATATCAATACTTCAGATAAAGATTGAAAAAAAAAAAATCTTTCAGATAATCAAGAGCGAATTCAGTGGTAAAAACTAATGAAGCCAATTAACATGTAATATGGCGATTACACATGCTTGCTATTATTTCAGAATGTAACAGATGGAGGAACATAAAGAACCTGCAATAGATTGTTCGTGTGGTATGGTAGAACAGACAGTGGTATTTGAAGATAATGGTGATTTGGACAACACAACAAATACACAAAATACATTAGAAAACTTGACTTTGTCTAGTTTTGAAAAGTCAGATGTAGACACTGACAGTTTAGAAAGTCTTTCAGTAACATCATCAATACTACCGGAAGTAATGAAAAACGGAAGTATCGAACCGGAAGTAATATTATCAAATGGAAAGGTTGAAGACGAATCACTTGATGTCCTTAAAAATTTGAAAAACACATCTGGATCAAGTTTTTCGAATGGTTCCTCTGTTTCAAACGATGACTCACCATTGCACAATTCTTCTTTAAACAAAAGCAAAACGGGAAATATGAAAGGACCAACGACAGGAAAGAAATTGTTCAAGAACAAAACCTTTGACTTCAGTCATGTGAAATCTAGAACAAATTCAAATTTCCATAAATTTAGGGACATAAACAAACCAATATCACCATCAGACAGAAGATTGTCTGAGTCCTGTATTTTACAGACCTCGTTAGAAAGCCATGGTATCCGCGAGACCAGATTGAGTCGATCGAGATTTGAAAGATGCCACGTGACACATGACGGTATCGAATGCGAGGGAAATGATTACTTAACCCCAACACAAAAGAAAGACAATTTGATTAGAGACTTGAAAAATGAAGTGAAAGAACTAAAAAAGTTACTAAGTGATAAAACAAGAGAACAAGAGTCAGACAGAAACAAATTTGAGAAGAAAATAGAAATAATGATGGCGGAAAAGGGAACTGAGATAGTCATATTAAAGAGTGATATAGAGACACTACAAAAAAACAACGAAGACGTGGTGAAGTCATACCAAGTCTCAGTCAACACAATTAATATACTGGAAGATACTATAAGAGAACTTAAAGTACGTATACTTTTTTACTTTGTATTAAACATCAGGTTGTTAATTCATGTTTTGAAGGCCAGAGAAACTTTCAACGCCATGGGAAAAGGGGGGAAGACACAGGAAACGGTTTTTAAGTCAAACAAGTCTACAACCAATTTTTGGAAAACTAAAGTCCCAGCAAACTTGACCCCATAACAATCTTAATTTAATCTCATATGTACCCTGAAGAGTAAGAGGCCCTGATTCGCACGTGACACCCAACACGACACAAACAATGAGTAACCATGGGAACAATGTAGTAGTAATTAGCTTGTCAATCACAGTTCTGACGGATTGCAAAGAATCGTGTGTAGAGCATTTATTTCAACTGAATTACGGAGTGAGGGTGTCTAATTTCACGAATGAAACCAACCCTTTTCTGCTGCATACAAATGTTATTTTACATAAGTGAATTGTTGATTTTTAACGGTTTAAGATAAATTTTAGCTAGTTTTTACACGATCCGTCATTCGCTCGAATTTTACCTGTGCACCTGCTTTCGACTCAAATCGCACCGTGTAAACACCAAAATCGTATAGTATTTGGTAACTGAAAGCAATATCGTATCGGGTGAACAAAACGCTGTACGATTTACATTGGCGACAGTATCAAATCGAATGAAAAACCAATGGAAAATCGTACCGTATATTGTTATATTGTGATTTCTAAAATATTTTAGTGGAGGCAAAGTAACCTTTTTTGTATGGTTTAATATACCTGACATTTTAAATTTTTATGAAACCGTTTTATTTCAGGAGGCAATGGCTGAGAAAGAAAGGAATAATGAGAAAGTATTTTTGGAAACTTATAAAAAAGGTCAGATGTCAGCATTGTTTGAGAGAAATGAAGAGGTAAAATTATTAAATATATCTTTAGATGTAAGGATAGAGTACAGATATATTCATGAAAACTGAATAGACATATTCTTTTAAGCAATTCACTCCAAGACGGTAAAGTATACTAGCATAAGCTTTTCAGTTACACTCGAGCCTAACTGTAGCACGACCGACTTCTATCAAAAGTTTTAAAAGGTGAAGACAGTCATCAAGTGATTTAAGAGTTTTCACCAAATTTTAAAGGATTGACTACTGCTTCCTTGATAGGAAGAATACAGAAAAAATGCTTGTTCCTTTGTATTTGTTTCTCATATTAGCATGTTGTATTGATCTGTAAATTCATATACTTTATCCTTTGTTTCCACTCAAAATTTGTTTTTTGATGAAAGAATGACAATTAAGTACAGGGCATCAGACACACGAGATCTAAAACGGATTATTTTCGATAACTAGTTTATCACTATTTTACGAAATTTTCTTTTGATGTTGCTGTTTCCTTTCTCAGCGGAGTTGAGAGATATGAAAATTATCGCTAGAATTTAAGGGGGCATGTGTCGTTGATACTGAAACGGCTCAAGCGATCGAGTAAATCAATCTCGTTGAGATGATCAACGATAATCTATAAGTAATAAAAGTTACTAGCAATATTCACCGGTTAGCCCCTTTCTCGTACGATGCATGTCGGGGAACATAGTTCTTTTTGAATATTACGTTGCTATGCAATAAACCATTACGTAATCCATTTACAGGTATTAGGAATTTAGCAATAAAAAATCTGTTCTCAAATAAGTCCTTATATATCTTATTGCGTTTCATGATGTAGAAAGTGGGGACATTTTCAAACCTTATGTCTGTAGAAAATAGTGTTTCATATTGTATAGAGTCAAATTTTGTTTACTTATTTTTCGATATTTTTTAGTTGGAAAGGATTGCTGTATCATGTGATGGATCAAGGATAACAATAAAAGAACTGTTACAAAAACTTTTACTTACGGAAACAGAACTTGGAAAATGGCAATCGATACGCCGACAGGAATCATATGACGAAGCTCCTAAACCGGAAACGGAAGCAGCTGTCACGCTCAGATTTCTCAAGGACGCGTTCTTTCATTATGCCACAGACACCAAAGATTGTGACTTTCATTTAAGAGCAATGATAAGGATTTTAAACTTCACTGATGTACAGAAAAAGAAAATAGCAGACAGTATAGTTTCGAAAAGGAAACACAAAAATTCATCAATTTAGCTTTTTCAGTTGGGAGCAGATATACTCTACGTTAGTTAGCATGTGATCGGTACTCTTGAAAAAACTGTGTCTTTCTATTGATGATTTTATGGATAAATCATGAATAGTACACCTGTGAAATCAAATAGGAGCTTATAATTTGACTAAAGAATAAATTAAAAAAAACTGTACAATGCATCAACAATACATACATAAATAGATATTTTAAAGTATATCTTTTGAACTATTTTGAATATTTTATTTTATCTAGTGAAATAAATAAATCTGAAGTATGTTTGTGTTGTAATATGAAGATTGTGTGGTTAAGATAAATGAAGGATGATGATGGTGGATATGTGTTAAATTGCAATTAAAACACGCTTATAAAAAAATCATGTCTAAAACATGTGAAAAAATAAGCCCTTATTCGTACATGACTCGGCACGTTGATGTTCCTTTTTTCCCCTGTAATTGGTAACATTCCACAAAAGACATGTCACAATACTCATACAATATTCTGACTTCAGGCCGACCAATCGTTGTTCCTCCAACAAAGCTCGTGCTTGACAGAAGGATATTAAACATGTTAAATAACATTTACCCAAACTTTACCTGTCCGCGGAAATATTCATTACAATTCCAAATATAAAACAGCCGCTATCATGAATGGGATATGATAGTTGATAACAGCGTTTCTCTCCTCCAACTTACCTGTGGATTGTTAAATAAAAAAATGTAATGCGTTCGTAGATTACTACCATCAGGAACGCACAAACCAAATGATTTGAAAGACAACGTTACTGATTCATAAAGCCCCAAGTTTACAGAAAGTCCTAATCACATCTTTTATGATGTTGTCATATTTCGGACTATGCCACCTTCTTATGGATATACGTTTGCAGCGCACAGCAGCTGATGAAAGTATAGCATAAATCGTCTACCATAAGGACTTGCATGGTCAAATTCATTTCGGGTATCACTTGATTGATGCTGTTTCTCTTGAAAGTGGATCATTATTTTAACTGAACTTATAATAAACTAATTGTAAGCTACCAAACATTGTTAAATTAAAGTATTTACCGGGTTTGTAATAACATGAGCAACACGACGGGTGCCACATGTGGATCAGGATCAGCATACCCTTCCGGAGCACCTGATATCATCCACAGTTTTCGTTGGGGTTCGTGTTGCTCAGTTTTTACCTTTCTGTGTTGTGTATTGGGTTCTATTATTTGAATGTTTGTCTTTTCTTTTTTAGCCATAGCCTTGTCAGTTTATTTTCGATCTATAAGTTTGACTGTCCCTCTGGAATCTGTCGCCCATCTTTCACAGAGAGTGGTTATATTGTTTTAGTATTTTGTAAGCGCGACATTTTTGTAAACTTAATAGGAAGTAACATTCATATATGTAATATATTATTGTATTAGTTTAAAGCAATTCAATGGGACGTCATATATCTTATATGAATTAACTCGTCTAATTAAACTTAAATTGGAGAAAAACAGCTTCCTTACGACAAATCACGATAATACCATATCAACCCGGCTTTTTACTAGTCTTAAATGTTGACCAGGATTCAAGTCTTGCTAGTTCACAAAGTGTCAGTCTGTTGTCTGCTCTCTGGCTGGAGTGTTGTCTCTTTTACATATATTCCCTATTTCGATCTCAATTTTATGTAATTAGACATGACGTCCTACTCGGACATATTATTGTGAATCCGGAGCAATAAGTCATTACTCTCAATAAAAAAATACTACTTAATTCGGAAATTAAGGAATACAGGTGTTATAGTTTTAGAATATTAGCCGAGATAATAGAACAATTTTTAAACCTTTATACAACATTTCTCGTAGCTTTTATATTATATTTTATTGTTTGAATCAACTGATTTACCATTCAATGAATTGCGATTAACACGTAGTGATTGATATTTGTTTGGAGTGTTCAAATCTCTATATTATAAATATTTAATATATTTATTTATATTATTCTATATTATATTTTGACTAACAAACTTCGTGTTTTGACTAGTATGATGTGCAAAGAAGTCAACGAATAAATTTGGATAAATAGAAATAGAATTTTTTTTTTTCGATTTTAATATTATATATTAACAAACAAAAATAAAAGTCTATTATAAATGTCGTCATGCATAAGTCATCATCCACATTTCATACAGTACTTATATATTTATTTCCAAAAGATTATTTTGACAGGTTGCACTCCCATTAGTATGTTGTGATATAATTTCAACTAGGCATTAATATTATGAGTTCATTCTGCAATGTGTATAAATTTTCATATCAAACGTAAATTATGTCATCTGTTTCTTACCAATTAATCATACTGCTGAACTAAATAATATTGTATTACATGACCTTGCTTCGCTTTGAAATAGTTTAATATTTACAATTTATTTCTTCTGCTGTTTTTATACTTGTATATAAATTAATTTTGTGGTTCTCAAGAACCAATATGTTATCTTAATTTTTTAAGAATTTTTTTCTGCAGATATATAGAAGTCAAATGGACAATAACTGAATTTTGATATGCAACGTGTTATGTAGGAAAATAACAATCATAGTGCTGTTTTAAATATTCAGGTGTATCTATCATCAAATATTGACCGACGTCGAAATAAATATGTATTGGTAATACATCAAAATGAATATCTAATTTCTACCTGCCGATGTTTATAGATTATGATTTTTTTTTAAATTCTGTCTTGATGTCTCGATTTTTATTCTAAGATGTAATTTTTATTTACATGTAAGACAACACAAGAGACTTTTCTTTTACAGACACAATTTTAATTTTAAAGGATTTGAAAAGAAACATTTCAAATTTGATGGTGACAGAAAAATACGTTGTATGCATGTGTATTCGAATTAATGTACCCACCTTACCCAATATACACAAATACACATAAGCAACATTAAAACGGTCTGCAACATAAACTGAATTTGAAACAATAACAATTGCATGTAATGAGTTTTTGTGGATCTGACCATTAATTAAATTTCGTCAAATCAAGACATATAAACACGTGAAAGTAATGTGTTTCTATACCTATTGTGTACATAGTCATTTATAATTTATAAAGACGTCTGAAGGATGTGTACTATTTTTTTGTAACATTTCCCCTTGATAAAACTAATGTATTGAAAACGAGGTCAACTGACACACTTATTTTCTACATTTATTTTCTAAAACACGATTTATTCATTGTTTAAGGAACGATAATACATTTAAGAAAAATATGGCTTATAAGACGACACGATTTGTCTCCCTTGTACAAAGTACTGTCCTAGATAAAAGACATTGAAGACGAAAGCATTTTAAATATGACGCGAGAAAGGCGACGATTGTCGGATGAATATAATCAATAGATGATCATAAAAATAGCATTTTAAGATTAATAAATTACGGAACTTGTTAGCAGTACCCAAAACATTGTTTTTCGGACACATCAAATTTAATTTTTTCATGCATAATTATGAAATTCAATAATATTCAAAATTATGGATACGCATAATATAACTGGAAATATTATTTAATCTCATAATATTATGGATTTTCATAAAGCAGTCAAATTTAGCCAATTCCATGATATTATGGAGTTCGCTAAGTGCCCCGACTGTTTATATCTATTGACAAGAACTCTCTTTTGATTTTTATAAATTTTAGATTTCACGTTTAGTTTCTGAGTTACAGAGTCATATATTTGTCAGAAAAAGGGATTTCTCTAGATTCGGACAAAAACTAAAAAATGCTTTCAGAAGTTCTCATGAAACTTTGTAGTCCGAGATTACTCTGCAAGACGTGATCCCACGACCCAAGCTTGTCTGGCAAAACAACCGTTGGACGTCAGAGTAATCTCGGACTAGAAACTTCGGTGAATAGTTTATATCTGTTGATGTTTATAATTCTATAAATTTTAGATTTTACATTTCTGAGTTATGGGGTTTTATTCACTTAAAAAAAGGTGGGATTTTCCAGTTTTCGGACAATAACTAAACAATGCGTCAACAAATGTTATGAAATTTTGGTGAATTGTTTATATCTATTAATGTAATCTCCTGTTTGATTTTTATAAATTTCAACATTGAGAAGTAATTAAATTTATTCTGTGAAAATGTGACGGGCGTATCTTGCGCTCATGTCATTACTATACATGTTTATTGATTTATAGCATACAAAAAAATATAGCACTGTAAAAAAGTTTTGAAGTTGAAAGAATGGCATGTACTTTATAATTGTCCAGGTGGGATGCTTCAAAACAAGAATAGGCTTCATAATCTAAAAATTTTGGGACAAAAAAACCTGCAATACACCAGTTACAAGGAGGGCATAGATGTTTTATTTATCTTAATACTAGGAACATACATGGTCTCTTTTGACATTTCCCTTCTGTAAAAATATTAATAAAAAAAATTCCCTAAAAGGCTTAATCAAATCAGTCATGGTCAGTGCATAACTATAGCAAAACTGTTTTTTATGTTTACCGGACAAGGATAGATTAAAAAAAATGGAAGGGAGGGGGCTTGGTATGTGTCATTCAAGAAATGAAAGCTTAAAGCCCCCCCCCCCCCACATTCAAGAAATGAAAGCTTAAAGGCCCCCCCCACTCATGTATATCAAACAAAACCCTAGTTGTGTACCACCAATAAAGTTTTTTTTCAGCCTTTATGAGATTTAAGAGGAAGAGATAGGAGGCCTTATATCGGGATCGGTTTTTTAAGCTCAGAATTTCGGGATCCAGGATTTCTTTTTCCGAATTTCGGGATGTCAGGATTTTAATTTATTTATTCTATAGAAATGGCTATTTTACCGGCACCATTAATTTAGTGTCATTTTGCCGGCGCTGGAAAAATAGAATATAAGTTAGCAGAAGGACATTTTATCATTATGTATACATGATAATAAATTAATAAAAATTAATTAAAACTAATCATAAAAGCTGAAGGAAATTACTTCAGTAGACTGACGTTTAACGCCATTTCAACTGGTACCGTATGTGGACGTCGTCAAACCGGGAACCCAAACGTTTAAGTTCAAGGCCATCATTAGCTCATACCGACCGTTAACATTTGTATATATTCCGAAGGCATACTGAATGTTTTACGGAGGGGACCAACCTATTCATCTATATGCCTTTTGGTGCTTGCTTGTTACCAATTTGTTTGTTTTTGTAGATTTTAATATAATAACACAATGTTGACTGGTATACTCCTGTTATTGATATCCTTACCTTTTATGTCTGTTTGTCTTGTTCACAGATCGTTGTCAATATAATGGAATTTGATGCGACTGTTATACAAATCAGAGTTTGTAGCTTGCTAACAAAACATATTTTATCCACCATTTTCTGCAGAAGAAAATGCCAGTATCAAGTCAGGACTATGACAGTTGTTATCCATTCGTTTAATGTGTTTGAACTTGTGATTTTGCCATTTGATTAAGGACTTTCCGCTTTAAATTTCCCTTGTAGTTCAATTTGTTTGTTATTTAATTTTATATAGGCGTTGACTTTGCGTGATCTATGACCTTTCCGACACTAAAAAACAAATGAGTCATGAATAGTTATTTGAATGGTTTTTAACATCACTTTCAACACTATTTTCGTGGCGACGATTTTTTGTTGCTTGGGAAGGATGGAGTGCACAGAGAGAACAACCAACTTCGGCAAGGAAAACTAACAATCCAGGTCTATTCAGATCAGAGACGAAAACAACTGCTAAATGTAGAGCTTGAATTCCTATCCTTATTGTTGAGTCGTCTAGTAAAACAACTGCTAAATGTAGAGCTTGAACTCACATCCTTATTATTGAGTTGTCTAGTAAAACAATTGCTAAATGTAGAGCTTGAACTCACATCCTTATTGTTGAGTTGTCTAGTAAAACAACTGCTAAATGTAGAGCTTGAACTCACATCCTTACTGTTGGGTTGTCTAGTAAAACAACTGCTAAATGTAGAGCTTGAACTCACATCCTTATTGATGAGTTGTCTAGTAAAACAACTGCTAAATGTAGACCTTGAACTCACATCCTTATTGTTGGGTTGTCTGGTAAAACAACTGCTAAATGTAGAGCTTGAACTCACATCCTTATTGTTGGGTTGTCTAGTAAAACAACTGCTAAATGTAGAGCTTGAACTCACATCCTTATTGTTGAGTTGTCTAGTAAAACAACTGCTAAATGTAGAGCTTGAACTCACATCCTTATTGTTGGGTTGTCTAGTAAAACAACTGCTAAATGTAGAGCTTGAACTCACATCATTATTGTTGAGTTGTCTAGTAAAAGAACTGCTAAATGTAGAGCTTGAACTCACATCCTTATTGAGTTGTCTAGTAAAACAACTACTAGATATAGAGCTTGAACTCACATCCTTATTGAGTTGTCTAGTAAAACAACTGCTACATGTAGAGCTTGAACTAACATCCTTATTGTTGAATTGTCTAGTAAAACAACTGTTAAATGTAGAGCTTGAACTCACATGCTTATTGATGAGTTGTCTAGTAAAACAACTGCTAAATGTAGAGCTTGAACTCACATCCTTATTGTTGGGTTGTCTGGTAAAACAACTGCTAAATATAGAGCTTGAACTCACATCCTTATTGTTGGGTTGTCTAGTAAAACAACTGCTAAATGTAGAGCTTGAACTCACATCCTTATTGAGTTGTCTAGTAAAACAACTGCTACATGTAGAGCTTGAACTAACATCCTTATTGTTGGGTTGTCTAGTAAAACAACTGCTAAATGTAGAGCTTGAACTCACATCATTATTGTTGAGTTGTCTAGTAAAAGAACTGCTAAATGTAGAGCTTGAACTCACATCCTTATTGAGTTGTCTAGTAAAACAACTACTAGATATAGAGCTTGAACTCACATCCTTATTGAGTTGTCTAGTAAAACAACTGCTACATGTAGAGCTTGAACTAACATCCTTATTGAGTTGTCTAGTAAAACAACTGCTAAATGTAGAGCTTGAAGTCACATCCTTATTGTTGTGTTGTCTAGTAAAACAACTGCTAAATGTAGAGCTTGAACTCACAGCCTTATTGTTGAGTTGTCTAGTAAAACAACTGCTAAATGTAGAGCTTGAACTCACATCCGTATTGTTGAGTTGTCTAGTAAAACAACTGCTAAATGTAGAGCTTGAACTCACATCCTTATTATTGAGTTGTCTAGTAAAACAACTGCTAAATGTAGAGCTTGAACTCACATCCTTATTGTTGGGTTGTCTAGTAAAACAACTGCTAAATGTAGAGCTTGAACTCACATCCTTATTGTTGAGTTGTCTAGTAAATCAACTGCTAAATGTAGAGCTTGAACTCACATCCTTATTGTTGGGTTGTCTGGTAAAACAACTGCTAAATGTAGAGCTTGAACTCACATCCTTATTGTTGGGTTGTGTAGTAAAACAACTGCTTAATGTAGAGCTTGAACTCACATCCTTATTGTTGAGTTGTCTAGTAAAACAACTGATAAATGTAGAGCTTGAACTCACATCCTTATTGTTGAGTTGTCTAGTAAAACAACTGCTAAATGTAGAGCTTGAACTCACATCATTATTGTTGAGTTGTCTAGTAAAACAACTGCTAAATGTAGAGCTTGAACTCACATCCTTATTGAGTTGTCTAGTAAAACAACTGCTAAATGTAGAGCTTGAACTCACATCCTTATTGAGTTGTCTAGTAAAACAACTGCTAAATGTAGAGCTTGAAGTCACATCCTTATTGTTGTGTTGTCTAGTAAAACAACTGCTAAATGTAGAGCTTGAACTCATAGCCTTATTGTTGAGTTGTCTAGTAAAACAACTGCTAAATGTAGAGCTTGAACTCACATCCTTATTGAGTTGTCTAGTAAAACAACTGCTAAATGTAGAGCTTGAACTCACATCATTATTGTTGAGTTGTCTAGTAAAACAACTGCTAAATGTAGAGCTTGAACTCACATCCTTATTGAGTTGTCTAGTAAAACAACTGCTCAATCTAGAGCTTGAACTCACATCCTTATTGAGTTGTCTAGTAAAACAACTGCTCAATGTAGAGCTTGAACTCACATCCTTATTGTTGAGTTGTCTAGTAAAACAACTGCTAAATGTAGAGCTTGAACTCACATCCTTATTGAGTTGTCTAGTAAAATAACTGTTCAATGTAGAGCTTGAACTCACATCCTTATTGTTGAGTTGTCTAGTAAAACAACTGCTAAATGTAGAGCTTGAACTCACATCCTTATTGTTGTGTTGTCTAATAAAACACCTGCTTAATGTAGAGCTTGAACTCACATCCTTTTTGTTGAGTTGTCCAGTAAAACAACTGCTCAATCTAGAGCTTGAACTCACATCCTTATTGAGTTGTCTAGTAAAACAACTGCTCAATGTAGAGCTTGAACTCACATCCTTATTGTTGGGTTGTGTAGTAAAACAACTGCTTAATGTAGAGCTTGAACTCACATCCTTATTGTTGAGTTGTTTAGTAAAACAACTGCTAAATGTAGAGCTTGAACTCACATCCTTATTGTTGAGTTGTCTAGTAAAACAACTGCTAAATGTAGAGCTTGAACTCACATCCTTATTGTTGAGTTGTCTAGTAAAACAACTGCTAAATGTAGAGCTTGAACTCACATCCTTATTGAGTTGTCTAGTAAACCAACTGCTAAATGTAGAGCTTGAACTCACATCCCTATTGAGTTGTCTAGTAAAACAACTGCTAAATGTAGAGCTTGAACTCACATCCTTATTGTTGTGTTGTCTAGTAAAACAACTGCTAAATGTAGAGCTTGAACTCACAGCCTTATTGTTGAGTTGTCTAGTAAAACAACAGCTAAATGTAGAGCTTGAACTCACATCCTTATTGAGTTGTCTAGTAAAACAACTGCTAAATGTAGAGCTTGAACTCACATCCTTATTGAGTTGTCTAGTAAAACAACTGCTAAATGTAGAGCTTGAACTCACATCCTTATTGTTGTGCTGTCTAGTAAAACAACTGCTAAATGTAGAGCTTGAACTCACATTCTTATTGAGTTGTCTAGTAAAACAACTGCTAAATGTAGAGCTTGAACTCACATCCTTATTGTTGAGTTGTATAGTAAAACAACTGCTAAATGTAGAGCTTGAACTCACATCCTTATTGTTGAGTTGTCTAGTAAATCAACTGCTAAATGTAGAGCTTGAACTCACATCATTATTGTTGAGTTGTCTAGTAAAACAACTGCTAAATGTAGAGCTTGAACTCACATCCTTATTGAGTTGTCTAGTAAAACAACTGCTAAATGTAGAGCTTGAACTCACATCCTTATTGTTGAGTTGTATAGTAAAACAACTGCTAAATGTAGAGCTTGAACTCACATCGTTATTGTTGAGTTGTCTAGTAAATCAACTGCTAAATGTAGAGCTTGAACTCACATCCTTATTGTTGTGTTGTCTAGTAAAACAAAAAAAGTTGAACTACTTATATCACTCGGCCACAAAAACCATGAAATGCTTACATTTTTACAAATACGTAAACATTTACGTTTATAATTGTGGAGTATTTGCTTTGGGGGTTTATTTAAATCATGCTTTTTATCTACTTTCTCGGGATAATTATTAACATGTGAAAATTGTACATCTTGCAAAAACAAAGGAAGTGTTCCATTTTGTTCTCCCCTCGTACGGGTATGTTAAACCACAAAAAACTTCATCACTCAGTAAACATACATATCGGATATCGTTACAATAAATTACTTAAAACCTTTACTAAATGTTTGCCTAGATATTAAGATTTGGTTTTGAAGTTTGGTTGTACCAGTAGAAAACTTATTTCAAACGGGATAGCACATCCTCATTTGTACGGAAATGTTGTGAACCGTGCCCGGAAATTTTGAAATGATTCATGTAAACTTGTCGCTCCTTAAAATAAACTTATTTTTAAAAGGTTACCTATTCAACACTGTAATAAGATCATTGAATATTGTTTTTATTGGTATAAATATTGATTTTGTTATCAGTAAATTAAAAGCTAACTAAATATTACTAGTATGTTATATGCATATACATATTCATGGATCTACAATCTGTCGATACATGTAACATGGCATTGCACAAGGTCATGTTTTTCTCTAGCTGTTTATATCGTCTTTACACTAAATCCATTGGATGTTAGATGTGTACGGATTGATAATTTAGTCTTATATGCATGATTTTTTATTAGTTGTTAGTGGCTTTTAACTAGCTGTCAGATAACTCCGAGTACTCTCAGCTCTGTTTATTGTGTCGTTTTGTGTCGGGATGTATAAGTACCCGGCCACGTCCACTTGTATGTTTGTCCATCTAATGAGTTAAGCCTTTTTCAACTGATTTGTATAGTTCGTTCTTATGTTGTACTGTTATACCACTGTCCCAGGCTAGGGGAGGGTTGGGATCTAATATGTTTAACCCCGCCACATTATTTATGTATGTGTCTGTCCCAAGTCAGGAGCCTGTAATTCAGTGGTTGTCGTTTGTTAATGTGTTACATATTTGTTTTTCGTTCATTTTTTTATATAAATAAGGCCGTTAGTTTTCTCGTTTGGATTGTTTTACATTGTCTTATCGGGGTCTTTTATAGATGACTATGCGATATTGGCTTTGCTCATTCTTGAAGGCCGTACGGTGACCTATATTTCTGTGTCATTTTGATTTTTTGTGGATAGTTGTCTCATTTGCAATCATACCACATCTTCTTTTATATATAGTCCTGGTATAAGGAATTGATCACTTTTGTCTGATGCTTGGTCCGTTTCTGTGTGTGTTAGTTACATTGTAGTGTTGTGTCGTTGTTCTCCTCTTATATTTATGCGTTTCCCTCAGTTTTAGTTTGTTACCCCGATTTTGTTTTTTATCCATGGATTTATGAGTTTGAACAGCGGTATACTACTGTTGCCTTTACTTTTTATCGTTTTGTTAAAGGCCTTAAAATAAATTGCACTTCTATTTTAAAATTCTGCTCATTCAATAAAACATGTTGATGACAAAAACAGAATATTCTATTATGTTTCACAATACAAGATGGTGGGAGATTTAACTAATTCATATTACTATCATGATACATCACATCCAGTTTGAAAAACAAAACAGTTGAAATAGAGCAAAAATTGATCCTGAATCCTACAGTTTTGATACACCTTACATTCCAGAGTTTCTGGGTTTTTTTTCTGATTTAAATACTTTATTGTGTTGCATTAACGTTTTTGTGTTAAATCCGATATTTTTTTTAAGATATCTTTAGCAATAAAATAGGAAATAGTAAATTACAATTTAACTTGTTAAATAAGAAAAAAATCTAAACCAGTGACAATGCTTCTTCTAGTTGTATCAAACTTCTTAAAATAAAACAAGAAAATTATTAAAAAATTATAGTTTAAAATGAAATTCACATCACTGTCATAACTGTGTAAAAAGGCGGATCCAGAAATTTTCAAATATAGGGGCACAACTGTATCCTTATATAGCAACCAATTTTTTTCCGTTAGTGGTTACCAGGGCCTAATGCCATTTACCACCCAACCAGCCTCTGCTTTGTATCGTAATATGGTAGGTAACGAATTAGTACCAGTATATTGTTTGTTGACCTGGAAAGACGACGAAATGTCTCGTTTTAATGCAATTGAAAAGTGTAGGATAATTCATATTGATGTGCCTGTCCCAAGTCAGAAGCATGTTACCCAGTGGTTCCTTTTTGTTGATGTGTTACTAATTTTTCGTTATTAGTTTTGTACATAAATTAGGCCATTAGTTTTCTCGTTTGAATGGCTTTACATTTGTCATTTTGGGGCATTGTATTGCTGACTTATCGGTTTGGGATTTGTTTATTTTTTGATGGCCGTACGGTGACCTAAACTTTTTAAGTTTGTTACATTCAATAGCATTACATTCGTACATTTATATCATTACACCAAAACAATTACAGCATATCACTATACACCGAGCTTTGAAATACTTTTCAATACGTATATAGTATTACAGAATACACAATGCTAAGGCATAACACAGACAATGATGTGTGACGGGAAGTTATATAAGAAAAACTCCAATCTGTTTTAGTTTTCTGAAATTCATATACGGGATCTTCGTTGGGAAGGTCTAAAAGCATAAGGGTAAACTAAGTGTATAATGTAATGCAATAGGTTTTTACAAGTTCTAATGCAAATATTTGCTTTATATATTGATACACTATGGAAATAAGAAGATGTGGTATGCTTGCAAATGAGACAACTATCTGCAACAGTTAAGGTAGATCGGGTATTTATTTAAAAGCTTCCTTTCTTGTCATGTGGCAAAAATGTATTTTGTATTAAAAAAACTTTTACCAAATATCATTCAATATACAGTTAATAAACTTTTTTATTTATTTTTTTTCAAGAAAGTAAGGCCCGTGACCCATTACATGCCTTATTGTAACTATTTGTAAAAAGTAATATCCTCATCGGATATAGCCAAAAAATGTCATTTAATGTTTCCTCTATAAGGAAAACTTAAATTTTACCGATATACACAAAAATACAGCCCAAATGTCGTTTATTGGAGATATTTTAAATGCAAAGCAGATATAAATACACACAGACAAAAATATATACGAATTCATTGTAATCAAAGTGGCATACCATTAATTACATTAATCGTATTTGAAACCTACCTAGATAGAATATGCGAGGAAAAATAACAAAAAAAACATCGGAAATTCGCATGTGTTCAGATTTATAAATAAATCATTGTAAATAACAAACCTCAAATAGAGAAAATATGTATCAGCAAAATAAATGTAGAATGTTTACAAACTATATTAATTTTTTTCTTAAAATCCAACTAACAGAGGATATAGCTTGAACTACCACGATTGCAAAGGACTTTTGCACCAATGGATTCGTCGTTAATTTGCAAATTACATTATCTGTTTAAACAATTATGTGGACAAACGAATAAGAAAGTCATGATAAAGTAAAAATATGTGCCTTTATTATGATTGTCCAAATACATTCCTTTGTATTTCTGGCGTATCATGCTTTTGATTTCAACAGCTTGTACCTGAAAAACGATAACGGTCACCCCCTTACAATTTTATTTTCTGATGTTTTTTACAGCAGAATCCACATGTAAAATATTAAAAAAAAGTATATGGAGTAGTTAATCACGTATACTTCGCTTTAAATAGATGTCTCTGTTTACTACCTTCAGTTATACTATTTTTATTATAACTGATGAGTGCAGAGTGTTTATTAAAATGCCTTCAATCACCGTATCAGTTGGAATTTTAAATTAATCGGAATAAACATATTATCTTCGATTACCAGTACCTTTATTTACTCATATGAAATAGCATGCTCCAAAAACTGTTGAAACTGACAAACTATATTAAATTTCTAAAAGTTTGGATTTCCTCGCTGCTGCAGAGGAACATATCATATGATCACATTGTAAAGCCAAATCATAACACGGATAGGCTTTATCCTTGTCACCGGATATCTCAAAGCATACTCCAAGAATTGTTAATGAAACAGATAACGTACCTGAATAGACAAAATTCTTATTTTTCACAGTTAAGTATAAATCATTTAAAGCTTGTTGCCTGCTTGGTATGTTTCCAAGATGATAATAACATAGAAATCTAAGACAGTGAGACATAACAGTTGGCGATAAATATTGTGCATCATCATTCACTTCCAGCTGTAGTTCCCTTGGTATTAATGATGAGTGTTGACTGTAAAGAACATTACGTACAGTAGCTGTTCGCATCTTTTCATTCAGTGTCATTTTAGAATGTACCTTATTTCTATAATCAAGTTTATCCTCTTCACTGTAGGTTGAACATCCAATGAACAACATACCAGGTGAACATCTTGACAAAACATATTCCGTTATTCTGAGTGTTACATTATACTGTCCTGTTACATAATAAAACGAGGCGTATAACAACCAACCCGAAACAGCATCTCTCTTTGTACCTTCTATTAAAAGTCTATGATAACGTTTGTGTATGTTGTAAGTTTTGACTGTCCCTTTGGTATCTTTCGTCCCTCTTTCACTCGTTATTGTAGGTGGTGGTAGTAATTGTGCTGCAAATTGACTTTTGACAGCGTGATGATGTTTACATACTTCAATAATAAATGTAGCATATTTGGACTTGATTAAAGATTCAATAGACATGAGTGTCTTTAAACATTGTGATATGTCTAACATATTACTCGTGGAACATATTCTGTAAAAGAAAAAGTCTAACTTAATGAACGAAAATTCACTATTTGATCCTAATAAACTTCCATTGTCGTTCGGAAATAAATGTTTTGTTAATCCGTCAGTTCCATCGCATTTTATGCCATACAAAACATTTAGCAGTATTGTATTATTATCTGAATTGACTTTTCCTAGGAACATGTTGTGCTCAGGTATAAAATAATTCGGACAATAACACTTCTTTACCCATGATATCAATTTATTTAGACAGTGAGAAAAACAAACAAATAATTTCGATATTTGAAACGTGTCAATATCTACCTCCTCTGAGACCCAGAATAAAGCCGTCTTCAGAAAGTAAGAACACAATAAACCTTCGACATGTTTGTTTGTGTTAATAGTTAGTTTTAACGTTAATTTGAGGAGACAGTAACATAACAGTTGAGTGAAATTAAACGAATGAACAAGTTGTTTTTCTGCTACAGAGAAAGATAATCTCCATAATATATTACAGTCTGGGATAGTTCTTGGTCCAATAGGTACTAGTAAACATCCGTATTGTTCAATTTTGTCAATAGTAGAATTAGGTGGCCATTGATGTCGATAACGCGATGCCCATGCTATTGTACTGTAATGTAAATATCTACTTCGAAGGCAGAATGCATAATCCACGTACTGACCTTGATCTGATAAACACGGGCCGTGTGTTGATAGATGCTGCAGTTGAATAATCTCTTTTATATTACTAACAAATTTTTTCACTGATAAACATAAACCTTTACTAGTAATTTCAAAGTATTCATATGTTTCCCCATCCGCTCCTGCTATCAATCGGAGTCTGGTAAATCCAGGATGATCTGTATCTGTCTCCATAACCAATGTTGTACATTGTACTGGGTGTCTCATATTCCTTAAATCCTGTATTACATCTACGTTGTTGAGGACGAACATGATATCCATATCACTACCTTGTAAATCGAGTCCTTCTGCTAAACTGCCACTTGAGATTATTGTGTCTGCTTTTGGAGCTTCTGCATTACATATCATATCTTGTATGATAAATAGTTGTTGTCTTTTACGTATGTCTATTTCAGTACCAACTGTATTAACTAAGTTCTGGTATAAGTATCTTTCCTTCAAATCGTCTTCCGTACAGGACAAGTAATCTATAAAATATTGTTCAATTGTGTTGATTTTATTTTGGTTTTTGGTTGTGTTGTAAGAAACAAAACCTTGTAAAAAAAAAGATCGGAGAGTGTAAACATTGACAAGAGAAACGTAGTATCTAAGGTAAATAAATAAAAGAATCGCCTACAAATGTGGTAGTAATTATGCTACTGTTATGAATTGTGAACTCGCGACTAATGCCATTACTTCATGTTGAATGTCGTATGTCCATGTTGTCTGTGTTGATATCTAGGAAAGATCACGATATGAAAAAGGATTTCTACATTGTTGTTTCGTCGTTTCTCTTAGATCACTGGGATTTTAAGATGTTCACCCTTACTGAAGTTAGTTATTTTTTCGAGTGACAGTATATCATCAATATCGGTGTATGTCTTTTTTCACAAAGCAAGCTTGAGATTTCAAATCACGTAACATATAATTGTAGTATAAGGTGTGCAAAAAGCATATATTTAAATAGTATTGCCAAATTGTAAATGAAGTATTACAAGATGTAAGTGTTGATCACTATATTGTTTTTTAAGAGTTCATCTTACTAAAACCGAAAGCTGAATATCACAATATTTCTGTAGAAGGGAAATATAACTAGACGTGTTTGATAAATGATTACTCTTGACAAAGCAAAAAGGGGCAACACATACAAGAGAACCAGTCAATATTATAGATCGAAACTATATTGACAACGCTATTGATGACAAAAAAAAAGACCGATAAACAAATAATTGTACACGCTACGCAAGACACAACATAGAAAAACTCAAGATTAAGCAACACAAAACCAAGGGTGATCTTATGTGCTCCAGATTGGTTAGAATATCCTGTTTCATATGTGGCACCAGTCGTGTTGCTCGTGTTATTTCAAAGCCGATAAATAGTCTAATTTGGTAGGTCACATTCGTGAAAAGAAAAGGGGATTTATCCAATCAATTTATGACCTCTTTCTACCAAAACGAACGCAAGGTTTAACACTCTGATTTATCATACATTTTAAGTCTGAAAAAGCATGTTCGACATTAATTCGTCATTATTGTAAAATTGTTCGAATATATCTTATCCTCAGATATAAAAAAAAAAAAGGGTCTCTATGAAGTCATGTTTAAGTCCGTATCATTGAGTTGAATTGTTGTGCATCCGTTTGGTGGCAAAGAAAACCGCTGCGTAAGTTGTATGTGTTTTCGGTTGTCGGGCGAAACTTGTTTTTATCGATCTTACGATTTAAGCCATTTTCAACTGATTTTTACAGTGTGCTCTTATGTTGTATTCTTATACCACTGTTAGGAGAGGGTTGTTTGCTCACCAACCTGTAAAACCTCGCAACATTCTTCGTGTGACTGTCATTACTCAGGAGGCTGTAGTTAAGAAGTTGTCGTTTGGTCATATCTGTCATATTTGTTTTTGGTTGATAGTTTGATAATAAACTAGGTCGTTAGTTTTCACACTTGAGAAGCCTTATTGACGAATATAGAGTAAAGGTTTTTTTCATTGTTAAGGGCACACGGTTGCGTATTATGCTTAAATTAACTTTTTGTTTTAAATTTTGGCTGATAGTTGTTTCGTTTGTCATTAAACTTCATGTGGTTTTCTTTAAATGGTTGTAAATATAGAGTATATGTCTGTGTATGGAATAAAACTGTTCCTGTGGCTCAATTTTCGTGCGATATATTGCATCAGATGAACCGTCTAATGGCATAATTGCAATTGACAGTAATGGCCATCAACCTTACAAGGACAAAAGCTCGTTATGCAAAGGTGATTTTAGTACGAAAATATCTCCTACAACAACGGTACTATACCATCAATTGTATGTGACATAGTGCATGAAAAATCACTAGCAACCAAGACAAAGTCAAATAACACCAATATAATTAAATTCAAAGTCACAAAATTACAATCAATGGTGATTACTTGGAGATCAGTTGCATATGACAAATTGATAAGAAGGCAAGTTCCAAAATAGTGAAAGGCTTTTGATATTGACTCAGCATCTGATTTTAATTCTCATTAAAACAGAAAAAATATCCTAATATATATCGCGATTTCATAATAACAAACTGCAAATCAAACAAAACCAGATGCTCCGCAGGGTGCAGCTTTATACGACCGCAGAGGTTGAACCGTGAACAGTTGGGGCAAGTATTGGACACAACATTCAAGCTGGATTCAGTTCTAAATTTGGATTGTGATTAAATAGTTGACACAGCATAGGTTTTTGACACAGAATGATTGTGGTCTAATGAACTTAAAATATATTTTTTGCCTTTGAGCAATGCACTATGCTGTTGAATATTAATCCTCTCAAAAAAATGTTTGAAGAAATTTTCTTTTTATTTATGAAATATGAAATGAGAAAAATTAACCCCCCCCCCCCGCCCCCAATTTTCAGATCCCCCTTTCCCTTTTTCCAAAACTGATCTCAATTCAAATTTCAAATGGAGTTTGCAACACTACTCATTTAAATACATCATAAAATATCAAAATGTAAAATAAAGTGCTTGTTATCACTGAATGGTAAAGATTGTTTTAATTTATCAGTTGGTAATAAAAGTGAATATACATTGTATATTGTTTAAAACAATGATTCAAGTTGATTCAACTACTATTCTGGACAAAGAAAGATAACTCCAATTGAAAATTTCTTGCTATTGCACAATATTGTGCAATTAGATATTTCTTGCTATTGCGCAATACTGTGCAATTGAAAATATTTGCTATTGCACAATACTGTGCAATTGATTTGAAGATTTCTTGCTATTGCGCAATACTGTGCAATTGAAAATTTCTTGCTATTGCACAATACTGTGCAATTGAAGATTTCTTGCTATTGCTGAATACTGTGCAATTGAAAATTTCTTACTATTGCACAATACTTAATATAATAATTTTGGATCCTGATTTGAACCAACTAGAAAACTGGGCCCCTAATCAAAAAACTAAGTACATGTTCAGATTCATCATATCAAAAAAGCCCAAGAATTTATTTTTTGTTAAAATCAAACTTAGTTTAATTTTGGACCCTTTGGACTTTAATGTAGACCAATTTGAAAACGGGAACAAAAGTTAAGAATCTACATACATAGTTCAATTTAGCATATCAAAGAACCTCAATTATTCAATTTTTGATAAAATCAAACAAAGTTTAATTTTGGACCCCGATTTGGACCAACTTGAAAACTGGGTCAATAATCAAAAATCTAAGTACATTTTTAAATTCAGCATATCAAAGAACCCCAAGGATTCAATTTTTGTTAAAATCAAACTAAGTTTAATTTTGGACCCTTTGGACCTTTATGTAGACCAATTTGAAAACGGGACCAAAAATTAAGAATCTATATACACAGTTAGATTTGGCATATCAAAGAACCACAATTATTCAATTTTTTATGAAATCAAACAAAGTTCAATTTTTGACCCTTTTTGGCCCCTTATTCCTAAACTGTTGGGACAAAAACTCCCAAAATCAAACCCAACCTGTGCAATTGATTTGAAGATTTCTTGCTATTGCGCAATACTGTGCAATTGAAAATTTCTTGCTATTGCACAATACTGTGCAATTGAAGATTTCTTGCTATTGCTGAATACTGTGCAATTGAAAATTTCTTACTATTGCACAATACTTAATATAATAATTTTGGATCCTGATTTGAACCAACTAGAAAACTGGGCCCCTAATCAAAAAACTAAGTACATGTTCAGATTCATCATATCAAAAAAGCCCAAGAATTTATTTTTTGTTAAAATCAAACTTAGTTTAATTTTGGACCCTTTGGACTTTAATGTAGACCAATTTGAAAACGGGAACAAAAGTTAAGAATCTACATACATAGTTCAATTTAGCATATCAAAGAACCTCAATTATTCAATTTTTGATAAAATCAAACAAAGTTTAATTTTGGACCCCGATTTGGACCAACTTGAAAACTGGGTCAATAATCAAAAATCTAAGTACATTTTTAAATTCAGCATATCAAAGAACCCCAAGGATTCAATTTTTGTTAAAATCAAACTAAGTTTAATTTTGGACCCTTTGGACCTTTATGTAGACCAATTTGAAAACGGGACCAAAAATTAAGAATCTATATACACAGTTAGATTTGGCATATCAAAGAACCACAATTATTCAATTTTTTATGAAATCAAACAAAGTTCAATTTTTGACCCTTTTTGGCCCCTTATTCCTAAACTGTTGGGACAAAAACTCCCAAAATCAAACCCAACCTTCCTTTTATGGTCATAAACCTTGTGTTTAAATTTCTTTGATTTCTATTTACTTATAAATACTAAAGTTATTGTGTTAAAACCAAGAATAATGCTTATTTGGGCCCTTTTTTGGCCCCTAATTCCTAAACTGTTGGAACCAAAACTCCCAAAATCAATCCCCACCTTCCTTTTATTGTCATAAACCTTCTGTCAAAATTTCATAGATTTCTTTTTACTTAAACTAAAGTTAGAGTGCGAAAACCATGAAAATGTTTATTTGGGCCCTTTTCGGCTCCTAATTCCTAAAATGTGGGGACCGAAACTCCCAAAATCAATCCCAACCTTCCTTTTGTGGTCATAAACCTTGTGTTAAACTTTCATAGATTTTATTCACTTTTACTAAAGTTAGAGTGCGAAAACTAAAAGTATTCGGACGACGACGACGATGACGACGACGACGACGACGACGACGATGCCAACTCGATACCAATATACGAGCAAAAATTTTTCAATTTTTGCGGTCGTATAAAAAGCGGACCTAAAGGCGTGTTCCACGTTTTTTCTTTGATCGTTGAATATTAAGTCACAGTTATAACAATGTAGTTACCTTGGCAATATCTACTGTTCTCTAAGTATTCCATATATTCGGTTGATGTTTTGTCAGGATATCTTATATTAAGTATGTACTGCTCGTGTGCTTTTCTTCTGTCTAAACATTCTTTATGCGTTCGTTCAAACTGTTTAATTGTCAATCCGAGAACGTCATTTGAGATAATGATCCCTCCGTCTTCTGATTGGTAAACACAAGGTGAGTATTTGCGTCTTCCAGAATAAGGAAAACGTTTGACGCCGTATTTTTCCCAGTACGTTATTTTTGTAAATCCACGTACAATTTGATCGTTATCGTTTTCATCGTTTCTCGAGTTTCGGTTCATTCTTAGCTGTAAAGTATAAATTGAATATATAGTGCATACTGTGAATGTCTAATTTTTACTTTAATAATGAAGTAAAAATTCAGTATAATATTAAAGTGTTCTTTTATTTGTCTTTGTAAACTATTTATGTTGACTGTTTGTTCAATTTGTGGTAATATCCTTTAGGCGTGGCTTAGTACTTTTATCACAAGCCCAGTAGTCAACATTTCGATGTTGACATGAATATCAATAATTTGGTCATTTTTAAATATTTCCTGTTTACAAAACATTGATTTTTTCGAAAAACTAAGGATTTTCTTATCCCAGGCATAGATTACCTTACCCGTATTTGGCACAACTTTTTGGAATATTGGATCCTCAATGCTCTTCAACTTTGTACTTGTTTGGCTTCATTAATATTTTGATATGAACGTCACTGATGAGCCTTAAGTAGACGAAACGCGTGTCTGGCGTACTAAATTATAATCCTGGTACCTTTGATAACTATTTACACCACTGGGTCGATGCCACTGCTGGTGGACAATTCGTCCCCGAGGGTATCACCAGCCCATTAGTCAACATTTCGGTGTTCCCATGAAGATAAAAAAGGTGGTCATTTTTATAAATTTTCTGTTAACAAAACTTTGAATTTTTCGAAAAACTAAGGATTTTCTTATCCCAGGCATAGATTACCTTAGCCGTATTTAGCACAACTTTTTGAAATTTAGATCCTCAATGCTCTTCAACTTTGTACTTGTTTGGCTGTATAAATATTTTGACTGGGTCGATGCCACTGCTGGTGGACGTTTCGTCCCCGAGGGTATCACCAGCCCATTAGTCAACATTTCGGTGTTTAAATGGATATGATGAGTCTTAAGTAGACGAAACGCGCGTCTGGCGTACTAAATTATAATCCTGGTACCTTTGATAACTATTTACATTTTGAGTGATTTGTGGAACGGTCAATTTTGTATTATTGACTTTCATTTTGAGAATCAGCTTTGTCTTTAAACATTTTTGTTTTTCGTTGTTGATCGTTGTTGGCATATTTGTTTTTCATACTGACCAAGAGTGCATCATATGTTACAATTTTCCCGATTATGTCTGTTTGTAATGTGCACGTACACATTGATGTAAATATAATTGAATGTTATGCACTGTCATACAAAAGACATGTAAAGCTAGAACCAGGTTTAATCCACCATTTTTAACATAATGAAATATTATGTGTATACTTTTTGAAAACATTAATATATCTGTTTGACAATGTTTGAGATATACATTACAGAAATTTTAGACATATCAAAAAGATAAATGTAAAAGAATTTACCCTAGCCTTTTACCTCTTTTATAAATATAAATAAATGTACGGTTAGATCAAATTAAACAGGAATTTCCACTTTCGATATCAAAATTAGCACAGTCGTATTTTTATGTATTTAAAATATCGATGTAATTTAAATCTTCTATTTTTATCGTTATAGTACACCTCTATTTTTAGAAATTTGAACAAAAACAAATGTTTATATGACATTGACATATAGATATATTCACAATGCATATTAACTGTTTAAATAAAGAATAGTGTTGACATATTTTTCGATTAAAAAAAAGTTTAATGATCAGAAATACTCGGCTATAGGATCACATCTATAGAAAGCATTCTTTCGTCAAAATGTTGACTCGATTGTTAATACGGCGTACACTTTGTATAAAGAACAAGTAAGACATGTAAGAATAGGGAGGAAAGTTTTCAGCTAACACAAAAACACGACGAACAACAGACAGCAGCAGAGCAAAAGGGAAATGACGGAATTAGATATAACATGTCATTTATGATAACAAAGTAACATTAATGTATTCGATAATGCTTACGAACGAACTTTTCTGATTCATTCATTTGTGTGTGTATCTTGATATCTGAATATAATCTTATATGAAACTTATGTTTTTCTTCTTTCTGTTAAATTTAACGCTCTGTCATGGTGCGACTTAAAGAGCTGACAGTACTACGGATGGATTTCGTCAACATTGTCATGTATATTTGAGGCGCTCAGGTTTGTGACGATTATTTTCATTCGTTTTGCTGGATCAAAGTCAAACGTTTGATTTGAGAGTTTTTATAAACCTCTTTAAGTTACCTTGGGATTCGGTATTTTTGTTATACATATTTTTATATCATTTCAGTAATATATATTAAAGGTTAGAAGTAATTGTATACAATATAAATCATGTACATTTTGTGGAGAATATTTAATCAAATTTAACCTTACCTTTGCTACAATATAAGCTTACAGGTATTTAAAAGATGTACGCTTGGATCGCATCCAACAGGAAGTTCCACTTTCGTTATCGAAATTGAGAGGCATTCAAAAATCAATTGTAATTTAGAGTTTATATCATGGTTGTTATGTTACATTTCTATTTTTAGATATTGAATCATACTTATAAATATAGAAAGAAAAAAACCACACTCAAAAAATAAATTGTTGAAACAAAGTACTCTTTTGTCCTAAAGAAGACTTGTTCTGTTTAGCCTTGTATGTATGCACTCGTTAAGATGAAAAACACCACGATGGCGAAATAAATAGAAAGAGAAACAATAGTCAATATATGATCATTATAATAACATTTACATATGTAGAAAGAAAATCTAGGCGATAGAAAAACAAACAACATTATGTCGTCAAAATGTTGACTATATTGTTTATACGGTGTCACTTTGAATAAGTAAAATTAGGAGAAGTTGATACGAAACGACAAAAGTTGACTTATTAATAACGGACAGAAGCAAGAACAGATAGAATGATGGAAGGAATAATACCAGTTCATCTTTAATAACATGAATAATGAAATACAATTTAATATTATCATGATTATGATTTAGATTTATGTTTAAAAAAAATTCTTCTAACCATGCTAACAAATGATTATTAAAAAAACAAAGAAATGCTCTTTCTTGTTGCAAGAGTCTTATTGTTGTAAAGATTGATTTTCTCAACATTATCATATAAATTTGAAGCAGTCAGGATTACTACAATGTTTTTTCAATCGTTTTGTTGGATCATAAAGTCTAACGTTTGGTTTTGTAAGTTTTTATAGACCTCTCTTATTTAAGGTACCTAGGGATGTGATGTTTTGTATTTTGTTTGGTTTTTTTTTCCAGTATTAACATGATGAACATGATGAAGTAGTGAAATAAATTAAAATTTAAACCTAATTGTTAACGATATAAATTAAGTCCATTTTGTGAAGAATAGTTAATAAAAAAAATAAACTTACCTTTGCTACAATATAATCCTAATAAAATTTAAAAATAAATGGACGCTTGCATCGAATCCAACAGGAATTTCCACTTTCGTTTATATCGAAATTGACCAAATCATTTCCTGAGGCATTCAAAAATTAATTGTAATTTAAAGTTTATATCATTATTGCAATGTAACACTTCTATTAATATGCTCCTGTTACGCAGTCTTTTGCGGCTGAGTTTTCTTTAATAAACTATGAAACTATAAAACTATTTTTAGATATTGAATCATACTAAAAGTCTTATAAATTTAGAAGGAAAACTAGTATCAACGCGTTCTATTTGAAAAAGAGAAAATCTATTTTATTCTCTTTTTAGTGTGGTTTCAAATTCGGTAAACAAAAAGATTGTCAACGATTATTGTAAAAAACATCTTTATTTGAAGAAACGAGGCCATTCAGTTGCTAAAAATTAGTGAAAATTTATCCAGAATTACACCTGATGTTAACTTTATATTCATGCAGCAACAAAGAATGATGAAACTCATTGAAATTTTTCCTCATCTATTATCATAATGAATTTAAAAATAAATGAAAATGGGGAAATATCCCCGGAATAAAATGACCTTTAGACTGGGGAAATATCCCCAGAAAAAAGACCTTCAGACTGGGGAAATCCACTTTTCTTCAAATATAATTATAAGTTTGAGAAGTATGTGTAAGTAACTGTAATTAACATCATGAATAAAGTGGGGAAATATCCCCAAATTAAATATGACTTTCAATATGGTGATAAAAGAATACGAAATGGGGAAATTTCCCCATTAAATTACAAGTAGTGGGAAAACATCCATACAGGAAGACAACACATACGTGAACACTTAACAATATTGGGGAAATTTCCCCACATGAAAATAATCTTTAAAACAAGCTGTGTAATTAGTCATTTTCTATGTCGAAGAAATAAAAAATATACATGGAATGGGGAAATGTCCCCATTATGTGTATTTATCCATTTCTACAGCATTTTGCAAAGATTTACTTTCCGTCTAAAAATGTCAATCTTGAATATAAAAATGACGAACATTTATCAGGTGAAGCTTGGAAAAGCAGTGTGATTCTCAATCCACTTTTCGACTGATTTGTTTTTATATTGCAAACAATTCAAGCTAATGAAAATACTGCTTTAAATTCTTTTTGCAAAGTTAGATAGCGGGCCTTAGATTTGGAGGTCATAATTAACACTAACTAATGTACATGTGCAAGACTTTAAATGACTTTGAAACATTCAAATACGAAATAAAAGATGAATCTTGGTGATTCGCACTGTCCAGCGGGAAATAAATATGCATATTCAGGACAAGAACAAGTTAATGTAACATGAAAAATAACTTTACTTTTCACTTGAACCACACGCAGAGTCGGATTTTCAACAAGCTAATTCATAAAGGAGGAGTAAAAGATACCAGAGGGACATTCAAACTCATAAATCGAAAGTAAACTAACGCCATGGCTACAAAAGAACAGACAAACAATAGTGAGGAAGAAACGTCAAAGAAATTAAAACCTACAAGCAACACGCATCCCACCAAAAGCTTGGGGTGATCTCGGCAACTCCGAAAGGGAAGAAAATACTGCTTCACATGTGACAACCGTCACGTTGTTCATAAGATAACAGTCCACCGAAACGGACATAGCATTATCACTTCGAGCCAATCAATCCTTTGATCAAACTCCTTCATGCTGCGTGCTAAGCGGAGAAGCAACAAATACAAATTCTAAAGTCTCCGTTTTCATCCAGCCGGGTTCCAAACTACGACCTCTCGCACTCGGGGTGATCACGCTACCACGTATTCGTGTATCCATCAAATTAAAGGAAAGTAAACGAGATAGAAATCAATGTTTTTTCAAGAGAAAACATAATTACAAACTGTTTAATGTCAGTACAGCACAAGTAGAAAATTTAAACTCTTGAAAATTACATATTAAAGCATGCACATTATTTTGAATAAAACATAATTGTACTGTTGCTGTTGAAACCATATGTTGTTCAACTGCTAGGTAAAATAGCCACAACAAATATGATACCTCATGTATATAACAAATCAAATCAAAAAAGAAAATGAGTTCTATTAGTTCCTGTATTATAGAATAAAATATCTGTTTCTTTTGACATATATAGCCATATACATATGAGCTATATATGGTGCGTCTAGTTGTCATGTTCTTCGTATTTTCTGAAAATACATAAAAAAAACAACGATTGATTTCGACCTTAAATGTTGTTAGTTGATGATTAAAGAAAAACAAATAAATATTATAAAGTAGTCAATTACCGATTTCGAGTTGAGTTTGCTAATAAAACGTCCAGATGTTTTGCTCAAATGAAAAATATTTAATTTGAAAAGAAGATAAATATTTAGTTTTCTCAGTGATATTAGCAAGCAAAGACAACGCGTTTGACATTTGATCCGTGAAGAGACATTTCCAGTCATTAATTTCACTTTCAATTTTTTCGATAAATATTTTGTCAAAAACTGGCGTAGATACTTTGGTACACCCTTTGGCAATTCTACTTCACCTTTATCGTTAAACATGAACATTCCCCTTGTTGAAATCTTCCAAGGCCCCGCATGATTGGATTTGTAACACAGTTTAATCTTATTAGATACTTCATCCATTGTAAATCTATAATGTAATGGCTTGATATGTTTCCGTACATCAGCAATAAATGGTTGAAGCCAGTTCCTAATATCGTATTGCCAAATTAAGGCGCTTGGATTTGGTAAGAGATCCAAAAACTCAGGGATTTTTTCTGCGTCATTTCGACGGAGGGAATCTACTATTTTGCTGAAAACCGGCGTCAATATCCTCATGTGTGTGTCCAACATACAGAAAAGAAAGGTGAACCTGCAAGAGCTGTTAACCGAGTTTTCCGGTGGTATTGGAGTTACTTTATATTTTTATGTAATGGTTTGTCTTAGTTGTTTTACTGTTGAATATTGAGATGATTTATTTTAATCGACTTTTCATTATGATTCTCCGTCGGTATATTTTCTCGCTTTATTATATCTTATTCATCATGTTCATTTGGATACAGTTATTCATGTTAATACATAATGATACGACCCTTATAAAAATGGTAGGAGGAATCACCGATCAATTCAGTAGGAACAAGAATGTGTCCTCAGTACACGAATGCCCCACTCGCACTTTCATTTTCTATGTTCAGTGGACCGTGACATTGGGATAAAAACTCTAATTTGGCATTAAAATTAGAAAGATTATATCATAGGGAACATGTGTACTAAGTTTGAAGTTGATTGGACTTCAACTTCATCAAAAACTACCTTGACCAAAAACTTTAACCTGAAGCGGGACAGACGGACGAACGGACGGACGGACGAACGGACGGACGAACAGACGAACGGACGAACGGACGCACAGACCAGAAAACATAATGCCCCTCTACTATCGTAGGTGGGGCATAAAAATACGTGTGTCCATTGTCATGATTGTATTTCCTGAATTTTTTTAGATAGGAATTCTATTATCTAACAGTAGTATGATTACTGTGGGCTATAAGATATCAAATGTCTACCTCTTGAAATACTTTCATGTGCACCAGTAACTCGCAAAACGATAAAACATATTTATTTTTGTTTTCCCGCCAGCAGTTGTCCGCTTGAATATACAATACTGGAGGCAACGTTCCACCCTGCAAAAATTATAATTCAAACCTTAAACATGTTATTTTATTTATCTTGCTCATTCATTACTTGATGTGTCAAAACAGGAGTTTGTTGTCCACTAAATAGCTGTAGCTTACTAAAATAATTGCAAGTATATAATACTGCCTTAGCAAGTACAGTATGTCCAATGAACATACACACCAATATGTGTTATTCCTCCCTACCGTGTTGCTTTTAGTTGTTTTGTCATCGTAGTTGTAATGTTTTCCCCCTTCTTGATGTGGTATGGTATATGCTATATTTGTAACATAACCGAATTAAACTTCGATATTAATTATGAAAAGACAAAATATTGGTTGAAATCCATGTTGCTTTTTGTATATCAAGATACATTGTATTAAGAATGTCCCAGACACCCGCAGAAGTCGACTTAAAGGTGTCATACCACCAATTAAAAGTCCCTATCTGTTCAACCAAATTTTGCAATTTTCACAGCTTTCTAAATATTTTACCTCAAGTTTAACTTCATAGAAACTAGGTATATCCTGAATTGTACAGGTGTCACCTTTCTGCATGCCAATTTTCAACATACATTCAAAATCATATAAGAAAGCAGAGAGCTTCCGAAAGGAGGTACCACTAAAAATAACCCCTGGTTTTCTGGAAATCTTAAATTAGTATACTATGGAGCGCATTAATCCTCAATTTTTAATGCAAACTCATAGACAGGTAAATTTTGGCTCAAAATGGTCTTAATATATTTCTCTTTCAACAAAACTTTCATTTCTGCAAATTTGTTTGTTAGTTTAGGTGAACAATGGCATCAAATGCACTTTTTTTTGTCCGAGTAGGCCTACTTTCACATACGTTCTAAATTTGAGGGAGTAATTGGTGGTATGACACCTAAACACATACGTATGCATGTAAACACATATAAATTTTTCATAGATTTTATATTCAATTATAATGCAAAATATTCTATAAGAATACTAAACCACCGAGGCTGTACCATTTTAGTAGGCTTGACTTCTAACAGATAACAAAAACAAAATGATATTTCTTTTTTTATGTCTCTTCATGATTGACCATGAACTTAATATGTAGTTCATCCTTAAAGTGGAAAAGTAAAGATAATCGGTTTAATAGATATTACTATCTAGTAATAGCATAATTTAGTCAGTCATAATGTGAATCTTTTCAGTCAATATATGTATGCACAAAACTGATAATCTGTGTATCGCACTATTTCGGATCATTTCTACTGAGGGCTATTTGAAATTTTCTAGTTTGAATTGTTCTATATTTGCATTGTTGTTTTGTAATATTTATAGCTGATTATGGACATTGATTTTACTCATTGTTGAAGGCTGTGTGGTGATCTATAATTGTAATTTTTGGTGGCATTGATCTCTTGTCACATTCCAGCACTCTGCAATGGTGGTTTCTATAAATTTATCATTTATGATTATGAAATACATGCTTTTCTATTTCAAATAAATCAATACAAGTAAAGGCAAAGGCAGAGATAATCGTGTGTAAAATAGCAGAACAAATGTGTCGTCAAATAAAATAATCATTGTAAATGACATTAAAACAATGACATGATTAAACAATTCCTAAATAATTAAATTAACCTATACTGAGCCAAAAAAGTTTAGCAACACTTTTTTTTTTAATTTTTTTTGGTTGTTTCTGGATTTTTTTTTAATAAACATCATTGATATAATCCTTAGTATTACCTGTATTTCTAAGCAGTCGTACTTTTTTTCAGGTGATTGATTTTGCGCCATTTTAGCTTTGCGCGTGTAATTGATGTTTTACCTTCTGTACCTGTACTTTTAAGACGAAATTTAATTTGTTTTTGCACTAACGTTCAGAAACACACCATTGGTAAGAAAAACACATAAACGTTTGAAAAAATTGCATGGGGCGTCAACCAGGCCTCTCCGAAAATGACCGTCAGATGGCTCTTGGAATGGTTGATGCTTGCATGAGTGTTACTGACGTAGTGGATCGATTTAATGTGCATAAGTCAACAGTTTATAGACTAAAAAACAGTTATCAACAAATTGCAACAGCACTGGATAGGTCAATATGTCGTAGACCAAAAACAACCATCGTCAAGGGAGGAGCACTACATTCGCTTTACGTCAACACGGGACAAGTTTTTTGTGGCCACAACAGTAGTGCATTGACTAAGGGCAGCTGCTGGTGTGCCTGCCAATACTTAACTGATGCCCTGAAAGCATGGTCGAGAAATTGATTTTGAATAACACAATACTCAATTCCGCTTTTTGACCCTCTCGCGCTCCATACAAAAAATATTCTAATGAATATGCGTGTTAAACATACATTTTGCTTCTCACATGTCATAATTCATAAAAACAAATATGTAACCCATAAAAAAACGACAACCACTGAATTACAGGCTCCTGACATGGAACAGGCACATACATACATAATGGGGGGGGGGGGGGGGGGGGGGGGGTAATCATGTTCGCGGGATCATAATCCTCCCCTAACCTGGGACAGTGGTACAACGTTTTTTCTTCTTTATCCTGTTCACTAGCCCAAATATATTTATTTTATTTTATTAAAGAAAACCGATATGCAATGACTTTGTAAACTATGCTCAACAGCAAAATAAACTGACCATCGCCATTTTTTTTAGTACATGTCTTAGGCAGCAACCATTTCATTTTCGGGGGAGGGGGGGGGGGGGCAAACAATTGATTTTCCCATAAAACGACAAGACAAGACAAACTATTTTATTTTCTCAGTCATAAACGTGTACAATAGTAGCCTTTTTTCTCTCTCGAGCCTTTGAATGTTGATTTTAAGAACGAAACCGTATTAAAGAAAATTGTAGTATGTTTTAGTAAAAAAAAAATATAGGTTACTGTTGCTTTTTTTAACGCAATTTGTACTTAATAAAAGTATCTCCCATGCCTATCAATTATGCAATAAAAAAAGTATCACGCAAAAAGTAGAAAATTCTTTTGAGGCCTATTAGGTCTGAGTAAACTATGTTAATTTTCCTTTTATGACAATGCAGAGTGAACGAAGCATCTAGTAATAAAACATATCGGCTGCACACATCGATCAATTAGATTAATCATAGTTTTAATTTTGAATACCATATTATCTTCATAAAATGTCTGTGCCAAAAAAAAATCGTTTTATAACCCCAGCTTCATAGTGCGTGATTTATGACAACTTGCCGCTGGGTGCGTAAATATTAACACCGATGTGAAGTGCCTACTTCTTAAAGCTTTTATATAAACAAAATAATTAATGCATTTGTACATTTTGATTGGAATAGGTATATTAATATTTCTATCTGTTATTAAAGGATTAACCACGATTATTGAGGGAAATCCTCTCGTTGTGAAAGTAGTTACTATCATGCGTGTTAAGGAATTTTTGATTCTCGGACTATCATTTTTTTCGACATTCGATTTTTATCTCAATATGAACAATTTTGTTTTTAAATCCTGTTATTTTCAATGGGAACCCACAATAATTATTTAAAAAGTTCTTGCCGCCTCCGCCTCCACCTCCACAAAAAATGAATGGTCAATGTCTAATATAAAATCATTAATAAAATGATATCGTAAGATATGCTTGAAGTTTACTCGGGGGTGGAGAGGGGGCACTTACTATGCAATGAGTGACAGGAATGGGCCGCTGGAATAGGTTAAAATTTCTTGCTACATGATATATAATAGTATATCAATTATGGGTTCATATTATCACTTGCTTGATAATATCAGAAGTATCTGAAACAAATCAGATGTCAGTATTTATTTTTAATGCGGTTAAACCACAGTCGACTTGTAAATGCATTAGCTATTTGTCAAACTAATTAATCTCATTATTCTAATGTAGTATTTCCACTGATGCTAGTCATAGATGCTATAAATCCGATTATTTTGACATTTGCACCTAATTACCATATCCAAAGGTTTGTATACATGAAACACTATACCATTGATCAGTGGCAGATCCAGAATTTTTCACAAGCCGGGGCCCACTGACTGCCTAAGAGGGGGCCCGCTCCGGTCCTGCTTCAGTAATTCCCTATATCATAATCAACCAAATTTAGCATCAGTAGTCAGAGCTCATGTTTTGTCTGTTATTGTGTATATATAAGCCGACCCTAAACAAAATTTACTTACTTAGTACTTACTTTTCTTAATCTTACGTATACATGTATATGGGTTATATTTAGTTTTTAAAGATCATTAAAACCGAATATTTTTTTTTTGTTTCAATTTGTTTTGTTGTAATAATTCACTACGTCAATTGATAAAAAGCATCAATATAAATACAAACATGTTTAACCCCGCCGCATTTTTGCGCCTGTCCCAAGTCAGGAGCCTCTGGCCTTTGTTAGTCTTGTATTATTTTAATTTTAGTTTCTTGTGTACAATTTGGAAATTAGTATGGCGTTCATTATCACTGGACTAGTATATATTTGTTTAGGGGCCAGCTGAAGGACGCCTCCGGGTGCGGTAATTTCTCGCTACATTGAAGACCTGTTGGTGACCTTCTGCTGTTGTTTTTTTATTTGGTCGGGTTGTTGTCTCTTTGACACATTCCCCATTTCCATTCTCAATTTTATTTCACATATTTAGACGTTATAATAACCCCTATCTAATAATTTCACTATGACATTAGTTACATCGTTTATTGATTTGTTATGGCCACTTATATTTCTTATTTGCCGTATTGCTTCACCTATAATAAATCCTCGGAATACATGCTGTGATTGACAGCTACTTTTGTATTTCTGTGTATATAGATATAATAATTAGTGTCTTTAAAATGTATTTCAAGGTCAAGAATGCCAGGTGTTGTAAATTATCAATTTTTACAGCGGATGAGGGCATTCCGGTGTATTGCTATCGCCTAGATTTCCATTACGTAATATTCGTTTTGGTTTTTTGAACCGATCTATAAACATGATGAAGACATCATCAAGTGCAAATCGCTTGTTAAAAATCCATTTCTTCAATGAATACTCATCACATACTTTTTTTAAAAAGATAAATTAATAATATTAAAATGTTTTGTTATACGTATAAACATTTAGTGAAAAATCATTCAAAATAAATATGCACACGCATGCGGTAGAATATCTCAAGAACGTTTGCAATCTTAATCAACGATAACTCAACCATGCACTAGCACTGCACTATTATTAATATAGAAGAATAGAATGATATACAATGAAAATACACGTAACTGTAATATACAAGTATTAATATACTATATAACAATAATATACCTGAGTAATTATACGGATTTGTATCACGTACTTCAATATAATAGTCATTACGGTGAGGATGAATTCCCTGTCATTAATTTATCTACGCACGAACTTGTCCAAGAAAAAAATTATATCTGCACATAAAACCTCATTTTCAGGTATAGATATGGGTTTTTTTTTCTGAGACAAGTGCTTCTCGGACCATTCACAAGAACTTGCGGTCATCCGATTTTCAGTATTTCAGTACTTTGGTTTCATTCTTCGAACAGAACCCTGCATAACTGGATAATTTTGGGTCAAGGGAAAACGTTACGTAGCCCTAAGCAATAAACCATACAGGCCTCATTTCGTAGCATATTATGTTGAAGTAGATTTCATATTATAACTTAAATATTTTAGTTAAATACAATGACGATGATGGCGGCCTAAGGCTCTTCGCGGTTTTATTTTGTATTTGTTTTTGTGCAGTAGTGTTGTGTTCAATTGAAATAACATATATTGTATACTGAGCATGTTTAGTGAGAATATAAAAAAGAAGATGTGGTATGATTACCAATGACACAACTATCCACAAAATACCAAAATGACACAAACATTAACAACTATAGGTCACCGTACGGCCTTCAACAATGAACAAAGCCCATACCGCATAGTCAGCTATAAAAGGCCCCGATAAGACAATGTAAAACAATTCAAACGAGAAAACTAACGGCCTTATTTATGTCAAAAAATTAATGAAAACAAATATGTAACACATAAACAAACGACAACCACTGAATTACAGGCTCCTGACTTGGGACAGGCACACACATAAATAATATGGCGGGGTTAAACATGTTAGTCATGTTAGTAACTCCGGAAATAATTATACTGAATCTGATCGTTCATGTAAATCATGAAACAAGACATTGAGGAATTAGCAGATGGGAATTTGTTGGGATAAACTTCAGATTTTGCGGTCATTAGTTATCTCGTACATTACTTATAAATAACTATCATGCAATCGTTGGTCATTTTATTTTCTCAGGAGGATTGATTACTACACAAATTGTCTGTTCACTACTGCATGGCTATGTAAATATTTCTAAATTAATAAACTATGGCATGATAAATAAATCATACATGCAGAATACTTGCAGTTTTAATAAGTTAAATATTGTTTCTAGATAAACATCGTGGTCAAATCTATAGAGACAAATAAACTTATGACGCTTGAAAATAAAAAAAAAAATCGCAAAGGCTTCAACGGAATAGTGATTTCTGCTGTCATTTTGAAAGCGTAATGTTGACTGTAAAATTGAATCCATGCATTTATCTGTAAAATACCGAATTACCAAAAGGATCAAACCATTTCTGTATTTACTATTTCATGACTTTGGAGATTATATTTTATCAAAGTAGCATTATATACCATGGAGTTTACAAAAGTATAATGTTAAAAAAAAATTACCTAAACTTACTAAAAACGTATAATGTGTTATTTGTTCTTATTAATTTTGTTCACTATTTCTCCTTTAACAAACTAAAAGCACGAAAAGAGGCTTATAAAGATAGAAATATATATATTGTATTCAAACATTTATTATTCAACAAAAATTTAGAGTCCTGGGGCCTGGTTTTCGAAAGTATCATAAGATATGTCCTAAGATATATCTTAGGACATATTTTATGATCATCTTATGACTATCGTATGATATGTCATAGGATGTAAATCAAAGCTGTCTTAAGAGAGTCGTAGCTTTGGTGCTCTTATGACTGTCATAAGTGAACATTATTTTCTAATATTTTAAGTAATGATTAAAAAGTGATAAATATAAAAATTAAAATGAAAAGTATGAACATATTAATATTTACGAATATTTTATTTCTTTCATATAATGGACATGACATTTTATATAAAAAGGAATTGATATTTGACTTGAAAATTTGTTAAAAATTAGTTTGTGATAAATAATAAACTTGAACTTCGTTTTCGTGTATAATCATACTTTTTTTAAATGTGAATACTTTTTAGATTCGGTACATCGAGTACCCACTTATCGAAATGCCCGTGCATATACGTTGATATAGTTCTATCAGAGACATATATATGTCTCTGGTTCTATTAACTATACTAGGAACTAAGTAATATGTATATGTATTATACAAAACCATGACTATTAGAAAAGAATTCAAAATTATATGTCGCAGGAGATTCAAATTTTAGTTCACGTAGTTGAGAAAAATAAAATCCTTACTATTAAGCTAACTGAGATACACAACAAATATTGGTATTGCAATTAACATGAAATTAAACATGAAAAGTAATTAAAATTTTAGTTTACAATCATAAGACCATCATAAGTCATGTCGCGAGGGGTCTTAAGTTTACCACAAAAGTTATGACAATTCGTAACTTAGGACACTTTCGAAAACATATCTTACGACTATGACATGTCATAAGACCATCATAAGACATGTCTTAGTCATAAGATACTTTCGAAAACCAGGCCCCTGACTCACTAAATTTTGAGGTAAATCATGACTGAAAACTGTAACAATAGCCTTTTATTGAATTATCAATTGTTTAGCAATAAGGTCTTTAAGTTAGTCTAAATATGTATATCAATTAAAAAAAACATTCAGATTGTAGTTTGGTCATGAAACTACGGTGGCAGAATGCGAACATGAAAGAAAACAAAAATATGTTGTTCCCTCATGATACTATGTCGTCCCTTCAAGATGATATGTCCTTCCCACAAGATAGCTATCTTGTTCCCTCAAGATGCTATGTCGTTCACTTAAGATACTATGTCGTTCCCACAAGATAGTTATCTCGTTCCCTCAAGATAATATGTCGTTCCCTCAAGATATTATGTCGTTCCCTCAAGATACTATGTCGTTCCTTCAAGATGTTATGTTGTTCCCTCAAGATGCTATGTCGTTCCCTCAAGATACTATGTTGTTCCCTCAAGATGTTATGTCGTTCCCTCAAGATACTATGTCGTTCCTTCAAGATGTTATGTTGTTCCCTCAAGATGCTATGTCGTTCCCTCAAGATACTATGTTGTTCCCTCAAGATGTTATGTCGTTCCCTCAAGTTATTATGTCGTTTCCTCAAAATACTATGTTGTTCCCTCAACATAGTTTTAACATTGTATTGATATTGCTATGTTGAGGGAACGAGATAACTATCTTGAGGGAACAACATAGCATCTTGAGGAAACGACATATCATCTTGAGGGGAAAACATCGTTTCTTGAGGGAAAGACATAATATCTTGAGGGAACGACATGATCTCTTGAGGGAACGACATATCATCTTGAGGGAACAAGATGACTATCTTGGGGGAACAACATAACATCTTGAGGGAACGACATATCATCTTTAGGGAACGAGATATTTATCTTGTGGGAACAACATAGTATCTTGAGGGAACGATTTGAAAGATCGTCGAGTCCAGTTCGTAAAATGTATGCATTTGTTTTTTGAATGAAGTAAAGCGTTTCCAACGAGTTTTTAAATCTAAATTATTTTTAAACAATCTATAGCTCCATTCGATCATATTTTTCATCTCGATATCCCTTAATTTTATTCAATATATATATTTTCAAAATACAGAAAAGAAGATTAAGTTTTGTTGAATCGACCATGAGTATAGTATGTGATATTTTTTTCTCATTGTTAAAGACCTACGGGTAGCCTGTAAATCCTTACGACCGCTTTATTGTAATGCTTTTGCGCCACTTTGCACACAATGCAGTGATTTGTTATGTTAAATTTACGCAAAAAAAAACAAACCCAACAACATTTAACTTAGAATAACTATTTTATAACACTAATTTTAAAAAACGTGCATACATAAAAGTAATAGTTATGAAAAAAAAACATGTCGTCATATATTTATTCTTTACATGTAATATCTTCATCAGTCGTTCTGTTCATTTTTTTTTAAATACTGTGCCATGTCACACACATCAGATCTAGACTAATTACTATAAAACATCCCAAAAAGTAATTATGCTGTTTTACCATGATACTATATATAGATAAAATTTCTCTGAAAAAAGTTTAATACCGTAAATAATAGTTAGTTTTCTTACGCTTTTGTTTTGTATGTGTTTGATAGCTAGCACAGTATTACATGTATAATGCATCATAGATGGTTGTTTAATGGAAATAGTTTTAAAGTCGAAAATAGTAAACCACTCTTATATACACTAGCTTTCATTCATTTTATAACACGGATATCATTTAATATTAAACGTTTCCGGGCAGTTGAAGAATCAAACCACATGGGATCTTTCTTGTGTAGCTGAATAAAGGAGTGGTGTAGTGCATACACCTTTCAGATGATGTAAAATGTAAAACCAATTGACAAGTCGATTACTAGTTATTGTATTGATATATGTCAGAGATAATATAGTTTCTAATGAACAAACGAATCATTGTAAATGTAAAATTACTGATCTTTATCTGCGATGAAAACTCAAGTTAAAGCTTGTAGTAAAAATTATAACAACATTACCACATCTCGCGTCTGAGACAGTAAACATATTATGATACAAACACAAGCTATTTTATCGTAATCATAAATAAACAATTATGTATACTAGTATACAAAAATCTGGAAAACCAGATAGGTTCATTATACATGCACCTAAACTGGCCATTCGTTAAAGAGCGGAACAAATGAATACCATGTAATACTCTATGCTTATTCGTATTTATACATTAATTCATAAAAATCGTTTGTAAGTGAGTAAAACGTTTTTTAAGCGTCTTAGGATGTTTATTCATGTTGTTTTTAGGATTTTTGCAAGATATTCGGAATCCTCTGGGTTTTTTTTTATGTACTTTCCCAAAATATTTTGCCCGCTAACCCCTACTTTTATATATTTTCATAATGTTATTACACAAAGTTCTATTTAAAAATCTAATAAAATTTTTGTAAGAAAAAAGGTGCAAATGTTAAATGTATGAAAAATATAGAGAGAATGATTTCCCGCCAAATTTTCAATGCCTTTTTTTTATATTAGCTCACGGATGATTTTGGCAGTCTAATTGTTTTACCTTTATTCCTCCTTTATTCATAACCATTCTTATTTTTATTTTAACTGTTGCTGTGTGCAAATTAAGGACAACCGATAGACAAATGCAATAACATCAATAATTTAAGACCTCATTAAAGATTAAAACAAAATTAAATTACATTAGACACATTTAAAACTTGACGGTGTCTAGTGGCTAGGATGAAAAATCTTGTCCTGCATTTTTTTTTAGTTTTAATCTCTGTCCTGCCTTTTTACTTTTCACTTTATCCGGTCCTGCTTTTTTTTTCTTAGTTTATCCTGACTTTTTTTACATAAATTGTCATCCTGACTTTTTTGCAAGTGTCTCATCCTGCCTTTTTTTTTTTTTTAACTCAAAACTCCTGTCCTGCCTATTTTTTTCAAATTTCATCCTAGCACCCCCCCCCCCCCCCTCCCCCCATAAAAATCAAATGGAGGATCCCTTATCTAGTATAAGATGCATCTGTCTAGTTCTATTTATAAAATGTTATCTAGTATACGAATAAATACGTTGCCTTGAAGGATACTTAATAATGGACAGCTATACAGTATAAACTGCTACTTTTTTGTATTTCAAAAACATGCAACTAAACGTTAAGCATGCAATTATCAGTTAATCGATCAACGTTTTTAAATAAAGTTAAACGGTGTTTGTATATTCGCTTATATTATATTTCCTTTATCCTGCAATCAGCCAACTATTGTACAAACAACAGGTACACTAATATTTTTGTTGTTGCTTTATTTCTACTTGTTCAAATTAATGTTCTGTTGTCCGACTTCCATATTGAACGAGCGGTAATGCGGATATTCCTTTTTTTACGTAACAGTTAATTTTTGGGGTCCGCGTTAAGCTACATGTCAAATTCTTTGAAAAATAAGGGACAAATTTTTTAGATTTTATACAACTAAAATTTCAAGTGAATGGTGTAAATTTCAGGATAAAAATAATATACGTTTATTTTCGGAGAAAACAAATATAAGTACTTGCTACGAGTCTGAGAAAAGCTCGGCGAAGTTAGTTTTTCGTCATGTTTCGAATGCTCATACACATAAGTTGTATATTTTCCGACAATGTACATATATCATATATCTATCACACTCGGGGAGAAAATAGATACATGCGTGGAATGAAAAATGTGCTGAAAATACACGTTTGCAATATTGGAAATTCCTTTGTGGTTTTAAGGAATGGTAATACTTGTTTTACGCACTTGAACGTAACCTTTATTGCTTTTTTTCATAAAGTGTATATCATATTATGCGTACATTCGCCATGATAACGATTTTAATTTGAAAATAAGTTGAAATAAAATTATACATACCTGTCCCTTTTCTGTCTCATCTTCGCTGTCGCTAAATACGGCATCGGATATCATAAGCATTGAAAGAAATAAAAAGAACACATTTTAAATTAGGAAAACCATGGTGGAATTATAAAATCGACGATTATTTCAAAGTACACATCTAGACCGATGTGGGCGTGTCAAATACCGGCTGTTTTCAAGAGAAGGGTCAAATTTTTACTGTGATTGACATGCAGGCTAGGGTGAGAAGTATAAATTAGTGTGAACATATTATTAATTAAACACTCATTGGTAGGATATTCATTATGGCAAGTTGGGACATTGTATTAAACAGTGGTGATTTTTATCTTGTGCTTGGACGTTTCAAATGGGGAAAAATAAAATATATCATACCTGGAGGATTAGGATTTTTTTAAAAAGGTACTGTAGCTTAAGTTAACTTAGTCTTGGCTTATGCCAATGCAGAAAAAATGAGAACGATTTTTTTTTATAATTTCACATTTTTCTAATTTAAAATTACATTTTTCAATACATTTTGTAGTTTTGATTGACAATTATTTTTAGCGTTTGGGCAATCAAAAGCTGACATCCACTATAATATTATAGCCAAAAGTGATGAAAGTTGCATTAAACACCAACAAGCAATCAATAAATCTTATAATTTCAACAGTTCATTAAAATTCACTTTCAAGAAAGTACATTTTGCTTGGTTTCAGTTATTGTTTTAGAAATGTTAAAGACTTTAAACGTCATTATCCACCAGGGTGCGATAATGACCGGAAATGGTTCAGTACTAGTCATGTGTTAACGAGAAATTTTATTTTTCTTAATTGACGAATTTAACAGGTTTTCTTTTTTAGATCACCTGGCCCAAAGGGCCAAGTGAGCTTTTCCCATCACTTTGCGTCCGTCGTCCGTCGTCGTTAACTTTTACAAAAATCTTCTCCTCTGAAACTTCTGGGCCAAATTAAACCAAACTTGGCGACAATCATCATTGGGGTATCTAGTTTAAAAACGTGTCCGGTGACCCGGCCAACCAACCGAGATGGCCACCATGACTAAAAATAGAACATAGGGGTAAAATGCAGTTTTTGGATTTTATTACATTGGTTGCAATGAATTACATTGATTTCCCAGTTAGATAAAAACCGATAATTTCACATGTGAAATAAACGGGGTTATTTCACTCTCTGACGTCATACAACAATAGGCGTTGTCAAGACGTCGATAACGTCGGATCAAAACAAATTGTCAATGCGTAAGAAAAAGATATAGTTCCTTACATTTTCCACATTAATTTAATAAAAAAAAAAGCCATTTGCCAATGTAATAAAAAGAATAACTTATCGCCGTATTTGAATATCAAAAATAAGACAACTTGTGACCGAACGCCGCTATGGATTAAACTCGTGCTGCGCACTCGTTTAATCCATGCGTCGTTCGGTCACGCGTTGTCTTATTTTTGATATTCAAATACGGCGATTAGTTATACTATAAATAACTCAAAAACCAAAGCATTTAGAGCAAAATTAATCTGTTTATCAGGACAAGATCTATCTGCCCTGAAATTTTCAGATGAATCGGACAATCCTTTGTTGGGTTGCTGCCCCTGAATTGGTAATTTTAAGGAAATTTTGCTGTTTTTGGTTATTATCTTGAATATTATTATAGATAAAGATAAACTGTTAACAGCAATAATGTTCAGCATAGTAAGATTTACAAATAAGTCAACATGAACGAAATGGTCAATCGACCCCCTAAGGAGTTATTGTCCTTAGTAGTCATTTGTAAATTTTTACTAACATTTTCCACTGAAACTACTAGGCCAAGTTCGTTATAGATAGAGATAATTGTAAGCAGCAAGAATGTTCAGTAAAGTAAGATGTACAAACACATTTCCATCACCAAAACACATTTTTGTCATGAATCCATCTGCTTCCTTTGTTTAATATTCACATAGACCACGGTGAGCGACACAGGCTCTTTAGAGCCTCTAGTTTCATTTTGTTTCAAAATAGTCTACTATAAAAGATACATTAAAAATAAAAATGAAGGCAATATATGCATTACCGAAAAGATCAAATCTAGAAGTTTAGTTATAGCACTATATACATGATATATAATAATGACTTTTGCGTTATAGCCAATTATTTTAACATCTAAAATAGATGTAGCAAGAAATTATCAACAATACGCAATTTGCACATAAGTTACAAATACTCAAATTATCAGTAACAGGATGAGTTTTACCAATATTTTACGTTTTTAAGGAAATGCGAATGCGAAAGCTATCCACCAGAGTTCAAAGCATTAAATTGGTAGTAAGCTAACTTTTCCTATAATCTTGAAAACTACAATAGCTAGAAAAATTTAAAAGGTGAAACAATTTTTAAGAAAAGGAAGATATTAATTCATTTATGTTGTTGTAAAATTGGCATTGATGCAATTGTACTTTTAACTATATTTGACTACAAATATTTGCCTTGAAATGGGTAAATACGTTTGCCCTTAAAATGTCCGATGTAATTGCGTCCTAGATTTTGGCGTCCTAAATACATGATATACATCAATTCGCAAAGCATATATTTTTTTCTAAATATAACTGAACGCGATCAGGTTCAAGGCTTTATGGTTTTTGTTAATACTAATCTTTATTGCAAAATTACACCTATAAGGGTCAAGCAATACATTTCGTTGACTTATTTGAATATTTCAGGTTTTAGGAGTGGATGGAGAGGTTCAAAGTGTTCAGCTTAAAGATTTCGATACACAGAAATCCTTATTTAAAGACCAGTTCAAAGGGACTTTATTTTCAAGATCAACCTTCTTAAAGGCGTGGAATCATATCCGTGGTAAGACTTTTGTTAGTCATTGAACATGTAGAAATTAAATGGTAGCTTCCTTAGTAACACAAATAGATAAAAATAAATAGATTAATTTAATTCTTGAATTTGACAGCAATACAAGAAAAAATAAAATGACCTGGGATTTAGTAAGCTTAATATATATCTAAGATAGCTACATAGTTTGATGAAAATCCAAGTTGATTTGAAAAAGTTATAAAAAAAATTAAAGATGCCTATCTGAATTTATATAATAATTTTAATTTTTACCTATTGTAAAATTAAATTCTTTCATTTCACAGCAATAAAATAAACTACCTAATAAGCTTGAATTTTGTAAGATCAATATTTAATTTAGTTAGATGGGATGATTTACACCAGTCAAAACTAAATTTGAAGGTCAAGACTAGTCGAGACAGGTCGAGCATTGGTCAAGACCATTTCAGACTACACAAAGATCAGCAAGTACTGAATCAGACTAATTAAGTAAAGTCGAGACATAGTCGAGTACACTAAAGTACAGTTAAGTACAGTCGAGACAATGTCGAGACTAGTCGAGTAAAATGTGTGCTCGATTTTACTGGTCGAGCACAAAAACTGGTCAATTCAGACTCTGAGCAGTTTGTAGTGTATGCTTACTGCTGATTGTGCGGTTAACCTTTTTAATATGATAAATAGGATTTTATTTGTAAAAATGTGACAGTTTTTATCAAAACAAAATATTATTTTGATAGGAAACAGAGATGACAATTGAGCTCGAGTCAAGAACTTTACATGCAAACGAGGTAAGTTGAGGATGAACTTAGGTGAAATTAAATAAAGCAAGAATTTAAGATTGTTACTATTACCCGGAAGAGCATTAGATAAGCCTCAAAATAAGCTAAATACATTGAAATGTCATGGAGCTCATTTCGAGATATTTGAGTTTTAAAAGATGGCCGGATAAGGCTGACTCGAACTCTGTGTATACATCTGTCTGACAGGATTTATCTGACCTTCACCTCATCATGCTCATTGTCATCATATTTTAAAATGTCAAGTTTATGCGATACTTGTAGTTAGAGCTTATTCTTTAATAATTTCCACATGAAATCAGTGATTAGTGAATCGGACGAGACGTTTCAGTATGTGTGGTTAGTCAATTAAACAAAACACTGATTACTTTTATTTACAAACTCAATTATTTTCAAAGGAAATGAAGATACCTGAGAATCAGATAAACATCAGATCATTGGAAGTAACAAATGTGAGTATGAAGTATGAGTATGTTTTATTTGTTTCTGCTAGTCCCATGTCGTGGATTATGAAATAATTTACTGAAACTTAGATTACAAAATTGTAATGCCTTGGGCAAAGTGAATCAGTGAAATATATAACATGTGTATGCAATGTAGTTTTAAGCTATCAACCGTTATATTTCTGTCTTCTCCGCAAAATATCAACGAGCACCTAAAACAAAAACATATATTTATATTATTTTTAAGTTCAGATTTGCACGTTGTGTTATAATTCAGCTTTCTTTGGAAAACCGGTTGGGATCCAGTTCGCGGAAAAGGTGGGGAGGGGGTGTAAACCTGGAACATCATGATACATTTGCATTTTTTGTGAACTTCAAAAATAATCTAATAATTATTTCCAGTAATGTGTCATTGCTGGAATGATTTCACACTTAATTGAAATATTTGTTTGCGTTTTACTTGACGTTAAATTGGGCCACATTTGTACATGTTAAATGTCTGTCCCAAATCAGTAATTTAGTGGTCGTTTTGGTTGCTGTTTGTGATCTATGAAGCATTTCTATTTATCGGCCGTTGATATTCACGTTTAAATTTGTATGCCCCACCTACAATAGTAGAGGGGCATTATGTTTTCTGGTCTGTGCCTCCGTTCGTCCGTACGTCCGTTCGTTCGTCCTTGCGTCCGTTCGCTTCATTTTAAGTTTTGACCACAATTTCACGGTCCACTGAACATAGAAAATGATAGTGCGAGTGGGGCATCCGTGTACTATGGACACATTCTTGTTTGACATTATGTTAAATCGTATTTTTTAAGCTTACACTACGGCATATGATTGCTTATTGTTGAATATTGTACAGTAAAATATAGCTGTTTACATCCAAATCAATTTACGTCTATGTGATATTGTCACTAGAAATCATACCACATCTTTGTATTCCTATTTAGTTTAAAACATATCATTTTAATAAAATTAAAAGCAGCATTCAAACAGAGGTGAAATTCTAAAGAAGATTACATTGTTTAAATTTTTTTCTCAGGATTTCGCAATGAACGAAAAAGTAATGGGCTTCTGGAAACTGGAGAAGAAATGGTATAATGCAACAGTCCTAGAAAAAACTAAATCAGGTAAACCATGATATACATTAAAGAGAGATTACAAAAGAACGATGAGTAATGAGTTGATTGATTGTCAGGTAGTTTTTTTGTTGTTGTTTAAGGCCACATTGTGCACTCTAGGCTATATCATAGATATAGGAAGATGTTGTATGTGTGCCAATGAGACAAGTCTCCATCCATAAATTTTTTTTATAAAAGTAAACAATTATAAGTTAAGGTATGGCCTTCAACACGGAGCTTTGGCTCATACCGAGCAGCAAGCTATAAGGTGTCAGACCACCAATTACTCCCTCAAATTTAGAACGTAAAAGTAGGCCTACTCGGGACAAAAAATAGTGCATTTGATGTCATTGTTTACTTAAACTACACAACAAATTTGCAGAAATGAAACTTTTGGTGAAAGAGAAATATATTAAGACCATTTTGAGCCCAAATTTACTTGTCTATGAGTTGAAATTAAAAATTGAGGATTAATGCGCTCCATAGTATACTAATTTAAGATTTCAAGAAAACCAGGGGTTATTTTTAGTGGTACATCCATTCGGAAGGTCTCTTCTTTCTTATATGGCTTTAAAGGTATGTCGAAAATTGGAATGAAGAAAGGTGATACCTGTACGATTCAGGACATACCTGGTTTGTAAGAGGTTAAACTTAAGATAAAAAATTTAGAAATCTATGAAAATTGCAAAATTTGGTTGAACAGATAGGGACTTTTAATTGGTGGTCTGACACCTTTTATAACGGGCCCAAAAATTACTAGTGTAAAACAATTCAAACAGGAAAACGAAGAGCGGTCTAATTTATATAAAAATGACCGTTTGCATTTATTGGCTGAGAAAATTGGCGTATCTGGAGAGAACACAGAGCATCACATGTCCAATCAACAGAAACAATGCACATATCATTCGAAGTAAAAGACTCACTAAGGAGTCAACATTTCGATAAAGTCTAGGGAAACATCATATGAAAGGAAAGATGTATATATGTTTGATCTAATTGTATATGCATAATTTGTGTTTGGTTTTCTGTCCCTTTGATTGGATAGTCTCTATTTTACAGGTTACAAAGTCGTATTTGCAGACGACAACTTAGTAAGAGTGTTAAGTCTACAGAATCTACGACAAAAGACATAGAGATGAATTCAGCTGAAGGTGTTTTGTTTAACAAAAAACTTTCATATATATATGAACTTACAAGAAACTCACAAGTCATCTGATAATGTTCTCAAAACAGGATATAATAAACAATATCAACAACAAAAGGAAGCTGTATTTCCTTGTCCTTGAACAAAAGACATTTAACATCAGTCAAATGATCCTATATATTTATACATGTATACAAGAATGAACAAGGTTATATATGTTATTTAATTTATATTGGGACATTATCATGGTATCTTAATGACAAAAAAACAAACATTCACATAATTAGCTTGTTTGGTCTGAATGTGCTTGTAATTTAATATGACAAACCGTATGTAGAATAAGAAGTAATTATCACACCATCAATGAGACAATATCAACGACGAAAATAAATAGATGAAAAAGTATGCAAAAATCATCAACAACAGATAGATGTGCGTAGAATCGCCAAGTGTGTTACAACATTATGCACATAAAGCTGTTCAATATAGTTGCAATATTAAAATATGTAACAATGTGTCATAGAGCACTTTTTATAGTAATTAGTAAACACAATCCTAGCATATTAAAATTTATGATGATGTACTTGTGCAAGTTATTGAGTTTCATCATTAACAGAATTACTTTTATAAATTCACTAAAACATAACCACCGTTTACATACAGGATAGATATTTTCTGAACATCAACAGCTTCAGGAAAACTATTTGAAATTTGAAAATATCGATATTTGGTATAACAAATTGATTGGAATTGATTTTTAGTAGTGCGGTCGGTAGTGTCTGCTTATTACATTTTAAATAACCATAGATTTAAATTCCTTGTTTGTGTGCGTTTTGTGGTTTTTGTGGTTTCGTAAGAATATAACAATCCCTTGTGTTTTTGTGGGTTCTTGTTGCTTTGTCTTTGGTTTTCTATGTTGTGTTTTTACTATTGTTTGTCTGTTGGTCTTCTTTTTAAACCATGGCGTTGTCCGATTATTTTCGACTTATGAGTTTGAATTTTCTTCTGGTATCATTTGCCTCTCTTTTAAGGAGGTCTGTTCCTAATGATGACGATTTAAAGTAAGCTCCTCGTGTTTAAAAGCAATCTGTATTCAAAACATTCTGCCTTCTTCATACGGATAACCACAAAATATTCAAACATTTTGTCAGGAATCTGATGTTCAGTAGATGTCGTTTGTTGATGTGGTTCATAAGTGTTTCTCGTTTCTCGTTTTTGATATAGATTAGACCTTATGTTTTCCCGTTTTAATGGTTTTACGCTAGTCATTTTGGGCCTTTTATAGCTTGCTGTTCGGTAGGAGCCAAGGCTCCGTGTTGATGACCTTTTTATACCTATAAAGTTGGTTTTTTTACAAATTGGGACCTGGATGGAGAGTTGTCTCATTGGTACACATTTGTTTCATAAGTAGTCAACTGTCTAAACACTGTCTAAATTTCACGACTTGGGATGACAGTTTTAGTACATACAATTATTTGATTTGCCGTAAATTTGAATCGTATGAGATTATGGGGAAATTTCCCCAATTTGAAGTCAACAATATCTAATATGAACATGATGAGATTATGGGGAAATTACCCCAATTTGTAGTGAACAATATCTAATATGAACATGATGAGATTATGGGGAAATTTCCCCAATTGATAGTCAACAATATTTTCTATGATTTGAACATAATGAGATTATGGGGAAATTTCCCCATTTGATGGTCAGCAATATTAAAGCTTGTATTTTCCAATTAATAATCTTATCGTGGGAATTTCGGCATTCTGATGTTTTTGGTTGTAGATGTGAATGTGGGGATATTTCCCCATTCTAATGTTATTGGTTTTATATGTGTAGTGTATGTGGGGATTTTCCCCACTGGTACGTTTTTCAATTCAAGAATACTAGTTTTCTTCATTGAGTGGGGAGATTTCCTCAAATTTGATAAAATCATGTAAGCGCATTTCCATTAACTTATAGATTTGTTGACAAAAAGTGTTTATTTCAATTCACATCGTCAACCGAATTTGAAACCACCAAAAAAAGAGAATAAAATAGAAATTCTCTTTTTCAAATAGAATGCGTTTATCTCAATTGTTTGTAAAACAATTGAAAGGTCTTTCCTGTAAAAGTGATGTTTTCGTAATGTAGCTTGTACGACCTTTCGTTTGATATACGACAAGCATACCTTCTGAAACTTTCCACTTTTAACACTTAATTACCTCATCCGCCTACATTTTTGAGATCGGAATTATGATATATATAACACTGAGTAGATGAGATTTCATTTGATATGCGACAACGCCATGTTCTAGAAAGTTTGATTTTTGCACTTAATAACCCAATCCAAGTAATTTTTGGAGGTCGGGAATTTGATATTTCAAATATACACATCATGACCTTTCATTTGATATACAACAACCCTATCTTAAAAGAAAATTTATGTTTTGCACTCAATGACCCCATCCAACCCATTTTTGGGAGACGTCAATTTGAAATTTGAAATGTACACTTTATGTTCTTTCATTTGATATGCGACAACCTTACCATCTGAGAAATTTGATTGTTTGCACTAAATGACCCCACCCGTCCTCCTAATATGAAAAGGGGGTTTAAAATTTTCATTTTTAAGTAGAGTACATTTAGACCTTCAATTTGATATATCAGATGATCCCAATTGATAAAGTGCAAATAATGATGCAATATCAACTATATAAATAGAAGTTATGAAACTTACAAAGTCAATGCAAAACTTGAAAATTTCAAATTGAATTTTTGGCGTTTTTTTCCATGGAATGTTTTTGGTATTTGGTCAAACATAGAACTATGGTAACCTCTTCAATTTCTTAAACATTTTAAGAGGTACGCTCTTGTTGATTCTGAAATACATGCCTCCGCTCAAAAAACTTCAAACTGCATTATTTCTACAGCAACAATAGATATCTCAAATCTGTTAAATGATAAATGATCTACAGTTGAAGGACAACATTATAGAAAAAGAATTGGGACAATTTCAAAGTTCACCAAGGTCAAAATTAATCATCAAATATATGATGCAATACCAAACTTAAGAACCGGAAGTCGTAGAGACACGGGACTAGCACCATTCAACTCAGGACCACTTGACCATTCACATATCACAAGGTCAAAGTCATAGTATACTGTGAAGGTCAAGGTGAAATTTCATCATGACCTGACATTGACCTTAAATTGAAGGTCTTGAATTACTGATCATCTTTGCAGTTTATAGTATGTTGATATATGTTACCTTTAAAAAGATATACACAAAATACTATACTTTTAAGAATCATCCCGTTGTAACTTTTGAATAGACGGTCGGACCTTTATGGGTTTATAATATAAAATGTAGAGCTCGTCGAGAGGAACATTTTATACGCTGTATGTATGCAGCAAAGTCTTACCGTTTTCCTAATATGTAAGCTTGAAATTGCAGCGTAATTTTATTTTGCACTCGGTGACCTTTGACCTTGGGTGCATATTGAAGGTCACATAAATTAAAGATTATTGGTGAAGGTTCAAGGTCTCTATGACTTCCGGTTCTGGAATTACAGTTTTTCTAAAAATATGTACATTTTTTCAAGAGAAATAACTCCCTATAAGGGTTGATAACAAAATAATTGTATATGTTCATTAACATTGCCATCTGTTCCTGTACATGTTGCCGTTTTCAAATCAATTCTATCTCTAATACTTTTTGAGAAAAATGCAAAGGAAAGAAATTGCTTCAAGGGGATATAACTCTCATAGGGGACGATGCAATCCTATTCAACCTCATATGGTAATACATCATGATGAGATATACCTATTGTCCAAATAAGGTAATGATATCTTGAAAAACAACGAAAGGGGGCCCTGTTGAAAAAAACTAATAAAAGGGAGATAACTTATAAAGGGGATGATGAAATCCTTAACAGGGTCATCTGGTTATACATCTTGATGAGGTTTATCGATGGTCTATGTTTGGTCTTGATAACTTCAAAAGAAACATGGGGAGGCCATGCCAAAAAAATGTTGGAAGAAAAAAAAGAAAAACTAGTATCTCAATTGTTTGTAAAACAATTGAAAGGTCTTTCCTGTAAAATTGATGTTTTCGTATTGTACTTTGTACGACCTTTCGTTTGATATACGACAAGCACACCTTCTGAAACTTTTCGCTTTTTACACTTAATGACCTCATCCGTCTACATTTTTGAGATCGGAATTATGATATATGGAACAGAGTAGATGAGCTTTCGTTTGATATGCGACAACACCATGTTCTTGAAAGTTTGATTTTTGCACTTAATAACCCTATCCAACAAATGTTTGGAGGTCGGGAATTTGATATTTCAAATGTACACATCATGACCTTTCATTTGATATACAACAACCCTACCTTAAAAGAACATTTATTTTTTGCACTCAATGACCCCATCCAACCCATTTTTGGGAGACGTCAATTTGAAATTTGAAATGTATGCTTTATGTTCTTTCATTTGATATGCGACAACCTTACCATCTGAGAAATTTGAATGTTTGCACTAAATGACCCCACCCGTCCCCCTGGGATGAAAAGGGGGTTTAAAATTTTCATTTTTAAGTAGAGTTTATTAAGACCTTCAATTTGATATATCAGATGACCCCATTTGACAAAGTGCAAATAATGATGCAATATCAATTATATAAATAGAAGTTATGAAACTTACAAAGTCAATGCAAAACTTGAAAATTTCAAATTGATTTTTTGGTGTTTTTTTCCATGGAATGTTTTTGGTATTTGGTCAAACATATAACTATGTCAACCTCTTCAATTTCTAAAACATTTTAAGTGGCAAGCTCTTGATGATTCAGAAATACATGCCTCCGCACGAAAAACTTCAAACTGCATTATCTCTAAAACGACAATAGATATCTCTAATCTGTTAAATGATAAATGATCTACAGTTAAAGGACAACATTATAGAAAAAGAATTGGGACAATTTCAAAGTTCACCAAGGTCACAATTAATCATCAAATATATGATGCAATACAAAACTTGAGAACCGGAAGTCGTTGAGACATGGGACTATATCCATTCAACTCAGGACCACTTGACCTTTCAAATATCACAAGGTCAAGGTCATAGTATAATGTGAAGGTCAAGGTGAAATTTCATCATGACCTGACATTGACCTCAAATTGAAGGTCTTGAATTACTGATCATCTTTGCAGTTTATAGTAGGTTGATCTCTGTTACCTTTAAAAAGATATACACAAAATACTATACTTTTAAGAATCATCCCGTTGTAACTTTTGAACAGACGGTCGGACATTTTTGGGCTTATTATATAAAATGTAGAGCTCGTCGAGAGGAACATTTTTTACACTGTATGTATGCAGCAAAGTCTTATAGTTTTCCTAATATGTAAGCTTGAAATTGCAGCGTAATTTTTTTTTGCACTCTGACCTTTGACCTTGACTGCATATTAAAGGTCACATGAATTAAAGATTATTGGTGAAGGTCCCAAGTCTCTACGACTTCAGGTTCTGGAAATACAATTTTTCTAAAATTGTACACAATTTTTCAAGGGGAATAACTCCTTATAAGGGTTAATAACAAAATGATTGTATATGTTCATTAACATTGCCATCTGTTCCTGTACATGTTGCCGTTTTCGAATCAATTCTATCTCTAATACTTTTTGAGAAAAATGCAAAGGAAAGAAATTGTTTCAAGGGGATATAACTCTCATAGGGGACAATGAAATCCTATTCAACCTCATATGGTAATACATCATGATGAGATCTACCTATTGTCCAAATAATGTCATGATATCTTGAAAAACAACGAGAGGGGGCCATGTTGAAAAAAACTAATAAAAGGGAGATAGCTTATGAAGGGGATGATGAAATCCTTAACAGGGTCATCTGGTTATACCTCATGATGAGGTTTATCGATGGTCCATGTTTGGTCTTGATAACTTCAAAAGAAACATGGGGAGGCCATGCCAAAAAAATGTTGGAAGAAAAAAAAGAAAAAACATTAGAAAAACTAGTATCTCAATTGTTTGTAAAACAATTGAAAGGTCTTTCCTGTAAAAGTGATGTTTTCATAATGTACTTTGTATGACCTTTCGTTTAATATATGACAAGCATACCTTCTGAAACTTTTCGCTTTTTACACTTAATGACCTCATCCGCCTACATTTTTGAGACCAGAAGTATGATATATGTAACACAGGGTAGATGAGCTTTCATTTGATATGCGACAACGCCATGTTCTAGAAAGTTTGATTTTTGCACTTAATAACCCCATCCAACTAATTTTTGGAGGTCAGGAATTTGATATTTCAAATGTACACATCACAACCTTTCATTTGATATACAACAACCCTATCGAAAAGAAAATTTATTTTTTGCACTCAATGACCCCATCCAACCAATTTTTGGGGAACGTCAATTTGAAATTTGAAATGTCCGCTTTATGCTCTTTCATTTGATATGCAACAACCTTACCATCTGAGAAATTTGAATTTTTGCACTAAATGACCCCACCCTTCCACTTGGGATGAAAAATAGGTTTAAAATTTTCATTTTTAAGTAGAGTTTATTGAGACCTTCAATTTGATATATCAGATGACCCTATTTCACAAAGTGCCAAAAATGATGCAATATCAACGATATAAATAAAAGTTATGAAACTTACAAAGTCGATGCAAAACATGAAAATTTCAAAATGATTTTTTGGTGTTTTTTTCAATGGAATCTTTTTGGTATTTGATCAAACATATAACTATGTTAACCTCTTCAATTTCTTAAACATTTTGAGTGGTAAACTGTTGCTGATTCAGAAATACATGCCGCGGCTCGCAAAATTTCAAACTGCATTATCTCTGAAACGACAATAGATATCGCAAATCTGTTAAATGGTAAATGATCTGCAGTTAAAGGACAACATTATAGAAAAAGAATTGGGACAATTTCAAAGTTCACCAAGGTCACAATTAATCATCAAATATATGATGCAATACCAAACTTGAGAACCGGAAGTCGTTGAGACATTGGACTATCACCATTCCACTCAGGACCACTTGACCTTTCAAATATCACAAGTTCAAGGTCATAGTATAATGTGAAGGTCAAGGTGAAATTTTATCATGACCTGACATTGACCTCAAATTGAAGGTCTTGAATTACTGATCATCTTTGCAGTTTATAGTAGGTTGATATCTGTTACCTTTAAAAAGATATACACAAAATACTATACTTTTAAGAATCATCCCGTTGTAACTTTTGAACAGACGGTCGGACATTTTTGGGCTTATTATATAAAATGTAGAGCTCGTCGAGAGGAACATTTTATACGCTGTATGTATGCAGCAAAGTCTTATCGTTTTCCTAATATGTAAGCTTGAAATTGCAGCGTAATTTTATTTTGCACTCTGTGACCTTTGACCTTGGGTGCATATTCAAGGTCACATGAATTAAAGATTATTGGTGAAGGTCCCAAGTCTCTACAACTTTCGGTTCTGGAAATACAATTTTTCTAAAATTGTACACAATTTTTCAAGGGTAATAACTCCTTATAAGGGTTAATAACAAAATGATTGTATATGTTCATTAACATTGCCATCTGTCCTTTACATGTTGCCGTTTTCAAATCAATTCTATCTCTAATACTTTTTGAGAAAAATGCAAAGGAAAGAAATTGCTTCAAGGGGATATAACTCTCATAGGGGACGATGAAATCCTATTCAACCTCATATGGTAATACATTATGATGAGATCTACCTATTGTCCAAATAAGGTAATGATATCGTGAAAAACAACGAGAGGGGGCCATGTTGAAAAAAACTAATAAAAGGGAGATAACTTATAAAGGGGATGATGAAATCCTTAACAGGGTCATCTGGTTATACCTCATGATGAGGTTTATCGATGGTCCATGTTTGGTCTTGATAACTTCAAAAGAAACATAGGGAGGCCATGCCAAAAAAATGTTGGAAGAAAAAAAAGAAAAAAAAGAAAAAACATTAGAAAAACAATAAGGTCTTTCCTCACGTAGGGGAAAGACCTTAACAATAAGGTCTTTCCTCACGTAGGGGAAAGACCTTAAAAAGAAAAAACATTAGAAAAACAATAAGGTCTTTCCTCACGAAGGGGAAAGACCTTAAAAACCCGCACTCACAAAAAATTGTTGAAACAAAGTACGCTTTTGTCCTAAAGCTGACTCGCTCTGTTTAGTCTTGTATTTATGCATTCTTTTAACATCAAACACACCAAGATGACGAACATCGAAGATCAACATGTCAACAACAAAAACGGAAAGAGAAACAACAGTCCATTTATAATCATAATAATAACATTTACATATTTCGATAGAAAAACTGGGAGATAGAAAAACAAAAACAGAAGTCGTCGTAATGTTTACTATATCATATTGTTCAATTGTTCAAACGGTTTACGCTTTAAATAAGTAGAATTTAAGAGAAGTCGATATAAAACGGCAAAAGACGACAAATACCGGACAGAAGCAAGAAAGGAGAGAATGACGGAAGGCATAATACCAGCTAATCTTTAATAATAAGAAATAATAAGTTACCTTAGGGTTTTGTATTTTTGTTTTACCTTGATTTTAATTTCGTATCAGTATGACGCAGTGAAATATATTATAATTTAAAATTAATTGTTTTACGATATCAATTATGTTCATTTTGTGAAGAATATTGTATACAACTTTTATTAATGCATTTATATAGATCGAATACACCAAAATGACAGACATCGAACATCACATTTCAACAGAAGAAAACGGGGAAAAAACATAAGTGAACATTATTTTCTAAATTCTCTTCGTTCAAACGAACATAAATTATTTATGTACTAGACTATATAATTTCTATATACCTCGGCCCAATCTGTTTCTTATCTCATTCATAATATAAATAACTAAAACACTAGTTTTAGAACTTGTCAGGCACGATGACCATTCTTTTTTATATAATATAAAATAATTTCAATACATGTTTATCAAATGATAACAAATTACAAATGTTTGTAATTGTGTAAATACAGTCCACATCTCGGAATAGGTCCTCTGTTTGAATAAACTAAAAAGGTTGCCTCAACAATCTACAAAAAACAATCAAAAAATGTTACAAAAAGTATTTAATACTGTTTTCGAATATATATGTGCTTAAGTAAAACTAACCATATGCAACTATTCCAGTCATAATTAGGTTCGATAACTCTGTATGTGACTGGTTTAATTAGGATTATGTAAAATGTACTGGTTACCCGTGTAATGATTTTAAAAAAATATATAATATATAGATATTTCATCTTTGTTACCATCCATCCGTGGTTTCCTTTTGTTAATATAGAATATTATAATAAAATGATTTCATAAACAATCGTATAATACTAATATATATATTAGGTCTAATCAAAACGTACATCGTGATTAGGCCACGTTGCCATGTTTGTTTTCTTTGATCACGTTGATGACTTTAATTAATTAATATCTCCACAATTTAGCTTTATCCTTAATTATCATACGAGTTACAATAAGTTAACGTGTCATATTTAATTGCAATACAAACAGTTAAACTTATTGAATTATTTGCATGTGCAAAATAAGTGTCGAACATCGTCTACCGGTTTGAAAATTATTTGGTCGCCATTTTGTTATATGTAACTTCGAAATTTTATCAAAACAAATAGCATATATCCACTTTAACAGAGGGAAACAATGTTTAATTATATGCTGCATTAAGGTAAGACAGTTATTGAAAAGACATGCATCTAACAATTTTTCGATTTTCATCGTACAAATCTTCAAAAATATATATTTCCATGTCGCCCCAAGCTATCAATGTACATGTAAACTGCATGGTCGGTGCATGTAAATCTTTATTTTTAGTGTGAGAGACTGTTTCTAATAAATATGTTAAAGAACATGTGAAAAAAGAAATTTACTAAAGATAGAAATAGATAAGGGAAACCCCAAATATATAAAGGAATAGAAATTAATTGATATTTTGTAAACAAAAATAATGGATCGAATCCAACAGGAATTTCCTTTTCGTTATCGAGATCAACCTATTTAGTCTTTTAGGTATTTAAAAGTTAATTGTTAGTTAAATTTCATAGCATCAGTACAATGTTACGCTTCTATTTTTAAATATTGAATCGTGCAAATAAATGTATATAAAAAGTGAACTTTTCAAGCAAAGTACTTTTTCGTGCTCAGGATGACTGGTACTTTTAAGCCTTTGTATTAATGCATTCGTACAGATCAAACATAATAGGATGACGAACAACACACATCAACATGTCAACAGAAAATGGCGGAGAAAAACAGCAGTCAATATTTAATATCAGTATTACCTTTACTGTTTAAGAATACTGTAGTATTCAAAAACGAAATGTTTTTTTTTATTATTACAGGCGCCTTTATGTTAGAAAGATTACAACTAAATTTTTCAAATAAAGATGATTCTGTTTGTAAGATTATACATTATTATCTCTATCGGGGTAATGCCTCATTTGAAAAAAAAACCTACATGACCTATCTGCGAATTAAACTCAAAATGATATTTCTGATACAAAAAAAGTGAGGCGTGAAAAGTTCGGGGATATCTTAACACGATCCTTAATTCCACGAAAGTGTACATGAATTGGATGTAAGCAATCATATTTTATAATCCTTTAAAGCTTCAACAATTAGAAAACTCATACTGTATAGTTGCCTATAAAAGGAATGAAATATATTATATGCAAGTGAGAAAAATAACAGCCTTATCTAGAACAAAACAATTATTTTACGAAAAACAATAATTGACAGACATGTATCAACGAAAACCATGTCAACCACATTTGCAAACAAACGACAAACACTTGTTAACACTCAATGCTCAATATTAAACTTATGACTTTGGACCTAGCTTTGGAAAGGCAAATATAATATCATATAGATTGTGCTGGGGTTAAAATGTTTGAAGGCGCTAACCTCCACTAACTTGGGACAATGATGTTACAGTACAACATAAGAATGTAAGCATGTTTTACGACCGTTTTATCAAACGCACAGATGACTTTTAATATCATGTTTTCCTGGAATTCTTATAAACTCTCAAAAAATCAAATGCGGTGACTTCGAAAAAGTCGATAGGACGAAACACGCGTCTGGCGCAAACATAAAAATGCAATCCTGGTATCTATGATGAGTTTATTAGAAATAGTCGATAAATAAGAGTATTATATTTACTCGCAATCGTAAGTGTATACTAAGATAGCTGTGAAATTGTAGAGAGTACTCCACAAAGGGGATTAAAGATAGGCTCTTAGAACCATCGTAACTTTCTCGTTAACCGTTCGTGAGTCTTCTCTTAAATGAAACTAAAGATATGTTTGCATGATACTACCCCTGCCGAGTCCTATTGCGATCTTTGTACAGATGCGGTATTAATTATAGGTAGTGGACGCCTTTTCCTCAATTTCTCTGTTCATATTGTAAACTTTGCGGTACGAAGTGAGATTCGTTTTCTATATTTCAGCAAACCCAAAATAAGTCTTATGTGATGCGATTCTCGAGGTAAATCTTTTTTTCACTCAATAACATTATTGCGTATTTAGTTCTATGCATACATTTAATAACCATAATTATATAGTTTCCGCTAAATAATTCAAAATTTGGTGACTATGTTGAACGCATCTATCCCATCGAACTGGAGATAAAGGATACAACAGATACAGTTAAATCGGCCTTTTATCTTGACTTACATCTAGAAATTGACAATAAGGGTACTTTGAAAACAAAACTTTACGACAAAGGAGATGAGTTCAGCTTTGCAATTGTGAACTTTCTATTTCTAAGTACCAAAAAGTAAAATCACAAAAATACTGAACTAAGATGAAAATCAATTCGGAAAGTCCATAAGGCCACACCAAATTAATTAATAGTTCTTTGAGATTTTACCCAAAAAAAATGGGGCGAGCGAGCGAAATTTAAATTTATATTTTTAAGTTCTTCGCCTCAAATTTTGAAGAAATATGGAGCGAGCGATATTTTTTTTTCTCTTAAATGAAACTAAAGATATGTTTGCATGATACTACCCCTGCCGAGTCCTATTGCGATCTTGGTACAGATGCGGTATTAATTATAGGTAGTGGACGCCTTTTCCTCAATTTCTCTGTTCATATTGTAAACTTTGCGGTACGAAGTGAGATTCGTTTTCTATATTTCAGCAAACCCAAAATAAGTCTTATGTGATGCGATTCTCGAGGTAAATCTTTTTTTCACTCAATAACATTATTGCGTATTTAGTTCTATGCATACATTTAATAACCATAATTATATAGTTTCCGCTAAATAATTCAAAATTTGGTGACTATGTTGAACGCATCTATCCCATCGAACTGGAGATAAAGGATACAACAGATACAGTTAAATCGGCCTTTTATCTTGACTTACATCTAGAAATTGACAATAAGGGTACTTTGAAAACAAAACTTTACGACAAAGGAGATGAGTTCAGCTTTGCAATTGTGAACTTTCTATTTCTAAGTACCAAAAAGTAAAATCACAAAAATACTGAACTAAGATGAAAATCAATTCGGAAAGTCCATAAGGCCACACCAAATTAATTAATAGTTCTTTGAGATTTTACCCAAAAAAAATGGGGCGAGCGAGCGAAATTTAAATTTATATTTTTAAGTTCTTCGCCTCAAATTTTGAAGAAATATGGAGCGAGCGATATTTTTTTTTCTCTTAAATGAAACTAAAGATATGTTTGCATGATACTACCCCTGCCGAGTCCTATTGCGATCTTGGTACAGATGCGGTATTAATTATAGGTAGTGGACGCCTTTTCCTCAATTTCTCTGTTCATATTGTAAACTTTGCGGTACGAAGTGAGATTCGTTTTCTATATTTCAGCAAACCCAAAATAAGTCTTATGTGATGCGATTCTCGAGGTAAATCTTTTTTTCACTCAATAACATTATTGCGTATTTAGTTCTATGCATACATTTAATAACCATAATTATATAGTTTCCGCTAAATAATTCAAAATTTGGTGACTATGTTGAACGCATCTATCCCATCGAACTGGAGATAAAGGATACAACAGATACAGTTAAATCGGCCTTTTATCTTGACTTACATCTAGAAATTGACAATAAGGGTACTTTGAAAACAAAACTTTACGACAAAGGAGATGAGTTCAGCTTTGCAATTGTGAACTTTCTATTTCTAAGTACCAAAAAGTAAAATCACAAAAATACTGAACTAAGATGAAAATCAATTCGGAAAGTCCATAAGGCCACACCAAATTAATTAATAGTTCTTTGAGATTTTACCCAAAAAAAATGGGGCGAGCGAGCGAAATTTAAATTTATATTTTTAAGTTCTTCGCCTCAAATTTTGAAGAAATATGGAGCGAGCGATATTTTTTTTTCTCTTAAATGAAACTAAAGATATGTTTGCATGATACTACCCCTGCCGAGTCCTATTGCGATCTTGGTACAGATGCGGTATTAATTATAGGTAGTGGACGCCTTTTCCTCAATTTCTCTGTTCATATTGTAAACTTTGCGGTACGAAGTGAGATTCGTTTTCTATATTTCAGCAAACCCAAAATAAGTCTTATGTGATGCGATTCTCGAGGTAAATCTTTTTTTCACTCAATAACATTATTGCGTATTTAGTTCTATGCATACATTTAATAACCATAATTATATAGTTTCCGCTAAATAATTCAAAATTTGGTGACTATGTTGAACGCATCTATCCCATCGAACTGGAGATAAAGGATACAACAGATACAGTTAAATCGGCCTTTTATCTTGACTTACATCTAGAAATTGACAATAAGGGTACTTTGAAAACAAAACTTTACGACAAAGGAGATGAGTTCAGCTTTGCAATTGTGAACTTTCTATTTCTAAGTACCAAAAAGTAAAATCACAAAAATACTGAACTAAGATGAAAATCAATTCGGAAAGTCCATAAGGCCACACCAAATTAATTAATAGTTCTTTGAGATTTTACCCAAAAAAAATGGGGCGAGCGAGCGAAATTTAAATTTATATTTTTAAGTTCTTCGCCTCAAATTTTGAAGAAATATGGAGCGAGCGATATTTTTTTTCTCTTAAATGAAACTAAAGATATGTTTGCATGATACTACCCCTGCCGAGTCCTATTGCGATCTTGGTACAGATGCGGTATTAATTATAGGTAGTGGACGCCTTTTCCTCAATTTCTCTGTTCATATTGTAAACTTTGCGGTACGAAGTGAGATTCGTTTTCTATATTTCAGCAAACCCAAAATAAGTCTTATGTGATGCGATTCTCGAGGTAAATCTTTTTTTCACTCAATAACATTATTGCGTATTTAGTTCTATGCATACATTTAATAACCATAATTATATAGTTTCCGCTAAATAATTCAAAATTTGGTGACTATGTTGAACGCATCTATCCCATCGAACTGGAGATAAAGGATACAACAGATACAGTTAAATCGGCCTTTTATCTTGACTTACATCTAGAAATTGACAATAAGGGTACTTTGAAAACAAAACTTTACGACAAAGGAGATGAGTTCAGCTTTGCAATTGTGAACTTTCTATTTCTAAGTACCAAAAAGTAAAATCACAAAAATACTGAACTAAGAGGAAAATCAATTCGGAAAGTCCATAAGGCCACACCAAATTAATTAATAGTTCTTTGAGATTTTACCCAAAAAAAATGGGGCGAGCGAGCGAAATTTAAATTTATATTTTTAAATTCTTCGCCTCAAATTTTGAAGAAATATGGAGCGAGCGATATTTTTTTTTCTCTCAATTTTTATATCTTTTACCTAAAAGAAGCAACTGAATTTTCAACTCACTTAATTGAAAGGGGACATAATTTGATATAATTAAATTATCTCCCTTTTTATATGTATTTCAACTTTCTGCATTCTTTTTCATTTTGTTTTGTTGTTTGTATAATTAACACTGCACAAATATACACTTTTGAACATATTTTTTTATGCATGAACTTTATATGGCTATCTGCTTTTAATATGCACTGCTTTCATCTGTAGTATATGCACCTTCTGGTCCTTAGACACCCTCTGTAGTATGCTAGCTAGCTTCTTGTAACATAACTGCATGGTGTGTGTTTTGTGTTTATGCATATGGATCACTAACCAGTCAATCCAAGCACAGTGGAAACTGGGGGTTCTAGCTAGTGCTACTTTACAATTAAATCTCAGAAAATAAATTACACCAAAACATACCAACATGGAAATACCTACATAACCTACATTTATAAGCCTATGTTATAACTAAGATTTCAACCAGATGCATCATGGAGTCTATAATCCTGCAATAGAAATGCATTTTTTTTCATTTACAAAACATCCTGAGTGTGTTAAACAAGTTAACTTTCAATTTCACCCATCTTTAAAAATGGTATAAAATATCAAATTTTATCATTTTGTCAGTACCTTGTATTATTATAAAAAGGTACATATAAAAATGAAACAATATGGGGTATTTTAAAGTTTGAGAACTGCACAACATCCACCAGGAAAAATCGTTCAATGGCTTCTTGATATAGTTCCCTGAATGTCCGACATTTTGTTTGTGTTGCCGTATTTTTTAATATGTATACCTTGTTGTTATTTTTGTCTGAATGTTTCACCACAGAAACAATCAGCACGTTTTCCATCTTTGCAACTTTTTTTATCAGAATCAAAAATATGCTTGACAAATGACAAACACTGCATATTTTCAAACGTTTAATTGATAAAGATTTTTTTTTATACCGGAATGGAGTTCGTCGAAAATGCGGATTTATTTTCGACGTGCGGGAATTTTATTTTTATTTTTATTTTTTGGTTTTGGCAGGTGAGGTGCGGGAAATATTTTTTTATTTTTTTATTTTAATTTCGGCAATTTAGGTGCGGGTTTTCCAAAGAACTACTAATTAATTTGGTGTGGCCTAATCACATGGCAAAATCAAATTATTATAACAAAACGCATCAAAAACGAATGGACAAGAACTGTCATATTCCTGACTTGGTACAGGCATTTTCAAATGTAGAAAATGGTGGATTTAATCTGGTTTTATAGCGCTAACCCTCTCACTTTAATGACAGTCTCATCAAATTCCGTTATATTTACATTGATGCGTTAACTAGTCAAAATAGTCAAAATATGGGTACATCAGTCATCATCGTATAACAATTTTAAAAGGAACAATTTGACAGAACACAAAAACATCTACTATCTACAAACACATTCATTGATGTGTGTGTCTGACGTCAGAATATTTTATACGTCACATAGATTTGTCGTTCAATGTGCATACTAACAATTTTAAAATTTACATAGGCAATGTTAGCATACAGGGTTAAAAAATCAAAAATATGAAAGAATAAATTTCAGAAATAGACCGAGATTTAAACTAGTCCAAAAGTTGTATATATAGAATTTATAAAAATCCACAAATAGCTAGTTCCACTACTTGATTGAATGATTTTGACGTTTGTGGTTCAACGTATATTGTTATTCATAATAGAATCATAATGACATATAATAGAACAATATCATACTGACGTGATCTTTTAAAGTACATTCCAGCAGCACCTGCATACGGGGTATATATCTCCCAATTGATACGATCTTCCCATGCTTGCATTCCCTATCATGATGTTCTTGGTAGAGGGTTGCTGCTCACAAGGAAGCTTTTAAACAAAGAATTCCAAATAGTGAAGTTGAAATCATCCCTTCGTAAATTTTACGGACGCCATCACGTTTTGGTTGACCGTTACGGAAAACCCGTTTCACAAATGATATCGAATATGTTCCTTGCGTCACAACTACAATCCCCTTCCCTTTCATGAATGTGACCTACCGAATAAGACTATTTACCGGATGTGTTATAACATAAGCAACACGTGTGGAGCAGGATCTGCTTACCTTTCCGGAGCATCTGAGATCACCCTTAGTTTTTTGTTGGGGTTCGGCTTGCTTATTCTTTAGTTTTCTATGTTGTGGCATGTGTTCTATGGTTTGTCTGTTTGTCTTCTTTAATTTTTAGCCAGGCATTGTCAGTTTGTTTTCGATTTATGAGTTTGACTGTCCCTCTGGTATCTTACGTCCCTCTTTTATATAGCCATCTACCCTATAAATCATCACAAATAATTAAGTTCAGTCCCTTGTTAATAATCCATTATCAGTACAACGATATTTTTTGTTTTACGCACAACTTCTGTGTCCCTCATTTTGGGATGTATTAGAGATATTGACCAATCTGAAATAAGAGGATGTACGATCATTTGATATTGACACTCATATAAGATTAACTCCACATTTATAACATTTGCCTCTTACCATGCCAACACAAATGTAAAACACTATGATTTTCAAAATTCAAATAGTTTTTTTTCGACTAGAGACTTAATATGTAAAGTAGTTGATCAGTATACAGAGTTTCTTAAATTTTCTTTCTATCGTAAAATAATACTGGAACCATTTTGAAGAAAACATTACATTTTCATCAATTGAGGGATTGACGGCTGTCCTCATGTCAGTTGTGCTAATGAATCTACTCTCCCTCTACTGCATGTATACTCAATAACATTCTTCGTTATGACAACAATATAGAAAGACAAAATCGGATGTGTATCTATTGATAAAGGTTACATGCACACCGAAGCATAATCAATCATTCCCTTTAAAGCAACACCATGCACCCTTACAAGAATGTTCCTTTTGCAGTGAATGTTGTATCATTTCTATTTCTTCGCAAAGAATTTGAAAATAATCAAAATGCAGACTAAATATTAACCTTCTAGAAGTATTGAAAATTTACCAATTATTATTTTCTTGGTAACTGATTTTTGTAAATTATGAACTATCGGCACATTCACAAGTGGAGAAACGCCGGATGTGAAGTACTTTACTCCCTATAACAATGCGTGTTCAAGCTGCAGATCAAATGGTTAATTAATTACTTCATAAAAGCCAAGAAATAATGATTTTCCATGTTTAATGAGTATAGTAAAATCTCAAACTGTCGGCCAACAGGAAGCTTCCGGCTGATTCAAACCAATTGTTTATTTATTACAACTGAACATTATCATCATGCATAACAAATATAAAGTCTTTCCCTTTCATAAAAAAAAAGAAAGTTTAACAAAAGATTACTATCATTGGTCTTTTGTACGGACCAGAGTGTCGAACGTTAACAATACATCCTTTTCAGATTCGGTGATGCAGGCAAAAGCTTTGTGTTAACAATGTTTGGTAGCTTACAATTAGTTTATTATAAGTTCAGTTAAAATAATGATCCACTTTCAAGAGAAACAGCATCAATCAAGTGATACCCGAAATGAATTTGACCATGCAAGTCCTTATGGTAGACGATTTATGCTATACTTTCATCAGCTGTTGTGCGCTGCAAACGTATATCCATAAGAAGGTGGCATAGTCCGAAATATGACAACATCATAAAAGATGTGATTAGGACTTTCTGTAAACTTGGGGCTTTATGAATCAGTAACGTTGTCTTTCAAATCATTTGGTTTGTGCGTTCCTGATGGTAGTAATCTACGAACGCATTACATTTTTTTATTTAACAATCCACAGGTAAGTTGGAGGAGAGAAACGCTGTTATCAACTATCATATCCCATTCATGATAGCGGCTGTTTTATATTTGGAATTGTAATGAATATTTCCGCGGACAGGTAAAGTTTGGGTAAATGTTATTTAACATGTTTAATATCCTTCTGTCAAGCACGAGCTTTGTTGGAGGAACAACGATTGGTCGGCCTGAAGTCAGAATATTGTATGAGTATTGTGACATGTCTTTTGTGGAATGTTACCAATTACAGGGGAAAAAAGGAACATCAACGTGCCGAGTCATGTACGAATAAGGGCTTATTTTTTCACATGTTTTAGACATGATTTTTTTATAAGCGTGTTTTAATTGCAATTTAACACATATCCACCATCATCATCCTTCATTTATCTTAACCACACAATCTTCATATTACAACACAAACATACTTCAGATTTATTTATTTCACTAGATAAAATAAAATATTCAAAATAGTTCAAAAGATATACTTTAAAATATCTATTTATGTATGTATTGTTGATGCATTGTACAGTTTTTTTTAATTTATTCTTTAGTCAAATTATAAGCTCCTATTTGATTTCACAGGTGTACTATTCATGATTTATCCATAAAATCATCAATAGAAAGACACAGTTTTTTCAAGAGTACCGATCACATGCTAACTAACGTAGAGTATATCTGCTCCCAACTGAAAAAGCTAAATTGATGAATTTTTGTGTTTCCTTTTCGAAACTATACTGTCTGCTATTTTCTTTTTCTGTACATCAGTGAAGTTTAAAATCCTTATCATTGCTCTTAAATGAAAGTCACAATCTTTGGTGTCTGTGGCATAATGAAAGAACGCGTCCTTGAGAAATCTGAGCGTGACAGCTGCTTCCGTTTCCGGTTTAGGAGCTTCGTCATATGATTCCTGTCGGCGTATCGATTGCCATTTTCCAAGTTCTGTTTCCGTAAGTAAAAGTTTTTGTAACAGTTCTTTTATTGTTATCCTTGATCCATCACATGATACAGCAATCCTTTCCAACTAAAAAATATCGAAAAATAAGTAAACAAAATTTGACTCTATACAATATGAAACACTATTTTCTACAGACATAAGGTTTGAAAATGTCCCCACTTTCTACATCATGAAACGCAATAAGATATATAAGGACTTATTTGAGAACAGATTTTTTATTGCTAAATTCCTAATACCTGTAAATGGATTACGTAATGGTTTATTGCATAGCAACGTAATATTCAAAAAGAACTATGTTCCCCGACATGCATCGTACGAGAAAGGGGCTAACCGGTGAATATTGCTAGTAACTTTTATTACTTATAGATTATCGTTGATCATCTCAACGAGATTGATTTACTCGATCGCTTGAGCCGTTTCAGTATCAACGACACATGCCCCCTTAAATTCTAGCGATAATTTTCATATCTCTCAACTCCGCTGAGAAAGGAAACAGCAACATCAAAAGAAAATTTCGTAAAATAGTGATAAACTAGTTATCGAAAATAATCCGTTTTAGATCTCGTGTGTCTGATGCCCTGTACTTAATTGTCATTCTTTCATCAAAAAACAAATTTTGAGTGGAAACAAAGGATAAAGTATATGAATTTACAGATCAATACAACATGCTAATATGAGAAACAAATACAAAGGAACAAGCATTTTTTCTGTATTCTTCCTATCAAGGAAGCAGTAGTCAATCCTTTAAAATTTGGTGAAAACTCTTAAATCACTTGATGACTGTCTTCACCTTTTAAAACTTTTGATAGAAGTCGGTCGTGCTACAGTTAGGCTCGAGTGTAACTGAAAAGCTTATGCTAGTATACTTTACCGTCTTGGAGTGAATTGCTTAAAAGAATATGTCTATTCAGTTTTCATGAATATATCTGTACTCTATCCTTACATCTAAAGATATATTTAATAATTTTACCTCTTCATTTCTCTCAAACAATGCTGACATCTGACCTTTTTTATAAGTTTCCAAAAATACTTTCTCATTATTCCTTTCTTTCTCAGCCATTGCCTCCTGAAATAAAACGGTTTCATAAAAATTTAAAATGTCAGGTATATTAAACCATACAAAAAAGGTTACTTTGCCTCCACTAAAATATTTTAGAAATCACAATATAACAATATACGGTACGATTTTCCATTGGTTTTTCATTCGATTTGATACTGTCGCCAATGTAAATCGTACAGCGTTTTGTTCACCCGATACGATATTGCTTTCAGTTACCAAATACTATACGATTTTGGTGTTTACACGGTGCGATTTGAGTCGAAAGCAGGTGCACAGGTAAAATTCGAGCGAATGACGGATCGTGTAAAAACTAGCTAAAATTTATCTTAAACCGTTAAAAATCAACAATTCACTTATGTAAAATAACATTTGTATGCAGCAGAAAAGGGTTGGTTTCATTCGTGAAATTAGACACCCTCACTCCGTAATTCAGTTGAAATAAATGCTCTACACACGATTCTTTGCAATCCGTCAGAACTGTGATTGACAAGCTAATTACTACTACATTGTTCCCATGGTTACTCATTGTTTGTGTCGTGTTGGGTGTCACGTGCGAATCAGGGCCTCTTACTCTTCAGGGTACATATGAGATTAAATTAAGATTGTTATGGGGTCAAGTTTGCTGGGACTTTAGTTTTCCAAAAATTGGTTGTAGACTTGTTTGACTTAAAAACCGTTTCCTGTGTCTTCCCCCCTTTTCCCATGGCGTTGAAAGTTTCTCTGGCCTTCAAAACATGAATTAACAACCTGATGTTTAATACAAAGTAAAAAAGTATACGTACTTTAAGTTCTCTTATAGTATCTTCCAGTATATTAATTGTGTTGACTGAGACTTGGTATGACTTCACCACGTCTTCGTTGTTTTTTTGTAGTGTCTCTATATCACTCTTTAATATGACTATCTCAGTTCCCTTTTCCGCCATCATTATTTCTATTTTCTTCTCAAATTTGTTTCTGTCTGACTCTTGTTCTCTTGTTTTATCACTTAGTAACTTTTTTAGTTCTTTCACTTCATTTTTCAAGTCTCTAATCAAATTGTCTTTCTTTTGTGTTGGGGTTAAGTAATCATTTCCCTCGCATTCGATACCGTCATGTGTCACGTGGCATCTTTCAAATCTCGATCGACTCAATCTGGTCTCGCGGATACCATGGCTTTCTAACGAGGTCTGTAAAATACAGGACTCAGACAATCTTCTGTCTGATGGTGATATTGGTTTGTTTATGTCCCTAAATTTATGGAAATTTGAATTTGTTCTAGATTTCACATGACTGAAGTCAAAGGTTTTGTTCTTGAACAATTTCTTTCCTGTCGTTGGTCCTTTCATATTTCCCGTTTTGCTTTTGTTTAAAGAAGAATTGTGCAATGGTGAGTCATCGTTTGAAACAGAGGAACCATTCGAAAAACTTGATCCAGATGTGTTTTTCAAATTTTTAAGGACATCAAGTGATTCGTCTTCAACCTTTCCATTTGATAATATTACTTCCGGTTCGATACTTCCGTTTTTCATTACTTCCGGTAGTATTGATGATGTTACTGAAAGACTTTCTAAACTGTCAGTGTCTACATCTGACTTTTCAAAACTAGACAAAGTCAAGTTTTCTAATGTATTTTGTGTATTTGTTGTGTTGTCCAAATCACCATTATCTTCAAATACCACTGTCTGTTCTACCATACCACACGAACAATCTATTGCAGGTTCTTTATGTTCCTCCATCTGTTACATTCTGAAATAATAGCAAGCATGTGTAATCGCCATATTACATGTTAATTGGCTTCATTAGTTTTTACCACTGAATTCGCTCTTGATTATCTGAAAGATTTTTTTTTTTTCAATCTTTATCTGAAGTATTGATATTATCAAGTAACCGATATGTTAAAAGTCTCATTAGAAAATTTAAATCAATTTGTTGATAAACACTTCAAATACATATCGAAAAGTTGCTGAGGACATTATTTATTTCAAACATACCTAGTAATTGAAATTGATAAAAGGCGGGATGTAAACCTGTTACCACTACATATAATAACATGATAAACAACAATACAATACACTATGATTAGTGTTACTCTCGAACTTTATAAGCTCAGTAGCTACTATACATGGCCTCAAATATTGACCTCTATTTGAAAAATGTTGAATTATATATTATAACCGATTTTTCACTGAGTGTTAGGGCAAAGAGAATATCTTGAATTAGTTAGCTTGTTTTTAAAATGAATCGTGAAGTCATTATTATGTCAGGTGTATTACCCTTCTTACGAAGTAGCCTAGTCCAACCGACAGATAGATTAGTTGACTGATTAGTCTACTCTCAAAGGAGGGAAGTTTACCTATAGTCCGGCCGATCGGTGAAAAAATTGCTCAAATGATGAGGAAAGCACCATTTTTTGCATGATTATACATTTTTGTGTACTTAGCAAAATTAGCTATGGACCCACCCTCAAAATTCATATTGCGGCTTATTTCAAGATGGCTGCCGTACGTTCTAAAATATTTTCCAGTATTGCACAAACCACAGTGTATTGATGCTGGAAGCACAAAAATCAACATATTTAAATGACTTGATGTACTTAGCAAGATTTTGTTTTGATCTATCTTTGAAATGCAAAATGGCGGCTATTTTCAAAATGGCCGCCTTGAAAAATAAGCAAATATTCATTATTGAGAATTGACCTGAATATTAGCATTTTATTGTTGTTTAGTGTCATTAAGTATCTGTCCCACTTCTGCCCTTTCTGATTTTGCCTTGCTTGTTATTTTATACACAAAGTAGTAGCTTTCATAAAAAGCTGCAGTAGTAGCTTTCATTAATAGCTGCACTATTTCTTGTCTTGGGTCACAAATAAAAGCTGTGGTTTGGGATTCATCTGCCTTAAGATGTTATTCAGTGCCTATCTTATTTCTCGGGTCGCAATATTTTGCAATTTGAGATATTATACTGTGAATTGAGAATCATTTCAACACATATCAGTAAAATTGCAGGAATTGAAGACAACAAGGACAAGAACATTGAAATGACAGAAACTGAATCACTTGGAGATATGGAGAAACCCACAGCTGAAGACTCTTTAATAGAGGACAGCTCAGAAATGACTATTAAACAATTGTACCAAGAATTTTTAGCAGATAGAAAGTCTAATGCTCAAAGAACAGCTGAGATTTACCGCAGTATAAAACAGAGCGAAGCGCGAATTGATCAAATATGTGTTGATCTCATTACGATTCAAGCTGAACAGAAAGAGGCAATAAATATTACCATTAACTATGAGTCAATAATATTTGGTTCAGGGCAGCGCACCATTATAGAAACAATTGGCTGCAAGCGTATTCTATCAAGTTTTTCCAATGCTAAAAACAGTGCCTACTTAGGGTATCATCCCCGTCGAGTCAATGGCAAATCCCACATTTATCACTCCAATTATGACAACCCCGTCAGCTCCTGTAGCTCTAACAGGCTTCCCATAACAGCAAGCTGACAACTGAACGATCCAGGAAAGGGCAGAGGAAACAAAAAGAGTGTGGCAACAGCTCTTCTTCAGACTCCTTATTGGAGAAAAATTATACCTGATGGCAAGAAAATCTTGGTGCAAGGGACCGAATCCGAAGCCCACAGCTCCCAAAAATGCAAAAACTCAATTGAAGAGGATCCTTGAATTCGGAGGCGTTCATTTACCAATTTGAACGAACTGTCGGTAGATGACAATGGGAAAACAGGAAAAATGTGTGTAGGCCCCAGATTGCCAGACCGATGTCGGCTTTGAGTACGCTTGCAAGGTAAACACAGATGATGATTCCAAGGCCTTAAAAACAACATTCATTTAGAGCAGCGCTTCAGCAAGAAAGACGATCAAACCAGATTGGAACCGAAGCATTCCTCCTAGGGTGTAAAGACAAAGATTTTTCAAGGCATGTAATAGAGAGGAACCCAGAAACATTCAACAAGGCGTTAAAACAATTGAAAACCTCAATAGCAAACCAGATGGCGATATATGGATCAAAAAGTGCCAATTATGACCATCGACAAGTCTACTTTGCTGATGGCGCAGTATCACCGACCGATAAAGGAAATATGAGCAGTCCTTTGGATAATGAGGTGCATAACCTCATACAAATTGTCACAAAACTAGCTGAAGTTATGCTTTCAACTGAGCATAACCGTGGATTGGCCGATCAATATAACCTCGGTTCTTCTGATCAAATAATCATGGAAGATTACCAGTTCAATGGAAGATCAACAGTTCAATGGAAGATCCCCTGATCAATATACACGTGGAAGATCTCCTGAGCAATACAAACGCGGTAGATCGCCAGATGGAAATACACCCAAGCGTAATGCCTATCGATCATCAACACCCCCATTTAGCTCGAGATCATAAAGTCCCTAAAGAAAACGGTTAGCCTCTTCACGGATAAACTCCAGAAATCACGGTTGTTTCAGACAACGGTCACCTTCACCAGGATACGGAGCAAATCAAAGTGCAACCCATCCAATGGAGTCTTTAAACAGCAAAAGGTCGGGCCAGTAGGCCAACGCACGATTACAAAGTCTATTGGCCATGAAACATCACCTCATCACAAAATCAAACATGATTGTGGACACTGCTGCAATGATAACATTAGTAAATGAGAAATTAATTTGGGTGTGGGTTAACAGCTTGTTATTTGGGAAGATTATAAAGAACGACTTTCGACACTAATAGAGTAAACATACAATGGGATGTGTGCAAAGAGCCATACACAGATGATGTTATACTTACGCTAGATATTTTGGACACACTGAGCGCAGTGATAAACCTGAGAACTCCCACAATTACCATCAACAATAAAGGGATAAATGCGGCATTTGTTAACAGTGGAAACGAGATTTCAACTCAGCAAGTTTGCATAAAACGAACCATCACAGTTCCGCCAAACTCAAAAATGACTGTTACCTTTAAAACAAATAAAAGTGCTGACCAGGAGTGCATTTTAGGACCATGCTCGCTGAATAGTTGCGAATTGGTTTCGCACGTAGTTGGAAAAGGAAATAGTTGCCCCTTAACCATTTTAAATTATGGCAATCGTCTAATCCGCCTGAAGAAAGGTACACCTATTGATTACAATAGAATAATTTGACGATGTAGTGTAAACGGCAGATGAAAACGCGATAAGTGACGTAAGACGTGGCATTGAAGAGACACGAGACAAGGTGCCCTCGGCACTGCCTCAAAGTTCAGATAGGTTACCTACTATTCCACCACATTTAATCGACCTATATTAACGATCAATCGACTCGTTTCAACCTATTTCATTTCAACCATTAAAACTGAAAGCGTTTAAAGAACAATTACAATAACATGTAACATATTGATTAACATTTTGAATTTCAGTTTTTGTATATGCAGTCATATTTGCCAATGTACATGTGTATGTGTTATAGAAAGAATCAAATTATTTTTTTTTATATTTTAAAACTAATTGATAACAAATTCAAGAACATGAAGTCCATTTTTAAAGAATCATTACTTTAATTTCCGAAATTATATAGAATACCTTGAGGACTATCTTGATATTTTATACCGTTTTTCCGCCATCTTGAAAATCGGCCGGACTACTAACCTAATAATGACTTCACGTTTCATCTAACAAGCAAGCTAACCAAAGATATTTCATTTGCCTACACACTCAATGAAATCGGCTGAACAGCAATACGTGCTCAAACGACTTTGTGTCCCTCGTCACACTTTAACAACGCCACGTCTATTTTCCTTTAAAAGCGAAATATGTGTTAAACGGTACATGTTTGCCATGAAATATGTTTATGGGTCAGGATTTCTCAAAACTACAATATATGAATGGGGGATGTTTTTTAAATACCAGCTGTATATCTATTTTCTTGTGTACTATTATTTGTCTGTTTGTCTTTACTTTTTCATTTTTAGCCGTTGTCAGTAAATTTTCGATTTATGAGTTTGACTGTTTCTCTGGTATCTCCAACCCCCCCCCCCCCCCTCTTAAACACTTAACCTGGTATGTTTCTACATTTATGTAATTTGTACATGTTAATTTCATGTTAAAACTTACATGAGTCATATATATATCTATCTGCGTATAGATTAACATGTCCCTTGGTAAATAACAAACACAGCAGCTGTTGTCTATTTATTGTTTATACCATGTATATGCAATCGTGTATTTTGTTATCAATTTCATTTGTATCAAATTGTAAATTTATAGATTTGAAAGGATCGGTATAATTCAATCATAATTCCAATAGTTAATTAATGTTAATAAAAGTAGTTCTAAACGCATATGCTTTATATAAATATAGTCCTTTTTTATTTTCTTATAAAAAAGAAGATGTGGTATGATTGCCAATGAGACAACTCTCCACAAGAGACCAAAATGACACAGCAATTAACAACTATAGTTCAATGTACGGCCTTCAACAATGAGCAAAGTCAATAATGCGTAGTCATCTATAAAAGGCATCGAAATGACAATGTAAAACAATTCAAAATTATGTAACACATAAACAAACGACAACCACTGAATTACAGGCTCCTGACTTTGGACAGGCACAAAAAATAGCTTGAATGATGTGTATTTTGTTTTCATGCAAGACTTATTGCGAAAGATTGATTGATATTTGGATAATTAGAGTCCAGTGACAAATATTTCATGCATGTTCAGGACAAGACTGCGAAAGAAGTGTGCACAATATGTATATATGTCAGCCTCAGTTTAAATTGAAACTACATCTACAGTTTTAAAGGTCATTGCTACATGTACTTGGTCATTTAACAGGTGAAGGAGGTTAATGTTAAAAACAAATCAAGCTTACAGCCGATTTCTTTGAGTGTGTAGCTAAAGGTAATTTCTTTGGTTAGCTTGCTTGTTAGCTGATCTTTGAAGTTATTATTAGGTTAGGTAATCTGCCCTCCTCTAAGAATAGACTAGTCCTACAGATAACCAATCTATCTGTCTGTAGGACAAGGCTACTTCTAAAGGAGGGTAGTATATCTTACCTAATAATAACTTCTCAGTTCAGCTAGCAAGCAAACTAACAAAAGAAATTACCTTTAGCTACACACTCAAAGAAATCGGCTGTAAAATTCAATGTCCATCTCTACTAGAAATTTAAAAATGCGGTCGACATTAATCGTGTGAACCCGCTAACTTTTACGATGAGGAACGGAATCTGCCGATTTGAGACGAGTGTTGAAGAATGATTTCTATTTCGCCGTTGACTCGCATCCTTTATAATAACTCATACGCAAATATAAAATGAGAAAACGTACGATTTCTATATATGTAAATGAAAGCCTCCTACATTTTAGCATTGCAAAAGGTCATGTATTTTTCTCTGACTGTTTATGACATCTTTCTCCTAAATCCATTGGATGTACTGATTGATATCTTAGCCTTAGATACATGATTTTAGTAATTGTAATTGGGTTTGAACTAGCTGTCAGTAATTGTGAGTCCTCTAAGATCTGCACTTAGTTTCTTTTTTGTTGTTTAGGATGAGGGAATAATATACCCTGCCACGTTCATTTAGCTGATGTTTTCTAGAAAGGATAACAGGACTACCCAAAACAAATAAGACATTACAACAGACTGCACTTACATTCAGCAACCTATTCCCTCAAGGAAACAGACAACAAAGATTATTACCCGGTTCGTATAGCCTTATATGGTCCAGACTCCAGAAGTGTTAAACCAGTTTCACATGCGAACACATCTCAAATTACATATCTACACTTGTAACTTTTGGGGCCCTTTATAGCTTGCTGTTCGGTGTGAGTCAAGGCTACGTGTTGAAGACCGTATTTTGACTTATGATGGTTTACTTTTATAAATTGTGACCTGAATGGAGAGTTGTCTCATTGGCACTCATATATATCTTCTTATATCTTCTTATATCTAGTAATTAAAACAAACAATTAAAATTCTGCAGTCAAGCTACCAAGAATTGAATCTTACTTAATTAAACGTATGTGACTGTCTTGTGGTTCAAAGAGGTTTTCTGGGTTCATAGTCAACAAAAGTAATCAGATTGAATCAAGAACTGGTATTTGTGACAAGGTCATGAGTGCCGAAAGTGGTGTTAAACACCAACAATCAATCAATACACCGGATTCAAAACTGATGTCTGGATGGTGAAAGAAAGAGGTTACAAAGCTAAATAAAAAAAGTATGAAAAAGGAATAGTGAAGCGGCGTGCTCGGTTACATTTTGCTGTACAAAAATACAAATTCTCGGAAAAAGAAACCGGTCGTGGGGGTCGTCTTATACTTGCAGTGAGGTTGTTTTTGGGGTTTTTTTGTTGTTTGTTTTTGATCCGTGTTGAAGGACTCACTTATGACTTAAAGTGAAGAACAAGTATAAAAGCGTTAATCATTTGTACTGATTCTGTGTCATGAATGGTTACCCAATATCCTTTGTTTTTCAATTAAATACAATTTTCTTGAGGACATTATAGGTTTTGACCGTTTAAATAACAAATTCAATCATCATATGACAAAAATGAGAGGGCAGCTGTTTTTAAATGAATAAAAAGTTAAAAAGTAATGCATATTTTTTTAGTGTATATGAAATTAACCTCATCAGTATTAGCGATCATCGACATGGCTTCAATTCAGTTATCATGGTTATGGCGATCACAAGCTAACAATGTTATAATGTACATTAGTGATAAAGAATAAAGAAAATAATAACGAAGTCTACTTACCGTCTTAAACCATCGATATTTATAGATCTGTCAACGTGTTGCAGATTTTGTGCGCATGTTTTTACAAATTGATTTTTTGAATGAAATAGTTTATAAATATTTTTATGAATTGATTACTAGAATGTCATCAACATGATACAGATTTTATGCCTAGACAGCGAAAGTAAAGAATGTTGTCATTTCTGGTATGGGACTGCATGGGGACTTTACTGCATCCGCCCATCCGTCCGTAAAGTTATAGGTAAAAGTGTTGGTTTATGCATTATTAGTTTTATACCATGAAGTAATGGGCATATCACTTGCAATGAAATACAGATCATCATTATGATGTGAACTTTTCATAACTTAATTCAATTTTTTACCCAGATGTTGATGTTCAATGAATATGGTAGTGCGAATAAAGCGTGAATAATTCACATATTCTTATTTTGTTAATATTTTGATATTTTCGCACGAGTTTCGAAAAGTCAGTAGTTTTAGTTTCTTTGCTTTTACTAATATAAATGTATCATCGGTTTAATATATGATATGACATATTAAAGTGTAAAATTTAAGCTGAATGATTGGTTCAATTGCATATAATACAGCAGTTTGATTAAACGGGGGGGGGGGGGGGGGGGGGGGTACGTATTCCCAGTTACCACAAACAACCGTTAAACGATATTTCGATTATAAAGTTAGCAAAGTTTAGAAATTGTCCTTTGGATCTTATTAATTGGGTTACCAGACCTTTTGAAAAAAAATTTACAATCATAGTTTTGTTGTTCAATTATTGAAGTTGATATTTACGGAGCTGAGAATCAATTCAGCAATCTAAAGACTTATGCAACATGAACATATTCTTCTTTTTATGATTGAACTTCTATACTTTTTTGGTCGGGAAATTTTACAATATCATGTGTTCCTTTATACTTATTATGACGTGCTGTTGTTGATGTGTGAAATCTACCCTGAAGTACAGCAGCCGATTTCAGATTATAAGACGGCATTAAATTATACCATCAGGTTAAGTATTTCAAGTATTTTTATAGTCCGTTGAACTTGACTTCAGTAATTGCATGGATTATTCGATACGGTATCATGTATCGTTTCTGATGTGTACAGTGAGCTACTCGATTTTATTTATAACGTATTGTAGAGTATCGTATATGTATTGTAGAGTATCGTATATTTCCTGCACAGATTTTTGCTCCAGTTTAAAAACTTAATTGATAGGTGCCGCTTGGGTTCTGTTTTGTTGAAATTTGTTGATAGATCCATTCCATACAACTTTTGCAGGTGCATAGGTTTGTCTGTACTAGGAGTAAAATGTGTGGTGTAAATACGGCCGTATTCGTCAAAAGGTTATGACGAACCGTCTCATTTCAAAAGACTGGTAAAAATGTTACAAACAGAGAACTGATCAATTTAGAACTGTATATTTTGCTTATTGGGAAAAGTAGCCTGGTGAGGTTATTTTAAACGTAACCTTGTAGTAATCTAGGGGTCGTACCTTACTAGAGCTAACAAATATTACCTTCCATCTTTTCATAAGTTGAGGTTGTGAGTTCGAACCCCGTTCGTGCGGGTGCACTCGAATCCAATCTTAATTGACTAGGATTGCAAGTTTTCCTTTCGAAGGTCAGTGGTTTTCTACGGGAATTCCGGTTTGCTTCATCAATAAAAACTGACCGCCACGAAACAGGCCAAAAGTGGCATTTAAAAGGGCCAACAAGCAATCAATTAATCGTTCTAATTATTTGATACACTAACTATGAAGAAAAAAAATGGATATCTTATAAATTCAATGGATTTTGTGGAACGTTTAAATTTCGAAGTTTCCAAACTGGCTGCATGTCGATATGTATTACTGATGGATTTATTTTTTTAAGGTGTTTCTGACAAAACTTTAGTTCATCGTTTTTACTTATTTTTCTTTTATATAACAGAGAAATGAGGTTTAGATATTTGGTGTGCTAATATAAAAAAAAAATATGTGGTATGATTGCCAATGAGACAACTCTCCACAATATCCAAAAATTACAAAGAAATTAACAACTATAAGCCTGCAACAATGAGCAAAGCCCCATACCGCATAGTACTGTAAGCTATAAAAGGTCCCAAAATGATAAACATGCTTCATTGAAAAGTACGTGTTAGTTAAAACATATCTTTTCATAGTGGATTGGGAAACAAGTTATTACAACTTATATTAATCTATTTTCACTTTGTGGATGCGAGTGCTGTCTTGTAGCGCATTAGGCTGCTCTTTTTCCCTAAATCTACAAGGATGTCTTTCCCGTGCAAGAGATATTGCTCTCTCTTAACACGGGTCAGCCATTTATCGTCCCTGAAATTTTCTCCACAGCAGAGGGATCGAACCAGGAACCTTTGTGTGTGTAGTCCTATGCGCAAACCACTACACCACAGCTCTAGTTCGTTCTGAATATACTTGAAATATTCGCAACTGAACGTTAGGCAAACAATTATGAATTAGTCTTCTGTACATGATTGACGGTTCGTTTTCAAAAGAAAAGAAAAATGTGTCAATGTTAAATAATAAAGAACGTTTTCCAACTGGACAGTCATCAGATGAAAGCCTTAATCAAACCACTGTCATTTTTAAATAATTGATTCATTATTAATCTTTAATTACAATATAGACCTCTGATTTCGTTATCCTTATATGCAAGCACGCGAGTTATAAACCAAATTCTTCGGTCCCTATACTGCATATGTATTTGCTTATTTTTATTTTCAAGTGCCTTACAATGACCAACGACCTTTCTGAGGCTAGCTAATGAACTGTTTTAACATTTATAACATTCTACTTTCATTCTCGGCAAGCTCAAAAGTATTGATTTTCAAGACTCAGCAAGATCATTGTTCATAGTTAGACACATGAAAATATATTGCACATTTTTTTTTAAATAGCAAAATCAATAAAAAGCAATGAAAAATTAGAAAATACATGCATTATAGGGACAAAAGAATTCGGTCTAGCGAGTTAATAAAGATTTAAATTTTGATCAGATTGTCACTTCCTCTTTGTTACATGTAGTACCTAAATGTTACAAAATATATTATGATGGCATTGAATAATCTGTATTCAAATGCACCCTTTTAAGCAGAATACCAATGTAACATCTAAAAATTTGTAAGGGTACCGCGGAACCCAGTGCCTCGCCTACTTTTACTGTTAATCATCGGCTCAACAAAAATGAGGATAAAAATCAATAAAATTATTCCTCTTGATACTATCTTTTGATTGTAAGAAGCTTCTGTCCAAGTTTGGTAAAAATCCGGAATAGTTTATAAATCTAATAATTTTTTTTTAATTTTTAACTGCAGACTGTATGTAAAGCTAACTAGAATAAAAAGTCCATTTATAAGATACATATAAAGGTAAAATAAAGATACACAGGTACAAATTTTCCCAAAATTTCCTTCTTGATACTAGCTATTGATCATAAACAAGCTTCTGTCCAAGTTTGGTACAAATCCAAAATAGTATAAGAAAGTTATTAAAATTTCAAAAACTTTAACCACAGAGTGAATGTAATGTTTCTCAGCAGAAAAAACTAATTAGGTATAAGAAGATGTGGCATGAGTGCCAATGAGACAACTTTCCATCCAAATAACAATTTATAAAAGTAAACCATTATAGGTCAAGGTACGGCCTTCAACACGGAGTCTTGGCTCACACCGAACAACAAGCTATAAAGGGCTCCAAAATTACAAGTGTAAAACCATTCAAGTCCATTTATAAGTAGAATACGGAAAAAATGGAATTTTATTCTTACAAAATTTACTTCTGGATACTATCTTCTAAACATAAACAAGCTTCTGTCCAAGTTTGGTAGAAATCAAGTATAGTTTAAGAAAGTTATTAAAATTTCAAAAACTTTAACCACAGAGTGAATGTAATGTTTCCCAAATATAAGTAAAATACGTAAAAAAAGGAATTTTATTTTTACAAAATTTACTTCTGGATACTATCTTCTGAATATAAACAAGCTTCTATCCAAGTTATTAAAATTTCAAAAACTTTAACCACAGACTGAATATTTGTGGACGCCGACGGGATGTAGGATCGCTATGTCTCGCTTTTTCGACTAAGTCGAAGGCTCGACAAAACGCTGCTCAGATATATTATATTGATAATTCAAATATGTTTCTCATTCTATATATTGTTGTATTGTCATGGACATAGAAGATAAAAAAGAGAATAAGGATAACATTGGAAGTTCGATATTGAATTAAAGATCACAAGATTTTGTGGTTGGGGAAACATGAATTAATTATGTTTTTTCTCGATATTTTCATAAATGTGTCAAATATGCCTTTTCAACACTCCTTTGCCAATTATTATAGTGTGCAGAAAATGTTTTTAACAATTGTCTTTCGTAATTGTAATTTTTACTACAAAAAGTAATATGTTTACATATTCGACAAAACGTTTAAGAACTTTATCTGGATCTCTTATGCTTATTAGTTATGATTTCCTGGAGATAAATAAGGAAAATATTACACCGTATTTGCAAAACATTACTACAATTGCAAGTTTGTGATAAGGGTAATATTCATTCTTTAAATATAAAGTATATTTTGCAAATTTTTGCTATCTATAGTAGCTACTGCAAACTATTGCAAAGGGTAAAAGTCGTTTTGGACAAATAATGAATTCATCTAAAATTTGGCCCTGTTGACTTATTCGTAGATATTTTTCTATCTGGTCATAATTTCTGTTAAAGCCATTCCTCTATTTATTATAGTTTTCAAAATAACAGCTAGCTAAAAATACAAAATGTGGTCAATTCTTATGCTGCACTGTTATACTACTGTTCATAGTAAGTTGCCTTCAAACATGTTGAATCCCGCCTTATTCTTTATGAGCCTGTCCAATTTTGAATGGTAGTTGCTGGTTCGTGTTAGTCATATTTGTTTTTTGTATATTATTTTGTAATAATTTAATTTTGGATGTAACGCGTCTTCTGATTGGCTGACGTTATTTTGTTATCAGCCCATAGACATAATTTAGTCATGTGACCGTGACGACATCAACGTTTTTTCATGGTTTTCTCCGCAGATGCTCCGCAGGGCGCAGCTTTATACGACCGCAGAGGTCGAACCCTAGACAGTTTGGGCAAGTATGGACACAACATTTAAGCTTGATACAGCTCTGAATTTGGATTGTGATTAAATAGTTGACACAACATATGTTTCTGACACAGAATGAATGTGGTCTAAGAAATTAAACTTAAAAACTTAAAAATTTTAAATTGGACATTTACCTAGTATGGTTCAATATCCATAATCTAAATGCATGGTTAGAATCAGCATATCATGGAACCCCAAGAATTCAATTTTTGATGAAATCAAATAATGTTCAATTTTAGACCCTTTAGACCTCAATGTGGATCAATTTGATAACCGGGCCCAAATATTAAAAATCTAAATACATGGTTAGATTCGGCATATCGATGAACCCAATATATTTAATTTTTGTTAAAATCAAACAAAGTTTAATTTTTGACCCTTTGGACCTTAATGTAGACAAATTTGAAAACGGAACAATACTGTGCAATTGAATATTTCTTGTAATTGCGCAAAACTGTGCAATTGAAAATACCTGCTATTGCGCAATATTGTGCAATTAGATATTTCTTACTATTGCGCAATACTGTGCAATTGAAGATTTCTTGCTATTGCACAATACTGTGCAATTGCAGATTTCTTGCTATTGCGCATTACTGTGCAATTGATAATTTCTTGCTATTGCACAATACTGTGCAATTGAAGATTTCTTGCTATTGCGCATTACTGTGCAATTGAAAATTTCTTGCTATTGCACAATACTTAATATAATAATTTTGGACCCCGATTTGGACCAACTTGAAAACCAGGCCCATAATCAAAAATCTAAGTACTGAGTACATGTTAAGATTCAGCATATCAAAGAACACCAAGAATTCAATTTTTGGTAAAATTAAGCTAAGTTCAATTTTGGACCCTTTGGACCTTAATGTAGACCAATTTGAAAACAGGACCAACCAGATGTTCCGCAGGGCGCAGCTTTATACGACCGCAGAGCTTGAACCCTGAACGGATGGGGCAAGTATGGACACAACTTTCAAGCTGGATTCAGCTCTAAATTTGGATTGTGATTAAATAGTTGTGACAGCATAGGTTTCTGACACAGAATGAATGTGGTCTAATGAACATATTTTTTTTTTTTTGCCTTTGAGCAATTCACTATGCTGTTGAATATTAATCCTCTCAAAAAAATGTTTGAAGAAATTTTCTTTTTATTTATGAAATCTGAAATGAGAAAAATTGAACCCCCCCCCCCCAAATTTTTTTTCACATGTCCCTTACCCTTATTCCAAAACTAGTCTCAATTCAAATTTCTAATGGAGTTGAATTTTCTGTAAATGTTTGAATGTTCCAAAACAAATGTCCAAATTAAAGGTAATCCCTCAAAGAGTTGCTATGGTTGCTATAACAACACTTACCTGTTCCTGCATCTGAACCCGCTGTTGCTGCGGTAACAGCACTCCTCTGTACACTAACATTATCCTGGTTGCTATGACTACTTTCACTGTCAATCTCAGATTCTGCCAGCAAATCCAAATCCATGTCACTTTCAGCAGCACCTAAAAGGGATGTCAGGAAAAAAAATAAAATAATATATTTCTAAATTGCAAAATGAGAATCGACCAGACCAAAGACAATGCAGAAAACAGCTGAAGGCAACCAATAGGTCAACACAGCAAGAAAATCTTCAGCACCCAGGTGGGGTGCTTTAGCTAGACCCTAAAAAATTGGCATGTTTAATTACCCTTGTATGCAAATCTGTCTCAATTTCCTGCAAAATATAATATACTGATTCAAAACATTTGATATCATTATTGTAATTAAAAAGTTATGTTAAAAGATTTTTTCAGTTATTGTGTAACTAACTTCTGTTGAAAATCATGCCAATATAAAACCAGATGCTCCGCAGGGCGCAGCTTTATACGACCACAGAGGTTGAACTCTCAACGGTTGAGGCAAGTATGGACACCACATTCAGATTCAGCTCTAAATTTGGATTTTCTTTTTATTGATGAAATCTGAAATAAAAAAATTGAACTACCCCCCCCCCCCCCACAATTATTCAAATTTTGATGAAATCAAACAAACAATAATTTTGGACCCCGATTTGGACCAACTTGAAAACTGGGCCAATAATAGAAAATCTAAGTACATGTTTAGATTCAGGATATCAAAGAACCCCAAGGATTCAATTTTTGTTAAAATCAAAATAAGTTTAATTTTGGACCCTTTGGACCTTAATGTAGACCAATTTGAAAACCGGACCAAAAATTAAGAATCCACACACACAGTTACATTCGGCATATCAAAGAACCCCAATTATTCGATTTTTGATGAAATCAAACAAAGTTTAATTTTGGACCCTTTGGGCCCCTTTTTCCTAAACCGTTGGGACCAAAACTTCCAAAATCAATCCCAACCTTCCTTTTATGGTCATAAACCTTGTGTTTAAATTTCATTGATTTCTATTAACTTATACTAAAGTTATGGTGCAAAAACCAAGAATAATGCTTATTTGGGCCCTTTTTGGCCCCTAATTCCTAAACTGTTGGGACCAAAACTCCCAAAATCGATCCTAACCTTCGTTTTGTGGTCATAAACCTTGTGTTTTTTAATTTCATTGATTTCTATTTACTTATACTAACGTTATTGTGCGAAAAACCAAGAATAATGCTTATTTGGGCCCTTTTTAGCCCCTAATTTCCTAAACTGTTCGGACCAAAACTCCCCAAATCAATCCCAACCTTCCTTTTATAGTCATAAACCTTGTGTTAAAATTTCATAGATTTCTATTTTCTTATACTAAAGTTGTAGTGCGAAAACCAAATGTCTTCTGACGACAACGACGACTCAGACGACGACGCCTACGTGATACCAATATACGACCAAAAAAATTTCTATTTTTGCGGACCGGTCGTATAAAAATTATCAGAAATAGTAAATAATGCCCCCCCCCCCCCCCCACTTTTCTTTATGTAGAATCAATTTTAAACAAGTATACCAATTTTCCCTAATACTGATGTATTCATTTGTTTTAATTTTCTAATGCACATTGATCAGTTGATTAAATTTTTTTATCAGAAATAGTAAATAGAAATAGCAAATAATGCCACCACCCCCCCCCCCCCCCTCTTTCTGTATGTAGAATCAATTTTAAACAAGTATACCAATTTTCCCTAATACTGATGTATTCATTTGTTTTAATTTTCTAATGCACATTGATCAGTTGATTGAAAAAATTTATCAGAAATATATAGTAAATAGAAATAGCAAATAATGCCCCCCCCCCCTCTTTCTGTATGTAGAATCAATTTTAAACAAGAATAACAATTTTCCTTAATAGAAAATTTAAATCCCACTGATGTCTATTTTTAGCTTTTATTATTTGGATCAGTTATTTTGCATGTCATTTAAATATTTACTGATAAGTTAACTTGAATCAAGTATAGGCATGTGACCTAAATAACTTCCTTGTTGGTTGACATTGAACAAACGGTGAAAGAGAACTAAACTTTTGTCATAACGAAATCAACAGGTATCTGGTTAAATTAATATTTTATTTAATGACTAGCTATAGGTATAAAATGCAGGGTAATGTGTATGTAACCTATGTGCATACATTGTAAAAAATATGTCTTTTTGTTAAAAGGAGTAGGTTCAGTAAGGTCCTAAAATGTCCCCCTTTTTTAGCGTAAATTTCAAGTTAGGATTTATTGAGCAATATCACAATAAATTATAGCTAATACAAATAAGCCATTTTGTTGAAAATTTACGTTTCTGTGTTTTATAATGATGTAACAAGTTGTACTAATATTGATTTTCCACAAAAAAATAAATGAAAATGGCAAAATTTCCATAGATTATTGGACAGGAAACATATCCTTACTGAAAAATCAGCCTTCTGGCGAACTGTTGCAGCAGATTTGCCGCAAACACTGCGGTAAGGTTGCTGCAAATAGTTTGCGGCAACTTCACCGCGACTTTTTACCATGCAAATGAAGGTTGTGGCAGACTTGCCGCAATGTTTGATAGCCTTATATAGTTTGTGGTGAACTTCTGGCGAATATTTGTGGTGAACCTCTGGCGAACTCTGATAGCCTTATATATAGTTTGTGGCGAACTTCTGGCAATTTTGCGGTGAACTTCCGGCAAACTTTCAAAGCCTTATATAGTTTGCGGTGAACTTCTGGCAAATCAAGTGATAATGATGCCCTATGACTACCTTTATATGTTAATTTTTCAAAACTGTACGTCTTATTCAAAATGATGCACATGTGGATCAAAATTAATTATTATGACCAATAACTGATATTTACCTGCTCACCTTCTGATTAAATTACATTTTTAAAGAAATGTGAAAGAGAGAAATAAAAGTTGTGACCACAATAAAAACAATGTAGGTACATGTATATTTATTAATTTACTCAGTGCATAATTCAGAATGAGCTGATTAATTTCTTTAAAACAGATTCATATATGTATGAAAAAATCAAGAACAGATCTTTATAAGGCCAATTATAAAGAAACTGGGATTAACATGATTAAGGCATTACAACATTAACCATAAAATCATATCTAAAATATATAAATCTGACAAATGTGATTAAACAATATAGAATTACAAATTGTTTTGAAGACCTTTCCTGCAAAACATCATTATCCACAAAGTTTAAGATTACAACTGTAATGATATTTCTCTAAGGGCAATAAGAGTGTAGCACAATCGTTATTTCAAAATGGGGGTTCTTTGACATACTTTTTGTACCAATAATAGCAAATTAACATGCAAAAACTGTCTAAATTAACTTACAAAGAGATGATCAATGATGCATGGCCTGTTCCAGGAACTAATTGAATCATATATAACTCAGACATCTATCATATATCATGTATATAACATCCATTTACTTTTAACATGAAAACATCAACATTAAAAACTCCCTCCTATTTCAAATTCAAAGAAGCAGGAAGTCTGATTTTAGTGCAGGGAGCATGCTCAGTATGCTATAAAGTTTGCGGCGAAGTTCCAGCAAACTTTAGGACTCCTTTAAAGTTTGTTTACAAATTTCCTTCAAATTTAAGAAAGTTAAGAGTTTGCGGCAACCTTGCGGCAAACTTTTACATATGTTTGCCGAAAGGTAGCTGCTAGCGGCGAACACTGGTGAACAACTTTCAGGTCTTCTGGCAAACTAAAAAGATTGCCGCAAGGTTGCCGCAACCTTACTGCAAGGTTGCAGCAATGTTTCTCTTTTCATAAGGGATATATATATAGAGGGCATAAATGGAAAACAAAGATCTTTTAAAATAATGTGTGTAAGGATATTTCATGTCTTTTTTTAATATTTAGTTTGTCGACGCCTACGATCTTTGACAAAAATAGTTCTATTTAACTTTCTTGCACGTCTCCAAGTCAACTTTTTAAAACATTTTTTTGTCTTGTAACATTAAACTTTATAATCAGGGCCAAATATTGCCTTTACCGTACTAACTCCTTTATAAACACAATGTCATACATCATTTTTACCTGTGTGATTGAGAATTATATATTCAAATTAATTGTGTTGTATGTAATTAACAAGAAGCACAGCTAGTGGCCAATACAACAGGGTGAATCAATGCAAGATAAACAAATAAAATATACAGCAACAAATGACAAACATTGAATCATTCAACAAGTCCCTGTCCCTAGTCAGGAGCCTGTAATTAAGTGACTGGAGTTTGTTGTACATTAGGCCAAATAAAAAAGTATGTGTGGTTCCAGTTACATCTGAAAAGAAGTTAGGGTAGGTAGGTAGGGATTTTTTTTTTATTTTATGTTTTTTTTTTACATCGAGTCTATGGGAGCAACATTCTGACTTTTAACAGTGCTTAATGAAAAATGACAAAAAAATCTTTAGGGTAGGCTATTTTGAAGCTGAAAAAGTAGGGACGGTAGGGTTACTGGCTTTCGTTCATTTTTTGTCCATAAATCAGTTTGTTAAGTTTTCTCCTTTGATTTTTTTTACATTGGTCATTTCTGGCCAAATATCATTATCCAATCACCATTAACGCCTCATTAACTATTTGGACCTTGGCAAGAATGCAAAATAATTTCTATCTTGGAAATTTTCAGGTCATGGCATCCAGTAAACCTATTCCATGTGGACCTTGTATAGAAGGAAAAGTTACAACTAAAGCTGACATCTGGTGTTACAACTGTGATGAAGGATTGTGTTCAACATGTTCTGGTCATCACAAAAGATATAGATTGTCACGTGATCATACGACTGTTGATATTAAAAGTTATAACCCTTCTGACCGAGCTATCAAAACAGAATGTGACAAACATGGTCAACAGCTCAACTTATATTGCCCGAGTCATTTAATGCCTTGCTGTGATGAATGTATTTCCAATAGTCATTCAAAGTGTATGGGAATAAAAAGTTTAGCTAGCATTGTGAAAATAACCAAGATTGAAAAAAAGAAAAAATCAGTAGGGAAAGATGTCAATTCCATCTTACATATCTTAGATAAAATTGTAAATAACAAATCACAAAACATTAAAAGAGGAGAACAAGAACATGAAAGCATTAAGGAATTCATTGTAAAAATACGCAATGAAATAGATGAACATTTAACCCACCTAGAGAAGAAGATCTACCAAGAAGCAGATACCATCTTGAATCAGGAAAAATCCAAAGCCACAGATTTAATAGCTGAAATTGAAGGAAAACAGAAAAACTTAAAGAAAATGCAAGACCAACTACATACAGTCATACCCCATGCCTCAAAACTCAAATCATTTCTAGGTGTACATCAGATTGAACAACAAGTACATCAATGCCAACGGTACATAGATGATCTGGACAAAGACGACAGGGCAAAAGAATTTAACATCAAAATGGAGAAAAACAATGAAACAGAAAAGATAATAAAAAAGTTAGGATCCTTAGGAGAATTAACTGTTGTGAAATCAGATATGGATTTGAATACAGAAACAGGTGTTAGAAGGGAAGCACAAGTAGAATCACAAGAACAATCAAACATAAACAACATGACCATCAACATTGAGAAAAATATAAAGATCAACATGGGAAGTATAAGTGACATGATTTGGCTGATGGATGGAAGACTTATAATAGTGGAAATGTATGACAAAGTTAACCTACTTACTCCTGATGGCAAACTACTGAAAAACTTACCTATACCTGGTGATGCCTTCAGTGTTACACAGATCAATCAGATCACTATAGCCATAACTTATCCTTTTGAGAAAGCCATTAAGATCTTCAATATGGAGAATGAAACAGTTACCAAAGTTATCACTTTAGACAAATATTGCTATGGATTATCATCATCAGATAATTCTCTTGTTGTAGGTTTGATTAAAGATGAAATCCGTATTATAGACTTAGAAGGAAATACACTAAAGTCAATACAAGTTGAGTGTGAATCAAACCTGCTACACCTTGTTTATTGTAATGACAGAGTAATCTATAGTGACTATCATGGTAAAGCAGTATACTGTGTTGATGGATCAGGTCAACAGATCTGGCAATATACACAGGATTTATCACAACCACGAGGACTTTGTACAGATACTTATGGTAACATTATTGTAGCAGACCAGAACTCTCATAGAATAATAGTTATATCAAAAGATGGAAAGGAGAGTAAAGTACTGCTTAGTGATGTACTGGGGTATCCTACATTTATTTGTTTGAAACATTGTGAATCTTCAGGTTTTATATGTGATGTCCATGGCAAAAAATTGACAAAGTTCAATTTCTTGATCTAAATGAAATATACACTGGGAAGTCCAATGATTTTACCTGACTTTGATAAATGTACTACAACTAACAACTTGTTATTTCTTTTTATTTAAAATCATTATATACAGAATCAGTAAACTTATTTGTTTGTTCAATTTTTACATAAATTAGGCCCTGGTTTTCTCGTTTGAATGGTTTTACATTGTCATTTCGGGGCCTTTTATAGCTGACTATGAGGTATGGGCTTTTCTCATTATTGAAGGTCGTACGGTGACCTATAGTTGTTAATTTCTGTGTTATTTTGGTCTCTTGTGGAGATTTGTCTTATTGGCAATCATCTAATTTTTTATATAAGTTGAGTCTGGTATCAGTTATTTTGGAATATATCCTGTGTTAGATCTCTCCATCATGTTTATAATTTTAAACATCTATACTTCTAAAATATTGATATCCAATTTGACAGCTGTCACGATGTTAAAACAGAGATTCAAAGGATACAATGTTAAATAAGAATAATGTAGGACAGATTAAAAACAACACCACTCTGGTCCTATTGTTTTCCACATTTGACCCCTGGTTGGAAAATTGACCCAAGTTCAAATTTTATGGAGTTCAATTTTCTATATGTCACCAATAGTTTACATGGTATATGTCACATGAAGTTTTCAGTTGTAGTTAGAAAACTAGGATGGATTCAAATATAAATAGTTTGAAAGCATAGAAAACTGCACCTTACAATTGCATTCATGACTGAATCAGATGACAATACATATACATTGACAAAAAATCTGGGCTAAAACACCTTAGTACTTTTCTGGTCCTCAAGGTTTAAACAAGTTTGCACACCCTGAAATGTCTTATTAAAAAAGTTAGAAGATGTGGTATGATTTCCAATGAGACAATTATCAATCAAAGTTGCATGCTTTTTCTTGAACCATAATCAAGTACTAATTAGGGGGTGAAGGTCAAGTGAACCCAGCCATACAGACATACCTTACAAATATTTCATTCATCAAATGTAGTTGACCTATTGATTAATGTACCTGGAAACATAAGAAAACCAAAAAAATAACGATTGAACATTGAAAATGAGATCAAGGTCATAAGTTCTCTGCCAGACAGACATGTATAACTCTTAATAGTTCTATATATCAAATATAGTTCAACCAATTGTCTAATCTACCTGATACATTGAAACCAGATGCTCCGCAGGGTGCAGCTTTAAACGACCGCAGAGGTTGAACCCTGAACAGTTGGGACAAGTATGGACACAACATTCAAGCTGAATTCAGCTCTAAATTTGGATTGTGATTAAATAGTTGACACAGCATAGGTTTCTGACGCAGAATGAATGTGGTCTAATGAACTTAAAATATTTTTTTTGCCTTTGAGCAATTCACTATGCTGTTGAATATTATTCCCCTAAAAAAATATTTGAAGAAATTTTCTTTTTATTTATGAAATCTGAAATGAGAAAAAAATGAAATTTTTTTTTTTAACATGTCCCGTACCCTTATTCCAAAACTATCGATTCAGCATATCAAAGAAGCCCAAGAATTCAATTTTTGTTAAAATCAAACTTAGTTTAATTTTGGACCCTTTGGATTTTAATGTAGACCAATCTAAAAACGGGACCAAAAATTAAGAATCTACATACACAGTTAGATTTAGCATATCAGAGAACCCCAATTATTCAATTTTTGATGAAATCAAACAAAGTTTAATTTTGGACCCCGATTTGGACCAACTTGAAAACTGGGCCAATAATAAAAAATCTAAGTACATTTTTAGATTCAACATATCAAAGAACCCGAAGGACCCTTTGGACCTTAATGTAGATCTAGACCAATTTGAAAACGGGACCAAAAATTAGGAATCTACATATACAGTTAGATTTGGCATATCAAAGAACCCCAATTATTCAATTTTTGATGAAATCAAACAAAGTTTAATTTTGGACCCTTTGGGCCCCTTATTCCTTAACTGTTGGGACCAAAACTCCCAAAATCAATCCCAACCTTCCTTTTATGGTCACAATAACTTTAGTATAAGTTAATAGAAATCTATGAAATTTTAACACAAGGTTTATGACCACAAAAAACGAATTAGTGACCAAAAGGGACCAAAATTAAACTTCGTTTGATTTCATAAAAAAATGAATTATTGCGGTTCTTTGATATGCCAAATCTAACTGTGTATTCAGATTCTTAAGTTTTATACGACCGCAAAAGTTGAAATTTTTTTGGTCGTATATTGGTATCACATTGACGTCGTCGTCTGTGTCGTCTTCCGAAGACATTTGGTTTTCGCACTATAACTTTAGTATAAGTTAATAGAAATCTATGAAATTTTAACACAAGGTTTATGACCACAAAAGGAAGGTTGGGATTGATTTTGGGAGTTTTGGTCCCAGCAGTTTAGGAATTAGGGGCCATGAAGGGCCCATATAAGCATTTTCTTGGTTTTCGCACTATAACTTTAGTTTAAGTATATAGAAATCTATGAAATTTTGACACAAGGATTATGACCACAAAAGGAAGGTTGGGATTGATTTTGGGAGTTTTGGTTCCAACAGTTTAGGAAATCTTTATAAACATTGTTATTCAATGACAACTAAGCTTATAATGTGTACACTGAAGATTTCAACCATATTCAATTATTTTTAGATTGTTCTTTGCTGATCATTTGTGATATTTAGAGTTTCTCTATGGGAACTAACTCTTATAATGGTCAATTAAAGATTTCATAATGTTGATCTAGTTGTAAATCCTATCTTGCTTATAATAATAGTAATTCAGAGTTTTCTGCTATTCATTAGGAAAAACACAAAAATGGTCTTTCATATTTGCTGTAAAAAAAATGGTGTTCTCAACTCCTCCTACATTATTGGCTAGGTTTACAATTTGGTGTGGTTTTTTTTAAACAAGACTGATCACTCTGAGCTGTCTCACCTGCTGATCACTTTGCTTATCATGGTTGAACTTTTGTTGAAAGTGTAATTTAAAGGTTTCACTACTAGTATCATTTAAACTTAACATTATCAGTGATCCATGTAAATGAGGTCAAGGTATGAGAAACCCTACCAGACACCTTATAATCATATGGGGACGAAGTCCCCAATAACAGTAGAAAATTCAATAAAAAAAAAAATTCGGGAAAATTTCCCGAATTTTTCATTGTACTAATAAACTCAAAATCGTTCAATTTTTTTTATGTCATGTTTTGAAATCCCGGACCTGCGCAGAAATGTACAATATAATTCCTTTTTCCGGTCTTGTTTGTATGAAACTTTGAGTAAAATATATATTTATCAGTCTAGTATAAAATAGGAAGAAACGTGCAATACCAATTTCATTTTTAATAATTCCTTGATATGAAAAAACGTTACCTAATGATAGCGTTTCTTTGTTTACATTGCATATGACGTCATAATTTATATAACGTCACAACTAAAATCCCTAACAACAGAACCAAACTCGGAAACGTTACGGTATTTCCGTTTCTTTTTTTTTTGACAAATAATTAAGTTACAAAAAAATAATTCATACAGACTTCGTCCCCATTTACAAGTAATGCCTGCCTCATATTACCATACATCAATTATAGTCAGTATATTGTTTTCCATGTACATGTACAATAAGAAAAACGGGCATAATATAGAAACTTAACTTTGACAATTGAACAATATAAAATGGGGTCAGGGTCATATGAACCATGCCAGACAACACAGACTTCACTTACACCATACAATCATTCCATACACCAAATAGAGTTGAAATATTACTTGTCTGAGAAACAGATATAACTTTGAAAAATGAACAATGACCAATCAACCATAAAAATAAGGTCAAACTCTACCAAACAGACATGTACACCTTACAATAATTACATACACCCAATACAGTTGACCTTTTGCTGATAATATATGAGATGGGGACTTGACCATTCAAACTTAACCTTGAAAGTGGATTCATAAAATGAGTTGGAGGTGAGATAAATGCTGTCTGACAGACATGTAGACCTTGCAAGGATCCCATATACCAAATATAATTATAATATTACTCACAGGGTAATCATGACAATATCCCTATGATTTTGTTTCAAGCAGTCATTTTAAGTTTGGTCCCAGTATAGTTTCAGAGATTTTTATAATTAGCATCAAGGAATAGTGGTGGTTATAGCTCATTTAAACCTCTAAGCCTTATGAGCTTAAAAGTGGTGAAAAAGCATGAAACTTCAAGTTCTTTGCAATGTCTCTGAAGTATATAGACCGCATGCCAAAACATCAGCAAACATATTAACTCATATGAAAGAATCCTCACTTTCAGACCAAATGTTTTGTCATGATGTACTACATGTACCTGTTATTGGATAATTACAGTTTAATATGAAAAATCAAAATAAAATAAAACTACATAATATTGCAATTTATTTTTGAAAAAGAAAATAGATAAAGCCAAAAAAGCAGCACTCTAAAGTCAATTTCCTATACAAGTATAAAAAACAACAACACAAGTGTCAACATATTCCTAAAGTCAGTTTCCTATACAAATATAAAATACAACAACATGTGTTAACATATTCCTAAAGTGAATTTCCTATACAAGTACATGTATAAAATACAATATTACTTGTTAACATATACCTACAACAGCCTGGTTGCTCCTTTATATTCCTGTCCTTAAAACATCAAACAAGGACATTTGATTCAACAACAATTATAAAATTATTAACATATTATATTATAAAATAAAGCTGCAATTTTTTTATGCATTCTTAAATAAGGAGACAAGAAAGTAAAATATTAAGTTAGAGTTATCTCTCCTTGTATAGTAGAGATCCTATAATTTTTCCCAGTTCTTACATGCCCATCTTTTATCAAATTTGGATGAAAGTACCATGTAAAAATAAATAAAAGTAACATTTTTATATCTTTAATGGGTAGTGATGGAAAGAATTACTTATAGACAGATAATCAATTTAACTTCAAATTATCAATGATTATCAATAAAAGTCTGGAAAGGAGGGTCCATCATTTTTTCATTGATCAGTCTTTAATTTTTTTTCTTCTTCCTCTATCAATTTTGCCCATTATTCTCTATTCTTTATATATAATTTAAAATTTTATATTTATAAAGTATCCCAAAATTTTCTGTTCTTCATTTTTTAAGTCTAGTTTTTCTTTATTCTTTTTAACAGATCTTATTATTTTACTTGTATATATATATATATATATATTGAACAATCTGAACCAACATTACTTTAATAGTGCTCTCAATTAAAAAAAAATTGGATTCAAAATTGTACATTACTTTTTTGTCTAATTAGTTAGCTCAGCGATAATTTAAGCATTTCAAACGGATCTGCCTTTGAATATATTAATTAACATTGTAAGTTTTTGACGATTTTTAGCATTGGAAATAATATGTTGTTTGATTGCCAATGAGACAAATCTCTACCAGATACCATATACATGTATTAGCATGGTCTTATCAAAGAAAAGTAACATTGCTAATTTTAAATTCCAATTGAAAGAGAAGTTTCCCTCTTTTTATTTATCAAAGGGAGATAATTCCTGATTCATAAGTTTAATTTTCCAACACCACATGTTTTGATACATTGAACAACATTTTCTTAATTAAAATATTTAAGTTCTTGTGCTGTTCTTCTACATAAGAAAGTTCACTGCATAAAAAAACTGATCAACATTTTCTTTACATCACAATGTCCAATTATCACAAAACAGTTTGAGTAACTATGGAAATATGTATTGACAAAATTACAGTTACTATGGTTATTTATGTACATTAAAACAACAATAACTGTTATGACCTGCATGTAAAAAAATTCTAACAACAAAGGCCAGGATTTTTTAATTTGTTGGTTTACGGATCCGCCGACCCGATTTTGCCGATTCCTAGAATAAAAATAAAATTGACTTTTCATGCTTTTTTATTCCCGCCGACCCAAACAAATACATTATCCCTGAAAAATAATTAAATGATTCTTTTTTTATGAAATGAAATGCATGAATCACTAACAAAATTGATAACACTCTCTGTTGTGAAAAAATAAAACTTCCAGTTTACGTTTCTAAAAATAGACAAATCAATTATAACTGACCTTAAAATGTCGTTTACGCAAATAATTTTGCGGAACGAAATCTGTGTTTAAAACCCATTACACAATAAGTTCGTTTCCCTTATTTGTCATCAGTCTGTAAGATGCATAATCTCATAGAAATAGACTTGTCCAAATGTGGACAGGTGGAAAGCACCTTGGAAGTAAAATTCTGAATATCAACAAGTCATTTAGAATTTTCTTGTTTCATGGATAATAAAAAAAAAAATATCGTCCATTTGGATAAAAAACGGGAATGCATGACACTAGATTATAAACCAGATATTCTCGTTTTTTCCATGGACGAGTCTATTACGTTTTTGACACGTGTGTTGAAACTTATTTTCGTACGACGTTTTTTACATTTTTTTCTTTATCAGTTTTCGTTTTTGAAGATCATTACTCACCAAGTTTTCTGGAATTGATTAAGAGCTACGCGAATTTGTTTTTCTTGTTTGTGAAAAGACGATTTAATTTCGTCTTTGTCTGTGAACACCCCCCTTTTTTACGGCAAATCATTAGACAATGTCATGCGATATTTATGACAGCTGAGCAAGAATATTTCATCGAACTAAAATTTGAAATGATGACAAAATAGCATAAAAAACATTTTGTTAGAATGGTGAAATGTATATTTATTTTGCATTTTTTTTTCTGTCTTGAAAGATATTTTTTTTTCTTTTTTTTCCCGACCGACCGACCCGACTTTTTCATGGGGAAAATCCGTAAACCAACAAATTAAAAAACCGTGGCCAAAGAAAGAAGTATTTTTTTTCTTTAATGTTTAAAGTGTAGTGTTTATAAATTGTTATTCATATTTTCCTCTTTGAAATCTCAAAAATTGTCTTATACCAAGTTTAAAGATAGCAGCAAGTCACCAGAATCTGCAAAATTTACCACAGACAATTGGTTTTTTAACAGTGTAGATGTTTTCAAATTATATAAAATCTATTGGGAATCACCTTTAGGTTCTTCCAACTTTTCCATGTTTATTTGAAGAATCAATAAAACCAAACAATCAATAAAACCAAACAATCAATAGCTGTTGTACAAAAAAAATAAATTCTCTGTAAAATTGTAAAGTTTCAAATCTTATAAAAAATTGCAGTGATTAATAACAGTTACTTCACAATATGTCCAACAAAATTTACATATATATCCCATTTTAACAACAAAAATGTTTATTAAAATTTACTATTCCATTGTATTCTGTTTTAACAATCAACATGATAAATACATTAAGCCAACAATATATATATATATGTAATTTAAAGTCAACAAGTAGCATATAAAATCTGTGACCTATTAAATAATTGTTTTTTAAGTAGGTCCATGTACAGTAGCTGTGGAACTGTAGCTTTAAGGTCCTTATGATTTTTTTGACAATTTTCAGACCATATGTTATGGTCTGTTTAGGGTCCTCAAATGTCAAAAGATATCTCATCTACAGAACATACAAAGTGATTTAGTTTAAAATTCAATGTTGCCCATTTTTTAAAAGCACATGTAGTAATAATAAATAATGCAATGACCCTATCTACTATCCCCACTTTTTCTTTTCTTTTTTTGGGGGGGAGAGACGGTCCCTGGACAAACTTTTTTCAACTTTCATAAAAAAAAATCTTGTTCAATAAAATGCATTTACTGCAGAAAAAAACTTGGGTTTGTCTTATAAAAGTTAAGAGTCAAAGCAATTTATTTGTATAAAAACAAAATTCCTCGATAAAAGATGACTGTTCAATGCATAAAGCTTCAATCAGAGTTTCCCCAACTTTAATTAATTTGTATATATATTCAAATTAAACATATAACCTGTAGATGTACATTGTATTACACAATGTTTTCATGATTTTGTTCTTTGGAAAACTTCAATGTTAAAGGAAAACCCATTTGAGAGTCTCTTGAAAAAAAATTACAGCTTGAAGTAATTGTCTAAGGTGGTACCCAACACTACAGGGAGATAACTCTGTAAAATCAGCTAAATATTTTAATCATGTTCATTAATTAAGGAAAGATTAATATAAGCTTCTAAATGATCTAAATTAGTCATGTTAGTGTTTGTCAAACTGCTCTATATCCAATAAAAAGTGATTGGTTCAAGTTTTTTGAAAATTTTATATTTTTTTCAAACGGTCAAAGTAAATATTTTGTCAAAATTTTATGAAAATTAAACGAGCCAAATTAATTTAGTCAAGGTGTTGGATACCACCTTAAGATAATTCAACCATGATATTTTGTGCAGATACTTGCTTAATGTTTAAGAACATATGTTGACCTTTTGACCTAAGCTATCATTTGATTCCAATTAACAATTCAATTAAGAGGGTAAAAAAATGACAATACATGTATAAATAATTTCATTCAAAAGTTCTGTACAAATATTGAATTAACAAAATTAACCTAGATTAGTATTACACATGTACTAGACATACATATGTAATACCTCTGATTAAATTACATACATGATAAATATACAAATATATCATTTTGAATAAAACAGCGAACATATACAATATAAATCAATGTTTTTGTATTATTTAAATGCTTTTGGCTGATTTAGCTTAAGATGCCACATTTTCAACTGTCCATGTCTGGCTAACGATGCCACATTTTTAACTGTCCATTTGTGGCTAAAGATGCCACGCTTTTAACTGTCCATATCTGGTTCAAGATGCCATACTAGATGTGCAGTGAATTCTAAACGGTTGCCAAGTTTTTTCATACATTTTCTGCATGTGAATGGGTCGGTGTCGTCAGCAGAGTGGAGCGAGTTGTGTAACAAACACATGGTATAATCCTCAAACCAAATACAACAATGCTCGCATTTACTTAATTTCTTCTCCTTCTCTTTAGAGATTGTTTCTTGGACAGGAGACACAGTTTGGCCTGGTCCAAGGCTGGCTGTTCCAACTATGTAAGGAGAAAAGTTTTTGGCTTCTAGATTACTATTGATGTTGTCTGTTTTTGAAGCCATGGTGGCACTCCGTATCATAGGATTCTGCATTTGTCTCAGCCGAGGAGTCGGTATTTTCATGGCTATTTTGTTTCTCATTGCAGCTTTATAACTAGCAGGACCGAAAAGTTTCATTTTAATACCTTTGTTTTCCGCTGGAGGCCCTGTTAACAAATTCTGAACTGCGTTTTCACCAAGATTCCCTGTTTTTGAGTCATCTTGGTCCTCATCATACTCATCCTCATCCTCATCCTCCTCCTCTTGATTTTCTCCTGCGATATCATCAACGTAAGATGAATTAGTATCGTCTGCCTTGTATGAGTAATCCATACTGTATTCCGGACTTTCTGGTTCCTTTTTAATATGAGACGGGAGTATAAACATGTTCATTCCATCAGACAAGGTATCTGCCTGGTAATTCTCTTCCTGCATCTCCTGTGGCGGAGGAGATCGGGCATATTTTATGGGATAGCTGTATGTGGCCACTTGTGGTTTCTCTAACTGTGCTCCTTGTTTTGGAAGAGCTACTGCCAACCTGAAAAAATAAAAGACACATATAACATAATGTAATGAAAAGTATTATCAATGTTGTCTTTCAATGTCTTAAAATTTTAAGCTATTTTTGTATTAAAACCATCATACATTTTGTACTTTTTCTTTTAATATGTCAGTAGGTTGCTGCATCACTTTCGTATAATATAAAATTATTTTGTTTTCAATGTTCATGATGTTAGAAAAAAAAACAAATTTGGAGGTAAATACTGGTCCAACAGATTTAAGCCATATTCCATTAAAAAAAATATTGTGTCATAAATATATTACATAGTATTATCTATTATTAACCTGTGTGTTTCATCCGACACTGAGAATCCATCCATTTTATTAGTGTAGCCATTGTTTCCACCTTGGGCTGCATTCACTACTTTGAGTAAGTCATCTGGTGCAGGTTGGGGACCAAGACTGAATTTAGCCAAACCAATCATGGGTGTAGTTTGGTCACCATTCTCTCCCGGTTCTTGTTTAATAACCATTCCACCTTTTACAGCGGGCCCTTCATTTTTCCCGTAGATCGAGATGTGTAGATTTTTATGAGCATGAAGTTTGGTTATTTCGTCAAATGCTTCACCGCATCTATGACATGTATAGACAGTAGACACACCATGTGACTGTTGAAGATGAGAATGCAGAGTTTGTCTACGGAGAAACTTCTGACTACAAAGACGACACTGGTTTCTCTGCTTCTGTGGCATGTGAACTTTTAAATGTTGTTTGACATGATCAGAGCGTGTGAAACGTCTACCACAAATGTTACAAGCATACGGACGTTCACCACTATGAACACGCACATGGCGCTGAAGTTTTGATGGAGTTGAGTAGGTCTTTGAACAAACATAACAGGAGTGACATTGGTTTGATTTTCCACGTGCATGTGAAGCAATGTGTTCCTGCATTTCATCGGGAGAATCGAACTGCCTCGCACAATATCGACACATGTATTTTGTGACTACTTTGACAGAGTACTTGCTAGAATTTGGTCCTGTTTTAGTTCTCTGCTCAGTTTGTATACTTATTCCATCTAAATTATCTTCATCCTCATCCATTTTCTCAATTTTAATTCCGTGACTATTTGGGTCTACCCCTGTCTCATCTTCATCTAGAGGTTCTTGTTTAATTTTAGGCTGGTTATTTCTGACAGTACTTTTAACAGTGGACATAGCATTTTTTGCCAACATTCGAGTAATTTCACTTTCAACAGCAGATTTAATGTAATCGTCTGAGTTATCCATCTTGTATACTAGTTAAGTGATCGGCTCAAGCATATATTGGTTACTTCATACCATGACAATTGTTATCTAAAATGAAGAAAAAAATATTGATTATTTACTTGTACAGTGTAGTTTAGGTCAAACAAAAAGATGTGAGAATTTTTTCATCCTAGCCCCCCTCTCCCTAAAATTCAAATGGATGTAATGATACAACCCTTAATAATGTATATATTATTAACATATAAATATAAGGAGGAGGGGTATGATTGCCAATTAGACAACCTGTTACCATGCCCCAGCATTCAAATTATAGGAAACCATAAATAGCCATAAACAATTGATAAAAAAGACACCATATAAACATGATAAATGATATAGTTGGCTATAAAAGGACATGACATGTAAAATATAAAACCAGAGGCAAATTAAGGAAAGGGGGCAGGGGGATTTGGCCCTCCTTTCCAAGGAAAAATTTGGTTGATTATATACATTTTTTGTAGGGAATCACTGGAGCATGACTGGAGTGGGCCCCCCTCTTAGGCAGTCAGTGGGCCCCCACTTATAAAACTTTCTGGATCCGCCACTGAAAACAATTCAATTGAGAAAACTCACAGCCTAATTTATAACATACATATATACCAAGGATTTGTAAAGTCTTACCATACAAATTCTTGTATGTACCAATAAAAGGACAAAAAAACAAATAAAACAGACAAGAACAAATGACAAGTTACATGTATAATGAAGGGGGTCTCATGGGGGTCCAATCCCGGATCCCGCTTACTGTTTTGTCAGATTCCCGTATCCCGCTTACACTATGCACTTAAGAAATTCTCATTTTTTTGTCATTTCCAGGGTCCCGCTAGCTGGCTAGACCTCATTTCCCGTTTTCACAACAAACTAATTTGACTTTCACATGTCACGCTTACAAAAAATCGGCAATCCTGTGTCACGCTTAGACCCCAAGGAGACCCACAATGGACTACAGACTCCTGTCTTAGGACAGGAACATAAAGAATGGGTCAATTATGTATGAACCCCAGGGGTGGCTCCACCTATTTTTAGAAGGGGGTTCTAAACCTAGTAGAAAGGGTGAATTCCAACCATGTCTCCATTCAAATGCATTGATTGTAAAAAAAAATATTAAAATGCATAAAAATTCTAAATAATTTCATTTTTTTTGTTTTAAGTTTATCCAGCACAGTCATGACAGAAGTTATACATTATACGTATATATTTTTTTGTTTTTATTTTATACTTTTAGTGGTATGACTTATATAAACAAATTATGTACATGTATGTATTTCATTTTAAACATGACTTTTTTTCTGTCTTTAACTTTTATTTTAAATTGATATCATTTTGACAAACAATTTGAAACAAGGAATTATTTGAATCGGGAATAATTTTGAATTCTGAAAAATTGATTAGAAATGTATGATGAAAACTAACCCAACTAAATAGGGTTAGCCACACGCATGGCTAAGGGGGGTTAGTTAGTTCATACTGAAATGATAGTGAAAGTAAAATTAACCTTAGCCATGCATGCATGGCTAACCCTATTTAGTTGGGTTAGTTTTCATCATACATTTCTTATCAATTTTCCAGAATTCAAAAATATTCCAGATTCAAATAATACTTTGTTTTGAATATAAAATTAGGGAATGGTCATTATTTATCAGCTGAGGGGGTCGGTTCAAATTTTTAATATAAAATTTTATGTTGGGAACCCCCCCATTATTTTATAAAACCACACTATGACCCCCCCTAAGAACATAATTTCAAAAGTTTGACCCCCCCCCCCCCAAAAAAAAAAAGAAGAAAAAAGATCCCCAGTTGTGTTAAGGTGATGATTACCAGCTACATAGTAACAGGCTTTGAGAAACTCTGAGTATAACAAACAGCTTTTCTTCTTGTTTCTTGTTTCTCAAAAAGGAATATTTAACACGTGCATGTAGAAAAATAGAAAAAAATATACAGAAAATTGTGTGTTCCAATTTATTAATTTATTTTGCTGCAACCTATAATTCTACAAATTTTATCAGTATACCGGTAGATAAACTTTCAATACTGACTGTTATTTTAATCCCAATCACAGACCCTTGTATGTTATTTTTTTTAACCTTTGTACCTTAAAATATCTAGTTATGAATGGGAGGGGGGGTCAGGATTCCAATGTACAAATGATTTTAATAGGAAGTGCAAATAAAATAACACTGATAATATGGTTCTTGTCCTTTCTTGATTAAATATGTACATGATTTATTTGAGATAAAGAAATATACAAACAAGCCAGGAACCTCTGGCCTTTCTTTGTTTTGTACAGATGTATTTTTTAAGAGTTAAGTGTGTTATCAATTTTCTCTGAACAAGTACACATTTTTGTTTAGGGGCCCAAGCTGAATATATTTGTTCTTTTTCCAAATCATATAGTGTTTTGTTTAGTGTGTGTGAATGCCATGGTGCCCATCAAGTATTTTTTTTAGTAAGGTCTGAAATTTGGATAGGAAAGAATATCGGAGAATGGGTAAAATTTACAGAAAAATGGACAAAAAAAAAAGAACAGAGGACACTGGTGTTCAAATATAAAGAAAAGGAGAAAAGAGCAAAAAATAACTAAGAATAGAGAAATATTACCTTAAAAATTAAAGAATACAGAAGGGAAATACCTTATATCGAGATCATCTTTTATTCTTATTCAATATCTTTGTAATAATTTCATAAAATAAGTATACCTATTTTTGTAACCACGTGACAGACATATATAACTAACATGCATCCTTGCTTACATCAAAATAATTAAATATACACACCCATTTCATCTCAAGAATCACATCAAAATGATTTAAACACTATCATGACTATAGAAAGTTAATTGTGTATGTCCAGAAACCTTGAAGTTTATAACTCACTATTTCCTATGGTCAAAACTAGGGAGAAATGTTTCATGCAGTTGTTAATCTATTGATTGTAAATTTACACAACTGTGATAAGGAGTGATCAGATGCACTGCCCTTGAGAAATTAGGCATATCCTGCTGGTGCTTTACAGTTTACACTATCAAAGATTTAATAAACAGACATTATTTCACAGATCGCACACTCATATCAATTTTGTCAACAATTTATATACTAGTCAGACATAAAAACCTTTATTGTGTGACCCCCCCTAGTTAAAATATTTTTTGATGGTAACCCCCCCCAGTGGTATGACATTTTTGGCAATGACCCCCCCTAAAATGCACCGACCCCCTCAGCTGATAAATAATGACTGTTCCCTTAGGATTTTTTGTAATTTCACATTTAAATTTGCAAAAGTATCATCTCCTCTAAAGCAGTGACATCGAATGTTTTCTTATAACTATTTTTTTTTATCCAATATTTACAACATTTATTATAATTTCACAACATTGTTTTCGCTGTAATAAAAGCGAACTGTTTACGTCTGCAACATTAGACAGAAAATTTCACACTAAGTTAACCTGATTCCCAGAGATGATAAAAACAATGTAATTAAATATCCACCAGCTGCATTTGCAGACGACTATTATTTGAACTCTTAATGACTAGACTGACCTACTGAAGGTGTCATAACATTTAGGAATCCCGTAAAGATTAACGTTCAACTTTCTACACTGTAATAAACTATTTAAAACATACTGTTATTTTTAAAAGAAATTGTAACTTTGTTTCAACATAATTCATATTGTACTGAAAAATAACGATTAGATTAATTTAACTTGCAAAATTATAAGTAAAACTATAAAAACGAGTTCTACTCTACTTAAATTCAATCATACTCCTTAAAACTATTTAAAACTATTAACTATTGTTTTTCAATAATTTAAAACTATTTAAGTTAAGATATCTAATCGGGTCCTACTAAAAAGCGGCGGGAGCGCCCAGATGAAGAAAAAGCGCCAGTGGAAAAAAAATTAGCGCCCGGGGAAAATATATAGAGATGAATGTTTCAATTTTAACAATAATATATGAATACTATTTCGAAAAGCTAATAATGGATCACAGTTTATGCTGAAGATTTATAAATCGTTAAACACCGACAGATACGTTTCTCAAATTTCCCAGATAAATATTAATTTTATAAAATTAAAAGAGTTGCACATTATTTAAGAACGGTCAAAGTAATTGAACAAGTGTTCACCATGCAGTTGCGAATATTAGACCTCGGGAACTGAATTTTTTTAAACTAACTAAATATACGTTTTGATCGAGGACAATATCGTTCATGATTCTTCTATATACTTATATTTACCAACTTATATACAATTTTTAAATCTAAATACTGTGCAATTGAAAATTTCTTGCTATTGCAAAATACTGTGCAAATGAAGATTTCTTGCTTTTACTGAATACTGTGCAATTGAAAATTTCTTGCTATTGCACAATACTTAATATAATAGTTTTGGTTCCTGATTTGGACCAACTTGAAAACTGGGCCCATAATCAAAAATCTAAGTACATGTTTAGATTCAGCATATCAATGAACCCCAAGAATTCAATTTTTGTTAAAATCAAACTTAGTTTAATTTTGGACCCTTTGGACTTTAATGTAGACTAATTTGAAAACGGGACCAAAAATTAAGAATATACATACACAGTTAGATTTGGCATATCAAAGAATCCCAATTATTCAATTTTTGATGAAATCAAACAAAGTTTAATTTTTGACCCCGATTTGGACCAGCTTGAAAACTAGGCCAATATTAAAAAATCTAAGTACATTTTTAGATTCGGCATATCAAAGAACCCCAACGATTTTTAGTTAAAATCAAACTAAGTTTAATTTTGGACCCTTTGGACTTTAATGTAGACTAATTTGAAAACGGGACCAATAATAAAAAATCTAAGTACATTTTTAGATTCAGCATATCAAAGAACCCCAACAATTCAATTTTTGTTAAAATCAAACTAAGTTTAATTTTGGACCCTTTGGACCTTAATGTAGATCTAGACCAATTTGATAACGGGACCAAAAATTAAGAATCTACATACAGTTATATTCGGCATATCAAAGAACCCCAATTATTCAATTTTTGATGAAATCAAACAAAGTTTAATTTTGGTCCCTTTGTGCCCTTTATTCCAAAACTGTTGGGACCAAAACTCCCAAAATCAATCCCAACCTTCCTTTTATGGTCATGAACCTTGTGTTTAAATTTCATAGATTTCTATTTACTTATACTAAAGTTACATGTGTATGGTGTGAAAACCAAGAAAAATGCTTATTTGGGCCCTAATTCCTAAACTGTTGGGACCTCAACTCCCAAAATCAATTCCAACCTTCCTTTTGTGATCATAAACCTTGTGTCAAAATTTCATAGATTTCTATTTACTTAAACTAAAGTTATAGTGTGAAAACTAAGAAAATGCTTATTTGGGCCCCAATTCCTAAACTGCTGGGACCAAAACTCCCAAAATCAATCCCAACCTTCCTCTTGTGGTCATGAACCTTGTGTTAAAATTTCATAGATTTCTATTTACTTATACTAAAGTTATAGTGCGAAAACCAAATGTCTTCGGACGACGACGCCAACGTGATACCAATATACTACCCAAAAGTTTTCAATTTTTACGGTCATATAAAAATTAAAATTAGACATATACCTACATTTGCATTAGGGTCCAGTATCCAAAATCTAAATGTTTGGGTAGATTCAGCATTTTAAACCACCAACAAAACATATATTTTTTTAACTAATTTTTTACCCTTCGGACCTTAATATGAGCCAATTTGAAAACCATAACAGACCAAAAATCTAAATTCCAAGTACACTGTTAGATCCAGCATATCAAAGAAACTAACAAAATTCAATTTATTTTGAAACCAAACAAAACTATATTTTGGACCAAAAATGACTTTTGCATTTTCGGGGCCTTTTATAACTGACAATGCAGTATGGGCATTATTCATTGTTGAAGGCTGTACAGTAACCAATAGTTGTTGATTTCTGTGATTTCTCTTGTGGAGAGTTGTTTCTATGGCAATTATACCACATCATCTTTTTTACATTAAATGTGGACAAAATTCCAAAAGGACTCAAAAAGTTTCATTTTGGACGTTTTGAACCTTTTATGGACCAATTTTAAAAATTAGACACAAAATGAAAATTCTGAATACACAGTTATATCCAGCATATCACTCAAACTAACAAATTCAATATTTGTTGTAATCAAACAAAATTAAAATTAGGATCTCAAATTAGCTTAATATGGACCAAATTCCAAAAAGGACTAAACAAGAATGTGTCCCCAGTACTCGCACTATCATTTTCCATGTTCAGTGGACCGTGAAATTGGGGTCAGAACTCTTAATTTGACATTAAAATTAGAAATATCATTATATATGGAACATATATACTAAGTTTCAGGTTGATTGGACTTCAACTTCATCAAAAACTACCTCGACCAAAAACTTCAACATGAAACTGGACAGACGAACAAACAAACGAACGCACAGACCAGAAAACATAATGCCCCTCTACTATCGTAGGTGGGGCATAAAAATTAGAAATAGTGTGTAGACTGTTAGTTTTGGCTAATCAAAGAGACTAAATAATATTTTTTTTAATGAATTCAAAGAAAGTTTATTTTTATTTTGGACCCTTAAGACCTCAATGTTGACCAATGTAAAAACGGGACCCAAAAATCCAAAATAGCAATATAGTTTGATTCAGCATATAAAAGGACCCCACAATTTTAAGACTTTGAATTATACCCCATTGAAACCATACTGTTTGTATAAATTGCTTAATTCTTAAAATACATTCCACTTTTGCCCAAACAAACAAGAGACTACTGTATTGGACTAATTTCAACAACAGGGCACTATAAATCAATATTTTCTGTCACACAATCATTATAGAAGATATACAATCAATTTATGAAATAATAAGTTGTAAAAAAAAGTAGAGACAATAACCTCTTTTTGGGCAGCAGTAAATAAATATAGATTTTAATTCTTAAATTCATTATTTTTTAGAAATACATTTATGGAACACAACTGGATCTTTTCTACGAAAAAAATAACATAATTTTATCCCAGTGTTTAAGATCATATTTTGACAAAATCCAGCTATATATCTGCAAATAACAAAATTTTGCACAAATTCTGACACCTCAAGCAAGTTGTATTGTCTGACTTCACGTTACTCTTGTGTTCATTACTTCACACCTCGGTAGATTTAAACCATCAGTTCACTTGTTTATCATTGTTCCTGGAAGAAAAAAATACATATTATTGTACATGTATATAATAAATGTTGATGTACAATGTACAATGTATGTAAAACAAAAAAATATGCATACATCATGTCCATTAATGTGGCATGGAAAAAAATCCCCTTCTAGTTTTTATACATTTTGTATATATCTCTTTTAATGCATCAATTAAAAAAAATGCTGACTTGTGATTTAATTATCATTTGGCAGAGGTAAAATTTCATATTTCTGAAACACTGATGATGAATTGAGACACTTGCAAGTGAATAATTCAACCTTATTGAATCCATATTCATGTGATCTTCAATAAAACCCTTAGCTAGAAATGGATTATAAAATTGAGAATGGAAATGGGGAATGTGCCAAAGAGACAACAACCCGATCATAGAAAAAAACAACAGCAGAAGGTCACCAACAGGTCTTCAATGTAGCCAGAAATTCCCGCACCCGGAGGCGTCCTTCAACTGGCCCCTAAACAAATATATACTAGTTCAGTGATAATGAACGCCGTACTAATTTCCAAATTGTACACAAGAAACTAAAATTAAAATAATACAAGACTAACAAAGGCCAGAGTGACTTGGGACAGGCGCAAAAATGCGGCGGGGTTAAACATGTTTGTGAGATCTCAACCGTCCCCCTATACCTCTAACCAATGTAGAAAAGTAAACGCATACCAATACGCACATTAAAATTCAGTTCAAGAGAAGTCCGAGTCTGATGTCAGAAGATGTAACCAAAGAAAATAAACAAAATGACATTAATATATAAATAACAACAGACTACTAGCAGTTAACTGACATGCCAGCTCCAGACTTCAATTAAACTGACTGAAAGATTATGATTTCTTCATATGAACATCATGCACAATCCTTCCCGTTAGGGGTTTAGTATCATACCATCATAACATATATGAGAAGAACATAACCCGTGTCATGTCAACAACTGGTTTTTGAATAAATGTGTTTAGTTCCGATGCAAAGACCCTATAATTGAATCAATATTAACGCCAAAATATGCAATCTTTAATGACCTGACAACAGTATCGTAACTATATCCCTTCTTAATAAGTCTATTCAAAGGTTTTGTTAGTTTTTGAGGTGAATACTGACACCTTTGTGCTTTATAAAGAATATTTCCATAAAAAATTGGATGTGAAATACCTGAACGTATAAGAAGTCTGCATGTTGAGCTATATTTATGAATGATGTCCTTATACCGATGATAAAATTTAGTAAATGTTTTGACTAGTTTGTAATATCGAAAACCCTGGTGTAATAATTTTTCAGTAATACATAAATTTCTCTCGTTAAAATCTAAAACATTGTTACATACACGAGCGAATTGTACAAGTTGAGATATATAAACACCGTAAGATGGTGACAAGGGAACGTCACCATCTAAAAATGGATAATTAACGATAGGGAATGAAAAATCATCTCTTTTATCATAAATTTCAGTATTCAGCTTTCCGTTAGAGATATAGATATCAAGATCGAGGAAAGGGCAGTGGTCATTGTTAGTATTAGCTTTATTTAAAGTAAGTTCAACAGGATAAATTTCTTTAATATACATACTGAAGTCGTCATTATTGAGAGCCAAAATATCATCCAAATATCTAAAAGTATTATTAAATTTGTTTATCAGATGTTGTTTCGATGGGTCTTTGCTTATTTTTGTCATAAATTGTAACTCATAGCAATACAAAAACAGATCCGCAATAAGTGATGCACAGTTAGTCCCCATTGGAATTCCGATAATCTGACGATATGCGGAATCCCCAAAGCGAACAAAAAATGTTATCTAGTAAAAATTCAAGGGCATATATAGTATCAAAGCATGTCCAATTGACATAGTTTTTTTGTTTATTGCTACTAAAAAATGACCTAAAAGAGTTTGAACATATATATTCACATTCTGACTTTTTAAATGCCCATTTAATTAGGTGTGTGAATTTTTTCTTAATGAGAATGTGAGGCAATGTGGTATACAGGGTAGAAAAATCAAAACTTTGAACAGATTTAAAATCACCAATATAAGCATGCAATTTATCAAGTACTTCCAACGAGTTCTTGACACTCCAAAAGAAATTAATTCCACTATTTTCGAAGGCCTTATTTGAACAATTTATTATCAGGTTTTTAATTGTACCAAGTGTGCTGGCAAGAAGAATAAACAATTTAGTAGTGGAACAATGGCTCGAAGACGAAATAAATCTGTATTTGTAAGGTGTTTTGTGTAGCTTCGGAAGCCAGTACATAGTTGGGACTTTCATTGTATTTGGCTCTGCTTGTAAAGCGGTAGCTAAAAGTTTATGTTTGTTACAGATGTCGTTTTCTGAAAATGGAGTCATTTGGAATGTTGGTGAATTGGTGATTTCTTTTTGTAGAACCTCAATGTAAATTTTACGTCAAACAATAATAATATTATTAGCAGCTTATATGAAATTGTGTTGCAATCCTCCAAAATTTTATTTAACTTATTAACCGGTAATGAGTTTTGTTAACAGATAATGTCTGCCGTTGTTTTTTGAAATAGAAATTAAGTCCCAAATATTGGTCCGAAATTTTCTATGATTGCGATTTGTCCTACGACCGTGAGAACGGTTTTTACGAACAGTTTTAGAAACTATATCCAAAATGTTAACGGAATCGGTTCTAGATATATTACCAATTCCCATGATATTATCATTAAGACCGAGAGGGTAGACTGTCTAATTTTTTAATCCAATTTAATTCAATTATTTTCCGTGATGGTACAAACTTTGAATGAGATTCACCAGGCTGCTTATTTACTTATTCTAAAGGTTGAACTGCTAAATATTTAAAAGGATGGTTGTGTTTCTTAAGGTGTTGGTAAATGATACTTTTGAATTTATTGGGTCTTTTAAAACGATACAGATGTTCTTGAGTGCGTTTAGATAAATAACGTCCAGTTTCTCCTACGTATTGAATACCACATCCCGGTTTGTTTCGTGTGAGTAAATAAATAATACTGTTTGTTTTTCAAGTTATATCAGTTTCAAAATTCAAAGAAAATGTGCGACCATTAAACGTGGACCTAACCGTATTGTTGGTGGAAAGACGGGGACATGTAAGTCATTTTTTGGCATGACACTTATCGATAGAAGGGTAACCACGATTTTTATTGTTAAAAATGTTAGCGATGGTAGTATTTTTAGATAAACGATTTTGAAGATTGAGACGTGTAGATACCCTTTGAACAAGTTTAGTATTTAATATTTTTCCATTTCTATATGCATGGTTGATGTGTGCTATGCACTTAATCAGTTATTAAAAAAGAATGTCAACATTATAAGTGAAATAAAGGTAAATCATTAGATTGACTGATTCGATCCACAAAACTAGAGGCTCTAAAGAGCCTGTGTCGCTCACCTTGGTCTATGTGAATATTAAACAAAGAAAGCAGATGGATTTATGACAAAATTGTGTTTTTGTAATGGTGATGTGTTTGTACATCTTACTTTACTAAACAGTCTTGTTGCTTACAATTATCTGTATCTATAATGAACTTGGCCCAGTAGTTTCAGTGGAAAATGTTAATAAAAATTTACAAATTTTATGAAAATTGTTAAAAATTGACTATTTCGGTCATTTGACTTATTTGTAAATCTTACATTATTGCTGTTTACAGTTTATCTCTATCTATAATAATATTCAAGATAATAACCAAAATAAGCAAAATTACCGATTCAGAGGCAGCAACACAACAACAGGTTGTCTGATTCATCTGAAAATTTCAGGGCAGATAGATGTTGACCTTATAAATAATTTTACCTCTTGTCAGATTTGCTCTAAATGCTTTGGTTTTTGAGTTATAAGCCAAAAACTGCATTTTACCTCTATCTTCTATTTTTAGCTGTGATGGCCATCTTGATTTGATGGCCGGGTCACCGGTCACATTTTTTAAACTAGATACCCAAAAGATGAGTGTGGCCAAGTTTGGATTAATTTGTCCCAGTAGTTTCAGAGGAGAAGATTTTTGTAAAAGATAACTAAGATTTACGAAAAATGGTTAAAAATTGAATATAAAGGGCAATAACTCCTAAAGGGGTCAACTGACCATTTCGGTCAAGTTGACCTATTTGTAAATCTTACTTTGCTGAACAATATTGCTGTTTACAATTTATCTCTATCTATAATAGTATTCAAGATAATAACCAAAAACAGCAAAATTTCCATAAAATTACCAATTCAGGGGCAGCAACCTAACAACGGGTTGTCTGATTCATCTAAAAATTTCAGGGCAGATAGATCTTGACGTGATAAACAATTTCACCCTGTCAGATTTGCTCTAAATGCTTTGGTTTTTGAGTTATAAGCCAAAAAAACTGTATTTTACCCCCATGTTCTATTTTTAGCCATGGCGGCCATCTTGGTTGGTTGGCTGGGTCACCGAACACATTTTTAAAACTAGATACCCCAATGATGATTGTGACCAAGTTTGGTTAAATTTGACGCAGTAGTTTCAGAGGAGAAGATTTTTGTAAAAGTTAACGACGACGGACGACGGACGACGGACGCCAAGTGATGAGAAAAGCTGACTTGGCCCTTCGGGCCAGGTGAGCTAAAAATATTTATTATACAGGTAAAATCGAAAACTAGCTTATTTTCTTAACCTTACAAGTTTATACATGTATATAAATACTTGTACATACTTGTATATAAATACTTGTACATACTTGTATATAAATACTTGTACATACTTGTATATATATATATATATATATATATATATATACAACTCGTCTAAACATCAACCCAACAATGTTAGATCTGTAAATTTGCTTTTGCAAATTTTTGGTTCTTCCCTCGCCGGGATTCGAACCCATGCTACTGTGATATCGTGACACCAAATCGCCTGCACTGCAGCCGTCCCGCTAGACCACACGACCACCTGGGCTCTCAAAAAAAGAGCTTTCGCTGGCCATGTGTTACCTTTCCACGTCAGTTTTAATCTAGCGGCGTACTACAGTACATGATATATAAGGCATGAAGATGTTATTGTTACAGATCAGCTAAATTATCTATAGTAAAGGATCCTACAAATTAATGTAAGATACAGTCACAGAAAATAATTATATTCATAAGTACGTCTGAGTCAGTGACAACCCTACAACAGATGTATCCATCGGATCGCCATCAATGATGGTGATACATGGCTGTGTACATAATGTATATACAACTCGTCTAAACATCAACCCAACAATGTTAGATCTGTAAATTTGCTTTCGCAAATTTGACTGTATCTTACATTAATTTGTAGGATCCTTTGCTATAGATAATTTAGCTGATCTGTAACAATAACATCTTCATGCCTTATATATCATGTACTGTAGTACGCCGCTAGATTAAAACTGACGTGGAAAGGTAACACATGGCCAGCGAAAGCTCTTTTTTTGAGAGCCAAGGTGGTCGTGTGGTCTAGCGGGACGGCTGCAGTGCAGGCGATTTGGTGTCACGATATCACAGTAGCATGGGTTCGAATCCCGGCGAGGGAAGAACCAAAAATTTGCGAAAGCAAATTTACAGATCTAACATTGTTGGGTTGATGTTTAGACGAGTTGTATATACATTATGTACACAGCCATGTATCACAATCATTGATGGCGATCCGATGGATACATCTGTTGTAGGGTTGTCACTGACTCAGACATACTTATATATATATATATATATATATATATATATATATATATATATATATATATATATATATATATCAGTTAGACTGAAATGGGTGATCTTAAATCACTGATTCAAGTAACATTTTGTTCAGAAATGTTGGACGTAAGAGTTGTCTGTCTTCAATAATCACTAATTTTAAAAGTACTAGTAGTATAAATAGAACACTAGACTAAGTGATTTAATTTTATTGTACTTTAGATATACTGTACAATATTTATGAACCAGGGACTAATTAAGTTCATATATAAAATCCCATTCAGTTTATTTAAAATCACCTCAGTAAATAGTTTCTGGTGTTTTCTTTCATTATCAGGTATGGAATGTCAGACCTTTTTACTAGGGTCATCCCTCTGACATACATGTAAGAAAGCTAGTCCTACTGTACCTAGGCCCTCAAATACTGGTAGACCATTTCTGAAAGACAATTCAACTATAAACATTGATTTCAAAAATACAGATAACACAAATTCAAAGTGAGATCAATAAATAGTCTTTTAATCAAAGCAAGTTTTAGATCTATGGAATATAAACAAATTTCAAGACCTGCTTTCTTTCAAATTCCCTCATGAGATTTGATGACCTGAATTTTCATACTCTATTATATAAACAATGATATTTAGACAGATATTCAAATGATTTAAAAGGATGTTTAATTAGCTTAAACAATATAGTTAGTATTATTAGATTAAAACACGTGTGACAATATACATTGTTAGAGGAGGATGACCATTATCAGGATTCTCACTACAGATTTTTTTTTTACATGGCGGGTCAAGCAGTGAAAAGATGAAATTTTCTTGATACAATTAACATATGCAAGCTCACTAAAAATTTTGAAAAGTTTGCAAGTACAATGCACATGATGTATGAATATTACTGAAACATACATGATGATCATCTGATGAGTTGAGCCTTTTCAACTAATTTTTAGGGTAGAAAACCAATGTGCACATCTACATGTAAACAGACACTGACAATTTTTCTAAATACTGTTTCAGTGTTTGTTTTATATCATTCTCAGTGGCATTTCCAAAAAAATCCAGAAAAGAGGAGGGGGGAGGGGGACACTGACTGCCCAAGAGGGACTGTTCAAGTCATGCTTCAGTGCTTCCCTATATTTTTCCAAGCATAAGGAAATAAGGAATGACCCGGCCACCTGAAAAACCCTCCAACTCCACCTCTGATTTTAACAAGCTTTAAATGCATGATATTTTCTATGTTTTAAATCATATTAATGTGAAAGTTGAGGTCTATTTCTGTATATATACATGTATTATTGTCAGTGGCAGATCCAGAACTTTTCATAAAGGGGGGGGGGGGGGGGGCACTCCAGTCATGCTTCAGTGATTCCCTATATAATCAACCAATTTTTTTCTCAGGACCGCCCCCCTGGAACCGCCTATGATTGTACCCTTTAATGATATATGTCTCATTGGCTGTCATACCACATGTTGTTATTCAAAGATAAATTACATTGAATTAAAAAGGCCAAAAATTTAACTTCACAGAAAAATGTAAACAATTACAAACAATGTACATGTTCGCAAGGTATACATATTTTGCCTTGCAAAAGTCTGTCTTGAGTCACATGCCCAATGTCTGAGTCTGGTACATGTAAATTAAAAATAGATACAAATTTGGTAAAATAATTTTTGAGGGTCTTATGAAGGAAAAATGTGGAAATTTCTGGTGGCCGTGCTGAAAGCATTAATATGTGCCCAACTATTTTAGGGTTTGTATGACCAAATGATTTCTTGTCTGACATGTTGAGGGTCACACAAAGTTTGTGATACATTGCTGAAAGGCTTCAAAGCAAAAAAAAATATAAAAGCCTTTCAATACCTCAAAATTATTTGAACTAACAACAAGCGTCATCAGATACAGACAGCCTGAGAACCTTTACGAAATTTATCAATATGTTTTTTTTATCTTAGGCTTGTATATTTGTACTTCTTTCCAAAATTTCACTTGATGTAGCTGTGTATGCCTCTATATAAATATGACACCCCCTTTTTTTGGAGGGGGGGGGTCTACCATAACATAACGAATCCGAGTCCACTATAAACCCAAGTCTTTGAGTTGTAGACATGTTTTGAGGTTCACCAGTGATCACTGCTTCTAAAATTGCTTCTGTGTACGCCTTTTTGAGCCCCCTGCCCCAGGTTTCACATCATAAAAAACACAACTTGTACAAATCTTTCTTTGTGAAAATAGAGGAAATTACTGATTTTCTTTCGTCAATGCCGACAAAAAAACGAGCAGCATGTTTATATTTTACTTAAAAAGCTTGCAAAGTTGTTTTTAACAAATGTTTTGGCTAAAGTTGCGAGTTTGACACAAAAAGAAGGGCCTAGCGGCCACTTCAAAAGCTTGCCCATTAGTGGGCGATTAATAATAGTTCAAAAAAATTATACCACACGAATCGGGTGAGCTTTGGCTATCTTACTTTTAATTTGGGCAACTTGAAATTACTCCACTCACCTGTATCGTGGCTTTCTGTAACCACTACCATCTTCGAAGCGGCAAAGAGGACCAACAATGCGTAACTGCGCATGCTCGAGATCGTTCATTTCAAATAGTAAAATTAGCCCATACCGGACGGTATTGTCAAGATATTCAATAACGGCCGGAAAACAGACTAATAGATGAAGCACATCAGCTAACATTTAAGACAATATTACAAACATATACCACACCACAATGACGGGATGTATAAGTTCAGAACCACGTCATATGTATAAAAGAAACACAAAAAGGATAATATACAAAACTCAATATCAAAAATGAAAGACAGGAATACCGTGTTTTTTTCAAAATGACGGCATGTATAAATACAGAGCAACGTCATATGTATATGTGTATCAAAGATACACAAAAGGGCATAAAGACAAAGTACATGAGCAAATATAAAAGACAAGAATTCAAAAACTTATACGTCAAATGGATACTACAAAAAAAATACTAAACAGTTAAAGTAACATTAACCTCTCCTCTATATTCCTTCTTATTGATACTTACGAAGCGTACACCATAATGAAAATCATTATGAGGAAAGAATATTGTGTTCTGTTTTCCTATTGCCGAATTTTTGTATATAAATGTTTGATAACAAATGGATAATATTTTAATAATATTCTGTATTCAAACAGCTAATCTGTATTTTGATAACATTAGTCAGATCGACCATGTTGTACCAATGTGTCATAACCATCTCGAAATAAGTTGATTTGATATGATATTTACAAATAGAAGTGTAATCTAGCGTTGAGATTAGATTAAAACTACATCGACCTTTAAGTCATGTAATCTTGGCACATGACTATATCAATGTTAATATCAAATATGGAAATTCCTGTTTGATTTGATATAAGCATCTATTTGTTTTTAAAAAGAGTTAAACATTACTTGTATAAAGGGTAAGTTTTTTTATCATTTAACATTTATGAAGGAATGGACACAACTTACGTCTTAACCAGATATATTGAACTTTCACACAATTATTCATATATCCCATTTACACTGTATTTATACTCCATTATGAAGCTAAAAGGTAGACATTCACTGTATGTACTATGGATTTAATTTCTACTTTTCAGCCAATCATGAACCGAAATTCGAGAAAAGATGGAAAGGATGACGAACAAAATGTTCATGAATTGAGTAAAATAACGTACTGGGAAAAATATGGCGTCAAACGTTTTCCTTACCGAGGAAGTCGCAGATACCCACCATGTGTTTACCAATCTGAAGACGGAGGGATCATGGTCTCAAATGACGTTTTTGGGCTGACAATCAGACAGTTTGAACGAAGGTATCAAGCGAGTTTAGAAAGAAAGAAAGCACACGAACAGTACATACTGAACCTAAGATATCCTGATAAAACATCCAACGAATATATGGAATACTTAGAGAACAGTAAATATTGCCAAGGTAATAACATATTATAATTGTGACTTTATATACAACGGTAGTTGTTTATAATAATTTTGTTTCATACAAATTAAGAAACAAGAAAAAAGTTAAAATGCCACATGTTAAGAATGTCAGTGAGATAAATTCGTCACACAGTGTGCTAATGAACTTATACGATATGTATGGGGTCAGTAAATTCTATATGAGGTTCGAGTTTGGTTTGAAATCAATATATCGTAATATGTTACTAGTACATTGTGTTACTATCAGAAGTCGGACAGTTACAGACGTATCGTATCCGATTCTGATACGTTGACGTATCTAAAGATATCTATGTGTCATTGTTTAATTTTGCATGATAGTTTTTAATTGATGAATACTCGTTTATATTTAAACACCGGATAGTTGTGAATTAAAGATTGATTAGTCCTTCTGTAGTCATGTTCATCACAAAATTTTCGAAGTGCAGTAAAATCGAAACAGCAAAGATATAATAGAGATTTGCAATATATTGCATATTTATAGGGGAAACTTCGTTCTGAAAAACGGGACTTTGTGGTAAATATAGTTTTAATCTATAGAGTTGATGATAAAAGATTTTTATTAAAAAAAATAGTTTACTCCCTTTGATGTGCTAGCCTAACGTTTATCGTTTACAAAAAGTCATTAACAACTGCTCAAAAACAAAACTCGTATCAATTCACTAAGATTGAGCGCACCCTAGAAGGTGAACTTTGCTTCATATCTGAAAAAAAGGATTGTCTGCAAATTTCTAAACTTATTATTATCGGTATCAGTAATTAATTCGACTCATATGATGTGGATGATTCATTTCCCTTTTATTAGCAAATTTAAAGTATGTGACTGTATAATATTGTTATCGTAAATTTTATAACTTCACGCCTTGGTAGTTTTCATGATATAAATATCAAGTTTTAAAACAAATACAAGTATAAAGATTGACAAGAAAATCAACTGATTGTTATATATGTATTAAAATACGTCAACGTGTTATATACGGATTCGTTACGTCTTTAAATATCCCACTTCTACATTGTTCTATCAAACCTGTTAGACAAATCATTATTAATGATTATTGATAGTCGCGAGTCTTCAATTGGGACATTGAAATTGAGGACCATATCAACAGTGTAAAATAAATAATTGATTTAATCGGTATAATATTATTTTTTTAATATTACTTAACAGGCCTGGATCAAGTCATTTTGACTGAGGGTCCAACACCCGAAATACCACGAAACGTTCACATAATTAAAAGAAAAAAAAACGTAAGACATAAGGGGGAACACGTCTTTAGATCCACCTTTTTTGGCAGTTCAGAGAACAACGTTTCACTACTTATTGTGAATAGGCTCGTCAATTCATTCATTTTTTTTGGTTATGAAATCGCGATGTTTTAACAAAAATAATTGAATAATAATACTAGGATATTTCAAAGTAATTGTGTTTTGATGGTAGTTTTGTGGCTATGAAATTTATTTAATTGGTGTTATTTGATTTTTTATTAATTGTGAGATGTTTTTTTTTCCATTCACTATGTCACATACAATTGATGGTATAGTACCGTTGTTGTAGAATATATTTTCGTCATTGAAATCACCGTTGCATAAGGGTCATCTCACGTAAAATTTCGCCCGCAAAATGAGTCAAAAGCAACAATTGTATTCCATACACAGACATATCCACTATATTCACACCCAGTAAAAAAAACCGACATGAGGTTGAATTGTAAATGAGACAACTATCTCCCAAAGTTTACAAAATAAACTTAATTTAAACATAATATGCAACCATACGGCTCTCAACAATGAGAAACACATATACCGTATAATCGTCTATAATGCTTGACATGAAAAATATGAAACAATTCAAGTGAGAAAACTAACGGCCTAGTTAATAACTAAACTGTAAACAAAAAATCACAAAACAAATATGATAGACATAAACAAGAACACCTACATACTGAACTACAGGCTCACGAATTGGGACAGTCAAATAAAAATGTTGCGGGGTTTTACGTGTTTGTGAGGATAAAACCCTGTCCTAACAGTGGTATAACAACACAACATAAGAACACACCGTAAAAATCAGTTGAAAGTGGCTTAAATCATCAGATCGATATAAAACAAGTTTCGAATGATAACTAAAAAAACACATACAACTTGTACGCAGCGGTTTCATGTGCCACCAAAATGATGCACAACAATTCAACTCAATGATACGGACTTAACTTTTACATCATAGAGTATAAGATATATGCTTACCATTATACAATAGTGACGATTCAATGTCGAACATGCTATTTGCAGACTTAAATGAGGTTCGAGTTTGGCTTGAACCCAATATATCGTAATATGTTACTAGTACATATGCTTACCATTATACAATAGTGACGATTCAATGTCGAACATGCTATTTGCAGACTTAAATGTTTGATAAATCAGAGTGTGAAACCTTGCGTTGGTTTGGTAGAAAGAGGACACAATTTGATTGGATAAAATAATGGAAAAATTACTTCATTATGCTTCATTTCACTTAAAAAATTGCATTTTTATAATAATAGAAATTCAAAACAGGTCTTCTGAGACGACCCCTTTAATATGTTTATCTTCGCTCTTTCGTTTTTTTGACAAAAAAAATGACTTAAGCTTCCCAATGATAATATTTGACTCGAATAAAAAAAATCATTGAACATCTTAAATATCAGTTATCCAAACGACACGACGAACCAACAATGCAGAAATCCTTTTTCATATCTTGATCTTTCCTAGATATCAAAACAAACAGCAACACCGTGTATCATCGTACAGCAGGTACTAACGAAGCGGGCGTGAGTGATTTTGATCTTACACGGTAACGAAAATCTTTGTTTTGTTCACATAATATTGATGTGTACTTCAATCTAAACATAATTGCTGTTTTAATTTTCCCAAAACAAGAACGATTACTAAAAACATGTTCAAATACTTGTCAAAGTAATTGGCCCTCGTCTCGTCCGATATGATTCTATATTCATTGAAAGTCGTTTTCTGCTAGAAGGTCACTGTGTATTAAATATAGCTGTTTCAACAATTGGCATTGAAATCTTTCATACATATGTTATTTTTCGATATTTTATCCAGAAAGAAGCGTTGTGTACGGTGCATAGATAAGTTGTTGTACACCGTACACAAAAACTTTTTTTTTATACTAGTGTATTACCCAAAGAATATAAAGGAATGAGTAATTACAGTTAGGTTTATGATTGGTAACTATTACTTTTGCCCTGTATTAGTTTTTTTTCAAATGAAACATGTAAATGGTTAAATAACTGTATCGGAATTAAAAGTTGGTGTTGACATTCACAACTATTTGCCCATGTACATGTAAATTGTTCTTATTAGATGTCAAAGTTGTTTTATGAATAGGAAAAAATCGCTGCGGAAAGTATTTGAGAGCAGGAATTTCAAATGTTGAAAAATGTACATTTGATATTGATAAAGAAAAACAAATATTTTCGTTACCGTGCAAGGTCAAAATCGATCATACCCGCTTGGTTAGTACCTATATCCGATGTACTGATAATACACGGTGAGTAAGGACATACGACATTCAACATTAAGTAATGATATAGGTTGCCAGTTCCCATTCCTAATCAGTAGCATATTAAGTATAACTATGAAACCTTAAGGCGTTTTTATCATTTACTTAACTCAGATATTACGTTACTCTTGTTAATGTTCACACACTCCGAATATTTTTAACAAGGGTTTGCTCCTTCCAAAACAAAACAAAAACAAATTAAAAACAAATTAAAAAAAATATATTGTATTTTATAGATTACTTGTCCAGGACAGCAGATGATTTGAAGGTAAGATACTTATATGAGAACTTAGTGAAAACAGTTGGCACTGAAATAGACATTCGTAAAAGACAACAACTTTTTATCATACAAGATATAATATATAATGCATCACCTGATAAAGCATTAACGCAGATATCAAGTGGCAGTTTAGCAGAAGGATTCGATTTACGAGGTAGTGACATTGATCTCATGTTCGTCATCTACAACGTAGACGTAATACAGGATGTAAGGAATATAAGACACCCAGTACAATGTACAACATTGGTTATGGAGACAGATACAGATCATCCTGGATTTACCAGACTCCGATTGATAGCAGGAGGGGATGGGGAAAACATATTTTTAACATATGAAGACTTTGAAAATACTAGTAAAGGTTTATGTTTATCAGTGAAAAAATTTGTAAGAAATATAGAAGAGGTTATTCAGAAGCCGCATCTATCACCACTATCACCACACGGCCCGTGTTTATCAGACCAAGGTCAGAACGTGGATTTTGCATTTTGCCTTCGAAGTAGACATTTACCTTACAGTACAATATCATGGGCATCGCGTTATCGTCATCAATGGCCACCTAATTCTACAATTGACAAAATTAAAAAATACGGATGTTTACTAGTACCTATTGGACCAAGAACTATCCCAGATTGTAATACATTATGGAGATTATCTTTCTCTGTAGCAGAAAAACAACTTGTGCGTTCGTTTAATTTTACTCAACTGTTATGTTACTGTCTCCTCAAATTAACGTTAAAACAAATTATTAACACAAACAAACATGTCGAAGGTTTATTGTGTTCTTACTTTCTGAAGACGGCTTTATTCTGGGTCTCGGAGGAGGTAGATATTGACACGTTTCAAATATCGAAATTATTTGTTTGTTTTTCTCACTGTCTAAATAAATTGATATCATGGGTAAAGAAGTGTCACTGTCCGAACTATTTTATACCTGAGCACAACATGTTTTTAGGCAAAGTAAATTCTGATAATAATACAATACTGATAAATGTATTGGATGGCATAACTTGCGATGGAATCGACGAATTAACAAAATGTTTATTTCCGAACGACAATGGTAGTTGTAGTTTATTTAGAACACAGAGTGAATCTTTTCTAATTAAGCTAGACTTTCTCTTTTATAGGATATGTAGTTATACGTATATGACAAACATATCACAATGTTTAAAGGTACTGATGTATATTGAATCTTTAATTAAGTCCAACTCTTCTACATTTATTATTGATGTATGTAAACATCATCATGCTGTCTCAAGTCAATATGCAGCACAACTACTACCACCACCTACAATAACGAGTGCAACTTACAACATACACAAACGTTATCACAAACATTTACAAGACGGTATCAAGGCAGATGCTGTGTCTGGTTGGTTGTTATATGCGTCGTTTTATTATGTAACGGGACAGTTTGATGTAACACTAAGACTAACGGATTATGTTTTGTCAAGATGTTCACCTGGTATGTTGATAATGGGCTTTGAAATATACAGTGAAGAGTATACACTTAATTACAGAAATAGTGTAAATTCTACAACGACACTGAATGACAGGATGCGAATGGCAACAGTAAATTATGTTCCTTACTTACGGAACTCATCATTAATACCAAGGGAACTACAGCTGGAAGTGGATACAGGGGGCCACTTTACAAGTATACCACCGACTGTTATGTCTCACTGTCTTAGATTTCTATGTTATCATCATCTTGGAAACATATCAAACAGGCAACAAGCTTTAAATGATTTATACTTAACAGTGAAAAATAAGAATTTTATTTCTTTAGATGCATTATCTAATTCATTAACAATTCTTGGAGTATGCTTTGAGATATTCGGTGACAAGGATACAGCCTTTCAGTGTTATGATGATGCTTTACAATGTGATGATGTACCATGTTCCTCTGCAGCAGCGAGAAAAACCAAACTCTTAGAAATCTAATATAGTTTGTCAGTTTCAAAAGTTATTGGAGCATGCTATTCTACAAGAGGTACTGGTAATCCAAGATAATATGTTTATTCCGATTCATTTAAAATTCCGACTAATAGGGTGATTAAAGGCATTTAAATAAACACTCTGCACTCATCAGTTGTAGTAAAAGTAGTATAACTGAAGGTAGTAAACAGAGACATCTATTTAAAGCAAAGTATACGTGATTAACTACTCCATATACTATTTTTTTGTATATTTTACATGTGGATTCTGCTTGTAAAAAACATCAGAAAATAATATTAAAAAGGGAGTAACCGTTATCGTATTTCAGATACAAGCTGTTGAAATCAACAGCATGATACGCCAGAAATACAAAGGAATATATTTGGACAATCATAATAAAGGCAGATATTTTTACTTTATGATGATTTTCTTATTCGTTGGTCCACATAATTGTTTAAAAAAGGAAATATAATTTGCAGATTTACGACGAATCCATTGGTGCAAAAGTTCTTTGCAATCGTGTTAGTGTTAGTGTTCAAGCTATATCCTCTGTAAGTTGGATTTTAAGAAGAAAATTAAAAAAAAAAAAAAATTCGGCGACATAATCGATATCTATTGCCATTTAGTATCGTAATACAAATCGTGAGTGTGTGTAACACATTTTCTTGAGTATTGCAAATGATAAATGCAATCGATTGATACAAAAATATCTGTTGGTTGAGTAGAGTATCTAGTTGTTAAACATTGCCCTATAATGTACAACAATTATATAAATATATATAGGTTGATTCCTGTGTGTTAAACGTCAAATAAACTAGGAGATTGACTTGGCAAATCGTATATTCTTCATTGTTTGTAAACATTTTACATTTATTTTGCGGATACATGTTTTCTCCAATTACGGTTTGTTATTTACAGTGGATAATTAGAAACCTGCAACACGTGTGAATTTCCGATGTTCTTATTTTTAAATTTGTCTATCATATTCTATCTAGGTAGGTTTCAAATATGATTAATATAATTAATAGTATGCCTCCTTGATAACGATGCATTAATATATATTTTTTTTCTGTGTGTATGTGTTTTTACTTTGTATTTAAATATCTTTAAATAAACGACATTTAGCTATTTTATTTTGTGTGTATAGGGAAACTTTAGTTTTCCTTATTGAGGAGACATTAAATGACATGCTTGGCTATATCCAATGAGAATATTACTTTTTCTTTTAATAGTTACAATAAGGGGTCACGGGCCTTACTTTCTTGAAATATTTTTTGATTGTATATTGAATGATACTTGGTAGAAGTTTTTTTTATACAAAATATACTTTTGCCACATGACAAGAAAGGAAGCTTATAAATAAATACCCGATCTACCTTGACTGTTGCAGATAGTTGTCTCATTTGCAAGCATACCACATCTCCCTATTTTTATAGTGTATTAATGTATATAATAACTATTTGCATTAGATACAGACCAAATATGAATGGCAGTATTCACAAGGTAAACTTGTAAAGACCTACAGCATTACATTATAAACTTAGTTTACACTTTTTTAGACCTTCCCAACGAAGATCCCGCATATGAATTAAAAAAAATTAAAACAGATATGAGTTTGTCCTATATGATTTCCCGTTACACATCAATGTCTGTGTTATGCCTTAGCATTGTGTTTAATGTAATTCTATAGCCGTATTGTAAAGTATTCCAAAGCTTGGTGTTAAGTGATATGCTGTAACTGTACTGGTGTAATGATATGGATGTACGAATATAATGTAACAGAACGTACCAAGACTTATAAAAAAAGATGTGGTATGATTACCAATGAGACAACTGTCCACAAGTGACAAAACGACACAGAAATAAATAACTTTAGGTCATTGTGCGGTTTTTAGCAATGAGCAAAGCCAATACTACGTAGTCAGCTATAATAGCAATGAAATGACAAATGAATAACGACAAAACTAACGGCCTAATTTATGTATAAAAACTTTAACGAAACACAAATAATTATGTAACACATTAAAAAAGGCAACCGCATGGGAACAGGAATCTGACTTGAAACAGGCACATAAATATGAATTATCCTATTATTAATTCCTAATAATAAGTTCACAACACAATATACCGATCATAGTTCGTTACCTACAAATTAAAATACACAACAGAGGCAGAGTTAAAAGGAGTCAGGGGCCTTGGCCTCTCCTTTTCCTGAAAATTTTATTGATTATATATATATGTATATATATATATATATATATATATATAAATAAAAAAGGGCCAATTTTGCATTCATTTAATTTGCACTAGTACTTACACACTACCCTCGTAACCAGAATATATTTTCTGTAGCGAGGAGAAAAGTAACCTTATAAAATCAAGAAACGTTGGTATAGGGCAAACGGCAACCTAAAAACTTAAAATGTCTATCGACCCAACCGAAAGGAAAACATGATTCAAAGTGTCGAAATGCACAGATTCTCGTTGTGGTACATGTGAATACATATATATTGGAAGCGAAAATACGACAAAATGCGGACAAACGATATATGCCAATACCAACATGACGTGTAAAAGTGAAAATTTGATTTAGTGCCTTGAATGCTGCGGCTGCATATAAATTTACATCGGACAAACCGGTAATAGTTTAGTGAAAGGAACAAGCATTCATCGACAACACATCCGACAGCTGCAATATAGGAAAATTCCTCTTAGCGAACATTTAGATGGTTGCGGTAGAGGGCTTTTAAAAATTTTCCCGTTCATTGTAGAATGTGACATATGAAAATCCATGAAGGAGCAATAATGTATAACCAAATTCAAGACCAAACTAAATGCGCATTATGCTTTCAATAGCTTTACAATTGGTTTTCCATATTGTACTTTAGAACGTGTATCTCCCTTTTGTAATTGTTTAATGACGTTACGTACTTAACTACCGTCTCATTGTATCTATGATTCGCCTTTCACCTGAAAGTTGTTGTAAAACATGAAAGTACTGGTGAATATTAAATAATATACGCATTATCCAGCAATATGTGAACTTTTTTATTTATTTAGATTTTTATAAATTTATTTGTCTATACTCATCACTTTTAACAATTCGATATATATATATGTTCCGTACCATATGAGTATTTGGACCATACGCGTATGGTGATGACCATATGCGTATTCTCATATGATCGGACCATACGAGTATAATTCTCGTTTGGTTATCAACGGGCCGGACCGTATGAGTATTTGGACCATATAAGTATTTATATATTTTTTAAATTACATTATAAAAGTTTCAATAATTCAAAAACTGTATCTAAGAAAACAATGATGGTTACATGATAATGTATTTTTATAATTCAAATACTACGTAAAAATTAAATATTGATGCCATAGTTAGTTTTCATCGCTTATTACATTCTTGCATGTATACTTTTGGTGACATTTACTTCCACACGATCCTTTCCATTTACACCTTTTGTTTTCGAGTGAAAACCTAGCCTAATTTGTACCTGCGTACAGTGATACCGACGTCTTGGGCCATTTCCGATATGTCTACGGTGTTTTTAAGACGCTCTAGATCTCAAATATTGTAGCATGACTGCAATACACTATACTCACAATAATACTTAGATAAACTATGTTACTTTCCAGTGACTCCTTGTTCATTAAGAAATTTTGGGTTTTTTTTTTTTAAATTTTAATTTTAGTGAGTTGAAAATGATTGGTTGCTAACGCTATGAAAAAATACATGTGTTTGATTCAATAAGATAGAACCGTATTATTTAGTAAAAAATTGTTTTAGATTACATTCAAGCGTCTTGCATATACAGGAATTAGCATCGATTTTACGTCGATTAATCCGTTCGCATCAATGCACAGGTAATCATAAACAGGTAGCAACACAAGTTGTATGAAGTTCAGTGAACTGTCTGGGACTTTCATACATGTGAGACGTTCAACCATCTTTTGCAGTAAACAAAAGCATAAAACAATCGACCTAAGTCATTAACATGATTATTCTAAATAGTAGATTATGAGATATTTCAAGACTTTTCGTTCTATTGAAGAAGAGAGTGTGATACACTTCGCAATCACGACTATTTAATGAGTAATTCAAATTAGTTTGGATAAATTTTTACTACCTTAATCGAGAAAAGATAAGTCAGATTCGTCACATACGTTTTGCCAGGTACACAGTCACACATTTAAACATTCAGTAATGGGAAAAGTCTTAAAACCTGATTTAAATCACACTTGATGCATTCAAACCGACATTATATGGAGGTTTTAAAGTTGAATTGTGATGTATGAAGGATTTTTGTTTTCTAATTAAGTGAAACTTCACCTAAGAGCTCGATAGCAACAAAACTACGTAAATTTGCTAAGAAGGAACACATTTAATTTAAAATATAGTAGATCTACTAGCGGCTGTAAAATATATTTAACATTGATATGCTTAAGCCCAAAAAAGAACAGTGTGAAATAATTTGAGTTGATAATTTAAAGCTTTGAAGCTTTGGGTTATTGAGGTGTACATTTAATTGGAACATTAAACTTTTTGAGTATTCTAAATGGAAAATTGCTGAGTTGGTTTCAATGCTTACCTGTCAAATACTTTGCGGGTACTTATTTTTTAAAACAGTCAGTTTCACACACATCAAAAACTTTACACTCAATTATATACACGTAAAGTCCCAAACTATAAACGTATATCTGTACGTTTTGAAGAAAATGGGATCTCGGTTGCCGAGTGTTTTAAGTAGTCAAATTTCTGTATACATTGTAAGAAGCCTTTCAACGCCGAGATTGTAATGTAAAGGAGATGGCTAAAGCCTTGTTTTTAATTGATAAAGATATTGAGTTTTCCTACTGCAGGTCGTTGCTTCTCTCTGGGCATTCCGTTTTTTTTCGCTGCAACGAAAAAAAAAAAAGTTCAAAAAAGGAAATTAAAAAAAAAAAAACAATCAACCAATCAACCAATCGATTATGTATTGGTTTATGTAGATTTGCAATGGTCAAGCCAATAAATTGACCTCCCAAACAAGTTTTTCTTCATTCTTTTTTTGTTGTTTCTGCAAAAAAATAATTTAACATCGTTGAGATAATCTTAAACAATCGTATTTTTTCCGGGTGATTGATTTCGCGCCATTTACGCGTTGCACGTGTAAATGATGTTTTAACTTCTGAACCTGTACTTTTAAAACACAATTTAAATTTATTGTTCACTTACGTTCAGTGACACACCATTGGTAAGAAACACACATAAACGTTAGAAAAATGCATGCAGCGCCAACTAGTTCTCCCTGAAAATGACCGTCAGAAAGCTCTTGGAATGGTTGATGCCGGAAAGAGTGTTGCCGACATCGTGGCCCGATTTAATGTGCATAAGTTAACAGTTTAGAAACTAACAAACAGATATCGACAAATTACATCTGCACAGGATAGGTCGAGATATGGCATAAACTAACGTCAAAGAGGAACGCTTTCTTCACTTAACGTTACCACGTGACAAATTTATTCTGGCCGTACGAATAGTGCAGAGACTAAGATCAATTACTAGAGTGCTTCCCAATTCTGCATTGGTACGTAGAAAAGTAATTTTGAAAAACACTAAACGCATTTCCGCATTTTGACCATACTGCACTCCGTACAAAGAAATTCCTAGTGAATATGACTGATACAGAGGATGTTGAACGAAATGTTTCAAATATCCACTCTCGTTTTAATTAATTAATGCATATCTGTTCCTTTCCAGTGTCGAATTAAAGATCGATATCCTCGAAATTTACAAGCCTTATATTGTTTTTTTTATAAATGTAATTGAGAGGTTAATACGCAGATATTTCTACCGTCTTACACCTAGTGTAGATGATTGATTACCAAGATCATGATCAATAATGTATAACCGTACAAATAGAATCACTTATAATTAAAATATTTACAATTAAAATCTTGACTACACTAAGGTACATAATTGAACATCAATTGTCCTGAAAACTAAATTTACTAGAACATACCAGCGGGCATTTAGTTCTTGGTTGAAAGTATGTAAACTGGTGTAGGATGAATTTTCGTTGAAACAAATTTGATTGAATAATTTCAGGAAAGGTATTAAAATCCTGCGGATGCTGTGGTGACAGGACAATATTGATTTAGCCTCCCCTTTTTTCCTAAGTCCGTTATTGTTTGTGTTTTGTTTTGCTGTATTCTATGAATATACATATACTATAAAAAAGTGTATTTGCTATTCATCATGTTCATGGTCAAATCCTAGTCTACTCTCCACGGTAGTCACTGATATAATTTATTATATATAGAGACTCTTTATATGATAAACCAGCGACCACTACAGCGAACGCCGTGTTAAGAACTGATTATTGTGGAAGGGAGAAAAGCGGCACACACAATATGGTCTTCTCGTTTGAAAGCATAGATAATGTTTTTTTGTTAAATGGACTTTAGTTTGCTGTCACCAAATGTTATGAGACTGATGCACAATGCTACTTCACATAAGAAACATAGATCCAGTACTAACTCTGGTGGCATAACAGCTATTCTTTTAGAGTTCTGCAGTTTATAAATGAAAAAAAGGCTATTGTGTTCGTTTCCGTTTTCGAATTTATTCATTTTGTTTATGTTAATTGTCAATCAAAGTGGTGAGTTTGATCCTTACGAATGCATTTATGCAAAGTCTAAAAAATACTTTTCAGGACAACATTTATAAACGATTTAATTTCGATAGTTGTTTTTTCTTCTATCTTAATTTATCGCTATGATTCTATACTAAACAATACTAAAGCATAAGTGAAAGGATTATGATATGATAGATATAGGAAGATGTGGTGTGAGTGCCAATGAGACAACTCTCCATACAAATAACAATTTAAAAAGTAAACCATTATAGGTTAAAGTACGGCTTCAACACGGAGCCTTGGCTCACACCGAACAACAAGCTATAAAGGGCCCCAAAATTACTAGTGTAAAACCATTCAAACGGGAAAACCAACGGTCTAATATATATAAACAAAACGAGAAACGAGAAACACGTATATATTACATAAACAAACGACAACTACTGTACATCAGATTCCTGACTTAGGACAGGTGCAAACATTTGCAGCGGGATTAAACGTTTTAATGGATCCAAACCTTCTCCCTTTTTCTGAAACAATAGCATAACATCACAACAAAGAAAAACATACGATAAAATATCAATTGGCACACTTAACTCAATCAAAAAACCTATGATTAAACGATGAACGAATAAATTTGATCTGCGATATCTGAATACAAATGCACAGTTAATTAAATATTAGAGACAAACATTCATGACCAAAAAGCTAACAAACAAATTCAAACAGAGGACATGACTGAGAAATATTTAACCAATCAATGTTCACTTTAGAAAAAAACTGTTTTTTTTATAATCTTGAAGTTTATACAAATGTTGTAAGAATAAGTGAAAAATTGAAGATATTACAAATAATCAAAGCTGGTGTACAGACAAGATCCATATAAATAAAAAATAACAAAAAAGCATTATAAACAGTATCAACCGGTCGAATTATCAAGAAAATACGATTTGAGAGTACTCGCAGTTACTGACAGCTAGTTAAAAGCCAAAACCAATTAATAATAAAAAATCATGCATCAGAGACTAAAATCGACTAAAACACATCACAGGGATTTAGTATTTTAACGTCATTAATAGTCAAAGAGGACATGACTTGTGCAATGCCAAAAATAAATGTATCGACAGGTAGTAGTATAGTGAAGAGCGACTTCTATAGAAATAAAAGTTAACGTGTCTGTGTCTCTATACATCTCGCCTCAAAAGATAATGAAATTTAGTTATGTTTTAATTTGCTAATGACAATATCAATATTAGTGCCAATGTGAACTATATTCAGAGATCTTATTACAATATTGGTACGATAAACCTTACTTATAAGTTTGTTTAAAGGTGAATCTGTTTTTATTACCAGGAACATTTAAATACCTGATAGAGCAAATGGGTTAATTTGGACAACGAACGTGCATATACCTGTTAGATTCGACCAAAGCGTTCATTCATTTGTCTTAATACACTTAAAACTATTTGATTCAAAAGGTAAGTTTGATTTTGTTCATTAAGAATTCCTTACCAATTTATACGTAATTCATATTTTAGAGAATCATCTTAAATTTTCCATGCATTATACTGAAACGATATTAAAAAAAAAGTATAACAAAAATATGAGACTTTATCCATGCATTATACTGAGACGATATTTAAAAAAAAAAAAGTCTCACAAAATATGAGACCCTAAGGAAACTGAAAAAGGAAAGTATATAACATCAAAATCAAACATGAGACTGTAGAATATGAGATTGTAGACTAGAAACAATCGTCAAATCAAGAAGGCACCAGGTTTATATTTTGATATGCTCTCTACGTTTTACTATTGACGAGGTTTTTTTTCAAATCTAAATTCATATTTTACGATCGGAAAATATTTCAAATAGTATTCTTTATTCAAACGGTTTAGATGCATTTGTCAACTTCCCTATTTGAATTTAATACCTCCATATTGAAGTGAACTGTAGCGATACGAATAGGTAATTTAAATTTACAGTTACCTTTAAATATTGACTTTGTGTATGTTGATACCACAGGAGGAAATTCCTATCTCGTTTGAACGAAGCGTCATATTTTTGTTTAATAAGAATAAAACAATAGTTGTACATAGGTAAGTTGGTTTGTTTTATCATAAAATATTTCTGAAGGAATCGACATAACTTACGTGTTTAACAGATATGTTGAACTTTCAAAACATTATTCATATCATATTTATACTGTGTTTGTTCTTCACTCTGAAGGTAAATGGTAGACATTTACTGTATGCACAATAGACATCCTCTATAGATTTAATTTATGATTTACAGCCAACCATGAACCGAAACTGGAGAAACGATGAAAAGGACAACGAACAAAATGTTCATGGATTGAGGACAATAACGTACTGGGAAAAATATGGCGTCAAATGTTTCTCTCACCGAGGAAGACGCAGATACTCACCTTGTGTTTACCAATCTGAAGACGGAGGGATTGTTATCTCAACTGACGTTTTATGGCTGACAATCAGACAATTTGAACGCATGTATAAAACGTGTTCAGAGAGAAGGAATGCGCACGAACAGTATATACTAAACTTAAGATATCCTGATAAAACATCAGTCGAATACATGAAATATTTAGAAAACATTAGAAATAGCAAAACAGGTAATTGTACATTGTTACATTGATATATAAACAATAGTTCTGTACAACAACTTTAAAAACGTGAAAATACGTACTGAATGTGAAATCAAAAATTAGAAATAAGACCACCAATCTTCCATTTTAGTATGTGTAACATTTGTACTGTCTTGTAAAAAGCAATAATTTTGAAACGTTTTCATCAAAATGTAAGTCACTTAATGTTAAGTAAATGCATAGGTATAGGAATGATTTCTTTCTATTAAGTCATTTTTTTATTATACATGTTACTTAACATGTATTTCATTATATTTCTATACTTTTTAAAGTATCTTACCTCATCTATTATATAATGTTGATATTGTTTGTTGCCTTGAAAATTATATTTAGATTTGCGAGAACAAAGTATCTATCTAAACAATTGGTAGAATTAACATTTGTTTTAAATTCATTATCACCAATTCTAATCAAATTCTCATATTTGATCTATAACAATGTTAAAAAATTATCAAAACTATTAAAAGTCAAAAATAAGCAAATTGTGTAAACCATTTTGAATATAGTATACATGGTATATTGATGAGTTACAATGAGTGTAACCTACAAAATTAGACTATTTACCGGATTTGTTATAGCATAAGCACTTCGACGGGTGCCACATGTGGAGCAGGATCTGCTTACCCTTTCAGAGCACCTGAGATCATCCTTTGGTTTTCGTCGGGTTCGTGTTGCTTATTCTTTAGTTTTCAATGTTGTGTCATGTGTTCTATTATTTGTCAGTTTGTCTTTTTCATTTTTTGCCAGGCGTTGTCAGTTTATTTTCGATTTATCAGTTTGACTGTCCCTCTGATATCTGGTATCAAGTAATGAAGGCCTACTACATGCTTTGAAGACAGGACAGAAAAAAAGAATGTTTGCTTCATATTTTTAACTTTCAATTGATATTTGTAAAGATTGAGGACTTTAGTAACAGAATCAAGACAAACATGATGATATCAACTTTTCTATTGTCGCTTTCCCATTGCTCAAAAATCACTTGTTCACAACTCTTTCTGATGACTTTTACATATTTTAAATGATATGTAACGCTCCTGTGGATAAGTACTTTATGATCTTCATTAGCGATATATACAAACAACCTGTTTCAGAAAACTTACGAGGAAGTTAAAATGACCTCTTATAAATACAGGTTCTTGAACTGGTGGACAGGTAAGCTGTATATACATGGCAATGAACAAGCGAATGAGTTTTCGAGGTTAAAAATCTTAGAATTTTTTTTCCGATTTGGACACTTTTATTGATACAGCTTCCCATTGCGGATGACACATGCATAGCAGGAGACTCAACTCTGTCGATTAACAATATTTTGCTCCGTTTGAAGTTCGTGAAAATCATGATATTTCGTTTACGCCGTTGATTTGTATCTTAGGAATACATTTTCATGATTTTACAATCGATTCCCTACTTCTGACTTTTTTTTTAAATAGCGACACTGATAGGCGCCTATTCTGTAATATCAAACACACTATTGGTGATGGAATCAGAAAAAGGATGTTATATACATAAAAAATATTTCCTACACACAAAATCATAACAATTCTTAATTAGTATGTATTTTATAGATTGGTTATCCTGGACTGAAAATGATTCGAAGGACAGATATTTATACGAGCTCTTAGTAAATACAGTTGGAACTGCAATAGACATCCGCAAAAGACAACAACTATTTATCATAAAAGATTTGATCACTAATATAAGTGAGGTTGACTCTACAACAATATCGAGTTGAAGTTTAGCAGAAGGAATTGATTTAGAAGGTAGAGAGATAGACATCATGTTCGTCATCAAAGCCATAGACATAATTCAGGATGTAAGGAATATCAAACACCCAGTAAAATATACAACACTTGTAATGGAGACTGATAATGATCATCCTGGATTTTCTAAACTTCGATGGATAGCAGGAGAGGACGACAAACATGACAATATAAGATATGCATACATTGAAAACACTAGACAAGGTTCATATTTAACAGTGAACTTTTTTGGTGGTATAATAAATGAGATGATTCCAGAGCAGAAGTTATCAGTTCACCGCCCGTGTTTATCAGATCAAGGTCAGAACGTGGATTTTGCATTCTGCCTTAGAAGTAAATATTTACCGTACAATGTAATACCATGGCCATCGCGTTATCGTCAGCAATGGCCACCTAATTCTGCATTTGACATGATTAAACAATACGGATGTTTGTTAGTACCTATTGGACCACGAACTATGCCAGATTGTAATATATTATGGAGATTATCTTTCTCTGTGGCAGAAAAGCAACTTATGCATTCGTTTAATTTCACTCAACTGTTATGTTACTGTCTCCTAAAACTAACATTAAAACATATTGTCAACACAAACAAACGTGCTCCTACTTTCTGAAGACGGCTATATTTTGGGTCTCAGAGGAGGTAGATATTGACACGTTTCAGTTATCGAAATTATTTGTATGTTTTTCTCACTGCCTAGATAAATTGAAATTATGGGTAAAGAAGTGTTACTGTCCGAAATATACCTGAGCACAACATGTTCCTAGGAAAGGTCAATTCAGATAATAATACAATATTGCTAAATATATTAAATAGCATAACATGCAATGGAATTGATGGTTTAACAAAATATTTATTTCCGAACGCCAATGAAAGTTGTCGGTTTTTTTTAGTAAAAATAGTGAATCTCCGTTTATTAAGCTAGACTTTCTCTTTTGCAGAATATATTTTGTGGAAGCTATGTTTGACATATAAAAGATATGAATAACTATAGAAAGCAAATAAACTGTACAATGACACTGAATAAGAGGATGAGACTAGCAACTGTTAGTTGTGTGTATTTCTCAAAACAATCATCACTTATATCCATGGAACTTTAGCTTGATGTGGAAGACCACACTATGGACATACCGCCTACTGTTATGTGTCACTGTCTTAGATTTCTATGTTATCAACATATCGGTAATATTTCCTACAGACAACAGGCTTCATGTGATTTATACTTAACAGTGAAAGATGTTAATGTTATTCGTTCAAATACGTTATCTATTTCAATAACAATCCTTGGTGTATGCTATGAGATATGCGGTGATAAGGATGCAGCCTGTCAGTGTTACGATGAAGCTTTGAAATGCGATGTTATTTGTCCTGCAGTAGAAGCAAGGAAATCAAAACTTTTAGAATTTTAATATAATTTGTCGGTATCAACAGAAAGTGGAGCATGTTATTTAATATCAGTCAATAATGATACTGGTAATCCTATATATTATGTTTCTTCAGCATTTAACATTCTGATTTATAAGGTGAGTGCAGGCATTACCATGAACATCACTCATCATTTAGACTAAAATAGTTATAACTGAAGGTAGTAAACACGGACAGTTATTTAAGGTGAAGCAAATAGTGTTGGTTTTTTTTAATTTTAAATTTTACTTGTCCATTCTGCTTGTTAAAGAACATCACAAAATAAAATAAAAAAGAGGTTAACCGTTTTGGTTTTTCAGATACAGACTGTTGAAACCAACAGAATGGTACGCTAGAAATACAAAAGATATATAAGGAAAATTATGATAAAGGCAGATATTTCTACTTTATTATCATTTTCATAATCGATGTTCCAGAGAATTTAAATAAAAAAAGTATTGCGATTCACACATGAACGATGAATCTATTGGTGCATATAAAGTCTTATCCACCGTGTTAGTTTTCAAGCTATGTCATCTGGAATTTTGATTATTAGCAAAAAATTCTAAAACATTCGGCGACCTTATAGATGTCTATTGTAAGGTAATTGATACTGCTCTACAGCGCTATTCTACCGTAAAGTATATTTGTTAAAGTGTTATCCATTCATACGGCAATAAAATACCAATTTTAAGAATATTTCTGCTGCCAAAAATAAAATGCAGATTGGAAAATAACCACGTGAAAGAAAAGAAAGTGACTATATAGACTTATATTTTTTCTATTTTAAACAGGTTTCCACATATCTTTTGAAATGTGTGTATTGTTCGAATAATTATGTATCAAATATCGAGTTTGAATTGTCAATAGTAGCACAGCGTTAACAATGCTTCGATACAAATTAAAAATTCGATTATTCTATTAGAATCACGTGTTCTTAAAATTGAAATTGGAAATGAGGAATGTATCAATAGACACTAACCCAACTAGACAACAGCAAAATGCCACCAACGGGTCTGCAATTCAGCGAGACACTCCCGCAACCGGAGGCGTGCTTCAGCTGGCCCCTAAATAAAAATGTATACTAGTCCAGTCATAATGAACGTAATATTGAACTGTGCAATATACACGGTCTCTCACGTAAACTTAACACATATCTGCAATTAATTATTTACTGTTGCAGTTGCATTCTTTTTCTACATCCACACGGCATAACATGAAATGATGTTTGTTGAAGTTTCAGTAACAAAGAAAATAAATTCGTGTACAATTATGTGTAAAGTATCCACGTGTACGACTCTCAGCCATAAGATATCTGCATATGCATATTTATTTATTTTCTTTTGAGATTTTGTATAGTTGTTTTAAGGTCATTAAACATCTGACATGAAATTCAGAAAAATAAAACAGATCGGAGTTTTTCTTATATAACTATCCGTTGCAGAGCATTGTCTGATTTATACCTTATCATTGTGTATATTGTAATGCTATAACCGTATTGCGTAGTATTCAAAAGCTTTGTGTATAATTATATTCTATACATCATGTACATGTACTGGTGTAATGACATAAATGAACGGATGTAATGCCAATGAATGTTCCAAGGGCGATGTTATGAGTATGTATCAATCCAGTATAACAGCTTCCAGTTGCTTTTGAGCATTTCCATATGCTCAAGTCAATGGGTGTTTCGGATAAGCGAAAATTCTGATATAAGAACTTTGATAGGTCACCTTTTTATTGATAAAACAAAAGAACATGAATTCTCGAATACTCACTATTAAGCTAAGGAATATAAGATCGACAATGTACACATCAACAAAAAACTAATGTTATCCGAATTCGGATAAGATAGAAAAAACACATTACCAAGGAGAAATAACTGCTCTTATCCGAATTCGGATAAGCAGTATAGATTTCCTACCTCAGAAAATTAAGTATGCAATGAGTATCCTTATTCAAATTGGGAAAAGTATATCTATATTTAATATTAATTTGTCTTGGTTGTTATCCGAATTCGGATAAGAAGATAAAATAAATTATACATATGAGTACCAATCAAGATTTTTTTTCCCGAATTCAGATAAAGGTGATAAAGTTACATGTCAATTAGCCTTGTGATTAATTTTCTGAGCTACGGATTGCTTGATTGTTTCTTGTTTAACGTTCAGTGGCAAATATTTCATGTACATGCACATGAAAAAGCAAAAGTTAATGAAGGGAGGGCAAAAGTGCGTTCTACAAACTGCTTCTCCTTTCGTTTGTCATTGGTAAATTCAAGCATGATAGAAAAAAAGAGAAAAAGAAACTCGTCCGACCATATATATAATAGCTATTACATCTATGGTTCGACATACCAACAAAAGGAACAATCATCGGTAGACCTCACCACAACGGTCGAGTGTCGTTAAACTTTCATGTCAGACCGTGTACATTGAAATAAAACACAATTTGACGACAGATAATTCAGATATAATAAATAAAATATACTAGTAAGTCGACTAATTTATTGTTTATTATAAGTCCATTTCAGGCGAATATTTATATAAGATACAGTTTACACAAGAGTGGACACACTGAAATGTCTCGCCTTTTTTACTAATCATTGATATTATGTTCATAGGCATAAATATAAAGCTTTATTACAACTGTCACATAAACTCAACATTAACCAAGAAAACTAAACATTGATCAAGGAACCATGAAAATAAGGTCAAGGTCAGATGAACAATGTCAAGCAGACATGAACAGCTAACAATTCTTCAATACAACAAATATAGTTGACTTATTGCTTATAAATTAAGAAAAACAGACCAAAACACAAACGCTTAACACTTAGCAATGGACCGTGATAATGCGACCAAGGTCAAATAAAACCTTCGTAACAGACATATAGATAATATAATATTTTCATACACCACATATAGTTGACCTAATGCATAAAGTATTAGACAAATTTACCAATACTCAAAAACTTAACTTTGACCACTAAACCATGAAAATGAGTTCAAGGTCAGATAACACCTGTCAGCTAGACATGCACACCTTACAATCAGTCTATACACCAAATATAGTAGACCTATTGCATATAGTATAAGAAAAACAGACCAAAACACAAAAACATAACTATAACCACAGAACCATGAAAATGAGGTCAAGGTCAGATGACACCTGCCAGTTGGACATGTACACCGTACAGTCCTTCCATACACCGAATATACTAGACCTATTGCTTATAGTATCTTAGATATGGACTTGACCATCAAAACTTAACCTTGTTCACTGATCCATGAAATGAGGTCGAGGTCAAGTGAAAACTGTCTGACGGGCATGAGGACCTTGCAAAGAACGCACATACTAAATATAGTTATCCAATTACTTATAATAAGAGAGAATTTACCATTACAAAAAATCTTAGCTTTTTTTCAAGTAGTCACTGAACCATGAAAATGAGGCCAATGACATTGAACATGTACCTGACGGGAAGTTCGTAACATGAGGCATCTTTATAAAAAGCATATGAAGCATCCAGGTCTTCCACCTTCTAAAATATAAAGCTTTTCAAAAGTTAGCTAACGCCGCCGCCACCGTTGCCGCCGCCGCCAGATCACTCACTATCCCTATGTAGAGGTTTCTGCAACAAAAGTTACAGGCTCGACAAAAACATATGATTCGAAGATTCACATAGAAAAATGTTAGGCACTAATGGTACATTACTTTCACAAATGACCACAAACAGTTTCGTTATATTCCATATACAAGAGAATAAGATAACAATGACCAATACGGTGTACACGAATTATTAAAACACGCATAGGTGCTCAATACTATGCAGTAAAAAAAACACGCAACATTGCCATTACTGTGCGGACAAAAAACACAAAATTAAATACACATGAATAATAATGTAGCACAACTATAGTCCTCCCAATATCTGCCAAAATCTGCATAGACAAACATAATCCTTTCGAACGTTTCATATTGTATTTAATATTCCTTCTCGCCTTCAATTCATTCATCTCTAAAACAGAGTCCTTGTATAAATATTTGTCACCAAGAATGCACCAACTATGCACCAATAATTTGATCTAATAAATTCTACTTGTTTACCTGACCTATATTGCCAACAAAATATGCACCAAAATGCACCAACCTATTAATATATAATACAGTTTAAACACGTGTTAAAAGGCTGTGACCTCTATGAAATCGGATACATTACACACTACTGAGAACTACAATACAAAAATAAATTGTTAAACGAATGAAATAAATGACTTTAACAGATAAGAGTTATACTAGCGCTGTCTCATATACAGGCTATCAAAGGATGTTGTGGGTGTTCTTTTACACGTGGACAGTGCTTCACCTTTACTATATACAAGGCATAAGATTTAATCGTTACACTAAACCGATGTGATAGTTGGGATATGAAAACGGTGAAGGAATGTTATTTTTTTTCTATAAAACAGTCAACACGTACGTTTGATTGGTACAAAATGTGATTGTTAATAACCTCATCCAAGATTACATGATTAAAATTTAGTAATTGCGCCAAACGCGCGTTTAGGCTACAAAAGACCCACCAGTGACGCTTGTATAGAGAAAAAAGTTGAAAATGCCAAATAGGCTAACGGTCGAGAATGGTTGACTAATATCATTTGCATAACAAATATCATGTTAATTTGTCAGTTTGTTTTAGATTTATGAGTTTGACTATCCCTTTGGTATCTTCCGTCCCTCTTTTAATTCCTTCCATTCAACTCAGACATCACTAGGTAAATATTATTGCGAAAAAAGTAATGTCAGTTTAGTCTGATCTGCAGTCAGTTTCACAAGAACTTATTATATATATTTCTTACTAGGATGGTCTTAAGACATATCTGAGTCACAAAGTGGTCCTCAATTAGGACATCTCTTAAAGTTGGTCATACAGTTAGGACTGCACAAGAGGTGTCTTGTGGTGGTCTTATGATAGTCATAAGTTTATTTGTATAAATAACACTCATTTCATATATCAATTTTGCAAGTTATCCAATTATTCGGCTAATTTTCTACTCTCCTTTTCCTGCTCATAACTAAATCTTTATAGGTTGACGAATAATTCAATGTATTAATATCAAGAACGCACGATTTTATTTCTTATATTTTATTATATCCGATACAGTGACAAATAAAATTTGGCATATATAAACCGTAATCGTATGTGGCACATCTTTTTGGCAACGAATTGAATTGTATTGTATCTAATAATTATCAGTGTATTACTTATATCTTGTGTTTAAACTATATAGTAATGATGTCCCCGTACAATGTATATTGATTTCTGATAACAAACGTCTCTTCGAAAACCTTATCATGTATAATTCTTTTATAATTATTTCTTATGGAACAGATATTTCTTAATAATTATTCCGTGAAGAATAAGAATAATATATCGCTTAAAGTTTTTCTTCGTTACATTTTGGAACACTGACATGAAGCGAGGGTTTAGCAGAAAGGATAGAAGGAAGGCCGTGAAAAAGGAGTAATGAGAAAGAAAAACAAACAGTCGCCAACCCTTAGGAATTAAAGTAACTTGATATCTATTTTTTTTTTCGAACTCGATAGTGACGGACATTTAATTAAAGGTGTGGTCATCCGTGATCCGAAATTTTGGACGGGTTGTACTTAATGCAGAACCGACTCTTAATCATATTCCTGCAAAATGTCAAAACATTTCGCATTGTAATTTCTGATGACTGTAATTGTCTAACCCGTTTGATCTGCCTTTCAACCATTTCAAACAATACTCGCTGTCATACACACTCTGATGCATTCCTTTTCTTTGTTTACTTATTTAAGCCTAAACAAGTCTTAACAAACAAAAAACTAAGATTGAACTTTAATTGTTAATTCTCTTGCAAGGATTCTTATTAAATGCGAACTTGATATTTACCGGTTGCGCATTTTCAACAACTACGTGGAAGGGTGGCATAAAATACCCGAAACGTAAACGGTATTTGACAGCAATGTTCGTGTCGTTTTCACGCAAGACAAAGGGCCTCGGGCATAATTTTTCTCAAGAGTTGTGGACAATACGTATTATATAAGGTTAACACTATAACTATAGGATGATGCTCAACAGGTTACTAAACTGCCTTTAATTGGCCAAACATGACATTACAGATCCTCGCGATTTGGTCATTGTATGTAAAATAGAAATACCGCTAGTGTTCTCCGTTCGTTTCTTCTATTGACGCAATAAACTGAGAGCTACATGTAGAACAAGCTTAAGAGCAGAAAAAAATTAATGTAAAAAAAAAAAAAAAACTTGCAATTGCCGTTCGGGTATCATACATGTATGCATGTAGGTGGAACATGCTATATAGTGCTTAACACTTTCAAAGTTAATGGGAACCTTTGGAGACATCCGAAAAACAAGAATGTGTCCATAGTACAAGCCCATGCACACTATCATTTTCTATGTTCAGTGGACCGAGAAATATTAGTCAAAACTATAATCTGGCATTCAAATTAGAAAAATCATATCATAGGGAACATGCGAACTTAGTTTTAAGTTGATTGGACTTCAATAAAATTGAGAAAGTAAATAGGGAATGTGTCAAAGCCGAAGACCACCAATGGGTCTTCAGTGTAACGAGAAACTCCCGCACCCGTAGTTGTCTTTCAGCTGGTCCCTTCAAAACATATGTATACTAGTACAGTGAAAATGGACGTCATAATAAACTTCACCAAAACTACCTTGACCAAAATTTTAACCTGAATCAGGACACACAGACGAACAGACGGACAGAAGAACGGACACACAGATCGATGACCATAATTACCATCTGCTATCGTAAAAACAACTCGACTGTAGAGCTGTGTACGGGTTTTCCAGAGATTGGTTGAATATTGTTTGTTTTCCGTCCAGTGAAAAATAGTTTATACATTTTCAGTACGAGGTCCACAAGTAGTATGACAGTATGATATCGTAATTAATTTCAGTAAAAAATCAAACTGGCTTATTATTTGATTTTGTTCAAATCTAGGTATGCATCCTAGAAAAATCGTCCCTTTCCCCTGCAAATACGTATACCTTTCCCATCCTTTAATTATAAGCAATGATATCTATTCAGAAAATGATTATTCTAAAAGAAATTGTATCATCTTCTATGCACCAATAATTGTGTAGAATAACTGGGGCGTGTTTTATTGGTCTCTTCTGCACATCTCTAGAATGTCTTCTAGTGAAGAGTTAAAAGAAGTATCTTTACACCTCTTCTGGAAAAATATACGGAAGATCAATAAAACAAAATTTAATTTGCCGTCGAATATTAGCAGATGTTCGTTATTTTGAATGTCATTAATAAAGTTTACGGTGATTTTTTTTAGAAAAGGAAGATACGTCCATAAGAAATGACTGTAAAAAGTGTTCGTAACATTTTTCTTTGTGAATTCCTGTAACTCAATTTTGCTAAACCAATCAGGTTACCCCTCCCTCCCCCCCCCCAATTTTTTTTTTTGATTTTTAAGAATAATAAACTGCATAGATTTCGTCAATGTTTATCTGGAATATGATAAATAAGGACATCGTGTCTATCCAAATTTGTTTTTAAGCAACCAAACTGGATTACTTTGAAATAAAGTAAAGTTATCGGAAAGTTATCAGAATCATTTTCTCTTGCGGTACTCGAAAAAAAATCTCCTGGTCCAAAATATTATTACTATTGCAAAATTTCGATGGTCGAAACCTTTGGATCAACCTCATTTCAAAAACTTTTATTGTATATGGATCTATGTGCAAGTATACAATGTATACCAGACGTTTGTCAGACTATGTTATTTTGTGTGTGTCACGTATCGATCTTTTGAGTTAATCTAATTGCAAATGATTTTTGAAGATTGTTGTTGAATTGTACTGTTATACCACTGTCGTAGCTTCGGGGAGGGCTGAGTGTACTGTTACATCACAGTTGGGATCCCGCTAACATGTTTAAACCTCTACATTCTGTATGTATTTGCCTGTCCCAAGTCAGGATTGTCGTGGTTGTCGTTTGTTGTTATGTACATGTACGTTTCACATTTGTTGTTCATTTTTTTTTTGTACATTAAAACTAGATTGGTTTACAATTGCAATTGCGGAGCCTTTTACAGCTGACTATGCGGTTTGGACTGTGTTAATCGTTGAAGGTCATCCAATGGTTATAGCTGTTAATTTCTGTGTAACTTGGTCTCCTGTATAGAGATGCCACTTTTCCGTTTTTATTTTAACCCTGTCCTATTGATTTATGTGATTGTCCCAAGTCTGGAGCCTTTAGTTAAGTGTTTGTCGTTGGTTCATGTCTCGACTCGTATTTGATATTTTGTAAAAAATTTTGTTATGTATAATTAAAGCGTTAGTTTTTTTCGTTTGAATTGCTTCACACTTTTAATGTCGAGCATTTTATAGAGGATGTTATATCATCTTGTTTTGTCATTTGTGTTGAAGGCCTTACAGTTGCCTAAATTGCTTACATCTTCTTCATATTTGAATTCCGGTGGGTAATTGACTCATTGGCAATCATATCACATCTCTTAGTTACATACATGTACCTGCCTTTAAACTCGTGTTTTATAAAAATGAATGAAATATTTGTCACCGGGCGTAACAAATTATCAGCAAACAATCAATCAATTTAAATATGTGTTAAAATGAAAACGTTTTGATATTTATTCATTTTTTGGGGGGTGGGGGGGGGGGGGGGGGGGGGGTGGGGATAGGAGGATTTTATATATGAATATTGTTGTCTGGTAAGATCTGAAAAAGGCAAGATTAGATTAGATTAAAATGAATAATAATGCCCTTTTCCTTTCCCAATCCTCCATCTATATATTTGAACTGACCACCACAGATTAGCCCAATAGTGTTGAAACTAGCGTTGAACACCAATCAATCTAAATCCCTCTCCTAAAATATCAAATAGCCATCCTTTAACTGTCATTTAGACTAAACGACGCCATTTTGCCTACACAGTTGCAACACTGGGTCAGCACCTCATAAAGAACATTCATGTCATGTTTTATATTATTAGGGCCCCGCCATAGGCGGGTCGCCCTATAGTGATCAGTCTGTCCGTCCGTTCGTCCGTCCGTCCGTAACACTTTCGTGTCCGCTCCATATCTAGAGAACCATTATGATTTCATACTTTATACTTTACATGTATATTAACCACCACCAGATGGCGTGTCATGATGTATGTACAACTTTCTAGGGTCAAAGGTCAACTGAAGGTAAAAAAACTTTGGTTTCAGTTGACAACCCTGTATCCTGTGGTGAAGATCGTGTCCGCTCTATATCTTGAGAACTATTATGATTTCAAAGTTTATATTTGACATCCATTTTAACCAACACCAGAGGGTGTGTCATGATGTATGTACAACTTCCTAGGTCAAAGGTCAAGGTCAAAAACTTTGGTTTCAGTTGACAACCCTGTGTTCTTTAGTAAAGATCGTGTCCGCTCCATATCTAGATAACCGTTATGATTTTATACTTAATACTTAAATGATTATTAACCAACACCAGAGGGTTTGTCATGATGTATGTACAACTTCCTAGGTCAAAGGTCAAGGTCAAAAACTTTGGTTTCAGTTGACAACCCCGTGTCCTGTGGTGAAGATCGTGTCCGCTCCATATCTAGAAACCCGTTATGATTTCAAAGTTTATACTTGACATCCATTTTAACCACCACCAGAGGGCGTGTCATGATGTATGTACAACTTCCTAGGTCAAAGGTCAAGGTCAAAAACTTTGGTTTCAGTTGACAACCCTGTGTTCTTTGGTGAAGATCGTGTTCGCTCCATATCTAAATAACCGTTATGATTTTATACTTAATACTTAACATGATTATTAACCAACACCAGAGGGTGTGTCATGATGTATGTACAACTTTCTTGGTCAAAGGTCAGGGTCAAAAACTTTGGTTTCAGTTGACAACCCCGTGTCCCTTGGTGAAGATCGTGTCCGCTCCATATCTAGAAAACCGTTATGATTTCAAAGTTTATACTTGACATCCATTTTAACCACCACCAGAGGGCGTGTCATGATGTATGTACAACTTCCTAGGTCAAAGGTCAAGGTCAAAAACTTTGGTTTCAGTTGACAACCCTGTGTTCTTTGGTGAAGATCGTGTCCGCTCCATATCTAAATAACCGTTATGATTTTATACTTAATACTTAACATGATTATTAACCAACACCAGAGGGTGTGTCATGATGTATGTACAACTTTCTTGGTCAAAGGTCAAGGTCAAAAACTTTGGTTTCAGTTGACAACCCCGTGTCCTGTGGTGAAGATCGTGTCCGCTCCATATCTAGAAAACCGTTATGATTTCAAAGTTTATACTTGACATCCATTTTAACCACCACCAGAGGGCGTGTCATGATGTATGTACAACTTCCTAGGTCAAAGGTCAAGGTCAAAAACTTTGGTTTCAGTTGACAACCCTGTGTTCTTTGGTGAAGATCGTGTCCGCTCCATATCTAAATAACCGTTATGATTTTATACTTAATACTTAACATGATTATTAACTAACACCAGAGGGTGTGTCATGATGTATGTACAACTTTCTTGGTCAAAGGTCAAGGTCAAAAACTTTGGTTTCAGTTGACAACCCCGTGTCCTGTGGTGAAGATCGTGTCCGCTCCATATCTAGAAAACCGTTATGATTTCAAAGTTTATACTTGACATCCATTTTAACCACCACTAGAGGGCGTGTCATGATGTATGTACAACTTCCTAGGTCAAAGGTCAACGTCAAAAAAACTTTGGTTTCAGTTGACAACCCCGTGTCCTGTTGTGAAGATTGTGTCCGCTCTATATCTTGAGAACCGTTATGATTTCAAATATTATACTTGACATCCATTTTAACCAACACCAGAGGGTTTGTCATGATGTATGTACCACTTCCTAGGTCAAAGGTCTGTCTGTCTGTTGGTCTGTCCATCACTAACAAATTTGATCCACACTATATTTTGAGAGGACAGCTGTTATTATTTCATACTTTATACCTGACAAACATTTTCAACTTAACATATATATTAACCAACACCAGAGAATGTGTCATAATGTATGCATCCTAGGTCAAAGGTCAGTCCGTCGGTCTGTCCATCCGTTCGTTGTTCTTAACAAATTGTGTCCGCTCTACCTCTCGAGAACCGTTAATATTTCATACTTTATACTTGGTGGGTCATAATATATTGAAGGCATAATTCTAAAAATATGTGACAAATATCAATTGGGCAGCACCTTTAAACATATTGTTCAAACATCAATCCATATATCCAGAAGTCACCTTAGAGTAGTCAACAATGAGTTCACATCATGCAGTCATATCACTATTATACTATGAAAGTAAGTTGAGAATATTTATCAGTTTTAACTTAAAATCTTAGATTAAAATCACAGTGAGACTATGTAATAACTTCAAATAATGCTTCATATCAGATTATCCATACAACTTATTTACCCCACGTTATTGACAGCGGGGCCCACAGAGATGGCTCCCATCTCAATGATATCTAGTTCCATTTAGTAGTTCTCTAAAAATGTACGACGTGTATTTCCCATAGGGTCTCATATTAAACTATATGTCATTCTCTTGTTGCCATCATGGATTGATCGGCTTCAAAATAACAACTTCAGTGGTTTTCAAAAAGAAGACATGTGTATGTATTTTCAAATTGTCCTATGTTAAACGATACCCTCGCTGGCCGCTATTTCAGATGATGGATCGGCTACAAAATAACAACATTCAGTCAACACCTCATAAGGTTTCATTCCATTCATTGTTTCTCAAAACAAAAAGACATTTGTATGTATTATCAGTAGGGTCCTATGTTAAACTACGTCCCCCGCTGGTGGCCATTTTGGATAACGGATTGGCTACAAAGTAACAAGATTCAGTCAACACCTCATAAGGAACATTCATGTTATGTCTGGTTTCATTCCATTCATTGGTTCTAAAAAAAAAAGACATTTGTATGTATTATCTGTAGGGTCCTATTTTAAACTATGTTCGCCGCTGGCGGCCATTTTGGATAAGGGATCGGCTACTAAGTAACTACAATTAGTCAGCACCTCATAAGGAACATTCCTGCCATGTTTGGTTTCATTCCATTCAGTGGCTCTCTAGAAGAAATTCAAAATGAAAAAAATAACGACCACGACGAACCACGACGGACGACGGACGACGGACGCCGGACGCCAAGTGATGAGAAACCCTTCGGGTCAAGTTAGCTAGAAAAAGGGGGGTATGTTTTTTTGTTTGATTTTTTTTTTTTAAATTTAACACTATAAGGAATGAAGTAAATCTGGATTCAATAACAAAAATAAATGCCAAACCTTTGCTACAAATCAAATACTGATAAATATAGCTTGTTTATTGCAAAATCAATAGTTTCCTTATATTCTTTTATTGTTTTAATCTGCATAACTCATATCTGCTCAAATCAAAATGAAAAAACAAGTGTGTGTCAAAATGATGTAATTGGTTTTAACCTCATAAACCTGTTAACCACTGCCTAAGTATTTATTTAAAAAAATGTCTTGAAAATCAACAAAATTCATAGGTTTGTATTAAGTTTGTTCCTCAACAAACGTAAGAATCATATTTCGTGAGATAATCATGTGAACTGGCTTATCTAACCTCATTAACATGTCACTTTGATAGCTAAAGAGAAAAGTTTCGTAAATGACCTCAATTTTCTACTCCAACATATGTATAAGTAAACTTGCCACATGTCTCTTCTTCTTATCGTCTTTTTTTTTCAATTTTGCCCCTATATCAATGTTATGCTATAACTAAGAATGAAGTAAAAGAAAGGGAATTGTAGCAATACTACAAAGATGAAAGAAGAATAGATTGGTAAATTGTTTGTTTTTCAAGGGAATTTAGTTTGAAAAATTATTTTCAAAGAAACTAAAACAACATAACATTATAGTATATATATATAAGTATATAGACAAACACATATTCTACGTTAATAAATAATTCTGAATTGTATGATATAATACATAATTAATATACCATTATCATTTGCATGCATTTTTTTTTAATCAATTTAAATTTACTTAATTGTAAAATTGATATAATCAATCAACCAGTGATGGAGAAATTACAAGGTCGATGTCTCAAGAAATGTATAATTTATGAGTTCAGAACATTCTGACAACCACCTATGATACAGAAAGAAATTCGGTTAATTCTCATTCAGATGGATAACCTTTAAACTTCCTAAATTCTAAAATGTGTAATAAATCACAAATTAAGGGTCAAAGCACTAGAAATTAAGGCGCGAAGTTTCTCTCACGTATTTTAACACAGTAATTACAAATAGGACGAACACGTCAACTGAAAATGACTTTTTCGAGAATGGTTACTTTCCTTAGAGAATGAATGAAAGGGGGGGGGGTATGTTTTCTTCCCATACTTTTTCGAGAATGTTACTTTACTTAGGGAATGAATGAAAAAAAGGGGGTATATTTTCATCTCATACTTTTTCGAGAATGTTACTTTATTTGGGGAATGAATGAAAAAGGGGAAGGGGGTATGTTTTCTTCCCATACTTTTTCGAGAATGGTACTTTACTTAGGGAAGGAATAAAAAGAGGTGTATGCTTTCTTCCCATACTTTTTCGAGAATGTTACTTTACTTAGGGAATGAATGAAAAGGGGGGTATGTTTTCTTCCCATACTTTTTCGAGAATGTTACTTTACTTAGGGAATGAATGAAAAAAGGGGGTATATTTTCATCTCATACTTTTTCGAGAATGTTACTTTATTTGGGGAATGAATGAAAAAGGGGAAGGGGGTATGTTTTCTTCCCATACTTTTTCGAGAATGGTACTTTACTTAGGGAAGGAATAAAAAGAGGTGTATGCTTTCTTCCCATACTTTTTCGAGAATGTTACTTTACTTAGGGAATGAATGAAAAGGGGGGTATGTTTTCTTCCCATACTTTTTCGAGAATGTTACTTTACTTAGGGAATGAATGAAAGGGGGGATGTTTTTTCCCATAAAAAAAATTTGATTCCAAAGCTGATGAAAAACAAGCTTTCAGAGAAAAAAAATATATATTTTGAATTCTGATTTCCTCCATACCTTGAAAAAAATAATTTGATGGATAGCGTTGAAAATGGATTTAGTTGTTAGTTTTTCCCTAAAATGCCTTGGCTGGTGGACTGATAGTCCCTGAGGTATCACTATCCCAGTAGCCAATACTTCGGTACTGGCATGAAATATGGATTTTTCGTTTTTATTTGAAATTTGCTGTTACAAAATTTTTGAAATAATTCAAAATTAAGGAATATACGTATCTCCCTCCTGTAAAGCTTTGATTCCTTGCCCGACATTGGCTCTCTTTTTGAGCTTTTTGGTTTATAGCTTTTTTAAGAAGCATTTGATTTTCAATTATTTTGGCCCCGAGCATCACTCAAGAGACATTGATTGTCGAAATGCGCATCTGGTGCACACAAATTTGTACCATTTACGTCTTGTAATGTTGTCAATTTAATGTTAAAATTAACACTGCCATTAAAGAGGGAGGTTTGGCATGCCCCAAAACCAGGTTCAACCCCCCCCCCCATTTTTTTCATAAAATGCCCTGTACAAAGTCAGGAAATTGGCCATTGTTACATTATAGTTCGTTTCCATGTGTGTTACATTTTGGTGTTGTGTCTCTGTTGTGTCGTACTTCTCTTATATTTGACCCCAAAGAAGCATGTGGGTAAAGTTACGGAATTTTTTTTGTGAGGTCCAAAGTTGGGGTCGGGTGACCCTACCATCCCCCTTATTTAATTCATAGCAAAGTCCCTACGGAAAAGCTTTTGTCCACATTAGGTACACTCGATAGGCAATTGCATAAGCTTGCCTGGACCAAAAGATCCAGGTGGGTAAAGTTACCGAACTTTTTATATTGAGGTCCAATGTTGTGGTCGGCAGACCCTACCATCCCCCTTAAATAGTTCAAAGCAAAGTCCCTACGGCAAAGCTTTTGTCCCCACTAGGTACACTCGATAGGCAATTGCCTAAGCTTGTATGGACCCAAAGATCCAGGTGGGTAAAGTTAAGGACTTTTGTTTTAGGTCCAAAGTTTGGGTCGGGTAACCCTTCTATCCCCCTGATTTAATTCATAGCAAAGTACATGAGGCAAAGCTTTTGCAAACACTAGGTACACTCAATAGGCAATTGCCGAAGCTTGCCTGGACCCAAAGTTTTAGGTGGGCACAGTTACTGAACTTTTTTTTAGGTCCAAAGTTGGGGTCGGGTGACCATTTCATCCCCCTTCTTTAATTCATAGCAGAGTCCCTACGGCAAATCTTTTGTCCACACTAGGTTCACTCGATAGGCAATTGCCTAAGCTTGCCTGGACCCAAAGATTCAGGTGGGTAAAGTTAAGGACTTTTGTTTTAGATCCAAAGTTGGGGTCGGGTGACCCTTCCATCCCCCCTGATTTAATTCGTAGCAAAGTCCCTAAGGCAAAGCTTTTGTCCACACTAGGTACACTCGATAGGCAATTGCCGAAGCTTGCCTGGACCCAAAGTTTTAGGTGGGCAAAGTTACTGAACTTTTTTTTAGGTCCAAAATTTGGGTCGGGTGACCCTACCATCCCTCTTATTTAATTCATAGCAAAGTCCCTACGGCAAAGCTTTTGTCCATACTAGGTACACTCGATAGGCAATTGCCTAAGCTTGCCTGAACCCAAAGATCCAGGTGTGTAAAGTTACCGAACTTTTTATATTGAGGTCCAAAGTTGTGGTCGACAGACCCTACCATCCCCCTTAAAGTCCCTACGGCAAAGCTTTTGTCCACACTAGGTACACTCGATAGGCAATTGCCTAAGCTTGCATGGACCCAAAGATCCAGGTGGGTAAAGTTAAGGACTTTTGTTTTAGGTCCAAAGTTTAGGTCGGGTGACCCTTCCATCCCCCTGATTTAATTCATAGCAAAGTCCCTAAGGCAAAGTTTTTGTCAACACTAGGTACACTCGATAGGCAATCGCCTTAGCTTGCCTGGACCGAGAGACCCAGGTGGGCAAAGTTACGGAACTTTTTATTATGAAGTCCAAAGTTCGGGTCGGGTAACCCTACCATCCCCCTTATTTAATTCATAGCAAAATCCCTACGGCAAAGCTTTTGTCCCCACTAGATACACTCGATAGGTAATTTCCTAAGCTTGCCTGACCCCAAAGACGCAGTTAGGTAAAGTTACGGAACTTTTTGTTTTGAGGTTCAAAGTTGAGCTGGGGTGACCCTTACCACACCCTTATTTAATTCATAGCAAAGTCCCTACAGCATAACTTTTCACCACACTTGGTGCACTCGATAGTCAATTGCCTAAGCTTGCCTGACCCCAAAGACGCAGGTGGGTTAAGTAACGGAACTTTTTATTTTGAGGTTCAAAGTTGAGCTCGGATGACCCTACCATCCCCTTATTTAATTCATAGCATAGTCCCTACGGCAAAGCTTTTGTCCACACTAGGTACACTCGATAGGTAATTGCCTAAGCTTGCCTGACCCCAAAGACGCAGGTGGGTTAAGTAACGGAACTTTTTATTTTGAGGTTCAAAGTTGAGCTCGGGTGACCCTACCATCCCCCTTATTTAATTCATAGCATAGTCCCTACGGCAAAGCTTTTGTCCACACTAGGTACACTCGATAGGTAATTGCCTAAGCTTACCTGACCCCAAAGACGCAGGTGGGTTAAGTAACGGAACTTTTTATTTTGAGGTTCAAAGTTGAGCTCGGGTGAACCTACTACCCCCCTTATTTAATTCATAGCAAAGTCCCTACCCCAACTTTGGACCTAAAAAAAAAGTTCCGTAACTTTACCCACCTGGGTATTTAATCCCAGGCAAGTGTCTATCCTTTGTACCTAGTTGGCAAAAAAGCTTTGCTGTAGGGAAAATTTTATGAACGAAAGAAGGGGGATGGTAGGGTCACCCTACCCCAAATTTGGACCTTAAAAAAAAAGGTTCCGTAACTTTACCTACCTGGGTATTTGGGCCCAGGCAACCTTAGGCAAGTGTCTATTCTTTGTACCTAGTGGGCAAAAAAGCTTTGCCGTTTGGAAAATTTTATGAACGAAAGAAGGGGGATGTAAGGGTCACCATACCCCATCTTTGGACCTAAAAAAAAAGTTCCGTAACTTTACCCACCTGGGTATTTAAGCCCAGACAACCTTAGGCAAGTGTCTACCCTTTGTATCTAGTGGACAAAAAAGCTTCGCTTTAGGGAAAATTTTATGAACGAAAAAAGGGGGATGGTAGGTTCACGCTATCCCAAGTTTGGACCTCAAACAAAAAAGTTCCGTATTTTCACCCACCTGGTTATTTGGGCCCAGGCAAGCTTAGGTAAATGTCTATCCTTTGTACCTAGTGGGCAAAAAAACTTTGCCGTAGGGAAAATTTTATGAACGAAAGAAGGGGGATGGTAGGGTCACCCTACCCCAACTCTGGACCTAAAAAAAAGTTCCGTAACTTTACCCACCTGGTTATTTGGGCCCAGGTAACCTCAGGCAAGTGTCTATCCTTTCAACCTAGTGGGTAAAAAAGCTTTGCCGTAGGGAAAATTTTATGAGCGAAAGCAGGAGGATGGTAAAGTCGCCCTACCCCAACTTTGGACCTAAAAAAAACAGTTCCGTAACTTTACCCACCTGGGTATTTTGACCCAGGCAACCCTAGGCAAGTGTTTATCATTTGTACCTAGTAGGCAAAACAGCTTTGCCGTAGGGAAAATTTTATTAACGAAAGTAGGGGGTGGTAGGGTCACCCTACCCCAACTTTGGACCTAAAAAAAAAACGTTCCGTCACTTTACCCACCTGGGTATTTGAGCCCAGGCAACCTTAGGCAAGTGTCTACTATTTGTAACTAGTGGGCAAAAAAGCTTTGCCGTAGGGAAAATTTTATTAACGAAAGAAGGGGGTGGTAGGACCACCCTACCCCAACTTCGGACCTAAAAAAAAAAAAGGTTCCGTCACTTTACCCACCTGGGTATTTGGGCCCAGGCAACCTTAGTCAAGTGTCTATTCTTTGTACCTTGTGGGCAAAAAAGCTTTGCCGTAGGGAAATTTGATTAACGAAAGAAGTGGGATGGTAGGGTCACGCTACCCCAAGTTTGGACCTTAAAAAAGGTTCCGTAATTTTACCCACCTGGTTATTTGGGCCCAGGCAACCTTAGGCAAGTGTCTATTCTTTGTACCTTGTGGGCAAAAAAGCTTTGCCGTAGGGAAAATTTGATTAACGAAAGAAGGGGATGGTAAGGTCATGCTACCCCCAGTTTGGACCTAAAAAAAAGGTTCCGCATTTTTACCCACCTGGTTATTTGGGACCAGGCAACCTTAGGCAAGTGTCTTTTCTTTGTACCTTGTAGGCAAAAAAGCTTTGCCGTAGGGAAAATTTTATGAACGAAAGAAGGGCGATGGTAGGGTCACCCTACCCCAACTTTGGACATAAAAAAAAGTTCCGTAACTTTACTTACCTGGGTATTTGGGCCCAGGCAACCTTCGGCAAGTGTCTATCATTTGTACCTAGTGGGCATAAAAGCTTTGCCGTAGGGAAATTTTATATTCGAAAGACGGGGGATGATAGGGTCACCATACCCCAACTTTGGACCTAAAAAAAGTTCCGTAACTTTACCCACCTGAGTATTTAAGCCCAGGCAACATTAGGCAATTGTCTACCCTTTGTACCTAGTGGGCAAAAAAGCTTTGCCCTAGGGAAAATTTGATTAACGAAAGAAGGGGGATGGTAGGGTCACGCTACCCCAAGTTTGGACCTAAAAAAAGGTTCCGTATTTTTACCCACCTGGGTATTTGGGCCCAGACAACCCTAGGCAAGTGTCTATCATTTGTACCTTGTGGGCATAAAAGCTTTGCCGTAGGGAAATTTTATATTCTAAAGAAGGGCGATGGTAGGGTCACCCTACCCCAACTTTGGACCTCAAAAAAAAGTTCCGTAACTCTACCGACCTGGATATTTTGGCCCAGGCAACCCTAGGCAAGTGTTTATCATTTGAACCTAGTAAGCAAAACAGTTTTGCCGTAGGGAAATTTTATTAACGAAAGAAAGGGGGGATGGTAGGGTCAACCTACCCCAACTTTGGACCTAAAAAAAAGTTCCGTAACTTTACCCACCTGGGTATTTAGTCCCAGGCAACCTTAGGCAAGTGTCTATCATTTGTAACTTATGGGCAAAAAAGCTTTGCCGTAGGGAAAATGTTATTAACGAAAGAAGGGGGGTGGTAGGGTCAACCTACCCCAACTTTGGACCTAAAAAAAAAAGTTCCGCAACTTTACCCACCTGGGTATTTGGGCCCAGGCAACCCTAGGCAAGTGTCTATCATTTGTACCTATTGGGCATAAAAGCGTATATGTACGTACAAGCGGACAAAGATGAAACTTTTATACCTCTTTGCAACGGAAATAGTCAGATTTATTTTGTTGAAATCTTTTTTAAAAATAATTTTCGATTTTTGTTCTTATACTAAATCAAATAAAGGGATTTGCATTAATTTTAGGTATACTCTTTCCCGCTTTTCACTCTAGGTGCAGCGTAATCGAGAGCGTAATGATTGGCATTAACACTAAACAGATGAGGCTGTTACGATAACAAAAATTCAAAAAGTCGTTCAACCTTAGGTCACCGAAATACAAGGGAAGCTCCGTCAGAGTACTTTATCTGTACATGCGTATACGAATCAGGAAAAAGTTTGTGACCGAGTCTTGTTCTTGTCCAACTTGGAAATTAATTAAATATATATTTTTTTTTCGTTTCAAAAGGTAAAGAATTTGTTTATATATATATAAAACATGTACAATTTTTATATTCAAGTAAAGTGTAAATGATATATATGTAAACAAGATTTAATTAGCAACATACAACGACATATAGTAATCAGATGCTAAAATTATATAACACCGAGCTGTATCAATTATTTGACGATACTATTTATCATATTAAAGCTAAAACAGTCAGGTTACAGAATTATCTATTATAAACTATTATTTTCCGGTTTTGATTTGGTCTTGAAAATATTTTCATTTTTTCACAAGTTTGACATTTTTTATATATAATCATAGAAATAAAGTGTGTACTGATTATCTTAAGGTTACAAGAGCGCAATTATTCGTAATGCATTTTCCAAAAGGTACCACTAGGGTTCCGTATTTTTTTTTTTTCTCTCGAAGACTACACAAACTAGGGAAAACGGGTGGCAGTTCATGTTACTAAAAATGCCAGTGTTGCATTACAACCAAAAAAATTATAGGGTCATGCTGCTCAAATTGACTTAAAATGCAGTTAATCGTCTCCTTTTTTCGCCGAATGAAAAGGCATATTTTTAATAGCATAGACGTGCAGAAATTGAACATATTTTCTATACTTCGTAACATATGACAATGATTTTCGGCAATTTTTAAACCTAATTGGATAAGCTTTCGATTAAATGTAATTCAAATCCTGTATCAACCAATCAGAAGCCGTATAGCATAGACTATTCTGAGAACCATCTTATGGTAAACAAAACTTGCCGGTAAAATGTAAACAGATAATTGCGCTCTTGTAACCTTAACTAAAATACTAGATTCGGTCGAATCGTCATGTTTGAAAACACGCAGAAAGACAAGCAAATTCAAAACTCAATTAAAAAAATGTGTTCATATATACTTAAAAACTTTTCTTAACTCCGAGGCGAATTTAAGGGAGGGGAGCATCACCTCCGCCTTCTTGAGATGCTTCGTTTACTGTTGCATCATCCACACTTTTTACCTATTCAACTCCAAACATATTCTAGGCAGGTGAAACGCCTCCCTCCTCTCCCCTTTTCAAATCTCTTATAATACGGCTTTAATTATCTATTTCTTAACATATTTTATAAAACTTTCAAAAATATATAATGTGTTTACTGGCAAACCATTAACAGCCAAATGATGCATACTCATGGTTAAAGGGTACTCCAAATGATTAAATGAATGGAGACAAATAATCGTATTGAAATATTCAAGATACTATAAAAAAAAGATTTGGTATGATTGCCAATGAGACAACTACCCACAAAAAGACCAAAATGACACAAACATTAACAACTATAGGTCACCGTACGGCCTTCAACAATGAGCAAAACCCATACCGCATAGTCAGCTATAAAAGGCCCCGATAACACAATGTAAAACAAGAAAACAAGAAAACAAACGGCCTTATTTATGTAAAAATATGAACGAAAAACAAATATGTAACACATAAACAAACGACAACCACTGAATTACAGGTTCCTGACTTGGGACAGGCACATACATAAATAATGTGGCGGGGTTAAAAATGTAAGCGGGATCCCAACCCTCCCCTAACCTGGGACAGTGGTATGACAGTTCAACATAAGAACGAACTATAAAAATCAGTTGAAAAAGGCTTAACTCATCAGACAGACAAAAAATATAAGTGGACGTGGCATTCATCCAACTGATTACTTTGAATCAGTAACTACAACAAAGACTTGCATATTGATGCATTATTTTCCATTGTGTGAAAATGCAGTATTTCGGAGCATAATGTTTGTTTCTCTTTTTGTTATGTTTTTTCTATGAATTAAAAGCATTACATACGATGACACATAAAACCTTGAAAAAATAGAACGACAAACAATCTGTGAGAGAAAAATAAACATTCCTTCTTTTCTTTCATTCGACGTGGATAACAATATACAAACTAGTCGCATCGATATGGTGTAACGAAAATTTGTGTTATATAATGAGAATATAGTCCTGCCAAAACTTAAAAAAAAACCGCAACAATCAGTGTAGAGGTCCTCATTGCCTTTTAATGGCATGTTGGAGGTATTTTTTCTACTGCAGTGTAACAAACTCGCCTTTACCAATGACAAATGAAATACTTGTAGAACCCAATGATTGATTGATTGATTTTTTCAATCAACCAATCAATCAATCAACCAATCAATTTGTTTGGTAACATTATTTTGGAAAAGAAAATAATAAAAAAAATCTCCTATGTACAATTTGTTTTTCTTCTTATCCGAATTCGGATAACGACCAAGACGACTTTATTTTGAAATTAAATATACTAGTACTTATCCGAATTTGGATAAGGATCCCCACACTGCATACTTAACTCTGTGCGTCATGTACTCTTCTTATCCGAATTCGGATAAGAACTGTTATTATTCCTAATTCCTGCAGGTGTCTGATAATATGACATATTGATTATGTGTATTATGTATTCTATCCAAATTAGGATAACATTAGTTTCTCTCCTTATGTCTAAACGATGATAATTCAATTATTTATTATTATTGTCCAAACTACGATAATAAAATAACTACTGCTATTTTAACAGTTAAATAATGTTTTATTTAAAAAAAGAATTAGGGCTGAATACAGTTTTGTATTTAGTTCATCTTACAAAAAAAGTGTTGCCTTCCAACATTCTTATTTCAGAAATCTCGCTTATCCGAAACACCCATTGACTTGAGCATATGGAAATGCTCAAAAGCAATTGGAAGCTGTTGTATGATGATACTGAATGAGTTTTGTGAAATTATACAAGTATGTATCCAGTTAAATACAAGGACACAACTTCCCAGCAAGGACTGAAGCTCATAAAGTTAGCATTAGCGCAGATTTCAGTAAATTGGCGAACACACTGTCCCAGGTTAGGGGGATCCCGTTTACATTTTTAACACCATCATATTCTGTATATATGTGCCTGTCCTTTAATTCAGGGGTTGTCGTTTCACATTTTTGGTTTTGGTTTTTTTTTGTACATAAATTAGGCCATTAGTTATCTCGTTTGAATGTTTTACATTTGTCATTTTGGGGCCTTTTTATATCTGACTATGCGGTATGGGGTTTGGTTATTGTTAAAGGCCGAACGGTGACCTATAGTTGTTATTTCTGTGTCATATTGTCTCTTGTAGAAAGTTGTCTCATAGTCAAGCATAGCACATCTTTAATTTTTCCAGAAGTGTACGAATAATCTTTTATCAAAATATTTAGACACCATAGTTACGTGCCTTACTGAATATAGTGGATTTACGCAATGAACGACTTATCAATAGACAACAAAATACAACATACTTCGCATTCACTTCGAAGTTGAAATTTGATCAAGAAAAAGATTGTTTTATTTAATGAAACATGTATATTTTGAATTAACCTTCCCAAATATTCAACACGGAATAAAATACTCTTGTTTATTTTATTCATCTTCTGAATTAAGATGTGGATGCCAGTGATTATAGATTTTACTTATTTTGATTGGGATGTTTTAGTGCTTAATCTTTAGTTTCCGTGTAAGGATTTGTGGAAGGAATCTTATGTTGTTTTTTTATATTTTGGTTGGGTTTATTTGCAGTGAGAGGTTCAGCTAGCTATTCAATCAGGTTTCATCCAACATTTTCTATATAAGGAAAAGTCTGTACGAAAGTCGGGAATATGACACTTGTTTTCCATTGGGTTTATGTATTTAAAATTTTGATATTTGAATTTTCTTTGGAGTTCGTTATTTCTGTTATTCAACGTTTTGAAAGGATATAAAAAATATCCGTTTTGTGTTGACCTTCTGCATCTACTTAACTTCGGGGAAGTGAATGTAAGATTTCGAGCATTGTCAGTTTATTTTCAGGGTTACTCGAAAAAAAAACACTGTTTGCCTAGTAAGATAAAATTCTTATGCACATTACCATATGAGCAAGTTCATTCTTGTGGGGTATGCGTTTGAAACATTGAAATATACTTCGGCCGCTTACATCATTACTGTAACAATCATTGTGGTACTTTTTAAGAACAATTTTATTTTAATTTACTATATCCTGTAATCTTACTGACAATTGCATTTTTGTATTTTGACGCAAGAACATGCCACTTTGTATATACTTATGCCTCATACATTATATCGTGATCAAAGCAGAGTTAATGCAACACAATTATATATTAAAACTATTTAACAGAAACTCTAGAATGTAAGGTTTATCAACAATTGGAGAATTGGAGAAGATCAGTTGCTTGTTCTATTTTGACTGTTGTGTCTTACGAAACTGTTGCTGATGTAACATATTTTTATAGCATTTCAGTGGAGGTAGATCTTTCATCATCTTGGATTGTATGGTATGATACAGTTACCTTTACTTACAATATACTATAACACACCCGCTAAATCGCGTGCATTTTGAGCTTGTTTGAAAGTATGTTAACTGTTGTAGCATGAACGTTTGTAAAATATTTTATGTTTAGTGAATTTCAGAAAAGGTATATAAAGTCTTGTACTAAGAGACAGGACAATTATTTTAGGCCCACTCCCTATGCCCCAAAGTCCGTTATATTTCTTTTGTGTTCTGTTACGTTCCATGATTTTTGCGTTTCTGTTCATAAACTATGAACATATGTATATTATAAATAAAGCATATTGCTATAGATTATCAGTTCCAAGTTTCTTCTCCACGGAGATCACTGCTAAATTATATCAAGGATTTCTTACTATATAAATTTCTTACTATATAAATCCTTAATAATATAGAGAGTCTCTATTTGTTATAGGAGTTTAATCATAGTATGCATGTAGAAAAACGAGAAAATAATTGTCCTGTCCCCGAGTTATTATGAAAATAATGTTTAAAAGTTTAAAATCGGAAGTCTTGTCCATGACTGATGGCTGATGACGACTTTTTTTCTCATTTTTCTCCCAAAATAACCCAAACTGAATAATCATAAGAATGGATGACAAATGCAACGTCGCATGGTACATATAGAACACAGCGGCATGAAGATTAATTTATTGTGGAAGGAAGAGAAGCGACACACAAAATGAGATTTTCTCGTTTAATAGTATAGAAATTGAGTGGTTGATATTCAATAAATAACGTTGTACAATAAATATAATCAAACTGTTATTGAAATGATAATAATAAAATGAACAAAATATGAACAAGAGTCAGTTCTATTTATCGGCAAATCTAATGTATTATTGAAGTAGAGTCTAGTTATAATAAGACATAATGGTATTAAAACCGAATCACACATTGTTGTCATTTGTTTATAACCATTGAATGGAGTGAATCACATCTAAAAGAAGAAGTTATGGAAATAGGAGTGTGATCAATCGTTCCTCGTCTACTGATTCTAAAAGAACCGAATAATATATATGGTTTTGAATATTGTGATCAGTTGTTCTTTTATAGACAATTAAATGGAATGACAATGATTGCCTAACGTCTTATCTCTACATTTGTGAAAAATCTTCATCAAATAAATGTTAATCATGTCAATATTGTGTTAATGTTTAAAATAGTGTAATATAAAAGTGGGATACCTTGGTAAAACGTTTACTTTTTATTGAAATGGAAAGTATGAATGCCACTGCTGGTGGACATTTCGTCCCCGAGGGTATCACCAGCGCAGTAGTCAACATTTCGGTGTTGTCATCAATATCAATAATGTGGTCATTTTTATAAATTTCCTGTTTACAAAACTTTGAATTTTTCGAAAAACTAAGGATTTTCTTATTCCAGGCAAGGCATAGATTACCTTATTAGTATTTGGCACAACTTTTTGGAATTTTGGATCCTCAATGCTCTTCAACTTTGTACATGTTTGGCTTTATCAATATTTCGATTTGAGCGTCACTGATGAGTCTTATGTAGACGAAACGCGCGTCTGGCGTACTAAATTATAATCCTGGTACTTTTGATAACTATTTAAACCACTGGGTCGATGCCACTGCTGTTGGACGTTTCGTCCCCGAGGGTATCACCAGCCCAGTAGTCAGCATTTCGGTGTTGACATGAATATCAATAATGTGGTCATTTTTATAAATTTCCTGTTTACAAAACTTTGAATTTTTCGAAAAAATAAGGATTTTCTTATCCCAGGCAAGGCATAGATTACCTTAGCAGTATTTGGCACAACGTTTTGGATCCTCAATGCTCTTCAACTTTGTACATGTTTGGCTTTATCAATACTTCGATTTGAGCGTCACTGATGAGTCTTATGTAGACGAAACGCGCGTCTGGCGTACTAAATTATAATCCTGGTACTTTTGATAACTATTGAGGTCAACTGGTTATGATAATCTGAGCATGTTATAAATAAACGAAGACACTACCAGTTCAGATATGCAACTTTTTTCATCAACGTATAAGTGTAAAAGATCATCTGCCGCTTTTCTCATGTTCTGTATCAGCGTAAATAATCATCTGCTGCTATTCTCATGTTCTGTAGCAACATAAATAATTTATAATATAGACAAGCGGGAAAATCAAAACGCATGAATAGTTAAGTGAACATATGGCAGCTTAATGTCTGAATGGACCCACTGTCACTAGCACATTTACTGATATAAAACCTTACAATTTTGGACCTTCACCATAGTTATTTTAAACCTTACAATTTTGGACCTTCACCATATTTATATCATTGGACCTTCGCTATAGTTATATCAAATATGTTAATTAGTTATTAGTTAAGACGTTAGTTGGAATTACCTACACTCAATAATGGAATACCGTCAAAAGGAAGAGGATGCACAATACAAAAACAAAATGCCCCTTTGATCATAACATGCATAAGATATTCGCGTGTCAGTATGTTCTTATTATTTTTATAGTCATGATAGTCGCAGAAACGATTGAATTTGTTTCTCTAACAATGTTAGAAAAAAAGATTAATTTTGTACATGTTCATTAAAATCATGGACTATCTTTTTGCTATAGATGATGTTCGTCTATATGTATCATTGTTCATTTTTGGTTTATATGGGATTGTTTAATTTGTGTCTTTTCTTTGTATTTTATATTTAGCTTTTACAAAATATATCCTATAACATGAATGACATGTTTCTATATGTTCACTCGAGCGAGGTTGTATACGTTTTAACTAAGTTAGTATTTATATGCCACGTTATCGAGGACGTTGTAAAAAATGTTTAAATGATAAAGTACAGATAGATTTTATCAAGAAACGATGTTGTTACACTATATTTAATGGCGAGGATATTAATTTCAAATTCGCAGTCGTTTACATTAAGTTAATCGGACCATTGATATATATAGATTGAAACCAGTTTGACTGGTAAATATGGTACATATATCGTTTAAAATGAACCAGTGTCTAATAATAGATGTGTAACAAAGCGATGATGACAACAGATACAAATTGAAAAGATTTTTTTCATATACCTAAACGACAGGTTAGGTTAATTTGTATAACGAAAGTTGGGATTTTGGTTTGATTCGATTGAAGCGTCCATTTCATTTTCAAATTACACTTGAGACTATTTGAGACAAAGGGTAAGTTTGATTTTTCATTAAATATTCTTCAAAAACGAACATAATTTATAACGTAAATAAATAATATAAACTGTCTGTATGTATGTGCCTGTCCATAGTCAGGAGCCTTTACTTCAGTGGTTTTCGTTTGTTGGTGTGTTACATATTTGTTTTTAGATAATTTTTGTACATACATAAGGGCGTGATTTTTCTCGTTTGAATTGTTTAACAATTTCGGGACCTTTTGTAACTGACTATTCGATATGGGCTTTGCTCATTGTTTAAGGCCGTACGGTGGCATATAGTTGTTGATTTCAGTGTCATTCATTCGGGATCTTGTGAAGAGTTGTCTCATAAGCAATCATACACCATCTTTTTTTCATATACCAATACATTATACTGAACAGATATTTTAAATAAAGAGCTAGAGCCATTTTACCGTGAATTCTTTTCATTCGATAAGATAGGTCAATCATGTTTTAAATAGCCAGATAGATGCTAATTATAGAACATGAACATACGTCACATTATTTATTTTTATACATTGAACAGGTATTCCTAAAAATACTAGGCCAAGACTACTGATTTTTTTATATTGACTTTGTTTAGTTGTTAACACCCTTTATACGCATAAGGTTCCATACCACGTAAGTTGTCAACAAGCCAAATTATATCGAACGAAATCAAATGGGATGCTGTTTTTCTCATTTTGAATACATGTATATCTGTATTTGTCCTAGTCTTTTAATGTTTCATCTCTATATGATAAGATGATATATATTTTAACTGGAGAACATCTTACATCAGCTAGTCATAGAACAAGTCATAGAACACCTTGTATTACTAACAGATGTTATATGGCCTTTTCTGGCATTTTAACAAATCGGCCCTTTGTTTTAATACGGATGCAATAGCTTATTGATGCATTACCTACAATCACGATTTAAAATGTAATTGATTTGTTATTTGTTCTGTTGTGTTGTTTTATTTTCTGATGACTTAGGTACTGGTGCAGGGACGGTTGTAAAAATGTAAATTCTAGTATCTACACATTTAGTGAATTTGCGACAAAATAGCTGTTGACTGCATTTGTTACATGTAATTCCATGTTCCAAAAAGGTTTCGAAAAATTGTTTGTGTTGTTTTTAAACTTGAAGACATTGGCCTCATTTTAAGTTATGTGTATATTACACACGCAGAATTTGGACTTCAGTGCTATATAATAAATTCTCGTGTTATTGGTTATGTACAGGCACTTACATCAGTTTGACGACAGTTGTTTCTTGCATATATGTAATAAATGTAAACTCATGAATAGATAGTAAGTCAATATAATGGACAGTCATAGGAATGCTAACAATAAGCGATACATTATGTTTTGTTTATAAAATGATATACTTGTATACTATATAATCAAAATGAACCCGAATGACTCTATGAATTAAGTCAACATCCGAAAAAATCTGATAGAAACATTAAAATCTAATATAACAACAGAAACAATGCGAACTGTCTAAGCGAGATTCGAAACTTACCTTCAAAACAATATTTGATTAGTAGTTCTATGCTCTTTTTTTCTCTTAATAAAATTGCACTCTAAAGTGTGATGGTAATCTAAAGAGCGATTGTCTCGCTAAAGTGCGACTGTCAAGATAAAGAGCGATGGTCTACGCTAAAGTACGTAGGTAGATCACGCTAAAGTGCGATGTTTGTTTGTTTGCGATGGTATATCTATCTTAAGTGTGATGGAACAGTATGGTAATGTTTAAGGGCTAAAACATTCAAGTACATAGATGTTATAAACCAGTCTTTTTGCGAAAGCTAGTATGCTTAGATATGCTAAGGTATTACATCTGATTTCCTACAATGAACAAACTGATGTGTTAGTCCGCAATTTATAATTAACTCTTTAAAAAAATGTATCATTTTAACCGACGTTACATTTTTAGCTCACCTGGCCCGAAGGGCCAAGTGAGCTTTTTCCATCACTTTGCGTCCGTCGTCCGTCGTCCGTCGTCGTAAACTTTTACAAAAATCTTCTCCTCTGAAACTACTAGGCCATATTAAACCAAACCTGGCCACAATCATTATTGGGGTATCTAGTTTCAAAAATGTGTCCGGTGACCCGGCCAACCAACCAAGATGGCCGCCAATGCTAAAAATAGAACATAGGCGTAAAATGCAGTTTTTGGCTTATAACTCAAAAACCAAAGCATTTAAAGCAAATCTGACATGGCGTTATATTGTTCATCAGGTCAAGATCTATCTGCCCTCAAATTTTCAGATGAATCGGACATTCGTTGTTGGGTTGCTGCCCCTGAAATGGTAATTTTAAGGAAATTTTGCTGTTTTCGGTTATTATCTTGAATATTATTATAGATAAAGATAAACTGTAAACAGCAATAATGTTCAGCAAAGTAAGATCTACAAATAAGTCAACATTTCCAAACTTGGCCATAATCATCATTGGGGTATCTAATTTGAAAAATGTGTCCGGTGACCCGCCCAACAAACCAAGATGGCCGCCATGGCTAAAAATAGAACATAAGAAAAAATGCAGTTTTTGGCTTATAACTCAAAAACCAAAGCATTTAGAGCAAAAATTGTTCATCAGGTCAAGATCTATCTGCCCTGAAATTTTCAGATGAATCGGACATTCTGTTGTTGGGTTACTGCCCCTGAAATGGTATAATCTTTTAGAAAAATCTTCTCCTGCGAAACTACTTGGCCAAATTTAACCAAACTTGGCAATAATCATGATTGGGGTATCTAGTTTAAAAAATGTGTCCGGTGACCCGCCAAACCTACCAAGATGGCCGCCATGGCTAAAAATAGAACATAGAGGTAAAATGCAGTTTTTGGCTTATAACTCAAAAACCAAAGCATTTAGAGCAAATCTGACAGGGTAAAATTGTTCATCAGGTCTAGATCTATCTGCCCTGAAATTTTCAGATGAATCGGATATTCCGTTGTTGGGTTACTGCCCCTGAAATGGTATAATCTTTTAGAAAAATCTTCTCCTGCGAAACTACTCGGCCAAATTTAACCAAACTTGGCAATAATCATGATTGGGGTATCTAGTTTAAAAAAATGTGTCCGGTGACCCGCCAAACCTACCAAGATGGCAGCCATGGCTAAAAATAGAACATAGAGGTAAAATGCAGTTTTTGGCTTATAACTCAAAAACCAAAGCATTTAGAGCAAATCTGACAAGGGTAAAATTGTTCATCAGGTCTAGATCTATCTGCCCTGAAATTTTCAGATGAATCGGACATTCCGTTGTTGGGTTACTGCCCCTGAAATGGTATAATCTTTTAGAAAAATCTTCTCCTGCGAAACTACTGGGCCAAATTTAACCAAACTTGGCAATAATCATGATTGGGGTATCTAGTTTAAAAAAATGTGTCCGGTGACCCGCCAAACCTACCAAGATGGCAGCCATGGCTAAAAATAGAACATAGAGGTAAAATGCAGTTTTTGGCTTATAACTCAAAAACCAAAGCATTTAAAGCAAATCTGACATGGCGTTATATTGTTCATCAGGTCAAGATCTATCTGCCCTCAAATTTTCAGATGAATCGGACATTCGTTGTTGGGTTGCTGCCCCTGAAATGGTAATTTTAAGGAAATTTTGCTGTTTTCGGTTATTATCTTGAATATTATTATAGATAAAGATAAACTGTAAACAGCAATAATGTTCAGCAAAGTAAGATCTACAAATAAGTCAACATTTCCAAACTTGGCCATAATCATCATTGGGGTATCTAATTTGAAAAATGTGTCCGGTGACCCGCCCAACAAACCAAGATGGCCGCCATGGCTAAAAATAGAACATAAGAAAAAATGCAGTTTTTGGCTTATAACTCAAAAACCAAAGCATTTAGAGCAAATCTGAAGGGTAAAATTGTTCATCAGGTCAAGATCTATCTGCCCTGAAATTTTCAGATGAATCGGACATTCCGTTGTTGGGTTACTGCCCCTGAAATGGTATAATCTTTTAGAAAAATCTTCTCCTGCGAAACTACTGGGCCAAATTTAACCAAACTTGGCAATAATCATGATTGGGGTATCTAGTTTAAAAAAATGTGTCCGGTGACCCGCCAAACCTACCAAGATGGCAGCCATGGCTAAAAAAAGAACATAGAGGTAAAATGCAGTTTTTGGCTTATAACTCAAAAACCAAAGCATTTAAAGCAAATCTGACATGGCGTTATATTGTTCATCAGGTCAAGATCTATCTGCCCTCAAATTTTCAGATGAATCGGACATTCGTTGTTGGGTTGCTGCCCCTGAAATGGTAATTTTAAGGAAATTTTGCTGTTTTCGGTTATTATCTTGAATATTATTATAGATAAAGATAAACTGTAAACAGCAATAATGTTCAGCAAAGTAAGATCTACAAATAAGTCAACATTTTCAAACTTGGCCATAATCATCATTGGGGTATCTAATTTGAAAAATGTGTCCGGTGACCCGCCCAACAAACCAAGATGGCCGCCATGGCTAAAAATAGAACATAAGAAAAAATGCAGTTTTTGGCTTATAACTCAAAAACCAAAGCATTTAGAGCAAATCTGAAGGGTAAAATTGTTCATCAGGTCAAGATCTATCTGCCCTGAAATTTTCAGATGAATCGGACATTCTGTTGTTGGGTTACTGCCCCTGAAATGGTATAATCTTTTAGAAAAATCTTCTCCTGCGAAACTACTTGGCCAAATTTAACCAAACTTGGCAATAATCATGATTGGGGTATCTAGTTTAAAAAATGTGTCCGGTGACCCGCCAAACCTACCAAGATGGCCGCCATGGCTAAAAATAGAACATAGAGGTAAAATGCAGTTTTTGGCTTATAACTCAAAAACCAAAGCATTTAGAGCAAATCTGACAAGGGTAAAATTGTTCATCAGGTCTAGATCTATCTGCCCTGAAATTTTCAGATGAATCGGACATTCCGTTGTTGGGTTACTGCCCCTGAAATGGTATAATCTTTTAGAAAAATCTTCTCCTGCGAAACTACTGGGCCAAATTTAACCAAACTTGGCAATAATCATGATTGGGGTATCTAGTTTAAAAAATGTGTCCGGTGACCCGCCAAACCTACCAAGATGGCCGCCATGGCTAAAAATAGAACATAGGGGTAAAATGCAGTTTTTGGCTTATAACTCAAAAACCAAAGCATTTAGAGCAAATCTGACAAGGGGTAATAATGTTCATTAGGTCAAGATCTATCTGCCCTGGAATTTTCAGATGAATCGGATAATCGGTTGTTAGGTTGCTGCCCCTGAATTGGTAATTTTGAGGAAATTTTGCTTTTTTTTTGTTATTATTTTGAATATTATTATAGATAGAGATAAACTGTAAACAGCAATAATGTACAGCAAAGTAAGAACTAAAAATAAGTCAGATGACCAAAATAGTCAATTGACCCCCTAAGGAGTTATTGCCCTTCATAGTCAATTTTTAACAATTTTCTTAAAATTTTAAGATTTTCAATAACATTTTCCACAGAAAGTAGCAAGAATGTTTAGTAAAGTAAGATCTACAAACACATCACCATCACCAAAACACAATTTTGTCATGAATCCATCTGTGTCCATTGTTTAATATTCACATAGACAAAGGTGAGCGACACAGGCTCTTTAGAGCCTCTAGTTATAAAAGCGACAATATTTTAACGGGACCGCAAAGTAAACTGTAACACAAACAATGCTTTTAATGAATTCGTTCGCTTGCAATAAAAGCAAGATACAGGATATTTTTGCAAACTTAATACTATTTTGTATCTAACTAGTTACATGGTTGACTACAGGATACGAGTCCTTTCTCTTGCATCAATAAAACAAACACATTTGCTTCAGACGACAAATCACGGTTAAGTTTTAAATAATTTTAAGTCATTGCATACTCTGGTTTATTTGAAAGTTGTTTATCATTATTTGTAATTCATCTTCAGCAGCGTTCATTTTTAGTTTGTATAAACGAATGTTAATTAACGTCATAATCCGACTATACGTTTGACGTCTATACTTTCGCAGATCATCGGACTTAAGCGTATGGAGGCATCCTGCATTAACGTATATCATCGACCATCGTACTTTAGCGTCCCCATCGCACTTAAGAGTCCTACATATGTATTCATCATCTACATCAATTTACATCTTTAATATCAAAAACATCAAGTCCTTATATTCTCGTCTAAAAGATTACTAAGATTTATGAAAAATCGTTAAAAATTGACTATAAAGGGCAATAACTCCTAAAGTGGTCAACTGACCATTTTGGTCAGGTTGACTTATTTGTAGATCTTACTTTTCTTAACATTATTGCTGTTTACAGTTTATCTCTATCTATAATAATATTCAAGATTATAACCAAAAGCAGCAAGATTTCCTTATAATTACCATTTCAGGGTCAGCAACCCAACAACGGAATGTCCGATTCATTAATATAATGGTAATAGCGATCACCATAAATAAGCTCTTCGTATTTCTTTCGGTGCATACTAAATACGACCAGTATTTTCAATTTTTCCGATCAGTTTATCATGATCAGACATACTCCGTTTCAATACAAATTTTGAGAACAAGTCCGAATTTTCATCATTAAACACATTGTCGTCATTGTGTATATCATTGTTGTCTGATTTACATTTTTCTGTACTTATAGTTTTATTGTTATAATCTTCAATATTCACAACGCTACATATGTTTTTATCTATATTTACATTGTCAACTTCTTTTACATTATTTACACATTCTAATAACAGAGGGGATTTACCTAAATCGGATGTACACAGATCAATATTTATATTCTCGACTGAATGCCTTTCATCTGTTGTTGAGGTATCATTCGGGATATTTCCAATTTCCATTTCACATTGAACTTCAATATACATATTTGCACTATGTGTAGACTTTTCCGATTGTACCGTTCCTTTATCATAATTGTTTTTACAGTACTAGTTTTCATTATATTCCCGTAAACTTTTGTTATCACGTCCAATTGTTGAATTTGATTTTCGTTTACTTTTGGATTATCCTCATTGGTAAACACAATAGAAATTCGGGCTTTGTCATTTTCGCCATGTATTGTACATGTTGTATACGTAATCTAAACTGTTCACAAGCATTTTGAATTGCACTTGTCATAAAGGATGGAAGTCTTTCCATAATGAAATTGTATATCAATATAAATCAGTTCATTGTCAACTACCCGTCTTGGGCCTCTTCTTTCATTGAAATGTTTACTGCTCTCAAAACTTTACTAAACGACGGTTTGTGTAATATAAATGAAAAAGACTTACTACTGTCACAAGTCAGAACTACATGAACTCACGGCGACGCTTGATCATAATGTCTTATTAAGAAGCTATATCAGTACAATTTTGCGATGTTACAATTTTTTCAATAAAAAACTTGTTTTTTTTAGGTAATAAGGACACACCAAACCAATTTAGTTTTTTACGGAAACAGTAGTATAAATTACAACAGTCACAAAAACATAACTTATTTTTGGTTTGAAATGTCCTTCTTTTTCCCACCTAAAACATCCCCATGTTGGACTTTCATCCTCGTTGAGGCTTAAATTAACTATTTATCACACGTACCATAATACACTGGGGTAAAGCTGATGACCGTAACTGCATTCACGGTCATCCCAAGATGTCGGATGAAAAATTAGGTCAGTTTCTGTTTTGTCTGTTAAAGTGTTTCTATATCATTTTCTTTACAAATCATACATTGAAACGATGTAAATTTATAAAAGAATCACTCGGAAATCACTAATTACTTCTGAGAAATGTGCATGAAACGGGAAATTCGATTTGAAAAAATCGCCAAGATGACCGTAAATCACAATCGAGATGTTACGGTCATCAGCTTTACCCCAGTGTATTATGGTCATTGTTATAAATCCTAAATATGGCCAATTATATTACAGTTTAAAAAAAGAAATTTATGAAACATATTTATATCCGCTAACCGAGCCCCTATTGAGATCGACAAATTCAACAAAAAAGCTTTGAATACAATACGGATATTTCTTATAATTGATGGTCATCCTATAAAAGTTACGGTCGTCCTATATAAATTACAGTCAGTCTTTACAAATTACGGTCATCCTTTACAAGTTACGGTCATCTTTTTACCAATCACGGTCATCCTTGTTTTATGTTACGGTCATCTTGAAAATATTTTGATTATGATTTACGGTCATCTTAACGATTTTTTCAAATCGAATTTCCCGTTTCATGCACATTTCTCGGAAGTAATTAGTGATTTTCGAGTGATTCATTTATAAATTTACATCGTTTCAATGTATGATTTGTAAAGAAAATGATATAGAAACACTTTAACAGACAATACAGAAACTGACCTAATTTTTCATCCGACATCTTGGGATGACCGTGAATGCAGTTACGGTCATCAGCTTAACCCCAGTGATAATATATGTAAATCGAGATATTGATCAAAAAGCATTTTAATGTTTTGTTTTTATAGAAAATTATATTCTGTCGGCACGTTTTGAAGTTGGCCCTTCTGTGAAAAAAATGCACGGCAAATTGGTCCTACCTCGAGCTCTTTATCACACAAATACCAATCAGAGGTAATTGAAAAAGAGAAAATATATGAAAAACAAAATCAACAATTTATCAGAAAAGAAGATAACATTAAGTTGCCTGTACACAACTGACATCTAACAAAAAGCCACAGCATATGGAATTAATAATGGTTGTTCAATAAAGTAATCCTAATTTGTAATCATCAATGAAATGTCATTTCTCTTTCCCTCATTTTATTGCTTCTATGCGTTGTCACCAGTCTTTTTGCGTTTGATATCAATTACTCCTCTTTTTTTTTACCTATTCATTCATATAAAGCGAACACCGTATGACCAACATTATAACGAGAGCAAAATCAAAATATTGTTTTACAATTGGAAAATATTTCAATAGTATTGTTTATTGAAACGGTTTATATGCATTGGCAACTTCACTGTTTCTATTGAATATCTGAATATGTGATTTGAATTACAGCAACCTTTTAAAACTTTAAACATTAACAATATTTGCTTAAAACCGTAAGTTGAAATTCCTATTCGATTTGATCTAGTTGTCATTTGTTTCTAAAAAAAGATTTAAACATAAATTGGATACTGGGCAACTTGGGTTTTTGTATCAGTACCTATTTCGACAGGAATGGACATAACTAACATTTTAAACTTTCAAAGCATGTTTCTTATCATATTTATACTGTTGTGTACTCCATTCTGAAGGTAAATGGTAGACATTCACAGTATCTTTCATATATTTAATTTATAATTTACAGCCTACACAGGTAAAATAGCTACGGACGTTTCACGGCCGTGGTAATAAACGTCCGTAAAACATCCGTAATACGGATGTATTACGGATGAAACGGTTACGTCCGTAAAACGTCTGTAAAAATACATCTGTAAAACGTACGTGTAAAAACTGACGTAAAACGGATTGTCCGTTTCACGGACGTATCGTAAACATACGTATTACGGACGTTTCTACAACATCCGTATTACGGCTGTATCATATTCAAAGATGTAAAAGTACCATGCATGATATACGCACGACTGCTTATACATGTATAAAGTAAAATTCTTAACTTGCTTTCAACATTCTGCATGCCAGACATACATATTTATAGTGAATCTCTGCTTCAAGGCTATAACTTTAAATATTTGCATAATATGAGTACATACATGACATACATGTACTAATATAATTTTTTATTATTAAAATAATTAACTTTTGTTCATTATGAACATCCATTCGCAACTACCCTATATTTTAAGCCTAGAAATAGCGTACCAATTATCAATAAGCACTGTTAATGTCAGAATTTCTCTCCCATCAGCCCAAAGAGTCAATGAAAAATATGTAAAATGTAAAATGAAAAAAAATCCCTACCTATCCTATTTTTTCAAAGATGTAATAGCTGAATAGCATGAACACAGATATTATTTTATTTGACCTAATTACAAAAAAAAGAAATTGAAAAAAATCTTTCTATATTTTTTTCTAAAGGTTGTAATTACAATTAAGTTGAATTATAAATACAAAGAGTGCTTGGCAGTGGCAGATCCAAGGGGTCCGGGGGTTGGAACCCCCCCTTTTTTTTGGCCGATAAATGCATTTGAATTGGGACATATAGTTGGACCCCCCCCCCTGTTTTTAAAATGGCTGGATCTGCCCCTGCTGGGTGTCTTTCAAACAACCAACTAATCATGCTAATGATGGATGGTTAAATAATTGCCATAAAAGCAGTTAAAACAATATAAAACATCTAACATTTAACCTTATTTGCAATGCTTGAGCAAAAATGACTGTAGTCTATGTATATATTGTACAAGGCTGAATTAAAATTACCTCATACCAGGTTTCACCAATGGCAATAGACCTGACTGTTGTCTAATATACTTGATTGTTGATCATTCTGATTATCTGTCCAAGTACAAAACTATGCTAACAAGAAATTGCACATGAGCATATAGAAAGTACCTAAAAAGTTTCAGATTGTTTAATGTCTGAAGTAGTTTCTACTGTTCAATGAGGATCATAAGATGCAGGGGGAAGGAAACACTCTTATCATGTTTTAATCACAACAACCAATGCAATAGTCACATGGTGTTCCTTCGTCCCTTATACATTTTGTACCCGCCCTTTAATATATTAAAGCCCTTAGAATGTATATGTTAAAGTAGTCTCAGAATCAATGTATGTAGAATAATGCCGGTATAAACATTAAAATGTTATCATACATTTATCCTCCTTTGGTGTGGAATAAGAGCAAATTACCTGCTAAGCTTCTATTTTATTGTGGGACTATGGGAAGAAAGGGGTACTATTTAAAGTATTTTTAGGCAAGACAGAAAATTAAAGTACAGGGCCTTTTGCTGTAGGTCTATTGTTAACGATGAAATTGGAAAGAGGATACCAATTACATTAATTTGTAACAAAAAATACAATCAAACGAGATAAGACAGGGAATAAAAGATAAAAATATCAATATTTAAAGTCCCTTTAAACTTACCATTAAACATAAACTGACTGATCCAGAAATTTGTATAAAGGGATGCGGGGGGGGGGGGGGGGGCACTGACTGTTAAAAAAAACAGGCCCCACTAGTCATGCCATGTACTAGCGAACAGTTCGGAACTTCCCGTGGCTTCTCAAAATTTGGCAACCTACATCTCAATTGCAAATTTAGTAAGTACAATTTTATTAGAATCTTAATTGTATCGAGTAAATCAAGGAGACAGTAGGGGAAAACTTATAAGATGTTTCCTAATAATCATGATTACAAAAGAGCTTGACACGAATTTTTAACTGAAGGTCTGTCCGATTGGTTTAAATTTTGATTGCACTTAAATGAATACATAAGTGACCCCCCCCCCCCCTTTCCTCCCCCGCCCATAATAAGTGTCCAAGACTTTAATTCTTCTGTGATTTAAGCTAGGATGTGTATAGTAAGTAAGTCAGTAATTTTTATTGGTTTGAAATCCGAAATCATAGGATTGATACCAAGACAATACACATTGGTTATACACAAACATCATGACAAACATACAGACATATATATCATACCAAATTCATAAAGATTGTACTATATATATATACACAGCCATGTATCACCATCATTGCTGGTGATCCGATGGATAAATCTGTTGTAGAGTTGTCACTGACTTAGACGTTCTTATACATATAATAATTTCTGTGACTGTATCTTGCATTAATTTGTCACGGGACTGAACAATAACATCTCCATGGCTTATATATCATGTAATGTAGTACGACGCTAGATTAAAACTGACGAGGAAAGGTAACACACGGCCACCGAAAACTTTATTCATTGTGAGGCCCAGGTGGTCGTGTGGTCTAGCCGGCGGAACGGCTACAAAAGGGGGGGTAGGGGGGGTTCTAACTATGTCCCCCTGCAAATACATTGATCGTCCCAAAAAGGGGGGTCTAACCCCCCCTGGATCCGCCACTGATGTATGATAATGTCATGTAGGCCTATGTCTCCGATTCATTTCTTCATAGTTTTATCTTTTATATAAAGCGGCCGTGACTGATTTGTAGACAAATCCTTGTTTATAACAGAGGCCTATTTTAAAATACTCAGTGTACCACTTCTGAACTTTTTTGTATTTATTTTCAATACTTAAATCCCCATTCTTGATTCCAGACCGGGTTCCGGACTAACTCTCAATCATATACGTAAATGATCGTAAAGTGTATTCTCGAAAGCTTGACAAATGGAATACGAAAACCCGGAAAAATCACCGTTGCCGTTTTTTACACTATGACGCAACTCATCCATGGACGCTCGTCGGCTGCTGAATTCATGTTTTACAGTTAAAAAGAATGGAAAGATGTATACTAGTCTGATAGATAATACGAGGACCTCTGGTTTTTCAAAACTGTTGGATCAACAAGTTATTATAAACAGATAAATTGAAATGGTTTGCTTGTCGATTAACTTGAAGAAACCGGGTTTTAAACAAGAAAGTTGTGCGTCTTTTTGATGGATTATTTACATACCCGCTATTTTGTACTTGGAAAGCGCACCGAAAGGTAAATATTATCATGCAAATATTTAAGAAGATGCTAGTGGTATACTTTTCACGAAAAAACATTTGAATTTATAAATTTCATCGCATGCAAACCCGAAAATCAGTCTGACAAAGATCAGAAGATTGGCAAGAACGGACGCAAGTCAACTCGACCCACTGCCAAAACGGCCTACTTTTTTAACAACACGTCTCCCTTTCTAAAAATGTCCCACTCTTGTTAAGGGAGCTACCATGTGAGTTTTATTGGAGGTGGGGGGGTCACCATGTCACATATTCCCTATATACCTTAATATAATACATATTTAATACATATATATAGGATTTTTTTTTCTGAGACAAGTGCCTGTGTGGGGGGTGCTTGGATGTTATTTGAAAAATATGCGGAACTGGAGTTCTGTCAACTTTTAAAAAAAAAATGCAGGATAACATTTTTATTGTAGCCCCCACCCCATAAAAGTCAAGTGGCGGCTTCCTTACCAACTCGTCCTGCTTTAAAAAAAAATTGCCCTACTTTATATAAAAATGGTTAAAATCTGTAAAATATACTCCTGCAAAGAATGGCCTTGCCCAACTTGCATGACTTGGGTAAAATCCAAATGAATATAATTAATATTTAATTTATATAAAAAATAAAAGTCTGCAAATTTGCCCTTATTTACATAAATTTGTACTTATCTAGACTACCTAGTTCAAATAATTATGACTTCTTGAAAGGCTATTACATTTTTTTTTATTTGACGCCTTACTGTACATTAGAGTAAAGCGTCCAAAAAATAATATTATAATAGCCTTTCAAGACGTCATAATAATTTGGACTACTAGACTACCCAGAAATTAGAAAACACTGATATAAAAATTTAATATACATAAAATTGATAATGGAAATGAAGAATGTGTCAAAGAGACAACAACCCGACCATAAAGCAGACAACAGCAGAAGGTCACAAACATGTCTTCAATGCAGCAAGAAATTCCGGAGGCGTCCATCAGCTGGCCTCTAAACAAATATATATACTAGTTCAGTGATAATGAACGCCATACTAAACATGCTAAACTCCATATTGTACACAAGAAACTAAAATTAAAAATAGTACAAGACTAACAAAGGCCAGAGGCTCCTGACTTGGGACAGGCGCAAAATTCAAGCGGGGTTAAACATGTTTATGAGATCTTAACCCTCCCCCTATACATGTACCTCTAGCCAATGCAGATGTATGATATCTATTAATTTAAATTGATGTGTCATTTCTGAAACCATGATTGTGGATTCATATTTATTGTTAAATTATTATGTACATGTAATTTATGTATTTATTTAGTGTATCATAATCTATTTGAACTTTTTTTTAGCTTACTCAAAATCAAGCTGTTTGGGCCTCCTCTTGTACATGGGAAGTGGACTCCTTGAGAAGGTGAAAGGTCTGCTTTACATGTACGTAATGTTATTAATATAAAAATACAAAAAATGTGGTGATCATGGTGATAGTGAATGAGAAAATAGAGGAATTTTTAAAAGTGTAAATTCACTTTTTTCCACTTATAAATCTGTCATATTGTAATTATGATAATAATGTTTAAATTACATAATTAGGGAGCTACCATTTGATTTTTAGGGGGGGGGCTAGGATGAAAAATTTTGTCCTGCATTTTTTTTCAGTTGTAATTTCTGTCCTGCCTTTTTATTTTTCACTCTATTCGGTCCTGCATTTTTTTTATTAGTTTATTCTGACTTTTTTTTACCTAAATTGTCATCCTGCATTTTTTTTGCAAAGTGTCTCATCCTGCCTTTTTTTTACACTCAAAACTCCTGTCCTACCTATTTTTTTCAAATTTCATCCTAGCCCCCCCCCATAAAAATCAAATGGTAGCTCCCTTATTTTCAAAATAAAATATTGTTTAGGTTGCTATAAACAGTTTCGTATAAAAACTAGGGGTTATTCCCCAACTAAAAATAGACATGGAGGGAAGTCCCTTTTTATCAACATAATTGGTGAAAAAGTATCATATTTTTTGTATTTGGTTGTAAAGATACATATTGTATATTAATTAACTTCAATTAAAGCAGGTTGAATGATTAAAATAATTAAAAAAATTAGATTAAATATACATGATGATGTTTTGAGGGGAGACAACACTGTAAACAGTCTGTTTTTTTTGGCAGTGAAAATTGAAAACTTATTTGCAGACACTGTAGCTCTTTATGGAGCAGGCGTGTTTTTTTTGGCAGTGAAAATTGAAAACTTATTTGCAGACACTGTAGCTCTTTATGGAGCAGGCGAACGTACCCTGAAGCATGAATTTTTTGAAAGACCAGGTAAAAATCTATGAAATTCATACAACTTTGATTATGAAAAATGTGCAGGTATCATGTCTTCAGGGGTGTGCACATGACCTGATTTCAGGTTATTGTCGAGCCTGCAACTTTTGTTGCAGAAAGCTCGACATAGGGATAGTGATCCGGCGGCGGCGGTGTTAGCTCACTTCTTAAAAGCTTTATATTTTAGAAGGTGGAAGACCTGGATGCTTCATACTTTGTATATAGATGCCTCATGTTACGAAGTTTTCGTCAGTCACATGTCCAATGTCCTTGACCTCATTTTCATGGTTCAGTGACCACTTGAAAAAAAAGTTCAGATTTTTCGTAATGTTGAATTCTCTCTTATTATAAGTAATAGGATAACTATATTTGATATGTGCGTACCTTGAAAGGTCCTCATGTCTGTCAGACAGTTTTCACTTGACCTCGACCTCATTTCATGGATCAGTGAACAAGGTTAAGTTTTGGTGGTTAAGTCCATATCTCAGATACTACAAGCAATAGGGCTAGTATATTCGGTGTATGGAAGGACTGTAAGGTGTACATGTCCAACTGGCAGGTGTCATCTGACCTTGACCTCATTTTCATGGTTCAGTGGTTATAGTTAAATTTTTGTGTTTTGGTCTGTTTTTCTCATATATATATGCAATAGGTCTACTTTATTTGTTGTATGGAATGATTGTAAGGTGTACCTATCTAGCAGTCAGATGTCATGTGACCTTGACCTCATTTTCATGGTTCAGTGGTCAAAGTCAAGTTTTTGAGTTTTGGTCTTTTTATCTAATACTATATGCCATAGGTCATCTATATTTGGTGTATGGAAATATTTTATGATCTTTATGTCAGTCGCGCAGGTTTTATTTGACCGTGACCTCATTTTCACAGTTCATTGCACAGTGTTAAGTTTTTGTGTTTTGGTCTATTTTTCTTAAACTATAAGTAATAGGTCAACTATATATGTTGTATAGAAGCATTGTTAGCTGTACATGTCTGCCTGGCATGGTTCATCTGACCTTGACCTCATTTTTAAGGTTCATTGGTATTTGTTTAGTTATGTTGGTTAATGTTAAGTTTATGTGACAGTTGTATTAAAGCTTAGCTTTATACTTAGGACTATCAACATAATATCAATGATTAGTATAGAAGGCGAGACATTTCAGCGTGTGCACTCTTGTTTAAGCTTAAATTAGGCAATGTTTTTCCCAGTTTCTCTGGATAAAACTTTTTTATACTATTAAAAGTACACTTTTTTTTATTCCATTATAAACTAGAGAACATTCTGATTCCAGTGATATCTAGTTTTATACAAGTATCTTTATTAATCAGTCCACCACTAAGGGTCACTTATACATGGTCCCTCAAAATATGACGTCATAGAAAAAAACTGTTGATTGCACCCTTAACAAGAAAAGAAAACTCTCCACCAGAAATCAAGTGACATCGAAGTTAACTGTTAACATGTACAACAATAGGTCACTTAACATCCTTCAACAATGACTATGAGCAAAGCCAATACTGCATATTCAGTTTTTAAGGACCCTACATGTATATGAGAATCACAAATTTGTAAATCAATTCAAACAAGAAAACTAAGAGACTGATTTATACAATGTGAAATATAAAAAACAGAACAAAAAAAAAATATGATAAACAGCAAGATAAGACAAATTGAACCACTAAATTACACTTATTTAGTTAGAAATATGTGTCGGATGACCCCTCTTGCTAACTAACATGCCAACATGACTAAAAATAGAACATAGGGGTAAAATGCAGTTTTTGGCTTATACATGTATCTCTGAAAGCAGAAACTAAAGCATTCAGAGCAAATTTGACCTGGAGTTAAAATGTTTACCAGGTTAGAAGAGCTATCCTTTTTTTTTCAGGGAAAGTTTGTTGGTCTAGTTTAAAAGATCAAAACTAAGCCAATTTTGCAAGATCAAATATTAAATGCAATTTTGGCAGATATTATAACTTCATTTCATGAAACATTATTTCTTTTAGCATTTTCAAAGAATGTCCAAGTACAAGTACTTTGAGAAGTAGGAGAAGATAAGCAACAGAACAGAATTCATTTTGGTCATTGCTGTCTAGATTATATAGTGGATTCATAGATTGTCATTATTGATTTATGTGCATATGAGCACAGAGGAGCAGTAGTCAATGAATAATTTTGTGATGAGAGGTATGTTTATATTAAAATGATGCCTAGTTTATTTGATAATTTTGCTCTCTTGTCAAACTCGGTAAATCATGGACATGTAGTTTCCAAGATTTATTTTAAAATTTGAGGTCATAGAGTTCCAAGTTTTGATTCTTGTTGTGGGCAAGTTTGAAAATTATCCATGTTAACAGTTAGAAGTGACAAATTATTTTTTTTACAAAACCATAAACAATTTAACTAAGATTTAACCCTTTCCTCCATGGAATTTTTTTTTTACAAACTTGATTCGCATAGGATTTTTTCAATAAAAAAAAAATCATCAGGTTTAAAGTATTAATGCATTGTAAAAACGAACATTTCATCAATGAAATTCAAGTCAGATATTCTCCTGAATATCCTTTTCATATTGGATACAATTTTAAGTCTTTTTTAATATGCAGACATTTTGTAGTCAATGCGTTTCAACTGAGGTACTACACAGGCGTCAAAAGGCGTCATTATGGAGTAAAGGGGTGGGGTCAAAAAGCGTCATTATGGAGGAAACGGTTAACCTCAAACTAATTAAAACAGAAAATGTTTTAGTTCTAATCTATAGCGTTATGCCCTTTATATACACAGAAAAAAGTCCCATAAAATCTAACTTGAGGAAAACTCAAAAGTGGCATTTTATATTTCCTTTGGAAATTAAGGAAGCTGGCTTGTCATGTTTTTGATTTTTTGTCAGATTTTTGGAATCCTCTGATTTTATCCATTGGAATGCCTTGGAAAAAAATGCCCGGTGACCCCCATTTTTTCTTTTGAAAATCTTTTACATGTATAATGATAAGTCATCTGCAAAAGCTTTATAAAATTTTAATTACTTTTTAACAGTTTTTGAGAACGTCAATTGTCAATGACATAGCTATGAAAAGTCAAGAGAGAATATTTTCCCGCCAAAATTTCAATGGCTCATATCTCCAAAACAAGCACGGTGACCTATATATTTTTTCAGCTCTTTGGAATCCTTTATTGATTCCCTATCAATAGAAACTAGTGTTTTGAAAATTTAATTACTTTGAAACAGAAAAGCGAACTCCCTTAACATTGGAAGGGGAGATAACTCCGCAAAAATGAGTCCTTTTTTGGTCAGTTTTTGGTTGATTTTCTTGAAATTTATGTAAAGGCTTAAGCACGATACTTTTATGGAGTTAGGCCTAAATTAAAATATTGTTTGTTTGCCCTTTTCCGACCCTATGTTTTGAAACAGGGTAGGTAGGTAGGTAAAATATTTTATTTTTTTCCCCAAAAAAATAACTTGGCTCGGTATATTATTTGTCATGGGTAGGCAGGTAGGGAAAATATTTTATTTTATAGATACAAAATCTGCATAATGTCATTTTTTTGTCCGTTTTGTTTTTGCAAATAAGTTTTCCGCTGGGACTATTAGTTTTGAAAAAAAATATATAAGAGATAACTTTGTACCGGTAAGATAATGTCCGGGCAGACATATATTACTAGTAGAAAAAGTCCCTAGAGTGTTACAAATTTCGTGTGTGCCTTTTTTCCCAATAAAAATGCTATAAGACTTAAAACTCAATTGTCACGTATTTTGCATCACATTTATAAATGATCTGTATGGAAAACTTGGCGATTTTACTGCCAGATATTCTCCACTTTACAGGGTTTTGTCACTTTTGGTTCATGTCAGATATAAATAATTTAGCGGCATCGTTAACATAATCATTCTGATATGCGGATCACAAAAGGCCATCCATCCCTACATAGAATACAACGTCCGTTTACAAATTAGTTTGTACATACGTTAATACTTTTGTATCAAACAAACTTTTTTGTAAATGAACCCAAGGTACAGAGTAACGTACTTCATATCATGATTTCAGAAAGCGTTCAACATCGATTTCAAACAAATGCTTTGAAACTTCAAATGGAAGTGTTCATGTCAAACGCTCAGGTGATACCAAACGGACTGGACCTTATACGTAAAGATAAAACCCGAGGATTCCGGTAAAAAAAGTTTTGAGCGGGAAATACAAATATAAGATTTTTGGTAGGAACGAAAATATGAAATAAAATAAAATCTTGCTGGTAAATGCAAATAAAAGATTTTCAGGCGGAACGAATTGATAGGGTCGGTCGGTAAAGGGCAAACAAACAATATTTTAATTTAAGCCTTATAAGTTTGTATTTGACTAAATTATATAATCATGATAATCTCCTGCTCATGAAATGTACAAAACCGAAGTGTTACAGGTATTATTTTTTTTTGGTGCATTTTTCATTAAAGAAATTGCAAATTTGAAGCTTTGAGACCATTTTGAAAAAATAATGTGAATATTTGGTATTGTTTATATCTGTATATTATATTCTTTCAGCATCTTACTTGTCTAAAGAAACTTCAAACCACAAAATGAAGAATACATGCTTAATTATTTTTTATCAAATTTGAGATTCTTAATTACCTTGACACCAAGCAATAGGTATGGGCTTTGCTCATTGTTGAAGGCCATACAGTGACCTATAGTTGTTAATGTCTGTGTCATTTTGGTCTCTTGTGGATAGTTGTCTCATTGGCAATCATACCACATCTTCTTTTTTGGAAAATGACGCAGTCATTGTTCCATAACTGCCGACCTGAACTTCATTACATTGCTCTGCCTACCGCGCTTGGTTTCGTATTTCCTATTTTCCAAACAAACTGGAATCTGCTTGTGTTATCATTATGCATCATTGTGTAGTATTAAACCAGCCAGGACCCAGTTTACACTGGTTTTTGCTTGTATTCCACTACACTCGAACAAAGTGTTGTAGTTTGACGGGAACCAGTTTTAGAATTTGTAAACTACAAAACGTAATCGGTTATTGTTCATTCCGTTTTGGTGTTTCATACCGACTTATATGGTTTGAATAAGCTTAAGACCATTCAAACATTAATGTGATAGGTATATTAAAGATTGTTTTACAAAAGGATTGAACTGTTTTACTTTCAAAGTCGTACTATAGGGATATCTGTCATATACGGATTTCCACTCTCACCGGTTAATTTCTTCTTTTACACGTGCTTTGGAAACTTCCTGTTTAATCGCAAGTTTTAAAATTGTTTTTGAGTGAATTAAACTTATTTTAACAATCATGAAGCGTTCCAGAATCATTTTAAAGCAGTTTCTTCTTCTCTTTGATGATGGAAAATATGTTTTCTCAAGAAAATACCGCAAACGATCGCAGAGGAATTGAAACGTACAAGTCAAGTCGGCACCTGGTTAAATTGGCATCTAGTCAAATCGGCACCTATTCGACGTCAATTCGGCATCCAATAATATTTGATATAATATTTTCTATTCAATTAATTAATTACTGTTACCAAGTACATAGTGAATATGTTGTTGTGTATTTTGGTAAACCACGAAACGAAAGTGTCAGAATATGTAGTGTATAAAGGTAAACAACGAAGCCCTTACCAAAGCTGTTGTTTTAACAATTAGACAATTTGTGTAATTGTAAAAACAAGTCAATTATTAAAATAAAATGGAAAACTATGAGTCCCTTTCAATAAATCAAACTTTCATGCCAAATAATTAGCAAATTTAAGGTGTTTGTTTTTCAGTAAAGTTTAAACAGCATTAAACCAACAATCCTGTAAAATGCTCAACTGGTTAAAATAATGCAGAAAAATACACAATATCTCATGTATTAGTCCAAATAATTATGACGTCTGGCAAGGCTATTTTATTATTTTTCTGGGACGCCTTCCTACGACGTTCAGGTGCCAATTTAACTAGGTGCCAGTTTGACTAGAATTCTTTGACAAATGTTTGAAACTATCTGAGTTTCATTAGACCTTTGATAGCAGTAACAAACACTACTGGACGAAAAAACAACTGTCCATACCAGTAACAGTCATTGTACGACTGTTTTAGTCTGTAAAAGACCAGTAATGACTGTCAAATCTGTCATATTTCGTTGCAACAGTTTATTTATGTCTGTCCCAACTTTTCTACGGGTTGTGAAAGTCAAAAAATGCTACCATCAGTCATTTCAGAACTGTTGCAGTGGTTTACGGTGTTGTCACAGTCAAAATCTATTTATTACAGTCTTTCTAATAGTTGTGGCAGTTGCATAATGTCCGTCCCAACCTTTTCATAGTTGAGACAGTTAAAATTTGTTTGTGTCAACTATTCAGACGTTGATGCAGTCAAAAAATGTTTGTCACAACGTTTTTAGAGTTGGGACAGTCGTTAAATGTTTGTAACAACTTTCTAAGGGTTGGCACAGTCATTAAATGTTTATAACAACTTATAAAAGGTTGACACAGTCGTTAAATGTTTAAAACAAACACTTCATAGGTTGATACAGTCGGTAAATGTTTTAATACAAATATTTTAGCGTAACGGTAGTCGGCCATCAGTTTAAAAAAATCACGTCTCACCCGGCTCTCAAGATTTGATTTTGTTGTGAAATAGTCTTTACTTATACTATTATCGTCTATTGTGCGATTGTAAACTTGTTTTGCTGTTTATTCATTTATTTTGCGATCGTTATTTGTCTTTTGTCGTTTTCTATTTATTGTCGTAGCATTGTCCGTTCATTTTTGACAGTCATGTGCGTTTGACTTTAAATAATCCTTCTGATATCCTTACTTTTTATTTTATAATATCTGTTTTATAACATTTTCGTTCATAACTGGTTTTAAAAACCAGCAGCTTTCGTTTAAAATAGAGTTTTAATATTATTGCAGAAGAATAAGAAGATGACAATGAATGCATTCAAATTTATACTTAAAAAAGTTTTGATAAATTCTGCGCAATAGAAAAATGTACAAGGGTGTACTTGAAATAAATTTAAAGATTATGACTCAGTTACCAATATTGTACAGCATAATAAAACAGTTTTAATTCGAATTTCACCAAGAAGGACATTTCCGATGATTAAAAAAATAATTAGCAAAATCTGTCAAGTTTCATTAAAAACGGAAAACAATTCTTCACCGTAAACGATTTACCCTCTTTAATTTTTTGTCGGCAAAAAACCTTGGACCTCAGGTCGGCAAACTATATTTTTACACAGGTAACTACAGATGTTAGACCACATGTTCAATAATCTTAGCTGGAAATTACAATCGGTGAGTAGAAATTATCAATATTTTATAGCATGTCTATCGAATAATCATGGATTCATAATTTTGAAGGGAAAATGTGCACATTTGTCGGCTTACAGACCTTACAATTTGTTCCCATTGGCGGATCAAAAGGGGGGGGGGAGAGGGTTCGAACCCATTCCTTTTTTTTGGCCGCTCAATGCATTTGAATGGGGACATATATTTGGACCCCCACTATTTTGTCCTGGGTTGGACCCCCCCCCCCTTTTAAAATGTCTGGATCCGCCACTGATCCTACGGAATCTATGTATTTAGATACTCCGATAGGCTATAGCTATGAATCAATGTTCTATATTAACACACTCGTGCAAAGTTTCATATTCCAGGGAAAATATAGGCTTTGAGCTTCAATGTTAAAGTTGAGCATCATAATAAATCATTGAAAGTCATAAAGGACACCGTTCCCCTCCCCCTATTATCATGTGTGAACAGTATGCCATTTATTACCTTAATTATTTTGCATACATCACCCTGAGTGGAATACAGAAAAGGTTACTCTATATCTTCCCCTTTTTTGTGGGAAAAGTTTGGTTGATTATATAGGGAATCACTCAAGCATGACTGGATCTGTGCCCCTAAGGGCAGTCAGCAACCCTGTCCCTTATGAAAAGTTCTGGATGTGCCACTGACCTATACATCATGTATCGTACATATTGAATGTTAAAGTATTGCTAACTCGGGTCATAAATTTGCATGAAATACTTGTCACTGGACATTTAATAACAAACAACCAACCGATCTTTACATGTACGTATCCATAAAAATGTGTTTCTTATCATGCTTATGCTGGATTACTAGTATTTCCCTGATTTTGCTTTATCAGCTGATAGTTTTCGTTCAATAAGGAATGCATTGTGATGTCACAATTTCCATAAAAAAAACATGCATAGTACAAAAACATATGATTTGATCATAAAATGTTATGAAAACTATTAACTTTAAGATTAAATAGTGACTTATTTAGCAAGTGTCCACTTTCATTTAGATTTTAAATAATTCTCAAATCATGGACAACAAAACATTAATATATATTTTTGATAATACATGATAGCAGGCATTGAAAGTGAATAGGTATTTCAGAAATGGTTTAAAATAGCATTAATCATCAAAATAAAACAATATTATTAAATTAATGTTCCTGAAACAAGGCACAGAGTCATAAACAGTTGCCATTTAAACACTGTTGATTAAACAAATTGTGCTAATTCAATTAGTAATTGTTTTATCATGTACTGCATTGTTTAAAAAGCAAATATTAAAAGAGCAAAGCTAGCATCATAATTTTCTTCTTTTTAGATTTAACATAGAATTTATATTAAATCACTATAATTTGTTAATACTTTGAACCTAAACTATATATTTTCATGTGAAATTTTTATATAAATTGTGCCCTGTTAGCATTGTTTTTAAAAATTCATTTGTGCAATACATGTAATGTAACTTACAAGTAGTAACATTCAATGGTCTTTTTATTATTCCCACAATTATTAAGGACCTTCTAATCATGAGTCATACTTTTTGACACGCATTCAATTGTGTTTTGGTTACTTTATTGTTGCCTAACTGTTGGGTTGATGCATCATTGATATATCCCACACCTCCTTTGATTATGTGCATTCACAAACGATTGCTGATTTTTTGCATTTTCTACATAATCATGATAATTATTTTATGTTAAAATTCAATATGTCAGGAAAACATAACAAAACAATCTATCTGTCATGTCTGTATGCATTTTTTTTTATGTTAACATGGTATAAACCTTTTTAAAGTATTTTATGAAGCTCAACATATTTAAAAAAAAAATAAACAAATAAAATATTTGTATTTACTGAATATGACCATGCAAATGTGACATTAAAATAGGTAATAATCAGGATGTTAACACTGGATATCTGATAGGTATTAATAAGAAATTATTATATACATGATGTAGCTAATATACAAATTAAGACACAATAGTTTATTGCCCTGGGGATGATATTTAATCTGTCATTGGTATAATGATATAATTTTATGATAATCTTCACAAATTATCATGATTAAAATTTTGATAACTTTTTCAAAACAAATTATAATTTTAAATAATATGAAACAGCAGGATATACTATTATTTTGGATAGAAAAATTCAAATTTTAAAAGTAATTTGAATATTGATTTATTAAAATAAAATTGGGTAAATGACTAAATTAAATAAACAAAAAGTGTTGTCTGAGCTGCAAAGCATTATTTAATGCAAGCTGTAATAAGAAATGAATAAGTAAAAAGTATTCAGGGTAACACAAAAGATGTAAAAAATATTAAACTCAAGGATTTAAAACATTAACTGGGATGGTTAAGTCTTGGAACAATATATTTACATCTCAAAGGTTTATTCATTATATGCACTGGACAAAGGTAAAGTCAATATTATCTAGTGCATGTATATAGTAACAGTGCAAAGTTGTTTATTTATTTTATTTTTTCATTCCTTAAACTTTTCTTTGTCATGTTTGTAGTATCAATATATTTCATATTAAATTATAAACATAATTAAAATGAACAAAAGAAATAACCTGTTGTGTTTTAAAGAATTGATGAATTAAAGTATGGTGTGAGCCTCAATAAGACAGTAACCCTTCAATAAAAGTACACAATCACACTTAAAAAATCATTAATGCAGGAAAAAAAGACAACACTATAAAGAATTTAGACCCCCTTAACAGATTTATTTTTCTTGTTAATAGTGACTTGAAAATAGAATTGTATTAGTGCTAGAATTTTTCAGTCAATGAGTGCCATAGTTTTAGGTAAATACAGTTATTGTAATTAACTTTCTTATTATTGCACAATGTATATACATGTACATGTAGTATTATATATATTTATTATTAGTTAAACATTTACTGTACTTGAGTCTTAATGTATATTTTATTTTGTAGAATCATACTGAATATGTATTGGTTTGACCATGATTCCCACTTAGAATATGATGCCTGCTAGTACATGTGCACTTTGATGCATAGGAAACATGTGCACTTTGATGCATAGGAAATGTAGACGTCACTGAGTCGCTCTCATAGCTGCAAATTGTGAAACAATGGATTAATTCATTATTTTATACTAGTTATCTATTGTTTTTGAAATAAAGAATAGGGCTTGCAGCATTATTCAATGATGATGATGTGATGTTCTGATTAAATTGAACAAGAAGAAAATTGTGCCTTGTACAAATAGGAAACTTAATATATTGTATTAAAGGAGGACCACATTACTGGAGGACTAAATACCTGGGATTATCATCAATCATGATCAATTGTGAATTTGGAATAACAAAATTCCATAGTTGTAGTGCATATTAATACTGCAATCATACATGTACATTGTTTCTGAGTTCCATGAATACCCAGGATAATTATTCATTTGAAATAGCAATTTGGAATAATGAAAATTCATAGTTTCAGTGAATACTACTAATAATAGTGCATCATATCTGAATTCATGAATACTTTTAATTAGTGGATTTATTATAATAACAATATCATGAATATGGATAAAGTGAATTTCTAGCTTCAGTGAAATTTACAAAACAGTACATGTATATCACATCTGAAGTTTATGTTGGCATTGCAATTGTTAACTACCACCAGCGTGTCCAGGGTGTGTAAAAAGATCTTAACCAACTATGAGGGTCTCATGCAGTCTGTGTCAATTGTTTAGTGTCAAATGACTGCTTGCTGTACTTAAATTATTAAAGTCTGAATTTGAATTAAATAAATATCTTAATTAGCATGATTAGTGGCCAAGTATTTGAAACAAATAAACCATGCATGTACTTTAAAGTATAATTTTATTATTCCACCTGCAACAAAAGTTGAAGTACATGCATGCAAGAAATTGGTATTACAATCTGACTACAACATACCGTTTTGTATTTGAGCTTCACCAGATAAATTTTAGAAGCTGAAAGGCCTGGGTACTTCCTTATGTTATGACATTTCTGTTAGTGACTTGTCCCTTGCACGTAACCTAGTTTGCATGGTACACTACACATTGCTACATCAAGCTACATGAACATGTAACTGTTTGGAAAAAAATATTACTGTTTGAACAGTCACAGTGGAATACACTCTAAGTCTTACATGTATAACATGGATTAATTTTAGGTAAACCCATTTATATATATACATGTAGGTATCTTGAAAGGTTAACATTGTATGTCTCATTGTCTGTCAGGCAAGGTTGGCCTGATCCTGACTTCATTTCATGGATCAGTGATTAAGGTTACTTCAGTTACATGTAATTTGTCAAGTTTGTTTCTCACACATGTTTAATACTACAAGCAGTAGGAAAAGTAGGTCAATTATATATATTTGGTGTATGAAATGAGTGCGGTGAAAAAATGTCTTAATTGCAAGACTTACATCGGACTTTGACCTCAATGAAAATATCATGGTTCATTGAACAATGCTTAGTTTTTGTTGTTTGATCTATTTCCAAATGTTTCTCAGATGCTACAGTATAAACTACATGTACATGCATGACATGTATAGGATCACTATTTTTGGCATATTATTGGATATATATTCATAAGGTGTACAAGTTTGATTGGCAGGCTTTACATCTGACCATGACCTCATTTCATGTTTCATTGGGCAATGTTTAATTTTCATGGTTTGGATGTTAAGAATGTTAAGTCTATTCCACAGACAGTATAAATCACTAAATTTTGTGTATGGAATGTCAGTTTGTAGGGTGTACATCATCTGTCTGGCATGGTTAATTTTACTGTGACTTAAATTCTTTTTCAAAGGTTATTTATAATGGAAAGTTTGTGTGATACCTGTACATGTACAATGTACTAAAACCTTCATACATGTAGGAAAAGCAAGATTATACACATGTATCTGCTTTTTGATAACAAAAGTCTGACAACTACATTATTAACAATTGTTATAATTCATTTGATAATACTAGGTATTGTATAACATGAATACTGTATGATAACCAGAATAAGGAGATGTGGTATGAATTTCAATAAGACGACCATCAATCGTAAGCCAAGTGATGTAATTGTTAGTAACTGTACATCCTTCAACAATGAGCAAAATCAGTTCTGCATAAGCTAGTGTGATAATGAAAAACCTATAACAGGCCTAGCCATATTGGATGATGTAACACAATGTAAACAAGTTTAGATGAGAAACCCAAGTTTGATTTTTATACCATGTACACAAAAGCAACATTGATACACCAATGATGACAAATATATTGTGTTTAACCAAAGACTTGTACTTTAAATAGGTGATTTTCTGCCCTTATTCATGTTTTTTTCTACAAATCCATTCTATCTGCTTTTGAATAAATGCCTTCTAAATATATGACCCAAGATGTTAAGCAACATTTTCCCATTGTTTTCCATAAACACAATAAGCATTACAAAGTCATACATGTATAATGCACTAATAGTGAGCTGTTTGTTGTAATTTAATTATAATATTTATGTTTGGAAGCATATTTTTGGGGTTTTAATTTGCTATTGTCCAGTAGCAAATATGACATGCATGTTCAGGACAAAAACAATTTACAATGGAATACACTTGGTAGGTTCTTTAATAGTTGCCATCCGGGATAAAACGAGTCACAAGTCACTGAATCTGTGTTTTTGTATACCCCCAGTTTAAAAAAAGGGGGGTATACTGTTTTACCTCTGTCTGTCTGTCCGTCAGTCCGTCCGTCAGTCAGTCCCTCCCATGAATATTTTTCGTCGCATTTTTCTCAGGAACTACAATACAAGGATTTCTGAAGTTTGGTTTCAGGGTTTATCTAAGTCAGCTATATCGTGTGATGCGTTTTCAGATTGATCACTTGACAACTTTCTGTTTACCGAACATTTGTATGATTTTACACATGTATGATAGCCAAGTTGAAAATTTTCGTCACATTTTTCTCAGGAACTACAATACAAGGATTTCTGAAATTTGGTTTCAGGGTTTAACGAAGTCAGCTATACCGTGTGATGCATTTTCAGATTCATCACTCGACAACTTCCTGTTTACCGAACACTTGCATAATTTTACACTTTATTTTTTCGTTGCAATTTTCTCAGGAACTACAATACAAGGATTTCTGAAATTTGGTTTCAGGGTTTATCTAAGTCACCTATACAGTGTGATGCGTTTTCAGATTCATCACTTGATAACTTCCTGTTAACTGAACACTTGTATGATTTTACACATGAAAGCCAAGTTGAAAATTTTCGTCACACTTTTCTCGGGAACTACAATATAAGGATTTCTGAAATTTGGTTTCAGGATTTATATAAGTCCGCTATACCGTGCGATGCGTTTTCAGATTCATCACTCGACAATTTCCTGTTTACCGAACACTTGCATATTTTTACACTATTTATATTATCCACTTGCGTCGGGGTATCATCAGTGAGCAGTAGCTCGCAGTTTCACTTGTTTTTTCTAAGGTGTATATATGAATTCAGAATATGGGACCCATTTTCGTAATTTATAAATGTGACCATTTTTAAAATTTCCATTACTGTACTGTCATAGATAAAGGAAGATTGGGTGTGTGTGCCAATGAGACAACTCTCCATTCAAATAACAATTTATAATAGTAAACCATTATAGGTCAATGTAAGGCCTTCAACACGGAGCCTCGGCTCACACCGAACAAAAAAAAAATTAAGGGACCCAGAATATTGTCTACATCTAGTAACTTTGTTAGTTTTCTTTACTAATTAAATAGTATGTCATTATTGTACAAGCATTTACAAGATTAAATAATTTGAATTTGAACAATTGAAATGGGAAAATATTTTGAATAAACGTAATTAGTACGACATCTGATCAACTGAAACCACGTAAGAGAATCCGATGTCAGTCTTTAGAATTGACCAAATACATCAAGTTCTAAACCATGATGTGAAAAAACATAAAAGAAGATTTGATTTTCCTGTCTGAAACAATGCGAGTTTTCTTGTTTTGAACATTTGAACTTTCACTTGCGCTAGTTATTTTGTCGGGTCTTGTATGTACAGTACGTCCATCTACTAGTATATACAAATGTACAAAATATGTATGGTAAATTGTTTGCGAAAAATCCGGTGAAAATATGATTTTTTCTCGCCAGTGATAATATTTGTTCACCTCAATCGTGAATGCTGACGTGCTATTTATATGTATCATGTGTATCAATTACAATTGAACTCATAGACCATTCCGTACAATATGAAGAATATACAGTACAAAGTCGAGTTAATATTGAACTATTCTAAAATAAAAAACGATAAAATAAAATAAATTAAATTTAGATAGATTTAAAATTTGTTTTCCATAGCCGCTAAAGATGTGTTAAATGTCCGTAATAACTTTGATTATATGTTTTACATGTATAGAAATCAATATGGTTAATACGGCAATATTTATAATTTTAAAAGAAAAAAATGTAGCCCCGAATAAAAGCTCAGAATAAGTGTCTGAAATAAGCCCTAAAAAAATATAAAGCAGTTTTATATGGGGATAAGTTTGACAAGTGTGTGTATAAGGAGTTCCCGGCTAGGTTTAGAGTATATCATGTATATTAGCGTTATTATGAAGTAATGTGATTCGTAAAACTACGGGTATTGAAAACAATTGTGTATGCATGAATGATTTCACACCTAACTAATTTAATAATAAAAAAATTGTCAACTGTTAATTCAGTTATAAAGATACGTTTGGTTTACAAATACATTGGGTAACGTTTTTCGCTTTTTCTGTTAGCAGTTATATTTTATCTAGTGAAATTGCAGGTATCTATGGCTGGTTCCGATTTTATTTGTTCGAAGATATAATGACGAGGAAGTGTTAAAAAAATATATAAATTCAGCACATTCACTAAATAACCGAGGAATACAAAAATGTGCTCAGCGGCAAATATTTCAAAAAACTATTTTTTTAAAACAATATACATCTAAAATTAATGTATTAAATGGGAATGAAAGTTGTTTCTCTTTGTCACAACCTTATATTTCACACGGTAAAATTGTTTTACAAATAATTTAACCTTTATCCCGGGCCTGACTGTCAGACAATTTGTATCCGTGACTTTTAAGTGTACACGAATATCAATGTTTGGAAGTTGCTACGCTTATAAATTAGCTAGGCCTATACAATGGTTGAAGCTATTATATTTTAACTGTTACAACTTTTTCTGCGTTTAAACAGTTTATTTATGACTGTTTCAACGTTTTCCGTGTTGGGACAGTAATAACATAACTGTTACAACTTTCAAATAGTTGCATCAGTTTTATTACGACTGTGACAACTCTTTAGGCGTTTAATCAGTTTATTTATGACTGTTGCAACGTTTTTCGAGTTGGGACAGTTGTAAATCAACTGTTACAACTTTGAAATAGTTGTATCAGTCCTTTAATGTCTGTGGCAGTTATTTCTTGCGTTGTTGCAGTCGATTTATGTTGTAGACAAACACTTTTAAAGTTGGGACAGTTACAAAATAACTGAAGCAGTGAGATTTAACAACTGTTACAACTTTAACAGGCCTTATCAGTCTTAGAACGACTGTTACTGGTATGGACAGACGTTTTTTCGTCCAGTAGTGAAAAAGATTATTTACTTAATATTTTGTGGGAGAAGGGGGTTCAGACTGTGTGGCATCAGGTCTGTTTGTGCCCAATACATTTTCGCACCCTACACGTTCGCACATTCACACTCTACTCATTCACGCCCAATTTTAATTCAAATTCAAGTTGAATAATTGGAAAATTATGGTTGTTGTTTTAAATTGCTTTGGTGTAAATACTGAATGTATTTATAGCTTGGTATGAGTAAAACATTGAAGATTTTAAAGGAAAAAACACAAAAGATAATTGTTTTTAACAGCTTGGTCCCATTGATCTGAAAAAACAAAACAATAAAACATAGAAACCAAAATATAGCAATCCACTAATATAACCAAAACATGATAAAATTTATTCAACACGCAGAAACAAACATAGTCAGAATCTCACTTCATTTTGAAACAAGTCAATGAAACAAGTTATAGCAATACACTAACCAAAACATGATTAAGAGTTATTCAACACAAAATAAAACGTTGACAAAATACCACTTTATTTAGAAAGGATTATTATTATTTTTAGCAATACCTTATCCAAAACATAATTAAGATTTATTCAACACAAAAAAAAAATTGCTGTCTCACTTTATTTTGAGACAATGACAACAATTATACTTATAAGAAAACACTTGCTTACATAGTTATTAAACACAAAACCAATTAAGATTGGGTGCGAACATGTAGGGTGTGAAAGTGAAAGGGGTGAAAATGAGTGGGCGCAAACGTGAATGGAAGCGAACGGACTCAGATTCAGACTATGTACCAGTGAGAAATATACAAGCCTTTCTACGGTATTTATTTGTACAATTCAGCTAGTCTTGACCTATTCATTTGTCTTAAAAAACCAGCCAGTTGTCACCTTCACTTAACACACACACACATATACGAATATCAATTATATGCTTACGATACATGTTGCATTGTTAAACTAATTACGGTATGTGAAAATCAAGACTTGCATAAAAACTATCCCAATATTAGAGACAGTGGCGTCATTTTTCTTCAGAGCTTTCAGCTCTTTGATTATAATAACTTATGGTAAAGTGATTAATATTGTGCAATTGTAGTTATAATATAGGGATATTGCATGAATATTGTCATGAGTAAAATTTATATTGCACGAGCTTCGAGTGCAATTTTTGTTCTACAAGGGACAATATTTCCCAATATTCATGCAATAATTTTGAAGATGTATTGCACTGGTGCAATATTATAGGGTTATTGCATGAATATTGGGGAATATTGTCCCGAGTTGAATTTTATATTGCATAAGCTTGCGAGTGCAATATATGTTCTACGAGGGACAATATACCCCAATATTCATGCAATAACCCTTTTATTGTATAGCAATATAATATTTGAAAGTAAAAATTGGTTTAAACTAAGAGTTTGTCATTGATAACGTCATGATTTTTTGAAGATTTTTGCACTAGTGCAATATTATCAGATTATTACATGGCATTTTTCATATCGCATGTATTATCAGCCCTAGGTTCAATATCAGCCCAAGAGCCGCATGACATGTTATGATCTTTTTATCATATGCTTCAACAGTAGAGAAAAATAACAGATTCATATATTGATCCTTCTACGTGGTTCCCGAAAAGATCTTGAAAGAGTAAAAAGTTCACGGACGTCGGACCCAAAATTTGATACATTCAATAAGAAATCTTTCTATCATATGCCTCAACAGAGAGGAAAAAAAACCCATCATTTTAATATGGACGAATCGACAAAAAAATAATTCAACAATATACATGATGAAAATTGTTTGGAAAAGTCAACTTTTTTTAAAGTAACTTTCTAAATTATGTTTCAGAAAAACTTAAAAAATGCATTTATTTAATATTTTTTTTAATCTAATTTAATTATTTTACACAATATATTTTCCAGTATTCATATATTTGTTTTGTACACTACTTTGTAATGTTTTTCACGTAGCATTAAGGTGTATTTTCCGGAATTTGCCGAGTATCACCGGAATGCCATGTGATAACGTTACGGAAAGGCATGTGATAACAATCGAAGCATGTGATAAACTTTTCATATCAGCCCGCTAAGCACCAATTCGAAAAATATAGAAAATACTTTAATTTAATGCTATTATCATACGGTAAAAATCATATGTTATTAAGTCTAAGTATATGATAATAGAATTTATTGCACGCTAATTTTAGTTATTTTCTGTGGGAAATATTATATTGCTATGCAATAATAGAATTTATTGCACACTAACTTTTGGTTACTTTCTGTAGGAAATATTATATTGCTACATGTATGCAAAAATTCTTATAATTAGTGCTTCACTTAAATGTTGACAAGTTTCTTACTCCTTGATACAGGTCCTAATTTGGATTGTAAATAAATATTTGACATATTATATGTTTCTGAATAAATGTAGTCAAAGAACTTGAAATTGGTTACACAGCTACTTTTGCATCTATGTACTATTTCTGAACCAAAAAATATGTAGTACTGTAGCTTCGGAGGCGAAGGCATCAACAATGTATTAGTTTGTGATTAGGTCTAGTTTATGGTGAACCACATGTGATAGAATAATCATATTTGGTATGCAGTTGTATAAGCATTGGCACATCTCATTTCCATGGAGATTATTTGGCCCTGCCTTCTCAGTCATGGTCTATTGACTTCGAAACTTTTGCTCATACATGTATTAGTTTGTGATTAGGTCAGTTTATGGGGAACCACAAGTGGTAAGTCAATGATATTTGGTATGCAGTTGTATAAGCATTGGTATATCTCATTTCCATGGAGATAATTTGGCTCCGCCCCCTTAGTCATGGTTTATTGACTTTGAAATTTTTTCTAAGTTATCATGTATTAGTTTGTGATTAGGTCAGTTCAAGGGGAACCATTAGTGGTTGGGCAATGTTAATTGGTATTCAGTTGTATAAGCATTGGCACATCTCATTTCCATGGAGAATATTTGGCCTTGCCCCCTCAGTCACAGTCTAATGACTTTGAAACTTATCTTAGTTTACATGTATTAGTTTGTGATTAGATCAGTTTAAGATAAACTGCTTATGTTTAGTCAATAATATTTGGTATGCAAATTTATTGGCATTTGCAAGTATTGTTTCCATGGAGATTATATAGCCCCACCCCCTCATCATGGTTCATTGACTGTGAAACTTTTACATAGTTTACACATTAATGTTTGTAATTAGGTTTGGGAACGACTTATACATGTACCGTACCTAAATGTTACAATAATTTTTTAAGTAAAGAAAGTTATGATACTAAATATCAAAAGTAAATGTCCAGTACTACAGATTTTAAATACAGAAACATTACCTATGCAAAAGTAGCAGTTTATATGAATTCAAGAATTGAATCTACATGTATATTCAATTAAAGATTTCTTGCTGTTGTGCAATACACTGGGCTGTTGCGCAATAATTGGTTAATCTGTTGTCAGACTGCAAACAATTAATAATTTCTCAATGTCACATGTATATCAGAAATTTATAAAAAGAAAACTAAAAGGAGGTTTTCTTAATAGCTATAAATCGGTCATCAAAGTTTAACGAAATTTTAAGGATACATGTATTTCCAAAAACTTGAAAGTCACCCCTTTTCTTATGACATGTATGAAGAAAATCTTATAAATCAGAAACTGACAAACTTAAATTTATAAAAATCAAATGGGAGCTTACAACAAAAAATATGAACAATTTAACTAAGTTTCATGATATTCAGCATTTTTATGTCCCACTCAACGAAGTTTTGGGGGTATAATGTTTTTGACCTGTCTGTCTGACGTCAAGTCCTGTTTCTTGTCATCACAACTGTTCTCAAACCACACAACAGAATTTCATGAAATCTTTTTAGATAATAAGGACATACAATGTAGATGTGCATATCGACAGGAAATTAAGATTCAATTTTTTTTTAGGAGTTAAGCCCCTTTGAACTTATTTGCTTTAATGTACTACTTCAACAGTTTGTTATTGCAACTCTCCTGAATCCACACAACAGAATTTCATGAAACTTTGTAGATAATAAGGACATACTATGTAGATGTGCATATCAACAGGAAATTACAATTCATTTTTTTTTTTCTAGGAGTTATGCCCCTTTGAACTTATTTGCTTTATTACTACTTCAACAGTTTGTCATTGCAACTCCTCTGAATCCACACAACAGAATTTCATGAAACTTAGTAGATAATAAGGACATACTATGTAGATGTGCATATTGAAAGGAAATTATGATTCAATTGAAGTTTATCAATTGCCAAGGTACATTGAAAGGTTGTTCTTTTATTAAAATTTGCACATACATGTATATAGGATTTTTTTATAAGCTTAAACTTGATCTTCTTTCTGTTGTTAGCTTACATTTTGTTTCAATTTACTTAAAAGTAAAAGTATATAGGAAAGGTATAAATTAGTGAGCATCGGTTCATACTACATATAGTTTTTGTCTGGACTTCTTGATTAATTTATATATATATATATACAATTTTAGCTTGTTACCAAATGAAAGGAAAGGACATTATTGGCAAGGATTGATATTACTGGTGAACATGTATGTCATGTAGGTGTGAATGCCCTGCAAAACAGACCTGATATCAAAGTAAGTTCATCTGTAGAATTGCAGTTAATTTAAATAATTTTATGTTATCTACCTAAAACTGTTTCAAGTTTAATTGTACATGTACAGTGTTACTTATTTTTCTCACTTTCTGATTCAATGCATGCATTAAGCCTTACTCTGCTCGCCTCCTTCTGCTCCATACACACACACTTGAGATGTCAGAAATTCAGACTATCATAGCATTTACATTACAAACTTACCTAGTCAGACTGGCCAATATTATGTTTTGATAAGTTAACGTTGTTATTTAGAAAACATAAAATATTTGCCACTGGACATTCAAATAAGCAAAAAAAAAAAACCGACCAGTTAATGATTTTGCATTAACAGAATGAATTTGCAAACATATAACAATTAGCTTATGTAATTCATGGAAGTTAGATTTATATTCTTTATGAATATTTTATTTCAGTTACCATCACAGTGAACATGGTGAAGAATAACCAATACCATGAATACAGGACACAGAAGACTACCTCACAAACTTGGGAATTTTACAAAAAATAGAACGTTTAAATTTACAAAGAAGACATTTATTTTGACATTCATAGACTTGGAAAGTAGAGAAATTATAATGTGAATATAAATCCTTGGAAATAAAATTTTGAACTTTGAAGAAGATTGAAGATTATGTTTGTTCTAAGAAAGTTTGAAGAAAAAGGATACATTCAAAACTGTAAAAAGGAAACATTACAGTATTCTCAATTTATACTCTTGAGATCAATTACTCTTGATATATAATTAAAAGGACTTATAAAAGTAAGGACATTTGGTTAAATTGCCAATGAGAAAAATATCCACCAGAGTTCACATGATGTGATAGTGAGCTATTATAGGTATCCATATGTCCTCCAACAATGAAAAAAATGAACTATATAGTGTGTTGTGAAAGGGTTTGGACATGACAAATAGAGAAAACTAAGAGCCTTATTTTATCAAGTTAATACATGAAAGCAAAATATGAACCAAAGACCACCACTGAAATTCTTCTGATTATTGTTGATTTACTCTTGAAATATCATGTAAAATGTTTAAAAAGATACCATCAATATTCAACTTGTTAAACAACAAGTCACTGTATGACAGAAAGTTCTTTGACAAAATCCTTGTATGTGTATTGCATCAGAATATTTTTTTTAGATAGAACACTAGGAGACTATATACATGATATAAGGAAATGCAAATAAAAAGTATCATCACCTTAAAAAAAAGTATAACATTTTATCATTGACAGTTCCATCAAAAGTTTCAGCAATACAATGCAACTGTTACATAAAAATCAAACTATACTATACACTATAATAAGTGTGTTATATATACTACAATAAGTGTGTTATATACTATAATATATATATATTATAATGCATAATTATAATAGACGTTATACGTCCGTGGTACAAAACATCCGTATTACGTCCGTGGTACTAAACGTCCGTAATACGGACGTGGTACTAAATATCCGTATTACGGACGTTTTACGGACGTTTTACGGATGGGAAGCAACGGACGTTTTACGTCCGTGGTACTATTCGTCCGTAGACGTGCCGTATAATACGGACGTTTTACGGATTTTTTACGGACGTAAAACGTCCGTAGCTATTTTACCTGTGTATCATGAACGGAATCTCGAGAAACGATGAAAAGGATAACGATCAAAATGTATGTGGATTGAGAAAAACTACGTACTTGGAAAAATACGGGGTCAAGCATTTTCCTTATCGTGGGAGACGCAGATACACACCATCAGTTGATCGATCTGAAGACGGAGGGATATTTATCTCAAATGACGTTTTCGGGCTGACAATCAGACAGTTTGAACGGATGTATAAAGCGTGTTTAGACAGAAGGAAAGCAAACGAGCAGTATATACTTAACATAAGATATCCCGACAAAACATCCGACGAATATATGGAATACTTAGAGAACAGTAAAAATGGCCAAGGTAATAACATTTTTATAATTGTGACTTTATATACAACGGTCGTTGTTTATAAGAATTTTGTTTCACACACATTAAGAAACAAGACAAAAGTTAAAATGCCACATGTAAGAATGGCAGTGAGATAAATTCGTCACACAGTGTGCTAATGAACGTATACGATATATATGTGGTCAGTAAATTCCATATGAGGTTCGAGTTCGGCTCTAACCAAATACATCGTAATATGATACTAGTACATTGTGTTACTATCAGGAGTGGGACATTTAAAGACGTATCGTATCGTTTCTGATACTTTGACGTTTCTAAAGATATCTATGTGTTATTGTTTAATTTTGCATGATAGTTTTTAATTGATGAATACTCGTTTATATCTAAACACTCTACATTTAAACCATCAGCACTTTCATAAGTTTTGAATTAAAGATGTATGAGTCCTTCTGTAGCCATGTTCATTACAAAATTTTCGAAGTGCAGTAAAATCGAAACAGTAAAGATATAATAGAGATTTGCCATATATTGCATATATACAGGGGAAACTTCGTTATGAAAATTGAGACTTTGTGGTTAATATAGTTTTAATCTACAGAGTTGATGATAAAGAGATTTTTATTAAAAAAAAAATAGTTTACTCACTTTGATGTGCTTGCCTAACTTTTATTGTTTAAAAAAAGTCATTAACAACTGTTCAAAAACAAAACTCGTATCAAATCACCAAGGTTAAGCTCACCCTATAAGGTGAACTTTGCTTCATATTTGAAAAGGGATTGCCAGCTAATTTCCAAACTTATTATTATCGGTATCAGTAATTAATTCGACTCATATGATGTGGATGATTCAAATCCCTTTTATTAGCAAATTTAAAGTATGTGGCTGTATAATATTGTTATCATTAACTGTATAACTTCCAGCCTGGGTAGTTTTCATGATTTAGATATCAAGGTTTGTTTTATTCACTATGTCTCATACAATTGATGGTATAGTACCGTTGTTGTAGAAAATATTTTTGTCATTGAAATCACCGTTGCATAATTGTCATCTCAGGCAAAATTTCGCCCGCAAAATGAGTCAAAAGGAACAGTTTTATTTCATACATAGACATATGCACTATATTCACACCCTGTAAAAAAACCCGACATTTTAAATGAGACAATTATCTACCAAAGTTTACAAAATAAACTAAATTTAAACATAATATGCAACCATACGGCCCTGAACAATGAGAAACACCTATACCGTATATTCGTATTTAATGCTTTGCATGAAAAATATAAAACAATTCAAACGAGAAAACTAACGGCCTAGTTTATAACTAAACTGTGTTTATCTTTGCTCACGTAAGCTTTCCAATGATATACTATCACTCGAATAAAAAAAAACCAGTGAACATCTTAAATCCCAGTTATCCAAACGAAACGACGAACCAACAATGTAGAAATCCTTTTTCATATCTTGATCTTTCCTAGATATCAACACCGACAGGAAGGACTTACGACATTCGATATTACGTAATGATATAGGTGGCAAGTTCCCATTTCTAATCAGTAGCATATTAGGTAAAACTATTAAACCTTAAGGCGTTACTATTATTAACTTACCTCAGATACTACGTTACTATTGTTAATATTCACACTCTCCGAATATTTTTAACAAGTATTTGCTCCTGAAAAAAAATAGAAAAAAAATTAAATTATATTTTATAGATTACGTGTCCTGGACAGCAGATGATTTGAAGGAAATATACTTATATAAGAACTTAGTGAAAACAGTTGGTACTGAAATAGACATACGTAATAGACAACAACTGTTTAACATACAAGATATGATAGCTAATGCACAAGATCAAAAATCATTAACACAAATATCAAGTGGCAGTTTAGCAGAAGGTATTGATTTACCAGGTAGCGACATTGATATCATGTACGTCATGAAAGAAATAGACGTAATACAGGATGTAAGGAAAATCAAACATCCGGTACAACGTACAACATTTTTAATTGAGACACATACTGACCATCCTGGATTTGGTAGACTCCGATTGATAGCAGGAGGGGACGGGAAAAATGACATTTTAACATATAAATACTTTGAATGTACTAGTAAAGGTTTATATTTATCAGTGAAAGAATTTGTTGGTAATATAAATAAGCATATGAAACAGAACCATCTATCAGTACATGGCCCGTGTTTATCAAATCAAGGACAGGACGTGGATAATGCATTCTGCCTTCGAAGTAGACATTTATCTTACAGTACAATATCATGGGCATCGCGTTATCGACAGCAATGGCCACTTAATTCCACAATTGACAAGATTAAGCAATACGGATGTTTGCTAGTACCTATTGGACCAAGAACCATCCCAGATTGTAATGTATTATGGAGATTATCTTTCTCTGTGGCAGAGAAACTACTTATTCATTCGTTTAATTTCACTCAACTGTTATGTTACTGTCTCCTCAAACTAACGTTAAAGCATATTGTTAACAGAAACAGACATGCCGAAGGTTTATTGTGTTCTTACTTTCTGAAGACGGCTTTATTCTGGGTCTCAGAGGAGGTGGATATTAACACGTTTCAAACATCGAAATTATTTGTTTGTTTTTCTCACTGCCTAGATAAATTGAAATTATGGGTACAGAACTGTTACTGTCCAAATTATTTTGTACCTGAACACAACATGTTTTTAGGAAAGGTCAATTCAGATAATAATACAATACTGCTTAATGTTTTGGATGCCATAACATGCGATGGAATTGATGGATTAGCAAACAAAATATTTCCGAACGACAATGAAAAGTGTCATTTATTAAGAATGAAAAGGGAATATTCGTTCATTAGGTTAGACTTTCTCTTCTACAAAACTGTTTTTTTGTGTAGTGTATTAAACAAATCAAGATGTTTAAAGGCACTTATGTTGATTGAATCTTTAATAAAGTCCAACCATTCTACATTTATTACAGATGTGTGTAAACTTCATTATGCTCACATAAGTCAAAACATCGCACAATTACTACCACTACCAATAACAACGACGGTAACTAAAAACATACACAAACGTGATCACAGATATTTACTACCACCACCGATAACAAATACTGAAACATACAATATACGCCAACTTTATCATAGAATTTTACAAGACAGTACAAAGGCAGATGCTGTATCTGGTTGGTTGTTATATGCATCGTATTATTATGTAACGGGACAGTACAATGTTACACTGAGACTAACGGATTATGTTTTGTCAAGATGTTCACCTGATATGTTGATATTAAGCTTGTCAAACTACAATGAAAAGTGTATACTTAGTTACAGAAATAGTGTAAATTCTACAACGACACTGAAAGACAAGATGCGAATAGCAACTGTAAATAATGTTCATTACTTACAGAACTCATCATTAATACCAAGGGAACTACAGCTGGAAGTGAATGAAGGGGGCAAGTTTACATGTATGCCACCGACTGTTATGTCTCACTGTCTTAGATTTCTATGTTATCATCATCTTGGTAACATACCAAACAGGCAACAAGCTTTAAATGATTTATACTTAACAATGCAAAATAAGAATAACTTTGTTTATTCAGATACGTTTTCTAATTCATTAACAATTCTTGGAGTATGCTTTGAGATATCCGGTGATAAGGATACTGCCTTTCAGTGTTATGATGATGCTTTACAATGTAATGATGTAACATGTTCCTCTGCAGCAGCGAGAAAATCCAAACTTTTAGAAAGTTGATATAGTTTGTCAGCTTCAACAGTTATTGAAGCATGCTATTTCATATGAGTAAATAAAGGTACTGGTATTCCAAGATAATATGTTTATTCCGATTCATTTAAAATTCCGACTGATAAGGTGATTGAAGGCATTTTAATAAACACTCTGCACTCATCAGTTGTACTGAAACTTTATAAAAGAATATAACTGAAGGTAGTAAACAGAGACATCTATTTAAAGCGAAGTATACGTGATTAACTACTCCATATAGTATTTTTTTTATATTTTACATGTGGATTCTGCTTGTAAAAAACATAAGAAAATCGAATTGAAAAGGGGGTAACCCATTGGTGCAAAAGTCCTTTGCAATCATGGTAGTGTTCAATCTATGTCCTCTGTAAGTTGGATTTTTAGAAGAAAATAAAAAAAAATGTTCGGCGACATAATCGATGTCTATTGCCTTTTAGTATCGTAATACAAATCGTGAGTGTGTTACACATTTTCTTGAGTATTGCAATTGATAAATGTAATCGATTGATACAGAAATATCTGTTGTGCGAGTATCTAGTTGTTAAAAATTGCCCTATAAAGTACAACAATTATATATATAATATAACATCTACACACGCTTAAAAAACACGTGTCTCATGTCTATCTCTAGATTCACCTTCCGTGACAAGGTAACACTACGACTATTGAAGTTATATTTCAATATAGCGGATGTGGTCGAGTGGTCTAGAGCGCTGGAGATGAGGCTAAGCGATTGGTGCTGTAGTGTATCAAAGGTGTGAGTTCGAATCCCGCTGAGGGACGGACAAAAATTTGTCGGTATAAAAACTAACTCTAACACTGTTTGGTGTAATTTTCAGACTTATATATATATATATATATATATATATATATATATATATATATATATACAAGTCTAAACAAGTGACAAACCATACAATATACATGTCCACTGGATCTAAGAGTGATATAGATACAAGGTTAATGCAAATATTTTCTTGTCTTGAAATACGTCGTGCTATAGATAATTTTCAGACTTATATATATATATATATATATATATATATATACAACTCGTCTAAACATCAACCCAACAATGTTAGATCTGTAAATTTGCTTTCGCAAATTTTTTGTTCTTCCCTCGCCGGGATTCGAACCCATGCTACTGTGATATCGTGACACCAAATCGCCTGCACTGCAGCCGTCCCGCTAGACCACACGACCACCTGGGCTCTCAAAAAAGAGCTTTCGGTGGGCATGTGTTACCTTTCCACGTCAGTTTTAATCTAGCGGCGTACTACAGTACATGATATATAAGGCATGAAGATGTTATTGTTACAGATCAGCTAAATTATCTATAGTAAAGGATCCTACAAATTAATGTAATATACAGTCACAGAAAATATTTATATTCATAAGTACGTCTGAGTCAGTGACAACTCTACAACAGATGTATCCATCGGATCGCCATCATTGATGGTGATACTTGGCTGTGTACATAATGTATATACAACTTGTCTAAACATCAACCCAACAATGTTAGATCTGTAAATTTGCTTTCGCAAATTTTTTGTTCTTCCCTCGCCGGGATTCGAACCCATGCTACTGTGATATCGTGACACCAAATCGCCTGCACTGCAGCCGTCCCGCTAGACCACACGACCACCTGGGCTCTCAAAAAGAGCTTTCGGTGGGCATGTGTTACCTTTCCACGTCAGTTTTAATCTAGCGGCGTACTACAGTACATGATATATAAGGCATGAAGATGTTATTGTTACAGATCAGCTAAATTATCTATAGTAAAGGATCCTACAAATTAATGTAATATACAGTCACAGAAAATAATTATATTCATAAGTACGTCTGAGTCAGTGACAACTCTACAACAGATGTATCCATCGGATCGCCATCATTGATGGTGATACTTGGCTGTGTACATAATGTATATACAACTTGTCTAAACATCAACCCAACAATGTTAGATCTGTAAATTTGCTTTCGCAAATTTTTTGTTCTTCCCTCGCCGGGATTCGAACCCATGCTACTGTGATATCGTGACACCAAATCGCCTGCACTGCAGCCGTCCCGCTAGACCACACGACCACCTGGGCTCTCAAAAAGAGCTTTCGGTGGGCATGTGTTACCTTTCCACGTCAGTTTTAATCTAGCGGCGTACTAGCATGGGTTCAAATCCCGGCGAGGGAAGAACAAAAAATTTGCGAAAGCAAATTTACAGATCTAACATTGTTGGGTTGATGTTTAGACAAGTTGTATATACATTATGTACACAGCCAAGTATCACCATCAATGATGGCGATCCGATGGATAGATCTGTTGTAGAGTTTTCACTGACTCAGACGTACTTATGAATATAATTATTTTCTGTGACTGTATATTACATTAATTTGTAGGATCCTTTACTATAGATAATTTAGCTGATCTGTAACAATAACATCTTCATGCCTTATATATCATGTACTGTAGTACGCCGCTAGATTAAAACTGACGTGGAAAGGTAACACATGCCCACCGAAAGCTCTTTTTTGAGAGCCCAGGTGGTCGTGTGGTCTAGCGGGACGGCTGCAGTGCAGGCGATTTGGTGTCACGATATCACAGTAGCATGGGTTCGAATCCCGGCGAGGGAAGAACAAAAAATTTGCGAAAGCAAATTTACAGATCTAACATTGTTGGGTTGATGTTTAGACAAGTTGTATATACATTTTGTACACAGCCAAGTATCACCATCAATGATGGCGATCCGATGGATACATCTGTTGTAGAGTTGTCACTGACTCAGACGTACTTATGAATATAATTATTTTCTGTGACTGTATATTACATTAATTTGTAGGATCCTTTACTATAGATAATTTAGCTGATCTGTAACAATAACATCTTCATGCCTTATATATCATGTACTGTAGTACGCCGCTAGATTAAAACTGACGTGGAAAGGTAACACATGCCCACCGAAAGCTCTTTTTTGAGAGCCCAGGTGGTCGTGTGGTCTAGCGGGACGGCTGCAGTGCAGGCGATTTGGTGTCACGATATCACAGTAGCATGGGTTCGAATCCCGGCGAGGGAAGAACAAAAAATTTGCGAAAGCAAATTTACAGATCTAACATTGTTGGGTTGATGTTTAGACAAGTTGTATATACATTATGTACACAGCCAAGTATCACCATCAATGATGGCGATCCGATGGATACATCTGTTGTAGAGTTGTCACTGACTCAGACGTACTTATGAATATAATTATTTTCTGTGACTGTATATTACATTAATTTGTAGGATCCTTTACTATAGATAATTTAGCTGATCTGTAACAATAACATCTTCATGCCTTATATATCATGTACTGTAGTACGCCGCTAGATTAAAACTGACGTGGAAAGGTAACACATGCCCACCGAAAGCTCTTTTTTGAGAGCCCAGGTGGTCGTGTGGTCTAGCGGGACGGCTGCAGTGCAGGCGATTTGGTGTCACGATATCACAGTAGCATGGGTTCGAATCCCGGCGAGGGAAGAACAAAAAATTTGCGAAAGCAATTTACAGATCTAACATTGTTGGGTTGATGTTTAGACAAGTTGTATATACATTATGTACACAGCCAAGTATCACCATCAATGATGGCGATCCGATGGATACATCTGTTGTAGAGTTGTCACTGACTCAGACGTACTTATATATATATATATATATATATAAAATTGTTATATACGTATACGAGTCTAAATTGAAAACTAGTGATGTTCTTTAACCCTGCTGACTGCCATCGGCGATTGCCAAATAAAATTGATCACAAGATGGAACAAAATGGATCTTAATATAAATTTAATACTAAACAGAACTTTTTTTTTACTTGTGGCCACGATGTTATGCCACAAACACAAGGTGTCATTATGTTTTAGTACATCAGATCCGGATTTCGACAATAAATGTCTCTTCAGTGATGTTAGGGATCGAAATGGTATTTGGAAGGCCATATAAAACGTACCCTCATTTTTAGAAAAAGTACCCTCATTTTTAGATCCTGACTCTTGAATTTTAAGAGTCAATATAGGATGAACGGATCATATAAACCGGAGGGAAAATATGATACAAGCCCAAACGAAAAAATATAATCGAGTCTAAATTGAAAACTATGTTCAAACCTATGATTGCGTTGGATAACAACCGCAATTTTTTTTACGTGTGAATGTAAAACAAATTTCGTTGAAGAAGGGTCTAAAAACAGCACAAACAACAATTTCCAAAAGACCAAAAAAGTGAAAAAGTAAATTTAAACAAAACGCATTTGACTAACAGGTCGAACAACTGATGTTCTTTAACCCTGCTGACTGCCATTGGCGATTGCCAAATAAAATTGATCACAAGATGTAATAAAATGGATCTTAATATAAATTTAATACTAAACAGAATTTTTTTTTACTTGTGGATATATGTATTTATCTAACATTGTTGGGTTGATGTTTAGACGAGTTGTATATACATTATGTACGCATCCATGTATCACCATCATTGGTGGCGATCCGATGGATTATTCTGTTGTAGAGTTGTCACTGACTCAGACGTACTTATACATATAATTATTTTCAGTGACTGTATCTTACATTAATTTGTAGGATCCTTTACTATAGATAATTGAGCAGATCTGTAACAATAACATCTCCATGCCTTATAGATCATGTACTGAAGTACGACGCTAAATTAAAACTGACGAGGAAAGGTAACACATGGCCACCGAAAGCTTTATTATTGTAGAGCCCAGGTGGTCGTATGGTCTAGCGGGACGGCTGCAGTGCAGGCGATTTGGTGTCACGATATCACAGTAGCATGGGTTGGAATCCCGGCGAGGGAAAAACAAAAAAATTGCGAAAGCAAATTTACAAATCTAACACTGTTGGGTTAATGTTTAGACGAGTTGTATATATATATATTTATATACAACTCGTCTAAACATTAACCGAACAGTGTTAGATTAAATATATATATATATAGGTTAATTCCTGTCTGTTAATCGTCAAATAAACTAGGGGATTGACTTGGAAAATCGTATATTCTTCATTGTTTGGAAATATTCTCCCTTTATTTGGTGATACATGTTTTCTCCAATTGCAGTTTGTTATTTATAGTGATTTATTTATAGATCTGATCACATGTGAATTTCTGATGTTTTTTTTGCTAATTTCTCTGTCATATTCTATCTAGGTAGGTTTCAAATACGAATAATTTCATTAATGTCAGCCACTTTGCTTACAATGCATTCGTATATATTTTTGTCTGTGTGTATATGTATCTACTTTGCATTTGAAATATCTTCAATAAACGACATTTGGGCTATTTTTTTTGTGTTTATAGGTAAAACTTAAGTTTTCCTTATAGAGGAAACATTAAATGACACTTTTTGGCTATATCCGATGAGAATATTACTTTTTACTAATAGTGACAATAAGGGGTCACGGGCTTTACTTTCTTGAAAAAAAATTTAAAAAGTTTATTGATTGTATATTGAATGATATTTGGTAGAAGTTTTTTTAATACCAAATATATTTTTGCCACATGACAAGAAAGGAAGTTTATACAAAAATACCGGATCTACCTTAACTGTTGCAGATAGTTGTCTCATTTGGAAGCATACCATATCTTCTTATTTTCATAGTGTATCAATATATAAAACAATTATTTGCATTCGACTCAGACACAAAATGAATGGCCCTATACACAAGGTAAACTCGTAAAGGCCTATAGCATTACATTAGTTGATAGGTTTTGCTTATCTTCTTATTTTATTCAGCTAGCGGATTTATCGTCGTGCGCTTCCTTCGATATAATTCACGCTTTGAATAAATAGAATTAGTGCAAGTTGATATGAAACGGCAAAATGTGACTGAATTATAACGGACAGAATTAATCTTTCCTAAGGCTGACTCGTTCTGTTATTATTGCATTCGTTAAGATCAAACACACCAAGATGGCAAACAACGAACATAAAGATGTCAACAGAAAAAAAAAACAGAAAGAGAAACAACATGTAGATATATAATAACATCATTTTACATATTGATATGAAACGGCAAAAGGTAACTAATTAATAACGGACAGAAGCAAGAAAATATTATTATTTAGATTTCTGTAGATTATTTTCTTTCTAGTAAATGATTATTAAAAAACAAAGAAATGCTCTTTTTTGTTGCAAGAGTCTAACAGTAGTAAGGATTGATTTTTTTTAACATTATCATACAAATTTGAAGCAGTCCGTATTACTACAATGTTTTTTTCAATCGTTTTGTTAGTCATAACGTCTAACGTTTTTTAAGTATTAAGTATTAAGCTATCAAAGAATCCGAAATGACATGTTAAACTACACAGGCAGGAAACCTAACAATCTAATGACGAAAACGTCAATGAGACAACTAGCTACCAAAGTTTATATGCAGAGGATGTCAACAATCATTGGCAGTCGTACGGCCTTTAACAAATCGTATAGTCGACTATAAAAGACCACCACGTGAAAATGTGAAAAAATTCAAATGAAAAATGTATCGGCCTTATTTATAACAAAACAATTTACAAAAATTAAATATGAAACAAATGAACCAACGGCAACAATTGAATTACAGGCCCTTGACTTGTGACTGGCATATGAAGAATGTGGCGGAGTTTAACATGTTTGTGAGTGCTCAACCCTAACTCAAACCTGGGATCGCCGTGTCACAGCACAACAAAGTCCATAAAACATCAGTTGTAGCTGGATAACTCAATAGATCGGTGTTACTGGTCAATATAAATTAATTAAAATACGGCAAAGATCTCGAAGAAAGAGCTGATCCTGCTCAACATGAGTCACCTGTCGGGGGATCGTGTTATTCGTGAAATTACAAACCCATAATTTAGTCGAATGCGGAAGGAATTATGATTACGACAATTGTTTCCCTGTATAGTAGGGTGTCCAATCAACAAATTTGATCGATTTGCCTTAACAGAATAACACACGGCTATATTTTATTTGGCCTTTTAAATTTTTGGTATCTATGATGAGTTTATTTATATCATTGAAAATAAGAGAACAAACCTCATCGAAATACCGTGGTCGTCCTTGTCTGGCGTGGTCACGTTTTTTTTTAAAATCAGGGTCAAAGGTCAAAGCAAAAATTTCAGAAAAATGCAGTCACATTTAGATAGCTTGTTTCTGCTACATATATGCGTTTGGAGCAATATAAAAACAACGAATTTATAGAAACATTTCTTTTGTATCTACATTTAGAACTTATTTTATATTTTTATCGTCAAAAATGACTTTCGATAGATTTTTTTGCATATAGGGTGCACATTTGAAATTTCTAACAGCTGTTAAATAACTGTGGCCTTGACCTATATTTCAATTCTTTTAATTCGATTTTTTTTTGTATTAAATTCATTACAAGTAAGATGTAAAGATGTTTTTTAGATCTTAACTTTAATAATTTGTCGATAACTAAATCTGATTTTTACGTCTTTTGATAGTGAGGTGTTCGTCAATTTCTAGGTAAATGTCAAATTTTTGTAATTGGGTGTGAATATATATAAATGATTTGTTTCTAACAATGGTCATTTAATCCAAATTAAATCTGTCTGGAAAACTAAACAGAGTTGAAAACTGCAGAGATTTGTTAAGCATGTAATCTCCATGGAATGGTCAGTTTTTAACAAACACCCACTTTGAAAATAAAGTCTACATCCAACAAAATCGATATCGGTGTCAACATTTTATTTAAGTACAACTTCTATCTTCAGATGCAAATATTATGTTTCATAAATGACGAAGTCGTCGAAATGTAATCTCCGTTGACGTTTTGATAAAGAGTGATTTCTATCACGTCCGTACTTTTATCGAGTATGGCATGCCAAATTAACATATACAATGTAAGATAATTATTACGGATCGATGGCGGATATATAACTTACAGATCAATAACATACATTGTAATTGAGACGACATAAGAATACACCGTGTAACAATTTTTATTAATTAATTGTCTGAGCGTAACAGGTTCAAACTTTTCTCATGTCAAGTATTTCTTTATTTGAAACAAAGATAAATTCTGCACATTTTTTTAAAAAGTGCAAATTTAACAAAGACTAATAGGGGAAAACAATGGTGGTATCACACCTAATATGGGAAGCTGTACATGCACCTTTGACCTTGTGAGAAATCTCATGTGTTAAAATTTCTTGCTATTTAAGTGATATATTACAAAAAATGAAATATCCTGAGTAGATTGAGTATCCAAAACACATGTTATGAGAAAGTTTTATTGAAATAGGACTCTACCATGAATATTCAATTGAAAGAACAAGCCATACTAAGTGATTGTTTAGTGAGCTTTTTCTCCGTATTTGATTTTGCTATGATAGCACATTTTCCTAGGACATTCTTATAAAATTATATAGTTTTAAGTAAATGAATCTTTTTTCAAATGCTGTAACAACAAATTTTCCAAGTCTTTTATGTCCTTCTCTGGAATGCCGCGTAAATTTTATTTTAAGGTAAGAACTCATTTTTGATTTTAAACATATTTTATTCATTAAGATATGAAAAGGATTGAGCAACAGGCACAGCCCATAAAAGCTCTCTCCATATTACATGTTCAAGGTATAATTCAATTATAACAACTGTATTAAAATAATGCAATATACATGTAGTGGAACATGCATGCTACTTATGAGCACACACGAGCAAATATATGTTTACAGTGTTACTTACTAAATGCAAAGTATATTTAAGTATATAGGCAATTACTCATCATGTATTTAAGAACCTTGAAACATGTAAATATCCTTTATAAGTCATTAGAAATATATATATATGGCTTGAAAGAGACACTAAGCTTGCTTAGTGGATTAAATGAATTAATGTTTAAGTGGAGGAAAAAAAAAATAAAAAATAAAACTAAATGAAACAAAAAATAAGTTAGTTTCAAACAAAACGTTGAGTGTCACTGATATATTTATGAACAGATTTAAAAATAGCAATATTCATATCATATGAAAATAATCTGTTTCCAAAAAGTAATAATTCAATATTTATATCAACATTATCAGCAATGGAGTTAATGGAATCAAGAAGGATCTGTCTTACATCATTGTACTTAGGGCAAATGAAAAAGAAATGTTTGTTATCCTCAACAGGGTGATTACAGTTTGCACAAAAAGTGTTCTCGGATAAGAATTGATTAAACAGATGAGATTTTAGGTTGCTAGCATTATTTCTGAGTTGACAATGACTTATATTAAGTTTCCTTATCCCATAGTTGAAGGGTTTAAATATATCATCAGTCCTATAAAACTGTTCCAGTCCACTTCTAAATATACCCAAACTTGGGGATTTTTGTAAACTCAAAGGAAGACTGTTCCAAAGTCTTATAGTGGAAGGAATGAAACTATTGAAATAAGAGCTAGTTCTAGCAAGAGGCGGATGAAAAGTGTTATTTTCATTCCTCAAAGTATAAGGGGTTTGTCTGGGAAGATATGGCTGAACTAACTCATATAAGTATGCAGGTGTCATCCCATTTAATATTTTATAGAATAGTACAAGCTTATGTTTGTTACGTCTATTCTCCAGAGTTTCTAAACCTAATTCAATATAAAGTTTTTGTCTGGAGGAATTACGTCGTAAACCTGTAATTATTCTTGCGGCTTCTATCTGAATATTTTCAAGAAGCTCAGACTCGTGCTGGGAGCAATTGCCCCATACAACATCCCCATACTCTAATATAGGTCTAACAAAAGCATAATAAATACGTATAAGTGAACTCCTATCTAATAAATGCTTAACTTGACGAAGCACGGATAGACGAGAGCATGCTTTTTTATAAATAATATCAATATGTAAGAACTCATTGAAACCTCCTTGGAGACAGTAAATTTTTATATGAATTGTTCATTCTGATAAATACTTCAACTACTCATTTCTTATAACATTTCTATCATAATTGAGTGACAGTTAACCTATTCTTTTTATTTTTTGACCTGAAAAATTGTAATTTTGAGGAAATGCAGATGAGATAAATATTTGATCATTTATTGGTCCACACTATATTCTATCTTGATGCGGCTTGGTTTGGATTTGTCGAAGAACTTTTTTCTCGAATTGCTGTACATGTCATCTTTCATTATACTACATTTTTCTCAAGTTATTGAACTGATTATGAAAAAACTTGATATAAATGCTTGAAATAACTAGTATTACAAAGGAAAACAGTCACATTCAGTTTATTAAACAATAATGTCTTCTTTGGTGTAATACCATCAAATCACGGTACGTCACATCCGGTTGTATATGAATATAGGTCGTTAAAAAAATATTCCCTTGAATTTGACAGTTGTAGGTAATTAATCCTACATTTTATTGCAGTACAACATTGCTGTGTCATAAACATGTCTTAGGTATTTCAAAGCATCATAATTTTTTAATTTAGGATTTCTATCGAATATTTTGTAAACTTGAAGTTAAATGGTTACTTAACCCTGTACACATATTAAATAAGGGGAGAACTTTGATTGGTTAACTTCCAGTGATGGTTATTTTTCTTATATGCAATGACATGTTAGGTGATTTTTTTTTCTATAGTACTGGCCAGTATAAAACATAACTCATGCCAAGTATTTCTTTATGTGAAACAAAATGCAAATTTAACAAAGACTAATAGGGGAAAATCAATGGTGGTATTACACCTAATAGAGTTGTTTCTTTCCCAAATCTAGAAAAAAAACCCGGAACGGATGTTTTTATATCAAATGTAATGCCGGTAAATAATCTAAATCCGTTTTCAATATTCAAGATATGAAACTTCTATGATTAATATAAATTTGATACGGAATTCAATACGATTAAATAATAAGCAATTGCAAGTAGAAAAATTAATGTTTGGCCGTCTGAGTTTTTTTTTGTCATGTTGCACAGTATGAAATGTTAATTTTCTTTCATTAAAATGAATTACGACGTCGGCTGAAAGGGCATGATATAGTTTGTCCGTTAAATTTATTACGACACCTTGTACAACATTCTTTTCTAAAATAAAAACAGTTAAATAGATTAAACAAAACTATCCGTCACAATGATATAAATTACGGTCTGTATTAGGAGAGGGGGGTATACATTTCTGTATTCTGTAATTCTTTTGGCCATTTTTCTCTATTCAGTAAGAAATATATGCTTTTAAAGCAGGTGGTTTTACATGCCACAAAACCAGGTTCAACCCACCATTTTTATCTCAAAATGCCCTGAACCAAGTCAGGGAAATGGTCATTGTTATATTATAGTTCGTTTCTGTGTGTGTTACATTTTAATGTTGTCTTTCTGTTGTGTCATAGTTCTCTGATATTTGTTGCGTTTCCCTCAGTTTTAGTTTGTAACTCGGATTTTTGTTTTCTTTATCAATTTATGAATTTCAAACAGCGGTATACTACTGTTGCTTTTAGTTATTCTGTAACATTCTTGTGTTCAGTTCCTGCATTTGAAAATGTGCGTAAATACAATTTTGACAAGATATGTGACCGTGACTGAGAAAATGGGTCCAGATGAGATGTATACATATTTTCAGTTTTTTGCATTTTTTCAATGCTACTAATGTGCTTACCATGAATACAAAAATGTTATGATGATATCTTAACTGGTTTCGAAAATACAGCACATTCTAAAAATGAATGCATTTGGGTACATAAATTAAAAAAAAAAATTAAAAAAAATCTGACTCTTTATTTTCTTTGGCACTTTGAATGTACTAAATGTACAACCTCAAAATTGCCATGCTAAGTAAATATGTGGTTTCTATGGAAAAAAAAAATGAATTTTCAGTTTTTTAGCTTTTGTCTTATATTTCACAAAAGTCATGCTGTTTTGTGTGTTGTTTCTATGGCATTGTACTATTTCATATCATTACCCCACATCTGTTAGATAAATGAAAATGTTGTGTGTTGTCCTCCCAAGGCTACAGCTAGTAGTGCAGTGGTTGACGTTGGTACATGTATGTCATATTTTATTTATGTAAATTGTTTTTCTTCAAATTATGTCTTTAGTTTTCTCGATTGGATTAATTGATATTTTTTTATATTGGGTCCTTTTAGCCAACTTTGCAGTATGGGGTTCTGTTATTGTTGAAGATTGTACAATTGCCAATGCTTAAAAATCAACAGCATTTGAACATGCTGAAATCCGCAACATTTGACCTTTGATGGGTAGTTGGCAATAACACAGCTCTTATCTTTATATTGTTGACTATATCCATAACTTTCATATTGTTATTAAATGAGAAAAGAAGACAAAAATCTGTTTGTGTGTATTTTAATTCAGTAGATTCTGCTTTCTTGATGGACATTTGTGTTTATTGGCATCCACATCACTGGTCAAGTCAACCTCACTTTTGGCAATTGTTGGCTTTGGACAAATGACATCTTTATTAGCCTCGCTATAACAATATTCCCTGATTTGTTCGTACAAATACCACTGTCTAGCTGCATCTAATCCTTTTGATGTTAAAGTGTTTGGCATAGTAAATTCGAAATTCTAGTGTTCTTTTTTAACAAATTGATGGTTAAAGGTACAGAGTCACATGACTCTTTAAAAACAACATATCCTGCTTTCGTTGAGTCAACTATGAAGTGGTGATAAGTGTTAATATGCTTAAGTGTTTTAAAATACTGCTGAAGGTATTTCTTCTAATCATAAAATATGACCGGTGTCTCCATATCTTTAACTAACTGGGAAATATTATGACCATTTCTGATGGATTTGTTCATACTTTCTGAAATCTGCAAGATATAACAACATTTTTGCTATTACACAATCAACATGTAGTGTGCATGTAGTTTGATTTAAATGTATTTAGAAGAGACAAGAAATACAAAATGGGTGTGACATGACTTTTTTTCCCGCAATGGATATACCAGAAATGTTGACATGCATACATTTATCTATGCTATTAATAGTTATCAAAGGTACCAGGATTATAATTTAGTACGCCAGACGCGCGTTTCGTCTACATAAGACTCATCAGTGACGCTCATATCAAAATATTTATAAAGCCAAACAAGTACAAAGTTGAAGAGCATTGAGGATTCAAAATTCCAAAAAGTTGTGCCAAATACGGCTAAGGTTATCTATGCCTGGGATAAGAAAATCCTTAGTTTTTCGAAAAATTCAAAGTTTTGTAAACAGGAAATTCATAAAAATGACCATATCATTGATATTCATGTCAACACCGAAGTTTTGACTACTGGGCTGGTGATACCATGGGGGACGAAACGTCCACCAGCAGTGGCATCGACCCAGTGGTGTAAATAGTTATCAAAGGTACCAGCATTATAACTTAGTACGCCAGACGCGCGTTTCGTCTACATAAGACTCATCAGTGACGCTCATATCAAAATATTTATAAAGCCAAACAAGTACAAAGTTGAAGAGCATTGAGGATTTAAAATTCCAAAAAGTTGTGTCAAATACGGCTAAGATTATCTCTGCCTGGGATAAGAACATCCTTATTTTTTCGAAAAATTCAAAGTTTTGTAAACAGAAAATTCATAAAAATGACCACATCATTGATATTCATGTCAACACCGAAGTGTTGACTAATGGAGTGGTGATACCCTCGGGGACGAAACGTCCACAAGCAGTGGCATCAACCCAGTGGTGTAAATAGTTATCAAAGGTACCAGGATTATAAGTTAGTACGCCAGACGCGCGTTTCGTCTACATAAGACTCATCAGTGACACTCATATCAAAATATTTATAAAGCCAAACAAGTACAAAGTTGAAGAGCATTGAGGATTCAAAATTCAAAAAAGTTGTGCCAAATACGGCTAAGGTTATCTATGCTTGGGATAAGAAAATCCTTAGTTTTTCGAAAAATTCAAAGTTTTGTAAACAGGAAATTCATAAAAATGACCACATCATTGATATTCATGTCAACACCGAAGTGTTGACTACTGGACTGGTGATACCATCGGGGACGAAACATCCACCAGCAGTGGCATCGACCCAGTGGTGTAAAACGAGAAGACCTTATTTTGTGTGTCGCTTCTCTTTTTTTCCACATCAAATTATTCATCATGCCTCTGTGTCTTATAGGTACAGTGCATAGTCGCATTTGTCATTCATTCATATGAATATTCAGATTGAGTTATTTTGGGAGAAAAACGAGAAAAAAGGTGGTCGGCTAAAGTGTCCGTCATAGGGCAAAGTTTTAAGTCAGGTTATACTTCAGGTTTGTGTTTTCTGTATACCTTGAACATAAATATACTTCGAATAAAGTGTATTTTATATCTGATATCATAATTCTATGGATCATTATGTAAAAAAAACAATAAATAATAATTGCAACTAACCCATCAATGCAATTTCAAATTTAATATGATAAGAACTGACTGTCTCTATGAATACTTATAAAAACAACATTAAGAGGATTTTAAGACGGGTACTTTGTTGAACTTATGAAAGTTAATGATTTGACATTTTTTAGTTTAGAGGTGATTCATGTTTTTTTGTTCATTTAAAGAGAACTATAAAAATATATTGTTAATGCTGTAAAGTGATATTATGTTTTTTTTTATAAAATCACGACATCAGTATCATAGATTCGACCTTGAAAATGTAAATTACAGGTGTTCCATGTTTAATGACGCACTTAATAATTGTTTTGGTCACAATTTAGAACGTTAGCACGAGTGACATATTTTCATATTTACTTTAAAATATAAATTCGGTGTTCTATCAAAATAAGTTGCATCTTTGTTAAACAATTCTCAGATTAAGAATGGTCATGGTAAAACAAAATCACACGTATTTTCAATTCATGCTCTGTATCAGCATTGTATTACTCTTCCAAATAAAAAAAAAAACAAAAAAAACCAAAACAAAAATAACCCAAAAAATAAACAAAAAATCGTCTTTATCTTCAAACGGAACGCTCAAATCATCAAAAAGAAAACAACGATACAATGTATATATCGAAAAGGGACATTACTGCTTTTATCCTGTGGTTACATGTAGTAGCGACTTTTATGTTACTCATTTGTTCGTTCACAGAAATGAGTGTTCTTGTGTTTGTCATGTAATGTTGTCATTTTAGCGATGTTTTTTTAATATTGCTATATACGCAGTTTATTTAGCTAACCATTAATCCTAATTCAACTCACCATGTTTTTCTTTAAATGTCTTGTCGTTTGCACTTTTTTTTTGTTGCACTTCAGTGTTTCTGTTATTCCTTTATTTTTTCTCTTGTAGTTGATGTGTTTCCCTCGGTTTTAGATTGTCATCCGAATTTGTTTTCTCTCAACCGATTTATGATTTGTGAACAGTAGTATACTACTGTTGCCTTTATCTAATAATAAATATTCCTTTACACCTTGTGTAAAAATTTACAACTATGTAAAAATGCTTCCCTTCTTAGAGACTATGAAGACAATTTTAATCAAACGTAAAAGGTGATTTGCTGTATTCACTGCATGCGCTGCTTATTCATGTCATCATAGATCACTTTTCGAAATAAAATACCCAACATATTTGAAACAGTTGCCTAAATGTTTTCATCTTGGAACGTAGCATGATATATTTATTATTAATTCAAAAGTCATAAATCAAATACCTTATGCTTTAATGTTTCTTTGATAATGTACACCAAGCATGTTAACGACCGCCATAGGAGAGCTAAAAGTGCGAGACTAAACCCACTTTGATAGTTGTCTCACCGTGAATCGTACCACATCTCTTTGTGTACCTACTGGAATTATTAAATTTAAAAACTGAGATAGTTTTTTCTTTTTTGTTGGTGACAATGCATTTACAGAGCATGAATTGCAAATACGTGTGTTTATTTTTACCCATTACTAGTCTGAATATGAGAAGGTTATTTAGGCTAAGTGTTTCATTTAACAAAGATGTAATTTAACAGAACATGGGATTTCTATTTTAAGTTAAATGTGAAAATATGTCAGCTATGCTAATGTTCTAAATTCTGATCGTTATATTTATGAAATGCGTCATTTCATACAACATACTGCAAACTATTTACCAAGGACGAATATATTATACTGATGGCGTGATTATATACAAAAACATAATATCACTTTACAACATTAACAATACAGTATATTAATAGTTTTTCTAAATGGACAAAAACATTAATCACCATCAACCTAAAAATGTCAAATCATTAACTTTTATAAGTTTAGCAAAATACAAAACTGCAAATCGTCTTCAGGTAGCTTAGATGTCTTCGTCCATCTTAAATTTTGAAATAAAAGATACCAATCGGTCCAAATTTTTTAAAGTAATTGATATAAAATACTTTTTATTCTTATTAAGAACATAATAAATATTCCTTTTTTCGACTTTGTCAGTATTAGGAGAAAACTCAGATAATGTAAATAGTTATCAAAGGTACCAGGATTATAATTTAGTACGCCAGACGCGCGTTTCGTCTTCATAAGACTCATCAGTGACGCTCATATCAAAATATTTATAAAGCCAAACAATTACAAAGTTGAAGAGCATCAACAATTCCAAAAGTTGTGCCAAATACGGCTAAGGTAACATTCATTATATAATGTGTTGTGTGAATTTAACTTTTTTATTATATAGCGAGAAAACGAGTCCGGTGACCCCATTTTGTTCATTTGCTTAACTGAAAGCATCTTAATAGAGATATATTTTCATTGTTTATCAAATCTATATGGTGTAGTTTTCTTTTTTTTCAATAAAAGTAGGTTTTCCAGGTATATTCTATACTAAATCAAAGTAATTTTGCACAACCTATATCTTGATAAAAAAAAAAACGGTGATCCATACTATTTAATAACTCGTATGTATGTATGTTGGCATTTGTTTTTGTAGAAATTCAGTTTTTCTGTTGTTCCGTTGTTTCTTTTATAATTGATATATTCCCATCAGTATTTGGTTTGTTATCCGGATTTCTTTCAGTTAAATCGATTTATGACCATTGAACAGCGGTATACTACTGTTGCCTTTTTGGTCCTCAATACTCTTAAAATTCGTTCTTTATTTGGCCTTTTCAACTTTTTTGGATTCGAGCGTCACTGATGAGTCTTTTGTAGACGAAACGCGCGTCTGGCGTATATACTAAATTTAGTCCTGGCATCTACATGATCTATGATGAGTTTATTTATACAATACGTTTTGACACAAATTATTAAAAAAGATCTACGGAATTTAATTTATACCCCCCTTTTTTTCTTAAAGTTGTATGTTTTCTGATTTTAAGTAGTTATAGAGACATTATGTTCTTATTACATGTATGTTACATTTGTAAGGGTTTTGATTTTGGTTGGTTGCATTTATTATCCTTTGAGCAAAGAGAGGTATACGATCTGTCGTTCAATATACAAGACAGTTTAATTGAGTTTTCCTCTTGTTTGAAAGAGTTTTATGATATATTATTCTCTATTAGCTCTTATTCTTGTTTTCTTTACTTCCATACTAGTATGTGACAATATCTTACTGGTTAATTGATTAACTCGCAAACACGTTATTTGAATCATGAAGAAGAAGAAAAGACCCGAGGCAGAGATAGGTCTTGAAGATACATGTAACTAGTTAAGGTTCATCATAACAAATGGACAAATATGGCCGTATTTTCATCTCAAAAACTACTCTGTGTACAGACTTACCTGTGCTGTTTTGACAGTTTTAATGCCTAGCATCCACTAGTTATATAAAAGTTAAATGCATTTTGTGTGTAAGAAAGAAAAATCTTTCTTGGTTTTTGATTGGCATTTTTTTTCCTTTCTGTAGAATGTGTAAAAATAAACAAACACCGGCATTACTTTGATACTGTCCATTCACTGACTCTTATGAACTCTTTAGATCACCTGTAGTTGTGAAGATACATCTTGTCCATGTCAATTGAGGACAATCAAAACAATACAAACCGGGTTTTTACCTGAGGGGGAATCTCATAGTTGTACCACAACTTAGTTAATTTTCACACCTTTTGCATGAAGGAAAAAAATGCCCATCAAAATCCAAAAGAGATTTTATCTTTCTGAAACACAAAATGCACTTAACTTTATTATATCTAGTGGATGCCAGGCATTGAAACTTTTGCAACTTCACTGGTAAGTCTGTACTCAGAGTAATTTTTGGCATGTAAATACAGCCACATTTGTCCGTTTGTTAAGATGATCCTTAACACTTAACATAACATACACCGACTCCGTCATCATCGCTCAGATTTTCACTTTTGGAACCTTCTATTTGGGCAAAATACAATTCGTCGACAATATGTATCTCTTCAATAAACTCATCGTCTTGTTTGTCTGTTATTTCAGATGGAATACTTGAGCAAAACGATACAAATCTAGCTTGACTCATGACGATGACACTTCACTTCCACTTTCGATTTCGGAAAGGGAAGTAATTATTTGGGATAAGGCTAAAATACGGAATCAGGTTAAATAGATATTGCAGACTTTAATTTAAAAGGACAATAACGACAATCGCACACGTGGTAAGCATCTATCAAGATATAATAAGTAAAGCTACATTGTTTTTAGTCAGCAATAAATGAATTCGCAGGTGTTCTTCGACGTTAACTTTGCAACGTCATAGCCAAAATTACGTTTTACCGCATCTGGGCCCATTTTGTCAGACGTCGTCACAATTATATGTTCTTGTCTGTATCAACGACATACGTATGACGACACTACCCGGTACTCTCCACCTTTTTCTATACCGCCATTGTACTGCACAAAGGATATCAGGTGTCAATTAAAATTTAAAATCAAAATTGGAGAAACAAAAGGTATTTCAATTTCTTCGAAATAAGTTGAATATCTTTGAAAATAAACAGAAGTTAAGATGACAATAGGAATATTTGATCATATTTTCCTGGTGATATGAGGTACTAGTACTGAACGTTCAGTTTTATAACAGAGAAAGTACCAGTAGTTAACTGACATTAAGATAATAAATCGAATAGAATAAAGATTCGATCACCATAGATTTTATCTGTCCTACAAAATGTAAATAAACTCATCATAGATACCAGGACTAAATTTTATATATACGCCAGACGCGCGTTACGTCTACTCATCAGTGACGCTCGAGTCCAAAAAGAAAAAAGAAAAAAAAATAAGCCAAATAAAGTACGAAGTTGAAGAGCATTTAGATCCCAAATTCCTAAAAGTGTTGCCAAATACAGGTAAGGTAATCTATGCCTAAAAACATTGTCTATCAATCAATTGTTTTGGAGAATATTGAAATAAATTTAATATTTATTGGTTCCACACAAATGTTATATCCCCAAAGAATCGAAAACAATGTCATCAATCCTCGAGCATTAGTATGAAACTTAAGACGTAGGACTTATGACAGCGTTTTGATTCTGCAAGTCCTTATAGTCCGGCGGCTACAAGCATATTTCAATACTACTTTTGGATACATTTTATTGTTTAGATGTCTGCAAAAGTCCTACTTCCGGTAAAGTCCAACATGGCAGACATTGTACTAAAATAAACTTATTTTTTAGGGAGGGTAATTGAAATGTGTTTACACGGATTGCTACTATCATTACATTGTGCAGGAACCTTTCTTTGGTGCTTCTAATGGATACAATGTATAAAATATCTTTCTTTTAAACCCCTACTTCCGGTAATATTCAAAATGGCGGACATAGAAATATCAATTCATTATTTAAATATTCAACTTTTTTTCAACATGTAAAGAAAATGTTGTTTTTTGTGCTGGTCATTAATATTTTGGCTTTAAGTTATCCTCAAAACCCCTAATTCTATTCTGTTGTAAATGTTTAAATACAAAGTTGACACTTCCGGTAAAAAATATGGCGTAAATTTCAAAGATGAGTACTCAATTCATTTCTTCGATGTACGAGTTTTGGATAGATTGATTAAAAAAAAATCAGTATAATACTAAAACATTTTAAAAATTACTACTATTTGGCCAAAAATACATGTTTATACACAGTCCCTACCACATGCACACGAAGCAGTGCACTGGAGACCCGATTTTCCACATTAACAACGACCGAGACAATGTACAAGCTTTTGACAAAATGATTAGGCCTCAGACAGAATTTTTTAAAAGGGATTCTCTTTGTCCCTTCGCCCTCCATTAGCGCCTGGACTGGGTAGCATAAGAGCCAATTCAATGCTCGCCCCCGTAAACACCTTCCCTAGTATATTGCACGTTTTACATGCTGGGAAAGAGTAGACCAAGTTGAGGAAATAGCCTCAATTAGTCTTTCTTTTTGTACAAATAGTTATTTTCTTGCTTCGTTAACCATGTTAACCCAATCTGTTAAGATTGTGCGATCTTATAGTAAAACCCCGGTAATGTCGGTTGATCAATCATCATTCTTTATGTTAAAGACACATCTTCAAATGCCATCAATGACTCCCACGCAATCTTTTTTCTTTCCAAGCAAAGAGAGAACCGTATCACAACCGGTAAAGGCATTGATCACAATAAGTGTGCGTGATCACTTATTGCCTAATACATTTGAAAGACCATTGATAGACAGTAATCTAAAGTGTTTTGCCTTCCCAAACACAATCGATAGTTCGTCTACCCCTATGTCACGGAATAGCGGAACAGTAATGCCAGCATCATCAGTAACGTCTGTTCGAATCATGACTCGTTTAAGTTCGTGTTTCACTGCATCAGACACATGCATCGTGATTCTAGTGTCAGCCTCTTAATGTGAACATGGTGCTAAATTTGAAATACATCACGTGGTGGATAACACTGAAAATCCTGAGCATTTGTTGCTACAACTACCATACTCTCAGGTTACAGTTTCAAGGTATTTTATTAAGGTAAGGACATAATAATCAGCATACTCGTTAGGAAACACCTTGAAACTGTAACAATAGTGGATATAGTCTAGGATGCGTACAAAGACAATTCTGATAGTTTGAAGGCTGCTACAAGAAGCAAGAGCTACATTTTGGGGAAAGAGAATACACAGACGAATCCAGGGTCAAAACAAATTCCTCAAAATTGGCAAAGTGTTCTGAGAGATGTCGGAAATAAGAAAGAAATGTTTAGTTTTCATTCACAGCAGCTTGCTCAATAAAATTTTGAGGAAAAGGTAGTTTAAGCAACAAATGTTCAGGATGTTCAGTGTTATCCATCATTTGATGATGTTTCAAGTTTGGCACCATCGAACACTCGATACTGATGTCATTGCTGTTTCGCTATTCCGTGACATAGGGGCAGACGAACTTTGGTTTGCATTTGGAAGTGGGAAAAACTTTAGATATATATTTATACATGACCTTTCAAATGCACCAGGCATTGAGAGATTACACGTTTGCTGGAATAGGAACTGCGTTGGTGACATGAATGGCGTTTGAAGATGTGACTTAAGCATTTAGAATGAGTACAAAGCAAGAAAACATGTATTTTTGGGGAGAGGAAAGACTTATTGAGGCTATTCCCACGACTCGGTCTAGTCTTTAACAGCATGTTAAGCGTGCAATATACCATGGCGGCTATGGATGAGTAACAGGCTTTGAATTGGTTCCAATGCTAACTAGTCCAGACGCTTATGAATGGCGAAGGAACATATGATCCATGGGAACCCTTTTGAACTCTTAGTATGCTGATTGGGTATTATGTCCTAACCTCAATAAAATACCTTGAAACTGTAACACGAGGGGATGAATTCTCGGATGCGTATGGTAGTTGTAGCAACAAATGTTCAGGATATTCTATCTTATCCACCACGTTATGTATTTCAAGTTTAGAACTATGTTCACATTAAGGGGCAGACACTAGAATCATGGTGCATGCATCTGATGCAGGGAAACACGAACTTAAACAAGTCATGATTCGAACAGTCGGTACTGATCATGCTGTCATTACTTTTTCGCTTCTCCGTGACATAGGGGTAGACGAACTATGGATTGTGTTTGGGAGGGCAAAAAACTTTGAATTAATATCTATCAATGACCTTTCAAATGCACTAGGCAATGAGTGATCACATACACTTATTGTGATCCATGCCTTTACCAGTTGTGATACAGTACTATCTTTGTTTGAAAAGAAAAAAAGACTGCGTGTGAGACATTGATGGCATTTGAAAATGTGACATTAACATAAAGAATGATGATTGATCAACCTAAATCACCGGGGTTTTACTAGAAAATCGAACCACAAATTTAACAGATTGGGTTAACATGGTTAACGAAGCAAGAAAATAACTATTTGCACAAAAGGGAAGACTAATTGAGGCTATTCCCTCAACTTGATCTAGTCTTTTCCAGCATTTTAAACGTGCAATATACTAAGGCAGGTATTTAGGGGGACGAGCGATTGGAATTGGCTCTTATGCTACCCAGTCCAGGCGCTAATGGATGGCGAAGGGACAAATAGGATCCCTTTTAAAAAAACTCTTTCTGAGGCCTTATCATTTTGTCAGAAGCTTGTACATGTGGATGTAAAAAGGATGATGTGAAAAATCGTGTCTCCCGTAGACTGCCTTGTGTGTATGAGGTGGTGATCGTGAATGAACATGTCTTTTTGGCCGAATTGTAGTAGCAGTAAAAATGTTTTAGTACTTAAGTAATTTTATTTTGTTTTAATCAATCTATCCAAAACTCTACATCGAAGATATGGATTGAGGACTCATCTTTGAAATTTACGCCAGATTGGATTTTTTTTACCGGAAGTGATAACTTTGTATTTAAAAATTTACAGCAGAATAGAATAAGTGGTTTTGAGGATAACTTAAAGCCTTCACAACAAACAACATGTTCTTTACATTTTGAAACAAGTTGAATATATAAAAAAAGAAATTGATATTTCTATGTCCGCCTTTTTGGATATTACCGGAAGTAAGGGTTTTAAAAAAATATGTCTTATACATTGTATCCAAGAGAAGCACCAAAGAAATGGTTCCTACACAATGTAATGATAGTAGCAATATGTTTCAACATATTTCAATTACCCTCCCTAAAAAATAAGCTTATTTTAGTACAATGTCCGCCATATTAGATTTTACCGGTAGTAGGGTTTTTCAAGACATCTAATCTATATAATATATCCAAAGGTAGTAAAAACCAAAGGTTTGTACCAAATAATATGATAGTAGCATCATTATAACAGCTTTTTACATACAAGTCTTTGAAATTGGGCTAATTTAAGTATGAAGTCCGCCATTTTGGATTTTACCGGAAGTGTGACATTTTTTTCAAATGCCTCCTTATCTAAAATAAAAGAGTTATAGATGAGGAAGGTTTATGCCAAATTCCATGCTTGTAGCAGGATGTGCACAATTTTTCACAAAGCCGCCGTACTATTACAGTTCCCATCAATTGTCCATTTATAAAAATTGTAATTATAAAGATACCTAATTGTATGTGCTTTTCGTCATATATCTAATCAACTATTTCTATTCTTTAACATCCTTAGCTTTCAAATACTCGTCGCTGGGCGTAAATAATGTGTGTTAAATGTAATAATTGCTGATACAATGCAGGAGACGGATGTAAGGTTAACTTTTTCTGTAATATGACATGACATGATACGTTGACTAATGCAAGATCGTGATTTATTTTGAGGTAAAATTACTGAAATATTCTTCTATAGGAGTGATATATAGATATCTCGAACTATTGTGTGGTAAAATTAGCGAGAAATTAAAGGTTCAAGCTTAAACTGCCTTAATCCACACCAAGAATCTACAATCACCGCAATTAACAAGAAATATATGAGCTTCTATTCATTGTGACTACCCCTATATATTTCACAGAAAACGGGACTTTCGACAATAAGGATAGAGGCAGACCTCAATCAGGTGTACACAAGCTGATCCTCCATATAAAAAAGCTAGCGAATATTATGTCAATGGTTGCTTGGAAAACTGGTGTACATTCATATTAGTCAATCGAATATCTTCAGGGGAAACGCAATAATGACGTACTAGTAATAGATTTGTAAGATTCCTAGTGGAACCTCCGGACCAAATATCAAGCTACTGACTGACAGATGGACGGACAGAGGTAAAACAATATGTCTCTATTCTTTGGAGAACCACCGAGCTATGATGGCAAGATCTCCCAAAAAACTACAACAATCTTCTAACTTATGCACTAAGGGATTTATATTGCATATATGAGTGAGTTTATATAAAGCTGCAGCCGTAGTCATGCGAACATTTTATTTTATTCTGTGTTCCTGTGCAAACCAATCTACAATCAAGACACCAGCACCTGTTGTAAAATTATCTATACAGAAATATCAGGTAATATCTTAACTAAAACATTGAAAGACGTGGTGCTGGTAGTTGTGACATAAAGAAATACAGGAACACCACACATAAATAATTGTTTTGCACATCGCCAATATGTCTAAGCCAGTTGTACATGGTTTCAATAATGTGAAATTTAACTGCCTTACTTAAGAATTACTTTAACACTCCATAACACCAGCCCTGCCAAACTTGGTTAAGACGATGGAAATGTGACGAGTTAGACAGTCAGACGGGCGGACCGACGGACGCAAAGTTAGATGAGACAGATCAAAATTGCTCACCTGACCAATATTGATATTTTAACTTTTTTTAATTTTTGGAGGTCGTGCCAGACTTAACTGTGTTTGCCACAAACAACTAAAATCAAAATGAGATGCATTTACGAATTTATGTTTATTTTATGTTTAAACTGCCTTAATCCACACCAAAAATCTACAATCACCGCAATTAACAAGAAATATATGAGCTTCTTTTCATTGTGACTACCCCTATATATTTCACAGAAAACGGGACTTTCGACAATAAGGATAGAGGCAGACCTCAATCAGGTGTACACAAGCTGATCCTCCATATAAAAAATCTAGCGATTGTTATGTCAATGGTTGCTTGGAAAACTGGTGTTACATTCATATTAGTCAATCGAATATCTTCAGGGGAAATGCAATAATGACGTACTAGTAATAGATTTGTATGATTCCTAGTGGATCCTCCGGACCAAATGTCAAGCTACTGACTGACAGATGGACGGACAGAGGTAAAACAATATGTCTCTATTCTTTGGAGAACCACCGAGCTATGATGGCAAGATCTCCCAAAAAACTACAACAATCTTCTAACTTATGCACTAAGGGATTTATATTGCATATATGAGTGAGTTTATATAAAGCTGCAGCCGTAGTCATGCGAACATTTTATTTTATTCTGTGTTCCTGTGCAAACCAATCTACAATCAAGACACCAGCACCTGTTGTAAAATTATCTATACAGAAATATCAGGTAATATCTTAACTAAAACATTGAAAGACATGGTGCTGGTAGTTGTGACATAAAGAAATACAGGAACACCACACATAAATAATTGTTTTGCACATCGCCAATATGTCTGAGCCAGTTGTACATGGTTTCAATAATGTGAAATTTAACTGCCTTACTTAAGAATTACTTTAACACTCCATAACACCAGCCCTGTCAAACTTGGTTAAGACGATGGAAATGTGACGAGTTAGACAGTCAGACGGGCGGACCGACGGACGCAAAGTTAGATGAGACAGATCAAAATTGCTCACCTGACCAATATTGATATTTTAACTTTTTTTAATTTTTGGAGGTCGTGCCAGACTTAACTGTGTTTGCCACAAACAACTAAAATCAGAATGAGATGCATTTACGAATTTATGTTTATTTTATGTTTAAACTGCCTTAATCCACCCCAAGAATCTACAATCACCGCAATTAACAAGAAATATATGAGCTTCTTTTCATTGTGACTACCCCTATATATTTCACAGAAAACGGGACTTTCGACAATAAGGATAGAGGCAGACCTCAATCAGGTGTACACAAGCTGATCCTCCATATAAAAAATCTAGCGAATGTTATGTCAATGGTTGCTTGGAAAACTGGTGTCACATTCATATTAGTCAATCGAATATCTTCAGGGGAAATGCAATAATGACGTACTAGTAATAGATTTGTATGATTCCTAGTGGATCCTCCGGACCAAATATCAAGCTACTGACTGACAGATGGACGGACAGAGGTAAAACAATATGTCTCTATTCTTTGGAGAACCACCGAGCTATGATGGCAAGATCTCCCAAAAAACTACAACAATCTTCTAACTTATGCACTAAGGGATTTATATTGCATATATGAGTGAGTTTATATAAAGCTGCAGCCGTAGTCATGCGAACATTTTATTTTATTCTGTGTTCCTGTGCAAACCAATCTACAATCAAGACACCAGCACCTGTTGTAAAATTATCTATACAGAAATATCAGGTAATATCTTAACTAAAACATTGAAAGACATGGTGCTGGTAGTTGTGACATAAAGAAATACAGGAACACCACACATAAATAATTGTTTTGCACATCGCCAATATGTCTGAGCCAGTTGTACATGGTTTCAATAATTTGAAATTTAACTGCCTTACTTAAGAATTACTTTAACACTCCATAACACCAGCCCTGCCAAACTTGGTTAAGACGATGGAAATGTGACGAGTTAGACAGTCAGACGGGCGGACCGACGGACGCAAAGTTAGATGAGACAGATAAAAATTGCTCACCTGACCAATATTAATATTTTTAATTTTTTTAATTTTTGGAGGTCGTGCCAGACTTAACTGTGTTTGCCACAAACAACTAAAATCAGAATGAGATGCATTTACGAATTTATGTTTATTTTATGTTTAAACTGCCTTAATCCACACCAAGAATCTACAATCACCGCAATTAACAAGACATATATGAGCTTCTTTTCATTGTGACTACCCCTATATATTTCACAGAAAACGGGACTTTCGACAATAAGGATAGAGGCAGACCTCAATCAGGTGTACACAAGCTGATCCTCCATATAAAAAATCTAGCGAATGTTATGTCAATGGTTGCTTGGAAAACTGGTGTTACATTCATATTAGTCAATCGAATATCTTTAGGGGAAATGCAATAATGACGTACTAGTAATAGATTTGTATGATTCCTAGTGGATCCTCCGGACCAAATATCAAGCTACTGACTGACAGATGGACGGACAGAGGTAAATTAATATGTCTCTATTCTTTGGAGAACCACCGAGCTATGATGGCAAGATCTCCCAAAAAACTACAACAATCTTCTAACTTATGCACTAAGGGATTTATATTGCATATATGAGTGAGTTTATATAAAGCTGCAGCCGTAGTCATGCGAACATTTTATTTTATTCTGTGTTCCTGTGCAAACCAATCTACAATCAAGACACCAGCACCTGTTGTAAAATTATCTATACAGAAATATCAGGTAATATCTTAACTAAAACATTGAAAGACATGGTGCTGGTAGTTGTGACATAAAGAAATACAGGAACACCACACATAAATAATTGTTTTGCACATCGCCAAGATGTCTGAGCCAGTTGTACATGGTTTCAATAATGTGAAATTTAACTGCCTTACTTAAGAATTACTTTAACACTCCATAACACCAGCCCTGCCAAACTTGGTTAAGACGATGAAAATGTGACGAGTTAGACAGTCAGACGGGCGGACCGACGGACGCAAAGTTAGATGAGACAGATCAAAATTGCTCACCTGACCAATATTAATATTTTTAATTTTTTTAATTTTTGGAGGTCGTGCCAGACTTAATTGTGTTTGCCACAAACAACTAAAATCAGAATGAGATGCATTTACGAATTTATGTTTCTTTTCTTGGAATCCCAAGCATGTAATACGGTACATGCTTCGATTAGATTTTTAGGTTGCAAGTGAGAAATAAATATAGACACAGAGATACAAATATATAAGCAGGATCTGCTTACTCTTCCGGAAAACATGAGATCTCCCTAGTTTTTTGGTGGGGTTCGTGTTGTTTATTCTTTAGTTTTCTATGTTGTTTCATGTGTGCTGTTGTTTGTTTGTCTTTTTCATTTTTAGCCATGACGTTGTCAGTTTGTTTTAGATTTACGAGTTTGACTGTCCCTTTGGTATCTTTCGTCCCTCTTTTATAACATAACCTTCGCTTGAAACAGTATTTATATCTTTCATTACGGATATTATGAAAGAATCTCACATGCCGATATCGCGGCTGTTTTCTTGGCCGTGCCATGATGACACATTGTAAAAGTGAGATAGGGATGTTTTGAAACTTCGATTATCAAAGAAATTGATTTTAAAAACCGCAAATAGAATGTGACATTTGTTTTTACTTTAATTGCTAAAAACCTGTTATATTTGTCATCAAACGCAGCTCCGCGTTTGACACCTTCCTTTGAAATAATGTATAGAACTTTAATAAATCGTAGTCAGTTGATAAGTAATCACGTTTATTCTGTTAAACTGACTGTTTTATATACTTTGAATGTTAAAAAAGATGGAATGATCTTTTTTGATACTTAAATAAGTTGAAGACAACCCATGCTTTGCAAATTTTAGGGGGAGGGGCACGCCCGCCACGCCCCCGCCTAAATCCGCCCCTGACTACAACCAAAGTTCAACATTTCATTCGAAATTATCCACTCATATTTTGTCAATGGTCAATAATGCAGAAAAAGAAAAGTCTCATTATTCTGTAGATCATTTATTTCTGTTATTTTTATTATACCTTATTCTTAATTTTACAATTATTTATTTTACATTTTAGCACCCTATATTTTCTTAATTTTTTAATCTACATAAAATTGAGAATGGAAATGGGGAATGTGTCAAAGAGACAGCCGAAGGCCACCAATGGGTCTTCAATACAGCGTGAAACTCCCGTCTCGGAAGCGTCATTCATCTGGCCCCTAAGCAAAAATACTAGTTCAGTGATTATGGACGTCATACTTAACTCCGAATTATATACAAGAAACTAAAATTAAGGCCAGAGGCTCCTGACTTTGGACAGCTAAAAAATGCGGCGGGTTTAAAAATATATCTTTATTACAATAAACTAAAGGTACATATTTGAATTACATATACATCAATATATGCATACAATACATACAAACTATGTAACAGACTAGCAGAAGGTGTTGTAGTAATACATAACATTTATTTTAACATATCGGTTCTAAGCTTAAAATATTCGAATATAAATTTACCTAATTATTAACTACACAACTCTTTTATATTGTTTGTACTCATTAGTGTTATTAATGAATTTTTACATCGATGGTCTCTTCCAATAATATGGTTTGATATAAATTGTTCTGAATCCTTAAAAAGATTAACATTTAAGAATGATAGGAAACTCCTCGACCTCCTCTATATCGTTTTTGCAAAAAGTACATATAGTGGGGCGGCTTAGTACCGAAATTTGACAAAATCATGCAAATGGTGATACAAGCAAGGGATTTGGCATAGACGTTCATTAGGAAGTTCTTTATCATATTAGAGGGGTAGCCAACATGTTTTCGATTTTTTTCACGGTGGCCATCTTGAATTCAAAATTGACATCATTTTGCTCAATCGTGGAGATTGAAAAACTGTTCTTACCATTTTCAACGCTATATATGTTATGAAAACCAAAGTAACTTATACAGTTTTCCCGATAGTTTTTTTTTTTATCATTTGTTGCTAGCTTGTTTCCGATGTTTATGTTTTTTTAACAAAAGCTAGGGGAATTCGAAAAATTTCAAAAAGAGTTAAGTTCGGTTGTGTCAACAACATGTAACCCGTGTCATGCGAATCAAAAGTTTCAAAATGTTACAAACAGGAATGGAACACAAATTAATTGCCAATTTTTACATCTAATCTGATACTTAGTATCTAAAAATCTTTAACCTCAAAAAGATGTTACTAGTGAGTTGGTTCACGACAGCGCTTATAGGTACCATTATTGGTGATACAGTGATATAGAAACTTATTTAATGTCTATTTTAGTCGTCAGTTCCTGTTAATAATTAAGTACATGTCATCAAATGTCTAAGTTCGACAATTGAAACAGAATCTGCTAAACCTTCCGTGGGCACACGAGATAACCACTGGTTTTCAGTATGTTTCGTGTTGATCTTTGGTGGTCTATGTAGAGTTTTGTAGAGTTTTGTTTGTCATTTAAGTCGTTCTTTGACTTTTACTATGCCATTTTGTTATTATCGTCGATTATTATTATATGTTAAATACCCTCTTTTAAATCTGCGGCCTGTGTAATTTAGCAGGGGTACACCCCTGTCCGTGAAGTCAACATGCACGAGTATAAGGTATCATTTGAGATATGTGCACATTATATGATTGCGCAGGTGAGTGAAGTACATTGAGACATGGGGAAATTAACAATTTGAAAGTTAAAATCGCCGTCCAAAGTTTTTCATAGATTTTGTTCGAGTTTTCAAATTGTCTAAATACAAAGAAAACGTCAAGATATGAAATAAACATTTTAGTTTATGTAACACACTTATCACAAGTTAACTGGGAAATGTAAGTACTGACTGACTGATGTGTGGGTAAAAGAAAGAAAAAAGAGATGTGTAGGTAAAAGAGAGACAAAAGAGAATATAGGTTTCTTTAAGGCTTTGAAAATGTAACGCATTTTAAATTGCAGTGCAAACTGTAAATACCACTAAGTTAAGTATCCACTTCTATAATAAACAATTTTCAAGGGAATAGAATGAACCATAGATGTACATCTATGAATGAACTAAAGTCACAATCATCTGCGCAATTTTTGGGTAAATTTCATCATTTACACCAATCAACTGTGTGAAAAAACATCGGGTTACTGTAAGTAGTAAAAACATCAATTATTCCACTTCAGTCTGTATTTAAGAAAATAACACTATTTAAGGAATTAAACTTTAAAATGTTAAAGCAAAGTGGAATAACGAATGACATCGACTCGAGGTCTTAGATCTAAAATAAAATAGTAGGTGATCTATGCATAGCAGAAAACTCTTATCATTTCGAACATTCTGTTCTCGCTTCTAACGAAGTTCCTGCAATGTCCTCTGTTTCGTTTTCCCCGTTTTATCATAGTAATCAATATTCAAGATTTGAACATCGATAAACAACTATTGCTTTTTATAATTCACGACGCTATGCGCCTATTCTGTACACATTAAATGCAGCATATGTGGTTGAATCAAGGAGAAAGCTTTCTATACAAGTCATCCTTGTTTTCAAATAAATTATTGAATACATATATATTTTAAAGAATACTTGTCATGGAGTGGAAATAATTTGAAGGACACATTCTTATACGAACGCTTAGTGAATACAGTTGGAACTGAAATAGACATACGTAAACGACAACAACTATTTATCATACAAGATATGATAAATTATACTAATCAGTCGATAGCAACATTAATATCGAATGAAAGTTTAGCAGAAGGACTCGATTTACCAGGTAGTGACATGGATATCATGTTCGTCATCGACGAATTAGACGTAATACAGGATGTAAGGAATATGAAACACCCAGTACAACGTACGACAATGGTAATGGAGACTGACAACGATCATCCTGGATTTAGTAGACTCCGATTAATAGCAGAAAGTGATGGGACTAATGACATTTTAACAAATAAATGTTTTAAAAGTATTAGCAGAGGTATATATTTATCAGTGAGAAGGAATTTGTAAGTAATATAAGTAAGATGTTTCCACAACAGCAGCTATCACCGAACGGCCCGTGTTTATCAGATCAACGAGAGATCGTTGATATGGCATTCTGCCTTCGAAGTAAACGTTAACCTTACAATATAATACCATGGACATCGCGTTATCGACAGCAATGGCCACCTAATTCAGCAATTGACAAAAATAAAAAAATCCAGATGTTTGTTAGTACCTATTCGACAAAGGACTATGTCAGATTGTAATGTATTATGGAGATTATCTTTCTCTGTGGCAGAAAAACAACTTGTACAATCGTTCAATGTCACTCAACTATTATGTTACGGTCTCCTCAAACTAACGTTAAAGCATATCGTTAACACATACACACATTTTGAAGGTTTATTGTGTTCTTACCTTTTGAAGACGGCTTTATTCTGGGTCTCAGAAGAAGTGGATTTTGAAACATTTCAACTGCCTAAATTATTTGTTTGTTTTTCGAAATGTCTAGATAAATTAATTGAATGGGTAAAGCTAGTACGATATAAATACATTATCTACTGGGAGTATCCAATGAGATATCAGGCGAAATATTCACAATGTTATGATAGTCTTTTGTAACGTAATTATTAAGTTTATTCTACAGTAGCTTAGAAGAATCAACAATTTGCTTTAAAATACATGTGTGTTTTTGGCATTTTTTGCATCATTACGATGTGCGCTAAATTTGAGTGAAGAAACAAGGGAAAATTTGTTCCTGAAAGATTCGCATTCATTAATGATACTAATTTGTCTATAATTAGATACATAAATTCGAACAAAAATGTTTTTCTGCCAATGAATAATAGTAATTTATGCTTATTGATGTTTAAATGCCATTCATCGATAACTGATAACAACAAAACTGAGGATATCGATTCATATCCAATTGGAGGAAAAACGACAGAGAGAGAGAGAGAGAGCGCGAGAGAGAGAGAGAGAGAGAGAGAGAGAGAGAGAGAGAGAGAATATGGAATAAGGAAAGCATCTCCTGCTATGCATTCGTCATCAACTATTCGAATTAACACTAGGCCGAGGGGTACTAAACAGATTGCCCCATCTATGTAATCGAACTTGAAAAACTGCATCCAACAGATATTGTCTGTATCATACCTCAAGATTTAACTGATGAGGTTCGGTCGAAAAAACATTCTGAGACACAAGAGATAAAATAAGTTTCGAATTATGAACTTCCAGTTTTTATGTAGCAATATTCTAGGAGCGCCTGTCAAAAAGTATACCTCTCCTGAATGATACGATATTCATGCACTGATATTTTACATTTCATGAATTCCTTGATTGAAGGTTGCTGCTTACAAAGAAGTTTCAAGTGGTCAAGTTGAAATCATTCCTTCGAAATTTACCTTTTATAGACGGCTATGCATTATCGTCAATCATAGACTGCGATCACAATTAGCAATTTCATTGAGAGAAGGCATATGTTGTTGCAATGTTCCCACTGATATTTCGTGAACATTAATTTTTTTCGGATGGACGAAAATAAGTTTTTATATACATATAACATTGAAGAACATATCCACCACAACACATGGAAGAAGCAGCTCTAAACGGAGTAAAATAGGTTCGAAAAATACTAGAGGGACAGACATGTAGCATCGATAGAGTAATCATATCCAGATATAAATGCATCACAGTTCAAATATTTCCACACTCACCCACATATTGTCATATAGGAAATGAATAGGACACACACGTAAATGAACTTATTTTATTAACGCATCGATTTGGTTGTCCAAAACATGATCATAACACTTGCATAGGTCCTACACAAGTTAATCCTCTTCATAACTATGAGTGATCAATATTTGTACCCAGGGCACTCTCCTGCAAATGAAGCCATATACATGTAATTTGACCGTCCAAGACCGTAAATCATAATTTTCATCTCGAGTTCTGTACACGTATGTATTGGGTCCGGTCGTTTACAGCAAATTTAATTATATATAGGAAACATATTTATATAGACAAAATGAAAATAATATAAAAATAAGGAGAAGTTGTATGAATGCCAATGAAAAAACTAACCACCGAAGTTCAAATGAAGTGAATGTAAGCAACTATAGGCAACCATGCGGCCCTGATGAATACGGATAACGTATAGTCGGCTATAAAAAGCCCTGACATTTAAAATATGAAAAAATCAAATGAGTATTGTTACTTCCTGAATTTTGTAAATATGTTTTGACAAACGTGGGCCATATATACAAATAAGAAGGTTGCAAATTCATTTTGTTAACAATACATTCATATTTTCATATCCCTATTTCAGCTCAAGAACTAAGTGTGTCTTCCATAAAATTATTCAGTCTTGTTTCGGGTTTTACCATGATTGTCTTTTAACGTGGTACTTACATTGACATATGTGTCCAATTAACATATATCCTTATATGTTTTGTATTGGATCTACACACTAGATATATTGTGTTGATAATTTACATGAATGCAAAATGTTGATTAAAGTTTAAAGATTAATTAATGTGGTGAGGCTGAATTCATTCCTTCGAAAGTATTACAACCATCACGAGTTTATTGTCATTTAAAGAATATTCAGGCACTGAATTACCACAGAACAACCATGGAATTCTCAAATAATTTTGTTTTGTTTCGGAGTTTAACATACAAATAAAGCAAGCAGCATAAAACGAAAAAGAAAACCTCAATCATCATTTATTTTTTATAAGTTATGTACCTTTGATTAGTTTAAAAACATATGGAGTTTCTGAATATACAAGCCTCATTGTTAGAACCCTGCCTTTAAAATACGTTTCTATTTGCAGATGACATGACTGCTAACATTTGGTGTATCCCACGAATTTCTTTTAAATAAATGCGTGGGCTGTATCAGTCAGGGGCATTACTTAAACAAGTAACATTTAAAATTACCTATACAAGTAATGTTAAAAACGAGGCTATTTTAAATATAACTTTTCTAAATATTATTTTTATAGGTGTCCAACTACACAAATTTTACTAGCTTTAACAAATTTTCACGGTCATCTGGTTACTTTTCCCATGAAATATAAAATCTAATCTTTCTGAAACACTCATTGCCTTTCTGGCGCACTTATTTTTCATATCGACGCTTTTGGGTCAAAGATTGGTCCCATGGGACTATTAAAATATCATTTTCCTCAAACATCTTGAAGGTGGACAGATATAAATAGATAGAAACTTGTGAATTAATTACGACTTGAAGTTATTTATAATTTGTAACCCAAAACAATTACATATGTTCCTTAAATAAGTGTTATTACTAATTCTTTCAAAGATGTATAAAATAACTTATTCAAGTAATATTTTTGTCATTATTTTTAAAGTAACCCTTTATCTCTATACTCCTCTTAAATCTAATAAGTTCTTCATTTTATGATATAAAATCCTGTAAAAATTCATGAAAAATTTTATTTATAGTATAACTAATCGCCGTATTTGAATAACAAAAATAAGACAACGCGTGACCGAACGACGCATGGATTAAACGAGTGCGCAGCACGAGTTTAATCCATAACGGCGTTCGGTCACAAGTTGTCTTATTTTTGATATTCAAATACGGCGATTAGTTATTCTTTTTATTACATTGGCAAATGGCTTTTTTTTATGAAATTAATGTAGAAAATGTAAGGAACTATATCTTTTTCCTACGCATTGACAATTTGTTTTGATCCGACGTTATCGACGTCTTGACAACGCCTATTGTTGTATGACGTCAGAGAGACAAATAACCACGTTTATTTCACATGTGAAATTATCGGTTTTTATCTAACTGGGAAATCAATGTAATTCATTGCAAACAATGTAATAATTTTTTTTAAAACACAAATTATCGATATAAGTAACTAAAAAAAATTACTTGTTTAAGTAATGCCCCTGACTAAGCTTATGTAAGATAACTTGATGAGATCCCACGAGAAAGTTTGTATGTTCTCCTCCGTTGATTTGTACTAACCATGCGCAACACGATGGGTGTCACTTAAGATCAGGATCTTTTTGGCTTTCCGAAGCACTGGAGATCCACCAAAGGTTTTTGTTGGGGTAATGTTGTTTTATATGAAATATTTTGGTACTCGTTCTTTATTATGATGTTTTACTTTTTTGGATTCGAGCGTCACTGATGAGGCTTTTGGAGTCGAAACGCGAGTCTAGCGTAAATATAAAGTTTAATCCTGGTATCTATGATGAGTTTATTTACAACCACTGGGTCGATGCCACTGCTGGTGGAGTTTAATTCCCCTAGGATATCACCAGCCCAAAAGTCAGAACTGTGCTGACATGAATTATCATTGATTCATGTATGGTCACATTTAAAATTTAACTGTTGAACTTTTGAAAAACTAATTTTTTTCTACCTCAGGAATATATTACCTTAGCTGTATTTGTCAAAACTTTTAGAAAGATTGATCCTCAATGCTCTTCAACTTCGTACTATATTTGTCCTTTTTAACTTTATTTTGATTCGAGCTTCACTGATGAGTCTTTTGTAGACGAAAGGCGCGTCTGGCGTAAATATAAAATTTAATCCTGGTATATATGATGAGTTTATTAACCTCATTGGTTGATATCTTTGGCGGAAGAACATGAGATACATCCTCATTCTTTCAATATCCAAGTGGTGCATGGTTGGTTTAAGGGCTATATTTGGTCAGGTAATACATATTGACTGTTTGGGTTGATGAGGTTCCCCCTCTCCCACCTATTAGTACCAAAATGTGGATCTGTTTTCATATTTATATTTTGATAATGGTATTACATGTCTGCATTTTGGGTTGATGAGCACGAGACAATATTAGACAAAATGTTCCAGAGTAGTTATATAAGAAACAACTCCACACTATATCCAGTGAGCTTTTATGCATACCATTGTGCATAGTAGTCCTCATTTTGGTTTCTGAAACGTATAGATATTATCTTGTATTCGGTTCTCTCCTCTAGAGTTTTCTATGCCCATAACTTAACATGAACTGGATGCAAGATTATATCAATCACTGAGGATATAGGTATTTCCTTTTTGTCATGGGGTAGTCGTCATTTTACCATATACTTTACCTATCAGAACACAGTCGTCATCTACGAATCAAAGATACTACAGTTAAATTATAAATTCATTTGTACATTTTTTGTACTGTCTATGACTGAATACAAGATTGATCGTGAAATGATAGGTATTCTAGATATATTCGAAAAACAAATAAATGATATTATATGGTCCTTGTACATGTTGTATGGGACGGAAAACAAACCAAATCGCAAGGACTTTGTTCATTTAACAAAAAAGAAAAAAGAAGGGCAGGTGAAGAGTATGTACAGTATTGAAAACCCCGAAACAAATAAATGGAATGCAAATTTTGGTTAACGTCACTAGATGAAAAAAATATAATACAAACTTTTTCATATACTATCGAGAAAGGTCAATCTGATAAATCCTTGAAAATAATAATGTGTTGTCAATTAAAAAAAAATGGAGTTGTTGTTGATCCTAAAAGTTTGTGATTCAACGATATTCGATACTTTAATGAGAATAATAAAACTCCAAATAGTCAGTTAACGTTAAAATTGGATATATTTGTCAACCTTAGATGATATATTTTCGTCCCCAGAAAAATCAACTCAAAAACGAATAAGCCCCTCTAAAAAGAATAAAAAGTCAGTTTGATTAGAAAATATGTCTTTGATTCATTAACAGAAACATACATTACAGAGGGTGAAGATTGTTATTTTGCCGCCGAAAACACTAAGACAGATTATGAGATCGACGTTAAATGGAAATGTGTTAAGGTGAAACCAAACACGACCTTGACGATTTGAACCGTTTTTGACTTTCATACAATTATGACAAAATATTGACTTTAACCCTTTGACAAAAAATATGAATATTGAAGAAAGAAAAAAACAAACATAAACCACATACTTTATCGGAAAAAAATCAATGGATATTTAACAGTTTGACAAACACTTATTCTGAATATTGATTAGTTTGATAATTCCTTAACAATGTATTTATACCACAGTAAAAGAAGAAATAAGTATCATTAGTTGCATGATCAAATGACTTTTGATGCTGCGTAAAAATAGGATGAATCGATTAAATCAGTTACAATGAACAGGACAAAGACATCATATAAACATTACAGACATGACAACCGATCTGATTACCATATCATGTTACCGTACAGTGCTCAAGAAAGGTAACAGGATCCTGAAACCTCGAAGTGCCAAGGAAGTACTGTAAACCAACTTATTTTCGCGAGCGATTTATTTTCGCGACTTTCGCGAGTAGAAAAATAACGCGAATAACTTTAAATGACTTTAAATGGCAATACGCGAAATAAAGTATCCGCGAAAATAAGTTGGTTTACAGTAACCATTTCCTGCGTCTGTGTGGCTACTGATTTATTATTTGGTAGAGGTCAGGAGGGGTAACAATATCCTACTGTCAATATGGCTAATACTTTGTTGACCGATAATGCATAGGAAGATTAACCATATTCTGCTGTCAATGTGGCTTACGTGCTATTGTCTGGTAGTGCTCAGAAAGGGTTGATGAGTCTTTTGAAGACGAAAAGCGCGTCTGGCGTATATACAAAATTTAGTCTTGATATCTATGATGAGTTTATATATCATGTTATCAATGTGGCTAATGCTGTATTGTCTGATAATGCTCTAAAAGGGTAACCGTATCTAACTGTGAATGTGACTTATGCTTTGTTGTCTGGTAGTGTTCAGGAAGGTTAACAATATCCTACTGTTAATATGGCTAATAATGTGTTGTCTGTAAGTGCTCATGACGGGTTATCAAATTATGCTATCAATGTTGCTAATGTTTTAATGTCTGGCAGTACGCAGGAAGGGTTACTATATTATGATGTAAATGTTGCTACTGCTCTATCATCATTTTGTATAAAAAAACATTTTTTATTAGTTCGATGAACATATTGTGAATTAGATTGGACTGACGACCTTGCACTTAACATATCCAATTTGTAATACAATTAGTCCATGCTGAATTATTGAATCATTCATCAACGGTTCAAGAGTCTCCAGTTTGTTCGTAGAAACGTTTCATATCCAGAGTTGCTTGTACCAAATTCAGTCGCCCAGCCGGTCATTGTTAATACTAGTATTCGTCTATTGTGTAATTTTGTGGTCATAGGCATCACACAGTTTCAATACGATGCTATTTCATCAGACTCTTGTTGCACAATCCTTAATATCACCATTGCTCCCGGTGACATCATTATTATATTATAGAGCGGCAGCCATTATTTTAAAAATACAGCATTAACCTACTCACGTATAAAGTGTATACCGTATAAACAACATTATGACGATAGTATGTCCTTTTATTTTACTATCGCCGAGTTTATTTAATCTTGATATTTTTAACAATTGGAAAATATTTCAATAGCATTCTTTATTCAAACGGTTTACATGCATTGGCAACTTCACTATTTGGATTAAATGTCTACATATAGAATTGAACTGTAGCGATAAGAATAGGATATTAAATTACAGCGACATTTAAATACGTAAAATATTTTTTTTGTTTATTTTGACATGAAAAATGAAATATTGATTTGATCTTAGAGTGATTTGTTCTTTAAAAGAGTTAAACATTATTTGTATATCGGGTAAGTTTTTTTTATCATTAAATATTTCTGCACAAATGGACATAACTTATATGTTAAACAAATATCTGGAACTTTCAGACAATTTTTCATATCATATTTATACCGTATTTGAACTTTATTCTGAAGGTAAATGGTAGACATTCACTGTATGTACAATAGATTCAATTTATAATTTACAGCCAATCATGAACCGACACTCAAGAAACGATGAAAATGATAACGAACGAAATGTTCATGGATTGAGGAAAATAACTTACTGGGAAAAATACGGCGTCAAAAGTTTTCCTTACCGAGGAAGTCGCAGATACTCACCATGTGTTTACCAATCTGAGGACGGAGGGATCGTTATCTCAAACGATGTTTTCGGGCTGACAATCAGACAATTTGAACGAATGTTTCAAGCGTGTTTAGACAGACGGAAAGCACAAGAACAGTATATTCTAAATCTAAGATATCCTGACAAATCGACAAATGAATATCTAGACTACTTAGATAACAGAAGATATTTGAATGAAGGTAATTGCATTGTTATATTTTGTAACTCAATAAACGTTGTACTACAAATGGAGAAACTGTCTTAAACGGAAAAAATGTACTGAGTTTGAATCGAAATACCAAATACAGATAGTTGATACTTTAAACTAATAACGTAAAACAACGTGACAAAGGGGCAATCAAGGTTCAAACATAATACATTTTCATCTTTATTTATCTCTTAAAAATACTCTGTAAGAGACCCTTTCGACACAAAAACGTTGTCAGTTGATGCATACGTATTTAGGGGTAAAGAGTTGCTTTGACTTTTGTATTTTCCTGTCGAACGCTCTTTTCCTTTCTATACGCTCCAAAATCTCTTGCCAAATTTCTTCCTTCTGGACTTAGCTGAGCAGGGTGTTAGATTTCTTTTTTGGAACTTCGGTAAATTGAGTTATCCTGATTTCAAGTTAAGGGTTGTATGAAAGTCTGTGAGAATAATTATATGCTGACCAGGTAATTGACTGATTCAAGCCTTTGTTAACTGTATTGAAGAGATTCCGCAGTGGCGGATCCAGAAATTTTCATAAGTGGGGGCCGACTGAAGGCCTTAGAGGGGGGCCGCTCCGGTCACAATTCTGTGAATCCCGATATAATCAACAAACAGTTTCAGAGAAAAGGGAGGGGCGGGCCATTTGCTCACCCTAAATCCGCCTCTGAGTTCCAAGAATATTGTAACACAGGTTTTGGTTTGACCTTTCAAATGATTGGAAGCATAAAGGTTTGCAACAACCACATTCAGCAATGTTTGCATCTTTACTGATTATGTTGAATTTGACATTTGTATTGTCGATTTGAAGTGCTTTAGCTCTGATACCTTCTTGGTCGTTTGTTGCATTCAAAGAATTAAGCATTATCTTGACTTTCGATACATGACTTTATAAGTATCTATTTCAGTCCTTAATTTAATCCACTGCTTCTGAAATTGATTTTTACTGTGGTCTGTTCTTTAAATGAACAAATGAATTAAACAATAACTTCAAAACGTGAAATATTTAATTCAAAGGGTTTCGCAGTCAGTTAATACAACACCATGTTTCTTCGCGGCTAAATATTGCGTTTTTTTCTTCTTCAAAAATTCCTCTACTTGAGCTTACAACCCATTTAAATATTTCATCACAAGGGAAAAAACATGTAAATGTCACATGATTCGATTGATGGAGATCAAAAAGTTACATTAACAATATTTTGTAATTAACACATGGACAAAGCGTTTGTGATTGTCCTGGATATATAGTAATTGGACTCTTTTCCTTTCATAAGCACACCATTAGACAAATATTCAACATAATAAATCATTTAATGTCGGTTCTTGCATTCAACAACATATAATCAGATGCCTTTGTGATTGTATTATTGTTGTCCTTAATTATTTGGATATGTCGATATTGCGACTTATAAAGGTTGCTTTCATGTTATATGACAGGGCTTCCAATGCATGTCGTTATTGTTCAACAGTTTCTAATGTTTCTATTCCTAAAGTGGACAAACAATCTACGCGTTGACCTGTTTTCAGCTATTTAGGTTTTATCTTCGTACTTTCCTGCGGTTAATATCAACAGAAATGACATCATTGTGATTGCAGATAAATAATGATTTTTAATAGCAACTAAGCATCTTGCATTGAGGTATCATAATCATAATCTAAAGCAAATATATTATTATTTATTGTCGTTGCAACGTCAATAGGGAGTTTGTACATTCCTGTTTTGTTCGAATCGCATAATGTGTATCTCGCGGGGACTATGGTGTGCACAATTTATTTTCAATTTCTGCTATTACATTATCACTTGTCAAATAGAAAATACAAATAACATTCATCCGGTCTTTATTTCTGACACTATACCGTTGTAGAAGTCGTTGTAAGTGCTCATTGCTCATATATACATATATAGCCCCTATCTGGGGTTGGATTTTATTTCATAAATTGTGTTTAAAAGTCCAAAAATAATTTTTGATTCTCATCAAACTGGTAGCCAAGCTTAATTGCTGTGTTGTCGTTTTTTACAGCAACCGGATATATTTCGATTTTTTTCTGTCTTCACAAGTGATATAACTTAACTTCCAGGGCCAGATGATAATTCTATAAAGCTTTGGTCTTAGGTTTTTAAGTACCTCTTTTTCCTGTCCCAAACCACACTGAACCTTTAAAATAATGATCGTTTTCGCCGCTTAAGTAACCAACAGTATTTTTGAGATATTTATATAAAATACCAGACTTTTGTATAAAAATGCGTTTTATGAGGGAACTTAGTCGAATGCAGCCATTATCAACCTTTTCTATTGAAATTGGAAATCTATATCTATTTCTTTTCTATGCTAAAACATGTGTATTTTCATGATCATTCTAAAACATTTAGGCAATTATCAACAAATCATAGCTTTAAAAATAGCACGGTGACACATCTTTATTATTATATTTTTGAAAAGAGCATGGCAAAGTATAAGACAATTCTATCTCGGAAAACATATACCTATGATCTGCATTTAACTGCCCAAAAACAGTTATGCGGAATAACACATGACATCGACTCAATATATGTATCTAATCCATCTCGATATGATTACTGGAAACACTCTTTCGTCATCTCAACTTAAAAAGATTCATTTTTGAGGTCTTAGATCTCAAAATAAAATAGTAGGTGGTGCATACATAACAGAAAGCCTTCACTCTTTCGAACAACCTGTTCTTTAATCTAGGAAATGTCCTCACACTCTAGCGAATGTCCTCACACTCTAGCAAATGTCTTCACACTCTAGCGAGTGTCCTCAAACTCTAGAGAATGTCCAAACAGTCTAGCGAATGTCCTCAAACTCTAGCAAATGTCCTCACAGTCTAGCGAATGCCCTCAAACTCTAGAGAGTGTCCTAACAGTCTAGCTAATGTCATCACACTCTAGCGAATGTCCTCAAACTCTAGAGAATGTCCTAACAGTCTAGCGAATGTCCTTAAACTCTAGTAAATGTCCTCACACCCTAGTGAATGTCCTCAAACTCTAGAGAATGTCCTAACAGTCTAGCAAATGTCCTCAACCTCTAGTAAATGTCCTCACACCCTAGCGAATGTCCCCAAACTCTAGAGAATGTTCTTATAGTCAAGCAAATGTCCCCAGTTTGTGTTTGTTTTCTTCTATAATCGTAATCCATTTTCGAGATTTGAACATCAATAAACGACTGGTGCTTTCATACAAATCACGACACTAGGCACCTATTGGTACAAATTGGGCACAGTATTTGTAATTGAATCACAAAACTTCATAATGGTTTTCATATAAATCATTGAATAAATATATATTTTATAGATTACTTGTCATGGAGTGGAACTAATTTGAAGGACAAATTCTTATACGAACACTTAGTAGTGACAGTTGGAACTGAAGAAGACATGCGTAAAAGACAACAACTTTTTATCATACAAGACTTGATAGATAATAATAGTTCAAAAATTACACAAATATCCAGTGGCAGTTTAGCAGAAGGACTCGATTTACAAGGTAGTGACATGGATCTCATGTTCGTCTTCAACGACGTAGACGTAATACAGGATTTAAGGGATATGAGACACCCAGTACAATGTACAACATTGGTTATGGAGACAGATACAGATCATCCTGGATTTACCAGACTCCGATTAATAGCAGGAGCGGATGGGAGAAATGACTTTTTAACATATGAATACTTTGAAAGTACTAGTAAAGGTTTATGTTTATCAGTGGACAAATTTGTTAGTAATATAGAAGAGATTCTTCAACAGCGGAATATAACATCACTATCACGACACGGCCCGTGTTTATCACACCAAGGTCATGACGTGGATGTTGCATTTTGCCTTCGAAGTAGATATTTACCTTACAGTACAATATCATGGGCATCGCGTTATCGTCATCAATGGCCACCTAATTCTACAATTGACAAAATTAAAAAATACGGATGTTTACTAGTACCTATTGGACCAAGAACTATCCCAGATTGTAATATATTATGGAGATTATCTTTCTCTGTAGCAGAAAAACAACTTGTTCATTCGTTTAATTTCACTCAACTGTTATGTTACTGTCTCCTCAAATTAACGTTAAAACTAATTATTAACACAAACAAACATGTCGAAGGTTTATTGTGTTCTTACTTTCTGAAGACGGCTTTATTCTGGGTCTCAGAGGAGGTAGATATTGACACGTTTCAAATATCGAAATTATTTGTTTGCTTTTCTCACTGTCTAAATAAATTGATATCATGGGTAAAGCAGTGTTATTGTCCGAATTATTTTATACCTGAACACAACATGTTCCTAGGAAAAGTCAATTCAGATAATAATACAATACTGCTAAATGTTTTGTATGGCATAAAATGCGATGGAATTGACGGATTAACAAAACATTTATTTCCGAACGACAATGGAAGTTTATTAGGATCAAATAGTGAATTTTCGTTCATTAAGTTAGACTTTCTCTTTTACAGAGTATGTCCCATGAGTTATAGGTTAGACAAATCACAATGTTTAAAGACACTCATGTGTATTGAATCTTTAATCAAGTCCAAATATGCTACATTTATTATTGAAGTATGTAAATATCATCACGCTGTCAAAAGTCAAGTTGCAGCACAATTACTACCACCACCTACAATAACCATGATAACGAGTGAAACTTACAACATACACAAACGTTATCATAGACTTTTAATAGACGGTACAAAGACAGATGCTGTTTCGGGTTGGTTGTTATACGCGTCGTTTTATTATGTAACAGGACAGTATAATGTAACACTAAGACTAACCGATTATATTTTGTCAAGATGTTCACCTGGTATGTTGCTTACGGGATGTTCAACCTACAGTGAAGAGGATGAACTTAATTACAGAAATAATGTACATTCTAAAATGACACTGAATGAAAAGAACCGAACAGCTACTGTAGATGTTGTTCATTTCAGTCAACACTCATCATTAATACCAGGGGAACTACAGCTAGAAGTGAATGACGGTGACATGTATGTATCGCCGACTGTTTTGTCTCACTGTCTTAGATTTCTATGTTATCATCATCTTGGAAACATATCAAACAGGCATCAGGCATTACGTGATTTATGCTGTACAGTGATAGATAAGAATTGTATGGTATCAGATACATTATCTGAATCATTAACAATTCTTGGAGTATGCTATGAGATATCCTGTGATAAGGATACAGCCTATCAGTGTTATGATGAGGCTTTACAATGTGATGATATAGTATGTTCCTCTGCAGCAGCGAGAAAATCCAAACTTTTAGAAATTTAATATAGTTTGTCAGTTTCAACCGTAATTGGAGCATGGCATTTCATATTAGCCGTTTGAGGTACTGGTTATCCAAGATACTATGTTTATTCCGATTCATTCTGCACTCATCAGTTTGTATAAAAGTAGTATAACTGAAGGTAGTTAACCGAAACAGGAATTTAAAGCGAAGTGTACGTAGATAACTTAAAACAGTTAAAAAAGGGAGCAATCGTTTTCTGTTTTGATGAAATAAACAGGAGATACGCAAGAAATACAAAGGATATTTTTGGAAAATCATAATAAAGGCAGATATTTCACTTTATCATGATTTTCTTATTCGTTGGTCCACAGAATTGTTTCGAAAAGGTAAAGCAATTCTCAAATGCACGACGAATCAATTGTTGCAAAGAATGTCCTTCGCAACCGCGCAAGTGTTCAAGCTATACCATCTGAAAGTTTAATAATTAACAAAAAATTATAAAATATTCGGCGACGTTATTGATGTTTATGGTAACGTCACCATGACCACTCTATAGCGTTGAAATACCGTATAGTGATGTAACACAAATCGTGAGTGGGTGTAACCAATGTTCCTGCGTATTGGAATGTGATTAAGTGTAATCAATTGATACGCAAACTAAACGGACTAATTATTAAAAATATTTCTGCTACCTACAAAAATGTATCGAAAGTACATACACTGCAAGTGAAAGAAAGTTACTGTATGTACTGTAACTCTATCATTTCCATATTTAACAGGATTTCAAATTTCTTTTCAAATGTTTGTATTGTTAAAAATGTCGTGGAGCTTGAATTGGTCAGAGAAGCACGGTGTTGACAATGATTCTGTAAAATTTAAAAACTCGAATATAGTATTTGGATCGCGTTTTAATGTCTTGTTAAGAAATTTTGTTTTTGCGGGTTTGTACTTTTCATCCTCACTATTTCCAGCGCTATTAATGTATAAACCAATTCCGTTTGTCGGATGCACACATTGCACAACTCTGCAATTAAAAACAAATAATTGTTCAGTAGCCACGTGTTCGACTCTCAAAAATAACTTATTTTTCTTATGCAGATTTTTTTAAAGATTTTTATGGTTGTTATCATACTATATAACAAAATATTATTTTTAGTGACCACCGCGTCCGGAAGTAGTCAAGAAGATATTTTTTTTTCAGGGGTTAACAGGATACACGTAATCGTTATAAATTTCAACTTCACGGTTCTTATGTAAGCAAATTTAATAACAATGATGTTATACAACTGTATGTTTTATAGGGCTTTATTTCTAATCTTATCTCTGTGTACACCATTCTAAATCTACATAGTTCACCTTTATCATTATTAGGAAATCCGTTTGGACGATTTCATATACGATTATGGTATAGGGTTTTTTACCTTCGGTGTCGAGTTGGTGTATAGTATTTTAGGCTTATCTGCGAGAAATAAATCATTTTTCTTATATATTAACTAAATTATAAACCAATTTAGATATAGTTAAAATATATATTTCATTTAACTGAGTAAATTGATCGGAATGTGAATGATAGATAGACCTAAAATTCTTTTTGGTCTATCCCATTCATGACATTTGCGCGGGAATTTCTTCCATTGACATCGTAATGTAGGTTAGTTTGGATTACTGTTATTAAGTCTCCCAAACAAAGTTTGGAGACTTATTGTTTTTGCTCAGTTCTTATTATGTCACCCGATCGACAATGTCGGGTAACATATTGCTTTTCCTCTATTATTATTATTTTTCTTCCACCTAATTTTGTCCGGCAGTTTTCTCAGAGCCAAAGGAACCAATCTGAATGATGGTGCACTATAACAAGGAACCCTGACTTTCCAGTTGCAGTGCAACTTTGGAACTAAAAAATGGCTGCCATCACCATGGAAACGGAAAAATGGTGAAAAAATATAATTTTGGAGAAAGGTGAATTGTTTGAGAATGCTTTACCTTAAAATCTTTAGATTTTAATACAATATAGGTGCCCACTATATACTGCTTTGGGATGATTATGGCAATCATTGGAACTGCTATGTTGCCATGGAAACTACACCAAAAATTTCCAAAATATGGAAATGCTCCAAATTTTATAAAACTTCACAGTAACGATGAGCAACATTGTTAGAGGTGCAATTTGGCGTTGGAATTTCGAAAATGTCTGCCGTTACCATGGAAACAGGTCAAATTGGTCCAAAAACCTTAAAGTGGCATTTACTTTCTTAAAATGGTAGGTCAAATTGATTGAAACTTTTATGGTATGGTCCCTCCCATGTACCAATGTGGTATATGCCATTAAATTTTGGGAATGGTCTCTGTTGCAATAGGAACCATCACAAATGTCAAAAATTTCAAAAATTTCAAAATGCTTCAAAATTGATGAAACTACATATGATTGTAAACTGTCAAGTCTGCATGAGACTTTTGAAGTTGGAATTTCAAAAATGGCTACCGTTGCCATGGAAACTGAAAAAATGTCAAATATTTTCGAAATGCTCCAAACTTAATGAAACTTAATATTATTGTAAACTGGCATGTATAGATGAGACTTTTGACTTTGAAACTTTCAAAATGGCTGCCGTTGCCATGGAAACAGCAAAAATGTCATGTTTTTAAAATGATCTAAATGAACTGAAAATTTACAGAAAAATGTATAGCCATGCAAATATGTGCATTCACTGTTAAAAGTTTTTAATATGGCTGCCGCTTAGTGGCAATGGGGGGAAGGGTGACATCCGCTATTGCTTGCAATAGCAATTCTAGTTATTTTTATTTTTCTTCTTCTTTTTCTTTTTCTTCCGCCAAATTAAAAATGAACTTGTCCGCAGCGTTTCTCCAAAACCCCCTTTCATGTCCAGTGAAGGATGTTTATTCAATATTGTCGACATCGCGATATCTACAATGTTAACACGATATAGTGTCAACATTGTTTACATTGTTTGAACCCTTATATAATGTGTACATCGTTGACATCGCGATGTATACAATGTTAAAACGATGTTGTGTTAACATCGTTTACATTGTTTGAACCCTTATATATTGTTTACATCGTTGACATCGTTAACATTGCGATGTATACAATGTAAACACGATGTCGTGTCAACAACGTTGACATTGTTTGAACTCTTATATATTGTTTACATCGTTGACATCGTTAAAGGGAAACTTCGCAAAAAAATCAAAAATTGATATTATGTCCATTCTGTATAAAAATGCTCAAATTTATAGATATTAAAGTTTTATTCCGCTAAATAAGAGATCACCATCGATTTTAAATTTTGAGTATCAGTTCTCTGCTCTCCGCCATCTTGTCACCTTCTCCGATGAAAAATCCCGATATGTCTATAAACCACAAAGGAACAAAACTACAGTAAACGATGTAGTCGTAATTGCGTGTCGATATCTTGTCAATCGTACGGTTGTTTTATCTGACTGACTAACTTGATACGGAAAATGGTCTTATATTTTTAAATAACCATATAGTCTGTTATTTTTAATTGATAATATTGTAATTAGTTAAAATGTCAAAGTTCAAATCATAAATAAGTGTTCCGTGGAAATTGTTTTCGAAAATCTAATTCGTTCATAATTCTTTCAAGTAATAAACTTTATTTAAATAAATTCGGATCTTCCCTCATCTGATCACCAGCATGACTAAAGGTATTACTCCCAAAGGTATTGGAAGGGGTGTAAGGTGACACGTCCAGGTATTCAATCGATTTCCTGTCCGGCTGGCTTGCAAGTGCATGCATCGTTTCACTTCTGTAGGTATTGATCAGTGTACACGACCGTTACTTATAACTTTCCATTTTGAACTATCAGGTGCATGTATAATATACATTTGTGTCTTGCGTGTCCGAAAGTGATATTTATACTAGTCATTACTGAACTCATACGCTTGTTTATAAATAACATTTCTGGTGTAAAGAATATTATCTATAAAAAAAAATTAATAAAAAAAAAAAAATTGAAGAAATACAAATCTATTTACATATTTTTCCAAGGGTTAATTTGGGGAAATGTAATATATACTCATTGTCAATAGTTTAGGACAGATTGGAACATACCAGAATTATTGATTTAAAAAAATGTGCGCACTTGTCGACGATTCGTGTATACATACGCCTAGGTAGAAAGTTACGGAACTATAGTCAGTAGCGCAATTTAAAATATGTATACATGTATACATTGAACATAAGAAAGAAACATACATTTTGTGTAAATTGTGGTAAAAGTTTTGTAAATTATTATAGACTAGTCCACGTATGCCAACAGTATGTAATCAACGAATTCGATAGACTATTGTATACCAAAAGAAGAAGAAGAAAAAAAAAGAAACAATTTGATTTAAATACAGGTCAATTTATATCTTGCTTTGGTTCATCGAAGTTAAGAACATAGTAAACTCACAGATTTATATATCAATTAGATTGTTCTCGAATAAAGGACGAAATTTGTCATCATCACAATTGTTCCAACATTCATGTAAAATATATGCAACTGGACGTACACTAATAATCCCCAAGGGATGTGAATATTTTCTAGGAAAACTATTGAGTATCAATTTCGGGATTTATTTTCTTTCTTGATATTCAATGACAGCAATTTAAAGAATAAACTGCTTGTCGGATATTTGTCCGCTTTAGGGGTATTCTTGCAAGTTGAACAGACTTATAATAACATTCAAAAATAGGGAATGATAACATTTAATTCGTTGTCTTTTAATTTTAAACATCGTTGGTCAAATAGTTATTTAAGTATATATATACGTTGGGAGACGACGATTATTATAGTAGTCTCAGATTTTAATAAGGACGTTCCCGATTATGAATAAATTTGGTTGACGTTTTTCACACTTGAAAAGAATATCTATTTGTAATTTTTCGATTCCATTCCAATACAAAAGTATTTTTTCTTTATTCGTACATATTATATTCCGCTTCGGTAGAGTTATCTTCAGATAGTTTCATATATTAATTAATACATGGCTTTCAAAAGTCTAAATGTAAGTGTTCTCGTACATTTTTTCGCCCAATAAAGACAAATAAAAATGATTTAGTAAAGCTATTTCTAATTTCTAAGTCCCCCTTTTTTATGAGACATAAATCAAGGACAAGACTTGTACATCATTTCATTCTGACATATGAATTAAGTTTCCCGTCTTTAACCGAAAATTATGTATTTCTTAGTAAATTAACTTATTTGAATTCAAATAAATAATAGCACCAAATATAATTAAATAATTCCACGGCGACCATTTTTTATTTGTCACCAACTTGAATATGTATTTGTAATGTGTGTATTAAATGCTCCCACTGATCCGAATAGACAGTCACACCTGGCAAGGTGTGCCCTAGAGGCGTGGTTAAATACCGAAGTGCAAATAACAATTTACCTTTCAACAAGCCATCTACGAGTATTGCCACAGAACCGTGAATACACACATCGTATAAACCTAGTCATAGCAGAGATAGTAAAAGGTCAATAATCATGAGTACACCAACATATTGTCTTTACAGATTATTGTACTTTAATTTGTTCACCTTATCAGTCCGAAAATGCATTTATTAAAAATAAATTTATAACTTTTTGTGTTGTCTACAAACATAATTCGAATATATACGTTTAACATAGATAATTTATCTCACGAATGAGTACAATTGAACGTCTGTGCGTTTTATCTTCTTATTATCGGATGGTTATTAGATAAAGCATAAGTCATCGGCGCGCTTACGATTACGTTAAAATATGATTAAAAACCAAGACTTTTAATGATTGTATTTTAAATCCCGGCATGCAAAAATCAGGAGAAAACGTCACGACCTACAGGAAGTAGTTGATATTTTTTCATTAATTATTGAATTTCTCCTTTATTACTGCACATATAGCGATAAAACTTTGTGAATATATATATTATGTCATAATGAACATATTTAAACCATAAGTAAAAAATCGTGAATTTTCCCTTTAACATCGCGATGTTTACAATGTTAACATGATGTCGTGTCAACATCGTTTACATTGTTTGATCCCTTATATATTGTTTACATCGTTGACATCGTTTACATTGCGATGTATACAATGTAAACACGATGTCGTGTCAACGTTGTTGACATTGTTTGAACTTTTATATATTGTTTACATCGTTGACATCGTTAACATCGTGATGTTTACAAGGTTAAAACGATGTCGTGTGAACATCGTTGACATTGTTTAAACTCTTATACATTGTTTACATCGTTGACATTGTTAACATCGCGATGTACACAATATTAAACCGATATCTAGTCAACTTTGTTAACATTGCTTGAACTCTAATATATTGTTTACATCGTTGACATCGTTAACATAGCGATGTATACATATAAGAAGATGCGGTATAAGTTCAAATGAGACAACTTTGTATTTAAGTTACATCTTTTATAAGTATACCCCTATAGGTTTGACATTAATACGGAGTTTTGGTTTATCTCGAGTAGCAAGCTATGAAAGGCACAAAAAAACACTAGTGTCAAACTACTTGAACAGGAAAAATAAAGGTCTAATGTAAAAAAAAAAACATGAAACCAGAAACACGTATGAACAATTCAACAACCGACAACTACTGAACGACAGATTCCTGACTAAGGACAGGTGCAAACAAATGCAGTTAGTTTAACGTTTATATACGTACCATAGACTCAATATAAAATATAAACACAATTTTGACACAATATTGTTAGCATTGTTATGTGAACAATTTAAACAGAAAGGTATTTATAAAAAAAAAGAAGTGGTATGATTGCAAACAAGTAAAATTTCCAGTACATACATACTAACTGGCACATCTATAGATAACCGTATGGCCTTCAACATTGAGCAAAGTTTATATGGCATAGTTAACAATAAAAGACGCCGACATGAAAAATGGAAAACAATTTTAACTATATAACTAACTGCTTAACCATGTTAACTTATTTAAAAAAAAAAAAGAACGAAAAAAAATGTATATACAACAACAAGATATTGACACTATATTGTTAACATTACGATGTATACGATGTGAACGATGTAAATAGAAAGGTGTAGACACCATATATACAATATAAACACGATGTTGATACAATATTGTCAACATCGCGATGTATACGATGTGAACGATGTAAACAGAAAGGTATAGACTTTATATATATATAAATACAATATAAACACGATGTTGATACAATATTGTCAACATCGCGATGTATACGATGTGAACGATGGTAAGGTATAGACTCTATATATACACGATGTTGACACAATATTGTCAACATCGCAATGTATACGATGTGAACGATGTAAACAAAAAGGTATAGACTTTATATATATATATATATATATATATATATATATATACAATATAAACACGATGTTGATACAATATTGTCAACATCGCGATGTATACGATGTGAACGATGTAAACAGAAAAGTATAGACTTTATATATACAATATAAATACGATGTTGACACAATATTGTCAACATCGCGATGTATACGATGTGAACGATGTAAACAGAAAGGTATAGACTCTATATATACAATATAAATACGATGTTGACACAATATTGTCAACATCGCGATGTATACGATGTGAACGATGTAAACAGAAAGTTATAGACTTTATATATATATAAATACAATATAAACACGAAGTTGACACGATATTGTCAACATTGCGATGTATACGATGTGAACGATGTAAACAGAAAGGTATAGACTTTATATATATAAATACAATATAAACACGATGTTGACACGATATTGTCAAAATCGCGATGCATACGATTGAACGATGTAAACAGAAAGGTATAGACTCTATATATACACGATATTGACACAATATTGTCAACATCGCGATGTATACGATGTGAACGATGTAAACAGAAAGGTATAGACTTTATATATATATATATACAATATAATCACGATGTTGACACGTTATTGTCAACATCGCGATGCATACGATGTGAACGATGTAAACAGAAAGCTTTAGACTCTATATATATACAATATAAACACGATGTCGACACGATATTGTCAACATCCCGATGTATACGATGTGAACGATGTAAACAGAAAGGTATAGAACATATTGATAGGATACAATGTAAACACAATAACGACACTATAAAGTTGACATTGCGATGTTGACAATATCGACAAAACATCGTGCACTGGACATAGTTCAAAACCCCTGGTCAGATTAACTTAGGGTTTCATAGAATGTTAGACTAATATGTCTAGGTGAGCCATCGATCTTTCGTTTGTGCATTGGGGTCTATTAAGGGGTATTTTGGGGGGAAGAAAGAAGGGAGGGGTTCACTATAGAACCCTATACGATTTTATTTTCTAAAATTTTCAAATGAATATAACTTGAAAGCTGTAAGTGATAGATACATGCAGTCTTCAGAAATGATTAAAGGACAATAAAACAAATCACATGAAATATAGGGGGAGTCCCTGGGGGGGGGGTCATCCCTACCCCCTTCAATTCGAGAATATGCTTTTAACTTGTAAACGGTCCAGATCCCCACCCCTAAACCATATATATTCTTGTATGGGACAATAAAACTAATCAAATGAAATTAAATGAAAGTTCTTGGGGGTCACCCCCACCCCGTTCAATTTGAGAATGTATTATTATCTTGTAAACGGTCCAGATCCCCACCCCTAAACCATATATATTATTGAATGGGACGATAAAACAAATCAAATGAAATTAAATGGAAGTTCCTGGGGGTCATCCCCACCCCATTCAATTTTAGAATGTGCTATTATCTTTTAAACGGTCCAGATCCCCACCCCTAAACTATATGAATTCTTGTAGGGGACAATAAAACAAATGAAATGAAATAAAAGGAAAGTCCCTAGGGGGTCACCCCACCCCCTCTTGTTTGAAAACTTGTAAACGGTCAACATCCCCACCCCTAAACTATATATATTCTTGTAAGGGACAATACAACTAATCAAATGAAATTAAATGGAAGTTCCTAGGGGTCACCCCCACCCCGTTCAATTTGAGAATGTACTATTATCTTGTAAACGGTCCAGATCTCCACCCCTAAACCATATATATTCTTGTAGGGGACAATAAAACAAATAAAATGAGATAAAAGGGAAGTCCTGAGGGGTTCATCCCAGCCCCTCTTGTTTGAAAACTTGTAAACGGTCCAGATCCCCACCCTTAAACCATATATATTCTTGTAGGGGACAATAAAACAAATAAAATGAAATAAAAGGGAAGTCCCTAGGGGGTCACCCCACTCCACTCTTGTTTGAAAACTTGTTGATGGACAATATCCCCACCCCTAAACCATATATATTCTTGTATGGGACAATAAAACAAATAAAATGAAATGTAGGTAAAGTCCCTGGGAGTCACCACCATCCCCTCCTATTTGAATACTTGTAAATGGTGGAGATATCCACCAGTAAGCCATATATATTCTTGTATGGGACAAAAAATCAAATCAAATGAACATGGGACCATACGAATGGCGAGTTATGGGAGCTTTGTTTGGGAGACTTCGTAACAGGATTCTGTTACAATTACTTCTTGTCTCTAGATGTAATGTGATAAGATTCAATGTGATATTAATTTTCTCTTCTTCTAAAGTACATATTTTGACATCAGGTTTGTACACATGAAGTTTCAAGTCTACTCAAATCAGAAGTATAGATGTTCCCCAGGATTACAAGAACAAATTTAATATCCCAAGGACAAATTGATTTGTCCCGAAAACTTGATTTTACATGGTGTTCTACTCCTTCCCTACGTTACTGTTCAGTCGCTCCGTAATTCTCGTATCACTGCTTTTAAGCAACGTCATAACTCGCGTCACAATGTCTGAGGAGATGTAATTAGCGACGTCGCCATTTGTGAGGAGAAGTTATCAACTTTGCTTTTGTCTAGCGTAAAACTCTCTTAGGACTGTCCTACGGCTACAAGTTAGGGAGGTTAAAAATACAGTACTATAACGATTAACAGATAATCTGGTTTTCCACATGTTCTAGGGAGGTTAAAAAAACCCAGGGGGGTTACTTCCTATATTTTTAGTGGTATGAGAGTGTCGCAAAATAAGGTCATATTTTCATGCCCTGCTGGTTAGAAAAGGCTTCCCTTTTAATGTCCTACTGGTTACAACAGGGTCTTTTTTTATGTCCTACTGGTGAGAACTTTTTTTGTCTAGAACAGGATCGTTTTTTGAACTGTTTAAGATAGAGTATAGACCCAGGGTCTAGAACTGCATCTATTTTATACGGTCTAGAACAGGGTATGTTTTTCAATATTTTTTGGTTAGAACAGGATATGATCTGGCAAGTGCTGTCGGCACAGTTCACAGTTATACCAGAAAGGGTGTCAGTACCCCCCCCCCCTAATTAAAGCCAATAATATAACGATTAACAGATAATCAGGTTTTCTTAGTATACACTTTATCGCTATTCCCAGCAGACCAAAGAATCTGTCCGACTTTAACTACATCTATTGACGTCATACAACAATTACGTTTCCATTGTGGCGTCAGAAATGTTGTATTTATGGCGTCAAAACTTTAATAAGGTAAAAAAAAAGATTGCAGGTTCAACAAAAAAAAAATGGAAATCGAAAACACGGTTTTGGAAGAAAGCATTAGTGCCAAATTGGTGTATTATAATTTTGTATTTTAACTTAAAACAATTCCTTTTGCACAAATATCTAGTTATTAACAACAGCCCTATTTATTACAACAATTAAATATATATGTGTGTACATGTGTGTTAAGTGTAATCTATTGAATAAACTATTGTTTAAACAAACTAATTGTTATTACATTTTTGACAGATTTCTGTTTTCTCCAATTGCGGTTTGTTATTTACAGTGATTAAGTTTAAACTCTGCAACACGGGTGAATTTTCGATTGATTTAAACTTTTGTATGCCATATTCTATCTAGATAGGTTTCAAATATGATTAACATAATAATAAATAGTTCAGCACTTTAATTACCATGCTCTTATATATAATTTTCTTCTGAGTGCATACGTATTTATTTTGTATTTGAAACATCATCAATAAACGACATTTGGGATATTTCATTTCATGTATATAGGGAAAAGTTATTTGAAATATTTTCAATAAACGACATTTAAGATATTTTATTTCATGAATATAGAGAAAAATTAAGTATAAATTTTTGAGGAAACATTAAACGACATAATTCGGTGTATCCGATGAGATTATTGCTTTTTTATTAATAGTTTAAGAAAAAAACACATAACACAATAAGGGATCACGGGCCTTATTTTCTTAAAAAAAATTAAAAATTATCAATTGTATATGGAGTGGTATATTTTTTTAAAACAAAAGTATTTTTGCAACACGACAAGAACGAACATTCAGAAGAAAAACAACACCTGATCTACCTTTACTGTGGTAGATAGTTGTCTTACTTGTAAGCATACCACATCGCCTTTTTTATTTTGAATTACTTATAAAACAATTTACCTGCATTATATACCGACACAATATAAATGCCCCTTTACACAAGGTAAACTCATTTAGATCTATATCATTACATTATAAGCTTAGTCTCCTTGCCAATTACGAAGCAAGGTTGTTGGCTCTTCAAACTGTCGCTGAGATTATACTGACTTTATGAGATTCAGTCCTTGCTTTTGATGTGAATTTTATGCAATACTTTAATTTTTCAAATAACTTACGTATTTGATTTGAACAAGTTTGATATGACTGGTCAATTATTTATTCATGTTTTTTAACTTAGATATAGGAAGATGTGGTGTGAGTGCCAATGAGGCAATGAGGCAATTCACCATCCAAATAACATGTTTTTGAATATTGATTATTTCTGATATATAACGTTTTGGAAAGATAAAAAGAATGTCCGTCTTGTGTCAAAATTCAGATAATACTACTAAATGTATTGGAAGGCATAACATGCGATAGCATTGAAGGATTGATAAAATATTTATATCCAAACAACAGTGGAAATTCCTGTTTTTTAAGAAACAATAGTGAATATTCGTTCATTAAGCTATACCTTCTCTTTTACAGAATATGTGTTTTGGATTTTCCATCAGACATATCAAAATGTTTAGAGGCACTCATAACAAGGTATTAATTAACTGGAAATCAACATCAAGTTTAGAAAATGTTCTTCTTACTGCTTAATTTCATCATTTTAGTTCAATTATGTTTTAATTTGATGTTACTGTATTTTTTTTCTTATTATTTAATTTTATCATATTCAACCTATTTATTATGATTTAAAAACATATTGTGCATTATAAATTACCTGAAGAAATAAATTGCCAACATTGGATAGTATGACTAAACCTTTTCATGTTATATAAACATGCACACTTAGGTTCTAAGCTTATTTCATGCATGCATGGACGAAGGCAACTAACTCTAACTTAGTATGATTGCATGGACTGACACAACATACTTAGTCTATACATGCATGGACGAAGACAATTAACATAAACTTGGTCCATGCTTGCATGGACTAACACAGCAGACTTAGTTAACTTAGTCCATGCATTCATGGACTAACACAGCAGACTTAATTAACTTAGTCCATGCATGCATGGACTAACACAACATATAAGGAATTTATTAAATCTGGAATTATATATTCCTTGGTATATGAAATATTTTTGTGTATGTTGTTCTAAGCCTTTTTTATATAAGATAATTTAAAAAACAATGATGAATTTTAGGAAGTTATATACAAATATGATGATTTTCAAATTTTCAGGGAAATGTAAGTCTGTAATTGATGATGATATAACCCAAAGTATGACTAACCATTAGTTGGATGTAATAAAATAAATAATTACTGTTCAACTAACCCTTAGCCATGCATGCATGGATAACCCCCTTAGATGGACTAAATACGAACATTTTGTAAATAATTGAAACATTTTCAATGCAAAAATTAAAAAAAACAAAAGAATTTAAAAAAAAACGAAATTAATGCAAAATGTTTATTTTTTTTTAAATTCAGAAAAAAAATTAATGCACATTTTTTATTTATTTTTCTAAATTCAGAAAAAAATTAATTTAAATGATAATTTTTTCTGTCTTTCATATTTTATTGAAAAATAGAAAATTCTATCTTTCAAAATTAAATAAATTTTTTTTTACTAATATCCTGTTGTGAAAATACATTAAAACCACATTGAAATGGGAATGTTCATGGCTGACAAAAGATTGGAATGTTCACATATCATTTCAATAGTAAAAACTCTTCAGTGACCAGAACGGTTGGAGGTTGAATTTTTCCCCATAAGCTGTAATTGAATTCATGAAAGTTCTTGTACATTTATTACCAATGTAAGTGTTTCTTTTGTTTATTGTTTAAATTTATCAGGTCTGTATAAATCACTATAATTCGTCTTTCATGCTATACTTCATTGTTTTATATCTTTATTCTCATCAACCAAAATCCATGGTACAGAGATATTCTAAACATTAATAATATAGAAGCGTCGCACGAAACTGGTGTTATTATAGTGAAACCGCGGACAAGATACATTCAAGTCATTAATAAATACACATTAAAAGTGATCTTCTAAAGTGTTGTATATAATTTTAAAGCTTTTAAATTCTACTATCAGAATATTGCATTTTTTTTATATGTAACAGACTATTCATTAAATGAAAACCAATTAAAACCTTCATTTTTTAATATAATTTCCTTGTCCCGCTTTTCACTTTCAGTTTTTGGGAATTCGGAATATATTTAAAAACCATATAAAAAATTCCTCCAAACGATTTAAAAGTCTGTCTAGAACAAGCACGGCATAATTGGTCGATGATGTAATGTAGGTTTTTTCTTTGATAAAGACGGAATTTCGAGAAAAAATTATCTAGATTATATAAATTATGTGTCCCATGCACAAAAAATTGCCGTCATTTTTTCTAAATTGTCCAACAAAAAAGGGACACCAGAGCAATCACCATGATGTAAGTAAAAAATTGTTATACTAGTATTTTGTACAAAGCTCACACTTTCGCCTCATGCAATTATCAGGGATTTTAATACAAATTCTTTGTATTGGAGTCAAATATCAATGTCCGACAATTTTTCCCCTTCCAACCCAATTGACGTAGGATGACGTTTTTTCTGTTTTTTTCATGATATTTATTTATTACAGTGCTTTTCGCTACATAAATCAAAATATAAGGGAAAAAGTACCAAAAGTTATCTCTATTTTGATAGTAAATTCTCATGAATTTAATATAAAACACGAGATATTTGATCAAACTATAATGTCCGATACAATGTTCCCACATACGATTTTAACGTTATGTAAAACAATATACAAAATTTACGTCAATTGTCATTATTGCGGTTTTCATAGACGTTTCAGAATACGGGTAATTTTTTGTTGCTTGTTGAGAAAACTTCAAATTTCTTAGGTAAAAGATCAATACTGATTCATGGGAGGGGGCAATAATTGCTCGCGGAACTGCATGAAGTGTTTTCCGGAATTTATAAAGATCGACAAGCCGATCCGCTACAATACAAAATCATAGAAAAGAACACAGTTAGTGTTCCCGCTGCTTCCTTTATAAATTGTATATATTTGTGCAGAACTTAATGGCACTGTCATTCTATATATACCGTACTCCATTCGCCTCGACATTCGGCAGTGTATGAATGCAAATGTATAATCTACAACAGCTACATGTAATATAAAAAACACATTATGCATGTATACAATATTATATAAAAAAAAATTAACAATGTTTCTGCTAAGAGTCCAGCTGTTTATTAGTCAGTCTGATAAATTTGCACAAATGATTCAACATACTGTTGTTTCTACATGTTCTAGTATTCAACAAATCATGAAATTTCAAAATATTTGGTCTATTTAGATAATATGGTTTCAATTTTTTTTCTGTATTATGATTAAATTTCGAACATTTGAAAATATAGTGGAATTCATACCCGATATCTCCTGAATTACACAGTTTACAGTTTCGATTTTCTTTAGGTACCTTTTTCCACCTTCCAGTTTCAATAGGAATATTATGACTGAGTATCCTGAATCTACAAAAAGGAATAATATTTTTATCATTTAGGATCTTAAAATAGTTTTCTCTTTCATCATTTTTTTTTAATAGACGATAATTAATAGCCTTTGGCAATTCTAATAAGATAGAGTGCAACTTTTGTTTGAATTGGTCTATGACACTAACTTTAATCTTATTATATAACCATGTATTACTAACAAAGTACTGTGCATTCCAAACATATGACAGTCCAGAACTATCTAGAATAGATTTTATATTATTAAGCCATGGAATGCTCATCCCATACTTTATATATGCATATTTATACAAAATCACAGGAAGTATTTCTTGCTTTCCACACATAAGTTTCGACCAGTAATTTAAAATTCACAATTTGATATCAATTTCCAAAGGATATCTTCCAAGTTTCCATAATTCATGAAATCTGGTGTTGACTTCTTTACATTTAACAAAATTTTACAGAATTTAAGGTGGACCCTTTCAATAACAGAATTATTGCCGACTCCATTTTATATTAATCTTGGTCTCTATATCATGTATATCATGTATCTTCTAATGAAAAGTCGTTGGAATAATATATTAAGTTTAATGTAAAAACTGTTTACTGAATAGAATGGATGGGGTATGAAATGTTATGCCATCACCTTGAGAGGAATTGGAATCAATTCATGAAAGTTCCAAATAATTTATTTGTGGTAAGTGTTCCTTTTATTTCATTGGCTATGTGCCTATGAGCTATGTTAACTCTTTTATATAGAATCATGCGTATTGTTGTATTTTGCATACATTAGCCTTAAATATCATACTTACTATACAATAACATACTTGCTACATGTAAATATATATAATGCAAGCTGTATGTTAACCTGTGCTTTTCCAAATGTTTGTCTTAAATATACAGTTATAACCAATCATACCACATCTTCTTATTCTCTTGTACAATTTGAGTTATATTTGCAAGTGAAAAAATTTGTCTGACATTATCTTATCCATATTCAAGATAAACTGTATATTAACAAAATATGTTTCATGTGTATAGATGATCCTTGTAATTTCTATATACTAAACTTTCAATAAGTATAAATTTAACTACAAAAGATGCATGTATGGAAGGTCTTTGTTGACATGTACAAATGTTGAACTTTACTCACAATCATATTTCATCTACAAATGCTAAATAATGCAACTTTTAATGCAAGGAGACATAAGGGTTGTCAATTGTTTTTTAAATGTATAACTAGTTTTTATCTTACACTATATTTTTTAATATCAAAATAACAATAACTAAAGTATTTAATAACAAACCTTCTTCAAGAATATTTTGAACCTCTTTCTATAAACATGATACATTTTAAACAAAGAAAGACTGCTGTCTATAAGGAAAACAAGTTAAATGTATATCACAAATTAATTACACCTATTAAAGCAATAGGCATGCAACCTATATTTTCTTTTAACAACAAGTGCAAATAAATTGCAAAATTCTGTGACATTTTGATTGGTGATTTTTGTTTTATTTAACTATAACATGTATAAAGGCAAGCATGTTGTTAGATATGATCCAGACAGCAAAACAATTTTGGATACATGTACATCATACATTCTGTGAAAAAAATGAGAATAAGCATGCTCATAATAATAAAGAACTAAATTTAATTAAACCTGCAAGTCTTCAAAAGATTTGTGCGTCTTGAGAAGTAAGAAATTATACTACGAAATATAGCTGGATGAATATTATCTACCCTCTGTATGTAGTATTCCTCGCTGAATTAAATGTTATTTTAAGTTTTTTTTTCGCTTACAAATTTAAACACTATCAAAAAAAGAGAGGTGAAAATGATAAATTCCAACAAAAATATTTAACCAATTTTTAGATAAGGGCTATTTCAGAAAAAAAATTAGGGGGAGGGGGTTGAATGCAATTTGTTTCATCACCTGCCACCAAGACAATTGTAATTGAGCACCATAGTGCATCATAGTGTAAAAGTTGCTTTTATAACTATCATCCATGTTCTATAATACAAAGTGCCTTCCAACCCGATTTCAAACCCCTACATTTTAACTAGAATTTAGATTATCGTTGATCATCTCGACGAGATTTATTTTCTTCGCTTGAGTTTGTACGGTGAAAGGGAGAAAAGCAATCGAGTTAAGATAACCAATGATAATCTATTTCTTGCAATTTTACCTATGACAATGTTCTAGCGATTAATTTTCATATCACTCGACACTGCTGAGAATGGAAATTATCAGTCAGCGAAATCAAAGGAAAATTTCGTAAAAAATTAATAGCGATAAAGTACTTTATACAGATTTATGGAATAGCTAGAAATACAATGAAAGTTTACCAAAAATATCGATCAACAATTATTACAAACTGCAGCAAAATTACAATAACGGCTTCACCCTACAAGCTCATCATCAGACCAGCATGACGTAGTCAGTTCAAAAAAATAATTAATTCACATTACTTCACTTCTATTTTGACATATTTTTAACAAACAATAAAAAGAAGTGATAAAAAGTACAAATTCATGTCTCAATAATTTAAACAGATTTCATGTGCTACCTCAGCACAACTTATTTTTTTAATTTGTCAATCCTTATTATAGATTTTATGCCCTTGCCCCTGCCCTAGCAGAGGGGGCATCAAGTTTTATCCTTGTCCATCTGTACGTATCATAGGTCTCACTGTACATCCCAAAATGGTCTCCGTTCTCTAAACTTGAATTTGCCTCAACCAAATGTTTTGAAATTGATGCTCAATGCTTATGACCACAGAAAACCGATCATGTTCAAATTTTGGTGGCATCAATTTTACCATTCTAGAGTTATGCCCCTTTACGAATAGAAACATTGGTGATTTTTTTCGTTTCTGTCTTCTAGTTTGCCTCAACTAAATGTTATGACACTTATAAAACTAAGAAATTTGAAGGACATATTGTTGTCAATTGATTTGTCATAATTTATCACATTCACAGCTGCATCTTCTTTTGTCTACAGGAGATGTGTTTCTGTATCTTGTCTTTAAAGAATCATCATGATAGCTTCTGTTCCCTACACATTATCTTTGCAGACATTAATTAGATCTTCAGGAAAATATATACTCCTTATATCTTAATCTTAAAAAACAAAACAAAAAAATATGCATTGGTATCGTTAAATCACCTATTTTAACAAAATTGTTCATACTGAAATGCCTTGCCTGCTTTTTGGTCATGATTGAACGTTCTGTTGCATGTTTCCATCTAAAGATTATACAACAATTAGTTCCTTAAAAATACGGTATATACATGTACATTTTTATTCCAACATGAATTTTATTTTTTTAATAATCAAGGTGGCAGTAGACAATAAAAAGTAGATAAACATATATAGATTACCGTAGCTTTTCAACTTTAATTTGATATCAACAAAATGTAGTGTGGCTATTTCTGAAATATCTGTGGTGAATCCAAGGGGAGGGTTCCGGGGTTGGTAACCCACCCTCTTTTTTTTGGACGATCCTCAATGTACTTGAATTGAGACATATAGTTGGAACCCTCCTTAAGAAATGGCTGGATTCACCCCTGAATATGATACAGGTACCCAATCATTACGAGTTGGTTGACTGTTATGGAAAACGATTTCACAGTTGATATCCAATATGTTTCTTACTTTGTAACGACAATCCCCTTCCCTTTTTATGAATGTGACCTAACGAATAAGACTATTTACCAGGTTTGTAATAACATGAGCAACACGAAGGATGCCACACGTGGAGCAGGATCTGCTTACCCTTCCGGAACAACTGAGATCACCCCCAAACTTTTAGGTTTTAATGTTGTTTCTTGTGTACTATGAATTGTTTGTGTGTCTTTTTCATTTTTAGCCATGGTGTTGTCAGATTATTTTCGATTTATGAGTTTACTGTTTCTCTGGTATCTTTCGTCCCTCTTTTTTTAACAGGAAGTTAATAAGCTGTAGCAACGGATGTAAAAATACATTACACTGTTTAGAATGCAAAAATGCAGCTTCATGCTGTATGTTTAAGAAGGAAACTATTGATTTGTCGTTTAATATTCATTTTGTAACAGTATTAACGTAAGTAGCCGTTTAATTCTTTTAAATCAAAACTAAACTGAAGTACTGGACCATGTATGATTGGAATATTTGTAGATGCTAATAATAATGACACACTTCTTCACTCTAAACATCAGTAACAGTTATAATCATACCTTTGCTGATCATTTCTTCAATTTTTTTTTCATCTGTTATAGTATCAATATTATATGTAGCATACCACTATCTTGATGCACTCTGTATTAAAAATAGTTACTCAACAGTTTTATCGTAGCAATCTTTTGGTGTTTTTTGTTTATCAAAAACTATTGTACCTGTTCTAATTTGTTCTGGGAATCTTACAATGCATGGAAAAGCTGAAATTATCAATTACATAAATAAATTTTAATAAATATGAAACGACACAATCAGCTTTTCTAATGATAAATGATACTGTACATGCATGATGGTAACTTTTTGAAATACAGTGAGTATTTGGATATCAAATATCGGGTTTTCATCAATTACTTTGGTCAATATATCAAATGGGCTACATGGGACACAGATGATGCCCCTCTTGCATAAAATTTGTAACAGGAGGGGACAACCAGGTCGTGTAATAGCCAATACTTCGTCCCTATTCAACCATATGGGTACCAGATATCAGATAAAACAATCGCTAAACAACAGACAATAAATAAAATGCAAACAGTACTTTATTCACAAATGTACAATAATTGCATGTATTTAACAAAGTTGGATTAAACAGGAATATAAAACTTTATAAATGAATTTGAAAGAAAAGTAATTCTAAGATGTCAAATGTAAAATGAAAATAAATTGTTTTCAGAATTTAAATCTTTAGTTATGTGAATTTGCTTTGCATTGTGTATTTTAAAGTAGTAAAATTTGCACCAATAGGTGCGACTAACTCTGCATGGTGAACGTCAGGGATAACTCTTGCCTTAATTTCAACCCAGGCAATGTTTGGAGGCCTGTGCATTTTGACCGACTACAAATGACTGACTGTAAATTAAATTCTAAATCTTGTCATATATATCTTGCCAAAACTTTAAATTAAAAGTTGAATAAATGAATATTCAACATAATCATGGTAAGTATACTGTCCGGCTGGAATCGTGGTTTTTTAACGGCTATTTCGTAACTTTAATAGTTTACATTACTACCCATCTTATATCGAATACTATAGTTGTTTTGATCAACATAGGAACACAATTCCTTGTATCTAACCAAAGAATTAATTGTTTGTTATTGTCCGTTTTTTTTAAGCATCTGTAAAATCCTCTGGGTTTTTAAACAATGGTCCGGGTTTTTTTACATAAAATTTGAATAAGAAACTAGATGCTCTGTAGGGCGCAGCTTTATACGATCGTAGAGGTCGAAGTCTGAACAGTTGGGCAAGTATGGACACTACATTTAAGATACATTTGGATTGTGATTACAGAGTTGACACAGCATAGGTTTCTGACACAGAATGAATGTGGTCTAATAAACTTAACAATTTTGTTTTGAGCAATACACTATGCAGAATATTAATTGTCTGAAAAAAAAAATATTTTAAGAAAATTTATTTTTAATTTCTGAAATCTGAAATGGGGAACATTGTACCCCCTGATTAATTAATAACCTACATATACTCCTTTCCCTTATTTCAAAAATAATCTCAATTCAAATTTATAATGGTGTTTGCCACAATAACTACTCATTTAAGTTCATCTTAAAATAGTAAAATATAAAATGACATACAGTCATGTTAAAAATTAATATCAATTAATTGTAACTTCTAAAAATAAATTAACAGCTAATGATCTCAAGACAATAATAATTTTCTTGAAACAGTTTGAAAAATTCATACATTAACTAGAAAAAAAATAGCAAAGAGTACCAACATAAAGAAACAAAGCTAAAGCAATTGTTCATTAACCAGGAAACCCTTGTTTTCCCCTTTTTTTCCCTAATTATAATCAGATTGAGTCATAACTCCAATATTAAAATCCTAACCATCCTTTTGTGGTGTGGAAACTTCAAGCAATTCTTCACCCTTTTCTTCAAAGTATTGTCTGGACACTAGAAAAATGATCATTTGGGTCCCTTTTATACCTCTTTTTCCTAAACCAAAGGGACCATACATTAACCCCCAAATCAATACAAAACTTCCTTTATGTGGTTTCAAACTTTGTGTTTGAACTTCAAAGATTTAATTTTACTTATACAATTATGCTAAACTTTTTGGCAAATTTCCAATTAAACTTAAGCAATTATATTAAGTTTTTGGCAAATTTCCAATGGAGTTTATTCATACTAAAGTTATATATATATTGACAAATTTCAAATACACATATCTAATAGTATTGTGAAGTAGTTCAAATACAACTTCGGATTACCTCCCTTACACTGCTTTCAAATTGTCTTAACTATCCTTTAACCAGAACAAAACCTTGTTTTTCATCTTGTTTGCCCCTAATTCATAAATAGTTATAGCCATAACCCCCAGAGTCAATCCTTACCATCCCATAGTAGTTTGGAATCTTGTGGTATAATTTTAGAAAGCTCATACACTTTTACACGTCTTATTATTGTCTTAAAACTTTATACTTTACTGTTTGCCCCATAACCCTCCAAAATTATAACTTTCTTATAATATTAAACATTGTGGTACAATTTCAGAGCAATTGAAATACTTAAACACAACTTATTGTCCTGAAACTTGATAAATGATTGTTTGAAGCCCCTTTGGGCCCTTATCCTATACCTTAGGAACCAGAACCCTCGAAATCAACAGCAAGCTTCCTTATGTTGTTATAAACATTGTGTTAAAATTCTTTTCCTTTCTATTTACTTATACTAAAGTTATTATCCGGAAACCATCCGTCTTCCGACAATGATCAGCTGACGACAAAGACGACGTGATACCAATATAGGTGGCACGGTAGTATTTGCGTTCCAGAATTTAGGTTGCACTTTTGTGTACCCTACTTAGGCAAATGTATCTAAACAGTGTGATTGGACAAAAAATACAGTATCAACTGAACATACTTTCCCAAACTGAGGGATGAATCAGGTGTAGAAAAATATGAAATAATTTTACATACAGATGAAAATGAATTTTTGAGAATTTTTTTAAATTTTGTATTCACTGCACCATAAAAGACCTAAAATTACTAGTGGCCTTAGGTTTCTAAAAATAGCAAAAAAAGTAAACGGTCATGATACATATTCAAATTCATTTCTGAATAGTAAATTGAAAGTACTTCAGTTAAGTGTGAATGTAGATTTTTTTGCAGTGTTAGAAAGTGGTGAAAATTCTAAAAAGGCTATCATTATCCCTATGGGCCAGGAAATACTACCGTGCCACCTTAAGGGGGATATATATTTTTACACTAAATCAACGAAGGAACTTTTTTCTCCTATGCAATTTGTAAGTTTATCAATAAAAAGTTGATTAAGGGCAACTATGATAAAACAAGCCTTCAATTCCACCCCTGAGAGTAAAAATTGCTGATTCAGCAAATTTTGCCTGATCTGTAGGTAATAATGTAAAAATTATCATAGAAAGTAGAACTTCATTATTTTTATGTAACTTGCAATACATTTTTAATTATAAGTGCTCGCTTTAACTTTTCGCAGTGTCTGACACATGTGCAACCACTGAAATTTGAGACGCGACATTCTACGGTTGCATGTTCATCCTATTACTTTCACCGAAATAAATAAATTGCATAATTTCTTATTTTTTTCAACATAAGTACAGCTATACTAGCTTTCCTAAGGTTTAATTAGTAGTTCTGATGTTACATGACACCAGTAGGAGCTTTTGGGGAACCAGTAAGTGGTTAAGGGGTCCTTACTTATTCATTTAGCTCTCATATTGGTATGAAATAGAGATAGAAATAGGGGTTTCTGTACATTGAATAGACATCATTTTTGACTAACAATGTATTTATGATGCTATATCAGCAAGATTAAATGGTTTATTCATTTTCAATGCAAATACCATTAGTTGTTAAGATTTTCTGACAGTGAAAAGCAGAATAAATGCAAATTGATTATGTAAGGGGACATAATTTAACTTAATGCATACATGAGAAATAGACAAACAGTCAACTTAGAGATGTATTCTAGTACATGTATTGTCAAACAGGTTACGGAATAATAGTTAACTGCAATCTAAAGACTCTTGTTGTATTGCCCTCATAATCTGAAAATGTTTAAAGTAATGTAAGGCATGCTGTAAAATGTGGAAAGGACTTTAATATCAGTTTTCATGATTTGGTGATTAAACTGTTTCTTTTTCTCAGATTAACCATAAACAGAGTTGGCAATCCAATAATTCCTCCTAAATCACCGTGTTTGACTTCTGTGTTGATTTGAAACATCATATATTTGGGTTTTGTTCACTTCTTAAGTAAAAATGGTAAGATGAAAAAAGTGAAAATCTGCCAGATGGGGTAGGGATGTAATGTTTCATTTTTTTTTTTATAAGAAATGAGTGCAGACTAGTATTCTTTATTGTAATATGTTCCAAAGTAAGAAGTCTATGCATCATAGGTGTCATGACTGGTTTCAAGTTTGTTATGTCTTGGTTAAGGTGGCACGGTAGTATTTGCGTTCCAGAATTTAGGTTGCACTTTTGTGTACCCTACTTAGGTAAATGTATCTAAACAGTGTGATTGGACAAAAAATAAAGTATCAACTGAACATACTTTCCCAAACTGAGGGATGAATCAGGTGTAGAAAAATATGAAATAATTTTACATACAGATGAAAATGAATTTTTGAGAATTTTTTTAAATTTTGTATTCACTGCACCATAAAAGACCTAAAATTACTAGTGGCCTTAGGTTTCTAAAAATAGCAAAAAAAGTAAACGGTCATGATACATATTCAAATTCCTTTCTGAATAGTAAATTGAAAGTACTTCAGTTAAGTGTGAATGTAGATTTTTTTGCAGTGTTAGAAAGTGGTGAAAATTCTAAAAAGGCTATCATTATCCCTATGGGCCAGGAAATACTACCGTGCCACCTATACGAACGCAAAAATTTTGCGGTTGTATAAAAAGATAATCTACACTTTTAACAAGATGCCCCACAGGGCGCAGCTTTATACGGCCGCAGAGGTCGAACCCTGAACAGTTGGGGTAAGTATGGGCACAACATTTAAGCTTAATACAGCTCTGAATTTGGATTGTGATTAAATAGTTCACACAACATAGGTTTCTGACACAGAATGCATGTGGTATAAGACCTTAACTTAAAAACTTATAAATTTTAAATGGCACGATACTATGCAATGAAGATTTTTTGCTATTGCACAATACTGTGGAATTGAAAATTTCGTGCTATTACACAATACTGTGCAATTGAAGATTTCTTGCTATTGCGGATTACTGTGCTATTGAATTTCTTGCTGTTGCACAATACTTAATATAATAATTTTAAACCAACTTAAAAACTGGGCCCATAATCAAAAATCTAAGTAAATGTTAAGATTCAGCATATTGTAAGCTTTCTGAAAACTTACCGTGGCGATCTCTTGCAAGTATTCGTCTGCTTAGTCGAATGATTAGTCGTCCAGAATCAGCGTTGGTTGTACTGGTTTCTGGTTCTAGGTTTTGACTGACAGATCCGGAACGAGGCTCTTACGTCTTCCGGATCTGTCTCCTTCGGCAGTGGAACACAACCGACGACCCCGAGGTACTACAATATCAAAGAACCCCAATAATTAATTTTTTGTTAAAATCAAGCTAATTAAGTTTAATTTTGAACCCTTTGGACATTAATGTAGACCAATTTGAAAACAGGACAAAAATTAAGAATCTGAATACACGGTTATATTTGGCATATCAAAAAGCCCCAATAATTCATTTTTTAATGAAATCAAACAAAGTTTGATTTTGGACCCGCTTGGGCCCCTAATTCGTTAGGACCAAAACTCATAAAATCAATCCAAACCTTCCTTTTGAGGTCACAATCCTTGTGTTAAAATTTCGAAGATTTCTATTAACTTATACTAAAGTTAATGTGCACAACCTGGAAAACTGCTTATTTGGGACCTGTTTTTGGCCCCTAATTTCTAATCTGTTGGGGCTATAACTTCCAAAATCTATCCCAATCTTCTTTTTGTGGTCAGAGACCTTATGTTAAAATTTCATAGATTTCTGTTTACTAATACTAAAGTTTTTGTGCGAAAAAAAACCAAGAAAAATGCTTATTTGGGCCCTTGTTGGCCCATAAGTCCTAAAGTGTAGAAACCAAAACACCCAAAATCAATCCCAACCTTCCTGTGATGGTCATAAACCTTGTGTTTAAATCTTATAGATTTCTATTTACTTTTACTAAAGTTAGAGTGCGAAAACCAAATGTCTCCGGACGACGACGACGACGACCACGCCAACGTGATACCAATATACGACCAAAAAATGTTCAATTTTTGCGGTCGTATAAAAATGACTTTTTCTTGTTTATAACTGAATGAAAGGCAATATCACATATACAAAATCAATCATCAAAAACATTTGACTACGTTGATTAAAATGAAGCTTTTTTTCAATTTAATGCAAATTTTCTGTTCGGAGAGCGTGCTACAACTGTTTTCCAGTGTTCATTTAGAAATTAATTGATCCTTAACAAAATGGTGTTTATAATATAATACAGGGGACTCGTAATTATATTAACTTCATTTCTTGCTACTTTTGACTTTACAGTTAAGATGGCTCAGACCTATTCGAAGTTTCTATCAGAAGTGCCGTATTTTTGTTATTTTAATCTTTACATAGAGAAACTCAAATTTAGCAAAAAATAGGGGTCCCGGACCATTTAAGCTCAAAATTTTACTTTTAAATAGGTATGTTAAAGGGACCATTTTCAATGAAATGATAAGGAAAATAGAGGTGTTAACATATTTTTATCAGAATATAAAAAAAAAATGTCTGTGACATCTGGTTAAAATCTGTAATATATATACACGTAAAAAGCTAAAATATAGCTTCAAATAATATGCAAATACAAAATATAGGTCACCATAAGGAAAAATAAAAAAAATGCCTTAAATCCCAAAATTTTGGCGGGAAAATGGTGAAATTTGGTGAAATGTCAATAACCTTTCACAGACCCGTACAGAAATTGCATACTTTTAAATAGGTATGTTAAAGGGACCATTTTCAATGAAATGATAAGGAAAATAGAGGTGTTAACATATTTTTATCGGAATATAAAAAAAAACTGTCTGTGACATCTGGTTAAAATCTGTAATATATTTACATGTACAAAGCTGAAATATAGCTTCAAATAATATGCAAATACAAAAAATAGGTCACCATAAGGAATAATAAAAAAATGCCTTAAATCCCAAAATTTGGGCGGGAAAATGGTGAAATTTGGTGAAATGTCAATAACCTTTCACAGACCCGTAAAGAAATTGCTTACAAAAGCACATAAGTTTCACATGTGAAGCAAATAAGATGCAAGAAAGAGTTGTTTGCAATTTGTGTAGAAAATTTGGTTGATTATATAATAGTGAATCAATGAAGCTTGAAATTTATGAAAACATTAATATTCAAAAGTTTTTAGGTGTTTTTCAATGACATAATTATTCTCACTGATTGTTGTGATACTTGTCTTTTGAGTGTTTTCCTCTTATTCCCACTTTTTAAAATTCACTATTCCTTCTATTCCCCCATTCAAAGACCAATAGATCTTTTGATAATTAATTTGTTTTTAAAGTAATCAAGGTTAATTAAAATTTACCTAAGATTTACCTGTATTTTGGAAAGAATTAAAATTTTAAATTGCCATCCAAACACATAAATTGATGATAGATAATAAAAAAGGGTATTCTTGTAATATTACTGACTGGTATAATGACACAAATTCATAAAACGACAGTGATAGCTAAAATAGGATATACTTTTTTACCGAGTATAACTAGAGCCTCTCAAGAGCCTGTGTCGCCCACCTTGGTCTATGTGCATATTAAACAATGGACACAGATAAATTCATGACAAAATTGTGTTTTGGTGATGGTGATGTGTTTGTCAGATTTGCTCTAAATGCTTTGGTTTCAGAGATATAAGTCAAAATCTACATGTTACTCCTATGTTCTATTTTTAAACGACCGCAAAAATTGAAAACATTAAGTGTTCGTGTTATACTGTGATTTCTAAAATATTTTAGTAAGGCATAGCAACTTGTTTGTATGGTCTAATATATCTGAAAGAGTTTATCAGTTTTTTTTTATTCCAGGAGGCAATGGCTGAGAAAGAAAGAAATAATGAGAAAGTATTTTTATAAACTTATAGAAAAGGTCAAATGTCAGCACTGTTTGAAAGAAACGAAGAGGTAAAAGTGTTATTAAATATAGAAGTTTAGAAAGTAATATGAAGTACAGATATATTCATGAAAATTGAATACACGTATTCTTGAAACCAATTCATCACTCCAAGACGGTGTAATATACTGGCTCAATAATAGATAATTGGTTACGTATTGAAAAACATTTATCCAAGATCGTACAGGCTTTTACATGTTTAGACTTGGACGTTCCTGAATAATGTAAATCTTGTAAAGCGCAGCAATATTCGCCGGCTAGCTTATTTATCGTACGATGCGATGTCAGGGAACATCGTTTTATTGGAATACACTACGTTGCACTCCAATAAACTATTGTATATTTCACTTGCAGGAATTAGGAATTATGAACCGAAAATTCTGGTCTCAGATATTTCGTTATATATTTTAATGCATTTTTGATGTAGATAGCGGAGACATTTACAAACATTACGTCTCTGTAGAAAATAATGTCTGATATTGTATCAAGTTTAATTTTGTTTACTACTATTCATGTTTTGGTTTTTAGTTGGAAAGGATTGTTGTTTCATGTGATGGTTCAAGAATAGCAATTAAAGAACTGTTACAAAAACAATTACGGAAACATAACTGGGAAAATGGCTATCGATACGCCGACAGGAATTATATGACGAAGCTCCTAAACCGGAAACGGGAGCAGCTGTAACACTAAGATTTTTCAAGGACGCATTCTTTCATAATGCTACAGACACCAAATATTATGACTTTTATTTAAGAGCAATGATAAAGATTTTAAACTTCACTGATGTACAGAAAAAGAAAATAGCAGACAGTATTGTTTCAAAAAGGAAACATCAGTATTTATTGATATAGTTTTATTATTTGGGTGCAGATATACTCTACATTAGTTAATATTTGATCGAGTACTCTTGAAAAAAGCGTGTCTTTCTATTGATGATTTTGTGGATAATTCATGCAGATCTAGAATAGTTCAACTGTGAAATCAAATGAGGGCTAAAATGAAGATTAACTGATAATAAAATCTTTAAAGTTTAAAGAAAAAAAAGCCTGTGCAATGCATACACAATTTATAGAAAAAAAACTAGTTTTTATTTTATCTTTTGAATAATTTGGAATATTTTCTTTATTTTATCTAGTGAAATAAATAAATCTGAAGTATTTTTTTGCTGTTATATTAACATGATTAAGTGTATGGTGATTATAAATTGATGTTGAGGATGGTGGATTGGCGTTAAACGTGTAGTGATAAATGTTTCCTGCAAATCAGGGCAAAATCATGTTAATGTGAAATAGATATGAACCCTGATTGGAACTTGACTCGACACGCTGAACTGCATTTTTAATCTTTAAAAGGGTAACAGTCAATAAAAGACATGCTAGCCTACCCGGACATAATATTTTGATTTCGAGACCACCAATCTTTGCTCATACTACAAAATTACACATGCTTACCAGAGGAGCAGTAAATTCTATTCATCAACATTTTGACATAGACGGAAAAAGTCTTAGTATGAGATGAACTGGTATAAATATTTAAGAAGTGTGTGTTCTATCAGGAAACCAGTTTTTATGAAAACAGTCGCCATCATGAATTAGTTTGTAGTTGATAATAGCGTTTCTAATATACTCCAACATACCAGTCCATTGCTAAATCAAACAAAATGTCGTGCGTCCGCAGCATACTTCAATCAGGAACACTCAAATTAATTATTTGGAAGTTACTTTTTCATAAATTTACGTGTTACGAATAGTCTTGTTTTATTCTTTACATTGTGTAGGATCTAATTGCGGAAATATTTGCACCGTTGGGAGAGTTGATTGGATTAGTTCAACTATTGGAGGACAGTGGTGAATGTAATGTTCTCTCCCAGGGGGTTCTACTTAACTGCTAATTTCAAAGAAGAAAGATTTCTTTATAACCCCAAGTTTACATGGTTTGTCTTTAAAAAAGAAAGAAAAACTGAACAGTTGATATAAATTATACAATAATTGCAAATATGTCGGCTCAACAAATGGCCTTCTTCGGTGCAAAAGTTTTAACAATACTGATATATAATATATAAGGTGTAATCATAGATCAGTACAGGTAAGTTTTGGTCGATTGATTTTAACTCCAAATTCTGAATATAATAATATAAAGACTATACTGTAAATTTACTAATTTTTTTCTACTGATTCCGTCTGGATGGAGGACACCCAGTTCTTTTATCCAATACCTCATCCGATTCTCTCTTTGCCTTTTTTGCCATGTACAATCCTGTTCGATCACAAGGATCTTGATGTGATCAAAATCTTTCAGATTGTGATCTGGTAACCTAAAGTGTTGGCTGACAGGAATATACGTTTTTTTTTGTGAGGTCACTCCTGTGGCCATTAAGGCGTTTGTGAAATGGCTGCATAGATTAATCAACATATTGGAGACCACATCTAGGACACTCAAGAACGTAAATCACGTTTGAGCTTTGACAGTTGACATTGCAGAATTGCGATTGCTGTCCAATGATCAAGAATGGTCTTGAAAATATTTCTCAGGCATGGATTTTTTTCTTTGTAAGTTAGAAGACTGCTTCTGGGGATGGATTCCGCTTTTCGAAAACTATTTTTGATATATTTGTGTTTATATTCCATCTTTTCAAATGTCCTTTAGCTGCCCAAAACGTTGTTTTGCGGTGTCTTCAGAGGAACAAAATCGCCTTATTCTGAGAGCTTGGCTGTATGGAATGCTCTTCGTGCAGTGTGGAGGATGGCAACTTTCAGGCGACAAGTATTGATGAGTATCTGTAGATTTAGAGTATATATCTGTGTTTATTATACCTACAGAGAGGGTGCTAGATGTATCTAGGAAGTTTATGGTAGAATTAGATGTTTCATGGGTGAATTTGATGGTAGGGTGTTGATTGTTAGCATTTGTTATATAAGTTTGTAATTCTTGTTCTCCCTTATCCCATTTCATGTAAACGTCATCAATGAATCGATACCAGGAAAACGGGTTTTCGATGGAGCACTCTAGCAGTTGCTTTTCAACTTTACCCATGAATATATTGGCATGAATTGGAGCCATTTTTGTACGCATAGCAGTGCCATTTGTCTGTAAATAGTGTTCTCCTTGGAACGTGAAGTTGTTTTTTTCAAGACCATAGTAAGCATTTCTACTATTAAGCAATTAGTAGGTGGAATTTTAAGAGATCGAGAGTCCCAAACTTCTCTACATGCTTCAATACCATCCGCATGGGGAATATTCGTATAGAGGGAGGTGACATCCATTATGTCAAGAGTAGTATTAGCAGGTAGAGGGTTTAAATCCTGCATTTTTAGTAGGTAATCTGTAGAATCTTTTATAAAAGATGACAAGTTTTCTACATGTGGTCGAAGATAGTAATCAACGAATTCTGATATTTTTTCGGTGGGATGACCATTAGCTGAGACGATTGGTCTTCCTGGGTTACCAGATTTATGAATTTTAGGGAGCAGGTAGAATCGCCAAGGTTTATAATCTTTATAATCTTCAGGTTTTAAATATTGCAGAGTATCTATACCAATGATGTTATTGTCACACATTTTCTTTAAACATTCTGTTATTTCCTCGCTGAATTGGAGGGTGGGGTCCGAAGTAATTTTTTTTTTTGTAAAACCGGTCATCATCTAATTGGCGAATGGCCTCTTGGACATCGTTGGATTTGTCCATGACGACAACTGCAATCCCTTTGTTTGCAGGTTTAATAACAATGTCGTCATCAAATTTGTTAAAGCCCCACTTTCACCAGGTGTTAAATTGTCATAGGTCTGATTGTTTATGTTAACGTTTGTAAGTATATCCGTTTTAACATTGTCTATAAATGATTCTAAGGTGGTGTTTTTTGCTTGGTTTAGGGACCCAGTTACTTTTATTTCTAAATCTATATTCGTTGGAGTCGTCAGAGTCACTATCTGAGGTGGTGCTATCGTCCTCGTTCGATGCAAAATGTTCCTTGATGCGGAGGCTCCTGGCAAAATTATCCAGTTCATCAGACAATTTAGTATCATTCACTGGACCTGGAACTGGACAAAAGTTTAGGCCTCTGGATAGTAGTGAAGTTTCGTCCTCAGTAAGTTGTTTGGTGGAGAGATTAACAGACTTTGTACAGGCATTTTACAGGTTCGTAGCTAGGTACAGTAGCAAATACATTGTAGGAACACATTTCCGCTGGTGTCTGGGGACGCGAAAGGCCTCAAGAGAACATTGGTAGGTGGGTCAGGGGCCGAAGCACCCCTCCGATGGAAAATATTTTTCAGCATTTTGGTTGCAAAATTGTCTGTACAAAAGTCATGAACACTCGTCATGTCATCATGGTGGTATTTTTTTTAATTTTTAATTTAAAATTCTGTATAAGATAGAGAACCATAGCTAATTTATGAAAACATGATCAATTAAATGCGACTTTATGTATTTTGTTGTTGGCACCACATTCTATAGAAGAACAGGAATTTTAAATTTTGAAGCACCTGAAAATGTTCCAATTTCATCTTTAGTCACAATGTATTAACATTGTATTTTTTGAACTTGTGGGCTTCTTTGTCTTCTTTTATTTTATCGATGGTATTGTGCACATTTCATAAGCTAATGGTTTTCGATTTCAAGCTCACGTTTCTTAATTATTATTTAATCAAACTGCTGTAAACAAATATCATTGTACTTGGAGTTAAAAATATAACAATGTTATTACCTTTATTACAATATAAACTGAGCTCTAAGTATTCCATATTTTCGTCTGATGTTTTGTCAGCATATCTTATGTTTAATATATACTGTTCTTGTGTCTTCCTTCTGTCTAAACAAGCTTTATACCTTCGTTCAAATTGTCTGATAGTCAGGCCGAAAACGTCATTTGAAATAATGATCCCTCCGTCTTCAGATTGGTAAACACATGGTGTGTATCTACGCTTCCCGCGATATGGGAAACATTTGACGCCGTATGTTTCCCAGTACGTTATTTTCCTCAATCCATGATCATTTTGTTTGTTATTCTTTTCATCGTTTCTCGAGTTTCGGTTCATGATTGGCTAAAATATAAATTGAATGTATAATGCATTCAGAATGGTGTAGAAAACAGAACATATATGATAAGAATAATGTTTTGAAAGTTCAATATATCTGTTCATTTCAGAAATATTTTATGAAAAAAAAATTGCACTATATATATACAATTCATGTTTAACTCTTTAAAAAAATGCCGCTTATATCAAATCAAACAGGAATTTCCACTTTCGGTATAAAAATAAACACAGTTACTATTTAACGTATTTATAGGTCGCTGTAATTTAAATCTCCTATTCTTATCGCTTTTTATATGTAAATATTAAACCCAAATAGGGAAGAAGCCAAATGCTTATATATACCGTTTACAAAAGAATACTATTGAAATGTTTTCCATTTGTAAAGCAATATTTATCTCAACTCAGCGGAATGAAAGGAACAGAGCATACTCTTTTCATAATGTTCTTCTTACGGTGTACGCTCTGTATGAATGAATAAGTAAAATCAGGGAGAAGTTGATATTAAACACAAAAAGATGACTCACAACGCATAGCGGTATAGTAAAAGAAAAATGAGGCAAAGATAAACACCATTTCATTTATGATAACAAACAAAAATTGCTGTATCAGATGACTGTTACATGTGTTAATAACACACATTTTTATTCCGTCTCCTCTAGGGTTTTTTGTTGTTAGTTCTTCATTGTTTTTTTTTAGAATTCCAGATTGAGCACCATTATCAATTTTATCTTTTTTTCTGATAAATAATTGATTTTGTTTTTATATACTTCACTTTTTAATTACTTCGGGGTTTGGTATTTTTGTGATACATTTATTCAAATTATCATTTCAGTTTAATGAATGAAACGTTTATATAGGTGTTTAATTATGGCGTATGTGAGTACATCTTATGGATGTAATTGTTAATCACCTAGTTAATTACGATGAACACATGTTGTGAAGGCAAAAGTATTTAATGAAAAATATTTTAAAGAACTATCAAACTTACTTTTCTTCAAATAGTTTGAGTGTATTTTTTAAAATTGAATTGATGCGTCGATCGAATCAAACCAGAACTTCCACGTTCGTTGTTTAAATTAACCAAACCAGTCGTTCAAGTATATAAAGGTTCTTTATAATTTATTTTTTATAACGTCATCGCTTCGTTACACTTTTATTGTTAGATACTGAATCATTGTAAACGACAGACTATCATATAAACTAGTAATACTTATTTCAACTTATACTTAATTTAAACGACTGTGAATGTGAACATGGTGAAATTAATATCCTCGCCATTAAATATATATAGTGTTACAACATCGTTTCGTTGATAACATCGATCCGTACCAGGCAACATATATCATTTGAAAAACATTTTTTGAATGTCATATGAACATCTCTCCAAAAAAACATTGTAATAAGATATCGTGTGAACATCAAACAAATGTTTATTTTAATGTTTATGACATATTTTATTTCTAAAAAAAGTAAACTGATTTTGCAACATTTAAAAAAATATTATTTGCAAACATCTTTTAATCACGTTCTAAAAGCTTGTATTCCGTTTATGTTTCTATAATATGAAAACATTACATTTTCTTTAATTGGTATTTCATACGGTTTCAACATTTAATGTAAATATTTTCAAATATTTTTAGAAAAAACATTTTACAAAACATGTCTGATAGAAAAAATAGTTTTGGTATTTTTATGAAATGATTTATAACGTAAACACTGAAAAATATCAGGTAAATGTTTTCTATTGAATATTTGTACGTCCACTTTAATTTTAAGTCTTTCTTATATTTTAATTCACGTTTTACGCATTTATAAATAACATTTTATTTAAACTTTGTTCAAACCTACAATCAAGTTTTTGTGAAAGTAGCTAGTTGTTGTTTTATCAATTATCATCAGCAAGATACAATTAAAATTTTTGGTATCCTGAAGTCAGGTTTTATTCCTTCAAATATTAAAATTCAAGAGAGTCAACATTTTAAAATTAAGCAATAATATATTTAAAGACACCTTTTTTTAATGTTTCTTAATTTCGTTCGTGTATAGATTCCATTTTCGAACTGATAACCAACCTTTTTTGAAATTGTGACAAACGTGAACTGTTGTGTTTTATCACCGGGAATCAGTTTTCGGAAATGAAAATGAAATTTGAATGTTACACAAAAACAGGATATCAACAGAGAAAGAGAAGACAATTGTTTGTTTCTCACTTGGTTAGAATGATTAAACTCTTAAGAGGAAAATTGTGCATGCATTTTGTGTTTCAATTATTATTGGAACCAATCCATCTGTCTTTATAGGTGCGGATCAAGAAACGGAACCACCACTGTCAATGGCAAGCACACGTTTAGAGTAATGCTTGTCAATAGTCTATGTATTTATCTTATATGTAGTGCCATAAGGGGGTCTGTAAAAAAGAAGATGTGGCTTGTGTGTATAATTACACAAGGCAATGAGACAGCTATCTCCCACAAATGGATAAAAGAAAATTTTCAGTCACTGCTCGATTTAACACTGCAGAAAACCCATACCGTATAGTCCACTTAAAAGGCCTTGACAAACAAAATATTTGATCAAGAAATTGAAACAAAACTAACCATGCTTACCGCCTACATTTAATACACATTATTCCAAAAACATATGATAGGCTTAATCAAACAACGACTGTTGCTAAAACATGACCCAATACATAGTTCAGAGGCACAAACGCAAATAAAATCAATACTAAGCACCAGATAAAAAACTGTTTAGTGTTCTCTATCATGTCAGATTTTTTTTATACCTGACAAATTAAAACATTAATTTTTCTCTAAAGTTGAACCGATTATAAGCTTGATTTTACTTAAATATATAGTAACTCTTACATAACTTAACAGAGTATGTTTCATGAATGACCTACATCAGAGCGAGTGACTGGCCTTTTATTCGTATGATGTCATGTTTTGAAATGACGATAATGCGCCAAAATCATTAATGGATTTTCGGGGAATTTTAATTTATTTTGATTTTATACATCTGTCCCTTCTATATTGCATTAATTCTTTTTTAATGTGCCTCAGAATAAAGGTTCCTTTTGGGTTTTTGCAATTGTTATTTTTAACAAAGCGAAACCGACATATCGTTTGCAAAAAGGTTACGTTGCATATGGATTTACGTTCGAAGTATATTCTTAGAGTAATTATTACATCTCGGCGTTGATAGATATAGGAAGTTGTGGTGTGAATGTCAATGAGACAACTCTCCATCCAAAAGACAATTTATAAAAGTAAACCATTATAGGTCAATGTTCGGCCTTCAACACCGAGCCTTGGCTCACACCGAACAAAAAGCTATAAAGGGCCCAAAAATAACTAGTGTAAAACCATTCAAACCGTAAAACCAACGGTCTAATCTATTTAAAAAACGAGAAACGAGAAACACGTATAAATTACATAAACAAACTACTGTACATCAGATGCCTGACTAAGGACAGGGGCAGATATTTGCATCGAGATTGAACGTTTTAATGGTACCAAACCTTCTCAATTTTTTTCTGAAACAATAGCATAACATCACTACATAGAAAACCACACGATAAAATATCAATTGGAAGGCTTAACTCGATCAAAAAACGTAAATCAATAGATATATCGAGAATTTTAAAACGATATTGTTTACGAATTCATTTGATTGATAATTATGATATCAGCTGTTGGAAATGAAACTATTAACACAAAACAAAAGTAGCAAGTTGCAATACAGTTGGAAAACAAGTTTCCGAACTGTAAATATGTGCACAGTAGCAAAATAGGGGCAAAATATACTAGGGGGGTAGTAAAACTCAGAAATAGAAGATAAACTGACAACGCCATGGCTAAAAATAAAAAGACAAACTGACACAAAAGACACAACATGGAAAACTAAAGACTAAGCAACACGAACCCCTCCAAAAACAGGAAGTGATCTCGTGAGCGCCGGAAGGGTAAGCAGATTCTGATACACTTGTGACACCCGTCGCAAATTGCAAGTTGTTGTACCTTTGGCTGGATTCAGATTTACCGATTTTCGTTAGAAAACATCTTTTTAAGAGCGAGTCAATATGAAGTGTCACTATGATAATCAGGAGATTTGGCAGAAGGAAAACAACTGAGTATCTTGCCAACATTAGGGTTTTGACGGAGAACAATTAAAATTAGGCTCGAATTTTCTGGTACCAAGTGCACAGTTTTGAAGTATAAAAAACAAAATCTTGTCTTTTTTTGTTACTTGTTATAAGAAATAAATGCGTTTATATATCAGTAAATCTCGTCACAAGCGACAAGCTCATCCAAACGGTAGACATGGTCTTAAATTAAGCAATTATTAATTTGTTTATTTATTTTTATCCTCTCTAGCTGCTATGTTGGTATCCAATTTCCGGTGGCGATGTTACACAGTGTTAAAGGTCACTGCAATTTAAGTCTCCTATACTTACCGCTACGGTACACTTCTAGTTTTAGATATTTTATCAAATTGCTATGTATAACTTTGAAAGAAGTAATATAATAATACTACTTAACATCGAGAAAATTCAAAAAGAGAAGTCCCTAATCGAATGGCAAATTAAAACCTCAAACACATTAAACGAATCGATAATAACCGTCATATTCCTTAATTGGTACATACATTTTCCTATGTAGAAAATGATGAATTGCACCTGACACATTGATACAAAATGATCTTTTTCAGTATAGGTGCCAAAATGCATATTAACCGTTCACAAACATAATAATTTGTAAATATTTTCCAATACTGAAAAACATTAAAATACAAAACTTGGCGACAAGAAAAATCAAAGGATTCATTTGTCATAATGTGAAAACGATTTTTTTTTTATGCGGTGTTAGCTTTGTATGATGGAATACGTAAGCATGGATATAATAAGTTTATATTAAATGAAAAGTAACGACACACAACAGACAACAGCATGGCTGCAGCCAGGACGAAAAAAAAAATACCAGTTTAATTATAAAGCTTTAGATTACTGTTTAGTGCGAGCATTTCATATTCAATTACCCTTTTGTCTCATTCTTAGAGTTAGCATTACGTTATGTTCCTCCAAATTAATGATTTATTAACAAACAAAATGCCTACAAATTACAAGAGATTTACAGTGGAAAGAATTAATTTTGTTCAAATCATAATATGAGTTTGATGAAGTGGGAATTATGCGTTAGACGGTTAAGTATAAGGCTTATTATGTCAGTTTTTATAGAACCCCTTTTTTAATTATCTCGAGGTTTGTAATTTTAGTTGTTTTTTTTTGGGGGGGGGGGAAGTAGGGGTTATTATACGTTCCAATATGACATAGAACAGTTTATTGAAAGTTAAGAATAATTATTTAAAAAATAACATGAATAAGTTATGTCCATTTCGAGAAGAGAACTCAATAATAAAAAGAACTTACTCTTAGTTGTAATAAATTTGCTGGTATTATCAAGGAATAAATAGTCGCATGGATTGAATCCGACAAGAATTCCCACCTTCGTTATCCGATTTGACCCAACCAGTCATTCAGGCATATGCAAAGTTTTTTCAATTTTGTATCATCATCGCTTTGTAAGACTTATAATTTTTAGTTCATTTTAAACTATAGAAATATCATATCCACCAGTAATATTGATGGCCACTTACATGTATCATATATTAATGGTCCGATTTAGCTAATGTTAACAAGTGTGAATGTGAAATCTTATCTATTTCTAACATTGCTAGAGAAACAAATTAAATCGTTTCTGCGACTATTATGGCTATTAAAATAATATCTTACATACTGACACGCAAATCATCTATTATAAAAAGACAATTTTGGGGGATTTTCATGTGTTTACCTTTTATTATTGACAGTAATCCGTATTCACATATTAAGTGTATGGACGTGTTCACATTGACCTAAGCTCGGTGTTGTGTAAGTGTAACTCACACGTAAACTAAACAAAATTACGTTCCCATTGATAACATTCAATGTTTACATGTAGTGTTAAACATGTTTTGTCTACATGCAGTCGATACTCGATGTAGGCCTTGTGTAGATTAAGTGTACACAAAACTAGGCATTTAAAACATTAGTTTCTCCGTGTATATTTAAGGAAGAAACAATTTTTGAATAAAATTCATATTTATAACAATTATTAATAAAGTTCTTTACAGAAATATTTTTCTAAACTTGATATGTATATTTTTTTTTATAACCTTAACGTAGCTTTATTAAGCCCTTATCAAGACTCAAAGCAGCATCATTGCCGAACATATATAAAAAAAGAAGATGTGGTATGATTGCCAATGAGACAAATGTCCACAAAAGACCAAAATGACACAGATATTTAAAACAACTATGGGTCACCGTACGGCCTTCAACAATGAGTAAAGCCCATACCGCATAGTCAGCTATAAAAGGCCCAGATAAGATAATGTCAAACAATTCAAACGAGAAAACTAACGGCCTTATTTATATAAAAAAAGAAATGAGCGAAAAACAAATATGTAACACATAAACAAACGACAACCACTGAATTACAGGCTCCTGACTTGGGACAGGCACATACATAAATAATGTGGCGGGGTTAAACATGTTAGCGGGATCCCAACCTTCCCCCTAACCTTGGACAGTGGTATAACAGTACAAAGAACGAACTATAAAAATCAGTTGATTTGAAAATTAAAGTCTTTCCGAATCGACTCGACTTGTACAGAAATGTTTGCCACTGGTCTTTACTCAAACAACGTTTCACTCATAAATGCATTACTTAAAAAATGTGAGGTAAATGTGTTGTTTGTCTAGTACATGTATCTCGGATCCGTTAAATTACCCTTCAAACTAAAAAAAAAAACATTACCCCCCCCCTCCCTTTGCCAAGTACTCCTTAAAGAAGAAATACCATTTGAAACAAACAGAAAAGATAGGAATATAGAGATCCCTAATATATCATTCCTTCTCCTTCAATCTCTGTACCGATGTAATGCATTGGCTTTATGAGAATAAAAATATATATTCTTCGCCTGTTAGCACGCTGCTGCAGCCAACGTTTTCTAATGCTTAATCGAGACATCTTTATTATTTTTAAACTACTGCAAATCATCAAAATGGCTTTCATAAAGAAGCAACCACTTAACTTTAAAAAAAGGGGGGTATTTTGTTAATTTATCTGAACCAGAAATTTTTCCGCCCAAACGTTTTATTCCGTTTTTTTTTCGATTTGAAGTCAAATGGTCGTTCTGTTACTGCTAGCAAAGTTGTCCGAAAACTTTGCATTCGGTTCTACGTAATGAACATTTAAATGACATAGAGTTTACAAGTGTGAACAAATCTTATGTACAGGTAATTAAACAAGGTGTATAGATGTGAACAAATTTAATGTGAAACCAATGTCCAGTACATTAAACTAATTGTAAACAAGTTTACTGTACATGGCGTTTGGTGTGAACACGGCCTAAGTTAATATTAGTTAATAATATATGTTAGTTATTAGTTAATAATAGTCGTACATTAGTTTCAGATCAACAGTATTTGGTTTACAGCAGAACATTCCAACTGCATTCAATTATCTAGAACGCATACATATTTGGTCAAGGTGCAACTTTGTATGGTTCAAAATCGTTAAAAGAGCTTGTGACAGTGGACCCATTCAGACGTTTTATTTTTTTCATTTAAGTTTTGGAGTTTTATATTGCATCAATTTCTTTTTTTTTATTTTTGGGCCAGCTGAAACCCGCCTCTGGGTACAGGATTTTCTCCCTGTGTTCACGACCCGTTGATGACCTTAGCTGTTTTCTGCTGTTAGTTCGAGTTGTTGTCCATTTGACACATTCCCCGTTACCATTTTCAATTTTATAAAGTTCAAATATTTATTTACTGTTCGTGACATTTTATTTTCCTACTTGTCTGTCATAAATCATATATGCTGAGACAAAACATGAAAAAAGCAGCAGATGCCAAAAGTATATTCAAACTCATACGTCGTTGACAGAAATTGCATATCTTAATTGGTATATTTGTCTGTCTTTATTTATGACACGTTTCCATTTTGATAAAAATTAAACATGTAACCATGGTATCCGCTTAATATAATACTTTATAAATCATGAACAGAACATTGCAATGATGAACAATAATTTCATTAAGTTTTTTTCCCAATGTAGATCATTCCATTCAACTGTCACTCAGACAACAACTGGATACAATCTTCAAAACCATGTATATCATTTGCTTCTTTTGAATCCTATATTTGAGGGACGATTGGTAGGACTCCTTTTATCCATAATTCATCCTTTTTTATGCAATTTGCACCTTTTAATGGAAAGTACAATTATAGTTCTAAAAGTAAAGGGAACAATATTTGATTCGGTTTTGATATCATTATTTGTTTATCATAATTAAACTCTCACTGTCATAATCAAATAATGTCAGTGTTGTGGTGACAATAGAGAGAACTAACTCTTGTTCTTTTAAGGTATATAAGGGTGTATTCCTCCATTTTGGATTTTGAAATACTAGAAAACAAGGTCTAGATCTTTGATGAAATGTGCAAACTTTTATAGTAGTAGGTAATTCATGTTTAAGAATTTTCATTATAAAATAGAAAATGCCATGTTTGATCATATTTATGATTGTATTTTACAAAAATAAGAATTCTTTTGTTTGATTCATTTTTTTCCCAACTTTGTCAAATAAGGGGAGGCAACTCAAATGCAAGGGCAGATAATCCAGATAGTGTTACTTTTACAATAGAATGTGTTAGGAATTTACCCATTTTTACATGTAGCAAGGAAACGAGTCCGGTGACCCCATTTTTTCTTTTTCTTATCTGAAAGCATTATATTGAAGCTATCTTCTCATATTTTATCTCAAAATTCTATGGTGTGGTTTGCGTTTTATGGCGGAAAAATGGGTTTTCCATGCATAATCTATACAAAATCTTGACAATTTTGAACAACCTGTAGCGTGAAAATAAGTCCGGTGACCCATTCTTTTTATTAATGTTTTTAAACAAGCAGGATATGAACTACATTTTGGCAAATTATTAAAAGATTCTATGGATTATAATTTAGACACCCCATCTACCTTAAGTATTATATTTTTTCAATAAAAATATATATATATAATATACTATTGCACAACGTTATTTTTAGAGCATCAATAAATTGTAAAATTTACAGAGAATATAACAAAATATAGTTTATCTATGTGTTGGAATACAAATATTCGTAAGTGGAAGGTTTAGCAAATTTCGATTATCAGTATTGGTCCATAGTGTTTAAAGAACACGACAAAATTCTTAAGCCACGCATCCTATAATAATTTTGCGAATAAGAATGTTAAACTTCGGACATTAAACATGTTGTGCAATGCAAAAGAGTGGTGGTCAAATGTTTGTAAAACATTAATGCACCTGTAGGACAAATGACAAAAGAACCCTGTATTGAAAGAAACGTCTTGTCCTGCTGCTTGCAACTCAAAATATCTCTAAACAAAAGTCAAGAAAAAATCCATATCTGAACAACAGTATTCACTAGCCATGATCACACGACTGTAGTCTGCAGAATGTTTTCGATTGTCGTGGTCGTTATGCCCTACAGTCTGGTCTGTTATTGATTTGATATCTAAACCAGGGTAAGCATTTATATCGCACTGCTGATGGTAAAAAACCTGTTCTCCAATGAATTGTCTTGTAATTCAGAATACAGTTTGACTACCAGTAAAGGTGTATAGTGGCTGTATGACAAGAAGCATTATTATACCTTACATATATTTCAAACAATTCTATTGGATGAAACCTTATCACGTGACATGGAATTATTCAGTTAATTTTCATTCAATTCCAAGGAAGGACGAATAACCCTAAAAATTTACACCAGCGGTGAATAACCCTATTATTCACAGGTGAATAACCTTTTAAGTTTGTTGATTTGTACTTGAGTTACCTCCCATGAAAATGACGTCACAGACGTAAATAAACAAAATGGTAGCGTTCATGTTACACTGGAAGCCCATCGAGAGACGAGGAAATAAGGCATTGGTCATGAATAGAGCTGAGAGTGCCAGCAGCCGATAATATCTCTTATAAACGGTCCTTTTCAGGGTCATCAATATTTTACAAAAAGATTCTACTTTTGTTGTAAATTCGAGAAATTCGAACACAAATGTATTTTCAAACAACAGTCTCAGAAATATAGACACTATAGTAAGTGTTTGAAATGCCCTTCCACTGTTAGTTCGGTATAATAAAACAATTATGGCCCCTTAAAATCGATGAATATCCAAAATTGTCGCCTCATTGAAATAACCTTCTTGTGTTGACAATTTTGGATATTCACCTTTTCAACGGGCCATAAATGTATATTAATCTTCCTTCACTTAAATGTTCTGTTTTAGAAAATGAAATTCCTTGTCTTGGTTGAAGCTTTTTTATTTTCAATAGATGCAAGGATATGAAAGAGAGACTAAAGATATAGCAGAGGGACATTACAAGTCTTAAGTCAAAAATAAACTAACAACACCATGGCCACAAAAAACTGTATGTCTCAAAAAACATTAGAGGCAACGGTTGTTCAAATAGTTTCATAGTTTATTACAGAAAACCCAGGCGCAGAAGACTGCGTAACAGGAGCATGTTATACACAATATGAATTACACCATAGTTCGTAATACAAACAGTATACATTTTGAAATTATACATCTTTAGACATAAGTCTGTGTTTATTACAGTTTTGAATTAGACAAGCATCTTTTCAACCTTTTGAATAGAAATTGACAGCTTTGACAGCACATTACTATTACAATATGTAAGCATATCATTGGTTGCCTTCGGCTGTTGTTTGCTCTATGGTCGGGTGGTTGTCGCTTTGACATATTCACCATTTCCTTTCTCAATTTTATTTTTTACAGAGTTTGTCTTTAGTGCCGTGTGGAGACAGTAGAGTGCCTCCCCGTGCTTAAGGTTTATGCTCTTATATTATACTAGATTATGGAGTGTGTGTCCGAGCGAGAACTTCTCTATGTTCATTACTTTAGGAATATCTATCAAAAAGTAGTATTTTAATATTCAGCCCCATTCATCTATTTAGTCAGACGTCAGTCGCTACCTTGATATACCCTATCTTTTGTTAAATTTGTCGGGTAACTTATGACAATAAGCATTTGACGTCTTGAGCCGAACAGTTTTATCATTTTTACACAATTTAATCTACTGTGTGATGGTTCATATTCTGGACGCCAGTCTTTGCTCCTTTGTAATAAAGCTACATACCAAAAAACAAATATGAAGCTTAGAAATGGAAAAATATTAAATACTAAACTCGTTCAAAGGGTATCTACACGTCTCAATCTTCAGAATCGCTTATCTAAAAATACGACCATAGCTAACGTTTTTAACAATAAAAATCGTGGTTACCCTTCTATCGATAAGTGTCATGCCAAAAAATGACTTACGTGTCCCCGTCTTTCCACCAACAATACAGTAAGGTCCACATTTAATGGTCGCACATTTTCTCTAAATTTTGAAACTGATATTACTTGAAAAACAAACAGTATTATTTATTTACTCACATGAAACAAACCGGGATGCGGTATTCAGTACGTAAGTGAAACTGGGCGATATTTATCTAAACGCACGCAAGAACACCTGTATCGTTTTAAAAGACCCAATAAATTCAAAAGTATCATTTATCAACATCTTAAGAAGCACAGTCATCCTATTAAATATTTAACAGTTCAACCTTTAGAAGTAGTAAATAAGCAGCCTGGTGAATCTCATTCCAAGTTTGTACGATCACGAAAAATAAATGAATTAAATTGGATTAAAAAATTACAGACAGTCTACCCTCTCGGTCTTAATGATAATATCATGGGAATTGGCAATATATCAAGAACCGATTCTGTTAACATTTTGGATATAGTTTCTAAAACTGTTCGTAAAAATCGTTCTCATGGACGCAGAAAAAATCGCAATCAAAGAAAATTTCGGACCAACCATACAAATATTTCGGACCTAATTTCCATTTCAAAAAACAACGGCAGACATTATCTGTTAACCAAGCTTTGTTCTTTACCTATAAATAAATTAAATAAAATTTTAGAGGATTGCAACACAATTTCATATTACAGTCCTAAGTATGAAATTGTCCAAATTATAATGGCATATTGTTATTCTAAACTGTTTCCAAAAATTGATCGCCCTGAAGATCATAAAAAACATTTTATTAAAATAAAGTATGTCAATAAAGGTTTTGATTTTGTAAATATTGCCGGTATTTTTAACGACCATTCCGTTAAAGACAAAATTCCTGGATATTTTGATAATACTGAACTCCCTCTCATTTATTATATTTACAAGAAATCTACCCGAAAATATGTGTTTAATTATAGCCAATTGTGTAAAGATGTAAATATCACTGAAAATACACCTATGTCGTGTAATTGCAGTAATTCAGAATACACCTATGGACCAATTTCCCATGTTATAATAGGAGACCTTAACATCGTTCGCGACCGAGAGTTAAAATCATTCCTCAGTAAAGGACCTAAATATCGTCCCCCGTCAACTGTTAACTGGAATGAGTGTCGTAATATCATCAACGACTCACTCCGCGCCTACTGTTTGAAATGGGTAAAACGGGAAAAAGCTGACAAAAAATCTTTGGACTCTTTTTTTAATTCAGTAATGAAGATAGTTGATATTCGAATGCAACATTTTAAAGAACATTTTACCCTCAACAAAAACTATAAAAACCCTATTTCGCGTATCAAAAATAAACTAACAGAACTAGCCAAGGAATTTGTTTTTGTCCCGGCTGATAAAGCTGCTAATAATATCATTATTGTTTGACGTAAATTTTATATAGAGGTTCTGCAAAAGGAAATCACGAATTCACCAACATTCCAACTGACTTCATTTTCAGAAAACGACATCTGTAACAAACATAAACTTTTAGCTACTTCTTTACAAGCAGAACCAAACACAATGAAAGTCCCAACTATGTACTGGCTTCCGAAGCTGCACAAAAAACCTTACAAATATAGATTTATTTCATCTTCCAGCCATTGTTCAACTACTAAATTGTCTGTTTTACTTACTAGTACACTTGGTACAATAAAAAACCTGATAATAAATTGTTTAAATAAGGCCTTTGAAAATAGTGGAATTAATTACTTTTGGAGTGTCAAAAACTCGTTGGAAGTACTTGATAAATTGCATGCATATATTGGTGATTTTGAATCTGTTCAAAGTTTTGATTTTTCTACCCTATATACCACTTTGCCTCATATTCTTATTAAGAAAAAATTCACATCCCTAATTAACTGGGCATTTAAAAAGTCGGAATGCGAGTACATATGTTCAAACTCTTTTAGATCATTTTTTAGTAGCAATAAACAAAAGAACTATGTCAATTGGACATGCTTTGATACTATTTATGCACTTGAATTTTTACTTGATAACATTTTTGTTCGCTTTGGAGATTCCGTATATCGTCAAGTTATTGGAATTCCAATGGGGACTAACTGTGCACCACTTATTGCGGACCTGTTTTTGTATTGTTATGAGTTACAATTTATGACTAAAATTAGCAAAGACCCATCAAAACAACATTTGATACAAAAATTTAACAATACTTTTAGATATTTGGATGATATATTGGCTCTAAATAATGACGACTTCAGTATGTATACTAAAGAAATTTATCCTGTAGAACTTACTTTAAATAAAGCTAATGATAACAATGACCACTGCCCTTTCCTCGATCTTGATATCTATATCATAAACGGGAAGCTTAATACAAAAATTTATGATAAAAGAGATGATTTTTCATTTCCTATTGTTAATTATCCATTTTTAGATGGTGACGTTCCCTTGTCACCATCTTATGGTGTTTATATATCTCAACTTGTACGATTCGCTCGTGTATGTAACAATGTATTAGATTTTAGCGAGAGAAATTTATGTATTACTGAAAAATTATTACACCAGGGTTTTCGATATCACAAACTGGTCAAAACATTTACTAAATTTTATCACCGGTATAAGGAAATAATTCGTAAATATAACTCAACATGCAGACATCTTATACGTTCAGGTATTTCACATCCAAAATTTTATGGAAATATTCTTTATAAAGCACAAAAATGTCAGTATTCTCCTCAGAAACTAACAAAACCTTTAAATAGACTTATTAAAAGGGGATATAGTTACGATACTGTTGTCAGGTCATTAAAGATTGCATATTTTGGCTTTAACATTGATTCACTGATAGGGTCTTTGCATCGGAACTAAACACATTTATTTCTAAAAAAACAGTTGTTGGCATGACACGGGTTATGTTCTTCTCATATATTTTATGATAGTATGATACTAAACCCCTAACGGGAGGGATTGTACCTGATATTCATATGATGAAGACATAATCTTTCAATCAGTTTAATTGAGGTCTGGAGCTGGCATGTCAGTTAACTGCTAGTAGTCTGTTGTTATTTATGTATTATTGTCATTTTATTTATTTTCTTTTGTTACATCTTTTGACATCAGACTCGGACTTCTCTTGAACTGAATTTTAATGTGCGTATTGTTATTGTTTTACTTTTCTACATTGGCTAGAGGTATAGGGGGAGGGTTGAGATCTCATAAACATGTTTAACCCCGCCGCAATTTTGCGCCTGTCCCAAGTCAGGAGCCTCTGGCCTTTGTTAGTCTTGTATGATTTTAAATTTTAGTTTCTTGTGTATAATTCGGAGTTTAGTATGACGTCCATTATCACTGTACTATTATGCATATTTTAGGGGCCAGCTGAAGGACACCTACGGGTGCGGGAATTCTCGCTACATTGAAGACCCATTGGTTGCCTTCGGCTGTTGTTTGCTCTATGGTCGGGTGGTTGTCGCTTTGACATATTCACCATTTCCTTTCTCAATTTTATATCATGCCAAGTACTTTTTTTATTTGGATATTTCAAATAACATGGAGGCATGAACTCCCCCTTTAAATCCGTAACGTAACAATTGGTACATTTACATATATAGTGGTACATATCCCCAAGACAAGCTTTACAAAGTTAATAAATTCTTTAATTTCGTTGTACGTTTCTCCATCTTTCTGTTACGATGGAAAACTTTGTATTTCATACCCTTAAATTACATATATTTACAATATGACCCCGCCTTAATTTTAACAGATTCTGGTTCTAAGCAAAACTTTTCTTTAAAGTGTAAATACCCCACCCCCTTTCCTTGATGAGTTGTTTATATGAGAACCATTTTTTAATAAACTTGTCCTGGAGACGCTGCCTTTCATTAATTTTAATATATGTAATTAAAATCAATTTACTCCGGAATATTGTAGTGACACGGATGTCATGTTCATCATCAAGAATTAGACGTAATACAGGATGTAAGGAATATGAAACACCCAGTACAACAGTACATAAAGTTTAGCGGGACATTGTCATTGGAAATTACAAAAAATAGAATGGCTTACGTACATAGTAGAAGCGGGATCCGGGATCGAAACCCCCAAATGAGACCCCTGTTATAGGAGTGAATGAACATAATATGCAGATAATGTATAGCCAGTCAAGGTCGTTAAAAACTTCCATTTGTTGTATGCAGATAAGCGCTAAAATAATTCCTGTGTAATTAAAATTAATAGAAAACCAAAAAAATGGGAACATTGGAAAGAAGGAGGAACCGGGCAAGAAAAACAATTGTCCTGTCCCAAAGTGCCCATAACTTGATACCTTTTCTGAAGTTATCCTGTCATAAAATCTGTTACAAAAAATCATTTATTTATAAACTGAGAATTGATAGTAAAGAGCAAATACCCTTTATTTATAGTAATGCATGTTCATAATATACTAAATGTATGTTCATATTGAAATTAATAGAAAACAAAAAAAAAATGGAAAATTGGAAAAAAGGAAGAGGGGGACAAGAATAATTGTCCTATCCCCAAGCACCAATGACTTTTAACACCTTTCCTTAAATTTTCCAGTCACTAAATTTTAAAAAAAATTCTTTCTACACCAGTTACATACTTTCAACCACGCTCTGAATGCCCGCGATTTCGCGGGTGTGTTTTAGTAGGAAATAAATGGGACACACATGTAAATGAACATATTTTATTAACGCATCGATTTGGTTGTCCAAAACATGATCATAAAACTTGCATACGGCCAACACAAATTATTCCTCTTCATAACTATGAGTGATCAATATTTGCGCCCAGGGCACTCTCCTGCAAATGATGCCATATACATGTAATGTGACCGTCCAAGACCGTATATCATAATTTTCATCTCGACTTCTGTAAACGTATGTATTGGGTCGGTCGTTTACGGCCAATTTAATTATATATAGGAAACATATTTATGTAGGCAAAATGAAAATAATATAAAAATAAGGAGAAGTTGTATGAATGCCAATGCAAAAACTAACCACCGAAGTTCAAATGAAGCGAATGTAAGCAATTATAGGCAACCATGCGGCCCTGAAGAATACGGATAACGTATAGTCGGCTATAAAAAGCCCTGACATCCAAAATATGAAAAAATCAAATGAGTATTGTTACGTCCTGAATTTTAAATATGTTTGACACACGTGGGCCATATATAATTACAAGGTTATAAATTCAATTTTTTAACAATAGAATCATATTTTCATATCCCTATTTCAGCTCAAGAACTTAGTGTGTCTTCCATAAAATTATTCAGTCTTGTTTCGGATTTTTACATTGATTATCTTTTAACGTGGTAATTACATTGAGGTTATGTGTCCAATTAACACATATCCTTATATGTTTTGTATTGAAACTACACATCCTCATTCTTTCAATATCCAAGCTGTGGGATGGTCGTGCTCCACGTGTTGTTGGCAAAGTACTCATATTCTTTAACTTTTATTTACATTTGCCTTGGTGGCAGTATACCATTGGTGGCTTTAAGACCTTGGGGGTCATTTATATATGCCTTGGTGGCAATATACCTAGTGGGTCATTTATATATGCCTTGGTGGCAATAGACCTAGGTGGTCATTTATATATGCCTTGGGGGAAATAGACCTAGGTGGTCATTTTTATAATTTTTATATTTGCCTTGGTGGCAACATTAAATTAGAAATACTAGCCTTGGGTGCTTTAAAACCTTGGTGGTCATTTATTTTCGCCTTGGTGGCTTCATGATAGAACTAGATGGTGATGTTTGACCTTAGTGGCTAAGTTTTTTGGGATTTTGACCTTGAGTAGTTATTATGAACCCAGGTGGTCAGATATTTGTTATGCCCTGCACCGGTTTCACGCAGGGTAAAGTGCGATCGTTATAATATTTTATGTAAAAGTGGTGGCTCTGGCCATTTTAGAGACTTGTATCTGAAAGGAGAATAATAAATTGTTTATAAGGTAAATAATTTCCTTTGTAACTTTTGAGTGTTGTTGATTTTTTATTGATTATTACATCGTACATACTGATAGAAAATGTTTTAAAAGAATTTGTTAGAAAAGAATAGAAAGATTGAGAAAGTACAATAATTTAGTGTAAAATTACACTTGATATTAGTGTTGTTTGCCAAGTGATGTGTATTGAATTATAAGGTGTCTTCGTCGAGGTCCGTGTTCAGTGGTCTGTTTGATTGTACATATAATTGAATAGAATGTTTTTGTTTTCAGATGGTGTTACCTGCAGTTTTGACAAGCTTATTAATGAAGGAGAAGCAATATAACATTGGACGATAATTCATGTCAATGAGTCCAATCATCCTTAAAGGAAAGAGTTTTTCTGATCAGAATCTGATAAGAACAAATTGCAAGTTTAAGTATAAATGTTTTGATTTAAGAAAAGTAGGATATAAATAATGATACAAAAAATAATAAAAAAATAATATTGCGAAATTAAGAATATAACACTAAAGTATGTTTGTAAAGGCAGAAGATGCCAATATGGCACTGTACTATATTAAAAAAAAATCTGAAAAAAATGGAAACAGCTTCATGTTCAAATGAACCTATTTAAAAGCAATTCTAATAATTTGTCCGTAATTTTTATGATGTTTACTATTGGATATATATATATAATTTCATAGATGTGTTGAAATATGTTTAAAATCTGTTTGTCTTGGGAGATTAAATAATGGCTGCAATATTTTTGTTTTGTTTTATTTTAAAGATATAATGATTAATGATGAATCATTTTGTATACTAGTACCAATGTATACTAAAATCATATGTAAGATTAATTTTTTTTAATTTAAATTTCTTTGTCTAGAGTTCTAGGGACACTGATTCCCTAGTGGTTGTCCATGTGGATTGTAGGCAAATGGATTTTTCCCTTTCAAAGTGTGACTAATGCTGTCTTAAGTACAAATAAACAAGTTGTTATTGGTTGATATATTTTCAGCAGAGTTGTGAGGAATCAAGTGGAAACACAATTGTCAATGTTCCTGATTAGGAAGAAAAGAGTATGTTTTATTCAACAACAGTAAATTAAGAGACAAGCCAGCATAGTTTACACTTGGAGGTGAAGTTTCTTTGCTTACAACAAGCTTTCCACATGCTGAAGATGTTATTCAAATAATGACAATGTTCATTTTTATATGAGTTCATTGCCTTAATGCGATTTTTAAAAGTTTGTATGTGGTCAAGTTCATGAGAATTTATTGAATTATATATATATTTAATACTAAGGCTTTTCTACTTCAGGCATAGATTACCTCAACTGTATTTGGCAAAACGTTTAGGAATTTTGGTTCTCAATGCTCTTCAAATTCGTACTTTGTTTGGCCTTTTTAACTTTTTTGGATTCGAGCGTCACTGATGTGTCTTTTGTAGACGAAACGCGCGTCTGGCGTATATACTAAATTTAGTCCTGGTATCTATGATGAGTTTATTTATAAAGAACTGTGTACGCGTATCTTGAAATGTTTAGTAGCGTTGTAAAGTAATTAAGGAATAATATTTAATAAATGTGTTGAAGATATTTTTGTTTTGAGTATTGGGAATACTATTACTTAAGGGAAAGCCTTGCTAGTGGTGTAATTTGAGATTGGCCTGCAAATATGCTGTATGGATTTTTCTGTGCCCAAAACTTAACATGAACTGGATGCAAGATTATATAAATCACTGAGGATATGGGTATAATCTCATTGGTTGATATCTTTGGCGGAAGAACATTAGATACATCCTCATTCTTTCAATGTCCAAGTGGTGTTTGGTTTTAGGGCTATATTTGGTCAGGCAATACATATTGACTGTTTGGGTAAATGAGGTCCCCCCTCCCACCCATTAGTACCAAAATGTGGATATTTTTTTATATTATATTTTGATGTTGGTATTACATGTATGCATTTTGGATTGATGAGCACGAGACAATAAAAATGTTCCAGAATAGTTATATAAGAAACAACTCCACACTATATCCAGTGAGCTCTTATGCATACCATTGTGCATAGTAGTCCTCATTTTGGTTTCTGAAACGTATAGATATTATCTTGTATTCGGTTCTCTCCTCTAGAGTTTTCTATGCCCATAACTTAACATGAACTGGATGCAAGATTATATCAATCACTGATGATATGGGTATTTCCTTTTTGTCATGGGGTAGTCGTCATTTTTCCATATACTCTAGTATTCAGTACACAGACGTCGTCTACGAATCAAACATGTTACCGTTTAGTTATAAAATCATTTGTACTGTCTATGACTGAAAACGAAATTGATCATGAAATGAGAGGTATTCTAGATACATACGAAAAACAAATAAATGATGCTATATGGTCTTTGTACATGTTGTATGGGACGGGAAAACAAACCAAATCGCAAGGACTTTGTTAATTTTACCAAAAGAAAAAAAGAGAGACTAGAAATGATAAACTTATGGGACTTTATAAAATCGAAAAAGGTGAAGAGTATGTACAGTATTGTAAACTCAAAAACAAATAAATGTAATGCACTAGGTAAATTCTGTTTAACGTCACTAGATGAAAAATATATTACAAACTTTTTCGTATACTATCGTTAAAAGTTTTTCTGATAAATCATTGAAAATAATAATTTGTTGTCAATTAACATAAAAAATGGTGTTGTTGTTGATCTTTAAAGGTGGTGCCTCAACCATATTCTATACTTTTATTAGAATAATAAAACTCCAAATAGTGGAGTTTACATTTTGGGAAGGAACTACCATGGGGAGATATTTGGGTCAATTTTAATAAGACTTTAGCTAACAGGAATACCAAACAACTTCAATGGCAGTTATTTCATAATATAATTAAAATACGAAAGACAAATAACAAAATTAAATCGCTCAAACGGAAATTGTCACTTTTGTAATGAAAAAAATCGCTGTTTTATCTTTTTATATACTGTTAACTAGTTGAAGACGTTTAGCGGAAAATTTTTGAGAAAAAAATGGAAATTCAACGCAAAATTGAGTAGCAAAACATTCCAAAAATCAAACAGAAAGTTTAGATATTAGAATACCCTCTTCCTCATTTGCTAGTATGAAGTCTTCACTATCAAAGATATTTACTAAAAGAAGGTCAAAGAACTATTAAACAACTTAAAAAAAAATTAGCCCTTTGACAAAAAATATAAATATTTACAAAAAAACTTAAACCACATACGTTATCGGTAAAAAATATCAATGGATAGTTTGATAATTCTTTAACAATGTATTTATACCACATTAAAAGATATCGGAAGAAATAAGTATCATTAGTTGCATGATCAAATGACTTTTGATACTGCGTAAAAATAGGATGAACACGTTAAATCAGATACAATGAACAGGACCAATGAATCATATAAACATTATAGACATGACAACCACTGTGATAGTAATGCACATGTAATACATCTTCCAGTCAGTTTTACATTCTTCCCAATCTCATTCTTACTTATTGAATTGGGAGCCTATGTTATTGTACTGATTTATCCTCAACACCATGTTGTTTTTATAAAAGGACACCATACTTTTTTTGAACGGGAGGTAACTCTTCACTAACCCCATATGGTAACTATAAACCCTATGTGGTAAATATTCCCATATTTTTTTTAAGATACCCTATATCAAATATATATAGTCACGACGTGTAGTTCTCCAACCACTCATATCCTTATAATCTATAGGAGGTACAATAACTATATATATGTATAAACATGTTATTATATATCCATGATACATGTATGTCTTATGTTAACTTTTATCAAATGTAAAGATTTCGGGACGATGCGAAAGATAAGAGCGGATACCAGAATGGTGAAAGGTGTTCAAATTTCAAAAGTTCAAAAAACATAATTAAAAACCCGTACTTCATTTATGATTACATATACAAATATAAAAAACACTTTTCTCTCAAAATAGAAGAATACAATCAATTCCAACAAATGTTATTGTACGAGGAAACCAGAAACATTTTTTGTGCATATACTGCTAAAAATAATAATTAAAACACGAGTGTTTTTACGTTTTACCACTGATAAGATTTTCTGGTAGCGTCAAAGAATAACACAACAAAACATGCAATTGTGAATCAAAATGGAAACATACAATGATTGGAACAGCGCGATGAAACATTTTAAAATATAACTTATGCAAAGATTTAAGTTATAATAATCATGATAATAGTGAGAGATATTATGGACATAATTGTGCAAATCGTGATACAAGCATGAAATTTGGTATAAAGGTTGACTTAATGGTACTTAAAAAAAATCCGCTGCTGGCCAGAAAAAAAAATCATTTTTTCAAGATGGCCACCACACATTTCGGAAATGGCGTCATTACAAATCGACAATAATTCGTTAATCCTTTAAAAGGTGTGTTATATGTAAAATCCAATGTTAGATTTGATAAAAAATAAATGACAGTTCCTAAATTACGACTAGACAATACATTAATGAAACTAAAGGTGACTTCCGGTTTCAAAATGCCGGCAAAAAAGTCAAAAATTTCAATTTTTATACTTTCAAGCAACTTCACAAGGGATGTATAATCCAATGTAAGTTATGATAAAACGTTTAAAAAAAGTTCCTCAGTACGACAAAACAACACATAAATGAAGAAAAGTAGTGACTTCCGGTTCCAAAATGGCGGCAAATACGTAGAAATTATTTTTATAATTTCCATCAACTTAACAAGTGTTAACACTCTTTGTTAAGTTTAAATGCGTAGTTTGGTTAGAAAGACAGGTTGTTTATTTTATAATTATCTTATAGTTGCCTATACAACAACCTGTGCAAGGAAGGCCAGAACGGTAGTATCTACAGTTACTAACACAGCTCGATTTTCGCCTCCGCATTTCAAAATTTTCTGACACGAGGATGCAACGGCAGTCAAAGAAGTCCATTTTGGTTTCCAACTGTCATTGATTCTTTCTTTCATCCAACCCTAGTGTTCATGACTTGGAACACGTACCTGTCGAATACATGAATCAGGCTGAGCCCTAACAACTCCTCCTTGATATACTTCTCTTATGATGTGCTCTGGAAAAGAACCTCTTGTAGGCGGAATTGCATCACAATGCCGCTGCTTCCTGGCAAACAATTCACATCGTGCCTCGCTTCATACTTAAGCCTAAAAAAATTTGCGATTGCTGCAATTCTTGATACTATTACATCTATGTCAGTACTACCTAAAACTACATTTGACAACACTTTTCATAATCATGCCGAACATGGACAAACATTCGTGTATCTGCTTCTTCAAGAAACTTGAACAATTTCGCTTTGTTGTCATCTTCACAGAGAAAACTACTCCATACCCTTGGTGTTCTACCAGAACCAACACCATCTGGCACAAGAATCTTGCCTTTGTCTTGTCACAGCCTTTAAATTATTCATTTAGTAAACATCAAATACAATGTCTACTTTTGAATACTTATCGATGCAAGATTTTATATAAGGAGGTATGACATCATTAGCATAATCATCAAATATTTTTGCCCAACTTTGTGACCTGCAATTAACCATTGCTGCCCCACCAACGATAAATGCGTCCGAATTTGGATCAGCAAATCGCAGAATGTTTCAAGTAAACCCATTTGCAGCGATTTAATACCACTATTTCAAGTGACATCCTGAGATAAAGACGGAGGAGCAGTTTGGTTTCTATGGATAAAGAAATATTCCAAGTAAAACTGTCTACTGTGACAAGAAATGAAAAGTCTAGAAATCACTTTTAAGGTTCTCTATCTTTGTTTTTTACAAAGACGTTTCCAGTTTCATTTTGCGGCCAAAATAGGAAGTTGTTCTTTTTTATTTGGATATAAAAAGCAGGTTCTCCTTCGTTTTGCATTTGCTTCAACAGATCTTCGTATTGTTTGGACCAATATTTTGGAGTTTATTTACATATCTTATCTGTTTCCGAATCAATAATTTCCTAAATGGAGTACATGTATTTTTTTTTACAAATCTGACGACTCTTCTAGAAATGAATTTCCAAACTTGTTCATCACTTTGCAAAGCCTTTAAAGCTGTTTAAAGAAATCTTTTTGTGTTTTCGTATAGTCTTCATTGTGTCGTTCGTCTGTTTTAGAATGACCCAAACCACTAGATCTTTCAAATTAATCTTCTAGTATACTGACTCCTGGTCCAGCTACCATCCATTTGTCTAAATAGGATCTTCGGTTAATCATATGGCACCAATATCGCCCTTCACAATTGCATTATTCTGTTTTTGTGCCTGATCAATTGTGTTACAAGACAGAAATTTACTGGTCTTACGTACATTGAAATGATCATTTTCAAATTCCATTGCCACCTGTGGGTGATGTTCGGGAAGGGAAGTCATATCTCGGAGATGAGTCGGTAACGATCGAGCATAGTTTACACGATCAAGACCTAAAACAATACGCTATCATGCTCTATATGGACTGCTTGCAAAGTACGAAATCTTACTCATGAAATGAGCATAATACCAAAATCAGAAGAAGTTCTTAATTTACAAATGAACGCCAGGAATTAAACTGTGGTCGATATGACTTACACCAGTCTTTTAAATCATTGAACGTCACAGAGTCATGACATAATTATATATTCTGAGTTTAGCTTTCATAATCTGAAATTAACAACTTTTAAGCAAAATACATGCAGTTGTCTGATGCGCCTATCTAGTCCTAGGTACATTTCAACATACATAAAAAGAATCTGCCGTTCTTGGTGTTGCAATATTGGCTTCAGTAAGACAACCTGTCTATCCCCTATCACGCAATATATCACCCAGAGTTTTATAACAAGTCATTTCAATATGCAATCCACCAAACATGACGATACACTTATAATTTCCTTACAAATCAGGCCATTCCCACTGAATTTGCTTAGGCATTTGCAAAAGTGGCTGATCTGCAGTTACATTTGATGTTTCTCCAGATTAACTACATTTTCGCCTTAACCATCGAATACCTGATAATTGCCTGGTAGTGCATTCAAATGGCTCTTGATGTCTATAAATAGTTTGCACATGTGCAAAAGTGTGAAACACATGTGTATCATAACCTTAAACCAATTCATAAAAACATTAGAAATCAAAAAACACTAAATATGTAGTAAATTGTTCAAATGTTTTTGAAAGAATTTTGTTACATTTTCGCGCTTGCGCAAAAACTGGATATATCAAAATATTCATTTTTAATAAATATGTGATGTAAGGAAGGTAGCCACCAAACCTGGTAATTGATTTTTTAGTGAAAGAAGTTCAAAGAAAAGATCTCCAGAAAAATCAGTATTTTTAAACTAAAGAAAACAGCCATGTTAGAAAATGGCCGTGGCCATCTTGAAAAAAATATTTTTTTAATGGCCAGCAGTTATTTCTTACAAAGTATATAATAATGATGCTTTGTGGTAATTTTCATGCTTGTATCATCATTTGCACAAATCCCTCGATTTTGTCTGCTAATATCTTCCACTATAATACGATAAGGTCTTATCAAGACATACATTGGTAAAATAATAAATCAATGTAAAACAGATATGGAATGGCTATATGGGTTATCAAACGTGATACGTATTACAAATTTATGCTGTATTCTTATTATACTTATGATACTATTGAGTTGGCAAGAATGATTACCATATCATGTTACCGTACAGTACTCAAGAAAGGTTACAATATCCTGAAACTTCGAAGTGCCAAGGGAGTAACCATTCCCTGCGTATGTGTGTCTACTGTTTTATTATTTGGTAGTGCTCAGGAGGGATTACAATATCCAGCTGTCAATGTGGCTAATGCTTTGTTGACCGATAGTGCTCAGGAAGGTTAACCATATCCTGTTGTGAATGTGCCTTAAGTGATAATGTCTGGTAGTGCTCAGAAAGGGTTAACATATGTTTCTGTGAATGTGACTCCTGCGTTATTGTCTTGCAGTGTTCAGGAAGGTCAACAATATCCTACTGCCAATATGGCTAATCATATATTGTATAGTAGTGTTCATGACGGGTTATCAAATTTTGCTGTTAATGTTGCTAATGCTTTAATGGTTGGCAGTGCGAGGTGAGGGTTAATATTGTATGCTGTTCATGTGGCTTCTGCTCCATTATATAGTAGAGCTGTAACAGGCGGTAATTGTAACATAAAGGGTTGTGTAACAAGAGTCTGATGAAATAACATCTTAGTGAAACTGTGGGATGCCCCTGACAACACAAATACACAAATGACGAATACCAATGACTGGCTGTGCGACTGAATTTGGTGCAAGCTTTTTGTTATAATAAAACACCCATGCAACCACGCATCCCATATTGCATGATAGGACCCGACACTACTAATTTCGTGTTTCGGCAGTTAAGCTTGGGATGATCATTTCAAGATGCATTATTTGAATATAATCAAATATGAAAATTATTCATGTTTATATTGATATATTTATATTTTAATTCTTCTTCAATAGCTCTACTTATTATTACAGATCTGCCATCATCAGGGTCCAACTGTCAATTTTATGTCAAAGTCTTGAACTTTCATCTACTAAGCATATCTCCAATACTCACAGAATCAGTCTTCATATATGTGACGACGTCTGACAAAATCGGCCCAGATGCGGTAAAACGTAATTTTCGCTATGACGTTGCAAAGTTAACGTCGACGAGCACCTGCGAATTTATAATTGCTAAAACAATGTAGCTTCACTTATTATATCGTGATAGATGCTTACCACATGTGCGATTATCGTTATTATCTATGTAAATTAAAGTCCGCAATATCTATTTTTAACCTGATTCCGTATTTTAGCCTTATCCCAAATAATTACTTCCCTTTCCGAAATCGAAAGTGGAAGTGAAATGTCATCGTCATGAGTCAAGCTAGATTTGTATCGTTTTGCTCAAGTATTCCATCGGAAATAACTGAAAAACAAGACGATAAGTTTATTGAAGAGCTACATATTGTCGACGAATTGTATTTTGCCCAAATAGAAAGTTCCCAAAGTGAAAATATGAGCGATGATGACGGAGTCGGTGTATGTTATGTTAAGTGTTAACTAGTTACATGTATCTTCAAGACCTATCTCTGCCTCGGGTCTTTTCTTCTTCATGATTCAAATAACGTGTTTGGGAGTTAAGCAATTAACCAGTAAGATATTGTCACATACTAGTATGGAAGTAAAGAAAACAAAAGCCAAAAGAACAAAAGAGAAAAAGAAAAAAAAAGAAGTTCCATAAGGTAATAGCTAATAGAGAATAATATATCATAAAACGCTTTCAAACAAGAGGAAAACTCAATTAAACTGTCTTGCATATTGCACGACAGATCATATACCTCTCTTTTCTCAAAGGATAATATATGCAACCAACCAAAATCAAAACACTTACAAATGTAACATACATGTAATAAGAACATAATGTCTCTTTAACTTCTTAAAACCAGGATACATACAACATTAAGATAAAAAGGGGGTATAAATTAAATACCGTAGATCTTTTTAATAATTTGTGTCAAAATGTATTGTATAAAGGCAACAGTAGTATACCGCTGTTCAATGGTCAGAAATCGATTTAACGGAAACAAATCCGGATAACAAACCAAATACTGATTGGAATACATCAATTATAAGAGAAACAACGGAACAACAGAAACACTGTACTTCTACAAAAACAAATGCCAACATACATACAAACGAGTTATTAGAAAGTATGGATCACCGTTTTTTTATCAAGATATAGGTTGTGCAAAATTACTTTGATTTTGTATAGAATATACCTGGAAAACCTACTTTTATTGATAAAAAGAAAACTACACCATATAAGTTTGATAAACTTTGAAAATATATCTCTATTAAAATGCTTCCAGTTAAGAAAATGAACAAAATGGGGTCACCGGACTCGTTTTTTAGCTATATTATAAAATAGTTAAATTCACACAACACATTATATAATGAAAGTTACTTTATCTGAGTTTTCTCCTAATACTGACAAAGTCAAAAAAAGGAATATTTTTTGATGTTCTTAATAAGAATAAAAAGTGTTTAATATCAATTACTTTATAAGATTTGGACCGATTGGTATATTTTATTTCAAAATTTGAGATGGACGAAGACATCTAAGCTACCTGAAGACGATTTGCAGTTTTGTATTTTGCTCAACTTATAAAAGTTAATGATTTGACATTTTTAAGGTTGATGGTGATTAATGATTGTGTCCATTTAGAGAAACTATAAACATATTGTATTGTTAATGCTGTAAAGTGATATTATGTTTTTGTATATTTAACACGCCATCAGTTTAAAATATTCGTCCTTGGTAAATAGTTTGCAGATGTGTTGTATGAAATGACGCATTTGATAAATATTTTGATCATAATTTAGAACATTAGCATAGCTGTCATATTTTCACATTTAACTTAAAATAGAAATCCCGTGTTCTGTTAAATTACATCTTTGTTAAATGAAACAGTTAGCCTAAATAACCTTCTCATATTCAGACTGGTAATGGGTAAAAATAAATCACACTTATTTGCAATTCATGCTCTGTAAATGCATTGTCCCCAACAAAAGAGAATAAACTATATCAGTCTTTAAATTTATTGATTCCAGTTTGTACACAAAGAGATGTGGTACGATTCACGGTGAGACAACTATCAAAGTGGGTTTAGTCTCCCACTTTTAGCTCTCCTATGGCGGTCGTTAACATGCTTGGTGTACATTATCCAAGAACCATGTTTTTTTTTATTAAAGCATAAGGTATTTGATTTATGATTTTGAATTAATAAAAAATATTTTTGCTACGTTCCAAATGAAAACATTTAGGCAAATTTTTCAAATTTGTTGGGTATTTTATTTTGAAAAGTTATCTAGGATGACATGGATAAGCAGCGCATGCAGTGAAAACAGCAAAGCACCTTCTACGTTTGATTAAAATTGTCTTCATAGTCACTGAGAATGGAAGCATTTTTACATAGTTGTATATTTTTACACAAGGTGTAAAGGAATATTTATTGTTAGATAAAGGCAACAGTAATATATTACTGCTTAAAAATCATAAATCGATTGAGAGAAAACAAGGGAGGCGCAATTGTAATATATAAAAAGACACATTGCATTAAAGAAGGGTTAAGGCAGTTAAACTCTATCCATTACACAGAGATACAAGAACCTAATCTATTACTGTTTAAAATAATATACAAAGACAAATCAGCAAGATGGTTGACAATGGTGATATTGATGGGATAACTCTTGATTTTCTCCGTGGTTCATCGAAAAAGGGACCCAGATTGGGTCGTTTTTTCTCCTTCCTGAACTTCACAAATTAAGTGAACATGTTATTCAAGGGATAAAAAAACAAACCATGACAGTAATTGAATTACCCCCATGTAGACCAATTATTTCTCAATGTAACTCTGTCACCGAAAGGGTTAGCAAATTTATTGATTTCTTTTTGATACCTATAGTTAAGAGACAGAACAGTTACATTAGAGATAGTGGGGATTTCATAAACAAAATAGAAAATTTAAGGGCTGATCGGGATTGCCTCTTAATTTCTGTTGACTGCACCAACATGTATACAAACATGGAGTTCAATAAACTCATTCGTTCTGTTGGACGGGCTTATAACAGTGCAGTAAAAGAAGATAAAATTATCTAGCGGTGAAACAATTAAATCGTTAGTAGCCACAGTGTTGAAAAACAATTATTTTGAATTTAATGACCGATACCTTGTACAGAAAATAGGCGCTAGTATGGGAAATAAATGCAGCCCAGAAATTTGTGATATTAGAGCATTCGAAGTTATCAATGAAATTATTGAAAAATATAAGTATAAAAATAAGATCTTATTTTAAGGAAGGTATAGAGATGATGCGTTTATAATAGCTCATTCATCACGAGAAGAGGTTGAGGAGTTTTTTAAAATAGCAAATGATCATCAACCTTTATTAAAGTTTACTTATGAAATTTCAAACGAGGACATTCGTACATAAAGGGTTGAGGTTCAGGAACACCGGTATCCTTGATATAAAGAGCTACACCAAACCTACTAATACGTTTTAATATTTAGATAGGAGGTCTATGCATAACCCAACAGTCTTCGCAGGATTGATAAATGGGGAAGCTATTCGCCATCACCGAAACAACAGCAACACGCAGAATTGAAAAGATACACTTTGTAAATTCAAAGGCCATCTTAAGCAAAGGGGATATAAGGACCATGAAATATTTTGTAACTGTGAACTAAATACAATATGAGACATTATTTTTACATTATGATCTGGACCTGATTGACATTCTTTTATCAAAAAGAGTGGAAAAGAAAGTGTATGAATTCACAGAACAATATAACATGCTAATGTGAGAAACAAATACAAAGGAACAAGCGTTATTAAGTTTTTATCAAGGAAGCAGTAGTCAATCCTTTAAAATTTGGTGAAAACTCTTAAATCACTTGATGACTGTCGTCACCTTTTAAAACTTTTGTTAGAAGTCGGTCGCGCTACAGTTTAGTCTCGAATGTAACTTAAAAGCTTCAGCTAGTATGTTTCACTGTCTTGGCGTGAATTGCTTTAAGGAATACGTCTATTCAGTTTTCGTGAATATATCCTGTACTTCATCGTAACATTTAAAGATATATATATAATAACTCTTTTACCTCTTCATTTCTTTCAAACAATGCTGACATTTGACCTTTTTAATAAGTTTCCAAAAATACTTTCTCATTATTTCTTTCTTTCTCAGCCATTGCCTCCTGGAATAAAATTATGTTTATAAAGAATGATGAATAACTTACGGGTCTTTCAGATCATACAAATACGTTGCTATGCCTTACTAAAATATTTTAGAAATCACAATATAACAATACACGTTACGAATTACCATTAACTTCCAATCCGATTTGATACTGTCGCCAAGGTTTATCGTACAGTTATCTGTATTGCGTTCAATATCGTAACGGGTACGTAGTGCTACATAGATTTTGTTCTAATGAACGAGTAGCTAGCCTAGCTGCTATCAATATTTATGTAGCTGCTAGGCTAGCTACATGTTCAATAGTCATACATCTATGTAGCCCTATGTAGCCGCTACGATATTGAACGCAACCCTGTTCACACGATACGGTTTTGTTTTCGATTACCACATTCCATAATATTTTGGTGTTTACACGGTGCTATTTTAGTCGACAGCAGGGTTGCGTTCAAAATCGGAGCGACTACATAGGGCTATGAAGATTTATGACTATGGAACGTGTAGCTAGCCTTGCTACTATATAAATATTGATAGCAGCTAGGCTAATTACTCGTTCAATAGACAAAAAATCTACGTAGCACTACGTAGCCGCTACGACATTGAGCGCAACCAACGTAAATTCGAATAAAGAACAGATCGCCTAGACTAGCTAAAAAGTAAACCGTTAATCAACAATTAATTTATGTTTCTGTAACCAACAGTTGTATCGGTCTAACAGATTCCATTCGTGAAATTAGACCCCTTTCAAACAAGAACTACGCTCAACCCTCTATTCCTTTTTCTAAAAGAAATGTTATATTATACACATGATTATCTGCAATCCGTTAGAATAAGTTGTTCCCATTAAATTTCTTTGAGTCGTGTCTGGTGTCACATGTGAAGCAGATCATTTAAATTTTTTTATTATTTTGCTAAGACTTTACTATTAGTTGTAAACTTGTTTCCTTGGTCCCTCCCTTCCCATGGCGTTGACAGTTTCTCTGGCCTTTAAAACATAAATTAGCATTGAATCTAGTATCCCATTAAAAAAAAGTGTATACATACTTTAAGTTCTCTCACAGTATCTTCCAGTATAATAATTGTGATGACGGAGACTTGATGAGACTTCACCAAGTCTTCGTTCTTTTTTCCTAGCGTCTCTATATCACTCTTTAATATGACTATCTCAGTTCCCTTTTTTCCCATCATTATTTCTAGTTTCTTCTAAAAATTGTTTCTGTCTGACTCTTGTTCTCTTGTTTTATCACTTAGTAACTTTTTCAGTTCTTTCACTTCATTTTTCAAGTATCTTATCAAATTGTCTTTCTTTTGTGTTGGGGTTAAGCAATCATTTCCCGCGCATTCGATACCGTCATGTGTCACGTGGCATCTTTCAAATCTCGATCGACTCAATCTGGTCTCGCGGATACCAGGTCTGTAAAATACAGGACTCAGACAATCTTCTGTCTGATGGTGATATTGGTTTGTTTATGTCCCTAAATTTATGGAAATTTTAATTTGTTCTAGATTTCACATGACTGAGGTCAAAGGTGTTGTTCTTGAATAATTTTTTTCCAGTCGTTGGTCCTTTCATATTTCCTGTTTTGCTTTTGTTTAAAGAAGAAATATGCAATGGTGAGTCATCGTTTGAAACAGAGGAACCATTCGAAAAACTTGATCTAGATGTGTTTTTTTCAAATTTTTAGGACATCAAGTGATTCGTCTTCAACATTTGCATTGGCAATATCACCTCCGGTGCGATACTTCCGTTTTTCATCACTTCCAGTAGTATTGCTGTTACTGAAAGACTTTCTAAACTGTCAGTGTCTCAATCCGACTTTTCGAAACTAGACGAAGTCAGATTTTCTAATGTATTTTGTATATTTGTAGTGTTGTCGAAATCACCATTATCTTCAAATACCACTGCCTGCTCTTCCATACCACACGTACAATCTATTGCAGGTTCTTTATATTCCTCCATTTGTTACATTCTGAAATAATTGCAAACATGTGTAACCGTTATATTACATGTTAATTTGCTTCATTAGTTTGTATGACTGAATTCGCTCTTGATTATCTGAAAGATGTATTTTTCTTTTTTTCGTTATTCATTCTTTATCAGAAGTGCTGCAATTATCATATAACTGATACATGTATATTAAAAGTCTCATGTGATATTGCTACGTCATAAAGATACAATTCAAACTATAAAGACAGTGTAATACAGCATAAAGCATTTTTTCATACTACTTTGTCACCTCAGTATGTTATAGCAATACATTTGTATACTGTACAATCATCTCGATATAGCATGGAACAATTTTGTTATACTACTATGTCATAAAATATCTTATAAAGACAAATTTTAATACCAAGCTAATAACTCTTATATCACGAGATGTCATCTATATACCAGTAGACTATTTTATTACGCTATCAGACCATTTCACCATACCATAAGACCATTTCATCATACCATAAGACAAATCTATTAATAGCGGCGAAAATTCCCAGCAAAATTCATCAGCAACATCGATTGTAAAAATAAAAAAAAAGACCGTGAAGGAAATTGTTTTGCGGACCCTAGGAAATCGCTTTCAAGATGAATGAATTTATCGACTTAAGCGTTGCGGAGCTGAAAAGACACGAAAGGCGACACATACAGTAATAATATAATAAATTCTTTTTTGAATAACTCAAGCCAGGAATACCGTTACCACAATTTTTTTAAACTTTTACTTATTTCTTTCATAGCTTTAATTAAAGATTTGGTTTTGAAGTTTGGTTGTGCCTGTAGAAAACATATTTTTAACGGGATAGCATATCCTCATCTTTACGGATGATGTTTACCGTGCGTTGAAATTTAGAAACGATTCTGGTAATATTATCGATCCTTTAAATACTAGTAAACTTATTCTAAAAGGTTACCAATTCAAAACTGTAATTATATCGATAAATATTGTTTTTTATTGGTATTAATAATGATTTTGTTATCAGTAAATTAAAAGCAAGCAAAATATTTCTATAATGTTATAATCATATACACATTCCTGGATCAACAATCTGTCGATGCCTGTATCATGGCATTGTACAGTGTCATGTTTTTTTTTACACCGGCTAAATCCATTGGCTGTTGGATGTGTACTGATTGATGATTTAGTCTAAGATGCATGATTTTTTTTTATTAGTTGTTAGTGACATTGACCTAGCTGTCAGTAACTATGAGTACTCTCTGATCTTTGCTTAGCGTCTTTTTGTTGTTGGTTTGTACAAGTACCCGGCCACGTCCACTTGCATTTGTAGTATTTGTATTTCTTTAATCCATCTAATGAGCTAAGCCTTTTTCAACTGATTTTTATAATTCGTTCTTATATTGTGGTGAATTGTACTGTTATACTACTGTCCAAGGTTAGGGGAAGGTTGAGATCCCGCTAACATGTTTAACTGTGCCATATTCTTTATGTATGTTTCTGTCCCAAGTCAGGGGCCCGTATTTCAGTAGTTTTCGCTTGTTTATGTGTTTCATATTTATTTTTCGTTCATTTTTTGTACATAAATTAGGCCGTTAGTTTTATCGTTTGAATTCTTTTACATTGTCATTTTGACCATTTCTGCGTTTTTATAGCTGACTATGCTGTATGGGATTTGCTCATTGTTGAAGGCCGTACGGTGACCTATAATTTCTGTGTTATTTGGTCTCTAGTGGAAAGTTGTCTCATTGACAATCACACCACATCTCCGACTTCTTTATATCAGATAGTTACAATAAGCGAATCTTCCCTAAGGCCCTCACATACAAGTTACAATACAATCAAACTCAGATATTTACACATAGTTAATTTACAGATTGGTATTCCTAAAAAATAAAAAAACAAAAATATGAATAACATACAAGCTAAAAACAAAAAGATGGCCTATATTCTTTCCCCCACATTTTAACATGAAAGCAACCTGTATTTTTAGATAGTTTACTTAAATTAAGTGTTTGTAAATTATCGACAGGTACGGTGCAAAATGTATACAAACGTTCCAACTTTCCCCGTACCCAATACAATTTAGCTGTATTTTTTAATATTAGTATTAACAAAAAGCTTAGAGCCAGATTGGTATATGTTTAAAATGACAGTATTGTTAAAATCATAGTGATATGTAGAATGAAGTTAACAAATCAATGCTGATTTAATAAATCTTTAGTTTTCTATTTATTTTACGAATTTGTATAGCGTTTTATAGTCACCTTCGGGTCAAATAGGGAGCGATGCATTTCAAAACATTATTGATAGGGGTGCCGCCGGGATGCCGCCGGGATGCCGCCGGGGTTCCGGTACCCAACCCTTTTCGTATAATTAAGATTTTTAAAATGCATAACCTCTTTACATTTTGGTTGGTTTCATCTGGTGTGTTGAAAAATTGACTACCAAAGTGACAAGAGGGAAAAATTGAGGACAGCCATGAACACCAAGATTTTTGACTATGAAAAAAACTTGGCTTTTTATTGAACAAGAAATGACATTTATTTTTTAATCTTATATATTTCTGATATTTTCGCCTACCTCTTCTGTTGTTCCGTTCGCTGTTGCACTTTCTCTAATGTTAATGGATTTGTGCTGTCACCAAAAAAATTATTTAATAATCAACTTGAAATGTTACTTATTATATGCGTCTTAAGCAGGGAGAGCATGTCTGATTTGTGTAGGAAAAATGCGTCCTGGAAGGATGAAATCTCGTCTTTGCAGACTGTTTTTTGTGCACTTGAAACGTATAAAATCCAACTAAGCATGTATGCCTTGTATGAAACATGGTCATATTCAAACCACCATAACTTACTCCTGTTCCGATATGAATGTAATATTTGTTACTGGACCTTAAACACTAGCTCATCATTTTCTTCATTTTTTTTTCAATTAACAATCCAGTCTACAACTTAAAATTCAACGAGATATAGTATATATATATTTCTCATCGATTGTAAATTAGTATGGCGTTCATTATCACTGAACTAGCATATATTTGTTTAGGGGCCGGCTGAAGGACGCCTCCGGGTGCGGGAATTTCTCGCTACATTGAAGACCTGTTGGTGACCTTCTGCTGTTGTTTTTTTTTCTATGGTCGGGTTGTTGTCTCTTTGGCATATTCCCCATTTCCATTCTCAATTTTATTAATAGTATATATTTGATTAATTTTTATTTTGTTTCGTTTATATCGGTTTCTTTCGTTCGTTCCTATTTCGTTTCAACCTTAACAGGTTCCCGATAGTATCGTTCCTGTCTGATGTTGGTGCGGGGATTATCGTTCGGCTGGGGTATGTTAATCCAAGATTAACACCTGAACACTTCTTTTTGAAACAACTTCAAATAGAAATCGAAACATAAATGCCTCCGGGTGCGGGAGTTTCACGCTGCATTGAAGACCCATTAGTTGCTTTCGGCTGTTGTCTACTCTATAGTCGGGTTGTTGTCTCTGACACATTCCCCATTTTCATTCTCAATTTTATTTCAGCTGAAAAAGGTTTCATTTTTTTAAGCTAAATAATCTGTGAATAGGTAGATTATATCAGAAATATATAATATGACACCAAAAAAAATCGCATTACTTGTTATTTAAAAAGCCCGGTATTTTTTTCACAGCCGAAATTGCATGTCTATGTTTCTATCAACAAATAGTCCCTCTTCGACACTTTGGTAGTCATTTTTTAAACACACCAGATGAAACTAACCAAAATGTAAAAAGTTTACACTTTCACATACGCAAATGTTTAAAACCATGATTATACGGAAAGGGTAGCGTACATGAACACCAGCGGCACCCCTTACCAATTGAATATTGAAGGGCACCCCATCCCCTTTTTGGCCCGACGATGTCTCTGTAAAATGTTGCGAAAATTCGTAAAAAGTAGATATAAAAGTAAAGATTAATCTACTTTCAGCATTGAATTGTTAACTTCATTTTACAGATCATTATGATTTTAGCAATAATGTCATTTCAAACATCTACCGATCTGGACTATCTCTCAGCTTTTACAATGTTTTAGTTAATAGTTCGGCCGATTGGTGAAGATATAGAGCAGAATTGTTCACTTGATGAGGAAAGCATGAAACTTTGCATAGTAGTTCTTGGTTATATATCCTTTGATTTCAGCTATGGACCCACTCTGAAAAATCCAATATGGCTGCTATTTTCAAGATGGCGGAAAAACGGTATAAAAATCAAGATTGCCCTAAAGGTATTCTATATAATTTCGGAAATTAAAGTTATGATTCTTCAAAAATGGACTTCATATTCTTGAATTTGTTATCAATTAATTTTAAAATATAAAAAATAAAAATGTAGTTATTTCTATTACACATACATTTGCAAATATGGCTGTTTATACAAAAACAAATAGTGAAATTCAAAATGTTAATCAATATGTTACATGTTATTCTTTAAACGCTTTCAGTTTTAATGGTTGGAATGAAATAGGTTGAAACGACTCGATTGAACGTTAATATAGGTCGGTTAAATGTGGTGGAATAGTAGGTAACTCATCTGAACTTTGAGGCAGTGCCGAGGGCACCCTGTCTCGTGTCTCTTCAATGTAACGTCTTACGTCACTTATCGCGTTTTCATCTGCCGTACCCACTACATCGTCAAATTGTTCTATGTAATCAATAGGTGTACCTTTCTTCAGGTGGAACAGGCGATTTCCATCATTTAAAATGGTTAAGGGGTAACTCTTTCCTTTTCCAACGACGTGCGAAACCAATTCGCAACTATTCAGCGAGCATGGTCCTAAAATGCACTCCTGGTCAGCACTTTTATTAGTTTTAATGGTAACAGTCATTTCTGAGTTTGTTGGAACTGTGATGGTTCGTTTTATACAAACTTGCTGAGTTGAAATCTCGTTTCCACCGTTAACAAATGCCGCATTTATCACTTTATTGTTGATGGTAATTGTGGGAGTATTCAGGTTTATCACTGCGATCAGTGTGTCCAAAATATCTAGCCTAAGTATAACATCGTCTGTTTACTCTATTAATGTCGAGAGTCGTTTTTTTATAGTCTTCCCAATAACAAGCTGTTAACACAAACCACATAGCGTTACGTTCTCAAAATCTCCATTTTCTGCCGGAATAAATTTCTTATTTACTAATGTTATCATTGCAGCAGTGTCCACAATCATGCTCACATTCTGGTCATGTATAGTACCTCGTACTGCTAAGCTCTTTCAAATGGTTCGTCTGATGACAATATCGGACGAGGTCGTGGGCCTCTGTTCGATTTTGTGATGTTTCATGGCCAATGGACTTTGGAATCGTACGTTGGCCTACTGGCCCGATCCTTTGCTGTTTAAAGACTCCATTGTGAAGGTGGTCGTTGTCTGAAATAACCGGGATTTCTGGAGTTTGCCCGTGGAGATGCTAACCGTTGTCTTTATCGACTATATGATCTCTACCTTAGTTGGGGTGTTGCTGATCGATAGGCATTAAGTTTGGGTGTAATCTATCAGGCGATCTACCGCGAATGTATTGCTCAGGAGATCCTCCATGTGTATATTGATCAGGTGATCTTCCATTGAACTGGTGATCTTCCATGATTATTTGATCAGAAGATCCGAGGTTATACTGATCGGCCAATCCACGGCTATGCTGATTAGTTGAAAGCATAATATCAGCTAGTTTTGTGACAATTTGTGCGAGGTTATGCTCCTCATTATCCAAAGGTCTGCTCATATTTACTTTATCGGTCGGTGATACTGCGCCATCAGCAAAGTAGACTTGTCGATGGTTATAATTGCCACTTTTTGATTCATATATCGCCATCTGGTTTGCTATTGAGGTTTTTAGTTGATTCGACGCCTTGTTGAAATTTTCTGAGTTCCTCTTTATTACATGCCGTGAAGAATCTTTGTCTTTACATTCTCGACGGAATGTTTCGGTTCCAATCTGGTTTGATCGTCTTTCTTGCTGAAGCGCTGCTCCAAATGAATGCTTTTTTTAAGGCCTTGGAATCATCATCTGTGCGAGCGTAATATGGGGCCTACACACATTTTTCTGTTTTCCCATTGTCATCTACCGGCAAATCGTTCAAATTGGTAAATTAACGCCTCCCAAGTCATGGATCCTCTCCAATTGCGTTTTTTGAATTTTTGGGAGCTGTGGGCTTTGTCTCCGGTCCCTTGTACCAAGATTTTCTTGCCGTCGGGTATATTCTCTCTCCAATAAGGAGTCTGAAGAAGAGGTGTTACCACACTCTTTTGGTTTCCTCTGCCCTTTCCTGGACCGGCCAGTGGAGTCAGCTTGCTGTTATGGGAAGCCTGTTAGAGTTCCAGGAGCTGACGAGGTTGTCATAATTGGAGTGATAAATGTGGGATTTGCCATTGACTCGACGGGGATGATACCGTAAGTAGGAACTGCATTCCGCATTGGAGAAACTTGATAGAATCCTCTTGCAGCCAATTGTTTCTGTAATGGTGTGCTGCTCTTAACCAAATATTATTGACTCATAGTAGATGGTAAGTGTGCGTAAGACGACACATAAGCCTGTTGCTGGTACTAGAGGGTTGTAAATTGGAGATTGTTGTTGAATAATTTGAACTGTTTCATGCAGGGCCAAAAACCCTGACATAGGACTTTTGACTTAAGGTGAAGACACCTTCAACAGAGTTGGCGCGGTTGCTGGTTCATGCGAACTATAATTGGGGAAAGACCCAAGGCATGGATTTTGTTGTGTACTTTTGGTAAACTTGCGTTGTACTGGCTAAGGTCAAATTTTTGCTTAGATGATGTGTCCATTGCAGGAATTTCAACTTCTTTATTTCGATTGTCCACTAATTCATTTACAACAGATGCCAGTTGTTGGAAGGTACCCTGCTGTCAAATGCACTTTTAAATTGAACTGCGTCTACTTCCTCAGGTGTTGTCAGCTTGTCCATTCGTCTCACGACAGCATTGAATATCTTATTGGTCTGACCATCAATTCCGCCAAGCATTTATTGTGGTCTATCCTGTCTTCAGACTGCTGAAGTTGCTGAGATATTGCTCTCATCTGTTCGTTATTAATATGCATTGCCTCTTTCTGTTCAGCTTGAAACGTAATGAGACCAACACATATTTTATCAATTCGCGATGATTCGCTCTGTTTTATATTGCGGTAATCTCAGCTGTTCTTTGGGCATTAAATTTACTACCTGCTAAAAATTCTTGGTACAATTGTTTAGTAGTCATTTCTGAGCTGTCCTCTGTTAAAGCGTCCGAGTTCAGCTGTGGGTTTCTCCATATCCCCAAGTGATTAATTTTCTGCCATTTCAATGTTCTTGTCTTTGTTGTCCCAAATTCCTGCCATTTCACTGATATGTGTTTAAATTATTCTCAATTCACAGTTTGATATCTCAAATCACAGCTTTTATGTGTGACCCAAGACAACAAATAGTGCAGCTTTTAATGAAAGCTACTACTGCAGCTTTTTATGAAGGCTACTGCTTTGTGCATGAAATGACAAGCAAGGCAAAATCAAAAAGAACAGATACTAAATGACACTATATATCAATAAAATGCTTATATTCAGGTCAATTCTCAATAATGAATATTTGCTCCTTTTTAAGGCGGCCATTTTGAAAATAGCCGCCATTTTGTATTTCAAAGATAGATCAAAACAAAATCTTGCTAAGTGCAACAAGTCATTCAAATATGTTGATTTTTGTGCTTCACGCATCAAATCCACTGTGGTTTGTGTAATACTGGAAAATATTTTAGAACGTACGGCAGCCATCTTGAAATAAGCCGCCATATTGAATTTTGAGGGTGGGTCCATAGCTAATATTGCTCAGTACACAAAAATGTACCATCATGCAAAAACTGGTGCTTTCCTCATTATTTGAGCAATTTTTTCACCGATCGGCCGGACTATAATAATATTCAAGAATACGGCTACATTATCATGGGTACAAGAAAAAATTGGTACAAGTTACGGATTACACATTTTTTACCGTACCTTTCAACATGATTTGCAAACAAAAGTAAAAATCATATGTTTTTTTGTATGCTTACAAAGTAAAACCTCAATGCCACATTCGGTCGACTTACGTGTTAAAAAACTACCGTTATCTCTATCTCTTCATCTAATACATAAGCAACAATCGTTAATTATTCATAACAGTTGGTTTATCGTAAATCAACCAGGAATAAAACCAGACTGGAATTTGTGATTATATATTTGACAAGGTATTTGAAAATGCACCTCACCATTGTCTTACCATTGTTAAACTATAACGATATTTTTTTATGATTAAGTAAAACTGTGGGCTACCCTTGTGCTTATAGCCTGGATTAATATTTCCTAGTATCAACACATCTGGTATGTCAGGGTTGCAATTATGTATTTTGCATTACATAAAAAAGTGGTTCCTTTCTTTTTAACAGTAAACCAGAAATGGCATTTATTGATAGGTTCCGAACGAACTTACCAACCTCGGTTCATTTATAATGCCGTCTGTGATATGTCCAGAGACTGAAAATAGCTGAGACTGGGTCAACGTTTTGGACGTAAAAAACTGTAATTTATAAATGTATGGAAAGCTGAACAGAGTGATACAGACAATGGGACGACTGATAAAGTGTCAGTTATTTTACACGAAAAACGACTTATGAGCAATTGAACAACTTCACCAACATATTCTATATACATTTTCCAACTGATTTAATATGCCATAGCGTTAATCTTCTTCTTGTGGTTTATATAACATCACAGGTGTTTGAACAGAATGTTGATGAATTGAGGTAATGTCAAAGAATATGTCGTCCTTTCTCTAAACAAAAGTTGTATAGGAAGATACCAAAGTCTTGCTCAATAATATTTCGTATCATCTTCACAAATAATAAATGAGGAGTTTGAAATACAGAATCCATGTACTGACGTTGATTAGCATCCGTATAAATTGTTATTTTGTTCTATTATTTGCTTTAAAATTTTTAACCCATTACTATTAATTCGATTCTTTGTAATATGTTTACGTCTCGGTACTTCTACACCCCGCCATAGTGTGATTGTGTTGTGTTTTTTCTCGTGTCTTTAAGATTTGCTCATTTACTCTTTCTCTGTGACATTTTATTTGTATTTTCGACAAATTTGTTTGATTGTGATAGAGATTATAATAAAATGTTGACTGCTGGTTTTTTTTTATACATGTTACCTTTTATGTTTGTTTGTTATGTTCACATATTGTTGTCAATATAATGGAATATAATGCAAGTACAAGTCTAGCTAGTTTTAAAACCAGGTTTATTCTCACTGTTACAAGTTGGGAATTTGACAGTTGTCTTCGATCGATGTGTTTTACCTTTTAGTTTTGTAATTTGATAAAGGATTTTCAGTTTTGAATTATTTTGTTTGCAGTTTGGTATTTTTGTTATTTTACTATATGTTTCCTAAAGGCGATAAAAGTTCTTTATGAATGTTTACAACAATTTCACACTTTTCTGTTGGCAATAAAACAACTCATCATAACGATTGTAAAATTCATATTTATAAATATATTGACCCTGCGTTTTGACCGTTATTTCAACACTTCAAAGATAAAAACGCGGTGTGAATATGAACATCATGTATATGTTATTGTTTGCCTAGAATCTGTGAATTTCTTTATTTGTATGGAAAAATCAGTATTCACCATTAAATCTACCCCCCCCCCCCCCAAATGCAGGTATATGTAAATTTCAACTTATAGCAATATATTGCTTGTATTATAGCGAAGTTCAAATTGTAAATCATTTTTAACGTAAAGGAACTTTTAAACTGACAAAGGCGGTACGTAAAAAAAAACGACCTGACGATGATATCATTCTCCGCACTCAAACAACAAGATTTATCTTCAAACGTTAGTTTTGGGTTCATTGTTTGATTTTTGCTTTCATGCACTTTCAACAAAAGTGTTTTTTTTTCATGAACAAGAGATTTTATCTTGTTTTTGACAGGATGTTTTTCTCGATACCTTTACATCATATTTTGCACTTGCTTTGTATTCAGTTATATATATCATAGCTCGTCTATATGAACAAAAGTAATGACATGTCGTTTTACATTAGTCATATATGTCACTGGATTGCATCAACTTATCAGATTAAGAATATCCGTCAATCAAAACACCTTTCGTGCTAAATGAAATATGTAATATACGACGTGACGAAATATCGAATAGTTGGTTATTAGTACATTTGCTCGTACAAAGTATATACTCTCTTAATTTATATCTTCTTAAAGATTAATTGATCATTTAAGGAAAGTTCAAAAGCTTTACATGACATGAGGAGTTGTGCTTATATGATTTCTCAATTGGCATGGACGGATAGATTTAAAGAAAATTAATTGTTAAACTGAGAGAATTATACATGGAACGACATCTGCAATTTGTACTTCTGAATCCGAAGCCTTAACCCTATTTTTGCTGTCACTCATCTACAACAACGTCGTCCGGCATTACACATACCGCCCTTTTTCTTTTATCAAATCTTCAACTGATACACTTCAATGTTCATTTAACTAAGTTTCAAATGTATTATCTAACGACGACTTTTTAAACTGGAGAGTATTCTGATTGTCATATAGTCATCTCTGTATTAGCAGAAATGCAATATGCCTTTTAAGCGTACATATGTACATTATCCGTCTATAATTGAATTAAGTATATAATATAAATAACAATAACAATAACATTCACGTTTAATATGAAATTAATGAGCATTTCTTGATATTTTTTTAACAAACTAAAAAAACATGTGTTTGCATGAACACAGTAAAAGAGGGACGAAAAATATCAGAGGGACAGTAAAACTCATAAATCGAAAATAAACTGACAATGTCATGTAAGTGAGATGTATTTGAACAATAGGTTAACCTTTCTCTTTATAAGGATGTTTATCTCTATTCTTTTAAACTATTTTGCATTTTTATCAGTTACCTCATCTCTAAGTATGAAAGGAACAAAATGAAGAAGGTGTTTTAAACATGAATTTAAAACTTCCTTACACCTGCATGTTTTCTGATAACATCGTTATCATAGTAATCAAAGATCGGTGGGACGTTTCGTTGCTTAGTCAGACATGTTTTAAGGTTATTCAAGATTCTCTTAATGACAAACTATTTGTCATAATTGCACCTTTATTGCGCAGTAACAAATATCGTGTTAAGAGGTATATGACTTTGCTCTACAGATAATGAAAAGTTGGCAATGTAAGTATAATAAACATTAACCGAGTGCTATTAATTTATGTACTAATTTATAACGCCATTCAAACATCAAAATCTATTAAAAACTCTCGACGTATGAAAATATGATGTAAATTAATGTTATTGCTGCGATGACTATATGATTAAATCAGAAAGGATTGAGCAAAATGCATTAAGTACAGATGAAAAAAAGTATAATTTTGCTCTTGAGTTCTTAAAATAATACCGCTTGGACTGTAAGGATTATACTTTTATTTTGTATGCACTGTTCATTAATATTGAATTATAATTATCAGTAGCCCTCGTTCTCTATCATATGTTTTGTTATGCTAAAAAAAGGAAATCTTTTAAATGAGAGTGTAGAAAAAAGTTTAGATTTTTAGCGATAAAAAAGATAAGATGAACAATTCCGTGGTTGGACATTAAACTATCGGAAACACAAGACAAAAAAAAAAGTTATTTACGATCCACGAACACTGACGACATATTTGTAAGAACTTTCGTCGGATAAATATAACTTTTTTTTTTAGAATCACAAAGAAATAGATATTTTTTCTGAATATTCTTATATTATTACTCAAATTCGACAATATATTATATCAAAAATCATTGTATGACAAGAGTCACAACCCAAAATGATGTTTAACCACTGAAAGTTGTTATGTGAATACCTGTCTTATATCATTACCTTTTTTGAAGTTATACCCACTGCATGAGTTAAAAATGGATAGATCTTATGTTTGTGTGTGTCTAGTAAATCTAGAAATTCCTAGATATTTTTTGGTTATAATGATAAAAAAAATATGCATAGCTGTCTTGAAAACTAGAGCAAGAATGTTCTATTCGTGAAACATTATACATTTTGAAGATTAATTCATGTTAGTGCTTCAGGTTTATGCTCTTATAATATACTAGATTATGGAGTGTGTGTCCGAGCGAGAACTGCTCTAGTTCATTACTTTAGGAATATTTATCAAAAAGTAGTATTTCAATATTCAGCCCCATTCTACTATTTAGTCAGCCATCAGTCCTACCCTGATATACCATATCTTTTTCGGGTAATTAATACTGATAGCGTTTGACATTTTTAGCCGAACAAATTTATCCATTTTATATAACTTAAATTATTGTATGCTGGTTCATATTCTGGACGCCAATCTTTGCTCCTTTATTATATTATTCACTAACAAAACAATTATGAAGCTTAGAAATGGAAAATTACTAAATACTAAACTTGTTCAAAGGGTATCTACACGTCTCAATCTTCAAAATCGGTTATCTCAAAATACTACCATCGCTAACATTTTTAACAATAAAAAGCGTGGTTACCCTTCTATCGATAAGTGTCATGCCAAAAAATGACTTACATGTCCCCGTCTTTCCACCAACAATACGGTAAGGTCCACGTTTAATGGTCGCACATTTTCTTTAAAGTTTGAAACTGATATAACTTGAAAAACAAACAGTATTATTTATTTACCCACATGAAACAAACCGGGGTGTGGTATTCAGTACGTAGGAGAAACTGGACGATATTTATCTAAACGCACTCAAGAACATCTGTATCGTTTTAAAAGACCCAATAAATTCAAAAGTATCATTTACCAACACCTTAAGAAGCACAACCATCCTTTTAAATATTTAGCAGTTCATCCTTTAGAAGTAGTTAATAAGCAGCCTGGTGAATCGCATTCAAAGTTTGTACGATCACGGAAAATAATTGAATTAAATTGGATTAAAAAATTACAGACAGTTTACCCTCTCGGTCTAAATGATAATATCATGGGAATAGGTAATATATCTAGAACCAATTCCGTTAACATTTTGGATATAGTTTCTAAAACTATTCGTAAAAAACGTTCTCACGGTCGTAGAACAAATCGCAATCAAAGAAAATTTCGGGCCAATCATACCAATATTTTGGACCTAATTTCTATTTCAAAAAACAACGGCAGACATTATCTGTTAACAAAACTCTGTTCGTTACCGGTTAATAAGTTAAATAAAATTTTGGAGGATTGCAACACAATTTCATATAGCAGTCCTAAGTATGAAATTGTTCAAATTATTATGGCATATTGTTATTCTAAATTATTTCCCAAAATTGATCGCCCTGAAGATCATAAAAAACATTTTATTAAAATTAAGTATGTCAATAAAGGCTTTGATTTTGTAAATATTGCCGGTATATTTAACGACCATTCTGTTAAAGAACATATTCCTGGATATTTTGACAATACTGAGCTACCTGTTATTTGTTATATTTACAAGACATCTACCCGAAAATTTGTGTTTAATTATAGTCAATTGTGTAAAGATGTTAATATCAGTGAAAATACACCTACTTCATGTAATTGCAGTAATTCCGAATATATTTATGGACCCATTTCCCATGTTATAACAGGAGATCTTAACATCGTTCAAGACCGAGAGTTAAAATCATTCCTCAGTAAAGGACCTAAATATCGTCCCCCGTCAATTATTAATTGGAATGAGTGTCGTAATATCATCCACGACTCACTCCATACTTACTGTATGAAATGGATAAAACGGGAAAAAGCTGACAAAAAATCTTTGGACTCTTTTTTTTAATTCAGTAATGAAGATAGTTGATATACGTATTCAACATTTTAAAGAACATTTTACTATTAACAATAACCACAATAAACCTATTTCTCGTATCAAACCTAAACTAAAAGAACTAGCCAAGGAATTTGTTTTTGTCCCTGCCGATAAAGCTGCTAATAATATTATTATTGTCTGACGTAAATTTTACATTGAGGTTCTGAAAAAGGAAATCACCAATTCACCAACATTCAAACTGACTCCATTTTCAGAAAACGAAATCTATAACTAACATAAACTTTTAGCCACCGCTTTATAAGCAGAGCCAAATACAATGAAAGTCCCAACTATGTATTGGCTTCCGAAGCTACACAAAACCCCTTACAAATATAGATTTATTTCGTCTTCAAGCCATTGTTCAACTTATAAATTGTCTATTCTTCTTACCAGCACACTTGGAACAATTAAAAACCTGATAATAAATTGTTCAAATAAGGCCTTCGAAAATAGTGGAATAAATTACTTTTGGAGTGTCAAGAACTCGTTGGAAGTACTTGATAAATTGCATTCTTATATTGGTGATTTTGAATCTGTTCAAAGTTTTGATTTTTCTACCCTGTATACCACATTGCCTCACATTCTCATTAAGAAAACAATTAAAACACCTAATTAAATGGCCATTCAAAAAATCAGAATGTGAATATATATGTTCAAACTCTTTTAGGTCATTTTTTAGTAGCAATAAACAAAAAAACTATGTTAATTGGACATGCTTTGATACTATATATGCCCTTGAATTTTTACTAGATAACATTTTTGTTCGCTTTGGGGATTCCGTATATCGTCAGATTATCGGAATTCCAATGGGGACTAACTGTGCACCACTTATTGCGGACCTGTTTTTGTATTGTTATGAGTTACAATTTATGACAAAAATAAGCAAAGACCCATCGAAACAACATCTGATAAACAAATTTAATAATACTTTTAGATATTTGGATGATATTTTGGCTCTCAATAATGACGACTTCAGTATGTATATTAATGAAATTTATCCTGTTGAACTTACTTTAAATAAAGCTAATACTAACAATGACCACTGTCCTTTTCTCGATCTTGATATCTATATCACTAATGGAAAGCTGAATACTAAAATTTATGATAAAAGGGATGATTTTTCATTTCCTATCGTTAATTATCCGTTTTTAGATGGTGACGTTCCCTTGTCACCATCTTACGGTGTTTATATATCTCAACTTGTACGATTCGCTCGTGTATGTAACAATGTTTTAGATTTTAACGAGAGCAATCTATGTATTACTAAAAAAATATTACACCAGGGTTTTCGATATCACAAACTAGTCAAAACATTTACTAAATTTTATCATCGGTATAAAGACATCATTCGTAAATATAGCTCAACATGCAGACTTCTAATACGTTCAGGTATTTCACATCCATTTTTTTTATGGAAATATTCTTTATAAAGCACAAAGGTGTAAGTATTCACCTCAGAAACTTACAAAACCTTTGAATAGACTTATTAAGAAGGGATATAATTACGATACTGTTGTCAAGTCATTAAAGATTGCATATGTTGGCGTTAATATTGAGTCACTGATAAGGTCTTTGCATCGGAACTAAACACATTTATTTTAAAAACAGTTGTTGGCATGACACGGGTTATGTTCTTCTCATATATGTTATGATGGTATGATACTAAACCCCTAACGGGAAGGATTGTGCCTGATGTTCATATGATGAAATCATAATCTTTCAGTCAGTTTAATTGAAGTCTGGAGCTGGCATGTCAGTTCACTGCTAGTAGTCTGTTGTTATTTATGTATTATTGTCATTTTGTTTATTTTCTTTGGTTACATCTTCTGACATCAGACTCGGACTTTTCTTGAACTGAATTTTAATCTGCGTATTGTTATGCGTTTACTTTTCTACATTGGTTAGAGGTACATGTATAGGGGGAGGGTTGAGATCTCACAAACATGTTTAACCCCGCCGCATTTTTGCGCCTGTTCCAAGTCAGGAGCCTCTGGCCTTTGTTAGTCTTGTATTATTTTAATTTTAGTTTCTTGTGTACAATTTGGAAATTAGTATGGCGTTCATTATCACTGGACTAGTATATATTTGTTTAGGAGCCAGCTGAAGAACGCCTCCGGGTGCGGGAATTTCTCGCTACATTGAAGACCTGTTGGTGGCCCTCTGCTGTTGTTTTTTATGTGGTCGGGTTGTTGTCTCTTTGACACATTCCCCATTTCCATTCTCAATTTTAGTGTGTAGATGGGTTATTTGCTTATATCATAAACATGAGAGTATACGTTAGTGACCTTTGATTAAGAAAAAACATACCATTCTGTTTTACTCTCCAGGTTTACGAAAAATGAGGTTAAAACTAGGAATGGAAATAAATAAATGAAAAAGGAAAATTTGAAGAGAAAAATGGCAGAATATATCATGGAGACATTTGATCTATTGATTAAATTAGTGTTCATTGATTCTCAAACTGTTGGCAGTGCAATAAAATATCTGATCATTTGCTAGTGTGTATTTTTGTTTGCACAAATATTGTTTAATCTGTCCCACGTTGAAATCTCTATATTACCTTTCTAATTTGCCGTTATGGTCTAGCACACTACACGAAAAGGCAGATTTACAACAATTTGGACAATCATATAAATGTTTGACAAATGTAACTTCCTTTCCGCCAGCTATATTTGCGGACCTGCTTATGTATATGTAAATGTATTATTCCTTTGACATTATTTAGGAGATCCTCAAAGATATGTTAAAGATAATTATTTTAATTCCATAGCTATAGTCATTCTCCAAAGATATGTAAAGATAGGCCATAGATTTGCATGCACTTTCCAAAATAAGAATATATGCAAAGTTTAAAATTTGCATAACTGTTTTATAGAGGTGTGGGCAGTTTTGAGAGACTGCGGTTTATAAAACATTTACGACCAATGTAAATGCTGACAAATGTTTGTGTTGTATTTGCAAACGTTTGTCGATATCGTTCATGTATGTAAAGAAATGTATTTTATTTACTAATACTTTCCAGTATTATAGTTATTTTGATAAATATTGATATTTGCAACATATCTTTACAGACGTATGCAAAGTTTTGAGAGACCGTGGTTTATAAAACATTTACAACCAATGTAAATGCTGTCAAATGTTTTTTGTAATATTTGCAAACGTTTGTCCATATCGTTCATGTATGTAAAGAAATGTATTATATTTACTAATACTTTCCAGTATTATAGTTTTTTTGATAAATATTGATATTTGCAACATATCTTTACAGACGTATGCAAAGTTTTGAGATACCGCGGTTTATAAACATTTACAAACAACGTAAATGCTGTCAAAGGTTTGTGTAATATTTGCAAACGTTTATCGATGTCGTTCATGTATGTAAAGAAATGTATTTTATCGACTTTCGAACTTATTGAAGTTATGATATTAAAACTGGGAATGTGCTTTTTAAATGTCGGACCGACGATATTTTTTTTTCTAATTGAATGGTTACGAAAACCTGCAAAGCTTTACTCCAGAACTATGAAAACTTTAATGAGGAATTTTTAAGATCTTGCTGGGATAAAAAACACAATTTCTTTAAAATGTATATAGATTTCCTTACAGCAGGGTTTACAATTCGATATTCTTGTGAACGGAAACTTTAACTTATACGATGAATTGTAACTGTTACAGTAAATTGATACTTTTTTTTATAGCTTAAAGACACATAATCATGATAATGAATGGGTTGATGGATTGATTTGTGTAAATGTCCAGCTGCAAATGCTACACGAATCTCAGGTGTAGGGAGAAATGCACTAATAAAATAACACTGAACTAAATTGTAAGCAGCATTACTTTTTGTACTTCAAAATATGAAAAAAACGATGTCATTCAGGAATGAACTCTAAACTAGAATAAATAATGATAAAATCGATAAAAGCGGTACGTTTTCTCAATGCAAGCTAAAGTACCAATATTGGTGTGGACTTTGAAAAAGTTAGTTTAGTTTCTGCTTATTTGTGACCTTTTCTTATTTTAATCAATAGAATAATTAAATAAATATTTTGTTCAATATAACTTAAGCCAAGGCGTGTGTTTTCACTGTTTTGCATGATCCTATAATTTGAAAATACACGAGTATGCACATACATGTACATGTATTTTATCAGAATGATTATGATTACAATTGAAAATGTCTTATAATACAATAAAGCAAGAGCATTAATTAAGTATCCCTCAATAGGTGGTAAATATGTCACTTGTATGTAAATGAATGGATTTTCCCGACTGTGAAATGGTTCATCTGTTAGTACTTCAGGGTTCCTTCAAAAGAAACCCGTATGTCTTAATTACCAAAATTGATCTAATAACGCTAATTGGGTATAGTATAATCCAGACGTTCTAAAGAGATTAATAATATATACATGTACAAATCATGACAATTAAACTCAAGCCAAAAATATGGCAGAAAAAGACATAGGGATTATTTCTGTAATCAAACATGCAGTTTATATTCATGAAAATGCGTTATTACTTTGAAAAAGGCAAATAACTTAAAAGTTTACATGCTAGAAAATTAAAAAAGAAATTAGAATAGTAGCATTGTATCTTAATTCTGTTGAGGATAAACACCATTTACCAAAGTAGAATGTACACGTTTACAAGCTTATTTTCTAGAAATATGTTGAAATTATATACAGTAAAAGTATTTTAAAACAATTATCTTTTGTATATAAAAACATGCCTTCTCGTTTCCCCGCTTCTCATTTATAGCAGATTTGATAAATTTGATGCAAAGCAAATAATTTAACCTTTTTAAAAATTGGATATAATCTCTGTATTTCGTGTTTCAACAAGAATAAAAATGACCAACATTACTGGAAAAAAATACATCAATTTTCATAATCTTCCTTCTACTGTATTGATCTAATGATATATGTGAAAATATTTATTCAATTCAGAAATGTAATAGAAAATCTTTGTCCTTGTTGTTTTCCAATCTTTACTTTATCCTATTTAAAGATATAATGAACTAAAGAAATATTCCCATGCAGTATATGTATATGTTCCAATCTAAAGCTCAAAATTTTTTAAACATTTTGTTATCAAGATTAACATTTCATTATTTTAAATTTAAATAATGTTGTTACTCAATGATGTAAATATTAATCGCTAATATCGAAATCTACCTCCATTTTGTCATAAGTAACAACATATTGAAAATTCAAAACCTTTGGATGAAAGGTTCGTAGGTTATCGAACGGAAACGATTGGGGAGCCCGCCCGCTCGTTCGCAGTCCAACAATAAATCAATAACGGGACTGGAAATCCGGTAAAAAAATAGCAAGTCATAAATAAATGTAAAATACATCCGGTTTACTGTCACATTCTGACATCCTCATGTTTATGGCGTATACTTGTTTTAAAACTGGTGTTTGTCTTTGAGTCTCTTTTTGTTTTACTCAATGTCATCACTAGTGTGTCGGCACTATTTTTTTAAAACTTTTCAGAATCAACGCTGATATAAATCTAACATATAAGTTTTATAAAAATTATGGCAAGAATTATTCACGTTAGAGAGCTAACAAGACCGGACGGAAGGACGGACACCCTGTATTTCTATGTTCCCATCGACACGTCGCGCGGGGGACAAAAATCCAAAGACATCTTAAAATCATTTTGAAATTAGATTCATATTAATTTGCACTTTGGTCTTCGGGGATGGGTGTGTTTTTGGTGTTTTGAGTTAGACATGATGAACAGGCCTTGAACAGAAGGTAAAAAACGCACCTTTTCACAAAGTGAGGAGACAAAACTGCTCACAGACGATTAGCAAAGGTGCCTATTTCTTTATTTACATAAATAGAAATGCGGGATATACACAGCAACCGGCCAATTAACGACAATCAAAACCAAAGACATACATTGTATAGATAACACGTGACTAATGCAGGATGGTTAACAACATTGAGAATGGAAGTATATTTTACTGCTTATCTGTTACAGTAGTTGTAGTAAAGATTAGTTGGTCTCTTGAATATGAAAGATAATAATAAAATTGAGAAAAAAACAACAGCAGAAGGTCACCAACAGGTCTTCAATGTAGCGAGAAATTCCCGCACCCAGAGGCGTCCTTCAACTGGCCCCTAAACAAATATATACTAGTTCAGTGATAATGAACCCATACTTATTTCCAAATTGTACACAAGAAACTAAAATTAAAATAATACAAGACTAACAAAGGCCAGAGGCTCCTGACTTGGGCCAGGCGCAAAAATGCGGCGGGGTTAAACATGTTTGTGAGATCTCAACCCTCCCCCTATACCTCTAGCCAACTAAGTATATTTAGTATTGCAAGTATGAAATCTATCATATTATAAAATCACATGTTATATTTTTTTTGATTAACACCAAACCAATATAACATAAGGAGATGTGATGTGATTGCTAATTAAACGACTAAATGACGTACATATCTATATTTGAAATCTCCCAATTACCATCCCACTAAAACTATGAACTGCTTATACAAAAAGATATTTTGTCACCAAATGATTTATTATAATTTATAAAATAGAACATCATTATATATGCTAAATAAATTATGTTCCGTTCGCTAAATACTGGGATCATATTGTTTTACCAGTGTCCTTTCGACAGTTCGTTCTGCACTTGGTATACTGGTATAGGTTTATACGGATGATTTCGTAGGATTATGTACAGTTTTTAAGCTTTAACTTTTAAACGATGTACCTACATGGTGTTTATAGTACATACACTAAAGATTCGCATCTTGTCATGTTTGTTTCTCTTTTGGACAGATTGTTAACATTTTGACATTTTGAAATATATTGCGCCGGTTTATTTTTTAGCCTATATTGAGGGTGCACATACATATAATATGTATATTCTTAGGGTCATTTTTTCTTTAAAGACTTTTCACGGACGACAGAATGTTGAACTTGGTGTACATGTATTTGAGTAAAATTTTGCATACAGTTTGCAAGGTTTTTCCGGCTAACTACGTACACATCCCCCCCGTTTACATCATACAGATAGAGTATCCTGTATTTTGTATTGTATCAGTATGTTGATTTTGTTTTTAATTTTCACAACTAACAGAATGTTTAACCTTTCTTGACTGCTGAACAAAATGTGTTTGTCAGACACAACAATTCAAATTGCACTGTATCGTCCTGCAAATGCATGAAATATTTGCCACCGGACTTGTACCTCAATATCACTGTTTACCAAATTACGTTATTCCGTAACGTCACACGTTTTCTGCCAAATTCTAAGCGTATTGGTCAACTTTGAAGCAATGTATATGTTCCGGACCATATGAGTATTTGGACCATACGCGTATGGTCATGACCATATGGGTATATACTCATATGGTCCGACCATACGCGTATGGTCGGACCATACGCGTATGGTCGGGGTAATTAACACTCTGTTACAGTTTACTTTTAATACTTCTAAACTCTTCATATGGTATGACCATTCATTCAAAAGACGCTATCATATAGGTAATTTTATCGTTATATTATAATTAAAAGATAAGCTAAATAAAAATAAGAAGTTTCACATTGTTATTTTTACTTAATTGTCAAATTTAAAGTAAACACATTTTATACCGATGGTCATTACCGATGGTCATAACCGATTTGTTATTACGAGTAAATTGCAATATGTCGACTAAAAAATTAAATTCCAAAAATTTCTTAATGAACTGTTACATAAGAAGTCACTGGAAAGTAGCATACTATTAGTTTATTTAAGTTGTGTTGTGAAGATGGTGTATTGCAGTCAACCATTTTACGATATTTGAGATCTAGAGCTTCTTAAAAACACTGTAGACATCAGACCTCGGTATCACTGTACGCAGCTGCAAAAAAGGCTTGTTTTTCACTCGCAAACAAAATGTGTAAATGAAAAAGATCGTGCACAAAACTTGCAAATGCAAACAAGCTATGATACCGTGTGGAAGTGAATGTCATCCAAGGCTACATGCACTAACGTAACTAGCGATGAAAACTAACTATGACATCAATATTAAATTTTTATGTAGTTTTTTCTATTATAAAATTAAAAAATTGTCATATTTTAAACCATCACTGTTTTTTTTAGATAAAGTTCTTGTATTATTGAAACGTTTATAATGTAATTTGGAAAAATAAATATACCTATATGGTCCAAATACTCATATGGTCCGGCCCGTTAATAACCAAACGAGTATTATACTCATATGGTCCGACCATACGCGTACGGTCGGACCAAACGCGTATGGTCGGACCATATGAGTATACGCATATGGTCATGACCATACGCGTATGGTCCAAATACTCATATGGTCCGGAACATATATAAAAAAGGAAGGACGATGACATTTGTGTTTCTCTCTCTATATATATATTTACATATATATAAACGTCTAGACATGCTGGTATATGAGAAAACGCGAAATAGGACGCTTCGCTATGACAATTTTTGTGTCATAGCTAGAAACAACGTCATATAGAGTTTTTATGTCTCTACTAAATTTCGTTAGTTGATGCGAATACACTGCTTTCAGGGTTGTTAAAACTGTTGTCTAAATAAGTTTAAAACACTTTTAATTGAGTTTTTGAATATTCATCATAAGGCATATCAATGCGCAAATATAAAAAAGAGAGGAGAAAACTAACAAAGGGTTATTTAAACGAAAAAGTTAAATAAAAAAAAACTGACCATGAAGGGCTCAAAACAAACTACTATCCATTTATAGACAATCATAATTACTAATCAAAATTAAAACACTGAGAAACAAATCTTCGCCAAAAACCGTTGTTGATGTAAGGTTATTAGCAAGGGTGAGTATATCCTATTGCACATGTGCTATCATTCGTGTTGATGATGTGAATACAAATCTTGTGATAAGTTAAAATCATGAGGTCATTTTCGAGGTGAAGCTATACAATAGCGTGTGATTCAAGAAATAAACGCACTTCAATCAAATAGTTCATGAAACCTGTTTTATCGATTTATATTCCCAGTATTTGAAACGATTCGTATGATATCACAGTGGATATTCCCAGTAAGGGACGACATCAAAAGATCGATGTAGGATAAAAAACTTAAATCAAATAGTTTGGGGGTGCGGGGTTAAAATTCTAAAAGTTTTGTATATCTAAAATCGATTTTTACATATATCCCTATTGGTAAATCAATTTTCCCAAATTTAGTTAAGAGGAGGGGTGTGGGGGGGGGGGTTCAGTGAAAAAACTATGTGAATTAAGTTTTTTATCCTACATTGAACTTTTGATGTCGTCCCTAATGAGAATGATGCAGATAATGTATTGATCAAATGATATTTCGGTTGATATTCCCAGTATTGTCAATAATTCCGATAATGTATTTATGAATCATATCTCAGGGGATATTCCCAGTATTGTCAATGATTCCGATAATGTATTTATGGTATGATATCTCAGTGGATATACCTATATATAGCTAGTTATGTCAATGATTCCGATATCGTATTTATCGTATGATATTTCAGTGGATATTCCCAGTATTATCATTGATTCCGATAATGTATTTATCGTATGATATATCAGGGAATATGCCTAGTATTGTCAATGATTTCGATAATGTATTTATCGTATGATATGTCAGCGGATATACCCAGTATTGTCAATGATTCCGATAATGTATTTATCGTATGATATTTCAGTGGATATTCCCAGTATTGTCAACTATTCCTATAACGTATTTATCAATTGAAATCTCAGTGGAAACTTCAAATGTTCTCAGTAATTCCGATAATGCATTTATAAAGGGATATCTGAGTGGATATGCCTAGTATTGTCAATGATTCTGATAATGTATTTATCGTATGATATATCGGTGGATATTCCCAGTATAGTCAATGTTTCCGACATTGTATTTGTCGAATGATTTCTGAGAGGATAATCCCCGTATTGTCAACGATTCTGATAATGTGTTTATCGTATGATATCTCAGTGGATATTCCCAGTATTGTCAATGATTCCGATAATGTATTCATCGTGTGATATCTCATTGGATATTCCCAGTATTGTCAATAATTCCGATTATGTATTCATGAAATGATTTCTCAGTGGATATTCCAAGTATTGTCAATGATTTCGATAATGTATAAATGGTATGATATCTCAGTAGATATTCCCAGTATTGTCAATGATTCCGATAATATATTTATCGTATGATATCTAGGTGGATATTCCCAGTATTGTCAATAATTCCGATAATGTATTTATCGTATGATATCTCGGTGGATATTACAAGTATTGTCATTGATTCCGATAATGTATTTACCGTATAATATCACAGTGGATATTCCCAGTATTGTGATTGATTCCGATAATGTATTAATCGTATGCTATCTCAGTGGATATACCAGTATTTTAAATGATTCCGATAATGCATTTATTAAATCATATCATAGTGGATATTCCCAGTATTAACAATTATTCTGATAATGTATTTATCGTATGATATTTCAGTGGATGTTCCCAGTATTGTCAACGATTCCGATAATATATTCATCGTATGATATCTCAGTGAATATTCCTAGTATTAGCAATAATTCTGATACTGTATTAATCGTATGATATCTCAGTGATATTCCCAACATTGTTAATGTCTCCAATAATATATTTATCGTTTGATATCTCATTGGATATTTCCATTATAGTCAATAATTCCGATAATGTATTTATCGTATGATATCTCAGTGGATATTCCCAGTATTTGCAATGATTCTGATAGTGTATTTATCATATGATATCTAAGTGGATATTCCCAGTATTGGCAATGCTTCCGATAAGGTATTTATCGTATGATGTCACAGTAGATATTCCCAGTATTGTCAATGAATCCGAGAATGTATTTATCGTACGATATCTCAGTGAATACTCCCATTAGTGTCAATGATTCCGATAATGTATTCATCGTGTGATATCTTTGAGAATACTCCCAGTATTGTGAATGATTCGGATAATGTATTTATCGTATGATATCTCAGTGGATACTCCCAGTATTGTTTATGATTCGGATAATGTATCTATTGTATGATATCTTAGTGGATATTCCCAGTATTGTCAATGATTCAGATAATGTATATATCGTATGCTATCTCAGGGGCTGTTCCCAGTATTGTCAAGGATTCCGATTATGTATTTATCGTATGATATCTCAGCAAATACTCCCAGTATTGTCAATTATTTAAATAATGTATTGAACGTATGATATCTCAGTAGATATTCGCAAGATTGTCAATGATTCGGATAATGTATTTATCGTATGATATCTCAGTGGATACTCCCAGTATTATCAATGATTCCTATAATGTATTGATCGTATGATATCTCAGGGGAGATTCCCAGTATTTGGTCCGAGACCACAAATATTTCGTAGTGCATTTCTTTTAGAACATAAATGAAAATTAAAAAACATCCCACCTGCGCTTTCTCAATGAAATTTTTACAGTGTGGTGTACTACTTTTGGACAAATTATATCAAATTTATAGAAAACTTCATCGACTCTAACTCAAAAGATGGACAACATTATGTTTAGTGCGTCTTAAAATCTTTTGACAGCTTCTGAAGTGCTAATTTTTAACCTTTTTCAGCTGGACCAAAATCACAACTTTCCTAAAAAGATCTGGATCCATATAAGAATTAATGGCAAGTAACCCACTGTCACGACTATATTCGTGGACAACGAAAATCAAGGGACGACAATCGTGGTCTTGGACCTATTATCAATGATTCGAATGCTGTAATTTGTTTAGTCTGATAGCTCAAAAGAAACTCCATATATTAGTTATGAACACGATAATGTTTAATTGCATGATATCTCAATAGATATCCGATATTTGCCACTGAATCAGATAATGCATGCATCGTATGATAGTCAATGTGTATTGCCAGTGTTGTCAATAAAATGGATAATTATAATCCTGGTACCTTTGATAACTATTTTGCATGCTAGCTCATGAGATATTCCAATAATTGTCAATGAACCAGATTATGTAATTATGGCATCTAAGCTCATTAAGCACTCCAACTATTGTCAATAAATTAAAGCAGTAAGTGTATGTTTGAACTGATACACGGTAGGTATAGTGTCCGGTTAGGATCGTAGTTTTTCGAGTGATTTGATCGGGCTTTTTCGAGTGTGACCTCTTTTTTCGAGTGAATAAGAACAAAAATGTAAACAAACAGACTTATTGTTATATTATTATGCTATTGTTTCAGAAAAAGAGAGAAGGTTTGGTACCATTAAAACGTTTGATCCCGCTGCAAATGTTTGCACTGTCCTAAGTCAGGAATCTGATGTACAGTAGTTGTCGTTTGTTTATGTAATTTATACGTGTTTCTCGTTTCTGTTTTTTTTTTATATAGATTAGACCGTTGGTTTTCCCGTTTGGCTGGTTTTACACTAATAATTTTGGGGCCCTTTATAGCTTGTTGTTCGGTGTGTGCCAAGGCTCCGTGTTGAAGGCCGTACATCGACTTATAATGGTTTACTTTTTTTTAAAAGTATTATTTGGATGGAGGGTTGTCTCATTGGCACTCATACCATATCTTCCTATATCTATTCATCTCTAACAAAACGTGTTATAGACGCTTGTGTTTTATATAAAAGTTATATTATGTATACTAGTATTTTATATAGAAAAATATTACTAACACAACATTTTTTTCGTTAAAAAAAGTTTAGATAAGCCTTAAAATGCTTTAAATTCAAAATACAGAATAAAGCCATTGTTATACACATAACACTGATAATGTTGAAGAAAATGCATACATGGAATCTATATATCCTAAGAAATAGAGACACTTTACAAAAATTCTTGTTCTTGCATTGAAAACGACATTTTGAGACTAAATTCATTTATTTATGTTCGGGTTTTTTCGAGAGCAGTCCGGGCTTTTTCGAGTGTGTCCAATTTTTTTCGAGTGATTATACAAATTGCCTATACTTTAAATAGCTTTTTGTCAGTGTATTTACGATTACAAATATTAAACAAAGTTTCAAATTAAGTACTTTTCCAGGCATGAAGCAATGCATTTGTCACTTTGATAATGGTGTTCTAACACTTCCATGTTATAAACATTCGTTCATTTGTATATATTTTGCTGTTTGTCATAGTTTATAATTGTCATGTCCAGTACATATTCTTGATGTCAACAATATAATGTACGCATACATAATTTGTATTATTAATTTATAATTAAGACGAGACGTACATACAGATATTTGTATTCCTGATGATCTATTCATTTCATTGTTTATTATATATATAAATCTAATTCAAATGTTGTTGTCTATTGGAATATACATCGAGCGGATTAATTGTGTCTGTGGTTTTATTTAAAATATTTTTCATTCATGTTTTTTTTTATGTTGGGGCGGGGGTCAGGCCGCCATTCGCAGAATGTGTTTTATTACATAGCATTTTTTTATATCTTTCTTTGCTGTCCAGTACTGAGGTTTCTTATTCCGTTTTTTAATAAACAGCTGCGCCATGGTCGCATGATACACCTGTCACGTTTTCAAAGTTCATTTCTCTTATGCATGGTTGTGTTTTATTATCTATTTCTTGCATGAATAGAAAGTTCTCGTATCATCACTACACAGAGTGTGATATGAAACTATGAAAATCTGCGTTAAAAGAGGAACGAAAGATACCAGAGGGACAGTCAAACTCATAAATAAAAAAATAAACTGACAACGCCGTGGCTAAAAATGAAAAGGACAAACATTCAAACAAACAAACAATAGTGCACATGACACAACATAGAAAACTATAGAATTAAGAACACGAACCTCACCAAAAACTAGACGATGTGCAAATTGCTAGAACAACGATTCTCGGAATTTTTAGTTTTTATTTACGCAATGAGAGTGTTGACCGTACTAAAGGCTCTATTGAAATTAAATAACTCGAGCTGATAAAAAACGATATCTATTCTCACTCGTTATGACGCCTATAAATTATTTCTCAATTTCAAAAACTTAACTTTTACAATAATCTTCTCGTCTGAAACTACTTGACCAAGTTCATTATAGAGAGAGATAACTGTAAACCGCAGGAAAGTTCAGTCAAATAAGATCTACAAACAAGTCACCATCACCAACACAAATAATTTTGCCATGACTTCTATTCTTGTTTTTAATATTGAAGAATGCCCTTTGTTTGCAGCACTGAGGTGAGTGAAACATGCTCTTAAGAAGCTATATAATGTTTAATAAAATCTCTTTACTCGGAAACGTAAAATTAATTATTTCTAAAAAAATGAAAGGGATGATACCTCAATAGACATGATAGACAATTCACCAAAGTTTCATGTAAATTGCTTACAACGTTTTTGAGTTTTTGTCCCACATGCTGACGATGGACGAATGGATAACGGGGTATCATAATACGTCCCGTATAAAAACTCCATGGTTCAACACGAAATTTGTATTTACTTTGACAACAAAAGTACCAAAGTGGAAAGGGATTAATATAAGTTGCTTAAACTTGTTTCCCAATCAACTATCAAAACATATGTTTAAACTAACAAAAGCACCATGAAATGAAGTTAAAAAGATTATGATTCTCCTGCACTTTGTTTCTAAATACCTTTTATAAAGGATCTTATAATTTCTAAATTAGGACTGGAAAGTTGTGTTAGAACGATTTCCGAACAGAAAACTTGCATTAAATTCAAAAAGGTTAGTTTTAATCAATGTAGTATTATGTGTTTATGATTTATTGAGAATAAATAATATTTTCATTCATTAAATTACAGGTATAAACTAGAAAAGTAATTTTTTAAACTCTAGAATACTTTTTTTCTTATTCAAATTTTCTGTAAAAAACCCGGACCATTTGTCTAAAACCCCGGACGATTTCACAGTTGCTCTCGAAAAAAAAGGGACAATAATAAACACTGAATTTTTGGTTGAACTACACGATAATTGTGATTCTTTGTTGCTAGAAACATGTAAAATATTCAATATAAGATGAGTAGTAATGTAAAAAACTATTAAAATTACGCAATAGCTGTTAATTGAACTTATCGCATGTGTTATCACTCGAAAAAGCCCGAACTACACTTGAAAAAAATGGACCGAATCACTCGAAAAACCTCAATCCTAGCCGGACACTATACCTACCGTGTGATAACTCATTGAATACTTTCAGTATTTTTAATTAGATGGATCATGTATTTATCGCAAGTTAGGTCATTAGATATCAAAAATATTGTTGTAAGACCAGATTATGTATGGATCGCATGATAGCTCATTCGATACTTCAAATATTGCCACTTAATCAAATAATGTATTTAGCGCCTAATGGCACTAGATATTGCCAGTATTCTACAAAAAGGGATGCTATATGTTTCGCCTGATAGCTCATTAGATATTCCCAGTGTTGCCAATGAATCAGTTTAAGTATTTTTTGACTTATCTATCATCAGAAACTGTAACTATTGCTAATAAACTATTTCTTATATATTTCGCTTTATAGCTCAATAAGTACTCAAGGCATACATAGCCGTATTTGGTTCAACTTTTTAGAATTTTGGTCACTAATGCTCTTTAACTTTATACTTGTTTGGATTTTTAACAGTTTTGATGTGAGCATCACTGATGAGTTCTATGCAGACAAAACGCGCGTCTGGCGTATCAATTTATAAGCCTGGTACCTTTGACAACTATTGTTGAATTTTATTAGATACTGCCAGTTTTTTTCCTCAATAAGTCAAAGTATTTGATAAATAAATCTATTAGAAGTTCACTTTTCAATAAACAAATCACGTACAATGTAATACCCGAAAAACAGTTTACTTGAATGATTACAGGTAGGGATTCTGTTTGTGTCTTTGATGAGTTCTGTAAACATTTTCATCTTGTATTTCTGTGTCATATTCGCTATGTAGCAAAACTCAAATACTTAATACCATTACATAGATAGGATGTCTCTTAAATGATTTATATTGAAATAACATGTTCAAAATACTTTTTATACCAACGGATCATATACCATCTCTAAATGTTTTGATATCCTTGCCTCTGCTGAAGGACTCACGTAACCATCACATTGCAAAGCGTCATCATAACACTGATAGGCTGCGTCCTTATCACCGGATATCTCATAGCATACTCCAAGTATTGTTAGGGCTTCAGATAGGGTAACCGATGTAACAAAAAGTGTATCATTGAGAGATAAGTACAAATCTTCGTCACTGTAGGTTGTATATCCCATTAACAACATACATGTAGCGGGTGAACATTTTGACACAACATAATCCGCTAGTTTTGGTGTAATGTTGTACTGTCCAGTTATAAAATAAAACTACGCGTATAACAACCAACCCGTGACAGCATCTGTCTTGATACCGTCTTTTAACTGTTTTCGATGACGTTTGCGTATTTTGTAAGTTGTAGTCGTTATTCATGGTGGTGGTAGTAACTGTGCGGTAAGTTGACTTATGAAGGCATTATGATATTTACAGACAGCCATTATAAATGTAGAATATTTGAACTTGATTAAACATTCGGTAAACATTAGTGCCTTCAAACATCATGAACATGTTGATATGTCTAATACAAACTATCTATTCTGTAAAAGAGAAAGTCTAACAAAATGAACGAATATTCATTATTTGTTCGTCTTAAATGACACCTTCCATTTTCGTTCGGAAATATTTTTTTTGTTAATCCGTCAACTCCATCGCATTTAATACCATCCAAAACATTTAGCAGTATTGTATTGTTATCTGAATTAATCTTTCCTAGGAACAGTTTGTGCTCAGGTATAAAATAATTTGGACATTTACATTTCTTTACACATAATATCAATGTATCGAGGCCTTTGGAAAAGCAAAACAATAATTTAGACAGTTGGAAGGTATCAATATATATTTCTTCTGAGACCCAGAATACAGCTGTCTCAGAAAGTAAGAACATTATAAACCTTCGGTTTGGCTGCTTGAGTTAAGAATATGTTTTAATGTTAGTTTGAGGAGACAGTACCATAAGAATTGAGTGAAATTAAACGAATGAACAGGTTGTTTTTCTGCCATAGAAAACGATAATCTCCATAATTAAAAACCAATTGTTCAGAGAACAATTGAAGGTCTTTCCAGTGAAAACAATGTATTTTAATATGAAAGTTGTAAAATTAAGTTTAAATTGTCATTTCAATCGTCAACTGATAGGTTATTGTACGCTGATTCCAGAAATATATGGTTTCTATACAATATTTTTTTAAATAAGGGAGATAATTTGTTACTTCCGGTTTGAAAAATGTTACTTCCGATAATATTTGAATATTTAATTGACACTGATTCCAAAATGATCTGGTTCTATATACTTTTTTATTAATAGAGTACAAAAAATAGCTACTTCCGGTTTACACAAGGTCACTTCCGGTATTTTTTTTCAAGGTTAAATGGTTTGATACCTTTTGCCAAAAGTTTCATGGCTATATCATGTATACATATGAGCTGAAAGCAAAGGTCAAAAACTAGAACGTCAAATTAATCTATGACCTTGAGATCAATTTCAAGGTCATAAACCAAGGACCTCAAATCAAAAGACCATAGGTCTTAATAATATTTGGTTAATCAGTTATATCACCAAACGCGTATTTTTAGATACAAGAGGGGAGAAAACTCACTTTTACGTTTAACGTACTCTTGCAATCAAAATTTATGTGTTACGACATGTCGCAAATAACAATTTAGAAAAAATAATATGTCGATGTCCTATACGGTTTCTGGAAATTAGTGGAAATAAGCCAAATTCAAAAATTAGAATATGACCTTGACCTTTGACCTTGACCTAATTTTTATTTTTTTGGACCAAGGACCTCAAATCAAAAGATCCTTGGTCTCTAACACTTATGGTTTTCAAGATAGAAATGCATATCACTTATATCAAATGCATAAGGGGAAATAACTCTCATATGGAGCGTTCATATCACTTCGGTCAAAATAGGACAAATCATGCGAAGGATATAACGAGCAATTTTGTAAAATAAATTTGTCATAATATTTTACGGTTGCGAAGGAGATGCGCTAACAAGGAAAACAGTGTTTGGGGAGATAACTCCTACAAAGAAAAGTATTCGTTTACGCAGGGTAAATTTCAAAAGCGCATAAACTGTTCGATATCACATACCAAATCTCTAAGCGACATATTGCGAAACAAATGTTTATCGCAAGAAGAAAATTAGGCGGAAGAAAAAAAAAAAAAAAAATAATCAGAAGAAAAACAATAGGTCTTTCCACAGAAAAGTGGAAAGACCTAATAAATGACAATCTGTAATAGTTTTTGGTCCAATAGGTACTAGAAAGTATCCGTATTTTTTTATCTTGTCAATTGTTGAATTATGTGGCCATTTTTGTCGATAAAGAGATCCCCATGGTATTGTGTTGTAAGGTAAATATTAACTTCAAAGGCAGAACGCTAAATCAATATCCTGATCTTGATCTGATAAATACGGGCCGTGTGGTGACATCTGGTGTTCTGGCATCATCTTATTCATATCACAAACAAATTCATTCACTGATAAAGATAAACCTTTGACATAACTTTCAAAGTTTTCATATGTTAAAAGGTAATTTGTCCATCCCCTCCTTCTATCAATCGGAGTCTACAAAATCCGGGATGATCATTATCAGTCTCTATAACCAGTGTCGTAAGTTGTACTGAGTGTTTGATATTCCTTACATCCCGTATTACGTCTACGTCACCATAAATGAGCTCTTCGTATTTCTTTCGGTGCATACTAAATATTATAATTCGACTAGTATTTTCAATTTTTCCGATCAGTTTATCATGATCAGACATACTCCGTTTCAATACAAATTTTGAGAACAAGTCCGAATTTTCATCATTAAACACATTGTCGTCATTGTGTATATCATTGTTGTCTGATTTACATTCTTCTGTACTTATAGTTTTATTGTTATAATCTTCAATATTCACAACGCTACATATGTTTTTATCTATATTTACATTGTCAACTTCTTTTACATTATTTACACATTCTTATAATAGAGGGGAGTTACCTAAATCGGATGTACACATATCAATATTTATATTCTCGACTGAATGCCTTTCATCTGTTGTTGAGGTATCATTCGGGATATTTCCAATTTCCATTTCACATTGAACTTCAATATACATATTTGCACTATGTGTAGACTTTTCCGATTGTATCGTTCCTTTATCATAATTGTTTTTACAGTACTAGTTTTCATTACATTCCCGTAAACTTTTGTTATCACGTCCAATTGTTGAATTTGATTTTCGTTTACTTTTGGATTATCATGTGGTAAACACAATAGTAATTCGGGCTTTGTCATTTTCGCCATGTATTGTATACGTAAAGTTCCTAAACTGTTCACAAGCATTTTGAATTGCACTTGTCATAAAGGATGGAAGTCTTTCCATAATAAAATTGTATATCAATATAAATCAGTTCATTGTCAACTACCCGTCTTGGGCCTCTTCTTTCAGTGAAATGTTTACTGCTCTCAAAATTTTACTAAACGACGGTTTGTGTGATATAAATGAAAAAGACTTACTACAGTCACAAGTCAGAACTACATGAACTCACGGCGACGCTTGATCATAATGTCTTATTAAGAAGCTATATCAGTACAATTTTGCGATGTTACAATTTTTTCAATAAAAAACTTGTTATTTATGTAATAAGGACACACCAAACCAATTTAGTTTTTTACGGAAACAGTAGTATAAATTACAACAGTCACAAAAACATAACTTATTTTTGGTTTGAAATGTCCTTCTTTTCCCCACCTAAAACCCGCATGTTGGATTTTGATCCTCATTGAGGCTTAAATTAACTATTTATCACACGTACCATAATATATGTAAATCGAGATATTGATCAACAAGCATTTTAATGTTTTGTTTTTATAGAAAATTTTATTCTGTCGGCACGTTTTGAAGTTGGCCCTTCTGTCAAAAAAATGCACGGTAAATTGGTCCTACCTCGAGCTCTTTATCACACAAATACCAATCAGAGGTAATTGAAAAAGAGAAAATATATGAAAAACAAAATCAACAATTTATCAGAAAAAAAGATAACATTAAGTTGCCTGTACACAACTGACATCTAACAAAAAGAACTAACAAAAAGCCACATCAGATGGAATTAATAATGTTTGTTCAATAAAGTAATCTTAATTTGTAATCATCAATGAAATGTCATTTCTCTTTCACTCATTTTATTGCTGCTATGCGTTGTCACTAGTCTTTTTACGTTTGATATCAATTAGTCCTCCTTTTTTTACCTATTCATTCTTATAAAGCGAACACCGTATGAACAACATTATAACGAGAGTAAAATCAAAGTATTGTTTTACAATTGGAAAATATTTCAATAGTATTCTTTATTTAAACGGTTTATATGCATTGGCAACTTCACTGTTTCTATTGAATATCTGAATATGTGATTTGAATTACAGCAACCTTTTAAAACTCTAAACATTAACAATATTTGCTTCAAACCGTAAGTTGAAATTCCTATTCGATTTGATCTAGTTGTCATTTGTTTCTAAAAAAAGATTTAAACATAAATTGGATACTGGGCAACTTGGGTTTTTGTATCAGTACCTATTTTGACAGGAATGGACATAACTAACATTTTTAAACAGGTATATTAACTTTCAAAGCATGTTTCTTATTATATTTATACTGTTGTGTACTCCATTCTGAAGGTAAATGGTAGACATTCACTTTATCTTTTATATATTTAATTTATGATTTACAGCCTATCATGAACGGAATCTCGAGAAACGATGAAAAGGATAACGATGAAAAGGATAACGATCAAAATGTACGTGGATTGAGAAAAACTACGTACTTGGAAAAATACGGGGTCAAACATTTTCCTTATCGTGGGAGACGCAGATACACACCATCAGTTGATCGATCTGAAGACGGAGGGATATTTATCTCAAATGACGTTTTCGGGCTGACAATCAGACAGTTTGAACGGATGTATAAAGCGTGTTTAGACAGAAGGAAAGCAAACGAGCAGTATATACTTAACATAAGATATCCTGACAAAACATCCGACGAATATATGGAATACTTAGAGAACAGTAAACATTGCCAAGGTAATAACATTTTTATAATTGTGACTTTATATACAACGGTCGTTGTTTATAAAAATTTTGTTTCACACACATTAAGAAACAAGACAAAAGTTAAAATGCCACATGTTAGGAATGGCAGTGAGATAAATTCGTCACACAGTGTGCTAATGAACGTATACGATATATATGTGGTCAGTAAATTCCATATGAGGTTCGAGTTCGGCTCTAACCAAATACATCGTAATATGATACTAGTACATTGTGTTACTAACAGAAACGGGACATTTAAAGACGTATCGTATCGTTTCTGATAGTTTGACGTTTCTAAAGATATCTATGTGTTATTGTTTAATTTTGCATGATAGTTTTTAATTTATGAATACTCGTTTATATCTAAACACTCTATATTTAAACCATCAGCACTTTCATAAGTTTAGAATTAAAGATGTATGAGTCCTTCTGTAGCCATGTTCATTACAAAATTTTCGAAGTGCAGTAAAATCGAAACAGTAAAGATATAATAGAGATTTGCCATATATTGCATATATACAGGGGAAACTTCGTTATGGAAATCGGGATTTTGTGGTTAATATAGTTTTAATCTACAGAGTTGATGATAAAGAGATTTTTATTAAAAAAAATAGTTTACTCACTTTGATGTGCTAGCCTAACTTTTATTGTTTACAAAAAGTCATTAACAACTGTACAAAAACAAAACTCGTATCAATTCACTAAGGTCGAGCGGACCCTTGAAGGTGACCTTTGCTTCATATTTGAAAAAAGAATTGCCTGCTAATTTCTTAACTTATTATTATCGGTATCAGTAATCAATTCGACTCATATGATGTGGATGATTTAATTCCCTTTTATGAAAAAATTTAAAGTATGTGACTGTATAATATTGTTATCGTTACCTTTATAACTTCACGCCTGGGTAGTTTTCATGATTTAAATATCAAGTTTTAAAACATATACAAGTATAAAGATTGACACGAACATCACGTGATTGTTATATGTGCGTAAATATTAGCTTCTGTTGTCGTCCATGCAATATTTTTAAAATTGTATCATTGGTACTGTAAAAACAACTATTTCACATTAATAAACGAACAATTTATATATTAAAAATGAAAGAGATCAAAAATTTGCATCATCCTTTCTCCTTTCTTTTCCCTTTTCTCGATTAGTTAATGAGCACGTACTAAATAATGAATTAAATAAAAAACCATATTTAAAGTTAAAATACGTCAACGTATTAGATACGGATACGTAACGTCATTAAATGTTCCACTTCTATCAAACCTGTTAGACAAATCACTATTGATGATTATTGATAGTCGCGAGTCTTCAATTGGGACATTGAAATTGAGGACCATATCAAGAGAGTAGAATTAATAATTGATTTAATCGGTATAATATTATTTCTTTAATACTACTTAACAGGCCTGGATCAAGTCATTTTGAAATGAGGGTCCAACACCCGGAAAACCATGAAACGTTCACATAATTAAAACAAAAAACCGTAAGACATAAGGGGGAACACGCCTTTAGATCCACTTTTTTTTGCAGTTTAGAGAACAACGTTTCACTACTTATTATGAATAGGATCGTCTATCCATTATTTTTTTTTATTATGAAATCGAGATATGATAACAAAAATAATTGAATAATAATACTAGGATATCTCAAAGTAATTGTCTTTTGAGGGTAATTTTGTGGCTATGAAATTTATTCAATTGAGTTTATTTGATTTTGTATTTGTTGTGTTTTGTCATTCACTACTTCACATACAATTGATGGTATAGTACCGTTGTTGTAGAAGATATTTTCATCATTGAAATCACCTTTGTCAAATGGTCATCTCACGCAAAATTTCGCCTGCAAAATGAGTCAAAAGGAACAGTTTTATTCCATACACAGACATATATGCACTATATTCACACCCAGTAAAAATAGCGACATGAGGTTTAATTGTAAATGAGACAACTATCTACCAAAGTTTACAAAATAAACTTAATTCAAACATAATATGCAACCATACGGCCCTCAACAATGAGAAACACTTATACTGTATATTCGTCTATAATGCTTGACATGAAAAATTGTCTTTTGAGGGTAGTTTTGTGGCTATGAAATTTATTAAATTTGATTTTGCATTTGTTGTAAGATGTTTTTTTTCATTCTCTATGTCACATACAATTGATGGTATAGTACCGTTGTTGTAGAATATATTGTCGTCATTGAAATCACCGTTGCATAAGGGTCATCTCACGCAAAATTTCGCCCGCAAAGTGAGTCAAAAGGAACAGTTTTATTCCATACACAGACATATGCATTATATTCACACCCAGTAAAAAAACCCGACATGAGGTTTAATTGTAAATGAGCCAACTATCTACCAAAGTTTACAAAATAAACTTAATTCAAACATAATATGCAACCATACGGCCCTCAACAATGAGAAACACTTATACCGTATATTCGTCTATAATGCTTGACATGAAAAATATGAAACAATTCAAGTGAGAAAACTAACGGCCTAGTTTAGAATTAAACTATAAACAAAAACACAAAACAAATATGATAGACATGAAACAACGACACCTACGTACTGACCTACAGGCTCCCGAGTTGGGACAGTCAAATAAAAAATGTTGCGGGGTTGTACGTGTTTGTGAGGATACAACCCTGTCCTAACAGTGGTTTAACAACACAACATAAGAACACACTGTAAAAATCAGTTGAAAGTGGCTTAAATCATGAGATTAATATAAAACAAGTTTCGACTGATAACTGAAAAAACACATACAACTTGTACGCAGCGGTTTCCTGTGTCACCAAAATGATGCACAACAATTCAACTCAATGACACGGACTTAACTTTTACATCATAGAGGATAAGATATATGCTTATCGTTATACAATAGTGACGATTTAATGTCGAACATGCTATTTGCAGACTTAAATGTTTGACAAATCAGAGTGTTAAACCTTGCGTTGGTTTGGTAGAAAGAGGGCACAATTTGATTGGCTAAAGTAATGAAATAATTACTTTATTATGCTTCATTTCACTTCAAATAAAGCATTATTATAATAATAGAAATTAAAAACAGGTCTTTTGAGACGACCCCTTCAATATGTTTCTCGTCGCTTGTTCGTTTTTTTGACAAAAAGATGACTTAAGCTTATCACTCGAGTAAACAAGAAATCAGTGAACATCTTAAATCACAGTTATCCAAACGAAACGACGACCCAACAATGTAGAAATCCTTTTTTTTTATCTTAATCTTACCTAGATATCAACACAGACAGCAAGGACATACGACATTCAACATTAAGTAATGACATAGGTGGCAAGTTCCCATTTCTAATCAGTAGCATATTAAGTATAACTATCAAACCTTAAGGCGTTACTATTATTTACTTACCTCAGATACTACGTTACTGTTGTTAATGTTCACACTCTCCGAATATTTTTAACAAGTGTTTGTTACTGACAAAAAAAAAAAAGATTAAATTATATTTTATAGATTACGTGTCCTGGACAGCAGATGATTTGAAGGAAATATACTTATATAAGAACTTAGTGAATACAGTTGGTACTGAAATAGACATACGTAAAAGACAACAACTACTTATCATACAAGATATGATAGGTAATGCAGAAGCTCCAAAAGCAGACACACAAATCTCAAGTGGCAGTTTAGCAGAAGGACTGGATTTACCAGGTAGTGACATTGATATCATGCTCGTCATCTACGACGTAGATGTAATACGGGATGTAAGGAATATGAAACACCATGTACAACGTACAACATTGGTTATGGAGACAGATACAGATCATCCTGGATTTTGCAGACTCCGCTTGATAGCAGGAGGGGATGGCGTTTTTACATATGAATGCTTTGAAAGTACTAGCAAAGGTTTATGTTTATCAGTGGACAAATTTGTTAGTAATATAAAAGAGATTGCTTCAGAGCAGCATCTAATAACACACGGCCCTTGTTTATCAAATCAACAAGGGACCATTGATCTTGCATACTGCCTTAGAAGTAGATATTTACCATACAACACAATACCATGGGCATCGCGTTATCGACAACAATGGCCACCTGATTCGACAATTGACCAGATTAAGCACTACGGATGTTTGTTAGTACCTATTGGACCAAGGGATATGTCAGATTGTAATGTATTATGGAGAGTTTCTTTCTCTGTGGCAGAAAAACAACTTGTACATTCGTTTAATTACACTCAACTGCTATGCTACGGTCTTCTAAAATTAACATTAAGACATATAATAAACACAAACAAAGAAACCGAAGGTTTATTGTGTTCTTACTTTCTGAAAACGGCTTTATTCTGGGTCTCAGAGGAGGTGGATATTGACACGTTTCAAATATCGAAATTATTTGTTTGTTTTTCTCACTGTGTAGATAAATTGAAATTGTGGGTTAAGAAGTGTTATTGTCCGAACTATTTTATACCTGAGCACAACATGTTCATTGGGAAGATCAATTCAAATAATAATACAATACTGCTAAATGTTTTGGATGGCATAAGATGCGATGGAATTGACGGATTAACAAACCAAATATTTCCGTACAAAAATGGAAATCTTCGTTTACAAAGAACATATAGTGAATCTTCGTGCTTTAAATTAGACTTTCTGTTTTATGGGATATTTTGTGTTACGTGTATGACAGACCTATCACAATGTTTAAAGAAACTAATGATTATTGAATCTTTAATCAAGTCCAAATATTCTACATTTATTATCGATGTATGTAAATACATTCATGCTAAAATAAGTCAAAATGTAGCCCAGTTACTACCATCACCATCAATAAATACTGAAACATACAGCATACACAAACTTTATAATAGACGTTTACAAGACGGTACGAAGACAGATGCTGTTTCTGGTTGGTTATTATACGCATCGTTTTATTATGTAACTGAACAGTACAACGTTACACTGAGACTAACGAATTATGTTCTTTCAAAATGTTCAGCTGATATGGTAGAAACACGCGTTGTGAACTACAGCGAAGAAGTAATGAAAAACTACAGAAAGAATGTACATCCTACAATGACACTGAATGACAAGATGAGAATAGCAACTGTTAGTGACGTGGGGTACTCAGAACAATCATCATTAATACCAACGGAACTTCAGCTTGAGGTGGAGGATCACAGCATGAGTGTAGCGCCTACTGTTATGTCTCAATGTCTTAATTTTCTATGTTATCATCATCTTGGTGATATATCCAACAGACAACAGGCTTTACGTGATTTGTACTTAACAGTGAATAATTTGAATATTCTATCACGTACCTTATCTAACTCAATAACAATACTTGGAGTTTGCTATGAGATATCCGGTGATAGGGATACAGCCTATTAATGGTACGATGAAGCTTTACAATGTAATGGTGATATATGTTCATCAGCAGAAGCGAGAAAATCCAAACTTCTAGAAGTATAATATTATAGTTTGTCATTTTCAACAGTATTTGGAACTTATTATATATTATTAGTCAGTAAGGATACTGGTAATCCTACATGTATATAATATGTTTATTCTTATTCATTTACGGTTCAGACTGATACGGTGGGTACTGGTAATTCTAGATAACATGCTTATCCTGATTCATATAAGACTGATACGTTGATTAAAGCATTTTTATGAGCACTTTGCATGCTCTGCACTCATCAGTTATACTACAAGTTGCATAACTGAAGGTAGTAAATAGAAACATTAATTTTAAACGAAGTGTACGTAATTAACACAGTTACAGGGTCACTAGCTATGAGATATATTGAACTATCAAAGTATGATTTTTTGGGTTAATTATTAATAAAAGTAAAATAATGAAATAATGATTCGTGTTGTCAAATTCAAAAAGAGGGAAAAAAGATACTAAAGGACATTCAAACTAATGGATCAATAATAAAATGACAAAGCCATGGCTAAAAAAGAAAAAAACAGACAAATAATAGTACACAGAAAACAACATAGAAAACTAAAGACTAAGCAACACGAACCCAACCAAAAACTGATTGTGGTTTCATGTGCTCCGGAGAGGTAATCAGATCTTGCTCCACATTGAATATGACTAATTCGACCTCATTGAATCCTTATTTCTGTGAAATTCAATTTAACCCCATAGCTAGATCTGGATAACGTATGAAAAGTATTTGTTTTCGGTTATGTAGTAGCTTTCTTTTGAGCAACAACCCTCTATTGGTTAAAATCATGAACGCCTGGGTATGCAGGCGCTGCTGGAATGTGGCTACATATATATGGAAAGTTTACAATTGGTAAGGTGATACATACATGACATTTGGAGTAATTTATGAGATATCATGCGATATATATTCAGACTATCACTGTTATGACACAGACGAAATATGGTACAACTATAGTATAAATTATTGGATATTTTAATAAGGCCCTTATACATTTTAAGGTCTGTAATACTGGTAAAAAAAATCTGTAAGACACAAGAAAACACTAAAGTACATTATAATCTCAGAGTTCAATATTACTGATCGAGAAAATGTTAACACATATTATGAAGACACCCATTTTTAATACATTTATTAAATGATTAAGTAGCCAAAATTTCATGCTCTAAACAACTTATGTATAGAAACCACTGTTACAAAGGCTCTATCAGTGTCTATCAATACAAACTTTACCAGCTATCATTTCGGATCTTAAAATCCTCATAATTATCATACGGCAAATAATAATATCATATTTCACAATTGGACGGATACATTTTGAATTTAGACAGTTACATGCATACATGACATAGTTACAATTTAAGATGCCTCATTTTAAAATACTATTACAATTGTTTTTATTCATAATATATGTGCAGCCGTTTCTTTTCTCCTCCTTTAATTAAAACAAATATATTATACTGATTGAATTACGACCGTTAATCATTTTACGTTGATCGTACAGTATTCAATGCGAAGAGTTACAATAGAAAATAAAACGTGTCAGCCCCACAAGATGTTCAAGTGCCTTTCCATAGACAGGAACCTTGCAGAAATGCCATGTTATACTTTAATGATTTTTTTTAAGCATGGTTATTTTTTTTTAATTGCATTCGTGATTTCGAATACTTTAATATTAAACCCTACGGAACATAATATGATTATTCTTTTTATCTGATTAACTATCTGTAGTAAATGCCCACATATGGTGCTGCTTATTCGGTGAGGTTTCCCTTTCTCTTTTGAACATTCAACTATTGAAACGTCCATTTACAAGACTTTGTTTGGTATTGTTTTATAAAGTAAAATGATACAAAAATACCAAACTCCAAGGAAAATAGAACAAAGGAAGCCCACGAACATTGGCAAAATCAATAGCCTAAACACATCAAGTGAATGGAAAACAACCCTCATATTCCTGGCAACTCTTTATGTAGACATGCTGCATACAAACAGGTTTAAAGCTAGATAAATCTCTCAATTGACAGTTGCATAAAATTCTAATATTTTTACAACAATATGGAAATATTAAAACACACATAAAATGGTCATAAATAAGGGTACAACAGTCGACTTTGTACTCTCAGATTTGTACCAAGTGTCTTTTGTTGTTGGGATGTACAAGTACCCGTCCACGTCCACCTGTATTTTTATCCATCTGATGAGTTAAGCCTTTTTCAACTGATTTTTATAGTGCGTTCTTATGTTGTACTGTAATACCACTGTATCAGATTAGGGGAGGGTTGGGATCCCACTTTCATGTTTAATCCCGTCATTTAATTCTGCATGAATGTGCATGTCCCTTATCAGTAGCATGTAATTCTGTGATTGTCGTTTGTTCATGTGTTACGTATTTGTTTTTCCTTTTTTGTTTGTACATAACTAAGGCCGTTAGTTTTCTTGTTTGAATTAATTTACATGTTTATTTCGTATCCTTTTATAACTGACTATGAGGTATGTGTTTTGCTAATTGTTGAAGACCGTACGTTGATCTAAAGTTGTTAATTATTTGTCATGTTGGTCTCTTGTGGAGAGTTGTCTCATTGGCACCCATATACTAATCACTATAAAACAAACAAAATGTCAACAAAGAAAAACAAAAACGGCATATAGACTGAAAACAAAAGCAAAATTGGAAGCCAATTAAACAAAATAAGCGCACAGCACATTAACACAATGGCTTGGTGTAAAGGGCAATGCAAATAGGAGTTTACCAAAAATTTACCAACCAGTATAGGTTATAATTACTGGTGCTGAAATGACCGCTTGAATCAGACTTCAGGTATCAGTCTCAAAGAAGGCGAAATCAATCGTGTCTGTTGTCTCTTTTATTTCTAGTCCTGCAGGATATACGAATGGAACCCAATCAGAAACATTTCAATTGTTATTGGAAAGAACATCATCAATATATCTGAATGTGATATTAAATCCTCTCCTTTCCTTGAACTTGTTGGATTTCCTGAGTGCTTATTTATTCCGATTTCCTTTACAAGTCACTGGTATTGTAAGGATTTACATACAAGCAATACTATTTGAAGCTTTGTTTGCTGGAACAATAACATGTTTATCTTAAAGAGATGACAGACAGTTCACATCTTATTTGTCTCTGAAAAATAACTTTGGTGGACTATTCACACAGTTTTTGGACTGATGATTTCGGCGTATTATCAGAGACTAGCTTGGTTTGACCCATTCTGACAACGAGTCCTCTTCAACTTTTTATCGTTTAGCGTAATTGTAGGGTACAATAAGGACAGACTTAAACATAAAGTAGAGTTTAAGATGTTGCATGATGACAAATGTAGCTGCTGTTGGTGGCATCAAATCCTTTATTTGAAAACTGAACATAAAGTAATTCCAGCTTTTAATCATGCAAAGGTTCTTATCTTTCTGATGAAAAAAAACCTGGAAAGAGCCAGATCAAAAATGATACTGACGAGCCTGTAAATTGTAGTCAATATATTTATGCGTCCCCTATCAAGAACATAACCCAAGCCGATGACGGAGATGTTACATTGGCCCGATGGTAATGTTTTTCCATGACCACTCTGGTGTCTAAAAGTCGCTTTAAGGTAACAATACAAAGATTTTATAACTCCAAGTTTTAAAATGCTGTAACTTTCTTAATAATGCTTGATCATATATAAAAGTGGTAGTTTTTTTTAAAGCCAGCAGATAATTCTTTCAAATTAATGTAATGTTAGTATTTTGTAACAATTATGTAACCAACTATAATGTTAACTGTGTCTAAAATATTTTTCACCAAATTTCCACTTTCAAATGAAATTAGCTTCTACATAGGTATTCCTAGAGGGTTGATTTTTTTTATGTTGTTCCTATTATGGCCATTATCTACGAACAAATTTCTCAGATTTCAGATAGAATGTATAGAACAAATTTTACACCTAATTAAGCAATATCTTCTTTTATGAGGTTAGGATGTTTACACTAATTAGAGATTTATGAGAGAATGAAATACCATAGGGACAATTTGAGACACCCTTTTGAAGCCCATTTTGTGTTGATTACGATTTCGTTAAAATATTCTGTATAGTTAAAAGAGATGATAGAGCTAAATCCATTCACGTGAACTGACTGAGATTTTGCCACTCATTACATAGTAATTGATTACGTAATGATTGCATAACACAAATATTGCATTCATTTAAAAGATTAATCTTTTATCTATAAATGTATACCTCTTTTATTGTTTTTTTTATGCATTCATAAGAAAGTTACAGTATTTCAAAGGTTAGCGATTGGAAGTAAAAAATCCTTATATTGTGCTACCTTAAATAAACTCATTACATTAACATCAGTACAGGCTAGACTTGACACATTAATTGTTCATTAAGCCTGATGCAGGTGCTCCTTATTAGCGCCATGATCTGTAAAATGTCGTATATGACCAATATATGTTGCATGTGGATATTGTAAACCAACTTTTTTTCGCGGATACTACATTTCGCGTTAAGTCTTATAATGAAAAATCTTGATGTAATTCAATTAGGGAAGATCAAATTCTAAAAATTTCGCGACGATTTATATTCGCGTAATTTGTCTACTCGCGAAAGTTGCGAAAAAAAAATCGCTTGTAAACATTAGTTGGTTTACAGTATATGGTGCACATAAGTTATTCGTTACCTGAAATCGAAATATTTCTACGACGAATCCTTTTGTTTTGACTATTCCTGTCTGATGCAAGTGTACCATGTGTACACAACATATTGTTGTATACCATTGTAAACGACATGTTACTTAGGAAGGTTATTAAAAAATATGTATAATAGCAATGCGACATCAATTTATTGGAAAACCCTCAAAAATTTGTATTTGTAGTTAAATTTTAGATATAACTGAAGTAGCAGAACGCAAATGAGTTGTTTTTTTCAATTGATGTCAATTTTTTTTATTGCAAAAATAAGTAAATATTAAGAAAGGTTGGTTATGCTGCTCTGTTAATATGTCAAAATCAAAAAACAAGATGTAAACCGAGATATCTTTAACTATATATCAAGTTAAACAACAAACATGTCAAAACAAGTTACAGTGATATTATCATATTAGGTTAAATCCATAACAAAGCCTTTGTTTAACAATTATTAGAATGTAAAAACCATATAAAACAAATAACCTAAATGGGACTTAAAACATTTTATTTTAGGATTTACGGTTATATTTATACTATTTGCTTTCTATTATACTCGGTATTTTAATGACGTATGAATTAAAACAAAATATCTCTTACATTTTCTTTCAACATTTGATAATAACAGGGACGTATTTAGTTTATTAAAAAAATATAATTTATATTTCCTTGTGACGTATTTAGACTGACAAAAGAAGAACGTTTCTAGGATTGGTAGTCTGGAATTCATGTTAATCCAATCAGATAATAACTTTTGGAATGTTGCCAAACAAGAATAATTTTCATTGAAATTTTGATAATAAAAGTGAAGAATTTATGTATTTGATCCCTTACCCCTAAAAAGTACAACAGTGTTATTTGTTACACAGTACTTAGTAGACAAACAACAGGAAAACACGTGTTTTTTCATGGAATATGCAATCCTACAATTGCAAAAAATGTAGAAATTACAAAAAGTCCATAGTGCTGGTAAATATAATCAACGATTAACAGCTAGATTATTTTACATTTAAACTTAACACAAAATCTTCTTATACTCTTGTTTTTAAAGGATATAAATAAAGACATTATAGTTGTTTAATGTTAGTCTAAGTGTCGGGTTTTATTTATATTTATAAGCTTTTTGCCTTTGTTGAGGTTATTGATGGAGGGTATTTATAAATTTGCATCATCATTGGAAATGAAAAGGAATTTTCAATTGTAACACTAAGTTTGATACTCGTTTCAATTTTGTTTTAACACGACTGATATACAGATGGGATGTTTCGTGATCTACATGTATAGTACATTCCTTCACTGTTATTGAGAACATAGCTAAACTGTTATCTCTCACACTTTTATTCGAATGTTGTCAACAGCAGTAACGTATCTATATATATTATAAAATGACTGAATAAATTGTCAACGTTTAATCTTACAGGGCGATGGATCATGTAATGATACCGTAAACTACAAAACATAATATATAAAAGTCAAAAAGGGTATATGTATATATATATATATATATGGATACCCATCTGGTCCGATACCACAATTATTTCGTAGTGCATTTCTTTTAGAACATAAATGAAAATTAAAAAAATCTCACCTGCGTTTTCTCAATGAAATCTTTTCAGTGTGTTGTACTACTTTTGGGACAAATTATATCAAAATTATAAAAAAACTTCATCGGCTCTAACTCAAAATATGGACACTTTTATGTTTAGGGCGCCTTGAAATCTTTTGACAGCGTCCGAAGTGCTAATTTTTAACCTTTTTCAGCTGGACCAAATCACTTCTTTCCTTTAAAATTCGGGACCCACATTTTTTTACAGTCTAATTGTACCTCCCTTCTTGCAATTTGAGGCATCAAACATGAAGAAATACATTTGGAAGGGGTATAAAAATTAATGGCAAGTAACCCACTGTCAACAATAGGGACTATATTCGTGAACAACGAAAATCAAGGGAAATCAATTGTGGTCTCGGACCATCTACACCCAAAACTAAAATAATGTTCCGGATGGATGGAAATAAATGAAATATTACATTATTGTTTTCCAATCATGTAATAAATCTTATTTCAAAATATGTAAAATAAAATGCATTATTTCTAAATTATAATATTTGACATCTTAACAATTAAACACTTCTCTATGGAGAGGTAGAAATATAGAAATAGGTAAAATACGGATAATGTAATTTACTTTATTGGACGGTTTTTTAAACCGTGTATATGTCATGCACGTTACAAAACTGGAATCTAAAATAATTATGAATCTGAAGTTTTACAAGTTAGCTGTAAATATTTCCTATATAGTTTCAATGACGTATGGATATTGGAAGTGATATCTGGCATTTGCATTCAATTTTTGTCAATAAGAGGGACACATTTATTTTTAACATAAAACACACCTCAAGATGTCCTTATTATCCAGTAATAGATTGACTGACTGAAGAAAAGCGCAATTAGGTTTGTGAGTTTCAAATGTATTTTATTTAGCCAATATTTAACATTGTCTTAATTCCATACCAGGACCCCTTGTATTCCGACTAACAAAAATGATCTGATTTATTTTACTCATTAAAGTTTTCAGTGTGTAAATGAACAAATTTAATGTTCTACAACGTTGTATGAGTTTCAAACTCTTGTAAGCTTCGTACCGTTGATGAGGTTTTCGATCAACATTTTTTATAAATGTAGATCAACATTTGAAATGCACAGGAATCTCAAGTTTTAGTCTCTGAATTTATTATAAATTGCTAATATGACTCGAAATGATTGATAGATACAATACATAAGTTTTGGACGCTTACAATATAGTGCATTCGACTAAATTTTATCGAGAAAAGGATTAAACAATTGTCCCTCATATTTTAATTTTAATATTACTATTATCAGTGACGTTTCTATATATATTAAAAACTGATCCTCCTTCCCACAACAAATCCTTTCCTGTAATGCAATATTGGATAGATAGACAGATGAATTGCACTTTATTTATTTTTTCTTGTAAATCTATTTTTGATTGCAACATATGTAAATTTCACAACAGATTGATAGTGCTGATTTAATAATCAGAGAACTGAACGTCAAAGCAAACAAATATTATAACCTTGCAAGACGATAGAGGTTTCTTCTGAAATTCAGCTATCAACTGTAATCATAGTTGGGGAAAACCAATGTAATTACAACCATATGCATCTAAATAGATATATTTGTTTATAATAACATTTTTAGCTATCAAATATTTGTTTAGCACCCAATTAGACCAGGGGAGTAAGATAAGGATTCTGTGTCTGATTGAAAATGGCCTTTTTTTAGATAATAATCTATGACATTGTAACGATTAAACACCTCTATTTAGATAAGTAGAGCAATAAAATAATATTTTTATTCGGGTATTCTTATTAACTTTTTCGGACGCTTAATTGAACTGTGAATATGTCATGCACGTTACACAGCCGGAATTAGAAATAACTATGCATCTGAAGATTTACGATTTTATTGTTAATATTTCCTTTCTAGTATCACCCTTTTTAATGACATATGGATATTGGAAGTGATCTATGACATTTGCATTTGATTTTTGTCAATAGCAGGGACGCATTTATTTGTTTAAAAACACATTTTAAAATGTCCTTGTTATCCAGAAATAGATTGACAGAATTATAACGCAATAAAACTTTTAAAATCCAAACTTCAACAACATATGAAAAGAATGATATCTGATCTTTGCATTCAACTATTGTCAATAGCAAGGACACATTTGTTTATACAAAATCCAAATTTTAATATGTCCTTGTAACCCAGTAGCAAAGAAGAGCTCAATTAGCTTGGTGCTTTTTTAATATTCATGATTTATTTTAAAAGACAACGACTTTGGTAATATCTCATAATATGTGAAAGTATTCTCTCAATCGATTAATGACTTTTGAACATTGGTATACTACTGTTGCCTTTATGATCATCCAATTGAAGACCGCTTATATTTGTCCTTACCGTCACTAGTATCTCAACAGAAGGTTTATGAACCAGGAGTATGTCCAAGAACGTCTCGTATTACCCCTATCAAAAAATTATGAGATGACACAAAGAGCTTGGTAAATAGTGCATATCATTTTTACAATTAATACACGATGGTCTTGATGTATGGATTATAGGTACTGACGTTGTTTATCATCTTAGTAACGTGTTAACATAGTCTTTAATGAGTCTTTGGAAATTATTCCTTTTACTCTAAGTATATTTTTGGTAACATCCTTTTGCATTTGCTCTGTACTTAAACATCCCGTCCTTGCGTCATTGTGCTCTGCTATTTTTTTTTGTATTCTTGTCTTTTGTATTGCTTTTATGCATTTTATATTTACCTTTTTGTTTTTGTTTTTGACATTATAAATGAAATGACATATGTTTTTCAATTTGAACGTGGAATCAAGCGCATTGGAAAATGTCTTTGTTTGATGAGATAAAAAACATCATTGTTTACATTACTTCGCTCCTCTTTTTTACTGCCTCTTCCTTAATATATTTCATTGCATGACATGAATTTGTCATCGTTATTTACATTGTTTGTTATTAATTTCTTATTTTATGTTTGACAAAAAATACAAACAAAAGTCGTATATTGTCCGATTATAATAGGTATTGTATAGTAGAGAACAATCTCCTCAATTTTTGAAGATATATTTGTACATGTTGTACTTGTTCATTCTTGCAACACGTACAAGGAGTTATCATTACGAACATTTCGGCATTATGATGATAAAGTGCTCTTTTGTTCTTTAATGTTGTTTTTCTTTAATTTATATGTATCCATACGTAATAGTCGTAATTGATTTTTGATATCAGTTCATTATTCTGTATATAAAAGTAATACCCATGTTACCAAATAACACACAAAACAGCCCGTGTGTGTCAATGTGTCTCAGTATTACAGTACTTAGTTTATATGATCATCTATCTTAAAAAAGGTTAGGCAATTGTGTTGAACAAAGCGATAAGATAAGATTCAAATTCCATCGAAGTTATAAAAGTATTTTTTGATTTGATGTAAGGGTTTATATCTAGTGTGTTTTAAGAGTAGTAACTCTACTTGTACTATAGTAAGTTGTTGTTTTGTAGTTGAAAAGTTTTGCTGGAATGAACGTATAGTATATAATATAATTTTCAGGCGTTATAATATTATGCATGTTATATGTATTCTACATTTTTACTTCACTCTAAATGTATATATAAGACATCCATACTATACACAATATATTCAGTTTATAGTTAACAGCCAAGCATGGATGAAAGCTCTAGAACCGATGAGAGGAATAACAAACAAAATGTACGTAGATTGAAAGAAAATACGCATTGGGAAATATACGGTGTGAAACGTTTCCCCTACCCTGGAAGGCGCAGTTACACACCATTAGTTTACAAATCAAAAGACGGAGGAATTACAATATCAAATGACGTTTTCGGGCTAACAATCAGTCAGTTTGAACGAAGGTTTACAGCGTGCCCAAATAGAAGAAAAGCGCAGGAACAGTATATACTAAATATTAGATATCCTGAAAAAAAAACCATCAGACGAGTATATGGAATACTTAGAGAAGAGTAGATATTGCAACAAAGGTAACTACTTTGTTACATGTGGAAATCAATATACAAAGAATGTTATTAACTATAGTTTTTTAGTCATACAGTGTATCATCTTGTAGATCGCACATACTTTTCTCAAAGACATGTTTTCATGTTGTGAAAAAGATAAGAACTTAATGTAACACAGGGCCATCAACACATGTTAAACTCATGAATCGACACATGCCATGAACAAGAAAGAAAAAGAAAAAAAATATATATATTTGAAAAAAAACCCATAGAAAACGTAAGACTCCACAACACGAAAACGTATGAATCGAGGTGTGAACATTTTATCCTTCACGGTTAGATCTTGGGGAAGATCAATTCAGATAATAATTCAATACTTCTTGATGTATTGGATCGGATTAAAAGCCATAAAATTGATGGATTAATAAAACAATTATTTCCTAACGACAATGGAAGTTGTCATTTACTACGAAGAAATAGTGAATATTCGTTTATTAAGTTAGATTTCCTTTTTTACAGGACATGCTTTTCAAACCATCAATTAGACTTATCACAATTTTTAAAGGCACTACTGTTTACTGAATCTTTAATCAAGTCCAAATATTCAACTTTTATTATTGATCTATATAAATATCATCATGCTGAAATAAGTCAATATGCAGCCCAGTTACTACCAACACCAACAACAACGATTGCAACGTACAACATACACAAACGTTATCATAGACATTTACAGGACGGTATCAAGGCGGATGCTGTCTCGGGTTGGTTATTATATGCGTCGTTTTATTATGTAACAGGACAATTCGATGTTACAATGAGACTAACGGATTATGTTCTGTCCAGATGTTCATCTGATATGTTATTAATGGACTATTCACTCTATAGTAACGATCATTTGATTAATTACAGAAGAAATGTGCATCATTCAATGACACATGACAGGATAAGAACAGTAAATGTACACAATGTTGAGTACTTACAGAATTCGTCATTAGTACCAGGGGAACTACATCTGGAAGTGAAGACTTTGACATGTTAATACCACCTGTTGTTATGTCGCATTGTCTTAGATTTATGTGCCATCATCATTTTGGTGACATTTCTAACAGGCAACACGCTTTACGTGATTTATATTTATCAGTGAGGGCTAGAAATTTGTTTTATTTGATTCATTATCTGATTCAATAACAATACTTGGAGTATGCTATGAGATATCTGGTGATAATAATACAGCCTATCAGTGTTATGATGAGGCTTTACATTGTGATGGTGTAATATGGTCCTCTGCAGCAGCGAGAAAATCCAACCTTTTAGAAATGTAATATGGTTTGTCAGTTTCAACAGTAATTGGAGCATGCTATTTCATATTAGTCGTTTAAGGTACTTGTGAACCAAGATAATATGCTTATTCCGTTTCATTTAAATTTCCTACTAATTCGGTGATTGAAGGCATTTGAAAAAAAAACACTCTGCACTCATCAGTTATAATAAAAGTAGTATAACTGAAGTAGTTAACAGAAACAGGAACTTTAAGCGAAGTGTACGTAATTAACTACTCAATAAATATTTTTTATACTTTCATTTGGATTCTTGTAAAAGGACATCAGAAAAAAATAATAAAAAAAGAGGGCAATCGTTTTCCTTTTTGATGAAATCAACAGCAGATACGCAAGAAATACAAAGGATAGTTTCGGAAAATTATAATAAAGGCAGATATTTCTTATTTGTTGATCTTAAGAATTGTTTTGAAAAAGGTAATACGATTATCAAATGAACGACGAATTCATTGGTGCAAAGAATGTCCTTCGCAACCGCGCTAGTTTTCAAGCTATACCATCTGAAAGATTGATTATTAACAGAAAATTCTAAAATATTAAAGACGTTATTGATGTATATTGTAACGTCACCATGACCACTCTATAACGTTGAAATACCGTATAGTATTGTAACACAAATCGTGAGTGGGTGAAACCAATGTTCCTGAGTATTGGAATTTGATTAAGTGTAATTAATTGATACGTAAAATAAACGGACTAAATATTAAAATTATAATGTTGAAATGTTCTAGTGTAATGTTTATTTGTGTATTTCTCTGTCCTGATTATTCTTGATTGTTCGTGCATTTATTTGTTATGTAGTCCTGTCATGTAATGTTGTCATTTTACTGTTATATTTAACATTGCTATAAAAGCACGAGGTTTGGCTATCTACAAAACCAGGTTTAACCCACCACTTTTTTCTAAAAATATCCCTAACCAAGTCAGGAAACTGGAAGTTGTTATCTTATATTTGTTTATTTGTGCGTTGCATTGTTGTTTTGGTTTTATGTTGCATTTCAGTGTTTCTGTTCTTTCGTAGTTTTCCTCTAAAAGTTGATGTGTTTACCTCAGTTTTAGTTTGTAACCCTAGATTTGGTTTCTCAAAATTGAATTATGACTAAAGAACATCGGTATACTGCTGTTGCCTTAATGTACAATAAGTTTGCTAAAGATTTTATGTCTAGTGAATTTCAGAAAAGTTATCAAAACTATTGTACTCAAAGTCAGGACAATTATTTTAAGCCCTATACCTATTTTCCAAAGTCCGTTAATTTTTTGTTTGCTTTAAATTCCATGATTTTCGCATTTTTAAAAAAATATTATGAACATATGTATGTATAATAAAGTGTATTTGCTATAAACTATCAATTCAAAGTTTGTTCTCCACGGCGAACAATGCTCACTTATAACAAGGATTTCTTACTATACAAATCATTGTTTATATAGAAAGTATCTATATATTATAGGAGTTTAATCATATAATACATGCAGAATAACACGAAAATAATTGTCCTGTCCAGAGTAATTATGAAAATAAGGTTTACAAATTTAAAATCGGAAGTCCGTCAAGAAACAATATCCAGACGTCTTTTTTTTTTTCGTTTTTCTACCAAAATAACCAAAACTGAATAATCATAAGAATGGATGACAAATGCGACTATGCATGGTACCTATAAGACACAGCGGCATGATGATAATCAATGCCGAAAGGACGAGAAGCGACACACAAAATAAGGTCTTCTCGTTTAAGGTGGTACACAACATATTTTCTAAAATTAATTTGACTCGTTTAATTTTCATAAAATTTTGAAAAAAGTATTTACTTCGATCCTTTGACAAAATATAAAAATTTCAAAAAATTTTAACCAACCGTTTTATCAGAAAAATTACACTAGTTATATAACAGTTTGAAAAACACTTATTTGATCTTTGAGAAGATTAATATGCCCTTTACAACACAATGTAATTAAAACGTTTAGCAGATTTTAAAGAGTTATCTGCCTTTAATGTTAGGCACCACCTTAATAGTAGTTTTGATAATTTAATTTTACATGTTGAGTGGTTGATACTCAATGAATAATGTTAAAGAATCAATTTTGTAAAAATATTATTTTTGAAATAAAAATAGTAAAAAGAACAAAACATGAACAAGAGTCAGTTCTATTTATTGGTAAATCTCATGGATTATGGAATTGAGTCTAATTATACATGTTTTAAGAAAGCATAGTGATATTAAAACCAAATCAAACATTGTTGTCTTTTGTTGAGAACCATTGAGTGGTGTAAATGACATATAAAAGGAAAAGTTATGGAAATAGGAGTGTGATCAATCGTTCCTTATCTACTGATTCTGAGTTTAAAAGAACCGAATGATATTTTTAGTTTTGAAGATTAAGATCAGTTGTTGTTTTATAGACAATTAAATGGAATGACAATGATTGTCTAACATCTTATTGCTACATTTGTGAAAAATCTTCATCAAGTAAATGTTAATCATGTCAATATTCAGTTAATATTTTATATTGTGTAATATAAAACAGAACGGTGACAGGACCCAATATTTTTTTAGATTTAATCGTCAAACATACTATATGGCTATATTATATATCATTGGATTTGGAAAAATGAGTACTATTGAAATATCGATGTCGTCAAAAAGAAATGTGGTAACAGTTTTGCATAAATCGAGGTCAAAGATCAAATTCTGTTTTTATTTTTTTCTTCCATACTTTCAAATTTGAAGAAATATATAACAATTGAGTTTAATTTCTAGATACAGACATTTTGTTATATCAATTATCAATTAATTATCTCCAAAATGTTAAAAAAAAAATGAAAGAAATCGATTTTTGCTGGAAATTGGCGTTTTTCAAATACTTGTTCTAATACACAAGATAGTCACATTCTGTTAAAATTAAATAATTCTTATATGATTTGCATATCGATAAATACTTGAATTGGATTGGTCAATTAGAATTTTTCTCTAAGTTTACACTTCGATAAACCATGTTTCCGAAACTACTTTCGTAATCTATTCATGCGCGATTCACAAGCTTACAGGGATCCCGGGATTTTCGGCAAATAGAGATTAAAAAACAAATGCATAACAGTTGTGTCTATTTTCGTGAATATATGACAAAAAAGTAATGAAATGAATACACTAAAGCTACGAAAATGTATAAATTCAAAATTCAAATAAAATTCCGCAAACTTTCATGAATGATTTGGCGAATTTACGTCGTGGCTAAACACGACGTCATACGAATGAAAACTTTCATTGGAAAGATTATTTCGTTACGTGTACGCTTCAAATTCGAATGGTATATCTCATTAATTTGAAGTTTTGGAGGTAGGTGCTATTTTATTCAAGATTCCGTTGCATTTTTCGAACATTTATGGATTTTAGAAAGTCAATATGGCGGCCAACTCCTTAGTTACGACATGTCAGTTGTGGCATTTGATGGTTATTATAGTAGCATTTACAAAACAAAAATTTAATGTTCTTAAAATCGCTATTAGTTGGCTTAAGAATTATAAGGATTAAACACATTTTTTCTAGAGGTTATTGATGTGTAAAACGGGGCTCTTACTCACAAACTTAACATAAAAGTCCTTCGGACTTTTATTCAGTTTGTGAGTTAATCGCCCCGGTTTACACATCAATAATCTCTAGAAAAAATGTGTTTAATCCTATAATAATTACCTTGTCGGCTGACATTCAGCCTCAACAGTAAATGATAAATACTTTTTTTACCTACATTCTACTGTCATGAAATTCATTAAAACTAAAAGCACTCAATACTTCGAAAATAGTTTCAACGAAAACAATTCAACATTCCAATCAAAGAGATCCACACAACATAATTATATCTTCTGGTTAATTGTCAAAGAACATGAAGAACATGATGTGAAATTTTATACATAATTCTGACCCTTTACAGGATCAAACCCCGGGACATAAAGATTTTGTAGTGAACAAACACAGGACTCTTTCACATGCAGATTTTCCTTTCAATGAAGACACAAGATCCTGCAAGAATTCTGCTGAAATATGCCCTTTAAAATACACGGGGTGTAATGCATCATTTTACTCTCGCCAGTTGTATTCTAAAGGTAATAGGGGCTTATCAATGTGTAATGGGGTCCAAATTTTTAGTTTGAAACGAAGTACGTTAAACATACTGTTTCAGTGCCTTCTCGCAGGAATGTAACCTGACAAAACTTACATCTTTACTAGTGGCAAACTTGAATAATTATTATGATATAATGGTTTTAAAGAGACAGTTCTGATCATAAACCTTTGAAATTATCATTCATACCAAAACAAGGGCTTCATCATCTTCAATATTAGCGAAACTCTAAAAGTTAATGCATCCCAATTGCGTATATGTATCTATAAGAGGCTGTATATGAGCTTCGAATAGCTCCGTCACATGAGCGTTGTGAATTTTGTCTGGCTTGAATTGCTGAAATAGTGCTTCTGAGACAAATGAATTTGATATTATTGATTGATAAAGTTACAAATGCATGAAATATCATATAAATGTTAATTATTTTACATGTTGCGTTAAAAAAATAATGAAATTAAATTGGAACGTACTCTATTAAATGCAAAGTATTCGCAGTGTTGAACGTTTACAAAAACTCTTTAATAACGAATTAATTTTACTAAACATTATTTGAAATCATTAAAATAACATGAATAAGGTGTAACAACAATGTATATAATAACAGAAATCATATCACGGATGGTTTTTTACAATGTTGACCTCAAAACGTTTCCTAGTCGGTTTTTCGTCCAAGTAAACTAACGTACTTCAAAGCCCATTTTACGAAAATTGCACCGTACGATTTTTGGACGACAAATCAAAATGTTTAACCTTTGAACTACCAATACTGTGATTTATAGCCGTATAGTCCGAATGACAATTGAACTACTTAAATAAGCGACTTTTCCTTACTCGGTCACCGTTCTGAAAGTGGGATCCATGATTAAACGTTTACTTTTTATGGAAATGGAAAGTATTGAGGTCCACTGGTTATGCTAATGTGAATATGTTATAAATAAACGTAGATACAAGACCAGTTCAGATATGCAACCTTTTTTCATCGACGTATAATTATGAATGATCATCTGCCGCTATTCGCATGTTCGGTCTCAGCGTAAATGATTAACAATATATACAAGGAGAAAAATCAATTCGGACGAATAGTTAAATGCACATATGGCATTTTAATGTCTGAATGGACCCACTCTCATTAGCACATTTTCTGATATTAAACCTTACAATTATGGACCTGTACCATAGTTAAATCGATATAAAACGTTACAATGTTGGACCTTCACCATAGTTATATCATTGAACCTTCACCATAGTTATATCATAGAACCTTCACCATAGTTATATCATTGGACCTTTACCATAGTTATATTAAAGATGTATTCTTCTGACTTTTCAGTCTCGTTCTTTCTCGTTGAAATCTCGTTCTTGAATTATTTCCAAAACATGTGATACAAGTGGAAAATATCAATGAATTTTAAAAATATCATAATCAAACATAACTCTGTGAAAAAAATGTGTATTTATAATGAACGGTTTTTGAGTAATCCAGTTTTCAAATTTTACGACCAATCAAGTCAGTATTTTTAGCCAACATTTTGAGAAAATGGGTGAGGGATACAAAAAATGATTTTACAAGAATTATGTACATCCCATATCATTTTGGTCTTTTCAAATTTCTTAGATATGTATTTTTTCAATCATTTATAACAAAAAAGTTGAAACAATATGCATTTTTGTTCTTAAAACTGAGAAAAATCACAAAAATACAAAATCGACAGCATGGTAAATTTTACACAAAAAAAGTGTCAAAATATGATAAAACTTTCTTATATTAACACCTACCTATATTTTTTTGAAGTAAAATTTATTCACATTGGTCCATTACATCTTTATAGAAAGTATGAAAAAAAGTTTAATTGTGGAACTGTGATTTTTTTCACGATAATAGCCCAAAAATAGGTAAAAATCAATGAAAAATGGGAAAATTATCAAAATTGGGCATTTTCAAAGGGGCGTAGCAAAAAAATAAGTGCACCACCATATGATTTTTTCTTCACCAATTATTTTGTTACAGTCTTATAAACCCAAAAATCAGGTTAAGAAAAAAAGTTTAATTCTAGAAATTTTTGGCTTCTCAGAGGTGTACATCCTTAAACATAACAATTTTGGATCTGCACCATAGTTATATTAAACCTTACAGTTTTAAACCTACACCATAGTTATATTAAACCTTACAGCTTTAGACCTACACCATAGTTATATTAAACCTTACCACTTTGGACCTTAACCGTAGTTATATTAAACCTTACAATTTTGAACCTTCACCATAGTTATATTAAACCTTACAATGTTAGACCTTTACCATAGTTATATTAAACCTTACAATTTTAGACCTTCACGATAGTTATATTAAACCTTACAGTTTTAGACCTACACCATAGTTATATTAAACCTTACAGTTTTAGACCTTCACCATAGTTATATTAAACCTTACAGTTTTAGACCTTCACCATAGTTATATTAAACCTTACAATTTTGGACCTTCACCATAGTTATATTAAACCTTACAATTTTAGACCTTCACCATAGTAATATTAAACCTTACAATTTTGGACCTTCACCATAGTTATATTAAACCTTACAATTTTAGACCTTCACCATAGTAATATTAAACCTTACAATTTTGGACCTTCACCATAGTTATGTTAAACCTTACAATTTTGGACCTTCACCATAGTTATATTAAACCTTACAATTTTGGACCTTTGCCATAGTTATATTAAACCTTACAGCTTTAGACCTACACCATAGTTATTTTAATAAAATTAAGGGTACCAATTTTTTTGCACCAGATGCGCATTTCGACAATACATGTCTCTTCAGTGATGCTCGTGGCCAAAATATTTGAAATCCAAAGCTTATGTAAAAGATGAAGAGCTATAATCCAAAAGGTCCAAAAAGTATAGCCAAATCCGTGAAAGGAATCAGAGCTTTGCATGAGGGAGATACATTCCTTAATTTATAATAATTTCTAATATTTTGTAACAGCAAAATTTAATAACACAAAAAATCCGTATTTTCATGATAGTACCGAAGTACTGGCTACTGGGCTGGTGATACCCTCGGGGACTAATAGTCCACCAGCAGAGGCATCGACCCAGTGGTAGTAATAAAATTAAGGGTACCAATACCTTACAATTTTAGACCTTCACCATAGTTATATTAAACCTTACAGCTTTAGACCTACACCATAGTTATATTAAACATTACAATTTTGGACCTTTACCGTAGTTATATTAAACCTTACAGCTTTAGACCTACACCATAGTTATATTAAACCTTACAATTTTTTACCTTTACCGTAGTTATATTAAACCTTACAATTTTGGACCTTCACCATAGTTATATTAAACCTTACAGTTTTGGACCTTTACCATAGTTATATCAAACCTTACACGTTTAGACCTTCACCATAGTTATATCAAACCTTGCAGTTTTAGACCTTCACCATATTTATATCAAACTTGTTTATTAATTATAAGTGAAGAAGTTAGTTGGAATTTCATGTTGAAAACCAAATACTGATGAACTGAACCTTACGATTGTTATCCATACGAATTACCTACACATGGAATCCGTCAAAAGGAAAAAGATGCACAAAACAAAATTTCGTTCAATTGCCCTTTGATCATAACATGCATAAGATATTTGTGTGTCAGTATGTTCAATATTATTTTTATAGTCATGATAGTCGCAGAAACGATTGAATATGTTTCTCTAACAATGTTAGAAAAAAACATTAAGTGTGTACATGTTCATTAAAATCATGTTCTATTTTTTGCTAAAGATGATGGTCGTCTTTATGTGGCTTTGTTCATTTTCAGTTCTTATGAGATTGTATATTTGAGTCTTTTCTTTGTACTTCATATTTTAGATTTAACAAAATATATGCTACCACATGAATGACAGGTGTCTGTCTATATGTTCATGCGGGCGAGGTTATATACGTTTCAGCTCAGTTAATATCCACATTCCACGTTACCGAAGACGTTGTAAACGATGTTTAAATGATCAAGTACAGATAGATGTTATCACGATGTTGTAACACTATATTTAATGGCGAGGGTATTAATTTCACATTCGCAGTCGTTTACATTACGTTAATCGGACCATTGATATATATATATATAGATATATAAAAGTTGAAAACAGTTTTACCAGTTAATATGATACATATATCGTTTAAAGTTATTCAGTATCTAATAATAGATGTGTAACAAAGCGATGACAAAATATGAATTGAAAAGAATTTGTCATATACCTGAACGACAGGTTAGGTTAATTTGTATAACGAAAGTGGGGATTTTGGTTTGACTCGATTAAAGCGTCCGTTTCATTTTCAAATTACATTTGAGACTTTTTGAGGCAAAGGGTAAGTTTGATTTTTCATTAAAAATTCTTCCAAAACGAACACAATTCATATCGTAGACAATCATATAAACTTTCCATACAATATACTGAAACGATATTTGAAATAAATGTTTCACAAAAGGACAAAACCTCGAGATAATATGATCAATTCAATAATCTTTCTGAAAAGATGATAACATATAATTGATAATAATGCTAAATCTAGGTCCCTTGAAAAAGTAGACAGAAAAAATGTCAGTTCCTAACAGAAATCTAATACATTAATGGAAGCTACTTATCGTCAATGAAATGGTATTTCTCTTTCTACTTTCCTTTGCCTCGTTGCTCTGAATTGCGAGCCATCTTTTTACGTTTAACCTCATGTTCTCCATATTTCAACTTATGCATTCATACAAAGAGAACATCGTATGAACAACATTTTGACGAGAGTATGCTCTTTTCTATCTCCGAGTTCAATGAATCTAAATATTGTTTTACAATTGAAAAATATTTAAATAGAGTATTCTTTATTTAAACTGTTGATATGCATTTGGCAACTTCCCTATTTGGATTTATAATCTCCGTATAGAAGTGAACTGTAGCGACACAAGTATGACATTTAAATCACAGTGACCTTAAACTACGTAAAATAATAACTGTGTTTATTCTTATACCGAAAGTAGAAATTATTATTTGATTTGACATATGCGTCATTTTGTTTCTTAAAAGAGTTAAAAAATAGTCGAATATAGGGTAAGCTGTATTTCTGTAATAATGGATAAAACTAACATGTTAAACACATATATTGAACTTTCAAAACATTATTCATATCATAATTATTCTGTGTTTTGGTTTTTTTATTGTGAACCATTCACAGTATGTACTATAGATTTAATTCATAATTTACAGCCAATCATGAACCGAAACTCGAGAAACGATGAAAACGATGACGAACAAAATGTTCATGGGTTGAGGAAAATAACATACTGGGAAAAATACGGTGTCAAACGTTTCCCTTACAGAGGTAGTCGCAGATACTCACCATGTGTTTACCAATCTGAGGACGGAGGAATCGTTATCTCAAATGACGTTTTCGGGCTGACAATCAGACAATTTGAACGAAGGTATCAAGCGTGTTTAGACAGAAGGAACGCACAGGAACAGTATATACTAAACCTAAGATATCCTGACAAAACATCAGTCGAATATATGGAATACTCAGAGAACAGTAGATATTAGAGTATAGGTAATTACATTGTATATTTGTAACTCCTTAAAAACTCTATATATAATTATAGCTAACAATAACAGTTTGGCTTGATACAAATGAGAAAATGGAACAACTGACTGTAAAGTATAAAAAAAAAACATTTGCTAAAGCATTTAGAAGTTTATGTTTAAAAAAAAAAACCGTGTCGGGTTCACCATCTTGTACGGGAATGTAATATCTAATTGTTCTTTTTCCATAAAACTTAAAATCATTAACATTGTCGGGTCAGTAACCAAGATGTATGGAATGAGTTGACAGGGATAAATGACAACACCGAGTTTAAAATAACAACAAGCACAGGTTTAAATGACTAAAGTGTAATTTTTTCACAGTTTGCAAAAAGTAGATTTCTTTCGATATTTTGTTTTAATATAATCAAATTCACTTGCCATTATACATGTCATATGTAGTGCTAGTTGTATACCACATTAACGCATGCATTTGGTTGTATGGTTCTGTATTTTGAAAGTACCATATTAGAGATTTCTAATTCCATTTAAAATAATAATTATCTTCAGTATAATGAATGGCAAGAGCCACCAGAGGGACATACAAACTCATACGTCGAACTCAGACAACGCCATGGCTAAAATACGAAATAGACCAACAGAAAGCAATACAACACAAATCATAACATAGAGAACTAAAGACTGAACAACACGACTCTCACCAATTGATTGTTTTACAAATGGCATGTACCATACAACACTAAACAAGATATAGTTGTAGGACTCGGAGGTGCGCTGGGGACGTTGAAGTGCGATGGTCTACGTTTAAGTGCGAGGGTTCGTACACTGAAATGCAACTGTCTGTTTGACTCTTGATCGCTAGTTAACGTCCTTTTTTATTATAGGCGTTCAATTATCACTAGAAGTAGATTTTTTTTATATTGTGCTTTTAATTTACATTAATTATTGTCTATGACTGTCTTTATTTAATTCAGTTACATACTAAGTGAGAGCTCGTACTCTTCGATTGCCTGCATGTGGACATAATTCTGGATTATCATTTATGTAGGCATAAACGTTGTTTCTCTCATGAGTGCATCGTTTATAATGGTTAAGTGAATAGAGTTCGTCTGAGACCTGAATGTATTAAGGGAATGTCACACACCATCGTACGTTAAACATAATCTTTTGTACATTTCCCCTATCCACCAAAAAATCCTCCCCGTTTTGTGTAGTATGAAAAGTTTGTATAGGACCTGTATCTGCCAGTAGTCCTTTTATATTTAGTTGATCATTGTCATTTTGTTTATACAATTAGTTAATTTTTTTTACCTATTCTGAAATCGGGCTTTATAATTTCTTTTTAACTGAGTTTTACTGTGTGTATTGCTGTTTTTTTTGTTTAATCTACAATTGCTAGATGTAGGTGGACGCAGTTGATTTCTCACTAACCTCGTTTAAACTCGCTACATTTTTGCGTCAGTCCCAATCAGAAGTCTCTGGCCTTTGTTGGTCCTGTATGTTTATAAATTTTAGTTCATTTTTATGTTAATGATCAAGTTTATACTATGACGTTAATTTTTATTGAACTAGTACACTTTGCTGGTCTTTGATTGTTGTTAATTTACTCTGGTCGAAATGTTGTCTCTTTGCCACATTCCTTATTTCAGTATCTAATTTACTTCGACTTATACATCGACTAAAAAAACTTACAAAATGGGGTTTCTGTAGACCATCGCACTTCAGTGTAGCTATCAACTAGATAGCGTCACAATGACATCATCGCACTTCCACGTGATCAAAAACGCACTTCAGCGTCAATTAATCGCACCTCAGCGTGCCCATCGTGGTTTGGAGTACCATTCCGGTTCAGAGTCCTACATATCTATTTCTTCTGCGTCCTCCTTGATTGTCTAGTTTTGATTGACATGTTGTACTCTTAGTTGAGGTTTGCTGTTATCATACTCTTATATTGTTTTGTAAAAGAAGAGGTACGAAAGATACCAAAGGGACAGTCAAACTCATAAATCTAAAACAAATAGACAACGCCATGGCTAAAAATGAAATGAAAAAGACAATCAGAAAAACAACAGTACACATGACACAACATAGAAAACTAAAGAATAAACAACACGAACCCCACCAAAAACTAGGGGTGATCGCAGGTGCTCCGGAAGGGTAAGCGGATCCTGCTCGACATGTGGCACCCGTCGTGTTGATTATGTGATTACAAATCCGGTGAATAGTCTAATTCGGTACAGATGGGTGCGGTCCTAACCTGTACAGCTAGTTAACTTAATAAGCAGACTTTAGGACTGGTTAAAATTAACTTAGGACCGGTTTTATGACTGCTCTTACCGGTCCTAGGACAGAATTTATGTTAACTTAAAAAGCAGACTTGGTCCTAGGACTGTTTAATGATTGTTTGAAAAGTTAACTTCATGACAGGTCCATGACCAGTATCGAAGTTAACTTTAGACGAAGTTAACTTTTCCACAAGCAGTCCTACGCGCAAGTTAACTTATGACCAGGTCTGCTAAAAAGTCAAACCAGACCTGTTCTTATACAAGTTAACGTTGGTAAAGTTAACATGATCCTAAGTTAACTTTGGTCTGGGCTGCTCCTCTTAGATAAAGTTAACTTGACCCAAAGTTAACTTGACTCAAAGTTAACTTTGGGTCTGGTCTGGTCTGCTCCTCCGAGATAAAGTTAACACGGTCAAAAGTTAACTTGTTAGCAGGACTGCTTTGGTTGATGAATGTCATATGAGTATCCACTACCGATAAATGAAAAGCATACGATCTTTGCCTTTTTAATGTGAAAACAATTATCAACTATGCCACCAGTAAAACCACCTAGACTTTCATTGTATGTAAGAGAACGAATAGTCAGTTTGCAGAGAGGGAGACAATCTCTACGGAAAATTAGACAAACTTTGATTGACAGTGAAAACATCCAGGTGTCGGTTAATGCTATTTGTGCATTTTTAAAACGATATCGACAGAGTGGTTCGTTAAAAGACATCCCAAAGATCGCAAGTAAGCCACCGATTCTGAAAAGAAATCATTTAATTTTTATTGACCAAACAATTCGTCAAGATAGGGAAATTTCTGCCCAGGAAGTAGCTGTTAGTTTACGACGACGTTTCCAACTTGGAGTCAGTTCAACCACCATTAAAAGGGCAAGACGGCGTCTAGGATGGAAGCATTCTCCAACTCAGTACTGCCAGATGATACGAGACGACAACAAGCCAAAACGACTGAACTTTGCATTGAGATGCATCGCTACAAATGAAAACTTTGACAATGCAATCTTCACAGATGAAACGACAGTAAAAATTCAGACTTCCACAAAATACAGTTTTCGCAAAGACGATGAACGAGTTCCAGCAAAGGGCAAACCAAAGCATCCATATCAGGTATGAATTATTTAAACACTCACTATTTCATGCGAAAAAATTATCGGAGTGTCATCCGATCATTATCAAAACCACAACGGGCATGTAGCTTTCGTTTCTTTCCCTCTTCCCTGAATAACCGAACATTAATATTCCGGTTGCTTTTTTTAAAAACATCTGGAAGAATGAGGCATAAAATAATCTCCTACTTACAACATGTACAAAGGAACCAACATCATGTTAGACGGTTTGAAAGGCTAGGTTCTCGGTGCTAGGTAGACTTTATTTATTCTCTTCTCCTCTATTCTTTAGTTACATTATTAACAAGATTAATATAGGAAGGACATAATTTCTCATACCTGAACTAATTTAAGGGTGATTTTATTTTTGTTATAAAAAATATATACGTAACAATGTCCCATACTAAATGTACATGTACATTATTTGAGTAAAAGTGAAACCTAGTCCAAATAATTATGACGTCTGGCAAAGCTATTTTATTTATTTTTGGGGATGCCTTCCTACAACGTTTTTTTTTCTGGAACGTCACAGGAAGGCGTTCCAGATTTTTTTTAAATAGCCTTGTCAGACGTCATAATTATTTGGACTAAATGAAACCCTATTTAACTAGTTTACTGGGATGCCTTTGACTATGACTTCTTGATTCAGTGACTCTTGACCATATCACAAAATACAGAAATGAAATTAAGTTCTTCAATTTTCATTCACTCAGACATATAAAATTAAGAGATATGAGTGGTATGAATAATTTTAATACAACTACACATCAGAATCTGAATTATATGAATTTTAACCTACCATCAGACCATGCATGCCATGACTAAAGCTAGTTCACCTGTTCTGCATTCCAACAAATAGCAAAACCTAATACTTCTTAAAAAAAAGGCCAGATGAAAATTGAACAATTAAAGTTAAACCCCCAAAAAAGTTTGTTTTTGCAGTAGTACATTAAAACATGTTAGTCATGCTTAGGAAGTCAAATGAAAGTGTGACATAAACATGATACACTGATACAGATATATACATATTTTGGAAATAAACACGCTGAGTTTTCACATAACATACATAGTAAATACACTCTGTACTGTACAGATTTTTTCACAGGACTTTAACATGTTTAACTTAAGATAGGTGTTAAGTCTGGGCACAGAGTGACAGACGTGACAGATAACTATTGAATACAATTCTTTTTATGGTTAGAGTTGACTGTCAAACATGCATGCATGTTAAAATAGATATTAAAATCATTTTAGTTATAAACATATTCATTTTCTTATTTTCAGGTTCATGTTTGGGGAGGAATTTCTCGTAGAGGTGCCACTGGACTATTTATATTTACTGGGATAATGGATAGTATATTTTATCAGCAGATTCTTCAACAGACTTTCATGCCGTTTAACAAACAACTTTTCCAGACAACCACCGTCTTGTCCAAGATAATGATCCAAAGCATGTTTCAAGGTCCACAAAGGCGTTCATGACCACAAACAACATAAACCATTGGCCAACACCACCTGAATCCCCTGATATAAATCCAATTGAAATGGTAATTATTTATAATTTATTTATTTTTTAAGTGCAAAAAAGTGTACCTGTCAAGTCTAAAAATAAAATCGAGAATAGAAATGGGGAGTGTGTTAAAGAGACAACAACCCGACCATATAACAGACAACAACCCGACCATATAACAGGTCTACAAATAACAGACAGCAGTAGAAGGTCACCAATAGGTCATCAATTCAGCTGGCCCCTAAATAAATATACATACTAGTTCAGTGATAATGAACACCATGCTAAACTCCATTATACACAAGAAACTAAAGTTAAAAATAATACAAGACAATGTGGCAGGGTTAAACATTTTTATGAGATGTTTACCTGTCAAATCTGTATATTTAAAAATAACTGTTCTTTTGTCGTTTATATTATGTATATTATATTGTATATGGTGCAAGAGCCAGCAAAGTGAGCCCTATATGGACGAAAAAATGCCTACCCATGTGAAAACTACAATAAAGTAGTCTGCATCAATTATTTCTTAAATAATTCATACACATCACAAGACATGCAAGATACCAGTACATATTTCAATTCATTAACACAATCCTAGGTTTACCATGTTTACAGATTTATTAAATATATGTATATATTTATCTAATTATAGGTTTGGGCTGAATTGAAACACCATATAAGGAGAAGGAAGAAACCTAAAAATAAGCAAGAACTTCTTGATGGTATTACAGAGTTTTGGCAGACAATGACTCCTGAAAAATGTGTGCGTTACATTGACCATCTGTACAAAGCTATACCAGCTGTGGTTACAGCTGGAGGAGCAGCATCTGGACATTAAGAACTTGTTTGATAATTTGTTCATGAGATGTCAACTACAATTGTATATGTTTTGTTGGGATTCAATAGATAGCATTTCAGTATATTTTATTGAATGCAATATTAAGAATAATGTTGTAGGAAATAGAATTGTAAGTAGGGTAGAGTACATTTGCTGTTATTCATTCTCTTTACTCAAGGCACAAGTTTTGTCAATTTGAGTTCAGGGTTAAACATTATTTTTTAGCAGACTCGTCGGAGCAAAAATAATCAGTTTAGAAGATATACATACCAAATGTATTATATACTGGTTTGAAACATCTTTATTAAATGTAGTGTTCCAAAAAAAATTTATATGTTGATGAAATGCAGTTTAAACTTATTTCTATCATCTCTTCACACTGGTTAAAAATGCTTTGTCAGAACTATAAACAATTTTTGGCTCAGATTTTTTTTTACAGTAAGGGGAGGTAAGGCATTGTAGCCTTAAATGTAAATTGGGCTGAACATTTTCTTTAATGCAGTTACTTTTCAATTATATATTGGCGAATACAATGTTCCATCATGTTCATATCTTTTTATTTCTTGTGTGATGTTTTTGTTCAGTATTGTTGGTGTTTTTTGTTATTTCATATTATGCATTTTTAATTTCTGTTCCTTAATTATAAATATAATTGCTTAAGATAAATTTTACTTATCTGAAAGGATAACATTTTGTCTTTGTAAAACATTATATTCCTTATTATTTGTGTGGAAATTTGCTATATATCTAAATTTTGGCCTAGTCGTCTATAAATTATATGATCTAAAGTTGGGTACCTTCATTTTTAAGTAGATATCAATAATGTCATTATGTACTATTCAATTAACATAATTAAATGTATATTTCTTATTTCTGCTTTGTTGATAATCAGAAAGTTTAAGGTTGAGATTGATAGTTAAACAGAGAAATCATGATATTATTTCTTGATAAGCTGTTTATGATAAAGTTCATGACTTTGTTTCAACCAATGTGTGACTATACTCTTTGAAGTCCTGTTTTTTTTAGTTATACTTTTAAAATATGATAACCGGATGCATCATACTTTGCTTATAGATGGTTTATGTTACAAAGTTTTAGTCTGTCATATATGTTCATGACCTCATTTCAAGGTTCAGTGACCACTTGAAAAATGTGAAGTTTATTTTTATCTTGATAAATAAGATAACTTTATTTAGTAGGTGTGTACTTTGCAAGGTCCTCATTTCACAGGTAATTGCTTAGTGTTAATTTTTGGTGATTTGTTCTTTTGTCTCAAGCAATAGTTCATATATATGCTGTCTGGTAAGATTGTGAGGTTTATATGTCTATTTTGAAGGCATCATCTGACCTTGACCTCATTTTCATGGTTCATTGGTCACTGATACTATAAGAAAATATGTGGTATGATTACGAATGAGACAACTCTCCACAAGAAGTCCAAATGACACAGAACAGTCTCCAACAATGAGCAAAGCCCATACCGCATAGTCAGCTGTATAAGGCCAAGAAACGTCAATATAAAACAATTCAAACAAGAATACTATTTTTTATGAACACAAAATGCATAGAAAAACAAATATGAATCACAGAAAAAAACTCAACAACCACTGAAGTACAGGCTCCCGACTTGGGACAGGCAAATTTATACAGTGGCTGGATTAAACATGCAAGTGGGATTCTAACCCTCCCCTAACCTGGGACAGTGGTATAAAAGTAGAGCATAAGAATTAACTTTCAAAATCATTTGAAAAAAGCTTTACTAATCAGATGGACAAAAATACAACGGTACATGGCCAGGTACTTGTACATCCAAACAACAAGACAATAGGTACACATCTGAGAAAACTTGCAGTTAACCTGACAGATAGTTTAAAGCCACAAACAACTAATAAAAAAAATCATGCACCGATGCTAAGTTTGTTTCTTATATACTATAAGCATCTTTATTAAATGCGTGCATATTGGCTGTAAGCTGTGCATGTCTGTCTATCATGATTTATCTGACCGTGACCTCATTTTCATGGTTCTTGGTCAATGTTCAGTTTTCTTGGTTCAGTCTATTTATTAGAAACAATAATAAGTAGTAACTATATTTGGTGTATTAAATGATTGTAAGGTGTACATGTATTTCTTGTATAGTTCATCTGACCTGGGTCTCCATTGTCTTAGATCATGTTGAGTTTACGCAATACTTGTAGTAGAGATTTATATTTAGGACTATCAACCTAAATTTAATGATAAGTAAAGAAGACGACAGTTTTCAGTGTGTGCACTCTGGTTAACTTATCATAGACAAGTGTATACAGTATGAGAGATGCAAGAGATACAAAAAGGACACAAATTTGAAAATAAACTGAAAAATGCCATGGATCAATGACAAAAAGACAAACCAAGGTACAAAAAAACACATAGAAAACTACAAACTGAGTAATAGAACCCCATTAAAACTGAGGCTGGTATCGTTTTTGTCATTGTTTGCTCTTTTATTTAAGCATTAATTATCATTGGGTTATTTTTTTGATCTGTTTTTAATTGTGTTGTGCCATGGCCTTTTATATCTGATTATAATACAAAAAAAAACTCATTGTTGAAGGTTATGTTTCAGCTATGTCCCTCTGTATCAAATAATAGTTGTCTGATTGGCAATAGTACCACAAGATAATTTTTTTTCAATGACCTGTACAAAAAAGTATGTTATAGTTCCATACAACTTTGGTATATTTATTAAATGGATTGAGTCTGGATATATATATATATAAATTAGACCGTTGGTTTTCCCGTTTGAATGGTTTTACACTAGTAATTTTGGGGCCATTTATAGCTTGTTGTTCGGTGTGAGCCAAGGCTCCGTGTTGAAGGCCGTACTTTAACCTATAATGGTTTAATTTTTAAATTGTTATTTGGATGGAGAGTTGTCTCATTGGCACTCACACCACATCTTCCTATATCTATATGTGTGTGTTCAGTATAAAAAAAATTAAAAAATTGTGAGAACTAATGTTTTATTTATAAAATTTTGCTCATGTTCAGAGAAGATGAGAATATATATAAATTAAACTATGAACATCAACAAACAGTCAGATAACATGAGAATATTCAAATAAAACTATGAAAATCAACATACATATATATATATTAATATTACTACATTGTATACAGCACATAAATCAATTCACTGCAATTCCTCTTGAAACACATATTCACACATACATGACATATGTAAAAACAAAAAAACAAAAAAAACTGTCTCAAATCATTTTAAATATTAAATTCAATGTCTATCCATTTCCGTTGCAAGATGGTTACAAAAAAAATTTAATACAACAAATATATTTAAATATACTGATCACACAATTCAGTTTTTTACTTTTATACACACCACTTGCAAAGCGCATTCACACGTTAAAATTTAAATAGTATTTGCAACAACAAAAACATATTATAATTGTTAAATAACTGTCTAAATGTAGCAAACCATCTTAAAGTTTCTTACTAATATCAAAAACTCTTAAATGTTAATCTAGTTTAACTGCAAGGAGGTCCACAAAAAATCAAAACAAGCTTTTGGAGACAATTTGAATTATAAGTGCTTTAAACATAGAGTTTTAGATGTTGAGATCAGTGAGGTCAAAGGATTTCCTCAAATGCTGGTGAAAGTTCCAATTTGCTTTGTCGATTGCTCTCACAACAACTGACCAGTTCTTCTCAGCAAGTGATGGTAGTGATGGGTAATGAGTCTGACAGGCTAAGCGAATAGCATTTATCTTCTCACTTGATATCTGTCCCTTTATAGAAGCTTTCCCTTGAAATACTTTCCCTTTTACATTTTTGTTCAATACATCTTCTACAGAGCAAATATTCCTGAAGAGGTTGACAGCAAATCGTCTACTAGAATCACCTGCTGATATTTTGGCGTCTTGCAGATGGTTGTCGGGGATCTGGTTGTATGGTGATATAGTAGGTGCTGGTTGAAACAAGTGCAAATTGGTTTTCACAGAAGAAGGTTTGTTTTGTAAAATTGTTGTCAAACTCAGAGATAAAAACTGTGGGTCAATCACTGGTGTTCTAATGTGCAGAGAAATTGGAGTGATAGGTTCTTTATCTGGAATGTTGCTCTGGCAGTTCAGTTCAGCTAAGATGTCTCTGGCTGATGAGGTTGACAAAATATTGCTACTTGTAGCTGATGGCAATGATGGATTTGGATTTCTTACTTTAGTGATAGTTGATGGCAGAGTTGAACTTGATATTTCTGTTGTATATCTGGGTAATGGCTCTGGAATGCAGCTCTCAATTGAAGATTGTAATGAAGTAATAACTGGATCTGTCTCTGTTGATGTTGGAGCAGCACTGAATGATTGAGGATGGATGGAATCTGTGTTACTTGTCATAACATCAACGACTGAAATTTGTACCGGATTTAGAGACTGCATTGATATCAAAACTTTTAGAACTTCGTTCATTGTCTTCTCAATTCTGTCAAGGCAACTACAGTGGTGTTCCATTTGGCAGGATGGGGTTGTATTGATGTTGTCCTTCATAATGCTCTGTAGAAGACGTGCTGATTCTGGGCTTGCAATAATATGCTGAACATTGCTGTTAGATAGAATATCAGTTGGATCATCTGTGAAACTGGTTCCTTGTCTTGCTGATGAATGGGATGATTGAGTAGTGTTCTCTAATTCTAACATTGGTACAAGTGGTTCTGCTACAAATATCTGCTGAGTAGAGAATGTTGGTGACTGTATAGATCCTGGAGGATGGAATGTAGTTGACTGGGTGAGAAATGTAGACTTTATGTCAGATATTGGGTTGATCAGTGATTTTGGAATATCAGGCTGAATAAATGGCTTGCTATACATTGCTGAATGAGTAGAATCATAATAACAAGGTGTTGCTGACTGAAAAGATGACTGAGATACTGCTTGAACTGATGCATGTGGTGATGGTTGAGTTGAAGTTGGTTGAGTTGAAGGTACTGACAGAGGTGGTGACAATACTGCTTGAACTGATGCATGGGGTGATGGTTGAGTTGAAGTTGGTTGAGTTGAAGGTACTGACAGAGGTGGTGACAATACTGCTTGAACTGATTCATGGGGTGATGGTTGAGTTGAAGTTGGTTGAGTTGAAGGTACTGACAGAGGTGGTGACAATACTGCTTGAACTGATGCATGTGGTGATGGTTGAGTTGAAGTTGGTTGAGTTGAAGGTACTGACAGAGGTGGTGACAATACTGCTTGAACTGATGCATGGGGTGATGGTTGAGTTGAAGTTGGTTGAGTTGAAGGTACTGACAGAGGTGGTGACAATACTGCTTGAACTGATGCATGGGGTGATGGTTGAGTTGAAGTTGGTTGAGTTGAAGGTACTGACAGAGGTGGTGACAATACTGCTTGAACTGATGCATGTGGTGATGGTTGAGTTGAAGTTGGTTGAGTTGAAGGTACTGACAGAGGTGGTGACAATACTGCTTGAACTGATGCATGGGGTGATGGTTGAGTTGAAGTTGGTTGAGTTGAAGGTACTGACAGAGGTGGTGACAATGACAATATATCACGATTAGCTTCTGTGGATAACACTGACTCAGGAGATATGGCAGACTGAAAATGAGTTTTCAACAGAATGGCTGGCTGAATATCAGACGGCGTTGATGACTGGTAATGACTAGTTGAATGAGTAAACACTGGAATTGAAGATGGTGTTGGTTGAATATGAGATGATAAGGTTTGTTCAGGTGGTGAGTTCTCAAGAGACATTTCTTCTGAACTTGACGTAAAGCTCATAACTTGCTTCATCACCTCTTCTGATGCAAGGTACTTGGCTGATTTTACACTGCTGGTACTACTGACGGACTTAGGTGGAGCAGTGGTTGCAAGGATGTTAGTCTTTTTCTTTTCAGTCTTCTCCTACAAGAAAATAAAAAGAACATAAAGTCATGTTTCTACAACCAAAAGTTCTGAATTCTCAAGTCAAACTCAAACTAAACAACAAATGTATGTTAAACAGTTCACTTCATTAGGCCACACCAATTTAATTTCTTGTTCTACAGATTTTTGGACTCCAAAATTTGGGGCGAGCGAGCAATTTGAAAATTTAAATAAAAAAATATGTAGATTGCAAATTTTGAGGCGAAGCTTGAAAAGTGAAGGTGTGCGATTGTATTTTTTTTTTTTTTTTATTTAACAACATCAACAAACAATAACTGCTGAATGACAGGCCCCTGAATCAATCAGGACAGGTGAATAAACATGCAGCGGCTGTGGATAGTTTTGTTTCGCCAGCATACAATATAATTGCAGTTGAACATGTTGAAGGCAAATCCTTCAGAAGTTCTTTGTACTTTATTCTAACACAGAACATTTTTTAGATAGGGAATATAAGGAAGGGGGAAAGAAACCAATTTGTGTTTGTAACAGGTATTTCCGCTGTTATAAATTTATATCGGAGCACTCCCACTTTGGATACATAGGTTTCATGCTCAAACAAATATTCTCACAGATATTTACACAGTGTGGTGGGGTGCTTGTATGTTTAAAACCATTAGATTGTGATTTTAAAACAAATGTCGATATCTTTTTATAATATTTACAAAAACAACAGTGCGTGAAATGGACATGATTACATTTCTGGATGTGGGAAGCGGGAATATAATTTTTTTTTTTTTAAATAATCTGTTTTGAAAACTAGAGGCTCCAAAGAGCCTGTGTTGTTCACCTTGGTCTATGTGAATATTAAACAAAGGACACCTGTAGATGGATTTATGACAAAATTGTGTTTTGGTGATGGGGATGTGTTTGTAGATCTATCTTACTTTTCTAAACATTCTTGCTGCTAACAGTTATCTCTATCTATAATGAACTTAGCCCAATAGCTTTAGTGGACAATGTTAGTGAAAATTTATAAATTTTATGAAAATTGTTAAAAATTGATTATTAAGGGCGATAACTCCTTAGATCAACTAGATACCCTAATGATGATTGTGGTCAAGTTTGGTTTAATTTGGACCGGTAGTTTCAGGGGAGAAGATTTTTCTAAAAGATAACTAAGATCTACGAAAAATGGTTAAAAATTTACTATAAAGGGCAATAACTCCTAAAGGGGTCAATTGACCATTTTGGTCATGTTGACTTATTTGTAGATCTAACTTTGCTGAACCTTATCGCTGTTTACAGTTTATCTCTATCTATAATAATATTCAAGATAATAACCAAAAACAGCAAAATTTCCTTAAAATGACCATTTCAGGGGCAGCAACCTAACAATGGTTTGTCCGATTCATCTGAAAATTTAAGGGCAGATACATCTGGATTTAAAAAACAATTTAACCCCATGTCAGATTTGCTCTAAATGCTTTGGTTTTTCAGTTATGAGCCAAAAAATGCATTTTACCCCTATGTTCTAATTTTAGCCGTGGCGGCCATCCTGGTTGGTTTGCTGGGTCAGTGGACACAATTTATAAACAAGATACCCCAATGATGATTGTGGCCAAGTAGTCTCAGAGGAGAAGATTTTTATAAAAGTTTACAGGACGGACGACGGACACCAAGTGATGAGAAAAGCTCACTTGGCCTTTTAGGCCAGGTGAGCTAAAAATAGATGCGGGAGGGTCCATCAAACAAGGAAACAAATTGGTGTGGCCTTATGAAAATTTATTGTAAAATTCTATCTCATAGAATTTTTTTATGCACTCTTATGTGTTTTTTCATGAACAAACTCACCAAATTTGAAATTTTCAAAGACTCATAGCTTAAACAATAGCACGGTGTCAGACCCAAAATGTTTATTATATTTTTGAAAAAATGTATAGTAAAATCTTCATTTTGGCAAATTATAAGAAAATTCTGTCTCAAAGTCATTTACTAATGATCTGCCTTTAATAACTTATCTTGATGATCATTTTCAATTTAATTGATCTTGTTGATTCCATTCATTCAATATGGCTAATAAGCAATAGTTTGTATAACATTTGTAATCTAGAGCATTTAATTGCTGAATATGAGGTTCATGTTTTCATTATTGTTGAAGGCCATATAGTGACCTTTTGGTATTGCACAAGGTCATGTTTTTCTCTGGCTGTTTATGACATCTTTACACTAAATACATTGTATGTTGGATTTGTACGGATTGATAGCTGACTATGTGGTATGGGCTTTGCTCATTGTTGAAGCCATTTGGTTACCTCTAGTTGTTAATGTTTGTGTCATTTTGGTCTTTTGTGGATAGTTGTCTCATTGGAAATCATACCACATCTTTTTTTTTATATAATATGTATATATGTTACATAGCATTTCAATAGTAAAACTTAAGTTAGAGACAAAGAAACATAACTTTGATATTTGTCATGTATCATGTGATAGGACTTAAGTCTGTGTACCATTTTTGTATTTTGTCTATATTGTTTTGTTCATAATTCATGCTATTTTTTATCATCTTAATTGTATAATGTTTGTAATTTCGAGCATTTAATTTCTGAATATGAGGGTTTATGTTTTCCTTATTGTTGAAGGCCATATAGTGACCTTTAAGTTATAAACTTCTATGTCATTTGGTCTCTGGTGGGGAGTTTTCTCATTTGCAATCATATCACATCTTATTGTTTCATAATTAAACCATAAAATTTCTTTTGAGTTGGAATGAACATGGTTTGCAGTTTCTTTATAAATCTTTTGCTACTTTTAAAATGTGAGTGCCCATGATCATATATTCCTTTGTACACACTGTTTTCTTTTTCTTTGCTGGTGGAGGATTTGGCTTATCGTCATCTCTTCCAAAATACTTGTCAATTGCAGACTTTAACTCAGCTTTATTATCTGAATTATAAAATAAATAAGTAGTCATGTTATTAAGACATTTAATGATACACAATTATACAAAATTTTCCCCTGGTATCAACCACCCATCATTGTAGAAATAAAACCAGTACTTGTACCAAAGATACATATTTACTCTCAATATATTAATTTTGCAATAAAAGGTCGCAATAAATACAAAAAGACATTGTAAAGCAGTTAGTTGTATAACAATGCTGATGCTCTCTTTTGAATATGAAATAAACATTATTCATACATATGAAGTGGGTGCTTATTTTCGTCATATCTCTCCATGTTTTCTATAGTTTATGTCCAGGTCTATTTGAAGTAACTGATATTTCTATATGACGATAACTTCAAATGCAAAACATTCCTAAGTTTGAAAACATGTTTGTTTGAAAATAATCATCTGTAAAGTTAGATTAAAGGGTGTTTGAAATTTCCTGATGTTTTGTCAATGGGGGACACATATTCGCTGTTTTAACACATCACATTCCCATGGTCCAATATTTGATTTGATAATAAGTACAGTTTAGCCTAAGGGATTTTGACTGTTTACAAGTTTTCGAAAAGGAGGGAGTGGACTAAATTAATACCCCCGGGGACTTCACCTATATTTCATTTAATTTGTTTTGTTGTCCCTACAAGAATATATATAGTTTAGGGGTGGGATTCTTAGTGTTAGCAAGTATTCAAGCTATATCTTGTTTGATTTGTTCTATTGTCCCATACAACATGTACACAAAATTAAAGAATATATATATGTGGTTTAGAGGTAGGGATCTCAACCATTTACAAGTTTTCAAACATACAGGGATTGGGGTGACCCCTATGGACTCTCCCTATATTTCATTTGATGTGTTTTATTGTCCCACTCAAGAGTATATATGGTTTAGGGATGGAGATATTTACTGTTTCCATTTTTCAAGTAATAGGGGTGACCCCCCAGGACATCCTTTTTATTTCATTTGGTTTGTTTTATTGTTCCAAACAAAGAATATATATATGGTTTAGGGGTTGGGATCTTCAAAGTTAACAAGATAAAAGCACATTCTCAAATTGAAAGGAGAGTGGGACTGACCCCCAGGGACTCATCCCATAATTGATTTAATTTGTCGCATTGTTCTGTGATAATTTCTGAAGAGTGCGCCTGTCTATTAATGAAAAGATATAAATGCTTACCTGGAAATTTGATGATGAGGGCATCTCTGACTTTTCCACACAATATCACTTTAGCTTTTGGACTACTATTGTTGTTGTTGATGTAATAAGCAGCATTGCCAAGTAATCGGAAAACTGGTGATATAGCAGAACTATCATTATCTGTCAAATGGAGTGCCACAAATCCTGGGACTTTTTCTGAAAATGAATAAGAAATAGATGACATTTTTTGTAAAAATATGACATTTCGAAAACATTAACAAATAGTCTCACATACCTTTGACTACAACACAATTCAAATAAACATGATAAACAAGAAAAAACTGCAGTAAATCAAATACCACTTTTATAATCAACAAAGCTTACATGATTAGATACCCTAAATTAATGATGATTATTGCCAAGTAGTTTCTGAGAAGAAGATTTGTGTGACAGATTACAAAAATTAACGAAAAATTTAATATAAAGAACAATAACTATTTAAGGAGGGGCTATAACACCCTTTTTTAGTTGAATGGTCATTCCCTGATCCCCTAATCAAGCTAATCAAGACTCAAAGCATCATCATTGCCAAACACAAAAATCATTTGAAAATATCTTTCCTAATTAAGTTGACTGGAGTTATACAGAAGTATTTGCCACTGATCAATCAATGATTCATTCATAAATGATGCATAACCACAACACACTAAACATCTCAATCTTCTTCTTTGTTTCTAGCATGTTAGAATAATCTTAAGAAAAAATGTTTTTTATTGGCTTATTAACTGATCATGAGAAACACATAATTTGATTGGCTGAGCACCTTGGAAACAAAATAAGGAACATGATTTTCACTAACCCATGCATGTTTTAGAGTTTTAAGCGATACCCTTAATATTGGTATTTTTTGATAAATGCAAGGACGTATTTGTAAGAATAAAGACAATAAACACAAGGCGAATATACTACACAGACGCGAGAACTCAGGACAAACAGACCCAGGGCGAACATGTAAACAGGCAAATTGTCTCGATACCAAATTCATGCATGCGTAATACAAATATCTACAGTAAAATCTTCCAGTTACAAGTAAACAAATAATGTTCATGAGATTGTTTTCAATCCTAATTTACAAATAAAATTATTCAGATGCTTAATCATGTGTGAAAATCCTTGTCCGGAATCAGAAGTTGTTATGAAATTGTAATACACAGAAACAAATGTGGCATAGGGAGGTTCAATGATTTTAAAGTCGGCACCATATATAAAAAAAGAAGATGTGGTACGATTGCCAATGAGACAACTATCCACAAAAGACCAAAATGACACAGACATTAACAACTATAGGTCACCTTATGGCCTTCAACAATGAGCAAAGCCCTAACCACAAAGTCAGCTATAAAAGGCCCCAATAAGACAATCTAAAACAATTCAAATATGCCTTCAAAAGAAATATTTGCCTTTTTGCTGTGTAATTCCTTAAATGTATCAACTGGGTATAACCCCTTGACACAATATATTAAAATGGATGGTCACATTCATGAAAGGGAAGGGAATTGTAGTTACGACGTAAGGAACATATCCGATATAATTTGTGAAACGGTTATTCCATAACGGTCACCCAACTCGTGATGGTGTCCGTAAAATTTACGAAGGGATGATTTCAACTTTACCATTTGGAACTCTTGGTTTAATAGCTTCCTTGTCAGCAGCAACCCTCTATCAAGAAAATCATGATAGGAAATGCAAGCACGGGAATATCGTATCAATTGGGAGATATATACCCCGTGTGCAGGTGCTGCTGGAATGTTGCTACTTAGAAATGGAAAGTTCACAATTGGAAAGCTGAAATCATCTCATTTATCGTAAAGTTTTGTTTTCAACCGAAAACGGTTTAAACTCATTAAACGCATAAGATATATAGAACAAAACATGAAAGCAGCAGCGGTATGGGAATTCACTCTACAAATATTTCTTTGAACATTTATTTTTTCTGTAACTAAGTAAACCAACCTTCGTTTTTAAAATAGAATCATATTATAGAATTTTTTTTTTACTAGGAACGTTTTCCCTATTGTCTCTTTCCCATTGCCCAGCAATCTCTTGCTCTCTACTCCTTCCAATGACTTATAGATCTTTCAGTTAAAACGTTCCGCTGAAGATACGTGCTATGTCGACTTCATTAACAGGGTTGTGCTTCTTTAACAAAAACTGTTTCAAAAAACTTAATATGAAATATGAATGAAATCGACCCAAAAAAAGATTTATATCATCCAAAATATTTTGTTGACCGGTAAGCTGTGTATGCTGTTCAACACATTTGTAAATAGTTTTTTTTCGAAATGTTGAATCTTAAAATAAAATTTCACCGATTATGACGTTTTCATTGAATGTGGATTTCATCGCGGATTATGCATTAATAGCATGAGACGCCTACCCTGACGACGAAACTAACGCAACATTTTGTCAACTGCGTCTATTCTGTATAAATTAAACACATGTTTGGTGATAGTGTCAGAAGAGGTTCTGAAATTCATAACAAGAAGAAAACTGTGTGTATACACAGTTATCACAATTTTCATATAAATCGTTAAATGTATATTTATTTTATAGATGACTTGAGGAGTGGAAATGATTTAAAGCACAAATACCTATACAAACACTTAGTGGATATAGTTGGAACTGAAATAGACATACGTAAAAGACAACAATTGTTTGTCATGAAAGATCTGATAGCTAATGCTTTTTATTCGAAATTTAAAACAATATCGAGTGGAAGTTTAGCAGAAGGGATTTATTTACCAGGTAGTGACATTGATATAATGTACATTCTCAATGGAGTAGACGTTATACAGGAGGTTAGAAGTATTAAACACCAATTACAACGTACGAATCTTGTTATGGAGACTGATAATAATCATCCCGGATTTGCTAGACTCCGATTGATAGCAGGAGGGGATGGAAAACATGACTTTTTAACATACAAATATTTTCAAAGTACTAGAAAAGGATTATATGTATCACCGAACAAATTTTTAAGTAATTTAAACAGTATAAATATGGTTAATAAAAATCAGCTATCACCACACGGTCCCTGTTTATCAGATCCAGGTCAGACCATTGATATTGCATTCTGCCTTAGAAGTAAATGTCTTCCTTACAATGCAATACAATGGGCATCGCGACATCGATATCAATGGCCACCTAATTCTACAATTGGCAAGATTAAGCAGTACGGATGTTTGTTAGTACCTATTGGACCACGGGATATGTCAGATTCTAACATGTTATGGAGATTATCTTTCTCGGAGGCAGAAAAACAACTTGTACATTCGTTTAATTTTACTCAACTGCTTTGCTACGGTCTCTTAAAATTAACATTGAAGCATATCGTTAACACAAACAAACATGCAGAAGGTTTATTGTGTTCTTACTTTTTGAAGACGGCTTTATTCTGGGTCTCAGAAGAAATAGATATTGATACATTTCAACTGTCTAATTTATATTGTTGTTTTTCAAAATGCCTCGATAAATTAATATTATGGGTAAAGAAGTGTTATTGTCCGAACTATTTTATACCTGAACACAACATGTTCTTAGGAAAGGTCAATCCAAATAATAATACAATACTGCTAAATGTTTTGGATGGCATTAAATGCAATGGAATCGAGGGATTAACAAACAAATTATTTCCGAACGACAATGTAATTTATCGTTTACGGAGAACAAATACGGACTATTCGTTCATTAAGCTAGACTTTCTCTTTTACAGAATAGCTTTTGTTAATAATATGCCAGACATATCAACTTGTTTGAAGAAACTAAAGTTTACTGAATCTTTAATAAGGTCAAACTATTGTATATTTATTATTGATGTATGTAAACATCATCATGCTGAACTAAGTCAACATGCAGCCCAATTACTACCACTACCAACAACAAATACTGAAACTTACAACATACACAAATGTTATCACAGACATTTACAGGACGGTATCAAGACAGATGCTGTATCGGGTTGGTTGTTATACGCGTCGTTTTATTATGTTACAGGACAGTTCCATGCAACATTGAGATTAACAAATTATGTTCTGTCCAGATGTTCACCTAGTTTGTTGATAAAAGGATGTTCAAACTACAGTGACGAAGATTCGAATAATTACAGACGTCATGTACATCATTCAATGACACTCAGCGAAAAGATACGAACATTCACTGTAAATTATACTAGATATTTACGGAATTCATCAGTCATACCAACGGAACTTCAGCTTGAGGTGGAAGAACACAGCATGGATATACCGTTTACTGTTATGTCTCACTGTCTTATATTTCTGTGCTATCATCATCTTGGTGATATTTCTAACAGACAACAAGCGTTACATGATTTATACTTATCTGTGGACAATACACATTTTGTTGCACGGGATGCCATATCTAAATCGTTAACAATCCTAGGAGTATGCTTTGAGATATCCGGTGATAAGGATACAGCCTATCATTGTTATGATGATGCTTTGCAATGTGATGCTTATGTATGTCGTTCAGCAGAAACAAGGAAATCAAAACTTTTAGAGATGTAATTAAATCTTTTTATACTGCAATCAGATATTTTACTATACATATAAAGCTATACGTATAAACGTAAGCTTGATACGTCAGTGATCCCAACTAACCTATAAGCCCCGCCTCCTTATTGTATTTCACCAACAACGTCACGTCACGACCATGACAACGTAAAGTAACAATGGTCAAACTTTTATGAATTTAAAATGTTATGTCTTCAAATTGGTTATTTATATACCATGTTTATCAAATGTTATTAATTAAGTTCATTTTCTTTTTCTAATTCCTTAATATGCCAATGTCTTACCACCTGGACTACACTCATGTGGAAATACCACAAAATGGTACCCCAAGGGGAAATTCTAAACCATTTTTTTAACAAATTTTGTTACATATTTTTTTCATTTAATTTTTTTTTTTCGATTTCAGTATAAAGACAGTATACGTATAGTGTCTTGAAATATGAAATTTATTTGTATTCGGCACGAAATGGGAAAATGCTCGGTAGAACCTCGCATTTTCCCGTTTCTCAGCCTCATACAAATAAATCTCATATTTCAAGACATGATACGTATACTGTCTTTATACTGAAATCGAAAAAAAAATTATTTTAAGCATGTTATTTGATATAAATCAATTACTATATATGTAAGCGTATTACATATTATAGTTCTGCTATATGTATGACACAGAAAGACCAGATAAAAATATTGTACGTCATTCGTAAATTTAAAAAAAAGAATCACTACCTGTAATGCTGAGGGTATTATCATTTTAGTAAAATGTTCAACAAACAATTCGTTTACGTGATTTGTTAATTGAAAATTGAATCTCTAAGATTTTTTCCCATCAATTACATTCAGATTGTATGATTAATTAAGAGGGGGAAAAGGGAGTATTAAATTAGATTGAAGCGATAAATACATTATAGGATTCTTCGGCAATACTGAAAATGTAATGAAATTATAGCCGAACATATAGTATTTGATTCAAATCAATACTGAGAGTAACGTGTTATCTAGCATGCAATAAAAGCATAAACTGCTTTGCTGTAACGTTATGGCATGAAATTTCAACGTCATTTGGCAAATTCCGGAAAATATACCCCAATGGTCATTGTTTTGGTGAGTAAAACATTACAACGTTGGATAAAAAGAAAATACATGTATATGGAATCAGGAAAATAAATTCTTAAAAATTGCAAAACAAAGATTACAACAAAAATATTTTCAAAAATTTGAAAATAGTTTTTGTCTGTATGTCTGCTATTGAAGCACATAATAAAAAGAACATAACATGCCATTTTTCATATCAGACCCCTTATCAGCCCATAGTCAAAATCATCATTCGAGCCTGTCGGCTCTCGGGCAGATAAGGGGTATGATATGAAAACTGCAATATAATCTATATACATATATGTGGGGCTGCATTTAATTTTTTGGAGCTCAAAACTCCATATCTGTTTAAAGGGGAATAATCCTTTCATAAATTGATTGTTTCCCTATTACTTTATCTTCCATGGGCATGCACTTACTGTGCTGTGTTCTATTGTGATTACTATTCTATTACTTTCATTTATCATTTCATTTTTATAACACAATTCATTGTAATCATTGTATGAAATTTAAAACCCACAAGGGTCCATAATGGGATTATTAAAGCATTCTTATTCTTATTCTTATATCCATGCTTTTGACAATACTGGCAATATCTAATGAGATATCAGGCGATAAATACAGTATCTGATCCAATGGCAATATTGGAAGTATAATATGAGCTATAATGCGAAACATACATTAACTTATTCATTGACATACGTTGGAGTATCTGACGAAATACTAGGCGACAAATATACTGAACGACTTTTGAAACGCAACACTCATTTTGTTGGGGTTTTTTACCAAATCTTTTGTGATCCTCTTACAACTACTTTTCATGCTTATCATGCTTCTTTCTCCTTACAAAAAATCAAAATATGACTTACCTGTGGTTATTGAACATACAGAATTTTTGAAGTTGCACGAACTTCTTATAGCAAAATTTCGGTCCAATGAAAGATGTTTTGCTTTGTGAAACAGTTCTTTCAACCCTTTGCCTTACCTACTTTTTTTAAATGTTGCATCTCCATTTTGCCAAGTCTGAGAAATAAAAAAACAACCCCCAAAGAACTGAATTAGCCCTTAAGAATGCTGCAAACATGAAAACATAAATGTGCTGCAACCATACCGTATGACTTCAGAAACTCGTTCTACTGTCCTTCCGACAACGATACAAGTAGACAAGATGTGTTGCTGGCCATCAATGAACAGATCAACGTATAGTGAAACATCAACAGAATTTGATTATGCAACGTCATTTGCCATTCATGTTTACGGCCGCAACGTCAACTGCTAACCAAATTGCCGAGTGCCATTAAGTACAGATTCGTGCCATAAATGTTTCCCATGAACTGTTTTGCCAAAGAATTGACTAAAGGAAAACCTGTAAAGCCCTTAAGTTCCAATCGCATAATTGCCAAAACCAAATAATGGGTTGAACAAATGCAAAATCAGAAGGTGTGAAACAGAAGAAAACAAATGTCAGACATAATTTGTTGACCTTTCTGACAATCATTTTGGCGTTAATTAGTAACAGGCAGTCATCGCTTTTGACGTTGACACATTCATTCAAAAATAATACAAAAATAATCTAGTGTTGCGTTTCTAAAGTAGTTCAGTATATACAGTATCTGATACATTGGGAGTACTGGAACTATCTAACGAGCTTGCATGCGATAAATACAATATCTGATACATTGGGAATACTGGAACTATCTTACGAGCTTGCATGCGATAAATACAGTATCCGATTTGATTGGCAATATCGGAACTATCTAACGAGCTGACATGCGATAAATACAGTTTCTGATAAATTGGCAATACTGGAACTATCTAACGAGCTGTCAAACGATAAATACAGAATCTGATTAATTGGCAAAACTGAAACTATTTAACAAGCTGACATGCGATAAATACAGTATCTGATTAATTGGCAATACTGGAAATTTCTAACAAGATGACATGCGATATATACAGTATCTGATTTATTGGCAATACTGGAAGTATCTAACAAGCTAATATGCGATAAATTCAGTATCTGATTTATTGGCAATACTGGAACTTTCAAAAGAGCTAACATGCGATAAATACAGTATCTGAGTAATTGGCAATACGGGAACTATCTAACCAACTAACATGCGATAAATACAGTTTCTTATTAATTAGCAATACTGGAATTATCTAACGAGCTGACATGCGATAAATATATTATCTGAGTAATTGGCAATATGGGAACTATCTAACGAGCTAACATGTGATAAATACAGTATCTGATTAATTGGCAATAGTGGAACTATCTAACAAGCTGACATGCTATAAATACTGTATCTAATTAATTGGCAATACTTAAACTATCTAACGAGCTGTCATGCGATTAAAACAGTGTCTGATTAATTGGCAATACTGGAACTATCTAACGAGCTGACATGCGATAAATACAGTATCTGATTAATTGGCAATACTGGAACTATCTAACGAAGTAGCATGCGATAAATACAGAATCTGATTAATTTGCTATAGTGGAACTATCTAACGAGCTGACATGCGATAAATACAGTATCTGATTAATTGGCAATACTGGAACTATCTAACGAGGTAACATGCGATAAATACAGAATCTGATTAATTGGCAATACTGGAACAATCTAACTAGCTAATATGCGATAAATACAGTATCTGATTAATTGGCAATACTGGAACTTTCAAAAGAGCTAACATGCGATAAATACAGTATTTGATTAATTGGCAGTACTGAAACTATCTAACAAGCTGACATGCGATAAATACAGTCACTACTTAGTTGGCAATACTTGAACTATCTAACGAGCTAACATGCGATAAATACAGTATTTGACTAATTTTGCAATACTGGAACTAACTAAAAAGCTGACACGCGATAAATAGGGTATCTAATTAGTTGGCAATACTTGAACTATCTAACGAGCTAACATGCGATAAATACAGTATTTGATTAATTTTGCAATACTGGAACTATCTAAAAGGCTGACATGCGATAAATAGAGTATCTAATTAATTGGCAATACTGGAACTATCTAACGAGCGGACATGTGATAAATACAGAATATGATTATTTGGCAATACTGAAACTATCTAACGAGCTGACATGCAATAAATACAGTATCTGATTAATTGGCAATACTGGAACTATCTAACGAGGTAACATGCGATAAATACAGAATCTGATTAATTGGCAATACTGGAACTATCTAACGAGCTAATATGCGATAAATACAGTATCTGATTAATTGGCAATACTGGAACTTTCAAAAGAGCTAACATGCGATAAATACAGTATTTGATTAATTGGCAATACTGGAACTATCTAACAAGCTGACATGCGATAAATACAGTCACTACTTAGTTGGCAATACTTGAACTATCTAACGAGCTAACATGCGATAAATACAGTATTTGGTTAATTTTGCAATACTTGAACTATCTAAAAAGCTGACACGCGATAAAAAGAGTATCTAATTAGTTGGCAATACTTGAACTATCTAACGAGCTAACATGCGATAAATACAGTATTTGATTAATTTTGCAATACTGGAACTATCTAAAAGGCTGACATGCGATAAATAGAGTATCTAATTAATTGGCAATACTGGAACTATCTAACGAGCCGACATGTGATAAATACAGAATATTATTATTTGGCAATACTGAAACTATCTAACGAGCTGACATGCAATAAATACAGTATCTGATTAATTGGCAATACTGTAACTATCTACAGCCCTTGGATGGTGTAAACTTCCCAAAAAACGTGTAAGGTGTAAAAGTGTATGGTGTATGGTGCAATGGTCTAAGGTGCATGGTGCTATAATGTATGGTGTAAGGAGAATGGTGTAATGGTGTTCAAGGAATGGTGTGATTGTGTAACGTGCAATTGGGAAAGGTGTGATTGATTGGTGTATGACATTTCATTGGTTGAAAACATAAACATAAACATTAATAAACAATAATAATAATCTTAATTAATATTCTTTAAGAGTAGCAAATTACTTCCTCGGTAGACTATATATATTATAGATAAGAATACGAAAAATAAAATAATGTGTATTTAAAGTAGTTATTTTATTTTTTTCACATTCTTATTTATATTGAAACGAATGGCTATACGACCTCCAGGAAAAAAAGTCACAGGAAAAAAAGTCTCAAGAAAACAATTCACAATAAATGAAATTATTTGAAAGAAGTATGTTGGAAGGCACATAACAAACATCATTTTTTTCATGAATGAAATAAAACAAATAAAATATCACAATATATAAAATGTTTTATAAGACGTATGTTGGAATGCACATGAGAAAAGTCATTTCGTATATCAGCTGTATATGTATGAAATAAATAATTAAAAAAACTGCAGTTTTGTTATATAAAAATAATACTACTCGTAAAAATGTATATGTAACAGATCAATTATTTTAAGTAAAAGCTTTAAACAAAATTTATAGGTAAAGCGCACATCGATATTAACAGATTTCTTTTTATTTATGGGTTAAGTAAAGAAAATTTTTTTTTTCATCATTTGTTTTAAATAAATACATTAAAAAAAAAATGATAATAGAAAAAGTGTAATAATTTATGTTCTCTTTTTCAAAACAAACTCTTAAACAAACAGGATAAGCCATTTGTTTTTCTTTTCATTCATGGATAGGGCTTCCTACCAATAGAGGAAGTGAAAGGTCTACACAAAAGGGAAAGGTGACACAAAAAACTGCGGCCACTAATTAATCTCAACAATCACTGTCAATAAATGTTGTAATTACATAATTATTGTTAATGTAGTTGCATTGCTTGTTTAACATGTAATTGAAGGATTCTCATGATATTTGTAAAAACACAGCTATAGAAAACAAAAATGGCAATAGCATATGGTCAAGCCATATCATAGACTTTCTTACTTTGACTCAAATTAAAGAAAATGTATGACTTACTTTACTATAAGATAAAAAAATTATTTCAAGTGTTATTAAATCAAGTATGGAAGTCATCAAGAGTATCAAAAGCGGTTCCAAACTTTGCTACCAGGGGTACATTTATACCAAGAATACTACCAGAAAGACAGTACAGTGGTGGAAATGTGTGAAGCGATCCAGGGTCCATTACAACTTCACTGCAGAATGAAAATCCAACTCCTGGCCTGCCTAACAACCATGATCCAAGTGATATCAGTATAAAGTACACTAAGTCCAGTTGCCATTACCGAAAAGGATCAAAATAAGTACCATAATGGGAAAAATCCGATCTAATCGGACGAAAAATAAATCTAAAACACTTCATCAGGAATCAACCCCTTGAATCTCAGAAATCGTTGACGCTACTCCAAATCTGTTGACATACTAGTACTCATGTTTCAGAATTTTATAGCAATTAAAAAAATCTCCATTAAAATAAGTTGAAAATAAACAATCTGTATATGCCAATATGTGCTCATTGTTGAAGACCGTATGGTGACCTGTAGTTATTAATTTATGTGTCATTTGGTCTGTTATGGAGAGTTGTCTCATTGCCAAAGATACCACTTTTTTCTTTTTTTTTTTTATAATTTCCCACATAGACATTTCGCATTTCGCGGGCACTACGTCGACTGAGCTTGCAGTATTCGAAATTGGGTATTTTCTCAAATAATTCTCGTTTTCTGTGGTTCAAAGACAAATTAAACGTAAAAAACACTACATGTAAACGTCATATCACAAATATTTCCGACTTGGTATGGTTTTAGAGGAGTTACGGCTCAACGAAATCGGTCTCTTCCTTTAGTAGCATAGATTATATGATATACCAGATTTAATATCATTGTACATATTCAATGCTACATTATACATCTTACCATTTACAGATTAATATTATTCAATAACATTTTATAAAACAAACCATCTTGCCATATTATGCATCAGTAGATAATTCTATAGCTATTGTTACGAAATATTTTTGGAACAGACTGTGATTTCAATGTTGTCTTTTGCAATGAATAGAAATAAGCAGATTTGGCATGAGAACCTATGCTTAAAACGAATAGCTAGCTATACAAGGCTCTTAAATTTGTTATTATCTCTCCACAGCCGGGAATTTCTTCAACTAGCTCATGTATTAACTGATCTTAATCTTCAACCAAAATGTTTGAAACGTTGATTTTGTTAAATTGCTTTGTCTCATTTTCCCTATAAATTGCACTTTCGCTAGCGATAACAACATACAGTCCCTGTAACGTAAAAGTTAACAGCGTTCGGTAATCGTTCGTATAGAGATCGGTCATCGTCCATACATCATTCGTATAGTGTCCGTACAACGTTCGGTCAGCGTTCGTTCATCGTTCGTTCATCGTATGGTAAATGTCACCGTTGAGGGTTTTGTATAACGTATGCTTCATGGTATCGTTAATCGTTTTATTTGTCGTATGGTTTATGGTATCGTTTAGCGTTTCGTTTATCGTATGGTATGTAATATCGTTTAGCGTTTCATCAATCGTATGGTATATCGTTTCGTTAAGCGTCTGATATACAAGTATGTTAGGGTTTTATTTCAGAAAGTTATTTCAATTATTATAGTTTTGAGTTAAAATGATTTAATATAAAAAGATGCGAGATAAAACAAATCAATTATTAGTTTGGATTGGATTAAATCTCTAACTAATATCATTATGGAATATATATAAAACGAAGGGGAAACGTTTCCTCCCATCACATTATGACATGAACAACAAGAGACCAAATACCGCGATATAAGTCTATATGTCTCTCTCTCTCCTCCGCCAAATATTTCTCTGATCCAAATATTTCCTTGACACAATAAATTATATATAATGTTATATAAATGAGGCTTTATATGAAGTAAACGTTTTATATATAAATGTATTAGAAAAAAAGACAACACATCCATGGTATTTGTTCTCCTAAATGTCAGAGTCTGATATATACCGAAAACTGCCAGGGATATATAAAAATTCGTTGAAGATATCTATGGAACCAGCGTCGCTTGTGATTCCTGCTGTCGGTGTTAAAACTGGTTTTTTTTTTTACTGTTAAAAGTGCTTAAGTCCATGTATGAGTAAAATACAGAATTAAAAAATAACTCTACCTTTTTTATATTTCTTTATCATAGAGGTAAGCTTCTGGCCAAGTTTCACTTATTCTGTCGCAAATCATTTACCTTAAATAACCAATCAATTGTATTCTAAAAGAAGTTGATTTGTTCTTTGTACGAATACATGAAATATTTGTCAATGGGCGTTATGTTTGCAATCGATGATCAAATACAAATCTACAGTATTTACGCGAAAGAGACTAAATAATATATTTTTATTATTATTATTTTACACATATTTGAAGGATTGAAATAATCAGTTCTACAAATGGATGTTATTTAAAGACTTGAAATTTTACAATTATCACATGCATCTATTAATGTTATTATCGACGCACCAAACTTTTCCCCTGCATAGCTTATTTTCCGATTCGCTGAAGGTTTCTTTCGATCTTCTTACTTGTTCATTACATTCTAAAATTGAAATCCTACACAAATTGCAAAAACTTTTATTCTCCGTCTAGATTGCGTAAAAGATGAATACTGTTTCGTTTGTGTACACACAATGTTTTGAAGGTCGATATCCAGTTTCGCTAAAAAAGAATTAATTTGCGCCACAACTTAATTACGCCAATTCTTTTTTTTTTTTGCATCACTTTATTGTAAAAACTGCAGCATTCATTTGCGCCAATAAAAAAATCATTTAATTGCGCAAATATTATAGACTTTCAAATGTTTGTTCTTAGTGCACCGAGGAGGTCCTTTCCGGTATTTAAAGGTACAAGAAGAAATACCACAAAGCGCCTCCTTAGTGCATGCATTTAGAACAAAATAGTGCATTAAGGACCTGATGGAATGATAGAATTGACACAAAAAACATGGCATACAGAGGAGACTTTCTTAAAGTACATAATTTTAAATTTTAGTAATTTTAGTAATTATAAAGTTATTTAACAGTTGAAGTCAGTATTCTAATGTTACATGAAGGTGTAAATAGGTTAATCGTTTCGAGGTTATTATAACACAATTAATAAAATAGAGAATGGAAATGGGGAATGTGTCAAATTCCATTTATTGGCGCAATTCATATTATAAAAAAAGAAGAGACGAACGCGATTCAAACCTTTACAATATGACAAATTACACTTAAAAGTTTTGACACACCAGTAAATTCTTCGTCCGGGGATATACACCTGACATTAATCTTCCTTCAGTATCTTTACAATACCCAACCGTGTCATTTCCGTATATTGTACATGTAGATAAAAAAAAATCAATTTTACAATATAAATTTTAGATTTTAAATCATACACATTTACAAGTATTTTATGTGTGGATAAAGAACTTTTATCAGTGAAAATAATTCTTATGGATCTACTGTAAATATTGGTGGAGGATATTCAGTGTAACATTTCATATATATACCGTACTCCGGGTTCAGGAGGTGTGCCTTAATTGGCAGAAGATATATACAGATAGATAGATAGATAGATAGCACGTGTGATACATGTATATACACCAGAAATACCCATTCAAATGATTTTTATTTTTAAAAGAACTCCATATCGGGTAACATTAAATATACATTAACATAAAATTACAATTGAAAAAAAATGGTAATAATAAGTTCAAATGTTGTTTTATTAAATGCTACTAGGTACATATGTACATGTAAACTTATGTTATTACGTTATTTCATGTACCTTTTCTTTTTTGGCTTCAATTACTTTTTTATCTTATTGACTTATTCGTAAATCGAAAAACGCGCAAATCTCAATAGAATCATATGGCATTGAACTCCAAACTAGTTATGCATGTACATGTAGCTGCCTCTTAAATTTTTTTTTTCTCGTTGGGTTGCTTGTCCATTTATTGGCGTTTACGCATATATTCTTTTGTTCGGTAGTTGTAAAAAAACGCTCATCTATCAATTTCACAAGAAATATAATACTCGTAAGTCATGAACATTGATACAAACATAAGATAAAATGAAACACTTTAAAGCTGTTTAAATTATGCAGTGCATTTTGAAAATATAGTTTTGAAAAACCGGTTATTTTTGTTAAATACTTTTTCTGTCCCTTTTCTTAAAAATTAGGACACGTGTCACTGGTTAACATAGAACTAGTCAACCATGAATAATCCAAAACAACATTGGTTTGTCACACTTGCTTATACTATCAATATTACGTATTGTTTTCGGCTGAGACTACTACATCTGTCTGTGTTATCGCTCTGTATGGGTTAATTATTTTAAGCATAACGTTTATAAATCTCTGAAACAAATTATAATACATAAACAAATTATATCATGAGAATTAAGTCAAAGTAAAGATTAAACTTATGCATGGCGGAAAAGAAATATATGAAAACGATAGTTCAATGTACATGCAGCCTTGCAAATGATATTTTAAAAAAATATATTTACTTTATAAAACTTTGGACTTTAATCTAAGTATTGTTGATGGGATGTTGAAGTTTTCAGAACATAGAAAATACACAAGAAAATCTATCAGTACAGTATTCTATCAAAATGTGTTTGGTGTCCATTTAACAATATATTGTTTAAGAGTTCTTATTCATTCTGACATCTGTGTCCATGGATCTGAACAAGAAATTGCGAAGACGCTATGCTTATCTGTTTACCTTTAATTTTAAAAATGATTTTTCAACAGAATATTATATATATAAAACTGTTTAATTTTTGTTTTTCTTTGCGAAAACAAAATGGCCCTAAAGCTAAATGTCATCGTCAGCATGTATAATGGAAGGCGATAAACACTTTAGAATATACACCACCTGCTGGATCTTTTTACCTGGGCAAATATCTTATTACGTAACAAGTATGAATGTAAAATTCTCGATATGGTATATTCAGGCGAATATACATGGTATCTCTGGACTGGGGAATTTAAGATATATTGATCTCATAATGTAACATGTAAATTTATTTGTGCTTTATGTAAAAAAAAATGCATTTAGCCATTTTATTTTCAAAACTTCTTTAAAATGAGCTGACTTTGAGCATATGTTTATTTTCAAAACCAGGGACGAATTGCAAGAAGTGGTTTCGTATTTCGTTTATAATCCGCTTGTATACTGATTAAACATGTATATGGTATTTCAAATTGTTCTGGTTTTTTTTTTCCGTTTGTTTGTTCCTGCCGTGTTTATTCTGTATTTCTGTCTGTTATATTTGTTTACTTCTAATGTAATGGCGTATTTTCAACTCATATATTTTTTTTATCCTTTTAATTCTAAAAAGACAAATAATTGTGAACTCTTCACGGAAAGGTGAGGATGATATTTGGTTGCTTAAGGTCCAGTGGCCAATATTTCATTCATTTTTCTGATGTCAACCAAACCTCACATCAAGGATTTTAAAAGGATAGAATACTGGCAAATGCAAAAAAGATTATTTTGACTATCTTTGCTGCCTTGGTCTCTATATGATGATTTATTATGTTTTAAGGGAGACTAAACTCATGTTCTGCAAAAACAAATATATTCAGTTTAAATGAGGTTTTAGTCTAATCTAATTTCTGATGTGATTTACTGAGAATGTATCATTTCTGTTGATAAGAGGCAGCACCAACACATGTTTATCTTTAACATGTTGTCAGGTTAAATACATATAGGGTTAAACATGTTTAAATTTAAACACCTTCCTTCACGTGCTTAGGAGAGGAACCTATTGAGGATAAGAACTTATTTACAAATGCATTACAAGTAAAAATATGTATAGCTTGATGTTTAGGCCCTAAACACATTTTAAGAGTGTAAATATTTATTTCCATCTACTTCATTTTAACTTTTGTGGAAAACCATACCACATCTCCTGTCGCTTATTTTTGTTGTATATATTCATATATTCATACATCACTTTCATTTATTTCCAAATCTTAAAATCATGTATTTCCACAGTTGTCCAGTTCTTTAGCGTCTCTTAAATTAATAATCATGGCAGAACGGGCTCTAGAGTCACATGATTAAGTTAACTAAATGATTAAGTTCTCCCACATTGTGCATTATATTTCTTACATCACTATGCTTATTACATTATAAATGAAAATGGTATTCATCTTCAATTGTTAAAATAAAATTTTTTTTATTCAGTAATAAATTTATCGTTCATAGAAGACACTTATGATTTATATTCTCTTTTTAAAACATAAAATAGTATTTGCCGCTTGAAATTTCTAGTATTATAATACTTTTGTAATCGGGTTTTGAAGAACCCTACGGACGCCACATACTGTCATATGTCTTTCAAGGTATAATGAAAGTTTGTATAGGAAATGAAAGCTCAGAAGCATTTTTTTTTCTCAATTTGTATCTCAAAATTGGCCTCTTTAAAAAAAAAAAAAAGAAGCTTACATATTCAGTTTCCTTAAAAAAAGTAAACACAAAATTCAATTTTTAATTTTTCTTTCATCAACTTGAAATTATACCATGCTAAACCGTTAGGTGCATTCAACAACAACCATTAATTAATCAATTAGTAACGATCAAAAGACAATTTTTTATTGGATAAGGTTCATTGAACATGATGATTGGTGGGTGGCAAGACAATTGTTTATTGGATAAGGTTTATTGAACATGATGATTGCCGAGTGGCACGCGCCGATTAAAAAGCATTTTACTTCAAAATTACAATATCTTTTGATACCAAACTTTATAAATATGAGTTATATACTCATATCCTCTTATATCCATGTTCTTTGGGGTCTCAAAACATCGTTTTAATGTCCTTAGTGCAAAAGCTTTCTTCTTAGTGCACTAAGAAGTCCTTTGTGGTATTTCTACACACCGGTAGAATTGTCTCCTGTCATAAACATTTAAGTATTACTTTTTATTTCAATGGTAAATTCTATACACTATAGAAAACGTTTTAAAGTGTGCAAGCACAAGATTAAATTTCTAAAAAAATTGAAAGATGTATTGACTAGGAATTATCTTATTCGCATACACTTATAAGATCAATTATGTAATATGCACGTGAGTTATGGAATGACTGTACTAAACAAGATTCCAACAATCTGGAACATGTCGTTCAGTTGGAAGCAGGAAGATTAGTAACTGGGTTGCCTGTGTTTGCTAGTCCGGAAGTTATATATATAATCAGTGGTACAGGCAGACATTTGCTGGTGGACAAAGAAAATCCAAAAAAGCTCAATATGTTCTATTCTTCACATAAAGTGGGACTGCCTCTACGATTTAATGCCATTTTTTCAGTTAAAGATAGAATATCAGAAAATCCTTTTTTTCATATACTACTATCGAATAAAATAGCCTAAACCCTGACATATGTACGTCCAGAAATATGAATATATTTATCTAACTTGACACAGACACAATTGCACGTCAATCTTTATTATTAAGGACAGTTGATTGGATTAAAGGGATGGATTGCCACGCCTATATTAAAAATGAGATCCTATGAACAGACTTCAGATAGCTCCTAGTATTCGAATTTGATAAAAAAAAAATAATACTTATATCTTGTATTGTTTCAATATTAAAAGTGTTGGGTAACGTAGTTGAATTTTAGATTAAATTTGGGAAGTCGTGTTTACATGTATCCCAATTCAAGCTTTGTAAATAACATTGACATCTTCAAACAATATAGAGGCATATTTTAATCTGTATATATTATATTTAAATTTGATTGGAAATTATCCAAATTACAATTGTAAATGATACAAACTAAGCAATCAAGCTAACCAAAGTCTCGTTTTACATGCATTAGGAAATCAGCTGTAAAGCCAACATAAAGATGGCCGCTATATCCTGAGAAGAGACCACAATAAAATTTGAAAGTTAAACAAATCTTAGTTTTCACGGGAACGAATATTTTGTTAAAACGTTGTAGCGATCTGATCATCAATGACGTAATCTAAAAAATAAGACGACAAGGTCGGAAATAGTTCTAGAGGTCTAATAGGATGAAAGTCTCCTCACTCAGCTTGTGGTTATGTGTTGGTGGTGGATAGAGTCACACCGACTTACAATTGACTATTTTTCTGCGGTTACAATTAAAGATCGTTGTCGAAATCAACACTAGGGAGATACCATTAAATTTTTACAGGGTAGGGGTGGGGGAGTTGTGGACAGGATGAAAAATGTTGTCCTGCATTTTTCTTTCACTGTAATCTCAATGTAAATGTAGTCCTGTTTTTTGTTTTTTTTTACACTCTATTCTGTCCTGCCTTTCTTAGTTATTAATGTATCCTGACTTGTTTTTCATAAGTTCATCATGACTTTTCTTTTTAGCAAGATGGCCATACTGCCTTTTTTCTCTTAACTCCTGTCATGCCTTTTCTTCTTTTCATTTTTCATACGTCAGACAAACTTTTTCGTGCATGTGACTTCATATATATATATATTTCAAAAGGGATAAGAAATGTCTTAATTGATAACTTCTACATTGCATTTAAAACATCCATTGAAAGAACATTGTATAATTAGAAATCATTGTCCGCTGTTGGAAGTTCAGTTTCGCCATTTTTTTCGTGCTTGTCATAAGATGAAATTTCCGGGGTTTCGATTGTTAAACTCGTTAAATCAAATAACGAACATATTCAATCTCAACCTGAGAAAGAGTGGCTCATTTACATTAATTTTATCAATGATTATCGTTTTTGAGCTGTTGTACTTTCAATGCTATTTATAAACGCCGAGTAAAATTTTAGATGTTTGGTATACACATTTCTAATTATTCATCTTTAAAAATATTCAGAGGACAATGGGACATATCGAAGAATCTTTGAGTTCTGACGAAAATTATAGTGTTTTTCTATCTTTCCACAAAGTATATAAATTTATCTTACCTCCTATACATTTCCAGGAATATGATAGGTTAAAAGCGTCCGCGTGCAAACCGTGTATATTTGATATTAGGTTAGTAGGGAGGCGGGGCTTATCTCATACACGGTTAGTAGTGGAGTTACGTCCCTTTATATTCCATATTAGGTAATAAGGGGGCGGGGCTTATTTCATACACGGTTAGTAATGGTGTTATGTCCCTTTATAAAAACAAAACGGTACTGAGAAAAAATCTTAAAAGTTCCAACAGACGAAGAAATTGATGATTGAGATTGAAATAAATTCATAAAACACATTTAAACCTTACAAGTCGTTATTGTTGGCATCTGTTTTTGTAGGATCAATGAAAGTATTTTCTTAATGCTAACAGTATTGAAGACTTGCTCTTTTTGAGAATCACTAGTCTTAATTTCACACGCTCAGATAGTCGGTAAGATAAATTCGTTACATAGTGTGCTAATGACGTAATACGGTATATATGGGGTCAGTAAATTCCATATGGGGATTCGAGCTTCGCTCTCACCCCATATGGAATTTACTGACCCCATATATACCGTATTAGGTCACTAGCACACTATGTAACTAATAGTACCAAGCGTTTTTCTCAACTTTGACAACCTTATTCTGTTACAGATCTTGGCAGTATTTTCCAACGGCAATTTTTAAAGTGCTTAGACAATTCCAGTGCACCGTTACGATTTAAATATGATGTAATGGTATAGAGAAACCTTGCAGTTTTGTAACTGTTGACAAAAACATGCTACATTTTAGAAAAATGGCTGTTAAGATTTTACCTATGTCTGCCGTCGCCATATTGGAATAGTCGTAATTCCAGTTACGGTTATCAGTTTAATACCAGTGCAGTTGGAAAATATGGTGCAGTTATTCAAATGCAGATGTAAACCTTATCAATATTAAACCCAATCCCGCAAGCAGCTGTGGTCATTCTGTTGAAGATAGTATTCACTATTTTTAAGTGCCCTTTTATCAACGAAGCAAGAGAAATATTGTTTTCAAAATTAGAAAGATCTACTATATCCATTTTGCTTTTATTGGCTGGTGACGGTGACCTTTCATTTCAGCAAAACAAAGACATTTTTGAGTCTGTACAATCATATATTATTAATTCGTATATTTTAACAAACTTGATTCGTTTAGGGATAGTCACATGTTAAACTATATTTTCGAAGGTAGAGAGAAAACGGCGGATAGCAAAAAGCATATTGCACAGAGCATATTGCACGGTTATTTATAGAATATCTAAAAACCGATTTACTTTGTGACGTCATGTAATGAATTTCATGATATCGTTAAACGTTTTGAAACAAATGATATCTGTGATCGATTATTTGACGAAAAAAGTCTTCAAATACCTAAGATGTCAAACAAACAAACAAAAGAATTAAATAACAACTAATATGTTGTTATTGTCAAGGAGACAATATGATGTATAAAATTCAAACAAAATCAAATGACGATTTTGATACAAATATACATAATGGTCTGAAATTAATAATATAACAAATATAGCCTTTGTATGAGGTCAATACAGGATATATCGACCCAAAGAAGTATATCGACCTTGGACTTCGTCCTCAGTCAATATACTTCTTTCAGGTCAATATATCCTTTTATCGACCTCATACAAAGGCTACATTTGTATAATATCAGAAATACACTAAGATTTAGAACATTCAATTAAGATTCGGAATTCCTACTTCCCAACTCTTCACTCTAGTTCAGTTTTATATATTACTCTTATACGTTTTGTTTTTGAAACAAGGCTATATGTTGTCCAAAGACAAGCACAATAACTCCAAAGCGAATTGCAAGAAGTGGTTTCGTATTTCGTTTTGGTTAAAGAAAAAAAAATACTAATAGTTTATGTAAAATAACGACTCTCGTACGGTGTCGCGTTTATATCTTTTTAATGCATTGGTGCAATTAGATGCAAACAATAATGACCATAAAATGTCAGGTTTGCGAGATCAGACAGTAACCTAACAACTAATTAACTGATATTAATGTTATACAAGTATGATGCAGATAATATTTAAAATTCCACTTTGGTCTCCAGAAGAGTGGTTTAGATATATATTATATTTATTGTTGAGTTGCTGTCTCAGTGAAATATACTCAAATCAGGTTTGGTTGAAAAAATAATGTTATATTGGAAGAGGAACGCATTTCAACGTAGATAAATCAAAAATATAATATAAATTCATGTTTTATGTATTCTCTCCGTAAAATGTATGCGTTTCAAAAACACCATATCGCAAAAATAGTTAAGTTACCTATAACATTATATATATAGTGAACGTCAAATTAGCGATGCTGTGACATTTTTATAGACCAACATGCGAAAGCTTTGTTTTGATGATTTTTGCATTGCTCTTTACCTTATAGTTTAAAATATCAAAATGTTCATTTTGCTAAGGGATTTGACATTATGCTGATGTTTTCGAAAAACTAATCTTGAAGGTTTTAAACTACATGCCCTTAATAATAGTAGACACCCATTTAACGCATCGATATCCGATACTTATCGATAAAAATATAATTTAAAGCATAGCACATTTTCATTTTTTTTTTAGAATTTATCATACTGGCTTCATATTTCTGTTCTGAAAATTATAGCACATTATTTTTCATTGTTTTTTATAGCCAACACCGAAATTACTAACGTAAAAAGTTTGTTAAAGGTTTTGTGACAGGGGACCTTTTGGGATTCATTTACTATTTGTTTTGTTTAATGTAAAATTAAGATTGCTGTCCGAATGAATGCTATTCAAATGTTATAGAATAAGAGGCACGTGTGATTTGTACATTAGTTACGCTAAAAAAGTGATTATATACAACGAATAAGAAGAAAAAGAAACAGTACTCCAAGAATGCAGTAATAATGAAATAAATTAATGACTAACGAATTTACGAACTTTTAAAAATAATGTCCAAATTAGCCATCATCATCATAATACAAAGATCAAATTAATGGAACAAAATCATCTACAGATACCGTACTTGTTTTCATTCATCAAACTGGTAAACAAATAACTACCGAGAAGAAAAGTCCATGCATGGTATTGTACTGACGGGATTAAAAAAACGAATTGATGCTTTCTGGCAATGAAAAAAAAAAATGTGTGGACTTTAACGGTGCTTTTTTGTGGACTTAAGCGTGACTTGTTATTGTGGACGTTAACGGTGTTTTCTTGTGGACTTTAGCGGAGGTCATTTTGTGGACTCTAGCGGAAAGTTTGTGGGCTTTAGCGGCGTTGTGGACTTTAGCGGCAAATTGTTGTGGACTTAAGCGGTGTTGTGGACTTTAGAGGAATTGTGGACTTTGACGGTGCCACAAGGCACATATGAGAAATTGTTTTTATTTGAAATTTTTCGAATAATTGTTTTTTTTTTCTCGTCTGATTTTAAAATGTATAAAAAATATCTTTAATCTAAAAACATATGGTTTAATTACGACATATAGATGAAACTGCTATTCAGTCGATTTTAAAATACATGCTATAAAAGAAAATACATAAAAATACTTAACAAATTTAAACAAAAAGTCAACCTTAAGACCCCGAAAATACTTTTGTAAGAACATTAGATTAATTCCGAATTCCATCTAAATACATTGTTCATTTAAAGAAAAAAAATGGTGATTCCTTAGGCTATTTTCAAAAAAAAAATGACTGAATTCTCTGCAGACTGTAGTTTACTCGCACATTCATCAAGTACGTATTTCTACGGCTAAAACAAATCATAATACGATTTTTTGAGTATCTAGCATTTTCAATTCTTCATGTAATGGAAGATCACCGATTCTGAATTAACATATAATTTACCTTTCTTAAAATCAATGATATCTAAATATGTGTCTTCTTAAAACCAATTTTTAAATGAAAAATAAGTTTCCCACAAAACACATAGTATACTATATAAGTTTTTACAATTAAACAATTTGACAAAGACACAATGACAAGAATGTCACACATTGTCTTATTTTTTCTACTAGTTTGTTATTGTCTTTTATACTGCACTCGTTCTACTTAAGCAGTCAAAATACATTGACTGTATATTTCTATGACATATACAGTCGCTGACCCGATCGATATCACTTTTCATTATGCATATTTAGATAAAAATTGCCGAAATATTTATGTCCGTCATATTTGTTTTTCGTAATAAGTTTTGTTGTAAATCATCAGTCCTGCATCTCCACCAACCATTATAAAAGAGGCATATCTTTCTAGATTTTAAAATAATCTTAGGATACAAAATCGGTCTCCACACAAATATATTGAGTGTCATCTCTCGGATTATGTCTGAACGATCGCTATTAGAAGTGATATGTACTGTCTCCGTATTTCGTGGATTCACATTCCCGAACATGATACCGTATTCATGATTGATCATGATTGGAATTGCTCATCTTTTCTGAGCACATATATCGTCCTATTTGTTTTTGTTTTTGTTTTAAATGTTTTTAAAATTGTATAACAAACATTTTGACATTTTATTTTAATTTATCACCAAAACAACTCTAATTTGTCAGTATCTGAATAAAATTAATTTGTTACTTTGTTTCTTTTATTAAAGTTACTTAGTATATACAAAGGGAGATAACTCAAAATTGTTTTTTTATTATTCTGACCTGATTAGAAGTGATGAAAATAAGTATGCCCAAGACAGGATGGCAATAAGAAAATGCTAGAAATCGTTGTGTATGGTTATGCTTTGTCCAAAAGTTTTTGTTATCTCCTGTATTATATATTGCTGCAATTGTCAAAATCCAAATCACACATAGAGATAGCCTTGTCCCATAGTTTATATCTGGTGTTTGTGTTTTTTGTATGTCTTAGATTCTAACTCTTCAAGTTTTTATATAAATTCAGATGCATTGCCATTCTTTACATATAGGTAAAGGCATATTTACAAAATGGTATTGAGCTTTGCAAATGAGTGACAAGTATTCGTTGGATTATAGTTTAAGTTTCATCTTAAAAATACAGTCTTCAATGTTACTGACAAATTATACATTTGCACATTGCCATTTGAAACCACAAATATTATTCTACAGTAAATACACAGAGCAGCAATCCATGCCTTTCAAGTCTGATACTTTGTAAACATGAATCAGAAAAGTTGGAGGATCAATTTTATATGTTCAGTAGCTACAAAGTTATAACCATTGAAAATTCCTGTTTTCCCTAATTTTTGTTTTTTATTTAATTAGATATTTCCAAACCAGATATTTGGGTTAAAGTAAAAACAAATGCCCAACATCCCTTTTCCAAAAAAAAATAATTTAAAAAAGCAGAGGGAAAAATTCTGCCTTTTCTTTATTTTTTATTTGCACTATTGTTATACAGGATTATATTGACTTTAAATTGCATTAAATTTGATGGAAGTTCTAATTTAAATAAGTCATAAACAAGAAATGTATTTGAATTTACATGTAATTAAATTACATAATTAATCAAATTTAATTTATATTTAAAATTCTTTAAATTTGAAATTTATTTAAATTCAATTTATATTATAAGATCTTTAAATCTCAAATTTATTCAAATTTAAATTATATCAAAACTTCTTTAAATTTGAAATTTATTCAAATTTAATTTATATTAAAAATTCTTTAAATCTCAAATTTATTCAAATTTAATTTACATAAACATTTCTTTAAATTAGAAATTTATTCAAATTTAGTCTATACTTAAATTCTTTAAATTTGAAATTTATTTAGATTTAAAAATACCTTTAAACTAGGTTGAAATTTGGGAATTTATTTGCAATATTAAATTTAGTTTAAATCTATATTAAATTAGAAATTTTCCAGCAAAGTAAATGCATGATATTTTTTGTAATTTGAAATTTAATATGCATAACATATGCATTTAATTTTATATTAAATGCATCATTTCATGCAGTGTAATATATTTCACTACGTCCTACTGAAACGAAATTAAAACCAAGGTAAAACAAAAATACAAAACCCTAAGGTAACTTATTATTTCTTTTTATTAAAGATTAGCGTGTATTATGCCTTCCGTCATTCTCTCTTTTCTTGCTTCTGTCCGGTATTTGTCGTCTTTTGCCGTTTTATATCGACTTCTTTTAAATTTTACTTATTTAAAGCGTACACTGTTTGAACAGTTGAACAATATGATATAGTAAACATTACGACGACATACTGTTTTTGTTTTTCTATCTCCCAGTTTTTTCTATCGAAATATGTAAATGTTATTATCGTTATTATAAATGGACTGTTGTTTCTCTTTCCGTTTTTGTTGTTGACATGTTGATCTTCGATGTTCGTCATCTTGGTGTGTTTGATGTTAAAAGAATGCATAAATACAAGACTAAACAAAGCGAGTCAACTTTAGGACAAAAGCGTACTTTGTTTCAACAATTTATTTGTGAGTGCGGGTTTTTTTTCCTTCTAAATATATAAGTATGATTCAATATCTAAAAATAGTTTCATAGTTTCATAGTTTATTAAAGAAAACTCAGCCGCAAAAGACTGCGTAACAGGAGCATATTAAGAGAAGTGTTACATTGCAATAATGATATAAACTTTAAATTACAATTAATTTTTGAATGCCTCAGGAAATGATTTGGTCAATTTCGATAAAGAAAGTGGAAATTTCTGTTGGATTCGATGCAAGCGTCCATTTATTTTTTAAATTTTATTAGGATTATATTGTAGCAAAGGTAAGTTTATTTTTTTATTAAATATTCTTCACAAAATGGACTTAATTTATATCGTTAACAATTAGGTTTAAATTTTAATTTATTTCACTACTTCATCATGTTCATACTGCAAAAAAAACACCAAAACAGCACATCCCTAGGTAACTTAAATAAGAGAGGTCTATAAAAACTTACAAAACCAAACGTTAGACTTTATGATCCAACAAAACGATTGAAAAAACATTGTAGTAATCCTGACTGCTTCAAATTTATATGATAATGTTGAGAAAATTAATATTTACAACTATAACAGTCAGGGGCATTACTTAAACAAGTAACAATTAAAACTACCTAAACAAGTAATGTTGAAAACGAGGCTATTTTAAATATAACTTATATAAGTAACTTTTCTGAATAATATTTTTATAGGTGTCCAATAATACAGATTTTACTAACTTTAACAAATTTTCACAGTCATCTGGTTATTTTTCCCATGAAATATAAAATCTAATTCTTCTGAAACACTAATTAACTTTCTGACGCACTTATCTTTCATACCGACGCTTCTTGGTCAAAGATTGGTCTCTTGGGACTATTAAATTATCATTTTCCTCCAAAATCTTGAAGGTAGACTGATATAAATAGATATATACTTGAGATTAATTAAGACTTGAAGTTATTTATAATTTGTAATCAAAATCAATCACATATGTTCCTAAAATAAGTGTAATTACTTATTTTTTCAAAAAATGTATAAAATAACTTATTCAAGTCATATTTTTGTGATTATTTTTAAATTAACCCTTTATTTCTATACTCCTCTCAAATCGAATAACTTCTTTGTTTTATGATATAAAGTGATGTAAAAATTCATGAAAACTAAATTTAGTCTATGTTTCTATTAAAAACTAATATAACTCTATTAAGTAATTTTATTATTTTTAGAAACAAAAATTACTTATATAAGTAACTTAAAAAAATAACTTGTTTAAGTAACGCCCCTGACTGTATAAGACTCTTGCAACAAAAAAGAGCATTTCTTTTTTTTGTAATAATCATTTGTTAACATGGCATGCATGGTTAGAAGAAAAAAAATTCTAAACATAAATCTAAATCATAATATTAAATTGTATTTCATTATTAAAGATTAACTGGTATTATTCCTTCCATCATTCTATCTTTTGTTGCTTCTGTCCGTTATTAATAAGTCAACTTTTGCCGTTTCATATCAACTTCTCCTAATTTTACTTATTCAAAGTGACACCGTATAAACAATATAATCAACATTTTGACGACATAATGTTGTTTGTTTTCCTATCGCCTAGATTTTCTTTCTAAATATTCAAATGTCATTATAATGATTATATATTGACTATTGTTTCTCTTTCCATTTATTTCGCCATCGTGGGGTGTTTCATCTTAACGAGTGCATAAATACAAGGCTAAACAGAACGAGTCTTCTTTAGGACAAAAGAGCACTTTGTTTCAACAATTTATTTTTTGAGTGCGTGGTTTTTTTCTTTCTATATTTATAAGTATGATTCAATATCTAAAAATAGAAATGTAACATAACAACCATGATATAAACTCTAAATTACAATTGATTTTTGAATGCCTCTCAATTTCGATAACGAAAGTGGAACTTCCTGTTGGATGCGATCCAAGCGTATATCTTTTAAATACCTGTAAGCTTATATTGTAGCAAAGGTAAGGTTAAATTTGATTAAATATTCTCCATACAATTACTTCTAACCTTTAATATATATTACTGAAATGATATAAAAATATGTATAACAAAAATACCGAATCCCAAGGTAACTTAAAGAGGTTTATAAAAACTGTCAAATCAAACGTTTGACTTTATGATCCAGCGAAACGAATGAAAATAATCGTCACAAACCTGACCGCCTCAAATATACATAACAATGTTGACGAAATCCATTCGTAGTACTGTCAGCTCTTTAAGTCGCACCACGACAAAGCGTTAAATTTAACAGAAAGAAGAAAAACATAAGTTTCATATAAGATTATATTCAGATATCAAGATACACACACAAATGAATGAATCAGAAAAGTTCGTTCGTAAGCATTATCGAATACATTAATGTTACTTTGTTATCATAAATGACATGTTATATCTAATTCCGTCATTTCCCTTTTGCTCTGCTGCTGTCTGTTGTTCGTCGTGTTTTTGTGTTAGCTGAAAACTTTCCTCCCTATTCTTACTTGTTCTTTATACAAAGTGTACGCCGTATTAACAATCGAGTTAGCATTTTGACGAAAGAATGCTTTCTATGTGATCCTATAGCCGAGTATTTCTGATCATTAAACTTGATTTTAATCGAAAAATATGTCAACACTATTCTTTATTTAAACAGTTAATATGCATTGTGAATATATCAATATGTCAATGTCATATAAACATTTGTTTTTGTTCAAATTTCTAAAAATAGAGGTGTACTATAACGATAAAAATAGAAGATTTAAATTACATCGATATTTTAAATACATAAAAATACGACTGTACTAATTTTGATATCGAAAGTGGAAATTCCTGTTTAATTTGATCTAACCGTACATTTATTTATATTTATAAAAGAGGTAAAAGGCTATGGTAAGTGCTTTTACATTTATCTTTTAGATATGCCTAAAATTTCTGTAATGTATATCTCAAACAGATATATTAATGTTTTCAAAAAGTATACACATAATATTTCATTATGTTAAAAATGATGGATTAAATCTGGTTCTAGCTTTACATGTCTTTTGTATGACAGTGCATAACATTCAATTATATTTACATCAATGTGTACGTGCACATTACAAACAGACATAATCGGGAAAATTGTAACATATGATGCACTCTTGGTCAGTATGAAAAACAAATATGCCAACAACGATCAACAAAGAAAAACAAAAATGTTTAAAGACAAAGCTGATTCTCAAAATGAAAGTCAATAATACAAAATTGACCGTTCCACAAATCACTCAAAATGTAAATAGTTATCAAAGGTACCAGGATTATAATTTAGTACGCCAGACGCGCGTTTCGTCTACTTAAGACTCATCATATCAAATTAAACACCGAAATGTTGACTAATGGGCTGGTGATACCCTCGGGGACGAAACTTCCACCAGCAGTGGCATCGATCCAGTGGTGTAAATAGTTATCAAAGGTACCAGGATTATAATTTAGTACCACAGACGCGCGTTTCGTCTACATAAGACTCATCAGTGACGCTCATATCAAAATATTTATAAAGCCAAACAAGTACAAAGTTGAAGAGCATTGAGGATCCAAATTTCAAAAAGTTGTGCTAAATACGGCTTAGGTAATCTATGCCTGGGATAAGAAAATCCTTAGTTTTTCGAAAAATTCAAAGTTTTGTTAACAGAAAATTTATAAAAATGACCACATTTTTGATATTCATGGGAACACCGAAATGTTGACTAATGGGCTGGTGATACCCTCGGGGACAAAACGTCCACCAGCAGTGGCATCGACCCAGTGGTGTAAATAGTTATCAAAGGTACCAGGATTATAATTTAGTACGCCAGACACGCGTTTCGTCTACTTAAGGCTCATCAGTGACGCTCATATCAAAATATTTATAAAGCCAAACAAGTACAAAGTTAAAGAGCATTGAGGATCGAATATTCCAAAAAGTTGTGCCAAATACGGGTAAGGTAATCTATGCCTGGGATAAGAAAATCCTTAGTTTTTCGAAAAATTCAAAGTTTTGTAAACAGGAAATATTTAAAAATGACCACATTATTGATATTCATGTCAACATCGAAATGTTGACTACTGGGCTTGTGATAAAAGTACTAAGCCACGCCTAAAGGATACTACCACAAATTGAACAAACAGTCAACATAAATAGTTTACAAAGACAAATAAAATAACACTTTAATATTATACTGAATTTTTACTTCATTATTAAAGTAAATATTAGACATTCACAGTAGGCACTAGATATTCAATTTATACTTTACAGCCAAGCATGAACCAAAACTCGAGAAACGATGAAAACGATAACGATCAAATTGTACGTGGATTTACGAAAATAACGTACTGGGAAAAATACGGCGTCAAACGTTTTCCTTATTCTGGAAGACGCAAATACTCACCTTGTGTTTACCAATCAGAAGACGGAGGGATCATTATCTCAAATGACGTTTTCGGGTTGACAATTAAACAGTTTGAACGAACGTATAAAGAATGTTTAGAGAGAAGAAAAGCACACGAGCAAAACATACTTAATATAAGATATCCTGACAAAACATCAACCGAATATATGGAATACTTAGAGAACAGTAGATATTGCCAAGGTAACTACATTGTTATAGTTGTGACTTAATATTCAACGATCAAAGAAAAAACGTGGAACACGCCTTTATGTCCGCTTTTTATACGACCGCAAAAATTGAGTTGGCGTCGTCGTCGTCGTCGTCGTCCGAATACTTTTAGTTTTCACACTCTAACTTAAGTAAAAGTGAATAAAATCTATGAAATTTTAACACAAGGTTTATGACCACAAAAGGAAGGTTGGGATTGATTTTGGGAGTTTCGGTCCCCACATTTTAGGAATTAGAGGCCAAAAAGAGCCCACATAAGCATTTTCATGGTTTTCGCACTATAACTTTAATTTAAGTGAAAAGAAATTTATAAAATTTTGACACAAGGTTTATGACCACAAAAGAAAGGTTGGGATTGATTTTGGGAGTTTTGGTTCCAACAGTTTAGGAATTAATTAGGGGCCAAAAAAGGGCCCAAATAAGCATTATTCTTGGTTTTCACACAATTATTTTAGTATAAGTAAATAGAAATCAATGAAATTTAAAAGCAAGGTTTATGACCACAAAAGGAAGGTTTGAATTGATTTTGGGAGTTGAGGTCCAAACAGTTTAGGAATTAGGGGCCAAAAAGGGGCCCAAATAAGCATTATTCTTGGTTTTCGCACCATAACTTTAGTATAAGTGAATAGAAATCTATGAAATTTAAACACAAGATTTATGACCATAAAAGAAAGGTTGGGTTTGATTTTGGGAGTTTTTGTCCCAACAGTTTAGGAATAAGGGGCCCAAAGGGTCAAAAATTGAACTTTGTTTGATTTCATCAAAAATTGAATAAGTGGGGTTCTTTGATATGCCGAATCTAACTGTGTATATAGATTCTTAATTTTTGGTCCCGTTTTCAAATTGGTCTACATAAAGGTCCAAAGGGTCCAAAATTAAACTAAGTTTGATTTTAACAAAAATTAAATCCTTGGGGTTCTTTGATATGCTGAATCTAAAAATGTACTTAGATTTTTGATTATTGGCCCAGTTTTCAAGTTGGTCTAAATCGGGGTCCAAAATTAAAGTTTGTTTGATTTCATAAAAAATTGAATAATTGGGGTTCTTTGATATGCTGAATTGAACTATGTATGTAGATTCTTAACTTTTGGTCCCGTTTTGAAATTGGTCTACATTAAAGTCCAAAGGGTCCAAAATTAAACTAAGTTTGATTTTAACAAAAAATGAATTCTTGGGCTTTTTTGATATGCTGAATCTGAACATGTACTTAGTTTTTTGATTATGGGCCCAGTTTTCTAGTTGGTTCAAATCAGGATCGAAAATTATTTATTAAGTATTGTACAATAGCAAGAAATTTTCAATTGCACAGTGTTCAGCAATAGCAAGAAATCTTCAATTTCACAGTATTGTGCAATAGCAAGAAATTTTCAATTGCACAGTATTGCGCAATAGCAAGAAATCTTCAATTGCACAGTATTGTGCAATAGCAAATATTTTCAATTGCACAGTATTGCGCAATGGCAAGAAATATTTAATTGCACAATATTGTGCAATAGCAAGAAATTTTCAATTGGAGTTATCTTTCTTTGTCCAGAATAGTAGTTGAATCAACTTGAATCATTGTTTTATACAATATACAATGTATATTCACTTTTACTACCAACTGATAAATTAAAACAAGCTTTACCATTCAGTGATAACAAGCACTTTATTTTACATTTTAATATTTTATGATGTATTTAAATGAGTAGTGTTGCAAACTCCATTTTTTTTTTGAGATCAGTTTTAGAAAAAAGGGAAAGGGGGATGTGAAAAACAAATGGGGGGGGGGGGTTAAATTTTTCTCATTTCATATTTCATAAATAAAAAGAAAATTTCTTCAAACATTTTTTTGAGAGGATTAATATTCAACAGCATAGTGAATTGCTTAAAGGCAAAAACAATATTTTAAGTTCATTAGACCACATTCATTCTGTGTCAAAAACCTATGCTGTGTCAACTATTTAATCACAATCCAAATTTAGAGCTGAATCCAGCTTGAATGTTGTGTCCATACTTGCCCCAACTGTTCAGGGTTCAACCTCTGCGGTCGTATAAAGCGATATATATTAGGATATTCTTTCTGTTTTAATGAGAATTAAAATCAGATGCTGAGTCAATATCAAAAGCCTTTCACTATTTTGGAACTTGCCTTCTTATCAATTGGTCATATGCAACTGATCTCCAAGTAATTACCATTGGTTGTAATTTTGTGACTATGAATTTAATTATATTGGTGTTATTTGACTTTGTCTTGGTTGCTAGTGATTTTTCATGCACTATGTCACATACAATTGATGGTATAGTACCGTTGTTGTAGGAGATATTTTCGTACTAAAATCACCGTTGCATAACGAGCTTTTGTCCTTGTAAGGTTGATGGCCATTACTGTCAATTGCAATTATGCCATTAGACGGTTCATCTGATGCAATATATCGCACGAAAATTGAGCCACAGGAACAGTTTTATTCCATACACAGACATATACTCTATATTTACAACCATTTAAAGAAAACCACATGAAGTTTAATGACAAACGAAACAACTATCAGCCAAAATTTAAAACAAAAAGTTAATTTAAGCATAATACGCAACCGTGTGCCCTCAACAATAAAAAACCCCTTTACTCTATATTCGTCAATAAGGCTTCTCAAGTGTGAAAACTAACGACCTAGTTTATTATCAAACTATCAACCAAAAACAAATATGACAGATATGACCAAACGACAACTTCTTAACTACAGCCTCCTGAGTAATGACAGTCACACGAAGAATGTTGCGAGGTTTTACAGGTTGGTGAGCAAACAACCCTCTCCTAACAGTGGTATAAGAATACAACATAAGAGCACACTGTAAAAATCAGTTGAAAATGGCTTAAATCGTAAGATCGATAAAAACAAGTTTCGCCCGACAACCGAAAACATATACAACTTACGCAGCGGTTTTCTGTGCCACCAAACTGATGCACAACAATTCAACTCAATGATACGGACTTGAACATGACTTCATAGAGAACCTTTTTTATATCTGAGGATAAGATATATTCGAACAATTATACAATAATGACGAATTAATGTCGTACATGCTTTTTCAGACTTAAAATGTATGATAAAGCAGAGTGTTAAACCTTGCGTTCGTTTTGGTAGAAAGAGGCCATAAATTGATTGAATAAATCCCCTTTTCTTTTCACGAATGTGACCTACCAAATTAGACTATTTATCGGCTTTGAAATAACACGAGCAACACGACTGGTGCCACATATGAAACAGGATATTCTTACCAATCTGGAGCACATAAGATCACCCCTGGTTTTGTGTTGCTTAATCTTTAGTTTTTCTATGTTGTGTCTTGCGTAGCGTGTACAATTATTTGTTTATCGGTCTTTTTCTTTGTCATCAATAGCGTTGTCAATATAGTTTCGATCTATAATATTGACTGGTTCTCTTGTATGTGTTGCCCCTTTTTGCTTTGTCAAGAGTAATCATTTATCAAACACGTCTAGTTATATTTCCCTTCTACAGAAATATTGTGATATTCAGCTTTCGGTTTTAGTAAGATGAACTCTTAAAAAACAATATAGTGATCAACACTTACATCTTGTAATACTTCATTTACAATTTGGCAATACTATTTAAATATATGCTTTTTACACACCTTATACTACAATTATATGTTACGTGATTTGAAATCTCAAGCTTGCTTTGTGAAAAAAGACATACACTGATATTGATGATATACTGTCACTCGAAAAAATAACTAACTTCAGTAAGGGTGAACATCTTAAAATCCCAGTGATCTAAGAGAAACGACGAAACAACAATGTAGAAATCCTTTTTCATATCGTGATCTTTCCTAGATATAAACACAGACAACATGGACATACGACATTCAACATGAAGTAATGACATTAGTCGCGAGTTCACAATTCATAACAGTAGCATAATTACTACCACATTTGTAGGCGATTCTTTTATTTATTTACTTTAGATACTACGTTTCTCTTGTCAATGTTTACACTCTCCGATCTTTTTTTAACAATGTTTTGTTTCTTACAACACAACCAAAAACCAAAATAAAATCAACACAATTGAACAATATTTTATAGATTACTTGTCCTGTACGGAAGACGATTTGAAGGAAAGATACTTATACCAGAACTTAGTTAATACAGTGGGTACTGAAATAGACATACGTAAAAGACAACAACTATTTATCATAAAAGATATGATATGTAATGCAGAAGCTCCAAAAGCAGACACACACATCTCAAGTGGCAGTTTAGCAGAAGGACTCGATTTACAAGGTAGTGACATGGATATCATGTTCGTCCTCAACAACGTAGATGTAATACATGATTTAAGGAATATGACACACCCAGTACAATGTACAACATTGGTTATGGAGACAGATACAGATCATCCTGGATTTACCAGACTTCGATTGATAGCAGGAGCGGATGGGAAAAATGACAGTTTAACATATGAATACTTTGAAAGTACTAGTAAAGGTTTATGTTTATCAGTGAAAAAATTTGTTAGTAATATAGAAGAAATTATTCAACAGCCGGATCTATCACCACACGGCCCGTGTTTATCAGATCAAGGTCATAACATGGATCTTGCATTCTGCCTTCGAAGTAGATATTTACCTTACAGTACAATATCATGGGCATCGCGTTATCGACATCAATGGCCACCTAATTCTACAATTGACAAAATAAAACAATACGGATGTTTACTAGTACCTATTGGACCAAGAACCATCCCAGATTGTAATATATTATGGAGATTATCTTTCTCTGTAGCAGAAAAACAACTTGTTCATTCGTTTAATTTCACTCAACTGTTATGTTACTGTCTCCTCAAATTAACGTTAAAACTAATTATTAACACAAACAAACATGTCGAAGGTTTATTGTGTTCTTACTTTCTGAAGACGGCTTTATTCTGGGTCTCAGAGGAGGTAGATATTGACACGTTTCAAATATCGAAATTATTTGTTTGTTTTTCTCACTGTCTAAATAAATTGATATCATGGGTAAAGAAGTGTTATTGTCCGAATTATTTTATACCTGAGCACAACATGTTCCTAGGAAAAGTCAATTCAGATAATAATACAATACTGCTAAATGTTTTGTATGGCATAAAATGCGATGGAATTGACGGATTAACAAAACATTTATTTCCGAACGACAATGGAAGTTTATTAGGATCAAATAGTGAATTTTCGTTCATTAAGTTAGACTTTTTCTTTTACAGAATATGTTCCATGCGTAATATGTTAGACATATCAAAATGTTTAAAGACACTCATGTGTATTGAATCTTTAATCAAGTCCAAATATGCTACATTTATTACTGAAGCATGTAAACATCATCACGCTGTCAAAAGTCAATTTGCAGCACAATTACTACCACCACCTACAATAACGAGTGAAACTTACAACCTACACAAACGTTATCACAAACGTTATCACAGACATTTACAAGACGGTATCAAGGCGGATGCTGTGTCTGGTTGGTTGTTATATGCGTCGTTTTATTATGTAACGGGACAATTCAGTGTTACACTAAGACTAACGGATTATGTTTTGTCAAGATGTTCACCTGGTATGTCGTTCATTGGATGTGCAACCTACAGTGAAGAGGATAAACTTGATTATAGAAATAAGGTACATTCTAAAATGACACTGAATGAAAAGATGCGAACAGCTACTGTAGGTAATGTTCGTTACAGTCAACACTCATCATTAATACCAAGGGAACTACAGCTGGTGAATGATGATCCACTACTTTTATCGCCGACTGTTATGTCTCACTGTCTTAAATTTCTATGTTATCATCATCTTGGTAACATATCAAAAAGGCAACAAGCTTTAAATGATTTATACTTAACAGTAAAAAATAAGAATTTTATTTATTCAGATACATTATCTAATTCATTAACAATTCTTGGAGTATGCTTTGAGATATCCGGTGACAAGGATACTGCCTTTCAGTGTTATGATTATGCTTTACAATGTAAAGAGTTACTTCCCAAGAAATGATTTTGGTGAAAGTTATGCACAGTTGAAGTTGTCTATATATAATAATTCATATTATACACGTCTCAAAACATGAACTAATAAATATTCAAGCAATGCTGTTTATTATTATAAACATGTCTAATTATTTGCAATTGCCAGTTTTTCACATCCTTTTAGCGTTTTTGGAAAGTCAGTATTTCTTTGAAGTATATCATTTTTTTCATCGTTTCAACAAGACCATGTGTACAAGAAGTATCCTCAATAAGACTACGGTTGGTTTTCCATATTCCATCGTATTTAATGCATGATCGGTAATGATGTAGTCATATAAAAATAAAGTAAAGCATATTTTTCAGAAAATAGAAATATGGCAGAAAAAAAATGCACTTGCATGAAAATCATACATATGCTTAAGGTCAAAGGTCAAACGAGAATATAAAAATGTATGCCTCATTAAATTTGTACTATGGGGTACAATCAAATAATATATACTTTATGTGTATTTATTGCTTATGAAAAATATCCCACAGAGTCCCTACATAATGATGTAACATGTTCCTCTGCAGCAGCGAGAAAATCCAAACTTTTAGAAATTTAATATAGTTTGTCAGTTTCAACAGTAATTGTAGCATGCTATTTCATATTAGTAAATAAAGGTACTGGTAATTCTAGATAATTGGTTTATTCCGATTGATTTACAATTTCGACTCTTACGGTGATTGAAGGCATTTTAATACACACTCTGCACTCATCATTTTTTAATAAAAGTAGTATAACTGAAGGTCGTAAACAGAAACAGGAATTTAGAGCGAAGTGTACGGAATTAATAACCCAATAGATCTTTTTTTATATTTTACATTTGGATTCTATTTGTAAAAGGTCATCAGAAAAAAAGTTAAAAAAGGGGGCAATCGTTTTTCATTTTGGTTAAATTAACAGCCGATACGCAAGACATACGAAGGATATTTTTGGAAAATCATAATAAAGGCAGATATTTCACTTTATTATGATTTTCGTTATTCCAAAGAATTGTTTCGAGAAAAGGTTAATGCTGTTATCAAATGAACTTTCGAATCCATTGGTGCAAACACTGTCCTTCGCAACCGCGCAAGTGTTCAAGCTATACCATCTGAAAGTTTTATTATTAACAAAAAATTCCAAAATATAAAATGATGTCATTGATGTATATTGTAACGTCACCATAAGCTCTCTAAAACGTTGAAATACTGTATAGTGTTGTAACACAAATCGTGAGTGGGTGTAACCAATGTTCCTGCGAAATGGAATTTTATTAAGTGTAATCAATTGATACGCAAAATAAACGGACTTATTATTTAAAAAATTTCTGCTGTCTTTAAAAATGTATTGAAAATACAAACACTGCAAGTGAAATGAAAGTTACTGTATGTACTGTAACTCTATTTGTTCCATATTAAACAGGGTTCCAAATCATTTTTTAAATGTTTTTACTGTTAAAAATATCAGGGAGTTTGAATTGGTTAGAGAAGCACGGTGTTGACAATGATTTTATAAAAATTAAAAACTCGGTTAAAATATTTGGATCGAGTTTGTATGTCTTGTTTTAAAAAAACAACAACATTCTGTGTGTTTGTACATTAAATCCTCACCATTTCCAGCGCTATTTAAAGTATAAAACCCATTACATTTGTCGGATATACGCATTGCACGACACTGCAATTAAAAACAAATAATTGTTAAATATCCACGTGTTTGACTCTCAAACAAAAGTAATATTACATATGCATGTTTTCTTGGGATTTTTATTGTTTTAATAAGGTAAAAGAAGATGGAAGGTTCAACAAAAAAAAAAAACGAAAATTGAAAACGCGGTATTGGAAAAACGCGTACGTGCAAAATTGGTGTATTTTAATTTTGTGTTTGAAATGTAACCGATTCCTTTTTGCTAAAATATTTAGTTTAGTATATATTGTCAACTGCCCTATATAGTACAACAATAATATATATAGGTTTATTCCTGTGTGTTAAATAAAGGCAACAGTAGTATACGGCTGTTCAAAATTAGTATATCGATTGAGAAAAAAACAAATCCGGGTTACATACTAAAACTGGAAGAACTTAAGTGTTATCTATTGAAAAAAAAATATTGATTAAACAGACTAATGAATTGTTATTACATTTATTTTACAGACATCTGTTTTTCTCCAATAACGGTTTTTTTTCTATTTAAAACTCTGCAACAGGTATGCATTTCTGATGGATTTAAACTATTGTCTGTCATATTCTATATAGGTATGTTCCAAATATGATTAATATACGTAATAATATGCCACTTTGATAACGATGCATTATTATATATTTTTTCTGCGTGTATATGTGTCTACTTTGTATTTGAAATATCTTCAATAAATGACATTTTGGACATTTTATTTTGTGTATATATATCCGATGAGATTATTGCTATTGTATTAAGAGTTCTTAAAAACAATTATGGGTCACGGGCCTTATTTTCTGTACAACAGATGAATTATATTTATTGTATATCGAATGAAATATTTTTTTAAACAAAAAAATATTTTTTGCTACATGACAAGAACGGACACTCAGACAAACAACAACACCTGATCAACCTTTACTGTGGCAGATAGTTGTCTTACTTGTAAGCATACCACATCGCCTTGTTTATATTGAATTACTTATACAACAATTTATTTGCATTATATACAGACACACTATAAATGTCCCTTTACACAAGGTAAACTCATTTAGACCTATATCATTACATTATGAGCTTAGTCTCCTTGTTAATTACGAAGCAAGGTTGTCGGCTCTTTAAACTGTTGCTGAGTTTATACCGACTAAATGAGATTCAGTCCTTGAATTGATGTAAATTGCATACAACAGTTTATTTTATCAAATCACTTATGTATTTGATTTGAACAAGTTTGATATGACTGGTCAATTGTTTAGATATTTTTGTTCTTTAAACTAAGATATAAGAAGATGTGGTGTGAGTGCCAATGAGGCAACTCTCCATCCAAATAACATGTTTTGTATCTTATTAGACAAAACCATGGTGTTCATTGCGATTTGTTTTAAATCGTTCTCAAGCGTTTTGCATTTGCAGGAATCAGCATCGTTTTTTTTTTAAATTTATTGCATTAGATGTATGTTTCATTATAAAACGTTATTCTGATTTCATTTCACAATAAAATCTATCATTCATCATGACAAGAGGTAAATCAAATAAAAACTTCATAAAAATCATGTGTCCACGATCATAGCTAAACAATGTAATTATAATATGAAGGTGGCTCGGGACTATTCGACTGCGCGTAATATCATTGTAGTTATGTGACTAATACAATATTTTCGTTATTATCCGTATTTGTTGAAGGGTCAAAATGACATTTTACCCATTTTCACCATTTTCCCGCCAAAATTTGAGTTTTAAGGCAAAATATTTTTTTTCCTTATCGGTGACCTATGTTTTTTATTGGCTCATTCTTTGAAGCTTTATTCCAGCTTTTCATATTACATTTATGGACCAATTGTCATATTTTTTTTATATTCCGATAAAAATATTTCAACACCTCTATTTTCCCTATCATTTCATTCAAAAATGGTCCCTTTTACATACCTGTTTAAAAGTAAAATCTTTTGCTTAAATGGTCCGTGACCCTCTATTTTTTTCAACTAATTTGATTCATTTTCTTTAAAGAATAAAATAACCAAAAATACGGCACTTCTGATAGAAATTTCGAATAGTCCTGAGCCACCTCAAATTTGAGAAAGGAAATGGTGAATGTATCAAAGCGACAACCACCCGACCATAGAGCAGACAACAGCAGAATGCCACGAATGGGTCTTTAATGTAGAGAGAATTCCCGCACCCATAGGTTTCCTTCAGCTGGCCCCTGAAAATATGCATACCAGTACAGTGATAATGGACGCCATACGAAACTCCAAATTATACACAAAAAACTAAAATTAAAATCATTCAAGACTAACAAAGGCAAGAGGCTCCTGACTTGGGACAGGCGCAAAATTGCGGCTGAGTCAAACATGTTTATGAGATCTCAACCCTCTCCCATACCTTTAGCAAATGTATAAAAGTAAACGCAAAACGATACGTGCATTAAAATTCAGTTCAAGATTAGTCCGAGTCCGATGTCAAAAGATGTAACAAAAGAAAATAAATAAAATGACAATAATGCTTAAATAACAAAAGGACTACTAGCAGTTAACTGACATGCCAGCTTCAGACCTCAATCTAACTGATTGAAAGTGCACATGTATGTCTTCATCATATGAATATCAGGCACAATCCCTCCGGTTTGGGGTTTAGTATCATACTATCATTAGATATATGAGAAGAACATAACCCGTGTCATGCCAACAACAGTTTTTTTTGTAGAAATAAATGTGTTTAGTTTCGATGCAAAGACCCTATAAGTGAATCCATATTAAAGCCAAAATATGCAATCTTTAATGATCGGACAACAGTATCATTACTATATACCTTTTTAATAAGTCTATTTAAAGGTTTTGTGAGTTTATGAGGAGAATACTGACATTTTTGTGCTCTATAAAGAATATTTCCATAAAAAAATGTGAAATACCTGAACGTATACGATGTCTGCATGTTGAGTTATATTTACGAATTATTTCCTTATACAAATGATAAAATTTAGTAAATGTTTTGACCAGTTTGTGATATCGAAAACCCTGGTGTAATAATTTTTCAGAAATACATAAATTTCTCTCGTTAAAATCTAATATGTTGTTACAAATGTACATACACGAGCGAATCGTACAAGTTGAAATATATAAACACCATAAGATGGTGACAAGGGAACGTCACCATCTAAATATGAATAATTAACAAAAGAAAATGTAAACTCATCTCTTTTATCCTAAATTTTTGTCTTTTTGTATGGAAAGCTTCTTTTTATTACTTCATAGGGTTGTTAAAACGTTGACCGGGCGCAAATTTTTACGGTCAAAGCTTTAACACCTGAACGAAATTTCAAAAAGAAGCATTTAGTTCAATGAAACTGTTTGAGCTAATACCCAGATAAACCGAAACAAATAAAAACACACGTAGTAAGCACTAATATTACAGTTATATTTCATTGGGTTGATGTGTTTGAGAATTTGTCATTGAAAGAGGGACGAAAGATACCAAAGGGACAGTCAAACTCGTAAATCTAAAACAAACTGACAACGCCATGGCTAAAAATGAAAAAGACAAACAGATAACAATAGTACACATGACACAACATAGAAAACTAAAGAATAAACAACACGAACCCCACCAAAAACTAGGGGTTATCTCAGGTGCTCCGGAAGGGTAAGCAGATCCTGCTCCACATGCGGCTGCCGTCGTGTTGCTTATGTGATTACAAATCCGGTAAATAGTCTAATTCGGTAGGTCAAATTCATGAAAGGGAAGGGGATTGTAGTTACGACGTAAGGAACATATCCGATATCATTTGTGAAACGGTTATTCCATAACGGTCAACCAACTCGTGATGGCGTCCGTAAAATTTACGAAGGGATGATTTCAACTTCATCATTTGGAACTCTTGGTTTAATAGCTTCCTTGTGAGCAGTAACCCTCTATCAAGAAAATCATGATAGGAAATACAAGCACGGGAATATCGTATCAATTGGGAGATATATACCCCGTATGCAGGTGCTGCTGGAATGTTGCTACTTAGAAATGGAAAGTTCACAATTGGAAAGCTGAAATCATCTCTTTTGTGGTAAAGTTTTGTCTTCAACCGACCCTCATTGTCAATTTCTAGATGTAAGTCAAGATATGAAGCCGACTTAACTGTATCTGTAGTATCCTTTATTTCCAAATCGATGGGATAGATGCGATCCACATAGTCACCAAATTTTGAATTGTTTAGTGAAAGAACGTCATCGTTATTTCTAATATTCGTTATTTCTGATATTTATCGTTATGGAGAGACTAAACCAATATCCGTCTTGTGTAAAACTTCTGCACCCAGCTTGGGGAAGTGGCAGTAAGATTTCGAGCATGCTCAGTTTATTTTCAGGGTTTCTCGAAATCAAAATTGCTTTACAAAGTAAGAACTTTACATCAACTCAACTCGTATTAGCATATGCATACGTTCGTTCGTGTGGAGTATCCTATATCTATATAAGAAACATTGTAATATACTTCATGTTCATCTAACGAAAGATTTAGGACATTTTTTTGAAATTTAAGTGTCTATGTCAATTGATTCAATTAGTTTGTGTGAAAGAATTTAACTGATTAAGTATTTAAAAACGCACCGATCTATGCTTAAATTTGAAAAATCTATCACTTTTCAGTTGTTTTTTGGCAAAAATTGCCACATTCGTGTTCATCCTCAACCTTTATATATATTATGTATTATCATCATATACAACTTACATTTCAATATTATGAATGATCACAAAAGCAGCCACTTTCATTTAAGACGGAAACCGTCTATAATTTGAAAATAAATGCTAAAATTGTGACGTTCAGTAGTTTATCATGACTTAATGATGCTAGTACCCGATATCTGTGCATTTTTGTGTCAAAAACAGCACATAATTTTGTAGCAGAATCATTCTTCTTCCTTAAATAGCTAAATGATTTGAAATTGTGGGTCAAGAAGTGTTACTGTCCAAACTATTTTATACCTTTACACAACATGGTCTTCGAAAAGGTCATTTCAGATAATACTACAATACTGCTAAATGTGTTGGAAGGCATGCAATAGCATTGAAGGATTGATAAAATACTTAAATCCGAATAACAAAAAAATTCTCGTTTCTTAAGAATCAATAGTGAATTTTCGTTCATTAAGCTATACCTTCTCTTTTACAGAATAAATGTATTGGAGTTTCCATCAGACAAATCAAAATGTTTAGAGGCACTTATAACAAGGTATTAAAAGCAATTATCTGTAATGACCAAAATTAACTGGAAATCAACATCAAGTTTAGAAAACCGGAATTTCTTCTTACTGCTTAATTTCATCATTTTAGTTCAATTATTTTTTATTTTGATGTTACTGTATTTTTTTTCTTCAGGTAATTTTATCATATTCAACCTATTTATCATGATGTAAAGACATATTGTGCATTTTAACTTACTTTAAGAAATAAATTGCAAACATTTGATAGTATGACTAAACCTTTTCATGTTATATAATCATGAACACTTAGGTTCTAATCTTATTCCATGCATGCATGGACGAAGGCAACTAACTTTAACTTAGTCCATGCTTGCATAGATTAACACAACAGACTTAGTCCATGCATACATGAACGAAGGCAACTAACGTTAACTAAGTCCATGCATGCATGGACTAACACAGCAAACTTAGTCCAAGCATGCATGGACGAAGGCAACTACCGTGAACGTAGTCCATGCATGCATGGACTAACACAACATACAAGGAATTTATTCAATCTGAAATAATTATATATTCATTGGTATATGAAATATGTTTGTGTATGTTGTTGTAAGCCTTTTTAATATAAGATAATCATGATAATTAAAAAACAATGATGAATTTTATGAAATTATATACAAATATGATGCTCTTCAAATTTCCTAGAATATGTAATAAAATTGAGAATGGAAATGGGGAATGTGTCAAAGAGACAGCAACCCGCCCAAATAAAAAACAACAGCAGAGGGTCACCAACAGGTCTTCAATGTAGCGAGAAATTCCCGCACCCGGAGGCGTCCTTCAGCTGGCCCCTAAACAAATATATACTAGTCCAGTGATAATGAACGCCATACTAATTTCCAAATTGTACACAAGAAACTAAAATTAAAATAATACAAGACTAACCAAGTCTGTAATTGATGATAATATAAACCCAAGTAAGTCTAATCCTTAGTTGGATGTAATAAAATAAATAATAACTGTTCAACTAACCCTTAGCCATGCATACATGGGTAACCCCGTTAGATTGACTAAAGACGAAACATTTGTAAAAAATTGAAAAGAAAAAAATAATTGCCAGAATTCAAAAAAAAAATTGATGCAAAAAGATATTGTTTTTAGATTCAGAAAAAAAAAAATAATGCAAAATTGTTAATTTTTTTTTAAATTCAGAAAAAAAGTTATTTTTGCTGTCTTTCAAATCTCAATAGAAAAATAGAAAATTCTTTCTTTCAAAATTAAATAAAAAAAATAATACCCTGTTGTGAAAATAAATAAAACCCACATTAAAATGGGAATATTCATGGCTGACAAAAGATTGGAATGTTCATATATCATTTCATTAGAAACAACTCTCTAGTGACCAGGAATGGTTGGAGGTTGAATTTTTGTTTGCCATAAACTGGAATGAATGAAAGTTCCTGTCCATTTAGTGCAAGTAAGTGTTTATTGTTTAAATTTATCATGTCTGTATAAATCACTATGCTTCGTCTTTCATGCAATGCTTCATTGTTATATATCTTTATTCTCATAAACCAAAATCCATGGTACAGATATATTTTAAACATTGATAATATAGAAGCATCGCACAAAACTGGTGTTATTTAAGTGAAACCGCGGACAAGATACATTGAAGTCATTAATAAATAAACATTAAAAGTGATCTTCTAAATTCTGGTATATCATTTTAAAGCTTTTAAATTCTACTTTTAGAATATTGCATTTTTTCATATGTAACAGACTATTTCATTAAATGATTAAGTGAAAATCATTTAAACCTTCATTTTTTAATATTATTTCCTTGTCCCGCTTTACACTTTAGGTTTTGGGAAACTCGGAATATATTTAAAAACCATATAAAAAATTCCACCAAACGATTTAAAAGTCTGTCTGGAGCAAGCACGGCATAATTGGTCGATGCTGTAATTTATTTATTTTCTTTGAAAAGACGGAATTTCGAAAAAAAAAAAAAGGATTTAGATTATACAAATTATGTGCTCCATGCACAAAACATTGCCGTAATTTTTTTCTGAAATGTCCAACAAAAAAGGGACACCAGAGCAATCACAATGATGTAAGTAAATAATTGTTATACTAGTATTTTTACAAAGCTCACACTTTTGCCTCATACAATAATCAGGGATTTTAATAACAAATTCTTTTTATTCGAGTCAAATATTAATGTCCGACAACTTGTCCCCTTCGAACCCAATTGACGTAGGATCACGTTTTTCTGTTTTTTTATGATATTTATTTAATACAGTGCTATTTGCTACATAAATCAAAATATAAGGGAAAATCTCTTTTGTGATAGTAAGTTTTCATAAATTTATTCTAAAATACGAGATATTTGATCAAACTATGAAGTGCGATACATGTCCCCACATACGATTTTAACGTTATGTAAACAAATATACAACATTTACGTCAATTGTCATTATTGCGGTTTTCACAGACGTTTCAGAATACAAGTAATGTTGTTTTGTTACTTATTGAGAAAAATTATTTTTTTTAGGTAAAAGCTGAATACTGATTCATCGGAGGGGGGAATAATTACTCGTGGAACTGCATGAAATGTTTTCCGTAATTTATAAAGATAATCCGCTACAATACAAAATCATAGAAAAGAAAACAGTTATTGTTCCCGCTGCTTCCTTTGTAAATTGTATATATTTGGGCAGAACTTAAAGGCACTGACATGGTATATATACCGTACTCCATTCGCCTCGACATTCTGCAGTGTATGAATACGTGCATTAGCCATGTTAGCAATGCGTAGTGTATTAAAAATATATCGTTACTTTTGTAATCAAAATGTATATTAAACAAATAGTTTCAATTCAATTTAGAATCGCTAATTTTCAGATATAAATCCTTTAGGATTCAACAGAAGAAGAAATGGATTATGAGAGGTTTAAATAGGTTTATCAATCATAATTAAAGCTAACAATTAAGTTGTTATTGTTGGCCTAACGGAGTAAATTCCCTTTCAAAACAAAAGGAGAAATCCGAAAGGTTTCAACAGACGAAAACATTGATAAATGTAATGTACGATTGAAATAAATTCCTAAAACACATTTTAAGCTAAAACGTTGTTATGGTTGGCATTTGTTTTCTGTAAAGACAAATGGAAGTAGGATCTTAATACCAAGTATTGAATATAAATCTGAATAGGTCACTAACACACCATATAACTTATTAAATATGTCTAGTCGAATACAGTGCAAGGCGGTTGGGTGTCACGATATTGAGTTCGAATCCCGGCGAGGGAAGAACAAAATATTTGCGAAAGCTAATTTACATATCTTATATTTTTGGGCTGATGTTTAGAGGAATTATATACACATGGAAAAAAGTATTGCAACACCTTGATTTTTTAAAACTTGAAAAATCAGTCTCTTATTTTGAATGGATTATGATAAAATATTTGTAAAATAATATTGAAACGTAGTTTATGATAACATTTGCATTAAAACCAACAAAAAATGTAGGAAAAAAAAAGTTTTATTTTACCAAAATTTTCATAACAAAATGAAGTGTTTTTTGTACAAAAAAATGCATTTTACAACTTTTACTGTAGTCGAACTTAACAATGTCAGACATTTCAAAATTAATCTTTAGATGATTGTTCACATCATTGTTGATCGTTATACGTCAACGAATTAGTACTTTGTGCGCAGCCTCCATTCAAACGGATAACTGCATCTTAACGTCTTCTGATTCCTGCCTTAAGTCGACTAATTTGTTGCTAAGGTAGCAGCAATCATTCTTGACGAAGAGTATAATTTATTTCATGACGTATTTGAACTGGGGTGTCCTTTCGTGCACTTTACTCCCAATAGTGTCCCATATATGCTCGATATGGTTCAAATTCAGGCTACAATTGGACCAAGGAAGATAAACCGAATTTCATTGGAACAATGGATCTTCCTCCACGACGCTTATTTCCTACTTTTGCGAGCTTTAAACTCTATTGGATACGGGCATATGTGTGTCTGTTCGTAGACAAAGGTCCCCGAAATTGTATTATCGCACGATAACCACTAACAATGAGCCGATCACGAACAGTTCTTGTTTACATGCTCCTGTATGGTCATCACTCTCTTTTTAGGATTGTATTGTTTGCCATTGGTTTTCTTCTGACCAACCTTCAATATGCTTGATTTTCCCTAGCAGATATTATAGAGGGTCTTCTTGACGTCGAAATGTCTGTAACATCGTTTATTGCCTGATTTTTATTCTCAAAACGAGTTATTGTGCAATGGTGATGACCAACAATACGCGCAGTTGTTACAGCGCCATCCCGGCTTCTCTCATGCTAATAATCTGCCATCTTGCTGCAGTTAAGTGTTGTCGAAGACCCATTACAAGGTGTCAATCACATAAATTTATAAACTTGGTTATTTTAAGTGCCGAAAACAAGGAGGATAAAAACATCTGTTTTTGGTGTTTACGAGTACAGTAGCTGCATTTGCAGTTTAAGAACTGATAGAGTCGATATTTAATGATTAAACTCAGGTGATATTTAAATAATGTTAAACTAGTTTTATTTCAACATTTCATTGAACAAAAAAATAGAAAGTGTTTTTTTAATTTGATTTTCAATTTGGTGTTGCAATACTTTTTTCATGTGTATATATACAGAATGTACACAGCCTTGTAACTCCGTCACTGTTGGTGATCCGATGGATAAATCTGCTGAGGAGCTGTCTCTGAATTAGACATACTTAAACAATTTTTAGAAATTATTTCTGTGACTTTATCTTGCAATATTTTGAAGGATTCTTTACAACAGATTTTGCAGTTGATCTGTAACAATTCCATCTTCATGCATTATATATCATGTACTATATTACGACGCTAGATTAAACCTGACGCGGAAAGGTAACACCCGGCCTCCGAAAGCTTTTTTTTTTAAACTTTAGAGCCTATCATAAGACATGAGACATTTTATTTCACTAAAGCCCCCACATGGGGTATGTTAGTACAACATTTTTTTAACAAACAATAAAAGTGTGAACACATTAACATTAGAACAACATGGTTAACAAAGGTGCAATAATAGTATATATAATTAATACAGATATTTCACAGGAAGTACAAATTATAGTAACATGATTAAGCACATGTATTAAATGTTTTAATAACAGTCTTGCAAATTTTGCTATTCCAGTAAGTGTAAATAAATCTGATGTATTCATCAATTCTTTAAATTTTAGAACATTTGGGTTTTTACATATATCTAAAGGTAAAAATTTAGCTCTAACATTGTTGAAAAAGGTATATTTGAATATAAGTAATTAAACTCATCACCAAGTTCATTAGCATTACAAAGATTACAATGTCTTTCAGAACTATCAATATTTAAAAAGCTACCCGTTTCAATGGGCAATTTATTACTAAGGCAACGGAATTTGCATAAATACATTTTTGATCTGATGGTAACACTGATAAATATTTTTCAAAACAAAAATCAGACTTGTATATTCTGTAATTAAGACATTTTGCAGAATTCATAACATTATTACTCCAGTTCAACATAGATTTATCACTTAAACATTTCTTGGCATTCTTACTTATATTATCAGATTTAGCAATTATTTGATTATCCCACATCAAATTAAATCCACATTCATATAAAGTTTTTTTAATTTCTAACAACAAAGTATAGTGCAGTCCAGTATATATGTTTCACTAGATAGATAGATAGATAGATACTTTATTCTCTAACAACTAGATACAAGTTTACAGAGAAACATACAATATAAATACAGATACAATAGTTATGGTGACAAATACAGTTATATGATGACATACATGTTTAGTAACATGTAGAATTAATGATACAAGAACCGGATGGCCACAACATAACAATTTCAAGTTTATTTACTATTTATACAGTGTGTATATGTAAAGTATGTTTAAATGAACATATGTTCTGATAGTTTATGACTTTATTCATGATAGGTTGAAAAATACAGGCAAAGTTTAGATGTTTATGAAGTGTCCTATATTTTGACTTTAGTGGAACCTTAAAAAAGACAAAATTAAAAGAAAATAATGTAAAGAAAATATTCCTCATAGATACCAGGCCTAAATATTTGTACGCAAGACGAACTCTTTGTCTACAAAAGACTTATCATTGACGCTAGAGTCATAACAATTAAAAATGCAAAAAAAGAACACCGAGGACGTAAAATTCCAATCGAGTTTTGAAAGTGATTATTTAACTTTAATTGAAAATACCATTAGGTATTTTGGTCATTCGGAAATCTTACCATTGTGTTACAACATTTTTTAATCTTAAAGTTAAGTTACAACACATATGACAAATGGTATGATAATAGTTCTTGTTAATGTTTTTCATCATGTTTATGGAACAAATGAAGGTTCAAAGAATTAAAAAAAAATCTTTTAAAATTTTGTATTTGTTATTTTTAAAATACAATTTCTAAAAGCCTTCCAATTCAGTCTCACTCAGACAATTATACGTATAACATGTTGTGCCTTTGAACCTATGACGAGGCTTATCATTTAGTTTTTTTTCGTTTTATGCCAGGACATTGTCAGTTTCTTTTCAACTTAAGAGCTTTACTATCACCAGGTTATATTCTGCTCATCGTTTAGTTATATACGAAATGTAAATTAACGAATTTACATATGTTGAAAGGCCACCACTCGACTGTAACGTAAACCTTTTTATGTATATGTCTCAAAGACTACAACGAGATTCCGACGCATTTTTTCTTCCCTAAAAGAGGGACGAAAGATACCAGTGGGACAGTCAAACTCATAGATCGAAAACAAACTGACAACGCCATGGCCAAAATAAAAAGACAAACAGACAAATAATAGTACAGATGACACAACATAGAAAACTAAAGACTAAGCAAAACGAAACCTTTACTCCATAAACAAAGCTGCAACAACATGTGTTATTATTTTATTTATTTTTTGCTGAAATCAGTAAAAATTGCAATTAATCGTTGTTTTATTATTTTCTCCCGAAAGAAAAAAAAAACCTTACAAAATGGTCATTTTCGAGTATTTCAATTTTGCGCTGAAGTCTACCATCTAATCAACAAACAAATATCAACCAAATTTTCAAAATGGTACCGACCATGGCATGAATTTATAGTAGGTTACTTTTTTTTTCGCTTATAGTTTTCAAGTCAGTGATTTGTAATCTATTGTCAGAGTTTGTAAATAAGATAGCCTCGTTCAACAGATCTATTGACGGTTCATTATCATACGACTATCAAAATCCGCCACCAGACTGGCGTTCGAAAAACACAACATGCACTCATTTAAATATAAAAGTACTGATCGCCATACAGTACTACTTTCATATCAAAGGACTTGGTATGGTTGTGTCATCTCAATAAAGGAATATTGCACTCGCATTCAAATCTGTAACAAAATAATTCACCTTTCAGCTTTTTCTGTACTTGTAAATTTCCCCATTCTGGTATGTCACAAAAAGTAAAGGTCAATATTGAAATGACAAATACAATTTCAGTAATCTCGGACAACCTAAAGCAGTGTCGCTGCAATTGTTACTTCATAGTCATGCACCCTTATGACGAAAAAAATTGATTTGACTATTTTGTTGTAAACAGTTTACAGTTTTTGTTGCAGACGGCATTTGTACCGATACATAAAGAGAAGCAAATGATACCAAGAGGAACATTTAAACTCATAAGTCGAAAATAAACTGACAACGCTTTGGCTAAAAAATAAAATGACAAACAATCAAACAATAGTACACAAAACAACATAGAAAACCAAAGACTGATCAACACGAACCCCATCAAAAACTGGGGCTGATCTCAGGTTCTCCTGACGGGTAACAATATATGTAAAGATGTGTAACAAATTTTATTAGTCGAATAAGTAGAACCATGTCAATTGAGGAATATTTACAAATGCATGTGGACACGACAACAATATAGTAAAAACAGGAAAACTGCGAGTACTCTCAGATCTATATTTGGTGTCTTTTTGTTGTTGGGATGAAAACATTATCTTCCACGTCCGGTTTTTGCTTTTCTGAATTGTATCGATCTGATGAAAATTCCTTTTCAACTATTTTTTATTATTAGTTCTTAAGTTGTACCGTTACATCTTTGTTTCAGGTAAGAAGAGGATTTGACGCCAGCTAACAATGTTTAAATCCGACACATTTCATTATTCAGTTGTTGTCGTTTGTTTGCTGTGTTTAATTTGTTTTGTACATAAACCAGGCCGTTAGTGTTCTCGTTTGAATGGTTTTACATTTTTCAATTCGGAGCATTTTATAGCTGACTTTGTGTTTTGCTCATTGTTGAAGGCCGCACGATGACTTATTGTTGTTAACTTCTATGTCATTTGATCTTTGGTGGAGAGTTGATTCTGTAGCTATCATACCACATCTCACTATGTTTAAATGCATTGTAAAGTTGCTGGCCTACTTTCATTTTATATATGAATATATACGTAGACAACTGGCGTTGCAAAGGACAGCATAAGGTTGCAGTACCATTAAACCAAAATTAAGACACAGCCTTAAACTGAATAGTCCGTTTTGGTCATAATTTTAATGAATGGTATACATTTCTTGGGATTGAACACACAGTACTACCAAAGACTGGATATGAATTTAAAAAAAAAATATCATTGATATTTATATTAATGTTTCCATGGCTCTCCATGTGTACACCATTACTGTAACAATCAATATGGTACTTTTTAAGAACACGTTTTATTTTAATTTACTATGTCCTGTAATCTTACTGACAATTGCATTTTTGTATTTTGACGCAAGAACATGCCACTTTGTATAAACTTATGCCTCATACATTATATCGTGATCAATACAAAGTTAATACAACACAATTATATATTATGACTATTTAACAGAAACTTGAGAATGTAAGGTTTATCAACAATTGTAGAATTCGAGAAGATCAGTTGCTTGTTCTATTTTGACTGTTGTGTCTTACGAAACTGTTGCTGATGTAACATATTTTTATAGTATTTCAGTAGAGGTAGATCTTTCATAATCTTGGATTGTATGGTATTTTGAGCTTGTTTGAAAGTATGTTAACTGTTGTAGGATGAACGTTTTTAAAATATTATGGAATAACAATGATTGCCTAACGTCTTATCTCTACATTTGTGAAAAATCTTCATCAAATAAATGTTAATCATGTCAATATTGTGTTAATGTTTTAAATAGTGTAATAAAATAGTGGGATACCTTGGTAAAACGTTTACTTTTTATTGAAATGGAAAGTATGAATGCCACTGCTGGTGGACATTTCGTCCCCGATGGTATCTCCAGCCCAGTAGTCAACATTTCGGTGGTGACATGAATATCAATAATGTGGTCATTTTTATAAATTTCCTGTTTACAAAACTTTGAATTTTTCGAAAAACTAAGGATTTTCTTATTCCAGGCAAGGCATAGATTACATTATCAGTATTTGGCACAACTTTTTGGAATTTTGGATCCTCAATGCTCTTCAACTTTGTACATGTTTGTGTTTATCAATATTTCGATTTGAGCGTCACTGATGAGTCTTCTGTAGACTAAACGCGCGTCTGGCGTACTAAATTATAATCCTGGTACTTTTGATAACTATTTAAACAACTGGGTCGATGCCACTGCTGTTGGACGTTTCTTCCCCGAGGGTATCACCAGCCCAGTAGTCAGCATTTCGGTGTTGACATGAATATCAATAATGTGGTAATTTTTATAAATTTCCTGTTTACAAAACTTTGAATTTTTCGAAAAACTAAGGATTTTCTTATTCCAGGCAAGGCATAGATTACCTTAGCAGTATTTGGCACAACTTTTTGGAATTTTGGATCCTCAATGCTCTTCAACTTTGTACATGTTTGGCTTTATCAATATTTCGATTTGAGCGTCACTGATGAGTCTTATGTAGACGAAACGCGCGTATGGCGTACTAAAATATAATCCTGGTACTTTTGATAACTATTGAGGTCAACTGGTTATGATAATCTGAGCATGTTATAAATAAACGAAGACACTAGACCAGTTCAGATATGCAACTTTTTTCATCAACGTATAAGTGTAAATGATCATCTGCCGCTTTTCTCATGTTCTGTATCAGCCTAAATAATCATCTGCTGCTATTCTCCTCATGTTCTGTCGCAACATAAATAATTTATTTATATAGAAAAGCGGGAAAATCAAAACGCATGAATAGTTAAGTGAACATATATAGCAGCTTAATGTCTGAATGGACCCACTGTCACCAGCACATTTACTGATATAAAACCTTACAATGTTGGACCTTCACCATAGGTATGTCGATATTAAACCTTACACTTTTGGACCTTCACTATAGTTATTTTAAACCTTACAATTTTGAACCTTCACCATATTTATATCATTGGACCTTCGCTCTAGTTATATCAAATATGTTAATTAGTTATTAGTTAAGACGTTAGTTGGAATTACCTACACTCAATAATTGAACCTGGAATACCGTCAAAAGGAATTGAAAGAGGATGCACAAAACAAAAACAAAATTCCCCTTTGATCATAACATGCATAAGATATTTGCGTGTCAGTATGTTCATTATTATTTTTATAGTCATGATAGTCACAGAAACGATTGAATTTGTTTCTCTAACAATGTTAGAAAAAAAGATTAATTTTGTACATGTTCATTAAAATCATGGACTATCTTTTTGCTATAGATGATGTTCGTCTATATGTATCATTGTTCATTTTTAGTTTATATGGGATTGTTTAATTTGTGTCTTTTCTTTGTATTTTATATTTAGCTTTTACAAAATATATCCTATAACATGAATGACATGTTTCTATATGTTCACTCGAGCGAGGTTATATACGTTTTAGCTAAGTTAGTATGTATATGCCACGTTATCGCGGACGTTGTAAAAAATGTTTAAATGATAAAGTACAGATAGATTTTATCAAGAAACGATGTTGTTACACTATATTTAATGGCTAGGATATTAATTTCAAATTCGCAGTCGTTTACATTAAGTTAATCGGACCATTGATATATATAGATTGAAACCAGTTTGACTGGTAAATATGGTACATATATCGTTTAAAATGAACCAGTGTCTAATAATAGACGTGTAACAAAGCGATGATGACAACAGATACACATTGAAAAGATTTTTTTCATATACCTAAACGACAGGTTAGGTTAATTTGTATAACGAAAGTTGGGATTTTGGTTTGATTCGATTGAAGCGTCCATTTCATTTTCAAATTACACTTGAGACTATTTGAGACAAAGGGTAAGTTTGGTTTTTCATTAAATATTCTTCCAAAACGAACATAATTTATAACGTAAATAAATAATATAAACTGTCTGTATGTATGTGCCTGTCCATAGTCAGGAGCCTTTACTTCAGTGGTTTTCGTTTGTTGGTGTGTTACATATTTGTTTTTAGATAATTTTTGTACATACATAAGGGCGTGATTTTTCTCGTTTGAATTGTTTAACAATTTCGGGACCTTTTGTAGCTGACTATTCGATATGGGCTTTTCTCATTGTTTATGGCCGTACGGTGGCATATAGTTGTTAATTTCAGTGTCATTCATTCGGGATCTTGTGGAGAGTTGTCTCATAAGCAATCATACACCATCTTTTTTTTTATATCCCAATTCATTGTACTGAACAGATATTTTAAATAAAGAGCTAGAGCCATTTTACCGTGAATTCTTTTCATTCGATAAGATAGGTAAATCATGTTTTAAATAGCCAGATAGATGCTAATTATAGAACATGAACATACGTCACATTATTTATTTTTATACATTGAACAGGTATTCCTAAAAACACTAGGCAAAGACTACTGATTTTTTATATTGACTTTGTTTAGTTGTTAACACCCTTGATACGCATATGGTACCATACCACGTAAGTTGTCAACAAGCCAAATTATATCGAACGAAATCAAATGGGATGCTGTTTTTCTCATTTTGAATACATGTATATTTGTATTTGTCCTTGTCTTTTAATGTTTTATCTCTATATGATAAGATGATATATATTTTAACAGGAGAACATCTTATATCAGCTAGTCATAGAACACCTTGTATTACTAACACATGTTATATGGCGTTTTCTGGCATTTTAACAAATCGGCCCTTTGTTTTAATACAGATGCAATAGCTCATTGATGCTTTACCTACAATCACGATTTAAAATGTTATTGATTTGTTATTTGTTCTGTTGTGTTGTTTCATTTTCTGGTGACTTAGGTACTGGTGCAGGGACGGTTGTAAAAATGTAAATTCTAGTATCTACACATTTAGTGAATTTGCGACAAAATAGCTGTTGACTGCATTTGTTACATGTAATTCCATGTTCCAAAAAGGTTTCGAAAAATTGTTTGTGTTGTTTTTAAACTTGTAGACATTGGCCTCATTTTAAGTTATGTGTATATTACACAAGCAGCATTTGGACTTCAGTGCTATATAATAAATTCTCGTGTTATTGGTTATGTACAGGCACCTACATCAGTTTGACGACAGTTGTTTCTTGTATATATGTAATAAATGTAAACTCATGAATAGATAGTAAGTCAATATAATGGACAGTCATAGGAATGCTCACAATAACCGATACATTATGTTTTGTTTATAAAATGATATACTTGTATACTATATAATCAAAATGAACCCGAATGACTCTATGAATTAAGTCAACATCCGAAAAAATCTGATAGAAACATTAAAATCTAATATAACAACACAAACAATGCGAACTGTCTAAGCGAGATTCGAACCTTACCTTCAAAACAATATTTGATTAGTAGTTCTATGCTCTTTTTTTCTCTTAATAAAATTGCACTCTAAAGTGCGATGGTACTCTTAAGTGCGATTGTCTCGCTAAAGTGCGACTGTCAAGATAAAGAGCGATGGTCTACGCTAAAGTACGTAGGTGGCTCACGCTAAAGTGCGATGTTTGTTTGTTTGCGATGGTAAATCAAGCTTAAGTGTGATGGAACAGTATGGTAATGTTTTACAGCTAAAACATTCAAGTACATAGATGTTATAAACAAGTCTTTTTGCGAAAGCTAGTATGCTTAGATCGCTAAGGTATTACATCTGATTTCCTACAATGAACAAACTGATGTGTTAGTCCGCAATTTATAATTAACTCTTTAAAAAAATGCCCCATTTTAACCGACGTTACATTTTTAGCTCACCTGGCCCGAGGGGCCAAGTGAGCTTTTTTCCATCACTTTGCGTCCGTCGTCCGTCGTCCGTCGTCCGTCGTTTGTCGTCCGGCGTCCATCGGCGTCCGTCGTCGTCCGTCGTCGTAAACTTTTACAAAAATCTTCTCCTCTGAAACTACTTGGCCAAATTAAACCAAACCTGGCCACAATCATTATTGGGGTATCTAGTTTAAAAAAATGTGTCCGGTGACCCGGCCAACCAACCAAGATGGCCGCCATGGCTAAAAAAAGAACAAAGGGGTAAAATGCAGTTTTTGGCTTATAACTCAAAAACCAAAGCATTTAGAGCAAATCTGACATTTCGCTGTTGGGTTGCTGCCCCTGAAATGATAATTTTAAGGAAATTTTGCTGTTTTCGGTTATTATCTTGAATATTATTATAGATAGAGATAAACTGTAAACAGCAAGAATGTTTAGCAAAGTACGATCTACAAATAAGTCAAACATTTCCAAAATGGTCAGTTGACCACTTTAGGAGTTATTGCCCTTTATAGTCAATTTTTAACCATACTTCGTAAATCTTAGTAATCTTTTAGAAAAATCTTCTCCTCTGAAACTACTGGGCCAAATTTAACCAAACTTGGCCATAATTATCATTGGGGTATCTAGTTTGAAAAATGTGTCCGGTGACCTGCCGAACCAACCAAGATTGCCGCCATGACTAAAAATAGAACATAGGGATAAAATGCAGTTTTTGGCTTATAACTCAAAAACCAAAGCATTTAGAGCAAATCTGACAGGAAGTTAAATTGTTGATCAGGTCATGATCTATCTGCCCTGGAATTTTCAGATGAATCAGATAATCGGTTGTTAGGTAGCGGCCCCTTAAGTGGTAATTTTGAGGAAATTTTGCTGTTTTTTTGTTATTATCTTGAATATTATTATAGATAGAGATAAACTGTAAACAGCAATAATGTACAGCAAAGTAAGAACTAAAAATAAGTCAGTATGACCAAAACATTCAATTTTTACCAATTTTCTTAAAATTTGAAGATTTTCAATAACAATTTCCACAGAAAGTACTGTTATAGATAGAGATAATTGTAAGCAGCAAGAATGTTTAGTAAAGTAAGATCTACAAACACATCACCATCATCAAAACACAATTTTGAATCCATCTGTGTCCATTGTTTAATATTCAAATAGACCAAGGTGAGCGACACAGGCTCTTTAGAGCCTCTAGTTATAAAAGCGACAACGATTTAACGGGGACCGCAAAGTAAACTGTAACACAAACAATGCTTTTAATGTATTCGTTCGCTTCCAATAAAAGCAAGATACAGGATATTTTTGCAAACTTGATACTATTTTGTATCTAACTAGTTACATGGTTGACTACAGGATACAAGTCCTTTCTCTTGCACCAATAAAACAAACGCATTTGCTTCAGACGACAAATCACGGTTAAGTTTTAAATAATTTTAAGTCATTGCATACTCTGGTTTATTTGAAAGTTGTTTATCATTATTTGTAATTCATTTTCAGCAGCGTTCATTTTTAGTTTGTATAAACAAATGTTAATTAACGTCATAATCCGACTATACGTTTGACGTCTATACTTTCGCAGATCATCGGACTTAAGCGTATGGAGGCATCGTGCATTAAAGTATATCATCGATCATCGTACTTTAGCGTCCCCATCGCACTTAAGAGTCCTACATATGTATTCATCATCTACATCAATTTACATCTTCAATATCAAAAACATCAAGTCCTTATATTCTTAGGTACCTCATTCTTTTCTCAGATAAAGCTGACTCATTCAAATTATTTCCGAAACCTACACAGAATACAAAATAAAAAGATAAAAATGACTGATAAACCAGTGAAAAGACAAAACATTAAACGATTAAATCAATTGTTCGTATTGGGTTGGATTCTATTCCTCCATGCAAATTCGCGATTAAAATCGTTGATATGCATCGATATGAAACACTGTGTACACGATGAAACTTCAGTCAATTCTAAGGTATTCCGAATAGTAACAAACTATCATACATTCTACTATACAGGTTCGTGCTCATATTCTTACAAAATATTTATTAACACATTAATTACATGTTTTTTTATTTTGTTTGCATATTTAATAATCATCAGTAATGCCTGGTTCACTTCATCATTCATAAAATTCGTACTCAAAACATCATTGAGATCTTCTGTCAAAACTTTATTGAATTTATAGTAATAGCGATCACCATAAATGAGCTCTTCGTATTTCTTTCGGTGCATACTAAATATTATAATTCGACCAGTATTTTCAATTTTTCCGATCAGTTTATCATGATCAGACATACATGTACTCCGTTACAATACAAATTTTGAGAACAAGTCCGAATTTTCATCATTAGACACATTGTCGTCATTGTGTATATCATTGTTGTCTGATTTACATTCTTCTGTACTTATAGTTTATTGTTATAATCTTCAATATTCACAACGCTACATTTGTTTTTATCTATATTTACATTGTCAACTTCTTTTACATTATTTACACATTCTAATAACAGAGGGGATATACCTAAATCGGATGTACACAGATCAATATGTATATTCTCGACTGAATGCCTTTCATCTGTTGTTGAGGTATCATTCGGGATATTTCCACTTTCCATTTCACATTGAACTTCAATATACATATTTGCACTATGTATAGACTTTTCCGATTGTATCGTTCCTTTATCATAATTGTTTTACAGTACTAGTTTTCATTATATTCCCGTAAACTTTTGTTATCACGTCCAATTGTTGAATTTGATTTTCGTTTACTTTTGGATTATCATCATTGGTAAACACAATAGAAATTCGGGCTTTGTCATTTTCGCCATGTATTGTATACGTAATGTTCCTAAACTGTTCACAAGCATTTTGAATTGCACTTGTCATAAAGGTTGGAAGTCTTTCCATAATGAAATTGTATATCAATATAAATCAGTTCATTGTCAACTACCCGTCTTGGGCCTCTTCTTTCAGTGAAATGTTTACTGCTATCAAAACTTTACTAAACGGCGGCTTGTGTAATATAAATGAAAAAGACTTACTACTGTCACAAGTCAGAACTACATGAACTCACGGCGACGCTTGATCATAATGTCTTATTAAGAAGCTATATCAGTTCAATTTTGCGATGTTACAATTTTTTCAATAAAAAACTTGTTATTTATGTAATAAGGAGACAACAAACCAATTTAGTTTTTTACGGAAACAGTAGTATAAATTACAACAGTCACAAAAACATAACTTATTTTTGGTTTGAAATGTCCTTCTTTTCCCCACCTAAAACACCCGCATGTTGGACTTTCATCCTCGTTGAGGCTTAAATTAACTATTTATCACACGTACCATAATATATGTAAATCGAGATATTGATCGAAAAGCATTTTAATGTTTTGTTTTTGTAGAAAATTCTATTCTGTTGGCACGTTTTGAAGTTGGCCCTTCTGTGAAAAAAATGCACGGCAAATTGGTCCTACCTCGAGCTCTTTATCACACAAATACCAATAAGAGGTAATTAAAAAAGAGAAAATATATGAAAAACAAAATCAACAATTTATCAAAAAAGAAGATAACATTAAGTTGCCTGTACACAACTGACATCTAACAAAAAGAACTAACAAAAAACCACAGCAGATGGAATTAATAATGTTTCTTCAATAAAGTAATCTTAATTTGTAATCATCAATGAAATGTCATTTCTCTTTCCCTCATTTTATTGCTGCTATGCGTTGTCACTAGTCTTTTTGCGTTTGATATCAATTACTCCTCCTTTTTTACCTATTCATTCATATAAAGCGAACACCGTATGAACAAAAAATATGACGAGAGTATACTCTGTTTTTTTCTATCACCGAGTTTTTTTAATCAAAATATTGTTTTACAATTTGGAAAATATTTCAACAGTATTCTTTTATATGCATTTGCAACTTCACTGTTTATATTGAATATCTGTATATACAAGTCATGTAACGATAATAATAGGAGATTTGAATTACAGCGACCTTTTAAAACTTTAAACATTAACAATATCTGCTTAAAACCGTAAGTGGAAATTCCTATTCGATTTGATATAATTGCCATTTGTTTTTAAAAAAAAAAGATTTAAACATAAATTGGATAATGGGTAACTTCGGTTTTTGTATCAGTACCTATTTCGACAGGAATGGACATAACTAACATTTTTAAACAGGTATATTGAACTTTCAAAACATTTTTCTTATCATATTTATACTGTTGTGTACTCCATCCTGAAGGTAAATGGTAGAAATTGACAGTATCTATTATAGATTAAATTTATAATTTACAGCCTATCATGAACAGAAACTCGAGTAACGATGAAAAGGATAACGATCAAAATGTACGTGGATTGAGAAAAATTACGTACTTGGTAAAATACGGTGTCAAACATTTTCCATATCGTGGGAGACGCAGATACACACCATCAGTTGAGCGATCTGAAGACGGAGGGATATTTATCTCAAATGACGTTTTCGGGCTGACAATCAGACAGTTTGAACGGATGTATAAAGCGTGTTTAGACAGAAGGAAAGCAAACGAGCAGTATCTAATTAACATAAGATATCCTGACAAAACATCCAACGAATATATGGAATACTTAGAGAACAGCAGATATTGCATAAAAGGTAATGGCATTGTTATAGCTTAACTCTAAATTCATTATATACAATAGAAGTTGTTGACACCATTTTTATTTAATACAAATTAAGAAACGTGACAGGAAGGTATTGAGCTTGCAATCGAAAATCATAAGAAAGACAAGTGCACCACACCATAGTTAAAATAAAAGAAGACAAAGAGGCACAAAATACAAAGCAAGTACATTGTGACTGAAGCAGAATATATTATCACGAATAAGAAATGTCGCATTTAGTTGGTTTTTTTTATAAGTTAAGTTGGGTTCTCTACCTTATACGGGATTTCAAATTGTAATTGTTTGTTTACATAAAACTTTAAATACTTAACACAATTGCCTGTACTAAGTAATGAATATGACAGTTGTTGTCACTTTGTTTGATATGTTTGAGCTTTTGAATTTGCAATATGATTAGTGACTTTATGTTTATGAATTTTTCTCGGAGTACAGTACAACTACGGACAACTATGTTTTTAAAATAACCACACGTTTGAAATGATATAAATGCAAATGTTCCCAGATTTCAGAGAATATATTTCTTCCGACGTTTTAAAGAATATGTGCTTGTTCTAGATCTACACGAGATTAGCGAAAGACTGTGTCTGTCTAGACTCTATAGAGAGGGACAAAAGATACCAGAGGGAGAGTCATTGGCGATTGCCAAATAAAATTGATTTTCAATTTAGACTCGTTTATATTTTTTTCGTTTGGGCTTGTATCATATTTTCCGTCCGGTTTATATGATCCGTTCATCCTATGTTGACTCTAAAAATTCAATAGTCTATCTAAAAATGAGGGTACAATTTATATTGCCTTCCAAATACCGTTTCGATCCCAAACATCACTGAAGAGACATTTATTGTCGAAATCCGGATCTGGTGTACAAAAAAATATTGACACCTTATGTTTGTGGCATAACATCGTGGCCACAACATGCACAAGTTCATTGTTTTCTGTTTAGTATTAAATTTATATAAAGATCAATTTTGTTACATCTTGTGATCAATTTTATTTGGCAATCGCCAATGGCAGTCAGCAGGGCTAAAGAACATCAGTTGTTCAACCTGTTAGTCAAATGCGTGTTGTTTAAATATACTTTGTTACTTTTTTGGTCTTTTGGAAAAATGTTGTTTGTGCTGTATTTAGACCCTTCTACAACGAAATTTGTTTTACATGCACACGTTTAAAAATTGCGGTTTTTATCCAACGCAATCATAGGTTTGAACGTAGTTTTCAATTCAGACTCGTTTATATATAAATATTTACAAATATTTATTTACAAATTTAGACCGTTCCGTGCTGTTTATTTGGAATTCTTATTGACGCAATCTTTCTTGTAACATCGTAATTGTCGACACCGTTAAAGCTTTAGAATTGTGCTAGTTTATATCGCACATTTTTATTTTTTATTCAAAGCATATATTTGAACTCTCTGATGTAAAAAGTCATATAACCTATGTCGTGTTTAACACATTTTTAGAATTGTGCAAGCGTCTTACCTGATGTTCGGTTTGACTTTTTTATTGTATAAATTTCAAGTTTATTTGGAATTCTTATTGACGCAATCTTTCTTGTAACATCATAATTGTCGACACCGTTAAAGCTTAAGAATTGTGCTAGTTTATATCGCACATTTTTATTTTTTATTTTATATTTTATATATCTTATTGTAACAGTACTTAATATAAGTAGACTGATAATTGATTCATTCAACATCACAATCATATATACCGATGAAGGATATCTTCTATCCGAAATATTTATAAATAATTACATTTATAGTTCCTTTTTATGTTATCGGTGTTGTTATGTACACTTCTTAGGCGTTTGTATAATTTATTTTATTGTTCACATGTATCGTTACTTGTAACGATCCAGCGCCAACGTGGGAAAAATCGTTGACTATTATTCAGACGTTTTATATATTTAGAGTCTATAAGAATCTACCAACCAGTAAACTTAATAGGTATTGGATCATCAAAATTGACAATACTACACAGACAGGAAAAATTATATGAGTCTGAAAGATTGTGTAACAATACCGATAAATAGATGGAAAACAAAACACTAAAAAGTGTTGAATATCATTGCACAAAGATGGAAAAACTGAACAGATAATATAAATTATACAATAATTGCAAATATTTCGGCACAACAAATGGCCTTCTTCGGTGACAAAAGTTTTAACAACTTTGTCACCGAAGAAGGCCATTTGTTGAGCCGAAATATTTGCAATTATTGTGAATGACTACCTTGTGTAGCGATTTTAGTTAGACTGTATAAATTATTATTATGTAAGATATCTTTTGATTAATATGTTTGGGTTAAATTACATTTCTACAGGGCAATGCCCAGTATTTTTATTTATTTAAACAGTTTCTATATCATTTAAATTCACCGCCCGGTACCCCATCTTTGGAACCGCCGGGGTACCGTCCGGTAACCCCATCTTTGAAACTGTCAGGGTACCGCCCGGTAGCCAATCTTTAGAACCGTTGAGGTACCGCCCGGTATCTATAGAACCGCCCGGTACCCCATCTTTGGAACCGTCGGGGTACCGCCTGTAAATATGTATATAAGGGGATGCGAGAGAGATCAGAGTGGAATAGAAAGAGAATAGAGAGATTTGAGGTTGTTAGTTAGAAGTGTTGAGAGTAATATTGTGTTAGTGAATTAGGATTATTGTTCAACTGTTTTATTATGTCAAACTGATATACATTTAACAGATTACATAGTGATTTGATTTGAAACTTTGTGTTGTGGTTTGTTTTCTTTGTGCCATTTGAATATGGATTTTACGTAATTTACGCTACCAAAATAACACATCGACAAACACGAATCCATACAAAAACGACAACGCTACAAATGGTGGCAGCGGTGGGATGGCCATAAACAAAGTTTTTTTTAGATTCATAATGAGGATGAGGATAACTGTTGGAATATCAGTGAGACTTAAACTATTTGGATACATGTTAGAATTTTCAGTACAAGCTGTGTTTTATTATTAATGGAGATGGATCGAAATAGAACTGACTATAATTCTTATTCAATGGATTTTACGAACATTGGAGAAGAGCAGACTGTTTCTGAAGAACACAACTTTAGGAACAGAAGTCAGTATTCACCAGGATTATTTTCACCATCTCAAGAATTCCAAGGGGTACCCGATTCCATTCCAAGGACACCGGGAGATGCCAGAACCGCACACCGGACGGTCCCTGGAACCCCATTGTCGACGGTGCCGACAGCTAACAGGTGGGGTGGTTTCGACGGTAGCAGTAATTGGAAGGATGAATCTTTTATTTCGAGCACACCAATGTTTGATATGAACCAGAGACAACAAAATGCTAATACAGCCGGAATTGATCATAAATGGAAGAAATTTGTTTTAAGATGGATTTGGTTTATCTTAAGTTTGATACTTGTGATCGGATTCTTTTCCGTAACATTTCCATTTCATGACATTGTTTGTTGGCTGAAGCAAAATGTTATATTATTGGTGGTTACTCTACTAATAACATTTCTAGTTTCGGTAATTGTGAAGTTATTCATAAATGAAACCACAAAACGTCTGGAACAGTTTGATAACCAAAATGAGTACAGAAGAAGACCAACAGATTCCGTGCGTAAGCAATTGAACTTTGACCAGAACATTCCACATAGTCGAGACAATGCAAGGAATGTACCGATGAACTCATCATCATCTCTGCAAGTTAACCGATCCGAAGTTCAGGTAAAGCGGACATTTAGTGGCAGTAACGATGATGTGTTAGCAGACTTTCTACGTTACTTTGAAAACATTGCGACACTAAATGCGTGGAATGAAGAGAGAAAAAGGTTAGTGTTCTTTACAACCTTGCGAGGACAGGCAGAAACATTTGTGCACGGATTGCCTTTAGATATCCAAATGAGATGGGAGAGTTTGATAGATAAGATGGAGTTACGATTTGGACATTCAAACATGAAAGAAAGCTACCTTGCAGAGGCAAAACTAAGGAGGAGGAAACCTGGGGAATCGTTTAGAGATTTGGGGCAATCTATTGAAGATTTGTACAGGCGTGCATACCCATCTCATCCAGAACTTGTCCAAGAAAATAGTATCAGATCGTTTCTTGACGCTTGCGGTGAGTCGGAGGAGTTCCGCATGTTTATAAGGCGAACTAGGCCTAGGACTCTCCAGGAAGCTGTTGCAAGTGCCATGCAAGAAGAATGTATTAGAATAAATGAAGGAAATGTGAACAAGGTTAACAAGAGAAATAATGTTTATACAGTGGAAAAAGAAAGGGATGTTTATGAACCGAGTTCAAAGAAGAACAATTATTCAGAAAGTCCTATAAACAACCGAAGATATCAAAATAAGATATATAGACAGTGTACGAATTGTGGAAAAAGAGGACACACAAGAGAGTACTGTTGGAGTAAGACACATTCAAACAATCAGAACATTTCAAATCAGACGGTACCAGAGGAAGACACCGCCCAGATTAGCGGTGGTACCGTCCAGCAGTTAAACAACAACCGGTCGGAGCAATAGGCCCTGCTCCGACCGACGGTACCTGGTGGCCTAGCAGAAGTTTAAAGGAGTGTTCCTTGGATAAACATAGGACGACACGTTCCACTCAAACTGAAAGGGGTGATATGGAGATTGACTTGGATCACTTATTAGACCAAGATTTAACTCCAGAGTATCACATAACACCTAAGCGGTTGAGTGGTGGTGCGTTTGTTTATCTAAGAGGGGAACACATAGACAATGAATTATTGTCAGATAATATTGGGCAAGACAACGTAGCTATGTTAACGAAAATACCCGGAAAAGTTGGTATGATGGTGGATGGTCAAATAGAAGGATCATCAATTAGTTGGAAGATTGATACCGGTGCAAGATGTACTTTCATAACAGAAGAATGCTACAGAAATATTTTGCCTGATAGTAGACCTATGCTAAGACCAGTGGATACCAGATTCATCACAGCTAGTGGTGGTGATTTAAAAGTGTTAGGAACTGCTGTGATGACATTATCATTTGATGAGTTTTGTGTTCAATTTCCAATTATTGTTGGAGGAGTCAGAAATAATTTACTTGGTGAAAATTTTCTCCAAACCTTTCGATGTGAATGGGATTGGGATTCCTTATCTCTGGAAATAAGCGGTAGAAATATTCCGTTTCACGAACAAAATGAATGCGTTCGTTCTAGTAGAGTTGTATCACTAGAAACAGTGACAGTACCAGCTAAACATGAAATAGTTGTAAGATCGGGATTAACGAGAAAAGTTAGTACAAGTTCTGCAAATATAAATGGTGTCTTGTCTCCTGATAGAAATTTCATGACGAAATATGGACTAGCGCTAGCAAGAGTACTAGTTAATGCATCACAAGGCATGGTGTATGCAAGATTGTTTAACCCAACCACTACAGACATTATATTGTACAAAGGAACACATATTGCTGTGTTTGTACCAGTTGTGAATATCGGCAATTCTGTTGAGGTGGAAGATGAAAATGAAGATGTTTGTGAGATTGTTGAGCATCGTAATTCGTCTAATAGTTTGTTGCCTCAATATATGGAAAAGATGTACCAAATCGGAATACAGAATCTTTCAATTAAAGAAGCCGATGAATTTAAAAGGGTATTGCTGCAAAATTGTTGTGTGTTTGCTGACCCTGATGGAGAAACTGGACATACATTATTGGGAAAGCATGAGATTAAACTGGAGAAAGAGATACCGATCAAGGAACCCCCAAGGAGAGTCCCGTTATTTAAGAGGAAAATATTAGAAGAAGAGATTGAAAAGCTGGAAAAGAAAGGAATTATTGAAAAATCGTGCAGTCCTTGGTCAGCACCAATTGTTTTAGTACAGAAAAAGGATTCATCATGGAGACTATGTGTTGACTATCGAAAGTTGAATGATAGAACAATTAAAGATGCATATCCGATTCCGAGAATAGAGGACAATTTAGATGCACTGAACGGCTCGAAGTGGTTTTCGTCTTTAGACTTGGACATGGCGTATCATCAAATTCCAATGAAACTATGTGATAAAGAAAAGACTGCGTTTGCCACACCGATGGGAGGATTGTACCAATATACTGCCATGCCCTTCGGATTATGCAATGCTGCGTCAACGTTTCAAAGGATAATAGAGTCTGCCTTACATGGGTTACAATGGCATATAGCAGTATTGTACCTGGACGATATAATTGTGATAGGAAAAACGTTTAAAGAACATTTGGATAATATATGTAAAATTATAGACAGACTTAAACTGGCTGGGTTGAAGTTGAAACCAAAGAAATGTACGTTCTTCAGGCATGAAATACAGTTTTTGGGCCATATAGTGTCGTCCAATGGGGTTAAAACAGATCCAAAGAAAGTAGAAGCAGTTAGTAAGATGGAAAAACCTGAAAATGTGAAAGAACTTCGTTCATTTCTAGGGTTGGTTTCGTACTATAGAAAATTTATCAAGAATTTCTCATTGATAGCGAAGAGTCTATTTGAATTAACAAAGCCTAGTATGACATGGAACTGGTCTGAAGAATGTGATATGGCGTTCCATACATTGAAGGATAAATTAGTGACATCACCGATTCTGTCTTACCCTGATGTTAACGGCGGGGAATTTATTTTAGACACGGACGCGAGTAACTTTTCTATTGGTTGCGTTTTATCACAAATTCAACAAGGGCAAGAACACGTTATAGCGTATGGAAGTAGGACTTTGAATAAACCGGAAATAAACTATTGTGTTACTAGAAAGGAATTACTAGCAGTTGTGTATTTCATGAAGTACTTTAAGCATTACCTATTGGGACGTAAATTTACAATCAGGACGGACCATGGATCCTTAACATGGCTTTATCGATTCCGGGAACCAGACGGTCAGATAAGTCGCTGGATACAACAAATAAGCGCATATGACTTTAAGATAGTGCACAGACCTGGCAAGAAACATAGTAACGCTGACGCTCTATCAAGAATCAAGATAAAAGAGCAGGACTTTTGTACTCAGTGTAAATTGCCATGGGACTATGAGTTTGAGGCACCGCCTAAACAAGATGAAACTGAAGAACCAGTTGTTATTGCACCAGTAAATAAAATTAATACAGAAGTTGACAATTCATTACATGTGCCAATAAAGAGGGGTCGTAAGCCAAATACTCCTAAACGTGCACAAGCTAAGAAGCAACCAGATATTACTTTGACGCCATCCTTGATACATGAAATGCAAATCCAAGACACAGAACTAGCTGATGTATTGAAATTAAAGTTGGATAGTGCAGATAAACCTACATTCGAAAATTTCACAAGTAAAAGTACATTATATAAAAATTGGATTCAAAAATGGGAACTCTTAACTGTTCAGGATGACATATTATGTTACTATTGGGAAGACCAAACTGGAACTAAAAGATGGAAAATCTGTACACCTAAAGCTTTACAGGGATATGTACTGTGGCATCTACATGATTCCCCAACTGGTGGACACCAAGGCATTAACAGAACTAAAAAGCGAGCTGCGCTATGCCCATTTTTCTGGCCACATATGAATCGAAATATTCAAGATTACGTTACAACCTGTGATATCTGTGAAGAAAGAAAACAACCTGCCCGATCAAAAAGACATAAAATGAAAAGTTATGTTATGGGTACAAGATTTCAGAGACTCGCAAGCGATATTGCAGGCCCACTTCCCACTACTGATCAAGGGAATCGATACATATTGGTTATTCAAGACTATTTTACAAAGTTTACGGAAGTTTATCCGTTGTGTGACATAAATGCAGAAACCGTAGCTAATGTGTTTCTAAAAGGATGGATTAAAAGATACGGATGTCCAGTGGAGATCCATTCAGATCAGGGTACTCAATATGAGAGTCAGTTGTTTCAAGGTATTTGCAAACTCTTGCATATTTCAAAGACGCGGACTACAGCTATGCATCCAAGATCTGATGGTATGGTGGAGAGAGGAAATAGAACAATAAAAGAAATGCTATCTAAGTACATTGACCGAAATCAGTCCGATTGGGATAAATACATCGACTATATGGTGATGGCATATAACTCAACACCCCATGACAGTACTGGTATTACGCCGTATAGAATGATGTTTGGTGACGAAATGAAAATGCCGTTAGATTTGATTACTGGATCACCGTCAGATGATGACGAGGAGACTCATTTTAAGAATGAGCATAGCTTTGTAGCTAAAATAAGAGAGGAGTTAGAAAAAGCTCATGAGATAGCACGTGAAAAATTGAAAAGGACTGCAATCCGCCAAAAGGATTATTATGACAGAAATGTGAAAGAAATAAATTATGCTAATGGCGATTTGGTAAGGAGATGGCAGCCTCACGTAGTGAAAGGTGGAAAGAAAAAGTTGTACAGAAACTGGACAGGCCCATGGGTAATTATCGAAAAATTAACGGATGTCTTGTTTAAAATTAAACATTCAAAGAATTCGCCTAATGTGGTTGTGCATGCAGACAATTTGAAAAAGTATACAGGAGTGAAGTCTGTTTCGTGGTTTAAACCAGAAAAGACAATCTTAAACGCACAACCACCATTAATAAATTATTTCGACAGTGAACATGAATTACGGGGTGATGGTGCATTGGAAAATACGCATGACACCGAGCCGACCCTCATACAATCCGATGAATATCAAACAGATGAAACATTGGAACCGCCGGAAAATTGTGTGTATAAAACATTGGAACCGTCGGACAGTTACCCAAATATAACATTGGAACCCCCAAACGGTTCTTTAAATAAAACATTGGAACCCCCGGAACCCCTCATACACCCGGAACCCCCGGTACCCCCGGAACCCCCGGACGGTACCGGGAACCGTTCAAAACCAGTGACACCATCTATAATCACGACAAAGCGCGGGAGAATGGTCAGAATACCTTTGCGCTATCGATAAGGCAATACGCAAAATTTATATACACAAATATTTTATTAACAATGGATAGAAAGGTGACAGAAAAACGGATTATGTGTGAACATTGTTTCAAATTGTACTGCAGTAGCAAATCATATAAAAGACACATTAAAGAAGTGCACTCCGCAAATAATAACACAGAAAGAATTCAATGTTTAATATGTCATAAAACTTTTAGCAGAAAGAGTCATTTGAGAAGACATAATAGGAAATTTCACAAGGAAACTCAAAACAGTGACACTCTAAAAGTGACCATACAGAACGAAAGAAGCTTTAATGTTCATGAACATTTGTCAGAAGAAGGATCCATGCTTAATGATACACCAACCGTGGATGGACCGACATTCGGTGAAATGCCCGATTTCTTGGAGGATATTTCATTGGATGAGTTTATAACTGAACAGGAATTTGAAGAATCGGAACATGTTGAAAATGACAGTGACAAAAAGAGTGAAACAGTTAAACCGGATGAAAACAATAATAGCAATGATATCATTGACAGTAATAAACAAACAATAATTCTAAAACTGGAAACAACCACCGTAAATTTAACGGATGGCCGTACAGTAGTAAACAGAGATACTTCGATCGAATATTCCAATAATGTAAACCCGGATGATATTAACATAACTATTGTTGTGGATGCTGTAACTAAAGAAATAAACGAACATTTAAAGCAAAAAACAATCAGCAGAATGCGAAGAATTATAGAACTTTATTAACTGGTATGTGTGTGTGCGTAAACATTAACCTGAGTTGAACTATATTTAGAGTGTGTACGTATAGGTCAGTTAAATCTATTTTTAAACCAATCGATAATTGTGTTTTTGGATATATATGTAATTCTACAGTGAGTAGACTACTTTTGTTTAATACGACATTGAAATAGGAATTTCAATTGCTAGTTGGGGGGATTGTAGCGATTTTAGTTAGACTGTATAAATTATTATTATGTAAGATATCTTTTGATTAATATGTTTGGGTTAAATTACATTTCTACAGGGCAATGCCCAGTATTTTTATTTATTTAAACAGTTTCTATATCATTTAAATTCACCGCCCGGTACCCCATCTTTGGAACCGCCGGGGTACCGTCCGGTAACCCCATCTTTGAAACTGTCAGGGTACCGCCCGGTAGCCAATCTTTAGAACCGTTGAGGTACCGCCCGGTATCTATAGAACCGCCCGGTACCCCATCTTTGGAACCGTCGGGGTACCGCCTGTAAATATGTATATAAGGGGATGCGAGAGAGATCAGAGTGGAATAGAAAGAGAATAGAGAGATTTGAGGTTGTTAGTTAGAAGTGTTGAGAGTAATATTGTGTTAGTGAATTAGGATTATTGTTCAACTGTTTTATTATGTCAAACTGATATACATTTAACAGATTACATAGTGATTTGATTTGAAACTTTGTGTTGTGGTTTGTTTTCTTTGTGCCATTTGAATATGGATTTTACGTAATTTACGCTACCAAAATAACACATCGACAAACACGAATCCATACAAAAACGACAACGCTACACTTGTATAAATTAAACACAGTATGTGTGGTGAAATCAGAAATATAAATATAAAGAAGAAAACCTTTAATACACGATTTTCAAATACATCTTTGAATAGATTTTATTTTATAGATTACATATCGTGGAGTGAAAACGGTTTGAAAGAAAGATACTTGTACGAACACTTAGTGCGAATAGTCGGAACTGAAATAGATATACGCAAAAGACAACAATTATTTATCATAAAAGATATGACAAATAATTCAGCAGAATCATTATACACAAGAATGTCGAGTGGAAGTTTAGCAGAAGGAATCGATTTGCCAGGAAGTGACCTAGATCTTATGTTGATCATCAAAGACGAAGACGTAATCCGGGATGTAAGGCATATGAAACATCGAGAACAAGGTAAAACATTTCTGATGGAAACTGATGCTGAATACCCTGGATTTACTAGACTCCGATTACTGACAGAAGGGGATATGGAAACTGACTTTAAACCGTATGAATACTTTAAAAACACTAGAAAAGATGTATATTTATCAGTAAATGATTTTTTAAGTGTTGAAAAAAATATTATGCAAGAGAAGCAGCTATTACAACACGGCCCATGTTTGTCAGATCGAGGTCAGAACGTTGATATGGCAGTCTGCTTTAGAAGTAAATATTTACCGTACAATGCAATACCATGGGCATCGCGTAATCGACAGCAATGGCCACCTAATTCTGCCATTGACAAGATTAAAAAATACGGATGTCTGTTAGTACCTATTGGACCAAGACTTGTTCCAGATTGTAATGATTTATGGAGAATGTCTTTCTCTGTGGCAGAAAAACAACTTGTGCATTCGTTTAATTTTACTCAACTTATATGTTACTGTCTTCTCAAACTAACATTAAAGCATATCGTTAACAAAAACAAACATGTTGAAGGTTTATTGTGTTCTTACTTTCTGAAAACAGCTTTATTCTGGGTCTCAGAGGAATTGGATATTGAAACGTTTCAAATATCGAAATTATTTGTTTGTTTTTTTCACTGCCTAGATAAATTGATATCATGGGTAAAGAAATGTTACTGTCCAAACTATTTCATACCTGAGCACAACATGTTCTTCGGAAAGATCGATCTAGATAACAATAAAATACTTATAAATGTATTGGATGGTATCAAGTGCGATGGAATTGATGGTTTGATAAACAATTTATGTCCAAACAACACTGAAACGTTTCCTTTATTGGTAACAAATAGTATTTACTCGTCCATCAGGTTAGACTTTCTCTTTTATAAAATAAATGCGCTGTATTTTATGAACGACATATCACAATGTTTGAAGGCACTGATGTTTACCGAATCGTTAATTAAGTCCAAACATTCTACATTAGTTATTGATGTATGTAAATATTATAATGCTGGAATTAATCAAAATATCGCACAATTACTATCACCACCAAAAACAAATACTGAAACTTACAAAATACACAAAAGTTATCACCGACATTTACAAGACGGTATCAAAACAGATGCTGTATCCGGTTGGTTGTTATACGCGTCGTTTTATTATGTAACAGGACAGTACTACGTTACACTAAAACTGACAGATTATGTTCTTTCAAGATGTTCAGCTGATGTGATAATAACTCGCTTTGCAAACTACCGTGAGGTCGATATGAATAACTACGGAACGCTTGTACATTCTACAATGACACTGAATGACAAGATGAGACTGACAACTGTTAATAATGTTAGGTACGCAATGCAATCATCAATAATACCAATGGAACTTCAGCTTGAGGTGGAAAACCACAGCATGGATATACCGCCTACTGTTATGTCTCGCTGTCTAAGATTTCTGTGCTATCATCATCTTAGTGATATATTTTACAAACAACAGGCTTTACGTGATTTATACTGTACAATTAAAGATATGAATTTTATTCGACAAGATACGTTATCTATTTCAATAACAATACTTGGAGTATGCTTTGAGATATCCGGTGATAAGAATACAGCCTATCAATGTTATGAGGAAGCTTTGAAATGTGATTTTGTGATATGTCCATCAGCAAGAGTGAGACAATCGAAACTTTTAGAAATATAATATTTTAGTTTGTCAGTGTCAACAGTATCGGAACATTCGTTTTTATTCTAGTCAATAAAAAGTAACTAGTTATCCTAGATGATATGTTTTGCTGCTACATGTTCTATTCTGATAAATACGATGACTTTATTCGTGTCCATTGAAATGCAAATTCATCATGTTTACTAAATGAATTATCCATGTTCTCCCTTCTTTCGATTTTTATGAAAGCTGTGATCATTTCAGTGACATATTAAACAACTAATTCAATAGGCATACAGTGATTTATATACAAAACAGTACAAATTCAAATGTATACTTTTTATCAAATACATTTTCCTGACTATACTGAAGTCTCTAATGAGCAAATAGGCGACCAGTACATTATTTGATTCATTGCCAATATTTTGAGTATTTAAATTAGGTGTGATATCAGGCGAAAAACACTCATTAATAATAATGAAAGTAACGTATGAGCAATAGGCGTAACAACTTTTTTTGATTCAGTGACAGCGATGATGTGAAATAGAGGAGCAACAGATAAAAGAGAGACATTCACACTCATAGATAACTGACAACGCAATGGAAAAAATCACACGGCAAACAGACTGAAGACGAAGCAACACAAACTCCAAAAAACTTGGCGTGACCTCAGGTCCTCCGGATAGGGTACGCATTTGATTAACCTGAGTTAACGAATTTCGTTAGTTTCATTCGTGAAAAGGAAAGGGGGTTGTAGTTACGACATAAAGAAGATATCCGAAATCATCTATGAAACGGGTATTCCGTAACTGTCAACCAACTCGTGATGGCGTCTGTAATTTTACAAAGGAATGATTACAACTTCACCGTTTGTATCTCGATTCATAAGCTTTCTTGTGAGTAACAACCCTCTATCGAGGAAATCATGATAGAAAATATTGTATCTAGTGGGAGATATATTTTCAATATGCTGGCGCTGCTGGAATGTTGCTACGTATAATGAAAAGTTTACAATTGGTAAGGTGATACATACATTATATGATTCATTGACAATACTAGGAGCAATTGATGAGATGTCATGCAATATATATTCTGACTATCACGGTCCAGTATCAAGTCAGGAATATGGCCATTCTTATTTTATATATAAAAAAAGAAGATGTTTTATGATTACTTATGAGACAACTTTCCACAAGAGACCAAAATGACACAGAAATTAACAACTATAGGTCACCTTACTTCATTCAACAATGACCAAAGCTCATACCGCATAGTCAGTTATAAAAGGGCCCGAAAAGACAACTCAAACGATAAGACTAACTGCCTTATTTATTTAAAAAAAAATGATCGAAAAAAATATTCACATGTAACACATAAACAAACGTCAACCCCTGAATTACAGGCTCCTGACTTGGAACAGGCACATACACATTTCCCTAACCTGGGTCATTGGTATAACAGTACAACATAACAACGAACTATACAAATCAGTTTAAAAAGACTTTACTTATCAGATGGACCAAAATACAAGTGGACGTGGCCGGGAACTTGTACATGCCGACAATAAAAAGACACTAGAACCAGATCTGAGAGTACTCACAGTCATCAGACAGCTAGTTCAAAGCCACTAACAACTCATTAAAAATCATGCATCTAAGACTATATTATCAATCCGTACACATCCAAAATCCAATGTTTATAGTTTAAAGACGTCATAAACAGTCAGAGAAACACATGACCTTGTGCAATGCCAAGTTTCAGATATCAACAGATTGTAAATCCATGACTTTGTTTATTTATATAACATACTAGTAATTTTTAGTTTGCTTTTAATTTACTTATGACAAAATCAATATTTATACTAATAAAAACAATATTCAGTGATCTTATTACAGTGTTGAATTGGAAACCTTTAGAAATAAGTTTATTTAAAGAAGCGATCAGTTTACAATGATCATTTCTAAATTTCCGGGCACGGTTAACAACATTTCCGTAAAAATGAGGTTGTGCTATCCCGTTTGAAATAAGTTTTCAAGGTACAACTAAACTTCAAAACCAAATCTTGATATCTATGAACAAATTTAATAAAAGTTTTAAGTAATCTATGTTAACGATATCCCTGGTTTAATAATTTACCAGTAATACATAGATTGCGTTCGTTAATATTAAAAACGACAGAACAGACACGGGCATATCGAACGAGCTGTGAAATATAAACACCGTATGATGCATATGGTGCAAAAAGAACATCAACCTCTAAAAATGGAAAATTAACAAAAGGGAACGACAAATCGTCCCTTTTGTCGTAAATTTTAATGTGGAGTTTCCCGTTTAAAACAAAAATATCTAAAACCAGGAAAGGACAGTTATTACCGTTTAAATTTGATTTATTTAAAGTAAGTACATTGGGGTCAATTTCAGCAATATATTGAGGAAATTCTCAATTATTTAACGAAAAAAATATCATCAAGATAACGGTAAGTGTTGTTGAATTTATCAATTAGATGCAATTGCGATGGGTCTTTAGTTAGTTTAGTCATAAACTAATATTCGTAACAGTACAAAAACATGTCTGCTGTTAAAGGTGCAAAGTTAGTAGCCATAGGGATACATACAACCTGTCGATATTTTTTTTTGCTGAAACGTACATAAATATCATCAAGGATAAAATTAACAGCTTCAATCATCTCATTACACCTCATTTAAGTATATATAGCATATTTACCTTTCTCATTAGAGGAGAAGGCGTTAAATGAGTTGCAGCAAATACAATGTATATTTGCAGCTTTACCAAACGACCGTTTAATTAAATAGGAAAACTTACGTTTAATAAAGTTGTGAGGAAGTGTAGTGTTAAAATGAAGACAAATTAAAAGTGTCAACAGAATCAAAAGGACCACCAACAGCACGTTATTTATCAAAAACGTCCAAAGATTTTGTTTCACTCCAAAAATACTTTATATACCACTATGTTCACATATTTTATTACAATAGTTTATGATAAGCTCTTTAATAATAGTTAATGAATTTGTTAGGCCTTCAACACGCATATGTTCCCTTGTCTCAGTATATTGTCATTAAGACACAGGGGATAATCTGTTTGAAGTCGTTTAATCAAAGACAGTTCGATAATTATACGGGAATCTTCAAATTGTTGATGCGAATGCCCTTGTTTTTTCTAGACCGTTTCCAGCGGTTGAAAACTAATAAATTTAATATTGTGGTTGTGTTTACTTAAATGTTGATAAGTTATACTTTAATTTCTTAGGTTTTTGGAAGCGGTATAGATGTTCTTGTGTTCGTTCAAAAAACTCAGGTTTGCCGTCTTCTGCCATTGCACGGAAATATTTGTGGATATCCACGCACATTTTTATTGAATAATCTGGCTGCAACAACATTGCCACCTTAAACAGAAATATAAAAAGTGCTAAATTTTGATGGGGAATTTCGATTGACGGCGGTTGAATTAATATTTGGAATGAGGTTTTTAGAGTACGTAAATATCCATTTCGTAAAATTATGATTAAATAAAAAGTAACGAGAAGGTAAAATGAAACCGAAAGTCAGAACATTGAATTTAGAGTTACAATAACGGAATACATAAACAATTTATAAAACATTCGAAGAACAAAAATTAGCACCTGCTCGATCCAAAAAATAGGTTTACATTGTAGTGTAATAATTTTGGGACACATCATAATTTATTACCTTTTCGAACTGGACCAGATCACTTATTAACTTAACGTAAAAATTTCTATAAACTGTTAAGACATGTAGTTCCCCCTCCATATTACTATTTCATGCATACAATATAAGTGCTTTTTGAGTCTTTGTTTCTCAAAATGTTTTTAATGTCCAGATCCTAGAATAGGCAAAATGATGAGGCGGCCGTCATATTTTTCATTTGTAAACAAGCGATATGACGTCACAATAGATTGTTATTATTTGACGTACAAATGTGCGCCATAATCAGATATTTTTTCTACGTGGTTATTTCGAACAGTTATTTTGCGTGCATAATCTAAAAAAGTTATTTGTCTACGCTCAGATTCCCAAACCGTTATTTTGCCAACGCGATATTTTCCGCGGGAAAAGGGGGTTATTTTCCTTGAAGGAATAAAAAGCATAGAGTTATAGCTTAATTATTTTCTTAGTGCTTAAACTAAATAATAGTATTAACATATGTTATTGTTCAAAAACATTGACAATAGGATTAGACACAAGTTTTGCAACGTAGAACGTCTTCTCCTTTACCCACAAATAATAAATAACCGAACAAAATAAAATTCATAATAATAACATCATAAACATTAATATTATAATGGAGACATGGAATTAACAAGAAATTAAACGACATGGCTCATCGATTTCTAAATGTCGATTTGACCGTAAATTTATTCATGATAGACCTAGTAGGTTGTTTTAATGTTGGAATACATATTCACTCAAAAGGTAAGTTATTATTTTAAAGCAATTTAATTAAATTGTTATTGTTCACTGATAGGATTTTATAAATAAAATCAAATTGATGAGCTATGTCTTTGAAAAAAAAGGAACAATTTCATTCGAAGTCAACAAAAAGTAAATACATTATTATTGGTATATATTTAACCATAATGTCTATATACATTATGAAAAGCGATGTGTATCTTTGATATATTTCTGCGTGTTTATGTTCATGATAAACATGTCATTATCGTACATTAATGTTTTAAAGTCAGTAGGTGTATTTTCTTTTCTAAGTAAAAAAAAATATAGGATAATCCTTTGAACTGTATAATTTTTACACATGTTACACGAGAGGAAATAATGTTGAGCATTGTCGTATAAACATGATAAATAACCTCATTGATACATTGCGTTAGAACTAATATTTGCGTGATACAGATTCGTGATAAAAGCACTGCATTTGTTTCTAGATTTTGCGTGTAAAATATCTAAATATTTATCGGCAATTGTGAAATATGTAGGGGGTGATTTGTTTCTATAATATTTCTGTTTAATTTTTAATTTAAACATATTTCTGTTTAATTTTTAATTTAAACATATTTCTGTTTAATTTTAAATTTAAACATATTTCTGTTTAATTTTAAATTTAAACATATTTCTGTTTAATTTTTCATTTAAACATATTCAACGACTGTTCATTTCTAACATTCTAATACTTAAATCGCGCGTATTCCACAGTTTAATACTAGATGTATTAAATTATTCCCGTTAATGCGGCATTCACATATTGCCGATTATTGCTCCCGTTTGAGATTAGCGTTGAGATTAGATTAACACTACATCGACCTTTTAGACACGTAATCTTGTGACGATATTAATGTTAATATCAAATATCGAAATTATACGAACTCTTTGTGAATACAGTTGGAACTGAAATAGACTCACGTCAAAGAAAACAACTTTTTATCATAAAAGATTTGATAAATGTTCAGTCGAACTTTAAAACAATATCGAGTGGAAGTTTAGCCGAAGGACTTCATTTACAAGGTAGTGACATAAATATCATGTGCGTCATATATCACGTAGACGTAATACAGGATGCAAGGAATATCAAACACCCAGTACAACGTACTACATTGCTTATGGAGACATAAACTGACTATCCTGGATTTAGTAGACTCCTATTGATAGCAGGAGGGGATAGGACAAATGACTTAATAACATATGAATGCTTTGAAAGTACTAGCAAAGGTTTATATTTATCAGTGAATGAATTTGGTTGTAATATTAATAGGAAGATTCCAGAGGAGCAGATGTCACCACACGGCCCGTGTTTATCAGATCAAGGTCAAAACTTTGATTTTGCGTTCTGCCTTCGAAGTTAATATATACCTTACAATATGGGCTTCGCGTTATCGACAACAATGGCCACGTAATTCCATAATTCACAAGATTAAGAAACACGGATGTGTGTCAGTTCCTATTGGGCCATGGACAATGCCAGATTGTTATGTTATATGGAGATTATCTTTCTCTATGGTAGAAACACTACTTGTTTTTATGTTTTCATCATCTTGGTGATACTTCTAACAGACAACAGGCTTTGCGTCATTTATACTTTGCAGTTAAGAAAGGTGTGAATTTTATTATATCAAAAATGTTATCTTGTTCATTAACAATACTTGAAGTGTGCTATGAGATATTCGGTGATAAGGCTGCAGCGTATCAGTGTTATGATGAAGATGATTATGTATGTCCATCAGCAGAAGCAAGGAAATCAATGCTTTTAGAGATGTAATATAATCTTTAAGAACAAATCATATATTGAGTATGCTATGCACTATAAATCAATTAAGATACATCCTATACATGTAATGTATTACAAATTTTAGTTCTGCTAAATAGCAGATATGACCCAGAAAGACAAGACGAAACTGTTGTACTGGCCTAATCAAAAACTCAAAGTTTAACATAATAACTACCTGTAATGTTGATGATATGTTGATTTTGATATGTTTACCAAACAATTGGCATTACGTGACTTGTTTATTGAACATTGATCTTCTTATATTTTACCCATCAAACACATTGTTTGAATAATTTAGAACAAAATCTAGGAGTATCAAATCAGATGTCAGCGAACGATACAGTTTTGAATTCGTCGGCAAAACCTTGAGTATATATTGAGCTATCAGACGAAACATACATTACATTGAATTATTGACAAAAGTTGGAGTGTCTGATGGTATATCTGGCGATAATCACATTATCTAATTAATTTAAAGTGGAAGTATCAAATGAAATATGGAATAAATACATATTCTTAATAATTGCAAATTTAGAATATATAATGTGCTAACATGACAATATATATAGACTATCATGCAATTTATACACTATCTGATTTAATTAAAATTATCGGATTATCTAATGCTCTACTATGCAATAAAACTTTTTCGATTTCATACATACTATTTGGAGTTTCTTTTGAGCTATCAGACTATAAAACAAGAATCTGAATCATGACAGTACTGGAAATATCCACTCAGATATCACTTGATAAATGCATTATCGGAACCACTGAGAACATTTGAAGTTTCAACTGAGATATCAATTGATAAATACATTATTGAAATCATTGACAAAACTTGGAACATCTACTGATATATCATACGAAAAATACATTATCAGAATCATCGACAATACTAGGAATATCCACTGAGATATCATACGATAAATACATTATCGGAATCATTGACAGTACTGGGAACATCTACTGGGATATCATACTATAAATACATTATCGGAATCATCGACAATACTGGGAATATCCACTGAGATATCATACGATAAATACATTATCGGAATCATTGACAATACTGGGAACAGTCCCTGAGATATCATACGATATATACATTATCAGAATCATTGACAATACTGGGAATATCTACTGAGACATAATACGATAAATAAATTATCGGAATCATTGACAATACTGGGAATATCCACTGAGATAACATACGATAAATACATTATTTGAATCATTTTTGATAATACTTGGAGTATCCACTGAGATATAATACGATCAATACATTATCGGAATCAGTGACAATACAGGCATTATCCACTGAGATATCATACGATAAATATAGTATCGATATCATTGATAATACTGGAAATATCAACTGAGATATCATACTATTAATACATTATCGGAATCATTGAAAATACTGGGAATATCCACTGAGATATCATACGATAAATACATTATTTGAATCATTGACAATACTGGGAGTATCCACTGAGATATGATAGATCAATACAATATCGGAATCATTGATAATACAGGCATTATCCACTGAGATATCATACCATAAATACATTATCGGAATCATTGACAATACTAGGAATATCCACTGAGATATAATACAATATAAATATACAATATCGGAATCATTGACAGTACAAAGAGTATTTAATGAGATATCATGCGATTAATAGATTATATAATTATTTGCATGATATTGAATGTATCAATTGAGATATCAGATAAATTATCATACACACTATAATGCGATAAATACATTATCTGATTCAATGTAATACTATGTAAAAAATATTTGACTAATGAATGAAATCTCTGTTTTACTGATAATCTATAACGCCAGGGTTTTCGATATCACATACTAGTTCAAAAATAGCTAAATGTTATAATACGTACAAGGGCATCATTCTTAAATATAATAAATAATGCAAAAATGCCGGAATTCATCTTGAAACCTAACCAAGCCGTACATAAACTTATTCAGAAAATATATAGTTACGATACTGTCGTCAGGTCATTAAAGATGGCGAATTTGGTAAGAATACTGATTTGATCATAGGGTATTTATATGAGATTTTCCTGAGTTTGGTGAAATATTATCTACAACATGAATGACATGTTTTCATATGACCAATAAGGTAAAGTTAATTACGTCAACGTCTCAGCTCATTGAATATTAATATGTGAATTTACTGAAGACGTTGAACAGTTTTTGGTTTGGTTCATGTTTTTAGTCTATATGTTTGTATGTTGTGTTTTGTGTACTTTTGTTTTTTCTGTCTGTCTTTTACTTTTGTAGCAATGACGTTGTAAGTTTATCTTTTACCTACAAAAATGCAAATTGGAAAGTACTGCAAATTAAAGAAAGTTTCTGTATAGGTTTTAACTCCATCTTTTCTATATTAAACAGAGTTCCATATCTCTTTTGAATGTTTGCATTGTTTAAATAATTATGATATCTGATGTATTGCAGACACAACCAATTATATTTGTCAGGTACACACACTCTGCAATTAAATTTTAAAACATTCCTGTTTCAATCGCGTTTAAATATCTACTCGACAAAATCTAATATAATGTTTGCTAGAGTTTCAGTAACAGGAAATGATTTATTGTACCATTCTTTGTGCACGACTCCTAAACATAAAACGTATGCATATGCACGCTTTCTTTGGATTGTTTATGGTTGTTATATGATCAAAGGCGATTCGACGTAAGAGTTTTAGAAAAAAATTCAAAAAAATCACAGATTTTCTTTGATAACCTTCCGTTGCACAAATTTGTCTGTGTTATGCCTAAGCGATGTGTATATTGTATTACTATAACCGTATTGTAAAGTTTTCGAAAGATTTGTGTATAGTTATGGAATATCTGAGGGAAATTCAAAACGGAAAGTATGTGATGAAATGGTAGAAATGGTACCAAAAACAAGGTATAAATGGAAAGGCCTGAAAAAGGAAGATGTTCTTATTACCAATATTAGTTCAACTGATCGGGCGGAGCTTACGTTTTAGTTTGCATAAAGACAGTCTATTTGAAGACGTGTGTGATAAGGATGATTGCTGTTATAATTCTAACTGATTTCTAATCACCTATCAGTGTCATTTGAGAAATTAACAAAAGAATGACTGGACACTTCATTGATGAATTTATTCTAAAACACCCATCTATAGATGGACTTGTTTATGATGAGCGAGCTGGTTAAACTCCGCCCAGTCAAGTGAAATAAATTGAATAATACCGCTGTAATAATTTTGATAAAAGCCCAAAACTGCAGTGTGATAAAATTTCAGAGTAAATTGATCAACTTATAAAGCTTCTGTTGACTGAGGACCACGCGGTCATTGGAACATTAACCTTTTTTGATTATTTGTTTTTAATGGATACATGCCTTGTTAAGTTATCAGAATCGGTTTCAATAGGAAAAGTCCGATAATTTGTAGGTACCTTTTTCGGAAAGGTTATAGGTCAGTTAAACCAAATGGTTGTACATCAATTATTTATTATAACACAGTTACAGGGTAACTAGCTACGAGATATATTGAAACATTAAAGGATGTTTTTTTTTTGTTAATTATAAGTAAAAGTTAAATAATGATATAATGATTCGCTTTTAACAGCTAGTATGTATCAATGTTGTCAAATTCAAAAAGAGGGATGAAAACTATAAACGTAAATCTTTACACGAGGTAAATAATTTTGTTTCGTATTTCTTGAATCAGTGAATAAAACAAAAAAAAAAATATAAAAAAAAACCCTGCTGAATGCTATTCAATGCCTCTGTGTCTTAAAGGGTACAGTGCATAGTCGCATTTGTCATTCATTCATATGAATATTCAAATTGAGTTATTTTGGGGGGAAAAACGAGAAAAAAAGGTGTTCGGCTAAAGTGTCCGTCGAAGGGCAAAATTTTAAGTCAGGTTATACTTCAGGTTTGTGTTTTCTGTATACCTTGAACATAAATATACTTCGAATAAAGTGTATTTTCTATCGGATATCATAATTATATGGATCATTATGTAAAAAAACAATGAATAATAATTGCAACTAACCCATCAATACAATTTCAAATTTAATATGATAAGAACCGACTGTCTCTATGAATACTTATAAAAACAACATTAAGAGGATTTTAAGACGGGTACTTTGTTGAACTTATGAAAGTTAATGATTTGACATTTTTAAGTTTAGAGGTGATTCATGTTTTTTTTGTTCATTTAAAGAGAACTATAAATGTATTGTTAATGCTGTAAAGTGATATTATGTTTTTGTATAAAATCACGACATCAGTATCATATAATAAGTTGCATCTTTGTTAAAAAATTCTCAGATTAAGAATGGTCATGGTAAAACAAAATCACACGTATTTTCAATTCATGCTCTGTATCAGCATTGTATTACCCTTCCAAATCAAAATAAAAAAACAAAAACAAAACAAAAATTGACTAAAAATAAACCAAAAATCGTCTTTATCTTTAAACGGAATGCTCAAATTATCAAAAAGAAAACAACAACGATACAATGTATATATCGAAAAGGGACCTAACTGCTATTATCTGCAGTTACATGTAGGAACGACTTTTATGTTACTCATTTGTTCGTTTCACAGAAATGAGTGTTCTTGTGTTTGTCATGTTTGTTTGTGCTGTATTTCTGTCATGTAATGTTGTCATTTGAGCGATGTTTTTTTAATATTGCTATATACGCAGTTTTTTAGCTAACCATTAATCCTGATTCAACCCACCATGTATTTCTTCAAATGTCCCGTCGTTTGCAATTTTTTTTGTTGCACTTCAGTGTTTCTGTTGTTCCTTTAATTTTTTTTCTTGTAGTGATTTGTTTCACTCGGTTTTAGATTGTCGTCCGAATTTGTTTTCTTTCAATCGATTTATGATTTTTAAGCAGTAATATATTACTGTTGCCTTTATCTTATAATAAATATTCCTTTACACCTTGTGTAAAAATATACAACTATGTAAAAATGCTTCCCTTCTCAGTGAATATGAAGACAATTTTAATCAAACGTAAAAGGTGATTTGCTGTATTCACTGCAAGCGCTGCTTATCCATGTCATCCTAGATCACTTTTCGAAATAAAATACCCAACATATTTGAAACAGTTGCCTAAATGTTTTCATTTTGGAACGTTGCATGATATATTTATTATTAATTCAAAAGTCATAAATCAAATACCTTATGCTTTAATGTTTCTTTGATAATGTACACCAAGCATGTTAACGACCGCCATATGAGAGCTAAAAGTGTGAGACTAAACCCACTTTGATAGTTGTCTCACCGTGAATCGTACCACATCTCTTTGTGTTCATACTGGAATTATTAAATTTAAAGACTGAGATAGTTTATTCTTTTTTGTTGGTGACAATGCATTCACAGAGCATGAATTGCAAATAAGTGTGTTTATTTTTACCCATTACTAGTCTGAATATGAGAAGGTTATTTAGGCTAACTGTTTCATTTAAATAGTTGAATGGGATCACCGGTTTTTTTTTATCAAGATATAGGTTGTGCAAAATTACTTTGATTTGGTATAGAATATACCTGGAAAACCTACTTTTATTGAAAAAAAAGAAAACTACACCATATAAATTTGATAAACAATGAAAATATATCTCTATTATGTTTTTTTTTATAATTGATGTATTCCCATCAGTATTTGGTTTGTTATCCGGATTTCTTTCAGTTAAATCGATTTATGACCATTGAACAGCGGTATACTACTGTTGCCTTTTTGGTCCTCAATACTCTTAAACTTCGTTCTTTATTTGGCCTTTTCAACTTTTTTGGATTCGAGCGTCACTGATGAGTCTTTTGTAGACGAAACGCGCGTCTGGCGTATATACTAAATTTAGTCCTGGTATCTACATGATCTATTATGAGTTTATTTATACAGTAAATTTTGACACAAATTATTAAAAAAGATCTACGGAATTTAATTTATACCCCTCTTTTTATCTTAATGTTGTATGTTTCCTGATTTTAAGTAGTTATAGAGACATTATGTTCTTATTACATGTATGTTACATTTGTAAGGGTTTTGATTTTGGTTGGTTGCATTTATTATCCTTTGAGAAAAGAGAGGTATACGATCTGTCGTTCAATATGCAAGACAGTTTAATTGAGTTTTCCTCTTGTTTGAAAGAGTTTTATGATATATTATTCTCTATTAGCTTTTATTCTTGTTTTCTTTACTTCCATACTAGTATGTGACAATATCATACTGGTTAATTGATTAACTCGCAAACACGTTATTTGAATCATGAAGAAGAAGAAAAGACCCGAGGCAGAGATAGGTCTTGAAGATACATGTAACTAGTTAAGGTTCATCATAACAAATGGACAAATATGGCCGTATTTTCATCTCAAAAACTACTCCGTGTACAGACTTACCTGTGCTGTTTTGAAAGTGTTAATGCCTAGCATCTACTAGATATATAAAAGTTAAATGCATTTTGTGTTTAAGAAAGATAAAATCTTTCTTGGTTTTTGATTGGCATTTTTTTTCCTTTCTGCAGAATGTGTAAAAATAAACAAACACCTGAATTACTTTGATACTGTCCATTCACTGACTCTTATAAACTCTTTAGATCACCTGTAGTTGTGAAGATACATCTTGTCCATGTCAATTGAGGACAATCAAAACTATACAAACCGGGTTTTTACCTGAGGGAGCACAACTTAGTTAATTTTTACACCTTTTGCATGAAGGAAAAAAATGCCCATCAAAATCCAAAAGAGACTTTATCTTTCTGAAACACAAAATGCATTTAACTTTATTATATCTAGTGGATGAAAGGCATTAAAACTTTTGCAACTTCACTGGTAAGTCTGTCCTCAGAGTAATTTTTGGCATGTAAATACAGTCCGTTTGTTAAGATGAACCTTAACACTTAACATAACATACACCGACTCCGTCATCATCGCTCAGATTTTCACTTTTGGAACTTTCTATTTGGGCAAAATACAATTTGTCGACAATATGTATCTCTTCAATAAACTCATCGTCTTGTTTGTCTGTTATTTCAGATGGAATACTTGAGCAAAACGATACAAATCTAGCTTGACTCATGACGATGACACTTCACTTCCACTTTCGATTTCGGAAAGGGAAGTAATTATTTGGGATAAGGCTAAAATACGGAATCAGGTTAAATAGATATTACAGACTTTAATTTAAAAGGACAATAACGATAATCGCACACGTGGTAAGCATCTATCAAGATATAATAAGTAAAGCTACATTGTTTTTAGTCAGCAATAAATTAATTCGCAGGTGTTCTTCGACGTTAACTTTGCAACGTCATAGCCAAAATTACGTTTTACCGCATCTGGGCCCATTTTGTCAGACGTCGTCACAATTATACGTTCTTGTCTGTATCAACGACATACGTATGACGACACTAGCCGGTACTCTCCACCTTTTTCTATACCGCCATTGTACTGCACAAAGGATATCAGGGGTCAATTAAAATTTAAAATCAAAATTGGAGAAACAAAAGGTATTTCAATTTCTTCGAAATAAGTTGAATATCTTTGAAAATAAACAGAAGTTAAGATGACAATAGGAATATTTGATCATATTTTCCTGGTGATATGAGGTACTAGTTCTGAACGTTCAGTTTTATAAGAGAGAAAGTACCAGTAGTTAACTGACATTAAGATAATAAATCGGATATAATAAAGATTCGATCACCATAAAATAGATTTTATCTGTCCTACAAAATGTAAATAAACTCATCATAGATACCAGGACTAAATTTTATATATACGCCAGACGTGCGTTTCGTCTACAAAAGACTCATCAGTGACGCTCAAATCCAAAAAAGAAAAAAAAAGCCAAATAAAGTACGAAGTTGAAGAGCATTTAGATCCCAAATTCCTAAAAGTGTTGCCAAATACAGGTAAGGTAATCTATGCCTAAAAACATTGTCTATCAATCAATTGTTTTGGAGAATATGGAAATAAATTTAATATTTATTGGTACTACAAAAATGTTATATCCCCAAAGAATCGAAAACAATGTCATCAATCCTCGAGCATTAGTATGAAACTTAAGAAGTAGGACTTATGACAGCGTTTTGATTCTGCAAGTCCTTACACATGTTACAGTTCCCATCAATTGTCCATTTATAAAATTTGTAATTATAAAGATACCTAATTTTATGTGCTTTTCGTCATATATCTAATTAACTATTTCTATTCTTTAACATCCTTAGCTTTCAAATACTCGTCGCTGGGTGTAAATAATGTGTGTTAAATGTAATAATTGCTGACACAATGCAGGAGACGGATATAAGGTTAACTTTTTCTGTAATATGACATGACATGATACGTTGATTAATGCAAGATCGTGATTTATTTTGAGGTAAAATTATTGAAATATTTTCTATAGGGGTGATATATAGATATCTCGAACTATTGTGTGGTAAAATTAGCGAGAAATTAAAGGTTCAAGCTTAAACTGCCTTAATCCACACCTGACAAGAATCTACAATCACCGCAATTAACAAGAAATATATGAGCTTCTATTCATTGTGACTACCCCTATATATTTCACAGAAAACGGGACTGACGACAATAAGGATAGAGGCAGACCTCAATCAGGTGTACACAAGTTGACCCTCCATATAAAAAATCTAGCGAATGTTATGCCAATGGTTGCTTGGAAAACTGGTGTTACATTCATATTAGTCAATCGAATATCTTCAGGGGGAAATGCAATAATGACGTACTAGTAATAGATTTGTATGATTCCTAGTGGATCCTCCGGACAAAATATCAAGCTACTGACTGACAGATGGACGGACAGAGATAAAACAATATCTCTATATTCTTCGGAGAACCACCAAGCTATGATGGCAAGATCTCCCAAAAAACTACAACAATCTTCTAACTTACGCACTAAGGGATTTATATTGCATATATGAGTGAGTTTATAAAGCTACAGTTATAAAGCTGCAGCCGTAGTCATGCGAACATTTTATTTTATTCTGTGTTCCTGTGCAAACCAATCTACAATCAAGACACCTGCATCTGTTGTAAAATTATCTATACAGAAATATCAGGTAATATCTTAACTAAAACATTAAAAGACATGGTGCTGGTAGTTGTGACATAAAGAAATACAGGAACACCACACATAAATAATTGTTTTGCACATTGCTAATATGTCTAAGCCAATTGTATATGGTTTCAATAATGTGAAATTTAACTGCCTTACTTAAGAATTACTTTAACACTCCATAACACCAGCCCTGCCAAACTTGGTTAAGACGATGGAAATGTGACGAGTTGACAGACAGACGGGCGGACCGACGGACGCAAAGTTAGACGAGACAGATCAAAATTGCTCACCTGACCAATATTAATATTTTTACTTTTTCTAATTTTTGGAGGTCGTGCCAGACTTAACTGTGTTTGCCACAAACAACTAAAATCAGAATGAGATGCATTTACGAAGTTATGTTTATTTTCTTGGAATCCCAAGCATGTAATACGGTACATGCTTCGATTAAACTTTTAGGTTGCAAGTGAGAAATAAATATAGACACAGAGATACAAATATATAAGCAGGATCTGCTTACTCTTCCGGAGCACATGAGATCTCCCTAGTTTTTTGGTGGGGTTCGTGTTGTTTATTCTTTAGTTTTCTATGTTGTTTCATGTGTGCTGTTGTTTGTTTATCTTTTTCATTTTTAGCCATGACGTTGTCAGTTTGTTTTAGATTTACGAGTTTGACTGTCCCTTTGGTATCTTTCGTCCCTCTTTTATAACCTAACCTTCGCTTGAAACAGTATTTATATCTTTCATTACGGATATTATGAAAGAATCTCACATACCGATATCGCGGCTGTTTTCTTGACCGTGCCATGATGAAATTGTGATTATAAAAACCGCAAATACAATGTGACATTTGTTTTTACTTTAATTGCTAAAAACCTGTTATATTTGTCATCAAACGCAGCTCCGCGTTTGACACCTTCCTTTGAAATAATGTATAGAACTTTAATAAATCGTAGTCAGTTGATAAGTACTCACGTTTATTCTGTTAAACTGACTTTTTTATATACTTTGAATGTTAGAAAAGATGGAATGATCTTTTTTTATACTTAAATAAGTTGAAGACGACCCATGCTTTGCAAATTTTAGGGGGGGGGCGCACGCCCGCCACGCCCCCGCCTAAATCCGCCCCTGACTACAACCAAAGTTCAACATTTCATTCGAAATTATCCACTCGTATTTTGTCAGTGGTCAATACTGCAGAAAACGGAAAGTCTCATTATTCTGTAGATCATTTATTTCTGTTATTTTTATTATACCTTATTCTTAATTTTTACAATTATTTATTTTACATTTTAGCACCCTATATTTTCTTAATTTTTTAATCTACATAAAATTGAGAATGGAAATGGGGAATGTGTCAAAGAGACAGCCGAAAGCCACCAATGGGTCTTCAATACAGCGTGAAACTCCCGTCTCGGAAGCGTCCTTCATCTGGCCCCTAAGCAAAAATACTAGTTCAGTGATTATGGACGTCATACTTAACTCCGAATTATATACAAGAAACTAAAATTAAGGCCAAAGACTCCTGACTTTGGACAGCTATAAAATGCGGCGGGTTTAAAATATATCTTTATTACAATAAACTAAAGGTACATATTTGAATTACATATACATCAATATATGCATACAATACATACAAACTATGTGACAGACTAGCAGAAGGTGTTGTAGTAATACATAACATTTGTTTTAACATATCGGTTCTCAGCTTAAAATATTCGAATATAAATTTACCTAATTATTAACTACACAACTCTTTTATATTGTTTGTACTCATTAGTGTTATCAATGAATTTGTACATCGATGGTCTCTTCCAATAATATGGTTTAATATAAATTGTTCTGAATCCTTAAAAAGATTAACATTTAAGAATGATAGGAAACTCCTCCTCTATATCGTTTTTGCAAAAAGTACATATAGTGGGGCGGCTTAGTACCGAAATTTGACAAAAGCATGCACATGGTGATACAAGCAAGGGATTTGGCATAGACGTTCATTAGGAAGTACTTTATCATATTAGAGGGGTAGCCAACATGTTTTCGATTTTTTTCACGGTGGCCATCTTCAATTCAAAATTGACATCATTTTGCTCAATCGTGGAGATTGAAAAACTGTTCTTACCATTTTCAACGCTATATATGTTATGAAAGCCAAAGTAACTTATACAGTTTTCCCGATAGTTTTTTTTATCATTTGTTGCTAGCCTGTTTCCGATGTTTATGTTTTTTAACAAAAGCTAGGGGAATTCGAAAAATTTCAAACAGAGTTAAGTTCGGTTGTGTCAACAACATGTAACCCGTGTCATGCGAATCAAAAGTATCAAAATGTTACAAACAGGAATGGAACACAAATTAATTGCCAATTTTTACATCTAATCTGATACTTAGTATCTAAAAATCTTTAACCTCAAAAAGATGTTACTAGTGAGTTGGTTCACGACAGAGCTTATAGGTACCATTATTGGTGATACAGTGACATAGAAACTTATTTAATGTCTATTTTAGTCGTCAGTTCCTGTTCATAATTAAGTACATGTCATCAAATGTCTAAGTTCGACAATTGAAACAGAATCTGCTAAACCTTCTGTGGGCACACGAGATAACCACTGGTTTTCAGTATGTTTCGTGTTGATCTTTGGTGGTCTATGTAGAGTTTTGTAGAGTTTTGTTTGTCATTTACGTCGTTCTTTGACTTTTACTATGCCATTTTGTTATTATCGTCGATTATTATTATATGTTAAATACCCCCTTTTAAATCTGCGGCCTGTGTAATTTAGCAGGAGTACACCCCTGTTCGTGAAGTCAACATGCACGAGTATAAGGTATCATTTAAGATATGTGCACATTATATGATGGCGCAGGTGAGTGAAGTACATTGAGACATGTGGAAATTGACAATTTGAAGGTTAAAATCGCCGTCCAAAGTTTTTCATAGATTTTGTTCGAGTTTTCAATCTGTCTAAATACAAAGAAAACGTCAAGATATGAAATAAACATTTTAGTTTATGTAACACCCTTATCACGAGTTAACTAGGAAATGTAAGTACTGACTGACTGATGTGTGGGTAAAAGCTAACTGGGAAATGTAAGTACTGACTGACTGATGTGTGGGTAACCTTATCACAAGCTAACTGGGAAATGTAAGTACTGACTGACTGATGCGTGGGTAAAAGAAAGAAAAAAGAGATCTTATCACAAGTTAACTGGGAAATGTAAGTACTGACTGACTGATGTGTGGGTAAAAGAAAGAAAAAAGAGATGTGTAAGTAAAAGAGAGACAAAAGAGAATATGGGTTTCTTTAAGGCTTTGAAGTTTATGTAACACCCTTATCACAAGTTAACTAGGAAATGTAAGTACTGACTGACTGATGTGTGGGTAAAAGAAAGAAAAAAGAGATGTATAGGTAAAAGAGAGACAAAAGAGAATATGGGTTTCTTTAAGGCTTTGAAGTTTATGTAACAGCCTTATCACAAGTTAACTGGGAAATGTAAGTACTGACTGACTGATGTGTGGGTAAAAGAAAGAAAAAAGAGATGTGTAGGTAAAAGAGAGACAAAAGAGAATATGGGTTTCTTTAAGGCTTTGAAGTTTATGTAACACCCTTATCACAAGTTAACTAGGAAATGTAAGTACTGACTGACTGATGTGTGGGTAAAAGAAAGAAAAAAGAGATGTATAGGTAAAAGAGAGACAAAAGAGAATATGGGTTTCTTTAAGGCTTTGAAGTTTATGTAACACCCTTATCACAAGTTAACTGGGAAATGTAAGTACTGACTGACTGATGTGTGGGTAAAAGAAAGAAAAAAGAGATGTGTAGGTAAAAGAGAGACAAAAGAGAATATGGGTTTCTTTAAGGCTTTGAAGTTTATGTTACACCCTTATCACAAGTTAACTAAGAAATGTAAGTACTGACTGACTGATGTGTGGGTAAAAGAAAGAAAAAAGAGATGTGTAGGTAAAAGAGAGACAAAAGAGAATATGGGTTTCTTTCAGGCTTTGAAGTTTATGTAACACCCTTATCACAAGTTAACTAGGAAATGTAAGTACTGACTGACTGATGTGTGGGTAAAAGAAAGAAAAAAGAGATGTATAGGTAAAAGAGAGACAAAAGAGAATATGGGTTTCTTTAAGGCTTTGAAGTTTATGTAACAGCCTTATCACAAGTTAACTAGGAAATGTAAGTACTGACTGACTGATGTGTGGGTAAAAAAAAGAAAAAAGAGATGTATAGGTAAAAGAGAGACAAAAGAGAATATGGGTTTCTTTAAGGCTTTGAAGTTTATGTAACAGCCTTATCACAAGTTAACTGGGAAATGTAAGTACTGACTGACTGATGTGTGGGTAAAAGAAAAAAAAAGAGATGTGTAGGTAAAAGAGAGACAAAAGAGAATATGGGTTTCTTTAAGGCTTTGAAGTTTATGTAACACCCTTATCACAAGTTAACTATGAAATGTAAGTACTGACTGACTGATGTGTGGGTAAAAGAAAGAAAAAAGAGATGTGTAAGTAAAAGAGAGACAAAAGATAATATGGGTTTCTTTAAGGCTTTGAAGTTTATGTAACACCCTTATCACAAGTTAACTAGGAAATGTAAGTACTGACTGACTGATGTGTGGGTAAAAGAAAGAAAAAAGAGATGTGTAGGTAAAAGAGAGACAAAAGAGAATATGGGTTTCTTTAAGGCTTTGAAGTTTATGTAACACCCTTATCACAAGTTAACTAGGAAATGTAAGTACTGACTGACTGATGTGTGGGTAAAAGAAAGAAAAAAGAGATGTGTAAGTAAAAGAGAGACAAAAGATAATATGGGTTTCTTTAAGGCTTTGAAAATGTTATGCATTTTAAATTGCAGTGCAAACTGTAAATACCACTAAGTTAAGTATCCACTTCTATAATAAACAATTTTCAAGGGAATAGAATGAACCATAGATGTACATCTATGAATGAACTAAAGTCACAATCATCTGCGCATTTTTTGGGTAAATTTCATCATTACACCAATCAACTGTGTGAAAATACATCGGGTTACTGTAAGTAGTAAAACATCAATTATTCCACTTCTGTATTTAAGAAAATAACACTATTTAAGGGATTAAACTTTAAAATGTTAAAGCAAAGTGGAATAACGAATGACATCGACTCGAGGTCTTAGATCTAAAATAAAATAGTAGGTGGTCTATGCATAGCAGAAAACTCTTATCATTTCGAACATTCTGTTCTCGCTTCTAACGAAGTTCCTGCAATGTCCTCTGTTTCGTTTTCCCCGTTTTATCATAGTAATCAATATTCAAGATTTGAACATCGATAAACCACTATTGCTTTTTATAATTCACGACGCTATGCGCCTTATTCTGTACACATTAAATGCAGCATATGTGGTTGAATCAAGGAGAAAGCTTTATATACAAGTCATCCTTGTTTTCAAATAAATTATTGAATACATATATATTTTATAGAATACTTGTCATGGAGTGGAAATAATTTGAAGGACACATTCTTATACGAACGCTTAGTGAATACAGTTGGAACTGAAATAGACATACGTAAACGACAACAACTATTTATCATACAAGATATGATAAATTATACTAATCAGTCGATAGCAACATTAATATCGAATGAAAGTTTAGCAGAAGGACTCGATTTACCAGGTAGTGATATGGATATCCTGTTCGTCATCGAAGAATTAGACGTAATACAGGATGTAATGAATATGAAACACCCAGTACAACGTACGACAATGGTAATGGAGACTGACAACGATCATCCTGGATTTAGTAGACACAGATTAATAGCAGAAAGTGATGGGACTAATGACATTTTAACAAATAAATGCTTTGAAAGTATTAGCAGAGGTATATATTTATCAGTGAGAAGGAATTTGTAAGTAATATAAGTAAGATGTTTCCACAACAACAGCTATCACCGAACGGCCCGTGTTTATCAGATCAACGAGAGATCGTTGATATGGCATTCTGCCTTCGAAGTAAACGTTTACCTTACAATACAATACCATGGACATCGCGTTATCGACAGCAATGGCCACCTAATTCAGCAATTGACAAAAATAAAAAAATCCAGATGTTTGTTAGTACCTATTCGACAAAGGACTATGTCAGATTGTAATGTATTATGGAGATTATCTTTCTCTGTGGCAGAAAAACAACTTGTACATTCGTTCAATTTCACTCAACTATTATGTGACGGTCTCCTCAAACTAACGTTAAAACATATCGTTAACATATACACACATTTTGAAGGTTTATTGTGTTCTTACCTTTTGATGACGGCTTTATTCTGGGTCTCAGAAGAAGTGGATTTTGAAACATTTCAACTGCCTAAATTATTTGTTTGTTTTTCGAAATGTCTAGATAAATTAATTGTATGGGTAAAGCTAGTACGATATAAATACATTATCTACTGGGAGTATCTAATGAGATATCAGGCGATATATTCACAATGTTATGATAGTCTTTTGTAACGTAATTATTAAGTTTATTCTACAGTAGCTTAGAAGAGTCAACAATTTGTTTTAGAATACATGTGTGTTTTTGGCATTTTTTGCACCATTACGATGTGCGCTAAATTTGAGTGAAGAAACAAGGGAAAATTTGTTCCTGAAAGATTCGCATTCATTAATGATACTAATTTGTCTATAATTAGATACATAAATTCGAACAAGAATGTTTTTCTGCCAATGAATAATAGTAATTTATGCTTATTGATGTTTATTGAGTATGGAATACGGAAAGCATCTCCTGCTATGCATTCGTCATCAACTATTCGAATTAACACTAGGCCGAGGGGTACTAAACAGATTGCCCCATCTATGTAATCGAACTTGAAAAAACTGCATCCAACAGATATTGTCTGTATCATACCTCAAGATTTAACTGATGAGGTTCGGTCGAAAAAACATTCTGAGACACAAGAAATAAAATAAGTTTCGAATTATGAACTTCCAGTTTTTATGTAGTAATATTCTAGGAGCGCCTGTCAAAAAGTATACCTCTCCTGAATGATACGATATTCATGCACTGATATTTTCATTTCATGAATTCCTTGATTGAAGGTTGCTGCTTACAAAGAAGTTTCAAGTGGTCAAGTTGAAATCATTCCTTCGAAATTTACCTTTTATAGACGGCTATGCAGTATCTTTAATCATAGACTGCGATCACAATTAGCAATTTCATTGAGAGAAGGCATATGTTGTTGCAATGTTCCCAGTGATATTTCGTGAATATTATTTTTTTTCGGATGGACGAAAATAAGTTTTTATATACATATAACATTGAAGAACATATCCACCACAACACATGGAAGAAGCAGCTCTAAACGGAGTAAAATATGTTCGAAAAATACTAGAGGGACAGACATGTAGCATCGATAGAGTAATCATATCCAGATATAAATGCATCACAGTTCAAATATTTCCACACTCACCCACATATTGTCATATAGGAAATGAATAGGACACACACGTAAATGAACTTATTTTATTAACGCATCGATTTGGTTGTCCAAAACATGATCATAAAACTTGCATAATTCCAACACAAGTTAATCCTCTTCATAACTATGAGTGATCAATATTTACACCCAGGGCACTCTCCTGCAAATGAAGCCATATACATGTAATGTGACCGTCCAAGACCGTATATCATAATTTTCATCTCGAGTTCTGTACACGTATGTATTGGGTCCGGTCGTTTACGGCAAATTTAATTATATATAGGAAACATATTTATATAGGCAAAATGAAAATAATATAAAAATAAGGAGAAGTTATATGAATGCCAATGAAAAAACTAACCACCGAAGTTCAAATGAAGTGAATGTAAGCAACTATAGGCAACCATGTGGCCCTGATGAATACGGATAACGTATAGTCGGCTATAAAAAGCCCTGACATTTATAATATGAAAAAATCAAATGAGTATTGTTACTTCCTGAATTTTGTAAATATGTTTTGACAAACGTGGGCCATATATACAAATAAGAAGGTTGCAAATTAATTTTTTAACAATACATTCATATGTTCATATCCCTATTTCAGCTCAAGAACTAAGTGTGTCTTCCATAAAATTATTCAGTCTTGTTTCGGGTTTTACCATGATTGTCTTTTAACGTGGTACTTACATTGACATATGTGTCCAATTAACATATATCCTTATATGTTTTGTATTGGATCTACACACTAGATATATTGTGTTGATAATTTACATGAATGCAAAATGTTGATTAAAGTTTAAAGATTAATTAATGTGGTGAAGCTGAATTCATTCCTTCGAAAATATTACAACCATCACGAGTTAATTGTCATTTAAAGAATATTTAGGCACTGAATTACCACAGAAAAACCATGGAATTCTTAAATAATTTTGTTTTGTTTCGGAGTTTAACATACAAATAAAGCAAGCAGCATAAAACGAAAAAGAAAACCTCAATCATCATTTTTTTTTATAAGTTATGTACCTTTGATTAGTTTAAAAACATATGGAGTTTCTGAATATACAAGCCTCATTGTTAGAACCCTGCCTTTAATATACGTTTCTATTTGCAGATGACATTACTGCTAACATTTGGTGTATCCCACGAATTTCTTTTAAATAAATGCGTGGGCTGTATCAGTCAGGAGCATTACTTAAACGAGTAACATTTAAAATTACCTATACAAGTAATGTTAAAAACGAGGCTATTTTAAATATAACTTTTCTAAATATTATTTTTATAGGTGTCCAACTACACAAATTTTACTAGCTTTAACAAATTTTCACGATCATCTGGTTACTTTTCCCATGAAATATAAAATCTAATCTTTCTGAAACACTAATTGCCTTTCTGGCGCACTTATTTTTCATATCGACGCTTTTGGGTCAAAGATTGGTCCCATGGGACTATTAAAATATCATTTTCCTCAAACATCTTGAAGGTGGACAGATATAAATAGATAGAAACTTGTGAATTAATTACGACTTGAAGTTATTTATAATTTGTAACTCAAATCAATTACATATATTCCTTAAATAAGTGTTATTACTAATTCTTTCAAAGATGTATAAAATAACTTATTCAAGTAATATTTTTGTCATTATTTTTAAAGTAACCCTTTATCTCTATACTCCTCTTAAATCTAATAAGTTCTTCATTTTATGATATAAAATACTGTATAAATTCATGAAAACTACATTTAGTCCATGCTTCTATTGAAATTTAAAATAACTCTATTGAGTAATTTTATTTATAGTATAAATAATCGCCGTATTTGAATATAAAAATAAGACAACGCGTGACCGAATGACGCATGGATTAAACGAGTGCGCAGCACGAGTTTAATCTATAACGGCGTTCGGTCACAAGTTGTCTTATTTTTGATATTCAAATACGGCGATTAGTTATTCTTTTTATTTCATTGGCAAATGGCTTTTTTTTTTATGAAATTAATGTAGAAAATGTAAGGAACTATATCTTTTTCCTACGCATTGACAATTTGTTTTGATCCGACGTTATCGACGTCTTGACAACGCATATTGTTGTATGACGTCAGAGAGTGAAATAACCACGTTTATTTCACATGTGAAATTATCGGTTTTTATCTAACTGGGAAATCAATGTAATTCATTGCAAACAATGTAATAAATTTTTTTAAAACACAAATTACCTATATAAGTAACTAAAAAAATTTACTTGTTTAAGTAATGCCCCTGACTAAGCTTATGTAAGATAACTTGATGAGATCCCACGAGAAAGTTTGTATGTTCTCCTCCGTTGATTTGTACTAACCATGCGCAACACGATCGGTGTCACTAAAGATCAGGATCTTTTTGGCTTTCCGAAGCACTGGAGATCCACCAAAGGTTTTTGTTGGGGTAATGTTGTTTTATATGAAATATTTTGGTACTCGTTCTTTATTATGATGTTTTACTTTTTTTGGATTCGAGCGTCACTGATGAGGCTTTTGGAGTCGAAACGCGCGTCTAGCGTAAATATAAAGTTTAATCCTGGTATCTATGATGAGTTTATTTACAACCACTGGGTCGATGCCACTGCTGGTGGAGTTTTAATGACCCTAGGATATCACCAGCCCAAAAGTCAGAACTGTGCTGACATGAAAAACTAATTCTTTTCCACCTCAGGAATATATTACCTAAGCTGTATTTGTCAAAACTTTTAGAAAGATTGATCCTCAATGCTCTTCAACTTCGTACTATATTTGTCCTTTTTAACTTTATTTTGATTCGAGCTTCACTGATGAGTCTTTTGTAGACGAAAGGCGCGTCTGGCGTAAATATAAAATTTAATCCTGGTATATATGATGAGTTTATTAACCTCATTGGTTGATATCTTTGGCGGAAGAACATGAGATACATCCTCATTCTTTCAATATCCAAGTGGTGCATGGTTGGTTTAAGGGCTATGTTTGGTCAGGTAATACATATTGACTGTTTGGGTTGATGAGGTTCCCCCCTCTCCCACCTATTAGTACCAAAATGTGGATCTGTTTTCATATTTATATTTTGATAATGGTATTACATGTCTGCATTTTGGGTTGATGAGCACGAGACAATATTAGACAAAAAAATCCAGAGTAGTTATATAAGAAACAACTCCACACTGTATCCAGTGAGCTCTTATGCATACCATTGTGCATAGTAGTACACATTTTGGTTTCTAAAACGTTTAGATATTATATTGTATTCGGTTCTCTTCTCTAGAGTTTTCTATGCCCATAACTTAACATAAACTGGATGCAAGATTATATCAATCACTGAGGATATGGGTATTTCCTTTTTGTCATGGGGTAGTCGTCATTTTTCCATATACTTTACTATTCAGTACACAGTCGTCGTCTACGAATCAAAGATGCTACCGTTTAATTATAAAATCATTTGTACAGTCTATGACAGAATACGAAATTGATCATGAAATGAGAGGTATTCTAGATATATACGAAAAACAAATAAATGATATTATATGGTCCTTGTACATGTTGTATGGGACGGGAAAACAAACCAAATCGCAAGGACTTTGTTTATTTTTACCAAAAAAAAAAAAAGAGAGGCTAGAAATGATAAACTGATGGGACTTTATAAAATCGAAAAAGGTGAAGAGTATGTACAGTATTGTAAACCCAAAAACAAATAAATGGAATGCAATAGGTAAATTCTGGTTAACGTCACTAGAAGAAAAATATATTACAAACTTTTTCGTATACTATCGTAAAAAGTCAATCTGATAAATCCTTGAAAATAATAATTTGTTGTCAATTAACAAAAAATGGAGTTGTTGTTGATCCTAAAAGGCGGTGCCTCAACCATATTCGATACTTTTATAAAAATACAAAAACTCCAAATAGTCATTTAACGTGGAGTTTACATTTTGGAAAGGAACTACCATGGGGAGATATTTAGGACAATTTGGCTAACAGGAATTCCAAACAACTTCAATGGAATAAAATCAACGGTACCAATTTTGTTGCACCAGATGCGCATTTCGACAAAATATGTCTCTTCAGTGATGCTCGTGGCCAAAATATTTGAAATCCAAAGCTTATATAAAAGATGAAGAGCTATAATCCAAAAGGTCCAAAAAGTATAGTCAAATTCGTGGAAGGAATCAGAACTTTGCATGAGGGAGACATTCCTTAATTTATAATAATTTCTAATATTTGGTAACAGCAAATTTAAATAACACAAAAAATCCGTATTTTCATACCAGTACCGAAGTACTGGCTACTGGGCTGGTGATACCCTCGGGGACTAATAGTCCACCAGCAGAGGCATCGACCCAGTGGTAGTAATAAAATCAACGGTACCAATTTTGTTGCACCAGATGCGCATTTCGACAAAATATGTCTCTTTAGTGTTGCTCGTGGCTAATGGAAGTTACTTCATAATATAATTCACATACGAAAGACATATAACAAAATTAAATCGCTCAAACGGAAATTGTCACTTTTGTAATGAAAAATAATCGCTGTTTTATCTTTTTATATACTGTAAACTAGTGGAAGACGCTTAGCGGACATTTTTTTAGAAAAAGATGGGAATTCAGTGCAAAATTGAGGAGCAAAAAATCACAATAATCAAACAGAAAGTTTAGATATTAGAGTACCCTCTTCCTCATTTGCTAGAATGAAGTCTTCACTATCAAAGATATCTACTAGAAGAAGGTGAAAGAACTATTAAACAACTTAAAAAAAATTAATTCGATTATAATATAAGGTAAAAAATTCCGATTGACGTAACAAAATAATGTACTGAAATTTGTTAGGACAATATCAGCCAATCAAATTGCGAGAAATTACTCTAAATCAGAATGAAGATTCATATCATCACCCAGATAATAATATTCTTCAATAAAATTTGATAACAAGAGGATGCAGAACCTTAGTAAAAAGAGTAAAAAGTCAGTAAAATTAGAAAATATGTCTAATGTTCATTAACAGAAACATAAAAAACAGAGGGTGACGATTGTCATTTGTCGAAAACACTAAAAAAAAAATGATGAGATCGACGTTAAATGGAAATGTGTTAAAGTGGAACCAAACACGACATTGACGATTTGAACCGTTTTTGACTTTCATAAAATTGTGACAAAATATTGACTTAGCCCTTTGACAAAAAATATAAATATTTAAAAAAGAACTTAATCCACATACTTTATCGGTAACAAATCAATGGATATTTAGCAGTTTGACAAACACTTATTCTGAATATTGATTAATAGTCCGAACGATTGGTGCAGATATAGAGCAGAAATGCTCACTTCATGAGGAAATCATGAAACTTTGTATAGTAGTTCTTGGTTATATACCCTTTGAGTTCAGCTATGGACCCTCTCTGAAAAATCCAATATGGCGGAAAAACGGTATAAATATCAACATAGTCCTCAAGGTACCCTATATAATTTCGGAAATTTAAGTAATGATTCTTTAAAAATTGACTTCATGTTCTTAAATTTGTTATCAATTAATCTTAAAATATTAAAAAAATAATTTGATTATTTCTATAACACATACACATGTTCATTTGCAAAATATGACTGCATATACAAAAACTGAAATTCAAAAAGTTAATCAATATGTTACATGTTATTTTAATTGGTCTTTAAACGCTTTCAGTTTTAATGGTTGGAATCAAATAGGTTGAAACGAGTCGATTGAACGTTAATATAGGTCGGTTAAATGTGGTGGAATAGTAGGTAACCTATCTGAACTTTGAGGCAGTACCGAGGGCACCTTGTCTCGTGTCTCTTCAATGCCACGTCTTACGTCCCTTATCGCGTTTTCATCTGCCGTTTACACTACATCGTCAAATTATTCAATGTAATCAATAGGTGTACCTTTCTTCAGGCGGATTAGACGATTGTCATAATCTAAAATGGTTAAGGGGCAACTATTTCCTTTTCCAACTACATGCAAAACCAATTCGCAACTATTCAGCGAGCATGGTCCTAAAATGTACTCCTGGTCAGCACTTTTATTTGTTTAAAGGTAACAATCATTTTTCGAGTTTGGCGGAACTGTGATGGTTCGTTTAATGCAAACTTGCTGAGTTGAAATCTCGTTTCCACTGTTAACAAATGCCGCATTTATCCCTTTATTGTTGATGGTAATTGGGGGAGTACTCAGGTTTATCACTGCGCTCAGTGTGTCCAAAATATCTGGCGTAGGTATAACATCATCTGTTTATGGCTCTTTGCACACATCCCATTGTATGTTTACTCTATTAGTGTCGAAAGTCGTGCTTTATAATCTTCCTAATAACAAGCTGTTAACCCAAACCCAAATTAATTTCTCATTTACTAATGTTATCATTGCAGCAGTGTCCACAATAATGATTACATTCTGGTCATGCATAGTACCTCGTACTGCTAAACTCTTTTAAATGGTTCGTCTGATGACAAAATCGGACGAGGCCGTGTGTCTCCGTTTGATTTTGTGATGAGATGATGTTTTTTGACCAATAGACTTTGTAATCGTGCGTTGGCCTACTGACCCGACCTTTTTCTGTTTAAAGACTCCATTGGATGGGTTGCACTTTGATTAGCTCCGTATCCTGGTGAAGGTGACCGTTGTCTGAAATAACCGTGATTTCTGGAGTTTATCCGTGAAGATGCTAACCGTTTTCTTTGTGGACTTTATGATCTCTAGCTAAGTGGGGGTGTTAATGATCGATAGTCATTAAGCTTGGGTGTATTTCTATCTGGCGATCTACCGCGTTTGTATTGCTCAGGAGATCTTCCACGTGTATATTGATCGGGGGATCTTCCATTGAACTGTTGATCTTTCATTGATATGTTGATCTTCCATTGAAATGGTGATCTTCCATGCTTATTTGAACAGAAGAACCGAGGTTATATTGATCAGACATTCCACGGTTATGCTTAGTTGAAAGCATAACATCAGCTAGTTTTGTGACAATTTGTATGAGGTTATGCACCTCACTATCCAAAGGACTGCTCATATTTCCTTTATCGGTCGGTAATACTGCGCCATCAGCAAAGTAGACTTGTCGATGGTCATAATTGGCACTTGTTGATCCATATATCGCCATCTGGTTTGCTATTAAGGTTTTCAATTGTTTTAACGCCTTGTTGAATGTTTCTGGGTTCCTCTCTATTATATGCCTTAAAAAATCTTTGTCTTTACACCCTAGGAGGAATGCTTCGGTTCCAATCTGGTTTGATCGTCTTTCTTGCTGAAGCGCTGCTCTAAATGAATGTTTTTAAGGCCTTGGAATCATCATCTGTGTTTACCTTGCGAGCGTACTCAAAACCAACATCGGCCTGGCAATCTGGGGCCTACACACATTTTTCCTGTTTTCCTATTGTCATCTACCGACAGTTCAAATTGGTAAATGAACGCCTCCGAATTCAAGGATCCTCGTCAATTGAGTTTTTGCATTTTTGGGAGCTGTGGGCTTCGGCTCCGGTCCCTTGCACCAAGATTTTCTTGCCATGAGGTATATTTTCCCTCCAATAAGGAGTCTGAAGAAGAGCTGTTGCCACACTCTTTTTGTTTCCTCTGCCCTTTCCTGGATCGGTCAGTAGAGTCAGCTTGCTGTTATGGGAAGCCTGTTAGAGCTACAATTGTTACAGCCAATTGTTTCTGTAATGGTGTGCTGAACTGAACCAAATATTTTTGACTCATAGTAGATGATAAGTGTGCGTAAGAAGACACATTAGCCTTTTGCTCATATCCTTGATTAGTACTAGAGGTTTATAGTATGTTCTTAAATGGAAATTGTTGTTAGATAATTTGAACTGTCTCGTGCAGGGCCAAGGCCATGAGATAGGACTTTTGACTTAAGGTGAAGACACCTTCAACAGAGTTAGCGCGGTTGATGGTTCATGCGAACTACAATTTGGGAAACCCAAGGCATGGACTTTGTTGTGTACTTTTGGTAAACTTGCGTTGTACTGGCAAAGGTAAAATTTTCGCATAGATGATGTGTCCATTGCAAGAGTTTTAACTTCTTTATTTCGATTATCCACTAATTCATATACAACAAATGCCAGTTTTTCTAAGGAACCCTGCTGTTTAAATGCACTTTTAAATTGAACTGTGTCTCCTTCCACAGTTGTTGTCAGCGTGTCCATCCGTCTCACCACAACATTGAATATCTTATTGGTCTTTGCAATTACCACTAGCCTTGTGGTCTATCCTGTATTCAGACTGCTGCAGTTGCTGAGATATTGCTCTCCTCTGTTCGTTATTAATATTCATTGCCTCTTTCTGTTCAGCTTGAATCGTAATGAGATCAACACATATTTTATCAATACGCGCTTCGCTCTGTTTTATATTGCGGTAAATCTCAGCTGTTCTTTGAGCATTAGATTTTCTATCTGCTAAAAATTCTTGATACAATTGTTTAATAGTCATTTCTGAGCTGTACTCTATTAAAGAGTCTTCAGATGTGGGTTTCTCCATATCCTCAAGTGATTCAGTTTCTGCCAATTCAATGTTCTTGTACTTGTTGTCTTCAACTCCTGCAATTTCACTGATATGTGTTTAAATGATTCTCAATTCAGAGTATAATATATCAAATTGCAAAATATTGCGACCCAATAAATAAGATAGTCACTGAATAACATCTTAAGGCAGATGAATCCCAAATCACAGCTTTTATTTGTGACTCAAGACAACAAATAGTGCAGCTTTTAATGAAAGCTACTACTGCAGCTTTTTATGAAAGCTACTACTTTGTGTATGAAAAAACAAGCAAGGCAAAATCAAAAAGGGCAGAACTGGGACAGATACTAAATGACACTATACATCAATAAAATGCTAATATTAAGGTCAATTCTCAATAATGAATATTTGCTTATTTTTCAAGGCGGGCATTTTGAAAATAGTCGTCATTTTGCATTTCAAAGATTTTATAATCTTGCTAAGTACACCAAGTCATTCAAATATGTTGATTTTTGTGCTTCCAGCATCAAATCCACTGTGGTTTGTGCAATACTGGAAAATATTTTAGAACGTACGGCAGCCATCTTGAAATAAGCCGCCATATTGAAATATGAGGTGGGTCCATAGCTAATATTGCTAAGTACACAAAAATGTACAATCATGCAAAAAATGGTACTTTCCTCATTATTTGAGCATTTTTTCACCGATCGGCCAGACTATAGTTTGATAATTCCTTAACAATGTATTTATACCACATTAAAAGACATCGTAAAACAGATCTGGAATGGATATATGGATTATCAAACTTTGTAAGTATTACAAATTTAAGCTGTATCCTAATTATACTTATGATAATATTGAGTTGGCAAAAATGATTACCATATCATGTTACCGTACAGTGCTCAAGAAAGGTTACAATATCCTGAAACCTCGAAGTGCCAAGGAAGTAACCATTTCCTGCGTCTCTGTGGCTACTGTTTTATTATTTGGTACTGCTCAGGAGGGATTACAATATCCTGCTGTCAATGTGGCTAATGCTTTGTTGACGGTAGTGCTCAGGAAGGTTAACCATATCCTGCTTTGAAAGTGGCTTAAGTGCTAATGTCTGGTAGTGCTCAGAAAGGGTTAACATATAATTCTGTGAATGTGACTCCTGCGTTATTGTCTGGCAATGTTCAGAAAGGTCAACAATATCCTACTGTCAATAAGGCTAATGATATATTGTATAGTAGTGCTCATGACGGGTTATCAAATTCTGCTGTCAATGTTGCTAATGCTTTAATGTCTAGCAGTGCGAGGTAAGGGTTAATAATTTATGCTGTTGATGTGGCTTCTGCTCCATTATATAGTAGAGCTGTAACAGGGGGTAATTGTGACATAAAGGGTTGTGTAACAAGAGTCTGATGAAATAACATCTTATTGAAACTGTGGAATGCCCCTGACAACACAATAACACAAATGACGAATACCAATGACTGGCTGGGCGACTGAGTTTGGTGCAAGCTTTTTGTTATAATAAAACACCCATGCAACTACGCATCCCATATTGCATGATAAGACCCAACACTTTTAATTTCGAGTTGCGGCAGTTAAGCTTAAGATGGTCATTTTAAGATGCATTATTTGAATATAATCAAATATGAAAATTATTCATGTTTATATTGATATATTTATATTTTAATTCTTCTTCAATAGATCTAGTTATTATGACAGATCTGCCATCATCAGGGGTCGAACTGTCAATTTTATATCAAAGTCCTTAACTTTGATCTACTAAGCATGCTAAGCATATCTCCAATACTCAAAAAATCAGTCTACATATATGTGACGACGTCTGACAAAATTGGCCCAGATGCGATAAAACGTAATTTTGGCTATGACGTTACAAAGTTAACGTCGACGAGCACCTGCGATTTAATTTATTGCTGACTAAAAACAATGTAGTTTTACTTATTATATCGTGATAGATGCTTACCACGTGTGCGATTATCGTTATTATCTATTTAAATTAAAGTCCCCAATATCCATTTTTAACCTGATTCCGTATTTTAGCCTTATCCCAAATAATCTCTTCCCTTTCCGAAATCGAAAGTGGAAGTGAAATGTCATCGTCATGAGTCAAGCTAGATTTGCATCGTTTTGCTCAAGTATTCCATCGGAAATAACAGACGAACAAGACGATGAGTTTATTGAAGAGACCTCATATTGTCGACGAATTGTATTTTGCCCAAATAGAAAGTTCCCAAAAGTGAAAATCTGAGCGATGATGACGGAGTCGGTGTATGTTATGTTAAGTGTTAACTAGTTACATGTATTTTCAAGACCTATGTCTGCCTCGGGTCTTTTCTTCTTCTTCACGATTCAAATAACGTGTTTGCGAGTTAAGCAATTAACCAGTAAGATATTGTCACATACTAGTATGAAAGTAAAGAACAAAAGAACAAAAGAAAAAAGAAAAAAAAAGGAGTTCCATAAGGTAATAGCTAATAGAGAATAATATATCATAAAACGCTTTCAAACAAGAGGAAAACTTCAATTAAGATAAAAAGGGGGTATACATTAATTTCCGTAGATCTTTTAATAATTTGTGTCAAAATGTATATAAAAACATCAGTAGTATTCCGCTGTTCAATGGTCATAAATCGATTTAACTGAAATAAATCCGGATAACAAACCAAATATTGATGGGAATACATCAATGATAAAAGAAACAACGAAACAACAGAAACACAGAACTTCTACAAAAACAAATGCCAACATACAAACAAGCGAGTTATTAAATAGTATGGATCACCGTTTTTTTTATCAAGATATAGGTTGTGCAAAATTACTTTGATTTTGTATAGAATATACCTGAAAAACCTACTTTTATTGATAAAAAGAAAACTAAAACATATAAGTTTGATAAACTATGAAAATATATATTTATTAACATGCTTTCAGTTAAGAAAATGAACAAAATGGGGTCACCGGACTCGTTTTCTCGCTATATAATAAAATAGTTAAATTTACACATCACATTATATAATGAAAGTTACTTTATCTGAGTTTTCTGCTAATACTGACAAAGTCGAAAAAAGGAATATTTTTTTTTTATGTTCTTAATAAGAATAAAAAGTATTTAATATCGATTATTTTATGAGATCTGGACCGATTGGTATCTTTTATTTCAAAATTTAAGATTGAGGAAGACATCTTAGCTACCTGAAGACGATTTGCAGTTTTGTATTTTGCTAAACTTATAAAAGTTAATGATTTGACATTTTTTAGGTTGATGGTGATTAATGTTTTTGTCTATTTAGAGAAACTATAAATATATTGTATTGTTAATGCTGTAAAGTGATATTATGTTTTTGTATATAATCACGCCATCAGTATAATATATTCGTCCTAGGTAAATAGTTTGCAGATGTGTTGTATGAAATGACGCATTTGATAAATATTTCGATAAAAATTTAGAACATTAGCATAGCTGACATATTTTCACATTTAACTTAAAATAGAAATCCCGTGTTCTGTTAAATTACATCTTTGTTAAATGAAACAGTTAGCCTATATAACCTTCTCATATTCAGACTGGTAATGGGTAAAAATAAATCACACTTATTTGCAATTCATGCTCTGTAAATGCATTGTCCCAAACAAAAAAGAATAAACTATCTCAGTCTTTACATTTATCAGTCAGCGGCAGAACTTAAACAAGTATTTTTTTTAGTTACTTATGTAGGTAATTTTTGTTTTAAAAAATTATAAAATAACACAACTGAGTTATTTTAAATTTCAATATAAGCATGGACTAAATGTAGTTTTCATGAATTGTTAAAGCTTTTATATCGTAAAATGAAGAATTTATTAGATTTAAGAGGAGTATAGAGATTAAGGGTTACATTAAAAATGATGACAAAAATATAACTTGAATAAGTTATTTTAGTTTGTGCCCCTCTACTTGCCGACTTGTTTCTTTATTATTATGAGGCTGACTTCATGCAGGAACTTCTTAGGAAGAAAGATAAGAAGTTATCAATATCCTTTAACTCTACTTTCCGCTATATAGATGATGTTCTTTCACTACACAATTCAAAATTTCGTGACTATGTGGAACGCATCTATCCCATCGAATTGGAGATAAAGGATACTACAGATACAGTTAAGTCGGCTTCATCTTTTACATCTAGAAATTGACAATGAGGGTCGGTTGAAAACAAAACTTTACGATAAAAGAGATGATTTCAGCTTTCCAATTGTGAACTTTCCATTTCTAAGTAGCAACATTCCAGCAGCACCTGCATACGGGGTATATATCTCCCATTGATACGATATTCCCGTGCTTGCATTTCCTATCATGATTTTCTTGATAGAGGGTTACTGCTCACAAGGAAGCTATTAAACCAAGAGTTCCAAATGGTGAAGTTGAAATCATCCCTTCGTAAATTTTACGGACGCCATCACGAGTTGGTTGACCGTTATGGAATAACCGTTTCACAAATGATATCGGATATGTTCCTTACGTCGTAACTACAATCCCCTTCCCGTTCATGAATGTGACCTACCGAATTAAACTATTTACCGGATTTGTAATCACATAAGCAACACGACGGGTGCCACATGTGGAGCAGGATCTGCTTACCCTTCCGGAGCACCTGAGATCACCCCTAGTTTTTGGTGGGGTTCGTGTTGTTTATTCTTTAGTTTTCTATGTTGTGTCATGTGTACTATTGTTTTTCTGTTTGTCTTTTTCATTTTTAGCCATGGCGTTGTCAGTTTGTTTTAGATTTATGAGTTTGACTGTCCCTTTGGTATCTTTCGTCCCTCTTTTAAGTCCAATCATAAGGGCTTCTCTTTTTTACATCTTTGAAAGAATTAGTAATAACACTTATTTAAGGAACATATGTAATTGTTTTGGGTTACAAATTATAAATAACTTCAAATCTTAATTAATTCACAAGTTTCTATCTATTTAGACCTGTCTACCTTCAAAATGATATGTTAATAGTCCCAAGAGACCAATCTTTGTCCCAAAAGCGTCGATATGAAAGATACGTGCGTCAGAAAGGCAATAAGGGTTTCAGAAAGATTAGATTTCATATTTCATGGGGAAAATTACCAAGTGACTGTGAAAATTTGTTAAAGCTAGTAAAATCTGTATAGTTGGACACCTATAAAAATAATATTTAGAAAAGTTACTTATATAAGTAATATTTAAAATAGCCTCGTTTTCAAATTACTTATTTAGGTAATTTTAAATGTTGCTTGTTTAAATAATGCCCCTGAATGTTTATTGATTCCAGTATGTACACAAAAAGATGTAGTACGATTCACGGTGAGACAACTATCAAAGTGGGTTTAGTCTCGCACTTTTAGCTCTCCTATGGCGGTCGTTAATATGCTTGGTGTACATGTACATTATCCAAGAAACATGTTTTTTTTTTATTAAAGCATAAGGTATTTGATTTATGATTTTTAAATTAATAATAAATATATTATGCTACGTTCCAAATGAAGACATTAAGGCACCTGTTTCAAATATGTTGGGTATTTTATTTCGAAAAATTATCTAGAATGACATGGATAAGCAGCGCATGCAGTGAATACAGCAAATCACCTTTTACGATTGATTAAAATTGTTTTCATAGTCACTGAGAAGGGAAGCATTTTTACATAGATGTATATTTTTACACAAGGTGTAAAGGAATATTTATTGTTAGATAAAGGCAACAGTAGTATACTACTGTTCAAAAAGTCATAAATCGATTGAGAGAAAACAAATTCGGATGACAATCTAAAACCGAGGGAAACACATCAACTACAAGAGAAAAAATAAAGGAACAACAGATTTGGAAGGGTAATAAAATGATGATACAGAGCATGAATTGAAAATACGTGTGATTTGGTTATACTATGAACATTCTTAATCTGAGAATTGTTTAACAAAGATGAAAATTATATTAATAAAACACCGAATTTATATTTCAAATTAAATGTAAAAATATGTCACCGTGCTAACGTTCTAAATTGTGACCAAAACAATTTTTAAGAGCGTCCTTAATCATTAAACACCTGTAACTTACATTTATCAAGGTTGAATATATGATACTGATGTCGCAATTTTATACAAAAACATAATATCACTTTACAGCATTAAAAATACATTTATAGTTATCTTTAAATGAAAAAAAACATGAATCACCTCTAAACTTAAAAATGTCAAATCATTAACTTTCATAAGTTCAACAAAGTACCTGTCTTATAATCCTCTTAATGTTGTTTTTATAAGTATTTATAGAGACAGTCAGTTCTTATCATTGATGGATTAGTTGCAATTATATATAATTCATTGTTTTTTTAACATAATGATTCATATAATATAAAAGATACTACATCGTTCATTAATATCATTGAGAAATTAAAACCTATGGCAAACCGTATGATATAACACAGATGTTTACTAATCTACCTCAAGAAGTGTTATTGAGTGAGGTTGAACACATTATAACAACAAGAGGTTGAGGAGTTTTTTAAAATAGCAAATGATCATCACCCTTTATTAAAGTTTACTTATGAAATTTCAAACAAAGAAATTATTTTTCTCGATACAGTCGTACATAAAGGGTTGAGGTTCAGGAACACTGGTATCCTTGATATAAAGAGCTACACCTAACCTACCAATACGTTTCAATATTAAGATAGGACGTCTATGCATAACCCAATAGGCTTCCTCGGATTTATAAAAGGGGGAGCTATTCGCCACCACCGAAACAACAGCAACATGCAGAATTTAAAAGATACACTTTGTAAATTCAAAGGCCACCCTAAGCAATAGTCAATATTAAGAATGGCTCGCAGATTTAAAAAGAAAGTGAAAACTGGTAAACAAAAAATAAGAAAACTCGATCGGGTTTCAGAAACAAAAGACAAAAAAAAACCCACTGGTATATAAAGCTAAACAAAATGTACATAACTTAGCCAACTGTTAATTGACAGACGAACAATACATAATTCTAGGTAAATGTTTAAAATGTATACCTATGCCTAAGAAGTGTAATATAGGCAGAACTGTAATGGCAGACTTCAATGAATTACCAGAAAACTTGTCGTTTTCATTTTGGCAATACAGAAAGTCGGGGAATGCATCCGTTCCGACAGAAATCATTTTATGAACCAACACCTGCTTGCTTTGAACTTGAAAATTATCTAGATCTAACAAAGTTTGAATTATCTAATCTTGATTTACGAAATAACTACTACAATATCACTAAAGTACAACAGCAAGGATTACGATCTTTGAAAAACAGGCAGGATATTTTTTTTCTCTAAGAGCGACAAGGGAGGCGCAATTGTAATATATAAAAAGACACACTACATTAAAGAAGGGTTAAGGCAGTTAAACTCTATCCATTACACGGGTATACAAGAACCTGATATATTACTGATCAAAAATAATATACAAACACAAATCAGCAAGATGTTTGACAATGGTGAGATTGATGGGATAACTCTTGATTTTCTCCGTGTCTCATCGAAAGAGGGACCCAGATTGGGTCGTCTTTTTTTTCCTTCCTAAACTTCACAAATCAAGTGAACTTGTTATTCAAGGGATAAAAAACAAAAGATGACAGTAAATGAATTACCCCCATCTTGACCAATTATTTCTCAATGTAACTCTGTCACCGAAAGGGTTAGCAAATTTGTTGATTACTTTTTGATACCTACAGTTAAAAGACAGAACAGTTACATTAGAGATAGTGGGGATTTCAAAATATAAAATTTAAGGCTTGATCTGGATTGCCTCTTAATTTCTTTTGACTGCATCAGCATGTATAGAAACATTGAGTTCAATGAACTCATTCATTCTGTTGGACGGGCTTATAACAGTGCAGTAAAAGACGATTATCCGATAAAATTACCTAGCTGTAAAACAATTAAATCGTCAATAGACACAGTGTTGAAAAACAATTATTTTGAATTTAATGACCGATACTTTGTACAGAAAATAGGCGCTAGTATGGGAAATAACTGCAGCGCGGACATTTGTGATATTAGAGCATTCGAAGTTATCAATGAAATTATTGAAAAATATAAGTATAAACATAAGATCTTATTTTACGGAAGTTATAGAGATGATTCGTTTATAATAGCTCATTCATCACGAGAAGAGGTTGAGGAGTTTAATTTTTAAAATAGCAAATGATCATCACCCTTAATAAAAGTTTACTTATGAAATTTCAAACGAAGAAATTATTTTCTCGATACAGTCGTACATAAAGGGTTGAGGTTCAGGAACACCGGTATCCTTGATATAAAGAGCTACACCAAACCTACCAATACGTTTCAATATTTAGATAGGACGTGTATGCATTACCCAACAGTCTTCTCCGGATTTATAAAAGGGGAAGCTATTCGCCACCACCGAAACAACAGCAACACACAGAATTTAAAAGATACACTTTGTAAATTCAAAGGCCATCTTAAGCAAAGGGGATATAAGTACCATGAAATACTATATAACTGTGAATCGGCTCTCAATATCGAACGACCAGAGTTACCCCGCTTTAAACAAGGATCTGAAAAGCAGATACCTCTAGTATTTGTAACTAAATATCCCTTTTCGTTAGGAAATATAAATAAAGCTTTACGAAAACATTATACAAAACTACTTCGTAATGCGAAATGTAGGGAAAAACCACAAACGGTGGCATATAGTAGACATCAGAACTTAAAAGAAATACTGACTAGATCGGTAGTCAAAGCTTAGTACAATATAAAGGATTGGGTAAGGACCCCTGATAAAGCACCAACCCTTCATATGAGCCACGGAATATTATAGAGTTTGTCTTACTCTGTACTGCAGAAACACGATGTGTTGGGTCCTGGGGAATAGGCACACGTGGCTGATAGGTACTTCCAGACATTCAACATATAATTATATATACAAATATAAAAAAAAACTTTTATCTCAAAATAGAACAGTACAATCAATTCCAGCAAATGTTATATAATTATTGTACGAGGAAACCACAGACAGAAACATTTTTATGCATATAATGCTAAAAATTATAATTAAAACACGAGGGTTTTTCCGTTTAACCACTGATAAGATTTCTCGATAGCGTCAAAGAATAACACAACAAAACATACAATTGTAAATCAAAATGGAAACATACAATGATTGGACCAGCGCGATTAAACATTTTAAAATATAACTTATGCAAAGATTTAAGTTATAATAATCATAATAATACGATAAGGTCTTATCAAGACATACATTGGTGAAATAATAAATCAATGAAAAACAGATATGGAATGGATATATGGATTATCAAACTTGATAAGTATTACAAATTTATGTTGTATCCTAATTATACTTATGATAATATTGAGTTGGCAAGAATGATTACCATATCATGTTACCGTACAGTGCTCACGAAAGGTTACAATATCCTGAAACCTCGAAGTGCCAAGGAAGTAACCATTTACTGCGTCTTTGTGGTTACTGTTTTATCATTTGGTAGTGCTCATGAGGGGTTAAAATATCATACTGTCAATGTGGCTTATGCTTTGTTGACCGGTAGTACTCAGGAAGGTTAACCATATCCTGCTGTGAATGTGGCTTAAGTGCTAATGTCTGGTAGTGCTCAGAAAGGGTTAATATATGTTTATGTGAATGTGACTCCTGTGTTATTGTCTGGCAGTGTTCTGAAAGGTCAACAATATCCTACTGCCAATATGGCTAATGATATATTGTATAGTAGTGCTCATGACGGGTTATCAAATTCTGCTGTCAATGTTGCCAATGCTTTAATGTCTAGCAGTGCGAGGTAAGGGTTAATATTTTATGCTGTTCATGTGGCTACTGCTCTATTATATAGTAGTGCTGTAACAGAAGATAAATGTGACATAAAGGGTTGTGTAACAAGAGTCTAATGAAAAGGCATCTTATTGAAACTGTGGGATACCCCTGACAACACAATTACACAAATGAAGAATACCAATGACTGACTGGGCGACTGCGTTTGATGCAAGCAACTATGGATATAAAAGGTTTTTGCGTACATTTTCAATTTATGCACATGTGATAATGAAAATCTTATATCTAAACTTGTCGGGAAGTATTTAAATTCCGTGTAAACGATCATAGGGTGCAAATTAGTTTTGCGGAAAGTTGAATAAAAAATCGACACATAATTTTATAAGTACTAAATAAAATTTCAAATTTGTTTTAAAATATTCTATATTCTAATCAAGTTATGTTCATGTTGTAACTAATGGATTAAAATATTGTTCTTTCAAATTTTTGGGAATAAAATGCAAACTTTTATTTATTTCGGTCTCAAATCAATGCTTTAGATATGAAAACAACACACAGTAAATTTGGAACCTTTCTGATTAGTTTTACGATTGTTTTCGCTTTTTGAATATCACTTTACACATACTGTCTATGGTAAATCAGTTGATAATGTATACATTTTAACGATATCTCGTTGGGCCGAACTTTGCGTAACAAAAAAACGAAGAAACCGTATGCTTTTTAAAAACAAATTGATGGCAAACACTATATTTACCTTTAAATGAGAGGTTGGAATCTTTAGTTGGAACTTCTTTTTTTAAAATTGTCGTTTTATGTAAATTTAAGTATTTCAACCTTCAGTATTGGTCCAATGAATGGAAATCTTTGTCTTTAATTTGTAAAAAAGTCTTGTATCGTTTCTTTTGTTGACTAGTATAATATATACTAGAACACATCCGCGAAATCGCGAGCATTTTGAGTTTTTTTGAAAGTATGTATACTGTTGTAGGATAAATGTTTGTAAAGATTTTATGCATGGTGAATTTCAGAAAAGGTATCAACAGTCTTGTACCTGGAGACAGGGTAATTATTTTAAGCCCTCTCTCTATTTTCCAAAGTCCGTATTTTTTTGTTTCTTTAAAATTCCATGATTTTCGTGTTTCTGTTCATATACTGTGAACATGCGTATATTATAGATAAAGTGTACTTGCTATAAACTATCACTTCCAAGTTTCTTCTCCACGGCGTTCATTACTAAATTATATCAAGGATTTCTTACTATACAGATCCTTGATTATATAGAACGTCTCTATATGTCATAAGAGTTTAATCATATGAGCCAGTCCATGCGAAAAGGTACAAAAAGTCCTTTTGGTAAACTTTACAGGACACATTATCAAAGTTTGTTATAGTATTTTTCAAAAACGAATTTTATCCGAAAAAAGATTCATTAATGTAAACATTCATAAGATTGTCAATTCTATCCCGAATTTGTCAACTAAAACAGAAAAAGACGTAGAAATATCTGAATTTTTGGTATTTGAGCAAGTGTAAAATCATTTGTTCCCCGGACTAATGCTATACCGACCAGAAACTTAAAAATTTACGACACTACAGAGACAAAACTCAATAATTTCCGTCAGTTCTACAGGTTTAAAGAAAGTAAGACAACATTAAAACACGAGGGAAAATACAAAAACTATGATATCTTGTGTTTTAGAAATTGAAATTGAAGTTAAGTTAAGTTATTTAATATTATATAAATCAACCCTAGTTGCACGGGATTCGAACCGTTGCCGGTTTGATTACATTGATATCCGCATCGTAAGCGGGAGCCTTATCCCCACTGCTACCGGGGTTAACATTATCAATTGGCAAATCAAGCCATTTAAACTGTACTTTGAAAATTATTGAAATATATGAATTAGTTCACTAAAAATCTTGATAAAACTAAGGGGGGGGGGGGGGTCTCAACACTTGCAGGTGCGTGTAGCTCACAGCTTGATGATATGAGGAAAAGTAAATGTGTTTTATAAATCTCAAGTCTACTACCAATAATTATGCACACTTTTTAGATTTTCGTAAATTTTTCGTTTTTGTACCTTTTCGCATGGACTGGCTCATATAATACATGCAGAATAACTCGAAAATACTTGTCCTGTCCCCGAGTTATTATGAAAATAATGTTTAAAAGTTTTTACATAAATAAGGCCGTTAGTTTTCTCGTTTGAATTGTTTTACATTGTCTTACCGGGACCTTTTATAGCTGACTATGCGGTATGGGCTTTGCTCAATGTTGAAGGCCGTATGGTGACCTATACTTGTTAATGTCTGTGTCATTTTGGTGTTTTGTGGATAGTTGTCTCATTGGCAATCATACCACATCTTCTTTTTTTATAAATGGAATAACAATGATTACCAAACATCGTAATTCTACAATGTGTGAAAAATCTTCATCAAATAAATGTTAATCATGAGAATATTCTGTTAATGGTTTATATTATGTTATATCAAAGTGGGAACCATGGTTAAACGTTCACTTTTCATTGAAAGGGAAAGTATTGAGGTCAACTGATTATGATAATGTGAACATGTCATAAATAAAAGAATACACTAAACCAATATGAAACTGCTGTTATCAATGTATAAGTGTGAATGATCATCTGCCGCTATTCGCATGTTCGGTCTCAGCGTAAATAATTTATAATATAGACAAGGAGAAAAATCAAAACGGACGAAAAGTTAAATGCACATATGGCATCTTAACGTCTGCATGGGCCCACTCTCACAAGCACATTTACTGATATTAAACCTTACAATTTTGGACCTTCACCATAGTTATATCGATATTAAACCTCACAATGTTGGACCTTCACCATAGTTATATCATTGAACCTTCACCATAGTTATATCGATATTAAACCTCACAATGTTGAACCTTCACCATAGTTATATCATTGAACCTTCACCATAGTTATATCTTTGGACCTTCACCATAGTTATATCTTTGGACCTTCACCATAGTTATATCATTGAACCTTCACCATAGTTATATCTTTGGACCTTCACCATAGTTATATCATTGAACCTTTACCATAGTTATATCTTTGGACCTTCACCATAGTTATATCATTGGACCTTTACCATAGTTATATTAAACATTACAATTTTGGACCTTCACCGTAGTAATTTTAAACCTTACAATTTTGGACCTTTACCGTAGTTATATTAAACCTTACAATTTTAGACCTTCACCATAGTTATATTAAACCTTACAATTTTGGACCTTCACCATAGTTATATTAAATCTTACACTTTTTGACCTTCGCCATAGTGATATCATTTGACCTTCACCATAGTTATATCAAACATATTTATTAGTTATTCGTTAAGAAGTAAGTTGGAATTTCATGTTTAAAATCAAATACTGATGATCTGAACCTTACGATTAATATCAAATACAAATTACCTACACTAAATAATTGAACATGGAATACCGTCAAAAGGAAGAGGATGCACAAAACAAAATCTCGTAAAATTCCCATTTGATCATAACACGCATAAGATATGTACAGTATGTACAATATATTTTTTTTAAAAGTCATGATAGTCGCAGAAACAATTGTATGTGTTTCTCTAACAATGTTAGAATAAAACATGAAAAAGTTTAAGGATGTACATTTTTATTAAAACCATGTTCTATCTTTTCCAATAAATGAAGTTCGTCTTTAGGTGTCATTGTTCATTTTCAATTCATACGAAATTGTTTAATTCGTGTCTTTTCTTTGTATTTTATATTTAGCTTTTCAAAACATATGCTACCACATGAATGACAGGCGAGGTGAGATACGTTTCAGCTCTAATGGGATTGTTTAATTTGTGTCTTTTCTTTGTATTTCATATTTAACTTTTACAAAATATATGCTACCACATGAATGACAGGTGTCTGTTTATATGTTTATGCGGGCGAGGTTATATACGTTTCAGCTCAGTAAATATTCACATGCCACGTTACCGAAAACGTTGTAAACAATGTTTAAATGATCAAGTACAGATAGATGTTATCACTATGTTGTTACACTATATTTAATGGCGAGGATATAAATTTCACATCCGCAGTCGTTTACATCAAGTTAATCGGACCATTGATATATATATAAAAGTTGAAACCAGTTTAACCGGTTAATATGATACATATATCGTTTAAAATGATTCAGTATCTAATAATAGATGTGTAACAAAGCGATGATGAAATCAGATATAAATTGAAAAGAACTTGTAATATACCTGAACGACAGGTTAGGTTAATTTGTATTACGAAAGTGGAGATTTTGGTTTGATACGATTGAAGCGTCCATTTTATTTTCAAACTACACTCAAAACTATTTGAGGCAAAGGGTAAGTTTTTTTTTCTCAATATTTTTCCCAAATGAAGATAATAGATATCGTTAATAATTGAATAAAATTTTCATATATCATCATGTATATTATACTGAAACGATATTTTAAATAAATGTATCACAACAAAAAATCCCGAAGTAATTAGAAAATGAAAAGTATATAAGCACAAAATCAAAAGATAAGATAACATTAAATATGTAATAGTTCTTAATCTGGGACCGCTCTTTCTCTCATTTATTTCGCCTTGATGCTATGCGTTGTGAGTCGTCATTTTGCGTTTAATATAAACCTTTCCTCTCAATTTGTATTATTCATTCATATAGAGCGTACACCATATGAACAAAATTATGACGAGAGTATGCTCTGCTTGTTTTCCTATTGCCGAGTTCAGTTACTATTAATATTGTTTTACAGTTGAAAAATATTTTAATATAATTATTTATTTAAAAGGTTTACATGCTTTTGGTAACTTCGCTATTTGGATTAAATATCTGTAAATAGAAGTGAACTGTAGCGTTAAGGATAGTGGATTTAAATTACACCGACTTTTAAATACGTCAAATAGTGACTTGTATATTTTGATACCGAAAGTTGAAATTTCTGTTAGATTTGATCTATGCGGCATTTGTTTTTCAAAAGTGTTGAAAAATAGTTAGTTCCATGAAAGGTAAATTATTTTATCAAAAAGTGTTTCTGGAGGTTTGGACAGCACTTACATACGAAACAGATAAATTGAACTTTTAAAACATTATTCATGTTATACTTATGCAGTCTTTATACCCCATTCGAAAAGTAAATGGAACACATTCACAGTATGTACTGTAGATTCAATTCATAATTTACAGCCAATCATGAACCATAACTCAAGAAACGACGAAAAGGATAAGGAACAAAATGTTCATGGATTAAGAAAAATAAGCTTATGCGAAAAATACTGCGTCAAAAATTTTCCTTATCCTGGAAGGCGCAGATACACACCATGTGTATATCAATCTGAAGACGGAGGGATCACTATATCAAATGATGTTTTTGGGCTGACAATCAGACAGTTTGAACGAATATATAATACGTGTTTAGACAGACGAAAAGCACACAAACAGTACATTCTTAATATAAGATATCCTGAAAAAACATCCGACGAATATATGGAATACTTAGAGAACAGTAGATATTGCAATAAAGGTAATTACGAAATATACATTGATATATTTGTTATTCATAATCAATAACGTTATATACAATATTTAATGTAATAAGAATTAAGAAGCGAAACAATATGGTATTGAGTTTGACAAAGGGAATCATTTGCCAAACAATTGTAAATTAAAAAAAATACTGATTTCTAAGGTAATTCAAAACGGAAAGTCTCTATCTCGAATGGCAAAATTATAATTTCAAACACGTCATCCACATGAATGACAACTGTCATATTCCTGAATTGGAACAGGCATTTTCATATTAAGAATATGGTGGATTTAACCCGATTTTATAGCTAGATTTATACTCTTACTTGTATGACAGTCGCATCAAATTCCGATATGTTGACATTAATGATGCGTGAACAAAACAAAGCGACATTATAAGTAAACAGAAGAACTATATCAGTAGGACATGCTTTGATACTATATCTGCCCTTGAATTTTGATACGATAACATTTGTTTTCGCTTTGACAATTCTATTGGCTCTCAATTATGACGTCTTCAATATGTATACTAAAGAAATGTATCCTGCTGAACCTACTTTAAATAAAGCGTAAACAAACAATGACCACCGCTCTTTCCTCGATCTTAATATCTATATCATTAAGGGGAAGCAAAATACACAAATTTATGATAAAAAGATGACATTTCATTTCTTATCGTTAATTATCCCTTTTTGGATGGTGTATTTCCTTGTCACCACCTTATGGTGTTAATATATCTAATCTTGTACTGTGGGTTGTTGTCTCTTTGACATATTCCCCATTTTCATTCTTATTTTTCATTGGTTTCACAAATTGCAGGTAAATACATTTCATCCGATTTTTTGTTTTTATATGAAGAAATTTACTCACCCAATTAATGAAGTGCTATAGTTCAAAACCAGATTAACGAATTATTGTGTCTGTATAGACTCAATACCGTAGCCATTGCTTTTTCATGAAACAAATTATAGATCTACATTTGTGTTTTAGATTTTTTTTTTTTAACTCAAACGTTAATGGTTTAAGAATTGGGCATATACAGATTTATAAATTTACTTATGCATATACATGTAATCTGCCACCTCTTTAAATAATTCTACATGTCATATCATACTCATAGGTGACACATGTTTTCATAATTATCAATTGAGGATCCTCATATGTTCTTGCAAACTCTTTCATCCCATACAATCTTTAAAAAAACGAACGTATCAGTAGTATTGGAGATAACTCTAGTAGAAATCATCTGTCTTTGACGCAAAAACGTTCTTAGGTAATACACTAAGGATTCTTTTCGGATGCTTTGAGAATATACCCTTAATAAATCATACTTATTTTTTAAATATAACTTGTAAGGAACTTAAAAAAGACGGTATCACTGCTATTTTGTATTGATATTTAGATCTAGGCCTATGATAACCCGGTGAAAACTGGCCAACAACACGATTGAATTGTTGTATTTTGTCATTGACATTACCTTACTTACACAAATATTGCATTAATGTATATTGAACTAACGCTATTATGTGATTGTTGAATCTTACAAACTCTTAGGATCTACTCTAGGATATACTTTCACTATCTTTTTAATTTTGAAATTAAACCAAGCCCTTCGATTTCGGTATGCTTTAAGACCCTCTACATTGTTTGACAGAGCTCCTCCTGAAAACAAAGGATTGTAGATACCATTTGTCAGTCGGAAATCTTAGAATTACGGACTTGTTTTGAATTTTCCTCAGAGCTCGGTATATTTTGTTAATTTACCACAAATCATGACTAAGGGTCAACACAAATATTCCATTGAATCTCGACAATTGAAGGAAATTAATCCTGCATTAGGACATTTAAGGTTATAAAAAATATATCTAGGGTGTTTCAAAGCATCACTATTTTTTATATTGGTGTTTCTATAGAATGTTTTAAAAATTGAGGTTTCATTATTTTTAAAGCTTATACACCATTATACACCATGTACACAGAGAAAAAAGATACACATCGTATAAGTTAATTGCCTGTTAAGGTTATATCTTATAGATGCAATGAAATGTTTTTGTGAATTTTTTTCTAAAAAACTGTACATGATAAATCTTTACTGATTGTTTTGTTTGTTATTTGAAAAAAATTTAAATTCGTCAAACTATTTAGTATAAAGTGCAAAGTTAACAAAAACTAATAATGGAAATCAATGCTGGTATTAAACCTCAATAAAATGCATTTCTATGAGTTCTTACATATCCCTGCCGACAAAAGTAAAAGGTCTGCGTCATATTTTAATATTTTAACAGCTCGTGCAGATTCATACGCTGTTGAATCAAATAATACTGATTTGCTTTTTTTCCTCAAACTGCTCCGAAACGATTATGCGGGATAACGAATGACATCGACTTGAGGTCTTGAATCTCAAAATAAAATAGCACGTGGTGTATGCATAGAGGAAAACTTTCATCTTTTCGACCAACCTGATCTTGCTTCTTAAGAAGTTCCTGCGATGACCTCTGTTTTTGTTTATTCATTTTTTATTGATATTGAGTTAGCGGCCGACTCGTTATTCAATATTCGATCTTCAAATGTATCAAAAAATCATAAAAAAAATAGTATTGGATAAATAACATCAAAAGTATAATTTCGTAGGAAATCGTTTTATGACCCCTTCAAGTTGTCTTAAACTCTCGTTGTCCACGAATATAATCCTTATCAATGCTTATGTAATTATATAATTGTCTTTATGTAATATAGTTTTTTATCAATAAAACACCATCAAAACTGTATGTTATATCTAATATTTCTGAAAACAAAAACAAAAACCGATCACTTTAGAACCATTCAGAAATAAAAATAGAAATATACATGGAAAGCCCCAAAAAAAGGAAATGTATACTGAAAACCTACCTGAGACCGATAAAATGACAATGCGACTCCCTACTGTTTTAAGTCATAAATTCAACGAAATCTTAGACTGCATACATAAAGATTTAAGCAAAAGGATTTGCCAGAATATTGTCATCTTCGATATCTACGGAGAGCTTAGATTCTCACTTTTCAGCCAAAACATTGTCATAATTTCAGGACAAATGGAACAGGACAATGATGAGAGCCCCTGATCTCTCTATTTGCCTTATATCTAGCAGACATTTGGTTAAAAGGTAGATACAAAAATGACTATGAGGAATTTGGGTAAACTTTATGTCTTCTATGTATACGGAGGGCCAAAAGAGCCAGTTGGATATTCAAAATATAAAGTGAAAACCTACCCGAGACCGCTTAAATGACAATAAGACCCCTTTTCTTTCACTGCTCATTACATTAGACGAAATCATAGACTCTGTATATATAAAGTGTCACGACAAATGACAAAAGGCAATGATGAGAGCCTCTTGATTACTTAACCTGTATGTTATTGAGTAGACAGTTATTATTAGGTAGATACAAACGTGACGAAAAGGACTTTGAATATACTTTACGTCTTGTATGTTTACGGAGGGCCCAAAGTGGCAGTTGGATATTCAAAATATATAGTGAAAACCTTCCCGAGACCGCTTAAATAACGGCGATATATCTTCTTTTAATGTCCACAAAACTCGACGAAATCATAGACTTTGTATATATGAAGGTTGAATAATTTTTTAGAAGGTGTCATCTTCGATATCTACGGAAGGCTTCGATTATCACATTTTAGCTAAAAATTGTCAAAATTTAAGGACAAAGGGTACAGGGCAATGGTGATATCCCCTAATATCTCAATCTGCGTAATAGTATGCAGACATTTAGTTGAATTTTATGGTCATTGAAAGACCAGAGGGTCTCACACTCATTTAAGCGATCTCAGGTAGGTTTTCATTATGTATTTCAAATATCAAACTGGCACTTTGGGCCCTACGTAAATATGAAAGAAAGGAAGTTTATCCAAATTACTTTTAGTCACGTTTATATCTACATATTTAATAAATGTCTGCATAATATTAGAACGATTGAGAGATCAGAGAGCTCTCACCATTGCTATGTGCCCTTTGTCCTGAAATTTTGTCAATTTGTAGCTGAAAATGACAATCTATAATCTCTATATATATACAGACTCTAAAATTTAGTTGAATTTTATAGACATTAGAAGGCTAAGAGGGTGGGGTCACCCTGATTTGAGCGGACTCAGGTAGGTTTCTACTGTATATTTCTTTTGGGGACTTTTGATAAATATTTCTATAGATATTTTTTAATTTTTCTAGAGTTATCGGTTTTTCTTTTTGGTTTTAGAAATATTATATATAAAATTACATCTATAAAGTCGTTTTATTGGTAGAGATCTATATAACATAAAGACAAATATGCAACTTACAAAAGGGTTTACATTCGGACTATGAGAATATACGGCAGCTTGAAGGGGTCATTAATTTTTGTACGTATTTTATCAGTTCTCTTAACTTTTAAAAATCATGCTTTTGATGTTATCAAGCATTGTTTTTTGTGTGAATTTTAACTTAATTTAAATAACAAACCGACTACTAGCAGCGATTGGATATCGAATATCGAATGACGAATCGGCTGCTAATTTCACATACATTCACTTGTATCATAGTACAGAGTAAGATGTCTAGTCTGACACACTAAGGGACCAGCGAATTGTGTCGAATTGTACAGTGTATCGGAATTCTCAGGTTTCAATTTTAAACAAGTATTTACTGCAGAAATATCGGCATATTGCTGGTAATAAAATCGCTTCTTTTTAAACCATTCGACACTGTTGCAAATCCGAACCAACACTTCTCTCCAAGTTGTTTTTGTGATAAATTTAGAACTTTATCGTCTTTCAAATTTAAATGTCCAAGGTAAAGTTTCAATCCGTGCTAGTCCGTTTTGGGGTAGGCGAATGTGAGTAATTTTCCTAAAATATCTTTTTACATTAAGAGGTCGTAGCCATGTTGTATTATGTCTGCAGGTTTTTGACTAAGCAACTGAAATTAACTTGCATTTAAAAATTGATTATTCATAAACTTATTTGTAACACTAAACGAGTCGCAACTAAACTTCGGTCTATAAATTTAATTGTACAAAATCATGTCAATTTGTTTGACGGTTCAGTGATCATTCTCCACATTAACATGTGATAGTTAATTATCTAAATTTATTGACTAGAACATCAAAGGTTCTGTTAGGACAGGATTTATGAGATATAACTAATAACACCGGGACTTAAAAACAGTGTCGGATTACGGAAGTGACAGGGTTTGGATAACACAAGTTTTTTTTTAACAAAGATTGCTATAGAAATTTTTCTGGACCATACTAATTTGTCAGAATAATCAAATGTCGGATTAAGCAAGTTGCAAATTAATCTTCGAGATTCCCATATCGATCAACAACTGTATAATTCACGACTTTAGGCGCCTTTTTGTACAAAGTAAGCGCAGTAGAAGTGGTTCAATCAAGGAGAAAGCTTTTTTCACAAAAAATCATACTGGTTTTCAAATAAATTATTGAATAAATATATTTTTTATAGAATACTTGTCATGGAGTGAAAATGATTTGAAGGACACATTCTTATACGAACACTTAGTGCATACAGTTGGATCTGAAATAGATATACGTAAAAGACAACAATTATTTATCATACACGATATGATAAATGATACAAATCAGTCGGCAATTACATCAATATCAAGTGGAAGTTTAGCAGAAGGCATTAATTTACCAGGTAGTGACAGAGATATAATGTTCGTCATCACAAACGTAGACGTAATACGGGATGTGATCAATATCAAACACCCAGTACAGCGCACAACACTGGTAATGGAGACGGATAATGATCATCCTGGATTTAGTAGGCTCCGATTGATAGCAGGAGGGGATGGGACAAATGACTTTATAACATTTGAATACTTTGAAAGTACTAGACAAGGTTTATATATGTCTGTGAACAAATTTGTAAGTAATATAAACAAGCGTATGTCACAAAAGATGTCACTTCACGGTCCATGTTTATCAGATAAAAGTGAGGCCTTTGATGTTGCATACTGCCTTAGAAGTAAATGTTTACCCTACAATACAATACCATGGGTATCGCGTTATCGACAGCAATGGCCACCTAATTATACAATTGAAAAGATTAAAGAGTATGGATGCTTGTTAGTACCTATTGGACCAAGGGACATGTCAGACTGTAATATATTGTGGAGATTGTCTTTCTCAGTTGCAGAAAAACAACTTGTACATTCGTTTAATTTCACTCAACTGTTATGCTACTGTCTCCTCAAAATAACATTAAAAAGTGTTATTAACACGAACAAACATGCTGAAGGTTTATTGTGTTCTTACTTTATGAAGACGTCTTTATTCTGGGTTTCAGAGGAGGTGGATATTGACACGTTTCAACTATCGAAATTATTTATTTGTTTTTCTCTTTGCCTAGATAAATTGAAATTATGGGTACAGAATTGTTACTGTCCAAATTATTTTATTCCTGAGCACAACATGTTCTTAGGAAAGATCAACTCAGATAATAATACAAATCTGCTAAACGTTTTGGATGGCATAACATGCGATGGAATTGACGGATTAACAAAATATTGTTTTCCGATCGACATTGGAAGTTTTTGTTTATTGAGAAAGGATAGTGAATCTTCGTTCATTAAGTTAGACCTTCTGTTTTACAGAATATGTATGATGGATTTTCCATTTAACTTATCAAAATGTTTAAAGGCACTAATGTTTACTGAATGTTTAATCAAGTCCAAATACTCTACATTTATAATTGGTGTATGTAAGCATCATCATGCATTACTGAGTCAATATACAGTACAATCACTTCCACTACCATCAATAACAAAAGAAGCGTACAACAAACACAAACGTTATCATAGACATTTACAAGACGGTATTAAGACAGATGCTGTATCGGGTTGGTTGTTATACGCGTCGTTTTATTATGTAACAGGACAGTTTGATGCAACACTAAGAATAACGGATTATGTTTTGTCAAGATGTTCACCTGGTATGCTGATACTAGGCTGTGTAAGCTTCATTGAAGAGCATATACTTTATTACAGAAGTCATGTTCATTCTACAATGTCACTGAATGAAAAGATGCAAATAACTACTTTAGCCGAAGTTATTTACACTCCGAAATCATCATTATTACCAGCAGAGCTACAACTGGATGTGGATAACCATTACATGGTTATAACGCCCATTGTTTTGTCTCACTGTCTAAGATTTTTATGTTTTCATCATCTTCGTGATATTTTCTACAGACAACATGCTCTGCAAAGTTTAGAGTTAACAGTGAAAAAAAAGACTTTTATTGCATTAAATAACTTATCTACTTCATTAACAATTCTAGGAGTATGCTATGAGATATCTGGTGATAAAGATGCAGCCTATCAGTGTTATGATGAAGCCCTGCAGTGCGATGGGATTGTATGTTCCTCAGCAGAAGCGAGAAAATCCAAACTTTTCAAGATGTGATATAATCTGTCATTATCAACATCAATCATAGCATTGTATATACAAACGGTCAATCAAGATATTGATATTCATACAATATAAGTTTATTCTTCCACCATTCTTATTCAGATAGAAAGATGACTGAAGGTATTCTCATGTACTTACAGCACTGATAAATTTTACATAACAAATTATAACTAATTGTATTAGACTGAGTTATAAGAGTAATTCATACAAAAAAAAGTAAAAGTTAAATACTTTATTTCATGGGTTACATTTTCTAATTCATTGAAAACAGTAGCAATACCTGATTAGAATCCATGCAATAAGTGCCCTTTTTATAACACAATCAGTATCTAATGAGCAATCAGTCGATCGATACATTATCAGATTTCGTCATATCCGAAGATATTAGTTTGATAGTTAGTATGTAGTTTTGTCATGCCTAGTATTAGAACAATATCGGAATTTGATCCGGTTCGATGATATTAAGTTATGGTCCCTGGACTATAAAAAATCACTCCAGTAATTGGCTATCAAAGGTACAAGGCTTATAATTTAATACGCCAGACACGCGTGTCGTCTACATAAGACTCATCAGTTACGTTCAGATAAAAAACGTAAGAAAGCTAAACAAGTACAAAGTTGGTGAGTTTGGAGGAACACATTTCAAAAAAGTTGTGCCTAATACAGCTCAGGTATTCTATGCCTGTGATAAGATACATCACAGTCCCTGCCACTACCCTTAATAATAGCAGAAGCGTACAACATAGAAATCTTTTGTATTTCGAAAATTTACTACTAAAGTAAACAAGAAATTATAAAAATGACCATGTAATTGATATTCATGTCAACACCGAAGTGTTGACTACTGGGCTGGTGATACCCTCGTCCACCAGCAAAGGCATCGACCCAGTGGTGTAAATAGTTATCAAAGTTACCAGGATTATAATTTAGTACGCCAAACGCGCGTTTCGTTTACAAAAGATTCATCAATGAGGCTCAGATCACGATAGTTAGAAAGACAAACAAGTACAAAGTTGAAGAGACTTGAGGATCATTTTGTTCACATTTGTTTCGAATGTTAAAAAAAAATGTAACAAATCGATGATGATATAAAATTTAAAGTGAAAACAGTTGTTACATACCTGAACGACTGGTTGGATTAAATTGGACAAGGAAAGCGGTGACTCTGGTTTGATTTGATCATTCGTTCATTTTTCACTCAAAACTATTCGAGGCAAAGTGTAAGTTTGATTTTTTTCAATATTCTTCCCAAAAAGAACATAAGTCCTATCTTAAACAATTATTTTAACTTTCCATACAATATACTGAAACGATATCTTAAACGATTGTACGGCAAACATGCCAAACCCCGATGTGATTGAAAAAGGAAAAGGGTATATAATAAAATGAATTAGTTATCAGAGGAGAAGATATAATAGTGCTAAATTTGGAACTTTAAAAAAAAAAAAACACGAAAACTATATATATATATATGTACAAATATATGAGCCAGTCCATGCGAAAAGGTACAAAAACGAAAAATTTACGAAATTCTAAAAAGTGTGCATAATTATTGGTAGTAGACTTGTGATTTATAAAACACATTTACTTTTCCTCATATCATCAAGCTGTGAGCTACACGCACCTGCAAGTGCTGAGACTCCCCCCCCCCCCTTAGTTTTATCAAGATTTTTAATGAATTATTTCATAAATTTCAATCATTTTCAAAGTAAGGTTTAAATGGCTTGATTTGCCAATTGATAATGTTAACCCCGGTAGCAGTGGGGATAAAGCTCTCGCTTACAATGCTGATATCAATGTAATTACACCGGGCAATGGTTCGAATCCCGTGCAATTGAGGTTGATTTATATAATATTAAATAACTTAACTTAACTTAAATAACTTAACTTAACTTAAATTTCAATTTCTAAAACACAAGATGTCATAGTTTTTGTATTTTCTCTCATGTTTTAATGTTGTCTTACTTTCTTTGAACCTGTAGAACTGACTGAAATTATTGACTTTTGTCTCTGTTGTATCGTATTTTTTAAAGTTTCTGGTCGGTAAAGCATTAGTCGGGGGAACAAATTATTTTACACTTGCTCACATACCAAAAATTCAGATATTTCTACGTCTTTTTCTGTTTTGATTGACAAATTCAGGATAGAATTGACAATTTTATGAATGTTTACATTAATGTAATTTTTTTCGGATAAATCGTTTTTCAAAAATACGATAACAAACTTTGATAACGTGTCCTGTAAAGTTTACCAAAAGGACTTTTTGTACCTTTTCGCATGGACTGGCTCATATCATTTTCAAAATCACAAAAAAACCAAAAAAATCGGAATTGCCAAAAAGCAATGAAATATCGAAATACTTATAATACTTTATATCCGACATTATAATTTAATGCAAATTTTGACATATAATTATCCCTAGCAACTAAAATTCTCCCCTTAGCAACCATACACCAATCAACAAAAAGTCCATATTCCCAATATTTTAGCATCGATTTGAAGTTTCAAATGGATTCGGCATCTATCAAAACATCTAGTTTGCAAAAAACACATCTTAAATATGTTGATTTTTTAAAAAGTTATAGCGAAATCACCAATTTACTACACATAGGCTTTTCTTGGTACTTTCGCCGATATCACCTATATGAGCCAGTCCATGCGAAAAGGTACAAAAACGAAAAATTTACGAAATTCTAAAAAGTGTGCATAATTATTGGTAGTAGACTTGTGATTTATAAAACACATTTACTTTTCCTCATATCATCAAGCTGTGAGCTACACGCACCTGCAAGTGCTGAGACCCCCCCCCCCCCTTAGTTTTATCAAGATTTTTAATGAATTATTTCATAAATTTCAATCATTTTCAAAGTAAGGTTTAAATGGCTTGATTTGCCAATTGATAATGTTAACCCCGGTAGCAGTGGGGATAAAGCTCTCGCTTACAATGCTGATATCAATGTAATTACACCGGGCAATGGTTCGAATCCCGTGCAATTGAGGTTGATTTATATAATATTAAATAACTTAACTTAACTTAAATAACTTAACTTAACTTAAATTTCAATTTCTAAAACACAAGATGTCATAGTTTTTGTATTTTCTCTCATGTTTTAATGTTGTCTTACTTTCTTTGAACCTGTAGAACTGACTGAAATTATTGACTTTTGTCTCTGTTGTATCGTATTTTTTAAAGTTTCTGGTCGGTAAAGCATTAGTCGGGGGAACAAATTATTTTACACTTGCTCACATACCAAAAATTCAGATATTTCTACGTCTTTTTCTGTTTTGATTGACAAATTCAGGATAGAATTGACAATTTTATGAATGTTTACATTAATGTAATTTTTTTCGGATAAATCGTTTTTCAAAAATACGATAACAAACTTTGATAACGTGTCCTGTAAAGTTTACCAAAAGGACTTTTTGTACCTTTTCGCATGGACTGGCTCATATCATTTTCAAAATCACAAAAAAAACAAAAAAATCGGAATTGCCAAAAAGCAATGAAATATCGAAATACTTATAATACTTTATATCCGACATTATAATTTAATGCAAATTTTGACATATAATTATCCCTAGCAACTAAAATTCTCCCCTTAGCAACCATACACCAATCAACAAAAAGTCCATATTCCTAATATTTTAGCATCGATTTGAAGTTTCAAATGGATTCGGCATCTATCAAAACATCTAGTTTGCAAAAAACACATCTTGAATATGTTGATTTTTTAAAAAGTTATAGCGAAATCACCAATTTACTACACATAGGCTTTTCTTGGTACTTTCGCCGATATCACCTATATAAGCCAGTCCATGCGAAAAGGTACAAAAACGAAAAATTTACGAAATTCTAAAAAGTGTGCATAATTATTGGTAGTAGACTTGTGATTTATAAAACACATTTACTTTTCCTCATATCATCAAGCTGTGAGCTACACGCACCTGCAAGTGCTGAGACCCCCCCCTTAGTTTTATCAAGATTTTTAATGAATTATTTCATAAATTTCAATCATTTTCAAAGTAAGGTTTAAATGGCTTGATTTGCCAATTGATAATGTTAACCCCGGTAGCAGTGGGGATAAAGCTCTCGCTTACAATGCTGATATTAATGTAATTACACCGGGCAATGGTTTGAATCCCGTGCAATTGAGGTTGATTTATATAATATTAAATAACTTAACTTAACTTAAATAACTTAACTTAACTTAAATTTCAATTTCTAAAACACAAGATGTCATAGTTTTTGTATTTTCTCTCATGTTTTAATGTTGTCTTACTTTCTTTGAACCTGTAGAACTGACTGAAATTATTGACTTTTGTCTCTGTTGTATCGTATTTTTTAAAGTTTCTGGTCGGTAAAGCATTAGTCGGGGGAACAAATGATTTTACACTTGCTCACATACCAAAAATTCAGATATTTCTACGTCTTTTTCTGTTTTGATTGACAAATTCAGGATAGAATTGACAATTTTATGAATGTTTACATTAATGTAATTTTTTTCGGATAAATCGTTTTTCAAAAATACGATAACAAACTTTGATAACGTGTCCTGTAAAGTTTACGAAAAGGACTTTTTGTACCTTTTGGCATGGATTGGCTCATATTACAATGTACGTTAATTGATGATAAAAACAGCAAATTTTTAAATGTTGTACATAGCACTACAAAAGTCTTAAAGTCTGAAAAGACCAGTTTTTGTCTTAATTTGCATGAATTTTTACTCGACATTCTCCAAAAGTATGACTTGTGTCTTAATTGTTCTTGACAAATTTTCATTTATTTTAATTTGTATTTAATTTACTCGACATATTCTTGACATTCTGAATATGGTCTTTAAGTTTCTTGACAAGTTCGTGACATATGAATACTTTCTTGAAATTTCTTGACATATTCTCGACATTCTTTTTTTTTTCTCAGTATGGCTTGACATATGATGTACTGTTGTTTCAAGTTACACTTCTTACAAAAAATATTGAAAGTTGGGCATGTAAAATAATTTAAAATTTGGCTATGAAAGCTAAAGCATCAAATAATCTAAATGTGGGTTTTTAAATAATTACACATTTTGTTCCTAAATATTATAAATTAAGCGATTAAAACTAGTCATACTGTAGACATTTCATTCAAGATTCATAATGTTCAATGTTAATATGGTAAATAATTATTGTACCAAAAGGTGGTTTATAAACTAGTAAATAGCAAATAATTCATTTAAGAGAAGACAAAATTGTGTAATGTTATCTGTTGGAATACACATGGACAGGATGTTCCCCATAAAATTAAGATATTCCACACACTAGAGTACACGCAACTGTCAAATAGAAATTACTGCTTTACCTATAATCAGCCATACAACTAATCAGTTGATTGGCCACGCCACTACAATTTAAAAAGTGGATAGATGAAAATGAAATTCATCATTTTGATTAAAAAAATGAATTGAAATTGAGTTTCTTCCTTAGCATCATAAAGTTAATTATTTCAACATAAAAACAAATTGAATAATTCCCAAAGATTAAAAGAAAATTATTATCTACTCTAGGAATAATAAAATGGTTGCCATCAATAATTTCTATAGAAATCATTGTTCTCATGAAATTGATCTCAAACAGACATGCATAATAAAGATCTAAGCATTTATTTCTTTTCAGGATGGAGTAAATATTCCAAATATTTATTTTTGTTAAAAATTTAAAAAAATTACCCCCTCTTTTTTTAGCCACACAAACCTAAAGGATGAATTGTGGGGTCCAAAAGAGACATATGGTCACATTTTAAAACTGCCTACAACATGTACAAGACACCTATTTAAGTAAAGCAAATTTGACCCGCAGTTTTGCAAATGGCAAAAATCAAAATGCTGTTTGTCAGTAATTTCGACTTATATTCCAAGTTAAAACAATTAATTAAATGTTTAATAGAAATAAATCAAAATTAAAGTTCATGGTGGATTATTCATTGTATTCCAACTTAATTGCACCAAAAGGATATCTTACTATACCAAATTAATCCTTGATTCTTCCAAGTTAAGTTTACCAATAATAACCAGGAGTATATAATAGCAATAGAATGTCATAAACAGTGCAGAATAAGTCTGTTCATATTTCAGGCGAAATTTATACTGTTGAGATAGCGTCAAGACATATTTAAGACTTTCAAGAATGTGTCGAGACATATTCAGACATTATTTAGAATGTCAAGAATATGTCAGGACATATTCAGACATTATTAAGAATTCCAAGATTATGTCAAGACAGATGGAGACAAATTTAAGACAGTTTATCAGATGACACAAGAAGTGTCGAGAAATTTTTAGAAAATGTTCATACTGTCAAGACACTTGTCAAGAAAAATAAAAAAACCTTATTAGACAAATTCATGCTATGTCAAGATTTTTTAAAAATTATTCAGACAATGTCGAGTAAAAATTCATGCAAATTCAGACAAAAACTGGCCTTAAAGTCACAAAACTTTGCTCAGTGCTCAGAGCACTAAAATTATACTAGAAACCCCAAATCCTGTATTTTTATTGGTTGATTCTCGAGTCTGAGTACAAAGTCTTGTTTATGACCATAAGGCCTGGTCTTTTCAGACTTTTTGACTTTTGTAGTGTAGAAACATAAGATCATGAATAACTAAATATAACATCTATCATGTATCAAAAATGTTAGTCAAAGTTGATAATGTATCTAAACATGTGGCAAGAAACCAAAAAAAAGCATGCTTACTGAAAACGAATGTACAGGATTTTGTCTCCAATGTATGTATTCATAATTTCAACAAAAGGTCCAGGGTCAATGATCACAATGTTTTAATCTGTAGTAATAGAACCGGACAAAACTGTACACTTTCCGTAATCATGAGACAATATATTTTGCAAAATGTTTGTAACCACTATGAATTGTAAATCTAACAACCTATATATCAATATGAATTTAATGAATAAATTCCCTGGTTATCCAGTGACTAATTCACAGGGATACTCGACCAACTGCTGTGGATTGAGAAATTTGTCATAGTAGCAAAAAAAGTGCAATAAAAGTTTGTTTTTTTTTTGCGTTTGATATTAGCTTCTCTTTTCCATGTTTTCTTTTTCATACACAATAAGCGTACACCGTATGAATAACATTATGACGAGATAATTCCTTATCGCCGATTTTAGTTAATCTGAATATTGTTTTACAATTATAATGTAGTTCAATCGTATTCTTTATTAAAACGGTTTATATGCATTTGGCAACTTCCCTATATGGATTAAATTGAAGTGAACTGTAGCGATACGAATATGTTATTTAAATCACAGCGACCTTTAAATACGCTAAATAGCGACTTAGTTTATGTTCATAGAAAAGGTGGACATTCTTGTCTGATTTGATCTACACGTCTTTTGTTTTAAAAAAAGAGTTAAACATTATTTGTATATAGGGCAAGTTGTTTTGTTATCATAAAATATTTCTGTAATAATGTATATAACTTACATCTTTAACAGATGTATTAAACTTTAAAAAAAGGAACTTCCAAAACCTTGACTGGGTTGCACAAACGTCTTTTAAAGTTAATAGTATATCACTTGCATTTAATGGTCTATAACTTGCGTTTCACAAAATTTAGTTAATGTTTATAGTCTTTAAACTCACAATTTGATTTAATTGAACGAAAGAGCGCTAATAAGTTCTGAATTGCGCATTTAAAATGGATGCCGTGCAAGTGCTTTAAATACTTGTACCTTAAAATCAGCCTAAACATACCGTAACAGGCTTTTCACCTCGAGGATTAATCGGAATGAGAGCTTTGCACAGCCGGTGATATCCCACATTGCGTGATTTTGACATACCCACAATGTTTCACAAAAATAATCGTGTTTGTTATCATCTTAGTCTTCCTAAGAGAAAAAAAAGATAACAATTGATCAGCATAAAAATTGATAAGTTCCGGCATCAATGAAGAACTAATTGTAGTTCTAAGACTTAGTTTTTATTAGTTTATCAAAGTGGAGCCAAAATCAAAGGTGCGCAGAAGGAATGATTTACAAGGTAGTGACAGAGATATCAATTTCGTCTTTAAAGACGTCAATGGCATACGGGATGTAAGAAATATTAAACACTCAATACAACGTACAACATTGTTAATGGAAACGGATACCGATCATCCGGGATTTTGTAGACTCCGATTGATAGCAGGAGGGGATGGGGAAAATAATTGGATTGCAAAGGTTTATATTTATCAGCGAACAAATTTGTAAGTAATATACATAAGAAGATTTCATATCGGCAGCTATCACAACACGTGACGTCCCGTGTTTATCAGATCAAGGTGAAAAAATGGATTTTGCATACTGCCTTCGAAGTAAATATTTACTTTACAATACAATACAAGATGACAAAATACGGCTGTTTGTTAGTTCCTTTGGGCCAAGGACAATGCCAGATTGTAATGTTTTGTGGAGAATGTCCTTCTCTGTAGCAGAAAAACAACTTGTACATTCGTTTAATTTTACTCAACTGTTATGGTGTAACACCACTAATTCAGGCCCGGTAAGAAAGCACAGAAAGTGGTACATATTTAACACAAAATAGTTCCTACGCATGAGTGTAACTTTCAAAATATGTAGATTATTTAGGTATTTTTGGTATCAAATGAAAGCTGAAGGACTGGTGATCATTGTGGAACACTTTTGGACTTTTGATTTAGAATATTAAAATCAACGCACCAAATTTTAAAAAGAGGGTACATTTTATCTGTTTGTCAGATCTGAAGTACATGTTTTAGTACATCCAAAGATCCGGGAACCAGTTCTTTCTTATATGCCATTAAAGGTATGTTGATTTTTTCAGTACAAGACACCATAAAGTGTTGCTTTAAAATGCAATGATTGTCACTTTATTTGAACTTAAAACAAAAGAGGTGTGCTTACTTGACACGGAGGAATTTAACATAGAAAGCAATTGGACCATGACTTAGTGGTGTACTTCCTATTACAGAGAATCATCAGAAATTCAATTTTTAGAAGTTGTACCTATTCCAATGAAAATAAGTCAAATTTGATGTTAGTAATCATGTGTAATCATCTTTTTTTTATGAAACATCCTGTTTATGGGAAATTTAAGCTCTTAAATTGGCATACTCAAGTATTTTAGCCCTTTATGGTCATATAACATGTATGCAGTTAAGACTTGACTCCAAGTTCTTATTTTTGCATTTTCTTTGATTGAAGTCAATAAAACATGTTTTTTATGACTTTTATATTGTACAAAATAACCCTTGGTCAAAATAATCTTATGATTTTTCAAGTTTTATTGTGTTTCATATGATAGCCTATTACAATCTAGGCAAATGGTATACAATAATATAAGAATTCTAAAATCTCACTGTACATGCAATTTTGAACCAGTTTAGCAGGTTATCTAGCTGAGGGATATATAAATTGCTCTTAAAAACTTATGTTTTACCACAGAATTATGGTTTATACAAAAAAAGCCCTTTTCCAATTTAAAGAAAAAAGGGGGGACAATTTTCTCATTTATGTCTTTAGTTTGGACAGTCTAATATATTTTTATTTAATGGAGCACCTAGCTTTCCTAATAGAAATTAATAAATAAAACAATGATATTGAGAATAAAAAAAAGTATATTGGCCATTGGTAATACCAATATGCAGTTTTCTTTGAATAACCCATATGTTACTACCAGTCCAATTTGAGCTTAAAATTATTAAAATAGTATTTGAGCTAAAGCTTTATATGTTTTTTATTGCTTGAAATAGATCATAGAATGAAATAAAGTAATGCTCAAGTCAATATAGCAAGTTTGGTTCTGTTATAGGTGTAACACCACTAATTCAGGCCCGGCCAGAAAGCACATACCAGAAAATAGTACATATTTAACCTAAAATAGTTCCTACGAATGAGTGTAACTTTCACAATATGTAGAATATTTAGGTATTTTTGGTATCAAATGAAAGCTGAAGGACTGGTGATCTTTGTAGAACACTTTTGGACTTTTGATTTTGAATATTAAAAACAACGCATCAAATTTTAAAAAGAGGGTATATTTTGTCTGTTTGTCAGATCTGAAGTACCTGTTTTGGTACATCCAAAGCTCCGGGAACCAGTTCTTTCTTATATGCAATTAAAGGTATGTTGATTTTTTCAGTACAAGACACCATAAAGTGTTGCTTTGAAATGCAATGATTGCCACTTTATTTGAACATAAAACAAAAGAGGTGTGCCTACTTGAAACGGGGAAATGTAACATAGAAAGCAAAGGAACCATGAATTAGTGGTGTACTTCCTTATGTTACTGCCTCATGAAACTAACATTTAAACGTGTTGTTAACACAAACAGACATGCCGAAGGTTTGTTGTGTTCTTACTGTCTGAAGACAGCTTTGTTTTGGGTCTCCGAGGAGGTGGATATTGACACGTTTCAATTATCGAAATTATTTGTTTGTTTTTCTCACTGCCTAGATAAATTGACATCATGGGTAAAGAAGTGTTACTGTCCGAACTATTTTATTTCCAAACAACAATCTTTGATTAGGTCCAAACATTCTTCATTTATTATTGATGTATGTAAGTCAAAGTAAAGCTCAATTACATCCAAAACCCGCCATAACAACTGAGATGTACAACATACACAAACGCTATCACGGACATTTACAAGACGGTATTAAGACAGATGCTGTGTCAGGTTGGTTGTTATACGCATCGTTTTATTATGTAACAGGACAGTATAATGTAACACTAAAACTAACAGATTATGTTCTTTCAAGATATTCAGCTGATATGGTAATAACATGCTGTGCGGACTACTGTGAAGAAGTTATGAATAACTACAGAAAGCATGTACATCTTACAATGACACTGAATGACAAGATGAGAATAGCAACTGTTAGCAAGGGGGTGTACAGAAAACAATCATCATCAATACCAACGGAACTTCAGCTTGAGGTGGAAACGTTGGGTATGATAATACCGCCTACTGTTATGTCTCACTGTCTTAGATTTCTATGTTATCATCATCTTGGTGATATATCCAACAGACAACATGCTTTACGTGATTTCTAATTAACAGTGAAAAATAGGAATTTCATTTTATCAAGTAACCTTATCTAATTCAGTAACAATACTTGGAGTATGCTATGAGATATCCGGCGATAAGGATACAGCCTATCAATGTTATGAGGAAGCTTTACAATGTAATGGTGATATATGCAGAAGCGAGAAATTCCAAACTTCTCGAAGTATAATATTATAGTTTGTCAACAGTATTTGGAACTTGTTATATATTGTTAGTCATTCTAATATGACGTGTTTCTTTAGCTTTTTAAACAACACTGTGATAAAATTCTCGATAAAATATACTTAGCGCAGACTCAGAGATCTACATAATAATGGCTGTTATAATATACTTCCCACGTAAATCTACATCTATTGGAACCTATTTGCAGACCTTTGCCGATTTTATTGTTTTAAAAAGTGCAATTAAAAAAAGACAAAATAGCTTTTATTCTTATTCGTATGCATAATAAAAAGAAGTTATGCACAAGAACTCGGAGAAATTAACAAAATAAAAATTAAAAAAAAATCCTCGAAAGTCTATTGATCTTTTTGGCGCATTTAAGTCATTTCAAAACATGACGTCTTACAAATGAAACCGCTAAAGTTGAATGTTTTCTGTTACGTAAACCATCGTAATTCGTTTGATATTGTATCAAAACTGATTTTTCAGGTAGCTTTTGTTTTATTTTCTATTCTATTGCATTATTCACACACTTACTCATTTCAACAAGTCAACATGGCGGCTCCTTAGTTACAAAATATCAACTTTGGATTTGACGGAAGCCTACGAGAAAAACATGTAAATTAAAAATGGCGAATGTTTGGTTTGAGAATTTAAAGAATCAAAAAGCTTTTTTTCTAGCAATAATTCACGAAATAACATACGCAAGCTACATATTTATAAAGATATTTGAGCTTTATCTAACATGGACTAAAAAAGAACAGCCACACACACATCATACACCTCGCTTCAGTTTTGAATGACCGTATTTGTCCTATTAGAAGCTAACGCTCAGGATAGAATTCAAATATCACGGCCCAGACCATGTGTAAATTTCCAACAAACTATGGCTTCCATGAATTAAGTAAGGATACTGGTAATCCTACCAGTAGATTATATGTTTATTCTGATTCATTTACGGTTCAGACTGATACAGTGGGTTCTGGTAATCCTAGATAACATACTTATTCTGATTCATATACGATTTTGACTGATACGTTGATTGAAGGCATTTTCATGAGCACTTTGCATACTCTGCACTCATCAGTTATACTAAAGGTTGTATAACTGAAGGTAGTAAATACATGTAAAAACATAAATTAAAAGCGAAGTGTACGTAATTAACTACCTGATAGAAAATGTTTGTATATTTTATATGTGGATTCCGCTTGTAAAATGACATCTGAATATAAGGTAAGAAAAGGGAAGTAACCGTTTTTGTTTTCCAGATACAAGCTGATGAAATCAAAACCATAATACGCCAGAATTACAAAGGATATATTAAGAAAAATCATAAAAAGGACGTATTAGGAAAATCATTATAAAGGCAAATATTTTTACTTTATCATGATTTTCTTATTTTTTGGTCCACAAAATTGTAAAAAAAAGTTCCAAGTAAACGATAAATTCATTGGTACAAATAAAGTCTTTTGCAACCGTGCTAGCGTTCCAGCTATATCCTCTGACAATTTGATCATAGGCAGAAAACTTTAAAATATTCGGCGACGTTATTAATGTATATTGTAATGTCACCATTTCCACTCTATAACGCTATTATACCGTATGTATCGTATAACACAGTTAGTGTATTGCCAATGCTTAAGTGTAAACGATTGACAGGGAAATAAATACTTATACTGCAAGTGAAAGAAAGTAACTGTATAGACTTTAAGTCCATCTTTTATATACTTAGTATTTTGTTCAACATCCTTTGAAACGTGTGTATTGCTCTAAAAATTATGGATCAAATATGAAGTTTGAATTGTCCAGAGTAACACGGCGTTGGCAGAATGCATAACTAAGGCATTATTAAGGCATATATCTGACAACGCCGTGCTACTATGGACATATCTAAAAATTTGGTTATGATATTTGGATCGCGTATGTAAGTATTTTTGAGAATTGTTTTTTGTGTCTTTGTATTTAAAAAAAAGTATAAATATCATTGTGCATCTTTGTATCATCACTACTTCTAACGCTATTCAATATATTGCGTACAAAACCAATTATGTATGTCACGTTCATATATGTTAACATGATACAACTATGCAATTTTATTTAAAAAAAATGTCACGTCTCAATCGCCTTCTTTAACTACACGACAAAACATGATATAATGTTTGCTCTGAGAATGTTCGTTGGAGTTTTGGTAACAAAGAAATGATTTCTTGACCATTATTTGTTTAATATCCACCTGTACGACTCCAAAACATAAGATATATGCATATGCATATTTGCTTGAGATTGTGTATTTCCTTGATAATAGTAAGGCCAAGTAAGATCCGAAATGTGAATTTTAGAAGAATTAAAAAGATCAAAGTTTTTCTATATAACTTTCCGTTGCACAGAATTGGCTGTGTTTTGACTAAGCATTGTGTATATTGTAAAGCTCTAGCTTCTATTGTAAAGTATTCGAAAGCTTTGTGTAAAGTTATGGAATATTCGAGGAAAATTCAAATCGGAAAATCCGTAATGAAATAGTATACATGTAAATGGTACCAACAACAAGGTAGAAATGGAGAGGATATGTTTGGTTTTTTTTCCCCAAAAAAGGTAGACATACTAACCGTTGAAAATTGTTTTAATAAAAGCCAAAAACTGCGGTTTGATAAAATAGAAGAGTAAGTTTGTCATCTAACAAAGCTTCTGTTTAGTGAGGACCACTTGAAACACTAATTTGTTTTTTAGTATTTGTTTTAAATGGATACATGCCTTGGTAAGTTAACAAAATCCGTTTCAATAGAAAAATTCCGGTAATTTGTAGGTACATGTACTGATTTGAAAATGTTATAGGTCAGTTAAACTAATTGCGTATACATCAATTATTTTTTATAACACAGTTACAAGGTCACTAGCTACGAGATATATTAAACCATTAAAGTATCATTTTTTTTTATGGATACATGCCTTGTTAAGCTAACAGACTCGGGTTTCTACATTTGAAAATGCATGTACCAAGTCAGGAATATGACAGTTCTCGTCCATTCGTTTTTGATGTGTTTTGTTATTTTATTTTGCCATGTGAGTATGGATTTTCCGAATCGATGTTCCTTTAAGTTCAATATTTTTGTGATTTTACTTTTTTCCATTGGACAATTCCGGTAATTTGTAGGTACTTAGTCGGAAAGGTTATAGGTTAGTTTAACCAATTAAGTACACATCAATTATTTATTATTACACAGTAACAGGGTCACTAGCTACGAGATATATTGAACAATCGAAGTATGATTTTTCTTGGTTAATTATTCATAAAAGTAAAATAATTAAATAATAATTCGTTCTGTCAAATTAAAAAAGAGAGACAAAAGATACCATAAGGACATTCAAACTAATGAATCAAAAATAGAATGACAAAGCCATGGCTAAAAAAAAACCAGACAAATAATAGTACACAGAAAACAACATAGAAAACTAAAGACTAAGCAACACGAACCCAACCAAAAACTGAGGGTGATTTCAGGTGCTCCGGAAAGGTAATCAGATCTTGCTCCACATTGAATATGAATAATTCGACCTCATTGAATCCTTATTTCTGTGAAATTCAATTTAACCCCATAGCTAGATCTGGATAACGCATGAAAAGTATTTGTTTTCGGTTATGTATTAGCTTTCTTTTGAGCAACATCCCTCTATTGGGGAAATCATGAACGCCTGAGTATGCAGGCGCTGCTTGAATGTGGCTACATATATATGGAAAGTTTACAATTGGTAAGGTGATACATGACATTAGGAGTAATTTATAAGATATCATGCAATATATATTCAGACTATCACTGTTAAGACACAGACGAAATATGGCACAACTATAGTATAAATTCTTGGATATCTTAATAAGGCCCTTATACATTTTAAGGTCTGTAATACTGGGAAAAAAATCTGTAAGACACAAGAAAACACCAAAGTACATCTCAGAGTTCAATATTACCGGTCGAGTAAATTTTAACACATATTATGAAGACACCCATTTTTAATACATTTATTAAATGATTAAGTAGCCGAAATTTCATGCTCTAAACAACTTATGTATAGAAACCACTGTTACAAAGACTCTATCAGTGTCTATCAATACAAACTTTACCAGTTATCATTTCGGATCTTAAAATCTTCATAATTATCATACGGCAAATAATAATATCATATTTCACAATTGGACGGATACATTTTGAATTTAGACAGTTACACGCATACATGACATAGTTACTATGTAAGATGCCTCATTTTAAAATACTATTCCAATTGTTTTTATTCATATTATATGTGCAGTCGTTTTTTTTCTCCTCCTTTAATTAAAACAAATATATTATACTGATTGAATTACGACCGTTAATTATTTTACGTTGGTTGTACAGTATTCAATGCGAAGAGTTACAATAGAAAATAAAACGTGTCAGCCCCACAAGATGTTCAAGTGCCTTTCCATAGACAGGAACCTTGCAGAAATGCCTTGTTATACTTAATGATTTGTTTTAAGCATGGTTAATTTTTTTTATTGCATTCGTGATTTTGAATTCTTTAATATTAAACCCTACGGAACATAATATGATTATTCTTTTAATCTGATTAACTATCTGTAGTAAATGCCCATATATGGTGCTGCTTATTCGGTGAGGTTTCTCTTTCTCTTTTGAACATTCAACTATTGAATCGTCCATCTTACAAGACTTTGTTTGGTATTGTTTTATAAAGTAAAATTATACAAAAATACCAAACTCCAAGGAAAATAGAACAAAGGAAGCCCACGAACATTGGCAAAATCAAAAGCCTAAACACATCAAGTGAATGGTAAACAACCCTCATATTCCTGGCAACTCTTTATGTAGACATGCTGCATACAAACAGGTTTAAAGCTAGATAAATCTCTCAATTGACAGTTGCATACAATTCTAATATTTTTACAACAATATGGAAATATTAAAACACACATAAAATGGTCATAAATAAGGGTACAACAGTCGACTTTGTACTCTCAGATTTGTACCAAGTGTCTTTTTGTTGTTGGGATGTACAAGTACTCGTCCACGTCCACCTGTATTTTTATCCATCTGATGAGTTAAGCCTTTTTCAAGTGATTTTTATAGTGCGTTCTTATGTTGTACTGTAATACCACTGTATCAGATTAGGGGAGGGTTGGGATCCCGCTTACATGTTTAATCCCGTCATTTAATTCTGCATGAATGTGCATGTCCCTTGTCAGTAGCCTGTAATTTAGTGGTTGTCGTTTGTTCATGTGTTACGTATTTGTTTTTCCTTTTTGTTTGTACATAACTAAGGCCGTTAGTTTTCTCGTTTGAATTAATTTACATTTTCATTTCGTAGCCTTTTATAACTGACTATGAGGTATGTGTTTTGCTAATTGTTGAAGACCGTACGGTGATCTGAAGTTGTTAATTATTTGTCATGATGGTCTCTTGTGGAGAGTTGTCTCATTGGCAACCATATACTAATCACTATAAAACAAACAAAATGTCAACAAAGAAAAAAAAATGCATATAGACTGAAAACAAAATCAAAATTGGAAGCCAATTAAACAAAATAAGAGCACAGCACATAAACACAATGGCTGGGTGTAAAGGTGCCAGGCAATGCGAATAGCAGTTTACAAAAAAATTATCACCCAGTATAGGTTATAATTACTGGTGCTGAAATAACCGTTCAGTCTTAAAAGAAGGCGTAAGAGGTCGTGTCTGTTGTCTCTTTAATCATGTTAATTTCTTGTCCTGAATGATGTATTAATGGAACCCAATCAGAATAATTTCAATTGTTATTGGACAGAACATCATCAATATATCTGAATGTGATATTAAATCCTCTGCTTTCTTTGAACTGTTTGTTGCTAAAGGAACTCTGACTCATACGATAAAATGAAGAGGTCGGCAAGAAGAGGCGCATAGATCTTTCCAATAGAAATACCAACAGTTAAACGTAAAAGGCTACCTCAAAATTCACAATTATTTTTAAGAATAAGCATACTGAGCATTGTTCCTATGGGTAGCATGTTTTACTTTTTTGTTCGTGTTGGTTTTGTATGTTGGATTACTTGAGTGCTTATTTTTTCCGATTTCCTTTACAAGTCACTGGAATAATTAGGATTTACATACAAGCAATACTATTTGAAGCTTTGTCTGCTGGAACAATAACATATTTATCTTGAAGAGATGAGACAGTTCACATCTTCTTTGTCTCTGAAAACGAACTTTGGTCGACTATTCACACAGCCCGGTTTGACTCATTCCGACAACGAGTCCTCTTCAACTTTTTATCGTTTAGCGTAACTGTAGGGTACAATAAGGACAGACGTACACATAAAGTAGAGTTTTAAATGTTACATGATGACAAATTTAGCTGATGTTGATGGCGTCAAATCCTTTATTTGAAAACTGAACATTAATGAATTTCAGCTTTTAATCACGTAAAGGCTTTTATCTTACTGGTGAAAAAAAAAGACAGAAAAGAGCAATAAATTAATTTCTCAGATTTTAGATAAAATTTATAGAACAAATGTTACACTTTATTAAACATTATCTTCTTTTATGTGGTTAGGATGTTTACAGCAATTAGAGACTAATAGTGATGTGTTGAGTAAGATTTCGTTAAAATATTCTGTATAGTTAAAGAGATGATAGAGCTAAATTCATTCAAGTGAACTGACTGAGATTTTGCCACTAATTACATAATAATTGATTACATAATGATTGCATAACACAAATATTGCATTCATTTAAAAGATTAATCTTTTATCTATTTATGTATACCTCTTTTATTGTTTATTATACATTCATAAGAAAGTAACAGTATCTTAAAGGTTAGGAATTGGAAGCAAAACAATCTTTGTATTGTGCTACCTTAAATAAACTCATTACATTAACATCAGTACAGGCTAGATTTGACAAATCAATTGTTCATTAAACCTTGTGAAGGTGCTCCTTATTAGCGCCATGATCTGTAAAATGTCGTGTATGACCGATATATGGTTACATGTGGATATTGTAAACCAACTTTTTTTCGCAGATACTATATTCCGCGTTAAGTCTTATCATGCAAATTTCGCGGCGATTTAATGTCGCGATTTTTAGATTATCTTGATGTAGTTCAATAAGGAAAGATCCAATTTCAAAAATAAACTACATGTTACTTAGGAAGGTTATTAAAAAATATGTATACTATCAATGCGACATCTATTTATTGGGAAACCCTAAAAACTATATATTTGTAGATAAATTTTGGGTATAACTAAAGCAGCAGAACGAAAACCAGTTGTTTTCTCAATTGATGTCAATTTATTTTATTGCAAAAATATGTAAATATTAAGAAGGATTGGTTATGCTGCTCTGTTAATATGTCAAAATGAAAGAACGATATGTAAACCGAGATATCGTTTGCATTATTATTTTAACTATATATCAAGAACTTGGAGATTAAACAATCATATGTGTTTAAACAACAAACATGTCAAAACCAGTTACAGTGATATTATCATATTAGGCTAAATCCATAACAAAGCCTTTGTTTAAAAATTATTAGAATGTAAAAAACATTTAAAACAAATAACCTAATGGGACTTAAAACATTTTATTTTAGGATTTACGATTCTATCTATACGATTTCCTTTCAATTATATTCGGTATTTTATTGATGTATGAATTAAAACAAAATATCTCTTACATTTTCATTCAACATTTGATAATAACAGGGACGTATTTAGTTTGTTAAATTCATGTTAATCCAATCAGATAATAACTTTTTGAATTTCACTAATGTTGCCAAACAAGAATAGTGTTCATTCGAAATTTTGCTCATAAAAGTGAATAATTTATGTATTCGATCCCTAACCCCTAAAAAGTGTTATTTGTAACACAATACTTAGTAGACAGACAACAGGAGAACACGTGTGTTTTCGCTGCATCTGAAATTCTACAATTGCAAAATATGTAGAGATTACAAAAAGTCCATAGTGCTGGTAAATAAAATCAACGATTAAAAAGCTAGATTATTTTACATTTAAACTTAAATAATTACATTATATGTATGTTTCATTATAATACTTTATTCTGATTGGCTAACTGCACATCACATGTTATTCGTTAAGCATTGCATTACTCAATAACACTTTTCATTCATGATAACACGTGGACCCACAATAAAGTGCACGAGTGAATTAATTAAAAAAAAAAAATGATAAAATTCGTGTTTTCATGATCATAGCTAAAAATGTAATTATAAGTATTGAATGCTTCTTTTTGTAACTTTATAGGGTTGTAAAAGCGTTGACCGTGCGTACATTTTCAGAATGAAGCGCTTTTTACTTTTTAAATTTTACTAATACTAGTGACGTTTCTATATATATTAAAAACTGATCCTCCTTTTACTGTAATGCAATATTGGACAGATAGACAGTGGAATTGCACTTTATTTATTTTTTCTTGTTAATCTACTTTTGCTGCAAAATATGTACAATTTACAACAGTGTGATAGTGCTGATTTAATTAATCAGAGAACTGAACGTCAAGGCAAACAAATAGTATAGCCTTGCAAGACGATAGTGGTTTCTCCCGAAATTCAGCTATTACCTATATGATAAAAAGGCACTGGAGGTAAAGCAATCATAGTTCGGGAAAACCAATGTGAATACAATCATATGCATCTAAATAGCTATATTTGTTTAAGATGACATTTTTAGCCGTCAAATATTTGTTAAGCACCCAGTTAGACCAAGGAATTAGATAAGGATTATGTGTCTGATTGAAAATGGCCTATTTTTAGTTAATAATCTATGACATCGTAACGATTAAACACCTCTATAAGTAGAAATATAAAAAAACAATGCTTTATTTGGGGTATTCTCATTTACTTTATCAGACGGTACTTAAAGTGCGAATATGTAATGCATGTTACAAAACTGGAATTGGAAATAACTATACATCTAAAGATTGACGATTTTACTGATAATATTTCCTTTTAAGTAGTATCACCCTGTTCAATGACGTATGCATATTAGAAGTGAGCTCTGGCATTTGCATGCATTTTTTTTTGTCTATAGCAGGGACGCAATTTTTAATTTAAATTTAAAAAAAACCTATTTTTATATTTCCTGTCAATCCAGTATCAAAAAGATTGACAGAAGAAGAGGACAATAAGGTTTGTTTGTTTTCAATTGATGTATACTTATTTAAAAAAAAGACTACCTAGCAATATCACACTTTTAGCGAAAGTTTCACATTGTTATATCTCCACTCTGGGACCTCATATATTCCTCACGAACAATAGAGTCGGCCTCACGAACAATAGAGTCGGCATTACGAACAATAGAGTAGGCATTACGAAAAATAGAGTCGGTAACACGAACAATAGAGTCGGCCTCACGAACAATAGAGTCGGCAAGAGGTATCCTTACGAAAAATAGAGTCGACTTTTTGTTCTGTTTGATTTTTAAAGTTTTGTTTTCCTTATAAAGATGTATCTGTACGTTATTGCCGTAATCGATTTTTAATTTCAGCTCATTATGATTTAAAAGTAATATCCATGTTGCCAAATAACACACACCATTATTTTTGTTTCTCAATGTTAGGAAATTAACAAAGCGATGCGATTACGTTTGAATTACATTGAAGTTACAAAAAGAAGATAGAGTCTTGGTTGATTTGATCTAATCGTTTATCTCTATTGTTTTATTTTTAAGAGTAGCAACACTACTTGTAGCCAAGGTAAATTGTTGTTTGTAACATTGAATATTTTTTGCTGGAATGGATTTAGATTAGATCTTTAACATATATATTAAAACTTTTAAGCATTATGCTATTATACATTTGTACTTCATTCTTAAGGTAAATATTAGACATTCACAGTGTGCAAAATAGATTTAATTTATATTTTACAGCAAAGCATGAACCGAAACTCGAGAAACGATACAAAAGATAACGAACAAAATGTTCATGGATTCAGCAAAATAACTTACTGGGAAAATTACGGCGTCAAACGTTTCCCTCACCGAGGAAGTCGAAGATACGCACCATGTGTTTACCAATCTGAAGACGGAGGGATCATTATCTCAAATGACGTTTTAGGGCTGACATTCAGAAAATTTGAACTAAGTTATAAAGCTTGTTTAGAAAGAAGAAAAGCACACGAATAGTATGTAATAAACCTCAGGTATCCTGACAAAACATCCAACGAATATATGGAATACTTACAGAATAGTACAGATAGCAAAAAAAGGTAGTAACATTGTTACATTTGTAACTCTATTAAAATGATTGTTGTTTACAAAAGCTTTATTTAGTTCAAATAACGAAACGAAACAAGAAGTCTGAAATCCAAATATATTTGCAAATGACAGGTGCACAACAATATAAAGTTGTAATACCATTATTTACGCTATAGGTCTTTGATTAATTTGCACGGCTAATAAATTGACTAAATTCATCTCTGTTTCAAATAAAGAAACACTTGGCATGAGAAGAGTTTTATCATGTCCAGAACTACAGACAAATTTCAGATACCATTCCATTGCATAGAATAAAATAACCATCACTAGAATTAAACCAGTCAACTTTTTACTTCTTTTTTACAACGTAACCCAAGTTTTGAAAACATTCGATAGTAACACAAATAAAAAAAAAATACTGGTGTTTTGAAGCAATTAAGATATACAGTAAGTAAGTAAGTAAGTAAATTATTTATTATTGTGACATGTGTAAATATGTAGATTATAAACATACAGTATATGATAAACATTTATACACCCGGCCCAATGGACCTACAAGTCACCTCAAATGAAATTAAGTAATTATAAAACAATATATGACGTTCTTGGAAATAACAAATTATCCATTAAATTCTCTTTTTGTTGACGAAAGTTAATTAAAATATATATATATATATGAATATTAAGCTATTTGCATGATTTTTAAACAAAACTGCGTCTTTTAGAATATGCCTGTACAATGTATTTGGCTCGTTTTCGAGTATGGCTAATATTTATAAAAAAAAAGTTTTTATAGTCTGCATTAAAAGCTAGCTCCGTTATGCGATCATCTTCAAACTTGACTAGTCTGTTCCAATAACCTCACCATGTTTGTCAATCTTCGAAACTGGCTTGGGATCCATCCAACATCACCATGTAGAGCGAGAGTAGGCGCAAAATGGTGAACACCAAGAAAATATCGTATTGTACGGTTTTGAATATTGTCTATTGTTTGAAAGTTTCTGTATTCCCAGACACTTGAGGCGTAATCTAAGATCGGAACTACACACGAGTAATACAGTTTTTCGTAGGCATTGCATCCGAAGTCTTTCTTGTTGTGAATTTTAGATATGATCGTTCATTAATCTCTTGGACAAGCTCGTTTATAAAGCTGGAGAACAATGTCGGTGATAAATTAGATCCGTTTTACAACAGTTTTACTGCAAACTACGATGTTAGTTTACTGTTTATACGAACGCATGAATTATAGCTTTGGTATATACTTTTGACAGAGTTGTATAACTTCCAATCAATTTTATTCAGCAAAAGTTTAAATAAATAACATTATATCCCTGTCAATAAAATCAAAACATTTCTGAAGATCGATGAATGCAACAAATACTGATTTATTATTTCTGATACCACTATTTAAAGTAAATATATGGTCTTCATGCGATCTGTTTTTTTTTTCTAAACCCATTTGTTCGTCGGCAGGAATATCATTATTATCAAGGTGACTGACCAGCCGATTATTAATAAAAGAACTAAACAATTTGCTAGTGCACGACAATAGACTTTACCTCTGTAGTTCATTGGTACTCGGAGATCTGATAACGGGTCCTTCAAGATTGGACGTATGATGTCTGTTCTCCATATGGTTAAAATTTAACTGTTGTCAAATATTAGTTGGAAGATTTGTTGTAATGTTTGAATGATTATTATGTACTTTAAAACGCCGTACGGAATTTGGTCGGGTCCACTTATGATCACTTGTTGATTTTGATTTTGCATGCATTACAATTTTCGTTATTTCATCAATCGTAATATAAGAGGTTAAATCTTCATTCGGCATAAGCAACGGATCTTCAATTTTAGATTCCAATAGTTGTTTGTGAACTTTTCACTGATTATAATGGTCGTTTTCAAATTCGATGTTGTTTTTCCCGTTGCAGAGATTTTCAAAATCAAGATGCCATTTGGTAAGTACGTCCTGTTTCAGTCTTTAAATTTGACCAGATTCATCAATATCCATCGGAATATCCTTCACCTTTCGAGGACCAAGCTTTCTGATCTTTTCCCAGAATTCATTAGGATTCTTTGTTACCATTGTTTAAATATCGACTGCCATAGCTTTTTTGAATGACCGTTCAGTTCGTCTAGGATTTTTATCAAAAATATTTCTTTCTTGACTGTACTCACGGCTAAGAGCTGACTTAACTCTTCGATTTCCGTTACACTGTACACATTTATGGTATTCATTCAATTCTTTTTGTCGCATATCATTCCATAAATTCGTTACGTTATCAGTCCAATATGGTTCCGGTTTTTAAGTCTTTTGTTGGCTCTATCATATCCTGTTTTTGGTATTGTTTCGTTCATTTCGGTTATAATTACAGTGCAAAAATTGTCAAAAATTTTATATACATTATCCTGTTTTTCCCTACAATGCTCAATTGTATTAATTACCTCAAGTAGTGAGGACCTTCTTATATCGCTTGCCATGAAATCTAATGCAATGCGGTCAAGCTTGAAACGCGGTTGACAGTTAGTTTGGTCTTTAATCCTATACGATAGTCCATGATAAGTAACATTAGATTCACACATAATAACATAATGGTTGATTTGAAAAAGTTATTAAAAAAATTAAAGTGTACTATATCTATTTTGTCCGAATTGCAAATCCTAGCTATTTACCAAGATTACTTTAATTCTTAAATTTTACAGCAATACAACAAAAAACTTAATGATATGGGATTCAGTAAGCTTAATTTATATCTAAGATAGCTGCATAGTTTGATGAATATCCAACTTGATTTGAAAAAGTTATAAAAAAGATTAAAGATGCCTATCTGAATTTATATAATAATTTTTACTTTTACCTATTATAAAATTAAATTCTTTCATTTCACAGCAATAAATCAAACTACCTAATAAGCTTGAATTTTAAAAGATCAATATTTAATTTAGTTAGATTGGCTGATTCCTTTCACGGATTTGGCTTTACTTTTTGGAACTTTTGGATTATAGCTCTTCATCTTTTATATAAGCTTTGGATTTCAAATATTTTGGCCACGAGCATCACTGAAGAGACATTTATTGTCGAGATGCGCATCTGGTGCAAGAATATTGGTACCGTTATTTTTATTACTACCACTGGGTCGATGCCTCTGCTGGTGGACTATCAGTCCCCGAGGGTATCACCTGCCCAGTAGCCAGTACTTCAGTACTGGCATGAAAATACGGATATTTTGTGTTATTATAATTTGCTGTTACAAAATATTAGAAATTATTATAAATTAAGGAATGTATCTCCCCCATGCAAAGCTCTGATTCCTTTCACGGATTTGGCTATACTTTTTAGAAATTTTGGATTATAGCTCTTCATCTTTGATATAAGCTTTGGATTTCAAATATTTTGGCCACGAGCATCACTGAAGAGACATGTATTGTCGAAATACGCATCTGGTGCAAGAAAATCGGTACCGTTAATTTTATTACACCAGTCAAAACTGAATTTGAAGGTCAAGACTAGTCGAGACAGGTCAAAACTAGTCGAGACAGGTCAAGACTGGTTGAGACTGGGTCAATACTAGTCGAGACAGGTCGGGACTAGTCAAGACAGGTCGAGACAGGTCAAGCCTTGGTCAAGATCATTTCAGACTACACAAAGATCATCAAAAACTGAATCAGATTAATTAAGTAAAGTCCAGACCTAGTCGAGTACACTTAAGTACAGTTAAGTACAGTCGAGACAATGTCGAGACTAGTCGAGTAAAGTATGTGCTCGATTTTACTGGTCGAGCACAAAAACTGGTCAATTCAGACTCTGAGCAGTTTGTAGTGACTGTGAATAGGTATCACAATTCAATAGTAAATGCTTTTTGAGGTGAAAAATATATTTATGTTTGCAGATTGCGACATTTCTATTGAACGTGGCTCTCCATCGTTGATGTTGCATACAAAGCAGTAGACACTGACTCAGTGTCGTTCCTTATTTTCAAATTTAAACACCGATACACTAATGTTGACATTATTTCAATTTACGACACTAGGCGCCTTTTATGATTAATAAGACACATTTTTGATGATGGAGTCAGAAAAAAGGACATAGTATACATAACAAGGTTAATTTATATACACAAAGTCATCACAATGTTCATATATTTCATTTTAGCAATATATTTTATAGGTTGGTTATGGTCTGAAAATGATTTTAAGGGCAGACGCCTATACGAACACTTAGTGAATACAATTGGAACTGAAATAGACATACGTAAAAGACAACAACTATTTATCATACAAGATTTGATAAATAACACAAATTAGTCGGGAAGTACAACAATATCGAGTGGAAGTTTAGCAGAAGGTCTTGATTTACCTGGTAGTGACATCGACGTTATGTTCGTCATGAAAAACATAGACGTAATACAGGATGTAAGGAATATCAAACACCCAGTACAACGTACAACATTGGTTATGGAGACTCCGATTGTTAGCTGGAGGGGATGGGGAAACTGATTTTTTAACATTTTTTTTAAGTGATATAAATAGGGGGATGCCAGAAAACCAGATGTCACCGCATGGTCCGTGTTTATCGGATCAAGATCAGATCATTGATCTTGCATACTGCCTTAAAAGTAAATATTTACCTTACGTTACAATACCATGGGCATCGCGTTATCGACAAGACTGGCCATCTAATTCCGCAATGGACAGGATTAAGAATTCAGGATGTTTGTTAGTTCCTATTGGACCAAGTAGTATGTCAGATTGTACTGTTTTATGGAGATTATCTTTCTCTGCGGCAGAAAAACAACTTGTTCATTCGTTTAATTTCACTCAACTGTTATGTTACTGTCTCCTCAAACTAACGTTAAAGCATATTGTTAACACAAACAGACATGCCGAAGGTTTATTGTGTTCTTACTTTCTGAAGACGGCTTTATTCATGGTCTCAGAAGGAATAGGTATTGATACCTTTCAACTATCCAAATTATTTGTTTGTTTTTCGAAATGTATAGGAAAGTTAATAATATGGGTAAAGAATTGTTATTGTCCAAACTATTTTATACCTGAACACAACATGTTCATAGGAAAGATCAATTCAGACAATAATACAATACTGCTAAAAGTATTGGATTGTATAACATGCGATGGAATTAACGGAATAACAAAATATTTATTTCAGAACAAATATGGAAGTTCTCCTTTATTTAGATTTTCGTTCATTAAGCTAGACTTTCTCTCTTACAGGATATGCGGTGTGGGGTTACCATTAACCATATCAGAATGTCTGAAGCTACTACTCTTTATCAAATCTTTAATAGAGTACAAATACTCTACATTTATAGTTGGTGTATGCAGACATCATCATGCTTAACTAAGTCAATATGTAGCACAGTTACTACCACCACCATCAATAATGACTACACCATACAACATATACAAACGTTATCATATACATTTACAAGACGGTATCAATAAAGATGCTGTATCGGGTTGGTTGTTATAACCGTTGTTTTATCATGTAACAAACAAAACAGTACTATGTTACACTCAAACTGACAGACTATGTTCTTTTAAGATATTCTGCTGATGTGTTAGTTACTTGCCGTTCAAACTTCTGTGTAGAAGATAACTATAGCTACAGAAAACATGTACATTCTACAATGACACTTAATGACAAGATGAGAATAGCAACTGTAAGTATGTGGAGTACACAAAACAATCATCGTTAATACCAATGGAATTTCAGCTTGAGGGCGAAGACCACAGCATAGATAAAGCGCCTACTGTTATGTCTCACTGCCTTCGATTTCTATGTTTTCATCATCTTGGTGATATATACCCAACAGACAACATGCTTGACGTGATTTATACTTATCAGTGAAAGATATGCATTTTGTTACACCGAATATGTTATCTACATCTTTAACAAGACTTGGCCTTTGCGTTGAGATATCAGGTAATAAAGATGCTGCCTATCAGTATTATGGTGATGCTTTGCAATGTTATAACTTTGTCAGTGCTTCAGCAAAAGTAAGGTTATCAAAACTTTTAGAAATTTAATATAATTTGTCAGTATCAACATTAATTGGAGCATGCTATTTAATTAGTCAATAAACGGTATTGGTAATCCTAGATAATATGTTTATTCTGATTTATTCACGATTTCAATTGATACTTTACTGAAGGCATGCTTATGGACATGCGCACTCATCAGTTATACTAAAAAAAACAATAACTGAAGGTTGTGAACAGGAACACCCATTTAACCACTTGCAGTTCTCCCTGCCTTCGATCTTTATGACAGCTATGATTAGCTTGGTGATATATTAAACAATCAATATGCGTAAAGTGATTTATATTCAAAATATGTAGAATGCTATGTGTTGTCATTTTTCTGACCGACATTCATTTTAGTTTAGAACTTCCAATCAGGTTATTATTTTTTTCCCAATTAATGGATATTTGGGATGTTCTAATTCTATGACCGTTTTGGTATTTGTTCACACCTCTGTCTCAAAAACGGTTCTGGTGTGTGTGATGGAGTTGATTGGCTTGTTCTACACTGAAATTTACATTTTTACTAAATTACTTGATGTTCCAGGTGTCTTTTTTGTTTTCGTTAAATTCTTTTCTTCTCTTTTTCTATTTGGAGTACTGTTTTGTATTTGTGAATTTGTTCTTGCATAGCGATATTTTTGTTAGCTATTTTTACGGCTTGACTATAGTAGGAGTATCGTATGAACAAAAAGGCAACACATGAATTATTTGATTTATTGACAATACTAGGTGTATTTAATGAGCAAAATGGCAATAAACACATGATGTGATTCCTTGCCAATATTTGAAGCATCTAAATTAAATAAGATATTAGGCGAAAAGTATATTGAGCGATCAGGTAATACACATATATTTGATTAACTGACAACGCTGCACGTATCTAATGATACATAAGGTAATACATATATTATCTGATTCATTGACAAAACTAGGTATAATTTATGAGCGATTAGGTAATACATATATAAATGATTAACTGACAACACTGCACATATCTAATGAGATATAAGGTAATAAATACATTATCTGATTTATTGACTATACTAGGAGTAAGTTATGAGATATTCTGCGACATATATATGCAAACAGACTATCAGTGTTAAGAAATATGGCAATATTATATTATAAATTCTTTGATGTTTTCATAATTGTCCTGATAATTTTCCAGGTCAGTAATAATGGTCAAAGATTACTGTAATTGAAAAAAAGACAACGCCAAAGGATATAACAGCTTTATCAGGCCATTAAAGCTTACCGAGAACATATAACAGGACCATTATAAAGACATCCATTTGTTAATACATTTTTATCCAAAAAAGTAGCTGAAATACTTTTACTTCCTTTAAAATATGTTAATTGGGATGAAATGTATCCTCTTGCAATTCCTGTCTGTAAGCAAAAAGAAGACTACTCAATTCAACAATTGAGCACTGCGACACCGTCATGGTTGCAATAACAAAATTGATGGTATAGGTATTCTAGCTAGTCCTTCCTGTAGCTTGGTGAATGTGATGACTATTTTCAACAGTACAGTCATGGTTGTGATCATCGTCATTAAACATCACAAATTCGCCATGGTATCTATATTAAAAAATTTCTGCTATTTTTACGAAAGCTGTTAGGTATTCATCACATTCGCACGAAGCATTAGTCATATACAAATAGTGTGATAAGTTTAAAACAGTAGATAAGTCCGAGGAAAACACATCAACTATAAGAGGAAAACACATGAAACGCTGAATAGTAAAACAAAACATAAGAACATGCAACATACATTAAAACGAACTTTTAGATAACAACTGCCATATTCATGACTACGTACAGGACATTTTAATATTGGGTTGAACCTTGATTGTGGCTAGTCAAACCTTGCGCTTTATGGGTTTCAACTTTTTTTGTTAAAAAACATCACTTTATCCTATTACCACAAGAAAACATTGAGTACTTTCAAAACTATAAATAGGTAGTTACAAGAGTTTCATTAAAGATATATATCACTTGTGATTAAAATATTTCAATGCCTTTATTAAGATAACAACGAATGGAATTTCTCTCTGTGGACAAGTTCATTTAGATACAAATAATCTATTTAATATTATTCCCAACTTTGTACTTCTTTTATGGCTATTTTAACCTATATTATAATGATCTTACTATATTGAACATTTTTGTATTATATGGTTCAATGAATCCAAATATACTCTATGAGGGCTCTTTGATATTTACTCACCACTAGCTATTGGATAAACAACCTGTCTTAATAATTGTTTTATCTGGTTCTATATATTGAAATGTACATTGCTATTAAATTTAATATCAGTATTTAGTTTAAATATAATCTTAAATAAATCCTAATTCTATCTTATTCATTCAAATGTGACATCATTTTCCATTTTTTGATGATCTGTTTAACAAATTCAAACGTGACGTCATTTTTTACAATTTCAAATATGACGTCACTTGGCGTTGAGGTTTTGGCTTATTCGAATGTGTATTTTTTGTGCTGCATTTTGTCGGGTTATGTAATGTATATCGGTTGTTTCCTGTAATTAGTTAATACTTCAGTTTCATCATGTATATCTTTGGTATAGTCATTTTATAAAATTTACTGCTGGCAAAAGTATATTTTATTCTAAATAATAGGAATGTTCTGGTACCTAACAGAAAACCCTGGCCGTTTTTGGCACAACTTCTTTGAACTTTTGGTCCTCGCTGCTGTTCAGCTTTGTACTTGTTTCGGCTTTTAAACTTTTGTATCTCGGCGTCACTAGTAAGTCTTGTGTGGACAAAATGCACTTCTGGCGTATTTAAATTTTAAACTTGTTGCCTTTTGTTAGCTACTATTCGTGAGTTGTCAATTGTGTTCTCCTATTTATTTATATTGTAGTCCTGTAATGTTGTGTTGTCATTTTAATGTTATATTTCACATGGCCATAAAAGAGGGAGGTTTGGCATGACACAAAACCAAGTTCAACCCACCATTTTTTCCTTTAAAAATATCTTGTACCAAGTCAGGAATATGGCCATTGTTATATTATAGTTCGTTTCTGTGTGTTACATTTTAACGTTGTGTTTCCGTTGTGTCGTTTGTTTTCTCTTATTTTTGAGTGTAAATTCACATTACTATAAGACGTGTCACGGTACTTATCTATCCCAAATTCATGTATTTGGTTTTGATGTTATATTTGTTATTATCATATGATTTTGTCTAAAGCTTAGTCCGTTCCTGTGTGTGCTGCATTTTAATGTTGTGTCGTTGTTCCCCTCTTATATTTAATGCATTTCCCGCAGTTTTAGTTTGTTACCCCGATTTTGTTTTTAGTCCATGAATTTATGAGTTTTGAACAGCGGTATACTACTGTTACCTTTATCTATATAGTTAAACACTTCACCTTTTGACTATATGTACTGTACTTGTTAACTATATGGTTAATGCAGAATAAGTAACCTCAGAGAAAACACTACGAGCCGTAGCCAGCATTATAAGGTATTTACATTTAATGGTTTTTAAAATTAATCAATGGTTGAATGTTTTTGTCTGATATATTTTGTATTTCAAACTTTATATTTTCTTCTTTACCTGTAATTAACTTTCAATGTTGTATAGTATTTTAGATAGTTGTATGGTAAACTTCCTTTATTGAACAGGTTTCATTAGCATTGATTAACAAATTGTTTGCATTCAGAGTTGTCATTTAACTGTATTTTGCATTATTATTTATTTGCAATTGTGTAATTAAACATAATAGACCTTATTTGCTACAAAATGATATATGCGTATGCATTTATATATAATCTGTATGTTTCAGATCTGTCGTTGCCTTCTTTACAGTGGTTTAATAAAGTATTTGAACGTTCTGCATTCAACTTATGTAAGCTTTACTCCACCTGGTCACATCTCTCTTTCATGATATAGGAAGTTTCTCTTCTTTTGTTTCAATTTCTTTAATCAACTGATTAAAATAATAGAAATAATGTGATAAGCAAATATTATAAATGTAAATTAATCTCAATTGAAGGAAATTTCTGGCTTTTTTTAACTGCAGTAAATGTTAACGGTTATATATGACTGAGGTAATACATATAGGCAATAACACTATATATATGTTACAACTATTCAGAAACTAATCCAAACATGTTATCCTTTGATTATAAAAAAGAAGATGTTGCATGATTGCCAAGGAGACAACTCTTCACAAGAGATCAAGTTAGTCCACTGAAATTACGTATGGCTTTCATAAAAAAACAAAGCCCATACCGCATAGACAGCTATAAAACACCTCGAAATGACAAACGTCTAACTATAGAACAGAAAAAAAACTGAGCACAGAACAGCATCGAATACATTATAAAAGTGGGTTGCATTTATAAAAATGTAAAAATATCAGTCAATGAACACTTTCAGTATAAGTATTGTAATTTTTCTAGATGAAGTTTTTCTTCTTTTGTTTAATCTTCATGGAAACACTGATTACATGTACAATAATAGGAGTGTTGTAATGAGCCAGACGTTCCACAGTAAATGTATCTCAAGTATAGGAAACTAAAGATAAAGTTTATTTTATTGTATTTGAAATTATTAGAAATCAAATATATATATTATTAAAATATGAAGGATCAACCATAAAATCACATGTCGCCATTTAGTATCCTAATACCTATGTTTAATTATTTTATATTTCATTAAATTTATAAGAATCCATAATTTTGAAATTCGTTAATATCGGTGTTAATTATTCTATTCTCTGTTTTAATGTTGACTGAAAAAAATACCATAGCTAACATCAATGTTAATCACAGCTTGAACTATTAAACGAACTACCTGTTAAATTTCAAGAGTAACAATATCAATAAATTTGTACAAAGAGTGAAAATCTTGAAATTCCTTCCATCAGAAGTCCATCAGTTTCAACTATAAGACTAACTTGGATACAAATACAAGGGAAAATTACGGTTTATGAGCAAGTCACTCTGTGAAAAAAATCGAGAATGTTTTTCATCATTTATTTTGGTAGATACGTGTAAACTTGAAATATTAGTTTTTTTTTAAATTCAATTTTTAACTCGGTGACATGTATGATGACATACCCATTGATCTGTATCATTATTATTTCCTTTACATAATACCAACAATGTACATTCGTACGCAAAAACACTAATAAATAAACAAATGCTGAGAAAATATGATAAGAATGTGTCCGTCCACTGGTTGAACACAATTCAATATGGTTATTACCGTGTTGTCGCAGAATGATGAATGGTTGGTCTAAATTAATACATATAAAACGTTAGTCCCTATCCAGAGTATGTCCTTGTTTAGAATGGTGTTAATTTTATATTCTAATAGGCTCTATAGAATATATTTATTTACACTTATTTATTACAATCTTGTATAATAATAATTGTATGCGACTGTCATATAAGTGACAGGTTTAGCTAGCTATATTATTCTATTCTCTGTTTTAATGTTGACTGAAAAAAATACCATAGCTAACATCAATGTTAATCACAGCTTGAACTATTAAACGAACTACCTGTTAAATTTCAAGAGTAACAATATCAATAAATTTGTACCGTGTTGTCGCAGAATGATGAATGGTTGGTCTAAATTAATACATATAAAACGTTAGTCCCTATCCAGAGTATGTCCTTGTTTAGAATGGTGTTAATTTTATATTCTAATGGGCTCTATAGAATATATTTATTTACACTTATTTATTACAATCTTGTATAATAATAATTGTATGCGACTGTCATATAAGTGACAGGTTTAGCTAGCTATAACACCAGGTAAAATTCTCCATTTTCTACATACGACTATGCATGTACCAAATCAAGAATATGACAATTGTTATCCATTCGTTTCATGTGTTTGAGGATGTGATTGTGCAATTTGCTTAGAGACTGACCGTTTATAATTTTCCTCCGATTTCGGATTTTTTTGTTATTTCTTTAACGACATATAACAAGACAAATGTAGAAAATGAACACTACTTTAATAGTAACTATTGTTATGAAACAATTACATTTTGTTGAGATTATATAAAAATTGACCAGCAAAGAAATTGTTCTGAATTGTTTCGTCGAAATTGAGTCCTTTTTAATAACAATATTGATGCAAGTCCCATATTCAGTAACACGATGTTTATATTACACAATTCAGAATAAAAAAAAAAAGAATCACTTTATTCTATGACTACAAGAATGATCAAGTCCATCGAACAATAGAAAAAAAAGTTAGTTACACTTTTCATTTGATTTCCGTAATAAATTTTTAACACTGATAATATATAAAATCTTTTCTTCACTTAGAATATCACCCAATGGAAATGTGTCCAGTACAAGTATTGTAAATATCCTACAGGAAGTTTGTCTCAACTTCCTTGAAAAAGTGATTAAACTCATAGGCGTGGTAGGTATATATCTCCATTTTAGGAAAGGTTAGTGCTATTTTATTGCAGTAGAAATGCTCGGAAATGACATTTATATACTATTAATATTGAAAGGGTCATGCAGCAGTCTAAAACATATATTTAATACTGTTATAATTCATTTAATTGATTAGCAACAATATTTTTGTAAACCCTTTATATCAGTGATATTTATTTGATTTTCCGTCATTTATTGTCATTCGTATGAAAAACAAAATATCCAATGACAATGTTGATCGCCACTATTCCATTCTCAATTTTACTCATTATTTTCAATATACATGTTCACCATAAGCCGATACCGAAACCAAAACCAAAAATAGTAGTGAGGTAAATGTTTCTAATTTTTATCGACTCATCCCTTTTACTCCATTAAACATGAATATATCAAGAAGCAAAGTTTATTTCAACCATTATCAAATACACTTATGCTTTTAGATGTTGACACAAGTTATTTATGATGTACATTATTCATGAAGCAGATTTTTGTTGTAGAGCAGAGCTGCACATAGTTCTATAAGTTATGTCAATTCACTATATTATTATCATTTTGCAGGATCACAGGATCACAGGACGGTCTACATAAAGACACATTTAACGTTAGTACGTCTCCAGGTCATTTCCCTTTTAGAATGTTATTTTATATTCTTTAAACTCTGTATAGTAAACTATATGCGTTAATTAACTTTTGGGACAAATCGAGAAGTGTGAAAGTGTTAAATGATGCCAATAATTGTCCCATTGTCAATTACACTAATTTGAGATAAAAAGAAAATTTGCCATTTTTGAGATATTTATTCGGAATTCAGCCTATTTAATGATAATACTGATGCAGTAACACGATGTTTTTGTATCAATCATTTCGGAAATGAAATAAAAAAGTTTATCGTATGATCACAAGATAACATCGAGTTGGCTTCTCAGTTTCAAAATAATTAACTTTTCAAAACACTAGCATATATTGATTGGGGATTAATAAAAGAATCAAAAGAGCAAAACAAATATATAGATCACCGTGCTTGTTTTTCGAGATATTAGCCATGGAAACTTTGGCGGGAAAATGTTCTCTCTTGACTTTTCATAGCTTTGTTATTGATAAGCTTAAGTCCTCAAAAGCTATTAAAAAATCATTAAAATAATGTATAAGAATTTAACAGACAGCTTATCGTTACATGAAAAAGAATTATAAAAAGAAACATGGGCGTCAGCGGGCAAAACTTGTCAAGGCATTCAAAAGGATAAAACTAGAGGACTCCGAAAATCTGACCAAAATTCCAAAACATGACAAGCGAGCTTCCTCAAATACACAACCCGCTCGTTTCGTCTACGTTAGGCTCATCAGTGACGCTCAGATCATATAGTTATGAAACCAAACAATTACAAAGTTGAAGAGCATTGAGGACCCAACATTCCAAAAAGTTGTGCCAAATACGACTAAGGTATTATATTCCTGTTATAGTTAATCCTTAGTTTAAAAAAAAATCTTTTTAAAAAGTTTTGCCAATAGGAAATTTATAAAAATGCCCATATAAATCATATCTATGTCAACACCGAAGTGCTGACTACTGGACTGGTGATACTCTCGGGGACGAAACGTCCAACCGCAGTGGCATCGATCCAGTGGTGTAAAAAGTTATCAAAGGCACCATGATTATAATTTAATACGCCAGACGCGCTTTTAGTCTACATAAGACCTATAAGTGACGCTCAGATCAAATAGTAATTATGAAGCCAAACAAGTACAAAGTTGAAGAGCATTGAGGACCAAAAATTCCAAAACGTTGTGCCAAATACGGCTTAGGTTATCTATTACTGGGATTGTTAATCCTTAGTTTTTCGAAAAATTCAAAGTTTTGTCAACAGGAAATTTATAAAAATAGGGGGAAATTGTATTGTCTTAATGAATTTCTCACACTTATGATTAAAATGTTTCAATCTCTTTGTTAAAATAACAACCAATGAAAATGCATCCGATACAATTATTTTAACTTTTCTGCAGGAAGTTTTTCTTCTTTCTTTTCAAGTGCCTAATACAACTCATTAAGGTTATAAAAATAGATGAGGTAAATAAAGGTTATGAATGTTTATGTTTTCTTAGAACGAAAAGTAAGGTTAATTTTATTGCAGCAGGAGTTATCAGAAATAACATAATTTGTATGTACTATTCTACATATTGTTCCATTAAGCCAAAAATGCATACTAGCATAACATAAAACCAAAATTTAGTTTAGTCTATAGTGTCAATCATACATCTCATGCCGCCATTGAGTAGCTTGGTCACATTTGTTTACTGTAAACTTGGAAATTTTCACGCCGTCTTTATTTCGCGTTTTATGAACATAACCTGAATTCGCGCCGTTTTGAATTCGCGATTTGCCTTTGGTCTATATAAATATTTTTTATTAAATGGATATAAGTGAACAGCTTTACATGAACAGTTAATCAAGTAATAAAATCAATAAGAAATCTTTTATTTTCAGTTTAAGGATGTGCATCTCTGAGGATCCAAAAAATTCTAGAATTAAACTTTTTTTCTTAACCTGTAACAAAATATTTGGTGAAGCGAAATCATATGGTGGTGCACTTCTGTTTTTGCTACTGTCCTTTGTTATTGCCCAATTTTGATGATTTTCACATTTTGCATTGATTTTTGGGCTATTTTCGTGAAAAAAATCACAGTTCCACAATTAAACTTTTTTTCATACTTTCTATAAAGATGAAGTTGACCAATCTGAATACATTTTACTTAAAAAAAACTATAGGTAGGTGTTAATATAGAAAAGTGCTATCATATTTTGACGCTTTTTTGTGAAAAATTTACCATGCTGTCAATTTTGTAGAGGAGTAGGTTCAATAAGACCCCTTTTTGGCCCCAAAATATAGCAGTTTTACAAAATTTTTAAAATGTAATCTTTTAGCTATTTATTGGAAAGTAGAATGCTTCTGCTACATACATATGAACTGTTTTGACAATACAATGCACATATATCGGGAACTAGCATCATGAAGTCATGCTAAATTACTGAAACCTTCACAATTTTAGCATTTTCATTAGATTTTAGTCGGTTTCCATCTTAAATGAAAGTGGCCGCATTCGTGTTCATTCATAATATCGAAATGTAAGTTGTATGTGATGATAATACATAACATATATAACAGATAATAATGTTTCTGTCCTTTTTGTGCGGAATTCAGTTTGTTAAATAAATGCATAGCTGCAATACATATATGCTTATCAAACAATTTAAAGGTTGAAACTTTTCGGAGAGAAACAATCAAAGCACGTTAACCTATTATCACATGGCAACATTGAGTACGTACATGTACAAAACTATAAATACTTAGTAACAAGTGTTTCTTCAATGAAATAAAACACTAAATGATTAAAATGTGTCAATCTCTTTATTAAAATAACAGCCAATGAAAATGCATCCAGTACAAGTATTGTAAATTTTTTGCAGGAAGTTTTTTTTCTTACGTTTCAGTGTCCCTTAAAATTTGATTAAATTAAAAGGAGTGGTGTGGTTAGCAGAGGACTGTGTGTGTGTTCCTTCGTTGAATGTAAGGTAATGTGTATTCAATGCAATTGGAGTTCTCATTTATCAAATATATATATTATGACAATTTAGAAATGTAAATCACAAATTATAAATACCATTGAATAGCCTTTTTAAAATATGTTTAATTGTGTTTATTTTTTTAAATGAAGCGACAACAATTTTGCAATTTCTTACTATGATTGGAATTTTTTTTTATTTTTCTTTGTTTTGCAATGTTTATTATGTTTATTTGCAATTTAATAAAAATATAGCTTCAAAAATCTTTTCCGCCATCCTAATTAATATCCAATTTTTTTTTATAGGAGACAATAAAAATATACTCCTATTTAAATGGTATGCCTGGAATAATCAAACCAATGCTATAACGACCTACCCCAATTATTATTAATGGGAGGCATGTAAAATCTTCTTCCATTAATATGTTAGGCCTGAAATATTTCAATAGATACAGGTAGCTCAGGTGCAATTATCCCTATTTATCTTGTAAAAAATGAATGAATTTTGAGGAAATACACTTACTTCTTATAACTTCTTCCCGAAAGTGCCTGCTGATTTAAACTTATCACAAGATTTGTATTTACATTACCAACACCAAAGATAGCACACGTGCAACAGGATGTATTTTCCCTTCCGGATAACCTAATCAACTACGGTGTTTGGTGAAGATTTGTTTCATAGTGTTTTAGATTCCTTTGGTTATGTAGATTATCTATAAATTGATAGTTGTTTGTTTCGTGCCTTTCGTTGTAAAATTGTTTTTTTTTTAAACTTTTTTGTATGAATACCTCTTTGTTATTTTCGCCTCTCTTTTTTTATGTTTGCAAAATAAGCTCATTAATATGCCTAATGATGAATATTCAAACACTCATTTAAAAGTGTTTTAAAGTGAAGATTTAACACGACGTTAAGTTTAATAAACTTACTCTCAGATCTGTTCCTAGTGTCTTTTTGTTGCTGGGATGTACAGGTACCCTGCCACGTCCACTTGTATTTTTGTCCATCTGATGGGTTAAGCCTTTTTCAACTGATTTTTATAGTTCGTTATTATGTTGTACTGTTACACCACTGTCCCAGGTTAGAGGAGGGTTGGTATCCAGCTAACATGTTTAACCCCGCCACATATGTATGTATGTGCCTGTCCAACGCCCAAAGCCTGTAATTCAGTAGTTGTCGTTTGTTTATGTGTAACATATTTGTTTTTCGTTCATTTTTTTTTATATAGAATAGGCCGTTAGTTTTCTCGTTTGAATTGTTTTACTTTGTCATTTAGGTGCCTTTTATAGCTGACTATGCGGTATGGGCTGTGCTCATCGTTGAAGGCCCTTAGGTGACCTGTAGTTGTTAAATTCTGTGTCATGTTATGTACAGTTTAAATAAGGCAAATATTCTATCTTCTTTAATTAGATTGATGTGAGATGATATAAAAAATGACTGGCAAAGAAAGTAATCCTACCACATCTTCTATTTTTATATTTATGCATGTTATGTACCGTTAAAATAAGGCAAATAGTCTATCCTTTATAATTAGATTGATGTGAGATAATATAAAAATTCACTGACAGTAATGTGTCTGTCCTTTTTGTGCGGAATTCACTTTGTAAAATGAATACATTTCTGTAATACATATATGCTGTCAAACAATTTAAAGGTTGACACTTTTCAAAGAAAAACAATCAAATCACTTTAGCATATTACCACAAGGCAACATTGAGTACGTACATGTACAAAACTACAAATAATTAGTTACAAGTGTTTCTTCAATGAAATAAAACACTTATGTCTTTCAATCTCTTGATTAAAATAACAGCTAATGAAAAAACATCCAGTACAAGTATTGTAAATTTTCTGCAGGAAGTTTTTCTTCTTTCGTTGTTTCAATTTCCTTCAACATCTGATTAAACTAATAGGAGTTGTGTGGTGAACAGAGGACTATTTGTGTTCCGTAGTTAAATTTAAGGTAATGTTTTTTCAATGCAGTAGGAGTTTTCATTTATCAAATATATGTAGTATGACAATTTGGAAATATCAATCACAAAGTATATATACAATGCAAGTGAGTAGCCTTATTAAATATATTTAATTCTTTTTATTTCCTTAAATTAATTGATATTACCAATTTTGTGTAAACTCATGATATAAGTGAAAATATAAAAAATGACTGGCAAAGAAAGTAATCCTACCACATCTTCTATTTTTATATTTATGCATGTTATGTACCGTTAAAATAAGGCAAATAGTCTATCCTTTATAATTAGATTGATGTGAGATAATATAAAAATTCACTGACAATAATGTGTCTGTCCTTTTTGTGCGGAATTCACTTTGTAAAATGAATACATTTCTGTAATACATATATGCTGTCAAACAATTTAAAGGTTGAAACTTTTCAAAGAAAAACAATCAAATCACTTTAGCATATTACCACAAGGCAACATTGAGTACGTACATGTACAAAACTACAAATAATTAGTTACAAGTGTTTCTTCAATGAAATAAAACACTTATGTCTTTCAATCTCTTGATTAAAATAACAGCTAATGAAAAAACATCCAGTACAAGTATTGTAAATTTTCTGCAGGAAGTTTTTCTTCTTTCGTTGTTTCAATTTCCTTCAACATCTGATTAAACTAATAGGAGTTGTGTGGTGAACAGAGGACTATTTGTGTTCCGTAGTTAAATTTAAGGTAATGTTTTTTCAATGCAGTAGGAGTTTTCATTTATCAAATATATGTAGTATGACAATTTGGAAATATCAATCACAAAGTATATATACAATGCAAGTGAGTAGCCTTATTAAATATATATGTAGGACTCAAATCTATGGCGGGTTCCAAATCTATGGCAGATTCCTAATCTATGGTAAATATGACGTAATGCCGTCTCAAATCTATGGCAGGTTTTGTTTTCTCCAAATCTATGGCAGATTTTGAAATCGCCTATTTTTCCGGGAAAAAGAGTTATTTATAACGTCACAATCAAATAACGCCATATGACGTCGCTACCGCCGCCGACTTTGAAAATGGCGGAACCCATGAATACCATTCCAGATGAAGGTGTTCAATTAGCAAAGGAAAAGAAGAAGCCGGTTTCAAAGGACCCTAATCCAGAAGCGTTTTGGAGGGACTATGGCAAGGTAGTGTCAATTTGCAAATTAAAAGCAGAAAATCCGAAATGGGGGTCAGCAAAAATAATTAAGTTTTGCAAGGAACAGTTGAACGACAGAATGGTTAGAAAATATTTGGAAAATTATTTCTATGATTTGATTTCAAATCATTTGTATAAAAAAAGTGTTGACCTGGCTACTCCTCATAGGAAATGTCTTTTAAAGGAGGATTTAATAAACTTATTTAAAAAGAATCATGCATTAGATCACAGAAAATCTCACAGCATTTATGAATCTATAAGAAGATTTGTTTTCCCAGTTGTAAGGGAAAACGTGAAGCTTTTATTCGATCTTTACGTGGACTAAACATACAAAAAAGGAAGAAGTGGTATGTTTGCCAATGAGACAACTCTCCCCCAGAGACCAACATTACACAGAAATTAGTAGCTATAGGTAACTGTACGGCCTTAAACAATGAGCAAAGCCAATACCGCATAGTCGCTATTAAAGGCCCCGAAATAACAATGTAAAACAATTTAAACAAAAAAACTTACGGCCTTGTTTATATAAAATAAAAAGACAAAGAAATATGTAACACATAAACAAACGGCAAACACCGAACTACAGGCTCCTAACTTGGGACAGTCACGTACATACATAATGTGGCGGGGTTAAACATGTTAGCGAGATCCCAACCTTACACTACAGTACGATATAAAAACTAACTATGAAATTAAAGGCTTAAATAAAGGCAACAGTAGTATACCGATGTTCAAACTCACGAACCAATGGACAAAAAACAAAATCGGGGTAACAAACCAAAACTGAGGGAAACGCATTAAATATAAGAGGAGAACAACGACACAACACTACAATGTAACACACATAGAAACAGACCAAGCAACAGACAAAATTCTACGAGAACAACAAACACAACACCAAAACCAAACACACGAACCTGGAACAGACAAGCACCGCGACACGTCCCATCGCAATGTGAACCCACACTCAAAAACAAGAGAAAACAAACGACGCAACGTCAAAATGTAACACACACAGAAACGAACTACAATACAACAACGGCCACATTCCTGACTCGGCACAGGTCACTTTTAAAGAAAAAAATGGAGGGTTGAACCCGGTCCTGTTAACTTATCAGATGGACAAAAATACAAGTACGTTCATTTCACTAGTTTATACACTCTCTTTTGTGTAATCTATTTACAAGTCATTGGTCATGTAAAGGTACTGCATTATTTTCCTTTTGCAAAACATTTGCAATAGATCTTATATTAACAAAATCCGCCATAGATTTGGAATTTACAAAATTTACCATAGATTTGGGATGTAAAAAATCTGCCATAGATTTGGGATGGCATGACGTCATGATTAGAAAATTTAAAAAAACAACTTGCCATAGATTAGGAGTGTAAAATTTTCGCCATAGATTTGGGATGGCATTACGTCATATTTACCATAGATTAGGAATCCGCCATAGATTTGGAACCCACCATAGATTTGAGTCTTACATATTTAATTCTTTTTATTTCCTTAAATTAATTGATATTACCAATTTTGTGTAAACTCATGATATAAGTGAAATTGTACTTATCAGAGAAATTTAAAAAAAAAAAAACCCCAACACTTTCGAGATTAGACACATATGTTAACTTGATAAAACATTGGCATATTTTCTTTCATTTCTATCACTTCTATTTTCGTGATTTTACTGTTGATTTTTTATAGTTGATTTATGTTTTATGTTTCATTTTTTCCGATATATGTATTGTACCTATACGATCAAAGAAGCACACGTAAGCTGTTAATGGACGACTATAGATATATATTTTTTCATGATAAACTATCTGTTTATCAGGTGATTACTGACTTTCAGATTTGATTTACATCTAAGTTCAGTTATTTGGTGATTTTACTTTTTAATGTAATCGCGTCAACTCTAGCCATCTTTTGTTTCAATTCTAGTCATTCATTGTACTGATGAAGCTTTGATTTTGTAGATTCTCATTCCTTTGTACGGTAACATTTTCATCGTTGGTTGACAAACCTAATCAAATACTAAGTTGATGATGTGGGATTATGTAAACAATGAAATAGATTACTTTGGTGTACGTTGTTTTTTGTTTTTGTTTTCATACATATTTATGTATGTAAATGAAGAAATGTATTGTTCTACAACGTTTATATATGCGCCGTTTTTTTTCAATTATTTATAAGCTTCGTGCCGTTGAGGAGGTTTTCGACCATCATTCTTCAAGAATGTGGCTCAACATTGGAAATGCACACTTTCGGAACCCCATTGTAATTATTCATTTCTATTCGGAGTTGAAATGACTGATAGATGAGATTTTTTGCGGTAACAATATAATGCAGTACACTATTTTTTGTAAAAAAGGATTAAACAGTTGTGTGTCACATTTTCATTAAAATGTTGACACTAACCGTGATGCTTCTATATATATATTGGAAACCGATCATCTCCTGATAAAGTCTTTCCTTGTGATACAATATTGAATAGATAGACAGAAAAAACTATACGTTTTTTTTTCCTGTAAATTAGTTTGTTAATTGCTAAATATGTAAGTTTAACAAAATTTCGATAGTGCTGAATCAGATCTAAGTTATCACATAACAAAACAAAGATTTCTTTAACCTTTCCATTATATACAAAAAGACTTTGGAGATAAGGCAACCAAAGAGATGCAGATGTATTGAAACACTAATCATTGTTTTTTATTGCATAATTCATCTTTCATACATTTTCAATGCACTCATAGAGAACAGAGGAATACGATAACGAATCTATGATCGATTGAAAAGAATTATTTTTTTTCTATTTTTAGTGTAAAATCTATTACATCATAACTTTTAAACACTCCGATCTAGTTATGTTTAACTATAAAGATTTATTGCATTCTTGTATTTTGATTACCTTCATTGGGCGGTTCTTGAAATACAAATATAGAATGACATTTAAATACGTAAACCTGAAACAACTATCTATGCTTTTGAATATTTACGGTTTTATTGTCAATCTTGTTAATATGTCTTATCATTTCAAATCTGCACTTCAACGATACAGTATTTTTCCATGTGCATGTTGGCATTCAACAACATTATTCAAAGTGAAAATGTAACATGTTCAATAAGTCACAAAATCTTGACAAAAAGCCGACTCAATCCTGCAATTGGATGTCAAACTATATACAGATAAAGCCCTACAGATAGCGCTATGCTGTAATTATATACTATGTAGATATCGTTTTAAAGTTCCGCCCACTGCCAGACTACGTTTGTGCATTGCTGTCAAATGAAGAAATGTATTGTTCTACAACGTTTACATGAGTTCTTTCAATTATTTATAAGCTTCGTACCGTTTGGTTCAACATTGGAAATGCACACTTTTGGAACCCCATTGTAATTATTCATTTCTATTCGGAGTTGAAATGACTAATTGATGATATTTTTTGCGGTAACAATATAGTGCATTACACTATTTATTGTAAAAAGGATTACACAGTTGTGTGTCACATTTTCATTAAAATGTTGACACTAACAGTGATGCTTCTATACATATTGGAAACCGATCATCTCCTGATAAAGTCTTTCCTTGTGATACAATATTGAATAGATAGACAGAAAAAATCTATAATTTGTTTTCCTGTAATTTAGTTTGTTAATTGCTATATATGTTAGTTGAACAAAATTTCGATAGTGCTGAATCAGACCTAAGTTATCACATAACTAAACAAAGATTTCTTTAACCTTTCCATTATATACAAAAAGACTTTGGAGATAAAGCAACCAAAGAGATGCAGATGTATTGAAACACTAATCATTGTTTTTTCATTGCATAATTCATCTTTCACACATTTTCAGAGGTAACATAGGAATACGATAATGAATCTGTGATCGATTGAAAAGAATTATTTTTTTTCTATTTTTAGTGTAAAATCTATAACATCATCACTTTTAACACTCCGATCTAGTTAAGTTTAACTATAAAGATTTATTTCATTCTTATATTTTGATTACCTTCATTGGGTGGTTCTAGAATTACAAATATAGAATGACATTTAAATATGTAAACCTGAAACAACTATATATGCTTTTAAATATTTATGGTTTTATTGTCAATCATGTTTAACATATGTCCTATCATTTCAAAGTTGCACTTCAACGATACAGTATTTTTCCATGTGCATGTTGGCATTCAACAACATTATTTAAAGTGAAAATGTAACATGTTCAATAAGTCACAAAATCTTGACAAAAAGCCGACTCAATCCTGCAATTGGATGTCAAACTATATACAGATAAAGCCCTACAGATAGCGCTATGCTGTAATTATATACTATGTAGATATCGTTTTAAAGTTCCGCCCACTGCCAGACTACGTTTGTGCATTGTTTTCAAAAAGTGTTGCATGAACCTGCGAAACCTCATCATGTGTATTACAGTCACAATTAATGACATATTGTTTGACCTCATGCGAACTTACGAATACTTTTATACGTGATGTTTGTTTTCAAACATTTCTATAGAGTAGTAAGAATTTAATCAATTTTCTGATAACAAACATGAACATCAGTCATTCCTACGACGACAACTATCGATTTTAAAACTTGAATGTGTACACCTGTAACAAGATCAAACATGCCAATTTCAGCATGCATGTAAGGTGAATTTCAAGTTCAGTTCAAAATTCTGAAGCGTACGAAGGACAATTCATACACTTCTGTTTCCAATTGTACAATGGTTCGTTATTTGATTTTACTCTTGAAATTAGTTGTCTTGTTAAAATAGATAACTATTTACCTTAAACGATGTATTATTGTTGGCCATTGGTTATTCTTTTTCTACGAACTCGTCTTCAGCTAACTGTGATTTAAATATTACTACACAAGCCTCAAGGGATTTTCAATCAAAAAATAATGTAAAAAATGTGAGTTTTATGTGTCTTTTTACTACAAAACAATATACGGAATTAATTGCAGGATAAAGACAATAACTGTTTGGTCATTTCAATCATTAATGAAAGGTGAAAAGGTGAAATGATATTCGCTTTTAGCAGCCAGTATTATTCAATTTTGTCTGATTAGGCTAAGAACATTCAAATGAGTGATGAAACCTAGATGTATTTTATGTTCCTATTTTTCAAACGATATGCAAAAGGACAATGGAGCGAGGTAATACAATAAAAAAAGATGCATCGAAATAGTTATACTTATTCTGCATTGCATATTTCTCATGTTTCTTCTGTCATACATTTTCTATATTCCAAGTTTGAGCAAGGAAATTCGATAAAGAATCTGTGACTTATTGAAAAGTTTTAAAAATATCTATAGAGATATACGCTTTTGATTTTTCTAATAATGTATAGCGATGTACCTGGGATTATTCCGTGTGATGTTCTAACAAATCCTTGTTTTTTACGGGTTATGACGGGAGTGTGTCAGATAGACATGGTATACGTATTTGAGTCATTCATTTATTATTATATTTGCTTTGCGGAAGTGGGGTCAGTAGGACAAAGTTCAAGGTCATATTCACCAAATAAATAGAACATGTTTTTCAAAGGCATGTACACCTAAGTGCACTTATTTAGGTGATTTTTTTTTGTTTTGTTTTGCATGTCAGATATATGTGCACATCTTGCCAAACTTGGACCTGAAATAACTATGCTGCTGCACTTATACGATGTATTTCAATGGTGTATGGACTACAACTGATCTCTGACATTAGCATTTAATTTTTGTCAATAGCAGGAATGTTTTATCTACCAAAAAAAAATCCTACTTTAATATTTCCTTTTAATCCAGAAATAGACAAAATGAAAGAAAAAAACGCACACAAGATTTTTCATTACTATTCCTGCTGTTGTGAAAAGGTTTGAACATTACAAAATATGGTTACAGGTGGTCCTTTATATGAATGAAATTTACTAAGGTTTTATTTTCATCAAATTGTTAACTTTATTTAAAAAAACATGGATGTGCTAGAACATTACACGGAATAATCCCAGGTGCATCGTATACTTCATCTGTACTACATTTTCTATGCAGTCCATGAAACCAAAGAAATTCAATTAGATGTATAATATGTGTTTGATAAAACATATATTCTTGTTTAGAATCTATGATCAAACATTACTGTATAATCATTTCTAATGCAATTAGTTTGTAATGATAATTTTCATTGGACGTTGACAAATATTTTGAGGGGTTAGATTCAACGTTCTAACAGTTCGTAACTAAGAAAGCCACCATTTTTTAATTCCGATTTATTTGGGATATGTAATTTCTAAAAAAAAACCAACAAGATATTCACATTATGAGCCTCAAAATCTTCTTCATGTCTATATTGAAACCATTCTGAAGCGTACGAAAAGTAAAAAAATACGTTTAGTATTCATGTTTGACATCCAGATTATACATATGACGTCACAGTGTTTAGTTGCTGATGACGACGCAACAGTTTCTCGGACTTTTTGATTTATGCCATTTTTAAGCCAAAATATTTTTTTAAATGACATTTATTTTAATATGTGGCATTTGAATGGAAATAACTGTATTGTTTTTAAGCTTGGCCTTCTTAAAACTTGATTTTACTGTCGCAAATATCCGTTTATCTATCTCCGCTCCGTGTCGCTAGGTAAACTCAAGTTATCTCCTAAGTAGAACTTATTAAGAAATGCTACCAGTCATTTATTCGTTTTCCCTTTCATGAACTGAACTGTTCTTGAAATGCAAAATATAAAGCAAGTAACATTTCTGGGATCTGAAAAATATATCTATTTAAAGATGAACGATGTTATACGTTATATCTTTTTCTCTTAAAGTATCTGCATTCCAGTGACGTATAGGTTTAAAAATGATCTGTCATTTTGTCTATCGCAAGGAACAATTTCTTAAATTATCAATTAATTGTCACAATGTGATAAAAATAGAAAGACATTAGGTTTGCTTATTTTGAATTGATTCAAATCGATTTCAAAAGGACAACCAATTTGGCAATATTACCAATTTTGTTAATTTTTCTTTGATTGTTTTTCCCATTCTTACATTTCTCCGCAACTCACTATGGTTTGATACATTTTTCCAACTTCACTGGTAAGTTACGTACATGTAGGTATAGACAATTAAGGTCTTTAATTAAATGTACGCTTTCGTTTTTCAAATATTTATCAGCTAGAACTATGTTTCTTTAATGATCTTATCGATCATCAACATTTGCTGATCGATTGTCTTTAACAGAAGCCAGTACATAAACAGCTTCGAGACGGGTCCAATACAGCTAACCTCGAAGTTATAACAGGGTCAATACAGAAACAGCCAGTTTAAAACACCTTCAATCATATTCAAAAGAATAATTCAGACTGTTGAACTGTGATTATTTTTACTCTTGGATTGTCTGCGTTCTGATATTGATCAACGGAAATGAAACAGTGTCAACAGTCGAAAGTCACACTCGAAAATGCTGTGAAATATTTCCGTTTAAAGACGTCATAACGCTATTAAACATTGCGCAGGTAGATTATGGAAATTTGAAACGTAAAAAGTGGCAAAAATATAATATATCAAGAATGTAATTGCTTAAAACAATGTTCAGGAAGTTTTTGAATTAAACAATCGTGTAGTAAGGATTCAGTAAACTGAAATGTTGGTCATGATCCCTTAGGTCACGTGACTTTTACAGGTGTACAACAACATTAACAAAATTGGCAAAGAAGGGTTCCTACACTGAATGAAAATCACATTTTTAAAACCAATTCTTGTGCTTTCCCATTAATCAAAAGCGCTGTGCAATTTTCCAGAAGAGAACATTATAATAGTACTACGTCTTACTGAATCAATAAAAAACAAAGTAAATCAAAAGTACCTTCAAGTTAACTTAAAGAAGACAGGTTCATAAACCTGCCAAAACGAACGTTAGACTTAATGATCCTGACGTCATCAGATATATATGATAATCTTGAAGAAAACAATACTCACTACCGTAAGACTCTTGCAACTCTTGCAACATGAAAGAGTGTTTTGATTTTTTAATTAACAATTGAAATGTTATTTATCTTTTTTGCTATGCTTCTGTGCGTTGTTATTTTGCGTGTATTTTGTTCTTTAGACAAAGTGTATACCGTTTGAAAAACTATAGTCAATCTTAATACGAAATAATGTTCTGTTTGTTTTCCTATTGTCGAGTCCTGTACCTAAATATTTTTCAGCATTAGAAAATATTTCAACACTATTCTTTATTTAAATGGTTTATATGCATTTTGAAAATATCAATAAGATTGACTTTTTGTCTCGTTGTGTCATTGTCAAGTAAAACTTTGATTTTGTTAAAATTTCTAAAAATTAGAAGCGTACTATAAGAATAAGAATAGAACATTTCAATTACCGCAAACATTTTAAATACAACATAAAAATGACTGTGCAATTTTGATATCAAAAGTTGAAATTCCAGTTTAATTTGAACCAAGGGTCCATTAGTTTTTAAAAAGAATAACAAAATAAATAGGATAAGTTCTTTCGCATTTATTTTGCAGATTTATCTGCAAGAAAAGAAATTGATTTATATCTTAATAGATAAAGTAAAGTTTTCTAAAAGTAAAACACATCATACACATGTATATTAAAAGAAAAGTAACAAAAACTACTGAACTTCAAAGACGTTTTAAAACGGAAAGTCCCTTACTTAAAGGCAAAATTGAAACCTCAAAAACATCAAACGATTAGACAGCAACTCTCATATTCCTGACTTGGTACAGCCACTTATGTTAAAAATGGTGGATTAAACCTGGTTTTTGATAAACCTCTCTCGTGTATGACAGTTGTATAACACTGAATTATATTGACAGCAATGTGTTAACAAAACAAACAGACATAATCGGTAAATTGTAAAAAACAAATAGGGGAACAATTGTGATACACTCTTGTGCAGTATGAAAAGCAAATAGGCAAACAATGATAAATAAAGAAAACAAAATTGCTTAAAAACTAATCATATTAGCAAAATGAAAGTCAAGAATACAAAATGTACTATATTACAATCACGCAATGGCTGGATGTATAAGTACAGAGACACGCCAAAGAGATATTACCACAAATGCACAAATGCAACAAAGAGTCAAAATTATTAGTTTACAAAAGACAAATAAAAGAAAACTTTAGGATTAATAGTATACTACATTTGTACTTCATAATTTAGGTAAATATTAAATATCCACAGTATGCACTATAGATTCAATTCCTGTTTGACTTGATTTTAGCGTCCATTTGGTTTTTTTTTAAAAGAGTAGGAAAATAATTGTAGCTTAAGTGAATTGATATTATTAGACATTATTATTACATAATGCATATCTTAAACGGATATATATAAACTTAAAAAAAATATTCACATTAAAACGAAAGTAAAAGTAAAAGTGATCTGGTACTGGCATTTTCTTAATTTTAAAATGTTGGATTTAATCTGGTTTTATAGCTATCTAAACCTATTCCTTGTAAGACAGTCGCAAAAATTTAAAATATATCAACAGCAATGTGTGAAAAAACCCCAGACATAATAGATAACAATGACATGGAAAAGAAGTCGATATTGTAATCTCAATACACTTAAAAGAAAATGTACCATCGTATAAAAACAATGGTCTTCAGACAAATCACATAATAAAATAACACTGTTATATTATAATACATCTGTTACGTCAATCTGAAGGTGAATATTAGATATTCACAGTATGCACTATAGATTCGATTTATTCTTTACAGCCAATCATGAACCGAAACTCGAGAAACGATAAAAACGATAACGATCAGAATGTTCATGGATTGAGAAAAATAACGTACTGGGAAAAATATGGCGTCAAATGTTTTCCTTACCGTGGAAGTCGCAGATACTCACCATGTGTTTACCAATCAGAAGACGGAGGGGTCGTGATCTCAAATGACGTTTTTGGATTAACCATTAGACAATTTGAACGAAGGTATAAAGCGTGTTTAGAAAGAAGGAAATCACAAGAAAAATATATACTGAACCTAAGGTATCCTGACAAAACATCCTACGAATATATGGAATACTTAGAGAACAGCAAATATTGCCAAGGTAATAGCATTGTTATAACTGTGACTTTATATACAACGGTAGTTGTTTATAAGAGCTTTATTTCATACAAATAAAGAAACAAGACAAAAGTTAAAATGCCACATGTTAAGAATGGCAGTAAGATAAATTCGTCACACAGTGTGCTAATGAACTTATACGATATATATGGGGTCAGTAAATTCCATATGACGTTCGAGTTTGGCCGTAACCCAATTTATCGTAAAATGTTACTAGTACATTGTGTTACTATCAGAAGTGGGACATTTTAAGACGTATCGTATCCGTTTCTGATACATTGACGTATCTAAAGATATATATGTGTTATTGTTTAATTTTGCATGATACTTTTTAATTTATGAATACTCGTTTATATCTAAACACTCGACATTTAAACCATCAGCACTTTCATCAGTTGTAAATTTAAGATGTATGAGTCCTTCTAGTCGCCATGTTCATTACGAAATTTTCGAAGTGCAATAAAATCGAAACAGCAAAGATATAATAGAGATTTGCCATATATTGCATATATATAGGGGAAACTTAGTTAGGTAAATATAGTTTTAATCTATAGAGTTGATGATAAAGAGATTTTTATTAAAAAAATTAGTTTACTCCCTTTGATGTGCTAGCCTAACGTTTATCGTTTACAAAAAGTCATTAACAACTGCTCAAAAACAAAACTCGTATCAATTCACTAAGATTGAGCGCACCCTAGAAGGTGAACTTTGCTTCATACTTGAAAAAAAGGATTGTCTGCAAATTTCTTAACTTATTATCGGTATCATTAATTAATTCGACTCATATGATGTGGATGATTCATTTCCCTTTTATTAGCAAATTTAAAGTATTTGACTGTATAATATTGTTATCGTTTAACTTTATAACTTCACGCCTTGGTAGTTTTCATGATATAAATATCAAGTTTTAAAACATATACAAGTATAAAGATTGACAAGAAAATCAACTGATTGTTATATATGTATTAAAATACGTCAACGTGTTATATACGGATTCGTTACGTCTTTAAATATCCCACTTCTACATTGTTCTATCAAACCTGTTAGACAAATCACTATTAATGATTATTGATAGTCGCGAGTCTTCAATTGGGACATTGAAATTGAGGACCATATCAACAGTGTAAAATAAATAATTGATTTAATCGGTATAATATTATTTAAATTTTTTAATATTACTTAACAGGCCTGGATCAAGTCATTTTGAACTGAGGGTCCAAAACCCGGAATACCACGAAACGTTCACATAATTAAAAGAAAAAAACCGTAAGACATAAGGGGGAACACGCCTTTAGATCCACTTTTTTTTTTGGCAGTTCAGAGAACAACGTTTCACTACTTATTCTGAATAGGCTCGTTAATTCATTCATTTTTTTTGTAATGAAATCGTGATGTTTTAACAAAAATAATTGAATAATAATACTAGGATATTTCAAAGTAATTATGTTTTGATGGTAGTTTTGTGGCTATGAAATTTATTTAATTGGTGTTATTTGATTTTTTATTAATTGTGAGATGTTTTTTTTTCCATTCACTATGTCACATACAATTGATTGTATAGTACCATTGTTGTAGAATATAATTTCGTCATTAAAATCACCGTTGCATAAGGGTCATCTCACGTAAAATTTCGCCCGCAAAATGAGTCAAAAGGAACAATTGTATTCCATACACAGACATATCCACTATATTCACACCCAGTAAAAGAACCCGACATGAGGTTTAATTGTAAATGAGACAACTATCTACCGAAGTTTACAAAATAAACTTAATTTAAACATAATATGCAACCATACGGCTCTCAACAATGAGAATCACATATACCGTATAATCGTCTATGAAAGCTTGACATGAAAAATATGAAACAATTCAAGTGAGAAAACTAACGGCCTAGTTAATAACTAAACTATAAAAAAAAAAAAAAAAAAAAAAAACACAAAACAAATATGATATACATGAAACAAGGACACCTACATACTGAACTACAGGCTCACGAATTGGGACAGTCAAATAAAAATGTTGCGGGGTTGTACGTGTTTGTGATGATAAAACCCTGTCCTAACAGTGGTATAACAACACAACATAAGAACACACCGTAAAAATCAGTTGAAAGTGGCTTAAATCATCAGATCGATTTATAAAACAAGTTTCGAATGATAACTAAAAAAACACATACAACTTGTACGCAGCGGTTTCATGTGCCACCAAAATGATGCACAACAATTCAACTCAATGATACGGACTTAACTTTTACATCATAGAGGATAAGATATATGCTTACCATTATACAATAGTGACGATTCAATGTCGAACATGCTATTTGCAGACTTAAATGAGGTTCGAGTTTGGCTTGAACCCAATCTATCGTAATATGTTACTAGTACATATGCTTACCATTATACAATAGTGACAATGCAATGTCGAACATGCTATTTGCAGACTTAAATGTTTGATAAATCAGAGAGTGAAAACTTGCGTTGGTTTTGTTAGAAAGAGGACACAATTTGATTGGATAAAATAATGGAAAAAATACTTCATTATGCTTCATTTCACTTAAAAAATTGCATTTTTATAATAATAGAAATTCAAAACAGGTCTTCTGAGACGACCCCTCTAATATGTTTATCTTCGCTCTTTCGTTTTTTTTTGACAAAAAAGATGACTTAAGCTTCCCAATGATATTCTTTGACTCGAATAAAAAAAAAATCATTGAACATCTTAAATACCAGTTATCCAAACGACACGACGAACCAACAATGTAGAAATCCTTTTTCATATCTTGATCTTTCCTAGATATCAAAACAAACAGCAACACCGTGTATCATCGTACAGCAGGTACTGATCTTACACGGTAACGAAAATCTTTGTTTTGTTCACATAACATTGGTCGTAAGTTGATAATAAGAGATGTCTCATTATTTTCCCAAAACAAGAACGATTACTAAAAACATGTTCAAATACTTGTCAAAGTAATTGGCCCTCGTCTCGTCCGATATAATTCTATATTCATTGAAACTCGTTTTCTGCTAGAAGGCCACTGTGTAATAAATATAGCTGTTTCAACAATTGGCATTGAAATCTTTCATACATATGTTATATTTTTCGATATTTTATCCCGAAAGAAGCGTTGTGTACGGTGCATAGATAAGTTGTTGTACACCGTACACAAAAACTTTTTTTTTATACTAGTGTATTACCCAAAGAATATAAAGGAATGAGTAATCACAGTTAGGTTTATGATTGGTAACTATTACTTTTGACCTGTATTAGGTTTTTTTCAAATGAAACATGTAAATGGTTAAATAACTGTATCGGAATTAAAAGTTGGTGTTGACATTCACAACTGTTTGCCCATGTACAAGTAAATTGTTCTCATTAGATGTCAAAGTTGTTTTATGAATAGGAAAAAATCGCTGCAAGTATTTGAGAGCAGGAATTTCAAATGTTGAAAAATGTACATTGGATATTGATAAAGAAAAACAAATATTTTCGTTACCGTGCAAGGTCAAAATCGATCATGCCCGCTTGGTTAGTACCTATATCCGATGTACTGATAATACAGGGTGAGCAAGGACATACGACATTCAACATTAAGTAATGATATAGGTTGCCAGTTCCCAATTCTAATCAGTAGCATATTAAGTATAACTATGAAACCTTAAGGCGTTTTTATCATTTACTTACCCCAGATATTACGTTACTCTTGTTAATGTTCACACACTCCGAATATTTTTAACAAGGGTTTGCTCTTTCCAAAACAAAACAAAAACAAATTAAAAATAAATTAAAAAAATATATTGTATTTTATAGATTACTTGTCCTGGACAGCAGATGATTTGAAGGTAAGATACTTATATGAGAACTTAGTGAAAACAGTTGGTACTGAAATAGACATTCGTAAAAGACAACAACTTTTTATCATACAAGATATAATATATAATACATCACCTGAAAAAGCATTAACGCATATATCAAGTGGCAGTTTAGCAGAAGGACTCGATTTACGAGGTAGTGACATTGATCTCATGTTCGTCATCTACGACGTAGATGTAATACGGGATGTAAGGAATATAAGACACCCAGCACAATGTACAACATTAGTATTGGAGACAGATACTGATCATCCTGGATTTTGTAGACTCCGATTGATAGCAGGAGGTGATGGCGAAAATGATATTTTAACATATGAATACTTTGAATGTACTAGCAAAGGTTTATGTTTATCAGTGAAAAATTTTTTAAGAAATATAGAAGAGAATGTTCAACAGCGGATTCTAGCATCACTATCAATACACGGCCCGTGTTTATCAGATCAAGATCAGTACGTGGATTTTGCATTCTGCCTTCGAAGTAGATATTTACCTTACAGTACAATATCATGGGCATCGCGTTATCGACATCAATGGCCACCTAATTCTACAATTGACAAAATTGAACAATACGGGTGTTTACTAGTACCTATTGGACCAAGAACTATCCCTGACTGTAATATATTATGGAGATTATCTTTCTCTGTAGCAGAAAAACAACTTGTACACTCGTTTAATTTCACTCAACTGTTATGTTACTGTCTCCTCAAATTAACTTTCAAACATATCGTTAACAAAAACAAACATGTTGAAGGTTTATTGTGTTCTTACTTTCTGAAGACGGCTTTATTCTGGGTCTCAGAGGAAGTAGATATTAACACGTTTCAAATATCGAAATTATTTGTTTGTTTTTCTCACTGTCTAAATAAATTGATATCATGGATAAAGAAGTGTTATTGTCCGAATTATTTCATACCTGAGCACAACATGTTCCTAGGAAAAGTCAATTCAGATAATAATAAAATACTGCTAAATGTTTTGTATGGCATAAAATGCGATGGAATTGACGGATTAACAAAACATTTATTTCCGAACGACAACGGAAGTTTATTAGGAACAAATAGTGAATTTTCGTTCATTAAGTTAGACTTTCTCTTTTACAGATTATGTTCCATAAGTAATATATCAAACATATCACAATGTTTGAAGACACTCATGTTTACCGAATCTTTAATCAAGTCCAACTATTCTACATTTATTATTGATGTATGTAAACATCATCATGCTGTCAAAAGTCAATTTGCAGCACAATTACTACCACCACCTGCAATAACGACTGAAACGTACAACATACACAAACGTTATCACAAACATTTACAAGACGGTATCAAGGCGGATGCTGTGTCTGGTTGGTTGTTATATGCGTCGTTTTATTATGTAACGGGACAATTCAGTGTTACACTAAGACTTACGGATTATGTTTTGTCAAGATGTTCACCTGGTATGTTGATGATAGGCTGTGCACACTCAACTGAAGAGCCTTTACCATGTTTACTTAATTACAGAAATAGTGTAAATTCTACAACGACACTGAATGACAGGATGCGAATAGCAACTGTAAATGATGTTAATTACTTACAGAACTCATCATTAATACCAAGGGAACTACAGCAGGAAGTGAATGACATTGACATATTTATACCGCCTACTGTTATGTCTCACTGTCTTAGATTTCTATGTTATCATCATCTTGGAAACATATCAAACAGGCAACAAGCTTTAAATGATTTATACTTAACAGTGAAAAATAAGAATTTTATTTATTCAAGTAAGCTATCTTACTCATTAACAATTCTTGGAGTATGCTTTGAGATATCTGGTGACAAGGATACTGCCTCTCAGTGTTATGATGATGCTTTACAGTGTGATGATGTAATATGTTCCTCTGCAGCAGCGAGAAAAACCAAACTTTTAGAAATTTAATATAGTTTGTCGGTTTCAACAGTTATTGGAGCATGCTATTTCATATGAGTAAATAAAGGTACTGGTAATCCAAGATAATATGTTGATTCCGATTCATTTAAAATTTCGACTGATACGGTGATTGAAGGCATTTTAAGAAACATTTTGCACTCATCAGTTGTACTAAAAGTAGTAGAACTGAAGGTTGTAAACAGAAACATCTATTTAAAGCGAAGTATACGTGATTAACATGATTAACTACTCCACATACTATTTTGTTTTTATATTTTACATGTGGATACGCTTGTGAAAAACATCAGAAATTAAATTGAAAAGCAGGTAACCGTTATTGATTTTCAGATACAAGCTGTTGAAATCAACAGCATGATGCACCAGAAATACAAAGGAATATATTTGGACAATCATAATAAAGGCAGATATTTTTACTTTATCATGATTGTCTTATTCATTGGTCCACATAATTGTTTCAAAAAGGTAATGTAATTTGCAAATTGACGACGAATCCATTGGTGCAAAAGTCCTTTGCAATCGTGGTAGTGTTCAAGTTATATCCTCTGTAAGTTGGATTTTAAGAAGAAATTGAAAAAAATATTCGGCGACATAATCGATGTCTATTGCCATTTAGTATCGGAATACAAATCGTGTATGTGTGTAACACATTTTCTTGAGTATTGCAATTGATAAATGCAATCGGTTGATACAGAAATATTACGATACATAGCAGAGGCTGGTTGGGTGGTGAATGGCATTGGGCCCGGGCCTCCCCCTTGCGGCAAAAATTTGATTGATATATGGGGATACAGTTGTGCACCTCTATTGAAAATTTCTGGATCCGCTTTTTACACAGTAATGACAGTGATGAAAATTTCATTTCAAACTATAATTTTTTCAATAATTTTCTTGTTTGATTTTAAGAAGTTTGATTCAACTAGCAGAATAATTGTCACTGGTTTAGAATTATTTTTTTATTTAACAAGATAAATTGTAATTTACTATTTCCTATATCATTGCTGAAGATATCTTATAAAAGATATCAGATTTGACACAAAAACGTTAATGCAACACAATAATGTATTTAAACCAGTAAAAACACCCAGAAACTTTGGAATGTAAGATGTATCAAAACTGTAGGATCAAGGTTCAATTTTTGCTCTATTTCAACTGTTTTGTCTTGCAAATTGGATGTGATGTACCATGATAGTATTATGAATTAGTTAAATCTCCCATTATCTCGGATTGTGAAATATAATAGAATAATCTGTTTTTGTCATCAACATGTTTATTTAAATGAGCAGAATTTAAAAATAGAAGTGCAATGTATTTTGAGGCCTTTAATCAAACGATAAAAAGTAAGTGATCAATTCCTTATACCAGGACTATATATAAAAAAAAGATGTGTTATGCCTGCCAATGAGACAACTATTCACAAAAGACCAAAATGACATAGACATTAACAATTATAGGTTACCGTACGTCCTTCAACAATGAGCAAAGCATATACCGCATAGTCAGCTATAAAAGGCCCCGATAAGACAATGTAAAACAATTCAAACGAGAAAACTAACGGCCTTATTTATATAAAATAATGAACGAAAAACAAATATGTAACACATAAACAAACGACAACCACTGAATTACAGGCTCCTGACTTGGAACAGGCACATACATAAACAATGTGGCGGGGTTAAACATGTTAGCGGAATCCCATCCCTCCCCTAACATGGGACAGTGGTATAACAGTACAACATAAGAACGAACTTTAAAAATCAGTTGAAAAAGGCTTAAATCATTAGATGGACAGAAATACAAGTGGACGTGGCCGGTTACTTATACATCCTGACACAAAAAGACACAATGAACAGATCTGAGAGTACCCACAGTTATCTGACAGCTAGTTAAAAGCCACTAACAATTAATGAAAACAAATCATCCATCTAAGACTAAACTATCAATCCGTACACATCCAATATCCAATGGATTTAGTGTAAAGACGTCATAAACAGCCAGAGAAAAACATCACCTTGTGCAATGCCAAGTTCCAGGTATCGACAGATTGTAGATCCGTGAGTATGTATATGTATATAACATACTAGTAATATTTAGTTAGCTTTTAATTAACTGATAACAAAATCAATATTTATACCAATAAAAACAATATCCAATGATCTTATTACAGTGTTGAATAGGTAACCTTTTAGAAAAAGTTTATTTAAAGGAGCGACAAGTTTACATGGATTATTTCTAAATTTCCGGGCACGGTTAACAACATTTCTGTAAAAATAAATATGTGCTATCCTGTTTGAAATAAATTTTCTACAGGTACAACCAAACTTAAAAACCAAATCTTTATATCTATGGAAAAAATTAGTAAAGGTTTTAAGTAATTCATAGAAACGATATCCGATATCTATGTTTACTGAGTGATGAAGATTTTTTTTGTTTAACATATCCGTTTGAGGGGATAAAAGGAACACTTCCTAAGTTTTTGCTAGATGTACAATTTTCACATGTTAATAATTATCCCGAGAAAGTAGACAAAAAGCATGAATTTCAAAAACTCCACAATTATAAACGTAAATGTTTACGTATTTGTAAAAATGTAAGCATTTCAGGGTTTCGGTGGCCGAGTGGTATAAGAAGTCCAACTTGTTTTGTTTTACTAGACAACTCAACAATAAGGATGTGAGTTTAAGCTCTACATTTAGCAGTTGTTTTACTAGACAACTCAACAATAAGGATGTGAGTTCAAGCTCTACATTTAGCAGTTGTTTTACTAGACAACTCAACAATAAGGATGTGAGTTCAAGCTCTACATTTAGCAGTTGTTTTACTAGACAACACAACAACAAGGATGTGAGTCCAAGCTCTACATTAAGCAGTTGTTTTACTAGACAACTCAACAATAATGATGTGAGTTCAAGCTCTACATTTAGCAGTTGTTTTACTAGACAACTCAACAATAAGGATGTGAGTTCAAGCTCTACATGTAGCAGTTGTTTTACTAGACAACTCAACAATAAGGAAATGAGTTCAAGCTCTATATTTAGCAGTTGTTTTACTAGACAACACAACAATAAGGATGTGAGTTCAAGCTTTACATTTAGCAGTTGTTTTACTAGACAACTCAATAAGGATGTGAGTCCAAGCTCTACATTTAGCAGTTGTTTTCGTCTCTGATCTGTATTGATCTGGATTGCTAGTTTTCCTTTCGGAAGTTGATTGTTATCTCTGTGCACTCCATCTTCCACAAGCTACAAAAAATCGTCGCCACGAAAATAGTGTTGAAAGTGATGTTAAAAACCATCCAAATAACTATGCATGACTCATTTGTCATTTAGTGTCGGAAAGGTTAAAGGTCACGCAAATTCAACGCCTATATAAAATTAAATAACAAACAAATTGAACTACAAGGGAAATTTAAAGCGGAAAGTCCTTAATCAATCATTCAATAGCACAATAACCCAATGACGGGATGTATAAATACAGAGCAACGTCATATGTACATGTGTATCAAAGATACACAAAAGGGCATATAGACAAAGCACATGAGCAAAAATGAAAGACACGAATTCAAAAACTTTTACGTCAAATGGATACTAGAAAAAAAAAAAGACTAAAGTAACATTAACTTCTCCTCTATATTCCTTTTATTGATACGTACGAAGCGTACACCATAATGAAAAACATTATGAGGAAATACTGATGTGTTCTGTTTTCCTATCGCCTAGTTTTTAAATGTTTGTTAACCAACAGATAATATTTTAATAATATTCTGTATTCAAAAAGTTAATCTGCATGTTGATAACATTAGTCAGATCGACCAATGTGTCATAACCATCTCGAAATAAGTTGATTTGATATGATATTTACAAATAGAAGTCTAATCTAGCGTTCAGATTAGATTAAATTGCATCGACCTTTTAGACACGTAATCTTGTGACTATATTAATGTTAATATCAAATATGAAAATTCCTGTTTGATTTGATATAAGCAACCATTTGTTTTTAAAAAGAGTTAAACATTACTTGTTTAAAGGGTAAGTTTTTTTTATCATTTAATATTTCTGAAGGAATGGACACAACATACGTCTTAAATAGATATATTGAACTTTCACACAATTATTCATATATCACATTTATACTGTAGTTATACTTCATTATGAAGCTAAATGGTAGACATTCACTGTATGTACTATGGATTAAATTTCTACTTTACAGCCAATCATGAACCGAAATTCGAGAAACGATGGAAAGGATGACGAACAATATGTTCACGGATTGAGGAAAATAACGTACTGGGAAAAATACGGCGTCAAACGTTTCCCTTACAAAGGGAGTCGCAGATACTCACCATGTGTTTACCAATCTGAGGACGGAGGGATCATTATATCAAGGAGGGACGAAAGATACCAAAGGGACAGTCAAACTCATAAATCTAAAACAAACTGACAACGCCATGGCTAAAAATGAAAAAGACAAACATTAAAACAATAGTACACATGACACAACATAGAAAACTAAAGAATAAACAACACGAACCCCACCAAAAACTAGGGGTGATCTCAGGTGCTCCGGAAGGGTAAGCAGATCCTGCTCCACATGTGGCACCCGTCGTGTTGCTTATGTGATTACAAATCCGGTAAATAGTCTAATTCGGTAGGTCACATTCATGAAAGGGAAGGGGATTGTAGTTACGACGTAAGGAACATATCCGATATCATTTGTGAAACGGTTATTCCATAACGGTCAACCAACTTGTGATGGCGTCCGTAAAATTTACGAAGGGATGATTTCAACTTCACCATTTGGAACTCTTGGTTTAATAGCTTCCTTGTGAGCAGTAACCCTCTATCAAGAAAATCATGATAGTAAATGCAAGCACGGGAATATCGTATCAATTGGGAGATATATACCCCGTATCCAGGTGCTGCTGGAATGTTGCTACTTAGAAATGGAAAGTTCACAATTGGAAAGCTGAAATCATCTCTTTTGTCGTAAAGTTTTGTTTTCAACCGACCCTCATTGTCAATTTCTAGATGTAAGTCAAGATATGAAGCCGACTTAACTGTATCTGTAGTATCCTTTATCTCCAATTCGATGGGATAGATGCGTTCCACATAGTCACCAAATTTTGAATTGTTTAGTGAAAGAACGTCATCTATATAGCGGAAAGTAGAGTTAAAGGATATTGCTAACTTCTTATCTTTCTTCCTAAGAAGTTCCTGCATGAAGTCAGCCTCATAATAATAAAGAAACAAGTCGGCAAATAGAGGGGCACAGTTTGTTCCCATTGGGATGCCGACAGTCTGTTGGAAAACACGTCCTCCGAACGTTACAAATATGTTGTCAATCAAGAAATCAAGCATCTTGATAATATCGGTTTCAGAGAATTTTTTGTTTGAATCAGAGTGATTCTTTACAAAGTATGATTTATCCCTCCCTAAGACAAGATACTTGTATCTACGTTGGCCATTTTTTTTTTATGAAGTAAAGTAATACCAACTCTTTCAATTTGTTTTTTAGTTTGGAATGTGGAATACTTGTGTACAGAGTAGAAAAGTCAAATGTTTTAATACTGCTACAAGATGAAAGAGAGTTAGATTGTATGTACTCTAAAAGATCTTTGGAATTTTTAAGTATCCACATCTGATTCACGCCACCTCTAGAATAGGCAGTTTCACAATAACTTTGACGCCCGTCTTTGATTGCTGATAAAATAGATGTTAATAATTTAGAAAGAGGTTTCGTGGAGCACTTGGAAGACCCAGCAATAATGACGTTTTCGGGCTGACAATCAGACAATTTGAACGAAGGCATCAAGCGTGTTTAGACAGAAGGAACGCACAGGAACAGTATATACTAAACCTAAGATATCCTGACAAAACATCAGTCGAATATATGGAATACTTAGAGAACAGTAGATATTACAATACAGGTAATTACATTGTATATTTATAACTCCTTAAACTCCTTATATAACTTTAGCTGATAATAATAGTTTGATTTTATACAAATGAGAAAATTGGACAACTGAATGTAAAATAGAAAAAAAAAATTTGCCAAAGCATTTAAAAGTTTATCTTTAAAAAAAAAAACGTGTCGGGTTCACCACCTTGTACGGGAATGTAATATCTTATTGTTCTTTTTCCATAAAACTTAAAATCATTAACATTGTCGGGTCATTAACCAAGATGTATGGAATGAGTTGTCAGGGATAAATGACAACAACAAGTTTAAAATAATAACAAGCACAGGTTTCAATGACTAAAGTGTAATTTTTTCACAGTTTGCAAAAATTAGATTTCTTTCAATATTTTGTTTTAATATAATCAAATTCACTTGCCATTATACATGTCATATGTAGTGCTAGTTGTATACCACATTAACGCATGCATTTGGTTGTATGGTTCTACATTTTGAAAGTACAATATTAGAGATATCTAATTACATTTTAGATAATAATTATATTTAGTATAATGAAAGGCGAGAGACACCAGAGGGACATACAAACCCATACGTCGAACTAAAACTGACAACGCCATGACTAAAATACGAAATGGACCAACATAAAGCAATAGAACACAAATCATAACATAGAGAAGTGACTGAACAACACGACTCCCATCAATTGATTGTTTTACAAATGGCATGTACCATACAACACTATACAAGATATAGTTGTAGGACTCGGAGCTGCGCTGCGGACGTTGAAGTGCGATGGTCTATACGTTTAAGTTCGATGGTCTACGTTTAAGTGTGAGGGTTCGTACACTGAAATGCAATTGTCTGTTTGACCCTTGATTGCTAGTTAACATCCTTTTTTCATAGACGTTCAATTATCATGAGAAGTAGATTTTTTTATATTTTGCTTTTAATTTACATTGGTTATTGTCTATGACTGTCTTGAATTCAGTTACATACTAAATGAGAGCTCGCACTCTTCGATTGCCTACATTTGGACATAATTCTGGATTATCATTTTATCTAGGCATAAACGTTGTTTCTCTCATGAGTGCATCGTTTATAATGGTTTAGTGAAGAGAGTTCGTCTGAGCCCTGAATGTATTAAGAGAATGTCACACACCATCGTACGTTAAACATAATCTTTTGTACATTTCCCCTATCCACCAAAATATTCTCCCCGTTTTGCGTAGTATTAAAAGTTTTTATCGGTAATTTGTACATTTTTCCTTTGATGTGTACTCGCTGATAATGTCAGTATCAGTGGACTGGCAGTGATATAAAAATTATTGGGTTAGTACGTAAATGACATGCGCGAATGCAACGCGTAAGGATCTACTTTCCCCAAAATTGCGCGTGATTTTTATCGTAGAAACGCACGAGAATTTTGGCGAATGAAACACTTGACATTGATTATAACTTTCACAAAGTTAGTTTAGCCTTTTTTTGGTGAAAATGTGAACAGAAAATGCATGAAAAAGCCGACAGACTTAAAAAAAAATGCGTTATCTATAATTGATATTTGAAGTACAACTAACACATCGTCCATGGTGTTCAAATCCGAGTTTTTATTCGTACAATACCAATACATAGCCTGGTGCCGTTCCAAGTAGTTTTCTTTTTCTGTTTCTTGAGAAGTATTTGTTTTACCTGTTCAGTCACCATAAAGTGTTACAATTCATATTTAAACGCAACACATAAATAGTGACAAAAAAGGTACAGCTATCGCATGAGAGAAGCTAGAAAAAAAAATGAAATTTACGCATTTTCGACATTTTTGTGGGACCATCATATACAATTTTAATTTTCATTGTCAATTTAAAGACAGATATTCATAGAACAAAGAACAAAAGAGTGAAAATATTCATATGCGGATCTAGGATAAATTTTAAAAAGGGTGTAACCGGGGCATCATCTATTAAAATGTTTGAAATAATTATGAAGTAAACAAGAAATGAGCTTGTTCAAATAATTTACAAATTACAGTCAGCTTTAGGTAAAATATAATTATAACTTGACGTCGTGGAACTTAAAAATGATGATCGGTGAAAAATCTGCTGCTTCATATCGTATCATTCTAATGTTCTGACTTACAATGCTCGAGGGGGATAGGACCTTAATCGGGACTTCGGGATCGGGTGTCTTTAAGCTCGTGATTTCGGAATATCGTGATTTACTTTATTTAAATCACAGGAGTTTGAAATCCTATCAATAAGGGGTTAAAAATATACCAAAGTCGACTATCACAGTAGAGCTTCTCTCGAAGAGCTCTCCTCGAGAGAAGCTCTACTGTGATAGTCGACTTTGGTATATTTTTAACCCCTTACTCTTTAAATTCGGGACCTCGTGATTTCGTGTTTTTAAACCCGGAATTTCGGGATCAGGATCCTCCTTTTCCCCTGGGCCCCCTCTTTGTTGATGCTTTGTGAAAAATAAAGAAATCTGACTTACCGGTATGCTACCATTATATTTGCCATTGTTAGAGTCAAAAGCAGAATATTAATGAAACACATGCAATAATTCCTTTTCAATACTTTGTGCAAGAGAACTCCATGTTTACTGCACTGTGACTAATTTCAAATGACGTAATGCAGCCTGTGACGTCAAGTGTGATTCACCGTGAAAAAGAAGTTCGTTTGTTATTTTCTCTATTTTTGTAGTAATTTTTTTTTTTAAATTACCGATAAACAGAATAAAGGACTTTTTGTTTTGATACGGCGTCACTGATGAGTCTTATGTAGACGAAACGCGCGTCTGGCGTACTAAATTATAATCCTGGTACTTTTTATAACTATTTATCACAGAAAATATCAGGCTCGCCCTTCGGGCTCACCTGATATTTTACTGTGATAAAGTCAGTATCAAAAACAAAAAGTCCTTTATTGTATATATATAAGACCTTTATCTGCCAGTAGTCCTTTTGTATTTAGTTGATCATTGTCATTTTGCTTATACAATTAGTTACTTTTGTTACCTATTCTGAAATCTGGCTTTATAATTTCTTTTTAGCTGAGTTTTACTGTGTGTATTGATGTTTTTTTGTTTAGTATATATTGGTTAGATGTATAGGAGGACTCGGTTGATTTCTCACTAACCACGTTTAAACCTGCTACATTTTTGCGTCAGTCCCAATCAGAAGCCTCTGGCCTTTGTTGGTCCTGTATGTTTTTAAATTTTAGTTCATTTTTATGTTTATGATCAAGTTTATAGTATGACGTTCATTTTTATTGAACTAGTACACTTTTTAGTTAAGGGACAAGCTGAAATCCGCCGCCAGGTGTTTTTTTCCCGCTGTGTTGAAGACCCTTTGCTGGTCTTTGATTGTTGTTTTTTTACTCTTTGGTCGAGTTGTTGTCTCTTTGCCACATTCCTTACTTCAGTCTCTTTTTTACATTGACTTATACATCGACTAAAAAAACTTACATAATGAGGTTTGTGAAGACCATCGCACTTCAGCGTAGCTATCAACTAGATAGCGTCACAATGACATTATCGCACTCCGACGTCATCAAAAACGCAATTCAGCGTCAATTAATCGCATCTCAGCGTGATCATCGCGGTTGGGAGTACAATTGCGGTTCAGAGACCTACATATCTATTTCTTCTGCGTCCTCCTGAATTGTCTAGTTTTGATTGACATGTTGTACTCTTAGTTGAGGTTTGCTGTTATAATACTCATATGTTTTTGTAAACGGTTGAAACTCATTAAACGCATAAGATATATAAAACAAAACACGAAAGCAGCAGTAGTATAAGAATTCACTCTACAAAAAATATTTCTTGAACAATTTTTTTTTTCTGTAACTAAGTAAATCAATGTTCGTTTTTTTTAATTTTTTTACTGGGAACGTTTTTCCTATTGTCTCTTTCCCATTGCCCAGTAATCTCTTGCTCTCTACTCCTTCTAATGACTTTTACATATTTAAGTTAAAACGTTCCCCTGCAGACACGTACTATGTCAACTTCATTAGCAGAGTTGTGCTTCTTTAACAAAAACTGTTTCAAAAGACTTAATAGGAAATATGAATGAAATCGACCCAGAAAATTTTTAGATCTTAAAATAAAATTTTACCGATTGAGACGTTTTCATTGAATGTGGATTTCATCGCGGATTATGCATTAATAGCATGAGACGCCTACCCTGACGACAAAACTAACGCAACATTTTGACAACTGCGCCTATTCTGTATAAATTAAACACATGTATGGTGATAGTGTCAGAAGAGGTCCTGAAATTCATAGCAAGAAGAAAACTTTGTGTATACTTTAAAGGTATATTTATTTTATAGATGACTTGAGGAGTGGAAATGATTTTAAGCACAAATACCTATGCAAACACTTAGTGGATACAGTTGGAACTGAAATAGACATACGTAAAAGACAACAATTCTTTGTCATGAAAGAACTGATACATAATACTTTTAGTTCGAACTTAACATGGATTATGAGTGGAAGTTCAGCAGAAGGGATGCATTTACCAGGTAATGACATTGATATAATGTTCATTAACAATGTAGTAGACGTTATACAGGAGGTAAGAAGTATCAAACACCAATCACAACGTACGACTCTTGTTATGGAGACTGATATTAATCATCCCGGATTTGCTTAAACTCCGATTGAGAGCAGGAGGGGATGGAAAACATGACTGTTTAACAAACACATATTCTCAAAGTACTAGACAAGGATTATATGTATCACCGAAAATATATGTTAGTAATATAAACAGTATAAATATGATTAGAAATCAGCGGCTATCATCATACGGTCCCTGTTTATCAGATCAAGGTCAGACCGTTGATGTTGCATTCTGCCTTAGTAGTAAATGTCTTCCTTACAATGCAATACAATGGGCATCGCGATATCGACATCAATGGCCACCTAATTCTACAATTGGCAAGATTAAGCAGTACGGATGTTTGTTAGTACCTATTGGACCACGGGATATGTCAGATTCTAATATGTTATGGAGATTATCTTTCTCGGAGGCAGAAACTTGTACATTCGTTTAATTTTACTCAACTGCTTTGCTACGGTCTCTTAAAATTAACATTGAAGCATATCGTAAACACAAACAAACATGCAGAAGGTTTATTGTGTTCTTACTTTTTGAAGACGACTTTATTCTGGGTCTCAGGAGAAATAGATAGTGATACATTTCAACTGTCTAAATTATATTTTTGTTTTTCAAAATGCCTCGATAAATTATTATTATGGGTTAAGAAGTGTTATTGTCCGAACTATTTTATACCTGAACACAACATGTTCTTAGGAAAGGTCAATCCAGATAATAATACAGTACTGCTAAATGTTTTGGATGGCATTAAATGCAATGGAATAGATGGGTTAACAAATAAATTAGTTTTGAACAACAATGAAAGTTGTCGTGTACTAGGAACAAATAATGAATCTTCGGTCATTAAGTTGGACCTCCTTTTTTACGCGACATGTTTTGGGGATGTTGGATTTCACAAAATGCAATGTTCAAAGAAGACACTAATGTTTATCAAATCTTTAATTAAGTCAAAATATTCTACATTTATTATTGATGTATGTAATCATTATTATGCTAGCATAAGTCAATATGCAGCACAGTCGCTACCATCACCAGCAATTACGACTGAAAGGTACAACATACACAAACGTTATCATAGACATTTAATAGACGGTATCAAGACAGATGCTGTATCTGGTTGGTTGTTATACGCGTCGTTTTATTATGTAACAGGACAGTATAATGTAACACTAAGACTAACCGATTATATTTTGTCAAGATGTTTACCTGGTATGTTGTTTACGGGACGTTCAACCTACAGTGAAGAGGATGAACTTAATTACAAAAATAATGTACATTCTAAAATGACTCTGAATGAAAAGAAGCGAACAGCTACTGTAGGTGTTGTTCGTTACAAGCAACACTCATCATTAATACCAGAGGAACTACAGCTGGAATTAAATTACGGTGACCTGTATATATCACCGACTGTTTTGTCTCACTGTCTTCGATTTCTGTGTTATCATCATCTTGGAAACATATCAAACAGGAATCAGGTATTACTTGATCTATTCTATATAGTGATAAATAAGAATTGTATGGTATCAGATACATTATCTGAATCATTTACAACACTTGGAGTATGCTTTGAGGTATCCTGTGATAAGGATATAGCCTATCAGTGTTATGATGAGGCTTTACAATGTGATGGTGTATTATGTTCCTCTGCAGCAGCGAGAAAATCCAAACTTTTCGAAATTTAATATAGTTTGTCAGTTTCAACAGTAATTGGAACATGGCTTTTCATATCAGCCGTTAAAGGTACTGGTAAATCACGATACTATGTTTATTCCGATTCATTCAAAATTCCAACTAATACGGTGATTAAAGGCTTTTCCTTTTCCAGTTTGAATTAAAGTAGTCTAACTGAAGGTAGTTAACCGAAACAGGAATTTAAAGCGAAGTGTATGTAATTAACTTAAAAAAGTTAACAAAGGGAGCAATCGTTTTCTGTTTTGATGAAATAAACAGCAGATACGCAAGAAAAACAAAGGATATTTTTGGAAAATCATAATAAAGGCAGATATTTCACTTTATCATGATTTTCTTATTCGTTGGTCCACAGAATTGTTTCAAAAAGGTAAAGCAATTCTCAAATGAACGACGAATCAATTGTTGCAAAGAATGTCATTCGCAACCGCGCTACTGTTCAAGCTATACCATCTGAAAGTTTAATTATTCACAAAAAATTATAAAATATTCGTCGACGTTACTGATGTCTATGGTAACGTCACCATGACCACTCTATAACGTTGAAATACCGTATAGTGATGTAACACAAATCGTGAGTGGGTGTAACCAATGTTCCTGCGTATTGGAATGTGATTAAGTGTAATGAATTGATACGCAAAATAAACGGACTAATTATTAAAAATATTTCTGCTGCCTACAAAAATGTATTAAAAGTACATACACTGCAAGTGAAAGAAAATTACTGTATGTACTGTCACTCTATCTTTTCCATATTTAACAGGATTAATATACATTTGTATTTCTATAATTTATCATATCTTACTACAATTTAAGAAAATAACAACTTGATCATGAAGAATTTCAATCCTGATCTAGCATATAAAGTTCAAGTAATAGACACAGACTAGAGTAAGAATAACAGAATGCCTGCTACCACATATACATGTAAATGCAAAAATAATTATATAAACCAGCATTAATATTTTTGTTAAAAAAGGTATAAGGCAGAGTTTGAAATAGAACCGTGCTCTAATCTTATGTCAACATATACACAAATGTATGTTTTATACAAGTTGTTATTTTACTTTTTTTTATGATTTTTTTGGGTACATTTTAATAATAATATATATCATTATAAATGTAATTGAAGATTTCTTTTCTCAAAAATTTGATCATAGATATACATGATTTATATCATGAAATTCATTAGTTGACATCAAAATGTATCAGGGTTCTCACTACTTTTAGCCGATTCCATATGAGTCCTGGACTCATAAAAAACGTTTTTAAAAACTTGTGATTCCAAAGATGCATCAAGATTGTAAAATTTTGTATAAACTGAACACACATACATTGTATCATAATTTTATAGCAAAAGTTAAAAGTAATCTTTATTCAATGTCATTTAATATACTTTGAACTATATTGGTTTTTAGATTCTAAAATTAACTGTGCAATACAACTTTTGGTATCCTCTGTTTTCTATCTACATTCAAAAATATATTCAAAAAAACATGCGACTTTCCACTAATGAATCAAATTTCACATCATACATATCTTACCTGAGATCCTGCATTAGGATGGGACTCCTTTAACTCTCTCACTTCTTCATCTAGATCTTGCTCTGTTAAATTGGAGAATCTGTTTTCCATGGACAGTCCATGCTCCTTGAGTTTTGTGTAAATTACTTTCCTACAGCAACCAAAATGTTCTGCCATTTGTGCTCCTGTAAAATTGGACTGGTACATGAACTCCAACTCCTCTCTGGTAATACTAACTTTAGGGCGTCCTGGATTACCTTGAATGAAAATAATTTTTTACATGTTTAAGTTATCAAATTAAAGTGTCAGAAAATTGTAAATATTTTAGACGATAATGCATTGAGTGTGTAGGTAAAAGTAATATCTTTATTTAGCTTGCTTGCTAGCTGAACCGTGAAGTCATTGTTAGGTAAGGTATATATGCTTCCCTCCTTCCAAGAAGCCTAGTCCAACAGATAAACAGATTGGTCACCTGTCAAGACGCCTACTCTTAAAGGAGGGTAGTTACCTAACCTAATAATGGCTTCACGGTTCATTGGCGGTTCAGTTAGCAAGCAAGCTAAACACAGGTATAACTTTTACCTACACACTCAATGCAATCAGCTGTAGAATTTAGAACACTAAAACAATACCGGTAAATGAATTTGAGGAACATCTTCTAAGATCTACAGACACAAATTTTTAAACTGCCAAGCCATAAACAAGAATAATACAAGAAAATAGGTGCCTACTCATATCTTTTATTGTCCTGATGTGGGTTTTTTAAATCAGATAGACATGTACAAAAATGTATATTATGAACTTCAACTCACTTAAGCCAGTTTGATAACAACTTTCTGAGTGAGGGACTATCCCCCAGACAAGGGGTCATTTTGCTGTATAAAAGAAATAAATAGGGAATGTCAGCTATAAAATGCCCCGAAATCACATAAGTAAAACAATTCAAATGAGAAAACTAATGGGCTAATTATATTAATGTACAAAAAAATGAACAAGAAAGAAATATGTAACACAGCAGCAAACAACAACCATTGACTCCTGACTAGGGACAGACACATACATGTACATATAGTAAACACTGATGATACATGTAGCTGGACCACACCATCCCCCTAACATTGTGTTGTAAGGCCAACTAAAATAATCAGATTTTCATCCAGATTTAAATTTGAAAAAAAATGGGGTGGGTGGGATGATTTTATTTACAAAATTGTATTTGATATGAAACCAGTAACAAAAATGAAAACAAAATCCAGAGCAGGACGATTTCATAGGGACGGCAGGATGAAAATCTATCGATTAATTTAAATAACCCTAACAGAACATTATACATTTGTAAGAACCAACTATAAAAATTAGTTGAAAAAGCTTACATGTATCTATTAAATCAGAAGGATACAAATAGATATACATTTGTACATAGAGTAAACGTGGTCAGGTACTTATACATCAAATAACAAACATATATATCCAAGTACCAGAGCTTCAGATAATCTACGTATTTGCGTGATCACGCAATACAAATAATTAAAAAACCCAATTATATGCCAAAGCCATGAGTTCTTAACGCTTTTATTCACCATCTTTCAAGTTATTTACCCTTATCTGATTACAGTCATCGCGTAAATCTATTTTTACAATATTTATAATTGGAAATGTCCTGTTCGTTCTAAAAATAGAGCCCTGCATCAAGTAGCTGAAATGGGTCCCTGATCGGAATTTTCCTTTGCTCAATAGGTACACTTGTTTATGAAAACATTTCAATCTTCTAGTCGTTTATCCAATTAGCGTTTGTCATGACTCACGTTGTCATATTTTTTCAAATTGTTTGGGATTTATCATAACATACAATGAATGAAAACGAAAGTAAATGTCCTGTAATAATATTGAATAGAAGCATGATTTCAGCTTCTTTTTGATAGCTGAGGGAAAATTATGATGATAACAGGACTCAGCTTGTGTTTTTAGGAGGCGTCCATCCAAGACATGGGCGTGTTTGCGTACCTTAACGAGAACACTGCAAAAACGATAAACATGGGGTATCGTCAAGAACGAAATCAGTTGGAAAAAGTGAAAGGTCAAATCAATTATGACATATGTAGTTGGAAAGCATCGGAAACCAAAAGTTCAAATAAACGACAACTTAACCCAGATTTATGTAAATTATATTAAACCAAAACATTCAAGTATAATTTTAGATATTATTTTTTCATTTTAGTTGTAGAGTGAATACACATTGTGATACACATCATGTTTTCTTTTATATCAATGCAGCGTGACACTTTCTTTGTTTTGGACTAATTGTTCTGTATGCTTAAGATAGTTGCCTTAATTATTGGCAAGTGCATTATAACATTGCCATTTATTTATTTGATAGGAGATTGGAGTATGGCACTATGCAGAATTATCATGATTATTAGTAAATTTAAGTTGAATGTGGTCTACATCATAAACCCACCCTATAAACCTGGTCAAGGTTTTGGGGTATACATGTATCTTAAATATGGAAACTACCATATGGGATCTATAAAGGTAATTAGTTACTGTCCAACTCATCCAACTAGTGACACCAGCTGCAGTCTATATAAGTTGTGTGAGAAAATACAAAACTGGCAGAACGTTTAAAACGGGACACAAATTAAACATACAAAAATTTGCTTGTTAGTCAATAAACCCAATAAAATAGCTAGCAATATATATATACAAAGAAAGAAACATATTTAAGATGGAAAAACATCTGGGGTTGATATACATGTAATGTGATTATAACATGCCTAACTATTCAATATTGTGCTGATGAAAAAAAGCAATTTTATATTTGCTTGAGAAGTGAATTGGAATTGATAATGCAATTGAAAAACTTTATCATCCAATTACATAATGGTGGGTAAAAACCCCAATTTGTGAATTCTTATCTGGAGCTCTGTAGTACAGATCTTAGAGGACTCACAGTTACTGAACAAAGTTCAAAGCCAAAGACAACTAATAAAAAAAATCATGCATCTAAGATGACCTATTTATAATGGTTTACTTTTATAAATTGTTACGTGGATGGAAAGTTGTCCTCATAGTGGCACTCATACCACATCTACCAATTCTGACCATGGATTTAGGCAGTACCTGTTGTCAGTGTAGCGATAAGTTACTGTGAACACAACAGGGGTCCAATTTTAATGAGCTGTTGTCTACACGAGTCATGAGCTACAGTACAGACTTGCAACTCCTAATTATTTTAAATTATGGGACCCCTCTTTGAGAAAAGTTGTTTTAAATATAAATTATTTTCCCATGCTTAAATAAAACAAAACAGTAAAATTAAATGACCCCTTGCTTGAGATTAAGGACCATCCCAATAAATGCCAACTGTCACTTTTTTTTTTGGGGGGGGGTGTACCTCCTGATACATTTTGTACCACCATGGAGGCTCCCGAATGGAAATTTAATCAACAATTTTAAACAATAAATTAATTTTACAATGAATGGGTTGTAAAAGTATGGATAAGCCAAAATAACAACATTAAAATGTATTTGAAAGACCCTTTCAAGCTTTTGTAGGACTATAAATGCACGTAACACCCACCTCATTGGGCATTTTGAAAAGTTGGCAGGTACCATACTAGTCCAAATAATTATGACGTCTGGCAAGGCTATTTTAATTTTTTTTCTGAGACGCCTTTTCTACACCGGACGAGTGAGTGCCTTCCGCCCTGTAATGGGTAAAACAGCCATGTAAAGCTGTTCGATCTAATAACACGAATAATTAGTTCTTTAAAATCACTAACACACATACCTGATTTAGGTCTTTCTGCACGATAGGGAACTGTAGATGTGGATGATCGTAACGATTCTGCTGCTTTCGACATCTCATCCAGTAACACAGTCATACGTTCAGCAGTGGGGTTGTCTAATTGCGGCTTAACTTCAACAAATTTTCTATTAGCGTCTCTCAAAAGAAGATCTACTTCTTCCACTGGAATGTTAATTTGAGTGGAAAGGCTATCAAAATCCTGAAATATCTTTAACAAGTCACTTTTACTGCCAGTCTGAATTTCGCGCGCCATTTTGCTTGTTAATTTTTCTTTCAATTGATCAATATCAGCTACAAGCTTGCAATAACGTATATTCACCGTATATGAAAGCACACAAACAACTCTGACATAGGTGACGTATTTATTAATATTAAAAAATGATTTTTTAATATTAAAAAATCAACCTGAATATTTAATATTAAATATTCATTTTTTAATATTAAAAAATAAGACCATTTATTAATATTAGAAAATGATTTTTTAATATTAAAAAATGATTTATTAATATTAAAAAATGAATATTTAATATTAATAAATAGGATCTATTTTTTAATATTAAATATTATTTTTTAATATTAATAAATCGAATATTTAATATTAAATAATGATTTTTTAATATTAGAAAATAAAACCTATTTATTAATATTAAAAAATGACTATTTTCTAATATTAAAAAATATTTATTAATATTAAATATTCGATTTATTAATATTAAAAAATAATATTTAATATTAATAAATGATTTATTAATATTAATAAATAGGGAATAAATTCCACAACGGCTTGCCATAGGATTCCAAATTTCTTTTCAAATGTTTGTATTGTTAAAAATGTCATTGAGCTTGAATTGGTCAGAAAAGCACGGTGTTGACAATGATTCTGTAAAATTTAAAAACTCGAATATAGTATTTGGATCGCGTTTTACTGTCTTGTTAAGAAAGGAGTAGGTCCGGTAAGGATCGATTTTGGCCTCAAATTTCAGGTTCATCTGACAAAAGATTTTGACCACTTTTTAAACACTCAAGTGTCTATTTCATTTGAATCAATTATTTATGTAAAAGATTTGAACTGATTTAGTCATTAAAAACGATCCGATTCAAGCTCAAATATGAAAAATCAACCAAATACATGTATGCCGAATATGTCACTTTTCGGATGTTTTTTTGTCAAAAATGAAAGTGGCCGCATCCGTGTTCATCCTCAACCTTTATATATGCTATGTATTATCAAAAAATACAACTTCCATTTCAATATTAAGGATGAACAGGAATGCGGCCACTTTCGTTTTACACGAAAACCGTCTAAAATTTAACTAAAATGCTAGAATTTTGAAGATTTCAGTAATTTAGCATGACTTTAAGGTGCCAGTACCCGATATATGTTCATTGTACAGTCAAAAATAGCCCATATTTATGTAGCAGTAGCACTCTACTGTTCAATAAATAACTAAAAGTTTACATTTTATCAACTTTGTAAAACTGATATATTATGAGGCCAAAAAGGGCTCTTACTGGACCTACCTCTTTTGTTTTTGCGGGTTTGTACTTTTCATCCTCACTATTTCCAGCGCTATTAATGTATAAACCAATTCCGTTTGTTTGATGCACACATTGCACAACTCTGCAATCAAAAACAAATAATTGTTAAGTAGCCACGTGTTCGACTCTCAAACATAACTTATTTTTCTGATGCATATTTTTTTTAAAGATTTTTATGGTTGTTATCATACTATGTAACAAAATCTTATTTTTAGTGACCACCGCGTCCGGAAGTAGTCAAGAAGATGTTATTTTTTTTCAGGGGTTGACAGGATACACGTAATCGTTATAAATTTCAACTTCACGGTTCTTATGTAAGCAAATTTAATAACAATGATGTTATACAACTGTTTGTTTTTGTTATCACATTTTATAGGGCTTTATTTCTAATCTTATCTCTGTGTACACCATTCTAAATCTACATAGTTCACCTTTATCAATATTAGGAAGTCCGTTTGGACGATTTCATATACCATTATGCTATAGGTTTGTTTTACCTTCAGTGTCGAGTTGGTGTATAGTATTTTAGGCTTATCTGCGAGAAATAAATCATTTTTCTTATATATTAACTAAATTCTAAACCAATTTAGATATAGTTAAAATATATATTTCATTTAACTGAGTAAATTGATCGGAATGTGAATGATAGATAGACCTAAAATTATTTTTGGTCTATCCCATTCATGACATTTGCGCGGGAATTTCTTCCATTGACATCATAATGTAGGTTACTTTGGATTACTGTTATCTCTAGATGTAATGTGATAAGATTCAATGTGATATTATTTTTCTCTTCTTCTAAAGTACATATTTTGACATCAGGTTTGTACACATGAAGTCACAAGTCTAATCAAATCTGAAGTATAGATGTTCCCCAGGATTACAAGAACAAATTTTATATCCGAAGGACAAATTGATTTGTCCCTAAAACTTAATTTTACATGGTGTTCAACTCCTTCCCTACGTCACTGTTCAGTCGCTCCGTAATTCTCGTATCACTGCTTTTAAGCAACGTCATAACTCGCGTCACAATGTCTGAGGAGATGTAATTAGCGACGTCCAGGCGCGGATCCAGAGGTGTACCTCCTGATACATTTTGTACCACCATGGAGGCTCCCGAATGGAAATTTAATCAACAATTTTAAACAATAAATTAATTTTACAATGAATGGCTTGTAAAAGTATGGATAAGTCAAAATAACAACATTAAAATGTATTTGAAGGACCCTTTCAAGCTTTTGTAGGACTATAAATGCACGTAACACCCACCTCATTGGGCATTTTGAAAAGTTGGCAGGTACCATACTAGTCCAAATAATTATGACGTCTGGCAAGGCTATTTTAATTTTTTTTCTGAGACGCCTTTTCTACACCGGACGAGTGAGTGCCTTCCGCCCTGTAATGGGTAAAGCAGCCATGTAAAGCTGTTCGATCTAATAACACGAATAATTAGTTCTTTAAAATTACTAACACACATACCTGATTTAGGTCTTTCTGCACGATAGGGAACTGTAGATGTGGATGATCGTAACGATTCTGCTGCTTTCGACATCTCATCCAGTAACACAGTCATACGTTCAGCAGTGGGGTTGTCTAATTGCGGCTTAACTTCAACAAATTTTCTATTAGCGTCTCTCAAAAGAAGATCTACTTCTTCCACTGGAATGTTAATTTGAGTGGAAAGGCTATCAAAATCCTGAAATATCTTTAACAAGTCACTTTTACTGCCAGTCTGAATTTCGCGCGCCATTTTGCTTGTTAATTTTTCTTTCAATTGATCAATATCAGCTACAAGCTTGCAATAACGTATATTCACCGTATATGAAAGCACACAAACAACTCTGACATAGGTGACGTATTTATTAATATTAAAAAATGATTTTTTAATATTAAAAAATCAACCTGAATATTTAATATTAAATAGTCATTTTTTAATATTAAAAAATAAGACCATTTATTAATATTAGAAAATGATTTTTTAATATTAAAAAATGATTTATTAATATTAAAAAATGAATATTTAATATTAATAAATAGGATCTATTTTTTAATATTAAATATTATTTTTTAATATTAATAAATCGAATATTTAATATTAAATAATGATTTTTTAATATTAGAAAATAAAACCTATTTATTAATATTAAAAAATGACTATTTTCTAATATTAAAAAATATTTATTAATATTAAATATTCGATTTATTAATATTAAAAAATAATATTTAATATTAATAAATGATTTATTAATATTAATAAATAGGGAATAAATTCCACAACGGCTTGCCATAGGATTCCAAATTTCTTTTCAAATGTTTGTATTGTTAAAAATGTCATTGAGCTTGAATTGGTCAGAAAAGCACGGTGTTGACAATGATTCTGTAAAATTTAAAAACTCGAATATAGTATTTGGATCGCGTTTTACTGTCTTGTTAAGAAAGGAGTAGGTCCGGTAAGGATCGATTTTGGCCTCAAATTTCAGGTTCATCTGACAAAAGATTTTGACCACTTTTTAAACACTCAAGTGGGGGGGGGGGGGTTTTCCGGGGGTTGGAACCCCCCTTTTTTTGGACGACCAATGCATTTGAATGGGGACATGTAATTGGAACCCCCCTTTGTCCTGGGTTAGGAACCCCCCCCCCCCCTTTTTAAAATGGCTGGATCCGCCCCTGACGTCGCCATTAGTGAGGAGTAGTTATCAACTTTGCTTTTGTCTAGCGTAAAACTCTCTTAGGACTGTCCTACGGCTACAAGTTAGGGAGGTTAAAGATCCAGTACTATAACGATTAACAGATAATCTGTTTTGCCACATGTTCTAGGGAGGTTAAAAAGCCCCGGGGGGTTACTTCCTATATTTGTAGTGGTATGAGTGTGTCGCAAAATAGGGTCATATTTTCATGCCCTGCTGGTTAGAACAGGCTTCCTTTTTAATGTCCTACTGGTTACAACAGGGTCTTTTTTTATGTCCTACTGGTGAGAATTTTTTTTTGTCTAGAACAGGATCGCTTTTTTAACTGTTTAAGATAAAGTCTAGACCCATGGTCTAGAACTGCATCTATTTTATACGGTCTAGAACAGGGTATGTTTTTCAATATTTTTTGGTTAGAACAGGGTATGATCTGGCAAGTGCTGTCGGCACAGTTATACCAGAAAGGGTGGCCAGTTACCCCCCCCCCCCCCCCCTAATTAAAGCCAATAATATAACGATTAACAGATAATCAGGTTTTCTTAGTATACACTTTATCGCTATTCCCAGCAGACCCAAGAATCTGTCCGACTTGAACTACATGTATTGACGTCATACAACAAATACGTTTCCATTGTGGAGTCAGAAATGTTGTATTTATGGCGTCAAAATTTTAATAAGGTAAAAAAAAAGATTGCAGGTTCAACAAAAAAAAATCGGAAATCGAAAACACAGTTTTGGAAGAAAGCATTGGTGTATTATAATTTTGTATTTTAACTTAAAACAATTCCTTTTTGCACAAATATCTAGTTGTTAATAACAGCCCTATTTATTACAACAATTAAATATGTATGTGTGTATCCATGTGTGTTAAGTGTAATCTATTGAATAAACTATTGTTTAAACAAACTAATTGTTATTACATTTTTGGCAGATTTCTGTTTTCTCCAATTGCGGTTTGTTATTTACAGTGATTTAGTTTAAACTTTGCAACACGGGTGAATTTTCGATTGATTTAAACTTTTGTATGCCATATTCTATCTAGATAGGTTTCAAATATGATTAATATAATAATAAATAGTTTAGCGCTTTGATTACCATGCCCTTTTATATAATTTTCTTCTGAGTGCATATGTATCTATTTTGTATTTGAAATATCTTCAATAAACGACATTTGGGATATTTTATTTCATGTATATAGGGAAAAGTTATTTGAAATATCTTCAATAAACGACATTTGAGATATTTTATTTTATGAATATAGAGAAAAGTTAAGTTTAACTTTTTGAGGAAACATTAAACGACAAAATTGGGTGTATCCGATGAGATTATTGCTTTTTTATTAATAGTTTAAGAAAAAAACAAATAAAACAATAAGGGGTCACGGGCCTTATTTTCTTTAAAAAAATAAAAAAATTATCAATTGTATATGGAGTGGTATATTTTTTAAAACAAAAGTATATTTGCAACACGACGAGAACGGACACTGAGAAGAAAAACAACACCTGATCTACCTTTACTGTGGTAGATAGTTGTCTTACTTGTAAGCATACCACATCGCCTTTTTTTATATTGAATTACTTATAAAACAATTCACTTGCATTTATATACCGACACAATATAAATGCCCCTTTCCACGAGGTAAACTCATTTAGACCTATATCATTACAATATGAGCTTAGTCTCCTTGCCAATTACGAAGCAAGGTTGTCGGCTCTTCAAACTGTCGCTGAGATTATACCGACTTTATGAGATTCAATCCTTGCTTTTGATATGAATTTTATGCAACACTTTAATTTTTCAAATAACTTACGTATTTGATTTGAACAAGTTTGATATGACTGGTCAATGGTTTAGTCATTTTTTTCTTTGAACTTAGATATAGGAAGATGTGGTGTGAATGCCAATGAGGCATAGATATAGGAAGATGTGGTGTGAGTGCCAATGAGGCAACTCACCATCCAAATAACATGTTTTTGATTTAGTTAGACAGAACCATGTTGTTCATTGCGATTTGTTTTAAATCATATTCAAGCGTTTTGCATTTGCAGGAATCAGCACCGTTTTTTTAATAATTATTACATTAAATGTATGTTTCATTATAAAACGTTATTCTGATTTAATTACACAATAAAATCTTTCATTCATGATGACACGAGGTAAATCTAATAAAAACTTGATAAAAATCCTGTTTTCATGATCATAGCTAAGAATTGTACTTTTATGTATTTAATGCTTCTGTTTGTAACTTCATACGGGTGTTAAAGCGTTGACTGGGCGCACATTTTTACGGTCAAAGCTTTAACGCCTCAACGAAATTTCAAAAAGAAGAATTTTATTCAATGAAATTGTTCGCGCAAATACCCAGATAAACCGAAACAAATAAAAATCCCAGTTGTAAGCACTAATATTACAGTTATATTCCATTGGGTTGACGTGTTTGAGAGTTTGTCATTGAATATTCGTTATTTCTGATATATAACGTTTTGGAAAGATAAAAAGAATGTCCGTCTTGTGTCAAAATTCAGATAATACTGCTAAATGTGTTGGAAGGCATAACATGCGATAGCATTGAAGGATTGATAAAATATCTATATCCAAACAACAGTGAAAATTCTCGTTTCTTAAGAAACAATAGTGAATATTCGTGCATTAAGCTATACCTTCTCTTTTACAGAATATGTGTTTTGGATTTTCCATCAGACATATCAAAATATTTAGAGGCACTCATAACAAGGTATTAATTAACTGGAGATCAATATCAAGTTTAGAAAATGTTCTTCTTACTGCTTAATTTCATCATTTTATTTCAATTATTTTTTAATATGATGTTACTGTATTTTTTTTTCTTCTTATTTAATTTATCATATTCAACCTATTTATTATGATTTAAAAACATATTGTGCATTGTAACTAACCTGAAGAAATAAATTGCAAACATTTGATAGTATGACTAAACCTTTTCATGTTATATAAACATGAACACTTACTATATAGGTTCTAAGCTTATTTCATGCATGCATGGACGAAGGCAACTAACTTTAACTTAGTATGATTGCATGGACTAATACAACATACTTAGTCTATGCATGCATGGACGAAGGCAATTAACATTAACTTAGTCCATGCATGCATAGACTAACACAGCAGACTTAGTTAACTTAGTCCATTCATGCATGGACTAACACAACATACAAGGAATTTATTAAATCTGGAATTATATATTCCTTGGTATATGAAATATTTTTGTGTATGTTGTTCTAAGCCTTTTTTATATAAGATAATTTAAAAAACAATGATGAATTTTAGGAAGTTATATACAAATATGATGATCTTCAAATTTTCAGGGAAATGTAAGTCTGTAATTGATGATGATATAAACCCAAGTATGACTAACCCTTAGTTGGATGTAATTAAATAAATAATTACTGTTCAACTAACCCTTAGCCATGCATGCTTGGGTAACCCCCTTAGATGGACTAAATACGAACATTTTGTAAATAATTGAAACATTTCAAATGCAAAAATTAAAAAAAAACAAATAATAATTTCAAGAATTTAAAAAAAAATACGAAAATTACGAAATTAATGCAAAATGTTTATAATTTTTTTAAATTCAGAAAAAAATTAATTTAAATGATAATTTTTTCAGTCTTTCAAATTTTAATAGAAAAATAGAAAATTCTTTCTTTTAAAATTAAATAAAGAAAATCAACTAATATCCTGTTGTGAAAATAAATTAAAACCACATTGAAATGGGAATATTCATGGCTGACAAAAGATTGGAATGTTCACATATCATTTCAATAGTGAAAACTCTTCAGTGACCAGAACGGTTGGAGGTTGAATGTTTTTGCCATAAGCTGGAATTGAATTAATGAAAGTTCCTGTCCATTAAGTACCAGTAAGTGTTTCTTTTGTTTTATTGTTTATATTTATCATGTTTGTATAAATCACTATGATTCGTCTTTCATGCTATGCTTCATTGTTATATATCTTTATTCTAATAAACCAAAATCCATGGTGCAGAGATATTTTTAACATTAACAATATAGAAGTGTCGCACGACACTGGTGTTATTGTAGTGAAACCGCGGACAAGATACATTCAAGTCATTAATAAATAAACATTAAAAGTGTATATCATTTTAAAGCTTTTAAATTCCACTTTCAGAATATTGCATTTTTTTTTTATATGTAACAGACTATTTCATTAAGTGAAAATCCATTAAAACTTCATTTTTAATAGTATTTCCTTGTCCCGCTTTACACTTTAAGTTTTAGGAAATTCGGAATATATTTAAAAACCATATAAAAAATTCCATCAAACGATTTAAAAGTCTGTCTAGAACAAGCACGGCATAATTGGTCGATGCTGTAATGTAAGTTTTTTCTTTGAAAAAAAAGGTATCTAGATTACACAAGCTGTGTGTCCCATGCACAAAAAATTGCCGTCATTTTTTCTAAATTGTCCAACAAAAATGGGACACCAGAGCAATTACCATGATGTAAGTAAATAATTGTTATTCTAGTATTTTGTACAAAGCTCACACTTTCGCCTCATGCAATTATCAGGGGTTTTAATAACAAATTCTGTTTATTCGAGTCGAATATCAATATCTGACAATTTGTTCCCTTCAAATCCAATTGACGTAGAATGACGTTTTTCTGTTTTACAGTGCCATTCGCTACATAAATCAAAATATAAAGGAAAAAGTACAAAGTACAAAAAGTTATCTCTATTTTGATAGTAAATTATCATAAATTTAATCTGAAATACGAGATATTTGATCAAACTATAATGTCCGATACAATGTCCCCACATACGATTTGAACGTTATGTAAAAAAAACATACAAATTTTACGTCAGTTGTCATTATTGCGGTTTTCACAGACGTTTCAGAATACTGGTAATTTTTTGTTGCTTCTTGAGATAACTTCAAACTTTTCAGGTAAAAATTCAATACTAATTCATGGGAGGGGCAATAATTGCTCGCGGAACTGCATGAAGTGTTTACCGGAATTTATAAAGATCGACTGGTCGATACGCTACAATACAAAATCTTAGAAAAGCAAACAGTTATTGTTCCCGAGAAACAACGGAACAACAGAAACACTGAACTTCTACAAAAACAAATGCCAACACACATACAAACGAGTTATTAAATAGTATGGATCACTGTTTTTTTTTTTTTATCAAGATATAGGTTGTGCAAAATTACTTTGATTTTGTATAGAATATACCTGAAAAACCTACTTTTATTGATAAAAAGAAAACTACACCATATAAGTTTGATAAACTATGAAAATATATATCTTTTAACATGCTTTCAGTTCAGAAAATGAACAAAATGGGGTCACCGGACTCGTTTTCTCGCTACATAATAAAATAGTTAAATTCACACAACACATTATATAATGAAAGTTACTTTATCTGAGTTTTCTCCTAATACTGACAAAGTCGAAAAAAATATTTTCTTTTTTATGTTCTTAATAAGAATAAAAGTATTTAATATCAATTACTTTATGAGATTTGGACCGATTGGTATATTTTATTTCAAAATTTAAGATGGACGAAGACATCTGAGCTAGCTGAAGTTAATGATTTGACATTTTTAAGGTTGATGGTGATTAATGTTTTTGTCCATTTAGAGAAACTATAAATATATTGTATTGTTAATGCTGTAAAGTGATATTATTTTTTTTTTGTATATAATCACGCCATCAGTATAATATATTCGTACTACGTAAATAGTTTGCAGATGTGTTGTATGAAATGACGCATTTGATAAATATTTCGATCAGAATTCAGAACATTAGCATAGCTGACATATTTTCGCATTTAACTTAAAATAGAAATCCCGTGTTCTGTTAAATTACATCTTTGTTAAATGAAACAGTTAGCCTTTATTCTAATAAACCAACATCCATGGTGCAGAGATATTTTTAACATTAACAATATAGAAGTGTCGCACGACACTGGTGTTATTGTAGTGAAACCGCGGACAATATACATTCAAGTCATTAATAAATAAACATTAAAAGTGTATATCATTTTAAAGCTTTTAAATTCCACTTTCAGAATATTGCATTTTTTTTTATATGTAACAGACTATTTCATTAAGTGAAAATCCATTAAAACTTCATTTTTAATAGTTTTTCCTTGTCCCGCTTTACACTTTAAGTTTTAGGAAATTCGGAATATATTTAAAAACCATATAAAAAATTCCATCAAACGATTTAATAGTCTGTATAGAACAAGCACGGCATAATTGGTCGATGCTGTAATGTAAGTTTTTTCTTTGAAAAAAAGGGATCTAGATTACACAAGCTGTGTGTCCCATGCACAAAAAATTGCCGTCATTTTTTCTAAATTGTCCAACAAAAATGGGACACCAGAGCAATCACCATGATGTAAGTAAATAATTGTTATTCTAGTATTTTGTACAAAGCTCACACTTTCGCCTCATGCAATTATCAGGGGTTTTAATAACAAATTCTTTTTATTTGAGTCGAATATCAATATCTGACAATTTGTCCCCTTCAAATCCAATTGACGTAGAATGACGTTTTTCTGTTTTTTCATGATATTTATTTAATACAGTGCCATTCGCTACATAAATCAAAATATAAAGGAAAAAGTACAAAGTACAAAAAGTTATCTCTATTTTGATAGTAAATTATCATAAATTTAATCTGAAATACGAGATATTTGATCAAACTATAATGTCCGATACAATGTCCCCACATACGATTTGAACGTTATGTAAAAAAAAATATACAAATTTTACGTCAGTTGTCATTATTGCGGTTTTCACAGACTTTTCAGAATACTGGTAATTTTTTGTTGCTTCTTGAGATAACTTCAAACTTTTCAGGTAAAAATTCAATACTAATTCATGGGAGGGGCAATGATTGCTCGCGGAACTGCATGAAGTGTTTACCGGAATTTATAAAGATCGACAGGTCGATACGCTACAATACAAAATCATAGAAAAGCAAACAGTTATTGTTCCCGAGAAACAACGGAACAACAGAAACACTGAACTTCTACAAAAACAAATGCCAACACACATACAAACGAGTTATTAAATAGTATGGATCACCGTTTTTTTTATCAAGATATAGGTTGTGCAAAATCACTTTGATTTTGTATAGAATATACCTGAAAAACCTACTTTTATTGATAAAAAGAAAACTACACCATATAAGTTTGATAAACTATGAAAATATATATCTTTTAACATGCTTTCAGTTCAGAAAATGAACAAAATGGGGTCACCGGACTCGTTTTCTCGCTACATAATAAAATAGTTAAATTCACACAACACATTATATAATGAAAGTTACTTTATCTGAGTTTTCTCCTAATACTGACAAAGTCGAAAAAAATATTTTTTTTTATGTTCTTAATAAGAATAGAAGTATTTAATATCAATTACTTTATGAGATTTGGACCGATTGGTATATTTTATTTCAAAATTTAAGATGGACGAAGACATCTGAGCTAGCTAAAGGTAATAATTTGACATGTTTAAAGTTGATGGTGATTAATGTTTTTGTCCATTTAGAGAAACTATAAATATATTGTATTGTTAATGCTGTAAAGTGATATTATTTTTTTTGTATATAATCACGCCATCAGTATGATATATTCGTACTACGTAAATAGTTTGCAGATGTGTTGTATGAAATGACGCATTTGATAAATATTTCGATCAGAATTCAGAACATTAGCATAGCTGACATATTTTCGCATTTAACTTAAAATAGAAATCCCGTGTTCTGTTAAATTACATCTTTGTTAAATGAAACAGTTAGCCTATATAACCTTTTCATATTCAGACTGGTAATGGGTAAAAAATAAATCACACTTATTTGAAATTCATGCTCTGTAAATGCATTGTCCCCAACAAAAATGAATAAACTATCTCAGTCTTTACATTTATCAGTCAGGGGCATAACTTAAACAAGTAAATTTTTTTAGTTACTTATGTAGGTGTTTTTTGTTTTAAAAAATTATAAAATAACTCAATTGAATTATTTTAAATTTCAATATAAGCATGGACTAAATGTAGTTTTCATGAATTTTTATAGCATTTGATATCGTAAAATGAAGAATTTATTAGATTTAAGAGGAGTATAGAGATTAAGGGTTACATTAAAAATGATGACAAAAATATTACTTGAATACGTTATTTTATACATCTTTGAAAGAATTAGTAATAACACTTATTTAACATGTTTAAGGAACATATGTAATTGTTTTGGGTTATAAATTATAAATAACTTCAAGTCTTAATTAATTCACACGTTTCTATCTATTTAGACCTGTCTACCTTCAATCTTTGACCCAAAGCGTCTATATGAAAGATACGTGCGTCAGAAATGCAATTAGTGTTTCAGAAAGATTAGATTTCATATTTCATGGGAAAAATAACCAAGTGACTGCGGAAATTTGTTAAAGCTAGTAAAATCTGTATAGTTGGACAACTGTAAAAATAATATTTAGAAAAGTAACTTATATAAGTTATATTTAAAATAGCCTCGTTTTCAACATTACTTGTTTAGGTAATTTTAAATGTTACTTGTTTAAATAATGCCCCTGACTGTTTATTGATTCCAGTATGTACACAAAGAGATGTGGTACGATTCACGGTGAGACAACTATCAAAGTGGGTTTAGTCTCGCACTTTTAGCTCTCCTATGGCGGTCGTTAACATGCTTGGTGTACATGTACATTATCCAAGAAACGTGTTTTTATTTATTAAAGCATAAGGTATTTGATTTATGATTTTTGAATTAATAATAAATATATTATGCTACGTTCCAAATGAAAACATTTAAGCATTTGTTTCAAATATGTTGGATATTTTATTTCGAAAAGTTATCTAGGATGACATGGATAAGCAGCGCATGCAGTGAATACAGCAAAGCACCTTTTACGTTTGATTAAAATTGTCTTCATAGTCACTGAGAAGGGAAGCATCTTTACATAGGTGTAAAGGAATATTTATTGTTAGATAAAGGCAACAGTAGTATACTACTGTTCAAAAATCATAAATCAACTACAAGAGAAAAAATAAAGGAACAACAGATTTGGAAGGGTAATAAAATGCTGATACAGAGCATGAATTGAAAATACGTGTGATTTGGTTATACCATGAACATTCTTAATCTGAGAATTTTTTAACAAAGATGAAACTTAAACTAATAGAACACCGAATTTATATTTTAAATTAAATATAAAAATATGTCACCCGTGCTAACGTTCTAAATTGTGACCAAAACAATTTTACATTTGTGTTGGCTTGGTAGAGGCAAATGTTACACTGATGATAAATAGTATATTAAACTTTCAATTCATTATCACACGTCATACTTGAACGATGTTAGAAAAAATATAAGAGAAATACCGAACCTAGAGGTAATATTTAAAAAGGGAGGTCTATGAAAACTGACAAAATCAAACGTTAGACTTGGACAACCATTGTGATACTTCTGACCGCATCAGATTTATATAATATTTTGACGTTATTGATCCTTACTACTGTAATGCTCCTACTGCATCAGATTTATGTTATAATTGGACGGTATTAATCCTTACTACTGGTATACTCATGACCGCATAAGATTTTGTATTCTATTTTGACGTTATTAATCCTTAATACTGTAATACTCCTGACCGCATCAGATTTATATTATATTTTGACGTTATTAATCCATACTACTGTAATACTCCTGACCGCATTAGATTTATATTATATTTTGACGTAATTAGTCCTTACTACTGTATGACTCCTGCAACATGAAAGAGTATTCAGTTATTATCAATTATTGTACAGAAGAAAACATAAGTTAAATTTAAGTGTTAACTCTAATATTAAGAAATAAAAACGAGAAGATCAAATGAGAATGTTCTAAACCGTATTCTCACCCATTAATTTTACTTTGATATCATAAATCAAATGTCATTTTTCTTTCCGTCATTTTCTTTTGCCTTGCTGTTCGTTGTTCATCGTCGTCGTGTGTTTAATATCAACTTCTCTTCATTATTTTCAATAATCCTTTATAAGTAGCGTACATCGTATGAACAAAGAGTTACAATTATGACTGAATAATGCTGTTTGTTTTCCTATCGCCGAATTTATCTCCATATAAAATCTTTTGACACTGGAAAATTAGAACTATTGTTTATTTTGGATTGTCTTTCTTCAGTACTTTATCTTTTGTGTTTTCAAAATGCTTGCTATAATCATGATAATATGAATGACAGGTTTCCATATGTTCAATCATTCAGGTAAAGTTATAATATAGTATACGTTTCATCTCAGTAAATATCAAGTACCATTTTACCGCGGACGTTGAACGAAATGTCTATATCACCAAGTACGGATAAATTTTATCAAGAAACACAGTCGTTACACTACATGTATTCAATTCAATTCTTTTAATGTATATTTGATGGCGAGAATATATATTTAAGATTTTTCATCGCTACCATTATATCAATTAGACCATTAATACTAATTACAATCGGTGTTGTTGGCATTGCTTTGAAATACGTATGCGCTTTGTATCTCAAAATCTCTACTTTTGTTGAAAATAAGAGCTAGATTTGTTTCTGACTACCAGTGGTGAATACAGGGGCGTTAAAAAATAAACCCTAACCTATCCCCTCGCAATTTTGTTTCAAAATATAGTTTTAAGTTTAATACGCAGATAATTTGATATCGTTTCAAATGATGCATTACCCATATAGAGATAATAATGTATAATCTGACAAATAGAACCACATTTGTGTCAAAAGGTTTTATAAGTTTTTAATTCGGTAGCATTCTTAAACAAAACAGTAAACGTTATCAAACGGTCTAATCTATACTGAGCCAAAAAAGTTTAGCAAAAAAAAAGTGAAATTTTATTTTATTACAAAATCATAACAACATATAATTTTAATAATAACAAAATGGAATTATGACATGTCAGTAGCAACATGAATGTTTATCACTCTCATTCATTAGGATTTTCTTTGTATGGAGCGCGGGAGGGTCAAAATACGGAAATGAGTATAGTGTTATTCAAAATTAATTTCTCAGCCATACCCTAAGTGCACCAATGAAGGATTGGCAGGCACACCAGCAGCTCCCCTTAGTCAATGCACTTCTTTTGTGGTAGGAAAAAACTTGTCACGTGTTGACGTAAAGCGAAAGTAGCGCTCCTCCCTTGACGATAGTTGTGTTTAGTCCAAGATATATCGACCTATCATGTGCAGTTGCAATTTGTCGATATATGTTTGTTAGTCTCTAAACTGTTGTTTTATGCAAAATAAACAATCGAGCCACGATGTCAGCAACACTCATTCCCGCATCAACTATTCCAAGAGCTTTCTGACGGTCATTTTCGAGGAGACCTGGTTGACGTCCGATGAAATTTTTTCAAAGGTATATGTGTTATTCTTACCACTGTTGTGTTTCTGAACGTTAGTGAAAAAGAAATGTTTAATATTGTTTTAAAAGTACAGGTACAGAAGGTAAACCATCAATTACACGTGGAAAGCTGAAATGGCGTGAAATCCATCACCAGGAAAAAATTACAACTGTTTTAAATAACAGGTAAAGCTAAGGATTATATCAATGATGTTTAAAAAAAATTTCCAGAAACAACCAAAAATAAAAATTAAAAAAAAAAGTGTTGCTAAACCTTTTTGGCTCAGTATATATAAAACGAACGAGAAACAACAAAAACACTTATTATGAGTTTGAATATCCATTTGGGGTTGATCACCTATTTCTTGTTCAGTCTTAGCATTGATACTGGTTAATGCAAACTTAAGGCTAATCAAAAAGCAACAATACTACCAATAGCTTGGTCTAGATATTGCAGCTTAATAAAAGAAAGACTGGAAATGTAGAATGTGTCATTAGGACAACATCCGACCATAGAGAATATAACAGTCCAAGGCATTCGGAAGTGGGTTTGAGCTGGATCCTTAAAAAAAAGTTCAATGCAGTTTGACGTCATACTAAACTCCGAAACATATAAATGAACTGAAATTGAAAAGACAAATAAGACTATCAAAACAATAAAGGCTCCAGACTTGAAACATGCGCCAAAAAACCTGCTGCGGAGTGTATGTCTGAATGTCGCCACTGTCACACGCACTTTTGACAACTTTAAACCTTACGACATTTGACATTAGTCATTCATTATATTATGCAAGTTGGTTATACTATGCTTAAAACTATGATCTCAGCCTATTAATAGTATATGATTGTTATCCATACGAATTACCTACACTGAATATGTGAAAATAAAGTACTGTCAAAAAGAAAGTGCAGACAAATGAGATCCTGTAAAATGACATTTTTACTATAAGATATTTACGTGTCAGTATGTCGTATATCACTTTTATAGCCATAAAAGTCATAGAAACGATTTATCGTGTCTCTTTAACAATTTTAACAATGAAAAAAAAAGATTATTTGTTAATCAAAATCATTGTTAAATCTTTCGAATGTTGATGTTCACATTTTTGTTACGTTTTTACTGATTTTTTTATGTTGTCTTTTCTTTGTATCTTATCCCAAGCATCTGAATAAGGTAGTCTTCTATATGGATGACTAATGTCCACATGTTTAAGCAGAGATTGGTATATAGGTATCAACTCAGTAAATATTTGTATGACATTTTACAAAGTACGTTTGAAAAATACTTATAGTTATCAAAACACGATGTTGTTATACTATATTTAAAACGATGATATCAATTTCACATTCACACTGTTTAACATTACGTAAATAGAACCATTGATATAGAATGAATTGAAACCAGTTTTTCTGGTTAATATGATCATGTGATGATGATATTTCAATTGTTTAAAATGATACGGTAAACATAGGAGTGCAACAAAGCGATTGAGATTTAAAATTTAAATTGAAAAGAATTTGTTTATACCTGAACGACTTGTTGGTTAAATTTTGGTGACGATAGTGGTGTTTTCTGTTTGATTTGATTCAGTCGTCCATTTGTTTCTTCACAAAACCAGCAAAATGTGTTGAACAAAAGGTAAGGATTTTTTTTTTATCAAACAAGAAATAAACACAACTTATTGTATAAGTAATCATACTGAACTTCAATACATTGTTCTACGTCATACTAAAACAAATAATCGGAAGAACACAAAGTTTCAACAAATAACAAAACTCGAGGTAATTTAAAGATGGGGCTCTGAAAAAAAACCAACGTTATTCTTTTTCGTCCATCGAAACGAATGGAAAATTATTGTTATTATCATGACGTCATCAAATGTTTCTGACTATGCTAATAAAAATAATCCTTTCTACTGTAAGACTCTTGAAAGATGAAAGAGCATGTCGTTGGTCAATTGATCATTTATCAGACTTCGCATAAACAACACTTTGACAAAAGAATCTGCGATTTGTTTTCCAATCGGCTAGTTTTGTATCAAAATATAATCTTTTTTCAAACGGTTAATTTGCATTTTGACAACTTTATCTAGAACGTCCATTTTTTTTGTCAATAAGTAAGTCATGTAAATCAATTTGTTGTTTTGATAAAATATCTAAAAATAGAAGTGTATCATAGCGTTAAGTAAACTTTATAACTATGTTGGTATGAGCGTCACTGATGAGTCTTATGTACCCGAAACGCGCGTTTGACGTATTACCTTATAATCTTGGTACCTTTGATAATTAATCAAACACTTTTAGTAGTACATGGACCCCTTACACTGTCACTTTTTATCCTCACTCTCCCATGCTCAGTGAGTTATTGGGCACTTCAAATTTCAATTAGATTTGAACTTTTTATTTCACCGACATAGTTTCCATTCTTTCTTATTTAGATACTTACGTTGACATCAGTAACTATATTTTCAAGTTTAACAGTTCAAGTACATTACTATTCATATCAGTACATTACAGGGATTGATAATTTAACTTCAAAAACTCTCGTGTTAAAGGAAGGGAATGAATCAAAAAGTTTTTTTAAACTGACACTTACACTAACTGGTATTTGTTTTCTTTCAATCGATTGATGAACACCGGTATATTATCGTTGCCTTTACTTTCACATTGTCATTGAAGTTTTTGATCTGTTGAATTTTGCTACATCTTTTAACTGAAAAATGTACTTCTTATTTCTTGAAACGTCAATAAGTTAGCTACAAGACAAAGTAAAAAAAACAAAAACAACATAAAACAGGCCTGAAACAGACTGCCCCATAATTCTTCTGCATGCATGTATAAAAATAAAATATGGCGTGATTGCCAATGATACAGCTTTTCATAAGAGTCCAATTCAAATGACAGAAAAATTGTGTTTGTTACATATAATATCGTAAGAGGTATTTATATGTTTGGGATTTTAGTTTGAGTTAAATTTTAAGTGAACTTGTACACTTGTTTGTTTATGGACTAGCTGGGCCCGTTTCCGGGAGTGGCATTTCCTAGCTGTGTTGAAGACAATATTGATGTCTTGAACTGTTTACTGTCGGGTTGTTGTCCCTTTGACACATTCTTATTTCAATTCTCTATTGTATACTACATTTGTACTTCATTCTGCAGCTAAATATTAGACATTCGAAATAAGGACAATTAATTTTTTTTCTGTATACAGCTGATATAGCAAACATGAACAGAAACGCAAGAAACCATAAAAAGACTGACGATCAAAATGTACATGGATTGGGAAAAGTAAGCTTCTGGGAAAAATACGGCGCCAAACGTTTTCCTTATCGTGGGAGGCACAGATGCTCACCATTAGTTTACCGATCTGAAGACGGAGGGATCGTTATCTCAAATGACGTTTTTGGGCAGACAATCAGACAGTTTGAACGCACGTATAATGCGTGTTTAGACAGAAGAAAAGCACACGAGCAGTACATCCTTAATATTAGATATCCTGACAAAACATCAGACAGATATATGGAATACTTAGAGAACAGTAGATATAACAATACATGTAATTAGTTTGTTTTATTACAAATTGGAAATCAGGACAAAAAATCAAATGAAATAGGTATTAAATTCGGCTGCTCTGGAATATAATAATTCCTGCTCTTCTATAGTATGTGCTGCTCATGACAAGATATATTATCTCATATATGAAAACTCTTATTTATATAATTAGTTGGTCATGTTATCTTAAAACAGGTAAGGTACTAAACCTTATACAATTATCCAAGATTCAATTGTTTTATGTGCATGAACATTTAAAACATAATTTTTTTAAAATGATCGCTTCGTAGATCAAAATCGATTGTTTAAGTATCAATGGACGAAGGCATAGGACTACTTCATGTGTAAAATAACCGCAAACACGCGTACTTACAGTACTACCTGTGACATTATCTTATTCATGGTGTCCATAAAAATTATGTCCACCATGGTGGCCCTATATGTCCATCATTATACCCCTTGTCGTTAATTAATACACAAGGTATTAATCAAAAACTAGTCAAGGATAAAGGGAAATCTTGACTGCATTGAAGTGTTAAAATTATATAACTTACAGGTCATGTGTCTCACGAAAATATACATGTATGTGTTTGTGAAATTTAATTACTGTGATTATGACAAGAAAATTCAAAAATAAAATGAAATAATATAACTAGAATAAATAGCTGATTTTTTTTTTAATTTGATTCGTGACTATTTATTTTGACATTATACCTTTTTAATCAATTTAAGTTATTTTTTACATTTACTTTATGGTAAATGAAGAATAAATGAATATCATCTTCTAATATAATGCAAACTTTCCCAATGCCTGCCTTTTTCTATTGAAAAGTTGTTTCTCAAATTAATTTTCGTAAATCAAAATGATTTATACTTTAGTTAAATCATAGTAGATAGACTTATCTGCATTCAATACTGTTTTACAAATTTTAAAGATGGTCTTTAGAACTTATTCTAAATAAAATTTAGGCAATTCCTTATTTCTCTGTTGAATAAATATATTCAAAATATTCATTAACTCAACAAAATTGATTATTAGTTATTATTAATAATAATTCATTAAATAATGCAAATAAACAATTAAATACAATGAACATCATGTACATTAATTTTTTGTTTTACTTTAAAAATAAAATTAATTAAAGTCTGTTGTCTTTCAAATGCTAGTCAATAACTTTATCTTTGACATTTTTGTTTTTTTTTGCTTCTCAAGATTCTTACTAAGAAGACATTAAAAGAATAAGAACTAACAAAATCATACAAAAATGAATAAAAAAAAATAAAAAAAAAAAAAAATAAATTTGAATAAATTCAAAAGACAGAAAAATCAAAAATAATATTAATTAACAAAGACTAAAACAATGTCTTATTCTATATTTTCAAAAAAGGTGAAATATCAATTTGGAAGAAACCTAAGTTACCTGTACAGATAAATTTTAAAGAAACATACAAGTTGAAAACTTCAACCCTGATTGATTACAACAGGTAAATTATTAGATAAAATATCAACCTATGTTTTATGACCCCAATAAATGGCCAACATCTCAAGATTGAATACCCCAATAAATGGCCACCATTGGATGTTGACCATGCAAGAGGGTGGACATAATTAAGAGAATGTAACAGGCTGTAGTGTAATTTGGCCTTTTTAACATTTTTTTTATGCGAGCGTCACCGATGAATCTTTTGAGAAACGAAACGTGCGCCCGGCGCTAGTATTAAATTTCAATCCTGGTATCTATGATTATAGTTGTAGTTTATTTTAATATCAAAAATGCAATTTTTAAATGATCACATCACGTCTTATATTTTTTTTATCAAACTTACTATAATTATATTAAGTTCTAGTTCTATATCAGATATACAAATAGTTGTGTCTGTCTGTAAATGATTTTTGTATGGAGCATATACCATATTCCTTTAATTTCATAAGATCTTTAGAACCAAAACGAAAAGGTAGAATTGTTCTTGGAGATTACTCTACATAATATATTTCTTTGTCGTAAAAATTCTATTCTGATGTTTTTAGAACAGACATTTAATAACTCAAACTTTGTTTTATGAATACACTTCTTATTTTTGCACTTAAGGGAAAGTTATTTACAGTAAACGATCATATCATTGAAGTTTTAGTGTATTGATATTAAAGACTAAGCATATGATACATCGGTATGAAACAGGCAACATGACTGGAAGTTTTGCATTGTTTGCTTAATGTCATTGTCATAGACATGTTTTTTGCATGATCTATAATTTCATTGAATTTGGATGTATATGGTGGATGATGCATGCATTGTATGAGCAGCTTACTCTTTCAACCAACCTGATTATTTTGAAATTCATGCAATTGTCACAACTTTTGTTTGTCTGTTGTATCTTTACTAACCATATTACAGATTTTAACATCGATAAGCTACGGGACGGCTATTCTGTGTATTAGAATATCAAGCACGTTGTTTGCGGTTGATTCAGAACAATCACAAGCAAAACAAAAATAAAAACAGTATTTATTCACAAATGCAACACGATTTTAAATAGATAATTGAATAAATATATTCTTTTATAGATGACTTGTCCTGGACTAGAAGTGATTTCAATGTGAAATTATTGTTCGAAAACTTAGTGCATACAGCTGGAAATGAAATAGACATGCGTAAAAGACAATAACTATTCATCATAAGAGACATGATAACTAATATACCTGAGTCTGCAATAACAAACATATCAAGCGGAAGTTTAGCAGAAGGAATTGATTTACCAGGTAGTGACATGGATATAATGTTCGTCATTAAAGAAGTAGACGTAATACGGGATGTAAGGAATATAAAACATCCACTTCAAAATACAACACTTGTGATGGAGACTGATAATGATAATCCTGGATTTGCTAAACTTAAATTAATAGCAGGAGGGGATGGACATTTCATAACACCTAGGTCATTTGAAAGTACTGGACAAGGTTTATACTTATCGGTTAACAGTTTTGTTAGTAATTTACATAAGGTTTTAAAATTTCACCAGTTTTCATCACATGGTCCCTGTTTATCAGATAAAGGACAAAACTTTGATTTGACATGCTGTCTGCGAAGTAAATATTTACCTTACATTACAATGCCGTGGGCATCGCGTTATCGACAGCAATGGCCACCTAGTTCCATAATTGACAAGATTAAGAAATTCGGATGCTTGCTCGTACCTATTGGGCCAAGACATATGACATATTGTGATGTATTATGGAGATTATCTTTCTCTGTGGCAGAAAAACATCTTTTACATTCGTTCAATTTCACTCAACTTTTATGCTACTGTCTCCTCAAACTAACATTAAAACATATCGTTAACACAAACAAATATGTTGAAGGTTTATTATGTTCTTACTTTCTGAAGACAGCTTTATTCTGGGTCTCGGAAGAAATAGATATTGAAACCTTTCAACTGACTAAATTATTTTTTTGCTTTTCGAAATGCCTCGATAAATTGTTGTTATGGGTAAAGAAGTGTTATTGTCCAAACTATTTTATACCTGAACACAACATGTTCCTAGGAAAGGTCAATTCAGATAACAATGCAATGCTTCTAAAAGTTTTGGATGGCATTAAATGCGATGGAATTGACAGATTAACAAACCAAATATTTCCGTACAACGATGGAAGTCTTCGTTTACGAAGAACAACAAGGGACTATTCGTTTATTATGTTAGACTTTCTCTTTCAAAGAATAGATTATATACAAATTGTTCCGGGCATGTCACAATGTTTAAAGGCACAAATGTTTACCAAATATTTAATCAAGTCCAAATATTCTGCATTTGCAATTGATGTATGTAAACAGTATCATGCTAGTATAAGTCAAACTGCAGCACAATTACAACATGAACTATCAACATCAATAACGAAGGAAACGTACTACATACACAAACGTTATCAAAAACATTTACAGGACGGTATGAAAACAGATGCTGTATCAGGTTGGTTGTTATATTCGTCGTTTTATTATGTATCAAGACAGTTCGATGTTACACTAAAACTAACGGATTATGTTCTGTCCAGATGTTCACCTGATATGGTGTTAATGGAATGTGCAAACTACAATGACGAAGATTTGAATAATTACAGAAGTCATGTTCATCATTCAGGTTAAGAAATGCAACTGTTTGCAGTGTTAAGTACTTAAAGAATTCGCCATTAATACCAGTGGAACTACAACTAGAGGTGAATGACGGTGCAAAGTTTATACCACCTACTGTTGTGTCTGACTGTCTTAGATTTCTGTGCTATCATCATCTTGGTGATGTATCCAGCAGACAAAAGTCTTTACATGATTTAGAGAGAACAGTGAAAGATGTGAATTTTATGCTAATAGATACGTTCTCTATTTCATTAACAATTGTTGGGGTGTGCTATGAGATATCTGGTGATAAGAACGAGGCCTATCAGTGTTATGATGAGGCTTTGCAATGTAATGGTTCCATATGTTCTTCTGCTGAAGCACGGAAACTAAGACTTTTTGAGATTTAGAATAATCTGTCTGTAACAAAATGTAAGGGAATGTGTCATTTATCATTATTGAAATAAAAGAAAATCTGTGTAATCATATGATGTATCTTCATTTTGCTACACGTATGACCCTAAATGACAAGATAAATATACTATAGGCCTTATCGGGTATTAACAATGTACACCACTCATCATTAATATTAAAAAAATACTGCTGAAGGTGGTAGACAGTCAGAGATTGCTCTGACACCCAGCAACTATTTTTCTACCAGTGACCCATCGATTCCGGCATTTTTACTTTCACTTTGAAAGATTGTCACGTGACCAACCAGAAAAAGTAAGGCGCAATGCATTATGAGAGCTGATTTAGGCAAATGACCCTGGGAAAACCTCGTTCATTTATGACGCAAAAAGCCGAATGACCGAGTATGTTCCGATTGTTATCATGTTTGACTAGGAAGGTTAAAGGCCGAAATTAGCATACTTAAGTCTCGAGACCGCGAAGTCTCTTGTAACTTGACGCCCATTTGAAAATGAAAGTTAAAATGCTGGACTCGATGGGTCACTGTAAAAACTGTTCAAATATGAGAAAATAAAAGGTGGCAGGCAGATGAATTTCTCATAAATGAAGAGATAAATGAAAAATGAACACACTGAGGCCCGATTTATATGGATCTCAGGCAATTAGTCGGCTTCAGAAGCATCCATTTCGGACGGGCAAATATCCACTTTTTGATATGGGACGAGCTCTGACGTCCAATGGTCCCAACTTGTTTGGCAAAACAACCGTTGGACGACAGAGCAATTTCGGTCTACTTCGTGATTAAAAAGAACAAGGGGTATCACGTGATGTATATCATAATGTTAACGAAAAAAAGTTATTCCATCAAATACATGTATTGATACAGTAACAATACCTGGGGTATGTAATTGAATATCAACAGATTAATAAACAGCACATCAGTGCTATCTCTGTGTTTTGGGTTGTGATTATAAAATAAGCCCTACAACAGAAGAAATGAAACTGAATCTGTTTTAGATTTGATGTAAGTTTAATCGTTCGAATAAGTTCTCATCAATCTTAAAACGAAACGGTTCTTCGATTTTCCATAAAAACTTATGCAACACAATACTGTTTTGATAAAATGAACACCAACAAACTACAAGCTTTATCATTGATACGTATGTTTTAGTCCGTGGCTTCATTACAATGTACGTAATATGTTTATGACAGAATAAAGCCAATCAAGTGCCTGGATGAATCATATTCACTGATGGTTTGACTATGTAAATAAACAAGATAAAGATATACTGATTATACATACTAATTTGTACTTGTCCACCCCATACATCTCTTGGAAATAAATAAACTGACCATAGATACCAGTAATACAGTTTGTACGCCAGACTTGCATTATAAACACTTTAGAGAAATGTGAATTATCTTACAACAGCAAACTACGTTTTTTTTTTTTTATCAAGGAGTTCTTATGAATAAGAATAATTTATTCTTAAAGTTAAAATATTAAATTGAATGTAAAAGTTTTAAAAGCACATAGCCCTTATACTACAACATGAATATATTTAGTACGAATACTATCTTTTGGATTGACAGGTAACAATGTGTGCTCAATTGAAATCCCTGTAGTAATGAACTTAGTCTTTTGATTACATATGGATAACACCATGTATTTTTATATCGTAAAACTGGTGAACCAGTTATGTCTGGTTATAGTCAGTGTACTGTTAGTAGACAACTAATAAGTATGATGAAGAGGTAATTAAGATATTGAGCATGAAATATATTTCGTTAAAAAATTCGAAATATTAAATAAAACAACATCGGTTATTTTACAGATAACACGACTATTCTCATTTCTAAAATATATGAGACTTCGAACTACATTTCAATAAAAACAAGGGCACATCGTATAGGTCAGTGAAATTCGCTATAATAAACTTTAGTTTTATAAAGTGCAAATTGCAGTCCTTCTTTCGTCCATCTCAGCTGGGACAGTTGCTTAAACATGTATGCATATGTTCATAATCTGTAGATAGAACTAATTTCAGAAAAAGACCGAGATTTAAAATTATCCAGGAGTTCTTTAGAGTTAGAGTTTTTAAGAACCCACATATGGTTAATACCACTACACGAGTAAACAGTTTCAAAGTATTTCTGAAGACCCTCTTTCACTGCGGATAGAATTTTTGTCAATCTAATGGACAATTCGTTAGTGGAACATGCAGATGAGCCGGCAATGTACCGTTGTTTGTACGGAATTTTGTGAAGTTTAGGTATCCAATACAAACTAGGTAAGTCCTCCGATTTGTTGTTCAACGCAATGTTCATTGAAGCCATGAAGGACTTATGATTCGCCAAAAACATGTACATTCTACAATTAAACTACAAAATCAGCAAACGTTACTAAATATTCATGTGTTATTGGTCAATTATCAGAAGGGAAGCAAATGAAGGATAATGAACACATGTACATCGCCAGGATAAATGAAGGAAACAACAAACAAAATCATGTGGTTTTATAAAGAAATATTTTAACAAAGCCAAACGAAACCTTTTCTTGATTGTAATGTAATAGCTATAAACAAGCTATTGTTTATAAAAAAAATAAATCCCAGCTTATCAATGTCGCCAAAAAAAGGACGAAGTTGAAGAGCATTGAAGACAAAATATTCCTAACAGTTTTTTTACCAAATACAGCTAAAGTAAAAAAAGAGGGACGAAAGATACCAAAGGGGCAGTCAAACTCTAATCTATTACAATCTATATAATGACTGGATTTTACATAAATAAATAAAATCGTATAATGAAAAAGCAAAATGAGGCTGTTAAATTTGATGTATGCCTTTTTGTGCTTCTTTGTTATATTTGTTTATTTTTATAGTAATTAAGATGATAACACAATGTTGACTGCTATACACATATTTTTGACATTTTAACTTATTGTGTCTGTTTGTTTTGTTCACGGATCATTTTCAATAAAACGGAATTGCTTGCGACTGCTATTCAAGTGAGAAGACAAATACTTTCTTCAGCTGAAATAAGAAATGCCAATTGTATATCCGTAAACAATCGAAATTGCTTTCTGCTCGTTTGCGTAACAAAGTAAAATTAAAAATGGAAATGGGGAATGTGTTAAAGAGACAAAAAACAGACCAAAGAGCTAAAAACAGCCGAATGCCACCGATGGCTCTTTACTACAGCGAGAAAATACTATGTTCGGAAAAATCCAAAACATATAAATAAACTAAAATTAAAACATACAAGACAAACAAAGGCCAGAGGCTCTCGAATTGAGACAGGCACAAACAATGCAGCGGGGTTAAACATGTTTTGTGAGATTTCAATCCTTCCCTATACCCCTAGCTAATGTATATTAAACAAACACATAGCAATACTCACAGTAAAACTCAGTTTTTTATTATTGACGCCACTCTTGTTCGAAACCATACTTTTTTAAATTTGATTTGCAGTGCAATTAGAAATTTTCTAACTTTTAAATATACTAAAGAGTGAATCGTAGACAACCAAACCCTGCAAATATATGTGCACAATAATATTTCTCTAATTCTATGGAAATGTATCCCTTTCCGAACCCGTTGTATAAAAAAAAAATAATCAACGTGTGGTTGCCGGTGATCTCAGAAAATCATTGGATGATTTTAAGGGTCATGACCCTTTTAGCTAATTGGATGAATCAAAATATCCTATAGCAGGTGTTAATGAAATTGACAACTTTGTGAAATGTGAAAAGCACTCGAAGAGGATTTTCGGTTAACAAAAATAGAAAATGTATTTTTTAATCATTAGAGAAGCAGATTCTTACACAGTAACTCTCGGATTATCGGATTTATCAAATCTCGATAGTTAAATTTCAAAGGAGTAGGGGCATTAAGGCCTGTCTTTGGCCCCAACAAATTAAATGTTTGATATATATGTCAAATTAGCACATAATGTTTAGAAATGCATAGGTTTAAGAAACATAAAAGAAAAACATAAAGATGTTTAGCTGATGACGTCACAATTACGTCATAATATGAACTATTTAAAAAAAAAACGATGAAAAATACAGATTTTATGCAGTTTTCCATCTTTATTTCTGTTATGGAAACATCGTGTACAGGCAAGAAACAACAAAATAATTTATTAGAAGCTTTATTATTACTATTGACATGATTCTACCAAATATGAAGTTGTTTCTTTGGTGTGCACATACTTTTTCAATCTAAAATATACATAAAATTTGATGAAGAACAAGGAAAATCACGAAATTTTACAAAATATGCAAAGTAAATCATGATTTGTAGCCATTGAAACTTGTTTAATGTCAAATTTGTTTTGTTTCTTTGAGTACCGTCTACTGTAGTACGGTTTTCAGTTATTTAAGATTACATATGATAACTTTTAAATATACAGTAATTATTGGTCCAAATACGGGCCTTATTGCCCTACTCCTTTTAAAGTCCTTAGCCGAGGCTCCGACTTTAAAACTGATAATCTAATTATCTCGATTGGATAAATCCGATAATCCATTCGTAGCAATGTAAGAATCTATATTTATCATGTCCATAATGACGCTCCTCTTAATTTATAAAAAAGATATGTGAATGATGTTATAAGATGATTAAAACTTTACATCATTTATCCCCTACAGATGTATAATAATAAGGTACCAATCTGTATATTTAATTACATTTTAATTATAGCCATAGTCAGATTATTAGAAAATATGAACCATTCAGAAAATTCGTTTAGTTTGTTCTACTGTTTAAATATTACGCACATTGTAACGAAGCTACAGAATACTAAAAACTGAATTTCAAATAATGTAATGAAGTTGTCTCTATTATATCAATACATTATTATTTTGTATTAAAATTTATAAAAACTAACAACTGTTTCATATCAAAGTTCGTTGAGACTTTGTTGAAACACTGAAACTTCCATTTGACGTCAAAAAATTTCAATTGCCTTACGTTAGCTGCAAGTCATATTTACGTTACAAATCACAGTCATAACACTGATAGTATGTGTATTATGCGCGTGATAGCTCAATAGGTGCTCCTAGTCTTGACCATGAATTAGATAATGTATCTATCGCCTAATAGCTTATTAGCTACTCCCCGAATTGTCAATGAATCAGATAACGTATCTATCGACTGATAGCTCATTAGTTTTTCCCAGAATTGTCACTGAATCATATCGTGTATGTATAGACTGATAGCTCATTAGTTATTCCCAGAATTGTCACTGAATCATATAGTGTCTGTATCGAGTGATAGCTCTTTTGTTACCCCCATAATTGTCACCGAATCATATAGTGTATGTATCGACTTATAGCTTATTAGTTATTCCCAGAATTGTCACTAAATCATAAAGTGTATGTATCGACTGATAGCTCATTAGTTACTCCCAGAATTGTCACTGACTCTTTAGTGTATGTATCGACCGAAAGCTCATTAGTTACTCCCAGCATGGTCACTGAATCGTGTAGTGTATGTAGCGACTGATAGATTATTGGTTACTCCCAGAGTTGTCAATGAATCATATAGTAAAACTAAGAATGGAAATGGGGAATGTGCCAAAGAGACAACAACCCGACCATAGAGCAGACAACAGCAACTCCCAGTATTGTCAATGAATCAGATAATGTATTTGTCGCCTGATAAGTCATAATAGTTATCAAAGGTACCAGGATTATAATTTAGTACGCCAGACGCGCTTTGCGTCTACATCAGACTCATCAGTGACGCTTATATCGAAATATTTATAAAGCCAAACAAGTACAAAGTTGAAGAGCATTGAGGATCCGAAATTCCAAAAAGTTGTGCCAAATACGGCTAAGGTAATCTATGCCTGGAATAAGAAAATCCTTGGTCTTTTGAAAAAATTCAAAGTTTTGTAAACAGGAAATTTATAAAAATGAACACATTATTGCTATTCATGTCAACACCGAAATGTTGACTACTGGACTGGTGATACCCTCGGGAACGAAACGTCCACCAGCAGTGGCATCGACCCAGTGGTTTAAATAGTTATCAAAGGTACCAGGATTATAATTTAGTACCCCAGACGCGCGTTTCTTCTACATAAGACTCATCAGTGACGCTCGTATCGAAATACTTATAAAGCTTAGCAAGTACAAAGTTCAAGTTCATTGAGGATCTAAAATTCCAAAAAGTTTTGCCAAATACGGGTAAGGTAATCTATGCCTGGAATAAGAAAATCCTTAGTCTTTTGACAAAAATCAAAGTTTTGTAAACAGGAAATTTATAAAAATGACCACATTATTGATATTCATGTCAACTCCGAAATGTTGACTACTGGGTATTGATCATAAGATACTCCAAATATGGTCAATAAATCAGATAATGTATTTATCGCCTGATATCTCATTAGATACACACAATATCTTCAATGAATCAGATAATGTATCTATCGCCTTATAAGTCATAAGATACTCCCAGTCAGATGATGTATTTACAGCCTGATATCACATTAGCTTCTCCAAGTATTATTACTGAATCAGATAATATAGCTATCGCCTAATACACGTAAAAGCCCATTAGACACTCAGTATTGTCAATGAATCAGATAATATATTTATCGCCTGATGTCTAATTAGATACTCTCAATATTGTCAATGAATCAGTAAAGGTATTCATTACCTGATTGGTCATAAGATACTCCCAGTATTGTCAATAGATCATATAGTGTATTTAAATATAGTTCCAGTATTTGTAATGAATCAGATAATGTATTTGATGGAATGAAATATTTGACTTTCGCTTTTTTATATACAAATCCACCATCGCCTATATTTTTGAACATTCAACAAAAGTGATGGTACGACAGACATTCAAGGTTGTGATGATTGCGCCAGGATTTATACTGATGGATCTGTCTTCTACCAGAAGATGTATATATTGTTGATATTTTAATAGGTGCTGTAAGTACATGACAAGGCCTACATCATTGTCATCTTTTCATTCAGTGCCATGCATATAGCAGAACGAATATGCCGTATATGAATACCCAGACAGGATGTACTTTATTGACCGAAATTAAATAACATATATCAAATACGTTTGATTCTAACAGCTTATGTGAAATCGCTTAACGTTTGGATTTCTGTGCTTCTGCTGAAAGACATTCATCCATCACATTGGAAAGCAAACTGGTGCAAGAAAATTGGTACCGTTAATTGTATTACTACCACTGGGTCGATGCCTCTGCTGGTGGACTATTAGTCCCCGAGGATATCACCACCCCAGTAGCCAGTACTTCGGTACTTGCATGAAAATGCGGATTTTTTGTGTTATTAAATTTCACTGTTACAAAATGATAGAAATTATTATAAATTAAGGAATGTATCTCCCTCATGCAAAGCTCTGATTCCTTTCACGGATTTGGCTATACTTTTTGGACCTTTTGGATTATAGCTCTTCATCTTTTATATAAGCTTTGGATTTCAAATATTTTGGCAACGAGCATCACTGAAGAGACATGTATTGTCGAAATGCGCATCTGGTGCAAGAAAATTGGTACCGTTAATTGTATTACTACCACTGGGTCGATGCCTCTGCTGGTGGACTATAAGTCCCCGAGGGTATCACCACCCCAGTAGCCAGTACTTCGGTACTTGCATGAAAATACGGATTTTTTGTGTTATCAAATTTAACTATTACAAAATGATAGAAATTATTATAAATTAAGGAATGTATCTCCCTCATGCAAAGCTCTGATTCCTTTCACGGATTTGGCTATACTTTTTGGACCTTTTGGATTATAGCTCTTCATCTTTTATAAAAGCTTTGGATTTCAAATATTTTGGCAACGAGCATCACTGAAGAGACATGTATTGTCGAAATGCGCATCTGGTGCAAGAAAATTGGTACCGTTAATTGTATTAATTTACTAAAACAATATTATCAAAACATCAGATAATAAATATCCTTAGTTCATTACAGAAGAAAAGGTTTATGTCATAGAGATATGTTCTGTAGAGTGAAATCCCATAATATTGCTACTTTCGTATTGATGTTCAAAAGATCTTATCACATAGCAGAGTCTTAAATGTTTGCAAAAAATGTTAATATAATAACTGCAAACCTTCATTGATTCGTACATACTTTGCATTTTTAACCCTGTATCCTAACCTTGCACATGTGAAATTTTTAAATTGTTTGTATATACATTGAACGACAAATTTATGTGACGTATAAAATTTGCTTACGTCAGACACGCGAATCAATGAATACGTTTGTAGATAGATGTGTTTTGTGTTCTGTTAAATTGTTCCTTTGAAAATTATTACACGATGATGACTGATGTACCCATATTTTGACTATTTATTTATTATGTCTGTTTAGTTCACGCATCATTGTAAATATAACGGAATTTGATGAGACTGTCACCAAGGTGAGTAGTTTAGCGCTTTAAAACCAGATTTAATCCACCATTTTCTACATTTGAAAATGCCTGTACCAAGTCAGGAATATGACAGTTCATGCCCATTCGTTTTTGATGCGTTTTGTTATTTGATTTTGCCATGTGATTATGGACTTCTGGATTGGATTCTCCCCTGAATTCAGTTTTTTTGTGATTTTACTTTTTCCTTATATAACGAGATACCTTAAATGTTAAGGTGCCTCCTATTTTATTAATCTGGTACAATTATTAACTTTTTGTATATTTGTATCTTTTGTTTGTAGTTTAGTGAACTAATTACTGATATTTCAATAATATTAGTGGATATGATTCAAGTATTTTAACAATATTTTTTCTTGGCTAGACACAGTTATTCTTTAATGTGAGTATAGATTTAATACTCTATATAATGGTATGTAAATGTAATGATCATATTTAAAGAAAAATTGTAATACACCCATTTCCTTCTATCTGTGATAAATTGCGTTTGTGTCGTTTCAAAACTTGTTTAATTGTAAACACGGGACCCTTTATAACTTGCTGTTCGGTGTGAGCCAAGACTCCGTGTTGAAGGCCGTATTTTGACCTATAATTGTTCACTTTAGACATTGTGACTTGGTTGAAGAGTTGTCTCTTTGACACTTGTACAACATTTTCTTATTTCTACGTAGTATTCCATCAGGTATTGTAACTCATTCAATGAATTGGCAAATCACCCACCTTGGTTGCAAACATTAAGTATTGCATAAACAAACATTGTGTATGCATTCCCGTATAAAGTAGTGTACCTATCTTGTTGTAGGAATAACATGAATAACTGAATGCGGCTTATCAATAACGTAAATTGTAATGAGCAGCACAGCCTATAATAGAACAGGAACTTTTATATATCCGGAGCACCTAAGTGAACCCAAGTCTCCGGTGAGGCTCCTCTTCATCGGTCATACTTTTCTTTTATATTTGTTCTTATATATATTTGTGTTCTTTTTTTTTTGCCATGGCGTTGTCGTCAGTTAACCATATACTTTCCTTTTAAAATCATAGACATCGTCAAAGATTCAATGATGACAACTCGGTAGTTATTACAGCTGGTTTACTATCTGTACCGAAAGTAGAATTGGCTCAGTACATTCAGTAGTCAGTTCCTCTGTAATGGCATTATCAATATCATACTTATATTTCTTAAATCAATCGTTGATAAATTGAATATTTAACAAGAAAATAACGAATTTACTACCTGAAGAGGAAATTTGCCATGTTTTAAGCATATAATGGCCATATAGGTAAAAGACTCCGGCACACTCATGATGGCGACTGCTTAGAGAAAAATGCTTTAGAAGCAAACGATGTATAAAGTGATATGGTCATTAGAGATTTTAAAAATTCAGGTTGGTAGATGATGTGATAGAGGAAGACAAATACTCTGCATTGTGGGACGCAACATTTTATATAATGTTTTACTGAATTTTCACCTTCAACAACGATAATTACCCTTGCAAGCACTTATTTACCCATATATTTAGAATCCCATCTAGTGCATAGCTTTTAAGTTTGTCGTAAGCAATGGTTTTAAAATCTTTTGATTTAACTTGTATAGCCATATCGAGTAGCACGTTATTGGCAATTATCTTTTAAGAAATATTCTAATCATGAACTGTGCTGCATATTTGGCATGTAGATCTCTGTGTAATTGACGCCATCCTTTTTAAATACTGTGATTATATTGGCACTTAATCAGATTTTTAGTATGTTACATTATAGATAGTGAAGCATACTAGAATTATTGGAATAATTTGACGGTGATCTTAACAACTTTCGTCGGAGTTTTTGTGATTTTACTTTTTTATGTAAAGGAATAACCTGACCTGAATCCATTGTTTCATATTGTCTGTATTGTGTGTTTTGACGTGTGTTTTAAGAAGTGTTTGAAGATTATTTGTTTCAACAACTAGCAAGAAAGATACACATGTAAGTGTAAATGGCATGTAGATCTCTGTAATTGACGCCATCCTTTTCAAATACTGTGCTTATATTGAAACTTAATCAGATTTCTAGTATGTTACATTATAGATAGTTAAGCATACTAGAGTTATTGGAATGATTTAACGGAGGTCTGAACAATTTTAACCATTTTCATGCATTTATCTTTATTCCGATTGGAATTTTTACTTTTTCTCAATGTTTTCACTCTGACAATCGTATGCCGTACCGAATATTTGCCACTTTAGAACTTTTATTATTTTCAAAAGCTAACACCAAAACGCTGTGATTAGTTTACACTATACAGAAATAGAACCGATGACGCGAAAAATTCGTTTTCGAAAACGAAGAACAGAATTACCCATAAGACTTTTGATTATAAAACAGAATTGTAAGAAGAACATTTACAATTACAGTATTGTAAACAAATCTTCGATAAAACATTACGTGCATAAAACAAACAAACATTGGAATGTAAGCAACTTGAATGGCATAGAAAAAAATGTCCAGCAATGAATTCACCACCCGCCACACGTTATCGTTTTTCAAGGCCGTACTTATTTGCGTCCAATCAGAAAATTACACGATAAAAATAGGCGAAAGATACCAAAGGGACATTCAAACTCATTAGTCAAAAATAAACTGACATCACCTGGCCAAAAACGAAAAAAAAAACCCAAACATACAAAAGTATACAAATTCCAATATAGAAAACTAAAGTCTGGAATACACGAACCCCACCAAAAACCCTGTGTGTGGTTAGGGAGAAAAAGAAGTAGTAGACACATTATTCATATCCACAACTCTAACCATGGTAACTTTGCCAATAAGTAAAATATTTGAGTTAGAGTGGTATCCAATGAGAGGTTAATGACTTTTAATCAGCATAGAACCCTTGGTGAAGTTCTTGTATGACAATTAAACAATATATGAAATTAGGATAGCAGGAGCTATTTTGCGTGCTGCTCATAATCAAAAGTATCGTTTTTGTTTTACCAAACATTTTGGAACCTGTGAGCTCTTGAATGAAATCAAAGGTTTGTGATTTTTTTTAGCACAAACCAGCACAAACCAGGATAAGATATATATTTGACAAGAATCGGACTATAACTTTATCTTTATTTAAGACACAATAGTTAAGAATGCCTGAAATTGCATAATTTAACATAGAAAGCAATGGGGATATCAATTAGTGATATAATATGTTTGTATTTCGCTTATAAAATATTATTTTTCACACAATTCAAAACTAATTGTGTTCCTAGTAAAGTAGGAAAACAAGTGTTTGCGGATTCCAACTAATTGAAGGTAGTCCTACTTACATAAAACGCTATATGACATCAACCTTAAAGGAGCCTATTGGACGTCATATTTCAATGTACATCATACCAATAAACATTATTCTTTATGACGAAACCGGTTCCTGATTTGTAAATGTTGAGGTGCAAAAGTGACTTATCTTTCATTTTCAGTGAATTATATATTTCTTTTCGCACATTTGAGTCCTTACAATGTGTGCAATTAAATGAAGAATAAAACAAAACTCAGGAAAGGATTACTTAATTCATATTTGTTTTCTATTTTTAATACACATAGGAACAACGTACATAAAATGTTCTATTGTTGCGGTACTTTACTTTTTTCAATATTATAAGTCTTAAGAAACAACTTCTCTGATTTGTATCTCTTCCTTTTCTCTCTTTTGTGATCTAGTCAATCATGATGTTTACCATACAGTACTTATTGCCATGTAATAAGTCATATTTGATGTTGACATTACCTCGCTAGTTTTGTTCATCACTACACAGATGTAGTGTTGTCAATATATAGGAAGTCCGCGTAATGCGTCGATGAGGTTGTTTCTGGACTTAAACTGAGATTGTTAGCGTCTGTTTCACCTTAAACGTATTAATTTGAGAAGAAGGTTGTGATAAAAGTAAACGTGTTGTTTATTTAGTTTCGGTATTGTCAAGTGACTGTTTTAATTTTGGGTTATGAATTTATACATCATATATGTTCTCGTTTTATTAATTTACGTATCTTTTGAAAGCGTTTATATACAAGGTACCTATTTAACAGTCGTATTTTTGAAAAATATATGATAAATTTATAGAATTACTATTTGAAATATAAAAATAAGGAGCGCAGATTCACACAAACAACACAATTATTTACGACACTATACTTTGAATATACACGAAGAATAACAAAGTAATCAATCAATGAGTTTCCCATTTAACAAATTTCACTTTGATAACTTATCATTGCAACCTGATTATTAAGTACTCTATCCTAAGTATTTCGCGCACTCACACAGTCCTTGATATACTTTTTAGTGGTAAACATACCACATTCATTTTTCCACAAGATAATCACTTTCCATACACATACAAATATAAAAAAAAAAGGTTATAGTCTAGTCTTGTAAGAATGTCAAGGGACTTATATTGAACTTTCGCTGTTCAAAGCATTTTTTATTCGACGAACAAATAAAATGATTTTAATCAACCCATTTGCTTCTAATTTTATAGCTGATAAACGGTTTTGCTTATGATTTAAGGCCTACAGTGTCCTATGGTTGTTTAAATGTTCGCCCTTTTGTCTCTGGTGTATATTTGTCTTACTGGCAATCAAACCAATTATCATTCGGGGAAAATTACCGTTGTATTACAACATTTTTAAAGCTTAAAGTTAAGTAACAACAAATATGATAAATGTATTATAATAGTTCTTGTTAGTGCTTTTCGTCATGTTTAGGGAACAAAATACTGTAAGTTCTGTTCATTACTTAAAGCAATCATCATGTATACCAAAGGAACTTCAGCTTGAGGTGGAAAACAACAAAATGGATATATCGCCTACTGTTATGTCTATGTTTTCACTTTCTTGGTGATATATCCAACAGGCAACAGGCTTTACGTGATGTATTGTTCACAATGAAAGATTTGAATTTAATTCGATCAAAAACGTTCTCTAATGCATTATATTTGAGATATCCGGTGATAAGGATGCAGCCTATGAAAGTTTTTCAAATTACCTAATCGAGCAAAAGATAAGCCAGACACTCATATACTTTTAACCACATAAAAATCTAATATTTAAAAATTCTATACTGGAAAGGAAGTGTAAAGAAAATAATTTAAATAACGTTAAATGCATTTGTATTAACATAATATTGAAGTTTGAAAGTGAGATAGTGATCCACCAAGGACTATTGTTGTACAATTAGAATGCCAAAAGCCCAATACTACAGTTTGAAATACTTTCAAAGTAATTAAATCAGCATTAAAATTTAACTTACAAATGACCCGGTTTGTATTCGAACTTGAACCCTTTTCGAGTATTTGATACTAATTGAGTAAATATTACGTAATTGGTTTCAATCCTAGCCAGCCCAATAATATGTGTTAACTTATGTTTTTAAAAAGGTCATAAAGAAATACGACAGTTGTTATCCATTCGTTTGATATGTTTGAGCTTTTGATTTTGCCATTTCATTCTTTCGGGACTTTCCGTTTTGAATTTCTGTGTTTTTGTGACTTTATTTTCCACTGGCCAGATACATCAAAGCCTATACAAGCCATTAGGCCACGCCAATCTGATTAATATTTTTTTTCAGATTTTTCTGCTCCTGTTTAAGGGACATTGACCTTTTAAAATTGACAGATCTATCTTACTGTGATGAAAACCCAATATCCCCTTGTAAGTATATTGGCATGCACGCATAACTCTTTTGTGATGGACAATTAAAGAGTTCCAACGTTATAGGCGGGTCTCATTTGGGGGTTCTGTTCCCGGATCCCGCTAACTGTTTTATCAGATTCCCATATCCCCCTTACACTATGTACGTAGGCAATTCTCATTTTTTTTGTTATTTCCAGCGTCCCGCCAGACCTCATTTTCCGTTTTCACGGCACAGTAATTTGACTTCTACGCGTCACGCTTACAAAAAATCGGCAAGCCCGCGTCGCGCTTAGCCCCCAATGAGACCCACTTATAGACCGAAGTTATGGAATTGGGATTGGAATGTTAAGAATAATTAGAGATGTGCTATTGGTGCAACCACTTCCAGTTAAGCTGAAGAGTTAAAAGCACATTGCAGTCTTTTGGGGCAAACGAAAGAGTAGTCAGAATATTGTATGTGAATGTGGTAACAGGTATTTTATTGGAATATTTTACATCTGAGTGTAAATTCACATTACTATAAGACGTGTCACGGTACTTTTCTATTCCAAATTCATGTATTTGGTTTTGATGTTATATTAGTTATTCTCATCGGATTTGGTCTAATACTTAGTCAGTTTTTGTGTGTGTTACATTTTAATGTTGTGTCGTTGTTTTCCTCTTGTATTTAATGCGTTTCCCTCAGTTTTAGTTTGTTACCCCGAGTTTGGTTTTTTTCCATAGATTAACGAGTTTTGAACAGCGGTATACTACTGTTGCCTTTATTTAATACATTAAAATCTTTATGCGTAGCAATATCACTATCTTACTAAGAATGCTGTTGAAATAATCACCTCACTTATTATGCTGATCATATTATAGATAAATAGTTCCAACTGGATGTCAAACAGGTAAGAAATTAATGTGTTTTTAAATTATAGCTCCTTTCATTATCCAAATGATACAGATAATCTATATTACTTTATACAATAACCCTCCCGACCTCACTCATGTCACTAAGATTAATTGCTAAAAGGCAAAAAATATTACAGGTACATCTTTGATTTAGTCATGGCTTTCAAATGTCTAAATTTAAGTGTTCCTGGACATTTTTTGCCTAAATAGGACAATTAAAATGATTTTATAAAACTAGCTCTATTTTCCCTTTTTATGAAACATAAATGAATGATAACTAGAGTGGATAACTTTTAATTGTGAGGCCTGAATTTAGTTTCCTGACATTAACCGAAAATTGTTTATTTCTTAGTTTATTAACTAATTTGGAATTCAAAAAAAATAAAAGCACTTAATATAATTGAATAATTCCACGGCAATCCATTTGTATTTGTCGCCACCTTGAATAGTTTTTTTTTTAATTTGTGTATTAAACGTGACCTCCTGTTTTAAACTATTGAATGGAAATATAATCCACTGATCCGGATAGACAGTCAAACCTGGCACGGTATGCCCTAGAGGCCCGGCTGATTAACGATCTGCAAATAGCATTTTACCGTTTTAAAAGCCTTCCACGAGTATTGCCATAGAACGACACACACATCGTTTAAGCCTAGTCATAGCGTAGAGAGTAAAAGGTCAACAAGCGTTCACCCTTATATTGTCTTCACAGTTTAAGTTATATACTTTAATTTGTTCACCTTATCAGTCTAAAAAGCAAATATTAAACAACAAAGAAATTATAATAATTATTTTTGGTGCTGTTTACAAAAATAAATCGAAATATATACGGTAAATATAGAATATTTAGCTCATCTGATTGTTTTTATAATCGGATGGTAACTAGATATGAAATAATACATCGGCGCGCTTACGATTATGTTAAAGTATGATTAAAGACCTCCACTCTAAGTGATTGTTTCTTAAATCCCGTCATGCAACACCAAGAGAAAACGTCACGATCTACAGGAAGTTGCCAATAGTTGTTGTTCTTTAATTATTGATTTTCTTCTTTATTACTGCACATATAGCGATAAAACATTAAAAATATGTATTTTATGTCATACTGAATATATTTAAACTTAAAGTAAAAACAGTGAATTTTTTCTTTAAATATGGGTTGATTGGAAAAGATATTGATTAAAAACATACTAAAGAGTGTGTCTTGTTACTTGTTTAAGGCTTTGCTGTGACTTTGAAATGAAGAACAGCAGTAGTAGAACTGTTCCTTTGTTTTTCATGTATTTTTGTTTGCTGGTTATGTAATAATTTTGTGTCAGGGATACATACCCTTTGTTTTGTTCTACTTATATCATATTAAAAATTTGCACATGTCTCACTGTTCAACAATATACCTATTTTTTGGCATTGGACAAAGTCGTTGTTTTTCTGACTATCTGACTAATAATGACATGTTAACACCAAATCCATTTGATTTTTGATGGGTTATAATCGTTTTAGTCTTAGATACAGTGGATTCTTTTTTTTTCTATGATGATTGATATTATATTGGTCTTAAACTTACAAATACCTTATTGTTACAGCTTTCACAAACAAGGTACCCTAATAAATCAATATATTTAAGAACATGAGGGTCATGAGGGTTTCTTAAATATAAGTTGCACTTATAAGTGTTAGTTAATTAAAAATAGAAATATACAATAATATAAACATATATAATTGCAATTTTTTTTAATTTGTATTTACGTATTTTTTGGTCCGTATTTGACACTGACTTTTACATCCGTGTAAGATACAATTTACCTAACACATTTTTTGTACTTTTAGAAAAATTGTGCATATGTCTAATATGATCAAATAAACGTAACCTGGCATGATTGAAGGCTAATATAATGTCTGTGTTGCTCTTATTGGTTTTGGATTATAATCAAACTATGAGGTATTATCATTGTTGATATGTTTTTGTTATCAGTATAAAGAATGACAGTACATAGACAGTAAATTCGAGTCAAGTACAAGAGAAATTTAATCTAGCTAATACATTGATATATGCGCTCGATCAAATCATCTACATGTCTTTATTTGTTTTCAATTTGATCAATGATCTTTGTTCTGATGTTTAAAATGATTTGTAAATTAAGAAACCTTTGACAATTATAAAAAGAATGATGTCATAACAATTTCGTTCTCTGATTTTATATTCAAATACTATATCTATCTATAAGAGTTATTTTTTTTTTTAAAGTTTATGATTTTTATTTTTTTGTTTGTTATCTTATTTCTAAAGTCTTTTAAAAATCCACAACAGTTAAACAAATGTTGATGATTATCTGTGCATTTCAACAAAACATTTATACAAAGCACATTCTGGGGGTTTGGTATTTTCCGTTTGAAAATATTTTCCTGGTTCGGTAATATATAGCTAAATAAGTTTCAGTGATAAAGGATTATGCAACCTTGTGTTGGTTTAATGCTAAATATATGGACATTTGTATAGAACATCCACATCCTTTTACCCTTTTACTCTCATATTTGGCAATTCGCCGAATGATCGATAGAGCATTATTGCATGCAGTGCTAGTAATGATTTCCTTAAAACAACTTTGTTGATGTAGCTATTGGTTAAAACAACTATAACAAAAAAGTAATTGTAACATGATGCTGCTGTTACGAAGTCTCTCAAACAAAGCTCCCATATTCATTTGATTTGTTTAATTGTCCCATACAAGAAAATATATGGTTAAGGGGTGGGGATCTGTACCGTTTACAAGATAATAACACATTCTCAAATTGAACGGGGTGGGGTCGCCCCCAGGGACTTCCCACTTACATCATTAAATTTGTTTCATCGTCCCATCAAGAATATATATGGTTTAGGGGTGGGGATTTGGACCGTTTACAAGATAAAAGCATATTCTTAAATCTAAGAGGGTAGGGATGATCCTCCCAGGGATTCCCCCTTTATTTCGTGTTATTTGTTTTATTGTCCTATGATCATTACTGAAGACTGTTTATCACTTAAAGTTTTCAAGTTATATTAATTTCAAAAATTTCAAAAATAAAATCCCAAAGGGGTTCTATAGTAAACCCCTTCCTTCGTTCGGCCCCCAAACTACCCCTTTATAGACCCCAATGCACAAACGAACGATTGATGGCTCACCTAGACATATTAGTCTAACATTTTATAAAACCCTAAGTAATCTGACAAGTGGTTTTGGAGAAACGCTACGGACAAGTTCATTTTTTTAAAGTGGCGGAAGAAGAAAAAGAAAAAGAAAAAGAAAAAGAAGAAGAAGAAGAAAAATAATAAGAACTGAGCAAAAACAATAAGTCTCCAAACTTTGTTTGGGAGACTTAAATATGGACCAAATCAAGTACACCTTTTAGTGTACACTCGACTTTAGTGACTAAGCACGAGGATATATGGAATAAACAGGTTGTTTAGAACTTTTTGTAAACAAAAAACGCTAGCACATCATAGAAAAGCAAGTGAGTAATCTATGTTTAAAATTTTATAACAAAAAACTCTGTTATAAAGGCCCTGGATTTTCTTTTAAAATGTTGGTTTATTTGCCACAAAGTCCCCCTTTTTTTTATTAAATGCAATAAAACAGTAAATAATATGCTTTGCATCAAGTTTCCTCTTGGTATATGTACAAACAAGAATATCTCTATTATTTATTATATTTGTTGTTTTGATATTATTCCAGTTTGAAAGGTTGATATTTAACTGACTACAGAACAATGCAGAAGGGGACATAAACTAGGGTTTTAACAGAGTTATTTGTTATTAGGATATAATATCCAATTCCTTGGTATTTTTTTAGTATTGATTTTTAGGCTATCCTGTCAAACACTCAGCTTTTCCAATGTAACCAAATGTGCTTCTATTCTTGGCGGCTCGTTCCTTAATTGATGTGAGAATAAATTCCTCCACTAATTTCTAAGGACAAAAATAAAAGGAATACAAAACACTTTTGAACAGTGTTCCACTATATAAATGATGTTCATTCACTAAATAAATCAACCTTTTGGTAAAAACATCCATTCATTCGACATTGAGATAAAAGAACAAGAAATATGTTAAGTCTACCTCATTTCTTGATTTTCATCTAAAAAACGACATTTATGATAGTTGGTTTAAAAACAAAACTTTACAACAATTAGGATAATGACAGCTACCCAATTAAGGACTTTCAATTGTTATGAAGCAACCCTCAATTGGTGCCTGTATACAAAGTAAATATCTCGCTGATGATACAGTATTCAAGAGCTGTATTCTCTTTTGATTTCCTTGAGAGATGACTGCTCAACAAGGAAACGTGTAAACCAAGACTTCGAAGTGTCGAAGTTGCAATTATTCCTTCGTGAATGTTATGAACGCCATAACGAGTCGACTGACTTTTAAATAATATCTGTTTCACTGATGACGACATACATGTCTTCCTGACGTAACTACATTCCCGTCCCCTTTCTCCTAACGTGACTCACCGGGATTGTACTAAAATGACCAACACGACGGATGCCACATGTGGAACACGTTCGGAGCATCTCAGATCATCCTTTTTGTGGGGTTTGTGTTGCACAGTCTCTATTATTTTCTTTTTGTGTACTCATTTGTAAAAATAAATAACAAAATGTTGCATTTTGTGAAGTCCATCAAAAGATTTGCATAGAATTGACTGTATTCAGTTCATCAGTAATAATGTGTACAGCGGGAAAATATATGACAAGAAAACTAGCTAGATTTGCAACATGAAAGTTTTGGGATAGTGTCATAGGCAAATGAAGAAAAAAGAACTCTCGGTCCATTGGTGACATATCAGTGTTCTATAAAGATGATATGTAATTATTTTGTCCTTTTGTAAAATAATACCGAAATAATGGTGACTTTCATAGAATCTTGCTTTTCTTACGTCTAGCTTCAAATGCATTACATCTTTCAGGTCCTTTGGTATATGTTTTAAGCTACAGAAATTGGAGTATGAATATCAATTTTCGACATTGCTGAAATAATGTTTGAATTAATGAGTAAACAATATGACAAATTTTCGTTCATAATACGAACTATATTATGTTCAACTATCTTTTTTTTTCTCTCTTTGAACTAACACATATTAATTTGACAACTGACAAAATTGATCTGATAATTCAGACAACAAGTTTCTTTTCGTACAATAGAAATATATTCAAAATTTATTATATCTGTCTACACTTCGAGAGATCAATTTACATTTTATGATAGAGAACCACAGATTACAAATAACCTACAAACGTGTGTTATATTTTGCGTAAAACATAATTTCTCCGTCGACTGTCACAAGTAGCATTGTCTTTGAAAACAAATCGTAATGCATGCAAGATATTTCCTTAGATTGTGATAACACGGGAGTGCGTGTACCTTCATTGTACGCTTTGTACAAATTCTTGTTATCAAGGAAGAGTAAATTATCATCATCATCTATTGATAATCCAAAATGAGCTGTCCCTACACTTTGCTCTAGAGTAACATGTACTGGAAATTGGCTTGAGTTTTGATTTGTATTCTCTACATCAATTTTGACACGATATATTCTATTATCTTGTGTACTCTGACAAAACATGACAAAGATACGCCCGTCATCGGCAATTTGTCCACAAATACCAGAAGGTTCGAACTGAAGTGGAAATACAGTTTGTTTCATATCTTCCGAACGAGACAACACTTTTAATGTTCTATTTTCACATCCTACAAAGAAATAATCTTTTTTGTACATAATACTACAGCATTTCCCTTCAACTTTTATCGGTTTCTGTTGGTTTCCACTGTTAACATCAAGTACGACAATGCCTTCATTAGGTACAGTCACACATACCGTAGTGTTGTCTATTATATCTAATGACGTTGGTCCTCCATCTAATTCTATTGAACGCAAGAGTTGTCCTTTACCACTGAAATGCATTAATTGGTGCAAGTTTTTGTCAGCAATGACTAGCCGTCCATCTTTGAATGATTTGATGTCAACGATATTTAGGTTGGGCTGATTGGCGGCTTTCTTCACATTAACCCGCAATTTGTTCTTTAGGTCAAACCTACAAAAAAAGTCTTAGCATCAACATTGTGTAGAATTTTAAAAATGATAATCAAGCATTTGCGAGGTACATGTATATAGTTTGCATGTTTTATATTAATCAACTAAACATGCTAATAGTTATCAAATTTACCAGGATTATAATTTATTACGCCAGACGCGCGTTTCGTCTACATAAGACTTATCAGTGACGCTCAGATCAAAATAGTTGTAAAGCCAAACAAGTACAAAGTTGAAGAGCATTGAGGACTCAAAATTCCAAAAAGTTGTGCCAAACAAGTCCAAAACGTATCCGGATGTAGAGTAATTTTATGTCCGTATTTTATCAAGAAATAACACTACATGGAAATCTATATTCACCGAAATGATTAACTGTAACTTGAATTGATTGAGGGAAACGCTCGTATTATATATTGGACGATGTGATGGTAAACCCTTTCGCTATGACATCGTATGCAATAATGCACATGTACATATAAATGCAATAATAAATTGCTTCTGAATTGATTGATTAAATATTTTACGAAGTGAAGCTTTCTTACATCATATTCGAAAATTTTCTTAATTAGTATTTAGTTAATTAAGAAAAGGAAATAACAAATGAACCAATTAATTTTCAAACATTCTGATAAAAATAATCGATTAATTAAACAATGATTTGGAGAATGCCTCGGAACTGACACGATTTATAGCATAAATTCCTACATTTCTGGTGATAAATATATGAAAAAATTAAAAAAAACAAAACATGTACCGAACTCAAACATACATTCAAAACTGTCAAAAAATCAATTGTTAGACTTTATCATATAAACAAAACGAATTGAAAATAATCGTCATATTCCTGAATGGACGCAGGTATTTTCCTAGGCTTTTTGTCGTTTTATAGCTAGGTTAACATCCCACTTGTATGGCACTTGTTTATAGTATTTTTACATTGACACAATATGGTTAGCAAACACAAAAAGACAAAGGAAATATATTTATTATCAAGGTTAACTTTTTATTCTTTTAAATAAAGTTATTTAAAGAATTACTGAAAATGTATTCATATCTTTTTGAAGAAATAACATCAAATATGGGATGCACGCTAAATAACACAGGAACCACGCTCAGTCAATCAGAAGACGTGTTGAACCCAAAATTAAATTTATTCCAAAAGGTTACCAACTGCCATCACTACGGTACAACAATCTATCTATATTTTGGCATTGGACAAAGTCAGTTTCTTTTTCTGACTATCTGACTAATTATGACATGCGATGTTTGATGTATAATAATTGTTTTAGTCTTAGATACAGTGGTTTCTTTCTTTTTTTCTATGATAATTGATGTATTGGTCTTAAACTGTCACAATTATCTTATTGTTACAGTTTTCACAAACAAAGTACCCTTATATGCTGATAGCGTTAAGAATAGTGTGTCTTAAAGATAAGTTTCACTTTGTAATAATTAGTCGATTAGAAATACAAATATGTTATAATAAAGACATATATAATTGCAAATCATTTAAATTTATATTCACGTATTTTGGTCCGTATTTGACCTTCACTTTTACATCCTTATTCATGTAATAGGATACAAACTACGTGACATATCTCTTGCTCGTTTAGAAATAAACGTGCGTGTGTCTAGTATGATTGAAGGATAGTATAATGCATGTGTTGCTTTTATTGATTTTGGATTATAATCAAAGGGTAAGTAATTATCATTGATTATATGTTTTTTGTTATCAGTACAACACATGACAGTACAAAGACAGTAAATTCGAGTCCCAAGTACAAGAAAATTCCAACGTAGCGAACATATTGATATATGGGCTTGATCAAATTATCCAATACGTTTATTTTTCCATTTTATCAGTGTTTTCTGTTTTGGTGTGTAAAATGATTTGTAAATTGAGAAACCAATGAAAATTGTAATAAGTCATAATAATGTAGGTCATCGATTTTGCATACAAATACTATATCTTTAAGGTAATTTTCTTACAATAGTTTATGATTTTCATTTTGTAGTTGTTATTTATTCCAAAAGTTTTTTTTATAAATCCACAATCGTTTAACAAATGTGCACTTACATAAACACTTTGGTTGTTTGTTATTTTCCATTTGAAAAGATTTTCTTGGTTTGGACATATCACTACAAAAGTCTATAAGTTGAAAAAAAAAAAACAATTGTGTCTTAATTTGCATGAACACTTACTCGACATTCTCCAAAAGTATGCCTTTTTTCTATTTTTTCTTGACAAATTCTGATTTCGTTTTAATTTGTATGAAATTTACCAATAAGTTCAATAATATAAATTATACTGCTTTTGATCCAGCTAAGCATCAATAATGGTTTTTTTTTTATTTTTATATTTGTATTATCCCAAAAATTTGCGCATTTATATAATGTTAGTAGGTGATTTAGTTTGACCTCCACCTTCAATCAAATTGTGTACTCCTTTACTGTAATCTGATATGAGAGTTTATCGTTTTACTTTATCTTGTTTTCCGTTCCAAATGAAAATAAAATTTGCTCTTTTTTGATTGCAAATATACGTTTTACTTATGACTGCAATACTTGCTAGATTTGTGAATTGCGGAACTGTAAGTGATTTGATTATTAGAATTTTACCGTAATAAGATGTCTTTTTCCAATGATTTCATAAGTTTTTATGCTTTCTCAAACTTGTTTTTCCCAGTACAGTTTTGCACATTCTGTTTTATTTGTACCGATATACAAGCCTAACACTTTAACAAGATGATCTGTGAACTTGATATTATAAAAAAGAAGATGTGGTATGATTTCCAATGAGACAACTATCTACAAAAGACCAAACTGACACAGACATTAACAACTATAGGTCACCGTACGGCCTTCAACAATGAGCAAAGCCCATACTGATAGTCAGCTATAAAAGGTCCCGATAAGACAATGTAAAACAATTCAAATGAGAAAACTAACGGCCTTATTTATGTAAAAAAATGAACGAAAAACAAATATGTAACACATAAACAAACGACAACCACTGAATTACAGGCTCCTGACTTGGGACAGGCACATACATAAATAATTTTGCGGGGTTAAACATGTTAGCGGGATCCCAACCCTCCCCCTAACCACCTGGGACAGTGGAATAACAGTACAACATAAGAACGAATTATAAAAATCAGTTGAAAAAGGCTTAACTCATCAGATGGACAAAAATACAAGTGGACGTGGCCGGGTACTTATACATCCCGACACAAAAAGACACAATGAACTGATCTGAGAGTACTCGCAGTTATCTGACAGCTAGTTCAAAGCCACTGACAACTAATAAAAAAATCATGCATCTAAGACTAAACTATTAATCCGTACACATCCAACATTCAATGGCTTTAGTGTAAAGACGCCATAAACAGCCAGAGAAAAACATGACCTTGTGCAATGCCAAGTTACAGGTATCGACAGATTGTAGATCCATGAATATGTATATGTATATAATATACTAGTAATATTTAGTTACCTTTTAATTTACTGATAACAAAATCAATATTTATACCAATAAAAACAATATTAAATGATCTTATTACAGTGTTGAATAGGTAACCTTTTAGAATAAGTTTACATAGATCATTGCTAAATTTCCGGGCACGGTTAACAACATTTCCGTAAAAATGAGGATGTGCTATCCCGTTTGAAATAAATTTTCTACAGGTACAACCAAACTTCAAAACCAAATCTTTATATCTATGGAAAAATTTAGTAAAGGTTAAAGTAATTTATGGTAACGATATCCCTGGTTTAATAATTAACCAGTAATACATAGGTTGCGTTCGTTAAAATCAAAAACGTCACAACAGACACGGGCATAGCGAACAAATTGTGAAATGTAAACACCGTAAGATGGTGCCAAAGGAACATCACCATTTAAAAATGGAAAATTAACAATAGGGAACGAAAAATCGTCTCTTTTGTCGAACATTTTAGTGTGGAGTTTCTCGTTTAAAACCGAAATATCTTAATCCAGGAAAGTTATCACCGAATAAATATGATTTTTGAAAGTAACATGAGTAAGTTCCTTGGGGTAAATGTTAGCAGTATATTGAGAAAATTCTTGATTATTTAACGAAAAAATATCATTAAGATAACGGTAAGTGTTGTTGAATTTATCAATTAAATGTAATTTCGATGGGTCTTGACTGAGTTTAGTCATAAACGATGATTCGTAACAGTACAAAAACAAGTCTGCTATAAAAGGGGCACAATTAGTGCCCATGGGGATACCTACAACCTGTCGATAAACTTTGTTGCCGAAACGTACATAAATATCTACTTTATCTTTATATTTGTTAAGTTTTTCTATCTAAATGGCTTTTGTTTCATTCTTATTCAGTTTAATACCAGAAAATGTGCCAAATATTTCAATAACAGTTTATGCTGCTTTACTAAAGATGCTAGTACTTAATTTTTTTATTAGTTGTCATTTGCTTTGAACAAGCTGTCAGTTACCGGGAGTATTTAGAGATCTTTACTTCGTGTCAAGATGGCAGTGAAATAAATAGACACACTGCCATGGCCGGTCTGTTTTTGTTAGATATTTTGTGTTCTGTATCGATGTGATGACTAACGCTTTTATCAACAAAAGTTTATAGTTTGTTTTTATGTTGTACTGTTAAACCGTTGCCATAAGTGAGGTTGAGGGTTTGGCGACAGCATACCAGTTTAATCCTTTATTGTGTATGTACCTGCCCCAGGTCAGGAAGATGTAGTTGACTGGCTGTCATTGGTTCATGTATGTCACGTTTGTTTCCGTAAAATTGTTTTTTTTTATAGATTTGATCGTTATTTTTCGAAGTATATTAATAAACCTAACGAAATTAAAACTACTCCAGGCAAAGTTGGTCTGTGACTAATGTGGTAGTATAATTGCATTCGCTTTTGATCATACAGATTCTTACACGTGTCTATGCATTATAATCCTTTCCTTTAAATGTGCATGTGTGATCTTTTCTGATGAAAGATAATCGCAAAAGCTCTTCATTGCACTACATGTATAAAGTGATATTTGAATTAATGATTCGTGGTGTTCTATGTTTTTATACATCCATGGCTTTCGAATGTTCAGGTTGTAGTGGTAGAACTATAACACTACACCATATATAACGCCATCAAAAAGGGTCTGTGTCTTCTAAACGGAACCATACATTTAGCTTTGTTTATGTATCTCATATGGCAAAATCAAGGCTTCTTTATGCATATGATTTGCATCACGTGACTTTGGCCCTTTTGAATAAATTACTTCCCTTAGTTTAAGATTGAAAATAAAAATTAAATTAAATCTGCGGATATTCCAGTCCTTTTCCGTCATGAATCTAAAATTAACGTGTCATTGAAAACTTCCTTTGGCGGATATTTACAAAAAATGTGGTGTAATTCTAAGGGAAAAGGCTGAAAATTGGACTTTTTTATAAGAATTGGGAAGGTTGAAACCATCATGTTTTTAAAAGAATTTTACCGGAAATTTATGAAAGCAGGTTTGCAGTTCTATGATCTTTTACATTTTCCCGGTATTTAATATGACAATTATACTACGGTTACGCTTCCGATTATCAATTAAAAAGTCGAAAGTTTTCTAAGTAGACAATGTTCGTTTGTACACGAACAGAACCCTGAAAACATGTACAATTCATCCATATTCGGACAAATTGTAAATACAGCATAGGAATTGACATGTTGACATTTTTATTGAAGGGGCATATATAATCATATCTCAATGCCTGCCGTCATGATAAAGCAAAATATCCGCTATGCAAATTAGCAAAGTACCCCAAATTTTGCCATATGTGCTAGGAATGTTTGAAAGAGTTAGTGAAACTTGGACTTAAATAGTTATCAAAGGTACTAGGATTCTAATTTAATACGCCAGACGCGCGTTTCGTCTTCATAAGACTCATCAGTGACGTTCAGATCAAAATAAGTTATAAAGTCAAACAAGTACAAAGTTGAAGAGTATTTAGGACTCAAAATTCAAAAATGTTTAGCCAAATACAGCTAAGGTAATCAAAACTCTCGCATCAGTAAATCTAAAGCAAAACTTGTTTTACGAACACCCAGGTCTAATAAGTGACTGTGACCTCTATGACACTGCTAAATTATATACAAAGTAGTGACACTACTTATGAAAGGGTTACTGGTATATTATGTCGTTCATTTGAATGAGTTTCATGTTAAGGTCTCCATTTTCTAAATATCTCGAGTACTTTTTACAGTAAGTTATACTATGTAGTGTAAAAGAATGCCAAATACGGCATGCTAAGTGGATCAATTACGTTTTGAAAACACATAAAATATATTGGACTTACTTTACGTTAACATCTCCAGCAAACTGATCTGAAAAACACAAATAAGAACACGCTACATAATTTGAATACTTCTACTTCATATAACTAGTTTATATGTCACATTGTCTTTACACAAAACAAATTTAGATTTCAGGCAAATGAATGTGAAATACTGCTTGGAATGGTGTACACTTTCAAATAAATACGATATTTTTGTTTTTTATTTTTTTTATTTAAATGTTCTCTAGCCAAAAGTTGTGACATCATGCCTAGCTTAAAGGAGGGACGAAAGATGCCAAAGGGACAAATTATCACGACTGCTATGTAATGTTATTCTCATTGGATTGTTTCGCATTAGCCATCCTGATTGAGCATAGATATTTTGAAAATATTCAAACTTCTGAGACTACAATCAAACAGACTAGAGATATGCCAATATGATTAATATTTGATTAAATGCTACCAACAATGGTAGCCCCATTTGAAGGAGTTTCCTTTCTATAATATGATGAGGTTTTCATAGAACAAAGATGATTCAAAACAAACGTTTCGAACATTCAGCATAACAATCACATTTGAGACAGGACGCAATTATTGACTGACTTATGTAGAAATAAGAATAATCGACACAACATTACAGAAAATATGAAATAATGTAAAGGTGGTTGATCATAAATTTTGGAGATTTCCACAGAATATATAGTAGTTACAGCAAAATGTAATGCCTATTGCACACACCAAAGTTAAGCAATGATATATCATACAATTGTTTGACCAAACAAATAATAAATTTGACATAACACAGAGATGCAGTGTCAGGAAATAAAGGAACCTGCACATAACATAAAGAAGAAATGGCAGGACGTAAAGGCAAAGCGACACATTACATATTTACATTATAAGACAGTTCCGGCGTTCCATACAATTAGTCTATTTATTTTCATCGAGTGGAATTAAAGTAGTAGATTTTTTGTATTACATTAAACTTTTGAAAATAGTTACTTAATTGTGGATGTTAGATTTTTACGAATAATAAATAAAATATCACAAGTTTCCTTTTTAGACTTTGACTTTTTACGTAGAAATAGGAGACAACTGTTTTGTATTTTAAGTTCCGACGACGTCAGTTGGTGATTTGATGGTCTTAAATTAAGTTTACTGGCGACGCGTTAGCCGATACAGTAAACGAGTATTTGCGACCACCAAATCACCAAATGATGCTGTTGGAGCTTATAATACAATATTGTTATCTCTATTATAATGAAACTGACAGAAAACAACGTTAAAACATGTATTTAAAATCTGCCATATATCGTCTGCGCTTGTGAGTACGTTCCATAGCACCAATTGTCAATTGATGCCATGAAAATTAGCGATGTTATCAAATCAAAATGTTGTTGCATAGTGCTGAAATATATCATGTGTTTCGAAGTTTTCAAATGATTTGAAAACTCCTTCATTTTATCCGTATTTGTCTACCTGTTGGAATATCCTTTACAGTACAGTCAACTGATATCTCAGCAGGGGTCTCTACATCAATTTCACCAAGTTTAACCATTTGTTCATAAAATGAAACTGTTTCTGATTTAAAATTTTCTTTGTCTTCTACGACTTCTCTAAGAAATTCTTTTTCAATAGTCAGGCTTCCATCATTGGCGGATATGTTAGCAACAGCTGCAAATGCAGAGTAGTTGTGTTGAATTTTGTTTAGTATTTGTTCTAAATCCCAGTTTGTTGGTGTATGGACTGTCCATATAACAAGATTAGAGGCAGGGCTTCTTTCCTCTAAAATGAAAACAATATGAGAAAAACACAAATAATCTCATATGTGTATACAGATATGCACATTTTTTTTTACAAAACCATTTTTAGTTTACATAGTTTGTAGAACTTATCTTGGAAATGTAGAAGATTATCGGCTACATTCGGTTTAAAATAGTCCCGTTCAGCGTCCTGCTACATGTTACTCTGTCATGATTATAAGAACATATTAATATAAAACGTCTAAATATTAGTCAGGGATTCTCCTTACGCTGGATCGTTAATTATCAGTAACGATACTAGTGACCAATATATAATTCATATAAACGCCTATAACATGTTGTTTAACATGTACAATGTACAAAACAACACCAACATTAAAAATCAGAAACAATAAATATTAGAATTTTAGTAAAGCATATATCCTTATGATGTCCTTATACCAATGATAAAACAAGTAAATGTTTTGACTAGTTTGTGATATCGAAAACCCTGGTGTAATAATTTTTCAGTAATACATAAATTTCTCTCGTTAAAATCTAAAACATTGTTACCTACACGAGCGAATCGTACAAGTTGAGATATATAAACACCGTAAGATGGTGACAAGGGAACGTCACCATCTAAAAGTGGATAATTAACGATAGGAAATGAAAAATCATCTCTTTGATCATAAATTTTAGTATTAAGCTTTCCGTTAGTGATATAGATATCAAGATACTTGTTCTTCTAAAAAAGATTCTATATCATTTTTATACTTTCCATCTGCACCTTTTATTCTAGACCATAATTTTTCCGCGCCCCTCTTTTTTCTAGATTAAAGAAGTACCCTGTAGATTTTTCGCCTTTTTCGTACCAATTAACCTTAGACCTAATTCTGACTGCCTCGACTGTTTTGTCATAATAGTCTTTTATTTTAACTTTTAAATCATTTAATTCGTTTTCATTATTTGTAAGATCGGTTCCCGTAATTTTATCCAACCTTTTTTCCCACTCCCTTATTTGTTTTTCTGTGACATTTAATTGCTTTGCTACTTCAAAAATAATTCTTTTTATTTTAATCTTAGTCTCCTCCCACCATTCAAGACTATTTTCGAACTTATCTGCTTTTAATTTCCAGTTTTCCCAAAAGCTTTCGAACGTATTTCTAAATAAATCCGATTGAATAACTGATGAGTTCATTTTCCACGTTTCAAGACCGCGTTCTGGTTCATTAGTTTTTAATTTCATGAATACACCGTCGTAGTCACTGAACGGAAAATAAACTATGTTTGCCTGTTGCGATTTATATTGAAGCTCATTACTTATAAAGATATAATCAATTCGTGACCTTGAGTTACCCCGACAAAAAGTATATTGTTTGTCTTTAGGGTATCGTTTTCTCCACACGTCTATTAATTCGTTATGCTCGACAAATGTATTTAATTCAAGCGATCAAATGTCTTCTCGAAAAGGCAATGGTTTTCGATCTAAGTTTTTTTAGAAGAGCACAGTTAATATCCCCAAGAACGATATTTCTATTAGTGTTATCAAAATGAATATTTTTTTCCAAAACAATTTTTTTGTCACCAGCCAAATTGGGAGCATATATATTGTAAATAAAAATCCCTGTATTTCCTGGTGTTTGAACATGTACAGAAATTGTTCTACCATTACTATCTTGGTCGTTTTTAGAGATTTCAAATTTAAATCTCTCTGGAAAAAGAATCGCTACCCCTTTTGAATTACTTGATACTTGATTCCAAAAACTGTCCCCCTTCCATTTATTTTTCCATTTCGTTTCGACCTCGCTGGAGCTATGTGTTTCTTGCAAGCATATGACGTTAATATTTTTCTGTTTACACCAATAAAAAACGGCATTTCGTTACCATACCATTGACATTTCAACTAACAATTGAAATTAACATAATATAAAGTTAAGTATGGTAAAATAATGCTTTGTTTTGTTCATTTATCATAAGTGCTACAGATATGTAAAAATAATTTATACACAATAGATATAGAAAGTCTCTCCCAATTACTAACGTTTCATTTTGTTCATGCATACTAATGACATCGTCACAGTTCACTGGGATGAGCATACACCCGTAACTGCCTTTTAAATTTTATTAAATAAACACCTTCATTCATTTTTTCCCATTTGTGCTTTAGGCCAAAACCCACATTGGTTACTACAAATAATCATGGAAACTTGTTTTCTTCGGTCAACATGATAATTAAACATATTGTATATTTTACTATCTGATAACACATTGGTAATTTCATAGTGTCAGTTGGTGAACATACATATGTTACAACAACTCTTTGAAATATTTGTCAATATTACATTGATTAAGGGGTCGCAATTCAGGACATAGTCCACGTGGTTATATGTAAAATTAGCATTGGTTTTGAATATTGTTGACAAAGTTGAATTAAACAGATGCGTTATAGCAATTTAGATTTCGACTACAATACAAATCATGTGCTATATATATTGTAAAAAATTAGTTAGTATGATTTGGGCATCTTGGTTACTTGTTTTCCGCTTGAGCCAGGAGTGGAACTTGAACTTCGATTACGTTTTTTACTCGGGTTTTGATATTCACCTTCACACTCTGAATTAATAAATGCCCCGAATATATTTTCTACCAGTTCTGTACCGGACATGCTGATATGAAACCCATTCGGGTCGTTCAATTCGAACCGTGCTCGCTATGGTGATTTGTTGGGAGCGAATTCGTCCCATAGGTCAATGTATTTCAGCACTTGACTTTTTACACAGACTTTTTGTGAAAAACTATTGACAGATCTTGCTACTGTATTCAATGCTTGTATAGAGGCACTCTTTACTCTTCTTGGTAGAAAACTCCTTATGTTAATGCGTGCATTTGGATATATGGTTTTAACTGTATCTATGCATGTCGTGAGATTTGTCGTAAATTGGTCGGTGTCACTCCTGTGCTTACTGATGTCATTTTTGGCATTTTTATCTATTAGGTTAGTTGGTTTTTTTTTCTTCACTCATCGATGTTAATATAATGGAATTTGATGTGGTTGTCATACAAGTGAGAGGTTCAGCTAGCTATAAAACAAGGTTTAATCCACCATAAGAAAATGCTTGTACCAAGTAAAAAATATGACAGTTGTTATCAATTCGATTGGTGTGTTTGAGCTTTTGATTTTGTCAATTGGTTCTGTTACACCACTGTTCCAGGTTAAGGGAGGCTTATCGCTAACATGTTTAACCTCGCCACATTCTGAAAATATGTCCCAATTTGTTCAAAATCGCCAAAAAAAAAAAAAAAAAACAGAAATCAGGAGTTTGAGGACACATTATCTTTTTAAAAGGTGATATAGACTTAAAGACCGCTTGTATACGTACTCTAACAAAAACAACCCAATCAAATTCCTCGAAAATATAAATACCCTGTATTCACGGCAATTCGTACCCTTGGAAATTCCTTTTGACACATATGTTAAATGGATTTAGTTAATAACCTTTTACATTTAGCGTGTACCAATTTGGCGTTTAAATAAATGGCATTGCTGTTACCCTGTTAACTACATTTTTCGTTATAACATTTTATGTCATCAGTGAAAATTGAAAGCAAAGAAATGACTATTACTATTGGAAAATCAATAATAAGTGCGCAAATAGACGAATGGTGGATTCATAATAAAATACTATGATTTCGACACTGTTGATATCCGTACAGTTTAAGTGAAATACTAACCATAAGTTGGACAGCACAGGCAACACTTTAAACTTCGAGATGGCTCTTCAGTTCTCTTTGGGGATGAATCATGATATTCAGGCAAAGCAATTTGTACTATAAATATTAGTTCTCCAATATTAAAAATGTGTTCTGAAAAGCAAAGATACCTGGTTCATATTAAGTTCTTTCTCTGTAACGTTATTTTTTCCATTATTTCATAGAATTCATGTCGAGTACATCCATCATAAAGTAGATTTTTTTAGGGAGTTTTAATGTCAACAAGGGTTTTTTTGGGGGGGAAAGTGTGGCATTAGCAGTATATCTACAAGAATCACTAGCTTTTCAAACTAAAGGTTATAAGTTAAAACCCATCTTTATCTTCATCAAAATTGACTAGAATGGTAGGTTTATTAATTATATATATGTATATATATATAGTATGACCTTGGTTCCAGAGCTAAAAAGAAATATATGCAGTTCGTGTTATTGAAGTTCAATGTTGATCATAAATGTTGCGCATTGACAACATCATGAACATTTAATTTTTAATTAACATTACTCTTCGTGTTTACATGAATAATAAAGAAAGCCAGTTATACAATGTAATTCTAGTGTTATTTATAACATTAATCGCAAACACAAACACACACATACATTTACATGGGTATATACTCGTCACGACTGAGTGACGGATGATTGTCATCTGATGTTGTTTATAAGGCAACTAATTGTTTATTCGAAGTAGACGTTTAAAACTGTAATAAATAGTCAAAAACAGTTTTTTTTTTATAATACTTTGAATAAGTCTTACTGTCAACAGTTTTTAGATAGCTATTTAAAATATTATTCTTTTTACAATGTCAGGAAGTAATATTACATAAGTTAAAACATATTCTGTTAATGACAATACCACCTTCTAGTATAGTATGCATCACAGTAAATAGATTGTCACACGTGGTATATTTGTAGATCTTTAACTGATCATCATGTGTGCTGTGTACAGTTGCTGTAAGTCTTACATTGTAATGATACAACTTTTAATTATAGGGGAGATATTTCATGATGGTTTTAATTAATAATATTGGCGCTGTTGTGTTGATATATAGATTCATACACTGCAACAAGTGTATTACAATATTTCTCCACTCCAGACAGTTAAAGTTTATAATACATATAAAATCTTTAAATAACTAAAATTTAACTGTCGAGAGTGGAGAAATATCGTAATACACGAGTTATAGTCTAGGAATCTGTTTCTCTAATGATTTTTAACCTTCTTTTTCAAAGATTTTTAGAAACTTGTGTTTTTTATATGCAACGTCATCAGGCATGGTCGTCTTTTTTATGACGTCACAATAGGAAAGTTCAGAAAAAAACAACACATTTAGACGTCATAAACGAATTTCGACTAATCATTTGCTGAGAACAGATTTTTCACTAGTGAGGAGAAATATTTTCTCACACCGGTCAGGAAATGTGAAAATAGCAAAAAAAAAAAAATAGACAAGAATTAATTCTATAACAACTTTTTATATCTTTGATAGTTCTTTAAAAAACGCTTAATTTGGTAAAAGAAATTATTTATTAAAATGTTTTCAGGTCAAAAACCCATGACTGTTGATTGATATATGATCAGTAGTTCATTTTTATGTTCAATTGCTAGCCAGATCCCTCTACAGGTATGTTATTTAAACTGATGAATTAAAACATAATTTTCAAACAATATATGTAACTATGGATGTTTTTTTTTTTCAAATCATCCTGTAGCTTTGTCATGCCGTAAAGATCAATACTTGTTAGTTAAAATCAGTTTAACCTCGTTCACAATGACGATGATATTTTTTTATCTAATACAAGTAGCATATAATGCATGTATGTCGCGAAATGAAAATGAGCACGATAATCATAATCGAAAGATTTCTGACTGTGAGGTCTGCTCCGGTATCGAACTCACCGATTTCTGCTATTAAGGCGAGCACGTTTCCAAGAAACCACAGGACAGGTTTAGTGTTATACAACCAGGTTTAATCCACCATGTCTTTCGTAAGGAAATGATGCACCAAGTCAGGAATATGAATTTTGTTTTCAATTCAGTTAAAGTGTTTATGATTTTGATTTTACCATTCGTTTAGAGACTTTCTGTTTTGGATTTTCTTCAGTTTATTATTTTTTGTAAGTTTACTTCTTTCAGTAGTTTTCGAGAATATCTGAGCCGGAAGACAAGGTCTAGCAAATAGCTTTGGTCGTAATTAACTCTAATGATGCTACGGCATGTCTTAAAGCAGCTATATAACGTCATAGCCGTTTGTTCTTGAAAAATTCAAATATCATTTAAAATACGGTTATAGCAGTTATGCTTGTACAACATAATCTCTTCTCTTTGTTCTTTGGAAAACAATTTAGAGATTTTGAACATTTAAAAACATTACCATTGGCAAAAGAATTAGTGAAAGTGTCACATGTGTTGAAAGTCTTAGAGACAATTGAGATAATGGATATACTGATTAGCGTGTGTACATAACTGCATTTCGGATCCAAATAATATATGATCCATGAAGAAAGTTTTGATACAGAAATGTAATATATTTGGGAGACTTTTTTTTAATGTAAAATGTATATGATTAAATTTTATAAGGTAATACTTTTAACACAAAATCTTTTGATCAATTTAAATTTCTTCGGAGTTTTCTATATAACTTGAATAACTTGGTTCCACAAATCACTATATTTCAAATGTATATATTCGGTAAGTACATGTATGTTGCAAGGAAACAATACAATGACATTATGGTTTTACTGTCATACCTCATCTTCTAATTTTATACTAACAGATATGGATAAGTTCTAAGACCTAGAACAAACGACATGGTACTAAACAGAGTGCACAAAACAGTCTAAGATAACTTTACATGAAATAAAATTTACCACCGGTCAAGGAGCCATTGCACTTAGTAATGGTCAAAAGACTGATTTGAATATATTTGATATACATAAACAGTACATATCAGTGGCGGATCTAATTTTTGTCATAAGTGGGGACCTGCTGGCTGCCCAAGAGGGGGCCCCCGTCACGCTCCAGTGATTCGCTAAATAATCAATCAAATTTGTTTTCTCAAAAGAGGGGGCCGGGCCTCCTGCCCCCACCCCCTAAATCTGCCTCTGCATTTTAAAAGGCTAACGGCGGAACATTTGATTATCCCACTAAGCGCTGAAAATCCTAGTGGACAATAACCTATAACTATATTGCTCGCATGAAAATGATCAAATAGTTACTTTTTCTTTCTTCTCTGTCTTTGAAGTTCTTCATTCCTAAAACAAGACAATCTGTCAATATGTATTGATGATACATACATGTAATTAACATTATTTTATAACTGAAATCCAACATAGTCAAACATTATTTTGTTATATTGGTTAAAGAAAAATTACAACATATTTGACAATAGACCTTTAAACGAGAATGTATGGTACATCTGGTTTATATACAAGTCTATACATGTGATATTGACTGTTTGTCAGAGTTAAAATACAAAATGATGGATGTTGTATGTTTTTTTTATTTCTTTTTTGGCGTAGTACTTTGATACTTATACTTCATTTTTTTCACGATTAAACAGACAGCGTATATATATTCGTGTGCAAACCTATTACAATTTAGTCGTACACAAATGCTTCCTAGGTGTTAAATATAACTTATATGAACTGTAGATGTACGTTTTAAATTTCGTTTTCAAAGTGAAAACATAATGCAAATATGTTCCACCACTTTATCAAAATATTTCAGTTAATATTCTTGTGTAAGGCTTAATTCAGTCTCTAGTTCGAGTTATCTCTATTTTACAGATATTAGCAACTGTGATAGGATTAAGACAAAATATCGTTTGATTTGATATTTTTCTGTTTATAGCATTCATATTTCCAGTCACAAAGCACATATTTCCATTATGTACACCGATTTAGCAACTAGTTTGGTTCAAGCAAACTAAGATCGTGTAGACAATTGTTTTTGCAATTACAGTTAGAACAATATATGTGGTAACAAAATTGTGTCTTTTTTTCCTTGAATTTTATGGTTTGTAGTTTTGTCACATTTTTATAGCGAATGAAGTTACAATGTAACCAATTGCAATGGAAAATGGATTTTCTTTTAATGTGATGTACTTAGAGATAGAAACATAATCCGTCAGAAATTGTCATGTGTACAATTTTTGGTTAAATGTTCTTTTCAATTGAATTGTGACAGTGAATAGCCAGTAAAATCAATTATAAAATGATTTAAGGGATACTCATAGCTGATGACTGCATAAACACACTAATATACCAAGAACGAGAGAGGGGAGAGTTTATACTTGGAATGTCAAATGTATGCGATATTTTCGAAGCATCTAACATGTCAGTGACAACCAGTAACAGTATTAATTTTAGAATTTGCTATAATAACCTATTTGCCACAATTTTCTATCGTGATCTGATAATTGTGTCTTCTCCATTTCAGAAGCAACATCATTGTACTTCGCACATCTAAGAGCTTTAAGAAGTTGCCGGTATGTATCCTCACCTTTTCGATACAATTTGTCATACAAAAGTCTATTACTTCCCTGTGTACTGAGTGAAGAATTACAAATTTCTTCTTTTTCTTCATCATCTAAAACTTCAGACTGAAACAGGTTGTCAGCTATATCTGTTTTGCAGTCGACACCATGAACAAATATTCTGTAATTCTTTTGTTGTTTAATTTTGTGTTCATCTGCAACTGAAATATAAGATAGGTCATGTAGGTTAGCACAAAATGTCAATCATTTTTTTTTCTAGAAATCTGTCTTAATTAAAAAAAAAAATGGTTTTATTCTGGAAATCTGTCTTACTTTTTTTTTGTTTTATTCTGGAAATCTGTCTTACTTTTTTTTTGTTTTATTCTGGAAATCTTTCTTACTTTTTTTTTGGTTTTATTCTGGAAATCTGTCTTACTTATTATGTCTGTTTTGTTCACGCATCATTGTAAATATAATGGAATTAGATGCGACTGTCACACAAGTGAGAGGTTTAGCGCTATAAAATCAGGTTCAATCCACAATTTTCTACATTTGATAATGCCTGTACCAAGTCAGGAATATGACAGTTGTTGTCCATTCGTTTGAAGTGTTTTATCATTTGATTTTGCCATTTGATTAGGGACTTTCCGTTTTTAATTTTCCTCGGAGTTCAGTAATTTTATGATTTTACGTTTTACTCAAAATTTTGTTTTCAACTGTGCTGGGCTGTTTTGTTTAAGCTTTATTTTTTATATGAGTTATTTTAATTTGAAAATGAAATGGGTATTGATGGCAGATCTTTGATAGTTTCTGTTAGATTAAAACTATACTGTTATACGCTATTTTGGTTTACCTCTCTACTGGTATTGACTATAGGATGGCCTCAATATGTCGTCTTGATATTGTTGTCGTAGGGTTGTCTTTTTGACGTACACCCAATATATTCTTACATTCATATTTGTCATATCAATTATATAATTGAATGTCTGGGTAACGAGAAGTATTATCGATGGAATAACACTTTTATATACTTGACATTGACTTAAACTATGAAAATTGAATGATCAGGTAGATGTAATATATGAAGGGTCATGATTCAAACATACATATGTTTTACAGGTATTACCTACGACTTCATTTTTGTTAACGATCAATAGATTAGCTTGGTTATTTAAAAGTAATTGGCCAAATTGAAATAACATATTTAGTTATTAGAATTTTATATTCATTGTGTCTTTGAGACTTTTCAATACCTTTTTGTGGCACATACAATGTATATAGCAAAGTTCGACAAATTGAGAAAAAAAAAAAAGAATTTGGTTTATAATTCAATTATCATTTAAGTGGACTGATTTATGTCCATAATCATAGTCAAAATTAAATGCACATGCAGATATAACAAATTTGTGTGTAAAAAATATAAACCTTCAGTTAATTTGATAATTATTCCATTAGAATACAAAATATTTTAAAAGAAAATTCTTGTATCATTAGGACTCAATCTCACAATGAAACATTTGAACAGTGAACTCATTGAGGTAACAAAATAAATCACACATGTTCACTCTACAAGTTTGGTTATACTATTTTTATTATATAGAAGATAGTAAAAGCTAGTTTGATTTATGTTTTATTCAGGTTTATTTTAGTCCTAGATCCATGATTTTTTTATTAGTTGTTATTGGCTTTGAACTAGCTGTCAGTAACTGCGAGTACTCTCAGATTAGTACTAAGTGTCATTTTATTGTAGAATGTAAAGGTACAGGTGCACTCTGTGTTTTGTTAGTTGTATTTATATTTGTATCCATATGATTTTATAGTTTGTTCTTATGTTGTACTGATACACCACTGGTCAGGTTAGGGGTTGGTTGGCGCCTTCATACAAGTTTGACACCGTCATTTTTTGTTTTTATATGTCCAAAGCCAAGAGCCTGTAATTCAGCGGTTGTCGTTGTTTGCTGTATACTAGTTACATATTTGTTTTTGTTCATAATTTTTAACATAAATTATGCCGTTAGTTGATTTACTCGTTTGAATTGTTAAACATTTCATTTCGGGGCCTTTCAAAGCTGACCATGCGGTATTGGCTTTGGTCATTGTTGAAGGCCGTACGGTGACCTTTAATTGTTAATTTCTGTATCATTATAGGTTCTTTTGGAGAGTTGTCTAATTGGCAATCATACCACATCTTCTTTTTCATATTATATATCAAAAACTATTTCCGTATACATGTACATAATCTTTAAGTAATCATGATTAAACCTGCCTTTTACATTGTAATCGATTAAATCATGATTAAATGTAATCAGAAATTGCACAATTACTGATAACATGTCAGTCGATTTTTATCCAATTCTCTGGGTTTTGTTTTGAAACCGATACATTAGAAATCCTTATCAAAAGGCCATGGTACGACATTCACGATATGATGAGTTAATTCACAAAACATTTATATGATAGGTGCAAATTTTTCGTCTGCTTAAATATAGAAGCAATAACGTATGCAAAGGACCTATGTGGTTAAATTTATTGCAGGTCTACACCAGGGGTCCTTACGCCGGACGTCATGAATCATTTACGACAAAGCTTTTGCGATAAACAAATAATAGACACTTGCTAGATGCTTGCCGGGCCTAAATGGCAAGGTGGATAAATCCACGGCAAGCTTACGCCATAGGTCTAAATTTGGGTTCAACCAAGACAAACCTCAACACTTTAATTCGTACAATATAAGAAGTAGTTACGACTAAAAATTTTATACAGGTTAGGCTTTCAAAAAGTAAATGCAAGAAAGGATTAACATGATTAATCGATGCTGAATTTTGAAGGGCTTGCCACAAAAAGGGAGTTTTGGGTACTGACAATTTCTACTAACTGACTTTTTAATGTTAGAAAATTGGGTTAGAAGACCAAGGTAGGTAAATTTGTTTAAGGCCTACACTATATGTCGATTGTTGGGGTCGACATGTCGTTTTTATTCGTAAAACAATATGTACGAATAGCTTTTGGTCAGATTTAAAACAAATGGTAGGTACTACCATAGGTCTCTACGGGCAAAAAGGTCAAGCGTGGAAAACTAAAAAAAAAACCTTTGCAACTACAAATTTCGAACCGGCGAAATCTTGAATTCGTTTTACTAATCCATGCTTCACATCTTGTGTCAACACTGGGAACAATAATAGGCACTTGATCGACAAAAAGGCTGAATGAATAAACCCAAGACAAACATACACTAGAGGTCACTTATTAGGTTCTGGGAATACTAACCCATTGAAACTTTGACTTAAAAAATTCCCAACATCACATATTTTGTCCCCACTAGCTATAGGTGCATATACAATGCGCTGGTCTTAGGCCTTTCAGACCAACAGGCCGAGCTGGATAAATTCAACTGTGAACTACGCCAGAGGTCTAGTTTGGGGTTAAATGTTACTATCATTCGAAAATATGATCGTAACAAATTCCTGCTGTAATTTGACCACACTAAGTAAACATTATAGCAACAGCTTTGCCTTGTAGAACCAAAATGTCCAGGTGAGTACATTCATGACAGAACTACATCTACGGTCTGTAGCAAATATTTTGTCCTTTAAATGTTCAAAAGATAGACACATCCCTTAAGCTTTCCGGACCAAAACATCCACCTGGTTAATTTCATAACTAGCCTACACCAGATGTCAAAAGTTTGGGTCTGACCCATGCAAACAGTATTCCGTTAAAACGTCCTTTCAGTAATATTTGTATACACAAGTTATGACAGGTCAAAAAGCCCTTTATGGTGGGAAATTTATAAAAATCCTACAATAAAGGTCTTAATTTGGGGTCTGCTCCTTCCAATTACCTGGTGATGATAACTCCTACAGTAAGTTTTTTCTTCTTTTTTCTTTTTAAATATTTCATATTGCAAAGCATTTGTTCACATCAGAAACAAATGGTAGGACATGATCTGCCTTTCCGGACCAGAAGGCAAATCTGGATAAGTTCAAAAAGAGCTTGCACCAGAGGTCCACCTTTCGGGTGTTTCGAAACTACATCCAAACTTGTATTCGTAACATATGGCAATTATCTTTGTCCACACTAGGCATATGACTAAGGCTCATTAGACATAAGAAGACAAAAGCAGACCCGGGTATGTTTCTTTACGAAATAACTACTTCAAAGGTCTAAAGTTGAGGTTGTCAATACTACCCTCTAAATATTTAATTCTTAAACTCTTTTCTACAGCAAATATTCGGTCAACAATGTAGATACAATGGTAGGCAGTGTCATTAGGCTCTCCAAAAAATAGACCCGATTTGTGAAGAGTTAATTCTATATGAAATAGTTTCAAAAATATAACAATGACAAATTTGAAGTCTATAGAATGGGTTCAATATAAATGCTGGGATATATAAAATATCATGTCTCATATACATGTATTTACACCTACAACCATACAAGGTATGTCTACGGTTTGATAAATATCAAGTAAAAGCTAGCCTAATTCTGCAAAGATATGAAAGATGCAGGTGAGTTAAACATAACCTCTGCCTACGTATTTCTGTAGAATACGAATGATTAATAAACGAATCACCGGCCCACAAAGAGCATGTTATATAGGACTGATTACATATTTTAGCTGAAACAACTTACAAATATCAGGTTTTTCACAACTGATATGTTTGTGTACTTCTGTCATGTCTATGCTTTTACTTCTCTGCAACTTTCGAACACTAACATAGTGTGGGTCATATACATCTAAGACACCAATTAACAGATTGAGAGTAGGATATGGTCGGTCAGTCAGGATGTCAAGTAAAACCCTGTTACGTTCACTCTGTGAGGCTGGTTTGATGATTTCTTCTCTGTCCTCTATCATCAAAATACATCTGGAAATCAGGTTATCTAGAACCTTCTTGTCTAGTACTGTGTTATCTTTTAAATCATCATAGTTAGGTAAAGAGGCCATGCTGTTTCTGACCTGAAAAAAGGAAATTCATGTTTAAGATTATTACTGAGAAAATCACACAGAATGTCCTGCATGTCAATTGAATTATTAAGGTTCTTCCCTTTTTCTTAAGGGAAAGACCTTACTGTATTTCATCTGATTATTATTAAGGTCTTTCCTTTTCCATAAGACCTTACTGTATTTCTTCTGATTATTATTTTTTTTTCCGCCAACTTTGAAGAAATTAGCAGCCTTAACCGTAAGACGTGTCACTTTCAGGTTCACACTGTGTATCACTGTGTCACAAATACCTACACAAAACTCACCCTGTGAGTCGAAAAAAATTGTCGGTCTGAAGTTATCCCACCGAAACCTAAAAACTTTGTTATCATTCAAACACCGTAACCGTAATAGGTACATAAAAAAAACCGCAGGTTGGGATTTGTTCAGGACTAGACCCCGATTCTACATTAATTTGAATCGAAAAGATTTAACGGCTCATTGGTAGAGTTATGTCTCTTTGAAAAGTAACCGCAGTTGGTTGGCCACCAAAACTCAGAAACCGTAAGTCGTAGACACCTAGGATCTTCACCAATCATCATCAATTCATGTGACTTTGAAAAATTCCTCAAGGTCAAATGTGTATTTTGATTATTGACCTAACACCTTGTTATGGTATAATCTCGGCAACCTCACAGAAGTGTTAAGGATGTACTTATGTGATTTGAGGTGAAAACCAATAAATCAAGAAATTAGAATTGATATTATAATCTGGTAGAGCATTCGTTAGGGACAAAAATAAGCTCAAAATACTGATAGGTCATGAACCTCCTTTCCGAGATATTTGAGATTTGAAATATGTCGGGAACAGTCTGACTCGGACTTTTACCTTATATTTGCATTGGTATGATTTGGGTCTCAAATCAAAACAAAGAAAATCAAGAATCTTCTAAAATTTTGGTAAATGACCTTTCATGAGCAATTAAGTCTTATATGAAAAAAAAAATGGATGTTATGAGACAAAATATTTTACATTGTTTTGTATGGAAAAACATCAAGGAGTCCGAAAACTTGTCACAAATTCCAAAACCTCTCCTAAGAACATCTTTAAATAGTGAAAAATGTTTGGGTCATTAAGGCGCAACTTTGTTACATTCGACCGAAGAGATTTGACCTTTCTGTAAGGGGCATAACCCCTGTTTAAGGTTTCTGAAATAACAAAATAATCTTTTACTATAGGGTCTTCAACAATGACATTGGGGATCAATGACCTTGACAAAGGTTACAGGGTCAATGGTCACGGTCATGTCCCAGATAGCGAATTAAATGTTTTTAACCTTATTTAAAGGATTTAAAGTTTGTTTTGAAGGTTTTTAAGGTTGACCTCGACTGTTGACCTTACAACTTTTTATTGGATATATCAAAAACTATAATACCTACAGAAAATTGAATAGTGTAAAATGTTTGGGTCATTAAAGTGCAACTTTTTTTTTTTATACAACGAATAGATTTGGCATATCATTAAGGGGTATAACCCCTGATAACGGTTTCGGAAAAGATAAAATTAGGTTGAACTCTTGATGTAAAGATCCTAGACCCATCGGAATCTTTTATAATGATATATCGTGGACCAATGACCTTCATAAAGGTCACAAGGTCAAAAGACAAGCTCATGTCCTAAATGACGAATTCGTTGTTTTTTTTTTTGTCATATTTTAACGGTTTTGTGTGTGTTTGAGAGCTTTCAATGCATTCTACGCCTATTGGAACATGTAGTTTACATTTCGAAAAGGAAAGACTCTCAATTGTTCAAAAACAATTGACATTTCAATTATGTGTGGTTTTTGATATTATATTTCACAACTGTCAAAGAAAGTAATTACTAAATATAAGGGCATTCAAAGAACAGATTTCAGACAGAGTACTTGTACTTTTCTCCATTTGTCATAATGTTAATCTTTTTTAACCTAATATCCGACTTTACACAAAAATTAAAACAACATAATGTAGATGTTTATTTATATATAATGTACCATAGTCCTTCACGTATCAGATACATTATTATTTCTTTTTGTTTTGAACTACTATTTGTTCCTTTTAAATCAGTTTTTATTTCATTTATGTTGTAGTGCATCGTTTCAATATACTTTGAGATTAATTGATTGGTCAATTGTAGTGTTTATAACGTCCAGTGGCAACTATTGCATACATATTCAGGACGACAAAATATTATTAATGCAATTAATAGATTTTTTAAAGTGAGTTGCCAAAGAAAATTAAACTATTTTGAATAAATGCCCAACTTTTCCTTGTAACACGACACCTACATACCAATCAAAAAGTTGTTGCAAAGGGTCATTTATAGCCGAGATAGTAATGGACTTTCTCTACACCAGTTATCCGATATTTTTTGTAAGTGATAATAATCAACCACTGGTGAAAACAGGACAAACACAAAATTAATCAAGTTGACATTGATTTATTTTCAAAATGGTATAATGATACACGAATATAACAATCATTTCCTTTTCCTGCTCTGGTATTTAACAAATGATTTGTTTGAAATTCACAAGAAATTAATCATATAGAGAAGCTAACTCCATAATGTGTTATCTTTCTAACTGAAATCTATAAAAATATTTCTCGAATCACCAGACACGCAGAAATATACAACCTACTGTTTTTACACTAGAATGAGATTTACTTCCAAATATGACGGTTAGTTCGGTTGGTTTCATTCGGCAATGTTTTGATTTTTTTCAAGTTTTCCTAATACTTAAACAGAATTTCGTTTAAGTCCTACCTGACAAAACTGAGTATTGTTTACATATCACATAGCATAACGATGTCTGAATTTACTGCTGCACTGGATAAAGTAAGAGAATGTTCATGTCAACCATTGAAGTCAAGTTATCTGTACAAATTTGCAATGATCTTGAAACAAAATGCACGCTGCCTTAATTGCAAGTTCGTGCAATAATTATTACCATTGACTATACCATTTTTGTGTTGTGCCGTATTGCGGATGGAATGCTTTTTCTCTGATTTAAAAAAATATTTGTATTGATAAATCAGTTCCAATCATTACACAAAACTGTTTATTTTCTTTTGCGGAATTGTATCTATACAATGTTGCCATATGAAAGAAACTTATAATGTATAGATAAACCAGAATGTAGATCCAATTGACATCATGCTCCCACTATAACATTTTTTTTCATTGAACTATGAGGTCTTGGTTTAAAATAAGGATTTTTCTGAATTAATTGAACAAATCTCTTTATAATGACCATGTTTACAGTTTATGTGACTACAACATAGCCTTAACCTAAAAACATCGAAGGTACGCCAAATCCAAGCCTGACGGATGCATACAGGAGTATCTAACATGGAGGTTCTTCTTTACGTATTCTTATGTTCTTGGCTCATTTTTGTCCATTCTTAATATCTTTGCATCCTATTATTCTCTCTTTTCTATCATTTTTTTTCTGTTTCGCATATTCTTCTTTATTCCATATTTTTCAAACATATTTTTCTTTAGCATTTGCCTATTATTCTCTACCGATTTAACCCAATCTTTACCCTCGTAGATTATTATGCCTTTCTTCTATTGTGCGCAGGACATAAAACATATGAATCTCCATTTACATTCGTTTTGTCTTATTTACCCATATCTATTAATTTCATCTTAAGTTTAACTTCACAATGGTAGGTTTTGAGTTGTCATGCTTATTTAGAAGTTTTCATTCAATATGATTAAAACTGAAGGTAATAACAAACAGTTATTCCAACATCTGAGATAAATCATACGACTAGGCTATTTTTAAAATCATGTAACTCAAATTTTCTAGTCCGATTATTCAATTAATAATTGCAAACACCTTTACATATTATCAGTCGACAAGGTAAAAGGCAAATAAGCTAGATTGATCAACATTCATGATGACTATCAAGCACATTCAATAACAGAAATTGATTTCTGACAAAAAAAAATGTAAGCATTGTCCCTTTTAAGCATTATTTTGTCAAGTACAAGGAAAAAAATGATTCAATAGGAAAAAAGACTTTAATGTGGCATTGCATATAAACAACATCACATGCAGATTTGTTAGTTGATACATGTATTTTCTTTTTCTTCGGAGATAATCTTTTTTTACAGATACACTTATCAATCAGTAAATGGATTTATTTTTGACGAAATTCAAAAGTTCGTGTTAATAAACATAACTTTGAGCAAAACCTATTGTATTCCTTAAACATATGGAAATGTTTAATTTCATAGGCAATAGTTGATAAAGTACTAATAACTAACATAAAGTTGCTTTGATACAAAAGACAAACGAGGATAAATCAAAATCAAAAAGTCGAACAGGCTTTTGTTATTGTCTTTGTATCAGTCGAAACAATCCTGGTTAAGGTAGAGGAAATGTCTTCCTCCATTTTGGATTTTGAAAAAGCAGAAAACATCGGTCTATATCTTGAATACAATGTGCAAATTTCGAGAGTAATATGTAATTCATGTGTAAGACTTTTCATTTTAAAATAGAAAATTATCTGTTTTGTCATATTTATGGCTGTATTTTACAAAAAACATACAATTCTTTATTCATTTTTTTTTTAAATTCTGACATATAAGGGTACATAACTCAGATACAAGGGGAGATTACTGGATAAAGTGACTTTTTAATAGAATGTGTTGTGAATTTACCTATTCTATTATGTAGTAAGAAAAAGAGTCCGGTGACCCCATTATTTCTTTTTCTTACCTGAAAGCATATTATTAGAGCTATATTCTCATATTTTATCTTAAAATTCTATGGTGTAGTTTTCTTTTTATGACCAAAATTTAGGTTTTCCATGCATAACCTATACAAAATCTAACAATTTTGCTCAACCCGTAGCGTGAAAAAAGACACGGTGACCCATATTTTTATTAAATCCATATTCTTATTAAATTTTTGAAAAAAAGCATGATGTAAACTTCATTTTGATGAATTATCCAAAATTCTATGGATTTAAATCCCATCTACCTTAAATAGTTCAATTCAAAATTAAAAAGTAAATGTAGAAAAATGTCAAATAAATGACACATTGGAGTTCATGAAGGGACTATTGATTTAACAGACAATAGATATTACATGTATTAATGACTCGAAGGGAGGTGTACAGTTTACTAGGTACAGATACTATAGAACGGGTTGAAAAAGATTTAAACTGCATTTTTCAAATCTTTTTTTCCAGTTCTCAAAAAACACAGAAGGGTATACCAATCATAAATCTGATTCCACTTGCCGGGATTAGTAGACCTACACATATAAACGAATAACAAAATTGAATTAAGCTAAACAAATCATATCTTAACAAATTCAACAACATCAGATTGTCGTCATCTTTTGGGATAGTGGTTTCATGTAAACAATTCTTTAAACATATCATGTAACCTTTAAAGACCAAAAAGATGTGTTAGATACCATGAAAACATTCAAAAACAACTAATGGAGGTAATCTGGCAACGCTTGCTCTTGGCTACACAATATAATAAATCATATCTGACTTTATCCAGAAAACCATTGACAGGCTGATCTATGCATTTCAAACATTTTAAAACTTTACAAGCATCTGATAGTTCAATGCGTTATGAGCGTCATAATGGTAGTTCAATACATCAGCAAGGACAAAAAAGAAACCAAATATTAGATCTTTAGACCTGTACTCATAGATGTTGCTGAATACTACATGTACTAGTAATAGAATATAATGTTCGATCAGTTAAGTAGACAGAGAGATCACTGCACAGTTCAATTATACATGTTGTATAAGAACTTTAAGATGTAAGTCCACCTTTGGTCAAGTGTTTTGTCTCCGACTAGGCAAAACAAACGTTAGATTGAAAATACAATTATAGAACACCTATGTATTTGCCTATTCACCTACTAGTATTTGTTCGATCCCCCAAAATACTTCCATATATATGACCCAGGGAACACCAGAATCAGATGTTAGATATATATGACAATTCAATCGGACATTCTCAACCACACTCGTCAATCTGTATATGACTGTCTTAAGGATGATTGTTTTACTTAAATCGCCCTGTTTGACTAGTTTCCGGCCAAAAAAGGTCATTGCTAGCAGCATTTTATTTAGTTTTTACATGTTGATAATTTTGCTGTATTGAACTATAAGGGTGCATATGATAAACAGTCTGTATAAAGTTGCAAGTTTAAATGATATAAATTTTAGGCATAACTCCGTAAAAGGCCTGTTTTGGAATCTATACAAAAGCAAGTTTCTGACAGTGATAAATGATTTTGACAAAATTAAGAACATTCGAATGATAAAATTCTTAATTTTCAGTCAACTCTAGAGGCACCTAAATCGATTTTTGTAAAATCTTATCCATCTTTTCGACTAATTTTATTAGTTCATCCATATTTGTTATCAAACTGTATCTGACGTGCCATTAACAGGCATATATTAAGTCATGATGAAGTCTTGCTAATTTTAATCTACGATAATGCGATTGTAGCATGATGTCGTTGTCAGTTTATTTTTCAACTATTAGTTTGACTGTCCCTCTGGTTCATTTCATCCCTCTTTTAAGGAAAATACGTAATTAAATGCATTAATAACATTAAACTGACTTTGCAGTCTACAAGGCTTTGCTGAAAATGCACACGAAAAATGTACATGGAAAACAAATTTAAACTGCTCTTGCTACGCTCGGATATAAAGTGTATATGCAGAGTAAAAAATGAACTCTTTATCAGACAAATATAGGAAGATTTACAAGTTCGATTTCACATTATTGGGTTATTTTTACTGAAGGGCAACTAATATTCTTATTGCAATCGATATTTAAAACTATGACTTTGCATATTATGTATATTAGTAAATAACCACATATCTCATGCTTTATACTAAATTAGTATTTAACATATGTGCTTAGTCCTTTTATATGCATACGTTATATGTAAGGGGGCTCGCGGGTCTAAATCAATTTTTTTTTAATTTAATATAGGATTTCGCTATATGTTTCTATAAATGAACTTTTTCTTATACTTAATAGAAAAATGAAATAAAAAATGGGGTCACCGTTCATTTACGCTCACAATTTGCCTTCGAAAAAAGCATACATTTTTGTAAATGTTCTTTTTTTCTTTTGAACTACATGTAATAGGAGAAATAGCGGTAATATCGAAATAATAAAGAAAAACTAAATTACAGAAATCTCTGAAATTTTACAATTATTTAGTTTATGTACAGCTGATTCGAAAATAACAATAAAATATATATGTCATCGATGATTTAAAAAAGATGTTTCAATATGAATGCAAAAAAGTAGCATTTTTGCACCAAAGGGAGATAACTTGGAGCTTTTTCAATGATATCTACATTTTAAAAGTCACCTGGGGCCAACACGAAATGATTTTTTAATGATTTTTGTACCATATGATTAAGTAACTACCACTTAAGGTAATTAATAAAATGTGTAATGAAAAATAAATGTTTAATTTTTTTCTGAATCTTATACCCGCGAGCCTCCTTAACTCTCAATTATATAGTTTTCAAGTTTAAATCAAATCATGGTAGTCAGTGAACCGGATATACGATAATAGTTATATGTTACACTGATACTTATTGGGTAAAATCAATTGTATTAGTTATTTAAAGCCGTGTTCACACCAAACGCCATGTACAGTAAACATGTTTACAATTAGTTTAATGTAATGTACATTGGTTTCACATTCAATTTCTTCACATCTATACACCTTGTTTAATTACCTGAACAAAATATTTGTTCACACTTTTAAACTTATGTCATTTAAATGTTAATTACGTAGACTGAACGTAAATTTTTCGGACAACTTTTCTAGCAGTTAGGAAACGACCATTTGACTTTAAAAAAAAGGGGGGAATGTATTTTTCTAAAAAAATATTCTTACCCCAAAATTAATAAAAAAAAATATTCTGGTCCTACAGATGAGAACAAAATTTATATCCAGAGTTTCCCCATTCATTATAGTGTTTAACATTTAAAAAAATGATTGCTAGCATCGAAAAAACTGAAGAAAAAAATTCGCGCGAAAAAATACTGACTCAGAATTTTTTTTGGATGATTTGCAGTAGTTTAAAGATACTTAAGATATCTCGCTTACGCATTAGAAAACGTAGGCTGTAGCATCGTACTTACAGACACAGAAAAAGGATTGAGATGTTAAGGATCACTACATTTCTATCTTTTCTTTTTGATTCGAATGGTATTTCTTCTCGATTCGGAAAGACCTTTTCAAATGAGTTATGTGTTCTGCAATGATGATGCTTTGGGTCTTGACAAGGGGTTAATAAAGCTACCTAAATAATTTTTATAATGAATTAATACATCAAGTTTAGACATATATTTCTGCCAAGAACTTTATTAATAATAGTTATACATTTTATTCAAAAATTGTTTCTTCCTTAAATATACATGGTAAAATTAATGTTCTAAATGCCTTGTTTTGTGTACACTTAACCTACACAAAAGCTACATTGACTATCGACTGCATGTAGACAAAACATGATTTACACTACATATCAACATTGAGTTTCATCAATGGGAACGTAATTGTGTTTAGTTAACGTGTAAGTTACACTAATACAACACCGAGTTTAGGTCAATGTGAACACGGTCTAAATATATGTATGTTAAAAAAAGCTACATGAGGGTTTTGATATCAAATTCACTAGTTTCTGTCGCTTGTTTAATTTCCGAAATGAGACGAAATGTGGATTTGGGTAAACAGAACCTTTCATTTTCAAAGATGATTTGAATTTCTATTTTCTTACATACAAATGTAAAGTAATATTTCTTATCAATATAAATTTGGTTTTGTATACATGTTGGATCCCAAACCATTTCCATGATAGCTTTTTAAAAACATGATTTTATATTAAGGTGAATCAAAAACTGTCAACGATCTGTCAACAGTGTATTCATATAGTGGCAATTGATTTTGCTTTCCTGGAAAAGGGGTCAATTTATTTGTTCGTTAACATCATTTAATAATTTAGTAGGTATCTACATTAAAGAAGACAGTTAATGTTGATTTCAAGATTTTTGAAATGAATATGGAATACAGGGCATTTCAAATATATAGGAAAATTGTTGTGACTCCAGTATCTAAATGCAAGTTATAAGCTATCGATAAAAACAAAACCAATTAGATCTCAATGTTTAGAGTAATTTGTTTTTCAAGTCGCTTTATAGATATGTTATTTTAATACACACATTCACTTGAAAATGTTTTAAAAACTAGAACTAAATTTGAACTCAATTAATTTTACTAATTCTAAAATATGCATAGTTAGAAATATTCAGAACAGATTTCGTCTTTATCTATAAACAATTAATCATACCTGAACCGAAAGTGCTTTTACTTCACCATTTCATACTCGCTAACGAGGATCACTAAAGTTGTGAAACGTAAAACGCTATATCTTTGTTGTAAATGTATTCTTTTTATCCTAGCAACGGACAGATTTATTACCAAGTTAACCAAGTTGACAGTTTAATTTATTTATTAATAAAAAATGCAATAGGTTTGTGGATATCTCTATTGTACATGTTGTATAATTTATATCTTATACTTCTCGGGTGCTATTAAGATAAAATAATCGATTTCAAAAGAGTCAATAAATGTACAAGTTGCATGCCGATGTTCAGGTAATTTCTATTAAATTCAAGTATATGAAAAAACAGAATACATTTTATAGAAAACAAACAGTGAACAATAATCTTCATATGAGAAGAGAAAGGGTAGTTTCATATATAGTAGGCCATATATTTACAAAAGTCAGAATTATTTAGCGACAGGGAGAAAATAATTATTACAAAACAACCAGGAATAAAGTAATATGACCAAACAGAAATGTGCATACAGAATTTAGTCAATTTAAGTACGGATCGATCAATGAACGGGACTTAAGAACTAATTAAAACCGATAGTTCCGAAATGAAATGGTTCAATTTTCTGCTTGATTATAAAATATGGGACGGTCATAAATAATATCTTAAAATATTGCTATTCCATTGTAAAATAATTTTGCAATTTCTATTGCAGATTCATTCCTTTACGGGTATAAATTAATGTAACGGTAGTTTACCGACGTTGAAACCTCAGTAAATGATTAAGAAGATAATCAAAATATGCAAAAGAACATACAAAAACTGATTAAATTGCAGGCTATCCGCATGAAACAATAACTGGTGCGTCTATATGGTGGTCGTCTTTCTTGCTAAGCATGTATCAACTGCCATACAAATCCACACTTAATAAAATGTAACAAATGAAAAAAAACGGATGTATTTGATATGATCATTGTTAACTTTTGTAGGGTCGGTTTCTGTCTATTTTTTTTTTAACTCTAATCAGTTTTAAGGTAAAAAAAGCACACACTTGTTAATGGTATCCGTATGATGTTAAAATACACGAGCGTCTTGCATCAATTTAGGCTGCAGAATGTGAAGAACTACGGAACAAATGTTAATAGCTTGCTAGCAAGTTGTAAAAATAGTATGTAGCTATAGTAGTTGATAAGTTTGCAAATGGACTGAAATACCCAAAAATATTTTCATAATTTATGTTGACTCTATTAAGAGCTGTCCAGAATAGTATCACAATTGTCGTTATAGTTCAAAAGTTGTTTACTCCTGGGATTTATGATTTACGTCAACAGTAGCACCAGGAATTCATTGATAAAGGTAATTGTGACTAGGAACATAGCTAGCTACCAGGGCTGCTATTGTAATAACCCATATAACCCAAATAACACTGTTTATTCCACTGATAGTCTTACAACTTTCAACTCAATAGTCAATAGTTATAATGAAAAATACTAATCAGTTTATATACCCATTTATGTTAGCTTTTTCAAATGACAATACTTTTGCAACCTCTACAGACGAAACAATGTCAAACAGCCCTGTTGGAATTATAAAGTCAAGTCCAGATGAATTCTATTATCTACAAAACTTTAGTGTGGTTGTTTAAACATACGTGCATCATATTCTAGAGTATGATTGTTAAGTGAACAATAAATTATATGTTGTTTTTGTCTTTTAATTGGGTGGATATTTAATGTATAGGCCATTATAGAATGATAAAGAAAAAAAATAGTTAAATATATTCAACACAACTAATGTAATATTAAAGCATACTTTTAAGTCATACCAGAGTTTCTAGACTGAATGGGGCGTGTAAAATACATCACACGCTGTATTTGTATATTCATAATTATTTGTTTTAATAAGTAACTAATACTAGAGATACATGTTGCTGTGGGTTTTTCAAGGACTACTGATAATGTGTTAAAGGAAGCAAATTCTTTTTTTTAGCAGAATCATCAAAATTTTAGGTAGATATTCCAATCATGTAATTGCTCTATTAAGTTTAATTGTATTGTACATTTGTGACAATATGAAACAAAGTGCTAATGTAGTAAACATAAATTAAGTAGGTTGTTCAACTTCTAATGCATTATTAATAGAAGATGGATATCAGTTAATTTTTTATATCTATAGAATATGAAGATAAACGACAACACAGTTTAAAAGAATCCTACTGAATAATTTCATCAGCTTGTAACTCGAACAATTAATATTTGTTGAGTGTTAAAAAACTTATCAATTCATGAAATATGTATTTGCTGTTATTATTTTTCTATATTTGTATGTTGACATTATTATTGATGAGTATATATGCATGTGTGTACTACACTTAAATGTTTAATTTGTAATAAGAAAAGCTTTATAAATGAAGAATGAGTATTGTTGTTTTTAAAGCTTGCTTTCAATAAGTGTTCGAAATACAATATTCACACCAAAATTCTCATGGAAATTAATACTTTTAGGCAAACATATATATGATGCTTTCAATATAGTTGGTTAAATCATGGCCTTGCACGATTCACAATTTGAATTTCTCCCTGTCATGTTGAAAAAACGTATATAGCTCTACCTGTTTGATTATTAGATATGTGTTTTTTTTTTTCATTTTGTTAAACAAAACAGTAGATGTGATATGATTGCTAATCCACCCAAGTTCAAATAAGGTGGATGTAAGCAATTACAGGCAACCGTACGGCCTTCAAACAATGCAAAAAAAACTATACCGTATAGTGTTTTTTTTAAAAGCTCAACTTATTAGATCGATACAAACAAAAACATCAAACAAAAACACAGGATTGACGTCGAAGGGTATATATCAATCACTCATACTTAACACGAAATTAGACACTAAGTACAGATCTTAGAATACTTGCAGTTACTGACAGCATGTTTTTATTCATTAAAGAGTTGTTCACTCATTCATGTGTACTCATGTACTTTTCATCTTAAACAAAACCGAACAATTACAGTGTTAGTTGGGTGATCCAATACCGTTTCTAGATGACGTGATGAATTAAAGCTTGTAAATAGTTTTGAAATACACAATGATAGCCAATGAGGTAATTAGTTATCAAAGGTACCAGGCTTATTATTTGATACGCAAGACACGCGTTTCCTCCTCATAAGACTCATAAGTGACGATCAGATCAGAATAGTTCCAATGTCAAACAAGTAGACAAATTTATCGATTGGTCAATGAAGATTCCCCATAATAACAGTTGATATGGTTTTCAAGGTAAAAGGAGTTGTATCTTTTACATTTTTCAAAATGTTTGGCAGGTAACTACTTTGAAGTTAAGATTGAATTTAGATTTAAAGACTTTTAAATATGATATGGATGAAACACTCATCATAGAGAGAAGGTTTTAAAACTTGTATACCAGACGCTTTTTTCTTCTTTAAAAGACTCATCAGTGACATTCGAATGAAAACACATTTCAAATATATAGGAAATTTATATTTACTTTTTCTAAAGTAATATGAAATAAAACAAAAATATATAAATGTAAAACAAGTAAAACGAAACAAATAAGAAATCATAATTCAACGAATTCATTCTTCAAGTCGTTTTTAATATTTGTATTTAAAATACACAGATACTCATGAAATTGTTTAATATACTAGAACTAAAGGTATAATTTTGTAAGTTTACTTAGTTTAAAAATCATAGGTAGAAACACTCAGGATAAATTTATGGTTGTTAATGTAAAGTTGTTTGTACCCTTATTCAATGTATAAATCTTTTTATTTCATCATTCATGTCATTAGATATCTAAAAACTGAAAACATTGTTGTTCTTCTTAACTTGACGACAGACAAATTTATCATGTTCATATAAAGACAGTTGACAGTTTTATTATTTTATGTATCAAATAAGCGACGATATGTTTTAGATAAGAGCACATCTGTGTTGTGTTATTTTTTTTTTCTTATACTACTCGACAACTTTTTTCGGATAAAAGTAATCGATTTCATAAGAGTTGCATATTGTACAAGTAGTAAACCGTTCAATTAATGTATCATAATATCATGTTAAGTTTAAAAAAAAACCAGAATGAATATTAAAGATAAAAGACAGAAGCTGGTAATCTTCATATGAAACGAGACAGTGTGGGTTCTCATGCCATACATGTCCTAATTATCAAATGATAGGACCAAACAGAAATGGGTGTACGAAATTATAAATGAGTTTAGGAAAACTAAAACGATATAACTATCGAACAGGTAATGACAGCGACAGATGAACTAATACAAACCCCTGGACCTGCAATATAATTAGTAATGCGATTAGTATTTTGCTGGATGAGAATTATGGGTCAGACATCAACAATTCCGTCAAAACATTGTTTTATATAAGAACATGAGTTTTCCCTGTCTTTTATGATGTGAAAATATGGTGGCTAATTATTTGTCGTGTTTTGAAGCCGAAGTTTACCGTTTGTCACCTTATAGTAAACAATCAACAAAGAAGTTTTTTTTCTTCTGATATATGAAATATATCTACAATGTTACGTTATTTATAAAACAAATGTCAATACCGTAATTTTTATTTCTTTTTTTCTGTAAATATAGAAATAAGGCATGCAATTTAAAAAAAAAAACGTAGAAGGCATAAAATAATTTACATTCTACACTTACTCGTTGATGGAGAGATGTTTTCACTAGAATTTTCAATTTTACTAGGGAAGTCAGAGGTCATTTATACAACAGTATCTGCACTATTGAAGACTGCTAACACCAAACGTCAGATTCAACTAAACACAACAACCTTCGTTTATTGATAACAAAGCTGCTGTCTAGAATTTTGGCAGATCAGCCTTTTCAAGAATCACTAATAAAGGTTGTTTTTCCAATATTCCCATTGTTTTTGCAGTCAACCATAAAGAAAAAACAGACAAAAAAAAAAGAAAAAAAAGATGTGACACTTTTTGAAGGTGCAAACCCTCTCCTTGTGACTACGCGGAAACAGTACAACATAAGAATAAACTATACAAATCAGTTTATCTAATCAGATGGGTACAAACAGAAATACATCTAACAAAAACACAAAGTGGACATGACCAACTACTTATACATCATCACAACAAAGACACTAGGTACAGATCTGAGAGTATTCATAATTACTGACAGCTAGTTCAAATCCAATAAAGACAAATTAAAAAAATATGCATCTAAGATCAAAAGGTATGACTTAAATATTATAGTCCATGTTTGATGATACTTCAATTGTACCTACTATAGGAAAAATTAAATATGTAAATATTATTTTTGTTCATGTTTTGTCTATGTTTTATAAGTTACATTGACTAGTAACCATGGTAACATTTAATTAAATGCAACACACTATAAAAACAAATTAATCACTAACATAAAACTTTCAAATTGTCCCACATTTATCCTTCCCAATTGTACAAACATTCATTTTCCTAATTGTCCCAAAAAATTTCATTACTTTTTTACCTGTAATTTCCAAAAGTGGGACAATCCGGAAGACACCGATCATAGATACATATATGTGGTCGGGTTACACTTGTTGAAGGTGCCAACCCTCCCAGTGTGATAATGTTGAAACAGTACAACATAAGAATAAACTATAAAAATCAGTTTATCTAATCAGATGGGTACAAACAGAAACACATCTAACAAAAACACAAAGTGAACGTGAACGGCTACTTATACATCAACAATAATAATATTTTTTTTATTCAGAAGCAATACAGCTTATAGAATATACAATTTTACAATATGTTTTTTTGAATGCATCAGTGAAATATAAATACAATAATGATACACAAAACATGTATGGCGGAGAATGAAAAAAAAATTAATATGATCAATAAATAATACAACAACATATTACGATTTTTTTCAATATTAAACAAAAATTTACCTAAATTATTAAGTTCTTTCACATTGTGAACTGATAACAACTGTGTAAGTTTAAAAGTGGATGGATATTGCCAATAATATTTCTTAATGTATTGTTTTCTTACATCACTATATCTATTACATTCTAGAATTAAATGGTTTTCATCTTCTACAATATTGTTGTTGCACATATTACATAATCTGTTTTCTCTATCTACATTGTAATATCTGCCTGTCTCCATATTGAGGCTATGGGCAGAGATACGATATTTACATATCAAAGGTTTATATATTTGATTAACAGGTCTATCTAAATAAAATTGCAATATATTTGTGTCATATATATATAAAGTATACATTTTGATTCATTATTAAAAAAAAGCATTCACATCAGCAATAAAGATATCTTTCTTTCTTTTTTAACTCATGTATGAATATATTAACATTATTTACGCTTTGGTTTAGCCATATATCATGAAAACCATAACTACATAAAATATCTTTGTCTGAACAAGCCCACTTCGATTTGGCATTGGGTTTTTTAAATGAACTCTCCAACATATCTTCATAACATGATTTAAGTATACAGTTATCAGTATTTAATAATTTGAACTAAAACTTAATCAGTCTTCTTTGTCTTTCATAATACATTAGATAACGTCCCAATTCGCAGTAAACCATGTTATCAACAGCAGTTTTTCTAACCTTTAGAATTCGTTTTATAAAATATAAATGTACTTTCTCTACATTATCGGCTTTATGATTACCCCACACTTCACAGCTATAATTAAGTATACTAGATAAATAGGTATCAAATAAGGACAGTAACGTTTCACAGTTATAATATTCATCTACAATTTTACTACATAAAGCAAAAGCAGCTTTTCTTCTTTGATTGACTAACATTTTTTTGTGTATGTAAAAAACGGCCATTATAATTAAAAAGAATACCCAAATATACAAAACTGTCACATATATCTTTTTGGTTGTTATTCAAAAACCATTTTTCTTAAAATTGAGAATGGAAATGGGGGATGTGCCAAAGAGACAACAACCCGACCATAGAAAAAAAAACAACAGCAGAAGGTCACCAACAGGTCTTCAATGTAGCGAGAAATTCCCGCACCCGGAGGCGTCCTTCAGCTGGCCCCTAAACAAATATATACTAGTTCAGTGATAATGAACGCCATACTAATTTCCAAATGGTACACAAAAAACTAAAATTAAAATAATACAAGACTAACATAGACCAGAAGCTCCTGACTTGGGACAGGCGCAAAAATGCGGCGGGGTTAAACATGTTTGTGAGATCTCAACCCTCCCCCTATACCTCTAGCCAATGTAGAGAAGTAAACGCATAACAATACGCATATTAAAATTCAGTCCAAGAGAAGTCCGAGTCTGATGTCAGAAGATGTAACCAAAGAAAATAAACAAAATGACAATAATACATAAATAACAACAGACTACTAGCAGTTAACTGACATGCCATCTCCAGATTTCAATTAAACTGACTGAAAGATTATGATTTCATCATATGAACATCAGGCACAATCCTTCCCGTTAAGGGTTTAGTATCATACCATCATATCATATATGAGAAGACCATAACCCGTGTCATGCCAACAACTGGTTTTTGAATAAATGTAGTTCCGATGCAAAGACCATATAAGTGAATCAATATTAACGCCAAAATATGCAATCTTTAATGACCTGACAATGGTATCGTAACTATATCCCTTCTTAATAAGTCTATTCAAAGTTTTTGTTAGTTTTTGAGGTGAATACTGACACCTTTGTGCTTTATAAAGAATATTTCCATAAAAAATTGGATGTGAAATACCTGAACGTATAAGAAGTCTGCATGTTGAGCTATATTTACGAATGATGTCCTTATCCCGATGATAAAATTTAGTAAATGTTTTGACTAGTTTGTGAAATCGAAAACCCTGGTGTAATAATTTTTCAGTAATACATAAATTTCTCTCGTTAAATTTAAAACATTGTTACATACACGAGCGAATAGTACAAGTTGAGATATATAAACACCGTCAGGTAGTGACAAGGGAACGTCACCATCTAAAAATGGATAATTAATGATAGGAAATGAAAAATCATCTCTTTTATCATAAATTTTAGTATTCAGCTTTCTGTTAGGGATATAGATATCAAGATCGAGGAAAGGACAGTGGTCATTGTTAATATTAGCTTTATTTAAAGTAAGTTCAGCAGGATAAATTTCTTTAATATACATACTGAAGTCGTCATTATTGAGAGCCAAAATATCATCCAAATATCTAAAAGTATTATTAAATTTGTTTATCAGATGTTGTTTCGATGGGTCTATGCTTATTGTTGTCATAAATTGTAACTCATAGCAATACAAAAACAGGTCCGCAATAAGTGGTGCACAGTTAGTCCCCATTGGAATTCCGATAATCTGACGATATACGGAATTCCCAAAGCGAACAAAAATGTTATCTAGTAAAAATTCAAGGGCATATATAGTATCAAAGCATGTCCAATTGACATAGTTTTTTTTTTGTTTATTGCTACTAGAAAATGACATCAAAGAGTTTGAACATATATATTCACATTCTGACTTTTTAAATGCCCATTTGATTAGGTGTGTGAATTTCATCTTAATGAAAATGTGAGGCAATGTGCTATACAGGGTAGAAAAATCAAAACTTTGAACAGATTCAAAATCACCAATATAAGCATGCAATTTATCAAGTACTTCCAACGAGTTCTTGACTTTTTACACTACCTCTATTTCTAAACACCACTTCTTTAGTTTTAGACATATTAATGTATAAACCATATTCCTCTACCGAAGAATTTACAGGATTTATCATATTTTGCAGATTATCTATGTTCTCACTGAATAAAACAGTGTCGTCTTCGTACACAAGTAAAAATAAATTTAAGGATTACAATTCATATAACTGACAGCCATTACTGATTAGCTCTACCTCCATATCATTGACATACAACGAGTATAATAAAGGGGATAAAGATTCCCCTTGCATCAAGCCAGTATTACAATAACAAAATCTGAAATTTTTCCATTACACTATTATTACCAGGACGAAATCCAAATTGTGCAGCTGTCAGAGTAATGTTAATCTTGCACCATGTTATAAGTCTGGAATTATTCAACGACGTAAATAGTTTTCCTAAATGCGACACCAACGAAATACCTCTGTAGTTTCCAGGATCGTCAGGATTTCCTTTCTTAAAAATTGGAACTAAAATACATTTCACCCATATTTCAGGAAAATTTCCAGAACATAAAATATTGTTGAACAGTTTGCAAAGCACAGGTTTCAATAAAGTTTTACCAAACAGTATATACTCACTCATTATATCATTATAACCAGTTGACTTGTCTCTTTTTAATTTTCTGATGCACGAATCAAGTTCTTTTTCTGTAAACGGAAGATCTAGTTCCTCAAAAACTGTTTCCGCAGTATCACTCGTTCTAACATTCACTTCGGGAGGTTGAGACTTAAGTTTTTTAAAATATTCCTCGAATTGGTACAATGAAATGTTATTTATAACGCGCTTTTTACGTTTTTTTAAAATTCTTATAGAAGCGTTTAGGACTTTTCTTCCTTAGTGACGACAGCATATTTCCTTGTTGGTTCTTATAATGTCTTTTAAGTCTTGTTTCGCAACAATTATACTTTTGTTTTTCAAGGTTACAGTTTATTCTGTTTTCATCCGAGCGGTTTTTGTTGAAACTGTCTAATGCATTTTCGTATCGTTTATATAATGTCTTGCATTCATCAGTAAACCAAGGCTTGTCTGCATTTGATATATGAAGTTTATCGCCATTTTCTCATTAAATCAAAAGACCATAGATCTTAATTATATTTGGTTAATGAGTTTTATCAACATACGCGTATTTTTACATACAAGAGGGGAGAAAACTTCCTTTTACGTTCAACGTACACTAGCAATCATAATTTACATGTTACGACATGTCGCAGCTAAAAATTAGGTAAAAATAATTTGTCGATATCTTTAAGGTTTTTGGAAATAGTTTAAAATCAACATTTAGAATATGACCTTGTCCTTTGACCTAGACTTTGGGTAATTGTAATTGCAATCGTTAATCAGCTGTTATAGATTACAATTTTTCAAGCAATCATTATAATCCTTAATCAGCCAAAAATCTGATTATATGTAATTCAATTTAATCAATTGCTTTTCAAAGTGCCCTGTAATCCTGATTACATTTTGATTACTGATTACCATGAAAAAAATCTTGAACTGTATTCATGGTCAATAAATGACCATTTTGTTATGTTATATAATAGATATTTAACAAGTTAAGATAGTTCGGTTTACTTTATCAAGCATCTTAATTGATGTGTATACTTCAGTAGAAAATAAACTGTTACAATATTAAAAAGTAATCATTAGCCTAAGAAGGCATTAGTAAAAGATATTGTACATATATTCGCAATTTAAAGATGTACATATATATATTCGATAAAAAACTGTGATATCTAAACAATATTATATTTTTCTTTAACCCTGATTTTAATCTTTTGTTTATACTGTGATTATTGTAAACTTTGAATTGACAGGTAGGAAACCAATTTAGGTTTGTTGTTATTGCAATTTCCAATTGAATATAGCTGTACGACAACAATGGACAGTAAATATGCTAAAACATTAATAAGACATGTGAAAATTTATATAATTAGCACAAACTGAATTGAAAGTTGGACAAATATCTTGTTTAAAATAAGCAAATTTGTGTATGTACTTGGACAGGACATGTTAAAGGCATTAACTAATAATACTTGTATTTTGTTCACAACTTGTTTCAACAATTCTATTAAATTTTTACATAATTTTTATCTGGTAACTTTATGTCATCCATAATTTAACTTCCTAAAACTGCACCTTGAAATACATATAAAGTCTGGAAGAGGTCAGAAGACAAACAGCAAACTCTTTATAAAGCCATATTCAATTGAAGTCAAAATAATTCAGAGATCAATGATGATAAAGTGTAATGGGTGACACAATGTTTATGTATGTCTGCAGTGAACTTTTGTGGTTTATAAAATAGATGAAGTTTGAAGTTATCATTTTAAAATATATAAAACAAAATCCTTTCTAAAAATAACTATAGTTATATTAAACGTAAATACATTCACATCATTCAAAATGTTGTTTTTGTTTAATGAAATGTAATCATTATTCTTATCAAACACTATCAGAAATGATGTAATCATTAATTCAATTTAATCGTACAAATGACAAAGTAATTGTAATTTAATCAATTACCTTGAAAGTAATCGGAACCATCTCTGCTTTGACCTTGACCTAATTTTAATTTTTTAGACCAAGGACCTCTATATGAAAAGATCCTAGGTCTCTATTACTTGTTGTTTACTAAATAGAAATGTATATCAGTTATATCAAATGCATAAGGGGACATAACTCTCAAATGGAGTGTTCGTATCGCTTCGGTCAAAATACGACATATCATGGAAAGGATATAACGAGCAATTCTATAAAACAAATTTGTCGATTTCTTTTACCGTTAATTACTGAGGAGATGTAGTCACAAGGAAAACAGTGTTCGGGGAGAAACTCCTACAAAGAAAAGTATTCGGTTACAAAGGGTGGATTTCAAATGCGCATAAACTGTTCGATATCATATACCAAACATCTAAGCGACACTTTGAGAAACAAAAGTTGCGGAAGAATAAAAAAAAATAAAAAAATTAATAATCAGAACAAATACAATAGGTCTTTCCACTGAAAAGTGGAAAGACCTAATAATACTTATTAAACTACATTTGTATTTCATTATTAAGGTAGATATAACACATTCACATTATAGATTCAATTTATAATTTACAGCTAAGCATGAACAGATACTCGAATAACGATGAAAAGGATAATGATCAAAATGTACATGGATTGAGGAAAATAACGTACTGGGAAAAATACGGTGTCAAACGTTTCTCTTACCGAGGAAGACGCAGATACACACCTTGTGTTTACCAATCTGGAGACGGGGGATCATTATCTCAAATGACGTTTTCGGGTTGACAATTAGACAGTTTGAACGAACGTATAAAGAATGTTTGAATAGAAGAAAAGCACACGAACAGTTTATACTAAACCTAAGATATCCTGACAAAACATCAACCGAATATATGGAATACTTAGAGAACAGTAGATATTGCCAAGGTAATCACATTGTTATAATAGTGACTTTATATTCAACAATCGTTGTTTATAACAGTTTGATTTCATACAAATCAAGAAACAGGACAAAAGTAAAAATTCCACCTAGTGTTAAGAATGGCGGTAAGATAAATTCGTTACACAGTATGCTAATGAACTTATACGATATAAATTGGATCAGGAAATTTCATATGATTTTCGAGTTTTGCTCACCCAATTTATCGTTATATGTTACCAGTACACTGTAAAACAAAAAAAATCATATACACTATATTCACACCTACGTAAAGAAAACGACATGAGGTTTAAAGGCAAATGATACAACTTTCCACAAAATTTAAAAAAAAAGTAAATTTAAGCATAATACGCAACCATGCAGCCCTCAACAATGATAAACCCTTTACCGTATATACATCAATAAGGCTTCACAAGAAAAATATGAAACAAGGCAATGCGAAAACTAACGGCCTATTTTATTACCAAACTATAAATCAAAAACAAAAACAAATATGACAGACATGTACTAACGAAAACTGTCTTATTGCGAAACAACAATGTAGAAATCTTTTTTCGTTTCTTGATCATTCCTTGAGATTAGCACAGGTAGCTTGGACAGACGACATTTATCATTAAATAATGGCATTAGTGGTAAATTCCCATTTCTAATTAGTAGCATATTAACTACCACATATTAGGCGTTTCTATTATTCATTTACCTCAGTTATTACGTTACTCTTGTGAATGTTCACACTCTCCGAATATTTTAACGAGGGATTGCTCCTAACAAAACAAAATAAAAAAATAAATAATAAAACCCAAAACGATAAAATTATATTTTCTAGATTACTTGTCCTTGACAGCAGATGCTTTCCAGGAAAGATACTTATATAAGAACTTAGTGAAAACTGTTGGTACTGAGAAAGACATACGTAATAGACAACAACTTTTTATCATACAAGATATGATATTTATGGCGCCAAAATCAACAACCAAATATATACAGTGGCAGTTTAGCAGAAGGAATCGATTTACCAGGTAGTGACATTGATATCATGTGCGTCATCAACGACGTAGACGTTGCACAGGATGTAAGGAGTATCAAACACCCAGTACAAAGTAAACATTGATTATGGAGACGGATAATGATCATCCTGGATTTACCAGACTCCGATTGATAGCAGGAGGGGATGGGAAAAATGACTTTTTTTACATATGGATACTTTGAAAGTTATAGCAGAGACATATATCTATCAGCGAACAAATTTGTTTGTAATATAAATAAGTTGATGGTAAAACAGCTATCAATTCACGGCCCGTGTTTATCAGATATAGACCAGACCATTGCTATTGAATTCTGCCTTAGAAGTAAAAGTTTACCTTATAATACCGTGCCATGGGTATAGCGTTATCGACAGCAATGGCCATCTACCTATACAATTGAAAAGATTAAAAAATACGGATGCCTTTTAGTACATATTTGGCCAAGGACTTTGCCAGATTGTAATTTGTTATGGAGATTATCGTTCTCGGTTGCAGAAAAACACCTTGTACATTCGTTTAACTACACTCAACTCTTTTGTTACTGTCTCCTCAAAGTAACATTAAAAAGTATTGTTAACAAAAACAAACATGCCGAAGGTTTATTGTGTTCTTACTTTATGAAGACGGCTTTATTCAGGGTCTCAGAGGAGGTGGATATTGACACGTTTCAAATATCGACATTATTTGTTTGTTTTTATCTCTGCCTAGATAAATTGAAATTATGGGTACAGAATTGTTACTGTCCAAACTATTTCATACCTGAGCACAACATGTTCCTAGGTCAATCCAAATAATAATACAATACTGCTAAATATGTTGGATGGCATAATATGCGATGGCATTGACGGAATTATAAAAAAATTATATCCGAACAACAATGAAAACTGTCGTTCATTAAGACACAATAGTGAATCTTCAATCATTAAGCTAGACCTTCTCTTTTACAGAATATGTTTTCTGGATTTTTCATCAGACATATCAAAATGTTTAAATGCACTAACGTTTACCGAATCTTTAAACAAGTCCAAATATTCTACATTAATTATTGACGTATGTAATCATCATCACGCTGTCATAAGTCAATATAAAACACAATTACTACCACCACCACCAATAATGACTACAACATACAACATACACAAACTTTATCATAGACATTTAAAAGACGGTATCAAGACAGATGCTGTATCGGGTTGGTTGTTATACGCGTCGTTTTATTATGTAACAGGACATTTCGATGTTACATTGAAATTAACAAACTATGTTCTGTCCACATGTCCACCTTGTATGGTGTTAATGGATGCAACCTAAAGTCACAAAGATTTGCATAATTACATAAGTCATGTACATCATTCAATGAAAGGCAAGTGTTCGAACTGTTACAAGTGTTAAGTACTTACAGAATTCATCGTTAATACCAGTAGAACTACAGCAGGAAGTGAATGACACTCCCATGTTTATAACGCCTATTTTTTTTGTCTCACTGACCTAGATTTCGGTGCTATCATCATCTTGGTAATATTTCTCACAGGCTTTACGTGATTTATACTTCACAGTGAAAGATATAAATTGTATTCGATCAGATGCGTAATCTATTTCATTTACAATTCTTGGAGTATGTTTTAAAATATCGTGTAACTAAGGATACAACATATGAATGGTATAATGAAGCTTTGAAATGTGATGGTGTTATATGTTATTCAGCAAAAGCGAGAAAATCCAAACTTTTAGAAGTTTAATATAGTTTGTCGGTATCAACAGTAATTGGAGCATGCTATTTAATGTATGTCAATAAAATGTATTGGTATTACTTTGATACTAGTAGTATGCTAATCATGTGCCATTTACGATTACTATTGATATGATGACTGAAGGCATGGACATTGATATGCGCACTCATCATTTATACTAAAAGAAATATAACTGAAAGTAGTAGACACAGACATCCATTTAACCTCTTGCAAGTCTTCCTTTCTTCAATCTTTATGAAAGCTATGATCATCTTGGTTACATATTTAACAAACAAAAGGACTACACTTGGAGTATCTTCTGACATCAGACTCGAACTTCTCTTGAACTGAATTTTAATGTGCGTATTGTTATGCGTTTACTTTTTTACATTGGCTAGAGGTATAAGGGAGGGTTGAGATCTCATAAACATGTTTAACCCCGCCGCATTTTTGCGCCTGTCCCAAACCAGGAGCCTCTAGTCTTTGTTACTCTTGTATTATTTTTAATTTTAGTTTCTTGTGTACAATTTGGAGTTTAGTATGGCGTTAATTATCACTGAACTAGTATATATATTTTTTGGGGGGCCAGCTGAGGGACGCCTCCGGGTGCGGGAGTTTCTCGGTGCATTGGAGACCTGCTGTTGTCTGTTCTGTGGACGGGTTGTTGTCTCTTTGGCACATTCCCCATTTCCGTTCTCGGTTTTATACAGTGATTTAAATACAAAACAGTAAAATTCAAATATTTTATGTTTTCAAATACACTATCTTGACTATGCTAGGAGCAACTTATGAGCAAATAGGCGATAACTACATTATTTGATTCATTGCCGACATTTGAAGTATCTAATATTTAAATTAAATGAGAAATACTAAAAGAGTTATGACTGAAGATGGTAAACAGAGATATATCCATTTTGTCCCTGCCTTCGATGTTTTTGAAAGCTATGATCATCTTGGTGGCTCATTCAACAAACAATAAACATAAAGTGAATAATATACAAAACAGATCAAAATTAAAATGTTTAATTCATTCAAATACAATATCTTGACTACACTTGGAGTATCCAATGATCAAATAGGCGAAAAATAAATTATTTGATTCATTTCCAATACTTTAACTATCTAAATAAAATGAGATATCAGGCGAAAAACACATTATATGATTCATTGACAATACTAGGGGTAACTTATGAGCAATCAGGCAAAACATATTTGTTGATTCAGTGACAACGAGTATCTGATGATGTAAAAAAGAGGAGCAAAAGATAATACAGGGACATTCAAACTCATAGATCGAATATAAACCATAGGCTGTTCCCGCGTATCGACAAACCTCAAGATGAAAATTAAATATATTAGCAGAGTTATTTTTTATTAACTTATCTAGTATATTTACTGACTCTACAAGTACCCGACCCCGTTCCCTTGTATTTGTAGTATTTGTATTTTTATCAATCTGATGCGTGAAGCCTTTTCCAACTGCTTTTTATAGTTCGTGTTTATGTTGTACTGTTACATCCATGTTCCAAGTTAGGATCCCACTAACATGTTTAACACCGCAACAATATCTCTATGTATGTGCCTGTCCTAAGTCAGGAGCCTGTAATTTAGTAGTTTTCGTTTGTTTATGTGTAACATATTTGTTTTTCGTTCATTTTTTCTACATAAATTAGGCCGTTAGTTTTCTCGTTTGAATTGTTAACATTGTCATTTCGGGGTCTTTTATAGCTCACTATGCGGTATGGGCTTTGCTCATAGTTGAAGTCCATACAGTGACCTATAGTTGTTAATTTCTGTTTCATTTTGGTCTCTTATGGAGAGTTGTATAATTTGCAATCATGCCACATCTTCCTTTTATTATATTGAAACGCCATGGAAAAAACGAAAAAGACAAACAGACAAATAATTGTACAACAGACACAAAAAAGAAAACAAAAGACTAGGCAACACGAACACCACCAACTCTTGTGGTGATCTCAGATACCCCAGATAGGGTATCCAACCCCTGCTACATAATTATGTAGCACCGTTGTGTTGCTCATGTTATTACGAACCCGGTAAAAAAGTCGAATTTGGTTGGTCACATTCGTGAAACGGGACGGATTGTAGTTACGACATAAGGAACATATCCGATATCATCTGTGAAACGGATATTCCGTAACGGTCAAACAACTCGTGATTGCGTCCAAAAAAATTACAAAGGGATGATTGTAACTTCACCATTTGTAACTCTTGATTTATTAGCTTCCTTGTCAGCAAGAACCCTAAATCGAGGAAAATACAAGCCTGGGAATATTGTATCAAGTGGGAGATGTATTTGCAGTATGCAGGGCTGCTGGAATATACGTTGCTACATATAAATGGAAAGTTTACAATTGGTAAGGTGATACATACATTATCTGATTCATTGACAATACTAAGAGTAAATTTGAGATATCATGCGATATATATTTAGACTAGCACTGTCCTGTACCAAGTCAGGAATATGGTCATTGTTATATTATAGTTCGTTACTCTGTATGTTTCATTTTAGTGTTGTGTTTCTGTTGTGTCGCAGTTCTCCTCTTATATTTGATGTGTTTCCCTCGGTCTTGGTTTGTAACCCTGATTTTTTTTCTCAAACAATGTATGAATTTCAAACAGCTGTATACTACTGTTGCCTTTATTTAAGACATAGACGAAATATGGCACTACTGTAGTATAAATTCTTGGATAATTTCACAAGGCCCTGGTATTTTTCAAGGTCTGTAATATTGTTTAAATATTTCTGTAATGGCACAAGACAACACCAAAGAACATTACAACCTCAGAGGCCAATATTACTGACGAAGAACATATTAACACATATTATGAAGACACCCATTTTTAGTGCATTTATTAACCAATTTAGTAGCTGAAATATTTTGTACTTCTTTAAAATATGTTTATTGGCATGAAACGTTCTTTACATATTTATTGTTTTTGTTTTGTGATAAGGGCTTATCATTTTGCAACACCTGTTCATAGACAAAAAGTGGACAACTTGATTCGACAATTGAAAACTGCGAAATCATATGGTTGCAATTACAAAACTGATGGTTTAGATATTCTATCTATTTCTTCATGTAGCTCGATGAATGAGATGAGTAATTTCGACTGTGCAGTCATTGTCATGATCATCGTCATTATGCATCACTATGATGTCTCTTTTTTAATATGAGCTGCAGCAGTGTATACACAAGCTGCTAGATAGTCATTTTCACATTCGCACAAAGCTTTACTTATTACCCCTTTCCATACTGCATGCTCTGTGCAACTTATGTTCAGAAACCACTGTTACAAAATACAAACGTTTACAGCTATTATTTCGTATATTGAAAGTCACCGTATTTCAAACCACTTCACATTGAAAAAGGTGAAAAAGAGGAAAGATCCTTTCTTAAACTTTTCTTTGCGAACAAAAGTATCAATGCCATCAGATTGGTTAGTATACTTCATAATAAAATAGTTCCATTCCTCCCTATTTTAAAGATCAGTATGTTCCTATCATTGCGTAAACCTATATTAAAGCAAGTGCAACTTATTTTTTAAATTATAAACACGTGCTTCATGATCTTAATATTGACCACTTCCAAGTCTAGAACTCCTGATTGCACCTGGTGAAAGTTTTCCATTCTTATATAATCTGGCTGGCCACGTTATTACTGGTGACCTTAATAATGTCAATAAAACTTTACGAAATATCGTGATCCTAAATCCATCAATTGGAAACCAATTTAAAATTGGCAGGCAATAGGTTGATCTCGAGAAAGAAGATGTGAATATCAGAATCAGAATTAAGAAACCAAATGGGTCTATCAATACCCATGATATATCAATCTTTAAAGACCCAAATGTTTGAAAACACTTGGCCTTACCCCTATGACAAATATATTATAATCCCCACAGATAAAGTCCCATACATAGATGGTTTGTGTGTTAAACACATTATATAAACTGCATGATTCATGAATTAGGTTTTAACAATTCACTTGGAAACTCAACATACACCCCAAGACACGTACATAAGAATAAGTACTTTATTTTATCTAATACCTTATCTGTTTCCTTAATAATACTTAGAGTATTCGGTGATAAGGATGCAGCCTAACAGCCTATCAGTGTTATGATGAAATTTTACAATTGGATGGTATTATATGTCCCTCAGCAAAATCCAGGAAATCAAACATTTTAGAGATTTAATATAATCTCTCAGTATCAAGAATTAAGCGTATGTTTTACAATATCAACCAATAAAGACACAATGCAGTCAGGACTATACCAATGTACATGATTTAATCTTTGAAAAATCTTAAATGTACGACTTTTAATTTTTTCGTTCTCATAAATTGTTTTTATGATTGATGAGAGTCAGAATTCCGGTGATGAAATGCTACTATGAAGTGTTCTTTTTATGTCCCCATAATTATCATACGGCAAATAATAATCTCATATTTCATAATTGGAAGGATGAAATTTGATTTTCGACCGTTACATACATACATGACTTAGTTAAGATGCCTCATTTTGAAATTCTTTTATGAAAGTTTTTCGTTCATATTATATGTGCAGCCATCTTTTTTCTCCACTTTCAAATAAAACAGATATATTTTTTTTTAGAAAAGGGTGAGACGTATTTGGCATAATCCTGGTTCATCGACGTTCTGCTCAAACACTGGTGACGTTTTATAAAGAATGAGTAGCAGCTGCAAGCTCTTGAGTACCATATGAATTCTTTTTAATTCTACGCATTATCAGGGGCCTGTTTGTGTTGACCTATTCCGACAAAGTGTCCTGTTCAACTTCTTACTGATCGTGTAGCCCATGATCTGGCGAAGTCCTCAATGAAATCAATAATTTTGAAGTTATGGTTCGAATTTCTTGTTGGGGTTCTCTGAACTTAGGACCATGATATATCATTTTGAATAATGTTTAGATCCCCAGTAATAACATGGCAAGAGGGGCTTTAAATATAAGGCGAGTTGAAATAGTCACGTATCAGATGATTGTTTAGATATTCTTCTAAATCAAAGTCCTGCAATGCTTGCTTATAGTTAAATACTTTAGAAGCAATGGTTTTGGTGTAACTGTACGATACAATAAGGACAGATTTTTTTGAAAATACAGGTGACTTTTAGATGTTACATCCTTGTGATGAAAAATGTTGCTGATGTTGATTGCATCAAATCCCTTATTTGAAAACTGAACATGAAGGAATTTTAGCTTTTAAAGGCTCTTATCTTACTGGTGAAAAAAAGACGAAAAAGAGCCACATCATAAATTATACTGACAAGTCTGTTAATCGGAGAAAATATATTTATGCATCCCTTATCAAGAGAATAATCTTTTAAATATTTTATAAAATAAACAGGCAGTGCAAAAATAATAGTTAAAAAGTGATATAACCCAAGTGGATGGAGAAGATGTGAAAGAATGTCATCAAAGCTCACAGAGGTCGATCTAGATTTGGACGACTTTTTTGGGCCGATGCTAATGTTTTTTCTCATGACTACGCTGATGTCTTAAAGTTGTAGTAAATAAACTCATTCATTTACATCAGTACAGGTTAGACTTGACAAATCATTTGTCCACTAATCCTTGTGAATGTGCTCCTTATTAGGGCCATGATCTGTAAAATGTCTTATATGACCGATATATGGTGCAAATAACATATTCTTTACCTAAAAACGAAATATTTCTACGATGTATACTTTTGTTTTGACTATTTCCTGTCTGACGCGTGTGCACCATGGGTACAAAACATATTAATGTCGAATATGGTAGACTGAATGTTCATTAGAAAATTATCTCTCACATTTTCATTCAAAATTTATAATAGCAATAATAATGTGACATCAATTTATTAGGAATCCCTCACAAATATTTCTTTGTAGATAAGTATTGGATAAGAAGGAGAATGCAAACGAGGTTTTTTCTTAATTTATTTTATTGCAAAAATATTACGAAAGGTGGATTTCGTTTGCGTTATCACTTTAACTTTATGCAAAGAACTTGGAGATAACACAATCATATTTGTAAAAACAATAAACGGGTTAAAACCAGTTGCAGCAATATGCTCATATTAGGTTAAATCCATAACATAGTTACGATTAAGCACATCTATATGGTTAAGTTATTCTAATTAAGAAAATCTTTCATTCGTTTACCTTCAATGCCTTTCTTTAACGGTTATTAAAATGTAAAAAATATAATACAAATAGCCTAATTGGGATTAAAAAAAAAGATTTACGATTCTATTTATCATGTTAATACTATTTCCTTTGTATTATACTCGATGTTTTAATGATGTATGGATTAAAAAAAAAGATCTCTTACATTTTCATTCAACACTTGATAATAAATAACAGGGACGCATTTAGTTTATAAAAAACATACATTTATATTTCCATGTAACGTATTTAGATTGACAAAAGAAGAACATTTCTAGGTTTGTGAGTCTGGAAGTCATGTTATTTCATAATAATGTTTGGAATATCACTTATTTGCCCCGCCCCCCCCAAAAAAAATAATAAAAAACAACTTTGTTTTCCGTCCACTCTGAAAACTATTCTATTCCCCCTTACGCCAATTGTTCTGATACATTTCACCCACTTCACTTATAAATAATATAGATGAAGAAATAAATGCTTTTATTTCAACTTTTTAAAAATATATATAAGCTTTGTACTGCGGTTATCGATCGACAGTGTTTATAAATATGAATCAAACATTGCAAATGCACAAAAATCTCCAATTCGGAGCATTGAGTTTGATATACATTACAATATATAATTGACATGACTGATATACAGATGGGTTTTTTTTTGCGCTAAAAATAAAATACATTTCAATAATTGTATTGACAAAAGGATTGAAAAAAGTATCTCTCTCATTTTCATTTAAATTGGGCAATAAAAGTGATGCATCTATGTATTAGACCTCCCCTCTTTTCCCTAAAATAAATACAACATCGTTCTGCGTGATGCAGTATTGGATAGATAGATAAAAAGGTGAACGTATTTATTTGTCAATACCTGCACAATTCTTTAATATTGCAAAATATGTAGATTTAACAAAAAGTATATAGTGCTGGTTAAAAATGGTTAAAAGTACAAGAGCAAGATTTCTTTTAAATTCAAAACTTCAAAAATACGCAAAACAAACAACATTGGAGTTAAAACAATCATATTTGCAAACACATGAAGTATAAGTTGCATGGATATAGTTTTTTGTTTGCATCGAATATTTAATCTGTCAATCGTTTTCTATGCGCCCAGAAACATTGGATGTGGAATTTGTCCTCGACTTGAAATGTTTATTTTTTGTTTAGAATCTATGACATTATCGCTATTTAACACTTACACAATTGAGTGGAAATAATAAAGAAATAATTACGCATCTTGAATGGTTCATTGACTTCAAATATATAATGCGAGTTACATAATTGGGACCTAGGATACACGTGATTTTCCTCAACTTTGAGAACTCTTATATTCATCCTAACGCAAACGTTCTGATACATTTTACCAACTTCACTTGAAATGTATATAGATAAAGAAATAAATAGTTTTTCAACGTTTGTATAAATTTCGGATTTTCAAAAATATATCAGCTCTATATCTTTAAGGAGGTAATCGATCGACGGTGTTAATAAATATGCATCAACATCGGAAATACAAAGAAATCTTCAATTTGAAACACTGAGCTTAATATACTTTTCTATTTGGTGTTGAGATGACTGAGATACATATATATATATATATGTGGGTATATGTAATGCAAGTTTCCAAACTTGGATCTGAAATAACTATGCATCTGAGGGTTTACGATTTTATTGTTTAAATGTCCTTTATATTATCATCTGCATTTTAATGACATATGGGTTTAAAAACATTATCTCTGACATGTGCATTTTTTTTTCAATAGCAAGGACGCATTTATTTATTAAAAGAACCATACTTCAATATGTCATTGTTATACAGTAATAGATAGATTGACAGTCGAAGAGCGTTATACGATTGCTCTTAACACAAAATGTTTTGATGCATTTTACCCACTTCTCTATCAAATTATGTAAATACAGCAATGTAAAGTTCTTCAACGTTTTTGTAAGTTTCGGTTTTGCAAATATTTATAAGCTTTTTACCTATGATGAGGTTTTTGATGGACGTGCTTATAAATATGCATCAACATTTGAAATGCAAAGAAATCTCCAATTTCAATGTTTGAGTTTTATAAACATTTCTACTAGGTGTTGACATAACTGATATACAGTTGGGATGTTTCTTACTCTAAACATATAGTACATTGAGTAAAAAATTAAAAAATTATCTCTTACACTTTTATTCAAATTTTGACAAAAGCAGTAACGCATCTATATATTGGATACCCCTTTTCCCCTAAACAAATGATATTTCACTGTAATGCAGTATTGGATTGATAGACAAAAGAAAATCATATTAGTTTTGTTTTTTCAATTCATGTAAATTAATTTTATTGCAAAATATATAAATTTTACAAAAGATTGATAGTACTGATCTCAATTATCAAAGAAAGAAAACGATTTTGTTTTTTAATTCCAACTATGAATTATATGCAAAAAGACATTTCAGGGAGGTAAAACAATCGTATTTGCAAGAAAATCAAAGACATTAAAACCAGATGCATCGAAATAGTTATCATTGTTTTGCATCGCATATTTCATCTGTCATACATTTTCTCTGCCCCAGTTAAACCAGGTGAATAAGATAAGGAATCTGTGCCTGATTTATACTTAGTTAATAATCTATGACATCGTAACGATTAAAACATGCTATATATATAAGTAGAACTATAAAAAATGGCTTTCATTCGTATACTTTAATAACCTTTATTGGACGGTTCTTGAAATACGAATATGTAATGCAAGTTACCAAACTGAAACCTAAAATAACTATGCATCTGAAGATTTACGATTTCATTGTTAATATTTCCTTTCTATTATGATCTGCATTTTAATGACGTATAGATTTAAACAGTGATTCTGACATTTGTATTCAATTTTAGTCAATAATAAGGACGCATTTATTTATTTAAAAAACACACTTTAATATTTCCTTGAAGTCCACTTATAGATAGACTGACAGAGGAAGAGGTTTGTGAGTTTTCAATTTATGTTAACTTATTTTAAAAGACAATTATTTCAGCAATATCACACATTTAGCGAAAGTTTTACATTGTTTAATCTCACTCCGGGACCTCTTATATTCCGACTAACCAAAACGGTCTGATATATTTTTTTCATTGCAAAATATGTAATTGTCACAAAAATAAGATATTTCTTTAGAATTCCAGCTTTCAACTATATGCAAAAAAGACATTGGAGATAAAGCAAGCATATTTGCAAGAAAACCAAAGAGATAAAAATCAGATGCATCGAAATAGTTAGCATTGTTTTTGCATGGCATATTTCATCTGCCATACATTTTCTATGCACCCAATGAGAACAGGGGAATAAGAAAAGGAATCTGTGACTGATTGAAAAGGGTTTTTTCAGTGAAAAAATTTTGCCATCATTTAAACACTCCCATATAATTAAGTAGATCAACAAAAAAATGATTTCATTCGTATATTCTCATTACCTTTGCTGAACGATTCTCGAAATACGAATATATAATGACATTTCCAAACTTGAACCTGAAATACTATGCATCTGAATATTTACGGTTTTTATTGTCAATAATGTTAATATTTCCTTTCTGTTAAAATCTTCATTTTAATGACGAATGGATTTTAAAGAAAATGATCTCTGACATTTGCATTCAATTATTGTCAATAGTAAGGACGTATTTATAAACAAAAAAAAAACCCTACTTTAATATTTCCTTGTAATCCAGTAATAGAGAGATTGACAAAAAAGAGCGCAATTAGGTTAGTGCATTTTGAATATTTGTCATTTATTTTAAAAGACAATGATTCTGGCAATATCACACATTTAGCAAGCGTTTTACATTACTGTTCAACCACAATTAAATAACAGACGACATGTTATGTTTTTTAACGTTTGTAACGGTATTTTCAAATATTAATTTGCACTGTACCCTTGATAAGGTTATCGATTAATGGTGTGTATAATTATGCATCAACATAAGAATTTCACCTGTCATACATTTGTTCTGCACCCAGTTAGACCAGGACCATAAGAAAAGAATCTGCTCCTGATTGAAAAAGTTTAGTCTTACTTAATAATCTATGACATCGTAACAATTGAAAATTTCTACATATTAGTAGATAAGTAGAACTATACAAAATTGCTTTTATCCGTATATTCTAATTTCCTTTATTGGAATGTTCTTGAAATGTGAATTTGCAATGCAAGTTACAAAACTGGAACCTAAAATCACTAGGCATCTGAAGATTTACAATTTTATTGATAATATTTGCTTTCTATTACCATCTGCATTTCAACGACATATGGATTAATAAAATGATCTCTCTGACATTTACATTCAATTGTTGTCAATAGCAGGGACGCATTTGTTTATTAAAAAAAAACTACTTTGATATTTCCTTGTAATCCAGTAATAGATAGATTGACCGAAAAAGAGTGCATTATTATGTTTGCTCTTAACAGAAAATGTTTCTGATATATTTTACACATTTCTCTTTTAAATCAATGACATGTAAATATAAAAATGTATTGTTCTTTAACGTTTTTGAAAGTTTCAGTTTTTCCGAAAATTATAAGCGTTTTACCTTGGATGAGGTTATCGATGGACAGTGTTTATAAATATGCATCAACATTGGTAATGCACAATAATCTCCTATTTGGAACACCGAGTTTCATAAACATTTCTATTAGAAGTTGACATGACTTATCTACAGATAGGAGGTTTTGTGGGCTTAAAAAATGCTGCATTTCTCTAATTGTATTGTAAAAATGATTAAACAATTATCTCTCACATTTCCAATTTTTCGAATAGCAGTGACGCATCCATATATCGGAAACCCTTCCCCTAAAACATATTTTACCTTGTGTAGCAGTATTGGATATATAGACACAAGCAACGCAATCAGATTATTTTCTTCAATGTCGGTATATTATTTTTATTGCAAACTATGTAAATTTTACAAACAGAAGAGTGTGATTATTGAAGTTATGACAACTTATATTTGGATATTTTTTTTAATTCTAACTTTCAACGATATGCAAAAAGACATTGTAAAAAAAATATATTTGCAAGATCATCAAACAACCTAAATTCCGATGTATCGAAATAGTTAACATTTTTTGTATCGTATATTTCATCTGTCATACATTTTTGTATGCACCCAGTCAGACCAAGGTGTGAATGTGGATGTGGATTGGAAATGTTTTTTTTTTTTTTTTAATTAAGAACCTATGACATCTATTAAATACTTCCATATAATAATAGAACTAATTGAGAAATGCTTTCAGTCGTTTATTATCATTATCTTTCGTATCCGCCTAACCAAAATTGTTTTCACTTCTAAATTATCATGATTATGTAAATGAAGAAATTTATAGTTCATCAAAGTTTGTACAATTTTCTTATTTTTTTCAAATATAATAAGCTTTGTACTTTGTATGAGGTTTTAGATCGACGGTGTTTATAAATATGCATCAACATTGGAAATACACAGAAATATCCAGTTTGGAACACTGAGTATATTATACGTTATGTATTTAATTTTTGTCAATAGCAGGGACGCACTAATTTATTTATAAAAACAAATTTACTATTTCCTTGTAATCCACTTATAGATACACTGATAGAGGAAGAGCGCAATTAGGTTTGTGAGCTTTGAATTTATGTTAACTTATTTTAAAAGACAATTATTTCAGCAATATCACACATTTAGCGAAAGTTTTACATTGTTATATTTCCATTCTGGGACCTGTTATATATCGACTAACCAAGATATTCTGAAATATTTTACCCATTTAACTTTTAATTATGTAAATGAAGAAATGTATTGTTCTACAACGTTTATATAAGTCTTTTTTTATTTAGATATTTATAAGCTTCGTACCTTTGATGAGGTTTTCGATCGGCGGTCTTTATGAGTATGCATCATCATTGGAAATGCACAGAAATCTCCAGTTTGGAACCCTGACATTATCATAAATTACTATTGTGGGTTGAAATGACTGATAGATGGGAGTTTTTGACGCTTACAATATAGTGCATTCCACTAATTTTATCGATAAAAGGATAAAACAATTGTTCCTCACATTGTCATTTAAATTTTAACAATAGCAGTGACGCTTCTGAATATATTGAAAACTCATCCTCCCTCCCAAAACAAATATTTTCTTGTAATGCAATATTGGATAGATAGACAGAAGAATCGCAACTATCTTTATTTTCTTTTCGTGTAAATTAAATTTTTGATTGCAAAATATGTAAATTTTACAACAGTTGGATAGTGTTGATCTAAATTATCAAAGAACTAAACCGAGAATTCGTTAGAATTTCAGCTTTCAATTTTATGATAAAGAGACATTGGAGATAAAGCAATCATATTTGCAAGAAAACCAACGAGATTACAACCAGATGCATCGAAATAGCTATATTTGTTTTAAATCGCATATTGTATTGTTCACATATGTATTTAAGCACCAATTGCAAGTTAAACGTGGGGAATTAGATAAGGAGTCTGTGCCGGATTGAAAAAGGTTTATTTTTCATTAATAATCTATGAAATCGTAACGAACAAACACTTCTATATATATAATTAGAACTATAAAAAATACTTTCATTCGGGTATTCTAATCAACTTTATTGGACGGTTTCTTGAAATGCGAATATATAATACACATTTGAAAGCTGGAAATTAAAATATCTATGCATCTCACTGAATCTGAAGATTTACCATTTTTCAGTTAATATTTCCTCTCAAGTATCAGCCACTTTGAATGACGTATGCATTTAGAAGTGATCTCTGACATATGCATTTTATTTTTGCCAATAGCAGGGACGCATATATTTATATGTGAAAACAGAATGTAATTTTTCCTTGTAATCCACTTATAGATAGACTGATAGAGGAAGAGCGCAATTAGGTTTGTGAGTTTTGAATTTATGTTAACTTATTTTAAAAGACAATTATTTCAGCAATATCACATATTTAGCCAAAGTTTTACATTGTTATATTTTCATTCTGGGACCTGTTATATTCCGACTAACCAAGATATTCTGAAATATTTTACCCATTTAACTTTTAATTATGTAAATGAAGAAATGTATTGTTCTACAACGTTTATATAAGTCTTTTTTTATTTAGATATTTATAAGCTTCGTACCTTTGATGAAGTTTTCGATCGGCGGTCTTTATGAGTATGCATCATCATTGGAAATGCACAGAAATCTCCAGTTTGGAACCCTGACATTATCATAAATTACTATTGCGAGTTGAAAAGACTGATAGATGGGAGTTTTTGACGCTTACAATATAGTGCATTCCACTAATTTTATGGATAAAAGGATGAAACAATTGTTCCTCACATTTTCATTTAAATTTTAACAATAGCAGTGACGCTTCTAAATATATTGAAAACTCATCCTCCCTCCAAAAACAAATATTTTCTTGTAATGCAATATTGGATCGATAGACAGGGGAATCGCAGCTATATTTATTTTATTTTCGTGTAAATTAAATTTTTGATTGCAAAATATGTAAATTTCACAACAGTTCGATAGTGTTGATCTAAATTATCAAAGAACTGAACCGAAAATTCGTTAGAATTTCAGCTTTTAACTTTATGATAAAGAGACATTGGAGATAAAGAAATCATATTTGCAAGAAAACCAACGAGATTACAACCAGATGCATCGAAATAGCTATATTTGTTTTAAATCGCATATTGTATCGTTCACATATTATGTATTTAAGCACCAGGTTAGACATGGCGAATTAGATAAGGAGTCTGTGCCGGATTGAAAAAGGTTTATTTTTCATTAATAATCTATGAAATCGTAACGAACAACCACTTCTATATATATATAAGTAGAACTATAAAAAATACTTTCATTCGGGTATTTTAATCAATTTATTGGACGGTTTCTTGAAATGCGAATATATAATATACATTTGATAACTGGAAATTAAAATAACTATGCATCTGAAGATTTACCGATTTTTCAGTTAATATTTCCTCTCAAGTATCAGCCACTTTGAATGACGTATGCATTTAGAAGTGATCACTGACATATGCATTTAATTTCATATGCTGTGAAAACAGAATTTAATATTTCCTTGTAATCCACTTATAGATAGACTGAGAGAAGAAGAGCGCAATTAGGTTGTTAGTTTTCAATTTATTTTAACTTATTTGAAAAAACATTTTTTTTTCAGCAATATCACACATTTAACGAAAGTTTTACATTGTTATATTTCTATTCTGGGACCTTTTATATTCCGACTAACCAAAATGGTCTGATATATTTTACCCATTTAACTTTTAATTATGTAAATGAAGAAATGAATAATTCTTAAACGTTTTTTTTTAATTTTCTTGTTTTTTTTCCCAATATTTATAAGCTTCGTACCGTTGGCAATGGTTGTTGAGGTTTTCGATCAACGTTCTTTATGCATATGTATCAACATTGAAAATCCACAGGAATCTCCAGTTTGGAAACCTGAATTTGTATTATTCATTTCTATTCGGAGTTTAAATGACTGATAGATGAGAGTTTTTTGGCGCTAATAATAAAGTGCATTCCACTAATTTTATTGAGAAAAGGATTAAACATTTATCTCTCACTTTTTCATTAAAATTTTAACAATAGCAGTGATGCTTCTATATACATGTATATTGGAAACCGATCCTCTCCTAAAAAATATAATTCCCTGAAATGCAATATTGGATAGACAGACAAAAGAAACGCAACTATACATTTTTTTTCCTGTAAATAAATGTTTTTAATGGCAAAATATGTAAATTTTACAAAAGTTAGATAATGCTGAATCAAATCTAAATTATCAAGGAACTCAACCGAGATTTCTTTAAAATTTTGGCAATATTACACATTTAGCGAACGTTTTATATTGCTTTTTTCTCCACTTTGAGACCTCTTATATTCCTCCTTCTTTTAATTTATATGACAAAAGACATTATCTACGTTCATATCCGTAGACACGGATTTTTTAACACCCTTCAGTATCCGGTACACCCTTTGGCGAAACGGATATGAACGTAGATAACGAAGTTATCCCCGGTCGTAGTCCAAATCTGCCGATTTTTTGAGAAATTCGACCACAAAATGTAACGTAAAAGCAACGTTTTTTACATTAAACAAATATTCTATCGAAATTTGGGACTGTTAAAAGGGGTGAAGGGTACTACCTGTGGTAGAACCCTACATGTAGTGAAATATAAGACGTTTTTAATCCAGAAAAAAACAGAGAAACTGGAATGGGTCAAATTTTGCGCTCAATGTTGTAAGAGTTACATCATAAACGGTGTAACGTCAATGTAGGTCATTTGCATAGCTAGGTCAGTAGTCCCATTCATTGAAAATGTGGCAGCCAAGTGATGCATTTACTATAATGAGTGCAAATGATCGATATAATAAGATAAAATCGTTAGTGGATTAAATATTTAATTACAGACATCATGGATAATCTACAGAATTCGATATTTCACATGGAACAACCATGGAACTAAGGAAAACGTGCGTGAAGTTCCCCGGTTTAATGGGTAGCAACGTCCGGGTATATGGGTTAGCAACAACCCGGGACTATGGGTTTTGTAACGACGTGCGTTAACCAATCAAAATCCTAGAAATATACCAAGCCGGGGTTAAGTTATGTTCATAAACGTTTGTAAAAGTTACGATGTTTTCAAATATTAATACGCTTTGTACCTTGATGAGGTTATCGATTGATCATGTTGATGGTGTTGAAAACTATTCATCATCATTAGAAATTCAGAAAATCTCCGATTTGGAACACTGACTTTAATAGACATTTCTATTTGGAATTTGCATGACTGAGATACAGAAAGGAGGTTTAGTGCAAAGAAAGTATATTGCATTACATCATTGTAATTGAGTAAAGAATTTGACAATTATCTCTCACTTCATTTTTTTTTTTCAAACAGTGACGCATCTATATAGTGGACACCACTTCCACTCCCATACATAAAATATTTCCTTGTAATGCGTTATTTGTTAGAGTGACAAACAGGCATGGGGTAATCGTAATCAATAATCGTAATCAGCTGTAATCGATTACATTTTGCAATGTAATCACATCAAATCAGTAATCATGCTATTTCGGATTACAAGTAATCGTAATGTAATTGATTACAGTGTGAAAAACAGGTGTAATCATGATTACTTTTAGATTACTTTAAGATTACATTCATATAATAACTTGCTGATTACAAATTTTGTATATGAAAATAGTTTTTGATAGACAATATAAAAATAAGATGTGAAGCATGAATGAAAACAAATATCAAACTAGTATTCACAGTGATGGATCATTGTTCAATGTTATTAATCGTACCATCTATATAACAAATTTAGTTTAACCAAGTTGGGCATGTAGAGTGAAAATTAGTGATTTACTTTGTAAAAAGTTTACTAAAGGAATTTACCTTTTTAAATGTTTCATTGTGAGATTGAGTTTTGTGATACAAGAATATGCTTTGAAAGCATTTTGTGTTCCTTGATGAAACACTTCTGATATCAACTCTAATTAAAGTTTACGCAATATTTTGGTATAACTACATGGAAATTCAAATGCATAAAACATTTAGTTCCAATTTTAATGGGAGATATTATGGACATAATTGTGCAAATCGTGATACAAGCATGAAATTTGGTATAAAGGTTGACTAAATGATACTTATAAAAAATCCGCTGCTGGACAGAAAAAAAATCAATTTTTCAAGATGGCCACCGCACATTTTGGAAATGGCGGCATTACAAATTGACAATAATTTGTTAATCCTTTGAAAGGTGTGTTATATGTAAAATCCACTGTTAGATTTAATAAATTATAAATGACAGTTACTAAATTACAACTAGACAATACATTAATGAAACTAAAGGTGACTTCCGGTTTCAAAATGCCGGCAAAAAAGTCAAAAATTTCTATTTTTATACTTTCAAGCAACTTCACAAGGGATGTAAATCCTTGAAAGACGTGTTATAGGTATAATCCAATGTAAGTTATGATAAAACGTTAAAAACAGTTCCTAAGTACGACAAAAACACATAAATGAAGAAAAATAGTGATTTTCGGTTTCAAAATGGAGGCAAATACGTAGAAAATATTTTCATAATTTCCATAACTTAACAAGTGATAACACTCTTTGTTAAGTTTGAATGCCAAGTTTGGTTAGAAAGACAAGTTGCTTATCTTAAAAATATCCGACAGTTGCCTAAACAACCCGTACAAGGAAGGCCAGAACGGTAGCATTTACAGTTACCAACACAGCTGGAGTTTTGCCTTCGCATATCAAAAGTTTTTGACACGAGGATACAACGGCAGTCACAGAAGTTCATTTTGGTTTCCAACTGTTATTGATTTTTTCTTTCATCCAACCTCAGTGTTCATTACTTGGTACATGTACCTGTCGAATACATCACTCAGGCTGAGCATAAACAACTCCTTGATTTAATTCTCTATTGATGTGCTCTGGAAAAGAACCTCTTATAGACGGAATTACATCACAATGCCGCTGCTTCCAGGCAAACAATTCACAACGTTCCTCGCTTCACACTTAAGCCAACAAAAACGTCCTTTACATCTAAAAAAAACCTTCCATTGTTAGCCAAGCTGACATCTTCCCTTTCCTACGACAATTCGACAAAGTTCCACATCCACTGAATGCATGGACGAAAGGTAGAGCAGCTACACAAGGACCGAACGCATTTGATATGTCATGTACAGGAAGCCATCAAAAGTCTGTATTCCTTCCATAACCTATCCACATTGTGTTCTACCTAGTTTTCGATTGCTGTAATTCTTGATACTATAACATCTGTGTCAGTACAACCTAAAATAACATTTTACAACAGTTTTCATAATCATGCCGAACATGGACAAACATTCGTGTATCTGCCTGCTTCTTTATGATTACAAGGGGTAGATAGGAAGTATCCTTATTGAAATTGCAAAGAATATTTTCACCATGAATAACAGACATATTTTTATTAGTCTCTTAAGAAGCAATTTTGTCAACAAGAAACTTGAACAATTTCGTTTCGTTTTCATCTTCACAGAAAAAAACTACTCCGAACCCTTGGTGTTCTACCAGAACCAACACATTTCCATCTGGCACAAACACATTGCCTTTGTCTTTTCACAGTCTTTAAATTATTCATTTAGTAAACAATGTCTACTCTTTAATACTTATCGATGCAAGATTTTATATTTTTGCCCAACTTTGTTACCTAGAATTAACCATTGCTGCCCAACCAACGATACATGCGTCCGACTTTGGATCAGAAAATTGCAGAATATTTCAAGTAAACCCATTTGCAGCAATTTAATACCCCTATTTCAAGAAACATCCTGAGATAAAGACGGAGGAGAAGTTTGTTTTTTTATGGATAAATAAATATTCCAAGTAAAACTGTCTACTGTGAAAAGAAGTGAATAGTCTAGAAGAGACATCTCAATCACTTTTTAGGTTCTCTAGCTTTGTTTTTGACAAAGACATTTCCAGTTTCATGTAGCGGCCACAACAAGAAGTTGTTATTTTTAATTTGGTTATAAAAAGCAGGTTGTCCTTCATTTGCATTTGCTTCAAAAGATCTTCGTACTATTTGGACCAATATCTTGGAGTTTATTTACATATCTTACCTGTTCAACAATATCCAAAATGGAGTATTTTTTTTTTTAAATCTGACGACTTTTCTTGAAATGAATTTCCAAACTCGTTCATCACTTTAAAGAGTCTTTAAAGCTGTAAAAGACATCGTTTTGTGTTTTCACAGAGTCTTCATTATGTCGTGCATCTTTTATCGAATGACGCAAACCACAAGATCTTTCAAATTCATCTTCTAGTATACTGACTCCTGGTCCAGCTACCATCCATTTATCTAAACTGGATCTTCGGTTAATCCTATGGCACCAGCATCGGCCTTCACAATTCACAATTGCATTATTCTGTTTTTGTGCCTGATCAATTGTTTTATTAGAAAGAAATTTGCTGGTCATACGTACAGTGAAATTATCATTTTCAAATTCAATTGCCACCTGTGACGGGAAGTCATGTCTTGGAGATGGTTGGTAACGATGAAGCATAATTTACACGATCAAGACCTAAAACAAAACTATGTCATGCTTTATATTGACTGTTTGTAAAGTCTCACTCATGAAAAGACCATAATACCAAAATCAGAAGAAGTTCTTAATTTATAATTGAACGTCCTAGGTACATTTGAACATACATAATTGTTGCAATTTTGACTTCAGTAAGACTGTCCATCCCCTATCATGCAATATATCACTCAGAGTTTTATAGCAAAGTCATTTCAATGCAATCCATCAAACATGACGATAAACTTATCTTATCCGTAAAAATCAGGCCATTCCCATTGAATTTACTTAGGCATTTCCAAACGTTGCTAATCTGCAGTTATAATTGATGTTTTACCACATTTTCGCCTGATCCATCGAATACATGAGAATTGCCTGGTTGTGCAAACAAATCGCTCTCGATGTCTATAAATAGTTTGCACATGCGCAAAAGTGTTAAACATATGTGTATCATAACCTTAAAAAAATGTTATTTAACCAATTCATAATATCAATAGAAATCCAAAACTACTAAATATATGGTAAACTGCAGAAAACGGCCATTTTTTATGATGCTTTGTGGTAATTTTCATGCTTGTATCATCATTTGCACAATTCCCACGATTTTGCTTGCTAATATCTTCCACTAATTGATTTAAAATGATGACATAAATGGACCAACTTAATTAAGTATAGAATTTAGAGCCATTTCTTTTTATTACAATTTGCATTAATTTTGTTTTCCATAAGTATAAATTTGATATGTGCTTTCTTACTATAGCAAGTATGGACATTTTTCAAACAATTATTTAATGAAAATAAACTACTTATAGCTTTATTGATATTGCAATTTAGACAATTAAATTTTAATACCCAATCTCACCTATTGTTTGTAAAAAAAATGGAAGAAGTGATTAACACCTGTCAAAATATATGGATGAGTCAATTATATCCCAACAAACAATAAAACTATACTTTATTGATTTTTCATTATTTGTTTAGGTTATTTGTTAATTGGGCAGTTGGCTAAAGTTTTTAGAAAAACAATGTAATATCTTTTACACAGAAAAGGACACTTAATAAAATGAATAAATTAAGGATCATATAAAAAAAAATCACAAAAAGTAGTTTTTTCGTGAGGATAAAAAGTTTATAAGAAGTTCTTTAATATAACAATATACAATGTAATCATAAGTAATCCAAAGTGAATCATGATTACTTTAAAGAAAAGTAATCTAATGTAATTGATTACATTTGAATTTAGGTGTAGTTGAAATGTAACCGAATAAATTAAATTGGCAAAGATATTGTAATTTATTCGATTACATTTTAAAGTAATCGACCCCATCCCTGGTGACAAAGTGATATAATAATTGTTTTTTTTTAATTCATATAAATTTAATTGATTGCAAATTATATCAATTTCACAAAAGGTAGATAGTGCTGATCTTAATTATCAAAGAACTAAACCGAGATTTCTGTTCAATTCTAGCTTTCAACTTTTTTTAAAAAGACATTGGGGATGGAAAAACATTCGTATTTACAAGAAAATCAAAGAGATTGAAACCAGATGCATCGATATAGTTATTATTGTTTTGCATCGCCTATTTCACCTGGCATACATTTTCTATGCACCCATTTAGACCAGGGGAATACGATAATGAATCTGTGTCTGATTGAAAAAGTTTATTTTTAGTTAATAATCTATGACATCGTAACGATTAACAATTTCAATATAGATAAGTAAAACTATAAAAAAAATCTTTCATTAGTAAAATATTACCTTTATTGGACTGTATTTGAAATGTGAATATATAATGCAATTTACCAAAGTGAAACCTAAAATAACTATGCATCTGAAGTTTTACACTTTTATAGTTGATGTTTCCGTTTTATTTTAATCTGTATTTCAACGACATATGGATTGAAAAAAAAACATCTTTGACATTTGCATTCAATGTGTTTCAATAGCAGGGACGCATTTATTTATAAAAAAAACCCACATTCTTTGATATTTCCTTGTAATCCAGTAATAGATAGATAAAACGATAAAGAGTGCAATTAGGTTTGCTCTTAACAGAACATGGTCTGATACATTTTACCCACGTCTCTTATTTTAATAAAAAAAAATGTATAGTTCTTCAACGTTTGTGTGAGTTTCGGTTTTGTAGAGATGTATAAGCTTTTTACCTTTTGTGGAAGTTATCGATGGGCATTTTTTCATAGATATGCATCAACAATGGAAATGCACAAACATCTCCAATGAAGTATGAATTTAAAAAAATGTTCTATGACATTTAAAAAAAAAGAGGTCAGTAGCAGGGACTCATTTTTTTTCACTAAAAGTCCCAATTTTTAAAATAATCTGTTTACGTAATGATAGATTGATTGACAGAAAAACGCAATTAGGTTTGTTGGTTTTGAAATTATGTTAATTGAATATAAAGGCCAATAGATTTTGCAATATCAAAAATTCTGCGAAGTTTGACATTTGTTTCTAACTGCAAATATTCTGAAGCATTTTACCGACTTCACTTGTCAATTATATAGATGAATATATTCATAGATCTTCAACGTTTCTATAAGTTCCATTTTTTTCAAATATATATTAGCCTTGATCTTTTGATAAGGTTATCAAGCGACAGCACTGCAAATGTCTAAAGTCTGAAAAGACCAATTTTGGTCTCAATTTGCATGAACAATTACACGACATTCTCCAAAAGTATGACTTGTGTCTTAATGTTTGTTGACAATTTCTGATTTATATTAAATTTGTATGAAATTTACTCGACAAATTTTCGACATTCTGAATATGGTCTTAACATTTCTTGACAAATTCACTCATTACAACAAAAACAAAAGTTGAGCATGTAAACATTTTTATAATAAAAAATTTGAGTATATAAATATTTTTATAAATACAAATATGGGAATGAGATTTAAAATATTAATATACAAATGTGAGTATGTTGATATAAACTAATTTAAATGTGGGTTTGTGAATAATTACAAATGTTGATTTAGAAATCTTATAAATAATGGCTAAATGATTGAAACCAATCATACGGTAGACATATTTCATTTCTCATGTATAATATTCAATGTTACTATGGAAAATTAACAATTATTGTACCAAAACGTGGTTATTTATAATTAGCAATGTATTATTGTATCTTAATTCTTCTAAGTTTAGTTAAGCGATAGAGTATAAAACAGCATGAGAACAATTTAAACTGTCAGGAATGTGTCTATGCACAATTCAGGCGAAATTTTTACTGTTGAGAAAGTGTCACGACATATTTAAGACGATCAAGAATGTGTCGAGATATATTGAGACAGCTTTGAGACTGTCAATATTGTGTCAAGACATATTGAGACATTATTAAGTATTCCAAGATTATGTCAAGACTGATCGAAACAAATTTAAGATAGTTAAGAATTTGGTCGAGACTAATCAAAACACTTATCAGATGATAAAGAAAGTGTCGAGAAATTTTTAGACAATGATAATACTGTCAAGACATATGTCAAGAAAAATCAAGAACTTTATTAGACAAATTCAGATTTTGTCAAGAATTTTTAAAAATATTTCAGACTTAGAAAGAATGTGGAGTAAAAATTCATGCAAATTCAGACAAAAATTGGTCTTTTCATACTTTTTGACTTTTGTAGTGCAGAGTTGTATTAAATACATGTTATTGCTTGTTTATGAAAAGTTTTATTCATTATTCATGAAATTTACAATAGATTCAATTTATAGTTTACAGCCAACATGAACCGTAACTCAAAAAACGAAGAAAATGATAACGACCAAAATGTTCAAGGATTGAGAAAAAAAACGTACTGGGAAAAATACGGCGTGAAAAGTTTTCCCTACCGTGGGAGGCGCAGATACACACCATTAGTTTACCAATCTGAAGACGGAGGGATCATTATCTCAAATGATGTTTTTGGACTGACAATCAGTCAGTTTGAACGAACGTATAAAGCTTGTTTAGACAGAAGGAAAACACTAAGACAGTGGATTATAAACTTAATATATCCAGACAAAACCTCAAACGAATATATGGAATATTTACAACATAGTACAGGTTACAATAAAGGTTTTTACATTTTTATATTAGTAACTGCGTATACAATCACACTTATGTACCAGATGTTTTTGACATGTTCAATGTTAAACAAATTTAGAAAGAGTCTTGAATGGAAAACAAAGATACCGAAAAATGTAGTAAAAGATACACGGACAACACCATAACTATACTAAACACACAAACAACGCACCACATCGTTCTATTTAAAGAAGTGTCATATGTTTGTGTGCATACAAGTTTGTCGAAATCTATTACATTTTATGCATAACCTTTAAATTAATGCAGATTTAACAGAGAAATGTTGGATTTAGTGGCGACAATAATTACAAAACAATCAAATAAAAAATCATATGTGAATTCTACATTGGTTATCAGACAAGAATTCAATAAAGAAATTTCACCTTAAAATCCTTTTGTTGTTTTTTTAGGTGAAAAGATAATCATACTGAAACGTTTTACAAATTAGACAATATTTTTAGTTTTTTTGTTTGTTAGAAATGTTATTTTTTGAGATGTCAAACATTTGACATAGTAAATTCTCATTTTCAAAGAATTTTGTCTTAATGCATTCAGAAATGTGTATTAAAATGTTATACTCATTTCAATTCTATTTTAAAAAGTTTCATGGAATTAAATTGTAACGCCAAATAATTCAATGGATGTGGTGCGTTTCTTTTGATTTGAAGTATAAAATAAAACTAAAAATGTCAAACTACGTTGCAGGAAAATAAAGACTGAGGAACATGATCCCATCCGAAGTTAAGATAATGTCTTACGAAGTGTATTAACATCTCATATATCCCAGTTTAATTTAAACATATTTTATTGTTCAGAAACTAATGGATGAAACACAAGTTTTACAACTTAGTTATCTCTTCTCCAGACATTATATCCAAGTGAACTTGATAGCAAGGAAACAACCAAAAGTGATGGTCTGCTTGAAATGTTTCATCCACATTGAACCAGATTGTCGACTTCAACCTAGAATTTCTGACAACCGTGATGATTTTAACTCTTCATTGTAAGCAATTCCATAGTAATATATGCAATAAACCGTCTGTCCCGTCATTGCATATAACTTAATACATTACGCCAGTGCTTGTCATCACTTAGAACCTCATTAACTAGATTGTCCTCTTTACACAAACAGATCTAGAGTTATGAAGAAGAACGACAAAATCTGACACTTCATAAGTTTTACGGTTACCATCACAAATTGATTTAGCGTAAAATCATGTCTGTGTCTCAATTCTTAGGCAACATGTTAACGCTGTTTAGATATCAGTTAAGTCGTTTTGAGCTGTAATAAAACCGCCTACATACATGAACCGATTTGGAAATTTTGATTGGATTCAGATTCGCATGGTGGGAATATGCATGCATAGTTTGAGACCATATCCCTATCGATGCATCTTGTCTCACTTCGTTTAGTCTGCATTCGATTCTCCCTGTTGATGTTTGTTACCTTGTTTTGTTTCTTTTTGGTCGATGTAGGGTTTTCTAACAGTGGTAAATTTCTGTAATTAAAAAAAGTGAGAAAACACTCTGTACAGAAAAGTCATCACGATTAAAAAAAAATACATAATTGCAAAAATACATATTTTATTTTGTAGATTACTTGTCCTGGACTTGGAATGATTTGAAGCAAAGAGATTTATACGAACACTTAGTGAATACAGTTGGTACTGAAATAGACATACGCAAAAGACAACAGTTATTTATAATACACGATAAAATTTTTAATATCTCTAGATCCGACTTAACAGAAATATCAAGTGGAAGTTTAGCAGAAGGTCTTGATTTACCAGGTAGTGACATCGATTTAATGTACGTCATCAAACACGCAGACGTAGTACAGGATGTAAAGAATATCATACATCCAGTACAACGTACAACGCTGGTCATGGAGACTGATACTGATTATCCTGGATTTGCTAGACTTCGATTAATAGCAGGAGGGGAGGGGGAAACAAGGTATATAACATCTGAATCCTTTGAAAGTGATAACAAAGGTTTATATTTATCAGTGAACAAATTTATAAGTCATATACATAAGCTAGTTCTACATCGCAAACTATCGTTACACGGCCCATGTTTATCAGATAACGATCAATGCTTTGATTATGCATTCTGTCTTCGAAGTAAACATTTACCTTATAACACAATACCATGGGCTTCGCGTCGTCGACAACAATGGCCCCCTAATCCAACAATTGATAAGATAAGAAAATATGGATGTTTGTTTATACCTATTGGACCAAGGACTATGCCAGGTTGTGATGTAAAATGGAGATTATCTTTCTCTGTGGCAGAAAAACAACTAGTACACTCGTTTAATTTCACTCAGCTATTATGTTACTGTCTTCTCAAATTAACCTTAAAGCGTATCGTTAACAAAAACAAACATGCCGAAGATTTATTGTGTTCTTACTTTCTAAAGACAGCTTTGTTGTGGGTCTCAGAGGAATTGGATATTAACACATTTGAAGTAATTAACTTATTTGTTTGTTTTTCTCACTGCCTAAATAAACTTATATTATGGGTAAACAACTGCTTCTGTCCAAACTATTTTATACCTGAGCAAAACATGTTCCTAGGAAAGATCAGTCGAGATAACCATAAAATACTTATACATATATTGGAAAGTATTAAGAGTGATGGAATTGAGGGATTGATAAAACATTTATTTCCACAGGACAATGACACATATCGTTTACTAAGAACATACAGAGAATCGTCCTTCATTATGGTAGACTTACTCTTTTACAGGATACATGGATTTCATATTATAGTAAACACATTACGCTGTTTAGAGACTCTGAAATTTGCTGAATATTTACTTAAGTCAAAATCGTGTACATTTATTGTAGAAGTATGTAAATGTTACCATGCTAGAATAAGTCAAAATGCCGCACAATTACTACCAACACCAACTAAAACGACTGAGACATACAAAATACACAAACGTTATCATAGACATTTAAAGGACGGTATCAAGGCAGATGCTATATCGGGTTGGTTGTTATACGCGTCGTTTTACTATGTAACAGGAGAGTTTAATGTTACACTAAAACTAACGGATTATGTTATATCAAAATGTTCGTCTGATATGGTGTTAGTAGGCTGTGTAAACTACTGTGAAGGGCATAAACATAGTTACAGAAATCGTGTACATTCTGCAATGACACTGAATGAAAGAATGCGAATAGCTTCTATAAACGGTGTTAATTACACTCAGCACTCATCATTAATACCAAGGGAGCTACAACTGGAGGTGAATGACCAAACAATGAAAATTTCGCCTATTTTGATGTCTCACTGTCTTAGATTTTTATGTTTTCATCATCTTGGTGATATTTTCAACAGACAGCAGGCTTTACACGATTTATACTTAACAGTGATGAATGGGAACTTTGTTTCATTTAAAAACTTATCTGTTTCAATAACAATACTTGGAGTATGCTATGATATATCCGGTGATAAGGATACAGCCTATCAGTGTTTTAATCTAGCCTCGCATTGTGATGGCGATATATGTCTTTCAGCAGAATCGAGGATATCAAAACTTTTAGAAAATTAATTTAATCTGTCAGTATCAAACGTATTTAGAATATGTTACATGTATGTACAATATCAGTCATTTAATACGCATCATATCTGTATAATTCTTATATGATTTGCATGTTAGAAAATACGTTGATATGATTGGTCGAAAGGACTTCCGGTAGTCGTTCTTGACGAAGTTTATTTTTCGATAGACGATATTGACCGACTTCTTTTTGTAACCAATGTAAACAAGATGGCGGCGATAAAAACACAATCTGGCTCGACGTTGAAAATGTTTATTTTCATTTTGCGTGGTTATTTTTTTATCAGATTGCAAATTTCAAGGAGTACATATTTTTGCGTTAACCAACAAATATATTCATGCGCCAATTCAATGACACAAATATACAATTTACGTGTGATAGAAGTTATGAGTGTTGTTAAATAAATGCCTTATCTCCAATTTTAAAGAATAATAAGGATTAAACGCCTTTTTAAAGGAATTTTATGGTGTGTAAACTGGACCAAATCACTCACAAACATAACATAAAAGTCCTTTGGACTTTTGTTGGTTTGTGAGTATTGAGAGTATCCAAGAGATATCATGCGATAAATACAGTGTTTGTTTTATAGACAATACTGGAAGTATCCAATTGCAATGAGCTATCAAGCGATAAAAAACATCATCTGATTCTTTGAAAATACTGGGAGTATCTAACGAGATATCAGGCAATAAATACTCAATCTGATTTATTAACAATGTTGAGAGTATCTAATGAGAAAACAATCGATAAATACATTTTCTAATTCATTGGCAATATTGGAGGTTTCTGGTGAGATATCTGGCAATAAATACACTACATCATTCATTTACAAAAATGAAAATATATAAAGAGCTATTATACAATAAATGTATTCGTAAATCATCGATATAAATGAAAGTTGAAGATTATGTCCGGTTCTCTCTTCTTCATAATTCAGTGTTATGTTGTGCATGTTCAGTTGGTAACAAGACTGTTTATCACATGACAAAGTGTGCCATACATGATGTGTATGAATTGCACCAGAACTCGCAGATACCTGCTGGGTTTTGTAAACCTATGTCTGAGGTACGATACCTGTTGTGTATTGTGAACCAACGTCTGAAGTAAGATACTGATATAATATTTACTTTTTTTATAAAATGATGAGATGCATAACTAACACATAAGATAACCATTTGTCTACAAAGTTTAAAATATAATTTTTGAATAAACCACTGTTTTTTTTTTCTCTCTCAACATGGTATGTTTATAATTTATTTTCACATTCATGTCCACAAGAAACATATTCTGGTATACCCATAAACATCTGGTGTGCTTGTTAGCCTGTTGGTTTTCCTCAAAATCATATAGTTAGTTAAACTGTTTCCTGTTCATGTTTCATGACCCCTCCAGTCGAACGAAATTCCTATTTTTTGCAATAGATTTAACATTCATTTAAGGGTCGTCATTTTTACTATTTTTATGCATATGTAGACATAGGAAGATGTGGTATGAGTGCCAATGAGACAAATCTCCATCCAAGTCACAATTATAAAAGTACACCATTATAGGTCAAGGTACGGTCTTCAACACGGAGCCTTGGCTGACACCGAACAGCAAGCTATAAAGGGCCCCAAAAATAATAATAGTGTAAAACCATTCAAACGGGAAAACCAACGGTCTAATCTATAAAAAAAAACGAGAAACGAAAAACACTTATGAACCACATAAACAAACTACAACTACTGAACATCAGATTCCTGACTTAGGACAGGTGCAAACAATTGCAGCGGAATTAAACGTTTTGAAGGTACCAAACCTTCTCCCTTATCTGAAACAATAGTGTAACATCACAACATAGAAAGACACACTATAAAATATCAATTAGAATGGTTTAACTCAATCAAAAAACGCAGTAACACAAATTAACACACAATGAACGAATAAATTTGATCTAGGATACAATGTAAATACAAAGTTAATAAAAATAAGGGATGAATAATTAAAGTAAAGTAGCTTGAATCTCAACAAAGCCTTAAAAGGGTGAACGTTAAATTGCTTATTCATGTATGGTTTATTATATATTTTCAAATGGTCCATGTTAGATTCAAAATGTTTAATTTGATACTGTTAATTACAATGCGAATGAGTGTGAATGTGTTTAATTTGATATAAATGTGTTTTTTTGGGTTTTTTTGTTTGTTTTTTGTTCCTTTTTAACAATTTCTTTGGTTCCATCAGTTGCTTGTTACATTGTCTTCAACAAGTCCAAACTCCTTTTGAAGAATAAGTATAATTTTCAATTCTATTATATTGATAAATAAAACATCAATCTAATAAATGTTTTTTTACATTTACTAAGAACTTAATTTCTTCTAACTTCTTTGTATAACACAATCGTTCTGTAAATTCTCTAATGAATAGACAATACATCAAGTCCTTTTATTTTCTGATCAGATAATATCCAATACTAGTTATAAGATAGTTAAAGCCAAAGTAATATTTATCTGATATTTTATATCCAAAATCAAGATCTTTTAATGTGATAGCTTTTTCTATATTTACTTTCTGCAATAGATTATGATTTTTTCTCCAAAAATTGTTTAAAAAGGAACATGATATAAAAAAAAAATGATGACAATCTTCTTCAGTAAAGCATTTGTTACATAAATCATTGTCTGTTACCTTCCATATAAACAATATCTTCTTAGTAGGTAATATACTTTGTAAAACTTTCCATCAATATATCTTCAATTTATTTTCTTATAAATAGTAAAAAATACAGTTGTACAATGGTTTCAAATGAAATTCTGTTTGTAATGATAATACATTTAACAAAACATTTCTACCAATCGGTTTCACAACTTGTTTCTTTACTAGTCAGTTATACAATAACTTATTTGACAAAAAAGAAATGTCGGTATTACCCCTTATTGACAAACATTGTCTTTTTACATTGATCCTACTTCTCGTAGAATTCTCTGATCTAAGACATTGTAACCAATCTGTTGGAATTGCGATTTTTTAGGATGTCAACTCAGCTATCCAGTTGGATTTATTTTCTATTTTTTGCCTAATTACAGTACTACCTGTGACATTATCTTATTCATGGTGGCCATAAAAGTTATGTCACCCATGATGGCCATATATGTCCATCATTGTACCCCCTGTTGCTTAATTAATACACAAGGTATTAATCAAAAACTAGTCAAGGGTAAAGGTAAATCTTGACTGCATTGAAGTGTTAAAATTATATAACTTACAGGTCATGTGTCTCAGGTAAAATATACATGTATGTGTTTGTGAAATTTAGTTACTGTGATTATGACAAGAAAATTCAAAAATAAGATTAAATGATATAACTAGTTGAATAAATAGCTGATTTTGTTTTTTAATTTGACTCATGAATATTTGTTTTGACATTTTACCTTTTTAATAAATTTAAGTTATTTTTTACATGTACTTTATGGTATTAAAGTGAAGAATAAATGAATATCATCTTCTAATATAATGCAAACTTTCCTAATGCCTGCCTTTTTCTATTGAAAACTTGTTTCTCAAATTAATTTTTTTAAATCAAAATGATTTATACTTATATCGTAGTAGATATATACTTATCTGCATTCAATACTGTTTTACAAATGTTAAAGATTGTCTTTAGAACTTATTCTAAATAAAGTTTAGGCAATTCCGTACTTCTCTATTGAATAAATATATTGAAAATATTCATTAATTTAACAAAAGGAGTAGTTCCAGTAAGACCCCTTTTTGGCCCCAAAATATAGCAGTTTTACAAAATTGTTAAAATGTAAACTTTTAGTCATTTATTTGTTACGGCCAGAAATCGCCTTTAAATTGTAGCCAACAAAAGACACAAATCAATAGTAAAATTTAACAATATTTAATATACAAAAGTTTACAAAAGGTATTACACAAATATTACTGTTAACTTAACTGTCAAAATATGAGTCCACTCTTTTATCTTTATCTGTATCCGGAAATCTTTCGGAATCCAATCTGAATATTATGTTCACTACTAAGGTCACAATCCAGTATGATGTTGTTTGTAGAATAAAAGTGTCAATCCAAATGCCGTGAATACTAATGTCTATCAATGTCTAAGTCCAAGTTTAATTATGAGAGTTTAACTTTAGTGTCTGTATATATAGTGTTGTCATGGAAAATTCTAGAACACTCTATAATGGAACATTGTGGAAAATCCTGGAAAGTTACAACGGAAGTTTCTGGAATAACGTAGAAGTTTAAATTACGCATCTTTTATAAGGATCATTCTAGAAAGTTCCAATCATTCTGTGATTGTTCCAGTGATTCCTAAACTGCACAGTTATAAGATTATTTGGTAAACAACTATCAGGCCATACAACACAAATTAGGCCAACATAAATAAACATAATAATTACAATATCATAACACCTCCCCCCTTAAAAGAAGTTTTAGTGTAACAAAAACTTATCATGAATAATATGAACAAAAATACATAATATATACAAAGTGATTTAATAAGCTCTAGATAGAGCATCAGCTATTACATTATCTTTACCCTTAATATGTTTTACAATTACATCATATTCCTGTAACAATAAACTCCACCTAGTCAACCTCTGATTCTTGTTTCTCATTTTATGCATGAAGGTGAGAGGATTATGATCAGTATAAACAAGAATAGGATATACAGTGGGATTCAAATATACATCAAAATGTTGAAGTGCTGACAACATTGCAAAACACTCTTTTTCAATAGTTGAATAATTTTTCTGATGTTTATCTAATTTCTTAGAAAAATATGATATAGGTTTTTCAACATTATCATCTGTCTCTTGATATAAAACAGCTCCTATTCCTACATCGCTTGCATCAACGGCAAGTTTAAATTGTTTTTCAAAGTCTGGAGTAATCAGAACTGGACTATTAATTAAAAGTGATTTGCTATTTTCAAAAGCTTTTTGACAATTTCCGCTCCAGATAAATTTAGAATCTTTCCGTAAAAGATGAGTCAATGGTTGAACAACAGTAGCAAAATTTGAACAGAATTTCCTGTAAAATCCTATCATGCCTAAATATCTCATAAGTTGTTTTCTATTTGTAGGAGGTGGAAATTTGGAAATAGCTTCCACTTTAGCCATAATAGGTTTTACTTGACCTTGGCCAACTGTATGCCCTAAATAATCAACAGTGGCCTGACAAAATTCACTTTTACCAAGATTAACAGTCAAATTTGAATATGACAATCTATCAAAAGTATCATACAAATGTGTTAAATGCTGTTCCCAGCTATCACTACATACAATAAGATCATCAATATAAGCATAACAACAGTCTAAATCTTTTATAACATTATTGATCATTCTTTGAAATGTAGCTGGAGCACTTTTCATGCCAAATGGCATTACAGTATATTGAAATAAGCCATCTGGTGTAACAAAAGCTGATATTTCACGAGCTCTCTGTGTCAATGGAACTTGCCAATAACCTTTCAATAAATCAAATTTGCTCACAAATTTTGCTTGACCAATATTGTCAATACAATCGTCTATCCTTGGAATGGGATAGGAATCAGATTTTGAGACTGAATTTACTTTTCTGAAATCAGTCACGAAACGAAAAGTTTTATCTGGTTTTGGCACAAGGAGACAAGGAGAGCTCCATTCACTGTTACTCGGCTCAATAATATCATTGTCAAGCATATATTTAATTTCTTTTCTCATAACTTCAAGTTTGAGTGGATTGAGCCGATAAGGATGTTGCTTAATTGGAGAAGCATCTCCTACATCAACATCATGACAAACAGCAGTGGTTTTGTTTGGCACATCTGGAAAAAGATTTTTAAAAGAAAATACCAAAGTTTTTATTTCTTCTCTACGATCAAAAGACAGATGTGCAAGTTTTGAATCTAAATTTGACAAAATTTCTGAATTTTTCAATCTAACTGTCTCTTCCATAGTTTTACAACTAAAAGTTGGTTCAATTACATCTGGTTTGTCATGATTGTTCTCAAATTTAACCATGCCTAAAGTGGCAACTGGTTTACTATCACATAGTACATTAGTACGCTCAAAATATGGTTTTAACATATTAATATGACACACTCTATTTTGTTTGCGCCGACCTGGAGTTTTTACAATATAATTCAAATCATTAATTTTACTCTCTATTGTATAAGGACCACAATATTTAGCCTGTAAAGGATGTCCAGGGACTTGCAAAAATACAAGTACCTTATCACCAGGCTCAAAAACTCTATCCCTGGCATCTTTATCATACCAAATTTTCATCTTGTTCTGTACATTTTTTAAGTTTTTCTGAGCAATTTGACAAGCAGTATACAATTTTTCTTTAAATCTAGATACATAGTCTAAAAGATTCAAGTCAGTATGTTCAGTAAGCCACTTTTCCTTAATCAATTTTAACGGTCCCCTTACAGTATGGCCAAATACCAACTCAAAGGGACTAAATCCAAGGGATTCTTGAACAGCCTCTCGGACTGCAAAAAGTAGAAAGTGAACTCCATCATCCCAGTCTCTGTCAAATTGAAGACAAAAAGTTCTAATCATGTTCTTCAATGTTTGATGAAAACGTTCTAAGGCACCTTGAGATTCTGGATGGTACGCACTTGATCTATACTGAGCAATCCCTAACTGGTACACGACTTGCTGAAATAAACCTGACATGAAATTTGATCCCTGGTCGGACTGTATAGACTTAGGAAGTCCTACTAATGTGAAAAATTTGATCAAAGCTTTGACGATAGTAGGTGTCTTGATATTTCTGAGCGGAATAGCTTCAGGAAAGCGGGTAGATGTACACATGATTGTCAATAAATATGCATTTCCAGTCTTGGTCTTTGGTAAAGGTCCAACACAGTCAATTAGAACTCTGCTGAAAGGTTCGTCAAAGGCTGGAATAGGCAGAAGTGGTGCTGGTGGTATTTTCTGGTTAGGTTTACCAACAACCTGGCATGTATGACATGATTTGCAGTATTCTGCAACATCATTTCTAAGTTTAGGCCAGTAAAAATGCTGCAAGATCTTAAGGCAAGTCTTCCTTATACCTAAGTGTCCAGCCAAGGGGGTGTCATGGGCAAGACCAATAATTTCTTGTCTATAAACTTTAGGCACCACCACTTGGTACACCACTCTCCATTCCTCCTCTGGGGTAGCATCAGGAGGCCTCCACTTCCTCATTAAAATACTGTCCTGATGGTAATAGCATTCGGCCACTTTGTCTGCTTCCTCCTGTGGTTGAGCCCTCTGGCTGAGCTGAAGAACCTCAGGGTCTTTATGTTGTTCTTCGAGTAAATTATTTCGGTCTAATGAATGGCTGTTTACATCTGGCCATGGCATAATAACATTTTTGTTAACACTAGGTGGTTTTATAATAGCCTTTTCTGAGTTACCAGGATCTTCAATATCAGCTATAAAAGTGTCAGAAAGGTCCATGTAATCAAACTTGTCTTCTTGCAAATTCTCATTTTGTTGTTTTCTAGCCATCGCCCTAGTAACAACACAAGCTGGATACAATTCAGCATCATCTTCAGGTGATTTAACATCCACCACTGGTTCACTGGTAACAATTGGTTCAGCAACCACTTTGTTCCTAGCTAGATCATTTCCTAGCAATAATGTAATACCCTCTACAGGGAGATTAGGACGAACACCTACAACAACTGGTCCAGTTATTAAATCTGACTTCAGATAAATACGATGGAGAGGAACATCTATACAACCCAACTCTACACCTTGTAACAAAACGGAGGCACCAACAGAAGTCTTCTCGGACAAAGGCAACACACCTTCTAACAATAAAGACTGAGAAGCTCCAGTGTCCCGTAAAATCTTAATAGGCTGAAGAGTGGTATCATCAACAATAGCAACAAACCCATCAGACATAAAGGGTTTATATTCCTCCATATAATCACAAAAACTGGACTTAAAAGCCTGACTCGCAGGACATTCCAATGTACTGGTAATATAAGGTGTCGTACAAGCACTGGTCTTCGGCTTATTATCTCGTTCATTCTTCTTCTGGAGTCTAAAACAATCAGCCATCAGGTGACCAATCTTTTTACAATAAGCACAAGTCAGTGACTTCTTCTCAAAAGTATCAAATTTTGGACTAGACATATTATAACTGGACTGACTCTTATTCTGTGGAACAGGCTTACTATCAGTACGCTCAGTGCTTTGATTTTTGTAATTTCCACTGGAAGTATTAACATTTTGACTCTTGAAACTTCTTTTATGTGAAAGAGTATAATTATCTGAAATTACAGCCGCATCATGTATTGACTCAACAGTTTTGTCGTCTAAATGTGTTTTTAATTCTGAATGAACACATTGTTTAAACTCTTCTAATAACATCAATTGTCTTAGTTGGTCAAAATTGTTTTTTGTTTTCTTTGAAGTAAGCCATTTATCAAATAGATCTTCTTTTTCCCGAGCAAATTCCACATAGGTTTGCGAATCAAACTTTTTATAAGATCTAAATTTCTGTCTATATGCTTCTGGTACTAGCTCATAGGCTTTCAAAATTTCCTGTTTCACAGTGTCATAATCAGAACTTTTTTCTGATGGAAGTGCGGAGTATATTTCAGCTGCCTTACCCTCAAAAACACTTTGCAGCATCGTAGTCCAATACGGCATTGGCCATTTCAAATTATTAGCAATTTTCTCAAACTGTGGAAAATATTTATCAACTGTTTTTTCACAAAATTTCGGAACCAAACGTATATTTTTTGCTGCATCAAAATAATCTGATTTCGACTGGACTTTAGTGTTGCTTTCTTCTTTGACCATTTCAATTTTCAGTTTTTCCATCTCTAGCCTTTCTCTCATTTCAAGTTCTTTTAATTTAAATTCATCTTCTTTTTCTTTTTTTTCCATTTCTAACCTTTCCTTCATTTCCAGTTCTGCCTGTTTTAATTTAAATTCATCTTCTTTTCTTTTCTCCATCTCCTTCATTTCCAATTCTTTTAGTTTGAGTTCATGTTCTAATTCAAGCTGTTTTAATTTAAAGGCGTCAATATTTTCGACCTTAAGTTCAAGAGCCTCTTCACCTAAAATTTCTGCGTCAACTAATTTGTCTATAACCAAATTTTTTATAATTTGTTTTCTCATAGATACTTTAAAAACTAATTTCAGTTCTTTAGCAAGCAACACTAATTCCTCTTTCTTTAAATTATCAAAACTCTCCAGGTCTGGCGTTTTCAAAAATTTACCAGCATCAAATGCCATTTTGTAGAATTTTGTTGGCTAGTTATAATAAAAATACTAAACAAATTTTGAATAAAATATTTTTAAGATCCCAGGACGAGCCCCCAATTTCTGTTACGGCCAGAAATCGCCTTTAAATTGTAGCCAACAAAAGACACAAATCAATAGTAAAATTTAACAATATTTAATATACAAAAGTTTACAAAAGGTATTACACAAATATTACTGTTAACTTAACTGTCAAAATATGAGTCCACTCTTTTATCTTTATCTGTATCCGGAAATCTTTCGGAATCCAATCTGAATATTATGTTCACTACTAAGGTCACAATCCAGTATGATGTTGTTTGTAGAATAAAAGTGTCAATCCAAATGCCGTGAATACTAATGTCTATCAATGTCTAAGTCCAAGTTTAATTATGAGAGTTTAACTTTAGTGTCTGTATATATAGTGTTGTCATGGAAAATTCTAGAACACTCTATAATGGAACATTGTGGAAAATCCTGGAAAGTTACAACGGAAGTTTCTGGAATAACGTAGAAGTTTAAATTACGCATCTTTTATAAGGATCATTCTAGAAAGTTCCAATCATTCTGTGATTGTTCCAGTGATTCCTAAACTGCACAGTTATAAGATTATTTGGTAAACAACTATCAGGCCATACAACACAAATTAGGCCAACATAAATAAACATAATAATTACAATATCATAACATATTGGATAGTAGAAAGGTTCTGTTACATAAATATGGGCTCTTTTTGACAATACAATGCACATATATTGAGAACTAGGACCATTAATTCATGCTAAATTACTGAAATCTTCCCAATTCCAGCATTTTAGTTAAATTTTAGACGGTTTCCGTGTAAAACGAAAGTGGCCGCATTCGTGTTCATCCAAAATATTGAAATGGAAGTTGTATTTGATGATAATACATAACATATATAAAGATTGACGATGAACACGGATGCGGCCACTTTCGTTTTTGACAAAAACCATCTGAAAAGTGACATTTTTTCGCATATTTGGTAGATTTCTCATATTTGATCCTGAATCGGGTCGTTTTTAATGACTAAATAAGTTAAAATCTTTCACATAAATTAATTGCATCATATGAAATAGACACTTACGTGTTTAAAAAGTGGTCAAAATCTTTCGTCAGATGAAACTGAAATTTGAGGCCAAAATCGGTCCTTACCGGACCTACTCCTTTGATAATATTTGTATTGTCATATAAACATATGGTATTTAGTTGGTGACAAAAAAAAAAACAAAAAAACAAAAAAAAGACAATTATAATGCAAAGAATTAACAATTCTATAAGAAATTAAAACACATGGATTTTGTTTTAGGTTTCTGCCCTCTGTTCTAATAATGACTATTTATAAGGGAGCCAATATTTTCAACATATTGATGTAATAAAGATTTAGTATTTCTTTCACTTTTTGTTCTTGGGTAAGAGACAATATTATGAGAAGTGAACAATTTTCAAATAGATTATCTCAAGTTGTTTTGTTAATTTTACAATTAAGGAAGGAGTGGTCTTCATTGTCCAGCAAGTGGCACAGTTTATCTTTTCAAGGAATTTTATATTGTCCACTATTTTCTATTTCTAAAATTTTATGACCACTAACTCTCTATGTGACACATTTGAGTATACAGTTTTTACCAAAGTTTTTATTCTTAAATCTATTTAATAAATTTATATAAATCTATACAATTATAAATCTATTTTCAAAAATGTTCTTATATTTTTCTCTAAATTGATTTTTCATCAAGAGTTTTAAAGTCTTAATTCATTCAAGTCCCTGAAATTGTTAACTTTATCTAAAAGGCCTGAGTTTAGGGAAATATTTGCAAATGTATACTAAGAATATGTATCATACCAGTCCAGCACTTCCAACAATATAAATGTACACAGAAAAAAATGATATAATTAATAGACCATAAAAGTGTACCATCTATATAAGTGTATTTTGTCAAATTTTGGCTTTTAACTGACAGATATTAGCCAAACTGAAGATGTCATATTTAATAAGTTCAAATTTGTTTCAAAAAGGTAAAACAAGACATTTTTTTTCTTTAAATTTTTTTTTGGAAAATAAGTCTCTTCAACATGTCGATTATGTTAACTACTGATTTCAGATTTAAAAAAAAAAGATAGACAAAAATAGTTTTTTCCTATTAAAAACGTATAATGATATTTGTAGTTTTCCTGAATAATAATCGATGTTATAAAAATTTATTATAAGTAGATTGATATTGTCTGATCATTTTATTTTGTTAAGAAACAGGCTTGCTAAAAATTACTTCCTTCATGGATTCTTTAAAAATACCATTTGCTTGATTACTAGTTATTATTAGTGATAATTCATTAAATAATGCAAATAAACAATTAAATACAATGAACATATCATGTACATTAATTTTTTTTTTACTTTTAAGAAAAATTAATTATAGTCTGTTGTCTTTCGAATGCTAGTCAATAACTTTATCTTTGACATTTTTGTCTTTTTTCTTCTCAAGATTCTTACTAAGAAGACATTAAAAGAATAAGAAACAAAATCATACAAAAATGAATAAAAACAAATAAAAAAATAAATTTGAATAAATTCAAAAGACAGAAAAATCAAAAATAATATTTAATTAACAAAGACTAAAACAATGTCTTATTCTACATTTTCAAAAAAAGGTGACCTGTCAATTTTGAGAGAAACCTCAGTTACCTGTTCAGGTAAATTTTAAAGAAACATACAAGTTGCAAACTTCAACCCTGATTGATTACAACAGGTAACATTATTAGATAAAATATCAACCTATGTTTTATGACCCCAATAAATGGCCAACATCTCAAGATTGAATACCCCAATAAATGGCCACCATTGGATGTTGCAAGAGGGTGGACATAATTAAGAGAATGTCACAGGCTGTACTGTACATCTTGAGAAATTTCCCCATTTTCATCTAAAATATCATTTATATAAATCAAACTACTGTTTATCCAATTTTTGAAAAATAAACCTTTGTTATAAAATTTAATGTATTTATTTCCCCAAATAATTTGTTTTCTAATTTTGTAAAAGGTTTTTTGGTTTATCTGTCTGTGCTCCTCTTACTTTCATCCGGCTTTTTAATACATTTTTATAAATTTTGAAATATTTGGTACATATTGAGCAACTTTATTATAATCCATATTCATATAAACTACTAGGCAATTTTTTCCTAAGCCTTGTAAATATTGTAAAGGTATAAGTTGCCATCTACTGGTCTAGCAATATTTGTACTTAAGATTCTACCTATCGATGATGCTTTTAGTGATTCAAAGTGACTTTCAATATCAATTATATTCAATCCCCCGTTTTCATAACTACCAATCATAGTATTTCTTTTAACTTTATCTGGTTTGTCATTCCCGATAAATTTAAAACATTTCCTTTTTATTACTTTTTTATATTTTTCTTGAAATACACATGTGCTAGCTAAAAAGGTGAAGAGTGGTATAATCAATGATTTGATTATCAAAATTTTGCCTAACATAGTGAGAAATTTAGCGTTTTCCAAAGAAAAAAACAATATGTCCGTTTTATTTTCAAAATTTAATTTCTCACATTCTTCATTATCGTTTCAAAAATAAATTCCTAAAGCTTTTACAGGTTTATCTGCCCAGTTACTATTTGCTATTTTGTCTTTACTGTTTTTGAGTTTTCCTATCTGTATCCTTTCTGTTTTAGTTTTATTTATAATTAATTCCGAGTAAGATCCAAAGATTTTAATTTCATTCAATGCTAGTTCGATATCATTTTCATCATTTCAAAATAAAGTTGAGTTTAAAGTTAAATCAAATCAGTCTGACTACAGTGTGATTACAGATTCAGTCAAGAGGTAGGCAGTCAACAAAACCAGATCACAATACACCTACATCCGTTATGGTAGGAACCGGTAGTTTAAATTGGACAGACTCCTAAAACTATCAGATTGTAGGTAAAATGTTTTACCATTAACCCCAAATCAAAAATGGATAGCAGAATTTTAAATTGAATCGAGGAAGTCAATAGCGATCTATATAGGAGGACTCTCAAGGGTCATGTGACTATGTTTTCACACATTGAAATCTATATACAGAATATTTAAGAGGATCATATAATGGTGCAGTTAACATGTCTTTACAACTTTTTAAGCTAGATACCTTCCAAAAAGAAGTGTAGATACAAATAGCAGATATGTATTTAATCAGATGGGGTTTTATGAGATTATTCATAAAAAAACATATCTTTGGTGTCAATGTTCTCTTATGATATTGCTAAAGATAACCTCTGTATTAATATTGGTAAATGTCAACAAAGTTGTTTCTCTCAGGTTAAACTACCCAACGCAACAGTACACACTTGAATAGAGTTTTACATGAAAACAAAAAGATAAGGACAAGCTTTTCATACGACAGGCACCTAACAACATTCAATATATAAAAAAAATTCATGTATATAGCTGCCTGTATAATTTTCTTTGGGATCACATATTAATAAAGCAAACTCTAGTTGAAAAAAGGGAGGATATATGGCAAAAACAGATGAGGTGAAAATCTAATAAAAGTAGTTTGATTTTGAAATAGAAAGAATACTCCAAGTATGCTCTAATAAAATTACATGGTAAATATTGTTATACCAAGAATATTAGTAATGAACCTATTTGAAGCATGTTTAACGCTCATATTAAAGGATAAATTGACAATTACTTATTTGATTTTATCCTTTAAGTTGATTTCCTTATCTGTTTTTCTAGAAAAACAGTTCTTTGACAGTATTTCAGCTGCGTTAATGTAAGCAAGGATTTGATTAGGGTCTACATAATCGAGCTTAAAAACGCTGAAAGTTTTTTTACACTAAGGATAAACCTGATTTTTCTCAGATATTTAGCACAGTTAGAAATGATGACCAATATGATGCATCAATGATATCGGGTGAGAAGATATCTTAATATTATGATATTTTGTTCCTTTGTGAGGTTATCAGATAAGAAAATTTTAATTATGTGACATTGGTCAACTTTTTAATTCCTGTAACTGTAAAGAATAATAATCACTGGCAATAAAAAGCTGAAAAAAATTTCATTATTCATCAGTTGGATATAAAATTGAGAGTTGCTACGATTGTCAATGATTCAACTTTTCAATAGAGACAAAATGAAGTAAAAGAAGAAGACTATTAACTGGGAACCAGTTCACCTTTTTAACGATTCATTATTATCACAGAGTAAAACTAATGCTACATTTTAGTGGCTTCATTGCACTTTTGTTTGTTTTATTTTTAACTTGTACTCAAAATTGCCATTTTTACTTATTTTGTGGTAGAGTTAATGCAAAACAAAAATAGGTGGTTTATGTGAAATGATATCTCCGTTTCACAAACAAATGTAGGTAGCTTTATTTAGCTGATAAACAAACTTTAAATTTATAAGAAAAACAAAGGGTATGGTATATCCATCAATGGCACAAAATCATTGCATGCACAGCAGGAAACACAAAACAAAAGCAAAGGAACACAGTTTTTATTGTTCTTCTTCATGCCTTTTCTCAACTTTCAAACATCATAATATTTCAAAGATCTAAGAGTTCAGGCTGCGCTCATGCAGATTATATGTTTTATATTGCTTTATATTTGAACACAACAATGCATTATTTTTTATTATTTCATATCGGTTTAGAATAAGCTTCTCATATTGAGATAACAAGGGGCCAGACGATATTCTTATTCTTCATATTATCTGCATGAGCATAGCTTGTAGTAAATTCCATCGGTCTTTAACAGAAAAAAAAAAACGAACCAGAAAACAAGTCATTAACAGACATTGGCATGTTAATGAACAGTTGGGTGTGGTTTGTCTGTTTAGAGAATAATAAAAAAAAATCCTGTTTTCAATTTTATATGGAAGTTGTTGAATTGTTTTCGTTAATGATAAAATTATAGAAAACTTTATTTTTGAATTAATTTACTGAAAAATTGCACTTAAATGAATAGCAGTGACTTATACTTATCACTATGACTGGTCTACACTCTTTTCAAGAATTTCGAAAGTAATGCATATACAAATCCTTGCTCTTTCCTATAGAAATCGTAGACTAACTCGAGTTTGCTTTAAACAATTTGAATTTTTGAGAATTAAAAAAAAATATGGTTCCTCAATGAAATAAACATTATAGTTATTGAAGAACTGGTCTTTATCGTGATACATGGACTGCCCGTAGGACAGTGGTATTGACTGCGACAGCGATAATGACCTCGCCTACGGCTCAGTCATCATTGCTGTCTTATTCACCATATACCACAATAATGACCAGTTTTTCATTATTTTTATTATTTTTCCAACTATTATGTATATACACTCGCTTCATATTTTAGGACAAAAAAGGCCTTTGGCATTTCTCCTTTAAAAACTTTAAGTTATTGAAATGTTCTATTGATTTGACATATACAAAGACTGAATCATGAATAATATACCAACTACCTGAATATTGTTTCATAAAGAAATGCTGATCTTCAGTTATATAGTCCTTGCTTTTTCAATCTGAGTAACTTTGCATAAATTTCAATTAATCATTGTATTAAGAAAAATTATACCGTCTCATGTTCTGTTCACCCTTGTACTGACTTATGTATTGCCAAAAAGGATTACCATATCATGTTACCCTGCAGTGCTCAAGAAAGGTTACCATATCCTAAAACCTCGAAGTGCCGAGGAAGTAACCATTTCCTGCGTCTGTGTGGCAACTGTTTTATTGTTTAATAGTGCTCAGGAAGGGTAAAATATCTTACTGTCAATGTGGATACTGCTTTGTTGACCGGTAGTGCTCAGAACGAGTAACCATATCCTACTGTAAATGTGACTTATGATTTATTGTCTGGTAGTGCGCAGGAAGGGTAACAATATCCTGCTGTCAATGTGGCTAATGCTATATAGTCTGGTAATGCTTAGGGTGGTTGACCATATCTTACTGTCAATGTTGATAATGCTTTATTGTCTGGTAGTGCTCAGAAAGGGTTAACATATCCTTTAATCACTGTGGTTAATGCAATATTGTCTGGTATTGCTCAGGAAAAGTAACCATATCCTACTGGCACTAAGGCTAATGCTGTATTGCATGGTAGTGCTCAGGAAGTGTTACAATATCCTACTATCAATGAGGCTTATGCTTTATTGTCTGGAAGTGCTCAGGACGAGTAACCATATCCTACTTTTATTGTGGCTAATGCTATATTGTCTGGTAGTGCTCAGGAAAAGTAACAATATCCTACTGGCACTAAGGCGAATGCTTTATTGTCTGGTAGTGCTCAGGAAGTGTTACAATATCCTACTATCAATGCGGCTTATGCTTTATTGTCTGGAAGTGCTCAGGATGAGTAACCATATCCTACTGTTAATGTGGCTAATGCTTTATTGTTTGGTAGTGCTCAGGAAGGGTAACAATATCCTGCTGTCAATGTGGCTTATGCTTTATTGTCTTGTAGTGCTCAGGAAGGTTGACCATATCCTACTGTCAATTTCACTAATGCTGTACTGTCAAGTAGTGCTAAGGAAATGTTATAATATCCTACTGTCAATCTGGCTACTGCTTTATTGTAAGGTAGTCCTCAGGAAGGGTAACCATATCTTACTGTCAATGTGGCTAATGCTTTATTGTCTGGTAGTGCTGAAAAAGGATTAACAAATCTGCAGTCAATGTGGCTACTGTTGTATTGTCTGGTAGTGCTAAGGAAGGATTAACAAATCTGCAGTCAATGTGGCTATTGTTGTATTGTCTAGTAGTGCTCAGGAAGGGTAACCATATCTTACTGTCAATGTGGCTAATGCTTTATTGTCTGGTAGTGCACAGGAATGTTAACAATACTGTCAATTTGGCTACTGCTGTACTGTCAAGTAGTGCTCATGACGGGTTATCAAAGCCTGCGATCAATGTGGCTAATGCTTAATGTCAGGTAGTGCGCAGGAAGGGTTACTTACTATATTATGATGTCCATGTGGCTACTGCTCTATCATATACAGATATAGTAGTGCTCTCATCGGGGGTAATTATGACATAAAGGATTGTGTATTAAGAGTCTGACGAAATAGCATCTTATTGAAACTGTGTGATGCCCCTGACCACACAATTACACAATAGACGAATACTAGTAATAACATTGACCGGTTGGGAGACTGAGTTGGGTGCAGGGAAATCTAAATATGAAACTTTTCTGCAAAATTAACACTTAAGACTCTGAAACCCGTGATGAATATCAGCATGGAATAATTGTATTACAGATAGACTGTGTTTAGATTAAGGTCCAATCTGATTCATTAAAATAATAAAAATGTTTTTTATACAAGATTGACAAGAATAAGCATAAGATATAAATACAAATCAATTGTTTTAAAAACAATCGTTTACGATCTTTCCCCACCGAAACATGATTAATTGATTTTTTGATTGATTGATTGGTTGATTGGTAGGTCGGTTAGTTGGTTGGTTGACTGACTTATATATTCTGATAAACTCTGATATACTGACTGATATGGAACAAGCAAAAAAGAAACAAAGGAGATCTTGTACCCCGTATTTCACAGATTGATTGATTGTTGGTTGGTTGGTTGGTTGGTTGATTGATTGGTTGTTTGGTTTGTTCTTTGATTGGTTGTTTGGTTGCTTGATTGGTTGATTTGATTGATTCCTTCATTGCTTCATGGCTTCATTGCTTGATTGATCAATAAAAATCCTTACATCTTCTTTTTTTTTAATTTTCTCTATTTTCTACGAGAATTTGGACTGAATGTTTTTTTTTTACTTCCGTGAGCATTTTGTTTGAACGTGTAGGAAAAAACTGAGTAATATTTTGTCTTTGAAGTTTCGCTTTCTATATTTGGACATGGCATATTATATTCTAAATTTAGGTCCGCGCGGGTGATTGTGTTGTTCAGTCACGTGACGCTCAAATATATTTGTCTGGAGTTAATATCTTTTTCAGGGGAGACAGTTGAACAGTGTACATGTGTATTGATAAGAGAAACACGATATCTATTGGTTTTACTTTGTATAGGTCATTGATGTTGGATCATGCATGCATTTTACGTACACATGTTTACACGATACACGAGCATACATTTGTTTTTTAAATGCATGTTTAGAAATTTGATTGGAGGATTTCAGTAATATTTACGAACTTGGGAGCGATTTGTACGTCATTGATGCTAGTTTCTCAATCTAGCGAACAGCACCTGTCGTGTATTTATAGTGATAACGGGAATACATTTTCTTGATTCATTTTACAGGTAAACTGTTGTATAATCGCTGATCACGAGTCTTCATTCATTGCGTGCACACAAAAATAATGCTGTTCCTTAACAAAACGTGTATCGATAGATTTCAGAAAAACCATGAATTGGAGCAGATTTTTGCAGGAAGGGATTTCTATATCAGATAGAAAGAAGTTTGTACATTAGAAGGATTAGCATTTTTACAGTAAAATGTACGAGACTGAAGGCTATTTTCTTTTCAAAGAAATGGGATAACTAAAAAAAAATCAGTTGGAAAAGGGGGGGTTGTAGTAGAAGACTGGTTGCTAATTGAGATCCGATACAATTACATTATGATATATGTTAAGTTTCAATTAGCAATTTGTTGATTCGATCATTTCAGGGACATTGACCCTGCAATAAAATGACGCGTACCATTTCGACCAAAAATTTCTAGTAAGTACGTGTTGCGACAAACATTTTGGTTAAATAGTTTTGTTGATATCTATAGCTCTTTCTGGGAAGAAGAGATATCAACTTAAGATAAAAAAAACACAACATGACCTTGACCTGTGACCTTGACATAATTGTCTTTATTTTAGACCAAGGACCTCAAATTAACAGACTCTAGGTCTCTATTACTTATGGTTTACCAGTTGCAAATGCATATCACTTAATATATCAAATGCATAAGGGAAAATAATACTCATATGGACTCTCCGGATGGCTCAGGTCAAAATTATTGTTCAGATCCTGAGACTACAACGAGCAAATTGGTGAAATAATTTTGTCGTAATCTTTTACGGATGCAAAGGAAGTGTTTGGGGAGATAACTCTTACAATAAAAAGTGTTCGGTTAAAAAGGGTCAGTCTCAAAAGCTCAATAACTGTTCGATATCATTTGCAAAAAAATCAAAGCGACATATTGCGAAACCACTAAACACGGCAAGAACAAAATGTGGCGGCAGAAGACGAAAAGAATAATAATAATATAATCAAAAGAAGAAAACGATAGGTCTTTCCACAAAAAAGTGGAAAGAACTTATAATTAATCTGACTGATTATGTTCACTGTCAAAGATTAACCTTTTTTTAGACCTTGGAATAAATGTGATTTGATAATCTGATGTACATCAACACATTTTTACAAGTGTAAACGGGACGAAACTCACGTGCTCGAATAAAACGCCTACTCTATTTATTGCATTTTACCAAACATGTTCCTGGTGATCTGAAGTATTAATGTTTTGCTTATTATATCTCATTAATTCAAATTTCAGAAAATCTGATCAGCTTTTATTTCATTAAAATCCTTTGAATTTAAATTTGACTTTAGGAGTCAAATGCAAAGCTTTTACTTATTAGTTTCATTGCGAATGATCACATTTAAACAGTGTAAATTGAACGAAACTCACAAGACAGAAAAATATGCTTAATTTATTCATTGTATTTTCAGTATCATTATCAGACATTTGTTTAACTGATATTTTGAAGTATTGACACTATTTCTTGCATTACATTCATATCTTAAAGAGCAAAGTTTATTTTTATTTGTATCCTTTGAATTTCATTTGGTCTTGGGCGTCTTAGGCATGACAAACTCAAATATGAAGCATATTTGCTAAACAATATCAGTCATTGCAATTTTCAAGTGGTACTTCTGAGAGTTTTCCATCATTTTGGTGTTTTATATTTCCTTCTGAATCTGTTTTATTATTTCAACATAAAACCGTGTTTATATTCGCCAAGCAAGACACACAGTAGACTGTAATTAAGGGGTTGTCGTTTGTTGCAGTGTAAAATATTTGTTTTTCGTTATTTTTTTTTACATAAATTAGACCATTAGTTTTTTCGTTTTGAATTATTTAACATTTGTGATTTCGGGGGCTTTTATAGCTGGATATGCGGTATTGGTCTTTATCATTGTTGAAGGCCGTACGGTGATAAATAGCTTTTGTCATTTGGTCTCTTGTGAAGAGTTGTTTCATTGGCCATCCTACCTAATCTTTTTGTATATATATAAACAGCAGATTTTTAGTTTGTGAATGTCCTCTAAACATGCATGCACTCTGCAGAATTAACCCCTGCACAAATTGTGTGTTCAATTCTTTCCAGAATTTTATAAAGCTGAAAACATAGGTTTGTTTCAGAAATGTATTTGACACTTTTTCGAAAATAAGTGCTTATCAAATACTTTTAACGAGTTATGCCCCACCCATGAAAGGATTAATTAAAACAGAAACTGCACTGCTTTTGCTCTGGCGCCTTTATTACTCTGAGATATTTATAAATTGTTTAAAAGAAATAAAAATGGGTTTATTCTAGTTACTGCCCTTGTACCTTGTATAGACAAAATAGGTGCAACGCGGCGGACATTATATTTTTTAAAGGAGTAACCGCCATTTGTAAAATTAATTCTTTTTAGAGAATTGCATTGTCAGCTCTCTCAAGCATATACATTTGTTTTCTTTCTTTTTTTTCAAATGATATAAATTTAATGTATACAAAAAATATAAATACAAATAAAAGTTTGGTCTTCTGTCATGATGGATTATCAGATGAATTTGGTTACTTTTGTGACACTTCATATTTTACTGCTAGACTATACACGGGATCACTTCTTATGACATCTTTTCTTATTCGCAGTCTTAACGATTTGTCTTCTTCACGAACAATTCCTTTTACTACATTCCTCTTCATAATGTCTTCAGAATCTTCTGCTATTTGTATTAACTCACTAATTTTAACTATGTCTTTTTCATCTTTGTTCTTTCTAAATTCTAAGATAATGTTATCTCTTGAAACTGCTAAATTGATGCATTATCATCTTCCCTAAACACCCCTAACTGTGTCTTGTGTAATTTCGTGAAAGATAAAAGAACCTTGCTCCGAAGCATATAATTCTTTAGATACTTGCATTGTCAGCTCTCTGAAGCATATAGCATGTATAATTATTGTCATATTTTCATGAAATCAATATTATAGTTTTGTGAATCTGAGGAGTTTGACTTTTGTTTTATGCAAATATCAAATCTGTTCAGGTATCAACATAACGTCCTCGAAAAACAACAGATGACAATTCTTGCAAAATTATTTGTCAAAGGTTTATATAAGAAATGTCTTATACGAGTTTATAAATCAATTCAGATCAAATGTGTACCCCTATGCAACGCAATGCGGTTGACATTGATATACCAGGCGTCTGACCGTCCGCCCGGATCCCTTAGTTAACGCTCTCAAGTGTACAGTTCATGCTAAATTTTGTTTACGAAACAATAGGTGTATATGAGAAATGTCTTCACGAATTCGAAAATCAGTGCCGATAAATCGTTTTAAAAAGAAGTATGCCCCTTCGAAACAGCAATTGTATAAAACATTGCATTTGTGGCGCTCTGATATACACAATTCCTGCATGAGGTTTTTTGAACTTGTATCATAGGTTTATATAAGAAATATTTAAGATGAGTTTAAAAGAACATTGCTGATCAGTTGTGTTTAATTTGTAATACAAGGTACCAGGATTATAATTTAATACGCCAGACGCTCGTTTCGTGTACATAAGACTCATCAGTGACGCTCATATCAAAATAGTTATAAAGCAAAACAAGTACAAAGTTGAAGAGCATTGAGAATCCTAAATTCCAAAAAGTTGTGCCAAATACGGCTAGAATTGTGTCCCTTGGAAATATTAATCATATGAAAAGTTGCACTGGAAGCGCTGTTATAAAGTTGAAATAATAGGCTGATCACAGCAATGTTTTGGCACTTTAAAAAATAAGTGCTTATCAAATACGTTTTACGAGTTATTCCCCATGGACAGATTAATCATATCAGAAATCGCACTGCTTTTGCTCTGGCGCATTTATTACTCTGAGATATTTTAAATTGTTTAAAAAATGTAAGAAAAAAAACCTGGTTATAGTTACTGCCCTTTTACCTTGTATAGACAAAACAGTTGCAACACGGAGACATTATAACTCTGTTCTTTTATATATGTTACAGGAGAACCGTATTTGTAAAATTTATTCTTAAGAGAAATGCATTGTAATCTCTCTCAAGCATATAATTCTTGTCATAACTTCATGAAATCAATATAGTATTTATGAATCTGAGTTGTTTGACTTTTGTTTGATACAAATATCAAATCTGTTCAGGAATTAACATAGCGTCCTTGAAAAACAACAGATAATACTTCGTTTACTAAAGAAAGACAAAACATAGTGTAAAGACATTTTATTTTAAAAGACAAAAGATCTTTTATGATATCATCGAAAATACCGGCCATACAGTTAATTCGGTAAATTTTACAGGCACATTTGGGGAATTGAAAATTGAAATCACTTACGGGTTGTACTACTATACTTAACAATGTATAGTATTATGTTTTATATTAACAAGGTAGTTTATTTATATTACATGTTCCCCTATTACAATCAATTGGAACCGCTTGCTTTAAAGAGTCAATACATTCATGCAAAAATACTTACCCTCTCGTAACAAAATGCAAATTAAAATTCGTTTATCTTTTTACTGTTTTTGTAATATCTTAAACCAGCTATTAGCAATATCTCAGTTTCGACACAAACATATCATATTATATTTAAAAGGTCAAAGGCTCTTTTATATTCTATCCAACATGTTTGTGTGTTACCAGTATATGTTTTAATGTTTTATGTTTAGAACTACATAATTTAGAATGTAATTTTTGGTTTATAGTTAGAGTGTTTCCTTATTACCGTTCACATTTTATTTCTTTAAGGTGTGAACGTGATAAATCATCAGTACTTTTGGCAGGAGCATGATCCATACAATTTTATACCGAGACTTCTATTAAAGATATGCGTTAAACCTAATACATTTTTAAGAATAATGATTTATTTCAACTTTAATTTATAAATTTGACAACAGATATTTATCCAGTATTTCTCTGTATTCATATCCCAATTAAATGTTAGGACTTAGTAGTGAACGAATATATCTTCAGGTTTAGCTAGCTATAAAACCAGGTATCACCCACCTTTTTCTACATAAGAAATGCTCGTTCCAAGTCAGGAATATGACAGTTGTTATTCATTCCTTTGGTGTGTTTGATCTTTTGATTTTGCCATGAGATAAGGGACTTTCCGTTTTGAATTTCCCTCGGAGCTCAGTATTTTTTGTGATATTACTTTTTTTCAAGGACAGCGTCCTTGTAAAGGTAATTGACACAAGACTGCCTCCGGTCAGTGACGCTTCAAACATTCTCCAAACAAACTGTTTACACATATTAGTTATTTATATATGCAAAAACATATGATAAAAGCGTCAATAAGTATTCCTGCTGTGAAAACCTGTTGCACCAAATATATAAAGACATATTAAGTTGTTCAATAGTAGATAACGTGCTTGATAAAGAATTTTTTTCCGATAAAAAATGTTCACGATGCAGTCGCTGTTAGTTATACTTGTACTCAGGTAAGTGTTTTTCTGTACTGTTTGCTATACTTGTAATCATTGGTAATTGTTTTTGTGTGAGTCTTTTTTTGAGAACTCAACAAAACTGGGAGTGATCTAAGGTGCTCTGGAAGAGAAAGCAAACCCTGTTCCACATGTGGCACCCATCGTGTTGCGCATGTGGCAGTAACATTGGGAAGTTAATGTTATTAAGGTGGTACATACATGTAACACTACAGGGAAGTAACTTTGTAGAAAACAGCGGAACGTTCTAATCCTGTTGAATTGCTAAGAATTATTCAGGTTCTGAATGATCAAAATTAGTGTTTGTCAAACTGATATATCCAATGAAATTTTTCCGATAAATTATATAGTTCAAGTTTTTTCTTAATCTTTATATTTTTGTCAAAGGGTCAAAGTACATATATATTAATAAATTAAAAGAGCCAAATTAACTTAAGTCAAGTTGTTTGGTAACATATATATGATATATATCCAATGATTTTTTTCCGATAAATTATGTGTTCAAGTTTTTTCTTAATCTTTATATTTTTGTCAAAGGGTCAAAGTAAATATATATTAATAAATTAAAAGAGCCAAATTAACTTACGTCAAGGTGTTTGGTAACACCATACTATATGAAATATATATATGTCAAAATCCATTATATCTTCATAAATAAAAATGATGTAATATATCTACTCACATGAACCTATAATACTGTGAATTCAGTAAGAATCGGTGCATTTTTTTTTATTAAATTGGAAATTGTTTGACGCAAATTAAAGGGTATCTGTCCATTATTTCATTCCAATAGGATTATATTACGTTGAATAACCCTCATATAATAGAGAGTGATCCCTCAATAAATCTTAAATTAAATGAAATAGTTGTATTATGTTATCGTTGATAACATTTTGATTGCATGTAAAATGTATTTCTTGAATTTGCTTTCCGTCAGTACCTAAATGAGGATATACTCAAAACTTGAAAACATAAATGCTGATGTGATTGTATGAAACCAATCACTTGCTTGACACACAATGGAATACTTTATTATAGATTGTTTCCAAATCAGCAACTGTTTGTGATGTTAGAAGTGTTGTAAGAGCGAGAAATGCTCACTGGCAAACTTGTGTCTACACATGCCCATTGCGCTGTGAGGAAAAAAATGCCAGAAAGTGTTGGTTGATAACGCATGCTCAAATTGTGTACCAAATGATTTCATTGTTCCGATGAACCAAACCGAAGATTGTTGTAAAAAGAGGTTCGAACGAATCATACTAAATGTAGATAATCAATGGGAGACATGTTTAAATAAAGGTTGTGTAGGTTTTCAACAATGTGGTTCAAACGACCAATGTAAGAAGATAGATTTGACATGTCAAATAAATACACTTGTCCAATGCATCCTTACTTAATGTATTTTAACTGAAAAAATCATTTTCAAGATCAAGCGTTTTTTAAATATTTAAGGTTATACCGGTATTGTGGTTCTTAAAACAGTTGACATTGGACCGAATCACCATCCATAGAATACCAATTTTCAACATTATTACCAATAATACATTCCATTGTATAGACATTAATGGAGTACTAAACTATTTCAGGGAAATTTCGGTGTGTGATGACCTTTTTGCTGAATATGCACGTATACTAGTATATATTTCAAGGCTCGTACGTTTCAACACCTCTATGTTAACTATTTTTGCAATGATGATATCAATTTTTAATTGCTCTTGATTCAACATGTCACATACTTCTGCAACCTTACATACTTTATATCAGAAATAAAAACAATGACAAAGAAAATTCTTGAATATCAGTTACTGTATGTCTCTTTCTTTATCACTAACTTTACACCACAGTCATACATGAATATTTATAGACTATTGTTGATCATCTCAACAAGATTGATTTTCTCGCTTGAGCCGGTACGGCGAAAACGAGAAAAGCAATTGAGTTGAGATGACCAGTAATAATCTGTTTATGGCTATTTCCTTATGACGACGTTGTTACTTTCATGACAACGCACACGTTCGTCCTTAGTTTCTAACGATAATTTTCATATCATTCGACTCAGCTGAGAAAGAAAATTATCAGTCAGCAAGATCAAAGGAAAAGTTCGTAAAATAGCGATAATAGTGATTATCACATATTGGTTACGAAAACGTTGGGTTTTGCATAATTATGCAAAAACCGCAAAATTGTCCTACTAATATTGCTGCCCGGGGCAAACAAGAGGTTATTGGTTACTGTGCCCGATAAAATGACTTGACTTCATGCGTCCTTAACGTCAATGGCGAACAATGACGGTGTTTGTATTGAAAATTATGATAATTCTGCTTTAATGGCCCCTAATAACAATGTCAACCAACTATTATCGAGTTATGTCAAATCATCGCCTTTGTGTATTACCGTATTTTAGAAAAGGGGAAACTTTCACAATAAATGTGTATGCAGTAAATGATAAAAATTATTAAAGAAATGTGATAAACTTTTTATAATTGAAATTAAACATGTGATGAAGAGATTATAACATGTGTTTTCCATATTGGCCCTGGTATAATTCCTCGAACCTTAACAGACCTCGGTTAAAGCAGCGCGTTGATATATGGGAATCTCAGGATGATACCAGGACCAATATGGAAAAGGGCATGTTATAATCTATAATTAGAAAAAAAATGAAGATGGACCGACCAAACCAAAGATCGAGTCCACAATTATTCCAAATATAAAAAAAATCAACTATTTCTCTATTCCTAGTGGAACCAAGCCTCAAGAAATAAAATTAAAAACTTGAAATCTGAACATAGAAACGGGACAAACTAATTTTTGTAAATACGTCTTGCTCAACTGAACGGATTTTCATTTTCGTGAGTTTGAATTTTTACATGTAATACTACTTTGCGTTTAGTCTGTAATTTTTCCGAGATTTCACCGATGCTTTAATACTCAGAGAACCTAAATCTTATGCAATATTGTAAAAAAAAGGATGATTATATTGAATGTGAATACAATAAACTACAGTATCGATTTCTTGAAGAGGAACTTTCAAAGAATGCTCTATACAGAGAACTGTAAATTAGACCTTGCCTGGCACTTTTCCTCAGAGATTTTAGACAACATAGACGCGAAATTTCACCAGTTTGAACCTGCTAAGCTTGTTTTACAATGAAGTGATTTTTTTCTTTGTCTGTGCTTTTTATAAGGACTGGGTATCACTACTCCAATTGTAACGTGAGTAGTCGTCTTGACTTGCGGTATAAACTCAATGAATGTAAAAATTGGTGTGAGTTGAACTTAAATGTTTGCTATAATGGCTTTGAAAAGTCCTTAGTCAATTGTTGGAAGATTTGGTACAGCCTCCCGAATTGTTTAAATTATGACAAAATCAATTACGGGCAATACAGAAAGAATATATTCATTAATAAAAATAATAAAATAAGTATAACCTATTTTTATAACAAAAGAAGTAAATGTATTCAGTGTTTGTGCGTGAAACATATAACATAGATTGTTTATTTTGATAAATATTTAAATTCTATAAACTAAATGAATACAAAGACACCCAAATATGTCAAACACATCTGTATCGCGATTGGCATCAATCGTAAGAAAAAGAGGAGCTAACTTTGTCTGCCTTCCTTTTTCGTTTTTCTTTTTTTCGTAAGAGTTGTATATCTTTACACGAGACAAATAGTATGAACCACATTATCAGTTTGTTTTTTTCGAAACATATGGAACTAATTACTCGTATATTGACAAACCCCATTGTTTATTCATCTAAATTCTTTAAACCTAATTAATAAGTAGAATTTCCTGAAAAAAAATATTGTAATGCAAAAAAAGAAAAACTGTATGTTTCTTTATCAATGCATATCAGTTTCGTCAAACTACTAGAAGAGAACACTAGTCGATAATCAATATCAGAACAATTCGATGTTTTTTTTATCAGATTAATAGTCTGAACAAAGAAATGTAGTTCTTTGAATTGTCTATTTTGTTGATTTTTTCACATCTGGTCACTATTCTAGACAAAGAACTGAAGCTCTCTGAAAGGTCGTCAAAAAATGAGGAACGTAGATATCGTTTGGATAAAATTGATGTGAATCTTTAAAGAAAACAGTAAATGCGTGTGGTACTGACAATTAATTATAATGATTAGATTTGAAAATAATCTGGGGTATATAAATAGAGTTCCTTTGTTTTAATCTCTAGAGCACACTCATCGCCAAAAAAACCCCAAAATTCCAAGTACCATGCATATGATGGAAACCAGAATTATGTCCTCACCTGTAGGCGTTATAGGAGACGAGGTAAGTTAAACATCTTTTTCGTTTTATTATTTATTTTTTTTTACGTTGACAATGATTAATTACTCATTTTTTAAAACACATAACCATTGTCATTACGTTAAATATCCTACAGTTTCATACCGATTGAATGATATATGCAGATACTTAATTGGAATTATTTTAAGTTTAATTCTTACATCCTTTCTATTTCAGCTGTTCATTGAAGTGAGACGATGTCTCTGGTCGAGGGGTGATTCTCCATCCTCCAACAAAACAGACACAGAGGAATCAGCAGTAAGTATTATTTCAATAATTTTTAATTGATTAATCTACTACAAAACTAAATAACTAAAAGTTCAGAATTTATGTAACTTATCATTTACGAGGATAAAGAAGATAACTAATTTTCGGTTGTTAATTTTTAAATTGAGTTATTTATTACTACACTTACTAGTATTTTCGATCTCTTCAATTTTTTTTTACATCTTACGATGGGAAAAGGTTTAGTTAGTGATAAGGAAATGTTACCGACCCTGATTAATTAGATGACTCGATCCGTATGTTTGTTTCATTATCGAATAGGTTTGATATCATTACACTTATTTTTCAGAGCATTGAGTGGGCAGACTCATAGGTGGAGAGCCTTCGGAGCTCAGTGGAGGAGCTCCGGAACAAAATGAATAGGATGAAGAAAGAATTAAATAAACAATCTCGGACCCCAGTTAAGGGATCGGAAGTTTATTAGACCAAGTGTGTTATATCTTAGACCAAAATAAATAAAAATAAATAATTAAATTATATATATTTTGGAATATATGTGCCCTATTATTGATTTAAATATTTCCAGGGTAGATCTATACATGTTTTCTTGGTTTATAAAGTATTCCGTCAATTCAAGTTTTTTTCTCTTTTTTTTCTCTTATTTTTTATTAGAAAAACAAAAACAAAAAAAACGATCATAATCCACTGCATAATTTCTGTAAATGTTTAAATTTATTTCATAATATATATTTCATACATTTCGCCTTCGTTGTATATGAGAAAGGGTTTATGGATGTTGTTCATAAAATAGTGAAAGTAACATACATAAAATGAAGCGCTTGGATACGGGTATAAAAGGTGAATTCTGTGTAAATATCATTTGCCTCGCATTCTGTTGATGTTTCTGTAAGTCTTGATTTTTAACTTATTTCTATCACATTTTGAGCTTACAAATTTCCTGTCGTGGTGAACAGTTTGTAAATAAACTCATCACATATACCAGTATTGAAATTTTATATTTACGCTAGACGCACGTCTACAAAAGACTCATTAGTGACGCTCGAATCAACAAATGTTAAAAAGGCCAAATAAAGTACGAAGTTGCAGAGCATTGAGGACCAAACATTCCTAAAAGTTTTGCCAAATACATCTAAGTCAATCTATTCCTGAGGTAGAAAAGCCTAAGTATTTAAAAAATTTAAAGTTTTGTTAACAGTTAATTTATATTTCTAAACATATCAATGATAATTGACAGTCCAAGTCCAAATGGTCATCAAAATTAGTATAACAGTATATGCAGGTTAAATTGCATGAGTATTGATGTCTTTTGAGAGCATCCTTTCTTTTTAAATTGTGTGCAACATATCTCACAGGTGAAACTCGATTGTCCGTGAATTGTATCTTTGTGTCCTTGTTAATCGAATTTTCGTAAAAATGCTCCTTGAACAAACATCACATTGAAACTTCATTGTAAAAAAAAAAAGAATGATCCGAAATGTTTCTGTAAAACAAATGCAGATGAGGATATAGTAACGACATTCGAGAGGTTTCCATCGGTTGTGGTCGAATGTCGAGGGTGGAATGGTGTATATGTTCTTGTCTTTGATAGTGGGGTAATAGGCACACGTAGGATCATGGTAAACTAATCGAATGTTATATTAACATGTAAGGCTATGAATCACTTCTATATGTTCATACCTTTGGGTAAATACCTGTTTCATTAGTCAGATTGGAGGGGAAGGGGCGTACATGTGGTATGAACATTCGATCGCCATTTAAGGCTATACCTCTGGGGTACTACTATGAGTCAGTTAGATAGTAAAATAGATATCAATCATGATAATACTGAGGTTGCGAAGGTGAACATCCTGCTCGCGACAACGTGTGTTTGACTCAAATCTTGATTGACTAGTATTGCTAGTTTAGGACTCAAAGGCTGTTGGTTCTCTCCTGGTTATTCTCTTTAAACACCGTTAAACACCAACAATCATTCAATTGATATGAGTGCGTGTAATCCTGTTGAAACACAAGTAAAACATTTCCACATGTAACTCATAACTTAATCATATCAAATTACAATTTAATTATCTTTGAAATAAGTAATGAATTAGACAAAATTAAAAATAAAATGTAAAATATATTGAAAATACACCTTTTAAAAAAAGATTCGGCTTTGTTTATGAAAATATAGTTGGAACAAATAGTGCAGAACATATGTAATAGCACAAATCAGACGGCACAATTAAACGCATAATAATTTACTGTCAAAAGACCCATGTGCATTGTTCGAATCATTAGGCACAGGAAACATGCATACCAAAGTGTCTTTATGCATTTTTTGTCGAATTGTTGCTGCGCTATTAACGTATCTTCTTTTACATTTATTAGTATATTTTAGCTACACGAATAAGTTTTGACACATGTATAAAAATTGAACCTTGTTTTGTTTCGTAGACGATTGAATCATGTTATAATTATTAAATAGATTATGATAAAATACTAAATCAATATTGCTTGAAATGTTTACCCCAGGACAAGATTACCGTAGCCTACAAAAACTGTCGATATTGTGGGGCCTCAATGCTCTTCAACTGCGTACTTTATTAGGCTTTTTTAAATGTTTTGAATTAAGCGTCACTGGCCAATCTTTTGTCAATACAACGCGCGTCTGGCGTCATCATTTTAAGTCTGGTATATATGATGCGTGTTTGTACTTACATCCCAGTTCCTTTGTTCTAACAGGGGTGATCTGAACCGGATCACCCCTACCAGATCACCCCAGTTTGAGTTTCTTTGTTATGCATGCTTTCCTTTGTTCTGTAACATTTTGGCGGGAATGTCAAATCCACTATAAAACTTATAATCAATTATAATCTATCAAAATTCACGCAGAAAAAATCCAGTGTATATGGTGGGATTCGAACTCAAGACCTTTAGCATATCAAGCCACGACACATACCACTACACCAGGACGACTGGATACGAATTCATAGTAATTTGACATACTTAAAGGAAGCAAGATCTTTTTATAAGTGGGGCGAGTTGTCAAACCTTTATTCAGTGGGGTTTAAACCTATTTCGTTAATAACATGAATAAGTGAGTTTTCAGACTGATTGTTTAATTTGATTTTACACTTTTTCAAAAGTGGGGCGAGTCGGTAAACAAGAGTGGGACGATTTTTTATAAAGTGGCGATATAATGTGGGCCGATTGGCAAGAGTGGCGAGTTGACATTATTTGATATCTACTCATCGCGTTTGAGGGTCATTAAGGGTATACATCATATAGTAATATATAAAGTATATCATAATGGTTGTGTGGCATTTTAAACTAGATTTTATGAATTGCAAATGGTTTTCCGTCTAATCTAAAACAGCTGGGATGTAAAATAGTTATCCCATTCGGACTTGGTGTGTCAGTGTTATATCACCCTCTGGCCTCCGGCCATCGGGGTGATCTTACACTGACACACCGCGTCCTTGTGGGATAACTATTAATTCTTTGATGAATTATCGATTGAAAAAAATTAGAACCTGAATGAATACAATGAAATATATTTGCATAAATATATAGCGCTAGAAATATTGTGTAGGTAAAACATATTACTGTTTTAATGATCTGGATTCTGCCTTGAAAAATATATCGTCATTTAAGAATTGGTGATCATATTCTACGAGGCTGTGTAACTTACATACTTTTGCAAAGTTTATAACCATCTATATAAAAATCTATCGCTATTACTAAACGTTTTTTTTTTTGCCTTATTTGTTCTGAGAATAAACTCCATCATATATTATTCCTGAATGCAAATTATTGATCATTCGTACATGTGCGACTTACAAGCATATATATTGGTTATCAATTAATATAGCAAAATAATCCGGTCCTGTCATTGATAGAGCCGTCTTTTCCGGTACAGTCATTGATAGAGCCGTCTTTCCGCTACCGTCATTGATAGAGCCGTCTTTTCCGCTACCGTTATTGATAGAACCGTCTTTTAATTGCAATGATTCTTAGTTCACCTTGACGGAGATCTTCTCAGTTTTCAAGATGTTGAACTTCAATCACAGCGACAACCCTTTGGTATATCAACTATGTTTCAGCATGTCATGAAGTTTTCTTTCATGTACATCCATTCAAAATACACAATGACAACCTTTTTTTTTAATTGCACAGAATTGGATAAAAAAAAAAGTATCATGCGTAAAGAATTAAATCTCACAGACAATATTTACAACAACAAAAATGGCGCGCTTTCCTGGAAATATTCATGATGTTTATAAAGTGTTGTTTTCATTTTGTTCTTCTCCATTTTTCTCTTTTCTTTTTTTATCAGATATGTTATCTTCTATTCTCTATCCGTAATCCAGATCATCATGTCTTTTATTATTTTCACTGCTTATTATTAAACAACTATCAATCAATTGATATATGAATAATGAATCACATTAAATATGAATAATCAAATGTAACACATTACCTGTATCCAGTTATTGTGCACATGTCAACTTAAGGCTACTCTTAAATTATTATATTTTTGTAAATAATTCTTTTAATGCAATGTCGCTTCTGTTCGATCTTTTGAATCATATGTTTTATTCATTATGCAGAATACTGAAGAGTTGCCCTGTAGATTGTAAATACAGCCGATTCGCAAACAACGGCTCTTTTGTGGAAATATTCAATATTCATAGATATTTTGTTTTGTTCACCTTCTGATAGCCGGTTGTCAGATATGATTTCCATGTTTGATCTCATAGAAACACACTTTTACCAGTTTAAATGCAGTTGGATAGCAATAAATTTCTATTCTCATGAAGACTGAAAGTAAAACGACGGGCACAGGTATAGAATTTTAGCGTAGGTTTAAACTCTTTGAAGTTCGAGGGATATAAATGTTGAAAATACATTTGTATGCAGCACAACCCTATGTTTTGAATTCTGCAAGAAATAGTGGTGCATCCATTGAAGGATATATTTGTATTCTGAAACTTTATAGTAAAGTGCACTTAGCCGTAAAAGGAGTTCCTATGGTAAATGCAGTGTTTATATTTACAAAGGTGCAACCTGTATTTATTTGACATTCAATAGATCTCCTAATAATTATCTACTGAAGATATTCCAACGCTTTTGACAAATTTTGACAAACTTGGAATATCAAACCCCAAATGTATAAAAAAAAAAAAAAAGAAGAATAAAATGTTTAACAAAAAACCAAACTGTATTTATCAAACTCCATTCAACAGCAACATATGTATTATTTTTAAATCATAATATGTAAAATTGTTGACAAATATTGAAGCATATGATATTGAGTCTTTAAAACATGTATTACAATTTTTAAAAAATGACCATTTTTAATTGTTCACCCAATAAACACCAAAAACATAGAGGTAATTTGTCCGACCTGTTATTGGACATCCAACTAGGTAAATATGTTTTATTTTTGTATTCCAAAATTTAATATGTCCAATATTTCATATTCTAAGAGACCCTTAATATTACTCTGGGATTGATGGTCAAGGGTTTTTTCTTTGTACTGAACTTGGTTGATATTCATATATGCTACCTCTGATGTTGTATCTGATAAATTCACTGGTAGAAGTATGCAGTCTGTTGTATGCTTTGAAGTATATAAGGCTTCATGTTTGTACAAACAAAATACCAGGAGAGTAAACCGTTAACATACATTCCTAAAAAGATATATGTATGGTGACAATACTTATTGTTGCATGTAGCCCTAATTATCGTATTTACCTATGCCACAATAAAAGGGGAACACAAACTCACAATCGATTGTAGAAAGGCCGGAATTAGCAACAGGAAAATCTAGAATACAGTAAGTGTTCGAATTTTTTAATACAGAATAAAGTTAAGTCGTTACAATATTAGATAATATTTGATACGTTGTTTTTTTTTTTTCAAAGTAATTGAAAATTGAAAACATTAGTAAAAATGAAATATACATTTCTAATTATTCCCTATATAATCAAACAGTTATATAATAATAACAATACTTATGCTCTAAATCTTCCATTACTTTGAAATAAATTATTTTAACTATAAAAATTATTTTGAAGATACACAGTATGTTTGAAATGATTTTAATCTTATCTAGAATACAATAAGTGTTCTAACTGAACACAAATGATAAACATAGGCTGTTATAGACTTGACTGTAATAGTGATTACCAAACTATCTTGGATGTCTTACCCACTTATGATAGAATCTTAAAGTATGGACATAACAACCATCTGCCTACGATAATTTATTAATTAACATTAATCCCACCTGTGTACTATTTATGATCATACAGTTAACATACATTTTGACCATGCTGCATTTGCAATTTGACCCAGAAGACTTAATAGATTTTCATTTTTATAGAAATTGTCAAGAATTCAATTATCTTTAACTTGTACTGACAAAGAAATTATATAACAGACTTTGTGGAATTGTGCAACTCAATTTCCATCCTTAATAACAGCATATTGATACCAATGATCTATAATTATATCAGAAATAGATAGATGAATAGTTTACATCTTAGTTTGTTCGGAAACCATGTCAAATCTACTTATATAACTTAAAGCATCAATAATTTACACCAAATATTTATAAATTTAACATTTAACAAAATAAAGCACAATTTTACATTACAGTAGTTGATCTCCCTTCAACGAGATGAGTGTTTCATCAATCATGTATTTTCACATAGTGTTTATATACTTACATTAAATAACAATAAAGGAAATAGACATATAATATAATAATTAGTAATAATATGATTTTTTTTTTTTATTTATTCATTTTTTTTTTCATATATGATGGTAAAATGCTATAATGCGAATAATATAAATCATATGATATAAACATGAGCTAACAACATGAGTAATAAATGATATCATATAATAAATAATTGATATTCTTAAACAATGAATATCAGAAATTTTGTAATACCTTTTTTCTAAGAATTGAAAGGCACAAACATCAAATAAAGATAATTCAACTTTTCCTCGTTAAAGTGCTCCAAAGCTTTGAAATATTCAGATATGTTGATAATCTTATCATCCTTATGAAGTGAAAAGTATTATACTGTTTTAAAATTAACACCTGATTTCCATTTGATTAATGGAAATATTAATTTGAATTTGAAATGTATAATTGTTTTAATTCATGAAAATAAACAATGTGTAAGTAAATGTGAAAGGATACATCAGGAATATATACTAGGATTATTATAAAAAGTAGTTAGGCCCGGGTCCTCCATTATTCTATTGTGACACTACGCATTGATGCATGTACCCCTAACTATCGTATTGAATTGTTCCACAGTAAAGGGGGGGGGGGGGACTCACAATCGATTGTAGAAAGGCCGGAATCCGCAACAGGAAAATCTAAAAAACAATAATTATTCGAATTGTTTTATACAGAATACAATATTAGACTATATTTGATATGTATTTTTTTTTTCAAAGTAATTGTAAATAGATGAATAGTTTACAACCTAGTTTGTCCGAAAGTCATGTCAACTCTACTTATATAACTTAAAGCATCAAGAATTTATACCAAATATTCAAAAATTCAACATTAACAAAATGAAACACAATTTTATATTACAGTACCGTAGTTGTTCTATCTTTAAAAAGGTGATTGTTCCATCAATCATGCAATTACACATAGTTTTCATATACATCCATTAAATAACAGTAAAGGAAATATAAATATAATATATGAATAAAAATTAGGAGTAATATATAAAAAAAAAAATCATAATATTTTTTTTTAAATTTATTTATGCATTTATTTTTCTATTTTTTTTTATTTTTTTTCATATTTTCATATACGATGATAAAATGATATAATGCGAATAATATAGATCATACGATATAAACATGAGCAAACAACATGAGTAATACATGGTATCATTGATATATAATTGATATAATTGATATTCATAAACAATAAATGTCTGAATTGTGTACATTGAATGCAAAGGCAGCGAGCTGAAATGTGGACTTTAAATTCATTCAAGCATTTGGCGTTTCTATACACATGCTTAAATTTGTTGTAGGAAATTAGAGGATCGCTTAACAACGATAAGGGAAACCTACCTCTGATTGCTCAATCTTTTGCAATATTTGGAAAATATAAAATTAGTAAACAGTGATTAACTGGTAAGAAAGATTGGATAATATGTATCGAAATATGAGAAAATAGTACAAATTCCTGAACATTGTCTTAAGAAATGTTTAAAAAAGATACAATTTATACAATTCTAATTAAAATATCTTTATCGAGAGGAATATCAGAATTATGAATTACCTTTTCTCTAAGAATGTGAAGGACACAAACATAAAATAAAGATAAGTCTACTTCTTTTTCATTAAAGCGTTCTAAAGCTTTAAAATATTTAGATAAATTAATAAACCTATCTTCCTCGTGCGATAAAAGTATTGTAAAGTTTGTAAATTTACAAATGTTTTGTTAAATGAAAATATTCATTAGCAATTGAAATGTATGATTGCTTTAATTCATGAAAATAATCAATGTGTAAGTAAATGTGAGGGGTACATCAGGAATGTATATACTATAATTATAAGAAATGGTAGTTATGCCAGGGTCGTCCACCATTCTATTGTGACAATACTTATTGTTGCATGTAAGCCCAATTATTTAATTAACCTATACCACAATAAAGGACCACAATAAAGGAATGAACTCCTTCATACAATCTATTGTAGAAAGGTCAGATTTAGCAACAGGAAAATATAGAATACAATAAGTGTTCGAATTGCTTATATATATAGAATAAAGGACTTTTTGTTTTTGATACTGACTTTATCACAGTAAAATATCAGGTGGGCCCGAAGGGCGAGCCTGATATTTTCTGTGATAAAGTCAGTATCAAAAACAAAAAGTCCTTTATTGTGTTTATCGGGAATTTAAAAAAAAATAAAAATCACTACAATAATAGAGAAAATAACAAACGAACTTCTTTTTCGCGTTGAATCACGGCGAATCACACTTGACGTCACAGGCTGCATTACGTCATTTAAAATTTTGACACAGTGCAGTTAACATGGCGTTCTCTTGCACAACGTATTATAAAGTAATTATTGCATGCGTTTCATTAATATTCTGCTTTGGACATGGCTCTAACAATGCCAAATATAATGGTAGCATACCGGTAAGTCAAATTTCTTTATTGATTTCAAATAATTTTAAAAAGCACTGTAAGAAGATTTACAGGAGGCATTTCAGCTGCAATGCCAATGTAAGCTGACTGTAAATTATCTGAACAAGCTCATTTCTTCTCGACTTCATAATTATTTCAAACATTTTAATAGACTTCACTCAACTCAAATTCTTGCTTTTTTCAAAGTCATGTTCATTTATTTTCAACACGGACGAGAAATATGAAACTTGGAGTTAAGGCCCTGTGATTACCTTTAATTTCAGAAGCGAATTCAGTGGAAAGCTACCCGGATCAGTAACCCCTTATAAAGCCATTAAAGGCTACAATTATGGTCAATGCAGACTGTTTGCCTCATGTCTGTTCCACACAAAACTTTGTCATAGTTTGATGCCCCCCCTTTTTTCATCCTATCTAGATCTGTATTTGAATATGTTAACTGTTTTGTTCTGTGATCTATAACTATCTGTCTTTATATTGACAATGAACCCACATCTTCTTTTAAAATTGTATTTGATGGTCCCTCAAAAATGTCGAAAATGCATTTTTTTCTAGCTTCTATGCGATAGCGGTACCTTTTTGGTCACTATTTATGTGTTGCGTCTAAATATGAGTTGTTACACTTTATAGTGACTGAATAGGTAAAACAAATACTTCTCAAAAAACTGAAAATGAAAACTACTCTGAACAGCACCAGGCTATGTATTGGTATTGTATAAATAAAAACTCAAATTGGAATAGCATGGACGATATGTTAGTTGTACGTCTTTGTGAATAGCAAGGAAATCTTTATATATCAATAATCATTTGTAATAGTGTAAATTACGCATTTTTTTAAAAGGTTTTACCATACACTTTCTGTTCAATACTGTCTTATGATTCAAAAAATTTCCTTAATAAGAAATAAATTATTTCCAAACACATGTAACTATCATATAATAATCAATCTTGAAACAGAATGTGTTCGACAAAATTTTTCGTCTTATCTATATTAAAATATTTTAACACATTACATTGTAACGATCCAAAACCAAAGTAATGCAACAAGTAATACAATGATATAATAAAGTTATATTTTCCCTCACCCTTATGACAGAAGTACAATATAGTCGAAGTAATATAGTCATTTCGGTATTTTATAATGTAATCACAAAAATAGTTAACAAAGGCTATCACTTAGCCATTAATTAATGTTGGTGATCTGCACAACATTTAGTCAAGGTATTACTCCACATCCCTGACATGTTTTGTTCAAGCAATTTCTGAATGTTTATTCTCAATAAGATATTTGAAGAAATGATGAACCTTCACATTAAGCTGGAATAAAAAAATTTGACATGGTAATTTTCTGAAGTTAACTGTTGAAAAAATGTTAAAACCATTAAAAACCCTAAGGACTTTTTTTCAGATACAGATACTGTTTTGCAAAATTAGTTTGATTTTGATTTTTGTTGTTTTAGAATTGTTTAACTTCGTTATCACCATTGCTGATGTTTATGTATTTGACATGCGCGTCCTTCGTTCTGACATTGGAAGTCTTGTTAATATAAAGGATATATTTCGAGACTAAACGCTATGTACGTCTAATATCTTCATGAAAATACATAATATATATAGTCCAGGTGATGTTTTTTTCTTTTATTTTCGTATACATAACCATATATACGCATAAACACTTACACGAGGAACTATATCTAACTTCTTATAATTGTTCTCGACGAATGGTCAGATAAATAATTCCATTAAAAATTCCTCCAAAACAGGTAGCATAAGTGTTGATTTCATACATTGCCCTTGGTGGTTCGGCGATAAATACCCAACATCCATGAATTGCTGGTGTTAGAAACCTCAGAATGATTACTAGAACGAAAAAAGACATATTTCGAGTAGCGACAACTATTTGTTTTGCTGCCATGCTTTGGTTTCCTATGCTTTTCTTTATTTTTTTAACTTCTACATATAGTTTGTACCAGATTAGGATGTACAAGATAGATTCGACTATGATAATGGTGGCGATAGGAATGAAGATCATCAAAAAGTTCCACAATACTCCTTTTCCTTCTTTCAGTCCACAGCTAAAATAAAAAATCGTATTCTTTTATTACATAATAGCACACTTAACTTTTTTAAAGAAGGTAATTTGTATAAAATTATCGTTACCAATGTTTTACAAGGTCCGAAAAAAATTTGATTGAAAAAATCCATTTTCTGGGTTATTATGGAGACTAATAAAAACAAAACTTATCAAAGATTTGGGAAACATTTATACAAGTGTTTATTCAAGTCTTTCCATGCTTTATTTTTTATAAAACCATTAATGTTGGAGGTTTACTTCTTGCTGCGTTCGCAAATCAATCTTTAGAGATAACTATTTGATGCTTATAGACAATTGTACAAGACATGGTACACTATCCACAGTGCAATCACTGACTTCTGCTTTCAATTAAACAGACACCAGATAAGAAACAAATTGGCACAATGAAAATATTTTTTTTCTCGCATAGGTTTTAATTTGTTTTTGTATCAATATGATTATTATTGTATTAAATGTTAAATGGAGATGGTTCACACTTAAGAAATGACTGTCAGAAATCAAAAACGTTTGCCCAGTGCTCCAACTACAGTGTATTGATAAAGTGGTCATTTATTAGTATTAGTGTGTTCAACACCGGTTGGTAATATAAAGCATGATTGCAAGTTTTAACAACTAATTTAACTTTTGACTGTTGATTGCTTAAAGTCCAGTGGCAAATATGTTATGCATATTGAAAGCGAACATAGCAATTGCAATTAATTCATGTAATTTGTTTTGTACAGTTAAATTCGTCGTTTACTAAGTGACTATTGTACTATTATCTCCCGTAATGTCTAACTATCTTAATAATATATGAGTGTATCGCACGGCCTGCTTCCTACAGAAGTGGTGTCTGGGCTTTTAATGGTTACTGTCCAATTTTTACAACAATACAAAACTAAGGTTCCTGTAATAACATAGATTGGACTGTATTTAAACAACATATTTGGTATAATTACGAATCACTATTTAATAATGGTGAACACCTTTTTGGTGTTTTTTAAATATGGACACGATCGAGCGTTCATAAAAGGGAAACGTTTGGACCTCATATGGACACTTTGGGCGTTTTATAAAAATGGCCATGATTGAGCGTTCATGAAAAGGACACACTTTGGTGACCATTAGCAACTTGACATGTTTTGCATTTCAGTAACGTTTTATCTTAAATGTCCATTCTGAAAGAAGCAATGTCCATATATGCTTCAGTCTCGCTACACTCGGTGATATTTTTTTTAATTTGATAGAATAACGCCCCTTTCAAAATCCAGGAACCTCCCCTAAAGGTAAAAATAGATTTGAACTATGCAGTATATCTGAGGTAGTTAATGCACACCTTTGTTGTGCATTATCCAGATTATAGCACAGTAAGAACAAAGAGATTTTACTCTTGCCATGTGTTAATATGGTTCTAACGTCTGCAAGTTAAGATAGTACTCTTATCGACTTTTTCTAATAAACTAATCATAGATACCAGGATTGAAATTTTATGTGTGCGCCAGACGCGCTTTTCGTCCTATCGATTTTTTCGACGTGACCGCCTTTGATTTTTTAAGAGAATATCATAATCGAGGAAAACACGATATTAAAAGTCATCTTTGCGTTTAATAAAAGAATCGAAAACATAAATAAATTCAATATTTTTTTGTGTTGTTCTTCTTATTTTGTACTGTAACATCAGTTTCAAAAGTTAGGGAAGGTTATATATAGCGCCTTTAAACATTTTAACCCAAGCACATTCTATATGATCCTATATGTGCCTTTCTAAAACTTGGTCCAAAGTCATTAGTTTAGTTGAATATTTGTTATGTCTATTCCTTTTATAGCCAGCTATACGGTATGAGTTTTTCTCATTGTTGAAGCCATATAATTGCTTCCATCCACTTCATTTACACTTTGGTGGATAGTTGCATACCATATCTTCTTATTTTTATATTAAATAGATATTTCTATTTTAGTATTAAAAGGTGACCAACTATCGGTTCTGTATATCAGTGGCGAATTAAGGATGGTGTAAAGATATCCCCGTTCTTTTCAAGCCTCACTTTTTTTGGTTCAGAAATATCAATTTGAGTTTAATACGAAGATAGTTTTTTTCAAATGATGCATTACCCCGATAGAGATAATAATGTATAATCCTACAAACAGAATTACATTGATTTGAAAATTTTACTGTTGGAATCTTTCTAACATAAAGGCGCCTGTAAAAAAAAGAACATGTCGTTTTTAAATACTGCAGTATTCTTAAATAGTAAATGTTATACTGATATTGTATATTGACTGCTGTTTTTTTTCCGTCTTTTCCTGTTGACATGTTGATGTTTGGTATCCGTTTTCGTGGTGTATTTGATCTGTACGAATACATTAATACTAACATGACTAAGGCTAAAAAGTACCAATCACCCTAAGCACGAAAGAGTATTTTGTTTAAACAGTTCACTTTTTATTTAAATTTATTTGCATGATTTATTTTTTAAATGTAATTTTTTTTAATATTTGAAAATAAAAGTGTATCATGATAATGATGTTATGAACTTTAAATAACAATTAACTTTTGTATACCGGAAAGTCTTAATGGGTTCATTTTGATAATGAAAGTGGAAATTCCTGTTGGATTCGATCCAACCATACATTTTCATTTTCAAAATACAAGTAAACGTATTGCTTAGCAAAGGTACGTTTGGTTTTATTATGATGAGCTTGAGTTTTCTCAATTATGATGAGGTTTTTCCTTATTATGATGAGCTTTTTCTCTATTATGATGAGTTTTTTTTCTTTATTATGATGAGGTTTTTCTCTATTATGATGAGGTTTTTCTTTATTATGATGAGGTTTTTCTCTATTATGATGAACTTTTTCTTTATTATGATGAGCTCTTTCTCTATTATGATGAGCTTTTTCTTTATTATGTATGATGAACTTAATATCCAAACAATGCCCATGTCGTTGCACTCCCCGATACTATATACGCCCGTAGCTGCTACCGAAATGGAGCGAAACTGCCAAAAGATGAAAAAGATTCTAGAAGAATGAGACATGCGGGATAAAATCGAAGCGTTTGAGAAAGACAAGATAGATTTGCTATGTTTTTTTTTTAAGTTTAACGGAAAATCAACTGCAGTTACAACCCTCGGAGATAAACACAGGTAGGAACAGTTCTGTAGAAAAATAACATGGTGTCATTAATTTTCTATGATAAACGTTTTTTATTACCTTTAACTTCAGGATGTCGATATTTTTCTGCACATCCAGGTCATTGGGATTTCATGTTTTAACTATGGGACCCCCCACACTCATAAAACATTCAATTGGTTCCGCCCCTAAGTTTTTCCTCCAGAATTGGCAGAAATTATTTACATAAAAAAATCAGCGTCAGGAAATAAAGGCACATGCACATAACATAAAAAAGAAATGACAGGACGTAAAGGCAAAGTGACAAAACACATTAAATATTTACACGATAAGACAGTTCCGGCGTTCCATAATTGTGCATCAATACAAACTGAAAAACACTCATTTATACATTTTTTATGTTTAAAATTGCTATTTGTGCAGATTTGAGGGTCTTTTATGTATCATAACTGGCAAAAAGGGGTCTTATTTCAAAGCAGGGTTTGACTCTTGAAAGGGGGTCTATAAAGTGAAGTCTCATTCAAATTCATGGTTTATTCTAAATTTCCCAATTTGATGAACATTACACATATTTTCCCATTAAAGAAGGGTGGAGGTAAGTTTAAAAAACCATATCAATCATTTTTAAATTGTTTCTTGGATGGACATGATGGAGAGTTGTCTGCATCATGCTCATTGGTACACATACCACATCTTCCTATATCTGTAAAGTAGAATATATTACATCTATTTGTTAACCAAACAAATCTTTGTAGTCAATCTATGCATGTGTTATATTTGTCTCATAGTCATGTGTCATAGTATAGTTTCAGAGTATAATAAAATATGAACTTGTAAATCCTTTTCATGATTTAAAGGAGTAGGTCCGGTAAAGGCCGATTTTGGCCTCAAATTTCAGGTTCATCTAACGAAAGTTTTTGGACACTTTTTAAACACTTAAGTGTCTATTTCAATTGATTCGATAAGTTTATTTGAAAGATTTAAACTGATTTTGCCATTAAAAACGCTCTGATTCAAGCTTAAATATGAAAAATCTATCAAATATGCCATAAAACGTCACTTTTCAGATGGTTTTTGTCTAAAAATTAACCAAAATGCTAAAATTTTGACGATTTCAGTAATTTAGCATGACTTAATGATGCTATATGTGTGCATTGTATTGTCAAAAACAGCACACATTTATGTAGCAGAAGCATTTTACTTTCCAAAATATAGCTTAAAGATTACATTTTCACAATTTTCTAAAACTGCTATATTTTGGGGCCAAAAAGGGATCTTACTTAACCTACTCCTTTGTACATCATTATTTGTATTATGGGGGCAGTTCCAAGCTGACTAGTATGGTGAGATATGGCTCTGCGTTCAGAAAAAAAGATGGTTCTGTCAGTCCCAACAATTTTTTGTAAATTTTGGGGTAGGTCCACCCCTTTGGTGGGTTGGTGTTTGAAAAATTGATTGATTATATAATAGGGAATCACTAAAGCATGACAGGAGTGCCCCCTTCCCCATCCTCTTATGTTAGTCAGTGCACCCCCTTTATGAAAAGATCTGGACCCGCCACTGTTCACCATAGAATGTATCCCATCAAATGGAATTTTATGACCTAATTGTATTCTGGATGATATTTTTTCGGTGAGATTTTATCCAGTGAAAATCATGATGGTCTCGGTGTGCTACTTTATATGAACATGATGAAAATGTTTTCAGCTTAATGGCCATACAATAACCTGTTTAACAGAAAATGTTTTGAGTGAAGGAAACTGTTTCATACCTGTACATAGTGAAATATATACTGTAAAAAGAATTTTACATTAAAAATTTTCTACTGGAATTTATTTTATTCAGAAAAAATTTTGGCTTATATATATGCAACCTTGTTTATTACAGGTAACATCAAGAGTAAGATCTGAAATGAAAAAAGAAGAATAAGCACAATCATGTAGCACTGGGAGCAATCGTGAAACAGTCATAGATGAAAGACATACTCAGTCACAACAATCACAGCTACTTCAACAAATAACTAACAACATAAATGTGTTATTTGGCAGAGGCAAACGGGGAAAGAAAACAAAAAAAGTTGGACTGCTACAGTGGTGTGCCTTCCAAACAAAGACAACTGCCGTATATCATCAACTGCATGGTCGACATGGAATTTTGGTGATATTTGGTGTTATTTTGTCTTTATCAAACATTTCCCGCACATGGAGCAAGCCAACTTTCCAAAGAACTTTCAACATTTCTGATTCTGCCATTTTTCTTTTTGTTTATCTTAATTCTCTTAATTTCCCATAACTCTCTTAAACAGCTCATCATAATAGAGAAAATCCTCATAATAAAGAAAAACCTCATTATAATAGAGAAAAAGCTCATCATAATAGAGAAAACGCTCACCATGATAGAGAAAAAGCTCATCATAATAAAGAAAAAGCTCATCAGAATAGAGAAAAAGCTCATCATAATAAAGAAAAACCCCACCATAATAGAGAAAAAGCTCATCATAATAAAGAAAAACCTTATCATAATAGAGAAAAAGCTGATCATTATAAAGTAAAACCTCATCATAATAGAGAAAAACCTCATCATGATAGAGAAAAACCTCATCATAATAAAGAAAAACCTCATCATGATAAAGAATGAAGTACCATAAGGCAGTTACGGCGTTCCATACTATCGCCTAGTTTTTCTTTCTTAATATTATTATAATTAAAAACCAATTCTTCAGAGAACAATTGAAGGTCTTTCCACCTCGATGATAGGAATGAAATTTAAAAAACGATGTTAGAAAATGTCACTCCGTGTTGATGTAATGTGGTAAATCAAACTGATATAACAAATAGATAAGATTAATAGGTTTATGCAGAAGTCTTTAATTGTTTAATAATGAACCAGAAAGAATTTTAAGCAAAGGTCAAAATCTAGAACGTCCAATTGACCTTCGATCTTGAGCTCAATTTTGAGGTCATTTGTCGGTGATCTCAAATCAAAAGATCCCAGGTCAATCACTTGTATGGTTGTGGAGAAATACTGATTTCAAATACATAAGAAAGGAAAACCCCTATGAAGGTTAACCAATACTCCTCGTCTTAAACAGGTTGAAGTTGCGCCTTATTGTAAACAGTTATTTGGCAAACACATCATATCATTTACTGAAACAGTTTCTTTTGAATAAGGATAACAAGCAAAATTCAAAATTTATAACATGACCTTGGCCTTAGACCTTGATCTCAATTTCAAGGTCATAGGTCAGTGAACTCAAATCAAAAGACCCCAGGTCAATCACTTGTATGGTTGTAGAGAAATACTGATTTCAAATAAAAAGGATAGAAAACTCCTATAAGGGTTAACCAAAACTCTACGACTTAAATAGGTTGAAGTTATTTGGCAAAGACATCATATCATTTACTGTCACAGTTTCTTTGTAATAACGATAACAAGCAAAATTAAAAATTTATTACATGACCTTGACCTTTGATCTTGACCTCAATTTCCTTTAAATGGACAAAGGACTTCATATCAAAAGACTGTAAGCCTCTACGACTTATTAACGTATGAATTTATCCAACAAATTGCCTATCTTAAATTTTCAAAGGGAAATAACTCCCATAAGATGTCTTCTGATCACTCAAGTCAAATAAACCAAATCATTCTTAAGAGTAGACGAACAATTTGGTGAAAACAGTTTGCTAAAATCTTTTACAGTTTTAGAGATATAGCGATAACAATAAAAGGGGACGCGGGGACCTAACTCCAATAAAAATAAGTGTTCGGTCACACAGGGTGAGTTTTGAAATCCCCATTACTGTACAACGTCATTGGCCAAAAATCCATTCGATATGTTGTAAGACAAAAAAGCATCTCAGACGGCAGAAGAAAGAAAAAAAAAAGGTCTTTCCACGAAAAGTAGAAAGACCTAATGATTATTTATGGACTGTTGTTTCTCTTTCTCTTTCTTTTGCCATCGTGGTGTGTTTAATCTTAACGAATGCATAAGTACAAGGCTAAACAGAACGAGTCAGCTGTAGAACAGTACTTTGTATCAACAATCTATTTTTGAGTGCGGTTTTTTCCTTCTTTTAAATACGTATATTTATAAGCATGATTCAATATCTAAAAATAAAGTATAACATAGCAATAATTATATAAGCTTTAAGTTACAATTAACTTGTGAATGCCCCAGGGAATTTTGATAACGAAAGTGGAAATTCCTGTTGGATGCGATCCAAGTTTCTATTTTTTAAATACCAGTAAGCTTATATTGTAGCAAAGGTAAGGTTTATTTTATTAAATATTTTTCACAAAATGGACATGATTTATATCGTAAACAATTACGTCTAACGTTAAATATATAATACTGAAACGATATATAATAAATGAATAACAAAAATAACGAACTCCCAAATAATTTAAAGATATTTATAAAAACTGTATAATTAAACGTTAGATTTTACCATGTTAACAATCCAGCGAAACGAATTGTTATAATCCTGACCGCATCAGATTTAAATGATAATGTTGAAGAAATCAATAATCACTACTGTAACACTCTTGCAAAATGAAAGAGGGTTTCGTTTGTTTAATGAATCATTTATCGGACAGAAGGAAATATAAGTTTTATCTAAGTGCTTAAGAAAAAACACTATGATTTAAAATAAGAAATTCTTGTTTTAAACAGTAATCTTAAAAATCAAATTTATTACTTAATTTGGTATCATAATTGAAAGTTGTTTATCTTTTGCCATGCTTCTGTTTGTTGATCATTGTTTTTTTTTTGCGTTTGGTATAATCTTATTATTTACACATGCGTACACAGTATGAACACTATAGTTACTATTATGACAAAATAATGTTCTGTTTGTTTTCCTATTATCGAGTTTTGTATCTAGATATTTTTCAGCATTAGAAAATGTTTCAACACTATTCTGTATTTATAAGGTTTATATGTGTTGTGTACAAGTTGTAATGTTGTACAAATTATAATTTGTACAGAATTTTTGTACAAGTTATCAGTGTTTTATGACCTGCGGAACAAAATTGGATGATGCAAGCATACAGTCTTTTGCTCCACATATTTCTGTCGATTTTTCACAACTTCATGATACAGTGTAATACTGAGCATTGATAAAAAAACATTATAAGACCTCACAAAGATTTTGTATAGATATGAATATGGTATAAGGAAAATATCAATAAGATTGACTTTTTGTCTCTTTGTGTCATTTTTATGTAAAACGTTGTTTTTGTTAAATTTTCTTAAAATAGAAGTGTACTATCGCAATGGGAATAGAACATTTAAATTACAGCGACATTTTGAATACAAAAAAAAAAACATGACTGAGCTAATTTTGATATCGAAATATCGCAAAAATTTGAAATATATCCACAGCAATGTGTGAACAGAATAAACAGACATAATAGGTAAAAATGTCACAAAGAAGTAGTCAATATTGTTTTGTAATCTTAATACACTTAATAGAAAATGTTCCAACGTATAAAAAACCAATGGTCTTTAGACAAATCAGATAATGAAATATCACTATAGCATTATAATACATTTGTACTACATTCTGAAGGTAATTATTAAATATTCACTGTATGCAATTTAGATTTAATTTATAATTTACAGCCAATCATGAACCGAAACTCGAGAAAGGATGAAAAGGTTAACGATCAAAATGTACGTGGATTGAATAAAATAACGTACTGGGAAAAATATGGCGTCAAATGTTTCCCTTACCGTGGAAGTCGCAGATACTCACCACGTGTGTACCAATCTGAAGACGGAGGGATCGTGATCTCAAATGACGTTTTCGGGCTGACAATAAGACAGTTTGAAGGAAGGTATAAAGCTTGTTTAGAAAGAAGGAAACAAAAGAACAGTATATACTGAACCTAATATATCCTGACAAAACATCCGACGATTATATGGAATACTTAGAGAACAGTAGATATTACAATAAAGGTAACTAGATTTTGAATTTTTTTTTTAATTCAAATGAAAAAGCGGAAAAAAGGTACTATGTGTAATATCGAAAACCATTAGCCTAAGAATGATACTTCAAAAAGAATGTCAGTTCTGCACCAGATTAACGCATATTCACATAGGTCATGTGTTTTTTTTTTCCATTTGGTATGTACCATTTAAGAGATTTACATTTGTGTTTTAGAATAGATTGTTTCCTAAAGTGTTTATGGTTTTGACATGTGGCATGTATATATTTGTTATTCTCATCGTGTTTTTTTTTCATTTGGTATGTACCATTTAAGAGATTTACTTTTGTGTTTTAGAATAGATTGTTTCCTAAAGTGTTTATGGTTTTAACATGTGGCATGTATATATTTGTTATTATCATCGGATTTTTTCTAATGTCTGTGTCTGTGTGTGTACCATTTTTATGCTGTGTCGATGTTCTTCTCTTATATTTTATGCGTTTCCCTCAGTTTTAGTTTGTTACCCCGATTTTGTTTTTTGTCCATGCATTTACGAGTTTTGAACAGCGGTATACTACTGTTGCCTTTATGTACTACATTAAAGATTTCTAATTCTAGTTAAGCATATTTATTTACTCTGCCATCTCATCAATTAACTTCGAGAAGTCACTATATACTCATAGGTGACACATGTTTGTAAAATCTTGAGGTTTTCAGTTCTCAAATTCATATTATCTTGCGAACGGTTAAGTTTGTTTTGGGTTTTTTTTGTTTGTTTGTTTGTTTGTGTTTGTTTGTTTGTTTTGTTGTTATTTTCTTTTTTTGTTTTTCAGGGGTCGTATTGCGTAGTTTTAGTTTTCATAAGTTTTCCAACGGTCTTGTGTACTTTTTTTTTCTTTCGGTCTTTTTTCAGCCATGGCGTTGTAAGTTTATTTTCGATCTTTGAGTTTTACTGTCCCTCTGTTATCTCTCGCTGCTCTTTAAGAGTCTTTGATTGCATACGATCAGTTAAACCAAAAAACGAAAGCATCAATGTAATGGGTGTTCACTCTACAGAACATATGTCTTTGACGTTATCGTTTTCTCCTGTAATAAACCAAGGATTCTTCATGTTTTTGTCGGACTTTTTATGAAAAAGCCCTCAGTAAATCAACCTAAGTTTTTAAAACGATTTTTAATAATTAACGGTTGCAAACAAGAGAGTATCACTGTTTTTTGTATTGATATTTAGGTAAAGTCTGTGATTAACCGGTATAAATAGGTCCTCAACACGATTGAAGTGTTATATTTTGTCATTGACGATACCTAACTTACACAGAAATATTGTGTTAAGATATATTAAACTAACTAGCTTAATAATTTTGAAATAAAACCAAGTCCTTCGATTTCAGTCTGCGTTAAGATACATTTTTTGTACCTTACATATGTTCTTTTGACATATTGACAACATTGCCTAATTTTAAGTTTAACAGAGAAGAGCTCCGCCTAAAATCAAAGAATATGTAAATACAAGTTTCTTGTTTTGGATCATTAGAAATATTACTTTGCAAAGAAAAGCACTGTATATACACCGAAGTCGACTTTACCATTTGTTAAATCTAACGAATACGAAAAATCAACCCACTAGTTACCGGTTTGTTTTTGTAGTCATATAAATGCATACATCGTATACAACAAAAACATACCACACATTATAGAAAACTAAAGTCTAAGCAATACGATCACCACAATTGATAGGTGTACACGTCTGTGATTTCATTTCATATATATCATTTTCAATATAGTGATCAAATATTGTCTCTCAAGTATAATATGTGACCAATGTCTAAGTAGAAAGTTGATAAACCAGTTCTATGTCAAGGAACGTTTTATCCTTTACCTTAACAAAGTTCATCGAAAGTTGCCGAGACCTTGTAGATAAATATTCCGTATCAACTTCACAAATAATACACATGGCCTTAATTGAAGTAAAGATTCTTTAAAAAGTTTCATACACAGGATTATTATATTGGTCTTTATGAATGCTACTTTTACTGTTAAGTCTGTTTTTGGTGATATCCATTTGACTTGGCTCTGTACCTCTACATCCCGTCAATGTGTCATAGTTCTATGATAAACAACATTTGTATTCTTGTCTTTCATTTTGCTAATGTGCTTTGTCTTTATGACTTTGTGTGTTCATTGTTAAACATGGCATGGCTCATTAGTAATAGATCTAGTGTCTTTAATTTTGGTATAGTGCTTTTTTTAGTTGCCTTGTTATGTTTCTTTGATATGTTACAGACATTTTCTAAATTTAGGCATAAATATACATAATGACTAAATTTTCTAGGCATTTTACAAAATGCCTCGAAAAATTGATAGGCATTTTACAAAATGCCTGAAATTGTTTTAAAGAATAATCTGTAAAGAAAAACAATTGAAAGCTATGAATACTAGAGCTATTTTATTTATGATAATTACTGAATTAAAAAAAACAAGAGCTTGAATAATCAAGAATACATTTTACTGAATTAATACAATTTACACAACCACAGAACTTTACATTTTTTAAAAATCCTCAAAATGTTAGTACGACGGAACTGTACACAATATTTGTCCTGTTTTTTTTGCAAATATACTGTTTGGCGTAAAATCTCATTTAGCAATCCTATTACATTTGGAGACATCTGGATCATGACACTTTTCACTCTTTCAGTATCTTTACTGATAAAATACTTAAGGTTAGGCAACATAAAGTTTCGCAATAAGCACACACGTCATACATGCATATCTTCTTTTCCATATGATCAAAGTATATTATCATGATTTGTTTATCCGCATCTTTTGACTTATAGCTATAAACGGACTCCAGAAAAATTGCCCATGACGGGTGATCCCTCTTTAGCAGGAAACGTTTCTCCTACCAAAGGAGTAAAGTGAGCTATTCTCATCTCGGAAATTGTCTTCCGTCTTCGTCTGTTAACTTTTACAAACATGTTCTCCTATGGAACTACTAAGTCAATTTAACCGAACTTGGCCACAATCATCATTAGAGTATCTTGTTTAAAACGATCTGTCCCATTAATCCCTGATTTCCAAACAACATGGTTAAAAATGGAACATAGTGGTAAAATACAGGTTTTGACTAAATATATCTCTACACCTAATGCATTAAGATCAAATCTGGCATGGGAATAAAACAGTTCATCAGGTAAAGATCTATCAGACGATCAGACAACCTGTTCTGTATGGGAGATTTTCTGTTCCTGTCCAAAATACCTTCATTTCAATTGCAAACTGCAGTCTAAATTTCTGTCCTGTATCCAGGTCAATTCACTGTAGAAATAATCCATTCGAATTATAACAAAATTGTTAACGTCTTAAAATGTATGACATATTTGAAACTGGAAACCAAAGACAGCAATCGGTCAATCAAAACCGAACGTTCCTCTACTTCATATGTTTAACTTTCGAGTTTTGAATCTACATTTTCCGAACCATTAGTTATTTTCTTTGCAAGATATATTTTTTTTTCCAACTTTTGCCATATGCATCTCTATATATAATATCCTCCTTCTATAAATTGCCTGAAACTCAACATGCAATCTGTGGAATTTTTGCCTCCAAATATTCGTCATTTTACAAAATGACTAGGTATTTTTAGTCATTTTGTATAATGCCTGTCAAGGTAAGGCATTTTCAAATTTGCCTGAAAATTCAGTCATTTTACAAAATGCCTAAATTTAGAAAATACTTGTAACAGATACATATAAGATTATAACACAATGTTGACTTTTGTTTCCCTACTTCTGACATGTTTACCCATTATTTCTGTTCGTTTTGTCCGCACATCGTTGTCAAAATAATGGAATGATGCCTGTATTAGTCATGAATATTAATTTGACAGTTGGCATTCTTTCGTTTGATGTGTTTGAGCTTTTCCTTTTTCCATTTTATTAATGAAATTTCGTTTCGAATTACGGAGTTTTTTTGTTACCATGGATACGTTACATTGTATACCACCAAATTATAGTACGTGACATCTGGTTGCATATGAAAATGGATCGAAAAAATATTCTCTTGAATTTGACAGTTGTATGAAATTAATTATACATTTCGTTTCAGTAAAACATTTTAGGTCATAAACATATATCTAGGGTATTTCAAAGCACCATTATCTTTATTTAGTGTTTCTATATAATGTTTTGAATTTAAGGATTCATGTTTACGTAAGGTTGTTAACAGAGAAACAAAGGACGCAATAATACTGGACTTAATATAACTATACTCATGACAATTAATTTCTAATTTGAAAAAGATCGATTCTATACAATTTAAAAAAAATGCAAATTTAACAAAAACTGAGAGGAAAATAAAAGTTGGTATTAATCTCAATAATCCACATTTCTATGAGTTCTTACATCTCAAAAGTCCCAGTCAACTGGATATGAATGATACAACCAAAAGTAGAAGTCTGGTTCATATTCTAATAAAATCTGCACATTTTTTTTTTTAAAAGTGCAAATTTAACAAAGATTTTTTTTAGAAAAAAGTCAACGTCGGTATTAAACCTTAATAACCAACATTTTTATGAGTGCAAACATTTGAAATGTCCAAGTCATTTTGATTTTAAGGATACAACCAATAATAGCAGGTCTGATTCTTATTTTGATATGAGCGTCACTTATGAGTCTTATGTAGACGAAACGCGCGTCTGGCGTACTAAATTATAATCCTGATACCTATTGATAAATTCTGCAAATTTTTTTTTAAATGCAAGTTTTACAAAGACTAATATAGGATCATCAATGGTGGTATTAAACCTCAATAACTCGCATTTCTACAGTGCTTACATCTCGAATATCTCATTCAACTTGATATGAAGGGTACAACCAAAAGTAGAAGGTGTGGTTCATGTTTAAATTTTTGACAGCTCCTGCAGGTTCATATGCCGATGAATTAATTAATAATGATTTGCTTCTTTCACTTAAACGGCTCCAAAACAGGTTTGCGGAATAACGACTGACATTATCTCGAAGTCTTAGATATAAAAAAAAAATTAGCATGAAGTGTATGCATAGCAGAAAACTCTCACCCCTTCGAACAACCTGTTATCGCAATGTCCTCTGTTTTTGTTTGTTCTCTTGTATCATCGTAATCCTGTTTCTATATTTGAACATCGATATATGGCTGTTGCCTTAATACAATTCACGAAGCTAAGCGCATTCTGTAAACTAACTTATATTCGCCAGCTATTTATTTCCTCGACTTTCGCGAGTAGAGAATCCAGAAATTAAATAGCCGCGAAATGGACTAGAAAAGGTAAAACACGAAATAAATTATCCGCAACGTTATTTGTTGACAGTATTCTGTACAAAATATGCGCTTGTAAGTTTTGTGTTTGAATCAAGAATAACGCTATATATATGTAAATCATCACGGTTTTCAAATAATATATATATATTTTATAGATTACTTGTCATGGAGTGGAAATAATTTAAAGGACAAATTCCTATACGAAAACTTAGTGCAGACAGTTGGAACTGAAACAGACATGCGTAACAGACAACAACTATTTATCATACAAGATACGATAAGTAATATAGCTTCAATGCAATTTATAACAATATCGAGTGGAAGTTTAGCAGAAGGACTAGATTTACCAGGTAGTGACATGGATATAATGTTCGTCATTAAAGATGTAGACGTAATACGGGATGTTAGAAATATAAAACACCTAACTCAACGTACAACATTGTTAATGGAAACTGACACCGATCATCCCGGATTTAGCAGACTCCGATTGATAGCAGGAGGGGATAGGGAAAACACATTTATAACAAACAAATGCTTTCAAAGTACTAGCAAAGGTTTATACCTATCAGTTAACGAATTTGTTAGTAATATAAATAACATGATTCCACATCAGAAGTTATCACCACATGGCCCGTGTTTATCAGATAAAGATCAGAATGTGGATATTGCAGTCTGCCTTAGAAGTAAATATTTACCTTACAATGCAATACCATGGACATCGCGTTATCGACAGCAATGGCCACCTAATTCAACAATTGACACGATAAAAGAATATGGATGTTTACTAGTACCTATTGGACCAAGGGATATGTCAGATTTTAATGTATTATGGAGACTATCTTTCTCTGTGGCAGAAAAACTACTTGTACATTCATTTAATTTCACGCACCTGTTATGCTACTTCTCAAACTAACATTAAAGCATATCGTTAATGCAAACAGACATGCCGAAGGTTTATTGTGTTCTTACTTTCTGAAGACGGCTTTATTCTAGGTCTCAGAAGAAATAGATATTGATACATTTCAACTGTCTAAATTATATTTTTGTTTTTCGCTCTGCCTAGATAAGTTGAAATTGTGGGTACAGAAGTGTTACTGTCCGAACTATTTTATACCTGAGCACAACATGTTCCTCGGGAAGATCAATCTAAATAACAATAAAGTACTAATAATTGTATTGGATAATATCAAGTGCGATGGAATTGATGGATTGATACAAAATGTATGTTTGCACAACACTGAAACGTTTCCTTTATTGAGAACAAATAGTAAACATTCGTCCATCAGGTTAGACTTTCTCTTTGATAAAATAAGTGCACTGTATTTTATGAACGACATGTTACCATGTTTGAAGGCACTGATGTTGACTGAATCGTTAATCAAATCCAAATATTCTACATTTATAATTGATGTTTGTAAATATCATCATGCTATAATAAGTCAAAATGCAGCACAGTTACTACCACCACCATCAACAACGACTGAAAGATATAAGATTGACAAACGTTATCATAGACATTTACAAGACGGTTTCAAAACAGATGCTGTATCCGGTTGGTTGTTATACGCGTCAATTTATTATGTAACAGGACAGTTCGATGTAACACTAAGACTAACGGATTATGTTCTTTCAAGATTTTCATCTCACCTTGCAAATTACAGTGACGGAGATATAAATAACTACAGAAATCATGTATATTCTACAATGACACTGAATGACAAGATGAGAATTTCTACTGTAAATAATGTTAAGTACCTACAGAATTCATCATTAATACCAAGGGAACTACAGCTGGAAGTGAATGACCACGACTTTCACATACCGCCAACTGTTATGTCTCACTGTCTTAGATTTCTATGCTTTCATCATCTTGGTGACATTTCTAACAGACACAAAGCTTTACTTGATTTATATTTTACAGTAAAAAATCGTAATTTTGTTATATTAGAGACCTTATCTGATTCATTAACAATCCAAGGTGTATGCTATGAGATATCTGGTAATAAAGATACAGCTTATCAGTGTTATGACGAAGCTTTGCATTGTGATGGTTTTATATGTCTCTCGGCAGAAGCGAGAAAATCAAAACTGTTAGAAGTTTAATACTAGTCTGTCAGTATCGGTATAAGTAATCATAGCATGAGGTTTAATAAAAGTCAATAAAAGGTATTGGTAATCCTAGATAAGGTGTTAGTCCTGCTATATTACGAATCCAATTGATACGACGTCTGATAAGCATTTCCATTACAATTCTGCAATCATCAGTTATACTGAAAGAATACATATTATACATTCATTTAACCTCTTGCCGTTGTCTATGTCTTCGATCTTATGATATCTATGAAAATGTAGGTGATATATTCAAAAGCAGTAGGCAAGTGCTTTGTATACAAAACAGTAATATTCCATGTTATTTTTTTTTAAAAGATATTATCATGACTACACTACACTACAAAAGTCAAAAAGTCTGAAAAGACCAGTTTTTGTCTGATTTTGCATGAATTTTTACTCGACATTCTTGATTTGTCTAAATAATTTTTAAAAAATCTTGACATTGTATGAATTTGTCTCATAAGGTTTTTGATTTTTCTTGACAAGTGTCTTGACAATATGAACATTGTCTTAAAATTTCTCGACACTTCCTGTATCATCTGATAAGAGTCTGGAGTAGTTTCGACCAATTCTTGACTGTCTTAAATTTGTCTCGATCTGTCATGACATATTCTTGACATTCTTTATAATATCTTGATCTGTCTTGACACATTCTTGACATTCTTAATAATGTCTGACTATGTCTTGACATATTCTTGACATTCTAAATAATGTCTGAATATGTCTCGACACATTCTTGACAGTCTTAAATATCTCAACAATATAAGAGAATATAAGAAGCTAAGAGAAGAGTGATGTCCCTTGTTGCTAAGGCTCGTTGAGATAGCACTCCGTTAAAAAAGTGTAATTATTAATGAAATAGAGGTAAGATGGATCCACAACTTGAAGCAATATGTAAGCGTATGAATGCTGATCGTATGAAACGCCTCCTGAGTGTTCTACAAAACGAAGAAAGTAAATCTGACGGAGATGAAATGAATGAACATAATCAAAACAAAGAAAAAATGGCGTCTTTTTCTAAAGTAGTCACTGGTAAATCTCAAAACAAACAAACTGAAAACAATCAATCTGAGACACCTCAAAGTAATAATACCGGAAACTTTGTAAAACCCATCTTTCTTAAAGACGAAGATGTACATGGCTCAGTAAAACCCCCAAGAACTCTTTGGCTCACAAATGTAGAGATATACAATGCCATAGGTACCAAAGTCCCGGCAGAGTGTATTAAAGGTATTCAACGGATTAGAGAAATGTGGCGCCTTTATATGGACAACGAGGAGGACAGACTGTCTTTGTTTGTGACAGGGCTTAACCTGCGTGGCAGGCAGGTGCCTCTGTACTCGCAAAATCCTCGCAATCCTGGTAGGCTTCAAGAAAATACTATTCGTATTAAGGTGAAGAATGTCCCTCTGTCCGCTGACGATGGACAAATCCACAGAGCTCTAACTCTACAAGGGTGTGACATTCAAGACCTTTTCCGAGAATATTTGAGAGTCAATGGCGAATTAACAGCTTGCCAGACTGGTGACAGAGTGGTAATCAGCAAGGTACTAGACAAGACTATACCAAGAAATCTGCAGATAGGCAAATACATGGCTAGGGTTTTCCATGCTGGACAACCTGAATTCAACAGAAGCATCAACTATGAAAACAATGTAAAAACTTGTCATAAATGCTTACAGCCTGGTCACTTGATATATGAATGTCCAAATGACTGGGTTTGTAGAACTTGCAAAGAAAGTGGGCATAAAATGATGGACTGCCCAACTGACCTTCAAAGTGAACATAAAAATGATGACAACTCAGAGGTTGATGATAATGAAAGTGTAGATGTAAATCTACAGTCCAATGAAACTCAGACAAAAGAACAAATGTCTGAAATAACTGGCAAAACATCTAACGCATCACAACTTAAACCATCACAAAATAGTATGGGGTCTAGCAAACACAACAAAAAATGTGCAAATATCAAATGTCAGTAACTCAGCAAATGATAAATCACAACAATCAATTGATAAATTTGTGAGAACTCCAAAAAATGCAAGAAGAACCACAGCAAGAAATCATACCCCACCAACACCTACTGATAACATTGCACCTAAGAAATCAAAAGGATAGACTATTTTATCATTTTATAGTCAAAACAACTGTTGTAACATATTTCAAAATATTGTATTTTAATGATTTACCACTGAAATGTACATTTAAAAAAAAATTGTACTATAATGAACTGAACATAGATTTTTATATTATTTAGAAAAAACAAAAAATTATATCAATGGAAAAAAAAGCAAGCTCAAATACAGAGTTTAATCGAAGTAAAGATGAAATATTTAAAAATGTTGGAATGTTATTAAACAAGATATGGTATGAAAAAGTTAATATGGTGTTGAAAATGCTATTAATAAGACTAAAGTTATGCATTACTATACAAATAGTTGTATTTTTAAGATGTCAATTGAAAATATTAGAATCAAAGTTATGGTGTTACATAGATTATTAAACAGGTCAAAAGATAATATATATTTTCAGAATCATGATCAATCAGATTTTGCATAATCATTTGTTAAAGTATTATCATTGTATAGAAAAAAAGGTCAACCAGCTGTTTTTAAAAAACTGGGTTTTCCCAATGCTATATTTAGAAACATCAAATCAGTGTGAAAATCTATCGGATAACAGAAGTTATTCATTGACAAAAAAAAATAGTTTATATTATACACTTTTTTGTTGCTTTATAAATTTCAATTAAATATATTTAGCTGTTAGTACTGCACCAATATTATCATGGACATGGGTATGTAGTACTATCATTTTGTTATCCGCCAAATGTATATTGATTAAATTTGAAACGTTCGTATCTGAAATGGAAATGATTATGTACAACATTTATGGTTTTATAGCACGAAGATCAACACGTGAAGTTGAGATTTTATACAATTACTATAAGATAGTAGATGAGAAGGTAATCAAATTATATTATAAACAGAGGATTACATGTACAATGTCTAGGATGTTATATATCAAGCAATTTTGTGCTTACTTGCAATACTGGGTTTTCCAAAAGCTATTTTTAGAAATATGTTATAGCAAAAAAAATCGTAAAACTACCTTTAAACAAGAACAAGGTAGATTACAAATTGTCATTTTCAAAACCTGTAACAGTATGTATGTGAAACAGTTATTTCTTACAATGTATTTGTATAATGTTATTGTGCGTAAATATGATTTAAATATGCATGTACATCATAAAGGCGATACTTTTTGCGAGACTTTTTGGGACTTAATATTAGTTGATAACAAACACAAACCTTTTGTTGCAAGTGATAACAAAGTAATTCGTAAACAAACATATAAAAACAATCTTGGGTATATATCCAAAATTACTTACCTTATCAGAAATGTGTTCATCTTCAGAAAACATCTGTTTCAGAATTGTAAAAGTAATCCAAAAAAACATATACGTATGAATTCTAAAACAGTATTTAAATCCATTCTAAGTTCAGGCTTATCTTTAGTATGCCACATTTGCAAAAGTACTTTTCAATTGCAAAATACTCAATTCATATGTTTAAAAAGTCTAACTCGCACATTATTTCTATTTCACTTAGTTTTTAGTGTACTGCAACGTAATCCATTTAAACCGATAGAGGTAGAATTATTTGTCCAAATTGAATGCATTTTTAATATACACATTGTAACAGGTGATGAAACAAATTATGTGTACCTGGGTACGTCCGTACTTCACGGGTTAATAATTGACACGAGATTAAACATGTTAAATGAGGTCGCAAATTTTTACCTGTTGTCAATTGAAAGTTTGTACTTTAATGTTAGAATAGATCGTGTAGATAGGTCAACGAAATTAAATAACCTTTTAATTAATCATTACAATGACAAATATCAATTTATGTACACTTAATGTTAATGGTATACAAAATAAAGAAAAAGGATTAAGAGTTATAGATTGGGTTAAACGTAATAAGTGTTCCATTGCCCTTTTACAAGAAACACATCTCAATGAAGAAACTAGGGCTAGTCTAGAAAAAGACACTGATTTTATTTTTCACTGCAGTCATGGAACTACGGCAAGTAGGGGGGTAGCAATAGGTATCAACAAATATGCAGACATTGAGGTAATTAATAAATTCTGCGATAACGACGGAAGACTTATTTTATTAAATGTGAAAATGGACAATGTAATATTGTCTTTAGTTTGTCGTTACGCGCCAAATTATAGAACAGATAGAAATTCTTTCTTTAAAAATGTGAACAATTTTATAAAAGAAAATTCTATAGGCATTACTCTGGTTGCCGGCGATTTCAATGAAGCGTTGAAGACTTTAGATAGGAAAAACTTAAATAAAAATACGAAATTTTCTGAGCCTGTTAATAGTTTAAAAGTTCTAATGAAAAATCATAATTTTATAGATATTTGGCGTATTTTACATAAAAGCACACAACAATTTACATGGAGAAGAAAGGATAAGACACAAGCTAGTAGGATAGATTTAATTTTAATTGCAAAAGAATTTCAGTCTCTCGTTGAATATTGTAAAATTAAACCGGCACTGATTAAAGTGACTGACCATCAAGGGATAGTTTTAAACTTTAAGACAGGGGCTTCAGAAAGAGGGAATGGATACTGGAAACTAAATAATTCTATTTTAAAGGATATTGAATATAAAAAAAAAACAATCAACAGAGTAATAAATCAGTTCGAAAATCGTATAATCAATAATGACAGTAGCGATATCCGTCTATTATGGGACAATCTAAAAGTTGAAATTAGAGACGAATCTATTCTATACTGTACAAGAAAATCGAAATTATCAAGGGAGACAACAAGAAAATTAGAAAGCGAATTAGAACACTTAACGACAATCAGAGATTAACAATTAAAAGAAGATGAAACACTTACAAATAATATAAAACAATTAGAAGTACAATTAGACACAATTTAGGGGGCTCAAATTAGATCAAGGGAGAAATGGATAGAGCTAGGGGAAAAGAATAATTCTTATTTTCTGGGATTAGAAAAACAGCGACAGGTAAAAAAATCTATTAACAAACTCAAAAATGAAAATAACGAGGTAACAACAAATCAAGAACAAATTTTAAAAATGATTAAAAACTATTATAAAATATTATATACAACCACGGCCCCAGATAAAGATCTACTGCATACATATGTAGGTGATACTGTGATGGAAAGGGAGATAAATGTAAATGACTTTAAAATTTGTGATGGGGAGGTTACTATAGATGAATGTACTAAAGCTATTAACACGATGAAGTTAAATAAATCACCGGGTCTAGATGGTTTAACATTAGAATTTTATAAGACGTTCTGGGATAAATTAAAAACAGTGTTAGTAAAAGTTCTAAATAAGGGACATGAGGAAAAACTTCTTTCATATACACAACGAACGGGTGTTCTTACTTTATTATTCAAGAAAAATTATCCATTATCTTTAGACAATTATCGTCCAATATCATTATTAAATGTAGATTTGAAAATACTATCTCATGTTTTAGCACAGAGACTAAAAAAACTTCTTCCTAAATTAATTAATGAAGATCAAACTGGATATGTAAAAAATCGATTTATTGGATTTAATTTACGGCAAATCCAAGATATAATGGACTATGCAGAATCAAACGGAATAGATGGGGCTATAATATTTGTTGATTTTACAAAAGCTTTTGATTCTTTGGAATGGGAATTTATGTTAGGTGTTCTAAAACATTTTGGTTTTAATGAATCATTCATATCATGGGTGGAAACATTATATAAGGGAATACAGACGTGTGTAATAAATAATGGATGGGTATCCGAAATTTTTGAAACTCTAGAGGAATCCGTCAAGGCTGTCCTTTATCGGCTTTACTTTTTGTTTTATCGGTCGAAATTATGGCCGAGCGATTGAGGCAAACCTCAGACATTAAAGGTTTTCGTATTACTGTAGATAATAAAACACATAGCATCAAAATATCACAATTAGCTGATGATACAACTCTGTTTTGTAGTTCAAAATCAGATATATCTAAAGCTATGAATATAATTGAAACATTTGGCTCTTTCTCAGGGTTGAAGCTAAACCGTAATAAAACAGAAGGAATTGGATTGGGGCGCTTAAAAACAGCGTAGATAAGATTGAGGGCATACGCTGGACAGACAAACCTGTCAAAGCTTTAGGCATTTATTTTGGTCACGATAAACTTCAATGTGAAAAGTTAAATTGGGAACCTAAAATAGATAACATGAAATCATTAATTAAAACATGGGAAAAAAGAAAATTAACAATGGTTGGGAAAATATTGATCATAAAATCTTTAATATTACCAAAATTTACATTTTTGGCTACTTCGTGCAAAGTTCCAGATATTTACTTGAAAGAAATTGAAAGCTGCTGTTTCAAATATATTTGGGAAGGAAAAAATGACAAAGTAAAAAGAAACACACTTATTGGCGAATACCAAAAAGAGGGGTTAAGAATGATCGATTTTGACAGTTATTTTACAGCACTGAAAGCCTCATGGGTCTCTAAATTAACAACAACCAATATGCCGAACTGGAAGATTATTCCTACTAAATATTTTAACAATCTTGGTAAAAACTTTCTTGTTTTTAACATGAATTTAGATAATATTAAATCAATAGATGGACTTGCAAAAATACCCGATTTTTATTTACAAGTAATTTCAAGTTGGGTTAAAACAGGAGGAGGTTTATCAACATTTTCTAATCACTTTTCTAATATTAGAAAACAGATTATTTGGGGAAATAAATATATTAAATTTTGGTTTATATTAATGACATATTCGATCGTGAAGGAAATTTATCCGAAAGTTTTATTTAAAAAAAGTTAATTAATAAAACAAACTGGATTGCAGAGTTTAAGATGTTAAAATCCTGCATCCCAAAAGAATGGATGCAAGTTTTAAAAAAAGAAAACTCCGTTAAGAGTATAATCAATATATGTAAGGTCAAATTAAGATGGCAAAATAAACAAATTGAAACAAAAGATATCAACAATAAAATACTCTTTAAAACTTTAGTAGATAAAAAATATATAAAACCAATCGGTATCAACATTGGACAAGATATTTAAAATTAGAATACATACCACAGATGTCATTTGTATACGATTTTATATTTAAAATTTTAAAGGAAAATAAGTTAAAAATTTTCAGATGGAAACTGCTTCAATACTATTCCTACAAAGCAGCTACTATTAGAGTGGAAAATATCTGAGAACGATAAATGCAATTTTTGTAAAACAAAAGAAGAATATTATTTGCATTTCTTTATTACATGTTCATTTTTGAAAGATTTTTGGGAGAAAGTACATTATCTTCTAGCAAAAATGAATTTTCAAAACAAGATATTAGCAAAACATATAGTATTTGGATACAAAATATCAGATCAAGGGTATAACGGTTTTAATTATTTCTTGACAATTATAGGTTTTTGTATTTACAAGTCGTACTATGTATCCGAGCAAAAACTGAAATTTTTAGATGTGTATGCTATGTTTATAAAGATTTTACGAATGTTCAAGAATGAGAACAAAACAGTATCTCAAAATGTATTTTTCATAAAGTTAAAAAGATTGATATAATTGATGGGAATAAAAAATAATGTTTAAAAAAAAAAAAAAAAAAAAGAACAATATAAATTTCGCCTAAAAATGGGAACAGACTTATTCTGCACTGTTTGTGACATTCGTTTGCTGTTATATACTTATTATGGCTAAACTAAACTTTGAAGAATCAAGGATTAATTTTGTGTAGTAAGATACCCTTTTGGTGCAACTTAGTTGGAATACCCTGAATAATCCCCCATGCATTTTGATTTCGATTAATTTTTATTAAACGTTTAATCAATTGTTTTCACTTGGAATATAAGTTGAAGTTACTGACAAACAGCATTTAGATTTTTGCCATTCGCAAAACTGCCAGTCAAATTTGCTTTACTAAAATAGGTGTCTATAAGGCAGTTTTAAAATGTGACCATGCGTCTCTTTTGGACCCCAAAATTCATCTTTTGGGGTTGTGTGGCTGAAATAAGAGTGGGGTGGGCTTTCGTGAAGGTCGAAGAATTAGTTCCCATCTTGATTCAAAAACCTTGTTCATTTTTTAGGACAACCAAAAAAAAAATTTTATTCCAATTTGAGTGTTGAATTTTATAAATTTTTAACCTTCCGGAAAAGAAAAAAAATGTTAAGATCTATATTATGCATGTCTGTTTGGGATCAATTTCATAAGACCAATGATTTCTATAGAAAATGGACCCATTTTAAATACATTTTTTTTTTATTATTCCTGGGGTAGATAATACTTTTTTTTAATCTTTGGAAAATATTCAATTTTCAATTCATTTTTTTCATCAAAATGATGATTTTCATTTTCGTCTATGAACACACTTTTTAAATTGTAGTGGCATGGTCGGTCAATTGATAAGTTGTATGGCTTATTACAGGTAAAGCAGTAATTTCTATTTGACAGTTGCGTGTACTCTGGGGGTGTGGAATACCTTTATTTTATGTGGAACATCTTGTCCATGTGTAATACTTAATATATATTCCAACAGATGACATTACACAATTTTTCTTCTGTTAAATGAATGATTTGTATATCATCATAATTTTCTATTAATACACATTTTGGTACAATAATTTTTTACCATATAAACATTTTATATTATTAATGTAGAATAAAATATGTCTACAGTATGATTGGCTTTAATCATTTAATCTATACGATTTAGGAATCAAAATTTGTAATTATTTAAAAACTCAATTTTAATTTGTTTTATATCAACACATCCAAATTTAAATTATTTTAAACATTAGATTTAAACTCAGAACTGTCAAGTAAATTTAAGACACAATTCGAAATGTTCAGAATATGTCAAGCCATAATGAGAAAAAATAAGAATGTCGAGAAATTTCAAGACAGTATTTAAATGTCAAGAATTTGTCAAGAAATTTTAAGACCATATTCAGAATGTCAAGAATATGTCAAGTAATTTTCATACAAATTTGATATAAATGAGAATTTGTCAAGAAAAATTAAGACACAAGTCATACTTTTGGAGATCGTCGAGTAAAAGTTCATGCAAATCAAGACAAAAACTGGTCTTTTCAGACTTTTAGACTTTTGCTAGGAGTATCTAATTAGCAAATAGGCAAGACATACATTATTTTATTTATTCACAATATTTGGACTTAATTAAATGAGATATCAGGTGAAAACATATTATCTGATGAATTGGAAATACCGGAAAATAGAATTTGATTCAGTGATGGCCAGTATAAAAGAAATGTGCAAACAATATACGAGGGACGTTAAAGCTCACAGATCTAAAATGACTGACAACTTCATGGCGAAAAATAGACAAAGACAAACAAACAAATAAAAGTTTACAAAACACAACAAAGAAAACTAAAGACTTAGTAACATCAACCCCTACCAAAAACTGGGGTGATCTCAGATGCTTCGGATGGTTACACAGATCCTGCGCCTCATGCGGCACCCGTCGTGTGGCTAATGTTTTCCCAATCCAGTAAATAGTTAAATTCGGTAGGTCACATTCGAAAACGGAACGGGATTGTAGTTACGACATAAGGAACACATCCGATATTATCTGTGAAACGGGTATTCCGTAACGGTAAACCAAACTCGTGATGTTGACCGTAAAGTTTACTGAGGGAGGATTTCAACATCAGCGTTTGGAACTCTAGGTTTAAATATTATCAGCTTACTTTTAGCTTCAATCCTTTATCGAGGAAATCAAGATAGAAAATTCAAGCCCGGGAATATCGCATTAATAAAGGCATACAGGGAGGGTTGAGATCCCGCTAACATGTTCAACCTTGCCCAATTTCGTATGTATGTGCCTGTCCCTAGTCAGGAGTCTGTAATTCAGGAGTTGTCGTTTGTTAATGCGTTACATATTTGTTTTTCGTTCAATTTTTGTACATAAATTAGGCCGCTAGTTGTCTCGTTCGAATTGTTTTATATAGTCATTTCGATGCCTTTTATAGCTGACTATGCGGTATGGGCTTTGCTAATTGTTGAAGGCCGTACGGTGACCTATAGTTGTTAATTTCTGTGTTATTTTAATCTCTTGTGGAAAGTTGTCTCTTTGACAATCATACCACATCTTCTTTTTTTAAAATTAGTAGTATACGGCTGTTCATCACATAAATTTAAACATGAAAAGAAGGAAATAACAAAACTCAGAAGTAGAACAAAAATCAAACAACAATGCAACATTCATAAAAACGAACTATAATATTACATAACAACTGTCGTATTCCTGACTTCGCATAGGACATTTTAAGAAAAAAATGGTGGGTTGAACCTGGTTTCATAGCTAGCAAAACTTCAGCGCTTTATTATGTAACAGGACATATAGGGGAACCATTGTAATGCACTCTTGATCAGTATGAAAAGAAAATATGGAATCAAAGATAAACAAAGAGAAATAGAATTGTATAAAGGCTAATCAGATTAGCAAAATGAAAGTCAAGTATACAAAATTTTCTTAATTACAAAATTATAAGTGTATAAAAGACAAATAAAAGAAAACTTTAGGATTATACTGCATTTGTACTTCATTTTTAAGGTAAATATTAGATATCCACAGTATGCACTATAGATTCAATTCCTGTTTGACTTGCTTTTAGCGTCCATTTGTTTTTTAAAACAGTAGCAAAATAATTGTAGCTGAGTAATCTTCTATTATTATATAGTTAAGAATGGACATAACAAAATTGAGAAAGGAAATGGGGAATGTTTCAAAGCGACAACAACCCGACCATAGTGCAGACAACAGCCAAAGTCTGGTTTTATAGCTAGCGAAACCCATTCTTTGTATGACAGTCGCAAAAATTTGAAATATATCCACAGCAATGTGTGATCAAAATAAACAGACATAAAAGGTAAAAATGTAAAAAAAAAGTAGTCAATATTGTTTTGTAATCCTAATACACCTAAAAGAAAATGTTCCAACGTATAAAAAACAAATGGTCTTTAGACAAATCAGATAATAAAATAACACTATACTATTATAATACATTTGTACTACATTCTAAAGGTAAATATTAGATATTCACTGTATGAACTTTATATTTAATCTATAATTTACAGCCAATCATGAACCGAATTTCGAGAAAGGACAAAAAGGATAACGATGAGAATGTACGTGGATTGAGAAAAATAACGTACTGCGAAAAATACGGCGTCAAACATTTTCCTTATCCTGGAAGTCGCAGATACCCACCATGTGTGTACCAATCTGAAGACGGAGGGATCGTGATCTCAAATGATGTTTTCGGGCTGACAATTAGACAGTTTGAACGAAGGTATAAAGCTTGTTTAGAAAGAAGAAAAACACAGCATATAATGAACCTAAGATATCCTGATAAAACATCGGACGATTATATGGAATACTTAGAGAACAGTAGATATTACAATAAAGGTAACTAGATTTTGAAAAAAAATAAATATTTAATAAAAATTAAGAAGCGAAAAAAACGTACTGTGTGTAATATCGAAATCCATAAGCCGAAGTATAACACTTCAAATTAAGTGTCAGTTCTGCACCAGATTAACGCATATTCACATAGGTAATGTGTTTTTGTTTCATTTGGTATGTATCATTTAAGAGAGTTACATTTGTGTTTTAGAATAAATTGTTTTCTAAAGTGTTTATGGTTTTAACATGTGGCATGTATATATTTGTTATTCTCATCTGTCATTTTGTCTAATGCTTAGTCTGTTTCTGTGTGTGTAACATTTTTATGTTGTGTCATTGTTCTTTTCTTATATTTTATACGTTTACCTCAGTTTTAGTTTGTTACCCCGATTTTTTTTGTCCATGGATTTACGAGTTTTGAACAGCGGTATGATACTGTTTCCTTTATTCACTACATTATATATTTCTAAATCTAGTTAAACATATTCATTTACTCTGCCGTCTCATCAATTAACTTCGAGAAGTCACTATATACTCATTGGTGACACATGTTTGCATAATCTTGAGGTTTTCAGTTACCAAATTCATATTATCTTGCGAACGGTTTAGTTTGTTTTGGGTTGTTTTATTTTGTTTTGTTTGTTTGTTTGTTTGTTTGTTTGTTTGTTTGTTTGTTTGTTTTGTTGTTATTTTTGTTTTTGTTTTTTAGGGCGTCGAATTGCGTAGTTTTTAGTTTTCATAAGTCTTCCAACGGTCTTATGTATAATTTTTTTTCTTTCGGTCTTTTTTTAGCCATGTCGTTGTAAGTTTATTTTCGATCTATGAGTTTTATTGTCCCTCTGTTATTCTCGCTTCTCTTTAAGAGTCTTTGATTGCATACGATCGTTAATACCAAAACACGAAAGCATCAATGTAATGGATGTTCACTCTACAGAATAATGTCTTTGACGTGATCGTTTTCTCCTGTAAGGAACCAAGAATTCTTCATTTCATTGTGGGACGTTTTATGAAAAAGCCCTCAGTAAATCAACCTAAGTTTTTGAAACGAACTATTCTTAATAATTAAGGGTTTGCAAACAAGAGAGTATCATCGTTTTTTGTCTTGATATTTAGGTAAAGTCTGTGATAAACCGGTATACATAGGTCCCCAACACGATTAAAGTCTTAAATTTTGTCATTTACAATACCTGACTTACACAGAAATGTTGTGTTAAGATATATTAAACTAACGATGTCATTTAGATGTCAAATCTTACAAACTCTAAGCTTAAGGTTATACTCAAAGATCTTCTAGCTTAATAAGTTTGATATAAAACCAAGCCCTTCGATTTCAGTCTGCTTTAAGATACCTTACATATGTTCTTTTGACATATTGACAACATTGCCTAATTTTATAAGGTTAACAGAGCAAAGCTCCGCCTAAAAATAAAGAATATGTAGATACAAGTTTCTTGTTTTGGATCATTAGAAATATTACTTTGCAAAGAAAAGCACTGTATATACACAGGAGTCGACTTTACCATTTGTTAAATCTAACGAATACGAAAAATCAACCCACTAGTTACCGGGTTGTTTTTGTAGTCATATGAAAGCATACATCGTATACAACAAAAACATACCAAACAACATAGAAAACTAAAGTCTAAACAATACGATCACCACAATTTATAGGTGTACACGTCTGTGATTTCATTTTACATATATCATTTTCAATATAGTGATCATATATTGTCTCTCAAGTATAATATGTGACCAATGTCTAAGTAAAAGTTGATAAACCAGTTCTATATCAAGGAACGTTTTATCCTTTACCTTAACAAAGTTCATCGGAAGTTGCCGAGACCTTGAAGATTAATATTCTGTATCAACTTCACAAATAATACACATGGCAGTAATTGAAGTAAAGATTCTTTAAAACTTTTCATACACAGTATTATTATATTGGACTTTATGAAAACTACTTTTACTGTTAAGTCTGTTTTTGGTGATATCCATTTGACTTAGCTCTGTACCTCTTCATCCCGTCAGTATGTCATCGCTCTATGGTAAACAACATTTGTATTCTTGTCTTTCATTTTGCTAATGTGCTTTGTCTTTATGACTTTGTGTGTTTTCTGTTAAACATGGCATGGCTCTTTACTAATACATCTAGTGTCTTTAATTTTGGTATAGTGCTTTTTTTATTTGCCTTGTTGTGTTTCTTTGATATGTTACAGACATACATACATAATGACTAAATTTCTTGGCATTTTACAAAGTGCCTGGAAAAATTGATAGGCATTTTACAAAATGCCTGAAATTGTTTTAAAGAATAATATGTAAAGAAAAACAATTGAAAGCTATGAACACTAGAGCTATTTTATTTATGATAATTACTGAATAAAAAAAAAAACAAGAGCTTGAATAATCAAGAATACATTTTACTGAATTAATACAATTTTCACAACCACAGAACTTTACATTTTTTAAAAATCCTCAAAATGTTAGTACGACGGAACTGTACACACTATTTGTCCTGTTTTTTTGCAAATATACTGTTTGGCGTAAAATCTCATTTAGCAATCCTACTACATTTGGAGACATCTGGATCATGACACTTTTCACTCTTTCACTATCTTTACTGATAAAATACTTAAGGTTAGGCAACATAAAGTTTCGCAATAAGCACACACGTCATACATGCATATCTTCTTTTCCATATGATCCCCCCAAAAAAAATCAAAGTATATTATCATGATTCGTTTATCTGCATCTTTTGACTTATAGCTATAAACCGACTCCAGAAAAATTGCCCATGACGGGTGATCCCTCTTTAGCAGGAAACGTTTCTCTTGTCAAAGTACTGTTATTTTTCTTTTCTTTGTTGATTTTTATTTCTCCTAGCCAAAGGAGGCAAGTGAGCTATTCTTATCTCGGAAATTGTCTTCCGTCTTCGTCTGTTAACTTTTACAAACATGTTCTCCTATGGAACTACTACGTCAATTTAACCGAACTTGGCCAAAATCATCATTAGAGTATCTTGTTTAAAAAGATATGTCCCATTAATTCCTGATTTCCAAACAACATGGTTATAAATGGAACATAGGGGTAAAATACAGTTTTTGACTTAATATATCTCTACATCTAATGCATTAAGATCAAATCTGTCAGGGGAATTAAAAAGTTCATCAGGTAAAGATCTATCAGACGATCAGACAACCTGTTCTGTAGGGGAGATTTTCTGTTCCTGTCCAAAATACCTTCATTTCAATTGCAAACTGCAGTCTAAATTTCTGTCCTGTATCCAGGTCAATCCACTGTAGAAATAATCCATTCGAATTAAAACGAAATTGTTAACGTCCTAAAATGTATGACATATTTGAAACTGGAAGCCAAATACAGTAATCGGTCAATTAAAACCGAACGTTTATCTACTTCATATGTTTCACTTTCCTGTTTTAAATCTACATTTTCCGAACCAGTAGTTATTTTCTTTGCAAGATATAATTGTTTTTCAACATTTGCCATATGCATCTCTATATATAATATCCTCCTTCTATAAATTGCCTGAAACTCAACATGCAATTTTTGGAATTTTGCCTCCAAATATTCGTCATTTTACAAAATGACTAGGTATTTTTAGTCATTTTGTATAATGCCTCTCAAGGTAAGGCATTTTCAAAATTGCCTGAAAATTCAGTCATTTTACAAAATGCCTTAATTTAGAAAATACTTGTAACAGATACATATAAGATTATAACACAATGTTGACTTTTGTTTCCCTTCTTCTGACATGTTTACCCATTATTTCTGTTCGTTTTGTCGGCACATTGTTGTCAAAATAATGGAATGATGCCTGTACCTAGTCATGAATATTAATTTGAAAGTTGGCATTCTTTCGTTTGATGTGTTTGAGTTTTTCCTTTTTCCATTTTATTAATGAAATTTCGTTTCGAATTACGGAGTTAGGCATTTTTGTTAGGATGGATAGAAGTAGAAAGTGTGGTTCATATTTTAGATGTTGACAGCTTCTGCAGGTTCATATGCTGATGAATTAATTAATAATGATTTGCCTCTTTCACTTAAACGGCTCTAAAACAGGTTTGCGGAATAAAGACTGACATTATCTCGAAGTCTTAGATATAAAAAAAAATCAGCATGAAGTGTATGCATAGCAGAAAACTCTCACCCCTTCGAACAACCTGTTATCGCAATGTCCTCTGTTTTTGTTTGTTCTCTTGTATCATCGTAATCCTGTTTCCTGAACATCGATATATGGCTGTTGCCTTAATACAATTCACGACGCTAAGCGCATTCTGTAAACTAACTTATATTCGCCAGCTATTTATTTCCTCGACTTTCGCGAGTAGAGAATCCCGAAATTAAATAGCCGCGAAATGGACTAGAAAAGGTAAAACACGAAATAAATTATCCGCAACATTATTTGTTGACAGTATTCTGTACAAAATATGCGCAAGTTTTGTGTTTGAATCAAGAATAAAGCTATATATATGTTAATCATCACGGTTTCCAAATAATATATATATATTTTATAGATTACTTGTCATGGAGTGGAAATAATTTAAAGGACAAATTCCTATACGAAAACTTAGTGCAGACAGTTGGAACTGAAACAGACATGCGTAACAGACAACAACTATTTCTCATAAAAGATACGATAAGTAATATAGCTTCAATGCAATTTATAATAATATCGAGTGGAAGTTTAGCAGAAGGACTAGATTTACCAGGGAGTGACATGGATATAATGTTCGTCATTAAAGATGTAGACGTAATACGGGATGTTAGGAATGTAAAACACCTAACTCAACGTACAACATTGTTAATGGAAACTGACACCGATCATCCCGGATTTAGTAGACTCCGATTACTAGCAGGAGGGGATAGGGAAAACACATTTATAACAAACAAATGCTTTCAAAGTACTAGCAAAGGTTTATATTTATCAGTTAACGAATTTGTTAGTAATATAAATAACATGATGCCACATCAGAAGTTATCACCACATGGCCCGTGTTTATCAGATAAAGGTCAGAATGTGGATATTGCAGTCTGCCTTAGAAGTAAATATTTACCTTACAATGCAATACCATGGACATCGCGTTATCGACAGCAATGGCCACCTAATTCAACAATTGACACGATAAAAGAATATGGATGTTTACTAGTACCTATTGGACCAAGGGATATGTCAGATTTTAATGTATTATGGAGACTATCTTTCTCTGTGGCAGAAAAACTACTTGTACATTCATTTAATTTCACGCACCTGTTATGCTACTTCTCAAACTAACATTAAAGCATATCGTTAACACAAACAGACATGCCGAAGGTTTATTGTGTTCTTACTTTCTGAAGACGGCTTTATTCTGGGTCTCAGAAGAAATAGATATTGATACATTTCAACTGTCTAAATTATATTTTTGTTTTTCGCTCTGCCTAGATAAGTTGAAATTTTGGGTACAGAAGTGTTACTGTCCGAACTATTTTATACCTGAGCACAACATGTTCCTCGGAAAGATCAATCTAAATAACAATAAAGTACTAATAATTGAATTGAATAATATCAAGTGCGATGGAATTGATGGATTGATAAACAATTTATGTCCACACAACACTGGAACGTTCCCTTTATTGGTAACAAATAGTAAATATTCGTCCATCAGGTTAGACTTTTTCTTTTATAGAATAAGTACGCTGTATTTTATGAACGACAAATCACAATATTTGAAGACACTGATGTTTATTGAATCTTTAATCAAGTCCACATATTCTACCTTTATTATTGATGTATGTAAATACCATCATGCTGGCTTCAGTCAATATACCGCACAATTACTACCACCACCAACAACAACGACTGAAACATACAACATACACAAACATTATCACAGACATCTACAAGACGGTACGAAGACAGATGCTGTTTCGGGTTGGTTGTTGTATGCGTCATTTTATTATGTAACTGGACAGTACAACGTTACACTAAGACTAACGAATTATGTTCTTTCAAGATGTTCAGCTGATAGTGTAACAACACGCTGTACAAACTACAGCGAAGAAGTAATGAATAACTACAGAAAGCATGTACATCCTACAATGACTCTGAATGACAAGATGAGAATAGCAACTGTTAGTAACGTGAAGTACATACCACAATCATCATTAATACCAGAGGAACTTCAGCTTGAGGTGGAAAAGCTCGAAATGGCAATACCGCCGACTGTTATGTCTCACTGTCTTAGATTTCTATGTTATCATCATCTTGGTGATATATCTAACAGAAAACAAGCGTTATATGAATTGTGCGTATCTGTGGACGATAGACATTTTGTTGCACAGAATACCTTATCTAATTCAATAACAATACTTGTAGTTTGCTATGAGATATCCGGTGATAAGGATATAGCAAATCAATGTTACTATGAAGCTTTACAATGTATTAGTAATATGTGACCCGCCATGACATTTCCAGGCTTATGGAGGTAAACGTCATAATGCGAAAACGTTGATGTAAAGTTACGTAACGTAATCGGAGCACCTGTTATTGAATGTTCAATTTGTTTAACTCATAAACTTATCTGAAATTGCATTTTTTTTCTCTTTAAGAACTTGAATATAATTTTGAATATGTAAACAGAAGATTTTTTACGAACAATATTTAATCATGCGGGATAAAATAGAATTTATAATTCCCGTGTATAGATTTGCGACATGACTAATTTACGCAACTTGTAGCTTTGATGTTAACAACTTTGTTCTTAATCATTGAAAGGGCTTTCAGAGGCGGATTTAGGGGTGGGGGCCCGTGCCCCCTTCTTTTTGGGAAAAAATTTGGTTGCTTATATTGGGAATCACTGAAGCGTGACTGGAAAGGGCCCCCTCTTAGGTCAGTCAGTGGGTCCCGACTTTTGAAAATTTCTAGATCCGCCACTGGCTTTGGTTGTTATCTTTAAATTATAGTAGCATTGCAGATAAATTGTAAAAATAAAATAGTAGCGAAGGACTATAAAATGCGTATATTAATGACCCCCCCCCATTAATTGTCTGTCCCGTATTAGTTTTGAGCTCCAGGTTTTCATCAAGGGGGACTACTCACGATAAACTATTTTTAGACAACAAACGAAAATGTAAACACAGAAGACAAAATATATTTTGTACACATTATATACTTTGAAGATGAAAAGGAATTTACAAGTGCATGGTGTCTAAAACACACCGGCAAAATTAGTTCGGACTCGATGGTATCTAACATCCGGCACAATGACGGAACATCAATAGACAGATAATGATAGGTTTCTCCTTATTTTCTTATTTTTTTCATTATATCAAAGAATATATAAACATATACAAATATTTTCTATTGTGATGTGCAATATTTTCTACAACCGTTTTATATTATTTTAGCTTAGAAATAAGTAAGAATGCACGTCAAAATGACGAATTGAGTGAACCTTGCCTCGAAATTGTTGAATTTCTCGTTAAACTGTTCACATTGTATGAAAAGAAAGGTACGGGAAGATAGATACTGACACGGAGATTAAAAAACTTGTCATTTTGAGCATCTCGATACTTGTATTTCTGAGTATGGAACGAAAGAAATAGGTCAGCGAGTTTGATTATGTTTATTATAAACATTCTCATTGATATTGTTAAACAAGCGAGACTAAGGCAGCAACCATTTGATTTTCTGGGGGGGCTATGGTTTTTTTTTCTGTGCAAACTTTTTTTTTCGCCTTCGGCAAAGAACAATCTATGTTTTTAGGGTGAAACATACAATTTTTTTTTTCTCAGGGTCCCAAACAAATTATTTTTTTTCACCAAAACCTGGAAACAGACTTTTTTTTCCAAAAAAAACCTTAGCCCCCCCCCCCCCCATGAAAATCAAATGGTTGCTGCCTAAGTGATTTGAATTCAAAGCAGTATATACAAGTGTGGAACACAGATCTAACGATTTTTTTCCTATTGACCTCATTTTATTGAAGAAAAACAAACGCCAGTGAAGTTGTTTGCTATGTCCAAGTTATCTCGTTCGGGAAATTTGAAATCTTCAGTTGTTACACATTTTGTTTTAAATTCAAGAACGGTGTAATTTTGTTTGGAATTCTTGGTTGTTTTTAGCTCACTTGACCCAACAGGAAAAGTTTTTTTGTTTATCACTTGGCACCGGTGGACCGTCGTTCATTATCTTTCAATACAATTTTTTACATACATTTTCACATCTAAAACTACTAGGCTGCATTAAAATCATGTCTTTTTTTAATTATAATGGCCGTCATGGCTAAGAAATAAATAAAGGGGGGGGGGGGCATGCAAGTGCATGATGTCAATTATTCAAAAACATCCGGTGGCATAGAAAATTCGAAAAGGGCCAGATGATTATCTTCAAAATGTTGAGCTCTACTATTTGTCCATTTACTATAAAATTCTCACGTAAGTTCTTAAAGGAGTTATTGCATGGCCCTTAAATTACAAATTTGAAGTTCTTTTTGTCAATTTCGATCTATTATTTTCAAACATATATAAGTCATACAGCAAACATGACTTAGGAAGTCAAGATATACAAATAAATCGACTTGGCCAATATCCTTATCAAACTGATTGTCCTTTAATTAAGATTTTTTTTCATTTCACTGCGTTTTTACACGCCCGTCACAATTTTAACAGGACGTATGATTGTATAGACCCGTCCTTCCATCTGTTCTTCCTTCCATCTGTCCGTTCCTCCATCTATCAGTCATTCTGTCCGTCCGTCCGTCTATCCTTCTGTCCATCGTGAGCATGTCGCACCGTAACTTTAGAACAGCTTATCCAGTTTTCATGAAATTTAACAAAGTTATTGCTTGTAATGGTCAAACGATCTGTAAACCTTTTAGTGAAAGTCAAATTAAATCTATTTGAGTTACAGGACTTAGTAAGTAAAACAGGAGAGTGGTTTTTTAACATGTCACGCCATATCTCAAAAACGATTTATCATTATTGCATCAAACTTTACACACTTCTTAGTAATATAAATCTTAATTTCTGCATACTTTTTGGTGATGTTTTAAATTTTGTTTATTAAGCGTTATTTAGGGTTTTTTTGTAAAAAAAGGGAGGGGGGTCACATATTGCGATGTATCTCAAAGTCTATTTAAAAAAAAATATCATAATGTTAAAAAAAAATTAGATATCAGTGTTTGCTATTGAGTATTTATATTCCATTTAAAATTAGTTTGAAGATCAGTGAAATACTGGATACACCTTTCATTAGGAAAATGTGTATTACTATAATTACCTACGTCCAAAAGTGCCCGTTTAAAATTTTAAACACGCCAAGTTTACTTATCAATAAAAATATATTTTAATTCTTTCGAAAGACAATGTTCACATCCGTGTGAACGTTGCTTTACATAAATTGTTGATTTAAAAAAAATATAAAAACCCGGGTGATATATACATTGTATAGACGAAACCGGGTGATTGTGTAGTAAACAACAATGACAAAACCGGTGTATTTTAATTTTTGACATGACCCATTTCTTTCGTTACATACTCAGAAATACAAGTAATGAGATGCTCAAAATGACTAGCTTTTGCAATCTCTGTGTCAGTATCTATCTCAACATATTTTGAGTGACATACGAATTTAAATTCTACTTAAAATGTACATAAATTTTTTTTGAGTGATTTTATTTGAAAAGTAGATCCATGGTTGCTATAGAAACCGAATGGTTGCTTAATTTAACTCAAATTCACTTATCAATAAATTAAGTTCACTTTAGTTACATTTTGATAATTTTAAAGACAAAAAAAAAAGGAGAACTAAATTAGATAAACCTTAGAAATATTGCAAAGTGATACTATTTTAAAAAAAAAAGTGCATCTCACAAAAATGACCATAATTCTTTTAATTTTGATAATTCGACCAAAAACTCTTTCTGGGTGTTTTGTATCTATGTGTACTTCATAAAAATGCAAAAAACTCATTTTGGTTGTAATACCTCCCTAAGCCTGAAAATCTCATGGCTGGTCACATATATGCTCATCAGCAGAAGCGAGAGCATCCAAACTTCTAGAAGTATAATATTATAGTTTGTCATTTTCAACAGTATTTGGAACTTGATAAATATTATTAGTCAGTAAGGATAATGGGAATCCTACCAGTAGATAATATGTTTGTTCTGATTCATTTACGGTTCTGACTGATACGGTGGGTACTGGTCATTCGAGATAACATGCTTATCCTGATTCATAAACGATTTTAACTGGTACGTCGATTGAAGGTATTTTTATGAACACTTTGCATACTCTGCACTCATCAGTTTTACTAAAGGTTGTATAACTGAAGGTAGTAAATAGAAACATTAATTTTAAGCGAAGTGTACGTAATTAACACAGTTACAGGGTCACTAGCTATGAGATATATTGAACAATCAAAGTATAATCTTTTTTGGTTAATTATTAATAAAAGTAAAATAATGAAATAATGATTCGTGTTGTCAAATTCAAAAAGAGGGACAAAAGTTACCATAAGGACATTCAAACTAATGGATCAAAAATAAAATGACAAAGCCATGGCTAAAAAAGAAAAAAACAGACAAAAAAAATAGTACACAGAAAACAACACAGAAAACTAAAGACTAAGCAACACGAACCCAACCAAAAACTGTGGGTGATTTCAGGTGCTCCGGAAGGTTTATCAGATCTTACTCCACATTGAAAATGAATAATTCGACCTCATTGAATCCGTATTTCTGTGAAATTCAATTTAACCCCATAGCTAGATCTGGATAACGCATGAAAAGTATTTGTTTTCGGTTATGTATTAGCTTTCTTTTGAGCAACAACCCTCTATTGGGGAAATCATGAACGGAAATGCAAGCTCGGGTCTATCGTATCAAATGGGATATATAGTCTGCGTATGCAGGCGCTGCTGGAATGTGGCTACATATATATGGAAAGTTTACAATTGGTAAGGTGATACATGACATTAGGAGCAATTTATGAGATATCATGCAATATATATTCAGACTATCACTCTTAAGATACAGACGAAATACGGCACAACTATAGTATAAATTCATGGATATTTTAATAAGGCCCTTATACATTTTAAGGTCTGTAATACTGGTAAAAATAATCTGTAAGACACAAGAAAACACCAAAGTACATTAAAATCTCAGAGTTCAATATTACCAATCGAGAAAATGTTAACACATATTATGAAGACACCCATTTTAATACATTTATTAAATGATTAAGTAGCCGAAATTTCATGCTCTAAACAACGTATGAAAAGAAACCACTGTTACAAAGACTCTATCAATACAAACTTTTCCAGCTATCATTTCGGATCATAATTATCATACGGCAAATAATAATATTATATTTCACAATTGGAAGGATACATTTTGAATTTGTGAAATTTTGAAATGCTATTACATTTGTTTTTATTCATATTATATGTGCAGACGTCTTTTTTCTCCTCCTTTAATTAAAACATATATAGTATACTGATTGAATTAAAAGCTATCTAGTACGACCGTTAATTATTTTACGTTGATTGTACAGTATTCAATGCGAAGAGTTACAATAGAAAATAAAACGTGTCAGCCCCAGAAGATGTGCCTTTCCGTAGACAGGAACCTTGCAGAAATGTCATGTTATACCTAAATGATTTTTTTTTATTCATGGTTAATTTTTTTTTATTGCATTCGTGATTTCGAATACTTTAATATTAAACCCTACGGAATATAATATGATTATTCTTTTTATCTGATTAAATATCTGTATTAAATGTCCATATATGGTGCTGCTTATTCAGTGAAGTTTCCCTTTCTCTTTTGAACATTCAACTATTGAATCGTCCATCTTACAAGACGTTGTTTGGTATTGTAATAACAATTCTAATATTTTTACAACAATATTGAAATATTAAAACACACATACAATGGTCATAAATAAGGGTACAACAGTCGACTTTGTACTCTCAGATTTGTACCAAGTGTCGTTTTGTTGTTGGGATGTACAAGTACCCGTCCACGTCCACCTGTATTTTTATTCATCTGATGAGTTAAGCCTTTTTCAACTGATTTTTACAGTGCGTTCTTATGTTGTACTGTAATACCACTGTACCAGGTTAGGGGTGGGTTGGGATCCCGCTTACATGTTTAATCCCGCCACATTCTGCATGAATGTGCCTGTCCCAAGTCAGTAGCCTGTAACTCAGTGATTGTCGTTTGTTCATGTGTTACGTATTTGTTTTTCCTAAAAGGCCGTTAGTTTTCTCGTTTGAATTAATTTACATTTTCATTTCGTAGCCTTTTATAACTGACTATGAGGTATGTGTTTTGCTAATTGTTGAAGACCGTACGGTGATCTGAAGTTGTTAATTATTTGTCATGATGGTCTCTTGTGGAGAGTTGTCTCATTGGCAACCATATACTAATCACTTTAAAACAAACAAAATGTCAACAAAGAAAAACAAAAACGGCATATAGACTAAAAACAAAAGCAAAATTGGAAGCCAATTAAACAAAATCAGAGCACAGCACATTAACACAATGTCTTGGTGTAAAGAGCAATGCGAATAGGAGTTTACCAAAAATTTACCAACCAGTATAGGTTATAATTACTGGTGCTGAAATGACCGCTTGAATCAGATTTCAGGTATCAGTCTCAAAAGAAGGCATAAGAAGTCGTGTCTGTTGTCTCTTTAATTTCTTGCCCTGAATGATATATTAATGAAACCCAATCAGAATCATTTCAGTTGTCATTGGAAAGAACATCATCAACATATATGAATGTGATATTACATCCTCTTTCTTTCTTTGAACTTTTTGTTGCTATAGGAACTCTGACTCATACGATAATATGAAGAGGTCGGCAAGAAGAGGCGCATAGATCTTTCCAATAGAAATGCCAACAATTAAACGTTATAGGTTACCTCAAAATTCACAAAAAAATGTTTAAAAATAAGCATACTGAGCATTGTTTCTTATTGGTAGCATGTTTTACTTTTTTGTTGGTTTTGTATATAGGATTACCTGAGTGCTTATTTATTCTGATTTCTTTTACTAGTCACTGGTATTATTAAGATTTACATACAAGCAATACTATTTGAAGCTTTGTCTGCTGGAACAATAACATATTTATCTTGAAGAGATGACAGACAGTTCACATCTTCCTTGTCTCTAAAAACGAACTTTGGTCGACTATACACACAGTTTTTGGACTTATGAATTCGGCGTATTATCAGAGACTTGCTCGGTATGACCAATTCATATAACGAACCCTCTGTAACTTTTTATCGTTAAGCGTAGCTGTAGGGTACAATCAAGACAGACGTACAAATAAAGTGGAGATGTAGATGTTACATGATGAACAATGTAGCTGATGTTGATGGCATCAAATCCTTTATTTGAAAAATGAACAAGACGGAATTTCAGCTTTGAATCATGCAAAGGCTCTTATTTTACTGGTGAAAACAGACTGACAAGAGCCATATCAAAAATTATAATGACGAGTCTGTTCATTGTCGTAAATATATTTATGCATCCCTTATCAAGAACATAACCCAAGCTGATGACGGACACGTTACATTGGGCCGATGGTAATGTTTTTTTCCATGACGACGCTGGTGTCAAAATCTCGCTTTAAAGTAACAATACAAAGATTTTATTACTCCAACTCCCAAGTTTTAAAATGCTGTAATTTTCTTATTAATGCTTGATTATTTATACAAGTTGTAGTTTTGGATAGCCAGCAGATAACTCTTTCAAATTAATGCAATGTTAGTATTTTGCAACAATTATGTAACCAATTATAATGTTAACTGTGTCTAAAATATTTTTCACCAAATTTCCACTTTCAAATGAAAGTAGCTTCTGCATAGGTATTCCTAGAGGATTGTTTTTTATATGTTGTTGCTAAGGTCATTATCTACAAACGAGTTTCTCAGATTTCAGATAGAATGTATAGAACAAATTGTACAACTAATTAAACATTATCTTCTTTTATGTGGTTAGGATGTTAACACCAATTAGAGATTAATGAGAGAATGGAATACCATAGGGACAATTTGAGACAACTTTATGAAGCCAATGATGTGTTGATTAAGATTTCGTTTAAATATTCTGTGTAGTTAAAGGGATGATAGAGCTAAATCCGTTCAAGTGAACTGACTGAGATTTTGCCAATAATTACATAATAATTGATTACATAATGATTGCATGACACAAATATTGCATTCATTTAAAAGATGAATCTTTAATCTATCTATATATACCTCTTTTATTATTTTTTATGCATTCATAAGAAAGTTACAGTATTTTAAAGGTTAGTGATTGGAATAAAAAAAAAATTGTATTTTGCTACCTTAAATAAACTCATTACATTACACAAAGTAAGTCAAAAAGTCTGAAAAGACCAGTTTTTGTCTGAATTTGCATGAATTTTTACTCGACATTTTTCAATTTGTCTGAATAATTTTTGAAATTCTTGACATATAAAAAATAAGATGTGGTATGATTGCCAATGAGACAACTATCTACAAAAGACCAAAATGACACAGACATTAACAACCATAGGTCACCATACTATATTTATATATAAAAAAAAAAAAAAAAAATGAATGAAAAACAAATATGTAACACATAAACAAACGATAACCACTGAATTACAGGGTCCTGACTTGGGCATATTCATACATAATGTGGCGGGGTTAAACATGTTAGCGGGATTCCAACCCTCCCCTAAACTGGGACAGTGGTATGAATATGTCTAATAAGGTTCTTGATTTTTCTTGACAAGTGTCTTGCCAGTATGAACATTGTTTTTAAATTTCTCCGCACTTCTTGTATCATCTGATAATAGTCGGGATTAGTCACGACCAATTCTTGACTGTCTTAAATTTGTCTCAATCTGTCTTGACATATTCTTGACATTCTGAATAATGTCTGAATATGTCTCGGCACTATCTCAATGGTAAACATTTTTTTTTCACAGCCTGAAATGTGTGCAGACTTATTCTGTACTATTTATGACATTTCATTGCTGTTATATACTCCTTTTTATTATGGTTAAACTAAACTTTGAAGAATAAAGGATTAATTTGTTATAGTAAGATACCCTTTTGTTGGAATACCCTGAATAATTCCCCATGTTGTTTTTAATTTTGTTTTATTTTGATTAAATATTTAATCAATTGTTTTCACTTGGAATATAAGTCAAAGTTACTGACAAACAGCATTTCGTCGCTGGGCTTCTAAAAATGTCGTATATGACTTTTTTAGCTAAAAATACGTTTTGACATCAATGGTCATGGCGGGAGGAAATCTTTAGTATTACAAAATAGCATACAGTTAGACCAATCAAAATGTGTGAAATAAGACATATTACAAAATTGACAATATCAGTTTTTTTGTAAAGTTTGCTTCCAAAATGTTGTATGAAAACTTGAAAATCGTTGTAGAATGGCTTTTGGAAAAAAATAATTGTACTTTATTTCTGTAAAAATAATTTAAGTTCTTGGATAATCAAGAAATGTCAAAGTTTTTATTTCATTGCTATTAACAAAAATGTTCAAGTTCACATTCGACATTTTGGAAGCATGCATTTTGCCAAAATTTTCAAAGCCTGTTTGTGAGATATTTTTTTCTTGAAAAATTTGTAATTTACAACATTTTAGAAGCGCAGCGACGATTTAGAGTTTTGTCATTCGCAAAACTGCCAGTCAAATTTGCTTTACTAAAATAAGTGTCTTGAAGGCAATTAAAATGTGACCATATGTCTCTTTTGGACCCCACAATTTATCTTTTGGAAACAAGAAGATGGAGAAATGTACCAAAAAATGAGAGAGTTTGTCCACATTATTCCTGAATTAGATAATAATTTTCTTTTAATCTTTGGGAATTATTCAATTGTTTTTATGTTAAAATGATTTTCATAATTTTCATCTATCAATAAACTTTTTAAATTGTAGTGGCATGGTCGATCAACTGATAAGTTATATGGCTGATTACAGGTAAATCAGTAATTTAACAATTGTGTGTACTCTTGGGTGTGGAATACCTTAATTTTACGGGGAACATCCTGTCCATGTGTAATACTTAATATATTTTCCAACAGATGACATTACACAGATTTTCTTCTTTTAAATGAATGATTTGTATATCATCTTAACTTGCTTTATATATACCACATTTTTTGTACAATAATCCTTTACTATTATATTAAATGAAATAGTAAATAATTGAATAATTATTAGAATATAGAATGAAATATGTCTACAGTATGATTGGTTTTTATCATTTAATTTGTAAGATTTACGAATCAAAATTGTGAATTTTTTACAAACCCACATTTGAATTGTTTTATATCAACCAACCACATTTAAATTATTTTATACATTAGATTTCATAGCCATATTTGCATTTGTAAAAATATTTAGATACCAACATTTTCAATTATTTTACATGCCCAGCTTTTATTTCTGTTGTAAGAAGTGTAACTTGAAACAACAGTATATCATATAAAGAGAAATAAAGATTAAAGTTATTCATGAATATTTGTCATGATTTGTAAAACTCAGAACTGTCAAGTAAATTTAAGACACAATTCAAAATTTTTAGAATATGTCTAGACATAATGAGAAAAATAAGAATGTCAAGTATGTCTAGAAATTTCAAGACAGTATTCAAATATCAAGAATTTGTCAAGACATTTTAAGATTATATTCAGAATGTCGAGAATATGTCAGTCAATTTCATACAAATTTAATATAAACGAGAATTTGTAAAGAAAAATAAAGACACAAGTCATACTTTTGGAGAATGCCGAGTAAAAATTCATGCAAATCAAGACAAAAACTGATCTTTTCAGACTTTTGTTGTGTTAACAACAGTACAGGCTAGACTTGACAAATTAATTGTTCATTTAACCTTGTGAAGGTGCTCCTTATTAGCGCCATGATCTGTAAAATGTCGTACATGACCGATATATAGTTACATGTGGATATTGTAAACCAACTTTTTTTCGCTACTTGAAATCGAAATATTTCTACAATGAATCCCTTTGTTTTGACTATTCCTGTATGACGCAAGTGTACCATATGTACACAACACATTGTTGTCGAATATTTATTTTAGGTAATTCTAATTAAGAAATTATTTCATTCGTTTATTCACACAGGACTTTGTTTAACAATTATTAGAATATAAAAACCATATAAATCAAATAACCTAAATTGGACTTAAAAACATTTTATTTTATATTTACGATTCTATTTATACTATTTCCTTTCTATTATATTCGGTATTTTAATAACGTATGAATTAAAACAAAATAATTCTTACATTTTCATTCAACATTTGATAATAACAGGGACGTATTTAGTTTATTAAAAAAACATAATTTATATTTCTTTGTGACGTATTTAGACTGACAAAAGAAGAACGTTATTAGGATTATTAGTCTGGAATTCATGTTAATTCATTTTGATAATAATATGTATAGTTGTTCAATGTTAGTCTAAGTATCGGGTTTTATTTATATTGATAAACTTTTTGACTTTGTTGAGGTTATTGATGGAGGGTATTTATAAATATGCATCATCATTGGAAATGAAAAGGAATTTTCAAATGTAACACTAAGTTTGATATCCGTTTCAATTTTGTTTTGACACGACTGATATACAGATGGGATGTTCCGTGATGTACATGTATAGTACATTCCTTCACTGTTATTGAGAACATAGTTAAACAATTATCTCTTACACTTTTATTTGAATGTTGACAACAGTAGTAACTTATCTATATATATTATACAATGACTGAATAAATTTTCAACGATAATCTTACAGGGCGTTGGATCATGTAATGATACTGTAAACTACAAAATGTAATATATAACAAGTCAAAAAGGGTATATATATATATATATACATGGATACCGATCTACACCCAAACTTAAAATAATGTTCCGGATGGATAGAAATTAATGAAATATTACATTATTGTTTCCAAATCATGTAATTAATCTTATTTCAAAATATGTAAAATAAAATGCATTATTTTGAGATCATAATATTTGACATCTTAACGATTACAAACTTCTCTATGGATAAGTAGAAATATAGAAATAGGTAAAATACGGATAATGTAATTTACTTTATTGGACGGGTTTTAAACCGTGTATGTCATGAACGTTACAAAACTGGAATCTAAAATATTTATGCATCTGAAGTTTTACAATTTAGCTGTAAATATTTCCTACAAAGTTCAATGACGTATGGATATTAGAAGTGATATTTGGCATTTGCATTCAATTTTTGTCAATAACAGGGACACATTTATTTTTAACATAAAACACACCTCAAGATGTCCTTGTTATCCAGTAATAGATTGACTGACTGAAGAAGAGCGCAATTAGGTTTGTGAGTTTTGAATGTATTTTATTTATCCACTATTTAACATTTTCTTAATTTAATTCCAGGACCCCTTGTATTCCGACTAACCAAAATGATCTGATATATTTTACTCATTTAAGTTTTCAGTATGAAAATGAAGAAATGTATTGTTATACAACATGTACAACGTTGCATGAGGTTTTTCAAATATTTATAAGCTTCGTACCGTTGATGAGGTTTTCGAGCAACGTTCTTTATCCATGTGGTTCAACATTGGAACTGCACAGACATCTCCGTTTAAAACACCGATTTAATTATTCATTTCTATTCGGACTTAAAATTATGGTTACATTTATAAATTACCTGTTTACAAAATTTTGAATTTTTGAAATACTAAGGCTTTTCTAACTAAGTCATAGATTACCTTAGCTGTATTTGGCAAAACTTTTCAGAATTTTGGTCCTCAATGCTCTTCAACTTCGTACTTTATTAGGCCTTTTTAACGTTTTTGGATTCGAGCCTCACTGATGAGTCTTTTGTAGACGAAACGCGCGTCCTACTCCAAGGTTTTTGAAATTTGTTACATTTTTGTACACAAATATCGCAAAACGCACGACAATATCAATGTTAAAACGTGCTTGGTTATTTTTAAATATTCAAAACTTAATGTTTCTCGTGCCTCATAGTTTTAAAACATACATTTTTGAAAATTTCATTATTTAAAATTAACAAATTTATAAGGATCGTTGGTTTATGTTGTATCTGGAAAAAAAATAATAAAAATACAAGTTTAAAAGTGTCTTCATTTTTATGTTGTTTACGCTTCGTTGTCATAACATCTTTTTATACTGTACGCTTCGTTGCGACAATATTGCGTTTGTCAAGGAATTTTGCATGTATTAAATTATGCTTTGATATGATATTTTTTTAACCAATATACATGTTTTAAAAAATTAATTTTCCACCATAACATGCAGACAGCAACCCATAATATCCATTGTATTGTCGAAACACTCTTTCGAAAAAAAAAATCCTTATGTATACGAAAGTGTAAATTGGTAGGAGAACACAATTACTTGAGATGCAAATATCACTGACTGAGCATACAGATACACATGTCCGATTTCTAATTTGATATAATTTTTTTAAAATGTTTACCATACGACATTCAATGTACGGATACACCCCTGTCCCAGGTTAGGGGAGGGTTGGGTGCCCGCTAACATGTTGATCTCGCGATATTCTGTATGTGCCTGTCCGAAACCAGAGGCGTGTAATACAATGGTTATATCTAATTTTTTTTTCACTATTTTATGCATAAATTAGACCGTTAGTTCTCGTTTCAAGTGATTTGCATTTGTCATTTCGATGTGTTTTAAAACTGTTTATGCGGTATGAGCTTTGCTCATTGTTGAAAGCCGTACGTTGACCTATAGTTGTTCATTTTTGTGTCTTTTTGTATCTTGGGAAGGGTTGTCTCAAAAACAAATCGTTTTGATATAGACATGATAGACAGCAATCAAAAATAATCAATGGATTATAAGCTTTTGGCCTGAATAGCAGAGGCAAGTACAAGGGGGTCATGGATTACCATAGAGTTACATTAAGGATAAAGAGTATGTGTATACAATGAACATGTAATTTATAGCCATCGTTGATAAGTAATAAAGTTTCTTTAACGTGGATATATACAGATGAAAAGATAATTCTTAATATTAACTGGTTTGTTTTCTTCGATTATGTTTTTGTTTTTGTTTTTTTTTTTAAGGTATAAAGATTAATATGCTTAATTTCCTCGAACATTTCAGTCTTTTTACTGTGGTGCCAAAATTTAACTAATTGGTCAGTTGTGTTATTTTAAGCATCTTAAAGTCTATACCCATCCATGTGCATTTCATTGAAATTTTGACTTATTTCGTAGAAGACCAAACTTTAAGGGACTATATTTATATTCCACTGTTACCCTTGGCGTTATCAGTAAATTATGAGGTTGAGCAAAGCATCAATTATCAAGACTACCTTACCTTTGAAATTTGCTTTGTTGCATCTTGCATGTCTTTATAGTTATCAATAAAAAATAAAACGTTTCAAAGTTGGTACTGAACAATTTCTAGACCCCTCTGTTTGTTAATGACACGCGTACGTAATGGCTGATTGTTTGTTGCTTAACGTTCACTTGCAAATATTCCATGCATGTTCAGGATAAGCACAAAGCAGCACTACATACTATATGTAGGTCCAGGAAGGAGGCCCTCTGGAATTAAATCAGGGAAGTTTGGACTGACACTGGATAAAATGAGGTATATTGAATAAGGACACACATTTTGCCTTACAACAGGCCATTGATGGACCCTCATAAAGTTTTCGCAAGGTTCGTACAGTGTAGTGCTCTCTCTATACGATACATTGGATCCTATATTCCCATTCGGACTGGACGTGACTGCGTACTTTTACATCCCACACATCTAAACGGGTGACCAATTTCGGGCAGGTTTTACTGCCGGTCGGAAAAAGACCAAAGTGATCATATCTACTTGTAGATCTCTCAGTCACCCTTTACCAAATTCTTACATAGATGAACAAAAATAATTTGGCTACAATGGAGTTGCTGTACCTGTTAAATCAAAACATCACTTAACATTATTACAATATATGCACACTTATGAGAACTCATCAGATCGTATATACTCTCGATACTGTTTACTTATATTTTTATTGCACGTTATGTTAATGCGTGTTATTACGTCTTTATCTGTTTGCGTTGGATATATACTGACTGATACTTTAGTAACATGATTTACCTCTAAGTTGTAATTTGTTTTGAAATAACTTCCAGTTACTACAATAACACTTTTGTCAATACTTAATGTGTATTGTTTTTGTGCCTGGACCGACATTTTTAGTTGAGCCAATTGCAATTATACAGTTGTTTTTATAATGTTGTGCTGTTACACCAGTGTCCCAGGTTTAGGAGAGGGTTAGGGGCTCACATGTTTAATCCCGCCGCATTCTTTTTTGTGTTTTTCCATCGTCTGGAGCCTCCAGTACATTGGTTATATAGATCTGTCATATTTTTTTTCGTTGATAAATAATTCATATAACGTTATATATAAAATAAAAATAGAAGATGTGGTATAATTGCCAATGAGACAACTCTCCACATGAAGCCAACATGATACAGAAATAAATAGATCACAGTACGGCCTGCAACAATTAGCAACGCCCATACTGCATAGTTAGCTTTAAAAGGCCCCGAAATGATAATGTAATATTCATGATATTTATCAAACGAGAAAAACTAACTGCCCTATACATGTATGAAAAAGAATGAAAAACAAATATGTTACACATCAACAAACGACAACCAACCACTGAATTACAGGCTCCTTACTCACGTTACTTAGTTTTCTAGTTGTATATGTTTCACCTTTTTTTTTTTTATATCGGTGCCTTTTATAGCTGACTATACGGTATAGCTTTACTTCATTGTTGACTTTTGTATGTTGAACTATAATAATTGCTTTATACATCTACATGTACTTCATTTTATCTTTGGTGGCAAGTTGTCTCACTGGCCAACACACCACATCTATATGTATAAAAACCCAGTTGGAATGCCATCTAAGGCACTCGGCAAACTACGTTCAACGAGCTCCTATGACTGCTTTCGTTTAGGCGAATTTGGACTAACATCGGCATTTGAAAGAGCCTCAAATTGTGAAAAGAAATAGTCGTTAAAGTTTGGTTTTTTTTTTGGCAGTACTATAATTTTTGAAACTTTATTTCCCCTGGAATATATTTATTAACAGTTTATTTCATCTGGAATAACGTTGACAGTCCGAATTTTCAATAGAAACAGTCATATAAGATGTACACTGGTTAAACATTGTAATTTTGGCTTTGGATGTCTGATATGTTATGTTCATCTACTTCGACTAGAGTAACAGATAACAATTTACAATAACATACAGAAAAAGGGTCGTCGATGCCATCTCGAATACTTTAATGAGAAAGTGATTTATGACGGTTTTTGTCAACGAACTGTACAGCGAATATTTAAAACCGCACAACGAACTCGACACATTTGGTGAGATGAACGATACAGTAAGAGAAAACTTAAGAAGTATGATATTGCGTTTATTTTGAGTTCTAGGGAACATTTGAAGGCACGTAGTAATTCGATGTATAGTTATTTATTATTGCTTAAGGTAATAATACGCAAAAGTGTATGCACGAAAAGATATTCAGCATTGTTTATCTCATAAAACGTATGAAATTGCACCATGTCTGTGCGTTTTGCATCTAGCAGTTTTATCAAACGTTCTAAGCAATATCTAAAACTTACAACAACTGTATAATTGAATAAATAAACTAACTTGCACATTGACATATTTATATATACTCAAATAAGTTCTAGAGAGGCATTCGAAATTGTTGTCATCCCAAATGTTGTCCTGCTTATCGCTTCGAACGCGTCAACGTCCGGATTCATTTGTATCGGGGTTATACGGGGTGAATAAGGGGTCACGGGCATTACTTTCTTGATTTTTTTATACAAAATATATTTTTGCCACATGACAAGAAAGGAAGCTTATCAATAAATACCCGATCTACCTCAACTGTTGCAGATAGTTGTCACATTTGCAAACATACCACATCTCCTTATTTTTATAGTGTATTAATGTATAAACCAACTATTTGCTTTATATTCAGACACAATATGAATAGCAGTATACACAAGGTAAACTCGTAAAAACCTATAGCTTACATTATAAACTTAGTTTACAATTATGCTTTTTTACCTTTCCAACGAAGATCCCGCATATGCATTTCAGAAAATTAAAACAGATAAGAGTTTGTCCTATATAATTTCCCGTTACACATCAATGTCTGTGTTATGCCTTATCATTGTGTATAATGTAATGCTATAGCCGTATTTTAAAGTATTCCAAAGCGTGGTGTATAGTGATATGCTGTAACTGTACTGGCGTATTGATATGAATGTACGAATATAATGCAATAGAATATACCAAGACTTATAAAAAAAGATGTGGTATGATTGCCAATTAGACAACTGTCCACAAGTGACATAATGACAGAGAAATAAACAACTTTAGGTCATTGTGCGGCTTTCAGCAATGAGCAAAGCCAATAAAACGTAGTCAGCTATAACAGCTATGAAGGGACAAATGAATAACGAGAAAACTAACGGCCTAACTTATGTACAAAAACTTTAACGAAACACAAATAATTATGTAACACATTAAAAAAGACAACCACATGGGAACAGGAATTTGACTTGGAACAGGCACATAAATATGAATTATCCTATAATAAGTTCAACACACAACATGCACAATATACCGATAATAATTCGTTACCTACAATTTTAAAATACACAACAGAGACAGAGTTAAATAAAAAATATAGATAAAACAAATAGCACATAACCTAATTGGGACTTAAGAACATGCTATTTTATGATTTACGATTCTATTTATACTATTTCCTTTCTATTATATTAGATAATTTATGACGAATGGATATTTAGAACAATGATCTCTTACATTTTTAATCAACATTTGATAATTACAGGGACGAATTTAGTATATTAAAATCAAAAAAATTATATCTCCTTGTGACGTATTTAAACTGGCAAAAGAAGAATGTTTTTAGGTTTATGATTCTGGGATTCATATTAACTCATTCTGATAATGTTTTTTTAATTAACAATAAATTTGCCTAAAAAGAATAGTTTTTATTAAAAGTTTACCAATAAACGTTAATAATTTATGTATTGGACCCCCACCTCCTAAAAAGTACACTAGTGTTACTAGTAAGTCAGATGACAGGATAACTTTTTTTTTTCTCTACATCTACGTACAAAAGCTAGATTATTTTTTTATTTCTTAACATCTGCTAGAAACTTACACATTATGCCTTGACAACACCGGATCAGATGGAACTGCAAAATTTATTCTACAATCAGTTGGCTTAACTGGTGTGTTTTCAGCTGACATTCCTTGTGCTTTATAACCTCTAAAAAGTTAACTCCTTTACCCTTGAATTGTTATTTTACAGTAATCCAGAATTTCAGCGTTACTGGAAATTTTCTTGTAAAGTCTATTGTTGACTGGGAATAAAACCTTCCGACACCCAGTAACAAAGGAAAAGTAATATTTGCAGTTAATATTCCATTATATATGGATTTCAATACGGAAATGAAGTCTTCCTATCTCCCTATCTCTTTTAGTTTTGCTTCAATATTTGACAATTGTTGATAAATATATTAAAATAAAATGTGGCATGATTGGCAATGAGACAACTATGCACATGAAACGACACAATGACACAGAAATTGACAAGTATAGGTCACCGTACGGTCTTCAATAATGAGCAAAGTCCATACCGCATAGTCAGCTATAAAAGGCTCCTAAATGACAATGAAAAACAATTCAAACGAGAAACCTAACGGCCTAATAAAGTTCAATGTTTAATTCCGTTTCACACCCTTCTTCGACATAACCGCCACTGACTTTTAAATTTAAGTTGTGTTATAGTGAAATTTGTCTATTCAAGTACATGAAACAAATTCAACATTTGTCGTTAATTTTCTATTTCATATGTCTTCAAAATACACATATTTCCATTCTTTTATAATCTTCATATCAATAACTTCAGGGAAAAATTATCTCTGACATTTGCATGGGACGCATTTATTTAATTTTGAAAACCTACTTTAATCTTTCCTTGTAATCCGTGTGACAGAATAAGAGCGATTTAACATTGCTCTCAACAAAAAATGCTCTGATACAAGATACCCACATCTATTTTAGATAAAGTAAATAAAGAAATGCTAACTCTTCAAAGTTTTCGTAAGTTAATGAAAAAAAAAAAAAACATATGCATCATCATTGGAAATGTTAAAGGAAACTCCAATTAAGAACACAGAGTTTGATATTCGTTTGTATTTGGCGCTGACATGACTGATATATAGATGGGCATAATATGTAAAAGAAGAGGGACGAAAGATACCAAAGGGACAGTCAAACTCATAAATCTAAAACAAACTGACAACGCCATGGCTAAAAATGAAAAAGACAAACAGAAAAACAATAGTACACACGACACAACATAGAAAACTAAAGAATAAACAACACGAACCCCACCAAAAACTAGGGGTGATCTCAGGTGCTCCGGAAGGGTAAGCAGATCCTGCTCCACATGTGGCACCCGTCGTGTTGCTTATGTGATTACAAATCCGGTAAATAGTCTAATTCGGTAGGTCATATTCATGAAAGGGAAGGGGATTGTAGTTACGACGTAAGGAACATATCCAATATCATTTGTAAAACGGTTATTCCATAACGGTATATATGTAAATTATAAAAAAAAAAAAAGGTAGATAGTGCTGATATAAATATTCCAAGAAGGAAACCGATAAATCGTATATTTCATCTGTCAAATATTTTTTAAGCAATCATTTAGACCAGGGGAGTTCTGTGTCTGAACGGAATTTGTTTTTAGTTTATAATCTTTGACATTGTAACGATTAAACATTTCTATATCGATAAATAGAACCACCTTAAAATGCTGTCTATCTGATTTGGAAGACAAAGTTACTGATTCATAAAACCCCCGTGTTACGGATAATCCGAATTGCATCATTGATACAATGATACATTCGTGTGACGCACAGTTCATAATTCTATTGTGGTTTACGGGTATACTGTCTAATGGGAGGTGTCTGTTGTTATTTTGTGATTGACATGTGTTAATGTACTATTATATTATTTATTTATGTATTTATCTCTACTGGGTGTTCTTGCGTTTGTTTGTATTGTATTCCTGTCACGTAATGTTGTCATTTTAACGATATTTTCAACACTGTCATATGAGGTTGGATAGCAATAAAACCAGGTTCACCCCACCATTTTGTCTTAAAATATCCTGAACCAAGTGAGGAATATGGCAGTTGTATATCAAATAGTTCGTTATAGTTGATGTGTTTCCCTCAGTTTTGGTTTGTGAACCGGATTTGTCTTCGCTTAATCGGCTTATGACTATTTAACAACGGTAAACTACTGATGCCTTTATATACTCCAATGTGAATCCATGGTTTAATACTGTCAGTATATTTTGCTTTCCCATGTGTTCTAGTATGCGTTTGAAGATACATGTAATGTGTTTCAACATCTAGCAAGATACAAGTGTAAGATCATGTTAGTTAAACTGGTCTGCAGTTTAATTTTGAATCGACGTATACCTTTTTAAATACAGGAGCAAATTTACACTTAACAAGTCTGGTAGGGTTAAACTATCGATAGTGTCTGGGATAATATAACGTGAATTTAGATGCGCACCCTTTTCACGTTTTCACGATTATACCTTTCTCCGATTAAAGTTTATCTATTTAAAAATAGCTGCACGCCCACGATATCCTGTCTCTAACTAATCTAAAATCTTTCGAAATAGAAATTAGGCCAATAACGTGACGAAATTTTCGTTTTGGGCAACGCTGCTGTGGAATTTGTTTCTTTGCTACGAAACTAAATAAGTAAATATACTGTACGCTCTTTACGTGAATTAACTCCTATTATATGACAAGTATTAGCCTTTCAAAAAGGGCTAGTCGTCTCTTAGCTGATGATAATGGAAAGTGCTCTCGCTTTTTAGATTAATTCATTTACAAGAATAGCCACGTGCATCAATCAACAAATTTTACCACACAAGCGAGGTCACACGTTGTGAAGTAGTATATATCGTTTAACGTTGTTGTTTATGAAACTCTAGAAGATTCGGCTATTTATAGATAAAAGTTACCTGTGTGTCAATATCATGAATATGCATGATTAATGACCAGGCAAATTCTAATTGCTAAAATAGAGAGGACAAATTCGATACTCTACGGGATTGAAGGACATTTACTAGGTTTGGATTGTCCTAACCAATCAATAAACTTTGATTATTCACGTCTCGTAATATCTTCCAATCAGGTAGTAAGAAGCAGACACGCACTGACTGTCCATCGTTCAATTCTTAATAATTGAATAAAATTGTTTGAACAGTCGTAATAAGAAAATACCCTTGATATATTAATTAGACGAAAACTCTTACAAATGAGTTGCATTCCTCCTTCAAAATTTACTTATTTCATTGAAGATCTAGACAGACTTTTCATTACATTTTTACAATTCAAGATTGCTAAAGATACCAAAACTACCTACTAAATATTCTTTTAGCATACGGTGCTTTTGCAGGTGCTTGAAGTTGTACAAATAATGAACATTCCCATTTTGCTTTAAAATCTGGTTATTGCAGTTGTAACATATATGTTCTACTACTTCTTTCTTTATATCATTATACGTACGTTTCATTTTCAGGTAAATATATATTACATCATTAGTATTATCTGTAACGGTACATATGTTTGTCTTTTAACATATAATCATATCGAATGTCTTTAACAGTAACGCAAACTTGTATAAATATGTTTTATGTCATGCAATTGTTTTGTTTCACGATGCTACAACAAAATAGAGTGATTTTACTGTATTTGAATATCAATATTTTAGAATTGGAAAACATGAATGTCTGCAAGCTTGTAAGATTTTTACAATAGATTTTGCACATGGAAACGAGAAACGATTTATTGTCTCCTCTAATGGTAAGACTTATGGATGCTTATGAGGCAGTCTGACAGAACGGCCTCAAATTTGTCGCATAGAGAAAACATTTGACAAGCTAGGACACAGAACAAGGTGAGCTTGAAAAATTTACACGTGAAAATGCGAGGCATTTGAACGATGAACGAGATAAAATCAAAATTTTCTCAATTTCGGTAATCGATAAACCTCACTCCGATGGTTAAAAAATATTCCAACCATAGAGACAGATCACTTACAAATAAAGTGTATAATTGATGAGTTACAGAATTGAAAAACTAAACTTAATAGAGAGTTTGAAGGTATAGTCAAAATTTAACTCTCAGAAGACATCATGTAATGCAGGACAAGCATAACTTACTAAACATCGAATACAGTGGGGAAAAAAAGAAACAAATTTGGTCAAACTACTGAACAAAAGAAGTGACCTCTCAAATGAAAAGCAGCACAAAAATTGAGGACTTAAATAACGAATTAACTTAATGTTTGAAAGTGTTATTTTTGGTTTTCGCTTGGTTAAGTTTCAAAACATGATTAACGCTAAATTGTAACTTCAAGTGGTTAACATTGCATATTAACACAAAACCTTTTAGTAATGAGATATACGATTGACATATCATTAGTTACATAGTGTGCTAATACGATATGTATGGGGTCAGTAAATTACATATGGGGATTTGAGCGAATCAAAATGATCAAGTCTTCTATGCCATTAGTATTAAGAAACTACTTCCGTTGGTCGATACAAAAACAAATGTCAACAATAAAAAATTGCTAGATATAAAATTAAAGGTTTTTAAAGAATTTATATAAATCGTTCATCATCATTTGTTTTTCCTCTGTTGAAACATTTAAGATTTTCCCTCAACACCGTATTGTTTTAATAAAGGTACGTAACACGTCTACTAATCGTGTATTGAAATAAGCCCCGCCTTTTACAACCTAATATGGAATATACAAATCTCCACTTGGTTGTTTTTAACCAATCATATCCCTAGATATGAATAGGAGCTAAGATATAACAGAAACTATAAAATATTCTTGTATCATCATAATCTACTTGCAGGAGGTACCATATGTGAACAAGGTTGGAGATTATATTACATTGTTATTATTTTCCTGAAAAAATATTACATGGAATACTGCAAAGGCAAATAATTTGAATAAAAAGAGGCACACTAAACTATGATCTTGACCGACCGTGCAAGGGCTGTATAGCCAGTCAAGGTCGTTAAACATTTCCATTTGTTGATGATCTTGATTTATCTAATTTCAAATAATACAGTCCAAATGAGTAATTTTAATGTTTTCAATATTTAGACATGTATTTGATTTGCATCTTCTCAGTGTAATACTTAAGTGCCAGTCTGCCTAAGAATCAGGCAGTGGTGAAAACATGACCAAAAAACCCCACCCTATGTGACATTGATTTCAGTTCATAATATGTAGTTATGCACAAAAATAACATTCATTTCCATGTTCTGTTCTGGTAATAGAAGATATAATTTGGTTGAAATGCACTAGAAATTAACGAATAAGGGGAGATAACTCTGTAATTTGCTATCATTCTAACCAATTATCTAACCAAGTTATTTGATATTACCAGACACACACAAACAAAAGACTTATACTTTTTAACTCAGGATGATGATTAGTATTAAATAGTATGATTAGCTCGATGGGTTTTTTCTAATCATGTTTTAATTTTTACCTAAATTGCCTGATTCTTACAAAGACTGGCACTTAACTACATAAAACTAGGTACTAAAAAGTAACAATCAATTGATGAATCGAATTTGAGAAGTGAAATGTAAAGCTGATTTGATTTGTAAAGCCTCGATCATATCTTACCGGATAGCACGAACGGACGCCTAACAGATGACAATAAAAGTTGTCCGTTGACAAAATTGGTATCCGTTGGGAGTCCGTTCATGCACTGACCGAATAAAACGGACGTGTAACGGAGGCATAACGGACACACACCGGATATGCAACGCACGAGAAACGGACACGTACCGGACAGAACGGATGTCGAACGTACGTCCAACGGACGAGTACCGAATATAACGGACACCTAACGGAAGGGTACAGGATAAAACGGATGAAAAAGATATATGAAAAATCAAAGCCGACAATTATAATAATTCATGTAAATCGCATATATATTCAAAATGTTTCTGTGTAACTGGTTTTGGTTTATTCTTCAAAATTCCGCCAAAGAGCAGTGCCTGCCCTAAATAAGAACTGTTTGATTGTGAAGACGTGCCTATAGTTATCAAAGGTACCAGGATTATAATTTAGTACGCCAGACGCGCGTTTCGTCTACACAAGACTCATCAGTGACGCTCAAATCAAAATATTTTTAAACCCAAACAAGTACAAAGTTGAAGAGCATTGAGGATCCAAAATTCCAAAAAGTTGTGCCAAATACGGCTAAGGTAATCTATGCCTGGGATAAGAAAATCCTTAGTTTTTCAAAAAGTTCAAAGTTTTGTATACAGGAAATTTATAAAAATGACCACATTATTGATATTCATGTCAACACCGAAGTGTTGACTACTGGGCTGGTGATACCCTCGGGGACGAAACGTCCACCAGCAGTGGCATCGACCCAGTGGTGTAAATAGTTATCAAAGGTACCAGGATTATAATATAGTACGCCAGACGCGCGTTTCGTCTACACAAGACTCATCAGTGACGCTCAAATCAAAATATTTTTAAACCCAAACAAGTACAAAGTTGAAGAGCATTGAGGATCCAAAATTCCAAAAAGTTGTGCCAAATACGGCTAAGGTAATCTATGCCTGGGATAAGAAAATCCTTAGTTTTTCAAAAAGTTCAAAGTTTTGTATACAGGAAATTTATAAAAATGACCACATTATTGATATTCATGTCAACACCGAAGTGTTGACTACTGGGCTGGTGATACCCTCGGGGACGAAACGTCCACCAGCAGTGGCATCGACCCAGTGGTGTAAATAGTTATCAAAGGTACCAGGATTATAATTTAGTACGCCAGACGCGCGTTTCGTCTACACAAGACTCATCAGTGACGCTCAAATCAAAATATTTTTAAACCCAAACAAGTACAAAGTTGAAGAGCATTGAGGATCCAAAATTCCAAAAAGTTGTGCCAAATACGGCTAAGGTAATCTATGCCTGGGATAAGAAAATCCTTAGTTTTTCAAAAAGTTCAAAGTTTTGTATACAGGAAATTTATAAAAATGACCACATTATTGATATTCATGTCAACACCGAAGTGTTGACTACTGGGCTGGTGATACCCTCGGGGACGAAACGTCCACCAGCAGTGGCATCGACCCAGTGGTGTAAATAGTTATCAAAGGTACCAGGATTATAATTTAGTACGCCAGACGCGCGTTTCGTCTACACAAGACTCATCAGTGACGCTCAAATCAAAATATTTTTAAACCCAAACAAGTACAAAGTTGAAGAGCATTGAGGATTCAAAATTCCAAAAAGTTGTGCCAAATACGGCTAAGGTAATCTATGCCTGGGATAAGAAAATCCTTAGTTTTTCAAAAAGTTCAAAGTTTTGTATACAGGAAATTTATAAAAATGACCGCATTATTGATATTCATGTCAACACCGAAGTGTTGACTACTGGGCTGGTGATACCCTCGGGGACGAAACGTCCACCAGCAGTGGCATCGACCCAGTGGTGTAAATAGTTATCAAAGGTACCAGGATTATAATTTAGTACGCCAGACGCGCGTTTCGTCTACACAAGACTCATCAGTGACGCTCAAATCAAAATATTTTTAAACCCAAACAAGTACAAAGTTGAAGAGCATTGAGGATACAAAATTCCAAAAAGTTGTGCCAAATACGGCTAAGGTAATCTATGCCTGGGATAAGAAAATCCTTAGTTTTTCAAAAAGTTCAAAGTTTTGTATACAGGAAATTTATAAAAATGACCACATTATTGATATTCATGTCAACACCGAAGTGTTGACTACTGGGCTGGTGATACCCTCGGGGACGAAACGTCCACCAGCAGTGGCATCGACCCAGTGGTGTAAATAGTTATCAAAGGTACCAGGATTATAATTTAGTACGCCAGACGCGCGTTTCGTCTACACAAGACTCATCAGTGACGCTCAAATCAAAATATTTTTAAACCCAAACAAGTACAAAGTTGAAGAGCATTGAGGATCCAAAATTCCAAAAAGTTGTGCCAAATACGGCTAAGGTAATCTATGCCTGGGATAAGAAAATCCTTAGTTTTTCAAAAAGTTCAAAGTTTTGTATACAGGAAATTTATAAAAATGACCACATTATTGATATTCATGTCAACACCGAAGTGTTGACTACTGGGCTGGTGATACCCTCGGGGACGAAACGTCCACCAGCAGTGGCATCGACCCAGTGGTGTAAATAGTTATCAAAGGTACCAGGATTATAATTTAGTACGCCAGACGCGCGTTTCGTCTACACAAGACTCATCAGTGACGCTCAAATCAAAATATTTTTAAACCCAAACAAGTACAAAGTTGAAGAGCATTGAGGATCCAAAATTCCAAAAAGTTGTGCCAAATACGGCTAAGGTAATCTATGCCTGGGATAAGAAAATCCTTAGTTTTTCAAAAAGTTCAAAGTTTTGTATACAGGAAATTTATAAAAATGACCACATTATTGATATTCATGTCAACACCGAAGTGTTGACTACTGGGCTGGTGATACCCTCGGGGACGAAACGTCCACCAGCAGTGGCATCGACCCAGTGGTGTAAATAGTTATCAAAGGTACCAGGATTATAATTTAGTACGCCAGACGCGCGTTTCGTCTACACAAGACTCATCAGTGACGCTCAAATCAAAATATTTTTAAACCCAAACAAGTACAAAGTTGAAGAGCATTGAGGACTCAAAATTCCAAAAAGTTGTGCCAAATACGGCTAAGGTAATCTATGCCTGGGATAAGAAAATCCTTAGTTTTTCAAAAAGTTCAAAGTTTTGTATACAGGAAATTTATAAAAATGACCGCATTATTGATATTCATGTCAACACCGAAGTGTTGACTACTGGGCTGGTGATACCCTCGGGGACGAAACGTCCACCAGCAGTGGCATCGACCCAGTGGTGTAAATAGTTATCAAAGGTACCAGGATTATAATTTAGTACGCCAGACGCGCGTTTCGTCTACACAAGACTCATCAGTGACGCTCAAATCAAAATATTTTTAAACCCAAACAAGTACAAAGTTGAAGAGCATTGAGGATACAAAATTCCAAAAAGTTGTGCCAAATACGGCTAAGGTAATCTATGCCTGGGATAAGAAAATCCTTAGTTTTTCAAAAAGTTCAAAGTTTTGTATACAGGAAATTTATAAAAATGACCACATTATTGATATTCATGTCAACACCGAAGTGTTGATTACTGGGCTGGTGATACCCTCGGGGACGAAACGTCCACCAGCAGTGGCATCGACCCAGTGGTGTAAATAGTTATCAAAGGTACCAGGATTATAATTTAGTACGCCAGACGCGCGTTTCGTCTACACAAGACTCATCAGTGACGCTCAAATCAAAATATTTTTAAACCCAAACAAGTACAAAGTTGAAGAGCATTGAGGATCCAAAATTCCAAAAAGTTGTGCCAAATACGGCTAAGGTAATCTATGCCTGGGATAAGAAAATCCTTAGTTTTTCAAAAAGTTCAAAGTTTTGTATACAGGAAATTTATAAAAATGACCACATTATTGATATTCATGTCAACACCGAAGTGTTGACTACTGGGCTGGTGATACCCTCGGGGACGAAACGTCCACCAGCAGTGGCATCGACCCAGTGGTGTAAATAGTTATCAAAGGTACCAGGATTATAATTTAGTACGCCAGACGCGCGTTTCGTCTACACAAGACTCATCAGTGACGCTCAAATCAAAATATTTTTAAACCCAAACAAGTACAAAGTTGAAGAGCATTGAGGATCCAAAATTCCAAAAAGTTGTGCCAAATACGGCTAAGGTAATCTATGCCTGGGATAAGAAAATCCTTAGTTTTTCAAAAAGTTCAAAGTTTTGTATACAGGAAATTTATAAAAATGACCACATTATTGATATTCATGTCAACACCGAAGTGTTGACTACTGGGCTGGTGATACCCTCGGGGACGAAACGTCCACCAGCAGTGGCATCGACCCAGTGGTGTAAATAGTTATCAAAGGTACCAGGATTATAATTTAGTACGCCAGACGCGCGTTTCGTCTACACAAGACTCATCAGTGACGCTCAAATCAAAATATTTTTAAACCCAAACAAGTACAAAGTTGAAGAGCATTGAGGATCCAAAATTCCAAAAAGTTGTGCCAAATACGGCTAAGGTAATCTATGCCTGGGATAAGAAAATCCTTAGTTTTTCAAAAAGTTCAAAGTTTTGTATACAGGAAATTTATAAAAATGACCACATTATTGATATTCATGTCAACACCGAAGTGTTGACTACTGGGCTGGTGATACCCTCGGGGACGAAACGTCCACCAGCAGTGGCATCGACCCAGTGGTGTAAATAGTTATCAAAGGTACCAGGATTATAATTTAGTACGCCAGACGCGCGTTTCGTCTACACAAGACTCATCAGTGACGCTCAAATCAAAATATTTTTAAACCCAAACAAGTACAAAGTTGAAGAGCATTGAGGACTCAAAATTCCAAAAAGTTGTGCCAAATACGGCTAAGGTAATCTATGCCTGGGATAAGAAAATCCTTAGTTTTTCAAAAAGTTCAAAGTTTTGTATACAGGAAATTTATAAAAATGACCGCATTATTGATATTCATGTCAACACCGAAGTGTTGACTACTGGGCTGGTGATACCCTCGGGGACGAAACGTCCACCAGCAGTGGCATCGACCCAGTGGTGTAAATAGTTATCAAAGGTACCAGGATTATAATTTAGTACGCCAGACGCGCGTTTCGTCTACACAAGACTCATCAGTGACGCTCAAATCAAAATATTTTTAAACCCAAACAAGTACAAAGTTGAAGAGCATTGAGGATACAAAATTCCAAAAAGTTGTGCCAAATACGGCTAAGGTAATCTATGCCTGGGATAAGAAAATCCTTAGTTTTTCAAAAAGTTCAAAGTTTTGTATACAGGAAATTTATAAAAATGACCACATTATTGATATTCATGTCAACACCGAAGTGTTGACTACTGGGCTGGTGATACCCTCGGGGACGAAACGTCCACCAGCAGTGGCATCGACCCAGTGGTGTAAATAGTTATCAAAGGTACCAGGATTATAATTTAGTACGCCATACGCGCGTTTCGTCTACACAAGACTCATCAGTGACGCTCAAATCAAAATATTTTTAAACCCAAACAAGTACAAAGTTGAAGAGCATTGAGGATCCAAAATTCCAAAAAGTTGTGCCAAATACGGCTAAGGTAATCTATGCCTGGGATAAGAAAATCCTTAGTTTTTCAAAAAGTTCAAAGTTTTGTATACAGGAAATTTATAAAAATGACCACATTATTGATATTCATGTCAACACCGAAGTGTTGACTACTGGGCTGGTGATACCCTCGGGGACGAAACGTCCACCAGCAGTGGCATCGACCCAGTGGTGTAAATAGTTATCAAAGGTACCAGGATTATAATTTAGTACGCCAGACGCGCGTTTCGTCTACACAAGACTCATCAGTGACGCTCAAATCAAAATATTTTTAAACCCAAACAAGTACAAAGTTGAAGAGCATTGAGGATCCAAAATTCCAAAAAGTTGTGCCAAATACGGCTAAGGTAATCTATGCCTGGGATAAGAAAATCCTTAGTTTTTCAAAAAGTTCAAAGTTTTGTATACAGGAAATTTATAAAAATGACCACATTATTGATATTCATGTCAACACCGAAGTGTTGACTACTGGGCTGGTGATACCCTCGGGGACGAAACGTCCACCAGCAGTGGCATCGACCCAGTGGTGTAAATAGTTATCAAAGGTACCAGGATTATAATTTAGTACGCCAGACGCGCGTTTCGTCTACACAAGACTCATCAGTGACGCTCAAATCAAAATATTTTTAAACCCAAACAAGTACAAAGTTGAAGAGCATTGAGGATCCAAAATTCCAAAAAGTTGTGCCAAATACGGCTAAGGTAATCTATGCCTGGGATAAGAAAATCCTTAGTTTTTCAAAAAGTTCAAAGTTTTGTATACAGGAAATTTATAAAAATGACCACATTATTGATATTCATGTCAACACCGAAGTGTTGACTACTGGGCTGGTGATACCCTCGGGGACGAAACGTCCACCAGCAGTGGCATCGACCCAGTGGTGTAAATAGTTATCAAAGGTACCAGGATTATAATTTAGTACGCCAGACGCGCGTTTCGTCTACACAAGACTCATCAGTGACGCTCAAATCAAAATATTTTTAAACCCAAACAAGTACAAAGTTGAAGAGCATTGAGGATCCAAAATTCCAAAAAGTTGTGCCAAATACGGCTAAGGTAATCTATGCCTGGGATAAGAAAATCCTTAGTTTTTCAAAAAGTTCAAAGTTTTGTATACAGGAAATTTATAAAAATGACCACATTATTGATATTCATGTCAACACCGAAGTGTTGACTACTGGGCTGGTGATACCCTCGGGGACGAAACGTCCACCAGCAGTGGCATCGACCCAGTGGTGTAAATAGTTATCAAAGGTACCAGGATTATAATTTAGTACGCCAGACGCGCGTTTCGTCTACACAAGACTCATCAGTGACGCTCAAATCAAAATATTTTTAAACCCAAACAAGTACAAAGTTGAAGAGCATTGAGGATCCAAAATTCCAAAAAGTTGTGCCAAATACGGCTAAGGTAATCTATGCCTGGGATAAGAAAATCCTTAGTTTTTCAAAAAGTTCAAAGTTTTGTATACAGGAAATTTATAAAAATGACCACATTATTGATATTCATGTCAACACCGAAGTGTTGACTACTGGGCTGGTGATACCCTCGGGGACGAAACGTCCACCAGCAGTGGCATCGACCCAGTGGTGTAAATAGTTATCAAAGGTACCAGGATTATAATTTAGTACGCCAGACGCGCGTTTCGTCTACACAAGACTCATCAGTGACGCTCAAATCAAAATATTTTTAAACCCAAACAAGTACAAAGTTGAAGAGCATTGAGGATCCAAAATTCCAAAAAGTTGTGCCAAATACGGCTAAGGTAATCTATGCCTGGGATAAGAAAATCCTTAGTTTTTCAAAAAGTTCAAAGTTTTGTATACAGGAAATTTATAAAAATGACCACATAATTGATATTCATGTCAACACCGAAGTGTTGACTACTGGGCTGGTGATACCCTCGGGGACGAAACGTCCACCAGCAGTGGCATCGACCCAGTGGTGTAAATAGTTATCAAAGGTACCAGGATTATAATTTAGTACGCCAGACGCGCGTTTCGTCTACACAAGACTCATCAGTGACGCTCAAATCAAAATATTTTTAAACCCAAACAAGTACAAAGTTGAAGAGCATTGAGGATCCAAAATTCCAAAAAGTTGTGCCAAATACGGCTAAGGTAATCTATGCCTGGGATAAGAAAATCCTTAGTTTTTCAAAAAGTTCAAAGTTTTGTATACAGGAAATTTATAAAAATGACCACATTATTGATATTCATGTCAACACCGAAGTGTTGACTACTGGGCTGGTGATACCCTCGGGGACGAAACGTCCACCAGCAGTGGCATCGACCCAGTGGTGTAAATAGTTATCAAAGGTACCAGGATTATAATTTAGTACGCCAGACGCGCGTTTCGTCTACACAAGACTCATCAGTGACGCTCAAATCAAAATATTTTTAAACCCAAACAAGTACAGAGTTGAAGAGCATTGAGGATCCAAAATTCCAAAAAGTTGTGCCAAATACGGCTAAGGTAATCTATGCCTGGGATAAGAAAATCCTTAGTTTTTCAAAAAGTTCAAAGTTTTGTATACAGGAAATTTATAAAAATGACCACATTATTGATATTCATGTCAACACCGAAGTGTTGACTACTGGGCTGGTGATACCCTCGGGGACGAAACGTCCACCAGCAGTGGCATCGACCCAGTGGTGTAAATAGTTATCAAAGGTACCAGGATTATAATTTAGTACGCCATTAAAATTATACTCTAAGATCGATTATGAATAATAAGAATTCATGAACCTTAAGAAATCTGACATACCAATAATTGGCATTTCTGACGCAAAATTTTGAATTTGCATTTATCCGTTTCAGATCCGTTCATCATCCGTTTTATCCGTTATACGTCCGGTAGAAGTCCGTTTCTCATCCGTTCAACATTCGTATTATCCGTTAAACGTCTGGTAGAAGCCCGTTGGTGAATTTATCTTCCAGACCTCCAACGTATGTATAACGGACACGTAACGGATACAAAACGGAAACGAAACGGATGAGTACCGTACAAAACGGACGCCTAACGGACGTTCAACGGACATTTTATCCGTTGGACGTCCGTTCAAAGTTTTTAACATGCTCAAAATTTCCCACCGGACAGAATACAACGTACGCTTAATGGACATGCAACGGATATGGACGGACGTCTAACGGATAAAAATGGACGTCTAACGGACATGAAAGGATTGAAAAAAAGGTATCCGTTAGGCGTCCGTTCGAGCTATCCGGTAAGGTATGACCGAGGCTTAAGGAAGGCGAGGGATAACGTTTTGTTACTTTATCTTTAATTTGGTTGGTGGTACTTGATTATCACCGTAAGGTGTTGTGTTCGATTCCTCGCTAGGATAAGCCATGCACAACAACATCCGCTTTAATCCTCTTATCCTTTAGGAAATAATATCAAAGAGCGATTGGTTAGATTGTGTAAAAGAGTATTTTCCTTTTTACTACTAACTTGTTCTATAGCACGTGTTCACATCGAGTCACGGTGTCGCTCTCGAACAGTACAGGGAAAGACCACATTACATTTATATGGTGCTGTATAAGGATATGCTTTTATCCATTGCCATTGTTCAATACGTCAATTAAAAAATCCATCCCGACCTGTCATTTTTAAACACAGCCAACACAAACTTAATATTTCTCTTAGAACATGTAGAATGAAGGTGTTATTTTAAGGACAAACCCCTCTATTGTGTATGCACACAAACGTATTGTCAGTAAACTGTAAATGATTTCGCAGTTTCCGCGAGTTTTTCGTCTTTGCTCCAATGATCCAATGAAGACAAATGACACTTGCTAAGCAAAGTCGATTGGCTGAGAGGAAAATAAAATTGTCCTCGCATCGTAAGTTGAAGAAAAAAAATTGTTTTGTTTGTTTTTGTTTTCGAATATAGCAATGCAATAAAAAAAAATAACAAAAAATAACAAAAAACAAAAACAAAAAAACAATAACAACAATATAAAAATGCGCATATGAAAAAAATGTGCACAAGGAAAGATGAAGGCATCTACACAAATATTGGTCATTTAAGAATACAGCTGTATATTGAGAATATTATAATTCGGTTAACATGATTTATTAAAACAATATTATCAAAATCAAGAAAAGGAAAAGTAAGGACATTTTTAACCACAATTGTGCAATAAATAAAATAACAAAAATACTGAACTCCGAGGTAAATTCAAAACGGAAAAGTCCTGATCAAATTGCAAAATAAAAAGCGTAAACACTAGCTGACTACACCTCTCACTTGTATGACAGTCGCATCAAATTCCTTTACATTGACAACGATATGTGAACAAGACAAACAGCCATCATAGGTAAAAATGTCACAAGTAGGGCTACAGCAGTCAACATTGTATTATAATCTTAATCACTATAAAAAAAACCCAAATATGTAGCAAAGAAGAACAAGAAGGTAATTAAATAGAAACTGACAGAAACAGATTTATGGAGTTCTGATTGATATTATCAAGGAATTATTCCTTTTATCGACCATCTGCACCCTGTTCACCACGGGGAAGTTAAATTAGAATTTCGAGCAGAACATTTATCATCATAAGGATTTCTCAAAAATATCAATGACACGCAAAAAGTACAATTTTTCGAAACATCAGAACACCTCTTGAATTCATACATACATCTAAATATTCACAGGTCCAATCTTGTAGAAAATGTGTAGTCCACATTGCTGTATACTTCGACCATGTAATATCACCTCTACCATAACAATACATACTTTTAGAAACCAAGGTACATTTTATTTTCATTAGTTAGCATCATATACAAAATAAAGCTAACACCACAAACAAGTGTATTCAAACAGGTATGTAGGTTTTAACAACTGTAAAATTCAAAGAGAGACCTGTTGTTCAATTTCGACTGTTTTATATTATGAAACCGGATGTGAAGTATCCTATTTTGATGGTATTACACATGAGAAAGATATTTCACTATCTTGGAATAGGAAATAGAAAAATAAAACTATCGGACTCTCTCTTCGAAACGATTACTTTAATGGGGAGGTTTCGAGAATGCATAAAACATAAAACTCAGATGATAATACAACATACATGAAACAAGTAGCATTTTGATGAATGTGTCTTCCACCAGATTGTGATAGTATTTTTGATGAGTGTTGTACATCATTGTCATCGTACAAAACGAACATGCATAATACGATAACACATACAGGATGTATCTTTATTGGACGATATTATAACATACTCTAAATATTTGATACTGAGAGATTATATTAAATCTCTTAAAAGTTTTTTTTTCCTCAATTTTGCCGATGGAATTATAAAACCATCACATTTTCGAACTTCATCATAACACTGATAGGCTGCATTCTTATCGCCAGATATCTCAAAGCACACCCCAAGAATTGTCATTGAAACAGATAAGCCATGATTTCGGATAAAGTACTTATTATTCACTGTTGAGTATAAATCCCATAAAGCCTTTTGTCTGTTGAAAATATCACCAAGATGATGATAGCATAGAAATCTAAGACAGTGAGACATAACAGTAGGCGAAAAAAACATATCTGTGTCATTCACCTCCAGCTGTAGTTCGTTAGGTATTAATGGTGAGCGGTGTTCGTAATGTATATCACTTACTGTAGCTATTCGTATCTTCTCATTCAGTGTCATTGTAGAATGTACATGATTCCTGTAACTATTTTTAACTCTGTCTTCGTAGCTTCCATGGCAAAATATTATCATATCAGGTGAACATCTTGACAGAACATAATCTATAAGTCGAAGTGTTACATCAAACTGTCCCGTTACATAATAAAACGACGCGTATAACAACCAACCCGATACAGCATCTGTCTTCGTACCGTCTTGTAAAAATCTATGATAGCGGTTTTGAATGTTGTACGTTTCAGTCGTTATTGTAGGTGGTGGTAGTAATTGTGCTGCATGTTGACTTATGCTAGCATGATAATGTTTACATACATCAATAATAAATGTAGAATATTTAGACTTAATTAAAGATTCGATAAACATTCGTGTATTTAAACATTGTGACATTTTTGATATGTCATCCACATAACCTATCCTATAAAAGAAAAATTCTAACTTAATGAGCGACGATTCACTATGTGTTGTTAATAAACGACATGTTCCATTGTCGTTCGGAAATAAATGTTTTGTTAATCCATCAATTCCATCGGATGTTATGCCATCCAATATATTTATGAGTATTGTATTATTACTTGAATTTACCTTTCCTAAGAACATGTTATGTTCAGGTATAAAATAGTTCGGACAGTAACAATTCTTTATCCATAATTTCAATTTATCTAGGCAGTGAAAAAAACAAACGAATAATTTAGACAGTTGAAATGTATCAATATCGTTTTCTTTCGAGACCCAGAATAAAGCTGTCTTTAGAAAGTAAGAACACAATAAGTCTTTGGCATATTCGTTTGTGTTAACAATATGCTTTAATGTTAGTTTGAGGAGACAGTAACATAAAAGTTGAGTGAAATTAAACGTATGTACAAGTTGTTTTTCGGCTACAGAAAAAGATAATCTCCATAATAAACTACTTTCTGGCGTATCCCTCGGTCCAATCGGTACTAACAAGCAACCGTATTTAGTTATCTTGTCAATTGTGGAATTAGGTGGCCATTGCTGTCGATGCCGCGATGCCCATGGTATTGCATTGTAAGGTAAATATTTACTTCTAAGGCAGAATGCAAGATCTAACTCATGATCTTCATTTGATAAACACGGGCCGTTTAGTGATATTTTCATCCCTGGAAACATCTTACTCAAATAACAAAGAAATTTTTTCGATGATAAATATAAACCCTTGCTTGTGTTTTCAAAGCATTCATATTCATCAAACTTTTTCAGATAATCTGTTGTCAGCAATCGGAGTCTAGTAAATCCAGGATGATCATTATCTGTCTCAAAAACCAATGTTGCACGTCGTACTGGGTGTTTAATATGACTTTCATCCTGTATTACGCGTACGTCTTTGAAGACAAACATTATATCTATGTCACTATTTGGTAAATCAATTCCTTCTGCTAAACTTCCACTCGATATTTTTGTTAATTCTTGCGTAGCTGAATTATGTATCATATCTATTACGATGAATAATTGTTGTCTTTTACGTATGTCTATTTCAGTTCCAACTGTTCGAACTAAGTGTTCGAACAAGTAGCTTTCTTTCAAATCGTTTCCACTCCACGATAGGTAATCTATAATATATATATATGTATTCAATGGTTTAATTGAAAACCGTGTATAGAAGGCCTTTTTCTTCATAATAATTGTAAGTGTTCTTATTCAACCCGAATACTGTGCTTGATTTAGAGAAAAGAGCTACATAGTGTAGGAATTGTAAAATAAGGCAACAGTAGATTTTCCATTATGAAATCTTGAAAACGGATTAGATAGATACAAGAGAACAAACAAAATCTGGGGTAATTTTATGAATTTCAAAACGAACTAAAACTGGTTGATCGACAAGGTAGGTGTTTCCTGATATATATGCATCACCGCCATCCGAATCCACATTCGATAAAAATGTGAAAATCGATAAGATAACAGATCATAACACGCAAATCAATTAATGTGTTTGTAGATAGGTGTTTTTTTTGTGTTCTGTTAAATTGTTCCTTTTAAAATTGATACACGATGATGATTGCTATACCCATGTTTTTACTATTTTATTTATTATATCTGTTAAGGTCACGCATCATTGTAAATATAACGGAATTTGATGAGACTGTCATCAAAGTAAAGCTCAAGCGCTTTAAAACAGGTTTAATCCACCATTTCTACATTTGAAAATGCCTGTATCAAGTCAGGAATATGACAGTTCTTGTCCGATTGTATTTTATTTGTTTTGTCATTTGATTTTGCCATGAAATTATGGACTTTCCGATTGGATTTCCTCTGAGTTAAGTATTTTTGTGATTTTACTTTTTTCTTTGCAAAGTATTATTTAATGAAAGCAAAAAACTTGTATTTACGCATTCTATGTTCTCAGAGAAATCTCTGTTAAACGTTAAGGTTTTTGTTCTACTGCAAACTTGTAAAGATAGTGATAGAAAATATGACGGAAAGAGTAAAATAAAAAAAAAAAACCGAAGAAAAAAACAGATCTCAAAGGAAAATTAAAAAAGGGAAGTCACTGATGATTTGCAAATTTTTCACACAAATCAAACGCATGAATAACCACTGTCATACTTATGACTTGGTACAGACATTTTACATGTTTGTAGCTAGGTAGCAAATACATTGAAGGCACACATTTCCGCTGGTATGTAGGGAGCCGAAAGGCCTCAAGAGAACCTTAGTAGGTGGTTCAGGGGCCGAAGCACCCCTCTGATGGAAAACTTTTTTCAGCATTTTGGTTGCAAAATTTTGTGTACAAAAGTCATGAACACTGGTCATTTCATCATGGTGGTATTTTTTTAATTTAAAATTTAAAATTCTATATACGATAGAGAACCATAGCTAATTTATGAACACATGATCAACTAAATGCGACTTTTCATATACCCGATGATGTATTTTGTTCTGGGAAGCGCATACTATAGAAGAGCAGGAATTTTACGTTTTGAAGCACCTGCAAATGTTCCAATTTCCGGCGAAGTTCCCCCTCTTTAGTCACAATGTATTAACATTGTATTTTGTGAACTTTTGGGCTTCTTTATTTTATCGATGGTATTGTGCACATATCATAAGCTAATGGTTTTCGATTTCAGGCTCACGTTTCTTAATTATTATTTAATCAAACTGCTGTAAACAATTATCATTGTACATGGAGTTACAAATATAACAATATTACCTCTTATTATTTCAGCTTACTTAGCAAAACATATGATGAATATTTTAATATAGAAACTTTACTATCTTTATTTGATACTTATGTTACAAGTATAATGAATTATGCCAGTGAAGTCTGGGGCTTTCATAAAGCAGAAGATATAGAAAAATTGCATTTATATTATATGAAAAGAATTTTAAAAGTTAGAAAAGGAACTGTTAATAACATGGTATATTTTGAGTTGGGCAGAGTGCCCTTGTATGTAAATAGATATGTGAAAATGGTAACCTACTGGTTGAAATTGTTAGACACAGAGAACTGTATTTTAAAACATGTATATAAAGATATGTACGAATCTAGTTGTGTGAAGCCAAATGACAAGCTGAATTGGTCTTGTAAGATACGAGATATATTATGTAAATATGGTTTCAATGATGTGTGGTTTTCACAGAGAGTTAGAAACAGTGAATTATTTTTGAGTGAATTTAAACAAAGAGTAATAGATAATTATATATCTGAAGGTTTATCATATTTTGAAAATTCGTCGAAATGTACTTTGTATCAGTATTTACATGATGGCCACACTATGCAATTTTACCTTAGTCGTCCATTAAACAGTTTGTATAGATCTTTTATTACTAGATATAGAATAAATGCTCATGCACTATGTATAGAAACAGGTAGATACTATAATATAGCCAGAAATGAACGTTTGTGTAGTATGTGTAATAAAAATGCGATTGAAGATGAGTATCATTTTATTTTAGAATGTGATAAATATAACGACATCAGATGTAAATATTTAAAGAGTTATTATTATGAGAAACCATCTACTTTTAAATTAGTACAACTGTTATCTGTAAGAAATGTCAAAGAGCTAAACAACCTAGGAAAATATTTATTTTCTGCAGAAAAAGCACGTATTGGTTAATTATTCAAATGTTTATTTTTAGTTTAATATGTCTATATGTCATACTCCGCTTAATTCTTTCATTGATTTGTATAATTTGTGTATAATTGTTGTATTATGCTGTATATTATCTATTGGATATTTATATTGTGTAAATCCAATAAGCTGTATTTGCTTACGGAAATAAAGTATTATTATTACCTTTATTGCAATATATGCTGAGCTCTAAGTATTCCATATATTCGTCTGATGTTTTGTCAGGATATCTTATGTTTAATATATACTGTTCTTGTGTCTTCCTTCTGTCTAAACAAACTTTATACATTCGTTCAAATTGTCTGATAGTCATGCCGAAAACGTCATTTGAAATAATGATCCCTCCGTCTTCAGATTGGTAAACACATGGTGTGAATCTGCGCTTCCCGCGATATTGGAAACATTTGACGCCGTATTTTTTCCAGTATATGATTTCCCTCAATCCATGATCATTTTGTTCGTTATTCTTGTCATCGTTTCTCGAGTTTCGGTTCATGATTGGCTAAAATATAAATTGAATTTATAGTGCATTTACCTTCAGAATGATGTACAAAACAGTACTTATACGATAATAATAATGTTTTGAAAACTCAATATATCTGTTCATTTCAGAAATATCTTATGATAAAAAAGTGCACTATATACAATTCTTGTTTAACTTTAAAAAAAAATGCCGCTTATACATGTCATATCAAATCAAACAGGAATTTCCACTTTCGGTTACAAAATAAACTCAGCCACTATTTAACGTATTTAAAGATTGCTGTAATTTAAATCATCTATTCTTATCGTTTTTTATATGTAAATATTAAACCCAAATAGGGAAGTAGCCAAATGCTTATGTGTACCTTTTAAAAAGAATGCTATTGAAATGTTTTCTGATTGTAAAACAATATTTAGATTATCTTAACTCAGCGTAATGAAAGGAACAGAGCATACTCTTTTCATAGTGTTCTTCTTACGGTGTACGCTTTGTATGAATGAATAAGTAAAATCAGGGATGAGAAGTTGATATTAAACACAAAGAGATGACTCACAACGCATAGCGGCAAAGTAAAAGAAAAATGAGGGAAAGATAAACACCATTTCATTTATGATAACAAACAAAAATTACTGTATTAGATGACTGTTAAGAACACACATTTTTATTCCGTTTTCTCTTTTTTTTTGTAAGTTCTTCATTGTTTTTAAGGGTCCCAGATTGAGCACCATTATCAATTTTTTTTTTTCTGATTAATAATAATTGATTTTGTTTTTATATACTTTTTTAATTACTTCGGGGTTTGGTATTTTTGTGATACATTTATTCAAATTATCATTTCAGTTTAATGTATGAAAAGTTTATATAAGTGTTTAATTATGGCGTATGTGAGTACATCTTATGGATGTTATTGTTAATCACATCGTTAATTACGATGACAACATGTTGTGAAATATTTTATAGAACTATCAAACTTACCTTTTTTCCTCAAACAGTTTTGAGTGTATTTTTAAAAATGGAATTGACGTGTCGATCAAATCTAACCAGAACATCCACGTTCGTTGTTTAAATTAACCAAACCAGTCGTTCAAGTATATAAAGGTTCTTTATAATTTATTTTTTATATCATCATCGCTTCGATACACTTTTATTGTTAGATGCGGAAACATTGTAAACGACAGACATATCATATAAACTAGTAATACTTATTTCAACTTATACTTAATTTAAACAACTGTGAATGTGAACATGGTGAAATTAATATCCTCGCCATTAAATATATATAGTATTACAACATCGTTTCGTTGATAACATCGATCCGTACCAGGCAATATATATCATTTGAAAAACATTTTTTGAATGTCATATGAACGTCTCTCCAAAAAAAACATTGCAATGAAATATCGTGTGAACATAAAACAAATGTTTATGACATATTTTATTTCAAAAAAATGTAAACTGATTTTGCAGCATTTAAAAAAATATTATTTGCAAACATCTTTTAATCACGTTCTAAAAGCTTATATTCCGTTTATATTTTTATAATATGGAAACATTACATTTTCTTTAATTGGCATTTCATACGGTTACAACATTTAATGTAAATATTTTCAAATAATTTTTAGAAAAATAACATTTTTCAAAACATGTCTGACAGAAAAAAAAAGTTTTGGTATTTCTATAAAATAATTTATAATGTAAATGTTCCGGACCATATGAGTATTTGGACCATACGCGTATGGTCATGACCATATGCGTATACTCATATGGTCTGACCATACGCGTATGGTCCGACCGTACGCGTATGGTCGGACCATATGAGTATTATACTCGTTTGGTTGTTAACGGGCCGGACCATATGAGTATTTGGACCATATAGGTATTTTTTTAAATTTACAATAGAAATAATACAATAAACTTTATCTTAAAAACAAATCTGTTTACAAAAAAATGTAATAATTTTACATGTCAAAAGCTACATAAACATTAAATATTGATGCCACAGTCAGTTGATCTTAGTTTTCATCGCTAATTGTATTCGTGTATGCTTTTGTATACTTAAAATGAAATTCACACGGTACCATACATGTAGTTTTTTTCTGAGATTGCTTGTTTTTGCTGCATGCAGTGATATCGACTCGGACAATTCCGATGTGTCTACGGTGTTTTTGAGAAACTCTATATCTTCAATATCGTAAAATGAATTTCACAGATCAATTTAGATAAAGACAGTGGCTATTTCATGGCTCTTTAATGCTCTTTTACCGTCTTATAATTAAGATTAAATAGAAGTATAGAAAAAAGGAATAGAAAAAATAAAGAAACATACACTTTTAATATTTTACTTTTAAAATGTCTTAAAAAATATCATGATCTTTAAAAAATATCATGATCCTTGCCGGTGATGTCATCTACTTTAAACAATAAAATTCCTTGTATAATATGTTCATTTAATTTTGGCATCTTTTTATAATTGTAACATAAATTGGATTTTTTCCTTTGATGTTTTTATGAAATAATTTGCTTAAAAAGTGTAGCTAGGGAAAACCATGGTATATTATATGCAAATTGATGTTGTACCATACTTTGCTAATTAACTATGCAACTCAAGGAAAAAGGCGGAGCTTCAGCCATGGTATAACATATTCATTTTCATGTTATTCCATGGCTGAAGCTCCACCTTTTTTTTCAAATGTATCCGCCTCTTAAATATTTAGGAAACTGTCAAACATACTAAAAGGTCAAGATCTTCATTTGTTTTCATTTTATAACAAAAAGCAATAAATTATGTGAACCCACATCTTAAGAAACCTTTTTCAAACTATAAAGGATTGTTACGAATTTCCCTAATTTTGGAAACAATTACAAAATGTTTCTTCTTTTAGTTGTGAAAAAAAATTGGAATGTGAAACTATCATTTCCTTTGCGAAAATCTAATTTAATATCGATTTATAAAAGGGGGTACCTATAGAAAAAGGAATAAATATAGGCTACAAATATCTGTGAAAAGAAACATGATTTTTTTTCTCTCGATCAATTAGGGGAACGTACACTGTCTACGCTCCCTAGATCCGCTACTGTTTGAATACAGTGTTTTATCATTTAAATTGTGTTTTAATAAATAATCTAATAATCGAATTAATAAAAAAACGGAAGAAAAGCAGTTTGTACGAAAACTATAAATGTATAAATATGCATTTTTCAATGAGATAAAAATTCTGTAAAATATGATTATTTTGTATGATACCTTGAAAACAAACAAAAAAAAAAACAATTTCTTACCGTCATCGGAATAATTATTTAATCCTTGTCGCTGGAATCCTATATTTTTGTTTACCTCAGTCTGATAATATTATGAAATTACCTGCGCAAACATTCATAGACGGCGCGCAAAACTAACTTTGAAATAGAAAACGGGAAAATCCGACATTTTTTTTCCTTTTTGCAAATTCAGGGGTTCTATACATGAAATAAACAGAAGATCAAACACGAGGCGCAAAAGTGACTTGCGCGAGCTTCCATTTCATTGGATAAAACTGCAACGTGATCAATTTCCAATATAAGTTGAAGGTACGTACACTTTTGTTTAAAGTCTTTCTTATATTTTAATTAACATTTTATGCATTTAGAAAAAAAGATTTTATTTAAACTTTGTTCAAACCTACAAACAAGTTTTTGCGAAAGTAGCTAGTTGTTGTTTTATCAATTATCATCAGCAAGATACAATTAAAACTTTTGGTTTTATTCCTTCAAATATTAGAATTCAAGAGAGCCAAAATTTTAAAATTAAGCAATAATAAATTTAAAGACACATTTCTTTAATGCTTATTTATTTCATTCATGTATAGATTCCATTTTCGAACTGACAACCAAAATTTTCTGGAATTGTTACAAACGTGGACTGTTGTGTTTTATCAACGAGAATCGGTTTTGGGAAATGAAAATGAAATTTGAATGTTGCACAAAGACAGGATATAAGCAGAGAAAGAGAAGACAATTGTTTGTTTCTCACTTGGTAAGAATGATTAAACTCCTAAGAGGAAAATTGTGCATGCATTTTGTGTTTCAATTATAATCGGAACCAATACATCTGTCTTTATAGGTGCGGATCAAGGATGTGGAAAAAACGGGACCACTGTCAATGGCAAGCAAACGTTTAGATTAATGCTTGTCAATAGTCTATGTATTTATCTTATATGTAGTATGTAATAAGGGGGTCTGTAAAAATAAGATGTGGCTAGTGTGTATAATTACCCAAGGCAATGAGACAGCTATCCACTAGAAATAAAATGACTTAGATAAAAGAAAATTTCCAGTCACTGTTCGATTTTTAACACTGCCGAAAACCCATACCATATAGTCCACTTGAAAGTCATTGACAAACAAAATGTTTGATCAAGAAAATTTAAACAAAACTAACTATGCTTACCGCCTACATTTAATACACATTATTCCAAAAACATATGACAGACTCAAACCCACAACGACTGTTGCTAAAAGCATGACCCAATACATAGTTGAGAGGCACAAACACAAATAAAATCAATACAGCACCAGATAAAAAAAAAAACTGTTTAGTGTTTTCTATTATGGCAGATTTTCTATACCTGACAAATTGAATAAAACAGTAACCCCCCCCCCCCCGAGTTGAACCGATTATAACCTTGATTTAACTTAAATATATAGGAACTCTTACATAACCTAACAGAGTATGTTACATGAATGACACACATCAGAGCGAGGGACTGGCCTTTCATTCGTATGATGTCATGTTTTGAAATGACGATAATGTGCCAAAATCATTAATGGAATTTCGGGGAATTTTAATTTATTTTGATTTTACACATTTGTCCCTTCTATATTGCTTAAATTCTTTTTTAAAGTGCCTCAGAATAAAGGTTCCGTTGGGTTTTTGCAATTATTTTCAACAAAGCGAAATCGACATATTGTTGTGCCGATATGGTACAAAAAAGTAAAGTGTATGTGTAATAAACAGAATACCTTTAATATATCTGTAGATCTCTATAATCTGGTTGAATATATAAGTCAGCAGACAGCAATAATATAGATATACATGTGTTCAATATAGTAAGCGGAAGTAGAAGAGAATCCTCGTGACGTCAGTTGTCCAGAGGTATTGTTGGGCATACTGTAAGATATGGACTGGTTCTTCTATGTATACACAAGCGGCACCACATCCGTCCCCTTCATGTAGAATCAGTCACATATTTAACCTATAAAATAAACCTAAAAAGGAAGATAAAACACTACCGAAAACAGAAGTACATTGCCCTCTACATTTGCACCCCAAAGTGCAGGATGCCACTAGAAACATCCTTGAACATTCAAGTAGATTCACAAATAACTGAATATAAATACAATCAATACGTTTTTACAAATTGCTATACCGTCCTGGTAAAAACAAATATATTTTCAAAGTATATACAATAAATTTACCTATATAAATAAACATGCAAACGGGGCCAAAGGCCCCAGATTGCATCTCTGAGTGACTGTTATGTCCCATAGGTACATGGGCCAGGAATACTCAACCTAACAGCGTGACAGCAGTAATGCCATGCCCAAATATATATGTATTCTATCAATATTCAGGGGTGTTTTCATTCCAACTTGGCTAATAACTATGTTCTTGCTTAAACCAAATATCACTGTAACAGTTTCATAGCCTATCTCTGCTGGCCTTAATGTATTGTTCATTAGTGTTATTGTCGATGCATTCTTCACAATAATACTTTCATTTGAAAAACTGTTAAAACACGACTTCTAACAACATCAGACGAGGCCGTGGGCCTCTGTTCTGATATGTCATTTGTCATTTCATTTTGGTCATTAGAATTAAGGGTCGAGCGTTGACCTACCCACTCTTCCCGCTGATGTTTAAAGACTCAGCTGATGGATTAGGGCTATGCTTAACACTGCCATTGGATGACGGAGACTGTTGTCTGGAGTATCCTGAATTCTTATAGCTTGGTCCTGGTGATGGTGATCGTTGCTGTGAAGGACTATATGACCTTTGAATTTGTGGGGGTGTAATTGTTCGATATACAACTTTGGGGATCTTCAAGAAGCAGATTGATCTGATGACAGCATTACATCTGATAATTTAGACACAAGCTCTGTCAAGTTTTGTACTTCATCCTCCAATGGGCTGTGATCGACATGTACTATATCAGTCAAGTTATTGATACTGCTAGCAAATGAAACTTGTAGATGGGCAAAATTCGGACTTCTTGACCCATATATAGCTTTTTGGTTTGCAATAGACGTTTTCATATGTTTCAATGCCTTGTTTCCTTCTATTACGTGACGGGCAGATTCCTTATCTTTGCAACCTCTGTGAAATGCCTCTGTACCGATTTGATCAATAACCGAGTTGTCACATTTATTGTATCCGTCCATGGCTATAAAATAGACACGTTCGGCAAACTCTTCCAGGGTTTCACTGGCCTGTTGCCTTAAATACTGTAACTGACGTCTTGCTGAAACTTGTTCATCCTTTCGGCTAAAACGTTGCTTAAGGGCTTTTCGTAGCGCCTTGTTATCATCACTGATATTAACTTTGCGGGCATATTCTAATGCCACATCTGCTGAACAGTCTAACAGTCTGCAAACCTTCTTCCGATCCTCCCACTGTCTTCGGCCTGCAGTCCTTTCAAATTGATAAACAAATGCTTCCCAATTAAGGGATCCTCTTCCTGTAAAGACTTGCATCTTCGGAAGCTGAGGACTTCTGCTTCTGTCCCTAGCCCCAGAATTGTCATGCCATCTTGAGTACTCCCTCTCAAGAGAGGAATCTGAGGAAGAGCTATGGCTTCGTTTCTGTTCCTTTTACTGCGCGATCTTGACCTTCTTGTATCAATTTGCTTTGGTGACTGGTCTGTAGTCATCACAGGGGTCATGAACGCGAATGGGGGTTGTTGTACTATTGATTCCATACTAGTGTACATTGCTGGTCTATTCAGCACCAAGGAAGCTGCATGTGACTCGCTACTTGCAGCTGGTTTTATATGTAATGGTGTACTACTCATATATTCAGCTACATATGGTGTAACAACATAGGACGATGTTTAAGGAACCATTGCCGAAGAAGTATAATGTGTGGGTCTATATTCTGTGGATGCTCCATCTGTGCCTTTGAATGGAGGCTGTGTTAGCATATATGAGGTAGTCCCGTGCAGAGCCGAGGGCCCTGGCACGTTACCCTTGTTACTAGGTAGCGACAGCGAACCTTGCATGTGATAAGTTTCCTTCTCAGTACCAACACTTTCTAGCATTTCGTTGACATGAGGCTGTGGAAACAACACTGTGTTGTGTAGAGCTGAGGGCCCTAGCACATTACCTTTGGCACTTGAAAGTGGAAGTACACCTGCTTAGGATTCAGGCAGTGTAGTTGTATGGTCAATTGAACTGATTGTTGATAGGCCAAATGCAGGAGGCTTATTTTGCATTAATTGTGTCCTGGCAATATATTGACTAGGTTCAACTTTTTGTTTAACTGGGGTATCCATAGGTGGGAGTTTGACTTCTTTGTTCCTCTTGGTGACCAAATCACTAACCACTGATGTCATCTCTTGAAATGATCCTGGTTGCTCAAAGGCACTCTTAAATTTGACTGTACTCGCCTCCTGCGATGGATCCATTTTGTCCAACTTTCTTGCTAAGGCATTAAACTTTTCAGATGTTAATTCTTCTAAATGCTTAGCGTTGTCATCTATCTTCCGGTCACTTCTATGTTCCGACTGTTGGACTTGCTGGGATATTGCTCCAATATTTTCTGAGCAAGTTTTCAATGCCCCCTTTTGTTCTGCTTTGAAATTCAACAAACCATTGAATATTTGGTGGATGCGTTCCTCGTTTTGTTTAACCCTGCTTTCAATCTCAGCAGCTCTTTTTTTTGTTTGCATTTCTCTCTTCCTTAAATTCTTGGTAAACCTGCTCTAATGACATGTTGTTTTTGTGTTCAGTTAGAGTGTTGTCAGCTATTTGTTCTTTGTTTGATATCTCTATTTGTGTCAACTCATCAAGGTTTTCCTTCTGAGTAAGTTCATTATCATCCCCAATTCCTGCCATTTTGTCCTTTAATTTGTTAATAGAATATCACAATTTATTCTCAAATTGCAATAAAATATTTCAAATTGCAATATTCTGCAACTCAAAACAATATGATATGCACTGAGTAATTACTCAAGGCAAATAAATCTCAAAATCACAACTTTTATGTGCGATTCAAGACATAAACAATGCAGCTTTTTTATAAAAGCTACTACTTTTACAATTTCAAAATTGCAGGCAACACAATAGGGCAGAACTGGAACAGAGACTCAGCTGACACACTGTTCTTTATAATACGGTGTATAAGATGTTGTTCATAAATATTTATGAGTGTTTACACCTTCTTTAATATACAATATCAGTCTAAATTTAGTATAAAATCAGGCACGAAGCTAAGTTACTGAAATTAAGACTTCCGTGAAGAAGGACCTAATGGCGATAACCGGAAGTTCCTAACCTTATCTGATGAAAAATATCAAATATGAAGATTTCATACGTGATAAACTGTAAAAATTTGATGCAATTTAATCTACGATCAAAATGAAGTAAATTTATGGTAATGCTTGCGTAATAAATTTACAAAAAATGAAGCATCAAAAGTTTTCAAATCTGCAAAGGCGCCCTCGTGGAGTCCGTCTCACTTGCTAAAATTTTTTTTGTTCTTTGTCGACGACGCCACTGTTGTGCCGATATGGTTCACATAAGTAAAGTGTATGTGTAATAAACAGAATACCTTTAATATATGTAGATCTCTATAATCTGGTGAATATATAAGTCAGCAGACAGCAAGAATATAGATATACATGTGTTCAGTATAGTAAGCGGAAGTAGAAGAGAATCCTCGTGACGTCAGTTGTCCAGAGGTATTGCTGGGCATACTGTAAGATATGGAGTGGTTCTTCTATGTATACACAAGCGGCACCACATCATCGTTTGCAAAAATGTTACGGTGCATGTGGAATTACGTTCGAAGTATATTCTTACAGTAATTATTATGTACATCTCGGAGTCTGCGTTAATAGATATAGGACGTTGTGGTGTGAGTGCCAATGAGATATCTCACCATCCAAAAAACAATTTATAAAAGTAAACCATTATAGGTCAATGTTCGGCCTTCAACACTGAGCCTAAGCTCACACCGAACAAAAAGCTATAAAGGGCCCCAAAATAATTAGTGTAAAACCATTCAAACGGTAAAACCAACGGTCTTATCTATATAAAAAACGAGAAACGAGAAACACGTATAAATTACATGAACAAACAACTGTACATCAGATTCCTGACTTAGGACAGGTGCAGATATTTCCATCGGGATTGAACGTTTAAATGGTACCAAATCTTCTCCCTTTTTTCTGAAACAAAAGCATAACATCACAACATAGAAAACCACACGATAAAATATCAATTGGAAGGCTCAACTCAATCGAAAACGTAAATCAATAGATGTATCGAGAATTTTAAAACGATATTGTTTACAAAGCGAAAGAAGCACGTCATTTAAGAATTCCTTTGATTTATAATTATGATATCAGCTGTTGGAAACGAAATTATTAACACAAAATAAAAGTAGCAAGTTGCAATACAGTTTGAAAACAAGTTTCCGAACTGTAAATATGTGCACAGTAGCAAAATAGGGGCAACATATACTAGAGGGGTATTTAAACTCAGAAATAGAAAATAAACTGAAAACGCCATGGCTGAAAATAAAAAAGACAAACTAACAAAAAGAGCACAAAAGACACAACATGGAAAACTAAAAATTAAGCAACACGAACCCCTAAAAAACTGGAAGTGATCTCGTGAGCTCTGGAAAGGTAAGCAGATTCTGATACACTTATGACACCCGTCGCAAATTGTAAGTTGTTGTACAATTGGCTGGATTCAGTTTTACCGATTTTCGTTAGAAAACATCTTTTTAAGAGCGAGTCAATATGAAGTGTCACTATGATAATCAGGAGATGTGGCAGGAGGAAAACAACTAAGTATCTTGCCAACGTTAGGGTTTTGACAGAGAACAATTGAAATAAGGTTCGAATTCTCCGGTACCAAGTGCACAGTTTTGATGTATAAAAAACAAAATCTTGTCTTTTTTGTTACTTGTTATAGGAAATAAATTCGTTTATATATCAGTAAATCTCGTCACAAGCGACAAGCTCATCAAAACGGTAGACATGCTCTTAAATTAATCAATTATTAATTTGTTTATTTATTTTATCCTCTCTAGCTGCTATATATGTTGGTATTCAATTTCCGGTGGCGATGTTACACAGTGTTAAAGGTCACTGCAATTTGTTTCTGTTATACTTAGTTTTAGATATTTTATCAAATTGCTATGTATAACTGTGAAAAATAGTAATATCATAATACTAGTACTAGTTAACATGAATTATCTGTAAATATCAACCATGCCACATGTAGGTCGTGGCACGCATAGTCTCAGAAAACATCGAGAAAAGTCACAAAAAGAAAAGTCCCTAATCGAATGACAAATCAAAGCATCAAACACACCAAACGAATCGATAACAAACGTCCTAATTCTTTCTTGGTACATACATTTTCGTATGTAGAAAATGATGTATTGCACCTGACACATTGATACAAAATGATCCTTTTCAGTATAGTTGTCAAAATGCATATCAACCGTTTACAAACATAATAATTTGTATTAATATTTTCCAATACTGAAAAAACATAAGAATGCAATACTTGGCGATAAGACAAATCAAAGGATTCATTTGTCATAATGTGAAAACGTTTGTTTATGCGATGTTAGTTTCGTATGATTGAATACGTAAGCATGGAGAGAAGAATTTTATATTAAATGAAAAGCAACGACACACAACAGACAGAACGAAAAAAAATTACCAGTTCAATTATAAAGCTTTAGATTACTGTTTAGTACGAGCATTTCATATTTAAGGCAATTATTATTTGAATCAGTGAACCTTGATAGACATTTTATTGTTATAGAACATTTGCTTATTTAATGACACGTCATCAAAGACAAACTGCTAAATATTTAAATTTATTTTTCTGTTAAAGAAAGGAATTTCTTTATATGTAACAATCACATTGCGTATTACAAATTTGAACATTAGGTTTAAAGTGACTTATAGGTCCAACGGGCCGGGTGTAAAAAATATTTAATTACTGTATTCTTATAATGTAATGTTATATATACTACACATGTCACTATAATAAATACTATACTTACATATTCAATCACCCTTTTGTCTTATTCTTAGAGTTAGCACTTACGTTATGTTCTTCGAAATAAATGATTTACTGACAAACAAAATGCTTGTTCAAGTCACAAGAGTCTTACAGTAGAAAGAATTAATTTTGTTCAAGTTATGATATGAGTTTGATGAAGTGAGAATTATGCGTTGGAGGTTAAGTATAAGGTTAATTATGTCAGTTTTTATAGACCCCCTTTTTAATTATCTCGAGGTTTGTTATTTTAGTTTGTTTTCGTGGGGGAATAAGGGGGAGGGGGTATTATACGTTTCAATATGACATAGAACTGTTTATTGAAAGTTAAGTATAAGTATTTAAAATATAAGTTATGTCCATTTCGAGATGAAAATTCAATAATAAAAAAAACCTACTCTTAGTTGTAATAATTTTGCTGGTGTTGTCAAGGAACAAATAGTCGTATGGATTGAATCCAACAGGAATCCCCACCTTCGTTATCCAATTTGACCAACCAGTCATTCAGGCATATACAAGTTCTTTTCAATTTCAATTTTGTATCATCATCGCTTTGTTGGACTTATAAATAATTTTAGATACTGAATCATTTTAAACTATAGAAATATCGTATCCACCAGTAATATTGATGTCAACTTATTATATATCAATGGTCCGATTTACCTAATGTTAACAAGTGTAAATGTGAAATTGACACTCTCGCCATTTAAATAGAGTGTTATAACATCGTATTTTTGTCTTGTGTTTATTTCATGGAACATTCCAACAAAATTATCTAGAACGCATACCTATTTGGTCAAGGTCCAACTTTGTATGGTACAAAATTGTTAAAATGCTTGTGACAGTAGACCCATTCAGACATTTTATTTTTTTATTCATAAATTTTGAAGCATCATATTGCATCAATTTATTTTATTTTTTATTTTTGGACAAGCTGAAACCCACCTCTGGGTGCGGGATTTCTCCCTGTGTTTACGACCCGTTGGTGACCTAAGCTGTTTTCTACTGATAGTTGTTGTCCATTTTGGCACAATGCCCGTTACCATTTTCAATTTCATAAAGTTTAAATATTTAATTCTAACTATTCGTGCCATTTAATTTTCCTACTTGTCTGTTATAAATCCTATATGCTGAGACAAAACATGACAAAAGCAGCACATGCCAAATGTATGCCAAACTCATATGTCGATGACAGAAATTGCTTATCTTAATTGGTATATTTGTCTTTCTTTCTTTATGACATGTTTACATTATCACAACCAGTTAACCGTATTACTTTCCATGTTAATAAAATGTAAACATGAAACCATGGTTGGTATCCACTTTATGAATATCCTTTATAAAAATGAACAGAACATTGCAATGATTAACAATATGTTAATTAAGTTTGTTTTCCAATGTAGATGTTTTGAAATCATTCCATTCAACTCTCTCGCAGACAATAGCTGAATGCAATCTTCAAAACCAGGGATATCATTTGGTTCTTTTGAATCCTATACACTGTATTTGAGCGACGACTGATTAGACCCATTTTATCCATTATTCATCCTTTTTGATACAACTTGCACCTTTTAATGGAAAGTACAATTATAGTTTTAAAAGTAACGGGAACAATGTTTGATATGTTTTTGATATCATTGATTGTTTATCATAATTAAACTCCCCCTGTCATAATCAAATAATGTCAGTGTTGACAATAAAGAGAACTAACTCTTGTTCTTTTAAGTATTATATGTTTTTAATAAAAGTATCAGTACAATATTATACTATTGCACAACGTTATTTTTAGAGCATCAGTCGCTCAATAGATTTTAGAATTGTACATTTATAGAGAATGTAACAAAATATAAATGTGTTAGTATCATTGCATGATATTATATTTTTATTTGTTTTGTTCTTAGGCCGGAAACCACAGTCCGGATTTTGTAAATATCAGTATATAGGTATTGGTCGCGCCAAAAAGTTAAAACGAAAATTGGACAAAAAACAAAAAAAAAAAAGCTCAAAATCAAGCTCCCTAGGTCATTTGTAGGTGAAGTTTTGTTTTAAACAGTTTTGTAAATGTAAATTATAAAATCTAGCACAGATAAGTCTTTGTTACTGCAAAAATATCCACGCTTCCGTTACTCAGGTAGGGATGTCACGTCATACAAAAAATATAAATTGGTGACCTCTACGTCATGAATATATGCATGTAATAAGTGACGTCATAGCCAACCCTAACGTAAAATCAGCTGTGTTTACAAACATTACAATGAAAAGTCGGAAATGCCGATCAAGTTTAGGGATTGTTTAAAGTATTTGAGAAAGTGTTTAAAAAATCATTCAGTTGTGTTTCTCTCTAGAATTAATTCTAGATTTATCTGGAGAGGTATGTAAAAAGTGTAGTCATGGACATTCCGAATTAAGAAAAGACAGTTATTTTATTGCAAGTGCAGCAACAGAAATCAATCAGAATATTTCCATCAGAAACGAATCCTGGTTTCAAGGACATAATTTAAGTTTGGAAAAAATATTATTGACCACTTATTTCTAGATCTACAAAATATGCAAAAGAGACCATGAATTTGTTAAACACGAACTTTCTATTTGTAAACAAACGATCGTAGTTTGGTATATTTATTGCTCTGATGTGTGCATAGAAATTTTGGAACTAGAAAGTAAATTTAGAAAAAGAAAATTGGTATTTGGAGGTATCGAAATAGACAGCAAACAAAATAAAAATCGGACAAAATAAACATTGCTTAATTAATTAAAGACAACATAAAACCAGGAACGATCATCATCAGCGACTTGTGGATGGCATGTGTCTAGGATCTGAGTGATTTGAACATTTTTGTAGATCCGGAAAAAGAAGCGCATACAAAAACGATTGAAAATGAAATTTTATATGGATTGCCTTTTCTCGTCTTTCATTCTTTTTTTACATGTTGATGCCAGTTGTCCATTATCGTGGAATACATTTTTGTAAAGTGTAAACAGTACGATTGAAATTCAGGACGATTAAAATCTGATTGCGTTCTTTATATATATATATATATATATATATATATATATATATATATATATATATATATATATATATATATATATATATCTTAATTTTTTGTATGATTCATTATGTACCAATATGCGTATACCATAGCGATAATGATATGATTTTTTTTTACAACAAACATTTAAATACCTTATGGACCGATTTGGTTATCTTGGAAAACCAAAGGTCGAATTCCTGTTAGATTCGATCGAAGCGTCCATTTTTTTTTAAATACACGCAGAACAAACTTACCGTTAAATTTTTTCCCCAAAATGAATATAATTTATATCGCTAACAATTATATTTCACGTTCATACCTTATACATGTAATACTAAAATGATATTTTTTAAACGGTATTACAAAAATATCAAGCCCTCAGGTAATTGAAAACTGGATATTATATTAAAACTAAATCAAACATAACACTGTAGACGGGAAAATATTGTCATATCTTTACAGCACCATTTTCAAATGTTGGTATTGACTTATTCATGTTATTTAGGCATACTACTGAAAAACTCATAAAACATGAAAAAGCATAATGTTTTCAGATTGAGTTTAAGACGATGTAAATGATAATGGTGCCGTATCTTACCATCCTTTCCCCCCAACTAAATCAACAAACATAACCACCTAAAAAGGAAAGACATTGCATAAGAAATATTATGTAATACAGAAATTGGGTTCATCTTAATTAAAAATGAAATGGTATTTCTCTTTCCTCTTTTTTTACCTATTCATTCATATAAAGCGTTAACCGTATGAACAACATTATGACGAGAGTATACTCTGTTTGTTTTACTATTGTTAAGTTTATTTAATCTAAATACTTTTTACAATTGGAAATTATTCCAATAGTATTCTTTATTTAAACGGTTTATATGCTTTGGCAACTCCACTGTTTGGATATAATATCTCCATATAGAAGTGAACTGTAGCGGTAAGAATAGGAGAATAAAATTACAGAGACCTTTAAATACACAAAATAGTGACTGTGTTTACTTTTATGTCAAACGTGGGAATTCCTTTCTTATTAGTTTGCTTTTACCAACTTATGTTGTTCTTATGTACAATGCTAAGTACCAAAAATCACAGATACGGTTCGAATTTTGGTGGCGTCACTTTTACTATTCTCGAGTTATGGCCTTTGGAAATGGAATACACAATGTTATTAACTTTGTTTCAATCAAATTTCCTAATGCTTTAAATGGGAACTTCTGTTTGATTTGATCTAATTGTCATTTGTTTTTTAATTAATATTCAAACATAAATTGGATACCAGGTAAGCTGGGTTTTTGTATCAGTACCTGTTTCGACAGGAATGAACTTAATTAACATTTTAAACAGGTATATTGAACTTTCAGAACACTTTTCTCATCTTATTTATACTGTTGTATACTTCATTCTGATGATAAATGGTAGACATTAACAGTATGTAATTTAGACTTAATTTTTAATTTACAGCCAATCATGAACAGAAACTCGAGAAACGATAAAAAGGATGACGATCACAATGTACGTGGATTGAGAAAAACTACTTACTTGGAAAAATACGGTGTCAAACATTTTCCTTATCGTGGAAGACGCAGATACACGCCATCATTTAACCGATCGGAAGACGGAGGGATATTTATATCAAATGACGTTTTCGGGCTGACAATCAGACAGTTTGAACGAACATATAAGAAGTGTTTAGGCAAAAGGAAAACACAAGAACAATATATACTGAATTTAAGGTATCCTGACAAAACCTCAGTCGAATATATGGAATACTTAGAGAACACTATATATTACAATAAAGGTAATTAGATTCCTATAAGTGTAACTCCATAACCATTTAAGTTGTTTAAAAAATATTTGATACAAATTAATCAGCAAGATAAAAAGGTACTGAATGAGATATCGAAAGCCATTAGCCAAACGTAACACTTCAAATAAAGTGTATGTTCTACATTAGATTAACGCAAATTGATAGTGTCTGTCTGGACTCTATACTGTAGCATTTTTTTTTATTTGGTATGTATTATTCAAGAGATTTTCGTTTATGTTTTAGAAAATTTGCTGATTAAAGATTTAATGATTTTTAACTTGGGGCAAGTACCATATCATAATTTTTTAATTTTAGTCAAGCATATGTATTTATAGTCCAGCAGATAGGTACAATATATGAAGGAATTGTGCACTTCATGTTAAAAGCGTCAAATTTTGCACAAACATACTTCTATCTATACTCTTCACTTTTAGATCTGGAGGCAAGCTGAAATTTAGTTCACTTCCGGTAAAATCCAAAATGGCGGATGCATGTTTAAATTTCAATTTCTCTTAATTCTCTTTCAATTTTTTTAGTTTAAACTACAAGAACTGTTGTTTTAATTGATCTGAATCTCATTAAATTGTTTTCAGTGTTGTATAAGCAGCAATTTGGTGACATTTGGTCAACTTCCGGTCGAAATTTCATGTTAAAATTCAAGAAAAATGTTGACTTTTAATTTGCAAAAAGTGAGAAGAAGGATGTGATAGAATCATGTATTTATTTCTTTGGAGACCATTAAAATTCAATTAATATAGTTAACAATACTGTTTCATTATTTTATTTGAATGAAGATAGACATACACTTAATAAATCAAGAGTCTAAATAACAATTCAAAGATGAGCTCTAAAAGATTGAGACATCAGATGATTAAACATCAGGTAGTTTTTCCTCAAATGTTGAAGAGATTGACTGGAATTTATTTTAGTTCGTATATATGTTTTGGAGTTCAGTTTAACATCCATTTTCACTGAACTAGTACACAATTTTGTAAAGGCACCCCGAGGTCACCTCTGGGTGCAGGAATTTTTCGCTGCATTGAACACGCATTGATGGCATTTGGCTGTTGTCTGCTTTTTGATCAGTTTGTTGTCTCGTTGACACATTCCCCATTTCCATTATCAATGATAAATGTATAAATTGTTAAAATATAACAGACGAATAGCTGAAATGCCCTACACCCGCAAAGTGCATCAATATTGGTTCCGGATATGTTACTTTGGCGGGAAATCTCGTTAAATACAAAGAACTTCTATGCTTCGTCTACGACCAATCTGCATATACAATATGATGGATGTGGTGTTCCTTGTACTATGCACAAAAACAACGCCACATGGCATAAGACCTGCCATCTGACACAGAAAAAAGAGAACTAAAATAAGACATCAAAAGGAGACAGATGATATGTAAATAAAAACAGGCAATCGGAGCTGGAAACTCACCCGTACCAGCTTAACATGAAAAATATCAATGATAGAATGTGTATGTTCAGGGTTTCCACTCGGTCAATTATTTTTTCGCCACCTCTTTCGCCAAAACAATATATTTTTCGCCACTTTATTATTTTTTTCGCCAAGTAACACAAATACATTTTTCTTTTATTTTTTTTCTTTTTTTCCAGCCCTCCCCCCCTAAATAAGAAGTGGTTTTTAAAACAAAACGAAGCATCTTATTACTTGGAATTGATCCCTTGTGTAAGGTGTAGTCATTACATTGAAGGGTTACTGTCATGCCAACCTTTTGAATAGATTTCTTCATAACGACAGTTTTCTTTTCTAGACCATCGTAAATAAGTAAAACTATATGCTTGAAACACGTGTGTAACTGAAACGACTTTGTACCCACTCAAATCAATGATCTGTATGAAAGTTTAATGATAAAGTTTCAAATCGGAGACCTTTCTTGCTTTTGGACATTTTCGTCATAACAACAATTTTCTTTTCTGGACTATCATTAAAAGAAGGAGAGGATGCGTAAAAATTTTGCTTCAAACACGTGCGTCGCAAAGTGGTTAATAGATCCCCTTTGTGACATATGACAGAAGCCATTTAACCATATCATTTTGTCATATCATATAATTAACACCTTTTTTAATTAGTCCTTTGATGTCGATAGCTATGAATGCAATTCCGAGTATTGTCTGATCGGTAAAGTCCGAGAAACCCGAAAAAAGTAAACAAACAAGATGGCTGAAAATAAATCGTTATATATATTTCTTTCGCCAAATTCTTTCGCCAATGACGAATTTCAATCGCCACAATTATTATTTTTTCGCAAATTGCGAAAATGGCGACCGCCAGCGGAAACCCTGTGTATGTTACTTTTGTTGTTCGTATGAACCAGATGAAAATCTCCACAAAGTAACAACAAGTAACGTTGAAATTCCTGTTCGTCAATATGTACTAAAGCTTCAGTACATAACTTTATTAGAGAAGATCAGTGCTGGGAACCTTATTGTACAGGAAACGGAATATCATGTCCATTATGATTTGCTGATCTTTGTCGGCAGGCATCAAGAGTGAAGATAAGAATGAATAAGGTAGAGACACACGAATAAGTTATGTAACCGCATAAGATGAATTCATCAGCTACATTGAGGATTCCAAGAAGATTTAGCAACAGTATTCAAGATTTCATTTTTTTCTAGGGGAATAAGGAATCTAGGTGTTTACATTGAGTACAGAGTTTATAGTACAAGATGAACGAGTAGACTTCTTACATTTTCCAATTATGGGTTGTTTGCCTGTGAGAGAGCTTTCACAGGTTTGACTTGGATGGAGAGTTGTCTCAACGACACTCATACAACAACTTCTTATATCTTATGCTTGCTTATTTACCTAATATTCAAGAATAAAAACAAGGGAAAGAGAGTTTACTTGTTTTCAAAGATGATATAGGACCCTCGTTTAAAAAAACAGGTGATGATGACTTTGATTCAAACTAAATGTAGATTTATAAATCAGTAACAATAATTTGCAGCGACATGTTTATTGTTACATTTGGGTTTGACGATTTCTAGTGCACTGTAAGGAGATTTCTGTTCCATGATCTCTTGTAACTCTTGTAATAACAACCGACTCTTGTTAGCAGGAAACACTAACGATTGCTTATATGTTAATATTCAACAGCTACAAAGGAATCCTTAACGTTAACTCTCTAACGATCCGTCATCATGCATCTAAAGAAACCCCTTACATATGCACCTGTGCAATAATGGTTCACTGAGTCTGTCGGACAGAAAAAAATAAAAAAAAATGTTGTTAAGTCAGATGGAGGCACTGTTAACAGAAAACCCATTAGTCCTGCGAAGATGGATGATAGCCTTACAAGAAATGGCAAGACTTAATGGGTGGCGAAAGATACCAGAGGGTCAGTTATATATCGATTTCTTGATGAAGAGGACACAACTGACCATGAACAAAAAGTAAGTGCTCAAATGTCGTTTATCCATGATGTAATCTACGTAGCAATACCAGTCCTAAAGTAACCCATAAATATCAGCTGCATTTGTCACACGAAAGCAGGACAAAGCAAGTACTACTACATCGGTATGAACTAAAGCTATAATTCTCTTCCCGAAAATGTGTTCATCCATCAGTTTATTTGAAAGAATGAATTAGCTCTATTTTGATTTTTGTTGACAACGTCAATCTTAATATTGTCAACATTAGTTACATCTTGTCAATGGTTCTAACGACTTAAATCAGACTGAATGCGGACGGATGTGATTTTCCTGTTTAATGAACTCTTCCAATTTTCTCTTAGATAAACTGTTCAAACTGGTACTGTCCAACTATTTTTATTCAACAAACGACGAATAGTATCAACAACTGCTGAGGTAGCAATATATATAAATGGTATACAGAACAAACAGTTTGTTGCTGTCTACAAGAAAATGATTTCCTAACTCTTCTACCATAGAAGTTACATCATGGATAAACGACATTTGAGCACTTACTTTTTGTTCATGGTCAGTTGTGTCCTCTTCATCAAGAAATCGATATATAACTGACCCTCTGGTATCTTTCGCCACCCATTAAGTCTTGCCATTTCTTGTAAGGCTATCATCCATCTTCGCAGGACTAATGGGTTTTCTGTTAACAGTGCCTCCATCTGACTTAACAACATTTTTTTTTATTTTTTTCTGTCCGACAGACTCAGTGAACCATTATTGCACAGGTGCATATGTAAGGGGTTTCTTTAGATGCATGATGACGGATCGTTAGAGAGTTAACGTTAAGGATTCCTTTGTAGCTGTTGAATATTAACATATAAGCAATCGTTAGTGTTTCCTGCTAACAAGAGTCGGTTGTTATTACAAGAGTTACAAGAGATCATGGAACAGAAATCTCCTTACAGTGCACTAGAAATCGTCAAACCCAAATGTAACAATAAACATGTCGCTGCAAATTATTGTTACTGATTTATAAATCTACATTTAGTTTGAATCAAAGTCATCATCACCTGTTTTTTTAAACGAGGGTCCTATATCATCTTTGAAAACAAGTAAACTCTCTTTCCCTTGTTTTTATTCTTGAATATTAGGTAAATAAGCAAGCATAAGATATAAGAAGTTGTTGTATGAGTGTCGTTGAGACAACTCTCCATCCAAGTCAAACCTGTGAAAGCTCTCTCACAGGCAAACAACCCATAATTGGAAAATGTAAGAAGTCTACTCGTTCATCTTGTACTATAAACTCTGTACTCAATGTAAACACCTAGATTCCTTATTCCCCTAGAAAAAAATGAAATCTTGAATACTGTTGCTAAATCTTCTTGGAATCCTCAATGTAGCTGATGAATTCATCTTATGCGGTTACATAACTTATTCGTGTGTCTCTACCTTATTCATTCTTATCTTCACTCTTGATGCCTGCCGACAAAGATCAGCAAATCATAATGGACATGATATTCCGTTTCCTGTACAATAAGGTTCCCAGCACTGATCTTCTCTAATAAAGTTATGTACTGAAGCTTTAGTACATATTGACGAACAGGAATTTCAACGTTACTTGTTGTTACTTTGTGGAGATTTTCATCTGGTTCATACGAACAACAAAAGTAACATACACAGGGTTTCCGCTGGCGGTCGCCATTTTCGCAATTTGCGAAAAAATAATAATTGTGGCGATTGAAATTCGTCATTGGCGAAACGTGTATTTAGCCTACCTGCTACATAGATATTGATAGCAGCGACCAAGGGTTGCGTTCAATATCGTAGCAGCTACTAAGTGCTACATAGTGCTACGTAGATGTTCGTCTATTGAACGAGTAGATAGCCTAGCTTCTACCAATATCTATGTAGCAGCTAGGCTAGCTACACGTTCAATAGTCATAAATCTACATGGTCCTATGTAGCCGCTACAATATTGAACGCAACCCAGTCAAGTACTCTGAATGTCGAAACCACTCGAAACCACTATTACGCCATTAATCGAAGTATTCGTTATTCTGATATACTATCAAACAAATATATCAAAGAAGGTCAATGACATTCAACCTCTTTTTAACAGCATTGCTTATTTTTATTAAACATATGTATTTTATCTCTAAACTACGTTTTCTTGTTTTACCGGAAGTGACAAAATTCGGAATATAATACACCGAGGGTTTCAAAGAAATATTACAATATGTCAAACCATGAATACACAATTATAATATAGTCTACAAAGCACACTTTGGTTACCAGTTGTGAGAATTAAATAACCATTAATCAGTTATTATATGCGTTTCCGCCATTTTGATGATAAAACCGGAAGTTAATAAAATCAAGCTTGCCTCCATATCTAATTTTGTTTAAAATGGTCCAAACTAGTTTTCTACCAAATTTTATGCTTTTAACACAAAGTGCACAATTATTCACCTATCTGCTGACACATGTTTCCATAATCCTCAATTGAGGTTTGCTACTATCAAATTAATATTTTCATGCAAACAATAAAATTTGTTTTGTTTTTATTTTGTTTGTTTTGTTTTGAGCCACGGCGATATTGTGTTGAGGTATATTGAACTAACAATGTCATTTAAATGTCAAATCCTACAAAGTCTAAGCTTGAGGTTCTGCTCGAAGATCTTTTATCACTATCTTTATAATTTGAAATAAAACCAAGTCCTTCGATTTTAGTATGTTTTAAGACACTTTACCTATGTCCATTTCACAGATCGACTACATGGCCTAATTCTAAATCTTTAACAGAGCTCCTCCTCAAAACAAAGGATATGTAAATACAAGTTTCATGTTTTGGATCATGAAAACATAATTCTTTGCAAAAATAAAACCGCTGTTAATACACCAAATTCAATTTTACCATTTGTCAGTTGGAAATATAATAAGTACAAAACGCAATTCATTAGTTACCGATTTGCTTTTGAAGTCATAGTAATGTATACATTGTACATATATCAAAAACACACCAAACAACATATAAACTAACGACTAGGCAAAACACCACCATTAATATGTGAACATATCTTTGACTTCATTGGACATTTCACATTTTATATAAAGTGATGATATTTTGTCCCACAAGGTGTAATACGTCACCAATGTCTGAGTAGGCAGTTACTTAACCAAGGCTATGTCAATGACCGCTTTGTCCTTTTTCTAAAAAGTGCATTGGAAAGTAACGATAGATACCTTGTTGATATATATTCCATATCGACTTACAAATAATACACGATGGTCTTGAAGTATAGATTGCTAATAACGTGTTATGCGTAGTATTATCATATTTTTCATTACGAATACTTCTTTTACAGTTCATTCTGTTTTGAATGAAATCCATTGAATGTAACTCTGTACTTATCAATCCTTTCAATGGGTAATAGTTCTATGGTAAACAAAATGTGTATTTTTGCTCCAGATGATTTGTCTATATGTCATTTGTGTTGCTTTCATATATATTGTGTTATTGTAGTGTTGTAAAGTTTTGTGTTATTGACATTCATTTTGGAAAAATGCTTTGTCTGTTTGACTTTTTGAGTTTATTTGATGTATATTTGTTTGTTGTATAGCTATTTCCTATGACTGATGTAACCCTATTTTTGACATTTTAACCATTATGTCTGTTAATTTTGGTCACACATCGTTGCATAAATATATAAATGTTATGCGGCTGTCAAACAAGTTAGATGTTAAGATAGCAATACAACCGGGGTAAATCCATCCTTGTTTCTACATAGGAGCATGCCTGTACCAAGTAAAGAAGAGTAATGTGTTAATCTTTCGTTTGATATGTTTGAGCTTTTGATTTTGCTGTTTTTTTTTCGATTTTGTTTTTTATTTTCGCTCAGAGTTCGTTATTTATGTTATTTTACCTTTTATACCATCAAATCATAGTACGGCACATCCGGTTGCATATAATAAAGGATCGACAAAATTCTTCCCTAAAATTTGACAGTTGTAGGAAATAAATCCTATATTTTATTATAGTAACCCATTGTAAGTCATAAACATATATTTAGTTTATTTCAAAGCACCATTTTTTATTTGGTGTTTCTATGAAATGTTTTGGATTGGAGTATACATGATTATGTAAGCTTGTACACAGGGAAAAAAGGACGCACATTTCATGTGTTTGAAAAATGCAAAAATAGACTTAAAGGGAAAAATTAATGTTGGTATCAAACCTCAATAGTTTTATATTTTGCAAGCTCTTGCAGATACTCTGTTGAATCAATTAATACTGATTAACTTCCTGAAACTTCTCCAAAACATTTATGCGAAATAACGAATGACAACGACTCAAGGTCTTAATTTGAAAATAAGATAGCAGGTCGTGTATGCATTTACAGGAGAAATATTTTACTCTTTTGACCACCTTGTTCACGCTTCTTACGAAGTTCCTGCAATGTCGTTTGTTTTTGTGTGTACTTTTGTATCATCGTTATTGTTTTTCAAGATATGAACATCGATAAACAATGTTTGCCTTCATACAAACCACGACGCTAGGCGCATACTATGTACAAATTAGGTGCAGTGTTTGTGAACGAATCACAAAGAAAGCTATCTATTTAACAATCATTACTGTTTTCACATAAATCATTGTATAACTATATATTTTTTAGATTACTTGTTCTGGAGTAGAAATAATTTGAAGGACAAATACTTATACGAACACTTAACACAGACAGTGGGAACTGAAATAGACATGTGTAAAAGACAACAACTGTTTATCATAAAAGATCTGATAGATAATACAAATTATTTGAAAGTTACAATATCGAGTGGAAGTTTAGCAGAAGGACTGGATTTACCAGGAAGTGACGTAGATAAAATGTTCGTCATTAAGGAAGTAGATATAATACGGGATATAAGAAATATCAAACACCCAGTAACACATACAACACTGCTTATGGTGACTGATAATGATCATCCCGGATTTAGTAGACTCCGATTGATAGCTGGAGAGGATGGGGATACCGAATTTATAACATGCAAATGCTTCAAAAGTACTAGCAACGGTATGTTTTTATCAGTTAACGAATTTGTTTGTAACATAATTGATATGTTTCCAAGGCATAACCTGTCACCGCATGGCCCGTGTTTATCAGATCAATGCGGGATGTTTGATTTTGCTTTCTGCTTTCGAAGTAAATATTTACCTTACAGTACAATACCATGGGTATCGCGTTATCGACAACAATGGCCACCTAATTCTACCATTTACAAGATAAAAAAATACGGATGTTTGTTAGTACCTATTGGACCTAGAACTATGTCAGATCATGGTATTTTATGGAGATTATCTTTCTCTGTAGCAGAAAAACAACTTGTATATTCGTTTAATTTCACTCAACTGTTATGTTACTGTCTGCTCAAACTAACATTAAAACATATCGTCAACACAAACAAATGTGCAAAAGATTTGTTGTGTTCTTACTTTCTAAAGACAGCTTTATTCTGGGTCTCCGAGGAGGTGAATATTGACACGTTTCAAATATCGAAATTATTTGTTTGTTTTTCTTACTGTCTAGATAAACTGAAATTGTGGGTACAGAAGACTAGTGTTACTGTCCAAACTATTTCATACCTGAGCACAACATGTTCCTAGGAAAGATCAATTCAGATAATAATACAATATTGCTAAATGTATTGGATGGCATAACATGCGATGGAATTGACGGATTAACAAAATATCTATTTCCGAACGACACTCATGACAATGGAAGATGTCGTTTATTAAGAACAAATAGTGAATATTCATTCATTAAGCTTGACTTTCTTTTTTACAGAGTATGTGATATAAGTGTTAAATTAGATATATCAAAATGTTTAAAGGCACAAAATGTTACTGAATCTTTACTAAAGACCAAAAATTCTTCATTTATTATTGATGTATGTAAACACTATTGGGCTGCAATAAGTCAACATAAAGCTCAATTACAACCAAAAACAGTCATAACAAATGACACGTACAACATACACAAACGGTATCATAGATATTTACAAGACGGCGTCAAGACGGATGCTGTATCGGGATGGTTGTTATACGCGTCGTTTTATTATGTAACAGGACAGTACTATGTTACACTCAAACTAACAGATTATGTTCTTTCGCGATGTTCTGTTGATATGGTGTTAACATGCTGTGAGAACTACAGTGAAGAACATATGAACAACTACAGAAAGCATGTACATTCTACAATGACAATGAATGAAAAGATGAAAATAGCAACTGTAAGTAACGTTAAGTACTCAAAACATTCATCCTTAATACCAATAGAACTTCAGCTTGCGGTGGAAAAGCACGGAATGGAAATTTCGCCTACTGTTATAGCTCACTGTCTTAAATTTCTATGTTATCATCATCTTGGTGATATGTCCAAAAAACAACAGGCTTTATTTGATTTATACTTTACAGTGAAAGATTTAGATTCTAACCGATTAAATACGTTATCTACTTCACTAACAATACTAGGAGTATGCTATGAAATATCCGGAGATAAGAATGCAGCTTATCAATGTTATGATGAGGCTTTACAATGTGACAGTACAATATGTCCCTCTGCAGCAGTAAGAAAATCTAAACTTTTAGAAAAATTTAATATAGTTTGTCAGTATCTACAATAATTATGTATCAACAATAATTGGAACATGCTATTTCATATTAGTCAATTAAGATATTTACTGATAATCCTAGATAATATATTCATTCTGATTCGTTTACGATTCCGACTGGTACGGTGACATTTCCATGAACACTCTGCATTCATCAGTTATAATAAAAGTAGTCTAACTGAAGGTAGTAAACAGGGACATCATTTTAAAGCGAAGTGTACGTAATCAAATACTCCATAGAATATGTTTTATATTTAACACCTGGATTCTGCTTGTAATGTTTGTAACAGCACATCAGAAAATAAAGTTTAAAACATGGGCAACCGTTTTCGTTTTTGATGAAATCAGCAGCAGAATATGCCAAAAATACAATGGATATATTTTTGGAAAATCATAATAAAGGCAGATATTTTTACTTGATCATAATTTTCTTACTCGTTGGTCCACGGAATTGTTTCGAAAAGGTGATACGATTCTTAAATGAACAACGAATCCATTTGTGCAAAGAATGTTCTTTCCAACCGTGGTAGTATTCAAGCTATACCATCTGAAAGTTTAATTATTAACAAAATATTCTAAAATATTCGGCGACGTTATTGATGACTATGGTAACATCACCATAACCACTCTATAACGTTGAAATACCGTATAGTATTTAACACAAATCGTGAGTGGGTGTACCCAATGTTCCTGCGCATTGGAGTTTGATTGAGTGTAATCAATTGATACGCAAAATAAACGGACTAATTATTAAAAATATTTCTTCTGTCTTCAAAAATAGTGAAAATAAATACACTGCAAGTAAAAGAAAGTAACTGTATGTACTGTAATTCCAATTGTTCTATATTAAACAGGGTTCAAGATCTTTTCTAAAATGTTTGTATTGTTAAAAATATCATGGGATTTGAATTGTTCAGAGAAGCACGGTGTTTGCAATGATTTTATTAAAATAAAAAACTTGGTTATAATATTTGGATCGTATTTTTATGTCTTGTTAAGAACAAAAAAAAAAATAGCGTGTTTGTTTTTTTCATCCTCACCATTTCCAGCGTTATTTAATGTATAAAACCAATTCCGTTTATCGGATATACGCATTGCACTTAAAAACAAATAATTGTTAAATATCCACGTCTTCGACTCTCAAATAAAAGTTGTATTGCACATGCATGTTTTCTTGAGATTTTTATTGTTTAAATAAGGTCAAAGAGGATGGAAGGTTCAACAAAGAAAGCGGAAATGGAAAACGCGGTATTGGAAAAATGCGTAAGTGCAAAACTGGTGTATTTTGATTTTGTGTTTGAACTGTAACCGATTCCTTTTTGCTCAAATATCTAGTTGTTGACAACTGCCCTATAAAGTACAACAATAATATATATATAGGTTTATTCCTGTGTGTTAAATAAAGGCAACCGTAGTATTCGGCTGTTCGAAATTTATAAATCGATTGAGAAAAAAAACCAAATCCGGGTTACAAACTAAAACTGGAAGTACTTAAGTGTTATTTCCTTATACCGGTGTTACATTTAGTAAATGTTTTGACCAGTTTGTGATATAGAAAACCCTGGTGTAATAATTTTTTTCAGAAATACATAAATTTCTCTCGTTAAAATCTTCTATGTTGTTACATACACGAGCGAAGTTGACATAAGACGGTGACAAGGGAACGTCACCATCTAAAAATGGATAATTAACAATAGGAAATGAAAAATCATCTCTTTTATCATAACTTTTTGTATTTTTGTATTGAATGCTTCTTTTTATTACTTCTTAGTGTTGTAAAAGCGTTGACCGGGCGCAAATGTTTACGGTCAATGCTTTAACACCTCAACGAAATTTCAAAAAGAAGCATGTAATCCAATGAAATTGTTCGCGCAAATACCAAGATAAACCGAAACAAACAAAAATACACGTTGGAAGCACTAATTTTACAGTTATATTCCATTGGTGTTTGAGAGTTTGTCATTGAATATTCGTTATTTCGTGATGGATTTAAACTTTTGTCTGTCATATTCTATATAGGTAGGTTCCAAATATGATTAATATAATTTCTAATATGCCACTTTAATAACGATGCATTATTATATATATTTTTTTTGCGTGTATATGTATCTACTTTGTATTTGACATATATTCAATAAACGACATTTAGGACATTTTATTTTGTATTTATAGGGAAAACATCAGTTTTACTTATCGAGGAAACATTCAACGACATAAATTGGTATATACTATGATATTATTGCTTATTTATTAAGAGTTCTTAAAAAAACAATCATGGGTCACGAGACTTATTTTCTTTACAAAAGATAAATATTTATTCATTGTATATCGAATGATATATTTTTTAACTAGTGTTTTGCAAGATGACAAGAACGGATACAGATTACTGTGGCAAATAGTTGTCTTACTTGTTAGCATACCACATCGCCTTTTTTTTTTTATATTAAATTACTAATAAAACAATTTATTTGCATTATACACCGACACAGTATAAATGCCCCTTTACACAAGGTTAACTCAGTTAGACCTATATCATTAAATTATGAGCTCAGGCTTTTGGCAAATTACGAAGCAAGGTTGTCGGCTCTTCAAACTGTCGTTGAAATTATACCGACTTTATGAGATTCAGTCCTTGCTTTTGATTTAAATATTATACAACAGTTTATTTTTTTTCAAAAAACTTATAAAAAGGAAGATGTGGTATGATTGCCAATGAGACAACTATCCACAAAACACCAAAAAGGACACAAACATTAATTATTATAGGTCACCGTACGGCCTTCAACAATGAGCAAAGCCCATACCGCATATAGTCAGCTACAAAAAGCCCCGATAAGACAATGTAAAACAGTTCAAGTGAGAAAACTAACGGCCTTATTTATGTAAAAAAATTAACGAAAAACAAATATGTAACACATAAACAAACGACAACCACTGAATTACAGGCTCCTGACTTGGGACAGGCAAATAAATAAATAATGTGGCGGGGTGAATCATGTTAGCGGGATTCAAACCCTCCACCTAACCTGGGACAGTGGTATAACAGTACAACATAAGAACGAACTATAAAAATCAGTTAAACAGGCTTTACTCATCAGATAGACAAAAAATTAAAGTGGACGTGGCCGGGTACTTATACATCCCGACACAAAAAGACACAATGAACAGATCTGAGAGTACTCGCAGTTATCTGACAGCTAGTTCAAAGCCATTAACAACTAATTAAAAAATCATGCCTCTAAGACTAACTCAGGCCGTGTTCTTATTGACCTAAACTCGGTGTTGTGTTAGTGTAACTCACACATAAACAAAACATCATTACGTTCTCATTGATGAAACTCAATGTTTACATGTAGTGTAAATCATGTTTTTTCTACATGCAGTCGATAGTCGATGTAGGCCTTGTGTAGGTTAAGTGTACACAGAACTAGGCATTCAAAACTTTTATTTTCCCATGTATATTTAAAAAAGAAGCAGTTTTTATATAAAATTGATACTTATAACACTTATTAATAAGGTTCTTTGCAGAAATATTTGTCTAAACTTGATATATTTTGTTTGGTTATAATATTTTTACGTAGCCTTATTAACCTTTATCAAGATAAACAAGACTCATCCATCATCATTGCCGAACACTTAATTCATTTGAAAAGGTCTTCCCGAATCAACTGGACGTACACACTGACAGAAATATTTGCCACTGGTCTTTACTCAAACAACGATTAACTCATAAATGCATTACTGATAAAGGGTGAGGCTAATTGTTTGTTTGTGCAGTATCTCAAGTCCGTTAAAATACAGTTAGAAAAAACCATAACCCCCTCATTTGCTAAATACTCCAAAAGAACCATTTGAAACAAACAGAAAGTATAGAAATGTAGTCATCCTTAACATCGCAATTCTATTTCTTCGTCTGGTCTGTAAGCAAGCTGATTTTACGTTTTTAATACGTAATCGAGACATCTGAGTCAGAATTTTTTCTCGGGTGAAAGTTTATATTTTTTCTTCTTTCTATGGTACCAATTCAATATTTGACACTATAATGGATGGGCAAACTTTGGATTCAGAACATTTGTTCATTCTAATCATCTGTATGACCCGATGTTTTAAAAATCAAATTGTGGTAAAATCACCCCCCTTATTTTAAAGTCAAATGGACGTTCCCTAAACTGCTAGAAAAGTTGTTTGAAAATATGAATTATGTTCTACATAATGAACATGTAAATGACATATAGTTTACAAGTGTGAACAAAACTTATGTACAGGTATCTAAACAAGGTGTATAGATGTGAACAAATTTAATGTGAAACTAGTTTGCATTACATTAAACCAGATGTAAACATGTTTATTGTACACAGCGTTTGGTGTGAACACGACCTAACTTATTTGATTGGAACAAGTTTGATATGACTGGTCAATTATTTAGAATTTTTTTTCTTTGAACTTAGATATAGGAAGATGTGGTGTGAGTGCCATCCAAATAACATGCTTTTGTTCTAATTAGACCATGTTGTTCATTGCGATTTGTTTTAAATCATTCTCAAGCGTTTTGCATTTGCAGGAATCATCACCGTTTTAAAAAAAAATATCAAATTAGATGTATGTTTCATTACAAAACGTTTTTCTGATTTCGTTACACAATAAAATCTATCATTCATGATGACAAGAGGTAAATCAAAAAAAAACTTGATAGAAATCCTCTTTCCATGATCATAGCTTAAAAAATGTAATTATAATATTAAAATTGAGAAAGGAAATGGTGAATGTGTCATAGCAACAACCACCCGACCATAGAGCAGACAACAGCCGAAGGCCACCAATTGGTCTTCAATGTAGCGAGAATTCCCGAACCCGTAAGTGTCCTTCAGCTGGCCCCTAAAATATGCATACCTGTACAGTGATAATGGACGTCATACCAAACTCCAAATTATACACAAGAAACTAAAATTAAAAATCATACAAGACTAACAACGGCCCGAGGCTCCTGACGTGGGACAGGCGAAAAATTGTGGCGGGGTTAAACATGTTTATGACATTTCAACCCTCCCCCTATACCTTTAGCCATTGTATAAAAGTAAACGCTTTACAATATACGTACATTAAAATTCAGTTCAAGAGAAGTCCGAGTCCGATTTTCAAAGATGTAACAAAAGAAAATAAATAAATCGACAATAATACATAAATAACAACAGACTACTAGCAGTTAACCGACATGCTAGCTCCAAACCTCAATTAAACTGATTGAAATATTATGTCTTTATCATATGAATATCAGGCACAATCCTTCCCGTTAGGGGTTTAGTATATCATACTATCATAAAATATATCAGCAGAACATAACCCGTGTCATGCCAACTGTTTTTTTTAGAAATAAATGTGTGTAGTTCCGATGCAAAGACCCTATACGTGAATCAATAATAAAGCCAAAATATGCAATCTTTGATGACCTGACAACAGTATCATTACTATATCCCTTTTTAAGTCTATTTAAAGGTTTTGTTAGTTTCTGAGAAGAATACTGACATTTTTGTGCTTTATAAAGAATATTTCCATAAAAAATCGGACGTGAAATACCTGAACTTATACGATGTCTGCATCGAGTTATATTTACGAATTATTTTCTGATACCGGGGATAAAAGTTAGTAAATGATTTGAACAGTTTATGATATCGAAAACCATGGTGTCATAATTTTCAGTAATACATAAATTTCTCTCGCTAAAATCTAATATGTTGTTACATACACGAGCGAATCGTACAAGTTGAGATATATAAACACCATAAGATGGTGACAAGGGATCGTTCCTTAAGAATACAATTATAATTTGAGCAATGTGGTTTTGATCTTCTTTTTTCTTTGATTTAACATGGATCTCAATGAATCTGGTATTCTTTGTTGGTGTTGATTCTGTAGAGTAATCAGTTACATGTATTTGTAAGCATACGCACTTGAGCACTTGGTTGATGCGGCTGTTATATCCCGAAGTTATAATCAGTTTAATAGTCATTTCCTCCGTACTGACATGATTTCAAACATATTTTTGTTAAATTTACCGTTAATTAATTGAGAAATTTCTACGAAATAAGGTTCCAACTTCTTCAAGCGCAGTTGACGTTGGATACATGTGTCTACTCTTTAGGCCACTTTGGTCATATAGCGCCGAACGTTGGGATGTATTTATACATCCCCGGCTTTCAAATATTTTGGTTCGACTGTACACACTAAGAATTTACGCATTCAGGTAGGTTGTTGATGTCGCAGAGGAAGAGCAGTGGTTCAAATACAGTGCTTTGTAGGACGCCAGATTTTACATAGGATTCCCCTGAATGACCACCTTCAACAACAATAAAACCCAAATGGATGGCTTTTACATGCATGAATCCATATATGCTTATTTCTATCTAGTATCTCATATGTTTTTAGCATCGCAAGTCATTTGTCTTCTAGTATAGCCATGTCGAGTTGTATCTTATTGTCAAATAAATTTAGGAATCTTCTGTTGTAACCAAAAGCCACGATGAACAGGAATACCCATTGGTTGATGTGTCTATATTCTTATAATGGTTAGCAAATTTACACTTAACAAGTCTTATGGTATGGTTAAATTATCAATAGTTTCGGGGGTAATATAACATCAATTTAGGTGTGCACCCTTTTTACAATTCTACTTTTCTCCGATTAAAGTTTAAACATTTCCCTATGGCTTCACTCCCACGATTGCATGTCTCTAACTGAAATTCGCAGTTTAAAACCTTTCGAAATTGAAATTAGCCCAATGACGTGACGATATTGTCGTTTTCGGCGACGCAGTTGGGGAATTTTTTCTTTGCTACGAAACGAAATAAGTAAATATACAATACGCTCTTTTATGAAATTAGACTAATTGAATTAACTCCTCTTATATGGCTAAGCTGTAAAAGGTAGTTTGAACAGTCGTTGTTACATGTATATGACAGTACCCATAATATATTGATTTGAGGAAAATTCGTACAAATGAGTTGCATTCCTCTTTCAAAATTTACTTATTTCATTGAAGATCTAGACAGATTTTTCATTACATTTTACAATTGAAGATGGCTGAAGATACCAAATAAACTACCTAGAATTTATTCTTTTGTTCTACGGTGCTTTTGCAAATAATGAATAAACCCATCTTGCTTTAAAATCGAGACTGGTTATTGCAGGTGTAACATTTATGTTCTACTGCGTCTTTCTTCATATTCTTATATATTACATCATTATTATGACCTGTTATGGTACATGTGTTTGTTATTTTTTAATATAGCCATATCGAACAGTAACGCAAACTTACTTAAATATTTTTTTATGTCATGTAATTGTATTGTTTCACGATGCTACAGCAAAATACAGTGCTTTAACTGCATTTGAATATCAATATTGTTGAATTAGGAAAACATGAATGCTTGCAAGCTTGTAATACTGATTTGTACACAAGATTTCGCACATGGAAACGAGAAAAGATTAATTGACTCCTCCAATGGTAAGACTTTGAATTATTCGTTTCTTTGGATGCTAATATGGCAGTCTGACAAAACGGCGACAAATTTAGTCATATATAAGCAAAAATTGACCAAGGTGGACGCAAAAAAAGATGAGCTTCCAAAAATTTACACGTGAAAATGCGAAGCATTTGAACGAGATAACATCAAAATTTTCCCACTTTCGGGAATCGCTAAACCTTGCTCCAATGGTAAAAATAGAACAACCATAGAGACAAGCAATTACAAATGAGGTTGATCATTGATGAGCTAATGACGTCAGAAAATAAACTTAAAACAAAGTTTGAAGGTATACAGTCGGAATTACCTTCCCAGGGTCCTCGCGATCAGCCATAAATCTTTATTCAGTAATCGGAGTACAACATTTGTGCTGTAAACTCCAAATCCAGTATTTTGATTGGTTGATTCCGAAGTCTGAGTATCGAAAGTTTTATGTTCTCTAGCGCTGACGACACCCTGTAATGCAGGACAAGCACAACGCACTAAACTTCGAATACAGTGTAGAAAAAACTGAAACAAACTTATGATGTCCTGTGTTTGAATTTGTTTGTTAGATTTTGGTCATGAATGTTTGTCGCTAATATTTAATTAACTGTGCATTTGTATTCAGATATCGCAGATCACATTTATTCATTCATTGTGTAATCATACGTTTTTTGATTGAATTAAGTCTGCCAATTGATATTTGATCTAATGTTTTTCTATGTTGTGATGTTATGCTATTGTTTCAGAAAAAGGGAGAAGTTTTGGATCCATTAAAACGTTTAATCCCGCTGCAAATGTTTGCACCTGTCCTAAGTCAGGAATCTGATGTACAGTAGTTGTCGTTTGTTTATGTAATATATACGTGTTTCTCGTTTCTCGTTTTGTTATATAGATTAGACCGTTGATTTTCCCGTTTGAATGGTTTTACACTAGTTATTTTGGGGCCCTTTATAACTTGTTGTTCGGTGTGAGCCAAGGCTCCGTGTTGAAGGCCGTACTTTAACCTATAATGGTTTACTTTTTAATTTGTTATTTGGATGGAGAGTTGTCTCATTGGCACTCACACCACATCTAATTAGTCAAACTATACAAAAAAATAGTGGCTTCTTAAAAGGAAAGCAGCACACAAAGATGGAGATACTTGGTAATCGCTTGATTAAGTTTCAAAACATGATTAACAGTAAAATTGAAAATTCAAGTGGTTAATTTTGCAGATGTAAAAGAAACCTTTAAATTCTAGGGAATTAAAAATTCGATTGACATATAACAGACACTATGAAATATTCGAGTTTTAGAGGACTATTATTCTAATCTACCTGCAGGGGATATCATATGTGAACAAGGTTGTAGATTATACGGAAAACATTGTTACAATTTTTTCCCAAATCAAAGTTACCTGGAATGCTGCAAAAATAATAAATTCAAATAAAAGAGGACCCCTAAAAAATACGATCTTGATTTACCCAATTTCAAATAATACAGACCAAATAGATAATTAAAAAAATATTTTTCTAGAACATAATGTTTAAAATATTTATACTTAATTTTCGGCTTCTCAGTTTAATACTAAATTACATAAAAACTAGATACTTAAAAAATGTACAAATTACTTGAGGATAACAATCTGAAATATATGAAATGAGAAACTGGTTCTACTTTGTAAGAAAGGCTAGGATAATGTTTTATTATCCTTTCCTTGATGATTCGTGATACTCGACTTCAGGTTTTGGGTTCGATCCCTTACTGTGACAAGTAGTGTACTCACAAAGTCCTTGGTATACTCTTCAGGAGAAATTTACCGCATTAAATAATTGTTTTCAGGATAATCACTTTCCATACAAATGCAGATATAAAAAAAGGTTATAGTCTAGTCATATGATGTTTTATTGTTTAGTTTTTTTACAACATATTATCATAAGCTCTAATGATGACGATATTAATCCAAATTAAATAAAATTAATAATGGAATTTGGGAATGTGTCAAAGAGTCAACAACTCGACCAAAGAACAGAAAACAGCCCAAGGCCACCAATGGGTCTTCAACTCAGTGAGAAAATCCCGCACCCAGAGGCGGGCTTCAGCTAGCCCCAAAACAAAATTGTGTACTAGTTCAGCGAAAATGGTCTAAAGCATCTTTCATTCGACGAACAAATAAAATGATTTCAATAAACTCATTTGCTTCACATTTTATAGCTGATACGCGATTTTGCTCATGAGTAAAGGCCGAACAGTGTCCTATAGATGTTTAAATGTTCGACCTGTTGTCTGATGTATAATAGTCATACTGGCAATCATATAAATTATCATTTTGTTTAAAAGACTTTCACTTTGTTATATAGAAGAAATATAAAGTTAAAATCATATACGTCTTAGATTATTTTTGACTGGATTGCTCAGAATATTGAGCCAGATAATGGCGTTTATTCAATCGTTTATTTGCATTGGTTGATTTGTTTAACATTTAACCAATACATCATTTTTTACCAACAATAACACTTTTGATGATCTGTGAACAAGCTGCAATGAAAATGCTGTACTGTGATATTTGTACAACGAAAGTTCAAAATTAGTCCAAAGACGTACAAACAAGGCGGGAATATATATAAAGAAGTTCCCGGCTATGTGATATTATTTATCTCCATTTTATAAATAATAAGTTGGAATAAATCAGGTCTGTATGTATGTATATATATTATTCGTCTCAACATCAACCCAACAATGTTAGATCTGTAAATTTGCGTAAGAACATTTTTTTTGTTCTTCCCTCGCCGGGATTCGAACTCATGCTACTAAGACATCGTGGCACCAAATCTCATTGCACTATGCCCGACGCACTCGACCACCTAGGCTCTTATAAAACGAACTTCCGGTGGCCGGGTGTTATCTTTCTTCGTCAGTTTTAATCTAGTGTCGTAAAACAGTACATGATATATAACGCATGAAGATGGAATTGTATGAATATATATATATATATATATATAAACAACTCGTCTACACATCAGCCCAACAATGTTAGATCTGTAAACTTGATTTCGCAAATGTTTTGTTCTTCCCTTGCCGGGATTCGAACCCCTGCTTCTGTGATATCATGAAACCAAATAGCCTGCAATGCAGTCGTCCCGCTAGACCACACGACCACCTGGGCTCTACAATGATAAAGCTTTCAGTGGCCGTGTGTTACCTTTCCTCGTCAATTTCATTCTAGCGGCGTACTACAGTACATGATATTTAAGGCATGAAGTTGTTATTGTTAAATATCCTCTAAATTATCTATAGTAAAGGATCCTACAAATCAATGTAAGATACAGTCACAGAAAATAATTATATGTATAAGTACGTCTGAGTCAGTGACAACTCTACAACAGATGTATCCATCGAATCGCCATCAATGATGGTGACACATGGCTATGTACATAATATATATACAACTCGTCTAAACATCATCCCAACAATGTTAGATCTGTAAAATTGCTTTCGCAATTTTTTTGTTCTTCCCTCGCCGGCATTCGAACCCATGCTACTGTGATATCGTGACACCAAATCGCCTGCACTGCAGTCGTCTCGCTAGACCACACGACTCTGGGCTCTACAATAATAAAGCTTTCAGTGGCCGTGTATTACCTTTCGTCGTCAGTTTTAATCTAGCGGCGTACTACAGTACATGATATATAAGGCATTAATATGGTATTGTCACAGATCAGCTAAATGTTACAGTAAATCTGTAGTAATCTATAGTAAAGGATCCTATATATTTATACAACAGAGCAAACAATTTGCGAAAGCAAATTTATATTTCTAACATTGTTGGGTTAATGTTTAGACGAGTTGTATATATCTAACTCGTCTTAACATCAGCCCAACAATGTAAGACCTGTAAATTTGCCTTTGCAAATTTTTTGTTCTTCCCTCGCCGGGATTCGAACCCATGCTACTGAGAAAGAAAATTATTGAAAGATAATAACGATTCCAATTCATCACTTTTACTAGTACTTTCCCTGCTTTCACAGATCTTCAAGTAATGTGACTTGTATACATAAGTATAATATAAAACAATTGATTGACGTTAACAATTGTATGACGTTAACAAATACAAGGGAGACTACTAATGTTACTCCGGAGCAAATCATTTTTACGATTGACCATATACAATGGAAATATTTTAAATCGTCCATTAGAACAACGATGGAAATGATCGTTACCCTTATGAGTGTGAAATCTTCATGGTAAGTTTACTGTCTACGAAAAGTCATTCTAGTCCGCAGTGAATTTTTTGTCTCTCCAACATAGCAATTCTCACAATTTGAACATATGATAGAATATATGACTTTTTTACTTTCACAAGTCATATTTGTTTAATTGTAAAATGCTTTCCATTTTTGTAATAAATTGAACTTTCTTCTATGTAATCTGGACAAGTCATATGTATTACATTGGTTGCAATAAATTACTTTGATTTCCCAGTTCAATAAAAACCCATAATTTCACATGTGAAATAAACGTGGTTATTTCACTCTCTGACGTCATACATCAATAGGCGTTGTCAAGACGTCGATAACGTCGGATTAAAACAAGTTGAGAATGCGTAGGAAAAAAATATAGTTCTTGACATTTTCTACATTAATTTCATAAAAAAGTCATTACCCAAAGTAATAAAAAGTATAACTTATCGCCGTATTTGATTATCAAAAATAAGACAACTTGTGACCGAACGCTGATATGGATTAAACTCGTGCTCCACACTCGTTAAATCCATGCGTCGTTCTGTCACGTGTTGTCTTATTTTTGATATTCAAATACGGCGATTAGTTATACTATAAATATTTGTATTCAACAACAAATATGCAAGTGATACTGCCGTGATCGTAGTATACAAGGAAAACAGAATTGTTGAAACAAGCTTTTCACATACTGCTGTTAAGGTAGATCATAGGTATATATTTCTTAATATAGAATGTTCTTATACTTTGCTAAAATGAAGCTTTTACTATGTTTTTTTAAAAATATATTAAAAAGTATTGGTCACCGTGCTATTTCTCAGGCTATGAATCGTTGAAAATTGGTTATATTGTTCATGAAAACACACATTTGTGTGCATAAAAGAAATCTATGGGATAGAAATTTGAAATAAATTGTGAAAAGATAGGTTTGATAATATGTTTTTAGAAAATAAATAGAAAAAAACTGTGTCACCGAACCTGTTTTCTTGCTACAAGTAAACATTCTAAATTTTCCTATCGGTCCAGTATATATTTTTTACTTAAAGCGTAATCTCCCCTTGAATGGCTTATTTGAAAAAAAAAATGATTCTAAAAACACTAAATTTGATATTTGTTTAAATATATATTTATCAATGAAATATACAATAAATCACCAAGTTTTTTTTATATACATAAACAGTCTAACCAATAAATTGCAAATCTGTCCCCAAATTGCAGATTTGGGCAAAAAACTAGACCAATTTTGTACTGGGATTGTACCATCCAAGATGGCGGTATACCATGAATCTACCGAAAATGATGAGGCTATGCGATAATTTTGTCCAATACGCTGATAAAAGTACGATTGACATCCATTTTGTATATGTTCGCATTACGACCTAGATATATGTAAAGTGTACATAAAAGAGGAATGATATGTTTGGGATGATACTGTGATCCCCTCGTTGTATATCTTGATAGTTATAAATGTTCCCGACGAATCGTCAGGTAAATAATTCCGTTGAAAATTCCACCAATGCAGGTAGCAAAAGTGACGATCTGATACATTAGTTTTGGTGGTTGTTCGTCGATAAATACCCATAATCCATGAACGGCAGGTGCTGTAAAGCGCAAAATGAACGCAAGAATGAAAAAGGACATATTTCTAGTAGCGACAATAATATGTTTTGATGCCATGCTTTGGTTTCCTAAGGTTTTCTTTATTTTGATGCCTTCTGTATAAATTTTGTACCAGATCAGGAAGTACAAAACAGATTGTACTATAAGAGTAATGGCAAGAAAAACGAAGATCAACACAAAGTTCCACAGTACTCCCGTACCTTCTTTAAGTCCACAGCTGCAATGTAAATTACAAAAATTATATTGCAATTGAATGATACATAAGGATTAAAAAAGACAAAATTAAAAGACAATAATGTAAAGAGATTCCTTATAGATACCAGGCCTCAATATTTCTACGCAAGACGAACTTTTTGTCTACAAAAGACTCATCATTGACGCTAGAGTCATTACAAAAAAAAAAAATGCAAAAAAAAAAACCCCATCGAGGACGTAACATTCCAATCAAGTTTTGAAAGTGATTATTTTACTTTAATTGACAATACCATTAGGTATTCGGGTCATTCGGGGAAACTTACCATAGTGTTACAACATTTTTAAATCTTAAAATTAAGTAACAACAAATATAACAAATGTATGATAATAGTTCTTGTTAGTGTCTTTTTGTCATGTTTATGGAACAAATGAAGGTTCAAAGAATTAAATAAAATCTCTTAAAATTTTGTATTTGTTATTTAATACAATTTCTAAAAGCCTTCAAATTATGTCTCACTCAGACTAAAGACTGATCAACACGAACCCCATCAAAAACTAATATCAGGTTCTCCTGAAGGGTAACAATATATGTAAAGATGTGTAACAAACACGCATCTATTCAAATTTTATTAGTCGAATAAGTAGAACCATGTTTTTTAAGTGAGGAATATTTATAAATGCATGTGGACACGACAACAATATAGTAAAAACAGGGAAAAAGTAGACAGAATTAAGATGTAATACCTAACTTCATATGTTAGAATGTAAATCATTGTTTCATAATGTGCAATTATTAAAGAGGTAAATAATAGTTTGATATTTAATCCACTTACTATATACCATTAAAATCCGTTCCTCCATTGAAAGCAGCTATAACTAACAATATAGCTTGGTATGAAAACATGCCCAAAAACATCTTCCAATCATATTTCCCAAAATTTAAATTCCCTCGTTGTAGAATGCAAAGGCAAGCTGTAGTAGCAATGATAATGCTCAAATTACACTGAGCGTATGCAACCTCTAGTAAAACAACAGCATAAATTGAACAAGTACTGGGTAAAGGCACAAATCCAGATATCGTTACGTCTGTTGCAAAAGCAAGCTGTACTCCGTAAAACATGATATCGCAAGCTGCCGTGACAACAATAAAGCGCTGAGATGTTTTCCATTTGAAATATTCTTTTCCGTTTTTCTTAAACGCAAAAAATATTACAAGTAAACATATGAAAATGCTAGTTGATGTGAGAATGAACGAAATGTATCCATTTGCTTCCAGTAAATAAGTATTGTCAGGGTTTTGAATGCTGTCTCTAGCTGTAGCGTTATTGTATTCCGATTTCGTAGCATTAACAATTACATTTGTTAGGTTTTGACTGGACGTCGAAACAGTTACATTACTGATGATCGATGCCATGAACTTTTTCTAGACGAAACTATTTTTGATACTATAAAATTAGAATAAATATATCATTTAGAAAATATATCGTCATTCAGATCACCAAGGCGTTGATTAAATACCCGAGTGAATATATTTGTGTACATTATATATGACCCACGTCACGTGTTTAAAGATATACGTCAAGAACATCAAATGATAAATATATGAACACATATTTTGCTGGCAGAGAAATCGTTTCTGTAAATAGATATAAAACATTAAGATACAACATTTAAGCAATGCAAATAAACTGTAATAAGGGACAATTATTTAAAAACTTACTTAATCAGTTCATAGATACAAATAAAGGCAACAGTAGTATACTGCTGTTCAAACTTATAAATCCATGGACAAAAAACAATATCGGGGTAACAAACTAAAACTGAGGGAAACGCATTAAATATAAGAGGAGAACTACGACACAACACTACAATGTAACACACACAGAAACGGACAAAGCATCAGTTACAAAGAATTTGTTTGACAGTTTGGCTGTTTATGTAGAAAAACTTATTTCAAACGGGATAGCACATCCTAATTTTTTTACGGAAACGTTGTTCACCAAGCTCGAACATTAAGATATGATCCGGGTAAACTTATCGATCCTTTGAATAAAATTTAAAAGGTTAACAATTCAGCACTGTAATTAAATCTGTGATATTTGTTTTTATTTGGTATAAATATTGATTTGTTTATCAGTAAATTAAAACCGTACTAAAAAGTATTGTTATATAGTTATGTACATTCATGGTTCTACAATATGTCGTTACCTGGGACTTGGCATTGCACAAGGTCGTGTTTTAATGTTAAAGACGTCGTTACACTAAATCCATTGGATGTTGGATGTGTACTGATTGTTATTTTTAGTCTTAGATACATGATTATTTATTAGGTTTTATTGGATTTGAACTTCTAGCTGTCAGTAACTGCGAGTACTCTCAAATCTATACTTGATGTCTTTTTGTTGTTGGGATGTATACATTATCTTCCAAGTCCGGTTTTTGTTTTTCTTAGTTTTATCGATCTGATGAAAAATTCCCTTTTCAACTATTTTTTATTATTAGTTCTTATGATGTACTGTTACACCATTGTTCCAGGTAAGAAGAGGATTTGGCGCCAGCTTACATGTTTAAACCCGACACATTTCATTATTCAGTGGTTGTCGTTTGTTGCTGTGTTTAAATTTTTTTTTAGTTCCTTGTTTTGTACATAAACCAGGCCGTTAGTTTTCTCGTTTGAAAGGTTTACATTTTTCAATTCGGAGCATTTTATAGCTAACTATCGGTTTTGCTCATTGTTGAAGGCCGCACGATGACCAATTGTTGTTAATTTATATGTCATTTGATCTTTGGTGGAGTTGTTTCTGTGGCGATCACACCACATCTCACGATTTTTAAATTCATCGTAAAGTCGCTGGCCTACTTACATTTTATATATGAATCTTTACGTAGACAACTGGCGTTGCAAAGGAATTCATAAGGTTGCAGTCCCTTTAAACCAAAATTAAGACACATATTTGTCAAAAAGCGTTACACTGAATAGTCCGTTTTGGTCAGAATTATAATGAATGGTATACATTTCTTGGGATTAAACACACAGTACAACCAAAGACTGAATATGAATTTTTGAAAATAAAAATAAAATATCATTGATATTTATATTAATGTTTCCATGACTCTTCATATGTGCCGAGAATCCTGTGAACACATCTTTATTCAATGGCAGGATATGCTAATGAATCACTGAGGCAATTGAAGTTGTCTATGGTAGCTCTTATACATGTTGTAACAATACTCTCATGAATTCGGCTGCGCGTGTTAATATTTTAAGCTAGCATATATGGGCCTTATTTCATCAAGTTGACTAATGAAGAGAATCCAGAGAAATGTTTCGGACGCATGACAATCGATCAATTGTTTAAAAGTTATGTCGTCTATATTATATGATACAATGCCATTTCATATTAAGAACATGGAGGAGAGCATATGGAATATGCAAAGGATATGTAATATGCAAAGGATATGGAATATGCAAAGGATATAGAATATGCAAAGGATATGGAATATGCAAAGGATATGGAAGAGAAACGTTAGACATCACGTTGATTTAATTTATGGGATGGGGTATACCTGTATTATACCATTTGTAAAGAACTTCCATTAATTGAAGGCATTACAAAATAATACTCGTTCGACCCATGACACCTTGGTCAGGTTTTGCTGAAAAAAAGGGATGTAAAATCCCGAGTATTAAAACGGATATGGAATATGCAAAGGATATAGAATATGCAAAGGATATGGAATATGCAAAGGATATAGAATATGCAAAGGATATGGAATATGCAAAGGATATGGAAGAGAAACGTTAGACATCACGTTGATTTAATTTATGGGATGGGGTATACCTGTTTTATACCATTTGTAAAGAACTTCCATTAATTGAAGGCATTACAAAATAATACTCGTTCGACCCATGACACCTTGGTCAGGTTTTGCTGAAAAAAAGGGATGTAAAATCCCGAGTATTAAAACGAAGAGAAAAGCAAAAAAAAAAAAAAAAAAGCAAAACAAAAAAACTATTCATCGCAGTGTATTTTTTTGTAAATAATTATTTTATACAATGTTAATTTTTTCGAAACACTCTGGTTTCTACCCCAGAAATTTATTATCAATATCGATTTTGCGTATCTTATCGACATTTTAAATCATTAAGATTTTCAACTTCGGTATTGATATGGACTTCCAATATAATTATTGTAACTGTAAGGAGATAATTAAAGCTGTGCATTTTATCCATAAGAACATTTCTGTACGTTCTAAATAAAGTTCAGTGGCAGATTGTGAGTATTAAAATGGTCAACAATAGCCCCTTTTGATTTTTATGCATTACAGTGTATGCTCAAACTCAGTTGAGAACTGATTAAATTACATCTTCTTGTTAATCTGACAAATACTTATAGTAGAACGGTTAGTTTTGTCTTTTTTATTGACTTACTCTGTTTTAATTCACCTAAAAGTTATGTGGGATTTTCAGTGCGTTTCATATGTTTTGCTTAACATAATCAAGAATTATCTTAATAATAATCCGCGGAGAATTACACAAACGAACTTACTTCAAATAAATGTATTGTAATAACAGTAATACTTATCCTTTTTTTAGAATTTGCTATTTAAGTCTCACACTGTAAAAATCAAAGCATAAAACTAGAACAAAATAGACGATGTTAGATCCTTATTGTTGATTTTCCTTTTTTGGTCGGCGATGTTCCTTGCACCATTTATTACGGTATACATATTTCCCAACTCGTTCGCTTATCTCAATTCCAGAGTTACGTTTTAGATTTCAATGAAGGAAATCCATGTATCAATGGGAAATGATTAGATCAGAGATTTCGTTACCATGAATGACTAAAACTTTTACTAAATTCTTTCATAAATACAAAGATTTGGTTTTAAAGTTGGCTGTAAATGTCTTATCAAAAACGTGATATCAAAATCTAATTTTCAATTTGGTTTATAAAGCACGATACAACATTTAAACACGATCAATGTAAACTTTAAGTACCTGAAAGTACTCTTATATCGGTAGCAATAAAATCAACGGTACCAATTTTGTTGCACCAGATGCGCATTTCGACAAAACATGTCTCTTCAGTGATTTCAATGAACGAAATCCATGTATCAATGTAAATGATTAGATCAGATATTTCGTTACCATGAATGACTAAAACTTTTACTAAATTCTTTCATGAATACAAAGATTTGGTTTTAAAGTTTGGCTGTAAATGTCTTATCAAAAACGTGATATCTAATTCTAATTTTCAATTTAGTTTATAAAGCACGATACAACATTTAAACACGATCAATGTAAACTTTAAGTACCTGAAAGTACTCTTATATCGGTAGCAACATGACAAAACAAACCATCAAAAAATGAAAGCCAATACACACACATTGACAAGATGTATAAGTACCGAGCCACGTCAAACGAAATTACATAAAACCATTCATCAGTAAAAGTAATATTAATAATAGAACAAAGACAAATGAAATAACAGTAAAACATGTTGTTAAGATGATAAACAACATCAGTACGCAGAATCTATACATCAAGACCATCGTGTATTATTTGAGAAGTTGATACGGAATATTTATCAACAAGGTCTTGGTACCTTCCGATGAACTTTTTTAGAAAAAGGACGAGACGTTCTTTGACATACCCCTGGTTCATCAACTTTCTACTCATACACTGATGACGTTTTACAAAGTCTAAGTAGGAGCTACTGACCTTTTTCATTATATAAGTTGTGCCTTGTATTCCCAATATGTTGTTTAATTGAAATATCCGTTGAAACCGGACTACAGATGTTATTTTGTTCACGATTTCTGTCAAAGACTTTTGTGTATTGCTTTTTAATTATATATATTTTGTATTTTTTGTATACTAATTGGTTATTATCAGAAATTGAAACAAATTGGTATTTTTAGACCTACTAAATACTAAAACTAGTCAAACTTTGATAAAATAATGTTCATTTAAGGGTTGTTTATTAGAAAGTTATAGGATATTTTTTAGGATAATTGAATATAAATATAACATATAAAAGTAAAGTAGTTGGACGCCAATTGTTCATGAAGACATATTTTTTTTTCAGCTACACATGAAATACAACTAATTGTTCATATTTGATATTTATTCAGATATGTACATATTCATGATATCTTAAACTACAAGAACACGTTGCTAGTAATTTGAGACATATACCTAACGTATCAGTCAACCAATTCATTGGGAATTGTAGTTCAAGCGTAGAACAAAAAGTGTTGATATATCTGCTGAATCGTCAAAGGCTAAGAAATCCGTGTACACTTTGTTTGTCGTAGATTTGAAATTCGGTTCAAAACAAATGAAAAAAGAGATTTTGCTCTATTTTGATAGATTCGGCATTTTTATTCATCTAGCTCACACTTAAGCTTTTTTCTGGCATATTCTACAATTGTATTCAATTTCTTCTTCCAGTTGATTACCTTGGGTATACTGTATTTGTAAGTAACGATTATCTAAGCTGTCAACTGTTATAACTAATGCCGAGATCTCTTAATCAAGGATGATGTTTCCAATTCGCATTTGAATTTCATATTTGGTCATGGTAATGTTTCAGTGTCCGTTCAGTTCATACTTCTGTTGTCAATTTTATCAGATACATATCAATATTAACCATAAGCGAGTCTGCTTTTGTTTTGTTACTAGTAATACGTTAATATAGAAATCGGATTGAGAAATGCACATTAAGTTGAGTTACTAGCCTGTTGGGTTCTCAATTTCTTGCACATACCGCATGGACTTTTTTGTTTACAGTTTAACAATATCCCATTTCTCTTTTAATTCATGCTCATAAGCAATGTCTGTAAATTTGTTTTAACTAATGTAATTTTGAAGTTTAAAACAGTAAAATGATGTGTAGACTGACACTACTAGTTGCTCCGACATTTAATCTGTTTAAATGTAAGCAATCAGTTCCTGAAATTAAAAAATAAAAAGTATGTATCGATACAGTTCCGGTGCACATAATATCACCGTCGGTTTTTTGGTTCGGTTCGTGTTGCTCAGTGTTTAGTTTTTATGTTATGAATTGTATAGTTTTTTTGTTTTTTTTTGTAGTCGTTTTTCCATTTTTTTAATGGTCTTGTCAGTTCGTTTTCGACTAATAGGTTTGATTATTCCTATGGTATCCTTTGTATCTTTTGTCATGTCTTTTAAAGTAGTGTCCAGTGGTTTCAAATTGTTATACTTAAATATGACCTTTATTTTTCCAAATAGCTTAAAATTCAATCACAATAGCTGCTTAATTATCACGTGTATGTACTCAATTAAGGATCTTTCGTGTCAGATAAAGGATATTAAAGTAAATCAACATCTTAAAAACATAACAAAGTAATATTTAATAAAATCAAATTTCCGGATATAATTATTTCCATACATACTCAAATTAGCAAACAGTTCTTAATTCAAAACTACTGGTTCCGACAATTGAAAGCAAATCTTATAAAATCTTTTCAGCAACATAAAACTCATAAAAGATATGAACAAAGATTAATCGGAGGAATATCATCTGGTAACATAAACATACAGTGCAGGTCTTTAATCTAAAATTGCCTTTGCTTTTCAGTATTTGTAGACACGCCAAAATGCAGCGACATATATTACACTTATTCATTAAAGTGCTTCAACTGTTTGGGGGGTGTAAAAGTATAACAAAAATGCAAAACTCCAAGGTAAATTCAAAAAGGGGAAAGTTAATAAAAACTAACTTAATCAACCGTTAGACTTCACTAAATACCACTGAATGCCAATGGTAAACCTTTAGCGGAGTTTTGAATAAATAAGATCGTTAAGGAAAAGTAACAATGTAAAACAATATATTAATCTTCCAGATATTTAACCTGGACAGAAGAAGGATGAAAGATATAATAAACAACTATTATATAGGGTTATACGTTATCAAATGAAATGGATACATATAGATTATTGGATATTTTCCTCTCTTGAATTCAAACTGAACTAATTTTCTCGTATAATATCCTTTTTTACACGCTATTCAGATACACTTGTCCATCGCATGGAATAACATTTCTTTCAAAATGTTGATCAATTTATCAGTTTATCAGTTTAACTGATAAATATAGATTTTACGTCTATTTCATGATTGAATAATAATGCTATACATTTTTGTTTTTCAAATCTTATTCTATAATATCTTATTGAAAACACATTCAGTTGATTACAGTTTTCAAGTAGTCGACGGTCATCAAATATCGTAATTTAATCGATTACAGCAAAAACAAATGATGTAATCAACGATTTCTTTTCGATTACTTTAGTAAAATAGATTGATGAAATATAACCTATTTCAAATGACAATAGACAACTGCATGTTTTCAATAGTTTATAGTACAGATCAAAAAGAATATTTTGATATGACTTGAGAGTTTATCAAATGCCTTATTCAGATCTGTTGCCTCAAGCTGCATTATGATCAAACAGATCTCCTATCACATTTTTTTCTGTATTGAAAATAAGAAAATAGATTAAAAATAAGAAAAGTGTATAAATTTAATTTCTATACTAGATTGGAGTATTAAAATTCCCTATTGAGCATACATTTTAAATAAGGGTTGGAGTTTTAAACTGTTGATTCGTCATAACTTAATGATATGAAGATTAAGAAAATAAACAATATAGCCATATTGGCTAAAAGTATAGGGAAGGGTTGAGATCTCACAAAACATGTCTAATCCCACCGCATTTTTCTAAAGTCAGAAACCTTTGACCTTTGTTAGTCTGGTGTATATATTTGTTGTATAATATGTTCATTTATATGTTTCGGAGATTCGTGTGAGGTCCATTTTCGCTGAACTAGTATACGTTTTTATGGGACTAGCTGAAACCCGCCTCAGGATGAGGGATTTTCTCACTGTGTCGAAGACCCATTGTGTCCTTCTGCTGTTTTCTACTCTTCGGTCAGGTTGTGGTTTTTTTGACACAGTCCCCGTTTCAATTCTCAATTTAAAATTCTTTTCACAAGGAACCAATGTATTGAAATTCTAGTTAAATAATAGATAAATGTATCACACTTTGACACTTAAAATATTTATTTAAAAAGAGAATAAAAATTCTCAACAACCTTCTTATCTTTACTAATAAAAAAATCAAATACTTCTAATCAATAAGATAGAGACTTTGTTTTGATTTCAATTATGTATAATTAAGTGAAAGATTTACATTATATTGCCCATGGTTATTAAGTGTACCCCATTGGCAGTTTTATATTCTATAATTAGGGAGGTTATCCAAACATATGTATAATTAAGTGATTGTAATTTTAAATTATAAATTTCTATCTTTGAAATAAGCTGAACTAGTTATTCTACTTTTTGTATTTTTTCAGAGGAAACTTCCAAAATTGTAATGAACTATATTCAAATACGCCTTTTAATAATGAACAAAAAAACCACACATTTAAGTCAGTATGAAAGCAAAATTAACAAAATATTGAGAAAATGACTTTAAGTATAAAGAAGTTATTGATGTAATGGTTGATGTCATTACAATTTTTTTTTATCCACTCGCTCATGTTGAAACCCAAGATTTCAAGAATTTCTAAATATGTTGGATCCTCGGTAAGAGCTTCTTTCTATAGAACAACTGTCGTCATAACATTTGGAAACAATGCTTTAAATGCTGTTTTTGTAAAGTTTTAAGTAACCATTATAACAACATGAAGCAACATAATTGTGTTTAACTTTTTTACTATTATTTTTTTTTATTTTGTATAAGTAATTGAAAGTAATCGAAAAGTAATGCAATTACTTTTGTTTACGAAATCGATTGCAATCGATTACATACAAAAATCAGAGTAATCGATTATTAATCGACTACACCAAAATCCTGCATGAAATCGATTGCTAAAAATAACATTTGTCAGTAATCATGCCCATCCTTGGTATACCTATATCATGTTTGTGGGGTATATCGTTGTTTTCAATATGCATGCCGTTTGTCGTTGTTTATTGACGTAGATCATTCGTAGTCTCTTTTTTTTTTTAGATCGATGTTACCGTCATTTTAGTGTTTAATAAATGGTAGATGGGTTTATCTGTGTTGTTTTCAAAATTATAAAACTAATCAAAAATTACTATGTGTCTAACGTACACAGTACGATATCAAAAGGTATATATATTTTGTAACCATTCGTACATGTTGTATATAATTAGGACGATATATACTCCAAAAAATAATGCCTAGTTTAGATAAGTATGTTTGGATATAGAAATTAAAATGTAAACCAAAGTCAAATGTCAATGCATAATCTTCTGTTGTTCTTCCTGAATTTGTTGATATCAAATGTCGTATGTGACTGAATTCAAGCATCCGTTGTTTTAGTTATGATATGCGGGGAAAGAAATTTGTACATGAATCATGAGTCACCATTGATAATGAAAATTAACCACCTAGTTCTCTAAACAGTACTTAACAGAATTAAAGCCAGGTTAGAACTTATCTTTCTGTATAATGTGAAAATACATATATTAAGAAGTTCGATTAATACTCGGCAATAAGTCCTAAAGACAACTCGTTTACGTCTACTACTAGTATTTGTAATTATTTTCAAAATCATCAATTTACAACTTCAACTTTAACCTCTTGATTGCACCTGTACTAGTTACAAGTTTACATTTTATCAGGCTTGTCACGTTATTATAGAGGACCTCAACATTGCCAATAACACTTCCCTGCAAATTATGTTATCCAAAGGACAAAAATATCGTGAATAGTAATATGTATTTTATGTCATGCTTAATACATTTAAATTTAAAGTAAAAATGAGTGAAATTTTCCTTTAAATATGGAAAAGATATTGATTTAAAACATACTAAAGAGTGTGTCTTGTTACTCCCTGTTAAAGGCTTAAATGTGACTTCGAGATGAAGAACATCAGTAGTAGAACTGTTCCTCTGTTTTTCATGCAATTTTTGTTTCCTGGTTATGTAATAATTTTGTGTCAGGGATAAATACCCTTTGTTTTGTTCTATTCATATCGTATTAAAAATTTGCACATGTATCACTTCGTTCAACAATATACCTATTTTTTGTCATTGGACAAAGTCGTGGTTTTTCTGACTATCTAACTAATAATGACATGTTAACACCAGGTCCATTTGACTTTGATGTGTTATGATTGTTTTAGTCTTAGATGCAGTGGATTCTTTCTTTTTTTCTATGATAATTGATATATTGGTCTAAATCTGTTTCAAATACCTTATTGTTGCAGCTTTCACAAACGAGGTACCCTAATATATCAATATATTTAAGAACAGAGTCATGAGGGTGTCTTAAATATAAATTTCACTTTTAAGTGTTAGTTAATCACAAATACAATAATATAAACATATATAATTTCATTTTTTTTAATATGAATTTACGTATTTTTTGGTCCGTATTTGACACTTACTTTTACATCTGTATAGGATACAATTTGCCTGACACATTTTTTGTACGTTTAGAAAAGTCGTACATATGTCTAATATGATCAAATAAACGTAACCTGGCATGAATGAAGGATAATGTAATGGCTGTGTTGTTCTTATTGGTTTTGGATTATAATCAAACAATGAGATATTATCATTGATGATATGATTGTGTTATCAGTAAAAAGAACGACAGTACACAGAGAGTAAATTCGAGTCAAGTACAAGAACAATTTAACTCCGCGAATACAATGATATATGCGCTCGATCAAATCATCCAAATGTGTTTATTTTTTCCCCATTTGATCAGAGTTCTTTGTTCTGTAGTTCTGTAATGATTTTTAAATTATGAAACCTTTGACAATCATAAAAAGAATGATGTCATGACAATTTTGGTCTCTGATTTTATATTTAAATACAATATCTATCTATTAGAGTTGTTTTTTTTTACATGTTTATGAGTTTCATTTTATGTTTGTTATCTTTTTCTTTAAGTCTTTTAAAAATCCACAAACGTTTAACACATTTTGATGGTTATCTGTGCATTTAAACAAAGCATGTATAAAAAGAACATTCTAGGGGTTTGATATTTTCCGTTTAAAAATATTTTCTTGGTTCAGTAACATATATAGGTAAATAATGTTCAGTGATAAAGGATTATGTAACCTTGTGTTGATTCCATGCGCAATATATGGAAATGTTTATAGAACATTTACAGCTTTTTCCCTTTTACTGTAATATTTGGCAGTTCGCTGAATGATAGTAGACAGATCATTATTGCATGCAGTACTAGCAATGATTTCCCTAAAAGCAACTTTAGTGATGTAGCTATTGGTTAAAACAACTATAAATATGGACCAAAACAAGTACACCCTTTAGGGTACACTCGACTTAAGTGACTCAGCACGAGCATATATGGAATAAACAGGTTGTTTAGAACTTTTGGTAAATAATAAACGCTAGCACATTATAGAAAAGCAAGTGAGTAATCTATGCTTAAAATTTCATAACAAAAACACTCTGTAATAAAGACTGTGGATTTATTTTAAAATTTTGGTTTATTTGCCACACAGTCCTTCTTTTCTATTAAATACAATGAAACAGTAAATGATTATGCTTTGCATCAATTTTCCCCTTGGTATATGTACAAAAAAGCCTATCTCTAGTATTAATTATATTTGTTGTTCTGATATTATTCCAGTTTGAATGGTTGATATTTAACTGGCTACAGAAGGGGACATAAACTCGTATTTTAATAGAGTTATTTGTTATTAGGATATAATATCAAATTCCTTGGTATGTTTTTTAGTATTGATTTTTAGGCTATCCTGTCAAGCACTCAACATTTCCAATGGAACTAAATGTGATTCTAGTTTCAGCAACTGGTTCCTTAATTGATGTGAGAATAAATTCCTACACTAATTTCTAAGGACAAAACAAAAGGAATACGAAACATATTTTCAATCACACTTTCCACTATATAAATGATGTTCTTTTATTACATAAATCAACATTTGGTTAAAACATCCTTTCATTCGACCTTGAGATAAAAGAACAAGAAATATGCTAAGCCTATCTCATTTCTTGATTTTCATCAAGAAAACGACAATTATGATAGTTGTTTTCAAAACAAATCTTTACAACAAGTAGGATAATGACAGCTACCCAATTAAGGACTTTCAATTGTTGTGTAGCAACACTCAAGTGGTGCCTGTAAATATCTCGCTGATGATACACTATTCAAGGGCTGTATTTTCTATCGATTTCTTTATGAGATGAGTGCTCAATAAGGAATCGTGCAAATCAAGACTTCGAAGTGTCGAAGTTGAAATTATGCCTTCGTGAATGTTATGAACCCTATTACGAGTCAACTGACCTTTAAAGAATATCTGTTTCAATGATGACGACATAAATGTCTACCTGACGTAACTACATTTCCGTCCTCTTTATCATAACGTGACTCATCGGGATTGTACTAAAATGACTAACACGACGGATGACACATGTGGAACACGTTCGGAGAATCTCATATCATTTTTTTTGTGGGGTTTGTGTTGCACAGTCTATTTTGTGTGTACTTATTTATAAACACAAATGTGTTGCATTTTGTGAAGTCTTTCGATAGTTTTGCATAGCATTGACTATATAGTTCAGCAGTAATAATGTGTCCAGCGAAAAAAATATACTATACGGAAACTAGCTAGATTTTCAACATGAAGGTTTTGGGGCATAGGCAAATGAAGAAAAAATAATTCTCGATCCATTGGTAACATATAAGTGTTCTTAAAAGATGACATGTAAATACTTTGTCCTTTTGTTTAAATAAAACCGAAATAATGGTGACTTTCATAGTATTTTTTCTTTTCTTACATCTTTCTGGTTATTAACATGATAAAGGAGTAGGTCCGGTAAGAACCGATTTTGGCCTCAAATTTCAGGTTCATCTAACGAAAGATTTTTGATACTTTTAAAAAAAAACCACTTAAATGTCTATTTCAATTGATTTGATGAGTTTGTGTGAATACTTTTTACTGATTGAATTATTAAAAATGCTCCGATTCAAGCTTAAATATGAAAAATATATCAAATATGCCAAATAACGTCTCTTTTCAGATGGTTCTTGTCAAAAATTAAACTGGCCGTATCCGTGTTCATCATCAACCTTTTTATATGTTATGTATTATCATCAAATACAACTTACGTTTCAATATTGTGAATGAACACGATTGCGGCCACTTTCATTTCAGACGGAAACCGTCTAAAATTTACCTAAAATGGTCAAATTGTAAAGATTTAAGTAATTTAGCATGACTTTATGATGCCTCTACCCGATATATATATACATTGTATTGTCAAAACAGCCTTAAATTATATAGCAGAAGCATTCTACTATCCAATGAATAACTAAAGGATTACAATTTCACAATTTTGTAAAACTGCTATATTTTAGATCCAAAAAGGGGTCTAACTGAACCTACTCCTTGTCGTTCATAATACGAACTATATTATGTTTAGCTATCTTTTTTCTTTGAACCAAAACATATAAACTTTACTGACAGGAAAAAATCTTTCTTATACAGATTTGTATTTTTCTATTTGCAATTTTTACGGCATTAAATCACTAAGGACAACTGTTTAGACACGTGGACAGTTGTGTTAGTGTCTGTCAATAGTCAGGAACAGTGACAAAGTGTCATATCATATCATCTAAAAATAAAATTGAATTTTTTAAAACATTTATGATTGATGTTCAGCCTAAATTTTGTATAGTGTTGAAGACCTTATGTTGAATAGAGGTTCAATACTCCTTTTGTTATTAAGTTGTTTTGTGTTGTTGATATCATTGGATACACCTTGCGTTGCACTTGGTCAATGCATGTTCATAGATATGATGCATTACAACTTAACTATAATAAAAGAGGCATGCATATTCAATAATTGCTTCAGAATGACGTTTTTATTGCATGTGATACAAGCTGTTACAGTACGCAGTACAAATGTGTTGCCAATTAACTGACAAAATTGATCTCATAATTTAGACAACAAGTTTCTTTTCGTGCAATAGAAATATATACAAATTTTATTATATCTGTCTACACTACGGGAGATCAGTCTACATATTATGATACAGAACCATAGATAACAAAATATAAACTACTAACGTGTCTTTAATTTTGCGTAAAACATAATTTCCCCGCCGACTGTCACAAGTAGCATTGTCTTTGATGACATATCTTAATGCATGCAAGATATTTCCTTAGATTGTGATAACACGGGAGTGCGTGTACCTTCATTGTACGCTTTGTACAAATTATTGTTATCAAGGAAGAGTAAATTATCATCATCATCTATTGATAATCCAAAATGAGCTGTCCCTACACTTTGCTTTAGAGTAACATGTACTGGATATTGGCTTGAACTTTGATTTGTATCCTCTACATCAATTTTGATACGATATATTCTATTATCTTGTGTACTCTGACAAAACATGACAAAGATATTCCCGTCATCGACAATCTGTCCACAGATACCAGAAGGTTCGAACTGAAGTGGAAATACCGTTTGTTTCATATCTTTTAAAAGAGACAACACTTTTAATGTTCTATTTTCACATCCTACAAAGAAATAATCTTTTTTGTATATAATACTACAGCATTTTCCTTCAACTTTTTCGGTTTCTTTTGTTTTCCATTGTTGAAATCAATTACAACAATGCCTTCATTAGGTACAGTCACACATACCGTAGTGTCGTCTATTATATCTAATGACGTTGGTCCTCCATCTAATTCTATTGAACGCAAGAGTTGTCTTTTACAACTGAAATGCATTAATTGGTGCAAGTTTTTATCAGCAATGACTATCCGTCCATCTTTAAAACTTTTGATATCAACGATATTTAGGTTAGAATGATAAGCGGCTTTCTCCACATGAACCTGAACTGTGTTCTTTAGGTGAAACCTGAAAGAAAGTTTACGAATCAGCACTGTGTAGAATTTTAAAGATAAATTCAAGGACTGTTAAGGTATATACTAGTAGATTGCATGTTTTATATTAACTAACTAAACATTCAAAACAAATTCAAAGCGTTTGACCATGACTTAATTTTCAAACTTTTTCACTAGATCTGAATTACAAGATTTTTTCATTGCTTCATTTATATGGAACAAAGAAACCGGGAAAGGAACAAGTAAAAGTGAGAGAATACTGTCAATAGTAACATTATCTCTGCAGAGCACGCATGAAAACAATATCTGGATTGATATTGCCTGTTATAATTTCGCCAGATTTACACTTAATGATTGTCTACGCGTTCATATGTTCAAATGTTTTCAGTTTGGACTATAGAAGCTTCCAAATTGGTCTTAAGAAAGCGCACTCTTAACAAATTTTTTGTACATATTTTCTTTTTCGTCTACTGCAGAAAGCAAAGAATCCTGAACCTCTCTAGTAGCATGTGTGCCTAAAAGGATATTAATTAGACAAGGAGGATGGGCATTATATCAATGGGAACAGTCATGGCTTACTTTATTGTAGATTCATGGTGAACCGGCATCTTGGATTGACAATAACAGTACAAAATCGGTCTAGTTATTTGCTTAAATCTGCAAATTTGGAGACAAATTTGCAATTCAATGGTTAGACTGGTTTGTTTTTCTATTATGAGAAAACATGTTAATTAATCGTATTATACAAAATATTTTAACACATTTCATTTGTTTTTGGTTTAAAATCATTTTTTCCAAATGAGCCTTTTAAGGGGAGATAACTCTTTTAGTACAAAAGTTATACTGGGCTAATAGGGATTTTTTAAATTTTTTACTTGAAGCAAGAAAACAAGCTCGGTGACACCATGTTTTCTTTTTGTTTTCTTAAAACATATTATGAAACCTTTCTTCTCACAATTTATTTCCAAATACTATCTCATCGAATTTGTTATGCACACTAATGTGTTTTTTCATGAACAAACTAACCAAATTTTGGCAATTTTGAACGACTCATAGCTTGAAAAATAGCACAGTGACCTATACTTTTTATTTAATTTTTGAAAAGAGCATAGTAAAATCTTTTTTTTGGCAAATTTTAAAAAAATTCGGTCTAAAAAATATATACTTAAATGGGTAACTATTGCTTATACTTTTCGCTTCAACGCTGTTTGTTTGGTTACCTCATGCGAATTGTCACCTTTGCATGTATTACCTGCTCTGTCATTAATTGCATAACTAAAAGGCGCCAATGAATGATGAGTCAGAGTCCACCTTATCAGAGCAGATTTCTGATAGTAATATGTACGGTTGGTAATGTAAAAATAGGGCAGCATTCTGGATGAAGACATCAAATGTTCCGACCAATTACCTTCTTGTTCTCCTCGTACATTTGACAACATAGTTTGAACGGCAACTAGGACCACGTCCCAATATTTGAAAGTAGTTGATATATCGTGTCCCCATTCTTTAAACATACCGATAAGAGGCTTTACAATGGCTCCAAACAACTTTTCTAGTCTAGTTTTAATGTCTGAGGCTTGGTCTCTTTGATCACATATACTTGTATGGAACTCTAACAACACATTCAAGAAAGCAGATGGTATTTGATCTAGGTAATCAAAGGTCCTGTACCAGCGGATAAATGCTGAGATAAAAAAAAAACCTTGAAATCTCTCTGTCAAAGGTAAGGAATGGCATCGGTCAATGATGTTGTTGTATCATCTATAGCCAAATTTCTCTCAATTCCTTGCTTAATTCCTTCTAAAGCATAGTTATGAACGCCAGCTGAATTAGTTTGAATTGCCATACACATGCCCTCACAGAAAAAGTTTGAGAAATAAATTTTATTTGTCAGTTAGGCTTTTGGTAGCATTTGCAAATTGAAGGTGCATTTCTGCTATTGTATCTCTAAGACCTTTCTGAAGTTTTCACACATCTAAACGCTGTTCTAGTAATCGAAAATATTTTTTATAACTGTTTGTATGTTCTGCGTTGGCTAGTGTTCCTTGTAATGCATAGTTTGACATAGAAAAAGTCTTTTTAAAGCCACATACCAATCTGTGTTTAGAAAGTTTATTGTCATTTAGCGTGTACCAACCCTACCTTAAGTTTTACATAACTTAATTGTTTAACTTATTTCGGTCAATACAAGATATTTATCTTAAAGCATGTTTTTCGTATTTTGCCTTCATTTTTTGTGGTTTGGATGCTTGTAATAATGATTGTTTCGAAAAAGTACTTGTTGTTTAAGATAAAATCCAACCCCTTTTAAAAAAAAAATCGTTTTATCGATACAGTTTATTTTACGTTATTTTCTTATTTTTTTTATGAAAAATTGGAAACAAAAAACAGAATCCATGCTGTTTTGCTAAAAAAAATATGCGATAAGGTTTTTTAGTTGTTATCTAATATCTATTGCAAATGTGCATGGAAAATGATGGTTGACCTTTGATGCCAATTTCTGAAAAAAAACTGCACCATATTTAGTTTAATCGACCAACTTAATGTTAAAGAACATATATGTTCGAATCGGATGATATATGATACAGCCATAAACCATTTTTGACGATAAATGTTTTTAAATATTCACTGCGGTCACCGTACTCAGTCGTACGCAACCAAAGTAAACCCACACATTACCCACACCTAGTATTTCTATAGATTCTGATATTACAACTCATTGGTGCCTTTCGGCTATTGTCTGCTCTATGGTCGGGTTGTTGTCGTTTAAACACATTCCCCATTTCCTTTCTTAATTTTATTGTGTAATGCAATTCTACAATAATTCACGCGAAGTTCGGTTACTATACGATTGGCATATTGCGAATAGTGTTCTCATTTTTTTCCTAATTGGGTATTTAGCTTAACTATAAATTAAGCAAATCTATGCGTTTTACTTAAACAGTGTAAATCAGTTGTGTTACCCACTGTACTGTATGGTTGTGAATTGTGGACTTATTCAAAGTCAAACAATAACAACAATTGTTATCAAAGGTAACAGGATTATGATTCAATACGCCAGACGAGCGTTTCGTCTACATAAGACTCATTAGTGACGCTCATAGTTATATAAGGTTATACATGTACAAAGTTGAAGTGCATTGAGGACCGTGAATTGCAAAAAGGTGTGTCAAATACGACAAATTGGTAATCTCTTCCTGACTTGCTATACGTGTTGAAGAGAAATAAGTAAAACTTTGACTAAAAAATTCTCGATTCAGTAAATTAAAGACAAATCCTTCTATTCAGATCTACCAATAATATCTTCTTTATATTTTATTTTTACTTAAGGCTAGGTAAAAGCTTTAAAATAAGCAAATAAAAAAATATGGTCACCGACCTCGTTTACGATTTAAAACGCCATCTTTTTCACGGAATTTGGAAATAAGAACTTCAAGTCAATAGCAGTGTAATATTGTTTTAAAGTCCGTATCCAAAAAAAACTTGTCGGTTTTGTTAACCTAGTTTTTAATAAAAACTATTTTACTAATATCACCATTTTCTGAGTTGAAAATAATAACGATAAGTTATCCCGCCTTTTTTATTGTGAAATATCTATAAAAAATCAAGTTTAAAAAAAATTGACCAATAATATCTCCATGAGTCTTCAATAGAATATGCGTTGTTTATATCTTAATAAAATAAGGAAATAAAAAGATGGGGTCACCGTAATGGAAAAAGAGATATTTCTTAAAAGGGGTGAACAAATTGAATTGGCGGAAACACATTGCGCCAATTCTAAAAACAACGTCGAAAGACGTTCGGCCGGTTTAGGCTATATTCTTACAAATTAGGGACAACCCAGTTCTCGTCAATTGCTGTTTTGTTGTTTGTTTGCGTTAAACTACGAAAAATTCACATTAATTTACAACATGATAGTGCTTAGTTTTCAGTCAGTATCACAGACTCATAATATAAATGCGGTGGTTGGAAAACAATGCGTTGTACAAATGTACTCACGAATGCTTCTATGAACATTTCATTTCAGGTTATTCATAGTGATTATGTGTTGAACAGAAATTCTTTTTTAAATAGTGAAGACATTTTTATATAACATCATTGTTTAATCAAAGTATATCTGAAAGACAAGACAGAATTTTGCTTCCGGTATCATGTATTTTAATTTCGTTTAAGAATGTTGTGCCTTTCTATTTTTATGATAATTGCTTTAAATCATTAGAAATCTAAGACTCCGTTTCCACTAACAATAAAGATCGATCATTTCTGAGATCGCCGATCTCTAGTATTGCAAACATAAGAAAGATCGATCTTCAATCGGACATAAACATTCCATCTCCAGATGTAGTTTAAAAAGACCGATTTTTTTTATGAACCGATTGTTCTTCAAGTGAAAACGCTTTAGATACATCGCAATCGACTTTTCAATCAATCAATCGATATTATAACATTCGATCCAAGTGTTTTATGTAGATGTGAAAATAAATCTGCGCATGGTCAGTTTAAAAATGTTCTTTAAAAAGCTGATTGCAGTGTTTATTCTCAAATGATTTGACAGAACGTGCCATGGATATAACAAAAACCAAATAAATATATTCGACGTTTTTTCGTCATTCTTCTCAAAATATATTAATAAAAAAGAAGATGTGGTATGATTGCAAATAACACAATTCTTCAAATGACCAATTGACACAGGAAATTATTAACTATGGGTCACCGTACGGCCTACAACAATGAGCAATAAAAGGTCCCTAAAGGACAAATGTAACACAATTCAAACTAGAAAATAACAAAAAAGAAATTAATGAAAAACAAATATGTAACTATTTTACAAACAACACCCTCTTAATTACAGACTCCTGAGTTGAGACAGGATCCGTTTCAGCGCTCGACTGATATCGTAACTTATTCGTTCCTTATTTGCTTATACGTTGAAATACATTGCACCTATAACGAAACAAATCTTTTCCATTGTGTTCTTGTCTCTGGTGTTAGCTATGGGTTCTTAAAAGTGAAACATACATATTAGCGCGTATTATCCAGTTTTAGCGCTAGACCGATGACCTGCTACGTTTTCGCTTACAATATGTTTGTTAAAGGTCGCACCTTTTTAAACAATTTTTTTCCATTTTTTTTTTCTTGCCTCTGATGCTATATATTGGTTCTAAGAGGTAAAATGACACTATACTAAGGCGTAAATACTCGTTTCAGTGCTCGACTGATGCCCTGTTACTTATTCGTTCCATATTCGATTACTATACGTGTGTTATTCGGTGCACCTTTTAAAAAAAATATCTTTTCAATGGTATTCATTATTTTATTTTTTTTCTGTAAATTACTTATCTTCAAACGAAATGACCGTTATAAGTATTTTTTTTCTGACAATTGTTTGCTTTTAATTACTTACAACATGATAATCAAAAATAGAATTAATAAATGCAGAAGCATATAATTATCTAAGACCCAAATATTTCCTTATTCAATTTTTTACGATTTTTTGTTAACGAAATGGTTAGACCGATTTTTTAGATCTGCAATAAAATTTAGAATTGAAATGGTGAATGTATAAAAGAGACAACAACCCGACTATAGAAAAAACAACAGCAGAAGATAACCAACAGGTCTTCAATGTAACGAGAAATTCCAGCACCCGAAGGCGTCCTTCAGAAGGTATACTAAATGTAAATGCACAAGTTCTTATAAGATGCTTTTCAGAGATCGATTTAATTTCAATTCCGTGCAAGTGTTAACGGGTTGTAATTAACATCATTTCTGTGTTGATCATTCATCCTTCGCCATCCAAGAATATCTAATTATTCCGTAATGATACTAGAAACTCAGTCTAAGTATACTCATACAGCTGTCATACCGTTAGTATGAATAAAACCTAGTCCGACCTCTTGTCTCAATTTTTTTTTAATTGATTTTTTCCATATGCATTCCTCTGTAATTCTTTATTCCGACAACTTTTTTACACAGACACGATTATGTTTTTTTTTTTATACAAAAATTTCGCACCGAATACATAAATATCAAATTTGGTAAATCAGAACAAACTCGGAATGGTAATATGAAAAAACCTGCAATGTTAGAAGGCATCGCTTATATGTTAACTTCTCTAGATGTACTTTGTTTTACATGTATGCGTCGTTAGGTTACTGTTTTTTTGGTGTTTATCAGAAATCAGAAATATTATATTCATGTAAAAATGTAAGTGCCGTACACATTCAAAATATGTCAGTGCAATTTGCCATATCCATATATAGGTAAGTAATACGTATGAACTAGTATATATTTGTTTAGGGGCCAGCTGAAGGACGCCTCCGGGTGCGGGAATTTCTCGCTACATTGAAGACCTGTTGGTGACCTTCTGCTGTTGTTTTTTTATTTGGTCGGGTTGTTGTCTCTTTGACACATTCCCCATTTCCATTCTCAATTTTAAGTAATGTACTTATGGCTAAAGATACATTGAATTTTGAGGACATGACCAGAATAAATTGTTGGGCTGATGTTTAGACGAATTATATATATAGCGTTGTATCACCATCACTGTTGGTGATCCGATGGAATAAATCTGCTGAGGAGCTGTCTCTGGTTCAGACGTACTTATATTTTTTTTTTAAATTATTTCTGTGACTTTATCTTGCATTAATTTGAAGGATCCTTTACAACATATAGTTCAGCTGATCAGTAACAATTCCATCTTCATGCATTATATAGCATGTACTATATTACGACGCTAGATTAAAACTGTCGCGGAAAGGTAACACCCGGGCACCGAAATCTTTAGTATTGTGAAGCCTATCAGTCCAGTATTATTTTGTTTACTAAAAGAGTTATCTCCCCTTAAATGGCTTATTTGAAAAAATTGATTCTAAAAACACTAAATTTGATATTTGTTTTAATATTTTGAGTTGTACAATAAATCACCAAGTTTTCTTTATATAAATAAACAGTCTAACCAATAAATTGCAAATTTGTCCCCAAATTTGCAGATTTGGGCAAAAAACTAGACCAATTTTGTACTGGGATTGTACAATCCAAGATGGCGGTATACCATGAATCTACCTTAAATGATGAGGCTATGCGATTGTTTTGTCCAATATCCATTTTTTATATACATGTTCGCATTTACGACCTAGATATATGTAAAGTGTACTTAAAAGAGAAATGATATGTTTCGATGATATTGTGATTCTCTCGCTGTATATCTTGATAGTTATAAATGTTCCCGTCGAATCGTCAAATAAATAATTCCGTTAAAAATTCCACCAATACAGGTAGCAAAAGTGACGATCTGATACATTAGTTTTGGTGGTTGTTCGTCGATAAATACCCATAATCCATGAACGGCAGGTGCTGTAAAGCGCAAAATGAACGCAAGAATGAAAAAGGACATATTTCTAGTAGCCACAATAATATGTTTTGATGACATGCTTTGATTTCCTAAGGATTTCTTTATTTTGTTGCCTTCTGTATAAATTTTGTACCAGATCAGGAAGTACAAAACAGATAGTACTATAAGAGTAATGGCAAGAAAAACGAAGATCAACACAAAGTTCCACAATACTCCCGTACCTTCTTTTAGTCCACAGCTGCAATGTAAATTACAAAAAAATATTTATCAATTGAATCATTAGGATTAAAAAAGTCAAAATTAAAAAAAAATAATATAAAGAATAGATTCCTCATAGATACCAGGCCTAAATATTTCTACGCAAGACGAACTTTTTGTCTACAAAAGACTCATCATTGACGCTAGAGTCATAACAATTAAATATACAAAAAAGAACATCGAGGACGTAAAATTCCAATCGAGTTTTGAAAGTGATTATTTCACTTTAATTGACAATACCATTAGGTATTCGGATCATTCGGCGAAACTAACCATTGTGTTACAACATTTTTAAATCTTAAAGTTAAGTAACAACAAATATGACAAATGTATGATACTAGTTCTTGTTAGTGTCTTTCGTCATGTTTATGGAACAAATGAAGGTTCAAAGAATTAAAAAAGATAATTTTGTATTTGTTATTAATACAATTTTAAAAAGTCTTCAAAGTCTGTCTCACTCAGACAATTATACGTATGGCGTACTTCATTTTGTGCCTTTGAACCTATGACGAGGCTAATCATTTAGTTATTTTTCGTTTTATGCCATGACATTGTCAGTTTGTTTTAAACTTAGGAGCTTTACTATCACTTTGTTATATTCTGCTCCTCGTTTATTTATATACGAAATTCAAATTAACGAATTTGCATATGTTGAAAGGCCATCACTCATTCATGTATAAGTGTCAAAGACTACAGGCAGATTTCGACGGATTTTTTCTTCACTAAAAGAGAGACGAAAGATACCAGAGGGACAGTCAAACTCATAGATCGAAATCAAGCCGACAACGCCATGGCCAAAAATAAAAAGACAAACAGACAAATAATAGTACAGATGACACAACATAGAAAACTAAAGACTAAGTAACACGGAACCTACCAAATACTGGGGGTGATACTCCATAAACAAGGCTGTAACAACATGTTTTATTATTTGTTGCTGAAATCAGTAAACATTGAAAACAATCGTTGTTTCATTATTTTCTCCCGAAAGAAAAAAAAACTTCCAAAATGGTCATCCTCGAGTATTTCAATTTGCGCCTAAGTCTACCATCTAATCAACAAACAAATATCAACCAAATATTCAAATTGGTACCGACCATGGCATGAAATTGTACTAGGTTACGTTGTGTTTCGCTTATAGTTTTCAAGTCAGTGATTTGCAATATATTGTAAAAGTTTGTAAATAAGATAGCCTCGTTCAACAGATCTAATAACGGTTCATTATCATACGACTATCAAAATCAGCCACCAGACTCGCTTTAAAAAAACACAACATGCACTCATTTAAATATTAAGTACTGATCGCTATACAGTACTACTTCCATTTCTAAGGACTTGTTATGGTTGTGTCATATCAATAAAGAAATAGTGCACACTCATTCAAATCAGTAACAAAATAATTCACCTTTCAGCTTTTTCTGTACTTGTAAATTTTCCTTTTCTGGTATGTCACAAAAAGTAAAGGTTCCCTAAAGGTCAATATTGAAATGACAAATATAATTTCAGTAATCTCAGACAACCTAAATATGCTAAAGCAGTGCTGCTGTAATGGTTACTTCATTGTCATGCACCCTTATGACGAAAATACTGATTTGACTATTTTGTTGTAAACAGTTAATAGTTTTTGTTGCAGACGGCATTTGTACCGATACATAGAGAGAAACGAAGGATACAAGAGGAACATTCAAAAACATAAGTCAAAAATAAACTGACAACGCCTTGGCTAAAAAAGAAAATGACAAACATACAAACAACAGTACACAAAACAACATAGAAACCCAAATACTGATCAACACGAGCCCCATCAAAAATCTTGACGTGTAACAATTTATGTAAAGATGTGTAATAAATTTTATCAGTCGAATTAGTAGAACCATGTTTTTTCAATTGAGGAATGTTTATAAATGCATGTGACCACGACAATAATATAGTAAAAACAGGGAAAAAAGTAGACAGAATTAAGATATATTACCTAACTTCATATGTTAGATTGTAAATCATTGTTTCATAATGTGTAATTATTAAAGAGGTAAATAATAGTTTGATATTTAATCCACTTACTATATACCATTAAAACCCGTTCCTCCATTGAAAGCAGCTATAACTAATAATATAGCTTGGTATGAAAACATGCCAAAATACATCTTCCAATCGTATTTCCCAAAATTTAAATTCCCTCGTTGTAGAATACAAAAGCAAGCTGTAGTTGCAATGATCATGCTCAAATTACACTGAGCGTATGCAGCCTCTAGTAAAACAACAGCATAAATTGAACAAACACTGGGTGAAGGCACAAATCCAGATATCGTTACGTCTGTTGCAAATGCAAGCTGTACTCCGTAAAACATGATATCGCAAGCTGCCGTGACAACAATAAAGCGCTGATAATTTTTCCATTTGAAATATTCTTTTCCGTTTTTCTTAAATGCAAAAATGATTACAAGTAAACATATGAAAATGCTAGTTGATGTGAGAATGAACGTAATGTATCCATTTGCTTCCAGTAAATAAATATTGTCGGGGTTTTGAATGTTGTCTCTAGTTTTAGCGTTATTGTATTCCGATTTCGTCGCATTTACAGTTACATTTGTTAGGTTTTGACTGGACGTCGAAACAGTTACATTACTGATGATCGATGCCATAAACTTTTTCTAGACGAATTTATTTTTGATACTATAACATTAGAATAAATATATCATCAATAAAATATCTCGTCTATTCAGATCACCAAGGCGTTGATTAAATACCCGAATTAATATATTTGTGTCCATTATATATGACCAACGTCACGTGTTTATAGATATACGTCAAGAACATCAAATGATAAATATATAAACACATATTTTGTTGGCTGAGAAATCGTTTCTGTAAATAGATATAAAACATTAAGATACAACATTTAAGCAATGCAAATAAACTGTAATAAGGGACAATTATTTAAAAACTTACTTAATCATTTCATAGATACAAATAATTTGTTTGGCAGTTTGGCTGTTTCTGAAGAAAAACTTATTTCAAACGGGATAGCACATCCTAATTTTTTAACAGAAACGTTGTTCACCAAGCTCGAAAATTTAGATATGATCCGGGTAATCTTATCGATACTTTGAATAAAATTTGATATAAAAGGTTAACACTTCAGCGCTGTAATTAAATCTGTGATATTTGTTTTTATTTGGTATAAATATTGATTCGTTTATCAGTAAACTAAAACCAAACTAAAAAGTATTGTTATGGTGTTATGTACATTCATGGTTCTACAATATGTCGTTACCTGGGACTTGGCATTGCACAAGGTCGTGTTTAATGTTAAAGACGTCGTTACACTAAATCCATTGGATGTTGGATGTGTACTGATTGTTATTTTTAGTCTTAGATACATGATGTTTTTATTAGTTTTTATTGACTTTGAACTAGCTGTCAGTAACTGCGAGTACTTTCAAATCTATACTTGGTGTCTTTTTGTTGTTGGGATATATACATTTTCTTCCACGTCCGGTTTTTGTTTTTCTTAGTTTTATCGATCTGATGAAAAATTCCCTTTTCAACTATTTTTAATTATTAGTTCTTATGTTGTACTGTTACACCATTGTTCCAGGTAAGAAGAGGATTTTGCGCCAGCTAACATGTTTAAACCCGACACATTTCATTATTCAGTGGTTGTCGTTTGTTGCTGTGTTTAATTTTTTTTTTTAGTTCATTATTTTGTACATAAACCAGGCCGTTAGTTTTCTCGTTTGAAAGGTTTTACAATTTTTCATTTCGGAGCATTTCATAGTTGACTATGGGTTTTGCTCATTGTTGAAGGCCGCACGGTGACCTATTGTTGTTAACTTCTATGTCATTTGATCTTTGGTGGAGAGTTGTTTCTGTGGAGATCATACCACATCTCACTATGTTTAAATGCATTGTAAAGTTGCTGGCCTACTTTCATTTAATATATGAATCTATACGTAGACAACTGGCGTTGCAAAAAAAATCATAAGGTTGCAGTCCCATTTAACCAAAATTAAGACACATGTTTGTCAAAAAGCCTTACACTGAATAGTCCGTTTTGGTCATAATTTTAATGAATGGTATACATTTCTTGGGATTGAACACACAGTACAACCAAAGACTGAACATGAATTTTAAAAATAAAAATAAAATATCATTTATATTTATATCAATGTTTCCATGACTCTCCATATGTGCCGAGAATCCTGTGAACACATATTTGTTCAATGGCACGATATGCTAATAAATCACTGAGGCGATTGAAGTGGTCTATGGTAGCTCTTATAAATGTTGTAACAATACTCTCATGAATTTGGTTGCACGTGTACAATTTTAGGCTAGCATACTAAGGCTTTTCTACCTCAGGCATAGATTAACTTAGCTGTATTTGGCAGAACTTTTAGGAATTTTGGTTCTCAATGCTCTTTAACTTCGTACTTTATTTGGCATTTTTAACTTTTTTGGATTCGAGCGTCACTGATGAGTCTTTTGTAGACAAAACGCTCGTCTGGCGTATATACCAAATTTAGTTCTGGTATCTATAATGAGTTTATATATGGTCCTTATTTCATCAAGTTGACTAATGAAGAGAATCCAGAGAAAGGTTTCGGACGCATGCCATTCGAGTAATTGTTTAAAAGTTATGTCGTCTGTGCTATACGATACAATGCTAATTCATATTAAGAACATGGAGGAGAGCATATGGAATATGCAAAGTATATAGAAGAGAAACGTTAGACATCTCGTTGATGTAATTTATGGGATCGGGTATACATGTATTATACCTTATGAAGAACTTCCATTAATTGAATGCATTACAAATAACAAAAATAATACTCGTTCGACCCATGACACTTTGCTCAGGTTGTGCTGAAAAAGTGATGTTACATCCTGAGTATTAAAAGCAAAAAAAAAACCAAAAAAATAAACTATTTTTTGTGTAAATGAAATGTCATCGCTGTGTATTTTTTTGTAAATAATTATTTTATACAATGTTAATTTTTTCGAAACACTATGGTTTCTACCCCAGGAATTTATTATCAATATCGTATTTTGCGTATCTTATCGACATTTTAAATCATTAAGCTTTTCAACTTCGTTATTGATATGGACTTCCAATATTATTATTGGAACTATAAGGATATGATTAATGCTGTGCATTTTATCCATAAGAACATTTCTGTAGGTTCTAAATAAAGTTCATTGGCAGATTGTGAGTATTCAAATGGTCAACAATAGCCCCTTTTGATTGTTATGTATTACAGGGTATGCCCAAACTCAGTTGCGAACTGACTAAATGCAATCTTCTTGTAAATCTGACAAACACTGATAGTAGAACGGTTAGTTTTGTCATTTTTTATCGACTTCCTCTTTTTTAATTCACCTTAAAGTTATGTAGGATTTATAGTAAGTTTTAACTGTTACCCTGATTATATGTTTTGCTTTACATAATCCAGAATTATCTTAATAATACTCTGCGGAAAATTACACAAACGAACTTACTTCAAATAAATGTATTGTAATAACAGTAATACTTATCCTTTTTTTAGAATTTGCTATTTAAGTTTCACTGGAAAAATCAAAGCATAAAACTAGAACAAAAGAGACGATGTTAGATCCTTATTGTTTATTTTCGATTTTTGGTCGGCGATGTTCCTTTCACCATTTATTACGGTATGCATATTTCCCAACTCGTTCGCTAATCTCAATTCTAGAGTTACGTTTAACATTTCAATGAACGAAATCTATTTATAAATGGTAAATGATTAGTTTAGAGATTTCGTTACCATGAATGACTAATATTTTTTTACTAAATTCTGACATAAATACAAAGATTTTGTTTTAAAGTTTGGCTGTAAATGTCTTATCAAAAATGAGATATCAAATTCTAATTTTCAATTTGGTTTATATAGCACGATAAAACATTTAAACACGATCAATGTAAACTTTAAGTAACTGAAAGTACTCTTAGATCGGTAGCAACTGACCTTTGTCATTATATAAGTCGTGCCTTTTATTTCCAATATGTTGTTTAATTGAAAGATCCGTTGAAACCGTACTACATATGTTATTTTTTCACGATTTCTGTCAACGACTTTTGTGTATTGCTTTTTAAATATATATATCTTGTAATTGTTGTATACTAATTGGTTATTATTCAGAAATTGAAACAAATTGGTATTTTTAGACCTACTAAATAGTAAAAGTAGTCAAACTTTGATAAAATAATGTTCATTTAAGGGTTGTTTATTAGAAATTTATAGCATTTTATAGGATAATTGAATATAAATAAAACATATAAAAGTAAAGTAGTTGGACGCCAATTGTTCATGAAGAAATTTTTTTTTTAGCTACACATGAAATAAAACTAATTGTTCATATTTGAATATTTGATATTTATTCAGATATCTACATATTCATCATATCTAAAACTACAAGAACACGTCGCTAGTAAGTTGAGACATATACTTATAGTATCAGTCAACCAATTCATTGGGAATTGTAGTTCAAGCGTAGAAAAAAATGTTGATATATCTGCTAAATCTCCAAAGGCTAAAAAAATCCGTGTACACATTGTTTGTCGTACATGTAGATTCAAAATTCGATGATATTTTGAATTGGCAGTTTTTTTCGCATTTGAATTTCATTTGTGGTCATGGTAATGTTTCAGCGTCCGTTCAGTTTATACTTCTGTTGTCAATTTTATCAGATAAATATCAGTATAAACCATAAGCGAGTCTGCTTTTTTTTTATACTAGTAATACGTTAATATAGAAATCAGATTGAGAAATGCACATTAAGTTAAGTTACTAGCATGTTGAGTTATCAATGTCTTGCGCATACTGTATATACTTCTTTTGTTTACAGTTGAAAAATACCCCATTTCTCTTTTTATTCATGCTCATAAGCAATGTCTGTACATTTGTTTTAACTAATGTCAATTTTGAAGTTTAAAATAGTAAAATGATGTGAAGACTGACACTACTAGTTGCTCCGACATCTAATTTGTTTAAATGTAAGCAATCAGTGCCTGAAATAAAATAAAAAAGTATATATCGATACACTTCCGGTGCACATAATATCACCGTCGGTTTTTGGTTGGGTTCATGTTGTTCAGTGTTTAGATTTTATGTAATGAATTATATAGTTTTGTTTGTTTTGTGGTCGTCTTTCCATTTTTTCAATGGCATTGTCAGTTCGTTTTTGACTAATGAGTTTGATTATTCGTATGGTACCCTTTGTATCTTTTTGTCATGTCTTTTAAAGTAGTGTCTAGCGGTTTCATAATGTTATACTTAAATATGACCTTTATCTTTACAAATAGCTTAAAATTCAATCCCAACCGACTGCTTAATTATCACGTGTATGTACTTAATTGAGTATCTTTTGTGTCAGATAAAAGATATTAAAGTAAATCAATATCTTAAAAACATAACAAAGTAATATTTAATAAAATCAAAGTTCCGGATATAATTATTTCCATACATACTCAAATTAGCAAACAGTTCTTAACTCAAAACTACTGGTTCCGACAACTGAAAACAAATCTCATCAAATCTTTTCAGCAACATAAAACTCATAATATAAAAGATATGAACAAAGATTAATTCGAGGATCCGGAATATCATCTGGTAACAGAAACATACAGTGCATGTCTTTAATCTAAGATTGCCTTTGCTATTCAGTATTTGTAGACAAGCCAAATGCAGCGACAGATATTACACTTATTCATTAAAGTGCTTAAACTGTTTGGGGTGTACAAGTATAACAAAAACGCCGAACTCCAAGATAAATTCAAAAAGGTGAAAGTTAATAAAAACTAACGAAATCAACCGTTAGACTTCACCAAATACCACTGAATGCCAATGGTAAACCTTCAACGGAGTTTAGAATAAATAAAGATCGTTAAGGAAAAAAAAAAAACGATGTGAAACAATTAATCTTCAAGAGTCTTAACCTGGACAGAAGAAGGATGAAATATATGATAAACAACTACGTGTATTATATTGGGTTATACGTTATCACATGAAATGGATACATATAGATTGTTGGATATTTTTCTCTCTTGAATTCAAACTCCAACTAATTTTCTCGTATAATATCCTCTCTTACACGCTATTTAGATACACTTGTCCATCGCAAGGAATAACATTTCTTTTTTCTTTAAAAATGTTGACCAATTTATCAGTTTAACAGATAAATATAGATCTTACTTATATTTCATGATTGAATAATAATGCTATACATATTTGTTTTTTTCTAAATCTTATTCTTTAATATCGTATTAAAAACACATACAGTTCTAGCTTATTTTATTTGTATACTTCAGGGATGGAGTAATCGTAATCTGTAATTGTAATTGATTGTAATTGATAACAGTTTTCAAGCAGTCGACAGTCATCTGTTATCGCAATTTAATCGATTAAAGCAAAACAAAATATGTTGTAATCAGCGATTACTTTTCGATTACATTTCGATTACTTTAGTAAAATAGTTTGATGAATTATAACCTATTCCAAATGAAAAAAGACAACTGCATGTATTAAATAGTTTATAGTACAGATCAAATAGAATATATTGATATGACTTGAGAGTTTATCAAATGCTTTATTCAGATCTGTTGCCTCAAGCTGCATTATGACCAACCAAATCTCCTATCAAATTTTTACTGTATTGAAAATAAGAAAATAGATCAAAAATAAGAAAAGTGTTTAAACTTAATGTCTGTACTAGATTGAAGTAGTATGCTGTTGGTTTTAAAATTCCCTATTTAGCATACATTTTAAATAAGAGTTGGAGTTTTAAGATAATGACAATTAACCGCCTAGTTCTCCAAACAGTACTTATCAGAATTAAAACCAGGTTAGAACTTATCATCTATACTATTTTAAACGAGAAGACCTCATTTTTGGTGTCGCTTCTCTTCTTTCCACAATAAATTAATCAACACGACTCTGTGTCCTATATATACAGTGCATAGTCGCATTTGTCATCCATTCATATGATTATTCAGATTGAGTTATTTTGGGAGAAAAACGAGAAAAAAGGCATCCGGATATTGTCCCGTCATTGGACGAAATTTTAAGTCAGGTTATACTTCCGGTTTGCGTTTTTCTGTATAATTTGAACAAACAAATAGTACGAATAAAGTGTATTTTAATTCTGTTCAGAGTTTATTAAATGGAGAGGGTCTGTATACTATGTCAATTGACCACCATGGATCGATTACTAAACTAAGAATTGAAAGTAAATACACTTTATTAATATAGTAATATACAGATAAGCGCTAAAATTATTCATGTGGACTTTTGATACCTTTTCTGAAATTCTCCATTCATTAAATATTTTACAAAATTCATTGATTACAAAAAAAAGATGTGGTATGATTGCCATGTTGAGACAACTCTCCACAAGAGACCAAAAAATAACACAGAAATTTACGACTATAGGTCACCGTACGGCCTTCAACAACGAGCAAAGCCCATACCGCATACTCAGCTTTAAAAGGCCCCGAAATGACGATGTAAAAAATTCAAACGAGAAAACTAGCGGCCTTATTTATGTACAAAAAAGGAACGAAAAACAAATATGTAACACACAAACAAACGACAACCACTGAACTACAGGCTCCTTACTTAAATGTTCATAACATACTAAATGTATGTTCATATTGAAATTGATAGAAAACCAAAAATTGGGAATTTTGGAAATGAAGTAGGAGGTATAAAACTTCTAACAACACTTTACATACTTTTAACTCCGCTCTGAATGCCCGCGATTTCGCGGGTGTGTTCTAGTTTCTGTATATGTGAAAATACATATATTAAGAAGTTCGATGAATACTCGGCAATAACTCATAAAGACATCTCTTTTTCGTCTACTACTAGAATTTGTAATTATTTTCAAAATCATCAATTTACAACTTCAGCTATCGTTGAAACAATAGAAAACATTTATCTAAGAGTAACCTCTTAAATGTACTGTATTTAGTAAAGATGCAATGTGAGGCGATTACACATAGACTGTATCTATAAATATTTATTATATAAATTATTATATTTTGTAATATGGTACATTTTTTTATCTTTAAGATGTACGCTGATGTCTTTGTTTGAAGTTTGTCAAATATTTGGAATCCTCTGATTTGAGCCATGTTGTGACATGAAAAAAAAACTTGCCCTCCACCCCCTACTTCTCTTTTCATAATTGTATTACATATTTTTCGAAAAGCCGTTTTTGCGAACTTTCTAAAAACTGTTTTTGCATAGTTTTTGAAAGAAAAAAGGTATCAATGTTAAACGTATGACAAATTTAGAGAGAATCATTTCCCGGCTTTGTTGTTTCGTTATTTATATCTTTATTTACCCACATCTGATTAGCGCCAAGAGTAGATTATACCTTATCAAAATATCTTTGAAAACCATCCTTTATTTTTGAAAATCTAGCCAAGCTTTAAATATTCTACTTTTTAGGTGTCAGTGAAGGTTTTTTTTCATCCAATTTAAAGGAGGAACATTTGCATCGTCCTGCGATAGATAAGACGGATTTGAAATTTTCTAACACTTTTGTCGTATAGATTTTTAAGTTTCTCATTCTCATTCCTTGGTGATGTAAACTCCTATACTCCAGGAGGATACCTTTTTAAGCTCTATCTTAAAATGAAAAAGGAAAAGAAATAAAAATTGACATTATTTATCAGAAAGATGAAAAAATAATTGTCAAAAACAGCAGGTTAGTGAATATATATGCTTGAGAAAAGCTAATAATGTTTTGTCTGATAAATAAGTTTACTTTGATCGATCAATTAATGAAGTAATAATTAATCCACAGACAATCTAGCAATGTCTTACAAAATAAAAGAAAACAAACAAGATTATAAGAATTAAAAGAAAAAAAAACAGAATCGCTTTTTATACAACTGCCAGTTTTAAAGTAAAAGAAGAATATGTGGAATGAATGTCAGTGAGAAAATATGACACAAGAGACTTAACAACGTGGGTGTGAGCCACTACAGGTCACCACACATTCTTCAACAATGACAAAAAACCCAAACCGGAATAGTATATTTTTAAAAGGCCTCTGTATGACCAAATGTAAAGCATTTTCAAATGACAAAACTTACGACTTAATATATGTTAAAGCAATAAACGAAAAATAAATATGAAAAATAGCAATTAACACAAAACCGAAACCGTAAATTTCTGATTCGGAACAGACACATAAATAATGTGGCGGGGTTAAAACTATTTGTGAGTGGCTCAACTCTGTCCCTGACCTGGGATAATAATGTGACAGCAACACATAATAACAAACTGGAAAAGTATATTGGACAGAGCTTGACTCCTCCGATAGGTACAAAGCAGACTAAACCTACGAATAAAAAGGCAAAAGATATTAAGAATCGATCAGTCAGTTTTGAGAAAATTTGACCTTAAATTTCAACTGTGTCATAAAATACGCTCGTGTTCTTAAATAAGTCTATTTCAAGCACTTAAAGGCATAGTAAAACAAATCTTTCCATAAGTTAGCACAGTTTGGATATCTTATCAAATATGATGAGTTTCTGCAATTATTGTACTAGTGCCTAAAAGCTACCTAAAAACCTAACCCGCCACCTTCATTTACGACTCCAAAATTTTCAGTTATCAAAAAGTTGCAAATATTGTTTATTAAATCCCTAGACCGCACAAATTTCGGGGTCAGTGGTTGTCAACAAGGTTATCTATGCGAAAATATGCTATAAATCATGAAAAATGGAACGAAATATGACGTTACAACATTTATAATGCATATTAAAGGGTCATATCAATTACTTTGTAAGTTGAAAAAAAGATATGCATACCAGCATGTATTTTTTGGTACTGCTTATATCCGGACTATTTCTAATAAAAGGAGGAATTATTATAAGAGCTATTGTACGGTCCCTGAAAGTACAAACAATAGTAAATGTATTCAAGTTCAATTGTATTCATATTTTAAAAAATCGTTGCTTTAATTAGATAGTTTAAGTGCCTAAAGGTCACTTGTGGTGTCACAATGACGTTATACAAATGTCGAAATTAAAGTTTGAGACCAAAAGATTGAAGCCCAATTACCAATATGTGCGACAACATTCAAAAATGTAAATACTGATGTCCGACAGATTAATGTCTTATAAAAATATTATAATACTTTTTCGTTTTCGAATTCAAGTAGCCAAACACACCGGCCTTATCATATCTTTGCCTGTAAAGAACTTTAGCTAGATTATAAAAGACATCAAAATATCAGGGCCAATTTCAACACTTTGTGAAACTTTCCCTTTTGAATCAATGTCGAATTAGTTAAGATTTGAAGTAACTTGTGGTAACGAAATCCCTGATTTAATATTTTACCAGTCATGCATAGATTGAAATCTAAAACGTCTTTTTTACAACTATGGGCATATTGAATACGTGGGGAAATATTCTAACCGTAAAACTGAAATATCCAAATTAAAGAAATGACAATAATTGATAAGCGAACAGTGTTATGAAATTTAAATTAATCACTGAAACTATCTTGTCAAGAAAACCATTTGCATCTTAACTAATTTCCTCACAGAGCAAATACATGTATTAATACTGTGATAAGGACATGTGTGATGATTACAAATGGGACAACTATCTACCAGAGACAAAAGGACGAGGATACACACAACTACATCTTTATTTAGGGCAATCTGAAGGGAAACGATACCCCCCCCCTAAAATGCCAACCATTTACCAATATCGCATGTCAGAGGATATACTCTGAAATATTCTTATTCAGGGTACAACGACTATTGTATCCATTCCATTATATGTGACCTGTAAAAAGGCACACAAGAAATATCACATTTGCAATGCATCCCTTTCTTCCTGTTATATCAACATTTATTAGGGGGCAGTTGTTATAATAATCAAACTTGTGACACCTGTTAGCCATATATAATGCTGTGTTAATCTAGTCACCTGTAATTGTATTTACCTGTAAACATCAGACCTTTTAGAGAAAAAATATCTTGATTTATACATGTTGAAATAATTGTTATGATAGCAATTTTATATATACCTAAAATAATCAATATCATTATTCCGTAAAACTAAATTAGTATTATTTATGTCAATATTTACTTTTAAACACATACTATAATCATTAATTTTTATAACTGAATTGTGCTTAAAATAATTTCCCCCATCAACAATGTTTTTTTTTTTTCTAGAGTTGACAGCTAAGTCTGCCAAAAGCACAATGTAAATTATAATCGACCAGACTTTGCCAGTATTGACCACTTGAGGAGGTCTTAAAATAAAATTTGTCTCCTGATCTGTAATCTTATTTTTGTCATTGAATTTTCATTTGCAGGGCGGATGATGCATTCATAGCAGGAAACGCTTACCCTGTCGATCAACCAGTTCTAGCTCCTTTTAAAATTCCGGAAATTTCCTCAGTTTTTGTTTGTTCTATTGTATCTTTTCTATCTATTTTCGAGATTTGAACATCGATAATCTACTGTTGCCTTAATTTAAAATTCACGACGCTATGCATCTATTTTGTATGATTTAAACACAGTATCCGTGGGGAATCAGAACGATCACTAACAATAAATATCAAGGAAAAAGCCTTCTGCACACGATTTTCAGAAAAATCCTTGAATAAATATATATTTTATAGATTGCTTGTTCTGGAGTGAAAATGATTTGAAGAATACATTCTTATACAAACATTTGGTGCATGCAATTTAAACTGAAATAGACATTCGTAAAAAAACAACAACAATTTATCATACACGATATGATAAGTAATATAGTTACACCGCAAGTTACAACAATATGGAGTGGAAGTTTAGCAGAAGGACTCTATTTACCAGGTAGTTACATAGATATAATGTTAGTCATCAAAGCCGTAGACAGGATGTAAGGAATATCAAACACCCAGTACAACGTACAACACAGGTTATGGAGACTGATAATGATCATCTTGGATTCGCTAAGCTTCGATTGATAGCAGGAGGGTTGGATACATTCCCTTCATTACACCTGAACTATTTGACAGTACTGGACAAGATTTATATTTATCAGTTAACAAATTTGTTAGAAATTTAATCCAGTATTTTCCAAATCTCAATCTATCATCACATGGTCCCTGTTTATCAACCAAAGATCATTTCTTAGATTTTGCAATCTGCCTTCGAAGTAAATATTTACAGCACAATACAATACCATGGGTATCGCGTTATCGACACCAATGGTCCCCTAATTCCGTAATTGACAAGATTAAAAAATACGGATGCTTGTTAGTATCTGTTGGACCAAGGATTGTGTCAGATTGTAATGTATTATGGAGATTATCTTTCTCTGTTTCACTCAACTTTTATTTTACTGTCTTCTCAAACTAACATTAAAACATATTGTTAACACAAACAAACATGCCGAAGATTTATTGTGTTCTAACTGTCTGAAGACGGCTTTATTCTGGGTCTCAGAGGAGGTGGATATTGACACGTTTCAATTATTGAAATTTTTTGTTTGTTTTTCTCTCTGCCTAGATAAATTAATAGTATGGGTAAAGAAGTGCTACTGTCCGAACTATTGTATACCTGAACACAACATGTTCCTAGGAAAGATCGATCTAGATAACAATAAAATACTAATGAATGTATTGGATTGCATTAAGTGTGATGAAATTAAGTGATTGACAAAACAAATATTTCTGCACAACAATGGAAACTATCGTTTTCTAAGAACATATAGTGAATCGTCGTTAATTATGTTATACTTGCTCTTTTATATATTTATAGGATATATGGGTGTCATGATATAACAGAATGTCTCGAAGCTTAATGAAACTGATTTTTACTGAATATTCACTGAAGTCCAAATCGTCTACATTCATAACTGACGTATGTAAATGCTATCATGCTGTAATAAGTCAGAATGTAGCCCAATTACTACCATCAACAACAATATTGACCGAAACATACAACATACACAAACGTCATCATAGACATTTGCAAGACGGTACGAAGACAGATGCTTGGTTGTTATACGCGTCGTTTTATTATGTAACGGATCAATTCAATGTTGCACTAAAACTTACGGATTATGTTCTAACATGTTCACCTGATATGGTGTTACTAGACTGTGTTAACTACTGTGAAGAGCATAAACATAAGTACAGAACTCGTGTACATTCTGCAATGACACGGAATGAAAAGATGCGAATAGGTACTGTAGGCGAAGTTAGTTGCACACAACACTTACCATTAATACCAGGGGAACTACAGCTGGAGGTGAATGACCAAACCATGAGTATGACGCTTATTGTTATGTCTCACTGTCTTAGATTTTTATGTTTTCGTCATCTTGGTGATATTTTCAACATACAACAGGCTTTACGTGATTTATACTTAACAGTGCAGAATAAGTACTTTATCCGATTTAATACCTTATCTTGGTCAAACACAATACTTGGAGTATGCTATGAGATATACGGTGATAAGAACGCGGCTTATCAGTGTTATAATGAGTCTTTGCAATGTAATGGTGGCATATGTCATTCAGCAGAAGCAAGGAAATCAAACATTTTTAGAGATTTAATATAATCTCTCAATGTCAAACGTATTTAGAGTATGTTAAACAATACCAGCCGATATATCCTGTACATGCTGTATGTGTACTCGTGTTATTATGCATGTGCGTTCTGTATGCAATCGAATGACAAAATGACAATGCTGTACAGCACTCATCAAAAATACTACCACAATAACATTTTCCGGTGAAAGACATATCCATTATAATACTACTTGTTTCTTTTCTCACGACCTGTAATGTATGTGGTATCATCATCTTAGTTATATGTTCAAACAACTTGTTCAAAGAACTGACACCAAACATATTGAAGTTTATAATTTGGTACGCCGGATGCGCTTTTCATCAAGATATAATCACAAAAATTAACAACAATTAGTTCAAGGAATATCCTTTGATGACAGAAACACCCAGTGCATGTCTTTCATCTAAGATTGCCGTCGATATTCAGTATTTATTAGACACGGCGATTGCAGCGAAATATATAACACACATTTATTTGACTGGGTCAACATTCTGAGATGTAACAGTTTAACAAAACTAACGAAATACAAACACACAGCAATATGCACAGTAAAATACAGTTTAAAAGAAGCCCGAGTCCGATGTCAGAATAGCTAACAAAAGAAACTAAGCAAAATGACAATGCTACATAAATTAACAAAGGACTACTAGCAGTTACTGACATGCCAGATCAAGACCTCAATTAAACTGATTAAAGATTATGTCTTCATCATATGAAAATCACGCACAATCCCTCCCGTCAGGGGTTTAGTAGCATACCATCATCAAATATATGAGAAGAACATAACCCGTATATTGTCAACAACTGGTTTTAGAATAAGTGTGTTTATTTCCATGAGCGATTCAATATTAATACCAAAATATGCCATCTTTAATGACTTGACAACAGTGTCGTAACTATATCCCTTTTTATACTTGTCCGAAGTACGTTATTCGAATACACATGTCCATCGCATAGGAAACATTTTGTTCACGATGCTAATCAATTTATGTAACGTATGCCAGTTTAATACAAAAAATATAAATCTTGAATATATTTCATTTAAAATTAATGCATTACATTTTTGTTTTCACATCTCATTCTATGATATCTTGTTAAAAAAAACTCAGATGTTTCTAGCTTATTTTACCCGTATTTGTTATGTGTACGTCGTGGTACGCTGTTTATTGACATATCTCATTCGTCTTTTCTCTTTATTCGTAGCTTTTATTCAATGTTTAAAAAATGGTAGGTGGGTTTATTAGTTTTGTTTTCAAATTAATAATATTAAAAGAAGCATTGTGATATTTGTCTAACCAATACGATAACAAAAGGTATATATATATATAATTGATCTGTATATATATATATATATATGGGGTTACCATTCGTATATGTCGTATATAAATATCACGATACATACCCCAAAAATAATTTAAGAGACAAATATTTAGATATACATTTCAAAATAAATATATCGCAATTAAGGTAAGACAGGTACTTAGAATCATCGATTTTCTTGACGAAAATTGTTGTATGAATATTCATGGACCTATTTTTTTTCTCTAATTTTGATTTGTATAAATTACCTCACAGTCTGAATAGATTTGAAAAGGGTATATACGTCCTCTTTTTTTCTCATTTGGCTTATTTATTAGTAAATGACTTTTGGTCCGTAACATTGATTTTGATCCTAACGTCATCTGGATTTCGTTAAACTTGCAGACTATTCACTGCGGTAAATTCAGTACTGTCAAGAAACTTCGCTTGCAGTAAATTCAGTATGATAATAGTAGTTACATAGTGTGCAAGTGACCTAATACGATATATATAGGGTCAGTAAATTATATATGGGGTAATTAGGTCACTAGCACACTATGTTGCGAACTTATTTTACCGAAACATGTGGTATTCGGTAATACTAGTAGTATACCTTGAGGGATAGGTGTGTCTGGAGGGATTTCTTATCCAGACACGTCGTATCCCGAAGTGTATAACTGACTTACACCCGATACTAAACCATGTATTTGTTTACATCGGCTTTTAAATGAAAAAAAGAACTGATATCATTTTGATTGACAATATCAAACCATGATTAATAAGGAAAAAAATAGTTTTTTAAATGAAACCCCACTTGTAACCTTACTTTGACAATTTTCATTCAAACTTTGACAAGTGAGTAAATTTTACAAATGTCAAATATGCTGTTTTGCATATTCCCGTTAACTACATGTGCTGATATGGACCAGCAGGTAAAGGTTGACCGTATTGTGCATTCTTATTATAAAAATAAAATAATCATGCTCCTTGTATGCAGTTGTCAATATGGACGGGTATAAGACAGACGGCATTTTGAGCCAGACTTTTGATTTGCCAGAAGAGACTGAAGATAACTTACCATTTATATTCCAAAGTTCTTACTTGTATCAGTTTAATGAAGGTAATCATAAATGTATTTTACATGCTACGGTTTTATCGAAAAAGCTTCCCCCTCTCCAAAAATAAACAAATATTCATATTCGAACATATTGAGGGATATGTGCGTCTACATTAGAAACCTGTCGACCGGCCATGCTTAACATACAAAAATACATATTGCGTATACAATATGTAGAAACCCCATTTTTTAGGGACATCCAGGGGGTACGGTGGTTGTAAACCCCCCTTTTTTAATATCATTGCGTTTGAATGGGGACCCTGTGTGTAACCAACCCTTTCTGGGTTGACAACCCCTTTCCAAATAGCTGGATCCGCCCCAGGGTGCCATCATTTGTCTTCAACAATCCAAATGTTTCGTTCATTTCTTCTTTTTTTTACATAAATAAGGCCGTTTGTTTTCTCGTTTGAATTGTTTTACATTGTCTTATCGGGGCCTTTTATAGCTAACTATACGGTATGGGCTTTGCTCATTGTTGAAGGCCGTACGGTGACCTATAGTTGTTAATGTCTGTGTCATTTTGGTCTTTTGTGGATAGTTGTCTCATTGGCAATCATACTACATCTTCTTTTTTATATTAATATTTATGCTATGATTAAGACTTAGTCCAAATGAAAACTATACTATATGTATGTTTTTAATGTATAATTCAAATTAAAGTTCTATACACATATGTTCTTTAATTGCCATATGGGATTAACTATTTGCTTCATGCAAGGGAGTATTTAAATGATTTTGTTTAATTCAAAAAGACGCTAAATATTTTTTCGTTATTGAAATTTCCTGAAATATGTTTTTTGTTGTAATATGTCTTGAAACAACTTGTAGTTAACACTATTAGTAATCTCTTCTGTTCATGCTAATAAATGTGTTTTCTGAATTTGTTTCAATCGTTCATCATCAATTTCATGATCAATTTCTTCGTCTGTTAAAACCTTTTCGATTTTTCCTCAACACCGTGTGGTATTTATAAAGGGATTTTACACCACTAATAACCGTATATTGAAAAAAAAAACCGCCTACTAATTCAATATGAAATATACATTGTCTCCACGCGGTTACTTTTAACCAACCATATTCCTAGAAATTTATAGGTAGGATAATGATGTGTACAGGTGCATAATATCTAGATATCAGTCTGAACATAGACTGAACAGTTCCTTTTTGATATATAGAGCTGGATCTGCTTACCCCTCTGGAGCACATGGAATCATCCCCGGTTTTTTGTCGGAGTTTTAGTTGTTTCGGCTTTCGTTTTCTATGTGTTGTTTTGTTTGTCAGTTTATTTTCGACTTATAATTGTGAACAATGTGTGAATATCTCTTTTGGTATCTTCGCCTCTCTTTGAAAATGTCTGAATGATTTATTGTTGTCTTTTAAGACCTTTTCATATCAAAATAACTGTTTCATATCAATATTGGTTTGCCAGTGATTGCCTGGCATAATCATCGACAGTATGCATTAGTATTTTAAAGTATTTTTCAATCTTAAGATTCAGACTCACGGAATTTCGGTCTTTTGGTTGATATAAACTAACGGACTTTTTACAACGCGACACTAAATTGAATTCCCATATATTAACATATGTAATTCTTGAAGAAAAGATATGTAAACAAAAATTGCATTCATCAATACATTGTCTAAATATGGTTTTTAGTTCGAAAGTTATATTGATTACGTCATGTTTAATGTGGTATACACTGCAAGTCTGGTTTTCCATTAATGGATGTGTCACAATCAAAGGCAACGACTATCTGTAACATGTGTAACTAACGCCTATTAAATGATTAATTAAATGGTCAACCAGTTCTGTTGGGCATGTTTTAAATTCTGTTTTGTACATTCTTATATGACCTCTGTCCCACTCATTACACTTTGTTTTGGCAATTATGCGGTTTAAACTGTAGGGTTTATAATGTTATTTTTTTCTGCAGTCGATTCCTTGTCATTTGAGTATAAGGGAAACCTTTACGGTGCAAATATGTCAGCCATGACAATTAGCTGGCCACGTTATTACTGATGATTTTTAAATTGTCAATTGCACATCCCTGCAGAATGTGTTATCCAAAGGCCAAAACAAAGTGAGCCTTAATTCATGAATTGGAAAAACAACTAATAAATAACTATGGATTCAGTCGAGGAGTATGCCAGACAATTGGTTTAACGCGAGAAAGAAGACGTAGATATTCTTTCTTTACAAATTAAGGCAGTGAGGTTGTTAATGTAAATCAGAGTTTAAAAACTGAATGAGTCTAACAACATCCATGCTACATCAATCTTTTAAGACTTAAATGGTGCCAAATCCTGTCCTACCTCCATGACAAATATGCTATTGTTCCCGAAGATGAAGATGAAGCCCCAAACTACATCATTTGTTTGTAAATCACATTACATAAGCTGCTTCATTAATTAATTAGCTATTGACAATTCACTTAGAAATTCAACATATACCTGACCTCTCAAAAAGGTCTATTGTATTTTATTTATTTTTGAATTTCAACCAAAGATGAAGAACTAGATCTCCCTTCACTGTATTGAACACCTAAACTACATAAGTGTCCATACAAGCAACGTTATATTGCTTATCTTTCAAGCGCTCAACAAAACCTTTGTCTTATTTATTTTTTAACATAAATTTTATCAGCAATCGAAGCAGGGCTTTAAAGTTATTATAAAAATACCTATTTTAGAGGAAGCGTGATTAGAAACGGAAACTCAAACATTCCTTTCAATCTAAGACCTCTTGATCTTGCAATAGTATCAAAACATTTGACTTATCTACACTTTACTCATGCATTCCCCATTCTACATGTGAATTAAAAAACAAACTGAAAGTCCTGCATTGTTTCAATAGATAAGAGAATGGACATCGTAGATACACGTAATTTGTCTAAGGGAGTGATAAATCGTATTTTGTCAAAAATAACTGTGATTCAAACAAACTTTTTCTCTGAAACTGCAATTATTCAGATGCTTGATTTGTTGACTTGTATTTGTTACGTTCGACATCCCCATTTGAACCAAGTGTGCTCCTCTTCTGGTCGACTTGTTCTTCCATTCAAATGAGCTGACTTCATACAGGAATCTCTCACTAAATAATCAAAATTTGGTGACTATGTTCATACCAAATATATGTAAAATCTGCATCATATCTTGACTTACATTTAGAAATCGACAACAAGGGTCCATTGAAACAAAAAAATACGACAAAAGAAAGAAATGATGTTTGCTTCCCAATTGTGAGCTGTAAAACTCCATCAGTGCCTGCATACGGAGTAATCGTCTCCAAATTGATACGATATAAGGATTGTATAGACTATCATGATGTCCTTTCTGCTCACAAGGAATCTATCAAACCAAAAATTCCAAGTGGTGGAGTTGAAATAATTCCTTCGTAAATTTAACGGACGCCATCACAAGTTGGTATACCGTTATGGAATATCTGTTTTACTGAAGACGACGGACATGTTCTAGTTCATTTTACTACAATTCCGGCCCCTGTTCTTCGAATGTGACCTACCGAATTAGATTTATAACCATGGCGTTTTCAGTATTAAGTTCATCAGTCACAAACTGTACAGTAGGACGTTTTGGAGAAATGCCAAAGGCAAATGATGACAAACGAAGACAAACAAGCTTTCCGTTCACTGATGACCGAATAGGTTTATCTGAAGACAATCTGTAGCAGATTTGTCATTTTCTGAAATTGGACCGGAATATCGGTGAATATTTAAATAGGTTAATTTAACTTCAAATTAAACAGTAACACAATTTTTGAAGCTGCATAATTTGAAGGATGAATTTCGATTTTCGTTTAACCGGAAAAAGAATAGAGTTAAATGTCTAATTGCTACCTCAGTTTGATATTAATAAGTATTGCAATTTTCATTGTTATTTAATATAATATCAGTACTTAATACAAATATAATCTTAAATCCATTCTTATTCTATCTTATTTTTGATAGATAGTTTTATTCATTCAAATGTGACGTCATTTTGTGTGCTGTTTGGCAAATTCAAATGTGACGTCATTGTTGTGTCCTTTTTTACAATTTCAAATGTGACGTCACTTTGCGTTGAGGTCTTGAATAAGTCGGGTATGTCTATTTTTTGTGTTGGATTTTATCGCTTTATGTAATGTATCTGGTTGTTTTCTGTAACTAGTTAATACTTCAGTTTTATCATGTACATCTTTTGTATTGTCATCTTATAAAATTCCCTGTTTGCAAAAGTATAAACTATTTTAAACAATAGGGATGTTCTGGTCCCAAAAAGAAAACCCTGGCCGTTTTTTGCACAATTTTTTTGAACTTTTGGTCCTCGATGCTGTTCAACTTTGTACTTGTTTTGGCTTTCACACTTTTGTATCTGGGCGTCAGTAGTAAGTCTTGTTTGGACGAAACGCACTTCTGGCGTATTAAATTTTAAACCTGGTGCCTTATGTTAACTATTATTCGTGTGTTTCTTTGTTATATACATGAAATATGTCTCCTATTTATTTGTTTTGTAGTCCTGTAATGTTGAGTTGTCATGCCACAAAACCAAGTTCAACCCACCATTTCTTTCTTCTTTTTTTTTTAGATACCCTGTACCAAGTCAGGAAAATGGTCATTGTTATATTATAGATCGTTTCTGTGTGTGTTACATTTTAACGTTGTGTTTTTTTTTTTTTTTTGTGTCGTTTGTTTCCTCTTATATTTGTGTGTGAATTCACATTATTATAAGACGTGTCATGGTACTTTTTATCCCAAATTCATGTATTTAGTTTTGATGTTATATTTGTTATTCTCATCGGATTTTGTCTAATGCATAGTTCGTTTCTGTGTGTGTTACATTTTAATGTGTTGTCATTCTTTTCTTATATTTAATGCGTTTCTCTCGGTTTTGGTTTGTGACCCGGATTTGTTTTTTTCTATTAATTTATGAGTTTTGAACATTGGTATACTACTGTTGCCTTTATCTACATACATACATGACATAGTTTAATTGTTTTTTTTTCTGAAACTGGTTATGTTTTCTGAATAACTTTTAAGAAAAATTGTCGTTCATACTATATATTCAACTGTCTTTTTTCTTCTTTTTGAAATAAAACAGATCTATTATACTGATTTGATTAAATGCTATCTAGTACGGCTTTTAACTGTACGTTTAGTGTACATTATTCAACGCGAGTTTTGTTATCCTCTTCGCAAATTAAATGGCGTTGAATTATAAAAGAAGCACTGTTTAGCCCCAGAAGGTGTTCACGTGCATTTCCATAGTCAGGAACCTTGTAGAATTTCCATGTTATACCTAAATGATTTGTTTTCTATTAATGATTGATGGTATTTATTGCATTTGTGATCTCGAATACTGTTATATCAAAACCCTACGGAAAATAATATTTTTTTTCTTTTTAGCTATGCACTATCTTTAGTAAATGTCCATATATAAGCTGGCATTTCCAATTGGTGTTAAATTCGTGGAAGTTTGCCTTTCTCTTTTGTACATTAACAAAATTTAATCTTTCATGTGAAAAGACTTCAGTATGTGGTGTTTTAAAAAGTAAAATAACAAAAATACCGTAATTAAAAAAGGAAAGTCCACTAACAATTGGCAACATCAAAAGCCAAAACACATCAAATGAATGGAAACTTTTTGTCTTTGACAAGAACTCCGACTCATACACAATTAGAAGAGGTCGGCAAGGAAAGGCGCACAGTTCGTTCCCATAGGAATGCCGGCAATTTGTCGCAATAGTCTACCTTCAAATTCATCAAATATGTTGTCTCATTTTCACCCATACCACATCTTCTTTTATCTATGTCAATAAGAAAATCTAGCTTACTGATCAAGAGATTCCACTGTTGTTGTGTTTTCATATGCAGATGAATTTGTATACTGATGACTACTACTACTCAAGTCAGTTTCGCTTTCTATTAAACATTGTTATAACACAATATGATGTATCTGCTCCCAGTAAAAAATCTTGTTAGTAGCTTTTGCTTTATTAAACAAAAATGAAAACGCAATAATACAAGCATGCAGAATCGCCAAAAAATTGCTTCAATATTTGTCGTATTAATATTATATACATGATATAAGTATCAAAATAAAAAAAGCAATAGAACAAAATTCAACCAATTGGTATAAAGTTATATAATTACAAATCCCAAGGGTGACTGGGGTATAGAAATATGGTCACTTGGTCTTTTCCCGACCGGTAGTAAAACGCTTGAGGAAGTGTGGCGTCCGTTTTGGCTGTGCGGGATGTATCAAGTTCGCAGTCACGTCCGGTCAGAGGGGGACGTTAAATCCGATGCCTCGTGTAAAGAGAGTGCCACGCTCTTTGCACGTTAAGAACCCTTGCAACAACTCTTTGAGGGGTCCGTATGTGGCCTGTTGCAAGACAACATTTCTGTCCCTATCCAATATACCCTCATTTTGCAGTGGCCGTCCAAATTTCCCCGACCATCATCCTAGATGGCCTCTATTACAACAACCTACCTATTGTATTTATTGTGAACTTGTTCTCGTCCTGAATATGCATGAAATATTTGCCACTGGACGTTCAGCAATTAACAATCAATCAATCAATATATAATTACAGATTGGTTTATATGTAATAAGCCTTCCCAATAACATCTTTAATGATCAAATCAGGTAATCAGAGGCGGATTGAAGCCCCCCTCTTTTGAGAAAAAAATGTGGTTGCTTATATAGGGAATCACTGAAGCGTGACAAAATCGGCCCTCCTCTTAAGCAGCCAGTGGGCCCTACACTTATAAAAATTTCTAGATCCGCCACTGGTAATAAATATTAAAAATGAAGACAAGGTACGCAAACAGTGTTTTACAAAAATGTTTAGCCCCGCCATATTGCATTGTGTATGTGACTTTAAAAAATCAGGCGCCTGTTATGTACTGGTTGTCTTCTGTCCATGTCTGTTGTATTAGTTTTTCGTAAACAGTTTTATTATTAATTCAACAGTTAACATTTTTCAATTATTTATGTCCTGGCATTTTATAGCCGACTATAAATTTGGTTTTAGTGAACATCATTCGTGCCTTTAGTAGAAAAAAAATGATGCTATATTGCAAGATTATTTTGGCAAGTAAATTTCTAATAATTGATAATCCGGACATATATCATTAAAGAATTGTGAGTAATCACCCACTGAACAAACATTATTTTTGGTGTAACCTGCATAATGTCGACCACGACGATGCTTGGTAATTTTTAATAGCGCAAATATACAAACATGACAATGTAACTGGTAAATGACGTCAAAATGGCGCATATATTTAAGGGACAAAATTCGAAAGTGGTATATTGCTAGATTTTCATAATTTTTTAACAAATTCTAAATGAACATGATGAATTTTACCGTATAGCGGGTGATTTTCGCGGGATATACATTTTCGCTTATTTTTGCGGATAGCACAAAATCTCCAAAATAAGTTCCGCCAATTTTAAAGTGTACATGCAAAGGTATTGATAAAGTTTTTAATTCACCAAAATAATAACCGACGAAATATTTCGTATACTTATTTCGATGAAAATCGCGAAATTTTACACCCGCCAAAGTAACCCGCTATACGGTTAAAATACAGTCATACCTGAAAAATAAAACTTATTTATTTATTATTAATATCAATTTGTATATACTGATCTGCTTATTCTTTTGGAGCACATGATATGATGTTTTCAGTTAATGTTTTATTAAATTAATGAGTTTCATTGCCCATAGAATCGTTCACCTTTTTTTCTTGTATTTTAAAGTAGTGTCTAGCAATTTTATTTTTTTGTCTTAACAAACAGCTCGAAGTTTAATCACAACTTACTAAATAATTATCATGCTTGGGTTTCGTAATTGAGTATATTTTGTTTCAGATAAAAAATGTCTATGTAAATCAATATTTTAAAAACATAGAAAAGTAATAATCAAAAGAACCGTATACAAGTATTTCCTTATGTATTAAAATATACAGACAGTTCTGAATTCAAACCAACTGGTTCCAAGAATTGATAACAAGACTCACCAACGCTTATAATTTTGTACGTCAGACACGCTTATCTATCATTAAAGTCATATGACACGAGTGAGTGGTGAAAAATAATGTTTATCCAATTCTTGAACCAATGCATGTATATATCATAAACTTAGTCCTCTGTGCACAATTTTATCATTTTTTAAGCAAATATATCGTATAATAGTCAATTTGTTTTCTCTCTGTCTGTTATGATTTAACAAATATGGCTGCTCATTAAATGCCGTGTTTATTGAGCACGTATTTAACATGTACAATCATATAATTGTTTATTTTAATGCGTATTGCGATCACCGGATTTTTAAGAGAAGGGTTACGCACAGGTCACTATGCATACGGAAAATATTTCGGCGAATGGCTTCCTGGAAGCAAGCAATTAAAAATAAGTAAACTTCTTCTAAATGTGGACTAATTAAAGAATGTTCCTCAGAAAAAAGTATATGTACATAAGTTGTATAAAGAAAACTAGCCATTTAGTTATAAAAAAAACACATGCATAATTTTTTTTAATTTGAGGTTTCTTATGACTTTAACATAAGAAAAAACTCATAATAACAAAACAATATAAACACGGATTAATTCAAGGACAAATATTTGCTGATAGACACATACAGTACATGTCATTCTTATGAGATTGCCTTTAAAATTTGATATATAGTTTATTATAAACACGCAAATTGCAGCGAGGTATACTATGTAAAGTGTAAGTGTGAATGATTAAACCTATTGGGGTGTAAAAGTTTATCAAAAATATCGATATACAAGGTAAATTCAAAAAGATGACAATTAAAAAAAAAGAACAAACAAGCAAAATTAAGCGTTAGAAGTGATCAAATACCAGTAAGTGTCAAGTGTTAAACTTCAGCTAAAATTCGAATGGATGAACGCGTCGTTATAAAATTAACAATGTGAAACAAAGTATACGTCTAGTAATTAATTTCGTTTATTAGAGTTCTTAAAGATGAGCGAAAGATACCAGAGGGACAGTCAAACTCATAGATCGAGTAAAACTATAAATATAAACTGCCACAACATGGTTAAAAAGGAAAAGGCTTATAAGAAAATACAAAACACAACATGGAAAACTGAAGACAAACCCCACCAAAAACTTGAGTTATCTCAGGTGCTCCCGAAGGGTAAGCAGATTATGCTCCGCATGTGGCACCCCTCATGTTGCTCATGTCAATACAAACCCCGTAATATTCTAATGCGGTAGGTCATATTCATGAAAAGAAAAGTGGATTGTAGTTAAGACATCAGGAACGTATCCAATATCATATGTGAAACGATTATTCCATAACAGTCAACCAACTCGTGATGGTGACACCATATAAATTAAGAAGGGATGATTTCAACTTTACCATTTGGAACTCTTGGTTTAATAACTTCCTTGTTAGCAGTAACCATCTATAGAGGAACTCATGATATGACATGCGCTACTGGAATGTTGCTACATAGAAAAGGAAAGTTAACAATTTGAAAGCTGAAATCATCTCTTTTGTTCAAACGAGCTTCATTGTCAATTTGTAGAGGTCAGTCAATATATGAGGCCGACTTAACCGTATCTATTGTATCCTTTATCTTTAGTTCTATGGAATAGATACGTTCAACATAGTCACCTAATTTTGAATTATTCAGTGAGAGAACATCATCTTTATAGCGGAAAATAAAGTTGAAGGATATTGCTAACTTCTTATCTTTCTTCCTTAAAAAGTTCCTGTATAAAATCAGCCCCATACTAATAAAGACACAAGTCGACAAGAGAAGCAAAATTGGTTCCCATTGGAATGACGACAGTCTGTTGAAAACACGTCCTCCAAACGTAACAAATATGTTGTCAATCAAGAAATCAAGTATCTTGATAATGTCAGTTTCAGATAAATTTTTGTTTGAATCAGAGTGGTTTTTTTTTATAAAATAGGATTTATCCCTTCCTAATACAAAATACTTGTATCCAAATTGACCATTAGTTTTTAGAAAACAAAGTAATAGCAAGTCGATCTTCAATTTGTCTTTTAGTTTGGAATGGGGAATCCTAGTGTAAAGTGTAGAAAAGTCAAACGTTTTGATACTATTGCAAGATAAAAGAGTCTTGGATTGTATTTCAAGATGGCCGCCGTTAAAAAAATCAAAAACATGTTGACTACCTCTCTAATATGACGCCCTAAAGAACGTCTGTGCTAAATCCTGTGATTGTATCACCATTTGCATGATTTTGTCAAATTTCGACATTAAGGAGGCTCGAGGGTATAAAAAATTCAGAAAAAAATCAAACATTTGTTTTTCATTACAAATTTTATCTATTTCCTTTTGTAGTTGTTACTTTATCATATGGTACAAAAATCATTCAAAACAATCAATTCGTGTTGACCCCAGATGACTTACAAAAGGTATACATCATTGAAAAAGTTCCTAATTATCTCCCTTTGGTGAAAAAATGCCACTTTTGGGCTCTAAAATTGAAATATCTTTTTCAACTCATCGGTGACCTATCTTTTTTAATATAATTTCCATATAAGCTGTACTTAAACTAAATTCTTGTACAATTATCGCGATTTCTGTCATAAATTTCTTTTTTTTTATTTCGATATTACCTTTATTTCTCCTATTACTTCAACAGAAAAAAAACGCCCTTTACAAAAATGTATGCTTCTTTCGAAAGCAGATTGTGAGTGCAAATGAACGGTGACCCCACTTTTTTATTTTATTTTTCTATTAACTATAAGATAAAGTTCATTTATAGAAAAATATAGAGAAATCCTATATTAATGATTTAGACCCGCGAACCCCCTTAAGCCGCCCACTATATGTACTCCAAGATATTTTTTTTTTTTATTTTTTTTTTGTATCCACATCTAATTCACGTCACTTCTAGAATAGGAAGTTTCACAATAAGTTTAAAGCCCGGATTGGCTTTCTGATAAAATAGATGTTAATAATTTAATAAGAGGTTTCGTTGAGTACTTGTAAGACCCAACAATATACCATTGTTTGTAAGGACTCTTGAAAATTATGTATCCAATACAGTGATGGAAGTTCTAGTCCTTAATCTTTGGTTGTAATTCTAAATGAACAAAGAACAGACGTATGTCAGATTATCCTGGATTTCCTATTTTGTAAGTGTCATGATGGCATATGTTGAATTATACCTGTGATGTAGGAATAGAGGCTATGCTGCAATTACCTATCCATTGTATCTGTATGAGGCAGTTATTTAGTTAGTTTTATATTGTAAGGAATAAGTTTTATTGACTCTAACATGTTTAACTCAAAAGTATTCCACTCATTTTTCATATAATAAAATAAAATGTTAAGTTCCAAAATATATTTAATATTCAAAAGACATAAAAATATCATAAATACCATTCAAATAAATTACAATATACATGTTAATATGCAATATGAAATAAATAGTTAACATTTTTTTTCAAATGAAGCTTAGTTTTGATTGGCTTAGGAAACCTGGGTACCACAGAAGAAAAATCAACAATTCGACAGGAAAATCGGCCATTCCTTCACAATTAGTTTAGTTTAAACATATTTATTTATAGTGGATTGGGAAACAAGTTTTACAACTTAAATAAATCCCTTTCCACTTTGCGGGTGCTGCCTTGTAGCGGCTTTAGTCTGCTGTTTTTTTAAATTTACAAGGGTGTCTTTTACGTGCAAGAGATATGGCTTTCTCTTAACATGGGTCAGCCATTTATCGTCCCCTTCCGACGGACTATCATCGTTTCCTCAAGACCATACTCGCAAAAGGTGTCAAGGGAGGGCCGAAAATTCAGTTCCTTAAATTTTCATCCCGAAATGGGAATCGAACCAGGAACCTTTGTTTTAGTAGTCCGATGCACTATCCACTACACGACGGTTCTCTTCACAATTAATTATAAAGATTGGATTCTTCTACACCTGCCTGATACAGCTGGTTCAACTTCAAAAACACAGCATTGGTGTGATAGTGCTCACTGTAAATGAAGTATCAGATCATTTAGCTATAAAGTACCCCTAAAGTGCATGGATGCTTATACAACAGTTTAAAATATGACAACGGTATATCCTAAATACTTCACCATCACCACAGTGAATGAGAAAATTGTTTTTTCAACAATTCTTTAATTCCAAAATCAAGTTATTCAACAGTAACAGACTGTCTCGTTATTGTACTGGTATCCTGTGTGCCTCATGTGTGGGAGATCTAGGGTTTAACCCCGCCACATTATGTATGTATGTGCCTGTCCAAAGTCAGAAGCCTGTAATTCAGTGGTTATTGTTTGTTTACACATTTGCTTTTTGTTCATTTTTTTTATATAAATAAGGATGTCAGTTTTCTCATTTGAATTGTTTTACACTGTCATTTCGGGGACTTTTATAGCTGACTATGCGGTATGGGTTTTGCTCATTGTTGAAGACCTATAATTGTTAATTTCTGTGTCATTTTGGTCTCTTGTGGATAGTTGTCTCATTAGCTATCATACCACATGATGGCACATCTTTTTTTATATTCAATCTCTTTTCAGATCAAAGAGAAGACTTTATTAAACTTGGTATTTGCTATATAACAAAGTCACTCGAGCATAACTGAGGGAATAGGGCTACATATACAGTGAAAGAATAACATTCATGGAAGCTATAATAATTTTCAACCTATCTGAATATCATTAGTTCTTAAAAATTGTTTACATCCACATCATTTTATCTGCCATGGGTAGTGTACTCAAGCTTAGGGATAATCATATCACATCTCTTTGTTTTGTTTGTATACTCAATTAAAAACTGTGTATACTCAATTAAAAACTAAAGATAAGGATGGGGTTGGTAATGAAGTCATTGTTATCTTAGTTTCAGGAAATAAGGTTGCATGGTTTTTACGAAGTTGCGATTACAAGTTCAGGACTGATTAACTGATGGACTGACTGACAGACAGATGGACAAAATCAAAAACATTATACCAATACGGATTTTTTTCTGTTATTAAAATTTGCTGTTACAAAATGCTAAAAAGTATTATAAATTAAGGAATGTATCCCCCTCGTGCAAAGCTCTGATTCCTTTCGCGGATTTGGCTATACTTTTAGGACCTTTTGGATTATAGCTCTTCATCTTTTATATAAGCTTTGGATTTCAAATATTTTGGCCACCAGCATCACTGAAGAGACATATATTGTCAAAATGCGCATTTGGTGCAGGAAAATTGGTACCGTTAATGTTATTATGGAACTTTGTTTCTTGAGATATAATAAAATACTTAACATTAAGGGTTGTAATGATGACCTCTTGTTTCTCATTTTGTGACTCATTCAAGAACAGACAATAACACACACTAAGTAATAACAAGAGTTATACATTGCCATTTTTCTAGGTTAGCTGAAAGAAGGCAAAAGGATTGGTTAGCCAAAAAAAAAGAGTATTCAATTTCATAAGTGGAAAAAAAAAGACAATGACATTGCAAAAATAATGTAGAGGCTCTCACTTGTTCAAAATTGACTATAAAGGGCAATAACTCCTTAAAGGGTCATTTGAAAATTTTGGTTATGTTGACTTAATTGTAGACCTTTCTTTGCTGAACATTATTGCTGTTTACAGTTCATCGCTATCTATAATTATATTCAAGATTATAACCAAAAACTGCAAAATTCGGGCCAGGTGAGTTAAAAAGGAAATTAGCCTTGAAGACAGACAATAGATACAATAAGATGTGGTATGAGTGCCTATGCGACAACTCTCCATCCAAGTCTAAATTTGTAAAAGTAAACAATTATAGGTCAAAGTACTGTCTTCAACACAGAGCCAAAAGTAAATACATCAAAGATATAGATACAAATCATAAATATAATTGAACAAATAATCATATCAATTGTTTTTAAATTTCAAATTTTACAATGCAAAACAAACAAAATCTTTAAAAAAATATATATGAAAAGGTTATTAGCACTCTTACATCAAATTTGAGATGGATCAATTACTCTAACTAATTAATCTAAAACTAACTGATACCAAAATATCTATACTGATTAACGAATGATTTTAATACATGTATAAATATTTACATTCATTATAAGAAAAAATGGCTGGTCCATTTAAACATACATGGTACCCATGGAAGGAACTTTGAAAATAGGTAACCACTTATAATTTCATTTACATTTCAACTGTGCAAAAAAACATGTAAAACTACAAAAGAAAATGACCTCCAAGGAAAATTCAAAACCGAAAGTCTGTAATCAAATGCTCAAACACATCAAACGAATGGTTTACAACTGTCACATTCCTGACATGGTACAGGCATTTTTTTATGTAGAAAATGGTGGATTGAACCTTGTTTGATAGCGCTGAACCTCTCTTTTTTATATAAAGGTACAGATGACACCCAGCCATTATGAGCCATAGTTGAGATTTGGAAATGCCTTCCCTGGGTTCTATGCCTGTTTTTATAGAACATCATTAAGTAAATATCTTCAATTTGATTCTTGTCTGTTAAAAGAACAGTTTCAAAAATATATCAGGGGTAATATCATATAATTTTATAACAAAATAAACAAAATAAAAATAATAAACAATTTTATTTTTTAAACAAAGGAGATATGGCAAGAAATAAAAAATATGAATAATAAACAATTGTTCATCTCTAAGTCTAAATGACCTATCGGTATATTTGATTTAAGAGTGAGATAGCTGAACTATTATTTTTTAATTTTAAAATGTCACAATGAGTTTTCTATTGAAATTAATCAATCCTTAATAGTTTGCTAATAGTTATGTATTTTTTTTCAATTTTTTTTTGAAAACAGAAAATAAATCTGATCGTTGGTTAAGTCTCGTTAACTTTTCTCTAGCAAAGGGATACATTATCATCAGTTACAAGTATAAAAAAACAAATCTGTAAATTTAGATATTATTGTGATATTTTAATTATGCCACTGGATGACTATTCGAATAAAGCAATAATATCAACAAAACTAAAGACAGAGAAACACAAACCCAACCAAAAACTAGGGGTTATCTTGAGTGCTCTGGATCCTGCCCCACATATGACACCCATCGTGAAAGTCTCTTGCTCATAACAGCAAGCTGTTTATAATCAAATATGTTTTTAAAATTAACAAAAAAAATGATAACTGATGCATGTGACCTGATTTGATGCATCCAAGGCAGCAGTGACCTGATTTGATGCATCCAAGGCAGCAGTGACCTGATTTTATGCATCCAAGCTTAAGGCAGCAGATAAAAATGTTACAAATACAAATATTTTAATGACATGAATATATTGGTATAATTTAAGATCATGATCAGTTTTTAGACATTTCTGCTATTAAGTAGTCTTGCAGTCCTAATACAACAAGGCATATTGATTATAAGATACTTAGAATAACATAAGTTACAAAATAAGATAACAAAAGCACTTTACCATTAATATGATTTTTACTATACCTGTAAATTTTGTGAAAATTAACATATACATATACATCACAGAAAGCAGGATATAGACAATACTAGCACTTTTTGTGCTGACATGAATTATCATTGATATGGTTACATTTATAAATTAACTGTTTACAAAATATTGAATTTTTGAAATACTAATGCTTTTCGACCTCAGGCATAGATTACCTTAGCTGAATTTGGCAAAACTTTTAGGAATTTTGTTCCTCAATGCTCTTCAACTTCGTCCTTTATCTGGCCTTTTTAACTTTTTTGGATTCAAGCGTCACTGATGAGTCTTTTGTAGACGAAACGCGCATCTGGCGTATATACAAAATTTAGTCCTGGTATTTATGATGAGTTTATTTATACAGAAACTCAACATGGTCATACTTATATTTCTTGTATTATACCTGTAAATTCTATGAAAAGTTTACATACGCATATACATCACAGAAAGCAGGTTATAGACAAGGTATGATAAGGGCCGTTTCTGGCCCCCCTTTTTCGAGAATTTTTAAACTTTGAAGTTGAAACCCATCACGCCTGTGCAATGAACTGCAGTATCTGATCGTCCATGTAGAATCTTATTTTAAGGTGTTATGTACTCAAATATGTTCAAACTGAGACCTTGAAAAGCCCTAAACTACGAAAAGTGTAAAAAAATCTACAATTTCGTCATGTTCGGAGACAAAATTTGACATCAGCGCCAACGTAGACCATCTTGAAATTTTCAACCATCAACTGTACTCTTATTTTATAGTCAATTTGACATTAGTTCCTTTAATCCTGTAAATGGCACTTCAATCAATTAAAATGTTCAGAACAGTAGCATTCCCACAATGCACCATTATTTCTTACAATATTCCAGAGTAAAACAAAATATTTGAGAATAATTGGTGAACGCCTCCATGAGACACAGATAATGCCGCTGGCATATAATTTCATTAGGGGTTATAATTGCCCCAGGGGCAGAAAAGGTATCTTAAATAAATTAAAACACAAAAAAATAACGAAAGTGTTTGGATTGAAAAAAATCACATGCATGATAATTTGACACCGGTATTTATCGACCACTTTGCAGCTGAACATAACAGTACATCTGTACTTTTGAAAATTGTTCATCATGCATGTTAAATATACCTTACAACCCTCTAATCTATACATAGATATAATATATACATGAAACTTTATCATAATTTGTATTTGTACTTGTCTTTCATTTGTCTTAGTTCAAACAAAGCTTGTGCTCTGGCTTCATCATCTGGTACTTTATATTCTCCTTCAAACAGGGCACCAGCAGCAACCATTATTGTCTTCTCTTTTGTTCGCAGGAATGGATTATACGTTAATTCTTCTCCCATTGTTGACGGACACTGAAATATTAGAGCGTTGTGATAGTTGAAAGTTACCTTTGTTGACCTTTACTAGTTAGGAGATATATGTCATGTATGTTTGAAAATTGAAGTTTTTTGGATGTAAATTATTTTTATAAAATTGCGATAATTATAGATTATAGTTGGTGATCTCAACAAGATTGATTCCCTAACTTTAGCCTGTACGGGTTGAGATGACTAATGATAATCTGTTCATCGCTTTTTTACTAATGACCCCGTTGTTTATTTCATTGACAACAGACATGTGCATCCTTAGTTTTTAGAGATAATTTTTCTCAGAAACATGATTTTCAAAAAGCAGTTATTTCAATTATATGTTACAAAATACAAGTAAACCTTCTACTTATGCTGAGAAACACATAAGATTGAAAATTTGAAATGGCACAATGCATTTTCAAACTCAAATGACATAGGAAAAAGATTATAAATACAAGCTTATTAATAAATAAGTGAAAATTTACTTACAGTACACATTTTCTTTTGTCTTTGTTCTTTCACCCATGATAATTTTTCCTAAAAAAATAACATGTAACAACTGCATAAATAACTTGATTTCATTTCATATTATGACTACTGTAAATTCTGAAAGTTTTTTTTTACAATTGATAACAGAATGGCATTAATGAACCATTTAAGAAGGTGTTGCATAACATGCAGGGGCGGATTCAGCCATTTTAAAAAGGGGGATTCCCAACCCAGAGTAAAGGGGGGTTCCAACTATATGCTCCCATTCAAATGCATTGATCGTCCAAAAAAAAGGGGGGTTCCAACTTGTGCTCCCATTCAAATGCATTGATCGTCAAAAGAAAAGGGGGTTCCCCTCCCCCTGGATCTACCAATGGATGTATCCATTGGTATACTACTGTAATTTAAGGAATTATAATGCAATGTTTTTATTATTGAGAAAAATGCGACAAGGTTATAATCGCAATGATTTAAACTAGCATTTTGATTTTTTTTATATATGAATTAAACAGGATTTTTCTCAATATCGCAAAGTTTTTACTCTCAACTGACAAAATCATAATAATAAATGCATGCAATAATTTTTACTCAACTTCTTTTCTATTTTTTTTTTTAAGAATGAAGGAGACATATGAATCCTGTGTTAAGAAGCCAGATTTGTGAGTTGAACATGGTTGATAAGACTCTGAAGTGGACCTTTATTTGTTTTTCAATCAGTACTGTTTGTCAAGTTTTCACACAAACTCATATCATAATCTTGAGAAATAACTTTCTCTAATTTTTGTGCTAATTACACATTCCCTGTGCGGTTTGAGAAAAATATTTCTCATCTCTAGTGCAAAATCTGTTCTTAGCAAATGATCTGTCGAAATTTAATTATGAAGGAAGATTTTCTTAATTTCTTCTAAATTTCCTATCGTGACGTCCTGAATAAAAGGCGACTTTGTCTGATGAAGTCACATAAAAAGAACACATCTTTCTGCCAATGATCGAAAAAAAAAAAGGATAAAAATCATTAGAGAAATAGATTTTTTACTGTGTCCAATTATTTTGCAATTTTCGTCAAAAAAACGCTTCATATGTTGTTGTATGAAGTAAAAACTCGATCAGTGCAATGACAGGAAATGACTATAAAATCCGGAAATTAGTATTTTCTAAAGTCATGGTTCTGGTACTAAAACTAAACATTGTCATTTTTTTTTCAGATTGGCACTGGGTTTTTAAAAAAGACATTCCTTTTTTTAATTTCAAAATTTGTGATTAAATGTAAAATCCTAAGACTGTTTTCATCTTTATATGTATTAAGGATGTATAAAAAGAATTGTCAATAAATTATTGAAGGAATGGAGTTTGAACAACCACTTATATATTAGAACTCTGTTAATTTTAACTCGCTGGTTTGTAAAAAAAATCAACAAACTAACCAAATGACAGTCTCATGTCTTGAAGATCTGGTGTCTGACAGGCAAATGACATATCTGGAATAGGATCCCAGTTACGGTAACCAGTCCGGTACCCACGAATGTAGTTCTTAAAAAAAAACTATAACTTTTCTCTAAAATGGTGTAGTGTCATTATTACACAAGTTCTGAAACTGAATGTAGATTTATTTGAAAGGGTAGGCTTTCTAGTTTGAATTTCTGTAAAAAAAATGATTGATTTAAATAAAATCTGGCGTCAGTGCATGGAGTAAATTGTCTTAATTCTAGCCTTTATTCTTCACCGGAAGTAGACTGAGTGACCCTGTTGTCAATCAAAACAAAATTTTGCAACGGAATGCCGGTCATGAGGCACTGAGATTGCACTCAGAAACTTGGAACCTAATGCCTAACATGAAACAGAAGTCCCAAGGTGGCTATCAAAATTATTTAACGAACAGCACCCCATTTATTTACTATGACTTTCAATGCGTTCCAATGGGGCAAATAACTGGGTCCCCGTTCCTGTCAGAAGGCATATATTGAACACTTCAATCTACAACTGTAAGCTTATTTTTTGAGTAACATGGATGAAATTTTGCTACAAACTTCAAAATTTAATAAGGAAAACAATGGTGTAATTATTTTTTAAATTTGAATTAAACTTTTTAAATTAAATTGAAATTTAAATTTATGAAATTTTAAAAAAGTTTTTTTTTCATTTGAAAGTTTAAAAAGAGGTCACAGTGAGGTCATTTGTTAGAAATTTAAATTCATACACTTGTAAGTTAAAATGGAGGGATTTTTTGAAAAATATAGGCAAAAAATAATAGAAAAGAGCCACCTGGCAAGAAATCATGAATGCTTTTTATGGGATCAGGGAACAACAAAAGATGGAAAATATGGGCTTATTTCTTTTCTAGATCCTATTTCTGGTACCTGGAAAAAGAAAAAAGCCCATAGATTCAGTTACATGGTTTATAACAATTATTTAGAGTTAAATAAAATATTTGATGCCAGTCATTTGTGTCATAATAGTTTGTGTGTGAATGCGGCTCACATTAATTTAGAGCCGCATCACATAAATAACAACAGGATTTATTGTAAGCACCGCAATTCTTGCCAGGGCCATGCCAATTATCCAGATTGCCGCCTGGATTTATTTTTAGAAGATATTTAAGGGGTAGGGCTATAGCTTATATATAAAGAATTTTGACTAAATGTACAACAATTTTAGACTCTTTTTGAAAGATTTGGTGGTCCTTAAAAGAACCTTTAATTTTGTCTTTATCTTTTTCAGATGTAGATGGATGCAGCTATGTCTTCTTTGACTTTGGAATTTTTGAAGTACAGCTTCTGGTAGGTATATTCTTCTTAGCAGGCATTACTCTCCCATATGAATGATCGTCCTTTGTGCTTTGAACAAATGCCGTATTAAGTTTGGGATCAAGTTGTCCTTTTTGATATCGGTCTTTAAATTTACTTTGTTCCTTTTCTTCCACATGATCCTTAATTTTCTGTCCAGTTTGTTGTAAATTTTTCTTTTTCCTTTCTGGAGTATTTTGGTATACTTTGTTCCTTTCACACTCCCTTTGCATCTGCTCTAAGTGTTTAAATGAACCTTGTGATATTTTAAAACCAATACATTCTGCTTTTTGTTTCCAGGAATTAGCTATACCATTATTCAAAGTGTGAATTATTGCTGATGCCCTCCCTTCAAAATTTCTAGAAAAGTTCACATTTTTTGGTAAGGATACACTTAGTGCTCTGTTAACGGCTTCACATTTTTGAGTGTTGAAATTAAATTTCATTTTCATTAATGCTTCCTCACTAAGTTTCATTTTTAAAAGTTCCTGCATTATTAATTTGTCATTGTCATCCATATTCAGGTTGGTTAACTTGTTTGCACCCAAGTACATGGATCTCAGCCACCAACAGTTTGTGTGACCACCACCACACACGTATGAGCTAGTGGGACATTTAGAGCAGTCGCCGGTATAACACCGCACAGTAGCATCAAGCACTCTAGGTAAGCATTTTTTAATCTTTTCCAAATTTCCACAGTTTTCTTTCCACATTTCATTGAAAACTAAGCTACATCTGGCTTTCAAATCTTGACTTAAAACTTTCTGTCCTTGTTTTTTCTTTTCACGTGTCGAACCATAAAACATGTTCAAACTAAAATTTGCAGAATTACTTTGTCGAAACTGTGATCTTCCGAGATGAATTGGGTCAGCTTGGCGTTCAACTTTCCACAACGGGTGTAAAACTTTGAGTGCATCATTTATACCTTCTGCTCCACGTCCGTCTCCATCTGTAACTGCATACTTTACCAGCACATTTTGCCTATCAATCTGAAGTCCAATTTCTTTACCCATGAGATATTCACTTAAAGGGTTGGTTGGCTTAACATTGGCTGTACATGTACCAGCATGTCCATCTGGACAGGTTACATTAAGTCCCTTCCCTTTAAGCCAAGAACCTGTCCAGCAAAGTTTATTGTGAAAAACTGATGCAACAATGAACTTATGGTCAGTCACTTGCTCACATGCCAATGATATTGCCTGGGAAGCATTTTGTCCGGGTTTTTTTGTGCTTACTATATGCATACTGTTATAACGCGTGTCGATTGCTACAGGAATATGTGACGGCTCTTTTACACCACGAATTCTGTTAACTTCTTTCACAGTTTCAAGTTTTTTCTTCATATCATTGTCATTTAACTCTTTTTTGAAAAATATAGGCAAAAAATAATAGAAAAGAGCCACCTGGCAAGAAATCATGAATGCTTTTTATGGGATCAGGGAACAACAAAAGATGGAAAATATGGGCTTATTTCTTTTCTAGATCCTATTTCTGGTACCTGGAAAAAGAAAAAAGCCCATAGATTCAGTTACATGGTTTATAACAATTATTTAGAGTTAAATAAAATATTTGATGCCAGTCATTTGTGTCATAATAGTTTGTGTGTGAATGCGGCTCACATTAATTTAGAGCCGCATCACATAAATAACAACAGGATTTATTGTAAGCACCGCAATTCTTGCCAGGGCCATGCCAATTATCCAGATTGCCGCCTGGATTTATTTTTAGAAGATATTTAAGGGGTAGGGCTATAGCTTATATATAAAGAATTTTGACTAAATGTACAACAATTTTAGACTCTTTTTGAAAGATTTGGTGGTCCTTAAAAGAACCTTTAATTTTGTCTTTATCTTTTTCAGATGTAGATGGATGCAGCTATGTCTTCTTTGACTTTGGAATTTTTGAAGTACAGCTTCTGGTAGGTATATTCTTCTTAGCAGGCATTACTCTCCCATATGAATGATCGTCCTTTGTGCTTTGAACAAATGCCGTATTAAGTTTGGGATCAAGTTGTCCTTTTTGATATCGGTCTTTAAATTTACTTTGTTCCTTTTCTTCCACATGATCCTTAATTTTCTGTCCAGTTTGTTGTAAATTTTTCTTTTTCCTTTCTGGAGTATTTTGGTATACTTTGTTCCTTTCACACTCCCTTTGCATCTGCTCTAAGTGTTTAAATGAACCTTGTGATATTTTAAAACCAATACATTCTGCTTTTTGTTTCCAGGAATTAGCTATACCATTATTCAAAGTGTGAATTATTGCTGATGCCCTCCCTTCAAAATTTCTAGAAAAGTTCACATTTTTTGGTAAGGATACACTTAGTGCTCTGTTAACGGCTTCACATTTTTGAGTGTTGAAATTAAATTTCATTTTCATTAATGCTTCCTCACTAAGTTTCATTTTTAAAAGTTCCTGCATTATTAATTTGTCATTGTCATCCATATTCAGGTTGGTTAACTTGTTTGCACCCAAGTACATGGATCTCAGCCACCAACAGTTTGTGTGACCACCACCACACACGTATGAGCTAGTGGGACATTTAGAGCAGTCGCCGGTATAACACCGCACAGTAGCATCAAGCACTCTAGGTAAGCATTTTTTAATCTTTTCCAAATTTCCACAGTTTTCTTTCCACATTTCATTGAAAACTAAGCTACATCTGGCTTTCAAATCTTGACTTAAAACTTTCTGTCCTTGTTTTTTCTTTTCACGTGTCGAACCATAAAACATGTTCAAACTAAAATTTGCAGAATTACTTTGTCGAAACTGTGATCTTCCGAGATGAATTGGGTCAGCTTGGCGTTCAACTTTCCACAACGGGTGTAAAACTTTGAGTGCATCATTTATACCTTCTGCTCCACGTCCGTCTCCATCTGTAACTGCATACTTTACCAGCACATTTTGCCTATCAATCTGAAGTCCAATTTCTTTACCCATGAGATATTCACTTAAAGGGTTGGTTGGCTTAACATTGGCTGTACATGTACCAGCATGTCCATCTGGACAGGTTACATTAAGTCCCTTCCCTTTAAGCCAAGAACCTGTCCAGCAAAGTTTATTGTGAAAAACTGATGCAACAATGAACTTATGGTCAGTCACTTGCTCACATGCCAATGATATTGCCTGGGAAGCATTTTGTCCGGGTTTTTTTGTGCTTACTATATGCATACTGTTATAACGCGTGTCGATTGCTACAGGAATATGTGACGGCTCTTTTACACCACGAATTCTGTTAACTTCTTTCACAGTTTCAAGTTTTTTCTTCATATCATTGTCATTTAACTCTTTAATCTCATTCGCAACAAAATTAGAATGCCTCTGCAGTGTTCTTTTAGTGGGTGGTGGTATATTTAGTCCTGCGGCCATCAGAAATCTTCCTCTTTTTATTCCAATAGGAGTCTCCTGTAAGGCAGATACAAGCATGCGGGTTAACTCTCCAGGGTTAGGTCCACGTTTTGGAGTTTTAATTTCATCGAACAGGTTAACACATGGTGATGTAAACTTGCATTCTGTACATTTATATATGCACTTTACACAAGATCCATACTTAATTAACTTTGTCAGTTCAAAGTTTGGATTATCACATTTAATGTCTTGTAAATTGTGAAATTTAACAACTACATTAAGTAGCAGAGTAACTTTATTCATCTTAACAACTCTATATGACTCATCTGTAACATGTGTTTCATCATGAGACTCAGATTTAGCTTCTTCTTTCAGAACCTTCAAACATTTTGGCTGTGGACGTAATAACTTGGCAGATCCAGGATTTCCCTCGACATCTGGTAAACTGTAGGAGGTGCCGTCTTGACCGGATTTAGCTACAAGTGAGAACTTCTCTGCATCTAGCCTCTTCCATTGTGTATTAGATGAACTTGGCTGACTGTTTGAAGACTGTGTTTCATGCTTTATTCCCTTGTTATGGGGTCTGTTACCCGCTTTGAAGCAAGATTTACGTCGATTTTTGCCACCTTTCATGTTAATTTACAGTACCATTGACTGATAATTTATGATGTTCTACATTTTCTTGCATTATTTATATCACTGGAAGATGCTGTCAGCTTCCTTGACACAATTTTGCCACTAATTGCTGACAGTGACACTTTTATGGGGATTTACAGGTGCTGGACAGTGTATTCTAAGAGATCATGTGTGTGTACAGTAGGGCTTACATTTTATTGGATTACCACTAATTGCATTACCATGTAAACTACTGCTTTTCATATATGATAAGGAACTTATTTGCCTTCATAGATATACATTTTTTGTAAGTTTTTCACTTTTAACTTCTTTCCTTTTGTAATTCCTATAAAAATAATAAGGATTTTTTATTTTTTTAATTAAAAAATGATTTTAATTAAAAAAAATTTCATTAAAATTTAATTTTTACTAAATTTTCATACAATGAATGAATTTATCTACCATGTGCAATTTACAGAATGTAAATATCTTTTCAAATAAAAATGTTGTGCTGATTTTAAGCAAATTTACTTCATGAATATATGATTTTATCCGACCAATTTTCTGATATTTGAGGAGAAATGAGACGTTATAGATAAGGATCAATAACTCTGTAACTGTTCGATGAAATTTATTAAAACTTTTCAGAATAACTACTGAGATGTATATCTTTATTTTAAAAGTAAAGTTTTAAGTCTGGAACAAAAGTTAAAGTCTGACAGGAATAGGATCCCAGTTACGGTAACCAGTCCGGTACCCACGAATGTAGTTCTTAAAAAAAAACTATAACTTTTCTCTAAAATGGTGTAGTGTCATTATTACACAAGTTCTGAAACTGAATGTAGATTTATTTGAAAGGGTAGGCTTTCTAGTTTGAATTTCTGTAAAAAAAATGATTGATTTAAATAAAATCTGGCGTCAGTGCATGGAGTAAATTGTCTTAATTCTAGCCTTTATTCTTCACCGGAAGTAGACTGAGTGACCCTGTTGTCAATCAAAACAAAATTTTGCAACGGAATGCCGGTCATGAGGCACTGAGATTGCACTCAGAAACTTGGAACCTAATGCCTAACATGAAACAGAAGTCCCAAGGTGGCTATCAAAATTATTTAACGAACAGCACCCCATTTATTTACTATGACTTTCAGTGCGTTCCAATGGGGCAAATAACTGGGTCCCCGTTCCATCTGTTCTAAATGTAACCCTTCAGAATTTTTCTCAACATTTATTCTAGTGATGCATATTTTTGACATTAAATAAAAATGGCTAATCTGGTCAGTTTTATTAAATTTGTTCTATCGTCTTTTAAAGTGACTTTGAATATGATTTAAATTTGTCAAGTTGTAGTGTTGTTGTTGGTTCAAATATAGAAACTGAAAAACCTTTCACAATATACTTGTGTGCAATCGAAACCAATGAAATCCAGATGATACAAAAACATATGACATACGAAAACATATGACATACGAAAACATATGACATGACGATTTATATACTTCTCATATTTATAATCATCAACCAACAATCAATCAAATAAAGATTTATATATGTTTAGTGTGGTATGGCATTTACCTTAGCTTTTTCATTGCTGGGTTCCACATGGCAGGCAAATTCAAGGTTATCTGATGCATATTCATGACCTGTAAAGGAAATACAGGGAATGTTTACCACGTGTTTATACATTATACTTAATTTATTCAACTATGCCAAACTAATCTGTTGATATTTTTAATACTGTAAATTCTGAAACTATACGCAAGTTTTAATTTTATACTAATATCTGTTTTCAGATTTTCCTGAAAGCGCATTGATTAATCTTACATTTTTATCTTTTCTTAAAAGATTGCAATAATTTCTGACCTGAACAGTATACTGACTTCCAAAATTCATGTTAATATAAATATCAGGTCTGAAGGAGAGCTCCAGGTGGCTTGATTAAAATGAGACAACTATCCAACAGATTTCAAATGACAAACAATTACAGTCTTCAACAAGAATGTGTCCCCAGTACACGAATGCCCCACTCGCACATCATTTTCTATGTTCAGTGGACCGTGAAATTAGGGTAAAATCTCTAATTTGGCATTAAAATTAGAAAGATCATATCATAGGGAACATGTGTACCAAGTTTGAAGTCGATTGGACTTCAACGTCATCAAAAACTACCTTGACCAAAAACTTTAACCTGAAGCGGGACAGACGGACGAACGAACGAACGGACGAACGAACGGACGCACAGACCAGAAAACATAATGCCCCTCTACTATCGTAGGTGGGGCATAAAAATAAGGATGTCCCAATAGTCAGCTATAAAAGTTACTGACTTGTAGTATTATCGCTACATTACGAGATTTTCTTTTGATCTTGCTAACTGATAATTTCCTTACAAGAGTCAAGTGATATGAAAAATGATCACTACAAATTAAGGGATCATGTGGCCTTGTCAATGAAATTGACATGAATGTGACAACGTCGTCATAGGTAAAATAGAGATAAACAGATTATCATTGGTCATATCAGCTTGATTGGCTTTCTCACTGTCACGGTCACGGCTTGGGCGAGACAATCAAACTTGAGATGATCAACGATAATCTATAAATATTAACAATTCACACTAAAAATGCTAAAATAACACTGTTCTTTTTCAAAAAAAAAGCTTGAAAGTTTTATTTTTTCTATTTATTATAACTTTATATTGAATTACTATGTAAGACATACAGTATTTAAAATGAGTATAGTCTCAATTTTGAATTATTGTAACTTTTGTTGACAGCTAGAATAACCAATTTGATATAACAAGGTAACTTTTATCGTGTTATTATTTGTATTGTGTACAGCATGCCTTACCTGGCCAAACCAGAGTGTCTGGAGGTAGATCTGAAATCTCATCAAGGGACTTTAACATTGAAAATGCTGGTTTCTCAAACATCCTCCCTATAAAATAGAAAATATGAAATACAATATAAAGCTGATGGATGTTAATCAATGACTTCAAAAAACGTATTCCTCTCATGTGACAAAGTAAATCATAAAATAAACAAACTTTAGTATACCATGTATATACAGTGTGCTATTTCATCTGTCAGACACTATATCATATCATAGTGTAATGATTTACATTAGTCCATAAATCTTACTGTTAAACCTTGTTCACAATTTTTTTAATCATATATGAATTTTTCACTTGTAGACTTCTAAGATAGTTTTGTTTAACAAAACTAAAATTCAATAAAATTTTGAGAGATAATCTTCATAGATGCCCCAGAATCCAGAAATGGTCATTTTTTACAGATGAGCCGTATTGTTAAAGGTCTCTGAAATGAATTTCAGTGTGTCATTTGGTAAAATAATAAATTAAAGGTTCAGTTGAACACGCCGATATTTATCAATGATTATGCATATATGTTAGTGTCTCTCTCTTTTTAAGGGTACAATAGTGTAATGCGTATTTAAATAACAGTAATTATGGTAATGATGAAAATGATTGTTTTTTGACATAATCTAACACTTTACCAGTATGATTCAGCCTTTGATAAAGATTGGTTTAATATATATCTGGTGTGAGTTGGAGTTTGAAATTCAAAATTCTAGCTTTAACGTCCAAAAAATAAGTTTGTGTGTAAAATTTTTTTTGGAACCTTGTACATGCCTATATCATGTATATGAAATTCTATTTGTTGGACACTCACCTACACCTATTAAAACCACAAATATTAGTAACCACAAATAATAGTAACCACACATACTAATACCTAGCCTAATAATAAAATCATAATATAAATATAAGAAGATGTGGTACTAGTGCCAATGAGACAACTCTCCATCTACGGTAAGTCACAATGTGTAAAATTTAACAATTATAGGTCAAGTACAATCTTCAGCACGGAGCCTTTGCTCACATGGAACTGCAAGCTATAATGGGTCCCCAAAATGACATGTGTAAAACCATTCAAATAGGAAAACCAACGGTCTAATCTATAAAAACAAGAGAGACTTCAGACTTAGTGTACTTACCACAACCACCTAGAAACAAATGATCCCCTGAAAACACAGAATCTTGGGCTCTGTAAGGGGAACCTTCTAAAACAAAGTACATGTGACCTGTTGTATGACCTGGTGACAAGTGACAGGTAAACTTCATTGTTTCAAATATAAGTTCTTCACCATGTGTTACACCACTGAAAAGAAAAAACAAAAAGAAAATACAGAATATCCGGGAAAATCCTGCAAAACAAAGAAAAATACTGTTAATTCAGAAATTAATGTCAGGTTTTATTATTGCAAATAGGTCAAGTGAGAATTACAATAATAAAAAAAACTTAATTTCTGAAATTTGCTAAATGTGTATGCTGTTTTTGTTGTCATTGCAATAATTGTTGTAGGAATTCTGCAGGTGGCATCTTCCCATGATTGAATATTTTAATTACATTTGCAACATTTATCTATCTTTTCAGTCCCCCCTGAAACCAGCTAGCAGGGAGTCCTGTCTTACAAAACAAAAATCTAGAAGCAGGTGCCAACTTTCCCTCCCCCATTTAAAAGCCTTTATCAACCATTTAGAAAATTAAATACAGTCCAACTTAAAAGTCCCAACATAAATTTATAAGCTGAAATTTTATGGGTATATTGCATCAAACTGCCAAAGACTATGATGGATTACAATCTTCTATATCTATTTTGTTTCTGTACCTTAAATGACTTACTTGGTAACATTATTTATATTATCTGAAGCACTGCCATATATTTTAATTTTTCTGTATTTCTTTTTCATCTCTGAGTTTCCTCCACTGTGATCCCTATTAAAGAGAAAAGAAACACAAGATAAATTTAAAAAAATATTGCATGAGGAATTTATAAATTAAGAAATACAATATATATAATTAATAAATACTGTTTGGTTTGCACCTCAATAGTAGAAAAAAAAATACCACAAACTTTATAAATAATAAATAAATAATTGTTTAAGGTGGTACCCAACACCTTCACTAAAATAAATTTGGCTCTTTTAATTTTCACATAAAATTTTAACAAAATTTTTTACTTTGACCTTTTGACAAAAATATAAAAATTTTAAATTTGAACCAACCTTTTTATCAAAAATTACACTGGTTACATAGCAGTTTGACAAACACTAGTTTTGATCGTTGAGAAGCTTAAAATCCCTATAACAATACAGTGTGATTAAAATGTTAAGCTGATCAGTGTTCTCCCCAGAAATTTTGAATAGTATCACATTTGGCGTAAAAAAAACTTAACATTGCGGTAATTTGTCTATTTGTCACATCATGGTCATGCTCTATTTCCTTTATGTTATATATGTTTATATTGTTCAATTCATTACTGAGAATACAATTAAACTATAACCAGGAAAACAGTTGTTTCAGTTAATGTTTTCTTTATTCATTTATAGTTACAGAATTATTTTTTTCCTCTTGTGCCAAATAAGAAAATATGCGGTTTCAGTTACCCTACCTATACCCAACTATAATTATAAAATGAATGAATGGTTTATTATAGTGTAACCTGTATGTATACAATACTATATATCTAGTACAAAAAAAACTGTTTTTTTATATTAAAAGTGAAAACAAAATCGAAGAGAAAGTATCATAAAAATAAAAATAAAATTTCAATTTAAAAACTTTTTTCTTTATCAAGTCTATGAAATTCATTGTTATATATGTTTTTAACAAAGTTATCTAACAAATAGTCTGTTTGCGTAGTTTTCTCTATTGGTATATTTTTTCTGTCTACTGTACCATTTGTGCATCTGTAGATGCTATCGTGAAAATGCGTAATTTTATCATATCCTGTCCGGTTCAGACCCGTAGTTTACACAAAAATGTGCAATGGCGGCCAAAGAAAAAATTTACAACCAGATGCTCCGCAGGGCGCAGCTTTATACGACCGCAGAGGTTGAACCCTGAACGGTTGGGGCAAGTATGGACACAACATTCAAGCTGGATTCAGCTCTAAATTTGGATTGTGATTAAATAGTTGACACAGCATAGGTTTCTGACACAGAATGAATGTGGTCTAATGAACTTAAAAAAAATATGTTTGCCTTTGAACAATTCACTATGCTGTTGAATATTAATCCTCTCAAAAAAATGTTTGAAGAAATTTTCTTTTTATTTATGAAATCTGAAATGAAAAAAATTGACCCCCCAATTTTTTTTTCACATCCCCCTTTCCCTTATTTCAAAACTGATCTCAATTCAAATTTCTAATGAAGTTTGCAACAATAACTACTCATTGAAATACATCATAAAATATTAAAATGTAAAAAAAGTGCTTGTTATTACTGAATGGTAAAGATTGTTTTAATCTATCAGTTGGTAGTAAAAGTGAATACATTGTATATTGTATAAAACAATGATTTAAGTTGATGCAACTACTATTCTGGACAAAGAAAGATAACTCCAATTGAAATCCAATTGGAATTTCTTGCTATTGCACAATATTGTGCAATTAGATATTTCTTGCTATTGTGCAATACTGTGCAATTGAAAATATTTGCTATTGCACAATACTGTGCAATTGAAGATTTCTTGCTATTGCACAATACTGTACAATTGAAGATTTCTTGCTATTGCTGAATACTGTGCAATTGAAAATTTCTTGCTATTGCACAATACTTAATATAATAATTTTGGATCCTGATTTGGACCAACTTGAAAACTGGGCCCATAATCAAAAATCTAAGTACATGTTTAGATTCAGCATATCAAAGAGGCCCAAGAATTCAATTTTTGTTAAAATCAAAATTAGTTTAATTTTGGACCCTTTGGACTTTAATGTAGACCAATTTTAAAACGGGACCAAAAATTAAGAATCTACATACACAGTTAGATTTGGCATATCAAAGAACCCCAATTATTCAATTTTTGATGAAATCAAACAAAGTTTAATTTTGGACCCCGATTTGGACCAACTTGAAAACTGGGCCAATAATAAAAAATCTAAGTACATTTTTAGATTCAGCATATCAAAGAACCCCAAGGATTCAATTTTTGTTAAAATCAAACTAAGTTTAATTTTTGGACCCTTTGGACCTTAATGTAGACCAATTTGAAAACGGGACCAAAAATTAAGAATCTACATACACAGTTAGATTCGGCATATCAAAGAACCCCAATTATTCAATTTTTTATGAAATCAAACAAAGTTTAATTTTGGACCCTTTGGGCCCGTTATTCCTAAACTGTTGGGACCAAAACTCCCAAAATCAATACCAACCTTCCTTTTGTGGTCATAAACATTGTGTTTAAATTTCATTGATTTCTATTTACTTAAACTAAAGTTATTGTGCAAAAACCAAGAATAATGCTTATTTGGGCCCTTTTTTGGCCCCTAATTCCTAAACTGTTGGAACCAAAACTCCCAAAATCAATCCCAACCTTTCTTTTGTGGTCATAAACCTTGTGTCAAAATTTCATAGATTTCTATTAACTTCAACTAAAGTTATAGTGCGAAAACCAAGAAAATGCTTATTTGGGCCCTTTTTGGCCCCTAATTCCTAAAATGTTGGGACCAAAACTCCCAAAATCAATCCCAACCTTCCTTTTGTGGTCATAAACCTTGTGTTAAAATTTCATAGATTTCTATTCACTTTTACTAAAGTTAGAGTGCGAAAACTAAAAGTATTCGGACGACGACGCCAACGTGATAGCAATATACGACGAAAAATTTTTCAAATTTTGCGGTCGTATAAAAATGAGTCTGGTAATAAACAATGATTGGCAATAGATTGGGAATGAATATGACGCTATTAATGCATTAAATGGATTAAACATAAACTAAAGCAAATTATGATCATTTTCTAAAGAAGTTTAAAACTTATTTAGCTCAAAATCTAAATTTTCGCTCTCAATAGTACTAGAACCGGTGGAAGAGACAGAAAGTTTTTTTTCAAAGTTGCAAAACTTAATGACCAAACCTTTTTTATGAAAGAAAAGTTGTTTCAATTTTTGAAATTCAGTATTAAAAAAAAATAGATTTCAAATTGTTTAATGATTTTATGATGCATTCTTTTCATGTCGAAATTGACGATTGCAAACCCATGGTTTAAGTCATTTCACAAGTGTCAGCTTGGGGTATTCACATCCAAATCACCCAAAGGGCAATTAAAACCTATTTAATTACTCTTATTGCCTCTATTGTCCGACTTGAAGGGATTACAATTAAAGGTAATATAACTTTTATGATCATAAGCGTTATTTGTTGAAAGTTCAAAATTTAGGACATGGATTTGTGATATATTGAAACCAAAATATAGCACCTTCAAATAAATTATAATAGCATCACAGGGAAATAATATAGTGTAGCGTATGCTAAAAAGGCCTGGGGAGAACACTGCTGATACTACAGAGTTCAGTGTTAGGACCCACCTTAAATGAAAGGAAAATAAAATAAAATATATTATATTCTAATAAAACAAGAATGTGTCCCCAGTACACGAATGCCCCACTCGCACTATCATTTTCTATGTTCAGTGGACCGTGAAATTGGGGTAAACCCTCTAATTTGGCATTAAAATTAAAAAGATCATATCATAGGGAACATGTATACTTAGTTTGAAGTCAATTGGACTTCAACTTCATCAAAAACTACCTTGACCAAAAACTTTAACCTGAAGCGGGACAGACGGACGGACGAACGGACGGACGAACAGACGCACAGACCAGAAAACATAATGCCCCTCTACTATCGTAGGTGGGACATAAAAAGAAAATGTTCCACATTATTAATATTTGTGCATTAAAAGATGTAAACTGAGAAATTTTCATTTCTATTGATCACTCTATACAGACTTACCAATGTTTATGTGTCACCAAAACAGCATCTGGTATTATGTTATTCTTCTCAAGGTATTCCTAAATGAAAAATAACATTAATATTAAGTTTAGATAAGCTTCATTATGTTATTTATTTTTAAAATGAAAATAGTTTTTATTTTACAAATGAAATAGATGAATATCATCATATATGTATATATATATACATTTGTATATATATAGTATATTATAATGTATATTTGTAAGTGTACAGATTCTGAGTTAATTATGTAGGCTGTACTGTTATACGTAAAGGTTTCTTCTGTGAGGTGTTTTGCATGTTATTTTTCTTTCAGTCATTTTTCTTTTGGTTATGGCATATTTTTTTTCAACTAATAATTCTTGTTGAAAAGTAAATCATATTATGAGGTAGAAAAATAGAAAAAAGAGAAAATGGTAGGTTAAACCTGGTTTTATAGCTAGCTAAACCTCTCGCTTGTAATTTTAACAGTTGTTCATAGTTTCAACATATTGGTAAAGTGCATCATCCTCCAGCCCTTTTAACAACAAGGATAGCTTATTGTGACAAGATGTTTGGCAACTGATAACATTCTCTCTTAAGGTGGTACCTAACACCTTGACTAAAATTAATTTGGCTCGCTTAATTTTCCTAAAATTTTGACAAAATAATTACTTTGACCATTTGACAAAAATATAAAGAAAAATTTCATTGGATATATATAGTAATTTGGAAAGCACTAATTTTGATCATGGAGAAGCTGAGTATTTCCTTATCAATACAATGTGATTAAAAAATTAAGATGATTTTACAGAGTTATCTCCCTGTAGTGTTAGGTACCACGGTACTACCACCTTAAACAGTTCAAACAGAGAGAGTGAAATAATCTAATGAACAGCTCCACCTGGTGGTTACTTACAATAACAGGTTCTGGATCTCCAGGGTCTATAACTACTGTCGTTTTGCCATCTGTTATTACATATGCCAGGTTGTCTAAAGACATAGGAACAGGTGTTATCTTCAAATCTACAAAACAAAGTGAATAATTAGGAAATAACTCTTACAGTATACATGTTAATCAGTATAATGCAAATGTGCCACTATCACAACTGAAGTTTACAAGTCAAATGGCAAAATGGCATAACCATAAAGTTTATATATATTAGGCAAAAAAAAAAGTATGTGTGTTTACTGTACCCCTACTCTAAAGTTATTTTGGCCATTTTTGATTAAGCACTGTTAAAGTCACAATGTTTCTCCCATACTAAGACTTAATTTAAAATATAAATAAAATTCCCTACCTACCTTAGTACCTACCCTTTTTTTCAGCATGTGACAGTAAACACACATACTTTTTTGTTTGGCCTTACATGTGGTCATAAAATCTTTACCTTTATGGCATAATCATTGTCTCACAATCAGAAAAAGAAGACAACAAAATATCTGCACAATTAATTATTTACTAGTTGTCTCCCTAGATTATTTTACATTTTTGTTTGCAATAAATATATATCTAATTCAATTCAATTCAAAATATTTTATTGTTCAAATATCAAATATATATATATATATCTAATAACATATACAAAGCTTTCCTCTTCTAGTTATTAACATTTAATATGATATATATGTATGTTTTTGCTTGTATAATTAAACAACTTTCTTCCTTCCCAAACATGCCAGACAATGGTGGGTATTTTTGTTTAACTTTAAGTACAATTATATGTTTTATTTGTATTACTAAATGATTTTCTCCTTCTCCCTATTTTTGGTTAACTTTACGCACCATTTAACGTATTTGTTTGTAATTACTGAATAATTTTCTCCTTCTCCCTATTTTGAGTTAACTTTATGCACCATTATGTGTTTTTTTTGTGTATGACTGATGTTGAACAACAGGGGCGGATCCAACCATTTTAAAAAGGGGGGGTTCCAATTACATGTCCCCATTCAAATGCATTGATCGTCCAAAAATGGATCCGCGCCTGAACAACTTTCTTCTGACTATTTTTGGTTAACTTTATACACCATTGTATGTTTTTGTTTATATTACTGAACAACTTTTATTTCTCCCTATTTTTGGTTAACTTTTCCTTCTCCCTACTTTTGGTTGTCGCTTGTTTATGTGTTACATATATTTTATTTTTTTTTCATTTTTTTTACATAAATAAGGCCGTTAGCTTTCTTGTTTGAATTGTTTTACATTGTCATTTCAGGGCCTTTTATAGCTGACTTTGCATATGGGTTTTGCTGATTGAAATGTTGAAGGCCATACGGGGACCTGTAGACTGTAGTTGTTAATTTCTGTGTCATTTGGTCTCTTGTGGAGAGTTGTCTCATTGGCAATCATACAAATGTACCACATCTTCTTTTTATACATGTATTTACATACCATTATATGTTTTTGTTTGTATGACAGAATGACTTTCTCCTTCTCCATATTTTTCCCTAGCTTTGTTAACATCTCTCCTGTGATAAATATAACCAAGACAAGTCCTAGTGTAGAACCAATACCTGTCAATCAAATATTAAAAATGTAAGTAGGAAATATGAATAACAATAAACTTAAATCAAATGACTGAAAACACAAGTTATATGTGTTTGTCTATAGTTATATACAGTGTATATACATGTTATAAATACATGCATCTTAATATTTTTGGAAAGCAGTTATCAACAGATAACCCACATGTATGTTACATGTATTTCAAACTCTTAGAAAGTTACTCATTCTAAAAGACGATAAAAAAAATGACCGATTCTTTCCCAAAAACATCAATCATTGACAGTGTCAGTATACACCTTATTGCTGTAACAGGCTGACCCAGCCTCTTGAACTTTTGACGTCATATAACATTCACTTTTCCATAGTGGCGTCAGATATTTTGTTTTATGATGTCATAATTTTACGGGAACCTGTGTGATATCCAGTAATGCCGGACAGATAGCGATAAGGTGTATTGAGTAATGGTTATTATTTGGAAAATCACAGTAAAAATTTTACCAAATTGATGCTGAAAATGACGTTAAAGGGCATCTGTTAATAACCTCATTATTTATCAAGGATTTGTATATTATGCAATCATAAAATAAACAGATAAATGGACTGCAGGAATATCATTATCAACTCAATGTGGTCTCTTTGACACACTCCTCAATTCTCAATTTTATCTGACGTCACAGAAACAAGACACTGATATTACAGTTTCTTTTCAGATTTGAAATGACAATACGTATCTAAGGTATATATATTCCGTTTACCCTATTTGAAATAAACAACCGCCTTCTTGTGTTGTCATTTTTGTGAGAATTTCGTCTTGAAAATGTAGCATCCGAAACTGCGACGGTATGTCATGAAAATTCCGCTTTTTTTTCTAGAATTATTTCCCTTGAATTGATCTAGGAGTGGTGCGCTGCAAACCACGTGTTTTTCTCTTACTCGCCATTTATTTCAGGGTACGGACGTTAGGAATTACAGCTCTTGATTAAATAATTATTTATCAAATACACCTTATGTCAAGAAGTTGTTAAGAAGTTCCCATTTGCTATTAACTAACAGTCTGTCTTCTTCACTATGTTAACAATAACAAAATTTCATTGAAAATTGGGGTATTTAACTATTTTATTTAGACATAGAAACCACGTGTTTGTAACACTTAAAAAAAGGGGGGACTTGAGGCGTAATAGTCATATGTATATGGTATAACGCATAAAGAAACCACTCAAAATTAGCAGTTCATCATATCTCAAGAGACTGCTAGTCCAAATAATTATGACGTCTTGAAAGGCTACTATAATTTTTTTCTTTGACGCCTTACAACTTACATCGATGTAAGGCGTCAAAGAAAAAAATTATAATAGCCTTTCAAGACGTCATAATTATTTGGACTAAAGAGACTGCTATTCTTATACAACACGTCAACTTGTATTAATAATGAATGAGTTGATAAAAAGCTACCATTTGATTATTTTAAGGGAGGGGAGAGATGAAAATTTTGTCTTGCATTTCTTTTGTTGTAATTGTATCACATTTTTTTTTTTATTTTCCACTGTTTTTAGGTCCTTACATTTTTTTTTTACTTTGAAAATTGTCATCCAAGCAATTTTGCAGCTTCTCCTGAATTTTTAAAATTTCTGCCTATCCTCCATCCCCTTAAAATCAAAAAGAAGCTCCCATTGCAGTGGCGGATCCGGAAATTTTCAAAAGTGGGGACCAATTGACTTAAGGGAGTTCGCTTATCAGTTTCAAAGTAATTAACTTTTTAAAACACTAGTTTATATATATAGGGGATTAATAAAGGAATCCAAAGAGCAGAAAAAATATATAGGTCACCATGCTTGTTTTCGAGATATTAGCATTGAAATTTTGGCGGGAAAATATTCTCTCGACTTTTCTTAGCTTTATCATTGACAAGTTAAAGTTCTCAAAAACTGTTAAAAAGTAATTAAAATTTTATAAGACTTTTACAGATGGCTTATCAATATACATGCAAAAGATTTACAAAAAGAAAAATGGGGGTCACCAGGCAAATTTTTTCAAGGCATTCAAATGGATAAAACCAGAGGATTCCGAAAAGCTGACAAAAAATCTAAAACATGACAAGCCAGCTTCCTTAATTATATAATTTATATAATAATATAAAAGGGCTCTTCATCGTTAGTTCGGCCGGGTGTTGCTAAAAGGCGGAGACAGAATTTTGCATTCTGTTATTTTAGGAAATATTTGTTCATAGGCATTTTGTACATTGTATATCACAATTCTACAAGAAATGAAATGTTAAAACCTCTAGCCTCTTAGGCAAGGTGAGCTAAAAAAGAAAAATGGACAAAAAGCAAATTGCAGACAAAAAACACCGTATCAATCGACTACCCTATATTAAGCCTCATGTTTTATGATTTTGATATTTCAGGCATAGGGACTTGGCTTCAGGTCAGATATGTAGCTCGTTAATAGTCGATGCGTATTAAATAAAACATGTCCTCGTACTATCAGGGGTTTCATTATCTTTCATGTTGACCGGTACATTCCTATTTGTAGGTGGTACTTTTCAATGTATTCAATGAACATCTTATATAAAAATTCCTGAATTTAGGCGGTATTTATCAGTAGCATAAGAGGGTAAAAGTACCGGGTACCGCCTCTTAATGAATGGCCTGTACTATCCAATGTATAGTAGGGGCATATGTTTTTTTTAAAATGCATGTAGACGATTAGCGTGCAACATATCTGACCTGTAGTCAAGTCCTTATGATTTTAGTCTTTATTGATAATGGTAGTCGTCGACAACCCCACTTGAACCCCTTAAATTCCATCCATATCAATATTTCTTTCTGTTCCGTTTTCCGTTTCCACCGTTTAGCAACATCCAGTTCGGCCATATTGGATAGGGCAGATTTTTTAGAAAGAGGTGGAAATAGTATGAAAGAAAGGGAAATCCTGTGTGTTTCCATGCAACTGCTCTGTTTGATGTTTTCCTGTATTTTTCACACCATTTTTACCACCCATTATGAAAATCTGCCCCCTATCCAACATGGCTGAACTAACCATGAAGAGCCCATTAAGCAATTTTTTTCCCAGAAAAAAGGGGTCCAAGGCTCCTAGAAAAACCCTCTGAATCCACCTTTGCATTGTAGTATTGGTCTTCTATAGTTATTGTGCTGTCAATTCGAATGTTGTAAAATATATAACATGTATGCCAGAACAGTTACCAGACAGACCCGAATATTCATATTTTTTTTTCAATTTCTGAAAAATAAATAAAAATTATTTTTAAGTCCCATTTTGTGGAATGTGCATATCAACAATTTAATTCAGACTTCTGCCATCTGTTTATTTTATAATCAAAACTGTAGGAATTACTCGAAAAACACATTTATACCATTGATTACGTTATCTTAGATATTGAAGATATAAACAAATGCCAAGTACCAACACTATTTTATTTCAGGATGTAACTACTAAACTAGTATTACACATTTACTCAGTAAGCAATGCTATAAGCCTTGGAAAACAAATCTGTGCACTTAAAAACAATCTACAAAACATATAAAGGCAACTGAAGTCCTTCATTGGCCATTGCAATGTACAACTAACTTAGTAAATACATGTATTGTTGGATAGATATCCTGACAATCCTTTTTAAACTATAGCTATAGTCTATGATTACTTCTCTTTTTTAGTCCGTCTTTAAACTGTAATCGGTACAATCCCTGAACCACAAGATGGTCAAGGAAGATAGATCAACATGGAAGTCAAACTACTTTTTGAAAATAGCAGTAAGTATAAATTTGTACAGTAATCACACCTGGTATCCCAATTGAAATCCAGAGCAGTGAATACAAGACTGCAAAGGGCGCTGAATTAAAATCTGGATCTTATTCAGTTGAATCTGTAGTCGCAAGGTTCAAGTGTAACCTAATTTCTCTGGTCTAGACTTGAGAAGGAGTCCGTAACTAGTTCTGTATTAGTTTTCCATGCTGTGATGAAATAACGTCCGTTCTGATAGAATAATTGTTGATGTTGAGTCGTCAAGATTCCGTCCCAATTACTTCCAGGTGATCAATTAATGTCCTATCTTTTAACAGTTCTGAGCATGATTAACATATACATACTTAACAAATTACAAGGAGATTTCTTTCATTTATTTTTGAGGGTATCAACTTGCAGAAAACTAACCTTTTTATGGATATGTGACTTCATGGATTTGCCAAAGTCTGCATACAACCCAATAGAAAATTTGTAATGCTGGACAATATAATTTGTCATTCACCTGTTCCCACAAAAATTGGTATCCAACGAATAATAATGAATCCAAGGGCGAAGTATTTGAAATATGTAGGTTTAAATTTTCATACAGAAGGGATAAAGACAAAAAAACGCTGTCACCTTGCATGATTAATATCACAATTTTATTCTCTACAGATTTTTAATATTTCAAATGAAACACACTAAGTTTATTTTATTTGATTTGACCTACAATGTCCATGTTTCCAATTTATTTCCAGACATGCCAGATGCTTATATAAAAAAAAGTAATGCTTACAATGTGTTTATCTGATTATGTAAAGAATAAAGTTGACTTTAGTTTGATTTCTGCTTATTAACATTTCTTCTGTTATTTTTCAGCAACTTTTGGATGAATATCCAAAATGCTTTATCGTCAATGCAGATAATGTCGGCTCCAAACAGATGCAGTTGATCCGTGCAGCTCTCAGAGGAAAGGGAGGTAGGTTACTGAATCATTTCATATAAGAGGGAAGCCAGCAAAGATGGAGTAACACTGACCATGCAATGGCTTTATAGCCATGTTACAGATTATAAAAACCCTGCATAGTCTGTCAAAGTTGGACCAATTCATTTAAGAGGGAAAGACATGAGGCTGAATTACACTGACCGTACAAGGGCTTTATAACCTGTTGAAGATGTTAAAAACCCTGCACAAGATTTTTATCATTCCTGAATCTTCCCACTATGATGAAGACAATAACATGTTGTGAGTGTAGTGTACACCAGTGTTAGAACCAGCAATGGTTGAACCCACTGACACTGACATTACACCAAGAACAACAACTCTCCCAATAGGGATGTCTGAGTGGGATAATAAAAAAAAATTATAGAATAACTAATCGAAGAATTCAAATAGAGAAAAATATTCAACGAGTGACAGAACAACACATTAATTTCACGAATGCGCATGAGTTAATTATCAGTATTGTTTTGGTCACTCGTGAGTTGAATATTTTTTCGATATTTGAATTCTTTGATTAGTTATTTTTTATCACATTGGTAAATGGCTTTTTTTATGTAATTAAAGTAGAAAATGTAAGGAAGTATAACTTTTGCTACGCATTCCCTATTTATTTTGATCCAACATTATCGACGTCTTGACAACAAGGCCTATTGTTGTATGACGTCAGAGGAGTGAAATAACCACGTTTATTTCGCTAACCACTATTATTTTGCATGTGAAATCATCGGTTTTTATTTCACTGGGAAATCGATGTAATTCGTTGCAACTAGTGTAATAATAATTATGAAATTAATTCCTTAATTGATAAGTTAAAATAACAATGCATGGTAGATTTTGAACTATAAGTCTTGAAAAATGTTTTGCAAGAAATTTAGTCAGAAGATAAAAAGAATAAATACTTGGATCTCATTGATATGAAACCAGAGCGATATTTCCAATAACATTCGTGGAGGCTTTGGCATGTAATATTCTATAAATAAAGTTATTCAATTAAAGGTTTATTTCAGTTGCACTATGTGTTCAGTAGATTAACCAATAAGATGTCAACATACATCATTTAATTTTCTTTTTCAGTTGTACTTATGGGTAAGAACACCATGATGAGGAAAGCCATCAGAGCTCATCTTGAAAAGAACCCAGACTTGGAAAGGTAACTTTATTTGCATTTGAAGAAGAAAAAACATTATTTTGTTGACTTTTCAATAAATGAATATAAGAGGAGAGGTTTAATGAAAAACTTGATGTCCAAGAGGTTTTTTTTAAGGAAAATTTATTATCCAATCGGATAGATAAAGTTAAGAAAAAATTTAATCACATTTGAATACAGAACTTTTAGATGCATTATGATATTGTTTTTGTTTAAAGAAGTAAGTCCTCGCAAGTTTGAACCCAAGAAAGTTGAAGTTTAATAAACGGAAAGCGAAGGCTAATGTGAGGCAAGTGTTACATATAAAAAGAGGATGAAGTCAGTATAACCATATTTTTTTCTGATACTTGGATATACAAATTTGTATGAAATCATGTGACTTGCAATACATATGGCAACGTCTGTCATTCAATTGAACAGGAACAGGGTAATGTGTAGATGCAACTGTTTGGAGAAAAAAAGTTAAAACAATTTGCGTTCATTGGTATATTGATTTTTCTTCTGTAATTCACATTATAACATTTTTGATAAAGAATGGGGGGGAAAAGGTAGTCCATTAGTCCAATTTATTGATATGTTGTTTCTTGCGCAAGACTGAACATGAAAGATTTTTTTCAGAAATCAACCAAGATGGTACAGGTAACCAGAACTCATAAGGTTCTGACTCTAAAGTTGAAAGTTTACAGTATTAGATAAGACTTTGCATTACTTTGATTATAAAATGTATCGTACTTCTTTCAGATTACTTCCCTGTATCAAACAGAATGTAGGAATTGTTTTCTTAAAAGGTGATTTGATTGAAGTGAGAGACATCTTACTGGCCAACAAGGTTTGTAAACTTGCCACAATTACTCACATTTAAATAAAGCAAAGTATGGAGAACATTCTTAACTTATTAATTTGCATGTGATCATTTTGTGATTTTATGGTGATAAAATAAATTTGCATGTAAAAACAGGGTGAAAAAACAACAGAAGAATGAATTTAAATTAAATTATGGTGCCTGTATGAGGGTTTACTAAAACCGTTGAATTCCGTCTTCAAACATCTGACTCTTTTAAATATCAATTTTGCTTCTTGTACTTCGTTGATTCTCAAATTCTGTTTCATTTTAAAATGTACACGAGTTCCAACAAAGATCATATATGCTGGTGATGGATTGCCTCCTTTATGTTTTTTTGGTTAAGGCATCGTGTAAAAACAAATGGTTTGCCTTTGGTATCTTTTTACTTTTGGAAACAACTGATTAAAAAAAAAAGACTGTTTAACTGACAATATATCATTCTGGATTTATCTCCCTTCTCTAACATCCTCACTATGATGAAGACATAACATGTTGCGAGTGTAATGTACAACAGTGTTAGAACCAGCAATGGTTGAACCCACTGACGCTGACATTACACCAAGAACAACAACTCTCCCAATAGGGATGTCTGAGTGAGATACTATCGTTCTCTATAACCTGCTATTGATTTTTTTTAATAACAATGATAAGGGAGGGGAATCCCTGTTATTTTGCCAGATTTAAAATTTCTTTAAAAACAAAGATCAATATTAGATAATCGGAATACTTTTTGCCTTTCTACATGTTGGAAATTATGAAATCGTATCAGCTGAGTTTTTGCTTTCTAATGGGATTATGGTCACAAAATAACATTTAAGTATATAACCATTTTATATCTGGTAGAAAACAAATGAATCTATTGGAATGGATGTGGAAATTCAAAAATTGCAATTGGTGACTTGGTCTGCCCACAGACATTTCAAAGGGTTGTTGTCAGATTAATTGTGGGCTTTCTGACTATTTAAATGGATGTGTTATAATGTTCTAATAATGGCCAGTTCAACACTTGCCCCAAATTCTGCCATGCAAAAAATAACTAAAGTATCATGATATATCATATTTTCACAATGCCATTAATGATGAACAGTGATTGTCTGACTTATGATGTTTTCATTACTGAATCCTCTAAGAAGTTCTGAAAGGCAAGATGCAAACTTTCCAAAAACATATTACTTAACACCTCAAAAAATACAGTCTACATTGGGATTTTTTAAAGAAATGAAGAACGGGGTAAAACCATGCATCTATATGTATAATTTTTCTGATCTTTCAACCCTAACAGTTATCAGTCTTCTTAAATTTAAAAATATTTTGGTAGAGTCCAAAATATTTTATATTTCTTGTCAATCAGACTTAGAAGCCATCATGTTTTAATGTAAAAATGTCTTGTTAGTGAAAATATTCAGTGATATTGTTTGGCTCAAATAACAGCCGAAATTCGGCCTTTTCCCCTAGAGAAAATTCCCAATTACTGAAAAAAATGGCTTAAAATTCCTCCCATAAAGTTTTACATTTTCCCCAAACAGTGATGGCATTGGTAGTAATGTTTGTAAATATCGTATTCATGTTATCATTTTGATATTAGAAAGCACTTTTGAGATCCGGTTTTCTGATCAGAATCATCATGGTGTTTGTAACACGTGTAGTTTTCAATGCATTGTAAGTACCATCATTGCTTCTGTTTCTTTCCCCTCTCCGAAAGTATCTTTCAGGTTGAAAATGTCTGACAACCAAAATATACATGAAAAAACAGTGCAAAAAGACAGCAAAGGTCAGGAAAAAATCGGAGATGTGTTCAGAATAAAATATACAAATTTCCCAATTTCAATAAAAAATATGCATTTTTCCCAATAAAAAACGGTAGAGGTAGTTTTGAAAAAAGACAACAATATCACTGATATTGCTTGCCACATGCCTTTAATGATGAACAGTAGTATCTGACTTATGATGTATTAATAACTTTATCCTCTAAGAAGTTCTGAAAGGCAAATGGAAGATTTTCAAATGATAAATAGCAGCCTCTTTTAAAGGTTATCTTCTCTCCAGTAGCTAATGCTTTTAGTATTGTCATGTTATAAATAACATAGGTGTCCGACTAAATTTCCAGTTCATTAAAATAGAAAAAATCGTTACTGATGTTGCAATATGCTCTGTCAAAGATAACTTGAGAACATTTTAGCTGTTATGTTAAAGCCTGTTTGTAATCACGTGTTCACTGCTGTACATTTTTTATTTCAAAACTTTTTTTGGTATCAAGCTTACCTGGGTTGCGTTCAATATCGTTACGGCTACATAGTGCTACATAGATTTATGACTACTGAACGTGTAGCTAGCCTAGTTTCTACATAGATATTGATAGAAGTTACGATATTCAACAAGACCCAGATGAAGGTTATATTTAAAACAAAAGTTTTTACATGCACACAAATATGATTTATGAGGGTTTTTTATTTAATCTTTGTTGCCATATGCCATTAATGATGAACATTTTCTGTCTGAGTTATGATGTTTATCCTCTAAGAAGTTCTGAAAGGCAAATGACAGACTTTTAAACGACATGACTACAATTTCGAATAAAACTATTAAAGTCGCATGCAAGACCAGCCCATAGTCTTGCTGATGCAACCAAGATTTGTGTCGCTTAACAAAGGAGTAGGTCCGGTAAGGACCGATTTTGGCCTCAAATTTCAGGTTCATCTAACGAAAGATTTTGACCACTTTTTGAACACGTTAAGTGTCTATTTCATTTGAATCAATTAGTTTGTGTGAAAGATTTTAACTGATTTAGTCATTAAAAACGATCCGATTCAAGCTGAAATGTGAAAAATCTACCAAATATGCCAAAAATTGTCACTTTTTGCATGGTTTTTGTCAAAAATGAAAGTGGCCGCATCGGTGTTCATCCTCAACCTTTATATATGTTATGTATTATAAAAAAATACAACTTACCTTTCAATATGAAGGATGAACACAAATGCGGCCACTTTCGTTTCACACGAAAACCGTCTAAATTTGAACAAAAATGATGGAATTGTGAAGATTTCAGTAATTTAGCATGACTTAATAGGGCTAGTTCCCGATATATGTGCATTGTATTGTCAAAAGCAGCCCATATTTATGTAGCAGAAGCATTCTACTGTTCAATAAACAACTAAAAGTTTACATTTTAATAATTTTGTAAAACTGCTATATTTTGGGGCCAAAAAGGGGTCTTACTGGACCTACTCCTTTGAAATCAATATAGGTCATTATATTTGCAGAGTTAAGATATATATGTAGATTAATACAGAGGGACTATTTAATTTTAGGTAAAAGCCCCAGCTAAGGCAGGAGCTGTTGCTCCCTGTGAGGTAAAGATCCCAGCACAGGCTACACAGTTGGGACCAGAAAAGACTTCTTTCTTCCAAGCTTTACAGATTCCAACCAAGATTACCAGAGGAACCATTGAAATTCTGGTAAGTTACATTATCTTCCATGGAAGGCATTTATACTCTAAATATTAAATCCTGACTTATGTTGTTGGAAGTTTTATTTGTAGATTAATGGGAATAGCCATGACTAGGCCATAAAAAAGAATAGGTTTGTTTGCCCAAACGCTACCTACCCAGAAAAAAGCTGCCTACTCAAATTCTTTTATTGTCCCGATTTGAGGAAGTTTTTTGTTTTAATCAGATAGGCATGAAGACTAATAAACACCCGATACTTCAATTTCTCTTTTTCAAAAAAAAAAAAAAAATGCCTACCTACCTACCCACTGACTCAACCTTTGGTAGGGTTTGGGCAAACCAAAATATTTTTAATTGTGGCCCTAGATTCTAAAAATGTGAACACACTTAACACTTCTAACACATTATAATTACAAAAATAAGCATTCAATACTTATGATTACATTATTTTGCTAGGACCATAAAAACACGATTTCTATCAAGTTTTTCTATAATTAACCTGTGCACTTTATTGTGGAAGCTTGTGTCATAAAAGTTTCATTGTTTATGAAATGAAGGTTTATTTCAGAATGACGCCAGATTGATGTTAGCCAATTATAATAATGAATTGTATGTGTAATGTAATTATTTTTTAATGTTGTAGAATGAAGTGAACTTGATCAAAGAAGGAGACAAAGTCGGACTTTCCGAATCCACCTTACTCAACATGTTGAAAATCTCTCCTTTCTATTATGGATTGGGGATTCAAAATGGTAAGTATAATTAGTTTTCTTATTCAATTTATAAATTTACATACAAATATCAGAACTACAAGGAAAGCAGATATATTTTATTTATTTCATCTGATAGATTTTCTCTAACTTGAACAAAATTCCACTAGAAGCCCTTGGAAATCTTGTTAGAATAAAAACATGTAAACGTGAATATTGAATTGAAAATGAGAAAGCAACCCAAACAAGAATAAAACACACAAGATCAACATATACAAACATAACATAACATAACAACATTTTGAAATGTTGATTCTTCACGTATGGTCAGCAGTTTTATTAGATATAATTTTTTTTTTTTGTTAATGGTATAATATTTTTATACGACCGCAAATTTTGAAAAAATTTTCGTCGTATATTGCTATCACGTTGGCGTCTGCGTCGTCGTCGTCGTCGTCGTCGTCCGGCGTCCGAATACTTTTAGTTTTCGCACTCTAACTTTAGTAAAAGTGAATAGAAATCTATGAAATTTTAACACAAGGTTTATGACCATAAAAGGAAGGTTGGTATTGATTTTGGGAGTTTTGGTCCCAACATTTTAGGAATAAGGGGCCAAAAAGGGCCCAAATAAGCATTTTCTTGGTTTTCGCACCATAACTTTAGTTTAAGTTAATAGAAATCTATGAAATTTTGACACAAGGTTTATGACCACAAAAGAAAGATTGGGATTGATTTTGGGAGTTTTGGTTTCAATAGTTTAGGAATAAGGGGCCAATAAAGGGCCCAAATAAGCATTTTTCTTGGTTTTTGCACAATAACCTTAGGTTAAGTAAATGGAAATCTATGAAATTTAAACACAATGTTTATGACCACAAAAGGAAGGTTGGTATTTATTTTGGGAGTTTAGGACCCAACAGATTAGGAATTAGGGGCCAAAAAGGGACCCAAATAAGCATTTTTCTTGGTTTTCGCACTATAATGTTAGTATAAGTAAATACAAATCTATGAAATTTAAACACAAGGCTTATGACCATAAAAGGAAGGTTGGTATTGATTTTGGGAGTTTTGGTCCCAACAGTTTAGGAAAAAGGGGCCCAAAGGGTCCAAAATTAAACTTTTGTTTGATTTCATCAAAATTGAATAATTGGGGTTCTTTGATATGCCGAATCTAACTGTATATGTAGATTCTCAACTTTTGGTCCCGTTTTCAAATTGGTCTACATTAAGGTCCAAAGGGTCCAAAATTAAACTTAGTTTGATTTTGACAAAAAATGAATCGGTTGGGTTCTTTGATATGTTGAATCTAAAAATGTACTTAGATTCTTGATTATTGAAGTTTTTTTGGTCCAGTTTTCAAATTGGTCTACATTAAGGTCCAAAGGGTCCAAAATTAAACTTTGTTTGATTTCATCAAAAATTGAATCCTTGGGGTTCTTTGATATGCCAAATCTAACTGTGTATGTAGATTCTTCATTTTTGGTCCTGTTTTCAAATTTCAAATTCTACATTAAAGTCCAAAGGGTCCAAAATTAAACTAAGTTTGATTTTAACAAAAATTGAATTCTTGGGCCTCTTTGATATGCTGAATCTAAACATGTACTTAGATTTTTGATTATGGGCCCAGTTTTCAAGTTGGTCCAAATCAGGATCTAAAATTATTATATTAAGTATTGTGCAATAGCAAGTCTTTTCAATTGCACAGTATTGTGCAATGGCAAGAAATATCTAATTGCACAATATTGTGAAATAGCAAATTTTTTTTTATTTAGAGTTATCTTTCTTTGTCCAGAATAGTAAGCAAGAAATATCCTATTTGTGCAATAGCAAGAATTTTTTTTAATTGGAGTTATCTTTCTTTGTCCAGAATCAACTTAAATCTTTGTTATATACAATATACAATGTATATACACTTTTTACTACCAACTGATAAATTTAAATAATCTTTACCATTCAGTGATAACAAGCAGTTTTTTTACATCTTAATATTTTATGATGTATTTAAATGAGTAGTTATTGTTGCAAACTCCATTAGAAATTTGAATTGATATCAGTTTTGAAAAAGGGAAACGGGGATGTGAAAAAAAAGGGGGGGGGGTTAAATTTTTCTCATTTCAGATTTCATAAATAAAAAGAAAATTTCTTCAAACATTTTTTTGAGAGGATTAATATTCAACAGCATAGTGATTTGCTCAAAGGCAAAAAAAACCTTTTAAGTTCATTAGACCACATTCATTCTGTGTCAGAAACCTATGCTGTGTCAACTATTTAATTTTAGATTTAAAAAGTTTGAAGAAGAAATCTTTAATTGATTTGTAAAATCTTGGCATTTGTTTTGTGTAAAAAAAAACCATGTAATGTCAAAAATTTGATCACAATCCAAATTCAGAGCTGTATCATGCTTGAATGTTTTGTCCATACTTGCCCCAACTGTTCAGGGTTCGACCTCTGCGGTCGTATAAAGCTGCGCCCTGCGGAGCACCTGGTTGTTGTTGTTTTTGGTATAATATTTTAAACATTCTTTTATAATGAGATTAAATTTTTTTGTAGTGTATGACAATGGTACAATTTTTGAACCAGCAATTTTGGACATTAAAGATGAAGATCTTCGTGAAAGATTCATGCTGGTATGTGTAATAATTTATTGCTGAAACTTATTGGGGGATCAACAAGATACAACACAACTTTTAAGATCAATGGTACATCTGATCAATATTCATAGAAAAAGATATAGCATTGACGAGTGGTCAAACTTCATCAGTCTTTTATTTAAACTAAAGTTTTATTTGCTGCTGTACTAACTAAAATATAGTGTAAGCTTCAGCACCACCTAACCTGGAGGTACCACACTACACATGTTATTTTACAGAAAGTAATTATAAGGAATATTGCTGTCTTATCTCTGATGATTGGTTAAATATAGATTTTATTTTACAGGGAGTAAGGAATATTGCTGCTTTATCTGGTCTTTAGATGTAATATTGCTGCCATATATCTCTGGTCATTGGTTAAAATATAGATTTTATTTTACAGGGAGTAAGGAATATTGCTGCCTTATCTCTTGTCATTGGTTAAAATATAGATTTTATTTTGCAGCGAGCAAGGAATATTGCTGATTTATCTCTTGTCGTTAAATACAATATATGTTTTATTTTGCAGTGAGTAAGGAATATTGCTACCTTATCTCTGATGATTGGATAAAATATAGATTTTATTTTACAGGGATTAAGGAATATTGCTGCCTTATCTCTGATGATTGGATAAAATATAGATTTTATTTTACAGGGAGTAAGGAATATTGCTGCGTTATCTCTGATGATTGTTTAAATATAGATTTTACTTTACAGGGAGTAAGGAATATTGCTGCCTTATCTCTTGTCATTGGTTAAAATATAGATTTTATTTTGCAGCGAGTAAGGAATGTTGCTGATTTATCTCTTGTCGTTAAATACAATATATGTTTTATTTTGCAGTGAGTAGGAAATATTGCTACCTTATCTCTGATGATTGGATAAAATATAGATTTTATTTTACAGGGATTAAGGAATATTGCTGCCTTATCTCTGATGATTGGATAAAATATAGATTTTATTTTACAGGGAGTAAGGAATATTGCTGCGTTATCTCTGATGATTGTTTAAATATAGATTTTATTTTACAGGGAGTAAGGAATATTGCTACCTTATCTCTGATGATTGGATAAAATATAGATTTTATTTTACAGGGAGTTAGGAATATTGCTGCGTTATCTCTGATGATTGTTTAAATATAGATTTTATTTTACAGGGAGTAAGGAATATTGCTGCCTTATCTCTGATGATTGGATAAAATATAGATTTTATTTTACAGGGAGTTAGGAATATTGCTGCGTTATCTCTGATGATTGGATAAAATATAGATTTTATTTTACAGGGAGTAAGGAATATTGCTGCGTTATCTCTGATGATTGGATAAAATATAGATTTTATTTTACAGGGAGTTAGGAATATTGCTGCCTTATCTCTGATGATTGGATACCCAACTGTAGCTTCAGCTCCTCATTCTATGGTCAATGGATTCAAGAGACTCTTGGCCATTGCTGTAGGAACTGACTTCACATTCAAACAAGCAGAGAAGGTAAAGTTATCCAAGTATCTTAATAGCCTAGGCCAAATAAAATAATATGTGTGTTTCCTATAACATCTTGGATAATAATATGGTAGGCAGGTAGGGAATTCTTTTTATTTTACAATTCTTTTTTTTACATTGAATCTATGGGAGAGAAATTCTGATTTTATAACAGTGCTTATTGAAAAATGACCAAAACACTTTCAGGTATTTCTTCAGATTAAAATATCAGGTTGGTAGGGAAATGGGAAACATGAATATATTTTTATTTGGCCCTAATTTACATAATAATTATAACCAGTAAAAACTACAAGGAGATTAATTAATGTAACTGTGAATGTTTGCTTTGAAATTTTATAATGATGTTCCTGGTTTGGGCTACCAGTAAAATTTATATTCATGCCACTGGTGTACCTTCTTGAAGGACATTTTCTCAAAAGCTTTATGTACAAGTCATTTTTCCTTTTTTATCAGGACAACACTTGTCAATTGTCCATTACAGAAATAATGTCAACAAATATACCTCACAGTGAGGTACAGTCACATAATAGTATTAAACCAGATGTAATTTCATATTCATTGAAATTCCAGCAGTGGGAAAAATCTTAGCAAAAAAATGAATATTTATTATATATATTATAAATGAAAACGTTTGACCTAATCTTAATAACTAGGACTAAGTTTTCCTACAAATGGTCAGAAGTTCATTAGGCACTACCACTTCCTCCAAGGGTTAAAAACTTGTCACAACAACATATTTCTTACGATAAATGTGAGGTTGAACACCAATGGATCAATCGAAAACAGAATTGTTGTCTTTAAGAAATTGCCAATTTTTTTCTTCTTTTTTTTCAGACTAAGGAGTATCTGGCTGATCCATCTAAGTTTGCTACTGCAGCTGCACCTGCTGCTGCCGCCGCCGCCCCAGCCGCTGGTGGGGGCAAGAAGGAAGAGAAAAAGCCAGAGCCAGAAGAAGAATCTGATGACGACATGGGATTTGGACTCTTTGACTAAATGTCTAGGAATTTACTTTCTAAGACAGTCAAAATGCGAAAAAGTTACAACAGTGCTTTTCATGAAATAAAAAATAATAGCAATTTGCTTTCCCTTATTAGCTGTTTTAATGATTTCAGGGATCAGTGATCGTGGTTGATTTTTAGCTCACCTGGCCTGAATGGCCAAGTGAGCTTTTCCCATCACTTTGCGTCCGTCGTTGTTAACTTTTACAAAAATCTTCTCCTGAAACTACTGGGCCAAATTAAACCAAACTTGGCCGCAATCATCATTGGGGTATCTAGTTTAAAAAATGTGTGGGGTGACCCGGCCAAGCAACCAAGATAGCCGCCATGGCTAAAAATAGAACATAGGGTTAAAATGCAGTTTTTGGCTTATAACTCAAAAACCAAAGCATTTAGAGCAAATCTGACATGAAGTAAAATTGATTATCAGGTCAAGATCTATCTGCCCTGAAATTTACAGATGAATTGGAACAACCTTTTGTTGGGTTTCTGCCCCTGAATTGGTAATATTAAGGAAATTTTACTGTTTTTGGTTATTTATCTTGAATATTATTATAGATAGAGATAAACTGTAAACAGCAATAATGTTCAGCAAAGTAAGATTTACAAATAAGTGAACATGACTGAAATGGTCAGTTGACCCCTTTAGGAGTTATTGCCCTTTATAGTCAATTTTTAACAATTTTTTGTAAATCTTGGTAATCTATTACAAAAATCTTCTCCTCTGAAACCACTGGGCCAAATTAAACCAAACTTGGCCACAATCATCATTGGGGTATCTAGTTAAAAAAATGTGGCGTGACCCGGCCAACCAAACAAGATGGCCGCCGTGGCTAAAAATAGAACATAGGGGTAAAATGCAGTTTTTGGCTTATAACTCAAAAACCAAAGCATTGAGAGCAAATCTGACCTACATAAAATTGATTATCAGGTGAAGATCTATCTGCCCTGAAATTTTCAGATGAATCGGACAACCTGTTGTTGGGTTGCTGCCCCTGAATTGGTAATTTTAAGGAAATTTTGCTGTTTTTGGTTATTATCTTGAATATTATTATAGATAAAGATAAATTGTAAACAGCAATAATGTTCAGCAAAGTAAGATTTACAAATAAGTCTGGTCAGTTGACCCCTTTAGGAGTTATTGCCCTTTATAGTCAATTTTTAACCATTTTTCGTAAATCTTAGTAATCTTTTACAAAAATCTTCTCCTCTGAAATTACTGGGCCAAATTAAACCAAAATTCGCCACAATCACAATTGGGTTATCTAGTTTAAAAAATGTGTGGCGTGACCCGACCAAGATGGCCGTCACAGCTAAAAATAGAACATAGGGGTAAAATTCAGTTTTTGGCTTATAACTCAAAAACCAAAGCATTTAGAGCAAATCTGACATGAAGTAAAATTGATTATCAGGTCAAGATCTATCTGCCCTGAAATTTACAGATGAATTGAACAACCTGTTGGGTTTCTGCCCCTGAATTGGTAATTTTAAGGAAATTTTGCTGTTTTTGGTTATTATCTTGAATATTATTATAGATAGAGATAAATTGTAAACAGCAATAATGTTCAGCAAAGTAAGTTTTACAAATAAGTCTGGTCAGTTGACCCCTTTAGGAGTTATTGCCCTTTATAGTCAATTTTTAACCATTTTTCGTAAATCTTAGTAATCTTTTACAAAAATCTTCTCCTCTGAAATTACTGGGCCAAATTAAACCATAATTCGCGACAATCACAATTGGGTTATCTAGTTTAAAAAATGTGTGGCATGACCCGGCCAACGGACCAAGATGGCCGTCACAGCTAAAAATAGAACATAGGGGTAAAATTCAGTTTTTGGCTTATAACTCAAAAACCAAAGCATTTAGAGCAAATCTGACATGAAGTAAAATTGATTATCAGGTCAAGATCTATCTGCCCTGAAATTTACAGATGAATTGAACAACCTGTTGGGTTTCTGCCCCTGAATTGGTAATTTTAAGGAAATTTTGCTGTTTTTGGTTATTTATCTTGAATATTATTATAGATAGAGATAAACTGTAAACAGCAATAATGTTCAGCAAAGTAAGATTTACAAATAAGTGAACATGACTGAAATGGTCAGTTGACCCCTTTAGGAGTTATTGCCCTTTATAGTCAATTTTTAACCATTTTTCGTAAATCTTGGTAATCTATTACAAAAATCTCCTCTGAAACCACTGGGCCAATTTAAACCAAACTTGGCCACAATCATCATTGGGGTATCTAGTTAAAAAAAATGTGTGGCGTGACCCGGCCAACCAACTAAGATGGCCGTCACAGCTAAAAATAGAACATAGGGGTAAAATTCAGTTTTTGGCTTATAACTCAAAAACCAAAGCATTTAGAGCAAATCTGACATAAGTAAAATTGATTATCAGGTCAAGATCTATCTGCCCTGAAATTTTCAGATGAATCGGACAACCTGTTGTTGGGTTGCTGCCCCTGAATTGGTAATTTTAAGGAAATTTTGCTGTTTTTGGTTATCTTGAATATTATTATAGATAAAGATAAATTGTAAACAGCAATAATGTTCAGCAAAGTAAGATTTACAAATAAGTCTGGTCAGTTGACCCCTTTAGGAGTTATTGCCCTTTATAGTCAATTTTTAACCATTTTTGCTGCTTTTATGCCCCACCTACGGTAGTAGAGGGACATTAATATGTTTTCTGGTCTGTGTCTCCGTCCGTCCGTTCGCTTCAGGTTTAAAGTTTGTTAAGGTAATTTTTGAAGAAGTTGAAGTCCAATCAACTTGAAACTTAGTACACATGTTCCCCATGATATGATCTTTATAATTTTAATGCCAAATTATAGTTTTGACCCCAATTTCATGGTCCACTGAACATAGAAAATGATAGTGCGAAGTTCGTGTTAAAGTTTTTGGTCAAGGTAGTTTTTGATGAAGTTAAAGTAACATCAACTTGAAACTTAGTACACATGTTCCCTATGTTATGATCTTTCTAATTATAATTCCAAATTATAATTTTGACCCCAATTTCACGGTCCACTGAACATAGAAATTGATGGTGTGAGTGGGGCATCCGTGTACTATGGACACATTCTTGTTGGTTATTATCTTGTAGGAGTTATTGCCTTTTATAGTCAATTTTAAACCATTTTTCGTTAATCTTAGTAATCTTTTACAAAAATCGTCTCCTCTGAAACTACTGGGCCAAGTTCATTATAGATAGAGATAATTGTAAGCAGCAAGAATGTTCAGTAAAGTAAGATTTACAAACACATCACCATCACCAAAACACAATTTTGTCATGAATCCATCTGCGTCCTTTGTTTAATATTCACATAGACCAAGGTGAGCGACACAGGCTCTTTAGAGCCTCTAGTTTCATGCTCCAGTCCCTTTTTATAGGACCGCAAAAAAAATGACTGTCAGGATTATCAGATATGACCTCATGTTGATGGTTCAGTAGCTTTTACAGTTGGGTGCTTGGATATTATCCAGGAAATATCATCTGTATTTGGTGTAAGGTATGGTATATCTGTCTGGTAGGTTTTGTATCACCCTGATCTTGTGGATCCTTGGGACAACATCAAGTTTTCATGGTTTTGTCAGTTTATCAAATACTACAAGCAGATTGACAATATGTGGTGTATATATGATTCATACCTTTTTATTAGACTGCAAAAATTGAGAAAATTTTTTGGTCGTATATTGGTATGACCTTGGCGTCGTCATCGTCCGAAGACATTTGGTTTTCACACTATAACTTGAGTATAAGTAAATATAGAAATCTATGAAATTTAAACACAAGGTTAATGACCATAAAAGGAAGGTTGGGGTGGATTTTGGGAGTTTTGGTCCCAACAGTTTAGGAATAAGGGGCCAAAAAGCACCCAAATAAGCATTTTTCTTGGTTTTCTCACAATAACTTTAGTATAAGTAAACAGAAATCTACGAAATTTTAACATAAGGTTTATGACCACTAAAGGAAGGTTGGAATTCATTGTAGGAGTTTTGGTTCCAACAGTTTAGGAATTGGGGGGCCAAAAAAAGGTCCCAAATAAGCATTTTTCTTGGTTTTCGCACAATAACTTTAGTGTAAGTAAATAGAAATCTATGAAATTTAAACACAAGGTTTATGACCACACAGGTAGGTTGGGAGTTGAGGTTCAAACAGTTAAGGAATTATTGGCCCAAATAAGCAATTTTCTCTGCTTTCTCACAATAACTTTAGTATAACTAAACAGAAATCTACGAAATTTTAACATAAGTTTAATGACCACTAAAGGAAGGTTAGAATTGATTGTGGGAGTTATGGTCCCAACAGTTTTGGAATTGGGGGCCAAACAAGAGGTCCGAAATAAGCATTTTTCTTGATTTTCGCACAAAAACATTAGTATAAGTAAATAAAAATCTATGAAATTTAAACACAAGGTTTATAACCTTAAAAGGAAGGTTGGGATTGATTTCGGGAGTTTTGGTCCCAACGAATTAGGGGCCAAAATTAAACTTTGTTTGATTTCAATCATCAAAAATTGAACTATTGGGGTTCTTTGATATACCGAATCTAACCGTGTATTTAGATTATTAATTTTTGGTTCCGTTTTCAAATTGGTCTACATTAAGGTCCAAAGGGTCCAAAATTAAACTTCGTTTGATTTTAACAAAAATTGAATTCTTGGGGTTCTTTGATATGCTAAATCTAAACATATACTTAGTTTTTTTGGATTATGGGCCCAGTTTTCAAGTGGGTCCAAAATTAAACTTTGTTTGATTTCATTAAAAATTCAATATATGGGGTTCTTCAATATGCTGAATCTAACCATGTCTTTAGATTTTTAATATTTCGGACTTGTTATCAAATTGGTTCACATTGAGGTCTAAAAGGTAAAAAATTGAACTTTATTTGATTTCATCAAAAATTGTTTTCTTGGGGTTTTTTGATATGATGAATCTAACCATGTATTTAGATTTTGGATATTGGAATACCACAAAAGGATGGTAAGAATTGTCTTTGGGAGTTATGGCTCAAACTGTTAAGGAATAAGGGGGGGAAAGGGTTTCCAGGTTAATGGCCAATTACTTGAGTACAAAACATAATTTAAAAGCAGGGTAAGGTTGGTAATTGACTCATTTTAATATCTCACCTAAACTGCTCTTAAATTATGTATATTGGAAATTGGCCAAAAACTGTATTATTAGAAAATTCCATTGGAAATGTACCAAAAACTTTAGTTTAATGAACTTCATGGGAAATTTGCCAATATAAAATGTTGCATTGGAGTTATCTTTCTATTTAGAATAGTAGTTCAATCAACTTAAATCATGACTGTATGACATTTTATATTTTATGATGTATTTAAATGAGTAGTTATTGTTGAAAACTCCATAAGAAATTTTAATTGAGATCATCTTTGGAATAAGGGGGAGGTGAAAAAAATTGGTGGGGTTCAATTTTTCTTATTTTAGACTTCAGAAATGAAAAAGAAAATTCCTTCAAATATCAAGGATTAATATTCAACAGCATACTGAATTGCTCAAAAGCAAAAAAAAACATTTAAGTTCATTAGACCACATTCATTCTGTGTCAGAAACCTATGCTGTGTCAACTATTTAATCACAATCCAAATTCAGAGCTATGTCCAGTTTGAATGTTGTGTCCATACTAGCCCCAACCGTTCAGGGTTCGACCTCTGCGGTCGTATAAAGCTGCGACTTGCGGAGCATCTGGTTGGTCCTGTTTTCAAATTGTTTTACATTAAGGTCCAAAGGGTCCAACATAAAACTTAGTTTGATTTTAACAAAAATGGAATTCTTGGGGTTCTTTGATATGCTGAATCTAAACAGAAATAGAAATAGAAATCTATGAAATTTTGACACAAGGTTTATGACCACAAAAGGAAGGTTGGGATTGATTTTGGGAGTTTTGGTTCCAACAGTTTAGGAATTAGGGGCCAAAAAAGGGCCGAAATAAGCTTTATTCTTGGTTTTCGCACAATAACTTTAGTATAAGTAAATAAAAATCAATGAAATTTAAACACAAGGTTTATGATCACAAAAGGAAGCTTGGGATTGATTTTGTGAGTTTAGGTCCCAACAGTTTAGGAATTAGGGGCCCAAATAAGCATTTTTCTTGGTTTTCGCACCATAACTTTAGTATAAGTAAATAGAAATCTATGAAATTTAAACACAAGGTTTATGACCATAAAAGGAAGGTTGGGATTGATTTTGGGAGTTTTGGTCCCAACAGTTTAGGAATAAGAGGCCCAAAGGGTCCAAAATTAAATTGTTTGATTTCATCAAAAATTTAATATTTGGGGTTTTGATATGCCGAATCTAACTGTGTATGTAGATTCTTAATTTTTGGTCCCGTTTTCAAATTGGTCTAGATCTACATTATGGTCCAAAGGGTCCAAAATTAAACTTAGTTTGATTTTAACAAAAAATGAATCCTTGGGGTTCTTTGATATGCTGAATCTAAAAATGTACTTAGATTTTTTATTATTGACCCGGTTTTCAAGTTGGTCCAAATCGGGGTCCAAAATTAAACTTCGTTTGATTTCATCAAAAATTGAATAATTGGGGTTCTTTGATATGCCAAATCTTACTGTGTATGTAGATTATTAATTTTTGGTCCCGTTTTCAAATTGGTCTACATTAAAGTCCAAAGGGTCCAAAATTAAACTAAGTTTAATTTTAACAAAAATTGAATTCTTGGGCTTCTTTGCTATGCTGAATCTAAACATGTACTTAGATTTTTGATAATGGGCCCAGTTTTCAAGTTGGTCCAAATCAGGATCCAAAATTATTATAGTAAGTATTGTGCAATAGCGAGAAATTTTCAATTGCACAGTATTCAGCAATAGCAAAAAATCTTCAATTGCACAGTATTGTGCAATAGCAAGAAATTTTCAATTGCACAGTATTACTCATTATCGCACAGTATTGTGCAATAGCAAGAAATTTTCAATTGCACAGTATTACTCATTATCGGACCACAGATGAATTATCACGTTGTGATTGGTTAAATGCCGTCACGTGGTGACCCCCTATGAGACCGTATGGGGTTAGTAAGTTTCATATGGGGTTCATGACGCGTTAATGGCGACGTCATCTATTAATTTTGTTGTGTTTCATTGTTTATTTTTCAACAAAACGCCGCAGAAAAAGACCAGCGTCCGATAAATTCGTAATACGGTTAACTACTGACCCCCTACGGATCCATTGAGGGTGAATAAAATTCATAGGGGACTCGGCCTCCGGCCTCACCCCCTATGGATTTTACTAACCCTCTATGGATCCGTATGGGGTCAGTAGCGAACCATATAACTTATATTATCGCACCGCGGGTAAAATATCACGTTGTGATTGGTTTAACGCCGTCACGTGGTGACCCCTATGAAACCGTATGGGGTTAGTAGATTTCATAGGGGGTTCATTACGCGTTAATGGTGACGTCATCTGTCGATGTTGTTGTGTTTCATTGTTTATTTTTCAACATAACGCAGCAGAAAAAGTCCAGCGTGCGATAAATTCGTTATACGGTTAACTACTGACCCCCTACGGACCATAGAGGGTGAATAAAATCCATAAGAGATTCGGCCTCCGGCCTCACCCCCTATGCATTTTACTAACCCTCTATGGATCCGTATGGGGTCAGTAGCGAACCATATAACTTATAATAGCAAGTATTTCAATTGCACAGTATTGCACAATAGCAAGAAATATCTTATTGCGCAATAGCAAGAAATTTTCAATTGGAGTTATCTTTCTTTGTCCAGAATAGTAGTTGAATCAACTTAAATCATTGTTTTATACAATATAGTATACAATGTATATTCACTTTTACTACCAACTGATAAATTAAAACAATCTTTACCATTCATTGATAACAAGCACTTTTTTTTACATTTTAATATTTTATGATGTATTTAAATGAGTAGTTATTGTTGCAAACTCCATTAGAAATTTGAATTGAGATCAGTTTTGGAATAAGGGAAAGGAGGATGTGAAAAAAAAATTGGGGGGGGGGGGGGTCAATTTTTCTCATTTCAGATTTCATAAATAAAAAGAAAATTTCTTCAAACATTTTTTTGAGAGGATTAATAATCAACAGCATAGTGAATTGCTCAAAGGCAAAATAAAATTTTTAAGTTCATTAGACCACATTCATTCTGTGTCAGAAACCTATGCTGTGTCAACTATTTAATCACAATCCAAATTTAGAGCTGAATCCAGCTTGAATTTTGTGTCCATACTTGCCCCAACCGTTCAGGGTTCAAGCTCTGCGGTCGTATAAAGCTGCGCCCTGCGGAGCATCATGTTGATAATGGGCCCAGTTTTCAAGTTGGTCCAAATCGGTGCCCAAAATTAAACTTGGTTTGATTTCAACAAAAATTGAATATATGGGGTTCTTCAATATGCTAAATCTAACCATGTATATAGATTTTTAATATTTGGGCCCGGTTATCAAATTGGTCCACATTGAGGTCTAAAGGGTCTAAAATTGAACATTATTTGATTTAATCAACAATTGAATTCTTGGAGTTCTATGATATGCTGAATCTAACCATGTATTTGGATTTTGGATATTGGACCATAATAGGTAAATGTCCAATTTAAAATTTTTAAGTTTAAGTTCTTAGACCACATTCATTCTGTGTCAGAAACCTATGTTGTGTCAAATATTTAATCACAATCCAAATTCAGAGCTGTATCAAGCTTAAATGTTGGTGTCCATACTTGCCCCAACTGTTCAGGGTTCGACCTCTGCGGTCGTATAAAGCTGTGCCCTGCGGAGCATCGGGTTGGTCAATGTTTAGTTTTTTTATTTGGTTTCTCGTATGATACACCGCGCTGAAGTACGTCCATTATTCATAGTTCATTATTCATTATTCAATAATGAATAATGAAATAGTTCACTATTCACTATTCACTATTGAAAAATGAATAATGAATAATGAAATGGTTTATGTTTCATTATTCAAATTGAAGCGGTGAATAGTGAAAAAAATATAGAAAAAATTGACCGTGACACAATAGCTATATTTTGATTCGAAATGACCATAAGACGGTTTACGGAGGACCTAAATGCCACAAAATGTATAAAAATGAGGAAATATGAAAAAGAAGATGTGGTATGATTGCCAACGAGACAAATATCCAGAAAGATCACAATGACACAGACATTAACAACTATAGCTCACAGTACAGCCTTCAACAATGAGCAAAGCCCATACCGCATAGTCAGCTATTAAAGGTTCCGCAACGAATATTAGAAGTCCTAAATGCCGAAATACGCGTGAAAATCAAGAAATAATTTTGAATAATGAAATGGATATTTTGAATAATGGAATGGAGTGCGGCGATCCTTTAGCCCCCAATTATAGATAAATCTTATACCTCATTCGAAAGTTGATTACAAGACGAACAAAATGTATATAGTCAATATGTTCCGCAACGAATATTAGAAGACCTAAATGCCAAAATACGCGTGAAGATTAAGAAACAGCCAATTTTGAATAATGAAATGGATATTTTGAATAATGGAATGGACTGTGGCGACCCTTTAGCCCTATTATAGATAAACCTTATACCTCATTCGAAAGCTGATTACAAGACGAACAAAATGTATATAGTCAATATGTTCCGCAACGAATATTAGAAGACCTAAATGCCTAATTACGCGTGAAAATTAAGAAATAGTCAATTTTGAATAATGAAATGGATATTTTGAATAATGGAATGGAGTGCGGTGACCCTTTAGACCCTAATTATAGATAAACCTTATACCTCATTCGAAAGGTGATTACAAGACGAACAAAATGTAGATAGTCAATATGTTCCACAACGAATATTAGAAGACCTAAATGCCAAAATACGCGTGAAGATTAAGAAACAGCCAATTTTGAATAATGAAATGGATATTTTGAGTAATGGAATGGACTGTGGCGACCCTTTAGCCCTATTATAGATAAACCTTATACCCCATTCGAAAGCTGATTACAAGACGAACAAAATGTATATAGTCAATATGTTCCGCAACGAATATTAGAAGACCTAAATGCCAAAATACGCATGAAAATTAAGAAATAGCCAATTTTGAATAATGAAATGGATATTTTGAATAATGGAATGGAGTGTGGCGAACCTTTAGACCCTAATTATACATAAACCTTATACCTTATTCGAAAGCTGAATACAAGACGAACAAAATGTATATAGTCAATATGTTCCGCAACGAATATTAGAAGACCTAAATGCCAAAATACGCGTGAAGATTAAGAAACAGCCAATTTTGAATAATGGAATGGACTGTGGCGACCCTTTAGCCCTATTATAGATAAACCTTATACCTCATTCGAAAGCTGATTACAAGACGAACAAAATGTATATAGTCAATATGTTCCGCAACGAATATTCGAAGACCTAAATGCCTAATTACGCGTGAAAATTAAGAAATAGTCAATTTTGAATAATGAAATGGATATTTTGAATAATGGAATGGAGTGCGGTGACCCTTTAGACCCTAATTATAGATAAACCTTCTACCTCATTCGAAAGGTGATTACAAGCCAAACAAAATGTATATAGTCAATATGTTCCGCAACGCATATTAGAAGACCTAAATGCCAAAATACGCGTGAAGATTAAGAAACAGCCAATTTTGAATAATGAAATGGATATTTTGAATAATGGAATGGACTGTGGCGACCCTTTAGCCCCTATTATAGATAAACCTTATACCTCATTCGAAAGCTGATTACAAGACGAACAAAATGTATATAGTCAATATGTTCCACAACGAATATTAGAAGACCTAAATGCCAAAATACGCATGAACATTAAGAAATAGCCAATTTTGAATAATGAAATGGATATTTTGAATAATGGAATGGAGTGTGGCGACCCTTTAGACCCTAATTATAGATAAACCTTATACCTCATTCGAAAGCTGATTACATGACGACCAAAATGTATATAGTCAATATATTTCGCAACGAATATTAGAAGACCTAAATGCCTAATTACGCGTGAAAATTAAGAAATAGTCAATTTTGAATAATGAAATGGATATTTTGAATAATGGAATGGACTGTGGCGACCCTTTAGCCCCTAATTATAGATAAACCTTATACCTCATTCGAAAGCTGATTACAAGACGAACAAAATGTTTATAGTCAATATGTTCCGCAACGAATATTAGAAGACCTAAATGCCAAAATACGCGTGAAGATTAAGAAACAGCCAATTTTGAATAATGAAATGGATATTTTGAATAATGGAATGGACTGTGGCGACCCTTTAGCCCCTATTATAGATAAACCTGATACCTCATTCGAAAGCTGATTACAAGACGAACAAAATGTATATAGTCAATATGTTCCGCAACGAATATTAGAAGACCTAAATGCCTAATTACCCGTGAAAATTAAGAAATAGTCAATTTTGAATAATGAAATGGATATTTTGAATAATGGAATGGAGTGCGGTGACCCTTTAGACCCTAATTATAGATAAACCTTATACCTCATTCGAAAGGTGATTACAAGACGAACAAAATGTAGATAGTCAATATGTTCCACAACGAATATTAGAAGACCTAAATGCCAAAATACGCATGAAAATTAAGAAATAGCCAATTTTGAATAATGAAATGGATATTTTGAATAATGGAATGGAGTGTGGCGACCCTTTAGACCCTAATTATAGATAAACCTTAAACCTCATTCGAAAGCTGAATACATGACGAACAAAATGTATATAGTCAATATGTTCCACAACGAATATTAGAAGACCTAAATGCCAAAATACGCGTGAAGATTAAGAAACAGCCAATTTTGAATAATGGAATGGACTGTGGCGACCCTTTAGCCCTATTATAGATAAACCTTATACCTCATTCGAAAGCTGATTACAAGACGAACAAAATGTATATAGTCAATATGTTCTGGAACGAATATTAGAAGACCTAAATGCCTAATTACGCGTGAAAATTAAGAAATAGTCAATTTTGAATAATGAAATGGATATTTTGAATAATGGAATGGAGTACAGTGACCCTTTAGACCCTAATTATAGATAAACCTTATACCTCATCCAAAGGCTGATTACAAGACAAACAAAATGTATATAGTCAATATGTGTCGCAACGAATATTAGAAGACCTAAATGCCAAAATACGCGTGAAGATTAAGAAACAGCCAATTTTGAATAATGAAATGGATATTTTGAATAATGGAATGGACTGTGGCGACCCTTTAGCCCCTATTATAGATAAACCTGATACCTCATTCGAAAGCTGATTACAAGACGAACAAAATGTATATAGTCAATATGTTCCGCAACGAATATTAGAAGACCTAAATGCCTAATTACCCGTGAAAATTAAGAAATAGTCAATTTTGAATAATGAAATGGATATTTTGAATAATGGAATGGAGTGCGGTGACCCTTTAGACCCTAATTATAGATAAACCTTATACCTCATTCGAAAGGTGATTACAAGACGAACAAAATGTAGATAGTCAATATGTTCCACAACGAATATTAGAAGACCTAAATGCCAAAATACGCATGAAAATTAAGAAATAGCCAATTTTGAATAATGAAATGGATATTTTGAATAATGGAATGGAGTGTGGCGACCCTTTAGACCCTAATTATAGATAAACCTTAAACCTCATTCGAAAGCTGAATACATGACGAACAAAATGTATATAGTCAATATGTTCCACAACGAATATTAGAAGACCTAAATGCCAAAATACGCGTGAAGATTAAGAAACAGCCAATTTTGAATAATGGAATGGACTGTGGCGACCCTTTAGCCCTATTATAGATAAACCTTATACCTCATTCGAAAGCTGATTACAAGACGAACAAAATGTATATAGTCAATATGTTCTGGAACGAATATTAGAAGACCTAAATGCCTAATTACGCGTGAAAATTAAGAAATAGTCAATTTTGAATAATGAAATGGATATTTTGAATAATGGAATGGAGTACAGTGACCCTTTAGACCCTAATTATAGATAAACCTTATACCTCATCCAAAGGCTGATTACAAGACAAACAAAATGTATATAGTCAATATGTGTCGCAACGAATATTAGAAGACCTAAATGCCAAAATACGCGTGAAGATTAAGAAACAGACAATTTTGAATAATGAAATGGATATTTTGAATAATGGAAAGGACTGCTGCGACCCTTTAGCCCCTAATTATAGATAAACCTTATACCTCATTCGACAGCTAATTACAAGAGGAACAACATGCTTATAATCAATATGTTCTGCAACGAATATGAGAAGACCTAAATGCCAAAATACGCGTGAAAATTAAGAAATAGCCAATTTTGAATAATGAAATGGATATTTTGAATAATGGAATGGACTACGGCGACCATTTAGCCCCTATTATAGATAAACCTTATACCTCATTCGAAAGCTGATTACAAGAGGAACAAAATGTATGTAGTCAATATGTTCCGCAACGAATATTAGAAGAGCTAAATGCCAAAATACGCGTGAAAATTAAGAAATAGCCAATTTTGAATAATGAAATGGATATTTTGAATAATGGAATGGACTTTCAGCCCCTAATTACAGATATATATTATACCTCAATCGAAAGCTTATTCAGAGAGGAACAAAAGGTATATAGTCAGTATGTTCCGCAACGCATATTAGAGGAGTGACGACGGACTTAAATATCGAAATACACCTGAACATTGAGAAATAGCCAATTTTGAATAATGAAATGGGTATTTTGAATATTGGAATGGACTGGCAGGACCCTTCAACCCCTAATTATAGATATATATTATACCTAAATCGAAAGCTTATTAAAAGAGGAACAAAAGGTATATAGTCAATTTGTTCCGCAACGCATATTAGAGGAGTAACGAAGGACTTAAAGATCGAATTACGCGTGAACATTGAGAAATAGCCAATTTTGAATAATGAAATGGATATTTTGAATAATGGAATGGACTGCTGCAACCCGTCACCTCTTATTCATGAGTTTTTTTTACACCAAATTAAAGCCGATTAATAGAAGAATAAACTGAGAATAAACATTATGTGCCGCAATGACCATTACACGGATTACAGAGGACATAAATGCCAAATTACGCTTGAAAATTAAGAAATAGCAAATTTTGAATAATGATTAGGTATTTTGAATAATGGAATGGAATGCTGCAACCATTTATCCCCTAATTATAGATATACTTTATACCTCATTCGAAAGCTTATTACGAGAGGAACAAAAGGTATATAGTCAATATGTTTGGCAACGCATATTAGAGGAGTAACGACGGACTTAAATGTCGAAATAATAGATGAATAAATTGAGAGAAAAAAAAACCGTACCGCAATGACCATATGAGGGTTACGGGGGACTTAAATGCCAAAATTCGTGTGAAAAATAAGAAATAGTCAATTTTGAATAATGAAATGGATATTTTGAATAATGGAATGGAATACTGTGACCCTTCAGCTCTTTATTACAGATCTACCTTATAGCTTATTTGGAAGCTTATATAGAGAGGAACAAATGGTATATAGTCAATTTATTCCGCGGAGTAACGAAGGACCTAAATATTGAAATATGCGTGAACATTTTGAGGGGAATTTCTGCTGGGACCGGACCGAAAAATTCGAAAATCTTGCACGCTCGTTGACAAGGTTAAGAGGTAAAAAAGTGGGGGTTGGAGTCGTGGGAAAATGTATCTTTGTGGAAGAAAGAAAACACACCAAGAAAAATCCACAGATAATAAACAGAATGGATTGTAAGATTACAAATATGTCTGATCAGAGAGAGAATATGGCGCAAGAGGTAGAAATCTTGGAAAATACTGCTGAGGAAACTCTCAAATGGCGAGAAGTTAGCCAGTACTCACCCTGGATTGCCAAAGACATTAAAGATGTTGACACGAAGTTGACACGAAATGTGGGTTCGCAAAAATCATAACCTTGTGCTGGAAAGGGTAAAATATCCGCACTTGGGGATGTGACAGACTAAACAAACAGCTGACCACCGTCAGGGCAAAGAGAGAGACCGATGGAGCAGTGCAAATCGTGAGCTATGGGATGAAAAAAAACAGGCGCACCGGCTATGATTACCACGGCTTTTATATTTTTGATAAGGACGGTATGATTGGAAGTGTTAGGATATGTTGTTTAAGCCTGAAAATCGGGTCTAAAACCATTGAATTGAGTTTTTGAGGCAGGTGACGACTTTCCCAAACTCGGCATCATAGTTCATCATTAGCTAAAGCAGAGCTAATACATTGCTCAACCAAGGATTTTTTGGACTGGGGCAATCGCAAGGTATCGTGGTGTTTCTTTTTTTTTTGTTACATGCCTAGAAATTAGTGTGAGATCCATTAAGGTGGTAACATTCAAGCAAGCTAGAAACCCCAGAGGAAGGGTGGCTATAAGACCTGTACCGGTCAAAGCTGAACCCAGGGTACTTCTGGTTAACACCAAACTAACCACAGAACAAGCACCCAGTGCTACAGATACAGCTTTTTCCAGACGTTTACAGGCATTCAAGGTAGTTTGATACCTTCAAATTTCTGCATCGAGTTGATTCGACATACATTGTCGGTACCAAGAATCTAAATCGTTCATTTATTTTATAGGAGCATACCGAGGAGGGGAATGTTTTTGAAGGGACTGTAAGCATCTAAATATAAGATCAGAACGGCTCCGTCGTGGAATTGCTGACCACGCTCCAAGTAGAGTCCATACCCATAGGTAATCCGGGCGTTTGGGGATTTGAGGTAGAGACCGTTGCCACTGGGATTCACTGTGTAAACGCAAGAAGATGGAAACGAATAGTGAAATGTTCACCTCTGAGATCGATGAGCCTACCGTCTTGATCGTTGAGATATGTTTGCATGCGATTGCTGGTTCGCAAGATCACTAGCAAGTATACTACCAAAAGGTGCTTGGGGGTTTGAATGATTTTCATACCAGGACCGTCTGCGGGAAAAGAAAAGCTGTAGATTGAAGACTGTTGTGTACCATTTACATAACTTCATGGTTGATATCACCATTCACCAGAATGCTGTTGATTCTGATGATATTTGCAATGTGCTCCCCTTCTGTATAACCGTTTGTGATCATACCGAACGTGTAAATCTGCCACTTGGATCCCAAGACGGTGGTGATGTTATTGACAACTTTGAAGTCTACTTGATACAGTTTGGCGAGGGTCAGCGTTGCTTTAGGGTCGCCCGGTTGGCATCGATGATGATCTTCGTTTTGTGTTTGTTGAGCCGTAGATGTCGCTGGATTTCATTGTTGATGTCTTCGATGTTATAGGAACCTGTGCTCAGTGCGATGAAAAACCAGCTGGCACCATCATCGGGAGAGTAGCGGAAGGAATGGTTGCCTGTATAAATATGAATGTTAGGGGTGGAATTATTGGTTTTCAGATTTACCAATGCCATCTCGTAGGTCTTTGATTCCTTGAGTTGCAGTGGAGGTTGAACCGGGTAAGAATTTGGCTATCGTTTCCAGAAACGATGAAGGAAAACCCATGCTTGGGGTTGGTGATTTTAGCAATTGCTGAAACCATGTGTTATCCATTTATTTATGGTACACCATTGTCACATATTTTTGCTTGCACTCTTCGATACCGTCATACTTCTCAGTTGTTGATCACAACGATCGCATAGACTTTGGCAGGGCGGCTGTCAAAGAGGAGTTACTTGTAGGTGAATTTTATCCATTTTTTTACTTTTTGTACACGACGTTCATCTTCTGACTATCGGATTCAAATGGACTGGTGACTCACATCAATGACAAACAGTAGATACAGATCGTTGAAATCGGAGGGGTTAATGTTGCAGTTGCTGATAAAACGGTCCATGTTGAAGTGGTTAGAACTCTGCGACATTCTTGTACTCTCTGGCGATCTTGGTTTGTGTGAAACTGGCATTGAAGTCTACCGTCAGGTAGCGTTCTGCGTTGAGGGTGACATAGATAGTTCGCAACCGGCAGTGGTCGAACACGGCTTCATTTTAAGTACGATCGTACTTTGACCGGTCTGAAAGGCTACGATGATGCATATCGGTTTCTCCCGACCGCTCTTGGCAGACAAACGCCAGTGGAACTGTAAGGTTTTGGTAGCATTTGTAGAATCACACTGTCGTATTCGGAAACCACAATCGATCTTACTCTTGCTTTGGATGGTCTTTTACAACCGCAGTTTTTTTTTATCGGAAGGAAGGAAGGACGTGAGGAACAAACCAAGAGATCTTACTCAGGTTGATTTTCGTCACGTCGTTGACGGCAGCAGCAGGATGGCATTGTCGTCCGAGTCGCGCACGAGTGACAATTCGTGCTTGAATCCATACACAATCTTGTTGTAATCGTCTGCAAAGCCGAAAATATGTCTCAGGGGTATGGTGAATGAAAACGATCCTTTTGTTGGCGGGCTTGGTGATAATATACCCATGACGTGCTGCAAAGCCTGTGTTTTCGGCCTCGGCTTCGGTAGATGAATCTTTGTACCACAGCTAGTTAAGACCTTGGGATTTGGAGAAATTGTTGTGATAAATCAACATTCCCAGCATAAGGATGTCATCGACTGGGTCGTTGATATGTTCCATCAACTGGCACGAGAGCTTGCATTAATTGTAACTGATAGTCTTGAAGAGATACAAGATTCCATTGTGAATGAGAGACACTAGATCTGCATTATCATATGCACTACCGTGGTTCTTTTACAGTCGCCCCTCTACCAAGAGATAACTTTCAGCGGGATGGAGGAACAAGTCTTGGGTTTCGATGTTGATCGGATCTCACCTGAATTATTCAGGTTGGCACCAGCTTGAGGTTCGTATTCGTGAACCTTATATTTTTGGAGACTTTCGTCGTAGATCAACCCTACGGTGATTATAAGGATGTTGGACATTATGTATTTATTTATAGCGCTGAACAAAGTCGTGGCTGGTAGCAATGCCAGAACCGGAGATCAGGTTGTTCAACTGGGGTTTGCTGCGGTATGCTGATTGACCATTGGACTGTTGAGTGGACATTCTGCGTTTTCGGGGGCGGGTCACTTTATCAACCACATGGTCGACGGCTTTGGGGCCCCCTTTTCAACACCTCTCAAGGCAGCATTGGTGTTTGCACTCACGGCCTTACTTCCTATGGTTTTGGTGGCAGAGGAAGTAAACATGCGTCCAGCCAAACTGGCAATTGTGCCAAACAGTCCCCTACCACTGTATGCCTACTTTCAGGAGTAACCTTTCTTGATTTGCAACATTTATTATAGGATACTATGATGAAGCGCCATATATTCTTCGATGCTGATATATCTACCCTTTTTCATAGCATGGATAATCGACACAATTTCGTTGCGCACACCATTATTTCCTGCACGGTATGCTGCAGCACACAGTTACAAGCGATCGAGAAGCTGCTTGAAGTTGGAAAAAAACACGGTTTGCAGCTCACTGTCAAACTTATACTTCTGGTAGATGTGGGACACGATTCCCTTCCACTTGTAATTCTTATTCGCCTTCGGTGTTCTTGAAAAGATGGAATTGCCTTTATACATATCACCGGAACTTTTCTGCATAGTCGTCAAGGTCGTCGTGCTCGAACGATTCTGGTTTCTTTTTCACCATAACTTCCCAGAGGCCAAGGGTTCCTTTGTACTTTACACTATCGATGAACAACTTATCGCCGTCAAAAGTAACTGGTCAGCTTCTGATGAAGATACCATCGTTTTCAGATCGCAATCAAAAGGTGTGGTCGGCGGAAGTAGTCATACTGAGCTGCAAATGCTGCTGTGCTCGAGCTCCAAGGACGGTTTCTGTAGGTGGTGCAATTAGTAGTGGGTCGGCAAACTTGGGCGGTGGAGGAGGGAGTACTGGCACTGCTGCAGGAAGGTCTGCGATCTTTTTGGTGATCTGTGAAGCTGCCTCTCGCTAAGCCTCAACCACAGGCTTGAACACCCTTGTAAAGGTCCCGGCTAAGTTCAATCTTGTGGAGGCGATGCTGCATATTACTGGCTTGAATCTTCCGTTCGGTGTCTTGCAACTCCCTGACAAGTGCCTCACGCTGCTTAGGGTCGATAATCTTGATAAATGTCATTTATCTAATAGGATCGAATGCTGTTGAACGCCCCTAAGCGTTGATGTGAACGCCCCTAATCAATGAGTTGCGCATGAAGGTATTACACAGCTGATACGGATTCCTTTTCTTCGAAAGATTCAAGTGTCATGGGTATGTGCACTGGTGGCCTCAAAGCGTCTTGGCAGGGCATTGGGGTTGAGAAAATCGCTACACCTTACCATAATGGTGGAGTTCCATGCATTGAAATCACCTCCACCGCTTTAGATCAATCGAAGGATCACGCAACTGCATTTTCAACATGGAACCCACTCAAAATTGCATTTGCAGGGCCATTCGAACTTGCAGGGCTTGGGTTCCTCTGTGTCCAGATATTATCTATTTATATTATCTTATACCTTAAAGAACTCATTTAATTTGCATATTTTCCATTTGCCTTGGTGCTTATAAAATCGATGGTTACAAATCCATAGGGCTTGGACCAGCAATGCTTACACAGAGCGTCAAACTGTACTGTTCCTTGGTGAGATCGTTGCAGTGATCGCGTCGGATGTGGTCGATATTATTAGCATTCTGCTGAAAGAGGCAGGGGAAGTTGGTATTCTACCGGATAGACTGGCGGGGCAGTGTGAAGTAGTTCTGGCACAGGTAGAAACAATCGACGTTGTCTTCACACGTGTTCTGTTTTCTCAGCATCAAGTCGTCGAACACCATGAGGTTCACCATTAGGTTCTTACGGCTGGGATCAAGTTCTCGGGGGTTTGGTACATCGCTCCCTTGATCGAAAAAAAAGTCTCGATACCACTCGGGCGTCGTGGTGGTGATAAGGTGTTGACCACATCGATCAACGAGTAGGGTGACTTGCCCTTGCACTGTAGGAGGTCTCGATATCTTCTTTAGGGAAGCTTTTTTCCAGCGCTTGCTCCAACAGCTGGTAGATAGGTTGGTGAAGCGATTATCCGTAGACGTACAATCGATTGTAGTCGGAGCCATCCATCGCGCTAGAATAGGTTGTTCAGCAGCGTCGTTTTACCACAGTCCGATTTCCCAATAATCAACCGTATTATCGATCGCTGAAGTAGGAGGTAGTGATTACTCCTCGTGGGGGCGTTGGCACTGTAGGAACTGTCTTCAACGTTCATTTATTAAAATAACATAGAGAACGTTGAAACCGCACCATGAAAGAGAAAATGTTCAAATACTTTTCAGCCAACTCCACACGCACCTATATCGATGTCCTCGACGATCTTGATCGCCAGTACAATACCACCAAGCACCGCTATCAATATGGTCCCTGTTGCCGCAAGTCATAAGGAGCATGAAAACAAGTTGTATTGAAACCTTAACGGCGGCATACCTCCCATTAAACCACCGCGATTTTCCGAATCACCAAGAAGAAAGGTACATTCGAGAAGGGATACACCCCCCCCCCCCACTGGACCGAGGAGGTATTCACCATTTCCCTAGTTTTGTCAGAGGTCCACCGGGCAATCTTTTCTACGATCTTTTCATCTATCTCCTCAAGGGCTTCAACCAAGTCCGTGGCCGCGGTGAAAATCTAGTTTCCAGAGTGAAAGTATCTCTTGTTCTCATCATCCGCCTTACCTGTTGGATTAATCTTTTCGAAGGTACAGTGCATGATCACATTGGTTTGCCCCTTACAATGCCCATATTCTATAAGTTCCCCACGTGACACCCGAGAGACGTCAAGGGAGGTCTGCACATCCATGCCATGATGGGGTCACATTCTAGGTAGTAAATACATCTTTAAAGGCTTTCTTCGGCGAATGTACCTCAATGTTATCCCCAATGGCTTTCCTATCTTCCCAAATCTTTTTCTGCACCTTCTTTAGCAGTCGATCTATCGACAGCCTACTAACCCCTTTCAACCCAAGTTGTTTTGTCTGGGTGATAATCTCCTTCCTCGTGTGGGGTTTGGGACGACGATGAAATTTAAGATTTGTCTTAGTTTCTATCACCTCTCAACCAACTGATCTTTCCTCAACCGGAATAGCCTCGAAGGTGGTTCATTTTAGCTATACCTCTCAGGGCTTTGACTTTTTCAACTACTAACTCCATGTTCACTATTGGATTCATGTCTTTATCCTAACAATAAAAAAATCAATTTAGGTCACCCCAAAATCACCATCCCCAGTTCACTGGTTTTCAGACCCAGTTTTGGAGCCTACAAAACATATCCTAACATTCTCGATCCTACATCCTTATGAAAAATAAGAAAGTCGTGAAACGTACCCGGTGTGTCTGGATTTGTTAATCCCATAGCTCAAAACTTGCACAGCTCCATCGGTCTCTCTCTTTGCCAAGACGGTAGAAAGCTGCTTGTTTAATCTCTCACATTCCCATGTGCGAATAGTTTCCCCTTTCGAGCACAAGGTTATAATTTTGCAGACTTTTACTTCGTGTCAACATCTTTAATGTCTTTGACAATCCATGTTGAGTCCGGCCATACTCCTTGCCATTTGAGAATTTCCTCATCATTGCAGCGCTGTTCTCGATTGGCCTTAACAGCGTCCACTTTTTTTCAGAATTTATACCTCTTGCGCCGTATTCTATCTCTGATCAGACATATTTGTAATCGTAAAATCCATTGTGTTTATTCTATTTGTGAATTTTTATTGTCGAGCCTGCAACTTTTGTTGCAGAAAGCTCGACATAGGGAGAGTGATCCGGCGGCGGCAGCGGCGGCGGCGGTGTTAGATTACTTTTTAAAAGCTTTATATTTTAGAAGGTAGAATACCTGGATGCTTCAAACTTTATAGATAGATGCCTCATGTTACGAACTTTCCGTCAGCCACATGTCCAATGTCATTGACCTCATTTTCATGGTTCAGTGACTACTTGAAAAAAGTTAAGATTTTTTGTTATGTTAAATTCTCTCTTATTATTAGTAATTATATAACTATATTTGGTATGGTGCATACCTTGCAAGGTCTTCATGTCCGTCAGACAGTTTTCACTTGACCTCGACCTTATTTCATGGATCAGTGAACAAGGTTAAGTTTTGGTGTTCAAGTCTATATCTCAGATACTATAAGCAATAGGTCTAGTATATTTCGTGTATGGAAGGACTGTAAGGTGTACATGTCCAACTGGCAGGTGTCATCTGACTTTGACCTCATTTTCATGGTTCAGTGGTTATAGTTAAGTTTTTTGTGTTTTGGTCTGTTTTTCTTATACTATATGCAATAGGTCTACTATATTTGGTGTATGGAATGACTGTAAGGTGTACATATTTAGCTGACAGGTGTCATCTGACCTTGACCTCATTTTCATGGTTCAGTGGTCAAAGTTAAGTTTTTGAATTTTGGTCTATTTTTCTCATACTATATGCAATATGTTTACTATATTTGGTGTATGGAACGATTATTAGGTGTACATATCTAGCTGACAGGTGTCATCTGACCGTGACGTTATTTTCATGGTTCAGTGGTCAAAGTTAGTTTTTGAGTTTTGGTCTATTTTTCTAATACTATATGCAATAGGCCTAGGTCTACTATATTTAGTGTATGGAATGGTTGTAAGGTGTACATGTCTAACTGACAGGTGTCATCTGACCCTGACCTCATTTTCATGGTTCAGTGGTCAAAGTTAAGTTTTTGAGTTTTGGTCTATTTTCTAATACTATATGCGTTAGGTCAACTATATTTGGAGTATGGAAATTATTTACATACTTATCTATAATAAAATTATGTCAGTCGCGCAGGTTTTATTTGACCTTGACCTCATATTCACGGTTAATCGCTAAGTGCTATGTGTTTGTGTTTTGGTCGGTTTTTCTTAATTTATAAGCAATTAGAATGAAATTCAAAACAGTGTGGCTGTGGCCATTGATTGACACATTAAATTCATCCATTGACTGGGACAATTTACGTGAACGTTTGTCTGTAACGACCACTGTTCACGACGTACCTACGATAGACATTTAAACTGTGGGGTCACCAAAGGTTTCTTAACGCCTTTAATTATAAAATAATTCGAAAAATTAATCAGAAATAACCTTTATGTTTTGATTTATATAATTGATTTAAATCAAAACATCGTGTTATTTCTGATTAATTTTTCGAATTACTTTATTAAGGTGTTGAGAACCTTTGGTGACCCCATAGTTTAAGTGTCTTTAAAAAGTACATAGTGAGCAGTGGTCGTTATATACAAACGTTCACCTAAATTGTCCCAGTCAATGGATGAATTTAATGTATCAATCAATGGCCACAGCCACACTGTTTTGAATTTCATTCTATATAGGTCAACTATATTTGTTGTATTGAAGAATTGTTAGATGTACATGTCTGCCTGGCATGGTTCATCTGACCTTGACCTTATTTTCATGGTTAATTGATCAATGTTTCATTTTCTTGGTTTATGTTGAGTTTATGTGACAGTTGTAATAAAGCTTTATATTTAAGACTATCAAAATATTATCAATGATTAGTAAAGAAAGCGAGACATTTCAGCGTGTGCACTCTTGTTTTTTTTGTGTGTGTGTTTCTTTCTTCCACAAAGAATGTCCTGATTATGGACTGAATGGTTGCATTAGTCCACTCCATTATTCAAAATAAGCTATTTCGTAATGTTTAAGCGTATTTTAATATTTAGGTCCTTCGTTACTCCTCTAATATGTGTTGCGGAACATGTTGACTATATACATTTTGTTCCTCTCGTAATAAGCTTTCTAATGAGGTGTAAGGTTTATCTATAATTAAGGGCTAAAGGGTCACAGCATTCCATTCCATTATTCCAAATATCTATTTCATTATTCAAAAATGGCTATTTCTTAATTTTCAAGCGTATTTTGGCATTTGATCCTCCGTAAACCCTCTAATGGTCATTGCGGCACATATCGTTTATACTCAGTTTATTCCTTTATCAATAAGCTTTAATTTAGTGTAAAAAATTTGCCTTGATTAGGGACTGAAGGGTTGCAGAAGTCCATTCCATTATTCAAAATAAGTTATTTCTCAATGTTCACGCGTATTTCGAGATTTAAGTCCTTTGTTACTCCTGTAAAATCCGTTGCGGAACATATTGACTATATACCTTTTGTTCCTCTCTTGATAAGCTTTCGATTGAGGTATAATATATATCTGTAATTAGGGGCTGAAGGGTCATAGCAGTCCATTCCATTATTCAAAATGTCCATTTCATCATTCAAAATTGGCTATTTCTCAATGTTCTCACGTATTTCGATATTTAAGTCCTTCGTTACTCCTCTAATATGCGTTGCGGAACATATTGATTTGATACTTGTTGTTCCTCTTTTGATATATATGTGTAATTAGGGGCTTAAGGGTCCTGCCAGTCCCTTCCATTATTCAAAATTGGCTTTTTCTCAATGTTCACGCGTATTTCGATATTTGAGTCCTTCGTTACTCCTCTAATACGCGTTGCGGAACATATTGACTATATACATTTTGTTCCTCTATTAATAAGCTTTCGATCGAGGTATAATATATATCTTTAATTAGGGGCTGAAGGGTCCTGCCAGTCCATTCCATTATTCAAAATATCCATTTCATTATTCAAATTTTGCTATTTCTCAATGCTCACGCGTATTTCGATATTTAAGTCCTTCATTTCTCCTCTAATATGCGTTACGGAACATATTGACTATATACCGTTTGTTCCTTTCTTGATAAGCTTTCGATTGAGGTATAATATATATCTATAATTAGTGGCTGAAGGGTCCTGCCAGTCCATTCCATAATTCAAAATTTCCATTTCGTTATTCAAAATTGGCTGTTTCTCAATGTTGACGCGTATTTCGATATTTAAGTCATTCGTTACTCCTCTAAGGTGGCGGAACATATTGACTATATACATTTTGTTCCTCTATTAATAAGCTTTCGATCGAGGTATAATATATATTTGTAATTAGGGGCTGAAGGGTCCTGCCAGTCCATTCCATTATTTAAAATTTCCATTTCATTATTCAAAAATTGGCTATTTCTCAATGTTGACGCGTATTTCGATATTTAAGTCCTTCGTTACTCCTGTAAAATCCGTTTCAGAACATATTGACTATATACCTTTAGTTCCTCTCTTAATAAGCTTTCGATTGAGGTATAATATATATTTGTAATTAGTGGCTGAAGGGTCCTGCCAGTCCATTCCATTATTCAAAATGTCCATTTCATCATTCAAAATTGGCTATTTCTCAATGTTCACACGTATTTCGATATTTAAGTCCTTCGTTACTCCTGTAATATGCGTTGCGGAACATATTGACTTGATACATTTTGTTCCTCTTTTGATAAACTTTCGATTGAGGTATAATATATATGTGTAATTAAGGGCTTAAGGGTCCTGCCAGTCCCTTCCATTATTCAAAATTGGCTTTTTCTCAATGTTCACGCGTATTTCGATATTCGAGTCCTTCGTTACTCCTCTAATACGCGTTGCGGAACATATTGACTATATACATTTTGTTCCTCTATTAATAAGCTTTCGATCGAGGTATAATATATATCTTTAATTAGGGGCTGAAGGGTCCTGCCAGTCCATTCCATTATCAAAATTTCCATTTCATTATTCAAATTTGGCTATTTCTCAATGCTCACGCGTATTTTGATATTTAAGTCCTTCATTTCTCCTCTAATATGCGTTACGGAACATATTGACTATATACCGTTTGTTCCTTTCTTGATAATCTTTCGATTGAGGTATAATATATATCTATAATTAGGGGCTGAAGGGTCCTGCCAGTCCATTCCATAATTCAAAATTTCCATTTCGTTATTCAAAATTGGCTGTTTCTCAATGTTGACGCGTATTTCGATATTCAAGTCATTCGTTACTCCTCTAATGTGGCGAAACATATTGACTTGATACATTTTGTTCCTCTATTAATAAGCTTTCGATCGAGGTATAATATATATTTGTAATTAGGGGCTGAAGGGTCCTGCCAGTCCGTTCCATTATTTAAAATTTCCATTTCATTATTCAAAATTGGCTCTTTCTCAATGTTGACGCGTATTTCGATATTTAAGTCCTTCGTTACTCCTGTAAAATCCGTTTCAGAACATATTGACTATATACCTTTTGTTCCTCTCTCGATAAGGTTTCGATTGAGGTATAATATATATTTGTAATTAGTGGCTGAAGGGTCCTGCCAGTCCATTCCATTATTCAAAATACCCATTTCATTATTCAAAATTGGCTATTTCTCAATGTTCAGGTGTATTTCGATATTTAAGTCCGTTGTTCTTCCTCTAATATGCGTTGCGGAACATATTGACTATATACCTTTTGTTCCTCTTTGAATAAGCTTTCGATTGATGTATAATATATATCTATAATTAGGGGCTGAAGGGTCCTGCCAATCCATTCCATTATTCAAAATATCCATTTCATTATTCAAAATTGTCTATAATAATTTCTTAATTTTCACGCGTATTTTGGCATTTAGTTCTTCTAATTTTCGTTACAGAACATATTGACTATATGCATTTTGTTCCTCTTGTAATCAGCTTTCGAATGAGGTATAACATTTATCTATAATAGGGGCTAAGGGTCGCCGCAGTCCTTTCCATTAATCAAAATATCCATTTCATTATTCAAAATTGACTTTCTCTTGATTTTCACTCGTATTTTGGCATTTAGGTCTTCTAATATTCGTTGCGAAACATATTGATTATAAGCATGTTGTTCCTCTTGTAATCAGCTTTCGAATGAGGTATAAGGTTTATCTATAATTAGGGGCTAAAGGGTCGCCGCAGTCCATTCCATTATTCAAAATATCCATTTCATTATTCAAAATTGACTTTTTCTAAATTTTCACGCGTATTTTGGCAATCAGGTCTTCTAATATTCGTTGCGGAACATATTGACTATATACATTTTGTTCCTCTTGTATATAGCTTTCGAATGAGGTATAAGATTTATCTATAATTAGAGGCTAAAGGGTCGCTGCAGTCCATTCCATTATTCAAAAGATCCATTTCTTTATTCAAAATTGGCTATTTCTTAATTTTCACACGTATTTTGGCATTTAGGTCTTCTAATATTCGTTGCGGAACATATTGACTATAAGCTTGATGTTCCTCTTGTAATCAGCTTTCGAATGAGGTATAAGGTTTATCTATAATTATGGGTTAAAGGGTCGCCGCACTCCATTCCATTATTCAAAATATCCATTTCATTATTCAAAATTGGCTATTTTTTAATTTTCACGCGTATTTTAGCATTTAGGTCTTCTAACATTCGTTGCGGAACATATTGACTATATACATTTTGTTCCTCTTGTAATTAGCTTTCGAATGAGGTATAAGATTTATCTATAATTAGAGGCTAAAGGGTCGCTGCAGTCCATTCCATTATTCAAAATATCCATTTCATTATTCAAAATTGGCTATTTCTTAATTTTCACGCGTATTTTGGCATTTAGATCTTCTAATATTCGTTGCGGAACATATTGACTATAAGCATGATGTTCCTCTTGTAATCAGCTTTCGAATGAGGTATAATGCTTATCTATAATAAGGGGCTAAAGGGTCGCCGCACTCCATTCCATTATTCAAAATATCCATTTCATTATTCAAAATTGGCTATTTCTTAATTTTCACGCGAATTTTAGCATTTAGGTCTTCTAATAATCGTTGCGGAACATATTGACTATATACATTTTGTTCCTGTTGTAATCAGCTTTCGAATGAGGTATAAGGTTTATCTAAAATAGGGTTTAAAGGGTCGCCGCTCTCCATTCCATTATTCAAAATATCCATTTCATTATTCAAAATTGACTTTTTCTTAATTTTCACGCGTATTTTGGCATTAAGGTCTTCTTATATTCGTTGCGGAACATATTGATTATAAGCATGTTGTTCCTTTTGTAATCAGCTTTCGAATGAGGTATAAGGTTTATCTATAATAGGGGCTAAGGGTCGCCGCAGTCCCTTCCATTATTCAAAATTGGCTTTTTCTCAATGTTCACGCGTATTTCGATATTTAAGTCCTTCATTTCTCCTCTAATATGCGTTACGGAACATATTGACTATATACCGTTTGTTCCTTTCTTGATAAGCTTTCGATTGAGGTATAATATATATTTGTAATTAGTGGCTGAAGGGTCCTGCCAGTCCATTCCATTATTCAAAATGTCCATTTCATCATTCAAAATTGGCTATTTCTCAATGTTCACACGTATTTCGATATTTAAGTCCTTCGTTACTCCTGTAATATGCGTTGCGGAACATATTGACTTGATACATTTTGTTCCTCTTTTGATAAACTTTCGATTGAGGTATAATATATATGTGTAATTAAGGGCTTAAGGGTCCTGCCAGTCCCTTCCATTATTCAAAATTGGCTTTTTCTCAATGTTCACGCGTATTTCGATATTCGAGTCCTTCGTTACTCCTCTAATACGCGTTGCGGAACATATTGACTATATACATTTTGTTCCTCTATTAATAAGCTTTCGATCGAGGTATAATATATATCTTTAATTAGGGGCTGAAGGGTCCTGCCAGTCCATTCCATTATCAAAATTTCCATTTCATTATTCAAATTTGGCTATTTCTCAATGCTCACGCGTATTTTGATATTTAAGTCCTTCATTTCTCCTCTAATATGCGTTACGGAACATATTGACTATATACCGTTTGTTCCTTTCTTGATAAGCTTTCGATTGAGGTATAATATATATCTATAATTAGGGGCTGAAGGGTCCTGCCAGTCCATTCCATAATTCAAAATTTCCATTTCGTTATTCAAAATTGGCTGTTTCTCAATGTTGACGCGTATTTCGATAATCAAGTCATTCGTTACTCCTCTAATGTGGCGGAACATATTGACTTGATACATTTTGTTCCTCTATTAATAAGCTTTCGATCGAGGTATAATATATATTTGTAATTAGGGGCTGAAGGGTCCTGCCAGTCCGTTCCATTATTTAAAATTTCCATTTCATTATTCAAAATTGGCTCTTTCTCAATGTTGACGCGTATTTCGATATTTAAGTCCTTCGTTACTCCTGTAAAATCCGTTTCAGAACATATTGACTATATACCTTTTGTTCCTCTCTCGATAAGCTTTCGATTGAGGTATAATATATATTTGTAATTAGTGGCTGAAGGGTCCTGCCAGTCCATTCCATTATTCAAAATACCCATTTCATTATTCAAAATTGGCTATTTCTCAATGTTCAGGTGTATTTCGATATTTAAGTCCGTCGTTCTTCCTCTAATATGCGTTGCGGAACATATTGACTATATACCTTTTGTTCCTCTTTGAATAAGCTTTAGATTGATGAATAATATATATCTATAATTAGGGGCTAAAGGGTCCTGCCAATCCATTCCATTATTCAAAATATCCATTTCATTATTCAAAATTGTCTATAATAATTTCTTAATTTTCACGCGTATTTTGGCATTTAGTTCTTCTAATTTTCGTTACAGAACATATTGACTATATGCATTTTTTTCCTCTTGTAATCAGCTTTCGAATGAGGTATAACATTTATCTATAATAGGGGCTAAGGGTCGCCGCAGTCCTTTCCATTAATCAAAATATCCATTTCATTATTCAAAATTGACTATCTCTTGATTTTCACTCGTATTTTGGCATTTAGGTCTTCTAATATTCGTTGCGAAACATATTGATTATAAGCATGTTGTTCCTCTTGTAATCAGCTTTAGAATGAGGTATAAGGTTTATCTATAATTAGGGGCTAAAGGGTCGCCGCAGTCCATTCCATTATTCAAAATATCCATTTCATTATTCAAAATTTACTTTTTCTAAATTTTCACGCGTATTTTGGCAATCAGGTCTTCTAATATTCGTTGCGGAACATATTGACTATATACATTTTGTTCCTCTTGTAATTAGCTTTCGAATGAGGTATAAGATTTATCTATAATTAGAGGCTAAAGGGTCGCTGCAGTCCATTCCATTATTCAAAATATCCATTTCCTTATTCAAAATTGGCTATTTCTTAATTTTCACACGTATTTTGGCATTTAGGTCTTCTAATATTCGTTGCGGAACATATTGACTATAAGCTTGATGTTCCTCTTGTAATCAGCTTTCGAATGAGGTATAAGGTTTATCTATAATTATGGGTTAAAGGGTCGCCGCACTCCATTCCATTATTCAAAATATCCATTTCATTATTCAAAATTGGCTATTTTTTAATTTTCACGCGTATTTTAGCATTTAGGTCTTCTAATATTCGTTGCGGAACATATTGACTATATACATTTTGTTCCTCTTGTAATTAGCTTTCGAATGAGGTATAAGATTTATCTATAATTAGAGGCTAAAGGGTCGCTGCAGTCCATTCCATTATTCAAAATATCCATTTCATTATTCAAAATTGGCTATTTTTTAATTTTCACGCGTATTTTAGCATTTAGGTCTTCTAATATTCGTTGCGGAACATATTGACTATATACATTTTGTTCCTCTTGTAATTAGCTTTCGAATGAGGTATAAGATTTATCTATAATTAGAGGCTAAAGGGTCGCTGCAGTCCATTCCATTATTCAAAATATCCATTTCATTATTCAAAATTGGCTATTTCTTAATTTTCACGCGTATTTTGGCATTTAGATCTTCTAATATTCGTTGCGGAACATATTGACTATAAGCATGATGTTCCTCTTGTAATCAGCTTTCGAATGAGGTATAATGTTTATCTATAATAAGGGGCTAAAGGGTCGCCGCACTCCATTCCATTATTCAAAATATCCATTTCATTATTCAAAATTGGCTATTTCTTAATTTTCACGCGTATTTTAGCATTTAGGTCTTCTAATAATCGTTGCGGAACATATTGACTATATACATTTTGTTCCTGTTGTAATCAGCTTTCGAATGAGGTATAAGGTTTATCTAAAATAGGGTTTAAAGGGTCGCCGCTCTCCATTCCATTATTCAAAATATCCATTTCATTATTCAAAATTGACTTTTTCTTAATTTTCACGCGTATTTTGGCATTAAGGTCTTCTTATATTCGTTGCGGAACATATTGATTATAAGCATGTTGTTCCTTTTGTAATCAGCTTTCGAATGAGGTATAAGGTTTATCTATAATAGGGGCTAAGGGTCGCCGCAGTCCCTTCCATTATTCAAAATTGGCTTTTTCTCAATGTTCACGCGTATTTCGATATTTAAGTCCTTCATTTCTCCTCTAATATGCGTTACGGAACATATTGACTATATACCGTTTGTTCCTTTCTTGATAAGCTTTCGATTGAGGTATAATATATATCTATAATTAGTGGCTGAAGGGTCCTGCCAGTCCATTCCATAATTCAAAATTTCCATTTCGTTATTCAAAATTGGCTGTTTCTCAATGTTGACGCGTATTTCGATATTTAAGTCATTCGTTACTCCTCTAATGTGGCGGAACATATTGACTATATACATTTTGTTCCTCTATTAATAAGCTTTCGATCGAGGTATAATATATATTTGTAATTAGGGGCTGAAGGGTCCTGCCAGTCCATTCCATTATTTAAAATTTCCATTTCATTATTCAAAAATTGGCTATTTCTCAATGTTGACGCGTATTTCGATATTTAAGTCCTTCGTTACTCCTGTAAAATCCGTTTCAGAACATATTGACTATATACCTTTTGTTCCTCTCTTGATAAGCTTTCGATTGAGGTATAATATATATTTGTAATTAGTGGCTGAAGGGTCCTGCCAGTCCATTCCATTATTCAAAATGTCCATTTCATCATTCAAAATTGGCTATTTCTCAATGTTCACACGTATTTCGATATTTAAGTCCTTCGTTACTCCTGTAATATGCGTTGCGGAACATATTGACTTGATACATTTTGTTCCTCTTTTGATAAACTTTCGATTGAGGTATAATATATATGTGTAATTAAGGGCTTAAGGGTCCTGCCAGTCCCTTCCATTATTCAAAATTTGCTTTTTCTCAATGTTCACGCGTATTTCGATATTCGAGTCCTTCGTTACTCCTCTAATACGCGTTGCGGAACATATTGACTATATACATTTTGTTCCTCTATTAATAAGCTTTCGATCGAGGTATAATATATATCTTTAATTAGGGGCTGAAGGGTCCTGCCAGTCCATTCCATTATCAAAATTTCCATTTCATTATTCAAATTTGGCTATTTCTCAATGCTCACGCGTATTTTGATATTTAAGTCCTTCATTTCTCCTCTAATATGCGTTACGGAACATATTGACTATATACCGTTTGTTCCTTTCTTGATAATCTTTCGATTGAGGTATAATATATATCTATAATTAGGGGCTGAAGGGTCCTGCCAGTCCATTCCATAATTCAAAATTTCCATTTCGTTATTCAAAATTGGCTGTTTCTCAATGTTGACGCGTATTTCGATATTCAAGTCATTCGTTACTCCTCTAATGTGGCGGAACATATTGACTTGATACATTTTGTTCCTCTATTAATAAGCTTTCGATCGAGGTATAATATATATTTGTAATTAGGGGCTGAAGGGTCCTGCCAGTCCGTTCCATTATTTAAAATTTCCATTTCATTATTCAAAATTGGCTCTTTCTCAATGTTGACGCGTATTTCGATATTTAAGTCCTTCGTTACTCCTGTAAAATCCGTTTCAGAACATATTGACTATATACCTTTTGTTCCTCTCTCGATAAGCTTTCGATTGAGGTATAATATATATTTGTAATTAGTGGCTGAAGGGTCCTGCCAGTCCATTCCATTATTCAAAATACCCATTTCATTATTCAAAATTGGCTATTTCTCAATGTTCAGGTGTATTTCGATATTTAAGTCCGTCGTTCTTCCTCTAATATGCGTTGCGGAACATATTGACTATATACCTTTTGTTCCTCTTTGAATAAGCTTTCGATCGATGTATAATATATATCTATAATTAGGGGCTGAAGGGTCCTGCCAATCCATTCCATTATTCAAAATATCCATTTCATTATTCAAAATTGTCTATAATAATTTCTTAATTTTCACGCGTATTTTAGCATTTAGGTCTTCTAATATTCGTTGCGGAACATATTGATTATAAGCATGTTGTTCCTCTTGTAATCAGCTTTCGAATGAGGTATAAAGTTTATCTATAATAGGGGCTAAAGGGTCCTGCCAGTCCATTCCATTATTCAAAATATCCATTTCATTATTCAAAATTGGCTATTTCTTAATTTTCACGCGTATTTCGGCATTTAGGTCTTCTAATATTCGTTGCGGAACATATTGACTATATACATTTTGTTCGTCTTGTAATCAGCTTTCGAATGAGGTAGAAGGTTTATCTATAATAGGAGCTAAAGGGTCGCCGCAGTCCATTTCATTATTCAAAATTGACTTTTTCTTAATTTTCACGCGTATTTTGGCAATTAGATCTTCTAATATTCGTTGCGGAACATATTAACTATATACATTTTGTTCCTCTTGTAATCAGCTTTCGAATGAGGTATAAGATTTATCTGTAATTAGGGGCTGAAGGGTCGCCACAGTCCATTCCATTATTCAAAATATCCATTTCATTATTCAAAATTGACTTTTTCTTAATTTTCACGCGTATTTTGGCAATTAGATCTTTTAATATTCGTTGCGGAACATATTGACTATATACATTTTGTTCCTGTTGTAATCAGCTTTCGAATGAGGTATAAAATTTATCTATAATTAGGGGCTAAAGGGTCGCCGCACTCCATTCCATTATTCAAAATATCCATTTCATTATTCAAAATTCGCTATTTCTTAATTTTCACGCGTATTTTGGCATTTAGGTCTTCTAATATTCGTTGCGGAACATATTGATTATAAGCATGTTGTTCCTCTTGTAATCAGCTTTCGAATGAGGTATAAGGTTTATCTATAATTAGGGGCTAAAGGGTCGCCGCACTCCATTCCATTATTCAAAATATCCAATTCATTATTCAAAATTGGCTATTTCTTAATTTTCACGCGTATTTTGGCATTTAGGTCTTCTAAAATTCGTTGCGGAACATGTTGACTATAAGCATGATGTTCCTCTTGTAAGCAGCTTTCGAATGAGGTTGAAGGTTTATCAATGATTAGGGGCTGAAGGGTCGCCGCAGTCCATTCCATTATTCAAAATATCCATTTCATTATTCAAAATTGGCTATTTCTTAATTTTCAGGCGTATTTTGGCATTTAGATCTTCTAATATTCGTTGCGGAACATATTGACTATATACATTTTGTTCCTGTTGTAATCAGTTTTCGAATGAGGTATAAGGTTTATCTAAAACAGGGGCTAATGGGTCGCCGCACTCCATTCCATTATTCAAAATATCATTTTCATTATTCAAAATTGACTTTTTCTTAATTTTCACGCGTATTTCGGCATTTAGGTCTTCTAATATTCGTTGCGGAACATATTGACTATATACATTTTGTTCCTCTTGTAATCAGCTTTCGAATGAGGTAGAAGGTTTATCTATAATTAGGGGCTAAAGGGTCGCCGCAGTCCATTCCATTATTCAAAATATCCATTTCATTATTCAAAATTGGCTATTTCTTAATTTTCACGCGTATTTTGGCATTTAGGTCTTCTAATATTCGTTGCGGAACATATTGACTATAAGCATGATGTTCCTCTTGTAATCAGCTTTCGAATGAGGTAGAAGGTTTATCTATAATTAGGGGCTAAAGGGTCGCCGCACTCCATTCCATTATTCAAAATATCCATTTCATTATTCAAAATTGGCTATTTCTTAATTTTCACGCGTATTTTGGCATTTAGGTCTTCTAATATTCGTTGCGGAACATATTGACTATATACATTTTGTTCCTCTTGTAATCAGCTTTCGAATGAGTTTGAAGGTTTATCTATAATTAGGGGCTAAAGGGTCGCCGCACTCCATTCCATTATTCAAAATATCCATTTCATTATTCAAAATTGACTTTTTCTTAATTTTCACGCGTATTTTGGAAATCAGGTCTTCTAATATTCGTTGCGGAACATATTGACTATATATATTTTGTTCCTCTTGTAATCAGCTTTCGAATGAGGTAAAAGATTTATCTATAATTAAGGGTTAAAGTGTCGCAGCAGTCCATTCCATTATTCAAAATATCCATTTCATTATTCAAAATTGGCTATTTCTTAATTTTCACGCGTATTTCGGCATTTATGTCTTCTAATATTCGTTGCGGAACATATTGACTATATACATGTTCCTCTTGTAATCAGCTTTCGAATGAAGTGTAAGGTTTATCTATAATTAGTTGCTAAAGGGTCACAGCAGTCCATTCCATTATTCAAAATATCCATTTCATTATTCAAAATTGGCTATTTCTTAATTTTCACGCGTATTTTGGCATTTAGGTCTTCTAATATTCGTTGCGGAACATATTGACTATATACATTTTGTTCCTCTTGTAATCAGCTTTCGAATGAAGTATAAAGTTTATCTACAATTAGGGGCTAAAGAGTCGCCGCAGTCCATTCCATTTTTCAAAATATCCATTTCATTATTCAAAATTGGATATTTCTTAATTTTCACGCGTGTTTTGACATTTAGGTCTTCTTATATTCGTTGCGGAACATTTTGACTATATACATTTTGTTCCTTTTGTAATCATCTTTCGAATGAGGAATAAGGTTTATCTATAATTAGTGGCTAAAGGGTCGCAGCAGTCCATTTCATTATTCAAAATATCCATTTCATTATTCCAAATTGGCTATTTCTTTTTTTTCACGCGTATTTTGGCATTTAGGTGTTCTAATATTTGTTGCGGAACCTTTAATAGCTGACTATGCGGTATGGGCTTTGCTCATTGTTAAAGGTTCTACGGTGAGCTATAGTTGTTAATGTCTGTGTCATTGTGGTCTTTCTGGATATTTGTCTCATTGGCAATCATACCACATCTTCTTTTTTATATTTCCTCATTTTTATGCATACTGTGGCATTTAGGTCCTCCGTAAACCGTCTTATGGTCATTTCGAATCAAAATATAGCTATAGTGTCACAGTCAGTTTTTTTTATATTTTTTTCACTATTCACCGCTTCAATTTGAATAATGAAACATAAACCATTTCATTATTCATTATTCATTTTCAATATTGAATAGTGAATAGTGAACTATTTCATTATTCATTATTGAATAATGAATAATGAACTATGAATAATGAACGTACTTCTGCGCGGTGTATGATACATTTGTATAAGCAATATTAAGTATATTTGGTATATGGATGGTTTTGAGTTCTCCGATTCAAATATCCATTTTGACAGGTTCCTGGTTGATGGTGAGAATGTCAGAGCTTAGGAAAGAAGTTAAATTGCAATAATGGATGGATGATACAAAAGCTGATAAGTTTAAAAAACTAGATGCACATAATTTTTACCATGTGAGCCTCGTCTTCAGTGCGTTTCTGAAAATGATATGATCATATAATCAGTAGTTTAAAAAGTATAAAGAGAATGATAACAAAAGTGCCTTGGTCTTTCGGTAAAGTTTTATTTTTGTGTCGCTAAATGATGGGAATAACTTTCCAGAATCAAGTGGAACAAAGGTGTTTCTTGTTCTTGTTAAAAAAAGCTTAAGCTGATTATAATTCTCTAATAGCTCACCTTGCCCAAAAAGTAGATTTACACATCTATTGTCTTCCTTCGTCCCTCAACTTCACAAAGATCTTCTCTGATACTAGTTGACCAAATAGTGCGATCAAACTGTTCAAGCCTAATTTCCAGTCCGGCTCTTTAAGGTAACACGATACCGAATGGCATATCTCCCGATTTCCAAACTTTTTGGCAAACGTGGTCTTTGTATCGAGTTACATCGGAAATGTAATAAAAAATGGGGGTCACCATTTTTGTTTTCTTTGTAATTTCATAAGAATAAGAATAAGAATAAGAATAAGAATTTTATTAGTATAAAATCCAAACAATAGGATTGTTACTAAAATATACAACAAAAACAAACAAACAGACAGTGGCATATTAAATACAAAACGATAGTCATTAAACACTACAAACATGTAGCTTTGAAAGAAAAACAAAAACATAGATTATTAGTATTAATTATAATACTATTTTTGACAGCATGCCTCCTCTTTAAAATTATCAATTAAAATATTATCATTTATGCTTATGTTATAAAAAATATGTTATAATATATATAACATTATAAATTGAGCCACCAATTACACAGTTCATATATTGACATTATAATTGTTTCTTTCATTATACATTTCACTTATGTAGTTAACAATGATAAGTAAAATATCACATTCTTCGCAGGAAAATATAAAATCAAATTTGTTTTCTTCACTCATTGAATTAAAACAGGGGACAATACTAAATATTTCATCAAACATTTTGATCATAGTTTTATTAATTTCTGAACATGTTATGATAAAATGAAATTCATCTTCCACCTCTTTATGGCATAAAGGACATATTCTATTTTCTAAAGCTGTTTTGTTGTATCTACCACGTTCAACAGCCAGCATACTATTACTTATTCTTATTTTAGCATAATTTTTTGTAACATTTTTATTTAAATTCAATAAAAGGTACTTTTCTAGTTCATACTTTACTTTAAATTTTCTGTAGGTTCTTAGTTTATTTCCATTTATTGAATTATCATCATTAAAGAGACAATTTCTCCAAAATATAATGTAATTTTCATTGAGCTTCTTCACGATGGCTAAAAGTAATCTTTTTTTAGAGAAGGTACATTGATTTTCCCAAACATGAGTGAAATTCAATTTTGAAAGTAGCATTTTAACTTTTGAACAAGAAAATGTGAATTTTGGCGACAATTTTACATAGGTATATAGGGGAAATGCCTTTTTTCGGCTTACCTTTTTTCGATTTTCCAATGGATGGCTATGTTCTTATATACGGAGAAAAACAAAAAACTAACATGATATCCAGGATTGCACTCTGAATCCATACACGTATAGAAAATCATATGTCACCATCCTTGTTTTTGAGATAAATGGCTTCAAAGTTGATCGATACCGCCTCGAATTCGAACGAAAACGCGTGACGTTATATTATTCAGAGTATAACGTTATCCCTACTTAGAGACATGGAAAACAAAATATTGTCGGGATCTGAATGGTGATTATCTTATTTTCATATCCCCTGTCGGGTTTCGTAAATTTCCTAGTTATGTATATAAAATTCAACTGATATAATTTTATTTCGCCCTGTACATGGAAATTTCACTCACATGAAATAACATTATTCTCGTCTGACTTTCACACCAAACGAGCAAACTTGAAACTTGCGTGAACTCAGTCTGGTTGGTTCCACATGAATCTTATGATAATAGTTCTTGCATAAATCAACGGGAATTTGTACACGGTAAATTCGCATAAATTTAAAATAGAATTATTCAAATAATATCTTAATTCTATAATTTAATTTAAAATCATGAAAAAAAGTTCACCTGAAAATAATATGAACAATTTCACGTCAGATTCATTCGAATTACTGATTTTTTAACTCCATAATATTAGACAATGGTGGTGTCATCGCTGTATCCAAGCAGAAATAGAGTACTTCAAAATTTTATTCAGTTAACAGTTTTTTAATTGCTCGGTTTGAGGGTTGTTAAAACGTTCAGTGGCAAATAGTTCATGCATGTTCGGGACGATACATTACAATTTTGAAAACAATTGTTTATAAAAGATACATTAAATGCACCAGTCAAAAAAGGTTAAACTTTCAATTAGTTGTGAAAATTATGAGGGAAAATAACGATCCTGATAAAATCTCGAAGATAAAGTACACATTCTAAAAATTAAATAACAAAACTCCAAGAAAAATTAAAAACGAAAAATTCCCTTATCAAATGACGAAATCATAATCCCAAGAACAGCAAAAGAATGATAAACAGCTGTCATAGTCTTGACTTGATACAATCATAAGTATAGTGTACTTAGACTGCGTGATATAAATGTGTGAATTGTTTAACCAGCAAGTCGGACAAACCTTGCAAACTGTACGCAAATTTCACAAAGTTCAACATTCTGTCATTTGTGAAAAAATATATGCAAAACAAATCTTGATATCATATATGCATTCTTTATATGAGTAAAACCAACTGCGAAATATAAAAGTTCCGGATTGAACTTCCACATGTAGGACATGTAAGCCTGAGTCTGTACCCTGCGTGCCTTTATATCTTATCCAAATGCCTTATCCAGCAACTCGTCATAAACAGAACAAAAAGAGAAAATCCAGACGATATGCGCACTATTAAAATGAGTAGTAACACCAGGTACATGATTTAAAAGCTGAAGCAAACAGACTGTAGTCCTAAATAATTAGCCGTGTAAACCCTATATATACCAAGTGCGTGATTGACGGACGAACGGACATGGATTAAACAATATGATATGTGCTCTATTAGGAATTTGGTGACAATACATATTCTAGAATAAGCAGTTGATATAATGGAATTGCAATATGGAGATCTACAATGTAGTTGCAATGTAAACAAGCTAACATTTCCGTCATTTCGTCTTTGGTGGAAAGTTGATTAACTGGGGCAATTGTACCGCATCTCCTTATATCATTATGGTTTGGATTTTCTCCAGAAGAAAAAGTTCTAAGACTTAAACAAATATGTACTAAGAGACTGAAATGTTACTGGGATAATTATACTACACAATCATACTAGCTTAGTCACGATTTTCTTGATATCTTTGGTTTTGATGTCGTTAAATAGATGTTGCTATCTTATAATTTGCATATCCCATATCTCCATTTATCATTCTATCAGCCAACGTTTGTACAAATAACATGTATACAAATATTTTTTTTGTTTTATTTAGACTTGTACTTTTGCAAACAAAGCATGCAAAGTCTCATGTTATCCCACTTCCATAATGAGCAAGCGTTGAAACGTAGATATTTCGTTTGGCGTAACTGTTCATTGTTGGTCCTCTTCGCAGTCCGTGTTTTAACTATGTCGATTTCTTTGAAAAGAATAGAGGAAATGATTTAAATTTTAACAACTAAAGTTTCATGTGACGGGTGTAAATTGGAGGATTGGTTGATTGATTGTTGGTTGCCTAACATCCAGTGGTGAATATTTCATGCATGTTCAGGACGAGAACAAGTTAATTATAAATACAGTAGGAAGGTTTTATAATAGAGGACATCAAAGATGATGGTCAAGGAAATTTAGACTGACACTAGAAAATAAGGGTATATTGAATAGGGAAAGAAATGTTCCCTTGCAACAGGCCACCTACGGACCCCTCAAAGAGTTGTTGCAAGGGTTCTTAACGTGCAAATAGCGTGGCACTCTCTTTACACGAGACATCGGATTTAACGTCCCCATTCTGACCGGACGTGCTGCAAACTTGATATATCCCGCACATCTAAACGGACGCCCCACTTTGGCAAGCGTTTTACTGACGATCGGAAGAAGACCAGATTACCATATTTTTTACAGAAATATAAAATGTATTTGTACTCATTACGAAACAAGTGAAAAGCTCGGCGAGTCCCTTTTCGTCGTGTTTCTAAAGCTCGTACAAATACAATAAATATTTTCCGACAATGTACATAAATATACTAGTAGTTTTTTTTTATCCACACAAAGAAATGCAAACACTTCTTATTTAAATGTATATACTTGTATACTTCGTCGTGTGAATATTATAATGTTTTATGTCCCCTTTTTCTAAAACTGAGAAAATGGCATTTAAAGTTGGACAGTCTGATATCCAGTCATATAAAACAAGAGCTATGCAAAAAGTATGCGTAATACTAGTTCCAACACATCTGATTAAATTGTCCTTTTCAGAAATCTGATAAAGTATATATTATTTCGGTAATTTCATATTTCAAGTTTGGAGATAGTACATTTTAATCTTGTGATAAGTAAAGTTGAAAGAATTAAAATGGTATTGGACATAAAACATTATAATATTATTACTGGGCAATGTATATGCCATTAAAATTGAATAAAATCGGCAGTAGAAACAAAGGCCATACACAATCTTGTTGGTTAAAATAGTGTCTTATGTTTTCTTTGAACTATATAGCTATGCCTGCAAGGCAAACTGGGCGTATAGTTCTTCTGTCTATGCGTCTGTCCTTGCAAGGTTAAGGTACACGTTGACTTTGTCTTTCTTAATAGAATTTCAATGTTAAAAAACCAGGTTAAGTTTCAGGTTTAAGTTTTTGATATAAGAGTTATGATATCATCAAGCAGCTTTGTACATAGATAGCTTATGATGTGGACTGTTTGATGCAAAGTTGATGCTTGGGTCGTAATAAGTCAAGACTCATTGACTTTGTCTTTTGTAATAAAAAGTCAATGCTAAAGACCCAAAGTTAGGGTAAGGCCAGATCAAGTTAATTGATAGATTCTCATCCACCTTAATTGAAAATATTGGGTTGAGTTGGACTCTTATATTTTATTTTTACGTATTTTTATTACAGATTCCAAAGAACTTTATAAAAATACATAAAAAATATAAACCACCTAATTGGTTGGAACGGATGGGGATAAGAATGTAAAAATTAATTTGATATGATCTTAAGGTTAAGTCTGTAATGGGTCTGTGTCTGAACAAACTGTTAGTCATTTTAAATACAGATCATTGGCGGGCATGTAGTGTCATTGGACATTCTTTTTCTAAAAGGACAGTAATAAAATGACACATAATAATTAGACAATGACTTTATGAATATAAAACTAAAGAATTACAAAAATGGCACCTTTACTCCTTATAGGATGCTGATTTATAAACAAATCATAATTAGCACATCATCATAACAGTTGGACATTAAGTTCATGACATGATATGAAAGGGATCTGTATATGTTTCAGCTAAACAAAATGTATATTTTTTGCTATTATTCATTAAAAAGCTGTCACTTGGACCATTTGAAAATTTCTATATTTTGTCAATAATATTAACAACATGTTAAGACTATATTTATGTATGAAAGTGCCATAAAGTCCTATTAAATTATAATGCCCTCATTTCATACTATCTCCATTGGTAAACTTTTGTCATGTGACCCAGAATCCGTCAATTTCATTGGTTTGTACTTAGATCACTATAATTCTGAATACAACATTGTATTTCGAGATATATCATTTTAATACTACTGTTTAGGCAAATTTGAAGATAATTAAGCCTGGTTAAATATATAGGGAGATAGAACATTGCAGCACGAAACTATTGACACCCATAACTCATTTCCACTGTAAAATGGACTTATAACATTATAATATTCACACGACGACTTGTTCTAAAAACTCCTTTTCAGATTGTGAAACTCCTCTGGTTTTCCCCGACGCCTAGTATGTGAGCAATATGCCAATCAGGGCATCAAAAGGCTATTTTTTAAATTCTATTTTAATCGTTTTGTCTCCCAATTTGTACATGTACATTATTTCCAACTACAAACACACAAAAAAAAAAAAAAATCACACACACAGTACCACTGAATGCCCATGCAAGCGTAAATTAACACGAATATAAAATCTAAATGATTTCAAGGTCTAGCTTTTTTCAGTCTCTTTCTGCCGTTTGAATAATAACTTGTCAGTCGTTTGCTTGTAAATTTCGAGAAAAAAATTGTAACGGAACCAGTCTGACTAGAGCCAGCCCCAACTATCAACTTGTGTTTAACAGACTGTAATGGGACCTGATTAATTTAATTGCTGCCGAATAAAGTGCTCCTGTACATTATAATTTTCAGCCTTCGTTAACTTTCTCAGGCCTCATTCCGATGTTGCTGTTTGTCCTGTGTAGACCTGGTTTATACGATTACAAAGCTAGCACTTTATTTTTAAAAAGTTTCCTAAACTATATCGGATTAAATGTGTACATACCAATGAATTTCAGAGACAGTTTACACTTGGAACACAGGAAAAGTTTTCCGGCAAAATAACCAAGTTTAAACTCTTTCATTTACATTCCATACTAACAAACTATTTTTCTGTATGAGTTTCAACGTCGGCATGTATTGTGCTTTTTCGCCTTCTTCTGTCCGTATTCTCATGCATCCAGATAAAATTCAGTTTTCCATTTTGCCCGAGCCGGGTGTATTTTACAACCATTTTAAAACGAATTGATAGTTGTGTAATATCCCGTTTTTCACACATCATCTAAGTTAATATAACTTCTATAATTTCTACTGTCAAAACAAAATTTCACGGGGATACGACGTGCATCACGAATAAGTATGTATTGCAAAAATAAACCAAGAACCAAAATAAACTGATAAAACTCAGCCTGTTGTGTATAAGCTTATATATAGATAAATCGTGGAGATGCTTGAATATCAAATCAACAGAATATTTAAAAGTATAGTATTACATTTTTGACGGTTAACAATGAGCAGAAGAATTGCCGGAAAACGATAAAGCAATCTTTGTCAAATAACCAATGTCAAATAACCAATGTCAAATAACCAATACGTTTTGCATCAAAACTCTCGGCACTCTGCATCTAAGGAAAATTACCGTTAAAAAAAATGTCACATAGTTACCAAAAATAAAAGGATTTTGTGATTGCAGAACCTGCTGCATTTGCTTGTATGTGTGAACGTTACTCGATAATGTCAGGAACGATAACTCATGGCGTAACGTCATTCGGTATCGTGTTACCTTAACAGTTAAACAAAAGTACTGAGAGAAACTAATTGCAATGGTGAACCATATGAGGTGCTTCCCACTTTGTTTATAGATGCCTAATGTAACGTCCACTTGTATACTTGTCCACCTGATGAGTTAAGCCTTTTTCAACTGATTTTTATAGTTCGTTCTTATGTTGTACTGTTATACCACTGTCCCAGGTTAGGGGGAGGGTTGGGATCCCGCTAACATGTTTAACCCCGCCACATTATTTATGTATGTGCCTGTCCCAAGTCAGGAGCCTGTATATTCAGTGGTTGTCGTTTGTTTGTGTGTTACATATTTGTTTTTCGTTCATTTTTTTTACATAAATAAGGCCGTTAGTTTTCTCGTTGGAATTGTTTTACATTGTCTTATCGGGGCCTTTTATAGCTGACTATGCGGTATGGGCTTTGCTCATTGTTGAAGGCCGTACGGTGACCTATAGTTGTTAATGTCTGTGTCATTTTGGTCTTTTGTGGATAGTTGTCTCATTGGCAATCATACCACATCTTCTTTTTTTATATTTCCATCTGTCACATGACCATTTCTTGACCTTATTCTCATGATGCAGTGACTATTTGAAAAAAAAATTAATTCCACTCTTATTTATACGAGTAATAGGATAACTATTAGGAATGTGCCTGTCAGACAGTTTTCACTTGACCTTGACCTCATTTCATGGTTCAGTGAACAAGGTTAAGTTTTGGTTTTCCAGTGCATATCTCCCAAACTATAAGCAATAGGTCTTGTATATTTGGTGTATGGAAGGTTTTTAATGTGAACATGTCCAACTGGAAGGTGTCACCTGACTTTGAACTCAATTTCATGGTTCAGTGGTTATAGTTGGAAGTTTTTGTGTTTTGGTCGGATTTTTGACGAGCCTACAACTTTTGTTACAGAAAGTTGACTTAGGGATAGTGATCTGGTGGTGGCTTTAGCTAACTTCTTAAAAGCTTTATATTGTAGAAGGTGGAAGACCTGGATGCTTCATACTTTGGTCAAATCCATATCGTGAATACTATAAGAATGAACCTAGTATATTTGGTGTATGGAATGATTATAAGCTGTTCATGTCCAACTGGCAACTAGGTGTCATCTGACCTTGACCTCATTTTTATGGTTCAGTGGTCAAAGTTAAGTTTTTGAGTTTTTGTCTTTTTTCCTAATACTATATCCAATAGGCCAACTATATTTACATGTCAGTCTTGTAGGTTTTATTTGACCTTGACTTTATTTTTATGGTTCATTGCTCAGTGTTGGGTTTTTGTGTTTTAGTCTGTTTTTCTTTAACAATAAGCAATAGGTCACCTTTATTTGTTGTATGGAAGGATTGTAAACTGTATAATGTCTGTGGCAGGTATAATTTGACCATGACCTCATTTTTATGGTTCATTGGTCAATGTTAAGTTTTCATGGTTGCGTTTGTTTCTTAGATACTATAAGCAATTAATCAACTATTTGTTTTCGAGATATTAGCCATTGAAATTTTGGTGGGAAAATATTTTTTCTCGTGATTTTTCATTGCACTGACAAGTTAAAGTGCAGAAAAACTAGATTAAAAAATACCAAAAGTTTTTTTATAAGAATTTGACAGATGGCTTATAATTATACATGTAAAAGATTTACAAAAAAAAATGGGTGTCAATAGGCAAACATTTTATATGCATTCAAATGAATAAAACCAGATGATTCCGAAAATCTGACAAAAAATCCAAAACATGACAGCGAACATCCTTAAGGAACTTTTACCTCCTTGAATTTACATTTGATGTCGATATTCTTGATAAACTTTTACACCTTATAATAGGTTAAAGTATTCACATGCATGTTTATATAGAATACCTCGCTGCAAATATACAATATACAATACAATACAATAATAATTTATTAACGTCTCACCATCAATAATACAGTATACACATTTCACATTATAAAAGTAAACCTTTTTAAAATTATTAATGCCATTCTAAAAGAATTATGAGAGACGGATTAAAAGGAACTAGTATTTACAAATTTTCAAAAAGCAATTATAAAACAAAAGTTAAATCATAATATACTGTATATATCAAAAGATAATCTCATAATAAACTGTATGTGTACATCAGCAAATATTTGTCCTTGAATTATTCATATTTTTGTTATTATGAGTCTTTTGTTGACGAAAAGCGTGTCTGGCGTACCAAATTATTAGCTTTGATGAGTTATGTATTCAATTCTTGGAACCAGTTGGTTTGAAATCAGAACTGTAAACTTTAGTACGTAAGGAAGTAATTGTATACGGTCCTTTAATTATAAATTAAAAGACTATTCTATGTTTTTAAAATATTGATTTACCTAGACATTTTTTTTATTTGAAATAAAAGATACTCAATTACGAAACCCAATCATGATAATTATTTAGTAAATTGTGATTGAACTTCGAGCTATTTGTAAATACAAATTTAAGTAATATGTACGTATCACATTACAAGATTACTAGACACTACTTTAACATGTTTAAAAGACATGAAAAAAGATGAACGATTCTATGGGCAATGAAACTCATTAATTTAGTGAAACATTAACTGAAAACATCAAATCATGTGCTCCAGAAGGATAAGCAGATCAATATATACAAAATGATATATTTTAATAATAAATAAATATTCATTTTATTATAGTGTCACATATTGAATGACAGAATATTTACATATCAAAGTACTAAATAAAACAATCAATTTTGACTTATGAGTCACTCAACAAATGCTATGTACATATCAATATAGTTTCACAGTAAAATTCATATAATTATTATATAAAAAAAATTAAAACATCTTTATGCATTTAAAAGCATATATATATTTTAAGTAAAAAAAAATTAAAAAAACCTGAAATGAATGTTGTTTAAAAAAGTATAACTTAAAATAAATAAAACAGAATAAAATACATATTTCGAGTTTTATGTTATTTTATCATAGAATTAACAATTTACATAATTTATTATCTGTTCATAAATTAATTAACATGACTTTAGAATAGACTTTTAATTACTACTAGTATATTATTTATTAGTTATAAAAGTAAGAAAATAATCTTTGTCTCATAAAACTCTTGGGTAAACACTTGCTTAGACATTTTTGAATATAGGAACATTTTGTTATTTCAAAGAGCTTAATTAACATCATCATTTAACTTTTAGATATTGTCAATATATTTTGAACATTCGAACAACTTAAACCTAATGTCATCACATAAGGAACAATTTCAAAGATTCAGATACAAAACTATTTAAGGAACACAATTTACAAAGTCTACTTCTAATGCTGTAGGCGGCCTGATGGCTAACAATAGCGAACCGGCCCGGAACAAGGCTAGATCGAGTACGTCTGTACGAGCGTGGTATAATTTATAGAATGTATATGTATCGGCATAATTGTTAGTTTTGAATAACCTGTGCGTTCAAAGTATGTAACCATTTTGATGTCTATATGATCTATAAATAGTTGACTTTGCCACTTGGTATTATCTAACAACTTGATTTTTGTCCGTCACTAACTTCATTACTGTTTTCCTAGATATTAATAGATCATCTAACAGTCACTGTGTTTCGAAAATATATGTATTTTTTTATTTATTTTTTCAATATCGACCACTGGATGTTTACAACTAACAGAACTAATTGTGCATATATCAATCCGTTCAATTACTAGTCCTAATAAAACGGCTGAGAATCTTTCTTATTAGGTTTCATATTTTCAGCAGGAGTATACTATAGGGGAAAATCAAATATTGTCATGGCTGAAACGAAACTTAAAATTGCGACAATAAAAAAATCTTTGCTTAAGAGTTCAAATAATTGATTAAACTCAGAATCACATAATGGTACATTCATCTGCTTTATCACTGTCATCCGCTGTGTTACCAACTTCGAATAAAATTAGGTAGTATCACACGATGGAAAGGTGAAGGGACAATTGCCTGGTAATAATCGACAAAGTTTGTGGATGACCGTCAACCGAATGATGATGGCATCGATAAAACTTTTGAAAGAATACATTCAACACTGCCATCTAAAACCCTAGTTTCATTGCTTCATTATGAACAGCTAATTGCAAGCAAACATGAAAGAAAATTCTGGGAAATTGTCCCTACAAAACTCTAACATGCCAAAGGTAAATTAAAAAAAAGGAATGTGCATAAATAAAAGCAACATTAGTATACCGTCATAAACCGCTTTACAGAATACAAATCCATAAAACTAACAAAACCCGAGATGAAAAAGAGTTTAAGTGTGGACACAGTAGCGCAAGCGTTACGTGAAGTTAAGGAGTACGCCGCTAGAGCGGGAGAGATAAATGTTGATAGTCTGCAAATGAAACTCATGCATTTAGATGAGATGGGTCGCAGATATGACCACAATGACAAAGAGATATTTTCTTTGGTATTGCAACGTTTTTTTTGTGCAATAAATCGCAACCCATAATTGGCCATCTTGTTACATTCTTATTATGTTCCGCAGCGGAGTCAAAAATATACGAAAAAGAACAGAAATTTTTAAAGCTGAATGGAAATATCAATCAAGAGAATGAATCAACATCAAAGGTTGAAGGAAATAATGTTAGGAAAAATGCTTCAAATTCTTTAGATAAATTCACACCTATGTTCCAAAATGATGCACCATTTTATGCCTCGTTTTCCCAACTCAGCACCACCAAGGTCATACTATAACCAAAACAGAAGAGGGGGTGGTAACTCAAGAATGAGGCCTGGTCTCAATTATAATGGGTGTCATATTTGTGGCGATTTGTCTCATTTTAGAGTTGACTGTCCACGTAAATAGTGACGACTTATTTTGTAGATTTCATCTGCATCAACGACTGTAAAACCGAATGAATGGGAATATATGCATACTTTTCAACCATGGACAGTAGAGAAACGGTGTCTTCCTCCAAGACTAGTAACTGAAGATGATAAAATTGTCGTTTATTTAACGAACTTCTATCATAATTCAACTCCGTTGGATGTAAATATGATTCTCCAAGATCCCTTGCTGTTTATGATCCAACTTACTTTGTTGCAGGAAATTTACATAGTCATGTTAATCAGTGGCGTTCTAGAATTGCTGATTCTAATAGTGAACAATTGAAATGGCTTGAGAAAGGAGTTAACATTCATGATTTTATGCAACCTTACAAAGGAGAATTTTGGGGAATGCATTATGATGACAAATTCCCACCCGCATGGCAATTCAAAAATGCTCACAATTGTGAAAACTTTGTGGATTTTATGAATTCTGAATTAATTGAACGTATTAAATCTGGTGCCGTTACTTACCTTGGAAAAGTTGGAGAAGTTCATTCACCCCATATAGTTTCACCTACCACCAATGAACCATTAAAGCCAAGACTATGTATAAACCTTATGTATTTGAACTGTTTTATGAGAGACACACCTTTTAAATTAGATACATTAGTGGATGTTCTTAAGATGGTTAAGAAAGATAGTTTCCTGACAAAACTTGACGATAACTCCGTTTACGACAACGTACTGGTCTCAGAAGATTCAAGAACACTTTTAGGTTTTCAGTGTGGGGGGGGGGGGTCATTATTTTCAATGTAACACCTTGGCTTTTGGGTGGAAAAATTCTGCTTTCGTATATAACACATTAAATTTGACGGCTATATCGTTATTACGACAGTTATCTGTGTCCTGTCTATTATACATTGATGACCGTCTCGTCGGGGAGTTCAACGATCCATTACCCAAAGAGTTAGATAACCCCATGACTCGGGCTAAGATTTCAATACATTTGGCGGTTAGTTTATTCTCTAACTTAGGCTATTTTTTTTAACATAAGTAAATCGGTGCTCACGCCAGTACAATGCATTACTTTTCTTGGAATAACAATTAACTCAAAAAGGCAATCGTTTTTTGTCACACAAAAAAGAAAATTAAAATTAAGAAATCTTAGAATTGAAATTTTACAGAGTCAGAGGGTTCCAGTTACCACAATACAGAAGTTTACAGGTTTATGTATATATTTATCTATTTATCTTACCTCCTATACATTTCTAGGAATATGATTGGTTAAAAGCGTGCAAACCGTGTATATTCGATATTAGGTTAGTAGGGAGGTGGGGCTTATCTCATACACGGTTAGTAGTGGTGTTACGTCCCTTTATATACCATATAAGGTAGTAGGGAGGCGGGGCTTATTTCATACACGTTAGTAGTGGTGTTACGTCCCTTTATAAAAACAAAACGTTACTGAGAAAAAATCCTAAAAGTTTCAACAGACGAAGAAATTGATGATTAAGATTGTAATAAATTCATAAAACACATTTAAACCTAACAAGTTGTTATTGTTGGTATCTGTTTTGTAGGATCAATGGACGTATATATAGTTTCTAAATGCTAACAGTATTGAAGGCTTGGTCATTTTGATAGGTCACTAGTCTAAATTTCACACGTTAAGATAAATTCGTTACATAGTGTGCTAGTGACCTAATACTGTATATATGGGGTCAGTAAATTCCATATGGGGATTCGAGCTTCGCTCTCACCCCATATGGAATTTACTGACCCCATATATACCGTATTAGGTCACTAGCACACTATGTAACTAATAGTGTCTTGCAATTCCAGGTGCAAAATTGTATACATCCGCTGCTAACCAAGCTATATCTAACGCAATTCTAAATTCCTCTAATGTTTTAATAGACTATGAAATTATATATAAGGCGGAAATCATGTACTGGGAATTTTTAGATACATGGGATAAACCATATTTATTGGTCTCAGACCGACATTTCATTTTAGAAATATCAACCGATTCGTCAGGTTACAAATGGGGTGCTACAATTTCTGGAAAAGATATGAAAGAAGGACTAATTTCAAATTATTGGGATCAGAACTCTTTGAAACTTCCAATAATGTTAAAAGAAGCATTAGCTCTAAAAAATAGTTTGATAAGCATTCAACATCTCATTAAGTGTAAAAGAATAATTGCTCATGTCGACAATCAGGCTGTTGTTTATGCTTAGGAAAATCAACATTAAAAAAATTCTGATCTCACAAAAATACTGAAAGAAATTTTTCAGGTTATATTGATGAATAACTGTTCCTTATCTTTAGTATATATAAATACTGCGGAAAATCCTGCAGATGTTCATTCAAGGTCACTGTCAAAGTCGGACACAACTATTAGTAAACGTACATGGGTGTATATAGAATATATTTACGGCCCACATGATGTACATATGTTTGCCTTGGATAGTAACACAATGACTACATGTGAGGGAAAACCATTAGACCATTTTACTCCTTATCCATCTCCATGTACAGCAGGTGTTGATGCGTTTAGTCAAATATATGATTCGAGAAAAATTATTATGCTTTCCCCCTTTACTGTTTATTGCCTTCGGTTATCACGTTTATCGTAGATGAGTGTATAAATTGTACAGTTGTTTTTTCCTAAATTTGACCCTATTCCTAATTGGTATACGCTAGTTATGAGATATGCAGTCTCTGTTAATGTTGTAGGTTTTAACGGAGACAAAGGAACATTAATGTTTCCCTCCAGAAAAAGAGTAATTGGAAGACAAAAGAGGCTTACAGTTTGATTTACTAGCTGCAAAGTTTGTTTTCTCGTACAAATTTGTTAAAATGTCAAGAGTTATTAAGATAAAAAGCCCAAAGAATTTACGCCCATCCTTTTCATTGGGGATTCCATGATTCGTTTTTTGTCAAATTGTGTTTTAGACACTGCTATTGTTTCAAAAGGAGGGGCAACACTTTATGACGTTTTAGATATGCTAAAAGTTGAACTTGAACGGAGAATTGTTTTTGTTGTAATGTTCCATATTGGAACCAATAATGTACTAAATAAAATGTATTATCCAGAAATACAACAGCTTACAAAAGCTAAAAGGGAATGTTACATACTTTTTATTGAGATGAGCAAATTACAAACATGTTTTAATTTTGCAATAGTGTTTTCAGGATGTGTTTACACAAAATCAAAAGTGATAAACAAACGAATAGACTTGTTAAAGATAAGGTAAGATAAGATAAGATATTTTTATTCCAATTAAAGGGCCCATGAAGAGCAAAGCAATTTATTACAATGATTTTTATAATTGTTACAATAATGAAACAATAATGACACAAATCATAAACATGAATTTAACTATTTCTTAGATGTAAATCTACAACCAGATCAAAGCCATATACATAAAAAGGCATAACAATATATTTATTATTAACAGGCAAATATTCTCAACATCTTTAATAAAACAATATCTATACTATATTGATAATTTTCTCAGTTCAAAACATTTATTAATATAAATAGCAATATTTTTCAATACCTCTAGGTTTTCTTGAATAAAAAGACAATTAAATTTGGCACTTGTGCTTAACTTTTCAAAATTTTTACAACCTACTGAAATATTATCATAAAATTCTTTTCTTAAAGAGTTATAAAGGGGACACTGACATATAAAATGTTCTTCGTCTTCAACTTTATCTAAGGTGCATTTTTTGCATAATCTTTGTGATTTATCTATATAGGTTTTAGCTTATCTATCTGTCTCTACTTTTAGGGGATGTGCACTTATTCTGATATGGCACAGTGCTTGTCTATCTTTAAATTATTTTAATTGCAGATATTTTTCTGTACCAAAAAAATGTTTAATTGAAAAATAGGTCAAGAGTTTACCTCTACCTGATTTAATAGTATTTTCTCTAAATTCTTTCCAATGATTATGAAAACTTGTACATAATTTATTCTTAACTATAGTACATAAACGGCCAACACTTACATTTAAGTTTGGTAAGTCTAGTTCTTTCATTAAATAGTCAATACTAGAAAACCATGTAGTGATATTGTTTACATGTAACTTTTTATTACAAATATATGCATCATATAATAAACCATCATGTGTGTTCTCTAACCTATGAGCATATTTTAACATTGCCAATAAAATCGAAAAATATACAGGAAATACTCCTAATTCAGACATAACAGCAAAATTACTTGCTTTTCTGTTAACCCAAAGAATATATTTCATGAATTTTGTGTGCGACTTTTCAGATATGTCTTTTAAATAAACCTTTTCTTAAATATAATCATTATTCTTCTTACATGCCACTGAAGTGGTTGAAAACATTCCCCATATTTCACTGCCATTCATTAAACTAGGTTTAATTGTATGGTCATAAAGGTGCATTAAAGTTGAGACACTAGGATTTGATGATGCTAGGCATTGTTGTAATTCAAAAAAGCTTTTATAGCTTTCTTGTATAGCTCATCTTTACACTGTGTAAATTTACCACTAGATACAAAAGTAATTCCTAGGTACTTATAACATTTTACAAATGTACACTTTCAAGCTGTTGCCTATTAAAATACACTGGGCAATCAACATGTTTTCCGGGTTTTTTAAAAATTAAACGGTTTACATTTAAACACCATTTTGAGCAATATAATTGTAACTTATCCATTCTCTCTTGTAAACCATGTTGTGTTTCAGAAAAATAACAATGTAATCTGCATACATAAGACAATCAATTATGTTGTCATTTCGATCAACAGGGTCAGTACATGATGAAAAAGTTTCTGGCATATCATTTATGAACAATTTGGAAATATTTGGGCTTAATACATCGCCCTGTCTAACTCCTATAAAAGATCTAAAGATAGGGGATAATTCATTTTTAATTTTTACACATAATTTATTTTTACTATACATATCTTTCATAATAGAATAAAATGTGCCTGTTATATTTAGTTTTAAAAGTTTATATTTTATGCCTGCATGTATAACAGTATCAAATGCTTTTTTCATGTCGACAAAGCAAGCGAATAGTTTTCCACCTTTCTTTTTGTTAATGTATTTGTCGATTAGGGTTTTTAAAACAAACATATGATCAGAAGTCCTTGATTTTTTACAAATCCGAAATTTGTGATTTACTTATCATATTTTTTTCTTCTAAAAATTTATCTAACCTTTTATTCAAAATAGAGTTGAATAATTTACCAAGGCAGGAATTAATTGCAATACCACGGTAATTTTCTGGTTTGCTTGGGTTACCGCTTTTAAAAATTGGTGACAAATATGCGGATGACCACTGTGTAGAATATTGACCTGAATGAGCATATTGTATTATGTTGTAAAAATAGTAATTATCATTGAGTTGATCAATCAGATATTTCTGAAGCTTGTTTGAAAGACCAGGTTCACTTTAACAAATCTGGAGAGAATTTATTTAAAGAAATCTTAAGAGGTCTCTTATGAACATATAATCCGTGTGTACAAGCGTTAATTAGTCTAGTAATAAAATAAACCTGTTTGATATATATGTGTACTATTTATTCAGTGGCAACTTGCAAAGAGAAGAGTTCCGTTGTGATGGTTGTTTTATTGACAAACATGTCACTCCTGAATATTTATGGTTGTTGTCTGCACTTTTAATTACTGTAATTACTGACTTCATCTGGTGAATTATCTGCAGTTGTTTATTTTGCTGGTTCCTCATTATTTTACTATCATAACATTATAGTATGCATGCAGTGGTCAAGTCTATAAACATAATATTTATGGCCATCTCTCTAATGAGGCGCTCTAAAACCACATACATCATAAGAGTACTTTATTTTTGATGTTCAAATATAATGTGTCAGCAATATGATAAAGAATGTTATACAAACAAAATACAGTAAATATAAGAAAAATAAAATAAAAACAAAGATAAAAAAAAAAATAAAACGGAATAAAACAAAATAAAATAAAAATGGGCTATTGAATTATTATAGGAATGTTATTGAAATAAGAATTGAATATATGATTATTTCTGAGTTAAGAGGTTTAAGGTATGTTATTTCATGTTTGTTTTAGGGTATTTTTGTTTTTACCTCCATATCTTATATCTATTAGGACTATGGGGTACCAGTGAGACTAGGATACTATTCTCATTGGTTGACCATAGGCATATATAATGATAAGATTATCTTAGTTGGACATCAGTTTGGCTCAGAGGTCGGTGAATGTCATTTTCTAAGTAGAGTTTTTGTTATAAGCTGTCGTAAATGTACTTGCTGTTGCTTGATGTGAACGATAGGATAAGAAAGAAAAAAAACAACAATAACAAAAACCAACAACGTAAAAACAACAAAAAAATAAAAAAGTAAAAAAAAAAAAAAAAATAAAAACAAAAAACAGACAATACAAACAAAATATCAACACAGAACTGAGAGCGAAATAGAGTGTGTAGATAATTCAGGTCAAGCAAGATCCTGTATAGTTTTCAAAGACTCGTGACTGTCTTGCTTTTATATCCGATTCCTGCATCAGTTTTAAAATTGAGAATGCCAATGGGGAATATGTCAAAGACACAAAAACACTGTAATGGCTGTATATATATGGTATCAATTTTGGCCGATGCGGTACTTAGATATTAGACTCCAGGAAGTCCTTTTGGAGGTTAACTTAGGATACGCGTGATCAGAAGTTGTTATGTCTGTTGTTACTTTTCTTGATCTGTGTGAACGGCTTGCTGTTGCTTTCCTACAATGTGGTGCCCTGTGTCCTTTTAGTCACTATTTTAAAGTTTTTTACCTCCATATCTTATATCTATTAGGACTATGGGGTACCAGTGAGACTAGGATAGTCTCACATATGGAATATACATTTCCCAACTTATTAGGTATTCAAGAGCTTGCAGCTCCTATTCAGACTTTGTAAAACGTCACCAGTGTCTGAGCAGAAAATTGATGAACCAGGGGTATGTCAAAGAACGTCTCGTCCTTTTTCTTAAATAGTTCATCGGAAGATACCCAGAACTTGTTGATAAATATTCCGTATCAACTTCACAAATAATACAAGATGGTCTTGAAGTATAGATTTTGCGTACTGACGTTTGTTAGCATCTTAATTACGTATTATAGTATTCTTTTATATGTCTTTTTTAGATATTCATTTGAAGTGACTCTGTGGTTACGTAAAACCACATACTTTGAACGGCAAAATTATTTCATTTATTGATATTACTTTTACTTGAGGATCTTGACATACTATGAATGACTAAACTATTTTATTCAATAAGACTACTTTTTCTGTTTAGTCGGTTTTTTATGATATACATTTGACGTGAAACTGTACTTATGTATCCCGTCATACTTTGAACCACACCATTATTTTATTTATTATTATTACTTTTACTGTTAAATCTGGTTTTTGTTATATCTACTTTACGTGAGTCTGCATTTATGTATGCCGTCATACGACAAAATTATTTTTATGTCTACCTGTGCGAATTTCAAACGCGCAATTTTACACCAGTAATGAAAACCTTCTATCATTTATGGGTAGACTTTACATAGATAAATTCAGCCGTATTTGACGTGAAACTGTACTTATGTGTCCCGTCATACTTTGAACCACACCATTATTTTATTTATTATTTTTACTGTAAGTCTGTTTTTTGTTATATCTACTTTACGTGAGTCTGCATTTATGTATGCCGTCATACGACAAAATTATTTTTATGTCTACCTGTGCGAATTTCAAACGCGCAATTTTACACCAGTAATGAAAACCTTCTTTCATTTATGGGTAGACTTTACATAGATAAATTCAGCAGTATAAGAAAAGCAAAATGAGAATGTTAAATTTGATGTATGCCTTTTTGTGCTACTTTGTTACATTTGTTGTTTATGTAGTGATATTAAGATGATAACACAATATTGACTGTTGTACCCCTATTTTTGACATTTTTACTCTTTGAGTATGTTTGTTTTGTTCATGCATCGTTGACAATGTAATGGAATTTGATGCGACTGTCATACAAGTGAGAGGTTTAGCTAGCTATAAAACCAGGTTCAATCCACCATTTTCTACATTAGAAAATGCCTGTACCAAGTCAGGAATATGACAGTTGTTATCCATTCGTTTGATGTGTTTGGACTTTTGATTTTGCCTTTTGATTTTTGATTTTCCTTTTTGAATTTTCCTCGGAGTTCAGTATTTTTGTGTTTTTACTTTATACTATTTAGATTTACCAAGCGTCGTCATTGTTGTCACTATGCAGGTTAAACCAGAAATAATGTTTGTTCAGTGGGTTATTTATCACAATACGCATTTTACTTGCCTTAAAATTCTTGCAATAAAGCATCATATTTTTCCATCAATAATACAGTATACACATTTCACATTATAAAAGTAAACCTTTTTAAAATTATTAATGCCATTCTAAAAGAATTATGAGAGACGGATTAAAAGGAACTAGTATTTACAAATTTTCAAAAAGCAATTATAAAACAAAAGTTAAATCATAATATACTGTATATATCAAAAGATAATCTCATAATAAACTGTATGTGTACATCAGCAAATATTTGTCCTTGAATTATTCATATTTTTGTTATTATGAGTCTTTTGTTGACGAAAAGCGTGTCTGGCGTACCAAATTATTAGCTTTGATGAGTTATGTATTCAATTCTTGGAACCAGTTGGTTTGAAATCAGAACTGTAAACTTTAGTACGTAAGGAAGTAATTGTATACGGTCCTTTAATTATAAATTAAAAGACTATTCTATGTTTTTAAAATATTGATTTACCTAGACATTTTTTTTATTTGAAATAAAAGATACTCAATTACGAAACCCAATCATGATAATTATTTAGTAAATTGTGATTGAACTTCGAGCTATTTGTAAATACAAATTTAAGTAATATGTACGTATCACATTACAAGATTACTAGACACTACTTTAACATGTTTAAAAGACATGAAAAAAGGTGAACGATTCTATGGGCAATGAAACTCATTAATTTAGTGAAACATTAACTGAAAACATCAAATCATGTGCTCCAGAAGGATAAGCAGATCAATATATACAAAATGATATATTTTAATAATAAATAAATATTCATTTTATTATAGTGTCACATATTGAATGACAGAATATTTACATATCAAAGTACTAAATAAAACAATCAATTTTGACTTATGAGTCACTCAACAAATGCTATGTACATATCAATATAGTTTCACAGTAAAATTCATATAATTATTATATAAAAAAAATTAAAACATCTTTATGCATTTAAAAGCATATATATATTTTAAGTAAAAAAAAATTAAAAAAACCTGAAATGAATGTTGTTTAAAAAAGTATAACTTAAAATAAATAAAACAGAATAAAATACATATTTCGAGTTTTATGTTATTTTATCATAGAATTAACAATTTACATAATTTATTATCTGTTCATAAATTAATTAACATGACTTTAGAATAGACTTTTAATTACTACTAGTATATTATTTATTAGTTATAAAATTAAGAAAATAATCTTTGTCTCATAAAACTCTTGGGTAAACACTTGCTTAGACATTTTTGAATATAGGAACATTTTGTTATTTCAAAGAGCTTAATTAACATCATCATTTAACTTTTAGATATTGTCAATATATTTTGAACATTCGAACAACTTAAACCTAATCTCATCACATAAGGAACAATTTCAAAGATTCAGATACAAAACTATTTAAGGAACACAATTTACAAAGTCTACTTCTAATGCTGTAGGCGGCCTGATGGCTAACAATAGCGAACCGGCCCGGAACAAGGCTAGATCGAGTACGTCTGTACGAGCGTGGTATAATTTATAGAATGTATATGTATCGGCATAATTGTTAGTTTTGAATAACCTGTGCGTTCAAAGTATGTAACCATTTTGATGTCTATATGATCTATAAATAGTTGACTTTGCCACTTGGTATTATCTAACAACTTGATTTTTGTCCGTCACTAACTTCATTACTGTTTTCCTAGATATTAATAGATCATCTAACAGTCACTGTGTTTCGAAAATATATGTATTTTTTTATTTATTTTTTCAATATCGACCACTGGATGTTTACAACTAACAGAACTAATTGTGCATATATCAATCCGTTCAATTACTAGTCCTAATAAAACGGCTGAGAATCTTTCTTATTAGGTTTCATATTTTCAGCAGGAGTATACTATAGGGGAAAATCAAATATTGTCATGGCTGAAACGAAACTTAAAATTGCGACAATAAAAAAATCTTTGCTTAAGAGTTCAAATAATTGATTAAACTCAGAATCACATAATGGTACATTCATCTGCTTTATCACTGTCATCCGCTGTGTTACCAACTTCGAATAAAATTAGGTAGTATCACACGATGGAAAGGTGAAGGGACAATTGCCTGGTAATAATCGACAAAGTTTGTGGATGACCGTCAACCGAATGATGATGGCATCGATAAAACTTTTGAAAGAATACATTCAACACTGCCATCTAAAACCCTAGTTTCATTGCTTCATTATGAACAGCTAATTGCAAGCAAACATGAAAGAAAATTCTGGGAAATTGTCCCTACAAAACTCTAACATGCCAAAGGTAAATTAAAAAAAAGGAATGTGCATAAATAAAAGCAACATTAGTATACCGTCATAAACCGCTTTACAGAATACAAATCCATAAAACTAACAAAACCCGAGATGAAAAAGAGTTTAAGTGTGGACACAGTAGCGCAAGCGTTACGTGAAGTTAAGGAGTACGCCGCTAGAGCGGGAGAGATAAATGTTGATAGTCTGCAAATGAAACTCATGCATTTAGATGAGATGGGTCGCAGATATGACCACAATGACAAAGAGATATTTTCTTTGGTATTGCAACGTTTTTTTTGTGCAATAAATCGCAACCCATAATTGGCCATCTTGTTACATTCTTATTATGTTCCGCAGCGGAGTCAAAAATATACGAAAAAGAACAGAAATTTTTAAAGCTGAATGGAAATATCAATCAAGAGAATGAATCAACATCAAAGGTTGAAGGAAATAATGTTAGGAAAAATGCTTCAAATTCTTTAGATAAATTCACACCTATGTTCCAAAATGATGCACCATTTTATGCCTCGTTTTCCCAACTCAGCACCACCAAGGTCATACTATAACCAAAACAGAAGAGGGGGTGGTAACTCAAGAATGAGGCCTGGTCTCAATTATAATGGGTGTCATATTTGTGGCGATTTGTCTCATTTTAGAGTTGACTGTCCACGTAAATAGTGACGACTTATTTTGTAGATTTCATCTGCATCAACGACTGTAAAACCGAATGAATGGGAATATATGCATACTTTTCAACCATGGACAGTAGAGAAACGGTGTCTTCCTCCAAGACTAGTAACTGAAGATGATAAAATTGTCGTTTATTTAACGAACTTCTATCATAATTCAACTCCGTTGGATGTAAATATGATTCTCCAAGATCCCTTGCTGTTTATGATCCAACTTACTTTGTTGCAGGAAATTTACATAGTCATGTTAATCAGTGGCGTTTTAGAATTGCTGATTCTAATAGTGAACAATTGAAATGGCTTGAGAAAGGAGTTAACATTCATGATTTTATGCAACCTTACAAAGGAGAATTTTGGGGAATGCATTATGATGACAAATTCCCACCCGCATGGCAATTCAAAAATGCTCACAATTGTGAAAACTTTGTGGATTTTATGAATTCTGAATTAATTGAACGTATTAAATCTGGTGCCGTTACTTACCTTGGAAAAGTTGGAGAAGTTCATTCACCCCATATAGTTTCACCTACCACCAATGAACCATTAAAGCCAAGACTATGTATAAACCTTATGTATTTGAACTGTTTTATGAGAGACACACCTTTTAAATTAGATACATTAGTGGATGTTCCTAAGATGGTTAAGAAAGATAGTTTCCTGACAAAACTTGACGATAACTCCGTTTACGACAACGTACTGGTCTCAGAAGATTCAAGAACACTTTTAGGTTTTCAGTGTGGGGGGGGGGGGGGGTCATTATTTTCAATGTAACACCTTGGCTTTTGGGTGGAAAAATTCTGCTTTCGTATATAACACATTAAATTTGACGGCTATATCGTTATTACGACAGTTATCTGTGTCCTGTCTATTATACATTGATGACCGTCTCGTCGGGGAGTTCAACGATCCATTACCCAAAGAGTTAGATAACCCCATGACTCGGGCTAAGATTTCAATACATTTGGCGGTTAGTTTATTCTCTAACTTAGGCTATTTTTTTTAACATAAGTAAATCGGTGCTCACGCCAGTACAATGCATTACTTTTCTTGGAATAACAATTAACTCAAAAAGGCAATCGTTTTTTGTCACACAAAAAAGAAAATTAAAATTAAGAAATCTTAGAATTGAAATTTTACAGAGTCAGAGGGTTCCAGTTACCACAATACAGAAGTTTACAGGTTTATGTATATATTTATCTATTTATCTTACCTCCTATACATTTCTAGGAATATGATTGGTTAAAAGCGTGCAAACCGTGTATATTCGATATTAGGTAGGTGGGGCTTATCTCATACACGGTTAGTAGTGGTGTTACGTCCCTTTATATACCATATAAGGTAGTAGGGAGGCGGGGCTTATTTCATACACGTTAGTAGTGGTGTTACGTCCCTTTATAAAAACAAAACGTTACTGAGAAAAAATCCTAAAAGTTTCAACAGACGAAGAAATTGATGATTAAGATTGTAATAAATTCATAAAACACATTTAAACCTAACAAGTTGTTATTGTTGGTATCTGTTTTGTAGGATCAATGGACGTATATATAGTTTCTAAATGCTAACAGTATTGAAGGCTTGGTCATTTTGATAGGTCACTAGTCTAAATTTCACACGTTAAGATAAATTCGTTACATAGTGTGCTAGTGACCTAATACTGTATATATGGGGTCAGTAAATTCCATATGGGGATTCGAGCTTCGCTCTCACCCCATATGGAATTTACTGACCCCATATATACCGTATTAGGTCACTAGCACACTATGTAACTAATAGTGTCTTGCAATTCCAGGTGCAAAATTGTATACATCCGCTGCTAACCAAGCTATATCTAACGCAATTCTAAATTCCTCTAATGTTTTAATAGACTATGAAATTATATATAAGGCGGAAATCATGTACTGGGAATTTTTAGATACATGGGATAAACCATATTTATTGGTCTCAGACCGACATTTCATTTTAGAAATATCAACCGATTCGTCAGGTTACAAATGGGGTGCTACAATTTCTGGAAAAGATATGAAAGAAGGACTAATTTCAAATTATTGGGATCAGAACTCTTTGAAACTTCCAATAATGTTAAAAGAAGCATTAGCTCTAAAAAATAGTTTGATAAGCATTCAACATCTCATTAAGTGTAAAAGAATAATTGCTCATGTCGACAATCAGGCTGTTGTTTATGCTTAGGAAAATCAACATTAAAAAAATTCTGATCTCACAAAAATACTGAAAGAAATTTTTCAGGTTATATTGATGAATAACTGTTCCTTATCTTTAGTATATATAAATACTGCGGAAAATCCTGCAGATGTTCATTCAAGGTCACTGTCAAAGTCGGACACAACTATTAGTAAACGTACATGGGTGTATATAGAATATATTTACGGCCCACATGATGTACATATGTTTGCCTTGGATAGTAACACAATGACTACATGTGAGGGAAAACCATTAGACCATTTTACTCCTTATCCATCTCCATGTACAGCAGGTGTTGATGCGTTTAGTCAAATATATGATTCGAGAAAAATTATTATGCTTTCCCCCTTTACTGTTTATTGCCTTCGGTTATCACGTTTATCGTAGATGAGTGTATAAATTGTACAGTTGTTTTTCCTAAATTTGACCCTATTCCTAATTGGTATACGCTAGTTATGAGATATGCAGTCTCTGTTAATGTTGTAGGTTTTAACGGAGACAAAGGAACATTAATGTTTCCCTCCAGAAAAAGAGTAATTGGAAGACAAAAGAGGCTTACAGTTTGATTTACTAGCTGCAAAGTTTGTTTTCTCGTACAAATTTGTTAAAATGTCAAGAGTTATTAAGATAAAAAGCCCAAAGAATTTACGCCCATCCTTTTCATTGGGGATTCCATGATTCGTTTTTTGTCAAATTGTGTTTTAGACACTGCTATTGTTTCAAAAGGAGGGGCAACACTTTATGACGTTTTAGATATGCTAAAAGTTGAACTTGAACGGAGAATTGTTTTTGTTGTAATGTTCCATATTGGAACCAATAATGTACTAAATAAAATGTATTATCCAGAAATACAACAGCTTACAAAAGCTAAAAGGGAATGTTACATACTTTTTATTGAGATGAGCAAATTACAAACATGTTTTAATTTTGCAATAGTGTTTTCAGGATGTGTTTACACAAAATCAAAAGTGATAAACAAACGAATAGACTTGTTAAAGATAAGGTAAGATAAGATAAGATATTTTTATTCCAATTAAAGGGCCCATGAAGAGCAAAGCAATTTATTACAATGATTTTTATAATTGTTACAATAATGAAACAATAATGACACAAATCATAAACATGAATTTAACTATTTCTTAGATGTAAATCTACAACCAGATCAAAGCCATATACATAAAAAGGCATAACAATATATTTATTATTAACAGGCAAATATTCTCAACATCTTTAATAAAACAATATCTATACTATATTGATAATTTTCTCAGTTCAAAACATTTATTAATATAAATAGCAATATTTTTCAATACCTCTAGGTTTTCTTGAATAAAAAGACAATTAAATTTGGCACTTGTGCTTAACTTTTCAAAATTTTTACAACCTACTGAAATATTATCATAAAATTCTTTTCTTAAAGAGTTATAAAGGGGACACTGACATATAAAATGTTCTTCGTCTTCAACTTTATCTAAGGTGCATTTTTTGCATAATCTTTGTGATTTATCTATATAGGTTTTAGCATATCTATCTGTCTCTACTTTTAGGGGATGTGCACTTATTCTGATATGGCACAGTGCTTGTCTATCTTTAAATTATTTTAATTGCAGATATTTTTCTGTACCAAAAAAATGTTTAATTGAAAAATAGGTCAAGAGTTTACCTCTACCTGATTTAATAGTATTTTCTCTAAATTCTTTCCAATGATTATGAAAACTTGTACATAATTTATTCTTAACTATAGTACATAAACGGCCAACACTTACATTTAAGTTTGGTAAGTCTAGTTCTTTCATTAAATAGTCAATACTAGAAAACCATGTAGTGATATTGTTTACATGTAACTTTTTATTACAAATATATGCATCATATAATAAACCATCATGTGTGTTCTCTAACCTATGAGCATATTTTAACATTGCCAATAAAATCGAAAAATATACAGGAAATACTCCTAATTCAGACATAACAGCAAAATTACTTGCTTTTCTGTTAACCCAAAGAATATATTTCATGAATTTTGTGTGCGACTTTTCAGATATGTCTTTTAAATAAACCTTTTCTTAAATATAATCATTATTCTTCTTACATGCCACTGAAGTGGTTGAAAACATTCCCCATATTTCACTGCCATTCATTAAACTAGGTTTAATTGTATGGTCATAAAGGTGCATTAAAGTTGAGACACTAGGATTTGATGATGCTAGGCATTGTTGTAATTCAAAAAAGCTTTTATAGCTTTCTTGTATAGCTCATCTTTACACTGTGTAAATTTACCACTAGATACAAAAGTAATTCCTAGGTACTTATAACATTTTACAAATGTACACTTTCAAGCTGTTGCCTATTAAAATACACTGGGCAATCAACATGTTTTCCGGGTTTTTTAAAAATTAAACGGTTTACATTTAAACACCATTTTGAGCAATATAATTGTAACTTATCCATTCTCTCTTGTAAACCATGTTGTGTTTCAGAAAAATAACAATGTAATCTGCATACATAAGACAATCAATTATGTTGTCATTTCGATCAACAGGGTCAGTACATGATGAAAAAGTTTCTGGCATATCATTTATGAACAATTTGGAAATATTTGGGCTTAATACATCGCCCTGTCTAACTCCTATAAAAGATCTAAAGATAGGGGATAATTCATTTTTAATTTTTACACATAATTTATTTTTACTATACATATCTTTCATAATAGAATAAAATGTGCCTGTTATATTTAGTTTTAAAAGTTTATATTTTATGCCTGCATGTATAACAGTATCAAATGCTTTTTTCATGTCGACAAAGCAAGCGAATAGTTTTCCACCTTTCTTTTTGTTAATGTATTTGTCGATTAGGGTTTTTAAAACAAACATATGATCAGAAGTCCTTGATTTTTTACAAATCCGAAATTTGTGATTTACTTATCATATTTTTTTCTTCTAAAAATTTATCTAACCTTTTATTCAAAATAGAGTTGAATAATTTACCAAGGCAGGAATTAATTGCAATACCACGGTAATTTTCTGGTTTGCTTGGGTTACCGCTTTTAAAAATTGGTGACAAATATGCGGATGACCACTGTGTAGAATATTGACCTGAATGAGCATATTGTATTATGTTGTAAAAATAGTAATTATCATTGAGTTGATCAATCAGATATTTCTGAAGCTTGTTTGAAAGACCAGGTTCAATTTAACAAATCTGGAGAGAATTTATTTAAAGAAATCTTAAGAGGTCTCTTATGAACATATAATCCGTGTGTACAAGCGTTAATTAGTCTAGTAATAAAATAAACCTGTTTGATATATATGTGTACTATTTATTCAGTGGCAACTTGCAAAGAGAAGAGTTCCGTTGTGATGGTTGTTTTATTGACAAACATGTCACTCCTGAATATTTATGGTTGTTGTCTGCACTTTTAATTACTGTAATTACTGACTTCATCTGGTGAATTATCTGCAGTTGTTTATTTTGCTGGTTCCTCATTATTTTACTATCATAACATTATAGTATGCATGCAGTGGTCAAGTCTATAAACATAATATTTATGGCCATCTCTCTAATGAGGCGCTCTAAAACCACATACATCATAAGAGTACTTTATTTTTGATGTTCAAATATAATGTGTCAGCAATATGATAAAGAATGTTATACAAACAAAATACAGTAAATATAAGAAAAATAAAATAAAAACAAAGATAAAAAAAAAAAATAAAACGGAATAAAACAAAATAAAATAAAAATGGGCTATTGAATTATTATAGGAATGTTATTGAAATAAGAATTGAATATATGATTATTTCTGAGTTAAGAGGTTTAAGGTATGTTATTTCATGTTTGTTTTAGGGTATTTTTGTTTTTACCTCCATATCTTATATCTATTAGGACTATGGGGTACCAGTGAGACTAGGATACTATTCTCATTGGTTGACCATAGGCATATATAATGATAAGATTATCTTAGTTGGACATCAGTTTGGCTCAGAGGTCGGTGAATGTCATTTTCTAAGTAGAGTTTTTGTTATAAGCTGTCGTAAATGTACTTGCTGTTGCTTGATGTGAACGATAGGATAAGAAAGAAAAAAAAACAACAATAACAAAAACCAACAACGTAAAAACAACAAAAAAATAAAAAAGTAAAAAAAAAAATAAAAATAAAAACAAAAAACAGACAATACAAACAAAATATCAACACAGAACTGAGAGCGAAATAGAGTGTGTAGATAATTCAGGTCAAGCAAGATCCTGTATAGTTTTCAAAGACTCGTGACTGTCTTGCTTTTATATCCGATTCCTGCATCAGTTTTAAAATTGAGAATGCCAATGGGGAATATGTCAAAGACACAAAAACACTGTAATGGCTGTATATATATGGTATCAATTTTGGCCGATGCGGTACTTAGATATTAGACTCCAGGAAGTCCTTTTGGAGGTTAACTTAGGATACGCGTGATCAGAAGTTGTTATGTCTGTTGTTACTTTTCTTGATCTGTGTGAACGGCTTGCTGTTGCTTTCCTACAATGTGGTGCCCTGTGTCCTTTTAGTCACTATTTTAAAGTTTTTTACCTCCATATCTTATATCTATTAGGACTATGGGGTACCAGTGAGACTAGGATAGTCTCACATATGGAATATACATTTCCCAACTTATTAGGTATTCAAGAGCTTGCAGCTCCTATTCAGACTTTGTAAAACGTCACCAGTGTCTGAGCAGAAAATTGATGAACCAGGGGTATGTCAAAGAACGTCTCGTCCTTTTTCTTAAATAGTTCATCGGAAGATACCCAGAACTTGTTGATAAATATTCCGTATCAACTTCACAAATAATACAAGATGGTCTTGAAGTATAGATTTTGCGTACTGACGTTTGTTAGCATCTTAATTACGTATTATAGTATTCTTTTATATGTCTTTTTTAGATATTCATTTGAAGTGACTCTGTGGTTACGTAAAACCACATACTTTGAACGGCAAAATTATTTCATTTATTGATATTACTTTTACTTGAGGATCTTGACATACTATGAATGACTAAACTATTTTATTCAATAAGACTACTTTTTCTGTTTAGTCGGTTTTTTATGATATACATTTGACGTGAAACTGTACTTATGTATCCCGTCATACTTTGAACCACACCATTATTTTATTTATTATTATTACTTTTACTGTTAAATCTGGTTTTTGTTATATCTACTTTACGTGAGTCTGCATTTATGTATGCCGTCATACGACAAAATTATTTTTATGTCTACCTGTGCGAATTTCAAACGCGCAATTTTACACCAGTAATGAAAACCTTCTATCATTTATGGGTAGACTTTACATAGATAAATTCAGCCGTATTTGACGTGAAACTGTACTTATGTGTCCCGTCATACTTTGAACCACACCATTATTTTATTTATTATTTTTACTGTAAGTCTGTTTTTTGTTATATCTACTTTACGTGAGTCTGCATTTATGTATGCCGTCATACGACAAAATTATTTTTATGTCTACCTGTGCGAATTTCAAACGCGCAATTTTACACCAGTAATGAAAACCTTCTTTCATTTATGGGTAGACTTTACATAGATAAATTCAGCAGTATAAGAAAAGCAAAATGAGAATGTTAAATTTGATGTATGCCTTTTTGTGCTACTTTGTTACATTTGTTGTTTATGTAGTGATATTAAGATGATAACACAATATTGACTGTTGTACCCCTATTTTTGACATTTTTACTCTTTGAGTATGTTTGTTTTGTTCATGCATCGTTGACAATGTAATGGAATTTGATGCGACTGTCATACAAGTGAGAGGTTTAGCTAGCTATAAAACCAGGTTCAATCCACCATTTTCTACATTAGAAAATGCCTGTACCAAGTCAGGAATATGACAGTTGTTATCCATTCGTTTGATGTGTTTGGACTTTTGATTTTGCCTTTTGATTTTTGATTTTCCTTTTTGAATTTTCCTCGGAGTTCAGTATTTTTGTGTTTTTACTTTATACTATTTAGATTTACCAAGCGTCGTCATTGTTGTCACTATGCAGGTTAAACCAGAAATAATGTTTGTTCAGTGGGTTATTTATCACAATACGCATTTTACTTGCCTTAAAATTCTTGCAATAAAGCATCATATTTTTCCATCAATAATACAGTATACACATTTCACATTATAAAAGTAAACCTTTTTAAAATTATTAATGCCATTCTAAAAGAATTATGAGAGACGGATTAAAAGGAACTAGTATTTACAAATTTTCAAAAAGCAATTATAAAACAAAAGTTAAATCATAATATACTGTATATATCAAAAGATAATCTCATAATAAACTGTATGTGTACATCAGCAAATATTTGTCCTTGAATTATTCATATTTTTGTTATTATGAGTCTTTTGTTGACGAAAAGCGTGTCTGGCGTACCAAATTATTAGCTTTGATGAGTTATGTATTCAATTCTTGGAACCAGTTGGTTTGAAATCAGAACTGTAAACTTTAGTACGTAAGGAAGTAATTGTATACGGTCCTTTAATTATAAATTAAAAGACTATTCTATGTTTTTAAAATATTGATTTACCTAGACATTTTTTTTATTTGAAATAAAAGATACTCAATTACGAAACCCAATCATGATAATTATTTAGTAAATTGTGATTGAACTTCGAGCTATTTGTAAATACAAATTTAAGTAATATGTACGTATCACATTACAAGATTACTAGACACTACTTTAACATGTTTAAAAGACATGAAAAAAGGTGAACGATTCTATGGGCAATGAAACTCATTAATTTAGTGAAACATTAACTGAAAACATCAAATCATGTGCTCCAGAAGGATAAGCAGATCAATATATACAAAATGATATATTTTAATAATAAATAAATATTCATTTTATTATAGTGTCACATATTGAATGACAGAATATTTACATATCAAAGTACTAAATAAAACAATCAATTTTGACTTATGAGTCACTCAACAAATGCTATGTACATATCAATATAGTTTCACAGTAAAATTCATATAATTATTATATAAAAAAAATTAAAACATCTTTATGCATTTAAAAGCATATATATATTTTAAGTAAAAAAAAATTAAAAAAAACCTGAAATGAATGTTGTTTAAAAAAGTATAACTTAAAATAAATAAAACAGAATAAAATACATATTTCGAGTTTTATGTTATTTTATCATAGAATTAACAATTTACATAATTTATTATCTGTTCATAAATTAATTAACATGACTTTAGAATAGACTTTTAATTACTACTAGTATATTATTTATTAGTTATAAAATTAAGAAAATAATCTTTGTCTCATAAAACTCTTGGGTAAACACTTGCTTAGACATTTTTGAATATAGGAACATTTTGTTATTTCAAAGAGCTTAATTAACATCATCATTTAACTTTTAGATATTGTCAATATATTTTGAACATTCGAACAACTTAAACCTAATCTCATCACATAAGGAACAATTTCAAAGATTCAGATACAAAACTATTTAAGGAACACAATTTACAAAGTCTACTTCTAATGCTGTAGGCGGCCTGATGGCTAACAATAGCGAACCGGCCCGGAACAAGGCTAGATCGAGTACGTCTGTACGAGCGTGGTATAATTTATAGAATGTATATGTATCGGCATAATTGTTAGTTTTGAATAACCTGTGCGTTCAAAGTATGTAACCATTTTGATGTCTATATGATCTATAAATAGTTGACTTTGCCACTTGGTATTATCTAACAACTTGATTTTTGTCCGTCACTAACTTCATTACTGTTTTCCTAGATATTAATAGATCATCTAACAGTCACTGTGTTTCGAAAATATATGTATTTTTTTATTTATTTTTTCAATATCGACCACTGGATGTTTACAACTAACAGAACTAATTGTGCATATATCAATCCGTTCAATTACTAGTCCTAATAAAACGGCTGAGAATCTTTCTTATTAGGTTTCATATTTTCAGCAGGAGTATACTATAGGGGAAAATCAAATATTGTCATGGCTGAAACGAAACTTAAAATTGCGACAATAAAAAAATCTTTGCTTAAGAGTTCAAATAATTGATTAAACTCAGAATCACATAATGGTACATTCATCTGCTTTATCACTGTCATCCGCTGTGTTACCAACTTCGAATAAAATTAGGTAGTATCACACGATGGAAAGGTGAAGGGACAATTGCCTGGTAATAATCGACAAAGTTTGTGGATGACTAATGCTAACTGTTAAAAATGTAATAAAACTGTTAACGAACAACTGATAGGACAGATATAAACCGAATACAACGGCTACATAACAGGCTCCTGATTTTTGGCAGGGACATACAAAATATTGCGGGGCTAAATAAAGGCATCAGTAGTATACCGCTGTTCGAAATTCACAAATCTTTAGAGAAAAAACAAATCCGAGTTACAAACCAAAACTGAGTGAAACGCATCAAATACAAGAGAACTACGACACAACAGAAACACAACTACATGTTTGTAAAAGACTATTTGTGTCCCTTGTCTTCACTTTTATTATGTTTCACCTGACTTAACCACTAAAAACATCATTGTGGAGGTTTATTAAAGATAAATCAATCTTCACATTTAAATTGATATCTATTGGTTGGATGTCGTATTATTGATTTGTCTTGTAATACCTATATAATATGTGTACGACAAATATTGAAGCAATTGTGTTACAACTTTTCGGCGATACCGCATACTTGTATTATTGTGTTTACTTTTATGCTTTAAATGCAAGAGCTATTAACAAGATTTTTTAACTGAAAACAGATGCATTTCATCGTGTAATACCGTTAACAATGTTTAATAGTAACGAAACTAACTTGAGTTTTATTGATAATCATACAAATTCAACTACATTTGAAAATACAAGAAAAGTGGAAACCCTTAACATAACTTTAACAAATGACACCGAATTTCATGCTCAAGCAAAGGTTTGGCAACCGTATGAATTTATTTCACTTATTCTTGCAACATGTAGCATTTCAGTGTGTGTTCTTGTAATCATTTTAGCATTTAAGAAAAACGAGAAAACATTTTTTAAATGGAAAAGGGCGCAACGTTTCGTTGTAATGACATCAATCTGCGATTTATTGTTTTACGGAGTGCAGCTCATATATAACATTAATGTTTCGGTATCAGGATCTGTGCCTTCGCCCGCTATTTGTTCAATGTATGCAGTTTTTTTACTGGAGTTCGCATATGCTCAGGGCATTTTAGGCGGGATTGCAGCGAAAACAGCTTGCTACTATATCCTAAAACAAAAAGAATTGGATTTGGGGAAGTATGAATGGAAGATGTTTTCATATATGTTTGTATTTCCAGCTATTGTGTTGGTAACAGCAAGTTTAAATGGAGGAATGGATCATAACGGTGTATAGTAAGTTTATTTGTCACTACCATACGTAAAATATCCTGTAGGTACCTCGTGCTGTTTATAAAACTTTTCCATGAAGTATCCTAAGGTTAAGAACAGTAAAAAATGTATATCCATCTTAATTTAATTTGTTAATGAGGCGTCTAATTTTCAAGAAAGTGAACATACTTATTAGTTTTTCACAGAAAAAATAACCCCATTTTAAATTGTTTTTCTGTGTGTATTACAGTTTAATTAAATGTTGTGTCGTCATTTTCTTGTATTTAATGCGTTTCCCTCGGTTTTGGTTAATGACCCAGATTTGTTTTTGTCTATCGATTTATGAGTTTTGAATATCGGTATACTACTGTTGTGTTTATTTAAGGATCGATCGGTCATTGGAATCTGCAACATATAATCTTTACAACAATGTCTATTTTGTTAATCGTGTTCAGAATTTAAAGGACGCTAGTGCGTCAAAATCGGGATGGTTCTGCAACAAAAAACCCTCCAAAAGCGCTGTTAAGTATAATGTGTTTCCCTATTTACCACATTGTGCAGTTGTTAAACTGCAATTATAGTTGCAATTCCCAATACATACATAATTGTTTTACATTTTCATTTAAGATCTGTTGGTTGTTGTCATTTATTCAGATAATAACTTTGTTTTTCAAAATAGTTTGAGGCACTCTTCAGTATATTCCGTGCACATGAGTTGATAGATCTTTATATTTCAAACCTCTTTTATCATTTTTGTTTATGAAAAAATGTTTTTATGATGTATCGTGTAGTACTTAACTTATATATCATTCACAACCTCCCAAACACCAACAAAAAGCTTTAAGACAACGCAAATACATAGCCAAAACTTTTAAGGTAAAATGAAAAATGACAAAGTAGTAGCAGACATTCCCGTTTAATCTTTAATCTGCCTTCATTTTGATATACATATTTTCTAACTAAAAATAGTATGGATAAAAATAAATGTTTTTATTAGTTTTCCTTATTTATTAAACAAAATATAAATATAAACTCTTTAAGGAAAATTTCAGTATCAAGAAACTAAAGACATATTATATCTATTATAACTTTACTTGAATCTTCACTAGAAAACGTGTTCATTCATTATGAAGATTCCGTATATCGTCGAGTTACCGGAATTCAAATGTGGACTAACTATGCCACACTTATGTCTGCCCTATTTTAGTATTGATACAAATCACAATTTATATATAGATAAATTCAGAAAAAAAACTTTTGATAGAACACTTTTAGATTTGAGGATGTCTTTATGGCTCTCAATAACGACTGCTTCAGTAGGTACACTAGCAATATTTTTCCTGTTGAAAATACTTTAAATGAAGCTAATATTAACATTATTAGGCGAAAGCCAGCTGGTTTTATAGCTAGCTTAACCTCCTACTTGTATGACACTTGTTTATAGTCCCGTTATATTAAAAACATCGAGTGAGCAACTGTGTAACAGACACAAAAGGTTATTGTGACAATATTTGGGATCCATCAGTCAAAACTATGTAAAATTATACCTCAACCATGCAACGTAATTGACCTTAATACTTAAACAAATGTATATACAAGTTAATCTAACACAGACGCCAGAAAAACATGTTTATTAAATAGTAAATTTAATTTTGACAATAACGTCACAAACCAAAGGATTTTTTCGTTGATAGGACATACCATATATAGTGAATACACTTTCTCCAAACTCACCCAAGATCCACCTGCAAAATGAAAATGTCGAAAACCCAATGAGGAATGTATACATACCTAGTCACGATATACGATCAAAAGGAACATAATAGAACGAAGACAAATAACTAGAAAATTAGAGTAAAATATTTAATTTAAGATGGGTTTTTCTGTGTGTTTGTTTATATCACATTTGGAAGAGTCATAGGCTATAAAATTTTGTTTACATTATTGTGAGAAAAAAAAACATATATATATAGTTTCACAGTAAGCATATTGTATATATTGATTTTGGATCTTTTATTATAGGCTTTAAAATGAAACACTTATTTAAGTGTGTGCGTCTGATGTTTTTGAGTACACTTCATAAGAAATGTCCAATTTCAAAATGTTGAATATTTATATATCTAATAACACAGTTATCGTCCATTTGTCAACAAATATAGTCTCTAGTTTGAACAGCATGATTTGGGATTTTAAAGACACGTTCGAGCAATTTGGGATTTAAAGACACGTTTTGGCAAAAAAGAGACGTTTTGGGGTATCGGACACGTTATAAGGGTTAGACACGTTTGAGGGAGTTATATATATAGACTGAGTATAAGATTTTATGAGTTTTATGAAAAAGTAAAATTACAAAAATCCTGAACTCCGTAAAAAATTCAATTTTAAAACGGAAAGTCCTTAATCAAATGGCAAAAGCAAAAAATAATACACATCAAATGAATGGATAACAACTGTCATATTCCTAACTTGGCTCAGGCATTTTCCTATGTAGAAAATGGTGGATTGAACTTGGTTTTATAGCTAGCTAAGCCTCTTACTTGTATGATAGCCGCATCAAATTCCATTATATTGACAACGATGCGTGAACAAAACCAACAAACACATTAGGAAAAAAATGAGAAAAACACGGGTACAGCAGTCCACATTGTGTTATAATCTTAATCATTAAAAAAACAAACAAATATGTAACAAAGAAGCAACAAAAATCATATACACTAATCATATTAGCAAATACATAAATTTACTATAGTACAATAAAACAATGACAGGATGTATAAGTACAGAACCACGTCATATATGTATTAAGGGAACATAAAAAGTCATTTACAAAAAGCACATAGCAAAAATGAACGACAAACATACAAAAATGTGTTACGATAGCAAAATAACGGAATGTATAAGTCTAGAGCCACGCTATATTTATTAAAGTAACACCAAAAAAGCATATAGACATAGCGCATTAGCAAAATTGAAAGACAAGAATACGAGAATATCATAAACAATAACATAATGTCAGGATGTACAAGTACAAAAAGTATCTTAATCACAATTTAAAACAAACAAATATCAAACAACGTAGCACAAAAAGGCATATACCACATTTAATAATCTCATTCATTGCTTTCTTATTTCTGATTTATTTATGCATGTTAAATCCACCAATAAACAACGGAAAGACCTCTAATACTTGGACCGAATGGTTAGATTAACTTTGACTTTGACGTAGAATCGCGCGTTTAACGTCAGAATGTAAACTTCACACAGGTAGAGATATGAAATAATTTTGTCGTTGAAAGTATGAAAGAATATAGTTTATAGTTCTTCTAGGCATACCTTCTGGATAATGTAAATTAGAAATTTACCTTTTCTTCTTGCCGCTTGACTATATGCTTATTGTATATTTCTTACCCAAAAAAAAAGAGCCACGTCATTATGTAAAAAAAGATACACAAAAGTCATACAGATAAAGCATTAGGAGATATAAAAGTCCAGAATACAAAAATTATAATAGAACAATAACACAATAGCGGGATGTTAAAGTACAGAGCCACGTCATATGTATCAAAGAAACACAAAACCTCACACGGTCAACTTGAAAGCAAAAACTGACAGATAATACAAACAACACAATGACGGGATGAGTAAGTACAGGTCCACGTCAAAAGGATATTTTGAAAATAATGCAAGTAACGGACACCATTCCTGCTTAATAAAAGCTTGAATCTATACATTTTTTGTATATCGGATACGATTCATGAATACATTTGTGGGTCAAAGACTAGATTGCAGTACAATGTATATCAAATGGTTATCTCCAAAGATTGATTTGCAAACGAAGCTAAAAATTAATCTCCAAGAATGGTTTTACAAAAAAAAAAAGGATGGAAACACTTCAATGCATTTGTATAAATGATTGCCCAATCTTTGATGAGTTATTTTTAAGTCTCAATAATAATACGGAAAATGGATACTTTCAATCAAGTTTTTTCATGATTTCGTAAAACATTGGTAACGATAGTTTGTATACAAAGAACATTTTATCTTTGTTATTTAATAAAAGCCAAATGTGCTATTTCGTAATAAAAGAAAATATATGTATTTCTATTTTAGCTGTGGATTGAAAGAAGGAAAAGGAGTATTGTGGAATTTTTTGATTATCTTCATACCTATCAGCATATCCATCTCGACACTATCTATTGTATACTTCCTAATTTGGTACAAACTCTACGTAGAAGTTAAACAAATAAAGAAGACCCTAGGAAACCAAAGCATGGCCTCAAAACAAATACTTGTCGCCACCAGAAATATGTCCTTCTTCGTTCTTGTAATGATTCTGAGGTTTTTAACACCAGCCATTCATGGATGTTGGGTATTTATCGACAAACCACCAAGGGCATTGTATGAAATCAACACTTATGCTTCCTGTTTTGGAGGAATTTTCAACGGGATCATTTATCTAACCATTCGTCGAGAATAATTAAAAAAAGAAAATATATTTTGTAAAATTTTGAAAATATAAGTGTTGTACGCGTATATATGAAACAAATTGTTTGTCCTTTCGCATTCTTAGAGAAAAAATAATACATAATTATAATATACCTCTCGAAAAAGATATTTTAATTAGAATTAGGTGCCTCTTGTTTATACCATAATACATTATGTCTGATTCGATCTTAAATTATCTTAAATGTTAACTTTATATTCATGTAAGCATTTTGCGTTTCTATACGCACGCTTAAATTTGTTGTAGAAAATGAGAGGATCACTCAATAATGATAAGGTGAGCCTACATGTAGATCTGATTGCCTAATCTTTTGCAATATTTAGAAAATGTAAAGTAATTAACCAATGAATAAATAGTAAGAAAGATAGAATATCATGCATATATATAGATATATATCTCAGGAAATAGTAGGAATTGCTTGAAATTGTCTTCAGAATAGTTTAGATTCTAATTAAAATATCTTTTTCGAGAGGTCACTTAAAGGATTTATTTACAATTTTGCAACGTGTCTGAAGCCAAGTTTGACCTTTTTAACGAAGTCTAAACATTTGCTACGACGAAATGAATTCAATTTAAAGAAATATATGGATTTAGTCATTATCCTTCAACTCTTTTGAAAAGTAAATGTTAAGTGTTTTTTGTTTTATATTACAATGTAGATTTAAAAAAAGGTTTGTATAATCATAGACAACACTGTGACAAACTGATATTTTTTTTTGTCAGGATGAAAATAAATGTAGATGTTAGTTGTTAATATATATAAGATGTTGTAGAAGTACCAATGAGACGACTCTTTATCAACGTCACAGTTTGTAAAAGTTAACCAATATAGATCAAAGTGTGGTCTTCAATATGGAGCCTTGGCTCAGAACGAACTGCAAGCTATAAAGGACGATAGAATGACTAGTTTAAACCCTTCAAACAGGAAAACCAACGGTCTAATTTAGATTTAAAAAAAAAACAGAAACACCTGTACATGTTGTAAACCACATCAACAAACGACCACATCAGATTCCTGCTAGTTGGCGAAAAAGATCGAAAGTGGCGAAAAATATATATTGTTTTGGAGAAAGAGGTGGCGAAAAAGAAAATTGATACAGGGGGAACTCTGATTATATGACATCATTTATTACTAATGTTGTTAGCTCAAGTTTATATCGTATGATTAATGTTCTTCGGATTTTAACATTGTATCATCATATATGAAAAAAAAGGGAAAAAAAACAATGAAAAAAAGAATAAAAAAATATATATATGTTATTTCTAATTATTCCTGTATATGTATATTTATTGTTATTTAATCTATGTATATACACACTATTTGTTAATTCAATAATAATTGAAGAATCATCTTTTTGAAAGAAAGAGCAACTATGTAATGCAAAATATTGCATTTTTTTTTTTTTGGTTAATGTACAATTCATAAATATTTGGTATAAATTCTTGATGCTTTTTATTATAAGTAGATTTGACATAATGTTCGAACAAACTAGGTTGTAACCTATTTATATAACTATTTTTATATAATTATAGATTATTGATATTAATATGATTTTATTAAGGATAGAAAACTAGATGCTCAATTCCGCAAATGACTGTTAGGTAATATCTTTGTCTGTACAGGTTACAGATGAATGAATGTTAGACTTTTTAAACTTGTTGCCTTTTGTTAGCTATTATTCGTGTGTTTCTTTGTCAATTGTGTTCTCCTATTTATTTATATTGTAGTCCTGTAATGTTGTGTTGTCATTTTAATGTTATATTTCACATGGCCATAAAAGAGGGAAGTTTGGTATGCCACAAAACCAGGTTCAACCTACCATTTTTTCCTTTAAAAATGTCCTGTACCAAGTCAGGAATATGGCCATTGTTATATTATAGTTCGTTTCTGAGTGTGTTACATTTTAACGTTGTGTTTCCGTTGTGTCGTTTGTTTTCTCTTATTTTTGAGTGTGAATTCACATTACTATAAGACGTGTCACGGTACTTATCTATCCCAAATTCATGTATTTGGTTTTGATGTTATATTTGTTATTCTCATAGGATTTTGTCTAATGCTTAGTCCGTTTATGTGAGTGTTACATTTTAATGTTGTGTCGTTGTTCTCCTCTTATATTTAATGCGTTTCCCTCAGTTTTAGTTTGTTACCCCGATTTTGTTTTTTGTCCGTGGATTTATGAGTTTTGAACAGCGGTATACTACTGTTGCCTTTATTTGCTTAATTATATCACAATAGAAAATTAAAATTAAAATTGCTGAATAGTCAAAATGAATTATTTTCTGTTAACATGATTATCACAAATAGTACACATTTTCACGAGAAAAGTAGTTTTGGATAACACAACTTGAAATACATGCAAATTGATTTTGATCGAACAACGGTTACATAATGATAATCGGATCGTAAAAGTGTTCAATTGATCAATGACCATTAAAATTTTTCAAATTTTACAATTGTAAATAATGAAGGCCTTTTGTTGTTTAAGAATATCAATATTTATAATATCATTGATTAACCATGTTTAAAGCTCATGTTTATATCGTTTGATATATATTATTCGCATAATATCATTTTTCTCTAATTCTATGCCAATTTATAACTTTCCAAAACCATTGTATAAAAAACTTAACAAGTGTGTGGTTTGTGGTGATCTCAGAAGATGATTGGATGAATTTAAGGTTCATAACCTTTGTCAGCTTGCTGGATGTATCAAAATATGCTAACAGGTGTTAATGAAATTTACAACTTTGTTAAATGTGGAAGGCACTCGAAGGGGATTTTAGTTGAAAAAAATATGAAAATGTATTTATTAATCCTGAGATAAACAGATTCTTACATAGATACTCGTCGATTATCGGATTTATCCAATCTCGATAGTTATATTATGAATTTTAAAGAGAGAATAATTATTGTAATGTAAAATTGTGTTTTATTTTGTTCATGTTCAATCTATATTGTTTTATATTAATGCTTGATGCTTTAAGCATGGTAAGGGATATACACAGATTTGACATGTCTTTTGGAGACTCTAGGTTGTAAAGTATTTATTTAACTCTTTTTGATATGATAATGGATTATTTATATATCAATGCTGTTGTTAAGGATGGAATCGAGTTACACGTTCTCACATGGACTGTTAGATAATTTCGTATTCAGTACAAGTTAAAGATAAATGAATGCATGGCAATTTTTATCATAATGCAAATAGTAAGTGTCTTCTAGGGTCAAATTGCAAATTCAGAATGGTCAAAGTTAATTATTTTTTGTTTATAACTGTATAATTAATTTATAAAAAGTACACAAATAGGATACGAAATGGGTAAGCAATTATCGTAGGCAGGTGGTTGTTTGTCTATGCTTTAAACATAAGTGGGAAAGACCTTCAGGATAGTTTGATTATCGATAGTATAGTCAAGTTTATACAAGCTAGTCAGTTGTGGTCAATTGGAACACTTGTTATATTCTATATGTTTGAGCGTTCCTGGTGAAGGTAAATCAAGAGAAACGCTTCAGACGCATTGAATTATTAAACCTGTTGTTTTCAATTTTCTTCATGTTCTTGGTAAGATAAAGATCATTTCAAATACAATTTTAATTCTTAAAATATTTTTTTTTACAGTTAAAATATTTATTTCATATCAAGGAAAGATATTATTAGATATCATAATATTGTTATTACTATAACTGTTTAATTATATAGGGAATAATTAAAAATGTATATGTTTGTTAATGTTTTCAATTTACAATTACTTGGACAGAAGCAATGTATTAAATATTATATGGTATTATAATGACTTAACTTTGTTCTGTATTAAACAATTCGAACACTTATCGTATTCAAGATTTTCCGGTTGCTGATTCCATCCTAGCTTCAACCGATGTAGCGTTTGTTTCCCCTTTTGGTGTGGAATATGTCAATACAAAAAATAGTTCTGTGCTGACATGAATTATCATTGATATAGTCATATTTATTAATTAACTGTTTACATAACTTTTAAATTTTTAAAATAATAAGGCATTTCTACCTCATAAATAGATTACCTTGGCTGTATTTGGCAACACTTTCAGGAAATTTGGTCTTGAATGCTCTTCAAACTGTACTTTATTTGGCTTTTTAACTTTTAGGATTCGAGCTTCACTGATGAGTCTTTTGTAGACGAAACACGCGTATGAATGGCGTAAATACTAAATTTAATCCTGTTATCTATGATGAGTTTATTTACATGCAACTGTTTGTTTGTCAAAATACAGATATCCTTTTAGGAATGTATGTTAACGATTTACTCTCTTAGTTTTTGATTGTACAAACATAGGGTCTTATATACTCCAAAGCATAAAACAAAATGTGTATATGTCCAACTGGCAGGTGTCATCTGACCTCGACCTCATTTTCATGGTTCAGTTGTCAAAGTTAAGTTTTTGAGTATTTTTTTTAATACTGTATGCCACTATATTTGGTGCATTGATATATTCTAATATGAACATGTCAGTCTTGCAGGTTTTATTTGACATTGACATAAGTTTCAGGGTTCATTGCTCAGTGATAATATTTTGTGTTTTGGTCTGTTTCTCTTAAACTATAAGCAATAGGTCAACTATTATTGTTTGTATAAAAGATTCTTAGCTGTACATGTCTGCCTGGCTTTGTTCATCTGACTTTTAGCTAATTTTTGTGGTTCATTGGTAAATGTACAGTTTTCGTGGTTAAGTCTGTTTCTTAGGCACTCTTAAGCAATAAGTCAGCTATAATGTATTTAGTGTATTGAATGATTGGAAGGTGTGCGAGTATTTCTTTTTCAGTTATACGACGTCAACCTCTTTTTCTTGGATCATGTTGAGTTAATGTGATAAATGACGTAAAGCTTCATATTTTGGACTCTAACAAAATATCTATGGTTAGTAAAAGTTGAGCGGCAGAGAGGACAATTTTAGAAATTTAAATTACCTAAATACCTCATGAAATTTTAATGCCCTAAATTGTCTATCGATTATTCAGATTCAGAAAAATGTTTGTCGTAAATATGAAATCTGGTACAAATGACGTTGCAAAAAGCCTTAACTGACGTTTCCCAACTGGCAATTAATACCCAACTGCTGATTCGGTAGACATATCTCATAACTAACCCCTTTTGAAAATAATTTTGGAACGAAATTGGTAAATACAGTTACTCTTGACCTTTGTTAACTAAATAGGCATTTTTAAAGTAGTCTTATATATAAAGTATATAATGCATCTGAAAATGGATAAAAATAACACGGAAAATGCACAGTTTTTAACCTGGCATTATCGTCAAGTGCAGTCTATGTGTATTCTAAAGGTACGACAGGAAAGCCGCAGAATAATACTTCAATCGACCCAATGTACCTTTTGAAGTTAATTCTTAAGAAGATATATATTTGGGTAAATATCTGCTGTCTATTCAGATTTCAAGTTCGGCGAAGCCTTATAATTTCTTTATGTTGAGCTGTTATACTTGGTTTAACGGTCGTTTGACATTACTGCAATGAGTGTAAGAGTGTTATATAACAAATATAAACAGTGAGACGTGACCCTTACCGTAAGAATGAAAAGTTAAAAAAAATAAAATAAATTAAAAAAATATATCAAAACATATTTTATGATATTTCATCTGCTATGTTGGCTGATACAGCCTGGACATTGTTGTAACTACCTACATTTTGACAAAAACACACATCAGTTCAAGGAAGAAACATGTACTTGCAAACCGGCACATGCTGCTTGGTATGCCTTTTCCCTTTAAACAATCAAATGTTTTACCGATTTAAATAAAAATTGAAATGGAACCCACTCAAGGCATGAACATAAAGTAAAAAACTGGTAACAGAAACTGGGTCAAGAAACGAAACAATGGCGTGAACTGCTATGGATCGTCTGAATATTATCCTGCCAATTCTAATTCTGCATTGACGTTATGTGTGGCCTTTACGACTTCTGCAATTAAAATATAACTAATAAATACAGCCTGGTCGTTGCTAGGCAAAGAACACAATGGCAGCCTTGTTATGCTTCGCAAGTTTAGCTGTGAGGTTGCAATAGGTCCGACTAGTTTTATCTGGTAAAAGAGACTAGTACATTGTCAAAATTGATGACGTTACAAGGAGGTTTTTGGCACGAGGAAGGTCTCTGTGTATATACACTTTCGAACGCCAAATCATACGCAGATTTATCAGTGGATTTTGTTCTATTTCAAGTATTTGGTTAAACATGCCGCATTATAAGCTGCATTATTGAGCAACTGCTATCTTATTTGAAAATCATTTTAGCGTCGCATGCCTTAGCAGTAGCGTCTTTTAGAATTGCTAACCTTCCGCTAAATACAATGATATGTAATGTAATCACCTTTTTATGAAATGATTTCTTGCAAATATTACACTTTGATTTATTAAGAGGATGAACATCTTTTTTCAGCCAGCAAAAAATACAATCAATTGGGCTTCATATCTGGTTATTGTTTTTCAGCCGAACATCGTGCTAATAATCTAACTCTGCTTACTTTTGTAGCTTTTATAACACAACCTATGATACCCTAATACGGTTGATTCAGTTCCTAAATTTGTTAGATAATTGATTAAAAAATAACAACAAAGCATTGCGTCTCCGTTTGCTGCAGTATTTTATCATACTTTAGCATCCAGATTCCGTTGATATAATTAAAAATTAATCAATAGCAGAATTGCAGAAAATGAATTTGTCAGCACCAACTTTAACTCGCTTTTCTTGGCATGGCGCGAATCCAGTTTTAAGTGACACTGTCGATTTACTTGAATACAAAACGAAACAGACACACCCGAAAACCAAGCGAACCCTTCAATGATATTCACTTTTCCTGTTAAATTCAACATAAACGAATAAACATCAATACTAAACAACATAAAGAAATCATAATTAATTCCAAAATGAACACGAAATAAGCTTGATAATGACTACACGCGATCTTCTCTAAAACGCATAAGTGCATATAATTAGAAACCCCATGACAAATATCCAGGCTTGAAATCTGGATAAAAAGAAGAAATCTAGCCAAATATTGATCTTCTAACGCATTAACTTCAAAAAGTAAATCGGGTCGGCGGCTTTCCTGTTGTAACTTTAAAACACATCTATACTCACCTGTGAGAAACTGATAATCGTAACAGGAATTACGACGATCCCAATATGGCGACGGCATAAATGTTAGGTAAAATCTGTTCAGTCATTTTTTCAAATTAAGCGTCTTATTGGCAAGAGTTACTCAGCTGCAATGTTTTTCAATACCATTACCATCATATTACAATCGTAACGGTGTACTATAATTGTCTAATTGCTTAGAAAATTGCCGTCGAAAATTCGGGATGATAATCGAAATTCGAAAAAAAGATAATCGTAATTCCGGTAGTAACAAAATAGAAGATAATCGTATCTGACTAGTGTTTGATTGATATTGACACTTAACACGGCTATCTGATAGCATATGATGAAAATATGGTGATGAATTTATCAGGAAAAAAATTCCAAGATCTAATGATTTTTTGTGTGCATAATTTTATGATTAATAGTTCTAATGGTAACACTTTTTTGTGCGTAATTATAAGATTACTAGTTCTAATGAAAACAGCTACATACTAGTATATCATAAAATTGGAAGGGGGACAAGCTTCAGGAAATTTACAAATGGGGAAACACAAAATATGTTAGAATACAGAAAACTCCAGGAACTAGGAATGTCCAAAAATATGGGAATGAGAGAAGAGGCAACTATAAGAAAGTTATGAGATATGGAAGTAGTTGTCGGGCGAAACGTGCGTGTCAGATTAGTGATTAGTTTTGAAAAAAAAGATGTGGTATGATTGCCAATAAGACAACTCTCCACAAGATACCAAATGACACAGAAATTAACATATATAGGTCACCGGGATTCAAGTCATTTCGTACCTTGACCATTTCGTACCGCTGCCATTTCGTACCCAAATTTGCCATTTCGTACCTTACATTAACCATTTCGTACCAACAATAATATCCAGTTCGTACCCTGTGGGCCAATGCATCTTCCATTTCGTACCTCACAACTATTTCATATCATGATTATTATGTTTTTAAAAATATAACATAAATATAATTATGCATCTAGACGTAAAAAAAATCATAAAGACCGATGGTTGGTTTGTTTAAACAACAATTGAAAACTTTACTAGTCATAATTACTCTGTGTTTGTTTGCAGGGTTCGCCCTTAATTGATTGTTAACAGTAGAAATATGAGGTTTATTAAGCAACAAAGAAAAATTTTCTGCAACGACTTTTGTAGTTATTAACATTAAAAGGTACGAAATAGAATACACACAAACATTCCATGAAGTACAAAATGGCATACATATAAATATTCCATGATGCACTAAATGGTATACACACAAATCTTCCATGAGGTACAAAAATCTTATCCATGTTATTACTTTTATATTTATAGAGGAAGTAAGACACATCCGCCCCCGTGGTATAGGGTATATTGGGATAGGGGAGGTTAATTTACCCTTTTTATTAATTATGTTGATTGGATATTGCGATTTTTGAGGCAAAACCTATGGCATATTAAATGTTATATACGGGACTTTCAATAGGAGCAATGAATTGAAAGGATTGCACTCTTTGGATATAGAATATTGGTTACACTCCTCCCCAAACCCTAAACGGGGTCGCCCACACATCATTAAAACTTTGAAAGAAATTTGAATATCTTTTTATCTATTTACCACAATAAATGACTCGACAGCTGCTTTATTTTTAACATCTTTACCAGGTACATGTATGTATGTCATATATTAAAAGGTCCTAGATATTAACTTGTAAGCTGCTGCATTTATTTTTATTTAATATGTTAATGTCAACGTTTAACGGGACATTGCCGTTTTTACACACAAAATGAAAATACCATTGAAAAGGTGGAAGACACATTTATTATGTTTCAGTTAATATTATCCGATTCAGAAATTATCAAACATGAAAAACAGGGAAAATGCCATCGAGTTTCGATTATCATCCCAATATTTTCGATGGCAATTTTCTAAGCGCTTAGACAATTATTGTGCACTGTTTCGATTCAAACATGATGTAATGGTATAGAAAAACCTTGCAGCTGAGTAACTCTTGACAACAACAGGATGCATTTGCGATAAAATGACTGAAAAGATTTTCTCTATGTCGTCGTCATATTTGGATCGTCGTAATTCAAGCTATCAGTTGAACACCAGTGATACTGCACTTGCAAATAATGCCAGGTTAAAAACGATTATCTTACCTCCTATACATTTCTAGGAATATGATTGGTTAAGAGCGTCCGCGTTGAGACCGTGTACATTCGATCTTAGGTTAGTAGGGAGGCGGGGCTTATTGATATACGGTTAGCAGTAGTGTTACGTCCCTTTATATAAACAAAACGGTACTGAGAAAAAATCTTAAAGGTTTCAACAGACGAGTAAATTGATGATGAAGATTACAATCAATTCATGAAACATTAAAGCTAACAAGTTGTTATTGTTGGCACCTGTTTGTGTATGATCAATGGAAGTAGTTTCTTACTATGATGCTAAACGGTATTAAAGACTTTCTTATTTCAATAGATCACTAGTCTTATATCACACGTTAAGGTAGTTGTAAGATAAATTCGTTATAGTGTGCTAGTGACGTAATACGATATATATGGGGTCAGTAAATTCCATATGGGGATTCGAGCTTCGCTCTCACCCCATATGGAATTTACTGACCCCATATATATCAATTTCGTTCCAAAATTATTTTATGAAGGGGTAAGTTATGAGATTTGACTACCGAATCAACAGTGGGGTATTCGTTGTAATTTGGGTAACGTCAGTTAATGCTGTGTTTAACTTCATTTGTACCAGATTTCATATTTACGACAAAACATTTTTCTGAAGCTTAATAATCGATAAACAATTTTAGACATTAAAATTCCATGAGGTATTTAGGTAATTTAAGCTCGTCAACTAAGCGACCTTTTCAACATTCGCCGCTCAGCTATAAAGAAGGCGAGACATTTCAACGTATGCACACTTATATTTTAGAGAAACTGAAGAAATGGAATTGAACTACAATAATTGTATATCATTCCATATTTCAGAATTGTCAATTGTGTCCTATAAGGAATTATTGACATTGAATTGAGATTTCTAACCATTTTGTGTGGATTTTGGGTAACTGGTCATAGATGTAGAAAAACTAAAAAGGAATAATTTCAATGGATACAAACTACAAATCGGTCAACATGATGGAGAGTGCTAGTCCCCTCCTTATAAGAAGTCCACTCCTTATAAGAGTGAACCCCTAAACAGATGATGTTATATTTTGTGGCTCCTTTTTTTTTTTTTTTTTATCTTTACCCTAGTTTATTTCATTTAATATTTAAACCATTTTGATTATTTCTTCATTGTGAATAAATGAATGTCAATTTCTGTAAGATATGATTGCATAGTTCAGAATGTAACCAGAGGAGGTACTTAATTTGAAAATTATCCCCTTTTTAACGACTTCAACATAAAATCTTTGTCTAACTTTCAATCACATTGCAAAATTAACAAAATATCAATAAGTAACCTATAGCTAGATGTGTATCAAGTTATTACACCAACCCCATAGTATTAAGTTTGTTAAATTGTTGTCAAAAGAACAGTTTATTTATGCTTGTAAACTTGGCTTTACACAAGTGACACTGATTGTTTCTCTTTTGAAGTTCTTGTGCGTCCTGCTCACAAGCTGTATGTCCACATGGATTCAGATAAACATCAACTGGTCTATCTAGACAAATGCTACAGGTATTGCCCGATGATGCTGCAGGTGTTGAGGTGTCACTGAAAAAGATGCAAAGAGTTAAAAGTGTGGAAAATAGAAAAAAAATCTATGTTAACTAGATAAAAAAATTTAAGAATAAAAAATGTATAACGGAAATTATCGTTAACAAAAAAACAGTTTAAACTGATGCTGCGTTCACACATAATTCGATTTCGATTCACATTAACTAATTCAAATTAGTTTATTTGGCATTCGAAACGTTATACGTCCAAACGTAAATTCTAAGATAGATTAAGTTTCAAGACAAGCATTGAGAAATTTTTAAATTGTTTGCCTTAACTGAATAACACTATCATCTTTACAAGTTTGATTCGAACAAAACTTAAACACATACTATAAGATATAATGTGTGTTACTTTTTCATCAATTTTACAGGTTTTTTTTTTGTGTGCAGTTACACCACGTTCTGCATGTGTCAAATCAGGAGCCTGTAACCCAGTGGTTGTTATTTGTTGCTAAATAACATTTGTTTTTGCTTATTATTTTCTACAATAAATCAGGCTGATAGTTATCTCGTTTGAATAAATTGTTGACATAATTTGTGACATGTCGGGCCTTCTAAGCTTGCTGTGCGGTATGGGTTTTGTTGATTGTCCAAGACCGTACAATGACTAAAAGATAAAATTGAGAATGGAAATGGTCAATGTGTCAAAAAGACCAACAACCCGACCAAGGAGCAGAAAACAGTCCAAGGCCATGCATGTCACCAATGGGTCTTCAATACAGCTAGAAAAATCTCGCACCAAGAAGAAAGCTTCAGCTGGCAATTAAACAAATTAAAAATGTTTATTAGTTCAATAAAAATGAACGTCCCATTTAACCATGTTATCTCCAAAACATATAATTAACTAAAATTAAAAAGCATACAAGACCAAAGAGGACTAGAGGCTCCTGACTTGGGACAGGCGCATGTGTAGTGAGATCTCAACCGTCCCACAATACCTCTAACCAATGTTAACACAGAATTTCATCTTCCTTCAAATCAACTGTTCTTGATCTCGCAGAAATGTTTGGTAAAATAAACCAAGATATGCCAATTTAAGTACAAAATAATATTGTAAAGACGATTGTTGTTTAACTTAAACGACTGTAATCATAGTTTTTTAACTAATTTTCGAGCCTCCCAAAATTTTTAAACAGACTTATAATCACACATACCTATTCATATATTGCTTGTTTAATTCGATACAAAGTGTGGCAACCCATGTAGTGCCCGCTTTACTCGTGAGTTGAAGAGCGTGAGATAGGGCGAACACAAATCCTTGAAAATCTGCTTCTTGATATCTAGAGAAAGGATGGTCACCATGTCGGCCACAATCCCAACGCCATACACTGACCTGTCCGTAATGTGCCGCCTTTCCTTGTATTGTTTTACTGCATTTCATGAAACCAGTCTGGGCAAGCTGTATCACAGAGTTGTCCTCACCACAAACCCATTTGCATGGAATTCGTCCTCTTAAAATATAAAAAGAACATTTTGATAAGAAGAAATTATCTTTGAAGTTGGTGGTTCGGGTTTATTTTAACACAGTTAAAGCTCCAGTAAAATATTTCGAAAAGTAATAGAGAACTGAATTAACATGTACGCAATAATTATCGTATATATATACTAGTCCTTCGGTACATAATATAGTTTAGTAAATTTTGAAATGTTTCCCTGCTTTCATCATGCTAAATTGTGGTAATGTTTAGATACAATTTGGATAAAAAAAATCTGTCTCATTGCAATCGACTCAAATGAAAAAGAACACAACACCCAGTATTCAAAATTACGAAAAATACGATCGAGTGGAATATATATTTTGCTTTTTTGTTAAGGATACCCTTTCAAACTTTTACACGATTGAATAGCCAAAATGATACAGACACATTTAAATATTATGCAAATACAGGCTAAACAAATTAGACTTGGTATTATTACGAAATTTTAAGCTCGGTTGCTTTCACCATACTGTTTGGCCAGCCCAAATTTGCCCTGTCGTGCGAATGGTTTAAAAATAATATTCCGAATTAAAACCAGATGTCTGAATCACAAAGAAGAACAAGAATGGTATGTGGGATATTGTGAGCCAAATTGAATATAAAAACTAAAATAAAGACTTACCCCTCACATCCTTGAACAGGACATCGGAATTCATCAAGTACATGCCATGAATCCATTTATTTTATTTCAACGTGTAAATTATTTTTTTTAATTGTTTCAATCACCGTGACACGGCAAATGTTTATACGAGGAGAAAGTTTTATTTCTAAAGAAAACTATTCATAGTTCATATATATCATTTCTTATTATAGCACATGATGAAAAACATAAGAAAATTTTCGAAATCAACATTTCCAATTAATGAAAAGAATAACTGGAACTAATTTGCATATTTTTCGTGAGTAGTAAAACAGGAAAGTTTGGAAACAATTCAAAATTTCAATTACGAGTGTATTTTAAATGGATCAATTATTTTGGTATTACAGTTAGGATTTAAAATAACTCGCAATGCTCTGTTGAATTTAAAACTGAACGTGAAATGAAAAATATAAAAATCTTAAAATTTAAATCATGGCAACTAGAGATGTCTGGCTTCCGCTCTCCAGTTTCAAATGTCCAGTAAATGGATGCCCAGGGTAAGACCTTCTACTATGATCATTGCTCGGATAAAAATGCACAATTATTGATAAAAAATATTAATTGAAAATGTTGATTGAAAATGAACAAAACAAATAAATAATCAAACTTTTCGCACAGTTGTACATTCGAACTATTTTGGAAATGATGTCTAGACTGATCAGTTGATTTTTAGACTAGGCACCGCGTATGTTTTGGAAATAAATATCAATTTGTTTTAGTTAAACGTTTCAAGCTGATGAATACTCAAATGTTTGTGTATGTCTGTATTGTTGTTTAGGTTGGCTCAAAATCATTGCTTCCCCTTCTATGTACATGTATTAAAAGCTAAGGCAAATTTTATTTTTTTTCTGTATTTTAAACCGTTATCAGTAAGTTTCATTTTCAGTACTGATTCTTATTTTGTATCTGTTACTCTTCTGATTGAAAAAATGAATATGAATAAGAATCCAGATTAAATATTTTTTTAACCCTGTAAAATTGAATGTGCCTGTATCAAGAAGGGAACACCGTCAGCAGTTGCACATTTGATGTCTTCTGGTTATGTTTGCCGTTGTTTTGGGTTGCTGTCTAATTGGTGCATATATTATAACCTACATCTTCTATTCTTTATAAGTATATAAAACATTATTTTGAAGCACTTCCTTGGGCATCGGTGACCGAGAAGTCTAAGTAGTTAACTTACTACTGTATTCACTAGCCAGTCAACACTGAGGTTGTGAGTTCGAACCCCGCTCGTATGGGTTCACTCGACTCCAATTTTTGCTTTGCATCACGGTGCGGAGCTATTAGTTTCAGTAGACATACACGCCATCTTAAAATAATTACTGATCACTGATTGGTTACTTTATGATGCTGCTGTTAATCAGCAACAGCCATTGGTTTAAATGAGATCGTAGAGAATTACAGACTTTTCTCGTTCAGGATAAGTAATTAAACGCCGGAAAATTAACAATGTGTATACTGTCATTAATTCATGTTCGTTTTATTATGCATAAATTACACACTAACATTCAATATTGAAATATCAATTATCAATACACGTTTATTTGCATTGTCAATCTGCAATATTCACGATTTGTTTTGCTAAACAATGTTCCTATACAACGTTTTCAAAAAAGCATTATCTGTATTTTATAACTTCTCCTACACTAGGCACAGCTCCAAAGAGGCACACTCATAACGCACACTATTAAAGTAAATCCATTTTATATCAATCAACTATTTAGAAATACCACATGCACACATGTATTACATTAAAGTAGGATAGAGCGAAGCAGTCCACAGCTATTAAGAAAGCTAAAACTTGTAAATGACTTAGGATTGTCAGTTTTCCTATCGAAGCTCGGTGGTTTTCTCCGGGCACTCCGCCTTCCTCCACCAATAAAAACTGGCCGCCACGAACTAGCCTAAATGTGGTGCTTAAAAGTGGCGTAAATACACTAAATGTAAATGAAATGAAATGAAGCTGTTCCTGTTATTGTTGTCTGCCATTCAAAATGACAGAATCCAACCAAATCGTTGTACATTATGTTATCATTTAATGCTCAACTTTCGTTGTTTTCAGATCTCTTTTTCCAAAGAATTGGGTGTGTGAAATGGACAGAACAGATATGTTTATATCTCAGAATGGCACGCTATGCTGTGGAGCCGGGTAATTTTAATCTAAGTCAGACATTTCCCAAATTATGTTCGATAAGATAACTTTTATAGTTAAAGTTCGTTCCATAATAAAAAAAAATATAATTGACCTTTCTTCGTCTTGTGGTAAAAAACTAATTTTCCAACTTATCCGAAAATGAATGCAATATTGTGATGTCAAAGGAATTACTCTTCTTCTTTTCAACTCTCTTTTGTGTGAAGAATAGACAAAGATGTACCTGTCTTTTTCCCATCTGTTTTCCTGAAAGATATTTTCAAATAAAACACACTTCCAGTATTTTCACAAAATCAGAATGTAGGGATATCATAAAATTATTTGGCACCAATACATTTACAATATCTATTGGCAACTATTATGATATTGTGACTGTTTTATACATCTTCTTTTCTTACTGTTAGACATATAGGAAGAATCATTGACTGGAAATTTGATTGCGGTAGTCATGGAGATCATTCAGTGCGGAGATGGCAGACACCTGATTTACAAGGTTTTACTTTTGCATTATCGCATGCGACACAGTTGACCTGTTCAGCAGGTGCCACTTGGTTTTCTTCCTTAGTTGTACAGCTTGGAAGCCAATACGAGTAGGTTTCAATATTTTTATGTCCCAACTAATATAGTACAGGAGAATTTATTTATGGTCTGTGCGTCCGTTCGTTCTTTCGTCCGTCCGTCCGTGCATCCGTTCGTTCGTTCGTTCCTTCGTTAGTTCGTTCCTCTGTCCCTCTTCAGGTCAAATTTTGGTCAAGATAGTTTTGATGAAGTTGAAGTCCAATCAACCTGAAACTTGGTACACATGTTCCCCATGATATGATCTTTCCAATTTGCATGCCAATTAAGAGTATTAACCCCAATTTCACGGTCCACTAAACATGATAATGATAGTGCGAGTGGGGCATCCGTGTACTATTGAAAAATTCTTGTTTTCTATCTAAAAATATGTTTAACAAAACTTTATACTAGTATCAAAACAATTACCGTTACTGGTGTCACGCACGACCCTATGCTTAGCTTTATTACAAGATTTCAAAACTTGAAAAGAAATAAAAATTAATTCAACATCGAGTCAAAAAATCAGCTTTGTCCTGTATGTGATCATATCTTTATATAAAAAGTCGACATTTTTTGAATTTTTATGCATGTTAGTTCTCGTTTTGTAAATTTCATACATGAGCATTTTTTTTGTCATTCAGTCTGTATATAATTATTTTTCTGTATGAATGCAACACTTTCTTTTTATCAATATGGTATAATTTCAGGTTCAGCCATTTTTTAAAAGGGGGCCCCAACCCAGTATAAAGGCGGGGTTCCGGCAACTAGCTAGATGTCCCCATTCAAATGCATTGATCGTCAAAAAAAGGAGTGGTGGTTCCAACCTTCGGAACCCCCTGAATCCGCCATTGGATTTTCTTTTGAATGCGACATTTTGAATTGATATGTAAAATAAACCGCCATTCTATCGCTCGTATAGCTGTAATACACCATTGATTTCCCCTATTAGCCTCTTTACATATGCACTTTTCAAAAAATTGTGCAGATATTATCTTTGTTTCAAATAAAGAAATACTTGGCATGCGTAAAGTTTTTATCCTGTCCAATACTATAGGGGGGGGAAAATCACATCATGTTTTAATGCATATAAGAAAATAACCATCACAGGAAGTTAACCAATCAAATGATCACCCTGTTTCTTCCTGTGTACAAACTTAAGTAATCATGTAACCTCAAGTTTCAAAAACAAACGTCTATGTTATGATATAAGCAGTTCGAAATTTCCAGTTACTTTGTTTGTATTTTGAGACAGCATGTATTTAGAGTGATGGCTCTAAATATTTCTATAAGGAAAACAGACTGATCACATGTAAATTCACTCATAAACGGGGTTTTATAATCCAAAAACATTATATTGAATAAATTTCCCTCTGTATACTTTATTGTTACCCTTATATGATTTTCACATTCTTTAATTTGTATTTTATGACAGGAACAACGGAAGCACATATATACTACAATGATGATGATGATGATAAAATGGACCGTGAAATAAACATGGAATTGAAAATCAAAAAACAATGTTGTCAAGTACACACATGTGAGACATTTGCGTGGTTGTTCATTCAAAAAGAATTATGTTCGAAACTAACTAAACATCTTAATAAATCAAATAATAAAATGTTTTAACATACGAGAACTTTTTTTTTATAACAGGATTACTTTTATCAACAAGAAAAAAGGGCTCAATATTTTTAGTTGTTACAGTTTATTGCTAACAGACTAACTAACTTTTATATAGATTATACAAACATAATTTAATTGTGGATTTAACGCTTCTTCTGATTGGCTGGCAATGTTTTGTCTAACAGTTCATAGACATAATTTTGTCATGTGACCGTTACGTTATCAACGTTTTTTTCATGATTTACTCATAATAAACTAACAAACAAATTATCACCTACACAAATGCAAAATGAATTTGAATCAAAATGGACCAATGATTTCATTGAAGAAATTAATGAATGAAAAATATTAACGCAAATCAAATGATAATTGCAAATACAATAAATTGTTGGACAGGTAATACAGTACGAATTTTTGACAAGAAGTTTGTAAGAAAATGTCTTGTGTTTTATTGACAATTCAGGTCGGTTCGAATTGCACAGTAACTAAACAATCAAACGGCCTATACTAGTATATAAATAAAAAGATGTGGTATGAGTTCCAATGAGACAACTCTCCCTCCAAATCACAATCATAATGTATAAAAAGTAAAGAATTATAGGTAAAAGTACAGCCTTCAAAACGGACCCTTGGCTCCCACCAAACAGCAAGCTATAAACTTATAAAGAGCCTTAACATGACTGGTTTGAAACAATTCAAAAAAGAAAACCAGCGGTCTTATCTTTAAAAAAAAAACGAGAATCGAGAAACACTTATGAACCGCACACACAAACGGCAACCATATGCACTGAAAAACAGGTAACTGACTTTGGACTGGTGAATAATAATGTCTAGCAAATTATAAATAAAAGAAAAACAACACACCGTTCCGTATCTAGGCAAGTGTGAATGATTCAAACAAAAAGACCATCTGGTATCAAAATGATTTTTGAAATAATCAAAAAGACGTTCTGCGTGTATTTAGGGATCAAACATCATTGCCTAATCAAGTTAGAACTTTAAGTGTGAACGATTCACACTTCTGTCATGTGTAATAAAAGACTTTAGTGTGAACTTATAAAACAGATGGTCGGCATCTATGAAAGTGCAAACGAATCAGACCACCAAGTGTAAACAAATTTAAAAAACATGATCTGACTACAACACTCCATGAAATAGGAAAAGCAAGTTCCATGTGAAAAATGTATGTATTTAGGTGTTTAGTTTTCTTTATAACTTGGTTGCCTTCTAATCATATTGTTACTGCAAATAGTCACATTGACTGTTACTGACTTTTAACACGCAATATGAATCATTAGAGTTTGCATAATAATTTTCACCTAAAACCTTAAAGTTGGTGCATCAACACAAACTACCTAAGTTTGTTTTTATGTTCTTCTGTAACATCACTATCCACTTAAAGGGGAATATTTGTCGCCAGTACTTATATGTTTAACCCCGCCACCCTTTATATGCCGGTGAAAAGTTGGGTGCCTGAAGTTCAGTGGTTGACATCTCATGTCTCTCCTTTTTCAGTGTTTTCGGAAATTGTTTTGTTATAAATTAGGCCGTTAGTATTCCCAATTGAACGTGTTTCATATTTTTTATGTTTGGACCTTTTAAAGCCGACTATGCGTCATGGGAATTTCTAGCTGTTGAAGGTCGTACGGCTATATATAATTGCTTACACCCATTTCACTTGAAATTTGGTGGATACTTGTCTCATTGGCAATCATAGCACATCTCCTCATTTTTATATCAACAATTATACTTCATTGTCTACATATAGCAATAGTTTAGGCCACGTAACTGTCCTTATAGATTGTTTGAGTGGTTGCATTGTTATTTCATTAATGCATACAGCTAAAATCCTTTTCAAAACATTTGTAATATTCATAATAAACATTTGTATCGATGCTTCTATTTTAGGACATCGAATTTTGAATTCACGACTTCTATATCTGAAATCTTCATTTGAACAAATAATCAGTGAAGCGGATTGTCTGTGTTTTTGAAATCTCTATCTCTATAGGCTTAAGTTTTCCTTACTGGTCGCAAGATTTACAGCAATAAGCAATGGGTGTTTAAGTAAAGGTAGAATCTTTGGTTAGCTAGCTTGTTAGATGAACCGTGAAGTCATTGCTAGGATAGGTATACTAACCTCCTTTTGGAGTAGTCTAGTCCTAAAGACGGATATAGTGGTTATCGGTTGGACTAGTCTATTTTTAAAGGAGGGTAGTTTACCTAACCTAATAATGACTTCACGGTTCAGCAAGCAAGCAAGCTTAAGCTAACCAAAGATATTACCTTTACCTACACACTCAATGCATTCTGCTGTATATATCAACGAGAGGCAGGACAGTTGCCATGATTATGTGATCAGTGTTGCTCATTCGTTAGAGATTTCTGTATTGTGTTTTGTGGACTTGTTTTTCTGGTTGTTTTTTTTTTTTTTTTTTTTTGTCAATGTCGTCTAAATTTTTCAGAATCAGGATTTTGATAAACCTTGGTGATTTCTTTCCTTTTTACATTAGCAATTTGTTAAATTCTAAATGTTGTGCTTGCAATCCGATCAGGACACATAATTTAAACGGATTATGGAGAGGGCTTGTGGATTCATTCACATTATTGTCGAACAAAATCATACAGGAATTTTAACTTTTTATATGAACAAAATAACAAACGTATATATTTAACAAAACGTTCATGTCCTTAACCAGCAGAAAATGTCACTATTTAGTCGGCAGATGAATATAATGTTGATCTTCATTCTTTGCTGAAATGAAGAAGAAAAACATCAATTGAAATAAAAATATTGATGGCATGGTTTGCTCGTTTGAATAGTTTCTGATTTTGACATTTCTGAAACTTTTATCAATCGGCAATCCTCGGTAGAATCCGCTACGGTACGGAATCGGCCGAGTTGAGACGAATGAACCCTTTATCTTTAGAATACATTATGGTTTGTGCTCATAGTTGAAGTTCGTACGATGCATTACCTATCGAGTTTCTTCTCATGCGACATTCTACTTAATGCTATTATTATTTTAAGAAGTGAAAGACGAGTAAATACATAATTTTAATGTATGTATAACACAATCAACCTGTTCGACCTTCGAATTTATAGATTAGCCGAGCTCAGTTCGCAAGACACACAGTCACCGGAAAGGCTTTAGCCTAAATCAAAGTTCGGGACACCACACATCTGTATTTTGTTCTATTCAATGCTGACAGAACCTAACTTGGTATTCAAAAGTCAATTTTACATTATATTTTTACATTAACACAAATATCAAACAAGACATACACCGAATGCTAGAAAGCCTTAAACTAAAGTATGTGCCTATCCAAAATTATTATTATAAAGATATATTTTTTATTTCCAATAGTGGACCCATTACAGGCATAATCAGTACATTGATTTTTTTATCACTCAATTGCAATAGACAATAAACAAAAATAGAAATACGTTTGACAAAAAACATGAAAATTGCTATAAACATACTTCATTGATCGTTGCATTTTTTTCTGGTAAGATTTTGTTTTTTTTCTGTTTTTTTCGAGTGTATATCATATCGTTGTTTTAATGTTTTTTTTAAACATACTTATATTGTTTCCCCAGTTCTGTTATTAAAGCCGCACACCAAGTTGCTCCTGCTTCAGAAACTAATTGCAGCGCATGAGATAAAGCAAAGGAAAATCCTTGTAAATCTGCTTTTTTGAATCTGTGGACTGGATGGTCACCATGATTCCCACAGTCAAAGCCCCAGTTGCAAATTGGAGCAAAATGACTATACTGTCCTTGATTTACATGACTGCATCTTAAATTACCAGTTTGAGCGATGTAGATGTCGGTTCCATCGTTAGCACAAACCCAGCTGGTTGGTTGCTGTGCACTAAAAAAAACCAACAGAAAACAATATATTTGGTTAAAGCTAAACATTACTTATTTTCTATTAAAACTGATAAAAACAGACAATATTTACCAGTAGAATAATTCATACGATGGCATTCAATAAGAATCGCACTGAAATATTTTAAAGGATGTTCAATCAGCAAGCATACAGCACTGCGTTTATGATGGACAGTGTCGGATCTACGGGACTGGGGTGAGGGGTGGGGGTTGGGGGTTTGGAGTCGGGGTGTAAAAAAGAACTTTTGGACTATCAACATATTTGGGATGTATAGTTGGAACCCCCTCCCCCTTTTACTTAATACATGATGGATCCGCGACATCTGCACAGTTGGACTCGGAGTCTTTGAAAGGATTAACTGTACGTTATACCAGTCTGTAACTAGGAAAGCAACCAATTTGAATTCCGATTTTTTCTTGGTATGTTATTTCTCACAAACAAACATGAAAGTTTCCCTTTTTTAGAAAGTACGCACTACTTTCCTCGTATTCATCCGTGATCATTACACACATTGCGACTAAAGGACAATGACATAACACCCACCATGTATATAAAATTATACAAAATATCTTAAGACTAAGTATTACTAGTTTGGCAGGGACTTAAAATTGTTATATTCGTTAAGGTATTAATAAAAATACCAAAATGTCTAACAGCAGGGGCGAATCAAGTGTCCGAGTAAAAAAAAAAGGGGGGAGGGGGGTGCGTAATTGTTTTAAATAGTAAAAAATAGCACCGTTTTTTTTTTTTAACAATTTCAAATAAAACAGTGCGTACCGCCTCTACGCTCCCCTTGAAGTAGTCATTGTATAAAAGAAAAAAAGAACATGAAATACAGAGATTTCTTTGTATAACATTATAAAACATATAAGTACAACTGGTACAAACAATTTAAAAGGAATTTAAATACATTTTTTTTTGTACTTAAAAATTACAAAAATGAACATACCCCTTGCATCCGGTTATTGGACACTTAAAATTTGACAGTTGGTACCATTCCACACTCATCTTCTTTAGTAGAGATTGTCAAATTCAAGTCTTTTAACGATCAAATACAAATATCCAAATGTACTAACGTACGTAAAACACCTATTCTAAATATAGCATATTTCTTTTTGATTTACTCGATTCAATTTAAAGTTCGGAGAAACATGAATACCCAAGTTACTATATTTAACCATAACGGATAGACATTAAGTAGTTAAATGAAGCGCATATAATGAGAGACATTTGTATGTACTGCCAATATGATAGAAAAGAATTTGAATTTCTAATTTCGTTTCGTTTGATTAATAACAGAATGCAGTTTATATTTATTTAAGGAGGGGGGGGGGGGGGGGGTTGTAAAATCATTTGTAGAATGTTTTCATAATATTATCTACTTCTTTTCTTTATAAAAAATAAATTGGCAATGAAAAACTATCCACCAGACTCTAAATGACATGGATGCATGTCAGCAATTTTAAGTCACTTATATTATTACCGTACGGCCTTTGAAAATGAGAAAAACAATGCTGCATTATCTCTGTAGCACCCAGTCATGAAACTTGTGAAAATTCAAACGAGCAAACTAAAGGCGTAATTTATAATAACTAAAATTCAAATAATGAAAAACAAATATGACATACTTGAAACAATGATAACACTGAATTATAAATGGCGGAATTTAACGAAACATGTTTGTGAACGCTAGACTCCATAATCTTGAACAATGTAAAAATCAAATGCAAATATATTAACTCTAATGATCGGGTCTAAGTATAAACAACAACTAATATACCATGAGGAATAGACACAAAGCATCGATATAAGAGAACTCTCAGTTACTGGAAGATAGTACAAAACGGTTATCTACTAATAACAGGGGCGGATCCAGCCATTTTAAAAAGGGGGGGTTCCTAACCCAGAACAAAGGGGGGGTTCCAACTATATGTCCCCATTCAAATGCATTGATCGTCCAAAAAAGGGGGGTTCCAACCCCCGGACCCCCCCCCCCCCCCCCTCTGGATCCGCGCCTGAATAATAAATACATCATGTTATCCCAGTTTAAAGTATCTATCAGTACAAATATAACGGATTTAGGTAAAACATCTCAAAAAGTCTGAGAAACACAATGACAAACTTTCAGAAGATTGTGTCGATATAATGTGGGTTCATGGGGACTCATAACTATATACATAGCATTACATATAAAGTAATGTTTGATTTTTTCTTGAAAAAAACAAAATCACTGATAGTACTAATAAAACAACACCATAGTATTTTATTATCATGGTTTTTAATTAATAACCTTTAATAGTAAGTTCATGCTCGTTTTGTGCATATTGAAAATGTAACGAGAATAGGATGAACTATGTTTTTATTCATTTAATGTATAATGGTTTAATCTACTCGAACGTATGTGTTTTTTGTAAATTCTGACATATTGAGGATATTAACATTAAACTTGTTGCAACTTATTTTGTTAAAAGTTGAATTATAAAATTGCCGATCTCTTTTGGCACAGCTCTTACATATTTTTTCAATTTTAAAATCAATTGTACTTAGAACTTTAAAAGGAAGTTATTGTTTAAGCCAATAAGAATACAAAACAAAAAAATATATTCGAAATTCTATTGATCTGCACGGATAATTTAATTTGAGTTTTAAAATTTTAAATAGATCATGTGTGTGTATTTTTTAAATATGGTATTTCATAAATGTTTATAATGCTAGTTTAAATATCCATATTAAGATCACTTCCTCTCACATTTCTGAATAATTAGAAGTTTGATAGGTCTAAGTTTTATTGGAGCCATACTTACAAGTAAATAAAAAATACTTTCAAAAATATAAAATGTGTATTGACATCCTTAATTCCTTTATTTTACTTAGTATAAAGATAACTGATTCACTGTAACCAGATCTAATAGACTTGTATTGTCTCATTGTATTCAGTTATATGTCTTAGGCCTAGAATGAATTTGAACGCACCACCCCCCCCCCCTCCCTCCCGACAAAATGAAGCCAAACCCAAAACAAAAACAACAAAAAAATCAATGCACAACTGCTCTAATTTTAATAAGAGTATAAAAAGGGTACATAACACATTTTTTTGTTATATCACACAACATCTATAATAAGGACCTATAATACCGGAAGTGCAGATATCAGTCTTTTTGTATAGAGAGTTTACATAAGTGACTTCTAGGGAGAGAGGGGAATACAGAAGGGACATTCCAACTCCTAAGTCGAAATGACAACGCCATGCCAAAAGCCCGAAAAAAAAACCAATCAATTATTTACAACACAGAACAATGGAAGACTAAAGGCCGAGCTTGCTTTATGCTTCGGATGGATAAGCAGATACTACTCTGCGTGTAGCACCAGCATGTATCTTATGTTTAAAAAAGTAAATGCAAATATTTGCATGAAACACATATTTCTATAAACGTTCAATAAGTTCGAAGCATTTATTTTAATTGGTCCAATGTTCGTAGTACATCATCAGTAACGGTTGATATTTTGGAGATTTTAAGTCAGTTAGCAACTCGACATTTGCTAATAAGCACTCTGTATATTTACATAATATTTCGAGACTTTTTGGACATTTTTGTTGCTTCCATGGTAACGGTGACCATTTCCAAAATTGAAAAGACAGATAACACATTGGCACATGAAAGGGAACATATGTTTATGTAGAGAATGGTGGATTAACCCTAGTTTTATAGCTAGCTAAACCTCTTACTTGTATGCCAGTCTTCAATGTGAGTTGCATGGCTGTTATTTGTATCTCAGTGAATGTTATTCAGATTTTGTTTGTATCTATACCTCAGTCAATATATTTTTCAAAATTAACTTTGTCTAAATTATAATTGTATTTTTTATAATTTGGTCAGAACATTTGAAGAACTCGATGAAAACAGATTTTTAATCCTTTTGAAGAAATGTGAACTTTATCTTACTTAGAAATTGAGAAGGAAGTTTTATTTTAAGCTAATTGACAGCTATGATAATAATTAATAAAAAAAATATACCAATGCAAAAGTATTTGTTTATGAAGCTAATTTAAAGAAATGATTATATCTTATTTGGAAAACGTCATTTTTCAAATAAGTTCTATGCTCATTTTTAATATTCATACAAATAAAATTCCTCTTTAAGTAATTCACTATTTGCAGTTTTATAGCTGTTTCATGTCTATAATTATATGATTAAATGTATACTATATTTTGTTTGATTTACAAGCTATAATAACATAACTCCGTTACATTTTAATTAGAAATTTTAGATCAAATTTTCGTTTAAATTATTTGGTTTGCTGGTAAAATAACAGGAATGGTATGAAATAAATCAGTGTTAGATTTTAAATTTCGTTCTGTTATATCTGTATATCATATTTGTTCAGCATTTACATTGTTTAAAGAAACTTTAAACCGCTAAAAAGAAGAATATATGCTTAATTATATTTATTAAATTTGAGATTCTTTACCATGGCATGTTGAAAATTCAATAAAAGTTCAACTAATGAATTACGAAATCTATATTGTTGCTTGAAGGAAGATATGAAAAACCTGTAGAGTTGTTATACTCTAAAGACTAATGAAATATCAAGAATCAATACATTCTGTTGAATAGAAGCGGTAAAGTTAAAAAAAAAAAAAAAAAAAATGATATTTCTGCCTTTTTTAAAGAGTTATCTCCCTTTTCAATTCAAATTTTTATAGGAATTTTAAATCGTGATTTTTTAGTCTTCGTCTAAGATTTTATTGGACTTTTTTCTGTGTATATTTTTGGTATAATGCTAAAGATTAACACTTACAAATCTTCTATTGCAATTACTTTTAGATTATGGTCAAATTTATGCTAGATTGACTGGATTATTTGGACACGTACAATTTATATTAAGCGGGTTTTTTTTTAAATATCTATACTGTATGTTTCTTCTAAATAAGCCCTAGTTTAATTAATTAGTAATTTAAACGAAAAATACGAACAGTCCTTATTTTACAATAAATTTCTACAAGTTGTTGAAACATATTTTTCTTCGTACATAATTCGATTAGTAAATATTAATTTAATTCCATGACAACATCGAGAACAATGAAACTGTGAATATTTTTCTGAGAACTTTGTCATAAACATTACAAAGAACTTTATTAGGAAGTCCCATATTAGTCCAATGAAAATAAGGGAACACCTTACAAAAATCTAGAGTACATGAAAAATTCCAATACAAAAGAAATGTACGAAACGGACGCAATTTGACAAAATGCCAATGCTAAAGACATATATACTTTGAGTTTATTTATATTTCATCTTAAATATGACGAAATGTATGTAAAAGTTTTCGCAGTATAATGACTTGCAATAATTTAACAATAAAAAGAAATTTAAAATTTACAGTCCAGGGACTACACTACGTCACAGTCTGTAGATAATTTTTAAAACATAGTGGAATTTTAAAATTAATTTTAGAAATAAAAGCTTAACGAAATGCGCCTTTAATCGTTTACCAGAACAAATAATCGAATTCGAGGAATTAGTATAAATATAGTTTGGGGATTTTTAAACGATTCTCAGCCAATCAAAACACCGTCTTAAAGATCGCATGTAAAGCATATATTCAAACTACTTGTCTCATTTCAGATATTGTTTTTGAAGAGTAATATTCCATAAAATGTCATTTGGCAAACAAACGAGATGGCGAGACAGTTCGCACCAAGGTATGACTGGTCATAATGGCCACCACGGCCACAATGGTCATCATGAAGACCAAGGACATTATCAGCAGCAAGCCCAGCAATTAAAGTATTGTCAACGAACAGCAGACGGTAAACACATTTACTTTTGCTTATATTACAGCTAATTTCCCACTGCATGTAAACCAAGACTTTGGTGAGCTTGCTTGCTTTGTTAGTATATTGTACAATTGTAATTGGATAACATTTAATCAAATTTAAATATAATTTATACAGCTTAAAATGTACCTATATGTCATACTACATCTTCTTTTTTCAATATATATTGTTTGAAGATATCAATCTTAATTATAAAACTTGAATTAACATTTTATCGAAACATAGCAGGCAATTCTACAATTTTGTTTTCTCTAAAAGCATTAGGAAATTAGCTGTAAGATGATATAAAATGTTTAGGCTTATTTCATTAAACTTATTCGCATCTTCATTATAAATACATATTTTTAAGTTCTTCATTTTTGTACTTTTATAATTTTGGAATTCAAACGTTTTATACTTCATATATGTTAGAGATAAAACATTTTGTATTTTTATATTTAAATAAATCGATATTAATCTCACATATTACCTTGTATTCGATGATGATTACGAGTTTGGTTTACGTCCAGTGGCATATATTACATCTTTATCAGAATTGTATTATATTCATACATTTTGTATATTCACCAGATATCAATATGACACATGCCTTGTACGCACTCAGCCAGAGTTTTAATATGCTAGTTCACAGGGAAACAGTCCACAGGAAACATGCCACCCTACTGCACTCAAGTTTTTGTCCAAGTCGTTCTCTGTTTATTCTCCTAAGTAGTTCTTGTTTCGTTACGAAACATCACATCCTTTTATTTAAGGCAGGCGTTCATCATATAATTTTTTCGATTCATTAGCCTAGATCATAAACTTGGATATTCATGGATCGTTTTGAGGCCTTAGGATTTTCACATATAATGTAAGATGTTCGTGGTATGAGGCGATATTTAATTTCCGCAATTTTTAATGCCCCGTAAAGCGTTTTGTTATAAGACTTTTGGATATAAAAATTCCTTATATTTGCACACAAGATGCTCTTGAAATTCATGTTTTAGAAACGGTTAAACACTCTATAGTTGTACACTTTTATTATATGGTCATGATGGTCCTTTGTTTTTCGAAATCAGCACCAATGAATAGGTATACTTTGTCTCTTGTTAAAAAGAGCAACATGTCAAATATCACTCCCATAGATTTTGGATCATATATGAGTACCTGAATTTGCGGCACGTTATATGAATATCGAACCAATTAAAAAATCTTAAGTCTTTTATTTGTCCCGGTTGTTGATTGAACCCATATATACCGTTCTTGAAGCCAGCATGAAAACAACTAGGTGTTTACTTTGTATATGAAGCACTTTAAAATCTAAGTAAAACGAAATTCTGGAAAATTATGCGTAACACAAATCCGAGTCTAGTCGTTTTTCAAATTGATATTGTTAGTAATCAATGTTGTTTATTCTATTGTTAAAATAGCAAGTGCCCAAATGGTTTATGAAGTATATGGCAACTGCATAGCTATTTTGGAAGAATTCGAACAAAGGGAACAGAAATCAAATAGATTAACGAAATCCAATATAAGCCTACCTGACCAGTCTCATAAAGGAGATCATGACGTGAGTACTATCGTATTTAGATTGTAAATATTGTTGTCAAATCGGATGAAGAAGGGGGTCGGAGGGGTCCAGATCCCGAAATCCCGGGCTTAAAAACATGAAATCCCGAGGTCCCGAATTTACTAAAAATTAAACCCCGAAATTCAAAAAAAGATTTCCCGGTCCCGAAAGGGTCAATCCCGAAATCCCGAGCTTAAACACATCCGATCCCGACGTCCCGAAAAAGGTCGCCCCCCCCCCCCCCCCCCCCCCCCCCGCTGAACAGTTTGATATATTATTTTAACGGCTGTATTATATAATGACATTGCTAACATACCTATTGGTCAAACTGACATACCGAAAAAAAGATGCATGGACACACTTTTTAAATGAATATTATTTGTACCATTCTGTATGAACAAATGCACGATGCTTTTTCCGAATTAGATAAAAACACAGCAAGATATTTGTTTTCCATAAAAATGAAACGTTTCCAACGAATTGTTACACAAATATAGAGCATACATTTCGTATTAATGTACACAAAGATATTGCAAATGCTATTGCAAAAATCCGATGCGGTTATATTTTGAAACAATAGTTCAATATGTCTAGCCAAAGGACAGAAATGTAAAAAAAACAACAACATTTGTTTGTAAATATCTTAAATGTCGACCGCATTCATCTCTAAAAGTAGCACATGGAGCTATATATTTTTATTGCACATTTAAATTAGCTTGTATGCAATTGATCATCAAAAATTCACCGTGGAATCAAAACTGTTTTGTAATCATGACAGCCGATTCCAAAGAGTATGTAGCTTAAGGTTATATATATTTGGTTAGCTTGCTTGCTAGCTGAACCGTGAAGCCATTGTTAGGTTAGGTAAACTACCCTACTTTAAGAGTAGCCTAGTCCGACAGATAGTCAATCTATCTGTCTGTAGGACTAGGCTACTTCGAAAGGAGGTTAGTATAACTTGCATAACAATGAATTCACGGTTCAGCTAGCAAGCAAGCTAACCAAAGATATTACCTTTAGATACATACTCATTGAAATCGGCTGTATTTTGTAAGGTCTATTTATGTATATTTTTTATGTTTGTTTTGAAAATGATTAGGTACGACGAATACTTGAAGCCCAGTTATTGATGCTGGAAACTCAAATAAAAAGTTGCCGTGATGACGTTCGAGATAAGGTGATAAAAAATCTGAAAGATTTAACAATGGGGTGGTACGCTGAAAGACACGAAAAACAGCTCCCTACAGAGAGTTATACGGATAAATATGCTGCAAAGATATATGAGATACTCGCACGCGGAAGAACATCTCATCCATCGGACTTTAATCAGAAGTATGTGTAGATAGATAAATAGTTTAGGATGAATATTCTCATAGAACTTTTTTGAGGATTCAATTTGTTTTCTATACAAATAATAGAAATTCCATTTTAAGAAAATAATATTTTTTTTTATTGTTTTCTGTTGGGTATACATTTTGTTTTTCCATTTATATAATTACTTTTCAAATTTGGAGCATAATTTGGGAAATTGAGGTAATTGTTGGAATTCAAGGGAACGCAAACGTATTTGATATTGTAAAGCATTTATTCATGTAAGTAAACTATGATAATAAACTACAGATGTGCTTTTTTTTTGCGTAGTCAAATTGCATTGACCGTATAATCATTTGTAATATACAGTCGCTGACCGTATATCGCCTGGTTTAAGACGACAAAACCTCGCTTTCTTCATGTTCCTAATCTATTTAAAAATAATAATATTTTTGGAGACAATGCATGTTGTTTTTTATATATATATATATCTCCATGTCTTATATATCATGTACTGTAGTACGACGCTAGATTAAAACTGAGGAGGAAAGGTAACACACGGCCACCGAAAGCTTTATTATCGTAGAGCCCAGGTGGTCGTGTGGTCTAGCGGGACGGCTGCAGTGCAGGCGATTTGATGTCACGCTATCACATTAGCATGGGTTCGAATCCCGGCGAGGGAAGAAAAATTTTAAGAACAAAAAATTTCTGAAAGCAAATTTACAGATCTAACATTGTTGGGTTGATGTTTAGACGAGTTGTATATATATAATTTACAGATCTAACAATGTTAGATCTGTAAATTTGCTTTCGCAAATTTTTTGTTCTTCCCTCGCCGGGATTCGAACCCATGCTACTGAGATATCGTGACACCAAATCGCCTGCACTGTAGCCGTCCCGCTAGACCACACGACCACCTGGGCTTCACAAATAATAAAGCTTTCGGTGGCCATGTGTTACCTTTCCTATATATATATATATATATATATATATGTATGTAACCATTTACAGACCTGGTGACGTAGCAGGTGTAAGTAAAGAGGAAATGCAACTAGTACTGGCCTCACAACACAAGATATCAGAAAATGACAGAAGCTTTACAGATGATCCAACCAGAAGACCTCTAACACCTAGTGTTAGATCAGGAGACAAGAAAAGAGGTGAAAAATATATAGGATAAAAAGGGGAAGAAAGATACCAGAGGGACAGTCAAACTCATAAATCGAAAATAAACTGACAACGACATGGCTAAACATGTAAAAGACAAACAGACAAACAATAGTACACATGACACAATATAGAAAACTAAAGAATAAGCAACACGAACCCTAACCAAAAACTAGGGGTGATCTCAGGTGCTCTGGAAGGGTAAGCAGATCCTGCTACACATGTGGCACATAAGAATCATGGTTGTCTAAAAATAAAGATTATTGTCATTTCAAGTTCTATCATTTTTATGAGAAAAAAGTTCAAAATGTTATGCATCAACATTTGTACGACAAAGCACATTCTCAAAATGTTTCGGTAAATATTGATGACTGAATGCGAATAACGATTACACTTTCGTGTCTTAACCACAAAATATTCAAAAGATCGTCTGTCAGAAATGGTATGAAACGTTTGGAAAAATCCTATGATAATGATAACTTCTACCCTTGAATCAGGTATATGCAAATGGGTATCACTTATAAGCATAACCTTTTCTTTTTGAAACAGGACTTGCAAAGGATTTCTAAAAATATATTGAAATATTTATTGGCCTAAGTAGAAAAATTAGAAATCCCTTAGGAACGACATTAAAAAGTTCAATGTAGGATAAAACACTTAATTCATATAGTTTTTTCACTGACCCCACCCTCTTCTTAACTTAATTTGGGAAAAATTGATTGACCAATATGGATATATGTAAAATCGATTTTGGATTCACAATCTTGCCTCCCCCCCTAAAAAAACAACAAAAAAACAAACTATTTCATTATATTTTTTTTTCTTACATTGATCTTTTGATGTCGTCCCTAATATCACATATAAGCGATCAGTCTATTAGATGGACAGTTTGTTATTCTTTGGTCAAGTTGTTGTCTCTTTAACATTCTCATTTCTATTGATAAAGAATATTTCGAAATTGAGATATGCATTTAAAAAAACTTTGGTACACCAATATAGGGCGACAATTTACCGACGTTAAAATCTAGTAAATAGATGAAGACGAAGTGATTGTATCCCAGAATTGTACTATAATGTAAAATGCCATTTCCTGTGTCATTTGATTATTGCTGACTTGATTGTACTTTCATTAAAATAAATAGTCAATTAAAGAAATATGAAAAGTAGGGTATTAGTCATAAGATAGCAACCAAACGACAAAATAAATCAATGTTTAACAACAGGGCAAATACCAAAAAAATAAGTTGGTTTTTGAACAGAAAAAATCTATTATTGCAGGTGCAGAGAGACTGCGAACAATACGAAAGGATCTTGAGGATTACATTCCCCCAGAGTATTTAGTTACTGATATGAAATGAAAACAGCTGACATTAAAACATGAGTGAAAAGTGTCTTTCTTTGACTATAAATTAAAGAGTTACAAATAGTTTATGTTATATATATTGTAATGATGTTTTCTTAAAAAAAAATTTTTTTTTTGCCATTTTACAGTATTTTGTTATGATTTGATATTCTCACTGTTTTACAATCTTTGACTTTTATACACGTAGCTTACATCAGTCATGTACTGGTGACTTCATTATTTAGTGGTAATACGTCTCATTAAAAAAGGAGAAGATAGAATACAAGTATTGGTCCCATTGATTTTCTTATGACATCATCTTATATAGATAGTTTGTTTAAAGAGAGTGTAAATTATTTATTAAAAATATACATATTATTGTAACATTTTTTTTTTTATTTCACAACGAAACATTTAGAAATTTGTTAGATCGGAAGTTGATATTTTGGCTATTTCTTCGAAAGGAATGCAGTTCTGAGGAAATACCATAATTGTAATCTCTTCTTTGTTTTTCCTGTTAGTAAAAGTCTTAATATAAATATTGTACCATTTTATTTTTTACATCGCTCAGAGGGTTAATGAAACAGGTGCTCATTTTTTGCTCCCCACATGTTGTCATATTCTTCAAGAAAAATAAATAGTTGATTGCTTTCTACTTTATTTTTTCTTAAGAACCCAACTGAAACTATTGTGGTGTATTTTGGTTCTTCTTTATACAAGCATCAGCAATCAAGACTTTATAGATTGTAAAAAGTCTAAGTCCTTCTTCTTGTGTATTATTATAAAGTTGTTGGACTTCCCGACCTTGTATATATGCATTCAGTATAAGTAGTGTGATTCAACGTATTAGTCGACCTGAATTTTGTGCTGCAGAATAGCCGGAAAAGTAACACATCCGTTGTTTTTTCTTCTCTAAATCAATTTATGACTTTTGAATAACGGTAAAAAGTAAAATCACAAAAATACTGAACTCCGAGGAAAATTCAATCGTAAAGTCCATATTCAATTGGCAAAATTAAATGACAAAACACATCAAACGAATGGACAACAACTGTCATATTCCTAACTTGGTACAGGTATTTTCAAATGTAGAAAATGGTGGATTGAACCTGGTTTTATAGCGCTAAACCTCTCACTTATATGACAGTCGCATCAAATTCCGTTATATTTACAACGATGCGTGACCAAAACAGACATAATAAATAAAAGTCAAAATATGGGTACAGCAGGCATTTACAAAAAGCACAAAAGCATCTATTAAATTAAAAAACACATTCATTGCTTCGCGTGTCTGAAGTCAGAAAATGTTAACGTCACATAGAAATTTTTTTTGTTGTTCAATGTTTATTCAAAACAGATATAATTTCACATTGGGAACTACTGTTGCCTTTGTCATGTTTGTTTAGAAAAAGATTATACTCATACACAAGATGCTTGATTTGTAACTGACTATAGATATGCTACATTTATGTGTTTATTTAAAGACAGACCTCATTTTTATAGGAACCAACATTTTTTCAGGGCCTGAGTTACATATTGTTTCCTTTATAAACGGTTGCTGCAAACAAGGAAACTCAACAACTAAAGGTTTCTTAATACTTAAAGTGAAGAAACCTCTTTAAATGTTTGACAGGCGCTGTCGTTATTTACTTAACCATATTCAATATATAGATCGTAGATTACAACTATGTTACAGTTTTATCCTTACCCTACTATACATGTTTGTGGTGTGAGGGTATGCGATTAATCGCATGATTCATAATTGGCATGTGTAAACTGACGTACATGTACATGTAGGTCACCAGTGGTGTCGAATCCCGCATGTGGTAGGTGAATGACAGTTTTCCCACCGAATTTTGGTTGTGCTCATCCGGCACTCCGGCACCTCGTCTTTCTCCGGTTATAAAATATAGGCACAAAGACGTAGCCAAAAATCAACTAATTCACCAATATTGGCGGAATTGCTTACTCTTCTATATGATCTAAAGACAAGAATACAAAAATTTACCAATATATCACAATAACACAATGACGGGATGTACATGTACCGAGCCACGTCAATGGTTATTTCCAAAAATAGACTAAACAGAACAAGTAATAATTTACAAAGACAAATAAAAGAATACTATAAAACTTTATTAAGATTATAAACAACGTCATTACATTTAATCTATACATCAAGACCATCAAGTATCATTTGAGAAGCTGATATGGAATATCTATCAACAAGCTTAAGTTCTTGGTATCTTCCGATGAACGTGTTTTTAAAAGAAGGACGATACATTCTTTGACATATCTCTGGTTTATCATATTTGTGCTCAGACACTGATTACGTTTTACAAGTCTGAGTAGAAGCTGCAAGTTCTTGCCTTGCGGTCATAAAACTTTCGAGTCAGTTTTTTCTACTCGTACTCGAAAATCAACCAATCAAAATGCTGGATTTCATGTTTCGAGTATGATTTTTGTGCTCCAAACACTGAGCAAAGTTTTATGACTTCAACCCCTTGAATACCGAAAGAGTATGGATATGTAAGTTCCATATGCAGGTGAAGTAGGTATATGCTACTAAGGTGCAACGTTTGTCTGTGTTATCGATTGCCATTGCAATACAATGTATTTTGTTATCGTGTTCAACAGATTTTGTTCTGTGGTACCTAATGCATCTGATGAACCTTTAGACGGGAAAAATGTCAAAGTCTTACTCGACTTACTTGCAAAGATAAGATAAAAAAAATACGTGAAGATGTAAAATTTAACCTTTGGTGTTTACAAAATTTAGATTTTTTCGAAATAGTAAAGATTTTCTTTCCCGGGAATAGATGACCATAGCTCTATTGGTAAAAAAGCTTTCAAAACTTGTCTTTTAAATGCTCTTCAACGTCATAAGTTATTTGACCATATCAACTTTTTATAAGAGCGTCATTATGAGTCTTTTTTAGACAAAACGTGCGTCTTGTGTACACAATTAAATCCTGGTTTCTATGATGAGTTTAATGACATAAATTGAATGTTAGACGAATACATTGATTGCGTAACAAATTACAAAGGAAACCTAATTATATCTGTATCGTACATAATACGGAAGAATTTCAAACACAAACGATTTGCAAAACACGGAAATTTAAAATTAACGTTATTGTAACGAAAGTATAAATAAATTTTATTTAAATAGTGTAGTTAATCATATGGAACAGGTAAGCACTTGACCGAGAACATTGTTTCCAACGTCAGAAACGGGTAATTCAGAAATTACTTATACCTTTGAAGATAATTACATTTCTGAGTAAGGATTATGTAAGTATGAATTTATATATTTACATGATACGGGCACGAAAAACAGAGAGAGCAGAGCATGGAATCAATAATAAACCAAAAATCAAAGAGCAAGAAACAACGTAACTACCGGAAGAATGGTTACACATACTACACAAGAACAAGGACCCTAAATCAAGTTATATTCAATGATTGTATTTGTAATGATGATAATGATGAACAAAGGGTTCTACAAAATGTAAGAGCTAAATATTTCTTGATACTATCATTAATAAGTAGACCGTTATAATTACTGCGCAGGTGATCAGAAAGACCTTTTATTGGTTACTATACGGAATCGGTTTTGGTCATCATTAAAGGCCGTAAAGCCACTTGTTGTTGATGAATAAAATCATTATAGATACCTGGATTGTAATTTCATATTTTCGCCAGACTCGCGTTTCGTCTACAAAAACTCATCAGTGACGCTCGAATAAAAAAATATTAAAAACGCCATGAATCTTTGTTTTTTTTCTATGATTGATATGTCTGGTCGTCTCATGTACATGATAAATTTATTTACACTTCCAGCACGTCTCGTTTAAGTCATGTGGTACAATTTACACAGAGCTCCATCATTCTGAGTATGTGTTGGTTGTTTCTTAAGATCACGTTCGGTAAACGTTATCTTGTGATACTGCCTCACTGCTCTACAGTAGACGCTGGTGGAAGAAAACGACATGTATATGGGTTTTTGTCGAGCCTCCGACTTTTGTCACAGAAAGCTTGACATAGGGATATCGATTGGCGGTGGCGGCGGCGGCTGCGTTAGCCAACCTTTTAAAAGCTTTATATTTAAGAAGGATGAAGACCTGGATGCTTCAGACTTTGTACTTAGATGCCTCATGTTACGAAGTTTCCGTCAGTCACATGTCCAATGTCCTTGACCTCATTTCATGGTAAAGTGACGACTTGAAAAAAAAATCAGATTTTTTGTAATGTTAAATTCTCTCTTATAATAAGTAATATGATAACTATATTTAGTATGTGCGTACCTTGCAAGTTTCTCATGCCTGTTAGACAGTTTTCACTTGACCTCGACCTCATTTCATGGATCAGTGAACAAGGGTAATTTTTGTTGGTCAGGTCCATATCTCAGATACTATAAGCAAAAGGACTACTATATTCAGTGTATGGAATGATTGCAAGGTGAACATGTGTAGCTGGCAGGTGTCATCTGACCTTGACCTCATTTTCATGGTTCAGGGGTAAAAGTTTTTGAGCTTTGTTCTTTTTTTCTAATACTATATGCAATAGGTCAGTATATTTGGTGTATGGAAATATTTTATGATCTATATGTCAGTCGCACAGATTTTATTTGACCTTGACCTCATTTTCACGGTTCATTACTCAGTGTTAGGTTTTGTGTTTTGGTCTGTTTTTCTTAAACGATAAGCAATAAGTAAAGTATATGTGTTGTATGGAAGAATTGTTAGCTGTACATGCCTGTCTGGAATGGTTCATCTGACCTTGCCTGTCTGGAATGGTTCATCTGACCTTGCCCTCATTTTCATGGTTAATTGATCAATGTTTTGTTTTCTTGGTTAATGATAAGTTTATGTGACAGAACTTTGTAATAACGCTTTATGATTAGTAAAGAAGGCGAGACATTTCAGCATGTGCACTCTTGTGTTTATTTTCTTTTGTTTCATATTCTGACATCGGAATCGGACTTCTCTTGAACTGAGATTTACTCTGCGTATTGTTGTTCGTTTGTTTTTTTCTTTCTACATTAGCTAGAGGTATAGGGGAGGGTTGAGATCTCAAAAACATGTTTAACCCCGCCGCAATTTTGCGCATGTTCCAAGTCAGGAGCTTCTGGCCTTTGTTAGTCTTGTAGGATTTTTAATTTCAGTTTCTTGTGTATAATTCGGAGTTTAGTATGACGTCCGTTATCACTGAACTAGTATACATATTTTTTTAGGGGCCAGCTGAAGGACGCCTCCGGGTGCAGGAGTTTGTCGCTACATTGAAGACCCGTTAGTGGCCTTCGGCTGTTTTCTGCTCTATGGTCGGGGTTGTTGTTTCTTAGACACATTCCCCATTTCCATTCTCAATTTTTTACATGCATTTGTTCAAAAATGTCCCTGCGATTATAGTTACTAGAATTTCATTCCAAATGTCCCATATGACTTTAATTTATACGAATGCATTTTGTGATTTTTAGTGAGGTTTTTGATTAATGCATTTATAAATGTTGTATTTATTTTACAGGGTTAATCAGTGTAATCTGGTCTTAACAGTCCTACTTGTCTTTCTCCAAAAGGGTATAGACTGTTCTGATCGCACACATTCAGTTCAATGTCATTTCGACGAACGATGTACATGCATAGTTTATCAAATGCACGTAAATGTCGACTGTTCATGGAAAAATATAACAGATATTCCCGCTTTACCAGAAAATATCAGCAGTTTAAATCTTCAACACAACAGTATAAGCAAAATTCAAGCCAATATATTTTTACATTCAAACAAGCTTGATGTTTTAGATCTTTCGTATAATGAGATATCAAATTTGATTCCACAAGCCTTTATAGGACTTACAGGTTTGTTGAACCTGTATCTAGACCATAACAAATTGAACTATAGTGAGGTTACATTACCTAAAGGCGTTTTTAAACCTCTCATTTCTCTGATACATCTAAGTTTAAAGTTTAACATAGATCGTATAACCTTAACCTCTGGTTTCTTTAAATTGCCATCTGAAACAATAGCAGATTTATCAATGCTGGAGAGACTAGAAATCGATGCCAGTTCAATGACGGCCAAACATTTTGGAGAGGGTTTTTCGCATTTAGTTAATCTTAATTCAATACACATTGGACAATCATATAATCTTTGGTTGACTAATAACACTTTTAGATATATGACTCAACTTCGTCATTTTTTCGTTAATTGTGAAGAAGTACAAGTAGACAATGGAACGTTTGCTTTACTAAAGCAACTTAATACTTTGTCGATTAAATACGATAGCTTATCTAAGCTGAAATATATGGAATTCTGTAAGTTCGTTGAAGAATTAAGATTTACAGCTATCGAAGTCTTCAGACTAACGAATGCCTTGATTAATGACGATACAATAGCTATTTTCCCCTGGGACAGTGCTAACATTGTTTTTCTACACACGCCTTTGCGGGAGTTATATATTACCCATAATGGACGGTATGAATGGGATTTTCCGAATTACCCAACATCACCGTCACCCAGACTTAAAATAATTGATTTTTCGTATAGCAAGTTTGTAAACTTTAGATTAAATCTAGCAAATGTTAGTAAGCTTATATTACGTAATAATACACTTGGAAAATTCTTTGCTAATAATGGGTATATGAAATCGAATGAAAGTAGGATAGAACATATAGATTTATCATACAACTCCATCTACAAGTTATATTATCCGATATTTCATGGACAGCCTAATTTAAGGATTATCGATTTAAGTGGTAACTTATTACGTGAAATTTTATTTGATTTATCATACTCAATCAGTCTAGAGTCTTTGAATTTATCTAGAAATTATATCATGCTTTTTACCGAAGAAACAATGAGGAACTTAGAAACAATAGCAAAATACAGGAGCCTTACAGTAGATCTCAGTTACAATGAAATTCAATGCAGTTGCTCTGCTTTATCTTTTTTGTTATGGATAAGAAACGGACCGGTTCATTTTCATCAATTTGAACATTACAATTGCGCTTATTCTGGTGAGTCTTTAGAGTATAGAACAGTGAACGATGCAACAAGGCATTTACAACGAGAATGTATAAATACAAGCCATGTTTTAGCTGGAGCTTCATCTTTGCTTATTGTTATACTCGGTATCATTATAGGAGCAATAGTATATAGGCAAAGATGGAAACTAAGGTACATGTTTTATACTGCTAAAAGTAAATACAATAAATACAAAGCCGTCGCAGATGTACTCGAGTACACCTATGATGCATTTATATCTTATTCAGAAGATGACAGATCATTTGTGTTGACCGATTGTATTGAAAAACTTGAAAAAGAAGAGAATCTTAGTTTGTGTATCAATCATCGCGACTTTGTTCCTGGAGATGATATAACTGACAATATTATAAATGCTATTAAAAAAAGTAGAAAAACAATTTGTATTATTAGTAAATCATTCTTTGACTCATATTATTGTATGTTTGAATTCAACATGGCCAGAATGGAGGGGATTCATTCAAGAAATAAAAAGAATGTTATATTCCTGGTATTTTACAAGCACGTGATGTCAAAGGATATACCCTTAGTGTTTTATGAACTCATACAAAACCAGTCATACATAGAATATCCTGATGATCCACAAGACACTGGTATTTTCTGGGTAAAAGTCAAAGAAGCTGTTTGCGTATAAATTTTATCTATTTGAACAGAATAGCTTATCGACTCAAACTAAGTGAGGGTGATGCTGACTATTAGTGGACTTGACATGCTATATTATACATATACTAGTATCTTTTTTTACTTTTAAAATGTTCTTTTACTTTTACTTAGACAGTAAAATATATTAGTACACAACTGGTATTCATAATACTTTTTATTGTTCAACAGATATATAATCATAAATACTTTTAATTTTTTATTACTTAAAATGTACATTTGCTATAAGTATACAATTACATAACTTTAGTACAGTAACGATATATCTGACAATAAATTAAGGCAACAGTGTAGTCCACCAGTGTGCAAATATCACAAATCAAATTGGTTGGTAACATAAATCAACAAACATAACTGAATCACATAATTTACAAAAGAAATCAGACCGGATGCATGGACAAGGTAAACGTCTCCTGCTATGAATACATCATTTGAAATTCAAATCCACTCTCAATCAAAATGTCACTATCAGGAACATTCCGCACACTTTTCGAACTATTCTGGCGTCTAAAGATCTCAGACTGTTAAAGCATGTCACTATAGAGTTGAGATAAAGACATATCTTTTCGGCATGTTCGGCCGGGTCACAAGTTCCTGGTGGGAACCATACAACGTAGATGCTAAATAGCTGTTCTCATAACCTTGTTGGTGTAATTTTTGGTGAAAGGAGCAAACCCTACTAATGAAGACAATATAGTGTGTATATGCCCGAGCAGAACGTATCAAATGAAATGTGTATACCCCATACGTTAGGACATCGTCAACATATCTTAAAATTAATTTGAAGAACTTTACAAAGTATGTCTTTGCCTTTGAGAAGGTAAATAAAAATTCTGCCTCATATATGAGTTCAAAATCAGGTCGACAAGTAGTTATGCATAATTATAGTATCGATTGGAATACCGACTTTCTACTGATTTATCAATCCACCAAAATCAACAAATATGTTGTTGATCAAAATGCCATGTATTTGTTTAAGGAATAGTAACTGTTGTTCTTCTTAAATAAAATACCACGAGACTACAGAAAAACAATTCAACACTTTTCATTGCTTTTCATCTCGTCGTTTAGAAATAAAAAAAGAAAAACATCCTTACAACATCTTTAGGTTAACTGAATTTGCATTTGTATTGATTATAAGTGTGTCGGAAGGATACTTACATACCATTTAAAATTGAACACGTTTCCAATCGTATAACAAATACACCTGTTGACCATGTTAAATAAAGAGTCAATATAATCAAATTCGACATTAAACATGTTAAAATTAAACCATAAATCACTAACTTGTGATGTCAACTTTGTATGGAAATTACACATTATTAATTAAGTGCGACTGAACCAGTTTTTTTTTTTTTTTTTTGGTTTGCATCATCATGAACGTAAAATTCATAAATATTGATACACAGAGAAGTATAAATCGTACAAACGTTTTGAATTATTTGTCCAAAAAACTAAAAATTAAAAATCTGGTAATAGCAATCTTAGTTATTTTTACAGTGTAGTAATATGTGAGTTTGATTATCAATAAGAATTGAAGAAAATGTAAGCAGAATAAGCTCAAAGCAAATATATCGTTATGACTTCTGACTGAATATATGATTAGACACTGGTAAATGAGCTCCTTCAAATATGATTTATCATACAAGAAGATGTATCATAACTGTGCTATAATGAGATAAGAGGAATTGTTATTGTTAGTAGCAAGGAAAATTAAGCCAGTAACACAAAGATACGAAACGCATAATGATTAGACTAATATTTGACACCTTAACGTAACTTAAATATTTGATAACTTCGTATATCTGAATACCGTCGATAAAGACAACAATGAATTATCGATGTTAAAACCTTTACTTTTACAAATTGTGACATGGATGGAGAGTTTTCTCTTGGCACTCATATTTCATCTTCTTATATCTATAAATCAGTTCAAATATACACGTTCCCTTTTCACGAATGTGACCTATCGAATTTGACTATTTACCGGCTTTGTAATATAATGAGCAACGTGTTCCACATGTGGATCAGGATCTGTTTACCCCTCAAGAGAACCTGAAATCAATCACAGTTTTTGGTGGGGTTGGCGTTGTTGTTGTTCACCTATTTGTGACACTTTGTTCACGCATCTATGTCAATATAATTGAATTTGATGGGACTGTCCTACAAGTGAGAGGGTTAGCGCTGTAAAATCAGGTTCAATCCACCACTTTCTACATTTGAAAATGCCTGTACCAAGTCGGGAATATGACAGTTGCTGTCCATTCGTTTGATGTGTTTTATCATTTTATTTTGCCATTTCATTAGGGACTTTCCTTTTTCGAATTTTCCTCGGAGTTCAGTATTCTTGTGATTTTATTTTATACAAATCAAGAATGATGACCTTCAACCAGTGTTAGACTGGATTTCCCAACAGGATAAGCACTTACTGTTATACAGACATTATCTGCCATGATGATCCATAATAGTCAAAATAATACGATAAGGATTATGACACATATAAACGAACAGTAAAGACGATCTTAAGATTTAAAACCGTGAAACAATCGAATTACAAAATCATATACTAGGTTTAAGAGAAAAGAAACACAAAATATATATAATATCAGGTTTAACCCACCATTTTTCTTAAGATGTCCTGTACCAAGTCAGGAAAATAGAACTGGTATTAAATTGTCAGAAAAGGATAAACATATTGGTATTGTGTGTCTACATAGGATGCTGATAATAAAATACTAAATTAATAAATTCTATTTTTACGAATATGAGGAAATATTATTATGCAAGTGCTTAAACTTCCGTGCCTGACTGAGTTTTATGTGACACATATCACTTGAGTTTGATGTGATAAATATAAAATAGTTGTATACTTGAATATGTTGCAACAGCGCAATGATTTGTTCCTTTTTACCGACAACTTTTTAACTTTTTTTTAAAGAGTGTACTCAAAATGAAATCCGTTTATTGGACGGTAAGGATTTATTTTGAATTGATGACTTATCCAATTATTTTCTCAAAATATCAAGAAAAGTGATACTCATATTTGAAGAAGACATAATAATGTTTTACGTAAACTAATTGAATCGATTAAAGTACACATTTCAGTGTTTACAAAAAAAAAAACGAGTAACAGAAATCATACCGAGTAATAGAAATAATACCAAGTAATACAAATTATATAGAGTAATAGAAAACATACCGAGTAATAGAAATCATACCAAGAAATAGAAAATAAAACCGAGTAAAAGAAATCAAAACTGATTAATTGATCCCCCTCCCCTCAAAATGAAATCGAACAGTAAATCGCCGTGAAATAGGATTGAACGGGTTACACGTTTTTGTTTATATTATTACCAACTATAACTTACTGTCAACGACCTAAACTTTTAAATGTTTTTATCATGTCTTATCTGAAGACTTACTTAATGGTAGTACATGCTATTAATAACATGTCATGATATAAAGGTTAAACACCATAAGCTGATTTAAACAACGATGCTTTGTGATCTGCTTTTATTTTTCAGTCTTTTCAATTTCAGCAGTGGGTTTTTAATACCTGAACTTCAAAATGTTCACTTGTACGTCAGTCCTACTGGCTCTGATTTAAATGTCGGGTAAGATATTTTGATTTACAATGCTCTCCATTATAGAAGCTCTGCATACAACCTGCAAAACATATTATCTGTTAGATACGTTACTTTGTGTTATTCCATACCACTTGAAATTATTTCAATTACTTAAATTTTATTTTACTATTCTGATTTTAGAACAGATGCCTCTAATCCAATGAGGACTCTTCACAGAGCTATGCAGCGTATATCAGAACCAGATATACAGAACAAAAGTAAGAATTTTTAATCTTTACTTTAATTATATAATTATGTGTATAAATGATAACATATCACACACACACTATGGTGCTATGATAAAAGTAAACACAAAGATCTATTCCGAATTCTTAAATTACAATCTTTAGTATTTTGAACGTATATCAAAACCATTGATTTTTCCCGGCCAAAACGTATGTCCTCCAAAGGGCAACACGTTAATAGAAAAACGACAAGTACCATTTACTAATAAAGGCAACAGTAGTATACCGCTGTTCGAAAGTCATAAATCGATTGAGAGAAAAAATCCGGATTACAAACTAAAACTGAGGAAACACATCAACTATAAGAGAAAAACAACGACACAACAGATACACTAAAGTGCATAAAAACCAACGACATTGTAACACACACAGAAACAAACTATAAAATAACACCTGTCCTTTTCCTGACTTGGCACAGGACATTTTAAGAAAAAAATGTGGGTTGAACTTGGTTTTATGGCTAGTCAAACCCCGCGCTATATATGGCAATGTTAAATATAAAACTAAAAGGACAAAATTACATGACAAGACTACAGTACAAATATATGCAAGAACATTCAGGACAGAAAAAAATATAAACAAAACACATGTTCCAAATAGTAGGGCTTTGTACAGATTCAAATTTGAGAGGGGTTGGTTGACTTTTTTTTTTATTCATATGCAATATGCTTAAAGGGTTTGGATGCCATCAATATAAGCAATAGTCTCCATAAATGATCTTTCAAAAACAAATATGCGATAACTTCAAAACATAAATTAGATTTAACCTTTTAAATACCTCCACCAAGCCTATTGCAGAAGAGGGTAATAGAGACATTTGCCCTCAGGGATGTAATATCTGCAACCTTCCACTTTATCGTATGCATAATCCGCATACACATATACTCCTGCTGAAAAAATATTATTACTGGAGAGCTTGAAATCGTAAAAAATGACCAACTTAAAGGGGTACTTTTTTTTAGATATTTGGATAGAGTTGATGGAGGGATACCATGATCTTAATTCAACGCTTGTCATCAATCATCGCAATGATTATAGACGCATTTCCATACGAGCGTATCAGAACCAGAAAGTTCACGTAGTACGTATTCTTATATCTCTATAAGTTTTATAAATTCCTAAGAGTCTATACATTCCATAGTGACCTGTCTATATAAGATGGTATAACAAGATGTGGCACAACAAGACATCAAATGATACAACAATTTACAACTATAAGTCGACGCACGTACTTCAACAATAAGTAAAAGCAACACTGTATAGGGCGTCATATTTTTAATTAACGCCAAGATTTATGTACATAATAATGAACACAAAACATATAACATATACACCAACAAAACAAAACAAAACAAAACACTGAAATTCGTGCAATATAGCATAATATGTTTTTAACCGAACCCTTAAAGTCATAAGAAACGAGTGACCGGTGAAAAATAATGTTCTTCCAATTCTTGAACCAATGCATACAAACATCATTTATTTAGTCTTCTGTGAACGAATTAATCATTTTTTTCGTGTAAATTTCGTATAATCGTAATTTTTTTTTAAATCGGTTAGTGTTGTTGTGAAAATATGGCAGGTAATTAAAGTTTGTGTTTTGAAGCCGAAGTTTAACGATTGTCACCTGTTTGTCAACAATCGACAAAAAAACAACAAAAGGTATGGAAATTGAGCACGTGTTTAACATGTAAATTCAGATAATAGTTTATTTTAAAGACATCCATGCGTATTGTGATCACCAGATTTTTACGAGATGGGTCACACTGATGTCACTCAAGTTTCTTATGACTTTAACTAGGGAGAAAGTGATGGTTTATATATAAAAGAAGAAGATGTGGTATGATTGCCAATGAGACAACTCTCCACAAGAGACCAAATGACACAGAAATTAACAACTTTAGAATACCGTACGGCCGTCAACAATGAGCAAACCAATACCGCATAGTCAGTTATAAAAGGCTCCAAAATGACAATGTAAAACAATTCAAACGAGAAAACTAACGGCCTAATTTCATGTACAAACAATGAACGAAAAACAAATATGTTACACATAAACAAACAACCACAGAATTACAAAGGTTCCTGACTTGGGACAGGCACATACGTACATAATGTGGTTTGTTGAAACATATCAGCGGGATTCCAATCCCTCCCCTAAACCGCGGACAGTGGTATAAAAGTACAACATAAGAACGAACTATAAAAATCAGTTTAAAAGGGCTTAACTCATCAGATATATAAACATAAATACATATTTGTTTTTTTGTGTTGTTATTCTGCTTTTTGTTGATGGAAGAAAAGATGAAGGGATCTTGTTGCAGTTGATGATTTTTACTTCAATCTTATTTATCAAATGCTGTAAACTAAATTATTTCGCGATCGATTTATTTCAGCAACTTTTCGCGAGTAGATTATTAACGCAAATACTAATCGTCGGGAATACGCAAAACTTGGATCTTTCCTTATAAAACTACATCAAGTAAAATAGAAAGTCTCGAAATTAAATAGCTGCAAAGTGGACTAGAAAACACAAAATAAAGTATCCGCGAAAATAAGTTTACAGAAGATGATGTACAGGAATTTTTTAAGTTTTATCTATTTTCCTGTGTGGGGTTTATTGAACGTAATCTCTGTTTATAAAATGAAGAAATTTAATGATTACAGACTGGTGGAAAACGAATTCCATCAAATCAGTTTACCAAAGTAACAGATCCTTCTATTTTACAACGACTGTCACCAGAGGCACAAAAACATGTAAGCATTAAAACAACTAGTATGTCAGTGTAAACCCAGTGAAATCTATTGTCCATAACCTCTAAATAGATACTTATATGGTGCAACGGCATTAAAAGAATTCCATCCCTAGCATACACCATCGTAAGACGAGTACATGGTAATTGGAAAAAAGTAAAGAACTATAATATCATTAGTTTTCAAACTATATTTTTCAACAAATGCTTAGCCGCTTTTCCTTAAACAGATATATTTTGAAATTGAACACAGTTTATTTCTTGCATTTTCTGGACAGAGTATTATTAAAACCTGTATTAACAAATATTGTATTCAGTTCTAACAAACATATAATATTCATTTTCGAAAATCCTTCAAAATAATTTTGCATTTTGTTTACTTTTATTCGTGTCTTTCCGGGGAAAGTGTTATGGGTGTCCGTTTGGAATGAAATGATGCCATCGTCTTTTTCTGTATAGGTATTTCTTATGGGTCTTAAACTACATATTTGTGTTGTTCCTGAAAAGGGCGAATTATGCTTTGTCTTGAAAGTTAACACTGATAGCCGTCAAACTGAAAATGAAACGAAGGAACTTTTAGTGTTTCTACATTTCTTTGTTCATATCGTAAATATTTTACATTTTTTTGTTGTTGGTTGTTGTTCATTCTTATCTATTCTTAAACCATTTATTCAGTTATTCAATTTATTCAAGGTATTGCAAACCAAACTATCAGACGCTGGTATAACTGACATAGGACAGATAGTGCCATATGGAAAATACATATTGCGGCAGGCTCCTTTAGAAATATTTGAGAATGGGTTTCCTTTAACTCTTTCCAGATGGCCGAATTACGTGAGTACTGTTGACGAAATCTAATAATGTATTAAAGGGATTTGAATGTCGGACAGATGTTTACATATCTAAAAGAAGTTTTACATGCAAATAATAATGAAAGTAGAAAATATATTTACAATTTTTATAACGCTGTTACTATTCCATGAAAATAACACTAATGTAGACGAAACGCGCGTCTGGAGTATTAAAATATAGTCCTGGTACCTTTGATGACTATTGTTTCTTTATAAAATGATCGCTTAAGCTAGCTTGCCTTTTGTAGATTAGTGTAGTTATTGTAACATTTGAAGGTAATCGAAAACATTAAAAAAGGAACATTGATCGTCTAATATAGTTTTGCAACTTTTAAAATTCGGATTGTTTTATGTTTTATCATATTTTTCTTACAGGGCTTTATAAATATAACAAACGTCCCATCCGGACATAGATACAGTACAGTGTTCCAGTATAATAGTGACAGACCAAAGAAATGGGCCAATCAGTCGGATATCTGGGTTTATGGTTACTGGTATTTATCAATGATACTTAGAGAACGTGTCAGCCTGATGTGCAGAAATATAATATGTGCAAATAGAAAGAGATATTGTTTCTATTGTGCGTTTTGTTCTTGTAGTATTATTTCTTCTCCTAGGGACTTAACAAGTAAAACCATTTGGTGTGTATATTTTAAAATGCCGGTGCTACACGTGAAACCATTTGTATTTCGTGTTATCAAAATAACTGACAATTGTCTTATTCATCAAAATACAATATATTTCTTATGTTATTAGGAGTGTCTCCTTTTGCACATGCTGTTTTATACGAAAAATACGAGGTTATGTTTACTGAGGGGCCTAAAGGTGGATATCTGCACGGACGAACGCGAAATAAAATTGCCATTTTACGATGAACGAACATTTAAAAATGTCTTGCACGTTTATCTGTTCACCGATTTCTCGAAACAAGGTGCATAACGAACACTTTTCACGGCTGCATGTGAAATAAAAACGGCTAAACATGTTGCACAAACAATGTTTGATAAATTAGAGTCAAAAGTAGGTAATAAAAATAATAAAACATTGTCTATAGAGAATGTGAAGTTAACTTAACATGTTGCTTTATTATCTATTATCATATTTGTATTACAGGTACCAAAGCTGGGCAGATAAGGCTGTCCCTATCAAAACAATAGATGTTCCACATAAAACAATTTCACTGGCGCAACCAACACATTTCGGCTTGAGAGCAGGTATCATTGTATATACATCAACATACACATTCTACGGGGTATATATCTCCCAATTGATAAGATATTCCCGTGCTTGCATTTCCTATCATGATTTTCTAGATAGAGGGTTGCTGCTCACAAGGAAGCTATTAAACCAAGAGTTCCAAAGGGTGAAGTTGAAATCATCCCTTCGTAACTTTACGGACGCCATCACGAGTTGGTTGACCGTTATGGAATAACCGTTTCACAAATGATATCGGATATGTTCCTTACGTCGTAACTACAATCCCTTTCCCTTTCATGAATGTAACCTACCGAATTAGACTATTTACCGGATTTGTAATCACATATTGTTGTTAATACCGATCGCAGAAATCAAGCAAGTCCGTATTAGAGTGTGTTGATATAGTTACACAGGATTAGAGAATAAGAATGCAAATTTTTAGATAAAAATGCAATCAGCAACTTATGACAAGTATTTTTTCGGAATTTTCTGTTTTAACATCTCATATCGTATTTGGCGTTCCAACTGTTTTTATTGGAGTACCACTAATAACATAGACATAACGCTTGTTGTTTTTTTCAAGTTATAATTATAACAATGTCATGGCTTAAGTGATAAATTTAATGTTTGCAAAAGTATGAGTTATTCGAATACTAAGGATTTTCTTATTCCATGCATAGATAACCTTAGCCGTATTTGGCACAACGTTTTGGAATTTGTGGTCCTCAATGCTCTTTAATTTTGTACTTATTTTGGCTATCTAACTGTTTTGATTTGAACGTCACAAATGAGTCATGTAGATGAAACGCATGCCTGGCATTTAAATTATAAGCCTTGAAAACTATTTAAAGACAATGAAAACACCACTTTACATCTAACGTATTGAATTAATTATTTTAGGACAAACGCACCCTGGTGGAGGATACTTCAGATTTATCAACATTTTAGATGAAATTGATGAACCTGTAAGTGACCTGCTTTTTTTATTTTAATATTTTGGTATTCTATTTCATCGGGAGGGGCGAAAGTTTCATGTTATCAGCATTGTATATTGGACACTATTAGGGTAATTTAGTTGATTGATGTTGGTATCAATCTTTTCAGGAAGAATAGTCCTTTATATCATAGTGGTATTTTGGTATTCATATAGGTTAACCTCACTGGTATGTGTAAGTCTCAATCGTTTTGATGTGTATGTTTTATCTGTATTCATTAGGTGCATATCGCATGTTATTGTGATTCACCTCTTTTCTTAATATTTTGAAATAAATGTTTTGTTATGTGTTCATATTCCCGACATCGTTATATTTAACTTGTTACTAAGGATGAACTAAATACAAAAAGTAATGCAAAGCTTTGAAAGAAAATAGCATATATAAATATATATAAATTGTTCAATCTCACACCTGTATCGAACTTAGATATCAATATTACTACAATGTTACATCTGTGTCAACAAGTGCCATCAATATAATGAAAGACCACTACTCGAAGTATTATAATTATTTAGGGTTGATACTATATATCATTTTGGAATCTTTACGAACCAAAATTCTTCTTATCTTATTCTGTACTAAAGAAGGTATAGTTGCCATGGAATTCTGCAATTGAGTTGTTTTTGTTTTTGATTTTAAGTTTCTGTGAAAAATGAAGCGACGGAGAAAAGTTATGTTTCTGAAATGAAAATTATTTAGGAAAAAGAAACCTAAGAGCAAGTGTTTAATCTCTTGGAAAAAAAATTGTTGGTGTCTGATTTTAGGTAATGACGATATAATTTGTTAAGTAACTAATTTTCCATTTTTGTAGGGAGAATATTTTATTGACAGAACTACAGGAATGTTGTTTTTATGGCCGGCATTTTCTAAAGGACTCTACGGCAGTAATGACGTGATATATGGTTCAATGATAAATACTTGTATACAGTGAGTTTTCTAAGTTGCTTTAGAATTTTAAAATGGTTCAATACCATTGCAGGTGGTCTTTATTTGTAGAGTGTAGGTATAAAACGTGTGGTCCATGGTAATCAATTAAATTAAATTCAGTAACCTAAAAACAGTTAAATAGTAAGAAAAAACAATGGAAAAGCAGTGCTCCTTAATTGAAGGTAAATACAGAACTGCTTTTGTTTCTTGATTCATTCCCAATACTTAAACCTTGTTGAGTGTATAGGTGTGTTAAATGTTTTATATTTTCCTTGTTCTTTTTTGTTGTTGTTGTTGTTTGGGTTTGTTTTCACTGTATGAAAAGGGCATTGGGGTGTCTGTTTCTATATGACATGTGTTTGTAATTCCATCTTGATATCCTTTTTTTTTTTTAAGTTTTTGTTTTAACAGTAACGTGATACAATTAAGAACTGACTGTAATATGTGTCCCTCTATGAAGGAATAATGTCAAAACGTGTTGTACACTGCATAACCCGCGTACCGTCTAATTTAAAATTGTGCACCATATATTTGAGGTTATTTCGAATAGACAAAAAGAATATTAGAAATTCACCATTAAGTCGAAATTTCATTGTCAAGGATAAAATCAAGAAAAAACGTTATATACATAAATTTACTGTTTACAAATTTTTGAATTTTGTGAAATACTAAGGCTTTTCTACCTCAGGCATAGATTACTTTAGCTGTATTTGGCAAAACTTTTAGAAATTTTGGTCCTCAATGCTCTTCATCTTCGTACTTTATTTGGCCTTTTTAACTGTTTTTGATTCGAGCGTCACTGATGAGTCTTCTGTAGACAAAACGCGTATATCATGAGTGTATATACTAAATTTAGTCTTGGTATCTCTGATTAGTTTATTTATGTCTATGGGCGGTTGAAAAAAATCTTTCAACCAATCAAAAGACGTGTCACTTACAAAATTCAATTATTTCTAATATTTCAAATTATAGGCTAACCAGATACACATCAAATGTTGTATTTGAGAACTTCATTTTGGAAGCATGCCGGCATTTTGGAATCCAAGCACAGGATTCTTCAAATATAACGATTCATAGTATGGAAATAAGGAATACAGGTAATTTAGATATATGTCTAATAAAAGAGAGATGCGAGGGGTTTTTTTCTACACAGTGTCTTCCGTGTTCCCCGTGTCTATAAAAATGTTCTTAAAAAAAACTCCCAAATTACAAGTTCCGGGAATGGTATGCTGCCGTGCATTTTTCCAAATATATCACGGCCATATACTGTATGTACCTTTCCCAAATCAGGAGTCTATAGTTCAATGATAGCTGTTGATTTATGTAGTATGTCATTTTTTGTTTCGCAAATTGTTTTATTATATATAAGACCGTTGGTTTTCACCAAGGTCATTTTGTTGGTATGGGTTTTCTCTTTGTTGAAGGTTGTACGGAAGCCTCTCTTTGTTTCTATATTTTATGTAGTATTTTGTATACTGCTGTGCCGTCGTGTTTGTTTCTTTTTTTTTGGGGGGGGGATAGCATTGTCAGTTCGTTTTCGTTTTCGCTTAAATTTTTTCCATTTAGTATCTTTCGTCTCGTCGACTCATGAACTAATTTGCATTACATTGAAACTAGCAAAACGAATACACCTTGCTCAAATAGTTTTACTATATATTTACTAGTGAAATGAATTCATAAATTTAGAAATGTTTTTTGTGTGTTACAACAACAAAATAGACAATTGTCTTGTTCGAAGAGAAATTATTTTAGGTGCATATTAATATACAAATAAAAAACGTTGTTTGATTGACTATGAGACAGCTGTCAACCAGATAACAAATGACGTTGACGTTTTTATATGTGGAGTAGGATCTGCTTAACCTTCCGGAGCACCTTAGCGCACCCCCAATTTTTGGTGGGGTTCGTGTTGCTTAGTCTTTAGTTTCTATGTTGTGTCTTGTTTCCTATTATTTGTCTGTTTGTGTTTTTCATTTTTAGTTATTGCGTTGTCAGTTTCTTTTCGATCTATAAGTTTACATATCCCTCTGGTATATTTCTCCCCTCTTTTCGAAATGTAATATCTTGAATTTAAGGAATTAGTCTACAATACACCGAACAGAGACTACATCTTTTTTTTACAGGATCGTATAATGTGTATTGCAGAAAGGATTGTAGAAATTTTGTCATATCAAATAGTTATCTACATGACGGTGATGGCGGTGTAACATTACAAGGTTTGTTGATAAGTAATCCCGTTAGGACTCAGTATCTGTCCACATGACGGTGATGGTGGTGTAACATTACAATGTTAGTTGATACGTTATCCCTTTGGGATTCTGTGTCTGTCCACATGACGGTGATGGTGGTGTAACATTACAATGTTAGTTGATACGTAATCCCTTTGGGGTTCTGTGTCTGTCCACATGACGGTGATGGTGGTGTAACATTTCAAGGTTATTTGATACGTAATCCCTTTGGGGTTCTGTGTCTGTCCACATAACGGTGATGGTGGTGTAACATTTACAGGTTAGTTGATACGTAATCTCTTTGGGGTTCTGTGTCTGTCCACATGACGGTGATGGTGGTGTAACATTTCAAGGTTAGTTGATACGTAATCCCTTTGGGGTTCTGTGTCCGTCCACATGACGGTGATGGTGGTGAAACATTACAAAGTTAGTTGATACGTAATCCCTTTGGGGTTCTGTGTCTGTCCACATGAAGGTGATGGTGGTGTAACATTACAAGGTTAGTTGATACGTAATCCCTTTGGGGTTCTGTGTCTGTCCACATGACGGTGATGGTGGTGTAACATTTCAAGGTTAGTTGATACGTAATCCCTTTGGGGTTCTGTGTCTGTCCACATGACGGTGATGGTGGTGTAACATTTCAAGGTTAGTTGATACGTAATCCCTTTGGGGTTCTGTGTCTGTCCACATGACGGTGATGGTGGTGTAACATTTCAAGGTTAGTTGATACGTAATCCCTTTGGGGTTCTGTGTCTGTCCACATGACGGTGATGGTGGTGAAACATTACAAAGTTAGTTGATACGTAATCCCTTTGGGGTTCTGTGTCTGTCCACATGACGGTGATGGTGGTGTGACATTACAAGGTTAGTTGATACGTAATCCCTTTGGGGTTCTGTGTCTGTTCACATGACGGTGATGGTGGTATAACATTACAAGGTTAGTTGATACGTAATCCCTTTGGGGTTCTGTGTCTAGAGCACTTGTCTGATTTGGTAGGTATGCACTGAAAAAAAGACAATGTACATCTACGAATCTGTTACAACTTTGAAAATAATTGCCTTTATGAGTAGTTATAGATCCTTTTTGTAAATATCGAACACATTTTTGTCTCTATAGGGGCAATATTTTTTTCCTTAATTGGGACGTTTCTCCAATTTGAATATGACAAATTGTAAAGGAAAAAAAAAAAATGTATTTTCTAAATTTGATCGTATCATAAAAGGTACATATGTCGTCTCAAAAGTGCTTACATGCTTCATTGTATGTAATTGTTCTGTCGAGGTCAAATGCACTTGTTTAAGATGGTTACAAATACCTCGACTAAATTTGGCTCGTTTAATTTTTGTAAAATTTTAACAAAATATTTACTTTTACTCTTTGACAAAAATGTAAAAATTGCAAAAAACCTGAACCACACACTTTATCGGAAAAATTTCATTGGATACATAGTAGTTTGACAAATATTAATTTTGATCATTGAAAAGCTTATGATTTCCTTAACAATAGAACGTGATTTAAACGTTCAGCTAGTTTATACAGAGTTATCTCCCTGTGGTTTCATGTACCACTTTAATGTTTCATAACAGTCTAACTTTTACCAACAGCTTTTTGTGAATTTAATTAGAGATTCAGCGGGTAACGAAATCGCTTCGGACACAGAAACCGAAATGGATTTAGTTAACTTCTCATTAATCAACCTATCATTTCCCAGTAGTAACATACCATATGCTCCATATTTTGGAGTTTAATATTTTACGCTCCTTCATATTCACAATGTGAAGACTTTATTAACAGGGGGCGTGCATCTTAAAAAAAAAATCCTCTAACATAGTTTCGAAGAAGAACAACTGAAATCGACAATAAATACATTTGACTGTCATCATTTCGAACTGATTGACCAATACGATGCTTCGGTGTCTCCAATCACTAGCAACATGTTTGCCGCGATGTGTGTTCTTTAGATACCAGTATAGTCATCTGATGTTGTAATTTGACTGTTGTGTCCTATTCCGAATGTTGATAGTATGACGGAGCGGGTAACGCATGTATGCATTTACCTTGTCGATGCTTCTGGTTTCGCACCCTATAAAGTGCATCCATTAGTTTTATATGTTACCTTGATTTGATTTCCGAAATTTGAACTTCAATAAACTACTATCGCCTTTATTTGATACAAAAACAGTGGAGAGAAATACATTTTAAAAATTACATAAACATAAAAATGAGGTTGCCAATGAGACAACTATCCACCAAATTAAAGTTCAAATGAAGTGGATGCTAGCAATTATAGGAAAACGTACGGTTTTCAACAATTAGAAATCCCATACTGTATGGTCGGTTATTGAAGGTATATCCCATCAAGATAGTAACGCTTACTACTTCAATTTACTCAGACCATAGATCCACGCCTATCCTTGAATAAGTAAGCAAAGACAGATTGAACTTAACAGTTAAAACATTTAATGATACAGATCGAAAATGAGTCCCTATTTTTCAAAATTAAATATCTTGATGCTTACCCAATATACGTGTCATTCGACCCAAAACAAACATGAAAATCTGAAAGAAACATTTAATACGTAATACCTTATAAACACTTGTTAATAGTCCTGCATCAGCAAAACCGTCCGCGTAATTATTTGAACTCCATAGTCTCGTCTTGTCTCATACGTGTAATAGATTGAATTAGCAGCAATACGTATGTGTGTTAATCTTATATTTTAGGTGGAGATAGACCTACCCTGACGCCTTCTAACAATTTCATTATTGACAGCGAAATTTCATTTTTTAGTCGCGTGACGTCGTCCGATGCAAATGCTATAACACTAGATGGCGTTGGTGGTCACATCGAACATAATATAATATATAGAGGACAATATACTGCAATAAGATGGACGGTAAATTATTTTAAGTTTATTTTGTCTGAAATGGTTTATTTTTCTATTTGTGTAACATTTAGATAATATATGTTAACGAAAATAGATGTTAGTTCATAATTTTTTACAAAAAAGTAAATAACAAAAATACCGAACTAAAAGGAAAATTAAAAACGGCGAGTCCTTTATCAAATGGCTAAATCAAATGTTCAAACACATCAAACGAATGGGGAAAAAATGTAAAATTTCTGATTTGGAACAGGCATTTCCGTAGGTAAAAAAATGGTGGATAAACCCTAGTTTTATAGCTAGCGGAATCTCTCACTTGTATGACAGTCGCATACAAATTTATTATATTGACAACAATGTTTGATCAAAACAAACAGACATAATAGGTAAAAATATCAGAAGTTGGGATACTGTAGTCAGTCAAGATTGTGTTATAATCTCTATCAGAAGTTTCTTTACAAATGCAGTATAAACTCTAACACTGATATCCCTATCCTTGAAGAGATGTGTTGTAACATTTGGACAAAGCTGACCTTTGTTTATGTGTATGTCACACGATGTCTCCTCAATCCACAAAGCACTTTTCGACTAGAATAGACACACTGTTGTCTCTCAGGTGAAATTGTGCATATATTTTCGCTTCCAGTTGCCTTAATACATGATTTCAGTTAAAAGTAAAAAACACAATCAATTTGATAAATATGTGAAACTTTACGAATACGGAGTCTCGATGTACGGAATTATCGGTGTAACGTCGTGTATTTTACAACTTGTAGGGAAACGACCACAGCATTCAGTATAATAATGTTTTTGAAAACTGTATGAATTCGAGTGACTGTGGAGCGATCCACTCTGGAAGAGATTGGGCAGCTGTAAGTTAATAGACCTTATAGAGCAGTATATTTGAAAATTACCATAGTGTTAAACATGTTAAAGATCAGTTAAAAGTCACGTGATTGTGAAGTTTTACGCTCTGATATGTGCTGGAAGATAGAATAACGTGATACATAAAGCTAATCTCAATATATTAGAGACATTAAGATATGTATTAACTAAAATGATTGTGAAGTGTGGTAATTAGGGTTGGGCATCTGACACATAAGGCCACTATTCAAAGTACCCGTGTTTGATATATATACAATGATGTATATGTTATAGATATGTATTAAGCTTGGTGGATATATGTATTAACTATATGTTTGATATAGATTCAGCCTTGTGCAATACATTTGTTGGTGTGTAAGTGCAACCGAAATCATTGTATTATGTATTATACCTGTGTGCTTGAAAGCTATAAAGGAATTGTGTGTGAGGTTGTGATGGATGGGTATAAATTATGTGACATAATAAAGAGCTACTCTTCATTTACTTTGAAAAATTACTAAATAAATAGATGTTATTTTAGTCCTTTGTAAACATATACCTTTGACTGAAATAAGCCATTTCAATTGATATTTTATAGTGTGTCTTTCTATGTTGTGATGTTACACTATTGTTTTAGATAAGGGTGAAGGTTGGTACCTATTAAAACGTTTTACCCGCTTCATTTGTTTGCACCGGTTCTAAGTCAGAGATCTAATGTTCAATAGTTGTCGTTTGTTGATGTGGTTCATAAGTGTTTCTCGTTTCTTGTTTTTTTATTTATAATAGACAGTTAGTTTTCCCGTTTGAATGGTTTAACATTTGTTATTTTGAGTCCATTTATAGCTTGCTGTTCGATGTGATCCAAGGCTCTGTTTTGAAGACCGTATTTACAAGTTGTCACTTGAATGGAGAGTTGTCTCATTGGCACTCATACCACATCTTCTTATTACTATGTAAATTAAAACACTGAACATTTACCAAAATGTAAAATCACAACAAATACTGAACTTCGAGGAAAATTCAAAAGGGAAAGTTCCTAATCAAATGGCAAAATCAAAAGCTCAAACACATCAAACGAGTGGATAACAACTGTCATATTTCTGACTTGGTACAGGTATATTCTTATATAGAAAATGGTGGATCAAACCTGGTTTTAAAGCTAGCTAAACCTCTCACTTGTATGACAGTCGCATCAAATGACTATCGATTAATCAATCAATCTATATTTTGTCTGTAGCGAGGTACAGTCATTCGGTACAATCACATTCATCACAATCTACAATATTACTATGGAGCTGATGTTCGAGGTGTGATGTTAGATGACCAATATTCAAGTGTACTGGTGGAGAAAAACGTGTTCTATAACGTAAGAATCAGTAGACTTTTTAAGAATAAAAGTATGAAGGTCACACCTTACAGACTACAAAAAAAATCAATAATTAAAAGTTTTATCGGCGGTTAAAGAAAACGGACTGTTACATGCCTTTCGCATTGATACGAGGCAGCAGCCCATTTATAAGCCGTCGAACGATTATTAGTATTTTTTTTAATTTATTTACCTTTATACCTTTCTGCAATGTAAATTTTACGGAAATCGTATGCTCTTCAGATACGAATTTAGGGAAAATCGTTTGCTGCTGTATGTAGGACAAATCTCGCAAAAACACGAAAGCATTTCTTGCATTTTCAAACGAGTTCGCGCGACCAAAAGTGTGCAGTCATCTTTTTGAAGGATTTTGTAGAGACAAATATTACAATATACACAGTACGAATCGTACGGGACAAGATTACTGTCATTGATATGGTCATACATGTTATTATACATTAACTGTTTACAAAACTGTGTTTCTTTTGCGAAATACAGAGGAAAGTCTACACCATGAATATATTACCTTAGATTTTTTGCCAAAGTCTTTCTGAATTTTGGGGTTAATTCTCTTACTTTGTTTGACCTTTTTTTACTTTTTTTTAATAGAGCGTCACTATCTAGTCTTCATAAATAGACGAAACGCGCATCTGGCGTACACAATTTTTAATCCTGACATCTATTGCGAGATTATTAGATCGATTATTAAACAATAGTATCGAACACTAACCATTCATTTGAACAATTGTTTTGATAAAAAATAATTTAACATCGGTGAACATTTGAATATTGAAGGAGGACGTGAAAACTAGACCATATGTGTAGACAGTATGACTATTTTAAAAAGATGTTTAAAAATCTATTTTTAGAACGCTGGACATTTGAATATTGGTGGAGGCCGTGATAATATAGTACGAGATAACATTTTCTTTAATTCCACCAAGTTCTCCGTTCAAGTTGATGGCAGAGGTTCTTCTCATAGAAATGACAAATCTCTAATGGACATCCTGAACGTAAGTTTAAAGTTTCATTTTATGAATAAAAGACAGGAGATGTTTTTAGTCCGTACCGGGTCCAAATGACAAACTGCTGGGTATTTCTCAAATCATTTCCTTCTTTAGGTAATCCATAGTATGTATATGTGCCCTGACTTACTTAATAAGTAATTAAATACTACCAATCATTCAACAGATTGACAAGACGTCCATTATTCAGAATCCCTTCATTATCAGCATTTGCTGTATATAAGGATGTTTTCCATTGGATTATCTTTATTTTACAGTTATACCTGTACATTTGATTTTATGTCAAATTTGATTTCAAATATTGAATAGTACGTGAAGCTTGACTTGCAGGATCTAAATTAAATAACAAATCTCGTCTCACCTTGTGATATCTTATCCCAAGCATAAAAACATAGCCGTATTTGACACAGCCTTTTTCAACTTTTGATCTTCAGTGCTGTACAACTTTGTACTTTTTTTCGCTTTCGATCTTTTCTATCTGGGCGTCACTGGTGAGTCTTGTGTGGACGAGGCGCGTTTTTGACGTATTAAATTTTAAACCTGATGCTTTTTGTTATTCATTAATCATGTGTTTCTTTGTCTAATACGTTCTCTTATTTATTTGTATTGTAATCCTGTAATATTATGTTGTCATTTCAATGCTATATTTAACATTGCCATTAAAGTGCGAGGTTTGGCATGCCACAAAACCAGGTTCAACCCACCATTTTTTCCTTTAAAAATGTCCTGTACCAAGTCAGGAATATGGCCATTGTTATATTATTGTTCGTTTCTGTGTGTGTTACATTTTAACGTTGCGTCGTTTGTTTTCTCTTATTTTTGAGTGTAATTTCACATTGCGATAAGACGTGCCACGGTACTTGTCTATCACAAATTCGTGTATTTGGTTTTGATGTTATATTTGTTATTCTCGTGGGATTTTGTCTGATGCTTGGTCCGTTTCTGTGTGTGTTACATTTTAGTGTTGTGTCGTTGTTCTCCTCTTATATTTAATGCGTTTCCCTCGGTTTTAGTTTGTTACCCCGATTTTGTTTTTTGTCCATGGATTTATGAGTTTTGAACAGCGGTATACTACTGTTGCCTTTATTTATAGGATCGTTAACTGTTCTCTTCGTATAAAAAAGAAGAAAAAATACCGAAACTCGACTTAGTTTATGTAGTATATATAAAAAAATGGAACGACGTTTTCAATTATCAATGAAAACCTTTACAGATCTCCCCTACGTCTTTTATATATATGTATAGTCCTTTTTCATTGGTTACAGAAGTACCTTATACATATGTATAATCCTTTTTCATTGGTTACAGAAACTACCCTATAAGGATAAACTGTGGACGTTGAAGTATCCTAAGCTTGTAAACATTCTTAATGAGCACCCCGAGGAACCACGAGGTAGTCCACGTATATTAACAGTAGTTGTATCTGCGTTTCATCAATTCGTCGTTTCAGAATCTAATGCATCCTGGGAAACAAGTTATGATTTGTGAAAAATATCATAAACAATGGAAATTAAACCAATGACGTGACGTTATTTTCATTTTGGGGTACGAACAATGAAACTGTACATGGTTCATTAGATTCTGAAACGTCCAATTGAAAGTCTTGTCGTTTAAAGTACAACATTTAATGTGAAAACAAAAAAAAAGGTCTATAAATTGATGAAAGTTGTGTGAATTTGTTTTTGTGATTACTAGTATCGAACATTACACCGAAATGACAAGTAACCATAGCGATTCAATTATCCCAGAGACAAGTAGATGGGTAAATACGAAGAATAGCATTTCAATGAAAATTTTGCAGAAATTTGCAACTCATTTTGAATTTGGATTCAAAGTTATTTTGATAGTTTTCTTAAGCAAAACATCCATATTTTCTTATCTATATGCGCTGTGGGGTCAACGATTAGTTTAAAGTTTTCTAGTTTATCGTACATTTGATTGTTGCTGTCGTTTGAAATTAATATCCCGAAGTTTCTATACTATAAAATCTCGTTTTTTGTTCTTACTTTTGACAAACAATAAAACAATGAAAGTGTTCCTTTTTGTACGTTACTGTAAACATCATTTATTCAATGTTGATAATGAGGAATCAAGGTTTCTAAAGAAATTTTGTTAGAGCCCATTAGTTACTGTTATATTTATCACTTCATGTGAGATCAATGTTTCTGTTATAACTATCACAATTCAAAATGCATGCATAAGAAACTAAGGTTCAAATAATATAGGCAACATTGCCCACAGATTAAGTTAGCTATTCTTTTTATGTTTTCTTTTCTTCGTACTTTGTAAATTTGTGAAAGTACTCATTTTTATAGGTTTTAATGTTTATCATGTTTATAACATGATGATGGTAAATCGATAAAAGCGCTTCTAACACACAAAATATATAAATAATAGACTATTAACCAACTTATTTTAGCGAGTGATTTATTTTTACGCCTTTCACGAATAGTTAAATATCGCGATTATAAATGGTGGCGATAGATTTTTTGTTACTAAACTACATCAAGTAAATTTGAGATCGCGAAATTAAATCGCTGAGACATAGGCTTGAAAGTCTAAACGCGAAAATACAGTAGTCATTTTCTGGGGCTCATTATAGCTTAATGTTAGGTGTTTTTTCCTTTACAAATTGTGACTTGAATGGCGATTTGTCTCATTGGCACTCATACCACATCTTCTTATATCTATAATTAAAATTGTTTAATCTATGCAACAAAAGAAAAAACAAAACTCTTTTTTTTTTATAATCAAGCAGAAACTTTTGTTTTTGAATTAGAAATGAGTGAAGAATTCGTACAAATGAGATATTGAATAATGTAGCAATGGTAATTGTTTTTTTAGGTAACCAAATATATAAGAATATCTTTTACAATTCTGGAAAGCAATACACAGTGAAGTGGGATCCACACAAACCTGCATGGTTTGATGTCCATTCCAATATTATAGTAAGTTTTATATTCCTTTGTGTGGTTGGTGTGTAAAAACGCACATTGTAAAAAGGTGTTGGTTTAAAAAAAAATTAATAATAATAAAAAAGAGGTGTTGGTTTGAAAACAATTGCATTCCCTCGAGTTAATGATTGGAATGACATACTTGCATTCAATTTTTATCATTTAATACAAAAAGGTGTTTGCTTACGTCTCTATGATTTGCCAAATACCTATACAATAGATAAGGACGATTTGATATTCGCGGGAATAGGGCTGGACGCTGGTGGATGCGGAAAATGAACACATTGGTCTGATAACAAAGAATAAGTACAGAAGATAAATAACTTTTTATAAGACTGGATGAAAATTAATATTTTTCAACACACAATGCAAGCATTTTCTAGAAAATAGAACATAAGTCTTGAAAACAAAACCAAGCGAGTCTCGCAAAAAGTTAAAATGAATATTCCGTTACATAAATACTTATGTCCCCTCTCTCACAATATCAAAAGAACCTGCAATGTAAGGAAGAAGAATCAGGCTTCTGTTACTAAAACATGCATTTCAGCTATCCGGAGCACCTGAGATCACCCCAGTTTTTGATGGGGTTCGTGTTTCTTAGTCTTTTTTTTTTCTATCTTGTGTTTTGTGTAACAATATTTGTCTGTTTGTCTTTTTTTTTCTTATGTAGCCATTGCGCTGTCAGTTTGTATTTGTCTATGAGCGTGAATGCCCCTGTGGTATCGTTCGCCTCTTTTAGTCGTAAATTTCACTGTTAACAGTGAAAAGAAAAAGGTGTTACTAGTAATGCAAAGAAATATGTATCCCTAAATAGTAATATGATAGTGGACGTAACTGAAGGCAACAGCGATATCCCGCCGTTTAATAGTCAAAACTCGATTAAGAAAAAAAAACATATCCGGGTATCAAACTAAAACAGAGAGAAACACATCAACTATAACATGTATAACAGGAAAACATCGGTATAACAGAAACTCTGAATTGCAAAAAAAATCAAACGCCATCATATATTGTAACTATCATTTCAGTCAAATTCTACAAACGATTTCAACTTTCCTAAACTACCATATGCAGATTTCCGGACTCGATGTGCGCTGACAACATTTGTTAAAAGTAATCATCTAACTACACCTATACTTCCGGGTCAGACTGGGCCTCGTTATCATGTAGGACCGCCATTTGTCAGTAAGTGATTAGGTTGTGGAATACGCCAATACGATAGAATGATGACGACAAAAATCAATGAAAAGACAGATAGAAGTCAACTCACAATCCTTAATAATAGATAGGTTTCTGAAATGTTATGTTTAATTACATTTCAATTTGTAAAAAAGCAAATTTGAAATATAAACATTCTTATACAATACTAAATTCGGTCATTGATTTTCAATGTCAAAAAGTAAACACACAAAAGTTCTGATCTCCGAGGGAAATTCAAAAAGGTAAATCCCTAATCAAATTGGAAAATCAAAAGTTCACATCAAACTTATGGATAACAACCGTCATATTCCTGACTTGATACAGGCATTTTCTTATGTCGAAAATGGTTGATTAAACCTAGTTTTAAAGCTAGCTTAACTTCTCATCTGTATGACAGACGCAGTCGCAGTCGCATTGACATTCATATCACGGATATCTGCTTTATATAATTCATCCGCTAACAAAAGAATTTTCAGATTTAATTTTACTATCAAATGTGCATAACATTATCCAACACACATCAAAGTATACATTTTACCAATTAAACAATAAACGAAATCATTAAAAACTCTTCTTAAAATATAACATTACAGTATTTATTAAAGTTCTGTTTGTAAGAGCAGACGAAATTATTATTTTTATACTAAATCTTCATCATTCAGTAAATCAGTAATATTAAATTAAATGTCATGTCGTAATTATTAAACACATAACTATTGTTGTGTTTGTTATCTTTTAATTTTAGCACCGAGACCATCATGGTTACTTGGTGGATCACATGGAAATCAACCCTCGCCTCAAGGATGTTAAAATGTAGTAATAACAAGTAAATTAAATTTTATTTGAATTAAAGTTTTTAATGCCACTTCTAAGCTCCGGTTATTGGGCAATTTCGTGGCAGTCCGTTTTTATTGATGGAGGAAGCCGGAGTGCCCGGAGAAAACCACCGACCTTCGAAATGAAAATTGATCTTTTGTCGGACATAATAGTATACAAAATAGTTATAGTGTACAAATTTACATATCATACAGAAATCCAAACATAGATAGATATTTGTGTATTTTTTTGTAACATTTTGGTATACAAAAATTGAATAAGAATGATCAATATCAGAAAATAAATTCTGGTAAATTAATGTTATCCGAAATGCATTAACTTATAGATTGGACTTTTAAAGGCAGGTTGATCATATTGAGTTTTTTTCATATTATAAATGCGTTCACTCTTATTTTTCATCATTATCACATTGTTCATATTTAGCAACCGAAAGTAGTAACTGCAGGTATACAACAAAATTGAAATGATATTAATCACAACGAAAACTCTTGAGGCCGTTAAACACAACAGCCGGTCTTTAACAATCCATTTATAGAATAATTAGAACCCTGTCAATTCTTAACGATACGCCTAGTTCAGTTCAACCTGTAATTGTTTTGTAAACAGATCTCGTCTTTGACGACAGACATAGAGAAAACCAGTACCTTACTTACACTGAAATTGACAATATAAAAAAATGTGTTATGGAGTTCATCTGAAACTGACATTATCAAGATGCTTGATTTCTTGATTGACAACATATTTGTTACGTTCGGAGGACGTGTTTTTCAACAGACTGTCGGCATTCCAATGGGATCAAATTGTATCCCTCTTCTTGCAGACTTGTTTCTTTATTATTATGAGGCTGACTTCATTCAGGAACTTCTTAGGAAGAAAGATAAGAAGTTAGCAATATCTTTTAACTCTACTTTCCGCTATATAGATGATGTTCTTTCACTAAATAATTCAAAATTTGGTGACTATGTTTAACGCATCTATTCCATCGAACTAAAGATAAAGAATACTACAGATACAGCTAATTCGGCCTCATATCCTGACTTACATCAAGAAATTGACAATGAGGGTCGGTTGAAAACAAAACTTTACGACAAAAGAGATAATTTCAGCTTTCCAATTGTGAACTTTCCATTTCTAAGTAGCAACATTCCATCAGCACCTGCATACGAGGTATATATAATTCCTAATTGATACGATATTCCCGTGCTTGCATTTCCTATCATGATTTTCTTGATAGAGGGTTACTGTTCACAAGGAAGCTATTAAACCAAAAGTTCCAAATGGTGAAGTTGAAATCATCCCTTCTTAAATTTGAAGAGTTGGTTGACCTTTATGGAATAACCGTGTCACAAATGATATCGGATATGTTCCGTACGTCGTAACTACAACCCCCTTCCCTTTCATAAATGTGACCTACCGAATTAGACTATTTACCGGATTTGTTATCACATAAGCAACACGATGGGTGCCACATGTGGAGCAGGATCTGCTTACTCGTTCGGAGCACCTGTGATCACCCCTAGTTTTTGGTGGGGTTTGTGTTGCTTATTCTTTAGTTTTCTATGTTGTGTCATGCGTACTATTGTTTGTCTGTTTGTCTTTTTCATTTTTAGCCATGGCGTTGTAAGTTTATTTTTGGTTTATGAGTTTGACTGTCCTTCTGATATCTTCTGTCCCTCTTTCATATGAAGTGAATGTAAACAATTGTAAATTATCGTTCGTCCTTTGTCAATGAAAAAAATAATTATCGTAAAGTGAGTGATAAAAGACCCCGGTTATTGTTGGTGAATTAACAAAACTTTTAAACGTCATTTTGGGTTATTATGTGGCGGCCAGGTTTTGTTGGTGGAGGAAGACGGACTGTTTGGAGAAAATCACCAACTGTCGGTAGGAAAACTGACAATCCTAGTAACAAAATTAGAGTCGAATGCGTTTGTAAGAACGGGGTTCGAATTCACAACCTCAGTGTTGACTTATATTTCGCAGTCATGCATGTCCAGCTTCTACGCCAACAGATAAAGTACACGAACGAACCATACCGACCATCCATAGTCTACAACCATATGTTTGTTTTCAAAAAATCAAATGGGGGATTTTTATAGTTCGTTCTTATGTTGTACTGTTATACCACTGTCTCAGGTTAGGGGGAGGGTTGGGATCCCGCTAACATGTTTAACCCCACCACATTATTTATGTTTGTGCCTGTCCCAAGTCAGGAGCCTGTATATTCAGTGGTTGTCGTTTGTTTATGTGTTACATATTTGTTATTCGTTCATTTTTTTACATAAATAAGGCCCTTAGGTATTTTCGTTTGAATTGTTTTACATTGTCTTATCGGGGCCTTTTATAGCTGACTCTGCGGTATGGGCTTTGCTCATTGTTGAAGGCCGTACGGTGACCTATAGTTGTTAATGTCTATGTCATTTTGGTCTTTTGTGGATAGTTGTCTCATTGGCAAACATACCACATCTTCTTTTTTTTAGAATTTGCTACAAGGCAAATTCATTGAAAACCATTGGCAGAACTCTGAAACAAAGGCTATACATAAATAAGTCAGTAAGCATGTGCACTTTGAAAAAAATAAAACTCAACTAAAATGTCGTTTGTTGATGTGTTACACATTTGTTTTTCGTTCATTTTTTTCATATAAATAAAACCGTTAGTTTTCTCGTTTGAATCGTTTTACATCGTCATTTCGGGGCCTTTTATAGCTGACTATGCGGTATGAGCTTTGCTCATTTTTGAAGGCCGTACAGTGACCTATAGTTGTTAACTTCTGTGTCATTTTGGTCTCTTGTGGACATTTGTCTCATTAGCCATCATACCACATCTTCTTTTTTATAAGAAAATCAAGAAAAAAACGAGAGAAATCTGTAGAAAAAACGGTTGGTCGTTCTGATTTTATCTAATGTAAACACCGATACGAAATGACGGATATCTAAGCACCTATGGAGCATTGTGCGGACTTAACTATGAATTATCAGATTGACACAAAGCATTAAACCAAAACAACTTTCAGAAATAATACAGGCAGAAAGTATATCTCTAAGATTACTCGCAGTTGCTGAATAGTATTTTAAAGCCAATAGAAAATGACAAATAAAACATCATTTCAGACTTGAGTCAATCAATGGATAGTCACTAGATTTAGTGTAAATACGTCGTCAACACTCTGAGAAAAACACGACATTGAACAGATTCAAAATAATAATTATAATCGTTCGTTGATAGATTGTTATTTGCTTAAACTCATTAAATCTATCTACAACGTTATCATTTACATTCCGTCGGTTTAGGCTTGCATCTGTTACTATTTTCAAAATTTATTCACACATTGAGTAAGTAATGACATGATCTATAAACTGCTGTTATTTTTCTTTTTTTTTTCATTTTCACTGATAACACCATACCATCTACATACATCAGAAGATACGATTTCAAAATATGAAGCCAGTTTCTGGTGGGATTCGTGGTACTTAGTCTTCTATGTTGTGTCTTGTGTATTTGTATATGTTTGTTTGTCTTTCTCTTTTTAATTTTTAGCCATGTTGTTGCCAGATTATTTTTAATTTATGAGTTATTGTCCCTCTGGTATATTTCGCCCCCTTTTTTGTAGCTCATATGATTTTCAATTTTAATAAATCATTTCATTCTCAACATCATTGGCATAAACAGAATACAAAAGAGGAGATAAAGATTCCATTTGAATAAGTGCATTCGAAATATCTGATAATTGTCTATCACTTTTAACACATGAAAGAGTTAAGGTGTTTTCCAACACCTTGACTAATATGAATCACTCGTTTAATTTTGATAAAATTTTGATAAAATGTTTACTTTGACCCTTTGACAAAAATATCAAAATTTCTAAAAATTTTAACCAACCACGTTATCAGAAAAAAAATCATTGGTTATATAACAGTTTGACAAACACTAATTTTTATCATTGAGAAGCTTAATATTACCTTAGCAATACGACGTGATTGAAACGTTGAGCTGATTTTCACAGAGTTATCTCCCTGTTGTGTTAGGTACCAACTTTATACACAGTACATCGCCAAAAATATTGGTTACCTGCATGTTTTGCTATATTTCATATGAAATCACATTTTTTCCCAAAACTATTTTGAAGACATTATTTGTCGGATTTTTACAAACGTTGAATTGTCTCAGGAATATTCTTTTATTTAGTCAAAGTTTCGTCTTCAGTTTTTGTTTTTTTTCCTCTGATGGTTACACGTATAATACTGTTTTGGATCAATTTAATTCATTTGAATTATGGAGCCAATTTCTGAACAGAAATTTGTATTTGTTTTTATCTCAAGAAAAATTGAAAAAGCAAAAACACCAGCAAATTAATCTGTAACAATTTTGTTTAAATTTGTTTGATTTTCAATAGATTGTTTCCACGACAGTGACCTCCATGTCGAAAGAACAATCCATGTCAATAGTAAGGCAAATTTAACAATGACTAAAGGACGATAACAACCAAAAGATGTCTAGAGAGCAACATACAGTCTACAACAATAACTATGTGTATCTACAGCATGTCAGGCTCCTGGTCGTCTGAATCTTTAATTATTACTTAGTACTTCATTATCATAATCATATATCGGTTGTTTATCATTATTTAAACATTTACCAAAGTACCAGGATTAAAACTTAGTACACCAGACGCGCGTTTCGCCTACATAAGGTTCATCAGTGACGCTCGTATCAGAATAGTTATAAAGGCAAACAAGTACAATGTTGAAGGGCGTTGAGGATCCAATATTCCAAAATTATTAGATTGAGTATATATATTATGTAGTATTAATGAAATGATTATATTGGTTACTTTAAAAATTGACTTTCTATATACCTTTGAATCTCAATAAATCAATGATAACAACACATTCTAAATGTCAGCCGTCCGAGTCGCTTTTCGGGGTTTACCCCTTTTACGAACACTCAAAGTCGAATATATGAAAGCTAATGATGTTTAAGAACAGAAAACAAATAACAGCTATAAACCAAAAAGAACCTTTAAGATAGCAAAATCCATCTTTAAGTAGATATGAGAAGATAAAGCATGAGTGCCAATGAGACAACTCTCCATCCAAGTCACAATTTGTAAAAGAAAACCACTCTTCTAAGTACAGTCTTCAGACAGATCATTGGCTCATACCGAACAGCAAGCTACATTTGTATAAAGGGCTCCAAAAATAGTATATCTAGTATAAAACCATTTAAACAGGCAAACCAAAGGTCTAATCTATATAATAATAACGAAAACCCACATCCAGTGAGCAGAAGGTGTTTGACTCAGGACATGTGCAAATAATGCAGAATCATAGGTACAGCTTTGCCCGAGGAAGTTGAAACCTCAGTTTTAATAGTAACTATTCTTTTTTCATAGAATAAAACCATAATGCTTTTTTTTAATATTTTGATCTCGACCATCACCGAAAAGTCATTGATTGTCGAAATACACATCTAGCTCAAAACTCTTGGCACTGTAAATATAACCAATATATACATGTAGATTCCACTAAAACAGTAACGAACTATATCTTGAGTTAAATGTAAGATTAATGGTGTGATGTATCCAAATCATACTCCGTTACATCCAGTTACATATGAAAATAAATCGACAAAAATATTCCCTTCAATTTGACAGCTGTGGGTCTTTGACATTTCATTGAAGTAAAACACTTATGGGTCAAAAGCGTACATCTTTTGTATTTCATAGTACTATTTTTTTTAATTTTGGGGTTTCTATCGAATATTTTTGGAAACTTGATGTTACTTCGTACACAGATTAAACAAGGGAACAACTGTATTGGTAAATTTCCAGTGATGTGTATTGTCTTGTATGAAATGAAATATCATATAATATGGAAATTTTTTAAGGTACTGGACAAGTTACAACTTTACTCATGCCAAGTATTTCTTTATTTGACAAACAGGGTAAATTCTGCACTATTTTTTAAAAAGTGCAAATTTAACAATGACTAAGAGGAGAAAATCTGTGGTGCTATTACACCTACTAATCTACTAGTATCAGAAACGACTACACTTTATATAATTCTGTTTTTATTCAATGATACTGCCCTTGATCTCTTGTGCCTATTTCAATTGTGCGCGAACACTGAAAAAAGAGAAAAAAATATGTTATTGATAGTATATCAATAAGATGTTAATTAAACTGTGTTTTTTTTTATTTGTTAAATCATCATCTTAACATTTTTTTGCGTATTTCTAAATAAGTATTCAATGCGAAACTGAACAGTTTGAATTCAGACTTTTCATTGGTTGATTTCTGTCATGTGTGCTTTTCAATTGATTTTTTTCGTATGTTTCCTTTCGGGACCTTTTACAGCGACTCTTGTGGAGAGTTGTCTCCCATTGGCAATCATACAATATCTTCATTATATATCTTCACAATTGTTGAGTTAGATTGCTAACAAATAAAAAATACATTGAGCATAAAATAAGAATATACACACGCTTGAAAAACAAGTGTCTTATGTCTATCTCTAGATTAGCCTTTAGTGATAAGGAACACTACGACTAATGAAGTTATATTTTTATATAGCGGCTGTGGTCGAGTGGTCTAGAGCGCTATAGACATGTGGGTAAGCAATTGGTGATGAAGTGTATCAAAGGTGTGAGTTCGAATCCCGTTTATCAGCAGAAAATCTAACTCATACACTATTTGGCGTAATTTTCAGACTAATGTATATATATCCAATGGACAAGGTATAATTTGAAGTTGTCACTACACACAGACAGACATATACATATGTTTATTTACAGGGATTGTATGCTTCCAAAAATAGATTAGCATCTTGTAATTATACTGAACAGATGAGTAGATGATCATTTCTGTAGACTAAAAATAAATACTTCGTGTATTGCATCAGAGATCCTTGTTTAATTCTTACAAGAAGGTAACACCTCTCGAAACGAGAGCATATTTGTATAAGCTAAAGTAAGAGGATGGAATAAGGTCTCTGCGCAATGCTAGGCGATGTTATCGTATGAGTTAGAAACAAAAAGTACAGATTCCAGCCCCGGCACCGGGAAGAAAGTTACGAATCAAATCTACTCTAACATCGTTAGGTTGATTTTTTTAGGTACTTTATAGATATATATATAAATAATAGTTTTTCATTATTTGATTAAGGCCATACAGTTGACAATAATTGCTAGCATCCTTTTCATTTGATCTTTGGTTCATAGTATTTTTGAAAGATCGACACCAAACATGCCCAGTTAGATTAGCTATATCTATTACACTCGTAATACTGTTGAACAAAACGCTGTTCAACAAGCTATTACACTAGTTTTGAATAATGTGTTTTTATTTATAATATATACTCGCGTTTCACAGGCGACAGGGCACAGATGAATCAAGTTTGCACATGTGTTTTTTTTTTATTATTTATACTCATACTTAACAGGAGGTAGGGCACAAATGAGTCAACAGAGCAATGATTTTTATTATTTTTATAATGTATGTTCATGCCTTACAGACAGCAGGAAACCGATGAGTCAATAGAGCAATGAATGTGTTTTTATAAATTATAGTCAAGCTTTACAGGCGGCAGGGAACAATAGAGTCAATAGAGCAATGAATTTGTTTTTATAATCTATTCTCACGCTTCAAAAGCGGCTAGACACAAATAAGTTAAAAGATCAATGTCTGTACTTCAGATTCAAGGCCGGCAGGACACAGTGTCAATAGAGCAATGAATGTGTTTTCATAATTTATGCTCACGATTTATAGGCGGCACGGTCACGTAGAGTTCAATAGAGCAATAAATGTGTTTTCAAAATTTTTACTCACAATTCACATGCGGCAAGACACAGAGGAGTCAATAGAGCAATGAATGTGTGTTCATAATTTATACTCATGATTCACAGGCGGCAGGACATAGAGGAGTAAATAGATGAATGAATGTGATTTTATCATCCATACTCACGATTCACAGTCGGCAGTACATAGAAGAGTCAATAGAGCAATGAGTGTGTTTGTATAATTTATACTCACGTTTCACAGGCGGTAGGACACAGAAGAGCCAATACAACCCCATATCCTGTTGACGAAACCGCTGCTTGACAAGATATTACACAAGCTAGTTGTCCCATATCAGATTTAGCGAACCCTCGAACTATCTGTATGACTTTGTCTAAATCTGGTTGGTTTAGTTGATTGTTATCAGCTGCAATAAGATATACATGATAAATATGGGTCTGGATCTGGCATGTTTCGTCTCTGTTCTCTATAGTTTTCATGATATTTTTCTCTATTTTTCTTTCTATTATCCTCATTTGGCCTTATTTTACATTTCAGTCTTCCATCATATACGTTGTTCTATATTATACTTTTTTCTCTTTTATTTTCTTCCATTTTTTTTTCTTTAATTTATTTAGGCCTTTTATTGTGCAGTTTGTTTGCCTAGTCCCACCATGACCCCTTCACAAGTGCAGTTGCAAAAAAACAATTAGTTAAAACAAAAACTCTATTTGTAACGATTGCATAATTAAGTGCCAGTCTTTGTAGATCTTTTTAAGAATCGAGCAATTTAGGTAAAAATTAAAACATGATTAGAAAAAAAAACACCGTGCTAATCATGGTATCTTAAAAAAACTAACCATGATCCTGAGTTAGAAAGTATTAGTCTTTCGCTTGTGTGTGTCTGGTTATATCAAATAACTTGGTTAGAAAATTGGTTAGAATGATAGCAAATTACAGAGTTATCTCCCCTTATTCGTTAATTTCTAGTGCATTTCAACCAAATTGTATCTTGTATTACCAGGACAGAAAATGAAAATGAATATTTTTTGTGTGCATAACTACATATTATGAACTGAAATCAATGTCAAATTGGGTGGTTTTTTTTCGGTCATGTTTTAACCACTACCTGATTCTTAGGCAGACTGGCACTTAAGCTGTCGTATGTTCAGTCCATTTCTTGGACTTTCTTATCTTTTCCACATGATCCTATTTATCAAATACGTACAAGGACTTTGATGAAATATCGTATATACACCTTTCTATATATTTTGAAACATGCATATTGCCCTCCAAATGTCCTTTTTTATCTTCATCGTTGTGTTGTTGTCTCATTGACGTCTAACCGACATCTCCTTCAGTCATATGCATGTCTTCTTTCGAAATTTTAAGGACAAATAAGTACGCAAAGACGTTGACTAACTCATATATGTTCTCCCATTTATTTGTATTGTAGTCATGTCATGTATTGTTGTCATTTTAATGATATATTTAACATTGCATGAAAAGCGGGAGGTTTTGTAAGCAACAAAACCAGGTTCAGCCCACCATTATTTCATAAAATGATCTGTACCAAGTTAGGAAAATGGCCATTGTAATGTTATAATTGTATTATAGTTCGTTTCTGTATGTGTTGCATTTTAGTGTTTCTGTTGAGTCGTTGTTCTCGTCTTATATTTCACGTGTTTCTCTCAGTTTTAGTTTGTAACTGCCGTTGCCTTCATTCATACCAGAATTTTGACTACTGACAAATTGATCAATAATAAATTTAACAACTAGCGCTTTTATGCTAATGACAAAACTGCCATAAACTAATCGGACTATGTTATTGACGCTAAAAATTCAAATTTTCTCGAAATATTAACATTCAGTGCAACACATCATTTATTGCAGTTTTACGTATTTTGCTAGACTTTCCAAAATACGACAATGCAAATTATCATAAATCTAATTCTGAATTCCATTATCGGTTGTTAAAGAAAAGGGTTCACAGGCTTAAAACTACATGAGTAATAATATTTTTTTTTTGTTCTCTGAACGAACAGAATTGTCTACGTGTCCTAACATAGATTAGTACTTCAATTGGATATCTACACTTAAACGGTTTTATGCATATGAGCTATGGTTTTAGTTGTTACTCTATCATGTCTATAGTAAAGTTTTTCGTCTTAAATGAATTATACATACTCAAAAATCTTTCGTGATGAGCATGGTGAGCTCCAAGAACAAAAGGCAACAAAACGGCTAACATAAACAGACACTTCATTCTGATACCTGAATTGGAAAAAAAACGTTTTATATATTTTTTAACATAATAAGTACAGTTCTTCCCAAAAACTGAGCTATTACTGTACATAATTGTTAACTTAATTTTCAAATCTCTATCAATTGGGCAAAGGCTATATGAGGCGACCCGAGACTACTCTGTCTGTTATCCCGTATATATAAAATTTGATCATCAAGAAAGCAAAATAACCAGACTACTTTGGGTTACTTAGTTACTTTGTATATTTACTATATTGGTTATTGTGATATTTCTCCGTAATTATTTTTGTTCATTCATGGTAGAGTTACAAAGTTTAGGATTTTAAGTAACCTAGAAAAAGGATATTTTTTTTGTTATTTTAGTATGTTTTGTGGTTATTTTATTACGGCTAAATACGACAGAGCTGTTTCGCAAAAATTAAAATTCGGATTTGAAAAAATTTAGAAGAGGTTTAGCATGCATAAATTGATGAAATGGCAATAATTTATCTCACATGTTCGCCCACTGTTCAAACGTCGAAATGAATAAATTTAAGCAATACAGAACTGGGTTATTTGCATTCGATAACAAGTCGGCGTATATCGGTTCTCTTACACAATTATGTTTAATATACCTTCGAAATACAAATATTAAGCTTGCCAAACAACGACAAGATTCCAGTCTAAAGTCGTCCTTACCTTATTGATTAACAGGAACTGCTGAACGATAATTGACTTCTAACTTTTATAGATTTGATAAGACATCGTTACTGACGCTTATCTCAGGACTAGACGTGAATTACCCAAATTAGAAAAACAATTATGCAACTTTATTGGCCCCTTTATTGACTCTGTACTTTTATATATCTCGCCATTGTTTTTTGTTCTATTAAAATGTCATTATCCTACTGTTCCATTATGATTTTGAAAATACATCGAACTACAAAATTATCTATATCAATGTGTTGTTTGTTATATTTTTTTTCATTTTTGCTAGACTAAGTGTGCTTTGTACGTGCTCCTGTTGTGTTTCCTTGGTTCATCTGACGTACATTGTAGTTTTGTACTTTTAACATCCCACCATATATGTTATTGTTCTATCATAATGTAGTTATGTTATTGTTCCACGTAATAATATTGAAAATACTTTGAACGACAAAATTATTTTATATCTCTTCCTGTGTTACGTAACATTTTATCAAACACGCGAATCTCAACTTGAGTTGATGTGAACCTCGCCAGGCTATCATTTGGGTTGATTTTAAGGTAGATCACCAGTATATATTTTTTGAGACAGGATTTTTTTATAATTTGCCAAAATGAAGATTTTACTATGCTCTTTTCAAAAATTTAATAAAAAGTATGGGTCACCGTGCTATTTTCCAAGCTATGAGTTGTCGAAAATTGCCAAATACACATTAGTGTGCATAAAAAAAGTTCTATGAGATAGAATTTTGAAATAAATTGTGAGAAGAGAGGTTTCGTAATATATTTTAAGAAAATAAAAAGAAAACATGGTGTCACCGAACTTGTTTTCTTGCTACAAGTTAATATAAAAAAAATCCCAATTAGCCCAGTATAAATTGTGTACTAAAAGAGTTATCTCCCCTTAAATGGCTCATTTGAAAAAAAAATGATTTTAAAACCAAAGAAAATGATATTTGTTAAAATATTTTGTATAATTCAATTCATTAACAAGTTTTCTTTAAATAAATCTGTCTCCAAATTTGCAGATTTAGGCAAATAACTAGACCGATGTTGTACTGTAATTGTACAATCCAAGATGGCGGTATACCATAAATCTACCTTAAATACATATATAAGTAGGAATGAATGTGGTTGTCATATTTTTTATTTCCTTTTTTGTGCTTCTTTGTTATATATTCGGAGTTTTTTCTGATTGACATTGTAACACGGTGATGACGGCTGTATCCCTATTTTGACAGTTTTAGCTATTATGTCTGTTTCAAGAATCGTTATAGATAGAATGGAATTTGATGCGACTGTCATACAAGTGAGAGGTATAGTGCTATTATAAAACCAGGTTCAAATCACCATTTTCTACATTTAAGAATGCCTGTACCAAATCAGGAATATGACAGTTGTTGTTCATTCGTTTGATGTGTTTTTTCAATTGATTTTGCCATTTTATTAGATACTTCACGTTTTGATTTTTTCTCGGAGTTCAATATGATTTATTTTTTTTACTTTTTGTTTATAACCTCGGTAGAACTTCGGAAAGCAATAGATTCATATACATAAATCATTCTAGAAATTTGGTAAGGCAACACACGTTCACTTGTTTATATAAAAGAAACAGAAGAACATGTATAGCAATATAAGGATTAAGTACCTTTTCATTTAAAATTGATTTGAATCATAGCACGAATCGCACAGAATCAAATAGTTTTAAATAGATTTAACAGACAAACGAAGTTGTACTATAATTAAAAAAAAACAAAAAATTCAATTCAAGAAATAAATAAAAAGAAAAATGACGAAGAATGAAAAGAAAACAAAGGAAGTAGAAGTAAGATAAAAAAAAAATAATACCTTAAAGGAATATAAGGTTGTTTCGATCTTATCGTGTTTGTCGTTTGCATGTTCGTGTAATTTGTAAATGTTTCTTGTGTCTCAATTTTTGTATACATAGATTAGACCGTTGGTTTTCCCGTTTGAATGGTTTTACACTAGTAATTTTTTTGTGGCCTGTTATAGCTTGCTGCTCGACACACCCACGTTCATTTCAATCCATAAAGAGGTCAATTCCTAACTATCATAATGCCTGTTTTATATATTACATTTATTTTTGGCATTGCACAGGTCATGTCGTATTTGACTGTCCATGACGTTAAATACTAAATCCCTAGAATGTATACTTATCAGCTGATTTTAATCTTTGATGACTAATTATGCATTACTAGTTGTTTTTGGCTTTTAACGTGCTGTCAGAAACTGCGAGTACTCTTAAATAGTACTTTTATTTCTTGTTTATTTGACCTGTTGATACTATTTGTATTGCTTTTTGTTATTTAATGTTTACTTATTCAGGGTTATATCAGCTTTGATAATTTTATATTACAATAAATTTCACTTCGTTTAAAGGAATATCAAAAATGTTTATTTTGTTAATTAATACATCGCCTTTCGCCATTTAAACTGTACATGTTTACATAAAGTATTTTCAAATACCTTATAGCAAATGACGAATTTTTATGTAGGCTTATTTCTTGTTTTTCTAAAATTGTTTCACATTTCACAACGATATAGTAATGGTTTTAAATGTCCATCGTAACTTTTTGCGGACAAAAGTCAAGCATGAATTCATAAATATTATAATCTTATCTAATCAGTGATACAAAATATGCTTAGTTTTTAATTTTTTTTAGAAAGAAAATAAAGATAAAATTTGAAAAAAAGTATTAAACCCTAATTCTGCGCTCAGAATAAATGAATAAATATACAATTTGTAGAAGTTAATGAAATCATCATTTTTTTTAAAACATATTCATATATAACGTTTTTTTGTTTTAACTGTGTTGCTATGGAAACAATCTAATGATGATACACAAGTTTAAAACAATTTTGAAAAATGTTCACTACAGTTAATTTCTTAAAAGTTCAAAAAAGTACAAAAGTAGGAAAACTAAAACACTAAAGTTAACCTGTATCCACATACAGATAATTTTGCTAGTAAAGTATATCGATATTGGTGTTACCATTTAAAGAAAAAATACAATTTCTCTAATATGGATAAAAGAAATGACAGTGAAGAAATTTCAGTCTGTTTACATGATTATGAAAAATATACAAGAAAAACAAAGAAAATCATTAAAATAATTATATATATTCAATTGTGCAATATTTGCCATTTAATGTGTTGCCATGGAAACAAGCCGTCCAATTGCACATACACTGATAATGCTATACTGATGATAATAGATCAAATTGTTACTTGGTGTTGACAGTTTGGACGGAGGCTGGTTATAAGATTTTGTGGAGAAAAAAAAGAAATAATAGATAGTCTAGTGTCAAACATCTCATGCATATTTCAGAAAAGAACAAATTCAATTTTTATAGGAACATTGTAGGTTCTATTTCATACAACTCCACACACCCAGAAGAGTCCATCGTCGATTCTCTAAATAGATGATAATTGACCATCTAACCTTCATATAAGGGAAAAATACACGAATTTAATATGAGCTGTTTATTTTTCTTATTCATTCTTAAACTCAATGCTGAAATTGCAAAGCATGTACAGCTATACGTTTGAAATAATATTGTACTATTGGATGATGAGTATCTTCATGAAGATAACGTTTTATGTGAAGTTATAAAAAATATAAAATTTAAAAAAGGTCATGCGATAGGGATAGTCGTAGATGAAGAAAATTTGAAAAAAAATTACTAGAAATCTGAATCAATTGGACAAGGACAGAAATTTCTAGAGGTCAACTAGGGAGCCCCTAAAATAATGAACACAAGGGTCTGTTGGCACACAAAGGGAGTAACCAGCAAGGTTGGGTACGGTCGGTCGTCGACTCAATGGTCTCTGCTATTCATTTGACACATTTCTTGTTTGACGTTCTGACTGGGATGAATTTTCAAAATTTTCCGTAAAACTCCGTTTCGCTACGAGGACCCGTGGAAATTCTGTCAGCTTTTGACTGCTGGTTGAGGTTGTCAAACCAGCAACACCAGCATTACAACCAGCAGCAGAAGGAACATATACTATCTAGACAATTTTCATATAAGGGGTCCAACTGATTGCCTTAAGAGATGGTCTGCTACATTCATACTTCAGTGATCCCGTATGTAATCAACCAAATTTTTCCAAGGAAAAGAAGGGGTCGGCACTCAGGCCCCATAGGTCCGCCTATGGTAGCACTCTTAACATTAGTAATAAGCATTGGATTGTTGAAATTTGAAAAAATAACAATGATCTTAATAGATTTTTGGCAGCGACTCAAAAAATGTTGACAATATGATAACTCTTTACACAGGGTAATTTTAAAAGAGGTCTAGTGAAACTATTGTACCTTAAACTAATTATAACAGATACTTTTTGTATTCTAATATATAGCATTCAGCCCCAAATATACACAGAGAAAAAAATTCATAAAATATGACTACAAGAAAACTCAAAATTTGCATTTTTTATTCCTTATGGAAATTAATATTGGAAAGGGAAATAAATCACCAAAATGAGACTTTTGTGTCATTTTTTGGTCGATTTTCTTACAATTCATGTAAAATATGATACTTTGATTGGATTGAAAGTTCTTATTTCACTATGTTATATAATCTTTTGCTCATGAAATGTAAAACACCGAAGTTTTATGAGTAACTGTATTTTAATTTTTTTGCACATTTTTCATTATAAAAATGTATAGCTTTGTGACCATTTTGAAAAAAATAATGTGAATATTTGGTATTTGTATTTGTAAATTATATTTGTTCACCATCTACCTTGTTTATAAAGAAACTTTAAACCTAAAGAAACTTTAAACCACCAAACGAAGAACATGTACTATGAATTTCATTGAAAGTCCATCACAGAAAGATGTTTCTCAAAGTAAGTATATTTTTTTTTTAGATTTTACTTTAACAGAAGTCAATGTTTATAACATATTATACATGACTGTGATTTTTTGTCTCTGACTTGCTGTCCTACATTATAAATTGTATTATGACAAGGGAAATGACTTTATACCCGTATATATGTGATAGGCTTTGATCAGATTAATAGAAACATTCAGATTGAACCACTTTTTATCAAACAAGATGAACAACCAATACATCGTGCATGAAGGCGCTCGGGCATACCTCAAGTAGTCCTCGTAATGCTAATTTGTTTTTTTTCTATAAAAATATTTAAAACTACCAAGATAGACTTTACACGTCTCGGGCATACCTTTAATAGTAGTACGTGGAAATAATTATTCACTGTAAGAAAATATTAAAAACACAAACTATATTGGATTTATCAACTTACTTGTACTTGGTGTCATCCTGGTTTGCCAACTTTTCATTTCAGGCATATTTAAATAGGTGGAATTGTTGTTTTAACGATTATAGTTTATTTCAGAATTGTCGTAATGTTTTTTACCTTATATTTTACCTATAAAAATTTAAAGGGGCACTATCTGTCAAATTCATGGTCACCGATTTGACTCAAATTCTCAAATTTCATTTATAACAATGAAAGACATTTATTCAAACTATCAAACGTGTGAAGTAAACAGTTTACAATGCATAGGGTTAATAATATGTAATTTCGTTTCGTCTGTATTTTAGTCTAGACTCCATCTAATTAAATAGCGAGTTGACCTCAGATGACGATATAAGCGATGTCAACATAAATATACTAATGATTAGATATAAATAGATGAGGCCAACACGTGCAGTTGGATTTTTATAGGTCTGTTTAATTTTATTTTATAGATTTAAAATGTATGTTTCTCGTCGTTTTTACATGTTGAAGAAAGATTCTTAGTGGATCAAATCAGTCATCAAATGATTTACCTTTGTTTCACTTTCAATGTTGACATTCCTTTCCTTTAAATAAACAATACACGTACAAAGCATGCTTTGTCCATCTCTAGTAAAGGGGTTAAATCGAAGTTCACATGAATACGGATTTAATGAGGTCGAATTATTCACTTGCAAGTGAATTATTTATTATCAATATAATTTAGACCATTGGACCATTTTGGCTACCAAAAGCGAATTATCATTAATTTCACTATTTTACTTTCATTATTGATTGAACAAAAACAAATCCTACTATAGATTTTATACATTTCGTAGCTAGGAAGATATTATAATCACCTATATTAAATCAAGAAAAATGGGCACAAAATATTTTATATATTTTTGGCAGGAAAATGTATTTTATCTGATAAACAGGATAAAAATAGGATATGTGTACATGTGTCTCTTTATTTATTCAACTTAATTCTTTTAAATTTTGATACATACATGTACACTGTTCTGAAATTTGATATTAGTAATAAAATTATATGTATTCAAGAAAAGAACGACGACATCAAACAGATTGTTGAGCAACTGCCATCCTATTACTCCAGCAAAAAATAACACTACTTTACTACTCAAGACAACAGTTCATTTTACCATCAGATCATATGATAGTATCCAGAAGTAAATTTTTTTAATAACTTTCTTAAACTTTAATGGATTTGTACGAAACTTGGACAGAAGCTTGTTAAAGTTTTTTTTAAAAACCTTTAGATTCATTAACTATCCTGGATTATTACTAAACTTGGACAGAAGCTTCTTACAACCAAAAGACAGTAATCGAGAGGAATATTTTTGAAATATTTTCCTCATTTTTGTTGAGCCTGTGATTAACAGTAAAAGAAGGCGAGACACAGCTTGGTTCCGCTGAACCTATACGATTTTTTTAATTTTTTTTTACATATACTAATATTTTACCATAGTGCTTCATTTATTGCCTTATGCAATGCATTTATAAAAATTAAATTAATTCATATATTATATGGATTATGTTTGCAATAAAGTACTTGTATTGGTGTATTTATATCATGAAAATCATTTAGAAGTTAATGAATTTCAAAGACACTTTTATATCTATTCATATTGTTTTATCATTGTACTTGTACTTTAAATGAATTAATTGAATTGTGATTAAATAACAGAGACAAATTATTTGATTTATCTTTTATTTTTCTATACAAATAAATACGGAATTATAAAAAAAATATATAGACATATAGACGAAACGCGCGTCTGTCGTAATAAATTACAATCCTGATACCTTTGATAACTATGGAGAAAACACTTAGTAACTATACCTAGGATGGAACAGACTATACAATACCTTTTTCTGTTTTGTTTGGAAGAATTAAAAGGTGACAAACCCGGAGTAAACCCATGTATTTATAGCGTACTTCAATCACATTTTGTGATCAAACGTGTCAAATTATAACCGGTAATATACAACAAAATTTTCAACACAGTTTAATACAATACACTATTCAATACCATTAAAAGTTTAATCAAATTTCAATGTTAAAAATAAATCCTTTAAGAAATAAAACAAATATTAGCATTTTCAGTTGGTCCTGTCATTGTCAGCGTTGGTCAGGGCACGTTTATTATTATGAGGATTTTAAAAAGTTTTCAATATTTTTCTTATATTTGTATATTGAATTGTCTAAATTTATAACAATTAATAAACATAAATCCTTTGAGGAATAAAAAAGTTGTTAGCGTTTTCGTTTTGGTACAGTCATTAGTGTACCCAACTAAGAGAGATAATTCGTATTAATTGTGAGGAATCTTGCACAATTATCATTTTTTAGAAATTAATTCGCATATTTCTAGGTAGATTACCCATAACTTTTTTTTAGATTTTTGACTAAAACCAGACTGAAATTAATTGTTTTTGTGTTTCTTTTTAATAGATGTAGTCGCATAATTTCACAACACTACACCAAATATAGTATTTTCCCCGAAAATCCCAACTTTATGTGCGGTTACCACGGTAACCAACCAATATATATGTATAACTCAAATATATGGCGGGTTCCAAATCAATAGCAGATTCCTAATCTATGGTAAATGTGACGTTACAAACGCCAAACAACTTAAATCTATGGCAGATTTTTGTTAACTCTAAATCTATGACAGATCTGGGGGAGAGAGTAACATATAACGTCACAATTGAATAACGCCATGTTACATCTTCGCCGCCGCTAACGATGGCGGAAGCATAGATTTGAACACCATTGAAGATGAAGTTATTTTCCTGACAAAAATTTGCCGGTGGTTTAAAGGAAGATATGACCTACTATTTCGAAGAGGGACAAGATATGCTGTACCGGTCAGTACTTGCGATGAACAAGGTCACCGCTATTTTCAGTATTGTGGTAGTTGTCTACGGTCTACGGCTGGCAAAGTTTATAAATAGATTACCTTAGCCATATTTGGCACAACATTTTTGGAATTTTGGATCCTCAATGCTCTTCAACTTCGTATTTGTTTGGCTTTATAAATATTTTGATATGAGCGTCACTGATGAGTCTTATGTAGACGAAACGCGCGTCTGTTGTACTAAAATATAATCCTAGTACATTTGATAACTATTTACACCACTGGTTCGATGCCACTGCTGGTGCCGAGGGTAATCAGCACTTCGGTGTTAACAGGAATATCAATTATGTGGTCATTTTTATCAATTTCGGTTGGCATTAGATTTCTGACTAGTCTAATAGGATCTACATATCAGCCAATTTTCAGAAAGATCGGTGACTATGTGTGCCAGAGAACGAGTATTAAAGAATTCGCGGACATGGTCCGAATCATCTTTATTGATACACACAACAGACCTTGTCATGTCTGCCATACTAAAAAGTAATTATGTGAATTCAAAAATAGAATCTACTGTAAAGTAAAACCACTCCTAATGAGTAAACTAAGATCTACGCCAAATTCAGATTTTATATTTTATCAGATTACTTTTATACGAACAAGTTATGCTGTGAATACTATTATTGCTTTAAAATTGATTGAAAAGGATTCATTGTATTACCAAAACTAAAACAACCATTGGTATATTTAAATGTTGTACATGTATTATGTAATTGTATATATTGCCTTTACCTGAGTAATAATGAAAACCATTATTATTGTTATTATTGTGTCGCGTCGTGTATTACTGAATATGCTATATGCGTTTTGCTCAGCGATGATGGCCGTACGGTAAACTACGGTTGTTTATTTCATATCGGTTAAGAATAAGCTTCTATTATCGCTATTTTGTACATTTTTCTTTTGATCTTTTTTTGTGATAATTTTCATATCATGCTTCTCGCTTGAGATGGAAAAATTATCGCTAGAAACTAAGGAGGCCACGTGGCGTTGCTAACGAAATTGACATGAAATTGACAACGTCCTCATAGGTAAAATAGCGATAAACAGATTATCATTGGTCATCTCAACTCGATTGCTGTTCTCACTTTCGCTGTACCAGCTCAAGCGAGAAAATCAATCTCGTTGAGATGACCAACGATAATCTATAATTATTGGATAAAAAGGAGCCACATGATATTCATTATTCTTCAGTAATAAATTCAATCGGTCATTAACAGAACAAAACGGACCAGAAAACCGGTCTTACCGTTGGTTTTCCCGTTTGAATGGTTTTACACTTTACACTAGTAATTGTGGGGCCCTTTATAGCTTGTTGTTCGGTGTGAGCCAAAGCTCCGTGTTGAAGGCCGTACTTTAACCTATAATGGTTTACTTTTTAAATTGTTATTTGTATGGAGAGTTGTCTCATTGGCACTCACACCACATCTTCCTATATCTATTTTAACAAACTTTCACATGATTATGACCGGTGGGGCGTGGTTTCCGTCTGATAATGACCTTTAGGGCGTGGTATCTCTGTTAATGACCGGTGGGGCGTGTTTTTTCTGATAGAAAGAGAGATGTCCCTTTGATAAAACATTTTCCTGTTTTCAATATTATATTTAAGTTGCTGAATTGTTAACTATATGTTTTCGTTAATTACAAAATTATAGAGAACTTGATTAAGTATTTATATACTGGAAAATTGCACTAAAATGAATGGCAGTATTACTACATGTACGATTGGTCTTCACTCTTTGCCATAGAAAAAATACAACTAATCGAGTCTGCCTTAGGCATTTGGAAATAATGCAAATTTTGCAAAACATGGTTTCTCAATGAAATAAACATAATAGTTCTTGAAAAACTGGTCATTGTCGTGATACATGGACTGCCAGTAGGACAGTGGTATTGACTGCGACAGCGATAATGACCTCGCCTTCGGCTCAGTCATTATCACTATCTTAGTCAATACCAATGTCCTGTGGGCAATCCATATATTACGATAGTGACCAGTTTTTCAAGAACTATTATATAATTAAATATGCTTTATTTGGTCTCTGTTGAAATTTGTCTTTAGTAACCATACTGCATCTCCTTTTGTTATACTAACGCCTAACACGACAATATATCATTTTTCTAATAACACCTTTAAAATTTCCTTTAATTAGTAGCATCATATGTTATAAACAAATCACATGATGAGAAATATTTATTTTGTAGGTTTCCAGTTGATGACTCACTGACATAATGGAGTAGGTTTAGTAAGACCCCTTTTTGGCCCAAAAATTTATGAGTTTTAGAAAATTGTGAATATGTAATCGTTAAGATATTTATTGAAAAGAATAACGCTTCTGCTACATAACTATAGGCTGTTTTTTACAATATAATGCACATATATCGAGTACTAGCATCATTAAGTCATGCTAAATTACTGAAATTTTCACAGTTTTTGCATTTTAGTAAAATTTTAGACGGTTTCCGTCTTAAATGAATGTGGCCGCATTCGTGTTCATCCATAATATTGAAATGTAAATTGTATTTGATGATTATACATAATATATATATAGGTTGAGGATGAACACGGATGCGGCCACTTTCATTTTTGACAAAATCTATCTGACAACTGACGATTTTTGGCATATTTGATAGATTTGTCATATTTAAGCTTGAATCGAAGCGTTTTTAATGACTTAATCAGTTAAAATCTTGCACATAAACTAATTAAATCAATTGAAATAGACACTTTAGTGTTTAAAAAATGTCTAAAATCTTTCGTTAGATTCACTTGAAAATTTAGGCCGAAATCAGCCCTTACCGGACCTTCTCCTTACATATTTCCTTCTTGTTGGTTGATTGCTGTCTTACAACGTTTAACCTTTATTCAAGGGTTCGATTGTTTCCTCTACTGAGACTTCCATGAGAGTGAACAATCACTATTTGATGGATTATTCACGAACACAATGACATTCGATATTGGGTAGAAGTCATTGACTGAGCAAACCAAGGACAACGATATTGTAAAGATATGTGCTAAAGACATGTAGAAATCATCCTACAGTCTTCAACAATAAGTAGGTGTATATACATCATTGCTGAACAAAATTGCATCGATTTGATTTGATTTTTTTGGTGTTTTAACGCCACTTTTAAGCACCGCACTTACATGTAGGCTATTTCGTGGCGGCCAGTTTTTAGTGGTGGAGGAAGCCGGAATGCCCGGTGAAAAAAAAAACACCGACCTTCAATAGGAAAACTGACAATCCTAGTCAATTAAGGTTAGAGCCGAGTGCACCCGCATCAGCAGGGTTCCAACTCACAACCTCAGTGTTGACTGGCTTGGGATTACAGTTGTAACTACTAAGGCCACTCGGCCACTCGGCCACCGAGGCACCTAAGATTGCATCGAGAATCGCGTCAAAAGACAATCAGCTTAATTTAATGCAATAAAATTGGTACCGTTACCGTTAAAAGACAATCAGCTTAATTTGGTGCAATAAAATTGGAACCGTTACCGTCAAAAGACAATCAGCTTAATTTGGTGCAATAAAATTGGTACCGTTACCGTCAAAAGACAATCATCCTAATTTGGTACAATAAAATTGGTACCGTTACCGTCAAATAACAAGCAGCTTAAGTTGGTGCAATAAAATTGGTACCTTTATTATCAATATAATATTCAACTAAAACCTAAACGTCATGTTAACTATAAGGCAAGTGATCTCTCACAAACCACAACACATTATGTAATTCAGCTTTTATTCATAAAACGTTTCCCATTCAATTTTCTAATGTCTATTTCACTTGTTTGAGAACTCTGAAAAAGAAGAAAATATCTTAATAAATAGTATATCAAAGAAGATATTTCGTTTATTGTGTTTTTTTGTTTTGTTAAATGACAATCTTTATCCTGATTTAGAGTAATTTCTCGCAATTTGATAGGCTAATATTGTCCTAATAAATTTTAGTACAATTTTTTATTAGGTCAATTGGAATGATCTCCCTTACACTATTGACCTAATAAAATCAGATTTTGTTTAGATTCCTTTAAGTCCTAATATTTTTTATTTTTCACAGTTTTATATTGAATATCTAAATTCATTTTGTTGACATTGTCCTAATGTTTTAATTTAAATATAATAAGTAGTATATAACAAAATCAGGACAAATTCGTTACACAGTGTGCAATTGTCCTAATACGGAATTTAAAGGGTCAATAAGATTTATAACGGGTTTGGCTTCGCCTCACCCGATATGAATTTTATTGACCCGATAAATTCTCATATTAGGACAATTGCACTCTGTGTAACTATAGTACAACACTTCTTTGTTTATTTCTAAACAGGTATTTCTACGAAACTGAACTATTTTCAATTCAGACTGTCGAGAGAGTATATTTGTCACTGGTTAATGTCTTTCTTGTTTGTTTTTCATCAACTGTTTTGTTAGATATACGGCCGTAAGTTTTTTTTTCTTATTTATCATGTCAGGGACCTTTATAGTCGACTATACAGTATGGTTGAAGGCCGTACGGTTGACTTTTAGTAATTGCTAACATCCACTTTATTTGAACTTTGGTGGACAGTGTTTATGAGAAATTAGGACAGACTGCAAGCAAAATAATTAACTTACAATTTATCACAATCAAACATAAGTGTTAACTAGCTTTTACACTTGCATTTACGGAATGAAGACATAACATAAAAAATGTTGCGCACACTGGATAACGCAGATAACGGTGATTCAACAGTGTGCACGACATTGCATGTGTTATTTCGAGAGAAAGATATTACAATCATTCCATCTAAATAAATGTTTAGATTTCACAAATCATGAAAAAAAAACGTTGATGACGTAACGGTCACACAATTATGTCTATAAGTAATCTGGTTCCCGGCTGACTACTACACTTTGTTTTGTTTGAGTGTAGCATAATACCGTCGGATTTGAGTTTAGTCTATAAGCAGTTTAAAAAATTCTCACAGCCAATCAGAAGACGTGTTACATTCAAAATTTAATTATTGTGTACTGAATGTATTTTTTAAAAAGAGGGACGAAAGATACCAGAGGGACAGTCAAACTCATAAATCGAAAATAAACTGACAACGCCATGGCTAAAAATGAAAAGGACAAACAGACAAACAATAGTACACATGACACAACATAGAAAAATAAAGAATAAACAACACGAACCCCACCAAAAACTAGGGGCGATCTCAGGTGCTCCGGAAGGGTAAGCAGATATATATATATATGTATAACTTATACTCACGCTTCACATGCAGCTGGGCACAAAGGAGCCAATAGAGCTCCGATTCCTGTTGACGAAACCGCTGTTCCACAAGCTGTGACACAAGCTGTTTGTCCCATACCAGAATGAGCGAACCCTTTAACTAAGTCTGTGACTTGGTTTAAGTGAGGTAAATGTATTTCTGGTAGATGTATTTGAACGTTACCAACTGCAATGAAATACATGATACATGAGGGTCTGGAATTTGGTCTAAGTGAGGAAGTTGTATATCTGGTAGATGTATTTGAATTTTACCAACAGCAATGTGATACATGATAAATAATTAAGGCCTGGATATGGTACTCTTCATTTCTGTACTTTTTTCTTGATAAATTTTCCTTATTTATTATCCCCATTTGAACTTATTATTTAAATGTACAGTTTATATTTCAACACCTCATCATGCCAATTATTCTGTTATTTTCTTCTTTTTTTTTCTATTTTTGCCAGTTTTTACTCTTTTTTCTTAAGTGTTTGTTTGTCTTACATTCTACAGTTTTTGCCCATTCCCATCCAGACCCATTCACAAGAGAAGTTGCAAAGATTTTTTTTTCTCCATTTTTTGGTGTTTTAACGCCAGTTTTAAGCACCGCATTTAGGCTATTTCGTGGCGGCCAGCTTTTATTGGTGGAGGAAGCCGAAGTGCCCGGAGAAAACCACCGACCTTCCATAGGAAAACTGATAATCCTTGTCAATTAAGATTGGAGTCGACAGCACCCGCACGAGCGGGGTTCGAACTCACAACATCCGTGTTGACTGGCTAGTGATTACAGTAGTAACTAATCAGACTACTCGACCACCGAGTTGCAAAGCGGTAAACCAATTAGTTACCAATAAAACTGAGTTTTTTTGCTTACTTAAGCCGTCATAGCTTCAGTCCATTTCTTTTCAACATAATCCATTTTATCAAATACGTACAAGGAATTTTATGAGATAACATAAATAAAAGTTTCTTTATGTATTTTAAAACATGACTATTGCCTTCCAAATGTCCTTTTGTTTATCTTTATCGTTGGGTTGTTGTCTTATTGACGTATAACTGACATCCCCTTAGGTCGTATGCATATATTTTTACAAAATTTTAAGGACAAAAAAGTACGCAAAGACGTGACTTACTCATACAATATTTGATTTTTTTATTTTTGGCGTTTTAAAGCCACTTTTAAGCATCGCATTTAGATTTTTTCGTGGCGACCAGTTTTTTTTTTTGGAGGAGGCCGGAGTGCCCGGAGAAATCTACTGACCTTCGATAGGAAAACTGACAGTCCTAGTCAATTAAGATTAGCGTTGAGTGCACCCGCAAGAGCAGGATTCGAACTCACAACCTCAGTGTTGACTGGCTAGTGATTACTGTAGTAACTACTTAGACCACTCGGCCACCGAGGCCCCTAACTCATACAAGAATTATTTATCACTGACCAGTTTATCAATACTAAATTTAACTAGCGCTTTGTCGCTTATGACAAAACTGCCATGAACTAATCGGCCTATGTTATTAATACTAAAAATTCAAAGTTTCTTGAAATATTTCCAATATTGCATCACAGCATTTACCGCAGTTTTACATAATTATTTAAATATGCAAGTTTTAAATATGTACCAAAGTATTTGGTAAAACCCAAATTATACACATTCTACAATCATGTCATTTTTAATACATTGTTTTCAATGGAAGTGTTGCAATACTTTTTTCCAGATGTATATTTTGAAATACTTTCAAAGAACGAAATATATTATAAATCTAATTCTGAATTTCATTATTGGTTGTTAAAGTAAAGGGTTGGCATGCTTATAACTATTTCAGTTACAATAAGATTTGTTCGGAAAGAACAGATTTTTCTACATTGTCCTACGATAAATTACTACTACGATATGATATCCTATCTTAAGCGGTTTTATGCATATCAGCACAGGCATTAGTTATTATTCTATAGTTTAGTTTTGAGTCTTAGATAAATTATACATACTCAAAAATCTTTCTTGTGGAGCTCCAAAAACAAAAGGCAACAAAACGGCTAACATAAACAGACACTTCATCTTGATACCTGAATTGGACAAAAAACATTTTTATGTTAGAAATAATGTTTAAAAATAATCAGTTCACTATTTTTCAAAAATCTGAGCTGAACATGATTTTTAAAAGAATTTTCAACTGTTTATCAATTGGAGAAAGGCGATCTGAGGCAACCTCAGACTATTTTGTCTAATTCGTCCGTCTACCATAATGATTATGATCACAAAGAAAACTCGAATACTGTGCGTGGCTTAGCAACATTGTATATATCATCTCAAAGGTAAAATACTGACGCGTGGCTTAGTAACATTGTATATATCCTCTCAAAGGTAAAATAGTGACGCGTGGCTTAGTAACATTGTATATATCCTCTCAAAGGTAAAATACTGACGCGTGGCTTAGTAACATTGTATATATCCTCTCAAAGGTAAAATACTGACGCGTGACTTAGCAACATTGTATATATCATCTCAAAGGTAAAATAGTGACGCGTGGCTTAGTAACATTGTATATATCCTCTCAAAGGTAAAAATATTGATGCGTGGCTTAGTAACATTGTGTATATCCTCTCAAAGGTAAAAATATTGACGCGTGGCTTAGTAACATTGTATATATCCTCTCAAAGGTAATTGAAATATTGCTCAGTGATCACTTTTCTTCTTCGTTGTTAAATTAAAAAGTTTTTGATTTCAAGGTATCTAGAAAAAAGGAATTCATTGTATATTTAATGTTTCGTGATGATTTTATTTTGGCAAAAATTGCAACAGAAATGTTTCGCACAGATAAAAATTCGGGTTTGAAATTTTAGATGCAATAATTTATCTCGCAATTTGCCCACGGTTAAAAAGTCGCAATAAATAAATCCACGTAGTTCAGTTCTGTGTCTTGGAATAAATAAGAAGTCAGCGTAGATCGATTTCCTGAGAAAAATATCCATCATTCCTTCGGAATATACAAATATCAACCATGTCTAACATCGACGGCTTAAGAACAATATTTAGTATATCTTCGGAATTTATAAAAAAAAAATAATAATAAGCTTATCAAACAATGATCAGGTTTCAGTCTAAAGTCATCCTTACCTTATTGATTAAGAACAGGAACTGCTGATCGATAAGTGACTTCTAACTTTTATACATTTGATAAGACATTGTTATGGCAGCTTATCTTAGGACTGGACATGAATTACCCAAATAAGAAAAATAATTACGCAATTATATTTGACCCTGGCCTATACTGGACAAACAGTCATTTGGTATACTCAAAGATTTGTATAGTATGAAGTCTTTGCATGGTACATTAAGTAGTAGTTTTGGAAATCAATAGATTCATATACACGAATCAAATCTACAAAATCGGTAAATCAACAAATATTAAGGAAAACAGAAGAAGAAAGATAAAAATATACACCTAATAGTATTGCAACACCTTCATTGAAAACAATGTAAAATGCCATCATTGTAGAAAGTGAATACTTTAATTCATTTATGTTTTAAAATTGAATTCATTGAAACTTACCTTTCATTAAATATTAATGCTACATGGTTAGGACATAACAGTTGCACGGAAATAGTTTTTCGCCCTTTTCACAAAAAAATACAAAATTTTGCAGGACTCGTTTTTCCAAAACATTAGTTTTGCAATAAATACAGATTTTTTTTAAGGATCAAACTCATTCAAAACTGTTTGAAATGCCTAGTATAACACACATTTTCGGTATCAGATGTTTAGTTTGCTGCAAAAACTACTTCAGTATAGCTCAAATGATGTGTCTCTCTAGTGTTAATTTTGCCTGAAATGTAAGTTTATAACACAAATTTAATTTTAAACCATAAACGGATTAAAAGTATTTGGTAAAACCCAAATTATACACATTCTTCAATCATGTCGTATTTTATAATGTTTTCAATAGAAGTGTTGCAATACTTTTTCCAGGTGTATATATTAACGACGCCATCCCGAGTTGGTTGACCGTTATGGAATAACTGTTTCAAAAATGATATCGGATATGTTCCTTACGTCGTAACTACAATCCCCTTCCCTTTCATGAATGTGACCTACCGAATTAGACTATTTACCGGTTTGTTATCACATAAGCAACACGACGGGTGCCACATGTGGAGCAGGATCTGCTTACCCTTCCGGAGTACCTGAGATCACCCCTAGTTTTTGGTGGGGTTTGTGTTGTTTATTCTTTAGTTTTCTGTGTTGTGTAATTGTTTGTCTGTTTGTCTTTTTCATTTTTAGCCATGGCGTTATCAGTTTGTTTTAGATTTATGAGTTTGACTGTCCCTTTGGTATCTTTCGTCCCTCTTTTAAGGATTTTGTACCATTTCATTTATTATTAGTGTTTATCATATCACAAATCGCGCAGAATCAAATAGTTATAGATAAACTTAACAGACAAACACAGTTGTACTTTCATTAAAACACCATTTAGAAATTAGAGGGAAAAAAGAAAAAGTGACGACGTATAAATAGGACATCAAGGAAATAGAATTAAATTTAAAAAGTAGTTAACATAAAAAGATATAAATTTGATTCCATTTAATCATTTTTTCTGTTTTGTTACCATTTTAACACTTGGCAATAATCTTTGAAACATTATATACTTGGTGGTGTTTTGTGTCATTTCTTATAATTAAATTTTTATTTGAAAAGATTTTCTCTTCTTTGGGGAAGATTGGAATATATGACTGCATAACAAATTTGTTTATCAAAAGGTTTATTGACAATTATAAAAAATTTCTGCTTTTAAATTTGCAAACTAATACGTTAAGGTATTGTCTAGATCCATTGGCGGATCCAGAGGGGGGATGCCGGGGGTTGGAAACCCCCCTTTTTTTGGGACGATCAATGCATTTGAATGGGATCATATAGTTGGAACCCCCCCTTTACTCTGGGTTGGGACCCCCCTTTTTAAAATGGCTGGATCCGCCCCTGAGATCTGTCTAGTTTAGGAAAATATAAAAAAAATATATATGTCTTTAAGAATTTATTATTCCACTGACTGGCTTTGTAATGCTGTTTTGTTTATTGTATCATTGTCTCGATTTATTGAAAATCATTTGTGAACATTTCACAGTAAATGTACGTTTTAATGGTTTACCTACATTGTTTTAATCAGGCACTTTCTATACTGGAAAGTCCCTGTTTCATAAATAATTCATCATTTGTTGAAATACAAAAAAAGTCGTCGCAGTTCCCTACACAACTATCATTGTATCATTGGAGATTCATGAAATGATCTGCTCACCCTTCCGGGGCACTTGAGATCACCACCAATTTTTGGTGGGGTTCGTGTTGCTTAGTCTTTAGTTTTCTATGTTGTGTCTTGTGTATTATTATTTGTCTGTTTGCCATCTACAAGTGGGATATCGCATTTGCATTCGGGTTTTTTTCGGTAATGTCGTTTATAAATGCCATAAATTAAGATTCGATACATGATAACTCTTGGATCCTTAAATTTAACTTATTCTATTTATCTCAGTCTTACATTAACTTTTGATGTTATTTTTTTTTCTACTAGTATATCTATTCATGGCTTTTAAAGTATTACGTGATAATCAGATGGTGATAATTGTGGTACCGTCCGTTGCTGTATATCATATTTGTTTTCCATAGTTGCTTTGAGCATAGATCAATTGGTTTTCTCGTATTAATTGCTTTATATATCACGTCTCGGACTTTTAAAGCTTGCTATGCGATGTGTTTTGTTCTTTGTTGAAGGCGTATGGTTACTATGGTAACCAGTTTATGCTTATATCTTCTTATTTCGATATTTACATCTACATTTGGTTTTTGGTGATCAAGGACGTTAATTATAACATTCAGAGTTATCTCTCTTTATTCACTAGTCAGAATGAGCAGAGTTGGAAATTTTGGTATGTAAGTGTGAATTATCGTGTCAAAGTTTAAAATGCCGAAAGTGTCCTGTGATTAAGGATGTACTTAGGTGAGGTTTTGGAATAAGTGTCAAATGTTCGGACTCCTTCGTGTTTTTCCATACGATACTTTGCCCCATAATACCTATTTATCGTTTAACATAAGACTTAATAGCGTATAAAAGGTCATTTGACAAAATTTAAGCAGATTCTTGATTTTCTTTCTTTTGATTTGAGACCCAATTAATACCAATGCAAATATAAGGTAAAAGTCCGAGTCAGCATTTTCCCGCCATATTTTAGAAACCAAATATCTCGAAAAGGAGCACCATGACCTATCAATATTTTTAGCTTATTTTGATTCTTAACTAATACTCTACCAGCTTAAAGTATCAATTTTGAATTTTTGATTTATTTAATTTTACCTTAGATCACCTAAGTACATCCTTAAGAAAAAAAGAATATGAATTTGAATTACATGTAAATCTAATATATGGAAATATAATCAATCTAGCTTGTGTAAATCTATTTTCAATATCTGTATCTTAAATGTATACATAAAAAAACAGAATTCAAAAGTTATCTATAATTCTTTGAGTTTTTAGCCACGCGAAAGAACTTCAATTTTCGGAGAATTTTATTACCATAAACTCGTCCTTGATTAACAATCTAGCTTATGTAAATCTAGATAAAAAAAACAGGGTTCAAAATGTGAGCTGCGCCTGCATATTGAATGAATATCTTCCAGTTGATATGATATCAATTACTTTCAATTTTCTTTCTCAGTAATTAATCATTTTTATAAAACAAAAATTTCCTCATGAATTTTGTATGTCCTATCATGTTTTCCTTGATACGGGTTGCTATTTACAAAGAAGTTATATAATTTTGTCATCAAGGTTTGCCTAGCTGAATTCATTCCTTTGCAACTGTTACATGACGATTGTAGTGGATTGCTTGACCGTTGTGAAATATCCGTGTCACAGATGACAAAGGATATGTTCCCGAGGTTGTGACCACAATCTGGTCCTCTTTGTTTCATAACCGAATTTGTACTTATATGACGCGGCAACACGACGAATACAACACGTAGAGCAGAATATGCCTACTCTTTCAGAGCACCGGAGTTATCTTCCGGGTTTTGATTAGGTTTGTGTTGCAGTCTTTAGTTTTCTATCTACTGTTTTTGATATCTCTTGATTGTACATGTCTTGTTGCCTAGTCAGTTGTTTTCGACTTATGATCTTTACATTTGGCATTCCTCGCAAGAATCCGCTACTCTGCTTCTATCTTCTGAGGGTACGGAAGTGGCCGAGTTGAGACGACTTCTGAGATTACATTCGGCAATCCTCGGAAGAATCCGCTACTCTGCTTCTATCTTCTGAGGGTACGGAAGTGGCCGAGTTGAGACGACTTCTGATCTTTACATTCGGCAAGCCTCGGAAGAATCCGCTACTCTGCTTCTATCTTAATTTTGAAGGTACGGAAGTGGCCGAGTTGAGACGACTTCTGAGCTTTGAAATCCTTTCGGTATCTTCTGCCTCTATTTAAAGGAACACTTTATAAATTATTGAGACAAAGACACGATTTCGACTTTAACAATTTCTTGTGTGTGAAAAACATTTGATGTTGAGATTTTTCCATCCTGTATGCGACACTGCCACTTAATCTCATTAATAGAGAAAAGTGTTTCTATTTTATAAACGAGACTTTCTGTCTATGTTGATGTTACTTTGTCTGAAGTCCTTATCATTCCTTTTCGGTGGTAAACCTTAAATAAAATACACAAAAAAAAAACTTTTGTAGGTTTGTGTCTGTCCTAGTTGTTTTAGCCGTTAGTTTTCTCAATTGAATTGTTCCATCTTTTTCATGTTAGTGCCTTTTAAAGCCGACTATACGGTATGGGTTTTAACCTTCATCCGAAACGCACATACCAAACACAAAGGGTAGATCAGCATAACTTTATTTGTAAGGACCTATAGGACAAAAAGGGGACACAAAAGAATAGATTGTTTTAAACTGTTCAACGAAAACTAAAATTGTCAATGCCCTTACAAGCGCGACAGAAAACTTCCATTTTGAATTCTTTTTTTTTTTTTTGTCAAAACACCACTATAATGCAATGTCATATTTCATTCAGCTCGAAAAATATGAATATCTCATACAATTACAATCCACTTACATTGTATATACGATGGTGTACATGGGGTTTACAGAATAGAAAATAATAGAGAAAAATATCAAGAATAGAGAAAATTTAACCAAAAATATCAAGAATAGAGAACATTTGACCAAAAATATCAAGAATACAGAACATTTGACCAAAAATATCAAGAATACAGAACATTTGACCAAAAATATCAAGAATACAGAACATTTGACCAAAAATATCAATAGAGAAAAAATGACATAAAATATATAAAAAAAAAAATAAGAGAAAAATGGGCATAAATTATATAGAAAAGCGAAAATGGCATAACAAATATTTTTTTATATTCTTTATATGTTTTGTCCCGGTTTTCTTTAATCTTGATATTTAGCACCCCATCATTCTCTATTCTGTTTTTTTAAACTTATTTTTCTCTATTCTTCATTTTTTTACATTTCTCGGCACATGTTACTCAAATATTATTAATACCTATCCTGTAAACCCCATCCAGACCCTCATACGTTATCGTCCAATAGGTTCAATTACCATTGACGTTTGTGCACTTTTACGTAATCTAGTTGCATACTAACCCTAACCTTAGTCTGAATTGAAATCAATACTTTGTCGATTCAATCATGGAAGACTTTGTTGTCCTTGGTTTTTAAACAACATCCTATTCAATGGTTATAAATAACCTAAAATGTTTTCTAGTATAAGCTGTAAAATTGGTGAATGTTAACCGAATTAATTCAGCATTTAATTTTTCGCCATAATATTCTGCGTACTAGTAAGCTTATGGCCTTCTCAGTCAGTTGTTTTCGACTTATGATCTTTACATTTGGCATTCCTCGCAAGAATCCGCTACTCTGCTTCTATCTTCTGAGGGTACGGAAGTGGCCGAGTTGAGACGACTTCTGAGATTACATTCGGCAATCCTCGGAAGAATCCGCTACTCTGCTTCTATCTTCTGAGGGTACGGAAGTGGCCGAGTTGAGACGACTTCTGATCTTTACATTCGGCAAGCCTCGGAAGAATCCGCTACTCTGCTTCTATCTTAATTTTGAAGGTACGGAAGTGGCCGAGTTGAGACGACTTCTGAGCTTTGAAATCCTTTCGGTATCTTCTGCCTCTATTTAAAGGAACACTTTATAAATTATTGAGACAAAGACACGATTTCGACTTTAACAAATTTCTTGTGTGTGAAAAACATTTGATGTTGAGATTTTTCCATCCTGTATGCGACACTGCCACTTAATCTCATTAATAGAGAAAAGTGTTTCTATTTTATAAACGAGACTTTCTGTCTATGTTGATGTTACTTTGTCTGAAGTCCTTATCATTCCTTTTCGGTGGTAAACCTTAAATAAAATACACAAAAAAAAAACTTTTGTAGGTTTGTGTCTGTCCTAGTTGTTTTAGCCGTTAGTTTTCTCAATTGAATTGTTCCATCTTTTTCATGTTAGTGCCTTTTAAAGCCGACTATACGGTATGGGTTTTAACCTTCATCCGAAACGCACATATCAAACACAAAGGGTAGATCAGCATAACTTTATTTGTAAGGATCTATAGGACAAAAAGGGGACACAAAAGAATAGATTGTTTTAAACTGTTCAACGAAAACTAAAATTGTCAATGCCCTTACAAGCGCGACAGAAAACTTCCATTTTGAATTCTTTTTTTTTTTTTGTCAAAACACCACTATAATGCAATGTCATATTTCATTCAGCTCGAAAAATATGAATATCTCATACAATTACAATCCACTTACATTGTATATACGATGGTGTACATGCGGTTTACAGAATAGAAAATAATAGAGAAAAATATCAAGAATAGAGAAAATTTAACCAAAAATATCAAGAATAGAGAACATTTGACCAAAAATATCAAGAATACAGAACATTTGACCAAAAATATCAATAGAGAAAAAATGACCAAAAATATATAAAAAAAAAAATAAGAGAAAAATGGGCATAAATTATATAGAAAAGCGAAAATGGCATAACAAATATTTTTTTATATTCTTTATATGTTTTGTCCCGGTTTTCTTTAATCTTGATATTTAGCACCCCATCATTCTCTATTCTGTTTTTTTAAACTTATTTTTCTCTATTCTTCATTTTTTTACATTTCTCGGCACATGTTACTCAAATATTATTAATACCTATCCTGTAAACCCCATCCAGACCCTCATACGTTATCGTCCAATAGGTTCAATTACCATTGACGTTTGTGCACTTTTACGTAATCTAGTTGCATACTAACCCTAACCTTAGTCTGAATTGAAATCAATACTTTGTCGATTCAATCATGGAAGACTTTGTTGTCCTTGGTTTTTAAACAACATCCTATTCAATGGTTATAAATAACCTAAAATGTTTTCTAGTATAAGCTGTAAAATTGGTGAATGTTAACCGAATTAATTCAGCATTTAATTTTTCGCCATAATATTCTGCGTACTAGTAAGCTTATGGCCTTCTCAAACAAAATTGTTGCGGTTTTTTGCTTTCTTATAATATATGTCAGCTTTAAAGTTGACATTATAAACTTGCATGCTCAGGTTTATAATCTTTCGAAAGTATCGAACACTATATGATCTCATATATGTAAGATTCTCGTCCTAGTTTTTGATACCACACAATTGATTTAAGATCATTTATTAAAAATGTTAAAAATTCTTCTATCTACCCATCGTCCAGCCATTCCAATCAACTGAAAAAAACAATTATACACATTGTAGATAAAAGTGAGAATGGAAATGGGAAATGTGTCAAAGAAACAACAACCCGACTATAGAACAGACAACAGCAGAAGGTCACCAATATGTCTTATGTGCAGCGAGAAATTCCCGCACCCGGAGGTGTCCTTCAGCTGCTGGCCCCTAAACAAATATATATACTAGTTCAGTGATAATGTATATATTTATTTAAACGTTTAATCGCTTTGCAATTGTTTGCTCCTGTCCAGGCTAAGTCAGGAATCTGATGTTCGTTATAGTTGTCGTTTGTTTATGTAGTTCATAAGTGTTTCTCGTTTCTCGTTTTTATATAGATTAGACCGTTGGTTTTTACAAATTATACCGTTAGTTTTCCCGTTTGAATGGTTTTACACTAGTTATTTGTGGGGGCCTTTGTAGCTTGCTGTTCGGTGTGAGCCAATGCTGCGTGTTGAAGACCTTATCTTGACCTACATTTATAAAGGTTTGCTTTTATAGATTGTGACTTGGATGGAGAGTTGTCTCTTTGGCACTCATATCACAACTTCCTAATCTTTAAACACCTAAAGTGTTCTCACAATAGCTACATACAATAATAAACATGCAGTTACAGTGTACTCATTCTATAAAGGTGCACATAAGAATGGTGCCAGGAGCAGGATTTGCTTACACCTCCAGAGGACCTACGATCACTCTCAGTTCGTGTTGCGTATTATCAAGTAAACTACATTGTGTTTTGCGGACTTTTTTGTCTTTTGTTCGCTTTTTGTTGTTTGAATTGCTATGGCGTTGCCAGTTTTTTTTTTTTTTTTTTTTTTCGTTTATATTTATGACGAGTTTCAGTTGGCTTTTTTTTGGTATCGCCCACATCATTTTCACAATGTTCACACAAGCTGCACACATAAACACGTATGATATTCTAGTACATAGGCTATACACAGTTCTGTTTAAAGCTTCACAAAATGTATTATGAAAGCTACACGATCATTATATTAAAGCAACAAAATGTTCGTCTAAAAGCTATACGAAGTTCTTATAAAAGCTACACAAGATGCATATAAAAACTACACAAGGATCTTAAGAAAACTGAACATATCAAAATCAGCAAAGATGTGAGAGTAGTAGGGACGGTTCAGTTTGATGCACCCCCAAAACACAGGGCGCTAGGGCGCTGACGTCATATGCGCATGCCCCGCCCCCAATATGATATATGGGCATATACTAGCCCTAATGACGTCAGCGGAAGTAAGGAAGATGAGTCACGACGGATGGACGCAGGTCATATTTGGTCATGACGCAACCATGAATCATCAGGATGCAAGATCAGGACATGACTCACTACATGACAATACCATGATGTACGTATGAAAATTCGAGAAGTATTTTTTCTGGTCGTTATGATGTTTTATGCAACCACAAAAACGCAAGGCGTTAAGGCGCTGACGTCATATGAACAGTATGACTCACGTAGATCTTTGCCAATTCTAGTATGAAGGGCTATATATTAAAACGGAAGCACCAGATGTCGGATTATGACTCTTGGACCACCATATGATGAATTCCATATATGAAAAGCGACCACAATACCCTATGACCATATATGGAAATTATGACCAAATTTGGTAAGAACCTTATTTTCACTCAAAATAAACTTACATGACCATATATGGAAATCGACTAAACAACCTATGAACATATATGGAAATCATGACCAAATTTGGTAAAAACCTTATTTCCGTTGAAAAATCAAAATAAAATACATGACCATATATGGAAACCGACCAGATACCCTATGATCATATATGGAAATAATGACCAAATTTGGAAAAAAAAACTTTTATTTTCACTCAAAAATCAAAATAAACATATATGACCATATATGGACAGCAGGTCACGTGATCGTATCGAGGAACGTTAACTCTGGTACAAAACAAGGGAAGCAACTCTGTATATATATATCTCTCGTGAAGTGACAATTCATCGAGGCAAGGTCACGTGATCGTATCGAGGAACTCTGATACAAAAAAGGGAAGCAACTCTTCATGATGTGAACATCAATCCCCGATTAATCGTATCGTGTTCGGGGCAAATAGAAAAAATACCAACGCAGATGTCAGTTTCATATATATTTATTACATTCATTCGTACAATGCAAGCAGTTTGTCGTCGTTACTCATCAAGTCTCTAGACGAAAAATCTTTCACAATGTCTTCCATGCTAATGTTTCTATATCTCATCTTCACGAAATGTACACAATAGAGTCCGCACGTATCGGATGATCCCGGTTGCACTTGAGTCGTACTGAATCTGTATTAAGGTCCATTGGCGATGAGCACGTTCATGAAGCGACGAAGGTAATACTCCGGAGAACGTCAGAGTGAATCGAAAAATTCGACGGGTCCCTCTCGCGGGATGTGGAACGCCACCCAGTGAATGCCCTTGCCGTCGCAGACGTCCGTGTTGACGACGAAACTGCGGGGCCTGTTCGAGACTTCATCCGGCAGTTCATCGGCACAACACACGATCGCCGGCAGGTCTTCGAGATAACACTCCAGTTCGTATCCGTAGGTTCCCTCCACGCCGTCGTCTTGCGGCGGTGGCGGCGGCGGCGGCGGCGGTGGCGGCGGTGGTGGCAGCGTCGGCGATGGTTATAAGAGGAAGAGGATCGAATGCTTAATCAAAACCATGGACGAGTTTTACTTATTCGTCAATAGTGGAGATTCGCTCCAACTTTTTCCCCAGAATAGGGGAGGACAGTTCAGAATACGTTTACCTAGATCACACTTAATGAAAGGAACGTGGGAGTGTGCTCTGTTGGAGATGACCTTTGTACCGGCTTTTGAAACGTCTACGCAGAGGATGTACGTGTGTTGCGATCTGGTAAGGGATGAATCTTACGTCAGAGACACTTACCTGACACTGCTTCAATCCGTAGCCATCAGAAAAGAAGAGACCACGGAGATAATTTTCGAGAGACCGCTCTACCTCGCGTCGAGGGGAGGCGAGACGGAAATATTGGAAATCACCTTGAGAGACGATCGACTTCGCGTGTGCCGTTGCAAAGATGATCACGTGTTCTGCTTGCTTCATTTCCGACAAAAGTTATAAGAGGGAAAGTTCCACCCTTGAAGTGAGGATGGAGTGTCCTAGCTGTCAAAGAATGTTTTCGAGAAGAGACGTCATGTTGAGACATCATCGAAATAAGCATGGTACTGGCATACCACCACCACCACCGTCGCCGCCGCCACCGCCACCGCCGCCACCGACGCAAGAAAGTTTTCGTTTTCAACACCCGTTCACCATGATCGTCTCCGGTCCGACCTCCTGCGGCAAGACGTCTTTCGTGAAGGAAGCATTGCGAAGATCCACGTGCAACCCGGTGCCGGAGAGGATCGTCTGGCTGTACCGAAGATGGCAACCCTTCTACGACGAGATTCGAAAGACGGTGGTGCCTACCGTGGAATTCGTTCGCGGTATCCCGACCGAGTTTGAAGCCGATCACTTCTTCGATGCACGGACCAGAAACTTACTCGTGCTGGACGACCTGATGTCGACCTCGGCCAAAGACCGTCACATCAACGACTTGTTCACGGAAGGATCGCATCATCGGAACCTGTCAGTGGTGGCTGTGAATCAGAACCTGTACTTCGGGAAGGATCCGACTCAGAGGAGAAACTGTCACTACCTGGTCCTCTTCGACAATCCAGTCGATCGCCAGCCCGTCGCCACGCTAGGTAGACAGATGTATCCGAGTCAGAGACACCTCTTGATGCAAACGTTCCGAGAGGCCACGAGGAGACCCTTCGGATACCTTCTGGTGGATCTGAAGGCCGCTACACCCGAACACTTGAGATTACGTAGCGACGTCTTGGGCGGAGGCGAGGACGACGCCGAAGCCGAGGACGAAGACGTCGATTCCACCGGAAGCGAATCGAACACCATGGAATTCGGGGAAGAAGACGTCGGAAGCGAATCGGACTTGATGGCTTGCCGCGCATGCGGACTGGTATTTGCGCACGCCCGGGGACTCGAGATCCATCAAGAGAGGGACTGTGGCGAAGAACCATCCGCCAAACGATGCACAACGGAAGACGACGGCGTGGAGGGAACCTACGGATACGAACTGGAGTGTTATCTCGAAGACCTGCCGGCGACATCGTGTGTTGTGCCGATGAACTGCCGGATGAAGTCTCGAACAGGCCCCGCAGTTTCGTCGTCAACACGGACGACTGTGACGGCAAGGGCATTCACTGGGTGGCGTTCCACTTCCCGCGAGAGGGACCCGTCGAATTTTTCGATTCGTTCGGACGTTCTCCGGAGAATTACCTTCGTCGCTTCAGGAACGTGCTCATCGCCAATGGACCTCAATACAGATTCAGTACGACTCAAGTGCAACCGGGATCATCCGATACGTGCGGACTCTATTGTGTACATTTCGTGAAGATGAGATATAGAAAAATTAGCATGGAAGACATTGTGAAAGATTTTTCGTCTAGAGACTTGATGAGTAACGACGACAAACTGCTTGCATTGTACGAATGAATGTAATAAATATATATGAAACTGACATCTGCGTTGGTATTTTTTCTATTTGCCCCGAACACGATACGATTAATCGGTGATTGATGTTCACATCATGAAGAGTTGCTTCCCTTTTTTGTATCAGAGTTCCTCGATACGATCACGTGACCTTGCCTCGTTGAATTGTCACTCCACGAGATATATATATACAGAGTTGCTTCCCTTGTTTTGTACCAGAGTTAACGTTCCTCGATACGATCACGTGACCTGCTGTCCATATATGGTCATATATGTTTATTTTGATTTTTAGTGAAAATAAAAGTTTTTTTCCAAATTTGGTCATCATTTCCATATATGATCATAGGGTATCTGGTCGGTTTCCATATATGATCATGTATTTTATTTTGATTTTTTAACGGAAATAAGGTTTTTACCAAATTTGGTCATGATTTCCATATATGTTCATAGGTTGTTTAGTCGATTTCCATATATGGTCATGTAAGTTTATTTTGAGTGAAAATAAGGTTCTTACAAAATTTGGTCATAATTTCCATATATGGTCATAGGGTATTGTGGTCGCTTTTCATATATGGAATTCATCATATGGTGGTCCAAGAGTCATAATCCGACATCTGGTGCTTCCGTTTTAATATATAGCCCTTCATACTAGAATTGGCAAAGATCTACGTGAGTCATACTGTTCATATGACGTTAGCGCCTTAACGCCTTGCGTTTTTGTGGTTGCATAAAACATCATAACGACCAGAAAAAATACTTCTCGAATTTTCATACGTACATCATGGTATTGTCATGTAGTGAGTCATGTCCTGATCTTGCATCCTGATGATTCATGGTTGCGTCATGACCAAATATGACCTGCGTCCATCCGTCGTGACTCATCTTCCTTACTTCCGCTGACGTCATTAGGGCTAGTATATGCCCATATATCATATTGGGGGCGGGGCATGCGCATATGACGTCAGCGCCCTAGCGCCCTGTGTTTTGGGGGTGCATCAAACTGAACCGTCCCTACTACTTGTGAGACGGAATGTCAAATAAACATGAATGTGTCCATAGTACACGGATGCCCCACTGGCACTTTTGCTTTCTATATTTTAGTGGACCGTGCAATTAGGGTCAAAACTCTAATTTTGCATTAAACTTACAAAGACCATATCATAAGGAACATGTGTACTAAGTTTCAAGTTGATTGGATTTGAACATCATATAAAACTTCCTTGATCAAAAAAAAATAACCTTAAGTGGGACAGACGGACGGACGGACGAACGGACGGACAAACAGAGGCACAGACCAGAAAACATGATGCACATCATGGGGCATAAAAACGAAACTAAAGAGCATTTCAAACCAAAAATTCCAACAAAATTTGAAAAGTCATAAAAAAAAACCAAACAGATATAGCTGTACAATCTCTACAGGAAAGGACTGAGTCAATCTAAAACCACACTTGTATCCTAAAAGCTACGCAAACCTACACACATAAACTCCTATAAGTTTTCATAAATATTTTCACTGAGATCAGAAAGCTACACACAAAAACACAAAAATATTCTCATAAAAATTAATGCACACATATAAGCACCTTTAATGCTACCAAAATGTTTTAAAATTAACATCCCCCTTTTTCTTATACATCTGTTCTAAATACTCACGTGTAATATTTGGCACTGGACCTAAAGTTAATATTATTTATGGATTCATTTTTTTTTTTCGGACAATCAAATATGTAAAGTGCTTCGCCTTTCGTCATGTTTAAAAAGCTCGTAAAATGCATTATATATTTTCCTAATCGTATACACATGAAATGTATATTGCAATTACTCTTTGTACTTTTTTTCATGTTGTAAATTCTTAACTAACATAAATCCAATGAGCTTAAACGCAGACCCGCGAAGAAGACCCCTAAATGAACTCTTGACATCAACACAAATTGTGTACCAAAGACGATTGACTGCTAAAAAACCGTTCAAACCGACGGCAGGAAATGGTCATTCTTTGTGAACACCACCAAAGACTGGAACAAGCTTCCCCCCGGAGATCGCCACAGCACAGTCATTTAAGACATTCAAATATCAAATTACCAATCTTACAAAATAAAGATGTTTTTATCCTGTTTTTAACCATACAGAACCAATTTTCCAGTATATTCAGAAAGTTGAATGTGTGCAGTATATGGAAGAAGAAGACATACAGGAATCTTGTTTTTGATTTTTTTTCTCTCAGACTTTCGCAATCCTCTGGATTCATCCATGCCGTTTGGTTAAATATTTCACCCGATGACCCATTCTTTCATAATTTATTGACATAAAAAGTTAAAAAGCTATATTTCAATATCTTTTAAAACGCGTATTTTTTATAGTTTTTGAGAAAAAAGGGACCAATGATAAATAAATTAAAAATCTAGAGAGTTCCATATCCCGCCAAATTTCAATGGCTTTTATCTAAAAAATAACCCAAGGAAATGAACTTTTTATTTTTACTGCTTTTTCAGTTCTCTGAAATCCATATACTACCAATTTATAATTGTCTTTTAAGTGTCACTCTTTGTAAAAAATCAGGCAATATAGAATAATTTCAAAACATGGCAGAAATCAACTGAAACACATCCCAGTGATTTAGTATTTTAACGTTTTGAAGGTACCCTCAACCTGTCTGGTAATTGGAGAAATAACTAGAAAAAAGTTACAATAATGGCAAATTACTAGATTATCACCCCTTAATTGTTAATTCTAGTTCATTTCAACTCAACTATATCTCAATTACCAGAACAGGGAAAGGAAACGAGTGTTCCGTATAGATCAATAGACCTCTAAACGGATTTTATTTTTGTGTTGTTTTGGTTTGCTGTCTCATTGACGTGTACTCAACATTCATTCGAAGTAATAATAAGTATAACTTACGCTGTACTTAGTACATGTATCTTCTTTGAACCATCCCCCGAGGTCAGTATATACCTGAGATTGGTAGGGTTTGTGCAGTTTTTCACATAGCTTGCAATAATCGGAGTCAGATTTCCCAAGTTCATATTTTTTCTTCCACTCAAAATACTGTTGAAAAAGAGTCTCATTAGAACCAACTTTCTCTATATAATTTACAAAATCACTTATGTTTTCGAAGTCAAAGAAATTGATATACGAATTTGGTATTACAGTTGGGTTTATTTGTCCTTTAATCCAGTTAACAATTGGAATAGTATCACTCTCCGCCAAAGTAGACCAGTACTTCTCTGTCACGTAATGCCGACAATGAGAATTTTCAAAAGCTAGTCTAAATTTATATAAATTCAATATTTCTCTTGGATGGCATGGACCACCAAAATTAGTACACTTCCGATCACCACAACGACCAAACAATTCCACATCAATATATTTCATAATCTCTTTTATCAATTTAAATCGTCTACCAGCATCATGGCAATTACTTATAGATGCATACATGGTTTTGTTTTTGTTTTTTAAAGACACAAGCGGTGGCGTTGGTGTATTCATGCGTTTAGGCACATAACCTCCATATGCGCCAAGAATAGTAGAATAGTTCCGGTAGGAAATAGTCCAATTGAACATCCCGTTCATCCAATTGTAATTCTTTTTTATCAAGGCAGTAGGTTCAAGAGTATAAAGAATCCATGGCTGTCGACGGATTCTTAGACCCGGCATATCATTTATGTCTATATCAGCGTCATGAAATATAATGGCGTCACTTAGCGGAAGATTGCCTCGGTTATGGGTAGCTGTACAAGCGTAATCACAATTTTTTAAATCATTATTTATTCCTTTAGCCCATTTTTTGACTGTTTTGAAAAATGGTGTCCATACTAATATTTTCTTTGTTTTTCTTGTTGTATCGTTAAATATGTCTTCAAATTTATGAACATAATCGTCCTCTTCAACATGTCCTAAATGATACGCCATACGTGGAATCAAAGTAAATTTGAAATCCAAAAAGGCAAACACCATTGTTAGACAAATTATCGACGAGACAGCAAAGTATATTGTAAGTCTTGGTCTCTGATATTTCATTTGATAGCTGAAGTAACTGCTAGTGTATAGCGTATCGTTGCTAGTGTTAAGCGTATCGTTGCTAGTGTTTAGCGTATCGTTATCTTCTTATGTAATAAATGAAGTAACTGCTGGTATTTAGCTCCTTAATACTGATGTCAAGCGCATTGGTATACGTACTGATGTATATGGCGTGTTGATCGTCTACAAAAAATAACAAAATTGTGTTGAATTTGTTTTTCTAAATTAAATCATTTCTGATATACAGCGTCACGGTAAATATCTGAGAGTAAAAAATAATTTCGGTAACAATTTCGGTATTTTAAAAATACATTTTTTTGTATGTACTAAACTGATAGTTACAGATTTTTCTCTGAGCTTCAAAGATTGACAAGTGCCTCAACTAGAGATCGTTAGTTCATTGTCAAGTATTAAGAAGAGAAATAAATATGTGTTACTTTGTACTGATAAAACAACTAATAGTTGTATTGATTTGTGAATGTCCAGTGACAAATATTCCAGGCATATTCAGGACAAGAAATCTATCTGTAAGTTATGTTCTGACAAATTACTGGCAGCATCGACTTGTGTTAAAGTTTATTTGAGTCTACATAGTGTGTTAATATATATTGGTATTTCAATTTATTTAAGCTGAATATTTATTTTCTAAGTTGAATTTTTATTTTTGAAGTTGGATTTATATTTTTGAAGTTGATTTTTTATTTTTTAAGTTCAATTTATATTTTGAAATATGGACAGGGCTTTAAAGACTTTATGTATGTATTTAATCTGTCGTATAATGATAAAAAAATCATTTATGTTACACAGATTGAGGATAAATTTCCCGAAAAATAAGTAACGCAGATAATAGAACTCTACAATAGTTTAGATATCAGACCACCAATTCACTCACTCCTATTTAGATAAAAATAGCCCTTCCCTGGCAAAAAAGTGCTTGGTTTGATGTCATTTTTCTTTCAACTGACAATAATACACAAATGAAGATTTTGGTGAAAGAGAAATGTATGTACACTTTTTTTAGCCAAAATTTACTTTCCGTTATTTTGCATTTATAGCAATTTAGGATTAATTCATTACATATTGAATCTAATTAAAATCCGAGGTATCAGAACATCGGATTTTATACTGAGATTGTTCCATATTATACTTATTTATGATTTCAAGAGAATTAACGAGGGTCTATTTTGGTACCAAAAAAAATCCGTGGTTGATTTAACTTGATTGTATAGGGCTTCGGTAGCTAGACACCTCTACGAACCAATAATGAACAGGTATATCAGTGTAAACCCCCCCCCCCCAATTAATTCGCTTGCTACTAACCGAATAAAGCATTGAATTTTTAAATGTTATATTAAATTAACAAGATTAATTCCTTCAACAAATGTATGGCTTATACTGTTTACAATACCGTGGTGCTAATGTATCAAGTATTATAAAACTCCAAAGCTTAATTTAGGAACTTTTCTTTTCTTTAGTTACCTATTGAGACGAGGAGATGGGTGGAACCCCCCTTTTTTTTGCCGATCAATGCATTTGAATGGGGACATAGGGTTGGATACCTTCCTTTTATCCTGGGTTGGGAACCCCTCCCCTTTTTAAAATGGCTGAATCCGCCCCTGATGTGTCTGAGGTAATGAATAAATCTCTAATTATGAATAAACCTCTTTAATTACAAATTGATCTGTTGACACAGAGACATGTCATGCGTGACTTTGTGTAAATTGGATAGCATAATGCAAATATTATGATTAAAATGACAATACTTTAACATGTAAATTATGCATAACATTCAAAGTCAATGAACCATGACTAAATGTGTTGGGACAATCAATCACAGTCAATGAACCACGTCTAAATGTGTTGGGACAACTACTCGCAATGGACATAAGAATTACCAATGCTTATACAAATGTATACCAAATACCATTGTCTTATTTTTAGTTCCCTTGAAACTCGCTATGGTTCCCTTAACCTGACTTATTCATAACATGCCTCAAATCCATCAACAGGTCTCAGCGGGTCATTTAAAACATTGACCATTGAGTTAAGTGCTAAGTCTTTCTTTATATAAATATCAATTGTTATAGTTGTTGGTATTAGTGTTTAACACAAATTTCAGCACACATGACTAGGTCATGTCGATAAATTTATTAATGGAGAAAGCCAAAGTACCTGTAGTGACAGGCCCATAGCCAGGAATTCCCGGGGGGGGGGGGGGGGGGTGGTGCTTCGATACAATCATAATCGACTTTAACGGTTATAATTCAAACAGAACGTCGAATTGAACAATGCGTATTTGTTTTCAAGGAGGGGGTGTACAAACTCCTCGAACCTCCCCTTTTTTCCTTTCATTTTCAAATTTTCAAATCTTTTCAAAAGTATTAACTCCTTCAAAATGTCTAAATAAATGATTTACAATACTAGTACATGTATAATATGGATGTTTGTTATCTTTAAGTTTTATATGGTTGTAAATATTGTCATGTGTGTATTGGTATTAGGGACGACATCAAAAGTTCAATGTAAAAAAACTATTTGAATTAAAGTCATAAGAAACCTCAAATTAAAAAAAAAATCATGCATATGTTTTTTATAACTAAATGGATAGTTTTCATTATACAACTTATGTACATATACTTTTTCTGAGGAAAGTTCTTTAATTTGTCCACATTTACAAGAAGTTTATTTGTTTTTAATTGCTTGCTTCCAGGAAGCAATTCGCCGACATATTTTCCGTATGCATAGTGACCTGAGCGTAACCCTCATCGTAAAATCCGGCGATCGCAATACGCATGGATCACTGTGTCTAAACCACACCGGCAAAATTTGTTCGGACTCGAGGGTATCTAACATCGGGCACAATGATGGAACATCAATAGACAGAAGAAAGATAGGTTTCTCCTTATTTTCTTATTGTTTTTATGATATCAAAGAATATATATACATATACAACTATTTTCTATTGTAATATGCAATATTTTCTACAACCGTTCTATATTAACGGAGAAATAAGTAAAGATGCATGTCAAAATGACGAATTGAGTGAACCTTGCCTCGAAATTGTTTAATTTCTCGTTAAATTGTTCACATTGTACGGAAAGAAAGGTACGGACACGGAGATTGCAAATTTTGTTATTATGAGTATCTCAATACTTGTATTTCTGTGTATTTCTGTGTATGGAACGAAAAAAAAAGGGTCATGTCAAATTAAAATAAACCGGTTTCGTCAATGTTGTTTACTACACAATCACCCGGTTTCGTCTATATATATCACCCGGTTTTTTTTTAAACAAACAAATTAATAAAAAGCAACGTTGACACGGATCTGAACATTGTCTTTCGAGAATTTAAATATATATTTATTGTAAAGTAAACTTGGCGTGTTAAAATCTATTTTAAACGGGCACGTTTGGACATAGGTAATTATGGTAATACACATTTTCCTAATGGAAGGTGTATCCCTTATTTCACTTAACTTCAAACTAATTTTAAATTTGTCAAAGAGGGGAATTTTGTACCATAATTGGCAATAAACAGCTGCGCCATGACTGCATGATACGCCCGTCGTCTTGTGAGTGAAGTTGTATGCAACTAGTATCTCAATTGTTTGTAAAACAATTGAAAGGTCTTTCCTGTAAAAGTGATGTTTTCGTAATGTTATTTGTACGACCTTTCGTTTGATATACGACAAGCATACCTTCTGAAACTTTTTGCTTTTTACACTTAATGACCTCATCCGCCTACATTTTTGAGATCGGAAGTATGGTGTATGTAACACAGGGTAGATGAGCTTTCATTTAATATGCGACAACGCCATGTTCTAAAAAGTTTGATATTTGCACTTAATAACCCCATCCAACCAATGTTTGGAGGTTGGGAATTTGATATTTCAAATGTACACATCATGACCTTTCATTTGATATACAACAACCCTATCGTAAAAGAAAATTTATCTTTTGCACTAAATGACGCCATCCAACCAATTTTTTGGGGACGTCAATTTGAAATTTGAAATGTACGCTTTATGTTCTTTCATTTGATATGCGACAACCTTACCATCTGGGAAATTTGATTGTTTGCACTAATTGACCCCACCCTTCCACCTGAGATGAAAAAGAGATTTAAATTTTTCATTTTTAAGTAGAGTTTATTGAGACCTTCAATTTGATATATCAGATGACCCCATTTGGCAAAGTGCCAAAAATGATGCAATATTAACGATATAAATAGAAGTTATGAAACTTACAAAGTCAATGCAAAACATGAAAATTTCAAAATGATTTTTTGGTGTTTTTTTTTTAAATGGAATGTTTTTGGTATTTGGTTAAACATATAACTATGTTAACCTCTTCAATTTCTTAAACATTTTAAGTGGTAAGCTGTTGTTGATTCAGAAATACATGCCGCCGCTCGCAAAATTTGAAACTACATTATCTCTAAAACGACAATAGATATCTCAAATCTGTTAAATGGTAAATGATCCACAGTTAAAGGACAACATTATAGAAAAAGAATTGGGACAATTTCAAAGTTCACCAAGGTTACAATTAATCATCAAATATATGATGCAATACCAAACTTGAGAACCGGAAGTCGTAGAGACATGGGACTACCACCTTTCAACTCAGGACCACTTGACCTTTCAAATATCACAAGGTGAAGGTCATAGTATACTGTGAAGGTCAAGGTGAAATTTCATCATGACCTGACATTGACCTCAAATTAAAGGTCTTGAATTACTGATCATCTTTGCAGTTTATAGTAGGTTGATATCTGTTACCTTTAAAAAGATATACACAAAATACTATACTTTTAAGAATCATCCCGTTGTAACTTTTCAACAGACGGTCGGACATTTTTGGGCTTATTATATAAAATGTAGAGCTCGTGGAGAGGAACATTTTATACACTGTATGTATGCAGCAAATTCTTATCGTTTTCCTAATTTGTAAGCTTGAAATTGCAGCGTAATTTTATTTTGCACTCTGTGACCTTTGACCTTGGGTGCATAATAAAGGTCACATGAATTAAAGATTATTGGTGAAGGTCCCAAGTCTCTACGACTTCCGGATCTGGAAATACAATTTTTCTAAAATTGTACACAGTTTTTCAAGGGGAATAACTCCTTATAAGGGTTAATAACAAAATGATTGTATATGTTCATTAACATTGCCATCTGTTCCTGTACATGTTGCCGTTTTCAAATCAATTCTATCTCTTATACTTTTTGAGAAAAATGCAAAGGAAAGAAATTTTTTCAAGGGGATATAACTCTCATAGGGGACAATGAAATCCTATTCAACCTCATATGGTAATAAATCATGATGAGATCTACCTATTGTCCAAATAATGTCATGATTTCTTTAAAAACAACGAGGGGGTGACATCTTGAAAAAAATCAATAAAAGGAAGATAACTTCAAAAGAGGATGATGAAATCCTTAACAGGGTCATTTGGTAAAACTGCATGATGAGGTCTATCAATGGTCCATATTTGGTCTTGGTAACTTTAACAGAAAGAAGGGGCGGGCATGTCAAAAAAATGTTGGAAGAAAAAAAAGAAAAATTAAAAAGAAAAAAAAACATTAGAAAAACAATAAGGTCTTTCCCATGTAGGGGAAAGACCTTAATAATTAGAAATAGTTTCTGAGATAGGGCGTACCATCTGAAAACCTCTATTCTTTTTTACAAAAAACTCAATAACTCTAAAATAAAAGTTTGAATCATCACCAAAAAGTATAGAGATCTTAAGATTAATATTAATAAGAAGTGAGTAAAATTTAAACAATAATCATAAAAAGGTTTTGAGATACATCGCAATAAGTGACCCCCCCCCCCCCCCCCCCCCTTTGTTTTACCCCAAAAAAAAACCAATCACTCTAAACCAAAATTTTAAACATCACCAAAAAGTAAATAGAAGTTTAAAAGATTTATATAACTAAGAAGTATGTAAAGTTTGATGCAGTTATAATACTTCGTTTTTGAGATATGGCGCGACATGTTAAAAAAAACCCACATTCCTGTTTCACTTACATTTCCTGTAACTCAAAAAGATTTAATTTGATTTTCACTAAAAGGTTTACAGATCGTTTGACCATTATAAGAAATAACTATGTTAAATTTTAAGAAATAAGATAAGCTGTTCTAAAGTTACGGAGCGACGTGATTATGCTGGACAGACGGATAGACGGATAGATAGACGGACGGACGGACCGAATGACTGATAGATGGAGGAACGGACGGATGAAGGGACGGACGGACGGACAGGTGGGCGGACAGACGGATGTATACAATAATACGTCCTGTCAAAATTGTGACGGGCGTGTAAAAACGCAAAGAAATGGGGAAAAAACTCGTAATTAAAGGTCAATAAGTTTTATTAGGATGTCGGCCAAGTCGACTTATTTGTATATTTTGTCTTCCTTATCATTTTTGCTATATAACTTTTATATATATTTGAAAAAAATGTATAGAAATCGATAAAAAGAACTTGAAATTCGTCACTTATCTCATAAGGTGTATACCGAATTAAAATATTGTAAGAAATAAGAAAACAGGGACATCCGCGAAATCGCCGATTATGTGAGTTGGATTATGATTATTATAAACAAGAAAGAAATCGTTAGATCTGTGTACCATACTTGTATATGTTCCAGCCAAACCTTCTAACTTTTGACATATGCAGCTTTATACAAAAAGTTCAAAACGCTATGAATTCGAATCACTATGACTCGCTTGTTTAAAAGTATCAAAGAGAATGTTTATAATAAACATAATCCAACTCGCATAATCCGATTTCCCGGGTGTCCCTGTTTTCTCATTTCTTACAATATTTTAATTCGGTATACACTTTATAAGATAAGTGGCGAATCTGGAAGACGTATAGGTTGCATGCCCCCGACCCCACCTTTGGATATTGATTCATGTATTTAAACGATTTTGTAAAGCAAAAAATAATCAAAATATTGTTCAACTCGGCGGTATGTAAAAGCTGTTCGAATAACGTCCACTTTGAAATAAACTGAATCCGTCTGTCCGTATATATTGTCAAAATATATTGACCAACGTCAGTGTACGATCATCATAACACAATGGCGACAGTACAGACCCGTTTTTTTTTTTTTAGTAATGTTAACAAAATAATTATTATTGAATTTTGTCGATGACCTGAGACTATTATACTAATTTGTACATAGCAGTATAGTTACAATAAGTGATAAATAAATTTTATTTTAATGCATGGTAGTTGTAATCCTACATTTATTTTCTATGTCGATTATGCATGCATATACATTTGTCTTAATATCAACGTTTATCCTTTAGAAGATTTATTTTTAACGATGATAGAAAAGATTGATTAGATTACTTATAAAGGTGCCCATCCTTTTGTGCGAGAAAATCATATATCAATTGTGTGTTTCGATTTTTAAGACCGTAAAATTTAATTTCAAGTTTAAACATGTTCAACATAGTTTCCCATAACTCATATAGAAAACGCATATTTAGAGAGCTTTAACCTCAATCTCCTGTTAAAAAATTTCGGAATGCAAAGTAAAATTAAAATATTTGTGTTCTATAAGAGTAGGAATTCAAGTGTTTGCTTATTATTTATTTGAATCTGAGACTCATATAAATAATAAGTCGTTGTCCGGTGAAAAAAGTTGTTTTCCAACGACCCACAAAACTCCTTTTCAACGCTGAAGTTAAATAATCAATGATAATGTATTTGCGATTATGATTTTTTTTTATTTGACCAAACCGGGTTATGCATTGTGAAATCTATGACGAAACCGGGTGGTAAACATTGACGAAACCGGCCAGTTCCATTTTGACATGACCCATTTCTTTCGTTCCATACACAGAGATACAAGTATTGAGATGCTCATAATGACTAGTTTTGCAATCTCCGTGTCAGTATCTATCTTCTCGTACCTTTCTTTTCGTACAATGTGAACAATTTAACGAGAAATTAAACAATTTCGAGGCAAGGTTCACTCAATTCGTCAATTTGACATGCATTTTTACTTATTTCTCCGTTAATATAGAACAGTTGTAGAAAATATTGCATATCACAATAGAAAATAGTTGTATATGTATATATTCTTTGATATCATGAAAAAAATAAGAAAATAAGGAGAAATCTATCTTTCTTCTGTCTATTGATGTTCCGTCATTGTGCCTGATGTTAGATACCATCGAGTCCGAACAAATTTTGCCGGTGTGGTTTAGACACAGTTTGGATCTGTCATTAAAACAAACAATTATCTGATTGTATATGTTAAACACGTGCTCAATACTAAAGCGTATTAGCGCCACACATTTTTTTTTTTTTTTTTATTTTTCTTCCTATGTTTGCGTTGTAACGCAAACCTTTGCGTTATAACGCAAACCTTTTGCGTTGTGACGCAATCTTTGCGATATAACGCAAACCTTTGCGTTACAACGCAAACATTTGCACTTCAATTATTCCATTATTCCTATGCATATTTATTATAATGATTTGGCCTTGTATGTATGTTTCTTTTTTTATCTACTAGTAAATCACATCCGAAATGAATGACAGACGGACATATATACAAAACTTAATGAATAATTGAAATCAAGATATTTGCGATATAACGCAAACCTTATTTTTGAATTTTACGAATTTTTAAATTTACAACTTTCAATTTAGAATGTCGTTAATTTTGAATTTTGAAATTTTACTGATCCCCACACTTTTAACTGGTATCAAGTTGATTAAAATTCGACCTGAAATGACCAAAGAATATTGTTCTGAAAAAACTTAAATATGTTTTTTTATACTAAACATATAGAAATAAATAATTGTAGTTGACGATTACTTATTGCATATCTCACAAGAGTGCACACGCTGAAATGTCTCACCTTCTATACTAATCATTGATATTATGTTGATAGTCCTAAGTATAAAGCTTAGTTTTATTACAACTGTCTCATAAACTTAACATTAACCAAGATAACTAAACAAAGACCAATGAACCTTGAAAATGAGGTCAAGGTCAGATGAACCATGCCAGGCAGACATGTACAGCTAACAATGCTTCTATACAACATATATAGTTGACCCATTACTTATAGTTTAAGAAAAATAGACCAAAACACAAAAACTTAACACTGTGCAATGAACCGTGAAAATGAGGTCACCGTCAAATAAAACCTGCGCGACTGACATAAAGATCATAAAATATTTCCATACACCAAATATAGTTGACCTATGGCATACAGTATTAGATAAAAAGACCAAAACTCAAAAACTTAACTTTGACCACTGAACCATGAAAATGAGGTCAAGGTCAGATGACATCTGCCCGCTAGACATGAACACCTTACCATCATTCCATACAACAAATATAGTAGACCTATTGCATATAGTATGAGAAAAACAGACCAAAACACAAAAATTTAACTATAACCACTGAACCATGAAAATGAGGTCAAGGTCAGATGACACCTGCCAGTTGGACATGTACACCTTACAGTCCTTCCATACACCGAATATACTAGCCCTATTGCTTATAGTATCTGAGATATGGACTTGACCACCAAAACTTAACCTTGATCACTGATCCATGAAATGAGGTCGAGGTCAAGTGAAAACTGTCTGACAGACATGAGGACCTTGCAAGGTACGCACATACCAAATATAGTTATTCTATTACTTATAATAAGAGAGAATTCAACATTACAAAAAATTTGAACTTTTTTTTCAAGTGGTCACTGAACCATGAAAATGAGGTCAAGGACATTGGACATGTGACTGACGAAAATTTCATAACATGAAGCATCTATATACAAAGTATGAAGCATCCAGGTCTTCCACCTTCTGAAATATAAAGCTTTTAAGAAGTGAGCTAACACCGCCGCCGCCGCCGCCGGATCACTATCCCTATGTCGAGCTTTCTGCAACAAAAGTTGCAGGCTCGACAATAAAAACTAGACAAAATGATGTCCCAAACACCACTCTGAAGTAACGGTCTTACTGTATCATAATATAGAACTTTCTTTGGGATATTATTGTGTCTAAGAGACACAAATGACACTGGCGGATCCAGAGGGTTACGGGAGTTGGAAATAGGGACATATGTTTGCATATGGTTGGACCCCAGCTCCCCCTTTATCCTGGGTTGATGCCCACCTCAGAAACAGTGATGTTTTCAATAATTTCAACTACGTATATCCCCCAAGAGAGCAAATATTAATAAAAATCAAAAGCCTGACCATAGGTTCACCTTCAATATAATCACAAAGAAGCAGCAAAGTGAAAATTTCCTAGTATTCAAACTGTAGAAGGAGATAACTGGAATAACTATATGAACATAATAGAACGGAGGACAAAAGGAAGGACGGACAGGGGTAAACAATATGCCCCTAAATATCAGTTGCGGGGAATTAACTATATTATGTGCATAGTTACCCTATCATGTATTTTTACCTATAATTTTCTGATGCAATTACGACCGACAATTAATTGAATACGTGGGGAAAAAATCAGCAGTTTCAAAATGATTTTCATCATAATTTGGTAAATCCTATATATCAGACATTCCAAACTGAAAATAGGTACACTTTATCGCGGCTCTTCCCTACGCCATGTTATACAAAGTAGGTAGCTAGGAACACTAAAAATACAAATATTTACCATTGACAAATACGTAGTACAAATATTGTTAAATCTTTTCTTAAAACAGGAGCCAGAAAAAGGCGAATACGTTTCCGTTTATTCACGCTACCATCGTGTTTTGAAATAACTATAATAATATAAAAATGTATAGTTAATATACAAATGCATACCATCTTACCTGTATATGAGTGATTGAAATTAATTAATGAATTTCAGTGTCCATACACATGCACTAAGTGCGATCGATCACTCGTTCTAATTTTTCACCTATTTAAATGCCACTTTTTAAAGTAAATCATTGTGATCGAAATGTAAATAAATCATAATCATGGATAAGGCTCAGGTCACATAGGCGACAGCATTCAAAACAATAATACTGTTTATACACTGGTGGTAAGCGGATGGTCGTAACTTAAAGTTACGACCATCTGAAGATGGGAGACAACTCTAGGGATAAATTTTTCTTTTCCGATTTTCGTGCAGTAAAAAAATGTTTCAGTCAAACCGCTTGTCTCATACATACTAATCGTCCGTGCGTTGATATTGAAACAAAATTTGATACATAAAAAACATTCCAATTTTCGTAAAATGATCATTCAATAATTCGAGCATGATGGTCGTAACTTAAAAAACAAAAATGTTCAGGATGGTCGTAACTTAAAATTGTGATGGTCGTAACTCTTTATTAAATAGGACCGAATAAGACAAGTCAAGAGTTTTAAACGTGTCTTTTGTTATATGATAAAATTGAGAATGGAAATGGGGAATGTGCCAAAGAGACAACAACCCGACCATAGAAAAAACATCAGCAGAAGGTCACCAACAGGTCTTCAATGTAGCGAGAAATTCCCGCACCCGGAGGCGTCCTTCAGCTGGCCCCTAAACAAATACATGTATATACTAGTTCAGTGATAATGAACGCCATACTAATTTCCAAATTGTACACAAGAAACTAAAATTAAAATAATACAAGACTAACAAAGGCCAGAGGCTCCTGACTTGGGACAGGCTCAAAAATGCGGCGGGGTTAAACATGTTTGTAAGATCTCAACCCTCCCCCTATACCTCTAGCCAATGCAGAAAAGTAAACGCATAACAATACGCACATTAAAATTCAGTTCAAGAGAAGTCCGAGTCTGATGTCAGAAGATGTAACCAAAGAAAATAAACAAAATGACAATAATACATAAATAACACCAGACTACTAGCAGTTAACTGACATGCCAGCTCCAGACTTCAATTAATATATTATATGATATATTTGTGAAGTTGATTTCACTAAATGATAAAAAATAAAAGGGTTGAAGAGAGGGATATCTGTAAAGTGCGAAAGGAAAGAAAATTGGAACGAATCGAAAAAAAAAAAAAAAAACAAACAATACAAAATGAAATGACCAGTCACTGTTACTTAAAATATAATGTATAAAATCAACCAAGCGGCAACTAATTATAAGCGGTTAAGTTTAATAACAATATAAATTTCTCAAAAGTGGAGAATTCATTTTAAAACACAGCTCTGGTTATGATCATTCTTAGTTACGAATTAAGAAAAGGCGCTTGTAACAAATTTGACATCACATGAAATAACAGTATCCTGATTTATTTTCTTTATATTTTGCATGTATTGAAAAGATAAACTTTTTAAAAACTAGTATGTACCTACTAGGTGGAATTTAAAAGAAAAATCTACAATTTAAAATTGATACTTTAAGTCGAAAGAGCATACGTAAGGAATCAAAATAATGATTTGGGAGTCGTTATCGAGACAAGGCCATATCTGCGAATTCGCAGGTCCGTAATCGAATTAAAGAACATACATCTTATTTTAAGCCTGAATTTTGAGAAGTCGTATTGTCATTTGGTATATAGTCAAGCTGATTATAAGGTGCAATTTCGAAGTTCAGGTATAATTATTACCCGTGGTTTTAGAAAATTCTGAATACGCCTATTGGTACCATGCTATCCGCTATACATCTTTGTCTTTCTTATGGAAAATACCATGAACCCTGGACCACATTTATTCCCAATTTATAAAGGGAATGATGCATCCGATCTTAATAACTATCGAGGAATTACAATTACTGATTCATTGAGGAAGCTTATTTAATAAGATACTTGATACACGTCTTTGTAAATTCTTAGATACATATCATATCATTGATGATAACCAAATTGGGTTTACCAAAAAAAACACGACTATCTGACCATATGTTTATTCTTAAAACTATTATTAATAAGTATTGTAATACAAAAGAAGGTAGAGTGCTTGCCTGCTTTGTTGATTTCCAGAAGGCTTTTGATACTGTCATTCTCCCAGGGATAAAACTTAAGCTATTGGATATAGTTAAAGCGTTGGTAAGAGATCTCTTTAGAACTAAAGTTGGAGTAAAACAGGGAGACAATTTGAGTCCAAATTTGTTTAAAATTTTTATAAATGAACTTCCTGATTGTGTTAAAAGTTCCCTTGATCCAGCTGTTGTTTATTCACGACCAGTCTATTCTTTACTATACATGCTGATGATATTGCCATTTTTTCAACTTCAGCAAAAGGACTTCAAAGTAAACTTGATGGATTAAGATCGGTGTTTGAAAATTAAAACCAAGGTGCTTGTATTTAACAAGACAGGCAGACATATCAAACATAATTTTTATTCTAATAACAGACTTATTGATTGTGCTCAACATTGTAAATATTAAGGAATAACTTTTAGTGCATCTGGATTGTTTTCCTTCGCTCAGAGAGAATTGTATAATAAGGCGTTAAAAGCCTACCATAAGCTACGCAACGACTTTCTGTCACTGAATCCAAGTTTAAAAAACAGCCTTCATGTTTTAGAGCATACAATAAAACCTATTCTCTTATGTAGTACTAACATTTGGGGATATTTCAACCCTTTCAAAAAACAAAAACAAAAAAAATCTATGACTACAAATGTAGATCAGGCTTATCCTAAGATTCTTTCAGAAAGACTACGCATTGAATTTTGTAAACATTTACTTGGTGTTACCAAAAGAGTAACACATTGTGCCAATCTTTCTTAACTCGATAGATTCACTTTGTATTTTGACATTGCAAAGTCTATGATCAGAAACTGGCACAGGGTTAACAATTTGGGATCATCTTTCTACTACTAGAGGAGGCATATTTAGAGTCAAAATTACTACACGAGTAAAAAAAATCCTTCACAGTATGAATCCGTAAACTTCTTTCTAAAGAATATTAAAGGGGTTAGCAATTTACATTGTTTACTATATGCTGATGATAATGTATTTTTTTGAATTTCAGCAAAAGGACTTCAGCAAACAGTATTCATACATAGCTTGTAGCCAGGATAATATTTAAAAGATAGAACTTTATGCTTCAACAAAGCGTGCTGGTCTTATGAATCTGAGTACATTCATACAATATAAACATATAACATAAACATTATTTTCAACCTGCATATGTATGTGATAGTTGTCGCAGTACATTTAGTTCTACCTTGTAATATTATCCTAGCTACAAGGCTGGCTATAAACTACTAATATTTGATCTTACTCTTAAATTCAAAGCGTGTAGCATTGTAAAATATATACCTGCATATGTATGTAATATTTGCCGCAGTACATTTAGTTCTACCTTGTAATATTATCCTGGCTACAAGCCTGTCTACCAACTACTAATATTTGATCTTACTCTTAAATTCAAAGCGTGTAGCATTGTAAAATATATACCTGCATATGTATGTAATATTTGCCGCAGTACATTTAGTTCTACCTTGTAATATTATCCTGGCTACAAGCCTGTCTACCAACTACTAATATTTGATCTTACTCTTAAATTCAACGCGTGTAGCATTGTAAAATATATATCAACCTTATTCATACTTTCTAGGTTAACACAATGTTCAGTGCGACACCATGGATTAAGTTTTTATTCTGAACCAATACTTAGAACAAATATCAATGATATACCGCAAGATCGTCATGCAATCGATAAAAACTAAAGACAACACGTTAAAAACACCAGGCATTTGTGGATTTTCATTAATCATGATTCACCAAAAGCCGAATATTTGAAAGCCAATGGTTTATAAAAGCTGCAATAGCTGATTAAAAAATAAAGAAGATTGTTCAAAATTGTACGTTCAATAATTTCATCTGCCGACATGATTGCGGGTAATAAAAAGTCGTAAATAAAAAAAAATCTGAAAGCAAATATTCAACATTTTATGCCTTAACGTACAGTAAAAAATATATTAATAATCAACCCTAACATACTATTTGGCTTAATGCGAAATGATTAGTTTTCACTGTTTCTCCTAAATGATGGTCGTTTGGAACATATCAAAAATGTATGTTTAATAATTCTTAACTTAATTTCTGCATACCATTATCAGAGTAACAAATGAAATAATATTTTTTGTAGTAAACTTTATATAACAACTGAGTTTATTAACATGGTTGTGCATGTGCACAGAACTTTAAAAATGGTTTGATAAAAGTTCGTCTAAATACTTGAGTTACGGTCATCTTTCAAAGTTACGACCATCTTGTGTCGGTTACGACCATCATCCAAAATACTATAGTTGACATTACGACCATCACAAGTTAAAGTTACGACCATCATGCTCGAATTTTTTAATGACTATTTTAAGAAAATTGGAATGATTTTATGTGTCAAATTTGGTTTCAATAACAACGCACTCACGATATGTGTATATGAGACAAGCGGTTTGACTCAAATGAACCTTTTACTGCACGAAAATCGGAAAAGAAAAACTTATCCCTAGAGTTGTCTCCCATATTCAGATGGTCGTAACTTTTAGTTACGACCATCCGCTTACCACCAGTGTTTATAGAATAGAGGAAAGTGTTCTCGACCAATGAAATTGTAGGATTTGATCAAGCTAACGCTCGTACTTAATCTAGAAGAAAGTAATTATCACACTTATATAAATTACATTTACGGTCTTTTAATTATCAAAAAACTTATATGGTGTTATGATGTTTTAATATTAAAGTTTATTTATGAAATTAAGTATTATTTTTCACTTGAAGTCTTGTATTGTACCGGCAATTTTTATAGAAAATACTGAATTCTGCAATTAGATTAATAATAATGATAATAACAATCTTGTATTTGTAAGCAATACAACTTATAAATATCCAATTAAATCAGTAACAAATTTATAATTCATTTAAACTAGATTCAAGGAAATGAGCAAAAATATATATTAAGAAAATATGTGCAATTTTTGGAAATATCTTATTAATTTGCAAGGAAAGGGCATTGAATTTGCCCAATACATGTACGTTCAACAAAAGATTTAAATTCATGCCTTAACTACAATTAAAAAAAGTAAAAGATTATGAAACTTACGAATAAAATAAGGGCCATTTATATTTTCTCTTTATTTATTTACTCTGTTGTTTATAAATAATTTTTTGTAAATATTTTTTTCTGAAATTTAAAAAAAAAAAAAAAATTTAAATCAATTATGATTTAAATTAAAACAAAAACATGTATTTTTTGGTTTCAATCAACAATTAAAGTCATAAGAACCTCAAATAAAAAAAAAAAAAAAAATAATAATGCATACGTTTTTTTATTTAAGGAATGACTGTAATATTTTTTCTGTCTATGAAGAAATAACATAAAAAATGTGGTGCACACTGAATAACGCGCGTAGCGGGTTATTTAACAGTGTGCACCACATTTTTTATGTTATTTCGAATAGACAGAAAAAATATTACAGTCATTTCTTATAATTTAATTCTAAATTCCATTTTAAACTGTAGAAAACCATGAAAAAACGTTGATGACGTCACGGTCACATGACTAAATTATGTCTATGGGCTCATAACAAAATAACGTCAGCCAATCAGAAGACGCGTTACATCCAAAATTAAATTATAACTCAATGGATAGTGTTCATTATAAAACTTATGTACATATTTTTCTGAAGAAAATTCTTTAATTTATTCATATTTAGAAGAAGTTTACTTTATTTTAATTGCTTCCTTCCAGGAAGCTATTCCCCCGACATATTTTCCGTATGCAAAGTGACCTCAGTGCGACCCATCTCGTAAAAATCCGGTGATCACAATACGCATGGATGTCCTTAAAATAAACTATTATCTGAATTTACATGTTAAACACGTGCTCAATTTCCATGCTTTTTGTTGATTTTTTGTCGCTTGTTTACAAACAGGTGACAATCGTTAAACTTCGGCTTCAAAACACGAACTTTAATTACCTGCCATATTTTCACAACAACACTGACCGATTGAAAAAAAAATTAACGATTACACGAAATTTACACGAAAAAAATGATAAATTCGTGCACAGAAGACTAAGTTAATGATGCTTGTATGCATTGGTTCAAGAATTGGAAGAACATTATTTTTCACCGGTCACTCGTTTCTTATGACTTTAAGGTACTAGTTGCTGAGTTTTTCAAGCAATTCTTATTAGTTTATCCAATTTGTGAAATTCATTATCACTCATTTTTTAGATGTATCATTGCTTAAATAATAACTCTAGCAGGCATCGATGAAGCTGAAAAACTATCCGCTACAATCATATGGGGACTAATAACAGTAGAAAATTCAATAAAAAAAAAAAAAAAAAAAAATCGGGAAAATTTTCCCGATATCTTCATTGTACTAATGAACTCAAAATCGTTCAATTTTTTTTTTTTTTTGTCGCGTTTTTGAATTTCCGGATCTGCGCAGAAATCTACTTCCGTTTCCGGTCTTGTTTGCATGAGACTGAATAAAATGTATATTTATCAGTCTAAGAAAGGAACTCAATACTAATTCATTTTAAACAAGAGGCTCTCAAGAGCCTGAATCGTTCACCTTCAATTTTTTTGTTTAAATCATTCATCAATGATTATTTTTGCTTTTCAGTGTGTGCTAAAATATGCCATTCAAACATTCTTTGTATCTGTCATATTTTCTTCATATTCAAAAATAATGCATTTTACCCCTAGCAACATTGGCTATTTTTCTTGAAGTAAAAGGAAATGAAAGAACATTTAAAATTAATAATAATTAGAGTTATCTCTCTTTGCATATTTTAAGTCTGTGTAGAAACCAAGAAAATAACTAAATCTATATAAATTAAGAATAACTATATCTGACATTTACCCAACAATAGGTTGTTCAATTAGCCTGAAAATGACATAGCAGATAGATCTTGACCTTTTCATCACTTTGACTCCCTGTCACTTTTGCTCTTACTGATTTAGTTTTTGAGATATAAGCCAAAAACTGCATTTGACCCCTATGTTCTATTTTTAGCAATGGCGACCATGTTTGTTGATAGATCAAAACTTCGGATATAATTTATAAACTAGATACCCTAAGGAACATTCAGTTAAAGTTAGGAAGTATTTGGCCAAGTAGTTTCAGAGGAGAAGATTCTTGAAAAACTGCATTTTACTCTGTGTTCTATTTTTAGCCATGACGGCCATGTTTTTTGACGAAATAGAAAATAAAACACAAACTTTATTTTATACACCCTACTGATCATTCAGTTGAAGTTTGGTTGAATTTGGTTGAGTAGTTTTAGAGGAGAAGATTTTTTAAAGTTAGCAAATATGATGAACAAATTGTGAAAAATTGTCAGTAAAGGACAATAACCCCTTAAGGGGTCAATTGACAATTTTGGTCATATTAACTTATTTGTAGATCTTACTTTGCTGATCATTTTTGCTGTTTACAGTTTATCTTTATCTATAATAATATTCAAGATAATGACCAAAAACTGCAAAATTTCCTTAAAATTACCAATTAAGTGGCAGCAACCCAACAATGGGTTGTTTGATTCATCTGAAAATTTCAGGGCTGATAGATCTTGACCTAATGAACATTTTTACATCTGTCAGATTTGCTCTAAATGCTTTCGTTTTTGAGATATAAGCCAAAAACTGCATTTGACCCCTATGTTCTATTTTTAGCAATGGCGACCATGTTTGTTGATAGATCAAAACTTCGGATACAATTTATAAACTATATACCCTAAGGAACATTCAGTTAAAGTTTGGAAGTATTTGGCGTAGTAGTTTCAGAGGAGAAGATTCTTGAAATAGTTTACGACGACAGACGACGGACGACGACGGACACCAAGTGATGGCATAAAGGGCCAAGTGAGCTAAAAATTGTTTGTTATAAAAAAAAAAAAAACGTTACCTGATGACAGCGTTTCTTTGTTTACATTGAATATGACGTTATGACTTAAATAACGTCACAACAAAAATCCCTAACAACAGAACCAAAATCGGAAACGTTAAGGTATTTCCATTTCTCTTTTTAACATGTTTGATTTATAAAAAAAAATCATACAGACTTCGTCCCCATTCACTGGTTATGCCTGCCTCATTTTATACCGATCACATCGAAGCTGACAATCTACCCGCTACAATCATATTTTATACCGATCACGTCGAAGCTGACAGTGTACTCGCTACAACCACATTTACGGATCACGTGGAAGCTGACAGCGTTCTCGCTACAACCACATTTACCGATCATGTGTAAGATGACAATGTACTCGCTACAACCACGAGTTACACATTTACCGATCACGTCGAAGCTGACAATTTACTCGCTACAACCACATTTACCGATCACGTGGAAGCTGACAGCGTTCTCGCTACAACTACATTCACCGATCACGTGGAAACTGACAACGTCCTCGCTACAACCACGAGTTACACATTTACCGATCACGTGGAAGCTGACAACGTTCTCGCTACAACAACATTTTGAAAGATACCGCTTTCTTATGGAACAACTGTTTGACATAAGGACCCCGCTCCACCAACCACCTCTACAGATTCCACAACAAATACTCTTCAACATGCCCACCCCACCATCTAAGGGATCATCAAACTCCCAAGAAAACCCATACATTAACGGAATGCACAAATTATTATCCCGTATGCAAATCGTCGACCATGCAAAAGACGCCAATAACGAGTAATAGACTTCATTTACTGAAAGATGGATACCAAGATAGGACCAGCGTATATCAGCTTCTACATCGGGACTGAAGCCGGACATTGTTAAATACTGTCATTTGTGTCGGAGTGGGAAAATGGACTATAATTGATTTTAAGACTTTTTGGATATTTTTGTAAAAGATTTGTAAAATCTCGGTTTTTGTTATATTTGCAATAACTCACTACTCAGAGTCGGTGCAGACTTGTTGTACTATATATTGTGTTTGTGTGGTTCCAGAGCCAGTGCAGACTTGTTGTACTGTTTATTGTGTGTGTGTGGTTCAAGAGTCGGTGCAGACTTGTTGTACTGTTTATTGTGTTTGTGTTGTTCCAGAGTCGGTGCAGACTTGTACTGTTTATTGTGTGTGTGTTGTTCCAGAGTCGGTGCAGACTTGTTGTACTGTTTATTGTGTGTTTGTTGTTCCAGAGTTGGTGCAGACTTGTTGTACTGTTTATTGTGTTTGTGTGGTTCCAGAGTCGGTGCAGACTTGTTGTACTATTTATTATGTGTGTGTGGTTCCAGAGTCGGTGCAGACTTGTTGTACTGTTTTGTGTGTGTGTGTGTGTGTGTGTGGTTCCAGAGTCGGTGCAGACTTGTTGTACTGTTTATTGTGTTTGTGTGGTTCCAGAGTCGGTGCAGACTTGTTGTACTATTTATTGTGTGTGTGTGGTTCCAGAGTCGGTGCAGACTTGTTGTACTGTTTATTGTGTGTGTGTTGTTCCAGAGTCGGTGCAGACTTGTTGTACTGTTTATTGTGTGTGTGTTGTTCCAGAGTTGGTGCAGACTTGTTGTACTGTTTATTGTGTTTGTGTGGTTCCAGAGTCGGTGCAGACTTGTTGTACTATTTATTGTGTGTGTGTGGTTCCAGAGTCGGTGCAGACTTGTTGTACTGCTTATTGTGTTTGTGTGGTTCCAGAGTCGGTGCAGACTTGTTGTACTGTTTATTGTGTTTGAGTGGTTCCAGAGTCGGTGCAGACTTGTTGTACTGTTTATTGTGTGTTTGTGTGTGTGGTTCCAGAGTCGATGCAGACTTGTTGTACTGTTTATTGTGTGTTTGTGTGTGTGGTTCCAGAGTCGATGCAGACTTGTTGTACTGTTTATTGTGTTTGTGTGGCTGATAGATCTTGACCTAATGAACATTTTTACATCTGTCAGATTTGCTCTAAATGCTTTCGTTTTTGAGATATAAGCCAAAAACTGCATTTGACCCCTATGTTCTATTTTTAGCAATGGCGACCATGTTTGTTGATAGATCAAAACTTCGGATACAATTTATAAACTATATACCCTAAGGAACATTCAGTTAAAGTTTGGAAGTATTTGGCGTAGTAGTTTCAGAGGAGAAGATTCTTGAAATAGTTTACGACGACAGACGACGGACGACGACGGACACCAAGTGATGGCATAAAGGGCCAAGTGAGCTAAAAATTGTTTGTTATAAAAAAAAAAAAAACGTTACCTGATGACAGCGTTTCTTTGTTTACATTGAATATGACGTTATGACTTAAATAACGTCACAACAAAAATCCCTAACAACAGAACCAAAATCGGAAACGTTAAGGTATTTCCATTTCTCTTTTTAACATGTTTGATTTATAAAAAAAAATCATACAGACTTCGTCCCCATTCACTGGTTATGCCTGCCTCATTTTATACCGATCACATCGAAGCTGACAATCTACCCGCTACAATCATATTTTATACCGATCACGTCGAAGCTGACAGTGTACTCGCTACAACCACATTTACGGATCACGTGGAAGCTGACAGCGTTCTCGCTACAACCACATTTACCGATCATGTGTAAGATGACAATGTACTCGCTACAACCACGAGTTACACATTTACCGATCACGTCGAAGCTGACAATTTACTCGCTACAACCACATTTACCGATCACGTGGAAGCTGACAGCGTTCTCGCTACAACTACATTCACCGATCACGTGGAAACTGACAACGTCCTCGCTACAACCACGAGTTACACATTTACCGATCACGTGGAAGCTGACAACGTTCTCGCTACAACAACATTTTGAAAGATACCGCTTTCTTATGGAACAACTGTTTGACATAAGGACCCCGCTCCACCAACCACCTCTACAGATTCCACAACAAATACTCTTCAACATGCCCACCCCACCATCTAAGGGATCATCAAACTCCCAAGAAAACCCATACATTAACGGAATGCACAAATTATTATCCCGTATGCAAATCGTCGACCATGCAAAAGACGCCAATAACGAGTAATAGACTTCATTTACTGAAAGATGGATACCAAGATAGGACCAGCGTATATCAGCTTCTACATCGGGACTGAAGCCGGACATTGTTAAATACTGTCATTTGTGTCGGAGTGGGAAAATGGACTATAATTGATTTTAAGACTTTTTGGATATTTTTGTAAAAGATTTGTAAAATCTCGGTTTTTGTTATATTTGCAATAACTCACTACTCAGAGTCGGTGCAGACTTGTTGTACTATATATTGTGTTTGTGTGGTTCCAGAGCCAGTGCAGACTTGTTGTACTGTTTATTGTGTGTGTGTGGTTCAAGAGTCGGTGCAGACTTGTTGTACTGTTTATTGTGTTTGTGTTGTTCCAGAGTCGGTGCAGACTTGTACTGTTTATTGTGTGTGTGTTGTTCCAGAGTCGGTGCAGACTTGTTGTACTGTTTATTGTGTGTTTGTTGTTCCAGAGTTGGTGCAGACTTGTTGTACTGTTTATTGTGTTTGTGTGGTTCCAGAGTCGGTGCAGACTTGTTGTACTATTTATTATGTGTGTGTGGTTCCAGAGTCGGTGCAGACTTGTTGTACTGTTTTGTGTGTGTGTGTGTGTGTGTGTGGTTCCAGAGTCGGTGCAGACTTGTTGTACTGTTTATTGTGTTTGTGTGGTTCCAGAGTCGGTGCAGACTTGTTGTACTATTTATTGTGTGTGTGTGGTTCCAGAGTCGGTGCAGACTTGTTGTACTGTTTATTGTGTGTGTGTTGTTCCAGAGTCGGTGCAGACTTGTTGTACTGTTTATTGTGTGTGTGTTGTTCCAGAGTTGGTGCAGACTTGTTGTACTGTTTATTGTGTTTGTGTGGTTCCAGAGTCGGTGCAGACTTGTTGTACTATTTATTGTGTGTGTGTGGTTCCAGAGTCGGTGCAGACTTGTTGTACTGCTTATTGTGTTTGTGTGGTTCCAGAGTCGGTGCAGACTTGTTGTACTGTTTATTGTGTTTGAGTGGTTCCAGAGTCGGTGCAGACTTGTTGTACTGTTTATTGTGTGTTTGTGTGTGTGGTTCCAGAGTCGATGCAGACTTGTTGTACTGTTTATTGTGTGTTTGTGTGTGTGGTTCCAGAGTCGATGCAGACTTGTTGTACTGTTTATTGTGTTTGTGTGGTTTCAGGCCAACAAATCTCCCAGTCACAAGATATACAGTTTATATATGGGTGGTTTGGGGAGACAGAGTGTTGTTTGAGATGGTCGTTTCTAAATGATAATCATTAGTCAATCAGTCATTACTTATAATATTCAAGGTTTACTTTCTTCCTTTTGATAAGGCCAATAAGAAATTATGTGCACCTTTTTTATCCTGCATTACTAATGTGGGCTAATGTGTGAACTATTTATTTTCCTTTCATGGGAAGAACTCTCAAAGAAGAAAATGTTGAAACTTGTAAATATATATCGGTAGCTGATCCAGATATTTCCATTAAGGGGCACTTACTGTCATTACAGGTTGCCCGTTTGGACTTTCAGTAATTGTTTACTTAATCAACCAAGTGTTCCTACAAAAGGGGGCGACAGACACTTTGGGTCCATGAAGTCGCCACTTTATATAACTTACAGTTTATTTGTTTCTTTTGTTGCCCCGGTGTCCGTTGTGTGAATCAGTGTTGCACTTATCTATTTTTACAAGTAAAATTATTGTTGTAGTGCTCCAAACATGTGCTATGTCTTGTACTACTTTTACCATTACAAAACATAAACAATGGGAAGTGAACTCAATACATATCACAATGTCAGGTCTACTCGACTATCGCACCCGATTGATTTGCATATCGTTTTATTAGTTAATCTGGCTATAACAACATTTTGTACTTTTAATTTCAATGCAATTTAGAAAATCGAAGTTGTTCAAAAGTTCTAATGTTTGTTCTCAAGTTCATGCGCCGGAAATACAAACACTTGTTTCTATAAATGTGAGTTTACTATCCACACTCCACAGGCAATAGTTTTAGCAGAAAAAAAAACACATCTTTATAACACTTGATTTTTTTTCCTGAGACAAGTGCCTGTGCCACACTCGTACGAAAATTCACATTTACGAGTTATTTTTGGCTAGTCTACTTGATATAATACCGTAACTAGATTTTTCTCTGTTTCTGACACGTAGTTGTTTATGCCTCAGTCTTTCTATTATTATGCTCGTGTAGTTTTCACAACTGTCAGTATTAAGCATAGCTTTGCATGACTTATTTATAATACATCTATAGTAACTATTTTCATCTTTTGAAATTTGTTTACTTTGATTGCCATTAGATCTAAGAATGTTGAATAAATTATATATATATATATATATATATATATATATATATATATATATATATATATATATATATATATATATATATATATATATATATATATATATATATATATATATATATATATATATATATATATATATATATATATATATATATATATATATATATATATATATATATATATATATATATAAATGCCTTTACGAATCTGATTTTCACATTAACGTTATAATGGTGTCGAAAATGAAATCCTTGGCAAAATACACAGGCACTTAATTTCTCTCTAAAAAAAATATCCATACATATACTTATATATAGTTAGTGTATTTTATATAAGACGTCAGTTGCTGTATACCATTTAAATTATTTGCATATTTAATTCAATTATTTGAACATATCCTTTTAATTTTTAATTATTTGTGAATAATTATTAACATTTAGTCCATGATATTGTACGTATAAAGATCATTTGTAAGTCCAATGGGCCGGGTATAAACTTTGTAATTGTGTCATATTTATTGATACATGTTCACAAGTCACTATAATAAACTTAGTATAATTACTTACTTACTTCAGAGACATATAATACATTACTTACTTATAATACTTTAATATGTCAAAATGTAAAGATGTACAATAGAAAATAAAGGGCAAACAGAATAAAGGATAGAGATAAAATAGATATTGGAATAAATGAAGTACCCCCATCCAGACCCGAAGATGGCCCGGAGTTTGCAAGATTTTGACCTGTGTTACTTCATGCATTGGTAGTACTTATAAGCAATTAACAGACTGAGAGTGGGTATAAGGTTATCGATTAAAAAATATGGCCGTGTTTTTGTATGAATACCGGACGCATCTCTTGAATTCTTTTATGGTAGACACGAATAGCTGAGACAGACAGTACAATTCGCCAGTCAGAATCAAATGCGTTCTGGGTAATATTTTTAAAAACCTTAATTCACATAGTTTTTTTCACTGACCTCCATCTCTCCTTATAACTTAATTTGTGAAAAACATTAATTTTTTTATGTCGTCCATAAATATTTGACTCATCATATTGTAAACCGCCATGACATTTCAGACATTTTGAAGTAGAACGGCATTGTTAGAAAAACAACGTTAACTTTTATAAACACTAGAACACACCCGTGATATCGCGGGTTTGTGACTGAATTAAAGTATAATAACTATGCGTAAGCCTTATTTTAGTATTGGTATTGTCATGCACAGTTTTCTCTGCTTTCAACATCTTTTTGTTTGAACCCGTCGACCTGGAACTTATCAATTATTGGCATTATTATTTAATTGGAAAACAAAAGGGGAAGGAGTATGTTTTAATCAACAGCATTGTCCTTTATGAGTTATAAATAAAGTTGAATTCATTGATTCGCTGTTTTACGTCATTCCGGCTAACAAATTGAAAATTGTACCTATATATATATACGCCTTATTTTAAGTCCAGATTTTTAGTATTCGTATTGTCATCTTAGAAAGTCATACTGTTTAAAATAGTACAATCGGGAACAATGTGACAATGATTGAATTTAGTAGTATCAACCCTGTGATTATGACCCGTGTATATAGCAAAATCCTTAATACACTGTTTGGTGGTGCGCCTGTCAGATGGGGAACGTACAGATAAGGTAATAGGTAACAGGTGATTCAGAATATACTATTGGTATTGGTATCGGATTCGACCCGGAACTTGTTAATTATTGGCAATATTAATTATGTGGAAAACAAAAGGGTCTGGAGTGGTGTAATTTTTAATCTACACCATTGTCCTATATTAGCTATTATATATAAAGTTGAATTCTTTGAATTGTCGTTTTTACCCGATGACGGCTGACAAATTGGACCTCGTTATTTTACTATTATAGATAGATGATACATTTATATAGAGATTCAATTGTATAACATGTATAAGTATATGTGAAGAAGAGAGAAACACTTTACCTTGGCTGATTTTTATGTTTGAACTAAACTATACATCCCATATAAATTCTGACGAAGTTTTACGTTTTACAAATATTTGAATCTACATTTTAAAATGATACAACAAGACAATCAAAATGTTATGCTTCTATAGATTTTCACAAATGGAGTCTATAAAATATAGTTATATTAAATGCCTCGTATCATATTTATACCAGTCACACATCGTAAACCCGATGATGTATAGAGACATGCATCATCAAGTACCAGGTGAGCGAGATAATATCAGATAATGTCGTAGTATGGAGAATTTTCAATTTTCATATAAATTTCTTTTATGTTATATCTTTATATTGTATAAAATAAAATTGAGAATGGAAATGTGGAATATGTCAAAGCGACAACAACCCGACCATAGAGCAGACAACAGCCGAAGGCCACAAATGGGTCTTAAATGTAGCGAGAAACTCCCGCACCCGGAGGCGTCCTTTAGATGTCCCCTAAACAAATATGTATACTAGTTCAGTGATAATGGACGTCATACTAAACTCCGAATTATACACAAGAAACTAAAATTAAAAATCATACAAGACTTACAAAGGCCAGATGCTCCTGACTTGGGACAGGCGCAAAATTGCGGCGGGGTTAAACATGTATATATTTGTACGCCACTTCAATAAATATAGTTTAATTTGCGTTTTTTTTTTTTATTGAGTTAAGGCTTCCAATTGATATTTTACAATATAGCTGGTCGATGGTTCTCTCCGGACATTCCGGCTTCCTCGTCAATAAAATCTAGCGGCACAGCCACTAATGTTGAAAGTGGCTTTAATCAGCAATCAGTCAATCAACACTAGCCATTGATAAGTGTACTCATACCAATATAAGGGTCCGAATAAGGTTTACAGAACGGAGAATAATGTGACAAAAGTGCCAAATAAAGAACAAATAGATAAAGAATAGAGATAAAAAGGTCATTTTTTTTTAAATGAGAATAATGTGGTTTTAAAGAATAAAGAAAAGAGAATGATGGGCTATAAAATGCATATATGTTAACGGCAATAAGTGAATTAGGCATTAAGCTTAAATCCTAGGCAATAAGCTAACGCCTAGGCATTAAGTTATTGCCTGAAATTTTCAGGCATTAAGCTTATTTCCTGAAATCTGATGATGATTATTCATCCTATTGCCGAACACAATTTTAGGCAATAAGTAAACTCTGGAATTTATGCATATTTGGCGATTTATTCTTGATTGAAAGTCGTTTCTTAATTATATTTCTAATAATGCATGTATAATATACATTCATTTGACAGATCTTCAAAAGTAAGTTTATTTAGTAATTTTAAAAGTTAAAAAACAGAATTAACTCATACTTTTTTCTTGTTTTTGAGGTATTACAAAAAAATAAAATGGGGGGAGATTCCTTTATTTATCCCCTATCAATATATACTAGTGTTATGGAAAGCTATTTATTTTAAAACTGAGTAGCAAACCTCCTTAACAGCGAGTCATTGTTTAATTCCTCTTTCAGCACTCTTGGTTATGTAATGAAGGTATTTTATAGAGGAATTTTTAGTTCGAAGTAAGACAAGAGTGCACACGCTGAAATGTCTCGCCTTCTTTACTAACCACTAATATTATGTTGATAGTTCTAAATATAAAGCTTTACTACAAGTATCCCATAAACTTAACATGATCCAAGAAAATGAGGTCCAGGTCATATAAACCAAACAAGCAATACAAGTACACTTTACAATCATGCAATACACTAAATATAGTTGACTTATTGCTTATAGTTTCTAAGACACAGATCTAACCAAGAAAACAAAATATTGACCAAAGAACCATGAAGATGACAGAAAGACATGTACAGCTTACAATCCTTCCATACAACAAATATAGTTGACCATTGCTTTTAGTTTAAGAAAAACAGACCAAAACACAGAAATTTACACTGAACAATAAACAGTGAAAATGAGGACAAGGTCAAATAAAACCTGCAAGACTGACATGTACAGCATAAAATATTTCCAAATACCAAATATAGTTGACCTATTGCATATAGTATAAGAAAAACAGACCAAAACACTAAAACTTAACTATAACCACTGAACCATGAAAATGAGGTCAAAGCCAGATGACATCTACCAGTTGAACATGTACACCTTACAATGTTTCCATAAACCAAATTTACAAGACCTATTGCTTATAGTATCTGTGATATAAACTGACCACCAAAACTTAACGTTGTTCACTGATCCATGAAATGAGGTCAAGGTCAAGTGAAAACTGTCTGACAGGCATGAGGTCTTTGCAAGGTAGGCACATACCAAATACAGTTATCCTATTACTCTTAATAAGAGAGAAATTAACCTTACAAACAAAAAAAATCCCCAAGTAGTCACTAAACCATGAAAATGAGGTCGAGGACCATGGACATGTGACTGATAGAAACTTCGTAACATAAGACATCTATATACAAAGTGCGAAGAACCCAGGTCTTTCACCTTCTAATATATAAAGCTTTTAAGAAGTTAGTTAATGCTGCCGCCGGATCACTATCTTTATGTCGAGCATTCTGCAACTAAAGTCGTATGCTTGACAAAAACAACTGTGGGAGGAAAACTGGCAATCCCATTTAGTTAAGATCGTAGTCAAAATCACCTTGCAAGGAGAAGGTCCAAACTAACAACCTTTGTGGTCACTGTAGATAACATACTGAAAACACTCTATTACAAGGTCTCTAATATACTGAAAACACTCTATTACAAGGTCTCTAATATACTGAAAACACTCTATTACAAGGTCTCTAATATACTGAAAACACTCTATTACAAGGTCTCTAATATACTGAAAACATTCTATTACAAGGTCTCTAATATACTTGAAGGCACTCTATTACAAGGTCTCTAATATACTGAAAACACTCTATTACAAGGTCTCTAATATACTGAAAACATTCTATTACAAGGTCTCTAATATACTTGAAGGCACTCTATTACAAGGTCTCTAATATACTGAAAACACTCTATTACAAGGTCTCTAATATACTGAAAATTACAAGGTCTCTAATATACTGAAAACACTCTATTACAAGGTCTCTAATATACTGAAAACATTCTATTACAAGGTCTCTAATATACTTGAAGGCACTCTATTACAAGGTCTCTAATATACTGAAAACACTCTATTACAAGGTCTCTAATATACTGAAAACACTCTATTACAAGGTCTCTAATATACTGAAAACACTCTATTACAAGGTCTCTAATATACTGAAAACACTCTATTACAAGGTCTCTAATATACTGAAAACACTCTATTACAAGGTCTCTAATATACTGAAAACATTCTATTACAAGGTCTCTAATATACTTGAAGGCACTCTATTACAAGGTCTCTAATATACTGAAAACACTCTATTACAAGGTCTCTAATATACTGAAAACATTCTATTACAAGGTCTCTAATATACTTGAAGGCACTCTATTACAAGGTCTCTAATATACTGAAAACACTCTATTACAAGGTCTCTAATATACTGAAAACACTCTATTACAAGGTCTCTAATATACTGAAAACACTCTATTACAAGGTCTCTAATATACTGAAAACACTCTATTACAAGGTCTCTAATATACTGAAAACATTCTATTACAAGGTCTCTAATATACTTGAAGGCACTCTATTACAAGGTCTCTAATATACTGAAAACACTCTATTACAAGGTCTCTAATATACTGAAAACACTCTATTACTAGGTCTCTAATATACTGAAAACACTCTATTACAAGGTCTCTAATATACTGAAAACACTCTATTACAAGGTCTCTAATATACTGAAAACATTCTATTACAAGGTCTCTAATATACTTGAAGGCACTCTATTACAAGGTCTCTAATATACTGAAAACACTCTATTACAAGGTCTCTAATATACTGAAAACACTCTATTACAAGGTCTCTAATATACTGAAAACATTCTATTACAAGGTCTCTAATATACTGAAAACATTCTATTACAAGGTCTCTAATATACTTGAAGGCACTCTATTACAAGGTCTCTAATATACTGAAAACACTCTATTACAAGGTCTCTAATATACTGAAAACACTCTATTACAAGGTCTCTAATATACTGAAAACACTCTATTACAAGGTCTCTAATATACTGAAAACATTCTATTACAAGGTCTCTAATATACTTGAAGGCACTCTATTACAAGGTCTCTAATATACTGAAAACACTCTATTACAAGGTCTCTAATATACTGAAAACACTCTATTACTAGGTCTCTAATATACTGAAAACACTCTATTACAAGGTCTCTAATATACTGAAAACACTCTATTACAAGGTCTCTAATATACTGAAAACATTCTATTACAAGGTCTCTAATATACTTGAAGGCACTCTATTACAAGGTCTCTAATATACTGAAAACACTCTATTACAAGGTCTCTAATATACTGAAAACACTCTATTACTAGGTCTCTAATATACTGAAAACACTCTATTACAAGGTCTCTAATATACTTGAAGGCCATACAGTGAATTATAGCTGATAGTTTGTGTGTCATTTGGTCTCTTGGTAATCATACCACATCTTCTTTATATCTATATAACTGTTGGTAATTTGGTATCTTGTAGAGAGTTGTCTCATTGGCAATCATACCACATCTTCTTTTTGGTATTGAACTTGTTTTTTTTTTTACAGATTTTCAACATTTGAATTTTCCTTTGTTATACAGATACTTCATTTAAGTCTGCATGTTCAAATTTCTCCAAGGTCATTTTATCATGAGCAACATGACAGCAATATAATAATGTGTAAAAAGATACAAAACAAATAACTTGGTAAAGACGTTTATTGACCTAACATATATATGCCTAACATGAAGATAGAGCAATATAAATAATATAAAAGATAACATAGCATATCAATTTGAGAAATTTGAAATTAGTATAATTATACCATTATTTCACCACAGTTTATTGGACAGTTGCAAAGGAATAAACAAAAATTAAATGCCATTTCAAAGTCACAACTGTAAAATGGATATGACAAGATCCATTATGTTAATTGGTAGGACAAGGTCACAACTGTTAATTGGATGTGACAATGTTACAGCTATCAATTGGATATGTCAAGGTCACAACTATTAATAATACTAGAACACACCCGTGATATCGCGGGTCTGTGACTGAATTAAAGTATATAATTATGCGTAAGCCTTATTTTGGTATTGGTATTGTCATCTGATAAAGTCATGCCGATTATAAGATACAGAGTTTTCTCTGCTTTCAAATCTTTCTGTTTGAACCCGTCGACCTGGAACTTATCAATTATTGGTAATATTAATTATTTGGAAAACAAAAGGTCCTGGAATGGAGTATTTAATCAACAGCATTGTCCTATATAAGTTATGCCGATTATAAGATACACAGTTTTCTCTGCTTTCAAATCTTTCTGTTTGAACCCGTCGACCTGGAACTTATCAATTATTGGTAATATTAATTATTTGGAAAACAAAAGGTCCTGGAATGGAGTATTTAATCAACAGCATTGTCCTATACAAGTTATGCCGATTATTAGATACACAGTTTTCTCTGCTTTCAAATCTTTCTGTTTGAACCCGTCGACCTGGAACTTATCAATTATTGGTAATATTAATTATTTGGGAAACAAAAGGTCCTGGAATGGAGTATTTAATCAACAGCATTGTCCTATATAAGTTATAAATAAAGTTGAATTCTGTGATTCGCTGTTTAACGTCATGCCCGCTAACAAATACAATGATTGAATTTAGTAGTGTCAGCCCTGTGATTATGACCCGTGTATATAGCAAAATCCTAAATACACCGTTTGGTGGTGCGCCTGTCAGATGCAGAACGTACAGATAAGGAAATAGGTAACAGATGAAGTTACTATTGGTATCGGTATCGGATTCGACCCGGAACTTGTTAATTATTGGCAATATTAATTATGTGGAAAACAAAAGGGTCGGGAGTGGTGTAATTTTTAATCTACACCATTGTCCTAAATTAGCTATATATAAAGTTGAATTCTTAGATTTGTCGTTTTTACCCGATGACGGCTGACAAATTGGACCTCGTTATTTTAGTATTATAGATATGACAAGATCACAACAACAAAATGGATATGACAAGGTCAATAATTTTAATTTGGTAGGACAAGGTCACAACTATTAATTGGATATGACAAGGTCACAACTATTAATTGGATATGACAAGATCACAACTCTTAATTGGATGTTTCAAGGTCACAACTGTAAATCGGATATGACAAGGTCACAAATGTTTATTTGTATACAAGTTCATAATTTTTAAGTATATATGACAAGGTCACAACTACAAATTGCAAATTCGCTATGACAAGGTCAGTCATTACTGCTAATTGTTTATGACAAGGTCACAAGGTTAACAGTGGTTGGACATGAATAAGTCATTACTTTTGATTGGATTGAGAAGGTCACAACTATTGAATATGATAAGAAATAGTTAAACAGTGAGATTCTTATGGAAGTAGGCCTGATAAAGTCAGTTCATTACAATTTTTTTGAATTGATTTATAACTTAAACATAACAAATCCCATTGGTAAACAAGAATGTGTCCCTAGTACACGGATGCCCAATCCGCATTATAATTTTCTATGTTCAGTGGACCGTAAAAATGGGGTAAAATCTCTAATTTGGCATTAAATTAGAAAGATCAAATATATAAGAAACATGTGTACTAAGTTTCAACTTCATCAAAAACTACCTCGACCTAAAACTTTAACCTGAAGGGTGACACACGAACGAATGAACAGACAAACAGATGCACAGACCAGAAAACATAATGCCCATAAATGGGGCATAAAAATGCTTTTCCTTGATTTACCTTCACCTGGAAAGCTCAAAACCAATAAGCTCAATAAATGCAAAATTTTATAGTGACAAATGAGGAAAAGTATATACAGTATACTGTAAACTCAGAATTTTAACGCATGGGTTTAATATCTCTAAATCTTTGACACCTAACAATAATGCGAGATTAATAAATATCATGCATATTAATGATTTAGCATAAAATGAAAAGTCAGCAAATATATCTAAATGCAAATCATTATAACTGCAATTGTCCCATTTTTCACTTTGATGAAAACATCACATTAATTTCTTAATTAAAAACTATTGCACAACATAGGTAATCCTCTAATAATATTAAGAAATAAACCTTGCAAAAAATAGCCATTTCTTCTCATCATTTGAGCTATTCAAGATCAATATCAGGATTTCACACTTTTTTGAAGGGCTGTTCCAAAAACAAATGTATGTGGGGGGGGGGGGGGGGGGGATGGGGAAGGCACTTTTTATTTGACCCCACTATGTATACATTTTAAATTGTTCAAGCAAATGTTGAAGCAATCTTTCTTAAATAACCACACCCATCAAATTTTAATAAAAGTGCCTTCCTCCCCCTCCCCCCATACAATTAATTCTGGAAAAGCCCTAAAGTCATTTTACAAAATAAATTCCAATATATAAATGCCATCTTCTGTTTTTCAGTTATTAATTTATATAAGGTAGATTCATGGTACAAATGTACCTATCAAAGAAAATTTAATGATTTATTGTATTACCTATAATGTTTAACAAAGACCAAATATTTGTGTTTTTTAGAATCAATTGATCAAATCAGCCATTTTAGGGGAGATAAATAATTCATACTGGATTGATAAGGATTTTTTTTTTTTACTTGCACCAAGAAAAGAATTTTGTTGAACCCATTTTTTCTTTTTATTTTCTTAAAACATATAATAAAACATATCTTTTCATAATTTATTTCAAAATTCTATCACTTAGATGTCTTTTTATGCATTAAAATGAGTTTTTTGTGAACAATCTAAGCAAATGTGGGCATTTTTGAATGACTCGTAGCTTGAAAAATAGTGTGGTGACCTGTACATTTTATTATATTTTTGAAATAAGCATAGTAAAATCATCAATTTGACAAAGTATAAGAAGATTCTATCTGAGGAAATATATACAAATGATCTACCTTAAGCAAATACAATGCCAATTTTTATTACTGACTATTTAAGGCAAAATTTTACTAGGGAGTGAACAGCACCCCACCACCCGTAATTTTATTTTTCATTTGAAACAGAATTGTATTTGCTTCTACCCCTATTACCCACAAATCCTTGTCATTACTTGTACATCCCTCCAATACATTTTCCTAGAATATATAATTATCTTAATTGTAACAACATATTTGTAGGTTACTGAATCCATTCTATTGCTAGTCTTTTATAGAAAAATACCAAACTCAGGACACAAATTCAAAAAGGGGACTTTCATAGGAATGATTGAAATACTTGATGTGTAAATCTGATCAGAAAATGTTATGAAGTTAGGGTGGTATATACATGGAAGTGTTTAACGACCTTGACTGGCTAAACAGCCCTCGCATGGTCGGCTTGGTGCTGGAAGACGTTTGGTAAGCTTTATCATATTTTGATGCCGTGGGTCAGGAACAGGTAGTAGAGGACGCCATATGTAGGCCGCCATCTTGGTTTTGGTATTAAGTTGTTTTTCTTTTGTTGACTATTTTGATGTTGGTTTACTTCACAACGGCTGCTTTCAGGGCCAGTTTGGTCAGCTTGGCAGCCCGCTAACCTCAATGATGGAGTACTGGTAAATTAGTCGTGGACGTAGTTCTAAGATGACAGGAAGCGTTATCAGCACCAAAGCCGTGAGGCAGTGAAATGAAGGTCAATCACCCAGCACCTAGAATACAGCCCTCGGACGTTAATCGGCATAACACTCCCCATGATACAATGGTTTTGGAGTGCATGTTAACGCGGGTATGCCAACTACTACGTCTACAGTGCGGCTTGGGTTGGTTTCTGTAAGTCGTTGATCATCTAACTGTAAACCCTCATCGAAGATAGTAGGTAAAGGAGAGCTGGCCCAGCACGTCTGTTGAGCTGTAATGACTGAGACGTGACTGGATTCCTTAGGGTCGTATATATGTGGTGGTGTTTAACGACCTTGACTGGCTATACAGCCCTCGCACGGTCGGATTAGGGTCCTATATGTGTCTTTTGCTAACTTGGATTGTAAAAAAACCAGATAATCTAAGGTCCTGATTTTCAACCCAGTTAGCAAAATTTGATGCAGAAATACAGATAACTAATGTGAATTTACATTTAAAAGAACAAATTTATAAGATTATAACTTATAAATATTAATATTTTTTTACAAGTGTTGATTATTTCTGCTTGAGTTTAAATATTTTAAAATTGTCATTTTAAGGGGAGGTAACTCTGAAATACCACCTTAAACCATTAAGTTACACACAAAAACATGTCCAAAAGCAGCTGTCTTGGCAGATCAAATATATATGGAATGTTGTCACAAAATAAATATACATAAATAAATATATATTATACAAATGAGTTAATATCAAAGTATTACAGGTGTGTATAAAATAAAATAATAAATATAAATTACATCACATATTCAAAGAACAAACAAAGGAGATCCATACTTCATTAATCACAGATCTCAAAGATAAATATAATTTTCAAAAAAAAACTTGAAATCCCACAAAAGTTTGATTGTGCAATGGAATTGTCAAGTGACCATCCATGACAACAGATCTCAGGGACAGATCATGGATTAGAAAAACGGTGTAACCATCTTTAACGGTATTAAACAAAAACATATAATTTTGATAAAGTTTCTTCCATAAAAAATACTTTTTATTCTTTCCAAATTGGACCTTTTATTAAAGGATTGTTATATATTGTAACTTCAGAAATACCTGCATTACAATTGTTGAAGAATGTAGAGTAATGTGAAATTATTTATTGTGATTTCAGAAAAATCTGCTTACATATATATATGCATTAGATACCAGAATGTGAGTTCTCATTCTTGCAATATATGCATTAATAATAATCTTGCTATAATTTCTGAATTTACAGTATTTAATTATGAGGAGTTATAAAACTTCTTTTTTTTATTATAAGCAAACCTATTTTTCAATTAAATTATTTTCATATATTACATTACTTTAAGCAATTTAGTAAAAGCCTGGATTAAATACACAAAATTAAAATTGACTAACATATTGCAATGGAATGTAAATCATACACAAATAATTCATGTAAATCTGAAAATCATTTTTAAAAATCTGGCATAAACCTATTTTCTACATCAAATAAATATTTTCATAAAATAGTTGGACTAACCACAATTCAGATCAACAAACATACCAATGTATCCTAGGGTTGACATATGTAAAAGTTAAGCAATTATCCTTATGAAACTAGCAACTGTTTAAAAATCTGTAGAGTCATTTTTATTTAATAACAATTTCATTGATTTCATCGGTAAAAATTCAAAGACAAATTTAAATCTGAATTTCTTAAGGCATGAATGCTATGAAATCAAATATTCCTGAAAAAACACCGTTTTCTCTAATTATTCACAAAAGTATTTAACCACAACAATAAATGAATCTGCTAGGTAATTACAATGTAGATGGTTGTGTTGATTATAAGGTAACTAAATAAACCTCTACAGTACACTCTTAATACTTAATACTACTTAAAACAGAAAATATGTCAATAATAGAATAGCGATGCATTAAAAAGTTAAATGATTAAACATACATGTATCTATGCATAAATAAGTTAAATATTGCACTGTTAATATCAATACCCTTTACATTGCGATTACTAGGGAGTGATCCAGAAATAAATGTATAAAGATGGTGGCAAGGTCAGTGCCGGATCCAGAACTTTTCATAAGGGGGGGCCTGCTGATTAATCTAACAGGGGACCCACTCCACCAGTCATGCTTCAGTGATTCCCTATATAATCACCCCCAGGATCCGCCTATGAATGTGGACATTTGATTTTACTTTATTCTGCCATACATGAGGGTAGGAATCAATCATCAAACAGTCATTTTAGGCAACTGTTAGCGTAAAATTAATTAAAATTTTACAGTGATTAGTCAGATCTCAATCAATTATTGTTACTGTCATTTTTGGAAAAACATTGACGTGATTTGTCAAATAGTACACATTTGACAAATCACTACCATCAGATTTTATTGTCATGCACCAAAAATTACCATTAAAGTAAGTTGGAAAGGATATTTACCGTTATTCGTTATGAAGGTACCCCCATTACAACCCTAGCCTCATACATAAAATTCTGTTTTTTTTATGGTGAACCTTTCAAACTAACCACCGTCATTAAGTTGTATACTAAGTGCCCTTTGACTCATTAAAATTATTCATTTAATTTGAAAGAGCCCTTTGACTTCTATAAAATTATTTCTGGTCCTAAAATTCCCATTTGACTTTTATAAAATTATTTCTGGAACACCACTTGCATGACTAACAAAAACAAATATATACAAATAATTTACTCATAATTGAGGATAAATGTTAATAAATTTTTACTGTAACCAACTTATATAGTGATCAGAAATGTAATGCAATACTAATTTATTTGCAATATATATATCAAGTCACAGTTTACACAACAATCACAAGTTTCACAACATCTATAATGAAATCAGAAATACAATGGCCATTCTGATTGTCCATCTCAGTATTCACAATATATATTACAAAGAATTAATACTGTACACTACAGTCAAACCTAGGAGACTTGCCATCAATATTTTACAGTACAGTAAAACCTAGCTAGGGGACATGACATCAAATATTTGACAGTACAGTAAAACCTAGGAGACTTGACATCAAATATTTTACACTACAGTAAAACCTTGGGGATGTGACATCAAATATTAGTACAGTAAAACTTAAGAAACTTGAATATATTATGATTTTACACATCAGTACAGTAAAAACTAGGAGACTTAAATACTAGATATTTTACTCTACAGTTAAACCTAACAGACTAATTTATGATGTATTTGTATTAAAAATGGCTGCTTTCCCTCCTTTTCTGTAGTCTGCTACAGCATTAATTCTATTGTTGACTTTCTTTATTCCCTGAACTTCATTTAACCCTTCCGAAGCCTTCACCATCTTATGGCCCATTTTTTCTAACTCGTCTATAACTTTTCGTGGAAATCCTTCTGAAATTATGTCAAAAGTATATCAATTATGGAATAATTGCAAAATTATAAAATATATTGAAATAATGACAAAGAAAATATTAAATGTAAACCAATTTTTCATTTTGTCATTTTGAAAATTCGATATTGACGAAAATAATTGATAGACTCTATATTTTACAGTTGTTTCTTTTTGCTTGTAAAAGAGCTGTCTACATATTCCATAACATTATTGTTCTATCTGATGGAAATTTGTCTCATTGTATTTTCAATCATACCACATCTTCTTATTTATATATAGAATTCAGTAAAATATGCAAAAGTATATTTTTATAAATTTGCAATAATTGATTTCAAATTCTTATCCATTCTTCAAAAATTCAATATTAAAAAATGCACACAATAATTTCTGAATTTTACAGTATTTTTAAACGATAAAACTACTCATTATATCACACAAACAATGATGATATTTTATGGATAAAGAACATTAAAAATATATTGGACAATGCCGGATTTTCAAACTTATTTTATGTGCAAAATACAGACCTCACCAAATGGTTACCAAAAAGTATCAAACTTAGATTAATTGACCAGTTTAAACAAATTTGGAACTCAGCTATTCAGAACACATCAAAATGCATTACATATAGGCTCTTTAAGGAACATTTTGAATTTGAGAATTATTTCAACATCATAAATGACCGAGATATATATACACTTTGTAAATTCCGAACATCGAATCATTCACTGCCAATAGAAAAGGGGAGATGGTATAACATTGAAAGAAGTGATAGAAAATGTTCAATATGTACAAAAAGAGATATCGGAGACGAATACCACTATATTTTTGTTTGCCCGGCTTTACAAGATGAAAGAAGAAGATTTATTCTTGGACTAATACCAAGACATAACATTTTTACATTCAACAAACTGTTTAATTCAAAAAAACCAAAGACACTAAGAAACCTCTGCAATTTTATAAGATGTTTTAATAGTAAGCTCACTCCTTCTTAACAACCATAATTTATTTAACATACTTATAGAAAGTATTTCTTTATACAATTTTAGCTTTTACATTTGACTATACAAGTCTATATATATATTCTTTTATATGTTATCTCATCCGAAATTTTGAATTTTATGCATTTTTAATGCATTTTTTATTTTTATGTATACTATTTTTTTTTTTAACTTCTCTGTAACCTTTGTACTTGCAAGGTTTTATGAGAATAAACTATCTATCTATCTCGTATAGATCATACAAACTTTTGATAGTTGTCAAAGGTACCAGGATTATAATTTATTATGCCAGACGCCTGTTTCGTCTACATAAGACTCATCAGTGACACTCAGATCAAAATAAGAAAAGAGCCAAAAAGGTAAAAAGTGATGTTTAATTTTACATCTTGTCTTTTTTGCCTATTGACATGAGTGATTATATTTATTTCCTCAGATCTATATTTTTATACAACTGCAAAAATTAAAAAAATGTTGGTCGTATATTGGTATCACGTTGTCGTCAGCGTTGTCCAAAGACTGATGATTTCTGGATAATAACTTTAGTTTCAGTAAATAGAAATTAATAAAATAGTAACAAACGGTTAATGACCACAAAAAGGAAGGTTTGGATTGATTTTGGGAGTTGTGGTCTCAACAGTTTAGGAATTAGTGGCCAAAATTGGGCCCAAATAAGCATTTTTCTTGGTTTTCGCACAATAACTTGAGAATAAGTAAATAGAAATCTATGAAATTTAAACACAAGGTTTATGACCGAAAAAGGAAGGTTGGGATTGATTTTGGGAGTTTTGGTTCCAACAGTTTAGGAATTTGGGGCCAAAAGGGTCCAGAATTAAACTTTGTTTGATTTCAATAAAAATTGAATTATTGGGGTTCTTTGATATGCCGAATCTAACCATGTATTTAGATTCTTAATTTTTTGTCCTGTTTTAAAATTGGTCTACATTAAGGTCCAAAGGGTCCAAAATTAAAATTAGTTTAATTTTAGCAAAAATTGAATTATTGGTGTTCTTTGATATGCTGAATCTAAACATGTACTAAGATTTTTGATTATGGGCCCAGTTTACAAGTTGGTCAAAATTTGGGTTCAAAGTTGAAATTTGTTTGATTTCAACAAAAATTGAATATATAGAATTCTTTGATATGCTGAATCTAACCATGTATTTAGATTTTTGATATTTGGGCCCCAATATTAAATTGGTCCACATTGAGGTCTAAAGGGTCCTACATTGAACTTTATTTGATTTCATCGAAAATTGAATTCTTGGGGTTCTATGATATACTGAATCTAAACATAGATTTTGTATATTGGACCATAAAAGGTAAATGTCCAATTAAAAAATTATAAGTTCTCAGACCACATTCATTCTGTGTCAGAAATCTATATTGTGTCAACTATTTAATCACAATCCATATTCAGAGCTGTATCAAGCTTGAATGTTGTGTCCATACTTGTCCCAACTGTTCAGGGTTCAACCTCTGCGGTCGTATCAAGCTGCACCCTGCAGAGCATTTTATTGAAAGTTGTGACAAGGTGGTATTATCGAGATTGTTTGTCAAAATATTGCACAATTTTTCTATTATATACCAACTACTAACCAAGACAATTATAACACTAAATTACCACAAAACATTTGTCTACGTGAAAACAAGTTCTATTTTCAGTATAAGAACATACCTTCATACTCTACTTCAGAAGGATAAAGCTGTGTGTGGATCCTAGGAGCACTAATAGCATCTGCCATTGTCAATCCAAATGAGACAACATTCAGTAACACCTCTGTGACACCTTTAAATTATTAAAAAAAAAACATATATTTATATTTTTCATACAATTTTACGTTTTTTTAAAGCTATAATATTCTTTTCCATCAAATGTTTTGCATAACATAAAAATTAATCGCTTTAGTGATACTATGAACAGTGATTATGCAAGTATTCTGAGGTCATGTTTTTTAATTATCATTACTATAAAAAAAAAAGTTAAAATATCATATTTACAATATATAAGTACACCTATAATAATAGGAATAACTCTTAGAGACATTTTCTGATATAAATCCTACAAAGAAAGGGGTAGGATAGAATACCTGTTATAATCCTAGATCCATTAGCTCCACCAATCACAAGTCTCATTTTGCAAGGTGAGTCCTGGTTATACAAAATAACTGGTGCCATGTTGGAAAGTGGGCGTTTCCCAGGAGCAATATAATTCAGCTGAAATTAGCAAATGACTTTGTTTTTAATTGTATAAATGATATGTGTGTTTTAAAGAATAATATCTACTGTGGATTGATTTATATTTGTTTGTACCATTTTTTGTTGATAGAAGAAACATTGTTTATGGTGGATATTAAATTTCATGGTTTTTGCAAAAGTTTGTATTGAACATGTCTGACGGGCCCTTTATAGCTTGTTGTTTGGTGTGAGCCAAGGCTCTGTGTTGAAGGCCGTACATTGACCTATAGTGGTTTACTTTTTTTTAAACTGTTATTTGGATGGAGAGTTGTCTCATTGGCACTCACACCACATCTTCCTATATCTATCTACTGACGGAATCTATATACTACTTTGAATATCTTAATTTGATTTTCCCTGTACCAAGCTTACAGGAATCAACAAGTGAAACTGCGAGCTACTGCTCACTGATGATACCCCCGCCGCAAGTGGATAATATTAATAGTGTAAAAATATGCAAGTGTTCGGTAAACAGGAAGTTGTCAAGTGATGAATCTGAAAACGCATCACACGGTATAGCTGACTTATAAAAATCCTGAAACCAATTTCAGGAGTCCTTGTATTGTAGTTCCTGAGAAAAATGTGACGAAAATTTTTAACTTGGTTATCATGTGTAAAATCATACAAGTGTTCGGTAAACAGGAAGTTGTCGAGTGATGAATCTGAAAACGCATCACACGGTATAGCTGACTTATATAAATCCTGAAACCAAATTTCAGAAATCCTTGTATTGTAGTTCCTGTGAAAAATGTGACGAAAATTTTCAACTTGGCTATCATGTGTAAAATCAGACAAGTGTTCGGTAAACAGGAAATTGTCAAGTGATGAATCTGAAAATGCATCACACGGTATGGCTGACATATATAAATGTTGATACCAAATTACAGAAAGGGTGGATGTGTAGTTCCTGAGAAAAATGTGACGAAAGTTTCATGGGACGGACTGACTGACGGACGGACTGATGGACGGACAGACAGAGGTAAAACAGTATACCCCCCCTTTTTTAAAGCGGGGGTATAATTAACATTGGTACTCCACAAACAATAAGGACTACACAGTACTGTAGAAAATGGATGAATGATAAATATATTAATGAATACATAGATGAGTTACCTTATTGTAGCGAGTATTGAACCAACAATGTTATCAATCAGGTCTATACATAGTTCCAAAAGTTAATCCAGACACAAAGGTTAATTACAGGTAACTAATTCAAATCATTCCTGCTTTCAGCTGATCGTTATTTCCAGTTTTAGCTATTACCAGAAAACAAACCTATCACTCTACCAATACCCCCACACTCTTTTTTTTTTTTTTTTTTTTTTAATTTGACTAGACAAGACCTCTAAATTAAACATGCGAGTCTTTTCCAAAATAAAACATGATATACAAAAAAAATTTGTTTATGCAGAATTAAAATATAAGGAAAGTTGAAATTAGTCAAAGGAAAATATTACTCAGAATTCATTAGATTTTGAAACAGTGAATTTTTCTTCTACACTCCTCCTACCTTATTATTTGCGGTATCAGGATTATCGGGATCAGCAAAATCAGCCATCTGGTTATTCAGTAAAATACCTGTATCTGTCATTATCTTAGATCCAAACCAATAATTCACCGTTCTGTTGAATAACATATTTCATATTTCCTTACAACAATTAATGGTGTTTCAGTGACTACAAGTTTTACTAAGGGAGATAACTCTTGTATTATTTTTACACTGGAATGATATAGCAATTTTTATTTTTTTACTTGTAGCAAGAAAACAAGTTCAGTGATACAATAGTTTCCTTTTATTATCTAAAGCATATAAAAAATCCTATCTTATCATGTTATTTCAAAATTCTGTCACATTAATTTCTTTAATTCACTAAAAATTGTTAATTCATGAACAATCTATGCCAAATTGTCACTTAAGTATAAACAAGAGTGCACACGCTGAAATGTCTCGCCTTCTATACTAATCATTGATATTATGTTGATAGTCCTAAGTATAAAGCTAAGCTTTATTACAACTGTCACATAAACTTAACATTAACCAAGATAACTAAACAAAGACCAATGAACCTTGAAAAAGAGGTCCAGGTCAGATGAACATTGCCAGGCAGACAGGTACAGCTAACAATGCTTCTATACAACATATCTAGTTGACACATTACTTATAGTTTAAGAAAAATAGACCAAAACACAAAAACTTAACACTGTGCAATGAACCGTGAAAATGAGGTCACGGTTAAATAAAACCTGCTCGACTGACATAAAGATCATAAAATATTTCCATACACCAAATATAGTTGACCTATGGCATATAGCATTAGATAAAATAATAAGAAAGACCAAAACTAAAAAACTTAACTTTGACCACTGAACCATGAAAATGAGGTCAAGGTCACATAACATCTGCCCGCTAGACATGTACACTTAACAATCATTCCATACAACAAATATAGCAGACCTATTGCATATGGTATGAGAAAAACAGACCAACACACAAAAATTTAACTATAACCACTGAACCATGAAAATGAGGTCAAGGTCAGATGACACCTGCCAGTTGGACATGTACACCTTACAATCCTTCCATACACCGAATATACTAGCCCTATTGCTTATAGTATCTGAGATATGGACTTAACCACCAAAACTTAACCTTGTTCACTGATCCATGAAATGAGGTCGAGGTCAAGTGAAAACTGTCTGACAGACACAAGGACCTTGCAAGGTACGCACATATCAAATATAGTTATCCTATTACTTATAATAAGAGAGAATTCAACATTACAAAAAATTTGAACTTTTTTTTCAAGTGGTTACTGAACCATGAAAATGAGGTCAAGGACATTGGACATGTGACTGACGGAAACTTCGTAACATGAAGCATCTATATACAAAGTATGAAGCATCAAGGTCTTCCACCTTCTAAAATATAAAGCTTTTAAGAAGTGAGCTAACGCCGCCGCCGTAGCCGCCGCCGCCGCCGCCGCCGGATCACTATCCCTATGTCGAGCTTTCTGCAACAAAAGTTGCAGGCTCGACAAAAAGAAGATATGGTATGATTGCCAATGAGACAACTATCCACAAAAGACCAAAATGACACAGACATTAACAACTATAGGTCACCGTACAGCCTTCAACAATGAGCAAAGCCCATACCGCATAGTCAGCTATAAAAGGCCCCGATAAGACAATGTAAAACAATTCAAACGAGAAAAACTAACGGCCTTTAGGACAACTTGCACTTGAAAAATAGCACAGTGACCCATACTCGTTATCATATTTAAAAAATTAGCATGGTAACATATCTTTGCAAGGTATAACAAAATTGTATTTAAGGAAATATATACCCATGAGCCACCTTAAGTCACATACACCATGAACTTACGTAGTTACAGAGACCATTAACTCTTGAGCATCTATAACTGATATATGTGATGTTCCTTTCTCAGGAGACATGGTTACCACACCATTGTAATACGAAGGATCAGCATGTGTCTTTTCTGTTGTCTTATTCATAATCAATTTAGCCATAGCTTTACTACAAATAAAAATTGCAATTTGTTACTACACAATTTTTATTCAATGTAGAAATGATGTTTAAGTTTGGATAAAAGAAATGTGTTGGATGTGTCATATTGAAGTCTGAATAACATAAAATATACTTTGTGATTTCTAGGCTTCATTTATCTCTACATTCAAAACTGCACTAGGTGATTTTGTTGGAACAGGCCTTTCTTTTTTATTTTCATTTTAGGACAACATTTAATCCATAGTTGACTTACTCTAACATCTTACTAGTGGCATTCAATGCTGATGATTCAAATTTGGGATCAGCAAGTCCTTGTTGTTGAGCAAATCCAAACTTAAATGCCTGCAAAATAAAATTTAATTTCTTAATATATATATAATAAGGAGGTGTGATAGTATTGTAGAATGATATAATTTATTGAGAAATTAAGTTGTTCAAACTATAAACAAATAGCTTGAAATAAAAAAAAATTTACACGAATAATTGAAATATAATTTTATATAAATTTGAATTGTTAATTTCTTAATTTAGAAGATTAAATTGTTAACCCTGAATAAATAATGAAAAGAAATTCATTGAGTAAATTGTGTTTCTGAAATTTTTTAAATGTTTGCTTACACTTTTTTTGTACAAAACAAAAATAATCATAGGTAAATTTTTTAATTTAATTTAATTTATCAGTTATCTATCTATATGAAATTCAGTTTCCTTACCAAACTGGATAAATAATAACATACTGATTGCAAAATTTATAAAAAATTAGGCAAAGATTAGAAAAGAACATGGTCTATTGTTGAAGACCACATGGTGATTGGTTATAAACATCTTAAATAGTGGATATTCAACCAATGATGTGAGGTCATTTTTATTTTGGGGTAGAAACAATGAGATTCCCCAATAGTCCTTTTGATTTTGAAATGGTAAATTGACCAACTATCACAAAATTTCTGAATTTAAGGAGTGTAGAATGTAGTAATCCATTATTCAAATGTACAAACCTCCAATATCCTGTGTACTGTCTTAGTTTGGTTTTTATCGCCTGATTTGAAGTTATACCCCTCCAATATGTTCATTATAGATAATATTACTGGTCCACCTCCTGGAGCTGGTACTGATATCAATGTCTGATCTGAAATAATTAATTATAAATGAATTAACAGTGCTGTAATATAGTGTTTCATATTCTCAATTTTTATTTACAAATAATTTTTTTAGGAAATTTGTTTCTTTCACAAAATAAGGAAAAAGACACTTCTGTTCGTCTTGTGCTCTTTATCATAAGCAGATTAAGAGTTACGAACTCTAAGAGACTGTTATTTTTCAAACATATAAATAAATGTTTTTTTGGAGGGTTTCTTAATTTATCATTTATTTTGATTACAGTAATTTTTGTTTGTGAATTTCTCATTTTGTATAAAATTATATTTTTCTTGGAAAACCATGGCAATTTTATGCTCTCCTTATTCCTATCTGTTTTTACTAAGATACATGTATTTGAGTATTCAAATTGTATTGACCCTATATAAACATTTCTTTTTTACACACACTGACCATATACCGTAAAGCAATTGTGGTGTTGATATAATTTTCCAGTTTTATTTTTAAGATCGTGAAAGAATGCAGGTTTGGAAAATTTTATATTATCTGCCTTAAAATTCTTAATTGTTGGTTTTCACCACAAATGTATATTAATTAGAACTATTGTTAGCATTACAGTGTAGAGAATAACCATAAGCCAACTCAAATTCTCATAACATCATTTTAAATCAGCTTGAAAAAGGAATAGAAATTCTGACAATATTTTTTGTTGTTTTTTTACAAGTTGTCCTGATAACATCTCTGACCTTCTACCTTTATATGTTTTTACTGACAATGTTTCTGACCTCTTACTTTTAAAAATTGTCCTGACAGCATACAGTTGGGTGCAGACCAAGCATTACATAAAGTAAACGCGGCGTGCACATATTTCGTTAGTTAACTTTAAATTTCCCGTTTACTTCATTTACGTTAACGCGGTCAAAATGGAAATTTCTAATGTCTACTCGAGTAAACGCCCGTTTACTCTGTGTCCGTTTAGTCAGTAGTAAATGGCCGTTTACTTCAGATTTCACAAGTTTAATTTTACATGCACGTAAAAGTAAACGGGCGTTTACTACAGATTTCTCAATTGTATTTTTACGTGCACTTGAAAGTAAACACGCGTTTACTTTTTGCTTTAACTAATTGTGTATATTATAAAATAATCGTCGTGTGCATTTGTACATTTATTTATGTTGTTAAAATGACTTAATATTTTACATATATGTGTTTTAAATCTGAACATTCAAAAACACTTTTTTTTAAATATATACATTTATTAATTGCAAAAAAAGTCAGTTCCAAAAACTTTCAACAGCGGATTTTCTAATTTTTCTGCCGTTTAAAATTTACATGTACAAATATCAACTCACAATTAAACCGGCATATTTAAAAAAAAATATGCCAAAATTGAATTGTATTGCAAAACTATGTGTACATGTAAAACATGTAAAACTATGTTGTTAAAGTAAAATGTCAACATAATAAATTAATTAAAGATTTGTCATTTCATTAAATGCAATTGTCAATATGTTGATCGAAAATAGACAGATGGATATTTTGATGTACCTTATCATGTGATATATTAGGTCAGTGTATCCAGGATACGAGGACAATCTGCGTTAACGCGCGTTTACTACAAACAGTGAACGGGCGTTTACTTTTTACAAAATTTACTTTTTCGCGTTAACACGGAGGTAAATGCGAAAGTAAACGCCCGTTTACTATTTATGTCTACTAAAATTTCAGAGTTAAGGCAGAGTTAACGTGGCGTTTACATGAAGTGCATACGAGTAAACACCGCGTTAACTTTTAAGGCCCGTTTACATGTAATGCTTGGTCTGTACCCAACTGTATCTGGCCTCTTACCTCTGTATGTGGTCTTGATATCATCAATGATCTGTGTGGATTGACCTCTAAACTTTGTATGTGGTCTTGACAACATCTATGACATCTTACCTTAACATCTTGTCCTGATGATCTCTCTGACCTCTTACCTTTATATGTTGTCTTGACAACGTCTCTAACAACTACCTCATAATCCTTCAGATCATCTGCTGTTAATATGCCTCCTTCATTTGTAACCTAGTGACAGAAACAAATTTAAACACGTTAATAATTTGCACCAGAAAACGTAATCACTAGTAGTTTGTACAGATCAATGTAACTTTTGAATAGTTACTGTCTTTTAACCTAAAATCAAGTAAGGATATTTTCGCAAATAAAAAAATTGGTTTATGATTCATTTATTATTTCTCAGTTTAGTCTTGAGAATTGCTGTTATAAAATAGTTTTAGGAATTGATTATCAAGATCAACAGTTACTATATACATGATATAAATGATTTTTTTCAAAAAGAATGATTGATTTATTTTTGTGTTTAACACTAACTCTCAACACTATTCGCTTTTTCGTGTTTGCCAGTTTGATTGAGTGCAAGAGAAAAGCAAAGATCTTAAGAAAGAAAATCTATAAAAAATTAAAATGAGCCACAATTTCATTGCCTGACTCACATATTTTATTCTTAGTTAACAAAAACATGACTTTTGCTGGTCATTTCTTTTCATAGTTACAAGTTCATTATGTTTATAATAATTAATTTACTGTAAATTCAGACGTTATTCTAATTTTTGCGATATTAAGAAAAATCCTTTTTAATTAGACAACAAAATTTCAAAATGTGAGTTTAAATTATTGCGATATGCATTTTCGCAATAATAAAAACATTGCAATAATTTCTGAAATTACTGTACAACCCCCAAAAGTTGTTATCTTTTTACTCACAGCATTAACAATACTCTGTACTAGTTCTCCCTCATAGAATGCATCGCTCCCTTTAGCTGCAATGATGTCTAGGGTATCAGCTAACTTAATGTTTTTGATCTCTGTCCCTTCCTTAACAAACTGACCGTCACTTGTCAGGTAGATGTTACCAAGTTGACCTTGGAAATCACTTACTTTGACCTTTCCTGTTTTAAAATCTTTTGCTGAAAACAAAGATCAACATAAAAACACATGAAAATTTTATCTAAATACTAAAACAACATTTCAAGCAACAACAGTCGTAAATTGGCACAAAGCTGTTGTTTATTATGGTCTACATGTTTTCGGCAACAAGCATGCGATATGGTGTCTTTAGGATTACCATTTTTTTTCCATTTTGCAAATATGGTTACAAATAAGTGTGTGTCGTTGTTTGGCTTTACAATTCAGAGTTTATCATACATGTCATAAGGCATGATTATTGATTGACAATTGCTTGCTAAATATCCAGTGGCTAATATTTCATGTATGTTCAGGATGTGAATCATCCTGATCACTGGGTATGAACACTTGTATTGGGTTGAAGAGTGGCTTTTGTTTGCCTTTTTTGTTTTGTTGGGTTGTTGTCTTATCTATATTTCCCATGCATTATGTTTATTCTTATGATTATAATTTATTGTTTTACTGTAGATTAGAATACCGGTATATAGTAATAATAGTTACCCATTGCCATGGTAACCTTATATCCATTTCTTGCTAAATTTGCCGCTGGTTTTACTACAGAACTCCATGGTAACCTAAAAATATCATAGACAAAGTTAAGAGTTTACAAAGGATAGTCTCGTGACTTATCATAGATTAATTCTTAAAATCAAAAATAAGGAATTTGCTTGCAGATTTTTTTTTCACTTAGCGCAATATTTTTTTGGTCATACTGCACTTCTCTATCTTAACAATTTTATTATATTCTTAAAAATTCTAATTTGTACTATACTACAAGTTACATACTTTCCATATTTTTTGTGTGCCATTTCCATTCCTTTAAGCTCTCCAGGTACAGCAACAGAGAGACCTCCCTGAAAATAACAAATGAACACAATATTGTTTGTAGAATTTATCAAATCATCAGTCCCCTTAAGTTTTAAAATATTTGATGTGTAGTTAAAGAGGAGAAAATTTATGAAAATATTCCAATCAGAATCAAATATATTGTCTGAAGCAGTTTTAATTTTATTTCAATGAAGACAATGTGTAGACTAGTAGAAGATCTTTTAAACTTCATGTTTATGTTTGATTAACATTTAACAAGTAGCTATAAATAGCTTCAGAGAAGAAGATGAAGATGAAAATATCACATATATTTCACCCAGTACTCGAAAAGTTTTCTATAAATCTCTGATCCATTGTGATCAGCTGGTTGACTTCATACCCGTAGCCAGGGGGGTTCGGGGGGTTCGGACGAACCCCCCTTGAAAACAAATAATGACTGTTAAAGTCAACGTTCTGTTCGAGTTGTGACTGTTAAAGTCGAGTTTTTGAGGCCAACGAACCCCCCTTTGGAAATTCCTGGCTACGGGCCTGTACTTATTGAATACTTTCTAACCAAACTTATTATGCTATTGTTATACAACTTGAGCAGTATTATTTCAGTCATATCTACCATAGTTTCATGTCTTAAACTGCTCTAGATCTTATAAAGGGTAAACACATACCTTTAATGTTTTGGATGAATCACCACCAAACATTGTCTTTGTGGCAGCTTTTGGGGCAACTTCTCTAAAATCATAGACTTTAGCTGCATTTGTTTTATGATCATGAACCATCATGAAACCTCCTCTGGAAGTAAAAGTAAATCTGGCTGAATAAACTTATATTTACGATAATAATAACAAAGTACTATACACACAAGGTGATTCATTTAAACAACAGCACAAAATAGATTAAGCAATGTTAAGGGTGGAAAAAAATCATTTGGGTCATTGAAAAATATAAACAAAATTCTTTATCATTTTTCATTATATTAATATTGATGACATAGAACGTTTGCACCAAATACTCACCCTCCTATCCAATAACAATTATAGTCATACCCATAACAATTACTCACCCTCCTATCCCAGAACTCTGTGCATTGACCACACCCACACAAAACATGGTTGAAACAGCAGCATCAACAGCATTGCCTCCCTGTTCTAGTATATTCAGCCCCATCACAGAACATTCTGGAACGTCTGCTGCTACAGCACCTGAGGCCCCAACCTAAATGTAGGGAAAATATGAATCTAATTAAAATCCCAATATATTAATGAAATATGAACATGCATAATGGTATAAACAGTATCAACACTGAAAAAGTAAATTTTTTTAAATGTTTATCCCGAAGTGAACTTTAACAAACATTAACTGCTACCATATTAACAATCTAACTGTATAGTTATCTTGAGAACTGAGCTTTTGTCTAAGTCAAAAAGCAATAATTGCTATTCTTTCAAAATCTTTAACATCAGGCATATTTCAAATTAAGCTTTTGATGTGAAAAAATAACCTGTTGTAAACATTAGTACAAATGTACTTTAAGGGTAAACAAGTAAACCGAAGCTATGTACTTAACATGTTTTTATATACTTGTGATGTCTGTGTACTGAAATGATATCAATCAGTGTCTGGGAACTTCATATCAATATAGAAACACAGACACAGTCTGTTAAACCCTCAAATGCAGTGAGGTAAACTAAAATGGGAAAGATAATATAAAAAAGAAGATGTGGTATGATTGCCAATGAGACAACTATCCACAAAAGACCAAAATGACACAGACATTAACTCTATTTGAGACAGGTTGACCTTGAAAATTCAACTTTCAGATATAATGACAAGTTGCATGATCTGTATTAGTTTTCTTACCAGTCCATGACCTAGATAGATGGTCATATGATCTGTATTAACTTTTTATCTGCCCATGACCAAGATATATGGTCAGGATTAGTGTACGATTTCTTACCTGTCCATGACCTAGATAGATGGTCAGGATCAGCGCTATGGTAACCAGTACAGAGAATCCTATTGCTACTCCAACTATAACCTTTAATCCATGTGATGTTTGTCTACAATAATGATACCATTGAAAATTTATCAGCGTTTGCAGGTGATTTTTGTGCAAATCAAACTAAAGTAATTTACATGCTTACAATGCATGTAAATTTTGTGCATACTTATTATGAGGGCATGAATGGTGGCCCTTCATTTTTGCATTCTTTATTAGTTTTTTAGGTAATTTTTCTCTATTCTTGATACTTTCTGCCCATTACAAGTGTCTGCTTTTATATTCTAGCACCCAATTATTCTCTACTTTTTATTTAATTTGTCCATTTTTCTCTCAATTTTTTTATTTTTTTCCCCATTATTCTCTAATTTGTAAACCCCAATATACTATACTTTTCAATTGCAAAGTTGAAATCGTTTCCCGAACTACAAATGTATGATTCAGCTCACCCTCAGCATTAATTACAAAAAGGCATCATGTGTGAACAATCAAGTAAATACGACCATAATTCCTGCTTTTCTGACACCTCTTTGTTGTTTTACATGTTTTATAATTAGAGTTTAAAAGTGTGTGTGACATTGAGCTAGGAATATCAAACAAAAATTAATATTGTTTTTCACTAATCATTAGTCATAATATTCATTATCATGATTATTGTAAGGATTATTTCCCTTCATTGTCTTTATTTTTTTGTGGCTACACAAACATGTTTCATATTTACAACAACAAAAAAACATCAAATTTAAAGTTTAAAGATCATATAGAAAATAAAAATGATCAAAATGTAATGCAGGGAAGATTACTATTAGTAACACTTACAAATCTTTTCCCGAAGCTGACACTTTCTTGTTATGTGAAAGGGGAGACGACTCTCCTTTTGATTTCTGTAAATCAACACTTCCCCTTGCTTCAATCACATGACCACCTTTACCAATAACTGGTCCTTCGTCAGGAGAAATCAAATCATCTTTGTCATCTGTATAAAAAGATCAGAAATTTATAAATTTTACCTAAAAATATTGTTTTTGAAATATATCTGGGAACATAATACATTTTAATAGTCTGTTTGCCAAATCCCCAATTGACCCTGAAATTAAAGATATCTTTTTTAGTTGTCTCCCTGTGGAGGGTCAGGGACATACATTTCTTGAAAATGGAGAACTAGCCAAGCCTCCCCCTATACCTCAAGCTAATGTATAATAAGGGGACAAAGTCCATAATCATGATAATAACAGTAGAAAAATCGATAAAAAAAAAATTATAATTTCCAATGTACATGACATTGTACAAATGAACTCAAAATTGTTAACTTTTTTTTCTAACCTTTTTATTGCATTTGTGCAGAAATCTCTTTCTTTCTTCCAGTCTCGTTTGTCATGAGACTTTGAGTATCCCTAACAACAGGATCAACATCCAAAATGTTACAATATTTCCATTTCTTTTTTAACATTAAAATATGTTAGAATTTTTTTTTAAATTGACACAGACAAATGACAGACTTTGTTCCCTTGCACAGGTAATGGCTGCCTCATATTAATGAAATATATACATAGCAATACGCACAGTAAAACTCAGTCTAAAAGACGTCTGATGTACATGATGTATAAAGGTCAGATCATGTTTTCTTACATCATATGAATTCAAACTATGTATTCTTTCTCAATGGAAATTGTGACATCACAATGCATTCTTTTTAGCACGAAAACCCATGAGACAAGGAAACCAATATCATATATATATATATATATATATATACATTGTACATGTACACAATCAGCATGTACAGCTTTTTTAAAAGACCAACTTGTTTTTTTTTTTACCAATACTTTTAACCCGTCTCTCACGACAGGCCTCCACAATAACGCTTGTCCGATTGTCCGGTACCAGAGGAAAAAAAGGTCGGACAAGTAAAAGCTGTATCAAGCTTGTCCGTCGGGACAAGTACACTTATTCTGTAGAAAATAAATTTAATCCAACTTTGATGAACAAAGTAATTATAAACAACAAAAAAAAGAAAAAAATATTATTTTGACATGTTTCTGAATTCTGTTTATTCAAATGCAAAACCTTTTTCATCAACATGTTTACTTGCAATCGATAATTCTAAACTGGTTCGTTATCAGGTACTTTTTAACAGGTAAAAGGTATACTTTTCTCGGAAACCAGTCTTACTGATCCGAATCAATGATGCGCAACTAAGAATACATGCAACAAGATATATGTGAAACTACAAAAGTGATCCTGTATATAGCGGTGGAGGATGGAATTATTCAAATTATAGTGTAAATATATTCCTACTTGTATGGTGGTGGGTTTTGTTTTACATGCCTTAACGGTGTGGTTGTCCTACAAAGGATGTGAAGATTTGGAAGAAGAAGAAGCTTTGTAGATAAGGTAACTTTACAGGACAGTTCGTCACCTGGAAAGATTCAGCTCCAATTTTAATAGACAGTTTGGCACCGTAGGAGACATATTTAGTAGACATGATTGATAGACAGTTTGACAAGGCTGGAGACATTTCGGGACCAAGACAAATCAGTACCTCATTTTGCTTCTTTATTCTGTTCCTTAGGATAAATATCATACTTGTATTTTTTTTCACAAAAATATTTTATGCCCCACCTACGATAGTAGAGGGGCATTATGTTTTCTGGTCTGTGCGTCTGTTCGTCTGTCTGTTCGTTCAAGTGCAAGTGGGGCATCCGTGTACTTTGGACACATTCTTGTTTTTATTTACCATAAAATTCACAAAATCATATTTGATCATAAGTAGAAAAAAACAATACTTGCAATATGGTGACCTATAGCATGTATAGTTGTTAGTTTCTGTATCATTTGGTCTCTTGCAGAGAGTTGTCTCATTGGCAATCACACCTTATGATGGCTCATCTTCTTTTTATTGATTGCATTTGAATTAACTTTTTTCAACTTAAAAAAAAAGAATACAAATCCAATGAGTGTATAGGCCTATCAGATGGTGCCTCATGTTTAGAGTCTGATGAGACTGGAATTGATGAAAACTAGAACCTTATTCCTGTGACATGACTAGTTTCGCAGTTGTACTTGACTCATATTTTTGAAAAGTATTTCAAAAGAAATACATCAAATTCTGTTATATTGTTTAAATTCGTTTTGCTCCTTTAATCAACTAAAAGTTTATTTTTAATAGAAATTTTTTGGACAAGTAACAATTTCATTCGGACAAGTAAATTTTGGTATGTACTTGTCCTACAGGACAAGTTGAAAAAAAAGTTATTGTAGAGGCCTGCACGACTCAGATTTCAACTGTACATAGTTAGATTGTGCAATAATGCTCCAGAGGAGCCCTGCACAGTACAGAAAGAAAAATATATACATACTTGTAGCTGTAGAGGCCCCTAGAGTAAAAGAAGCCTCATTTGCTTTAATGAAATGACTTTTAAATTTATGTAATGAGCAGGTCAGGAATAACCACCAATTGGTGGATTAATTTATACCTCAATTGACGTATAATCCACCAATTGAGGTATATTGGTATAGACCAATTGATGTTTAATGCAAGTTTTTTGTAATTAAATGCTAGTGTGTGATAGGAGCATGATTTTGCAACTTGCAACCTATTTCATGACCCTTCTTGAGTCCTCTGAAAGTTTCAGTTTTGTCAAAGCCTGCTGCATCTCTTGAGACTGCATGTGTACAACAATTCTTTTGTTGAAACATTTTTGCTATTGACCATGATTGACTTTTGATAATGAAAGTTAAGTATTAACAAAGAGCTTCGTTCACCTGTGGAGTTGTACTCATGATCACATGACTGCAGACAGTAATGATGTCCATTGAAAGGTGATTACAGGTAAAATTGCCAATCAAGAATTGACAAGATAACAATAGAAGAAACTTCAAATATAATTATTGATTAAATGCAATATGTTATGTTACAATACTAAACAAGGAATGTTTGACAAGTTTTCATACCATAAGGCAGCAACCATTTGATTTTCTGGGGAGGGCTATGGTTTTTTTTTCTGTGCAAACTTTTTTTTTCGCCTTCGGCGAAGAACAATCTATTTTTTTAGCGACAAACCGAAGACAATTTTTTTCTTTCAATTTTAGCATTACATATAGTGGCAGCTGAGGGTGAAACAAACAAATTTTTTTACTCAGGGTCCAAAACAAATTATTTTTTTCACCAAAACCTGGAAACAAACTTTTTTTTCCAAAAAAAACCATAGCCCCCCCCCCCCCCCCCCCCCCCCCCAGAAAATCAAATGGTTGCTGCCTAATATGGTTTTAAGAAAACAATGCTCCATTTTGGTGGAATAATTTGTTTTGAAAAACAAAGAATTATACACCAATTGGTCTATACCATTATATGTCAATTGGTGGATTATACGTCAATTGAGGTATAATCCACCAATTGGTGGTTATGTGAGCCAAAATTTGTTCCTGTGAAAAAAGTTCCAGTGGAACTAATTTCACAGGAAATATGTTCTGGGAGAACTTTTTTCACAGACAATTTCTATATAATTTGTTCCATCTCTATGAAATAAGTTCCACACTTTACCTGATGAAATAAGTTCTGGGTTGGTGAAATTTGTTCCTTACCTAGTGAAATAAGTTCCATGTTTGTGAGATTTGTTCCTTACCTGGTGAAATAAGTTCTGGATTTGTGAAATTTGTTCCTCACCTGGTGAAATAAGTTCCTTGTTTGTGAAATATGTTCCACTGGTTAAACAAGTTATCTTATATACTGAGCACTTGTCATCAGTAAGTTTAAAGTCATTATAAAAACATGTATTATATTGATAATGTAATAAATAGAAAGTGTAAACATCCAATTTGGATCATGTGGAGTAAAGCAAAAGTTTAATAACATACTCAATTAATAATACTCAAAATGACACTTATGAACCAGGAAAGAGTAGAATAAGAAATAATAATAAAAGTCTTTCCGAAAAAAAGTATTATAACGGTTAAAGATGAACATTTGTACTTTTTTGAAAAGGACAAAGCGACTAATCAGTTATATTAAAAGACGTAAAGAAACAAAAGACACACTCTTTAAAAACTGTGCAATGACCATAGCTACATTTTTTTGTAAGTACATGTATGATAAGAACACCCATGACAGATAAACAGGAAACAAGGAGGTCGAATACCACATAAACGATAAAACATAGATACAAATTATGATACATTATAATCGCTTTTATTTCTTATCTTCATCCTACAGTCATGCCTTCAATTGCAAATGTACCCCATGCAAGCAAACTGGAACTTATTTCTGTGAAATAGGTTCGAACAGAACATTTTCATTGATTTCTATAAAATACCTTCGTTCAAAACTAATATCACAGGAACTTATCTCACTTTTTTTTTTAATATTAATATTGGAACAAAACTCATGGTGCTGTGTTTTTTTGTTCCGGAACTTATTTCACACTTGGTTAAAAAAATAGTTCCAGAACAAATTTTATAGTGTCGGAACATATTTTCTGTGACATAAGTTCCGGTGGAACATATTTCCTATGAAATTTGTTCCGGCGGAACAAATATCACGCCGGAACAAATTTTTAGTTACAGTTATTCCTGACCTGACGAGTCAGATCTAGATTTAGCTGTCATGATGTCGGGTAACCTGCCAGAAATGTAAATTTGCAGAGTGTGTCCATCTTTAATTGAGCTTCCAAAACAAGGTGCACCAAAAAAATTGTGTCATAGACATGATACATGTCATTCAGAATCCGGGTCCGTTCGCGCCCATTCACGTTCGCACCCACTCATGTTCGCCCCCTTTCACGTTCGCCCCCTACATGTTCGCACCCAAAGTCCGTTCGCACCCTACATGTTCGCGCCAAATTTTAATTGGTTTTGTGTTTAATAACTTTGTAATCAAGTTTTGGCCAGTGTATTCTTATAAGTATAATTGTTGTCATTGTCTCAAAATAAAGTGAGACAGCATTTTTTTTTGTGTTGAATCATAATGTTTTGGATAGTGTTTATTGTTAAAAAAAATGATCATGATGATAATCCTTTCTTAATAAAGTGGGATTCTGTCAAAGTTTTATTTTGTGTTGAATAACAGTACTATTAATCATGCTTTTGTTAGTGGTTTGCTATAACTATTACTTTGTTTCATTGACTTGTTTCAAAATAAAGCGAGATTTTGACTACGTTTTTTTTTGTGTGTTGAATAAATTTTATCATGTTATGGTTATAATAGTGTATTGTTATATTTTAGTGTTTCATTGTTTCAGATCAAAGGGACCAAGCTGTGTGTTTTTCATTTAAAATCTTCAATGTTTTACTCATACCAAGCTATAAATACATTCAGTATTTACACCAAAGCGATTTAGAACAACAATCATGATTTTCCAATTATTCAACTGGAATTTAAATCAAAATTGGGCGCGAACGTGTAGAGTGCGAACGGACCTTGGGTGCGAGGTGCGAACGTGTAGGGTGCGAAAGTGTATTGGGCGCGAACGGACCTGATACCTGTCATTCATGTGAAATTAGTTCCACTTAGATATCTGTTTCTGTCTATTTTTCAATAATTTGTTTGCCTCTCAATGATCAATGTCTTTGGAACATATTTGGATGTATTAAAAAAAATTTGGATAAGTACCGTCAACTGTAAATGCATTTCCATCAAAATCTTTTGATAATTCCATTAATTAAGCCGTAAAAATATAATTTATAAGTTGTTTTTTTTTTTAGACAGGAGATGGTGAGTTATCTCCCTTGTTATGGATTAATACTTCCGGAATTGAATGAGACTAAATACCACATCCAAGTTACAGTTCACGTACACGTAAAAAGAACCAAATATCTTGTGATTTTTCAGAAGGTTTAGAAACGTGTGACCTTGGAATTTTCAATTGTTAAGGCAATAAATGACACATTTTGTAATGTTTATTCAGGAAAAGATATCATAATGTTAATAAAAGGAAAACTAAATGATAAAATTTTTAACTGAAATATCATGGAGACCTTATACATCGCTTTCAGAATATTAATAGAAAAGATGCAATTACCTTACGTTTTTCATGCTTTAACATAAAATAGCAAAATTTCCTATAGATTTCTGTATGAGTTGTACATTTTCTGAGTAACTTTATTCCCCCTAGTATGTAAATGTAGTAGGCAAATTTTTAAAATTTTTTTTTACATCAAGCAAATATATATACTCTGCAGTCTTTTTAAATCGATTTTTTATAACTTAAAATCTCATTTATTTGTTCATTTAATTGAAAATGTATCTCATTTCATTGAAGTATAATGCATTGAAATTTTCTGACTTAATTAAAACTATTTATCTCTGAGTGAAAGAAGATCCAGACTTAAAATTATTAAATTTCACGAAATGTTTCATGATCAAGCTCCTAATCATCTCTGTAGTCTCGTACCTCAACAACTTTATCAAGTCTATAACTATAATACTAGAAGTGCATTTAATGTTTAAAATATGAACTGTAGAACTACCTTTTATGATCTTTTATCAAAATTCTTTTCTACCATCTGTTATTCGTGAATGGCATCCACAAGATGTTAGATGTAATCCATCAAAATTTATACTTAAAAATTATATAAATCAAGATACTAAGAAAGTCCCTACATATTATAATGCTGGTTGTAGAAAAGGCCAAATACTTCACGCCAGAATCCGGTTGAACTGCAATGGCTTAAATGAACACCTTTTCCAAAAAAAATAATATTGTTCTTTCCAGCCTCTGTATATGTGGGTAAGTTGATAGCAGCAAACATTATTTGCTAGAATGTCATAATTATAAACTCATCAAGACACAAACCATTTCTACACTACCAATATATGATATACAAACATTATTATCAGGTAGTGAAATTATCAGTAATGAGGAAATCGAAAATGTTTTTAAAGTTCTACAAAGATTTATTTTAGAAACACGGAAATTTGGTCCATAAAAAATATTTTTATGTCGATGTCGATTCAGATGTCATATAATTTTATTTAATGTAACCTCATTTTCGAAACATTTACATATTTTTCAGCTTCATGGACCATGATTATGAAAAAAATGAGTTGATCACATTTCAAACTGACTTCTGAGTAACGGGCAAACCACAGAATAAACATGTTAAAAAAAATGAAAATTATTATATTATACGATTTTCTTATACTTTGTTCCTAATTTTGTAATTTCTTTAAAGGGAGACGGATTTATACAAGTTTTTCTTGTTTCCGAATCCCTGTATTTATATTGTATAATTATATTTCGTGCACTTTTTGAAAATGAAATATTGTTTAAACTAAAACTATAGCCCAAGTGTATTCTGCGACGGCGGAAGATACAGAAATCCCCCTTTTCGTGTTACCTAAAATTGAGAATGGAAATGTGAAATGTGTCAAAGAGACAACAACCCGACCATAAACTATATAGGAACTCATTTTTTGCTGGCTGCATCGATTACGAAATGATTATTTCTGGTGAATCCCTTGTTGCACATATCAATATTGGCATTATTTTCTTTTTGATAAATGAACAACACGATTAACATATACTTTCTTCTTAAGACCAATTTAAAAGATTGCACGAATCAGTATTCAAATAAGTTGAATAATTTACTTGCAAGTCATTAATACATTGGTGACGCTTTGTTTTAGCTTATTTTGACTCAAACTGCATGACTGCAAATATCAAATTATATTGTGATGTTTTGTCTAATTCGTAGCTACTTAATCTCCCTTAAAAAGTCCTAACTATACCGTATGCATTATACAAGCTGTACTAATATTTACAATGCATTTTAAAATTGATAGACACATACTCTAATTGTACTGTAATGTAATACCTGAAGAAACGTACTTAGAGTGTGAAAGTAAAAACAAAAGAAAACGACGAAAAGACGAACTATTAAATGGGCATTTGCTGTCAAAATTTTGTTCGCCGATTTGGCTCAAATTCTCATTTTGATTTATAACATACTAAAACGTATATCTAATGTATAAAATCAACAATTTATAATGCATGTGCTCTATGATATGTATCAACATTTCGTGTGTATTTTAGTCTAGATGCTATCTAATTGATCATTGAGGTGACATCCGAAGACTGCCGACGGTCATATAACCCGATAATAACATAAATATAGACGTAAATAATAACATAAATATAGACGTAAATAATAACATAAATATAGATGTAAATAAATAAACAAATAGCGAACTTGTGCATTTGGACTTGTTTTTTAACCGGTATGCAGCAGAATTCATTCTGAGCCTTCTGAAAGACAAAAAGAAAAAGCGTCTTTTAAAATTCGTTAAATCATGATAACTTTCAAGTAGTACTTTCATTTTATGTACATCCTTGTGAATTTGAAATTAAGGATACTACTGATGCAAGAAGAACTGCTGCATTCCTTGATCTTTTCCTCAATATTGACAATTTCCCATTTCTCAGCGGTAGCATACCCTCTGCTTCGTCGTATGTTGTTTACATGTCTTAAGAGATACGTTATGCTCGTGCATGTTCACACTATATCATACGGACTTCACATACAGGAGTCAGCTCCTTACACAGAAATTGCTCCAACAGAGTTATGAGGAGGACAAATTAAAAATGACACTCCATAAATTTTATGGACACGGTTTTACAAATTGGTTGATCTATACGATGTGTCTGTGTCTAAACTAACTTATGACATTTTACCACATCTTTGCTTGTGGTTTCATTTAACATCTATATCGTCTGTCTGCTAAGTGCCGAACGTGATATATTCCCGAATATTACAGTGTTGCCGAGTGTGAATTTGCATTGGTATAAAACGTGTCTTGACCTATAATGGTTTACTTTTATAAATTGTTATTTGGATGGAGAGTTGTCTCATTGGCACTCACACCACATCTAACATCCAAAATTCATGTTTTTAGTTCTGATGTTTCTGTTGTGGTTTCCGTTGAATAATGTGTTCTGTGTTATCGTTTGTGGTTAGAATTCTGTACTTTCAGTACATTTCACATCACATATGTCTTATTTGTCCTTATAGTCGAGTTAATTTCCATTTTCCATGGACAAAGTATTGTGTTAGTCCAAATAATTATGACGTCGTCACTGCATTTTCTGAAAATAGCCTTTCAATACTGTCATTATCCTGATAATATTTTGAAGTAGAATTGTGAAAATAATTATATGAATTTCAAGATTATATATCCGTTAAAAAATCGTCACTGTTTTTGATGTCCTGCGCTGGCTGTCATTAATGGAAAGTGTTCTTTGTTATTTTGCGGTTTACATATTGTTCAATTATTTGTGCGTTTCTGTGTGATAAGTGTTCTTGCGTGTGTTTGTGCTGTATTTCTGTCACATAGTAACAATAAGTGGTGTCATTTTAACGTCATTTTTTAACATTGCCATATAAGCGGGAGATTTGGCTAGCAAAAACAACGTACAGGTCCAACTCGACATTATACCTTAAAATGTCATGTACCAAGTCTGCTAGGGATATGGCAGATATTATCAAATAGTTCGTTTCTATGTATGTTAGCGTTTATTTTTGTTGCATTTCCGTGTTTCTGTTGTTCCTTTTACAGTAAATGTGTTTCCCTCGGTTTTAGTTTGTAATCCGGATTTGCTTTCTCTCAATCGATTTATGACTTTTGACCAGCGGTATATTACTGTTGCCTTTATTTGACAAAATATTTAAGGTTTTTGGTTTGTTTGTAAATATTGTTTTGATGCTAGCAAAAGACGACTTGTAGTTGTTTTGGGATATTTTGTCAATTGTTTTTTTTTTTTTTAATTTACGGAATAAATAAACGAATAGAATTTCTTAAACATGTATGATACGGTATCAAAACACACTCTTGTAATGGACCCTTAAATAAGTATAATTGTATACGTTAATATAAAAGCAAATACATTTCATGTTGTAAGACATATATTCAGTTCTACTTGACAATGATACAGATGGACGGTTTTAAGCTTAGATCTGATGAGTTTTTTCGTTGAAAAACGTGACGAATTTACTTTTCTCATTGTCAACTTGCCATGTCTACGTTTACACATCGTAATTTCAATTCACAGACTTCCTTAACATGATTGTGTCCTTACAATAGAAGTGCCCACACAGAGACAAACAAACTAAAACCGACTCTTCGTAAGTGTTTAACCCATGGTCATGTATTGTTGTCTGATACAATGTTTTGGAGTCTCAATTCTCTGGCAACATGTTGTGAGGGGGGGCAGGACCTTATCGAGACATCGGGATCGGGTGTTTTTAAGCACGGGATTTCGGGATTGATCCTTTCGGGATCCGGGAATTCTTTTTTCGAGTTTCGGGATGTTGGGATTTTAATTTCTTTAAATTCGGGACCTCGGGATTTCATGTTTTTAAGCCCGGCATTTCGGGATCAGGACCCCTCCGTACCCCCTCTGTTGGCATTATGTAGGCAGCATTTATCGTCTGATCTATTTTCATGAACATCTCTCACGTCCAGGTAAGCATACATTAAATTATCATCTGCAGGCATACAAAGCTCGTAAGAACTAACCAAAGATACAGGGATTATATTCCAGTAACATAGTAACACAGCCACGAGTTTCAAGTAATTACTGATCAAATACCTCAATGTTGACTGTTGTACGACAATAGACCTATTATGTCCACATATTGTTGGCAATATAGATTTTAATAGAATAGTACACGACCGTCATTCATATAAGAGGTTTAGCTACCTATAAAAGCTTCCATGTTCAGAATACGAAAATTCCTTTATCAAGTCAGGATCATGACAGTTGTTTTCATTCGTTTGCTGTGTTTGCTGTGTTTGCTGTGTTTGCTGTTTTCAATTCGACAAGGGCCTTCTGTTTTGAATATTTCTTGAAGTTCACTATTTTATCAATTTAACTTTTTCTTCCACATCGTACTTATCATCAGAGGTGTTTCTATCAAAACAGTTGACAGACCAAAATCAAGTTCACAACGGGTGCATCATGTAAACCTTTCCAGTGTACATGCCATCAGCCTCTGTTTTTTGGTTGGACTTGTGTTGCTCAGTCTTTATTTTTCTATGTTGTGTTTTGTATACTGTTGTTACTCTGATGGTCTATATATTACCATGAATTTGTCAGTTTATTTTCAACTTACGAGTTTGTATGTCCCTTTGGTATAATCTTTAGCATCTGTTTTAAAATCGGAGAAATCAAACGCATCGAAATCTCGATCTTTCATACATTCGACAACAAAATTTCACCTTATGCATAAAATTACATAATACAATTATAAAAGATACATTTTGTAAACATAAGCCGATCTGTAAAAAATGTATGAGAGACGATAACAACATTTATGTACATTAATAAATATTATATATATGAATGGTAATGACCATAACATACAATGTAGGCTTTAAAAAAAACGTTTTTGGAAAGTTTATATATTTGTATAATAATAAAATCTGCATACATGTATCAAATTATATAAAAGTTCAGATGAATAACAACATAAAAATGATAGAAAAAATCAATTAAATAAGATAAAGAAGGCTTTCTAAATTTTAAACATGTACAAATAATCGAGTTTTGAAACCTAGCTATGACTTGAGACATAAAAAAAACATAAGTTCATCACTTTTAATTTTGATAAATGCTCGCAAAGTTTTTGGTTTTTGGATTATGCATCAATATACAATTATCCCTTTTGAATAATTATAACAGAACGTTTCAGGCTCATTTAAAACAACGAACATGCTCGTCATTTCCCCATCAATATTCCACAAACTATTACTACACTTTTGTTATTGATAATCAGTAATCAATGTTTATATATATAAGTCAATCTTCGGGAAGGAGCTTCATCAACCGTTTCGAAATATTTATCGATATCTGACTTATTTTCTACATAAATATATTCTTCTATATACAACATCAATTTGACTATGTTGATCACATTACAGTGTCCGTTGAAGTAATGTTTGACGTTTGTTTTGTACTTCTAGAATATGACGATACCATTTTAATTGCATTGGGTATCAACCTGAAATATACATTCGAATCAGAAATGCATGTTCTTGTACCTCGAAAGAGGTGAAAAATGCAATGGGACAGTAAAAACTCATCAATTGATAAAAACTGACAACATCATGACAAAAAACAGAACATACACAATGAGAAGACAAACTATACCACGAAACACTTGATAAAACACCAAAATAATGCACAATACTTACCACTCTAAAACCAGGGGTAATCTCTGATGAAATGTATCAACTGTTATATATGACGAAAAAAACGGCTTGAGGATATGTTTATATATTCTTCCAAAGTTGTTTTGTTTTTTAGTCATAATTTCTTTTTATAAAGTTTGTGTAAATTAACCTTCATTGAGTACCCGCCATAGTTTGGAAGAGCAAATGCTAAACATAACTCACCAGCAGAACGTACAACGAAAACGTGTCTCAGTAAAACAAAATACAACTATCAAAAGACAATTAAATAAACGATATGAAGCTTAATTAAAAGACACAATTGATGGGTAACAGGGTGATGACATTTTTTGAAAACAGTTGTGCACTGCATTACTTCACACGACTTATCAGTGGTGGTCGAAACAAAAAAGTTTAAAGGAATTAAAAATCAATTAAATAAGATAAAGAAAATCAGAAAATCGAAAAAAAAAATCATTTGTAATTCTTTCAGACCTCTTGTGAGATGAGAATGTAACTGCACGTCTGGATAGCGGGTCTTTCGTTTCTGTATTCCATTGGCGTTTAGGTAATTTTTCTCAATTTTTAATGTGTTCAGACTTTTTTCAATAATTCTCATTTCTTCATATTTTAGCACAGTGACCTCATTCTTCTCTACTGTCTATTTGTTTTGCCTATTTTTTAGTGTTGTCAAATCGTTTCCTTTTGCCTAACCGGTTACTCGGATAACAGAGGCGGATCCAGGATAAACTCATCAATAAAGTGTGCTATCATTGTTTTGTAAATTCATTTGATGACACTGATAGGTGATTAGAAATCAGTAATAATTATAACGGCAATCATCCTTATCACACACATCTTCAAATAGACTGTCCTTATGCAAATTAAAACATAAACTCCGCCCGATCAGTTGAAATAACATTGGTAATACCAATTAGCAAAACTGAATATCAAATATCATTAACCCCAAACCAACTGTACGGTGTACTTACAGAATAAGAACTATTACTTGTGTTTACTTCCGCGACTAATGAGGCAGGATTTCCTTTTGCCTAATCGGTTACTCGGATAATCGTTCGACCGATTATCCAGTTAACCGGTTGTTTAAGTTGAAGGCCTTATCTATATACCATACACATAGATATACGAAGATGTGGTATGAGTGACAAAGTGAAAACCTTCCGTCCAAGTCATACATTTATGTTTTTATAATACGATGAATTGAAGTTTGTCCTTCGGTATTATAAGGCTTGTCTGTGAAGATTCCTGGCGGAGTTGATTTTTAATAATCAAATACACCATATCAACTACGGCGTCTGTTCTAACTTCAGATTGAAAAAAAACCCTTCTTGATCTCGTAGAATTTAATATGTCTGAAACCGATGATTCTTTCATTTTCTCTTGTTGTCTCCGAAAATAATGTGGAGTGTTTTTGATTTGAAATAATTAAGCCTGTTACTCGTACTATTAAGTATACATTGATTACAATCACATTGCTTACATTGCACAATATTTTAGTTAGCATTTAGTTTAAAGTATGACAAAGCCTTGCACGACGGAGATTGCACATTCAGATGCAGGTCTACACAATATAAGAACAAAAATGAAATAATGAAGTAAATCGTAAAATTTAATCGTGTTACTGATTTAAAGTTACTGTTAAAAAAAACATGTATACTAATTATGTTTCCTGAAGATCTGACCCCGAGCGGAGAGACAAGTTCTTACTAATTAATTTTACATTTTTGGTTTAACAATAGCAATCAATATACTAGACAATTGATCTGTCAAATTAATTAACACGACGACAATTTTAAAAGAAAACATAAATATTCAACGTTATGATTTCAATACAAATTTATATCAAATCTATCAAAATTGACAAAAAAGTCCTGTTAACCGGTAAGGGTTTTTGGTATTCGGAATTCGTTCGTTCAAACGGTTAACCGCGTTTAACCGGTTAACCGTTGACAGCAATACTATTTGTGTATGTTCTTTGATATATTAAATTCACCCCCGTATTGGTCTAATATTCACTGTTCTGTATTCCCCTTCCACAACCTCATGAATTGATTGAGCGTATTTATCCTGAAACAGGCATTGCACTAGATTTTTTTTTTATATCAGACTGATAAAATTGTAGAACAGTCAAACCTGTTTAAAGAGACCATTTAACGGAGAGCAAAAATGTGGTCTCTTAAGACAGGTTGTCGTTACATACAGGTTCAATTTATATGAAAAAAACTACAGAGGGATCTAGAATTGATGGTCTTTTAACAGGTTTTTGCTTAATTCAGGTGGTCTCTCAAACAGGTTTGATTACTAATATTATATCTTATCCATGCTTAGTGTATTGGCAACTTGTATATACTTACGTTATATTAATTTCTGGTTTTGTCAACTTATAAATCTGTCCATCAAGGTTAATTAAAAGATCCATGTCCGATTCTGACTTAGGGATTCTAATTGTCAATGCTTTGACAACTTTGAAAGACAGGAAATCGCATCTGTCTATCTACAAATTGAAAACAATATGGTACGCTTAATATTGTATAGAATTAAAAATAATTGACGACAGAATTCAGTGTGAAATTTCAAAATGTCTGTTAACATGGTTAATTGCACATAAAATCGTTTTAATGTCATACTACTGAGTATGTCATGGTATAAATGTACCAATTAGCAAAACTGAATATCAAATATCATTATTCCCAAACCAACTGTACGATGTACTTACAGAATAAGAACTATTACTTGTTTTTACTTCCGCGACTAATGAGGCAGGATATGTTCAACCTTCCGGAACTTTTGAGATCACTCCCGGATTTGGTGTTGGTCAGTCTTTAGTATGTTGTTATTTGTTTACAGTTGTTTGTCTTTTGGTCGTGTTTCGTTTTTAGCCATGACATTCATACAAAATCATAAGATATGTAAGAAATCAATATATTCAAACATGTCATTTCTACAAAATGTACAAGCAAAAGGTTTCAAACTTTTTAACTTTTAAAAACACAAAAAGGTTCAAATCGATATACAATGAAATATTTTGTTCGGTGAAAAAAAAAAAATCAACTGATAATATATGTTAAACGATAACTTTTTTAACAAAATGATACGTTTACAAAAAGTAGCAAGTCTAAGCTAATGACAAAAAACAAGTCTTTATTCTGAACGCTAAATTATTGTTTTAAGAAATATACAAACAACCCCTCATGTGTTTCTATAGTAGATTTACACATTTACAGTTATGGTATTGGAAATCCAGGTTTAAATATCAGATATGCAGTCAACTATTGCTTTCCAACATATGATAGTAATTTAGTCTCGATTCAAATAAGCTCGAGATTATCACATTTGCCTGGTGCATTCTGGGTAATATTTTCCAAAGTGTACACAAGCACGTAGTTATTTTATACTTAATAGGGGGTCTACTGACTGCCTAAGAGGTGGCCCACTCCAGTCAGTGCATGATTCCCTTTATAATCAACCAAATTGTTTCCCACAAAAAAGGGGGGCGCCACCTTCCCCCTAAATCCGTTCTTTTTTCCAATGGACATTCAACCAATGACCAGACCTTTACTTACAAATTCTTTAGACGCAGCTTTTCCGAGTTGAATAAAATGTTTTATCATTGCGAATCGTCCTGCAGGTTTATAAATCATTAATCCAAATTCTTTACCAAACTCTAGTTTATTTGATTCGTCATCACTCAGCCCATCGTCGACACCAAATGCAATTTTATCTATTAAAGCCATTACATTCATCAATGTCATGTGTTCGGTTTCTGTGGAATAATAAAAAGTAATTAGACACAATATCGCAGAATGACAACTGCCACAAAAATAGACAAAAATCGTTACCGTCTTACATATAAACATAATAAAACAACAGTCTTAAACACGATAAACAACTACACCAAAACATGAATCTCACAAGCCGACGGCAGTCAATAAATAGCTATCAACGAAACTACTAAACTAGATAAACAAGGACCAAACAAAAATATCCCACCAACAAACCACACAAGTACGGACGCCATCACGAGTTGGTTGACCGTTATGGAATAACTGTTTCACATATGATATCGAATATGTTCTTTACGTCGTAACTACCATCCCCTTCCCTTTCATGAATGTGACCTACCGAATTAAGACTATTTACCGGATTTGTTATCACATAAACAACACGACGGGTGCCACATGTAAAGCAGGATCTGCCTACCCTTCCGGAGCACCTGAGATCACCCGGCTAGTTTTTTGGTGGGGTTCGTGTTGTTTATTCTTTAGTTTTCTATGTTGTTTCATGTGTGCTGTTGTTTGATTGTCTTTTTCATTTTTAGCCATGGCGTAGTCAGTTTGTTTTAGATTTATGAGTTTGACTGTCTGTTTGGTATCTTTCGTCCCTCTTTAATAAACAACAAACAAAATGTACTACAGCACAAATAAACATGACTCTAAAGACAGAATTTCGTAGAATTGCAACAGCTCAACCTAACATATCGCAGGTCCGTCTTGTATGAACATCCTGATTGCCGCCTTCACGTTTGTTCTTCATATTCATATCAAATAAAATGTTGTATAATTGTCAATGTGATAACAATCTAACAACGTTCAAAAGAGTCCGATTTTAACAAATTAGAACACCATGTGGCCTTCAACATAGAGCAAGACCCATATCGTAATAATTCAAACAAATGAAAACTAACGACTTGATTTGTTACAATATGATAAACGAAAAACTAAATACATGTTTCACAGACAGTAAACAAACGACCACAAATGAAAAGCCATAATATGTGAGGATCAATCTGTCTAATACTTGTTAAGTTTATATGTAAATTTAGTACAGTTATTCTAGCGTTATTTTTCCTTACAAAATATCTGAATGTAAACTGCAATAGAGTTAGGTTCCCTGTTAAACACTATCAAATAGTAACGAAAGTCGAAGAAATGACACACAAGTTAAAAAAAAATGTCGAAGTGCGAATCTGGTGCAATACAATTGGAATCGTTAACGTTATTGAATCAAATATTAGTATGTATCGTTGAATATATATATAAGTACGTCTGAGTCAGTGACAACCCTACAACAGATGTATCCATCGGATCGCCATCAATGATGGTGATACATGGCTGTGTACATAATGTATATACAACTTGTCTAAACATCAACCCAACAATGTTAGATCTGTAAATTTGCTTTCGCAAATTTTTGGTTCTTCCCTCGCCGGGATTCGAACCCATGCTACTGTGATATCGTGACACCAAATCGCCTGCACTGCAGCCGTCCCGCTAGACCACACGACCACCTGGGCTCTCTAAAAAGAGCTTTCGGTGGGCATGTGTTACCTTTCCACGTCAGTTTTAATCTAGCGGCGTACTACAGTACATGATATATAAGGCATGAAGATGTTATTGTTACAGATCAGCTAAATTATCTATAGTAAAGGATCCTACATATTAATGTAAGATACAGTCACAGAAAATAATTATATTCATAAGTACGTCTGAGTCAGTGACAACCCTACAACAGATGTATCCATCGGATCGCCATCAATGATGGTGATACATGGCTGTGTACATAATGTATATACAACTCGTCTAAACATCAACCCAACAATGTTAGATCTGTAAATTTGCTTTCGCAAATTTTTGGTTCTTCCCTCGCCGGGATTCGAACCCATGCTACTGTGATATCGTGACACCAACATCTTCATGCCTTATATATCATGTACTGTAGTACGCCGCTAGATTAAAACTGACGTGGAAAGGTAACACATGCCCACCGAAAGCTCTTTTTAGAGAGCCCAGGTGGTCGTGTGGTCTAGCGGGACGGCTGCAGTGCAGGCGATTTGGTGTCACGATATCACAGTAGCATGGGTTCGAATCCCGGCGAGGGAAGAACCAAAAATTTGCGAAAGCAAATTTACAGATCTAACATTGTTGGGTTGATGTTTAGACGAGTTGTATATATATATATATATATATATATATATATATATATATATATATATATATAAATATGTTTTACCTGTTTCCAAAGCTTGTTCTGGATTTGATGATTTTTGTTTGTCCTCTTTTTTCTTTTGTCTTAAAAGAGAAACATATTCACAACAACATTCTACCATAATTACAGATAACACATCGGCTGCAGTGCTTTTTATTTCTTATATTTTTTCAAAGTGAAAAGCCAACAAATGGAAACATCGTTTTCCTAATTTCATCAATTGGAACTGCAATTTAGATTATTCGAAACCCCAACATTTTGAACTCTAATGTTTTTAATGCCACTTGGATATTGAGGAACTATATAAACAGAAGGTATCTTAAAAAAGTCAAACCCATCTATGGTCTAAAAAAAAAGTCAAACCCATCTATGGTCAACTTTGCGTTTAAGGTTATTAATAACAATAGTTCAATAGTTCAACCCACCAATGTATATTTAAAGAAAAGAAAATTAAGAATTTAAATTGGTTATATGTCAAAGACACAAAAATGCGGCTAAAGAAGAGATAACAGCCGATGGCAACATATGCGTTTTCAACGAAGCGAGAAAATCCCACATTCGGAGGTGGTCCTCAGATTACCCCTTAATAAAAGTGTGTACTAGTTCAGTGAAGATTAGTCTTGAATTATCCCAGTAGCAACTACTGAGCCGATGCTAGCCTTTGGACGAGAAGTCCACAAACAGCATGTGTAATTCCAAAGAAAACTTCATTGCAATTGGTATATATAAGATGATACATTTCAATATTAACAACATATTTGTTTTGTTTGTTTGACATTTTTGGCAACGGACAGCTTGTATTTTTATCAAAAGCAACTATGTTCTTCAAGAAAGTTTGTCTCTATATATTATCCAGATGTGTCCTTATAAAAGTGGGGACCAAAAACTAGTTTGCTGTCAATATAACAACCACTTGTTTTGGATGGTTTGATCTATGAAGCACTTCGGTGTTGACATGAATATCAATTGTATGGTAATTCTAATATAGTTTCTGTTTGCAAAAGTATGAATTATTCCAAATACTAAGGATCTTCTTATCCCATGCATAACAAAACTTAGCCGTATTTGGCACAACCTTTTGGAATTTTGGTTCTTCAATGCTCTGCAATTTTTTACTTGTTTGGCTTTCTAACTATTATTATCTTAGCTTCACTGATGAGTATTATGTAGACAAAAAGCGCGTCTGGCATATTATATAAATTATAAGCCTGATACCTTTGATAACCATTTACACCACTTGGTCTATGACACTGCTGGTGGCCGTTTCGTTTTCGAGGGTATAACCAGCCCAGTAGTCAGTTATTCGGTGTTAACATGAATATCAACTATATGGTAATTTTTATAAATCTTTTATAATCTTCTGTTTGCAAAAGTATGAAATATTCGAAATACTAAGGATTTTCGTATCCCATACTTAAATAACCTAAGCCGTATTTCATATGTATTTGGCATAAATTTTTTTGGAATTTTCAATGCTCTTCTACTTTGAATTTATTTAGAGTTCTTACTACTAGTAGTTTGATCTGAGCGTCACTGATGAGTCTTATGTAGACGAAACGCGCGTCTGGCGTATTAAATTATAAGCCTGATACGTTTGATAACTATTAACACCACTGGGTCTATGCCACTGCTGGTGGACGTTTCGTCCCAGAGGGTATAACCAGCCCAGTAGTCAGTAATTCGGCATGAATATCAATTTTATGGTAATTTTTATAATTTTTCTATTTGCAAAAGTATGAATTATTTCAAATACTAAGGATTTTTCTTATCACAAGCAAAAATAACCGTAGCCGTATTTTGCACAACTTTTTGGAATTTTTGGTCATCAATGCTCTTCAACTTTGTACTTGATTGGCTTTCTAACTATTTTGATAGTTACTGATGCGTCTAATATATACGATACGCGCGTCTGGCGTATTAAATTATAAGCGTGGTACCTTTGATAACTATAGATCTACATATCATTCTTTAAAAAAAAACAAATTATCTTAAGTATCATATTTAGATATTTGATTTTGCAAATCTGTAAAACAACAATTGCTTACGTATATTCAAAAGTCAACTCAGCATCAAAATTCCTCAATCCCTTGAAAAGGAAAAACCAGATTGGCACAACTGAAAATATTAAAGTATTTCACCCCTTAATACAAGGAAATATTCTGTTTGTTTAAACAATAATCTAATAAAATTATGTAAAGAATGGCATGACTTATTACAATGTCAAAGCAGGTTAATTCGTATTAAATGTCAATTTCAATCAATCTCAAAATGACTTTTAAATAACTTATTATCCTCTTTATTATCTAAATAATATGTATTGACCGGACTCTTAGTAGTACTACTGGACAAGAGGTTCGAAAATTGGTGGGATTATAAAGGCATCTGGTTGTTTTCCTCTTATAGTTGATGTGTTTATTTCGGTTGTAGTTTGGTTCTCGCAAAATTGATTTATGACTATTGCACAGTGGTATATTATCTTTATTCACAGTCCTATTGTTTATACCTTATTGGTGAAAATATACATCAGGATCCAGAAGTATAGAGTCGTTCACCATATAAAAACGAATTACCGGTATATTCCAGAAAACAGTGTTTGACTTGTAGAGACTCCGGTTAAACTGTTTAATTTTGACACAACTAAGAGTCAAAACGCTTAAGAGATTTGCCAATTATATAGTCACCGACTACCGTTATGACTATATGCTGGCTTTTGATTTTTTTATTATTTGGTCTATTGTCTCATTTATGTATGCACTACATCTCTTTGTTTTTTTTATATTTATGAAAACACTTTAAACTATAAGAGGAAAACAACCAGATGCCTTTATGTTTTTGTTATAACATGAGCAACAAGACGGATGCCACATGTGGAGCAGGATCTGCTTACCTTTCCGGAGCACCTGAGATCACCCCTAGTTTTTGGTGGGGTTCGTGTTGCTTATTATTTAGTTTTCTGTGTTGTGCCATGTGTACTATTGTGCCATGTGTACTATTGTGCCATGTGTACTATTGTTTGTCTTTTTCATTTTTAGCCATGGCATTGTCAGTTTATTTTCGAATTATGAGTTTGACAGTCCCTCTGGTATCTTTCGTCCCTATTTTAAAACGTTTACGTTTGTTCGTCCAAAGTGCTATTCTTGGTATAGCTTCATCCAGGACGTTCACATGAGAGCACAATTTGCTCTTTGTTCTTCAACTTCGTACTTTATTTGGCCTTTTTACTTTTTTTTTGTTCGAGCGTCACGGATAAGTCTTTTGTGCAGTCTTTCGTTTCCGTGAATGTGATGTTTTTTGTCCTTTTATTTCCTTTTTGGCAATGCCTGTTTTTATTTAGACTTATGGTTTTTGATTGTTCCCTTGTATCACCTTTTTTATTACTATTCAACTTACCTAAATATCTCAGTTTTTTCAACCATCGTTGAGAATCCACCGAATGAATCAGATCTGCAAACAATCCATATGCTGCCATCATAAAAGAGTATGCCACCAGCTTGTTTTCACAAAAATTACCAAATACTGGGTAATCTTTTATACCACCTTCAAAACAAAATATAAATTACACTTTTTTATTAAAGTTAAGGATATGGTATCTCACAAATTTCCATTTTTTGAGTGTCTTTATCTTGTGTACTATTACTTGTCTGTCTGTCTTTTCTTTTTTAACCGTGATGTTGTCAGTTTATTTTTATCTATGAGTTTGAATGTACCTCTGGTAATTTTCGCCCATCTTTTATCAGGCTTATGTTAAAGTACAAATAAGAATTTTGTGAGATCCAGAATCTGCTAGACTAAGTAGAAATTGAGATATCCAGATTTGAACAAAGAGAATCCTTTAAGTTCTACACAAGATGGATATAACACACAAGAAACAGATATATTTTGTTGTTATTTACTATTAGCAAATGACATTGCCATCTCTTCCTATCTTTAAGTGTGGAGATATTTACGTACGCCATGCGTCTTTCAGCTCAATTCTCCCTTAGCTTGTGATCTCGTTGTAGCATACTGTTCTTAAATAAGGTTTGGGGGAGGTTCGATATACGACTAGTCATACAAATGACAACTTTCTTAAACGATCCTGTATGTGTACCAAACTTGGACAGACGGATGTTAATGATCATAAGATAGTGTCAAAATTTATTTCCTGTTTTCAATTTATAACATATGAATGGACTTACTTTTTTTCCATTTTACATTACATAAGGTCTGCAGTTAAAGTTTTAGATTCATAAAGTAAGAAAAAAGTGGGTTCCGCGAAACCTTACGAATTTGTAAGAAATCAATACTGTAAATTTGTAGCATTTACCTCACGAATTATGATGAAAGGGCATACTTCTAAGTAAACAGAGAGTACGTAGTCTGTGTATTTCTTCCAGTGCGATGAAAATGTACATGTTTACTCACCCTTAACTAAATGTAAAGTTGACGTGACGACATCGACACAACCATACAAAATGTTGGCCATTCCATTACCAGTACCTAGTGAATATAAAAGTTGAGTCAATCAGCAATTCTCGGGTAAATCCGCTACTCTTCTTCTTTATCTTAGCTGGAGGAACAGACTCGGTCGAGTTAAGACGAGTGAGGCATTCTGGTATATATTTTTTTAGGACAGATTGTGATAGAAGGTTAAAAGGATTTGATTCACAACAACAAAAAACTTAAACCCTGCTGCATTTAGATATGCTTTGTATTTTAGTTGAACTACTGTTTTAAATCGAGAGCAACTGATCTGAATCTTATATAGACAAAACACACAGTTGGCGTAACAATGATATGTTAGATGAGTTATTCTTATTATAAAGGGGTATTTTGTGAATTTTATTAACAGCTTGTCGACTGTTTGTGAGAGTTCAAACTTTACATTGTGCTTATACACTATAATAATTTGGTAAAATTGAATATCGTTTGAAGTTGCCTGTATTTCATTGTTAGTAGATAAATGCCAAAAAATCATCGACGACCCTATGTTATCATGAGTGTAGGTGAAATAGTTCATCGAACTACATATTATATATATATATTTTGTCATTCATCACTATATATATATGTCAGAATATGGACGATAGTGATGAATGACAAAAGCGGTCACCATTTGAAAAATTGCTAAACAAATACAATTATCAAACCTCATGTATCTTTCTATATTTAATACCTGCTGGTATAAACGATATCGGGATGTCAAGTTGATCTAAAGCAGCGTGATGATCATTCACATCAATATTTCTTTCAGCTTGTTTCTTTAGTAACAGACCATTTACCAGATCGTTCAATGTTCCATCTCCTCCCATTATAACTAACCTAATAAAGGAAACAGTTCAGCCTATATTACCCCTTGTTTTTGGTGGGGTTTGTGTTGTTTATTGTTTAGTTTTCTATGTTATATCATGTGTACTATTGTTTGTCTGTTTGTCTTTTTCATTTTTAGCCATGGCGTTGTCAGTTTATTGTGGATTTATGAGGTTGACTGTCCCTCTGGTATCTTTCGTCCCTCTTTTATGTAGATAAGATAGAAAGATAGGAGATGGCGTGGATTACCAATCCATTGAAGCAATTATTTCATCACAGTCTTAATGCATGAGTGAATTTGAGGAATTACATGTCACCGAACGCATTCGACACAAGGTTTAGGATTAGAAAGTTACATATGAGGAGAAATTCAGCATTCAGTATGTGTGCTTATACTTTTTCTGTTGAAGAAAATTAATGTTTAAAATTATTACAAAAAAAGGCAAATGATAGAGAATGTACATTTTTTACATTTTATCACGGAATACAAAAACTTTTCTTCTATCAATTTCTTTTGCTTCTCAGTTTCAAAATAATTAACTTTTCAAAACACTAGTTTATATTGATAGTGGATTGCTAAAGGAATCAAAAGAGCAAAAAAACATATATATAGCTCAGTGTGCTTGTTTTCGGGATATTAGCAATTGAAATTTTGGCGGGAAAATATTCTCTCTTGACTTTTCATAGCTTTATTACTGACAAGTATAAGTTCTCAAAACTGTTAAAAAATAATTAAAATTTCATTGGACTTTTACAGATGGCTTATCATAACATATGTAAAAGATTCATAAGAAGAAAAATTGGGGTTAATGGGCAAATTTTTAAAGGCATTCAATTGGATAAAACCAGAGGATTCCGAAAATCTGACAAAAATTCCAAAACATGACAAGCGAACTGCCTTAAATAAGTTTAAGACCAAATCAGGAGTTGAAGAGCATTGACGACCATTAAAATGGTCTCTTCAATAACCTATCTGGCCTTCAATACTCTTCTACTTATTACAATTGTACTTTATTTTGATTCAAGAGTAACTGTCTGATGAGTCTTTTGTAGACGGAACGAGCGTCTGGTGTACATAAATGTAAATTATGTAATGCTGGTATCTATGATGAGTTTATTTACGAAAGGTGTTTCTAATAAGGTATGAAAACCTATGTTTTGTGCCAACATAGAAGTGCTAACCCTGGGTAAAAACCTCTCCTAGCAGTGAAATCGATCCAGTGGTTGTAAAACAAGCTAACAGGAACAGGACCTGCTTACCCTTCTAGGGCATCTAGCTGATATCATCTCCAGTTTTAGTGAGGTTCGTGTTGCTCAGTCTTAAGTTTTCTATGTTGTGTTGTGTGTACGTATGTACTATTGTTTGACTGTTGGTATTTTTCTTTTTTAGCCATGACATTGTCAGTTTATTTTCGACTGATGAGTTTTTATTTCCTTTTGGTATTTTTCGTCTCTTTTTTTACAAAAATATAAGGCGTATGCACGCCATATGCGAGTTTAGTCTTCAAGGACTCGTCATGTTCAAGAAGCTCGAATCAAAAATGTTAAAGATCAAGTAAAGTACGAAGTTGAAGATATTCTGAATTTTGAGGCTACGTCCCGCACTGTCATCCTTTGATACATCAGGTAAACGCGACATCGTCACTCCTGTGCTATTCTCAACATTATCCAATCCCGTAGCTTCATCTGAAATTCCGCGAAATAAACTGACGCTCGCGCTCGAATAATTTAATCGAGGTCCAATCTTTGAAAACTATTGACCGGTCAAATAGGTCAACGCTTGCATTTTGAAAAACAGTCATTACATTGTGTACCTATTTTATATAGAAAAGGATAAAGTGAGGTATGATAAAATGTTATATGTCTAAGGAGTAACCATTGCTTGATACTTTCTCCTTTAGTAGAGGTAACTATTGAAGGATTTATATCAAATAGAAACAAATTAATGATACATACACGTCATATTTGCTGAAGTCAAATGAAGCTGGCAATTCTTTTGCGTGGTCTGGTGTCGCAGAAACTAGATAAAAAATTATGATTAAATAAATCTTTAATATTCGCGCTTAAATTTTTTCGATTCATAATATTTTTTATCATTCCGAAAACATCTATAAAAGAGTATTGTAGTCTTGCATCCATACATGCAGTGTACCAATCAATTCAAATATGTTTATCACAAATAATTATGTTTCTTATTATTTTCAGTTTCTAAGAGGAGTTTCAGTAGCTTAATGAACAATTATATTTAACAAAGTCACTTTATAGTTGTCTGCTTTCCGGAATTGATAGTGATAACAAAAATCCAACTTACCTATTAGTTCGTATTTAATGCTGGCAAGTTTCAAAATAGGTTCGACTTCTTTTATAAAAATTGACTCCGAATTACCAGAACCTCCAATAGGATTTAGGAAAATAACCACTGATTTTGGTCTTTCTTTCACTAAAATACAAAAAAAAAAGACTGAAATTTCCAAAACCTTTTGCCGCTTCGAATCTTTCTGAAATATATGCAATGAGGTCGATGTTTCGATTCCGTACCTGGTAAAAGACCACAATCTCTTTCGTTGGTAGGTTATGTTTGTAATTTTGTTGTTGACTTTCTGTCTTTTTTATGAGTATCTCAATTTATTCGGCCTGGTCTTCCTGACAACGTGTAATGTATCACGTTAAAAATACCTCTTGGTTAGTATTCTCAGTGGTCCATTTGACCATTGCAAAATTAACTAGCATCGTTTTGCTCAATATGTATAACAAAAATATGTTCCCGCCCTGATTTCGCTGATTGACACACGTTAAAAAACTGTCCACAAACCTTCACTAAGGTTTCGTTTTATTTCTGATTGCATCTGTTTGATGTCTGAACTTCCAGCACTGATCTTTAAAGTTTTCATTTCCAGTGTGTTAAAGCCTCCTGAAGGTCTGATGTAATATAAGTTTGAATATGATGTCTGCTCGTCAGTTTCCCCCGTCGATGGGTCATCCATATCAATAATATCTGCATATTGTATCTTAGCTAAAATACAGAATAAAGTAATTCAAACGTTAGATAACATAGGCGGACAAAAGAAACAAATCGTCTATCAAATATAAATAGTCAACCTTTCCATGGATAGCAACAAATGCCTGTTTGAGGGGGTAGGGAGCCGAACTTGATAGATATCCTACCAACAAAATAGAGAATGGAAATGGGGAATATGTCAAGGAGACATCATCCGACCAAAGTGCGGATAACAGATGACGGACACCAATGGGTATTCAACGCAACGAGAAGATCTCGCCCTCGGAGGTGGTTTTCAGCTGACCCCCTACATAAAAGTATGTACTTGTTTTGTGACAATTGACATCGCAGTAAACTCCAAAACATATTAATGCACTCAAATTAAAAATCACACAAGACTCACTAAGACCAGAGGCTCCTGGTTTGGGACAGGCGCAAAAATGCGCGATGGATTAAACTCGTTATGTGAGATCTCAACCCTCCCCTATACCTCTACCCAATGTAAAATAAAGAAACATAAAGCAATACGCACGGCCGGATTGACCGGTAAAACACATCATACGTTTTAGCTCGATATAAATTTGAAAGATATGTGTACAGTGATGGAAATTTGTGTATATATATACACATGGAAAAAAGTATTGCAACAACTTGATTTTTGAAACCATTAAAAATCAGCCTCTTATATTTTGGATAGGATTGTATTGTTTGCAATGGGTTTCCTTCTGACCAACCTTCATTATGCTTTATTTTCCCTAGCAGATGTTATTGGGGGGTCTTCTTGATCTCGGAAGGTGTTTAACATCGTTTGTTGCCTGATTTTTATTCTCAAAACGACTTATAGTGGAATAGTGATGACCAACAATACATGCAATTGTCGCAGCGACATACCTGCTTCTCTCAATCTGATAATCTGCAATCTTGCCAGAAGCGGATTTAGAGAGGGCCCAGGGGGCCCGCCCCCCCCCCCCCCCCCTTTTAGGAAAAATTTGGTTGCTTATATAGGGAATCACTGAAACGTGACTGGAGCGGGCCCCCTCTTAGGTCAGTCAGTAAGCCCCACTTATGAAAATGTCTGGATCCGCCACTGCTTGCTGCAGTTAAGAGTTTTGGAGGACCCATTAAAAGGTGTCCATCACATAACTTTATAAACTTGATTATTTAAAGTTTTGAAAACAATGAGGATAAAAACATCAGGGCTGAGTTCAATATCATAGCAGCTACGTAGTGCTACGTAGATTCTGACTATTGAACGTGTAGCTATAGACTAGTTATTACATATATTGCTAGCAGCTACGTAGCCGCTACGATATTGAACTCATCCCTGTTTTATTGGTTACGGGTACAGTAGCTGCATGTGCAGATAAGAACTTATCGAGTCGGTATTTATCGATTAAACTCAGGTGAAATTTAAATAATGTTTAACTAGTTCTATTTCAACTCTGATGGCAAAAAAATAAAAAGTGTTTTTTATTTAAATTTCAATTCGGTGTTGCAATACTTTTTTCCATGTGTATATATTGTTTTTCAGACATATAAGATCTTATTTTCCCGTTTATGCATGAAATATTTGCCACTGGATGTAAAGAAACTAACCATGATCGAATCAAACAGTTCCATTAAATTGTTCTTGGAGAAAAACACACATATATATATATTTAAAAAAAAACATTCATCATGTTCATCAGTTTGGTTTACTCCTGGTTTGCCCACTTTTAATTTTACCAATTATCTATTAGTAAAGAAAACAAAAAAGACAATTAAAAGTGGGCAAACCAGGATGACACCCATCAGTTTATGTCATTATTTTTTTACTTCGTCACTGTTCATTTGCCACAATCTAAATAGAATCTAGATGAATTGTAACTCGAATACTCGTCGAATACATAACGAAATAATGAGGAGATGCTTTTAAAACATTTTTATTTTAATTAGACTATTTTTGTTGTACTGACTTTTAATTATAATTATGTCTTCAAATAGATTAAATAATACCTTTTTATTTCTTTATTTCATTCGAGTTTTTTTAGCTCACCTTTCCAAAAGGAAATGTGAGCTTTTGCCATCACTTGGCGTCCGTCGTCGTCCGTCCGTCCGTCGTCGTCGTCCGTCGTAAACTATTTCAAAGATCTTCTCCTCTGAAACTACTGAACCAATTCAAACCAAACTTCATCTGATTGATTCCTAGGGTATCTAAAATAAATTTTCCGTTTTAATTCCCATTTCATCAAAAAACATGGACGCCATGGTTAAAAATAGAACATAGGGGTAAAATGCAGTTTTTTTAGCTTATAACTCAAAAACCAAAGCATTTAGAGCAAATTTGACGAGGTTAAATTGTTTATCAGGTCAAGATCTATCTGCCCTCAAATTTTCAGATGAATCGGACAACCCGTTGTTAGGTTGCTGCCCCTGAATTGGTAATTTTAATGAAATTTTGCTGTTTTTGGTTATTATCATGAATATTATTATAGATAGAGATAAACTGTTACAGCAAAAATGTTCAGCAAAGTAAGATTTACAAATAAGTCAACATGACCGAAATGGTCAGTTGACCCCTTTAGGAGTTATGGCCCTTTATAGTCTATTTTTAACCATTTTCCGTAAATCTTAGTTATCTTTTACAAAAATCTTCTCCTCTGAAACTACTGGGCCAAATTGAACCAAACTTGGCAACAATCATCATTGGGGTAACTAGTTTAAAAATTGTGTCCAGTGACCCGGCCAACCAACCAAGATGGCCACCATGGCTAAAAATAGAACATAGGGGTAAAATCAGTTTTTGGCTTATAACTGAAAAACCAAAGCATTTAGAGCAAATCTGACATAGGTTAAATGGTTTATCAGGTCAAGATCTATCTGCACTGATATTTTCAGATGAATCAGACAACCGATTGTTAGGTTGCTGCCTCTGAATTGGTTATTTTAAGGAAATTTTGCTGTTTTTGGTTATTACCATGAATATTATTATAGATAGAGATAAACTGTAAACAGCAAAAATGTTCAGCAAAGTAAGATTTACAAATAAGTCAACATGACCGAAATGGTCAGTTGACCCCTTTAGGAGTTATGGCCCTTTATAGTCTATTTTTAACCATTTTCCGTAAATCTTAGTTATCTTTTACAAAAATCTTCTCCTCTGAAACTACTGGGCCAAATTGAACCAAACTTGGCAACAATCATCATTGGGGTAACTAGTTTAAAAATTGTGTCCAGTGACCCGGCCAACCAACCAAGATGGCCACCATGGCTAAAAATAGAACATAGGGGTAAAATCAGTTTTTGGCTTATAACTGAAAAACCAAAGCATTTAGAGCAAATCTGACATAGGTTAAATGGTTTATCAGGTCAAGATCTATCTGCACTGATATTTTCAGATGAATCAGACAACCGATTGTTAGGTTGCTGCCTCTGAATTGGTTATTTTAAGGAAATTTTGCTGTTTTTGGTTATTACCATGAATATTATTATAGATAGAGATAAACTGTAAACAGCAAAAATGTTCAGCAAAGTAAGATTTACAAATAAGTCAACTTGACCGAAATGGTCAGTTGACCCCTTTAGGAGTTATGGCCCTTTATAGTCAATTTTTAACCATTTTCCGTAAATCTTAGTTATCTTTTACAAAAATCTTCTCCTCTGAAACTACTAGGCCAAATTTAACCAAACATGGCCAAAATCATTATTAGGGTATCTAGTTAAAAAATTGTGTCTGGTGACCCGGCTAACCAACCAAGATTGCCGGCATGGCTAAAAATAGAACATAGGGGTAAAATCAGTTTTTGGCTTATAACTCAAAAACCAAAGCATTTAGAGCAAATCAGACAAGGTTAAATGGTTTATCAGGTTAAGATCTATCTGCCCTGATATTTTCAGATGAATCAGATAACCTATTGTTAGGTTGCTGCCCCTGAATTGGTAATTTTAAGGAAATTTTGCTGTTTTTGGTTATTATCATGACTATTGTTATAGATAGAGATAAACTGTAAACAGCAAAAATGTTCAGCAAAGTAAGATTTACAAATAAGTCAACATGACCGAAATGGTCAGTTGACCCCTTTAGGAGTTATGGCCCTTTATAGTCAATTTTTAACCATTTCCCGTAAATCTTAGTTATCTTTTACAAAAATCTTCTCCTCTGAAACTACTGGGCCAAATTTAACCAAACATGGTCAAAATCATTATTAGGGTATCTAGTTTTAACATTGTGTCTGGTGACCCGGCTAACCAACAAAGATGGCCGACATGGCTAAAAATAGAACATAGGGGTAAAATGCAGTTTTTAGCTTATAACTCAAAAACCAAAGCATTTAGAGCAAATCTGACAGCGGTAAAATTGTTTATCCGGTCAAGATCTACCTGCCCTGAAATTTTCAGATGAATCGGACAACCCGTTGTTAGGTTGCTGCCCCTGAATTGGTAATTTTAAGGAAATTTTGCTGTTTTTGGTTATTATCATGAATATTATTATAGATAGAGATAAACTGTAAACTGCAAAAATGTTCAGCAAAGTAAGATTTACAAATAAGTCAACATGACCGAAATGGTCAGTTGACCCCTTTAGGAGTTATGGCCCTTTATAGTCTATTTTTAACCATTTTCCGTAAATCTTAGTTATCTTTTACAAAAATCTTCTCCTCTGAAACTACTGGGCCAAATTGAACCAAACGTGGCAACAATCATCATTGGGGTAACTAGTTTAAAAATTGTGTCCGGTGACCCGGCCAACCAACCAAGATGGCCGCCATGGCTAAAAATAGAACATAGGGGTAAAATCAGTTTTTGGCTTATAACTGAAAAACCAAAGCATTTAGAGCAAATTTGACAGAGGTTAAATGGTTTATCAGGTCAAGATCTATCTGCCCTGATATTTTCAGATGAATCAGACAACCTATTGTTAGGTTGCTGCCTCTGAATTGGTTATTTTTAGGAAATTTTGCTGTTTTTGGTTATTATCATGACTATTATTATAGATAGAGATAAACTGTAAACAGCAAAAATGTTCAGCAAAGTAAGATTTACAAATAAGTCAACATGACCGAAATGGTCAGTTGACCCCTTTAGGAGTTATGGCCCTTTATAGTCAATTTTTAACCATTTTCCGTAAATCTTAGTTATCTTTTACAAAAATCTTCTCCTCTGAAACTACTGGGCCAAATTTAACCAAACATGGTCAAAATCATTATTAGGGTATCTAGTTTTAACATTGTGTCTGGTGACCCGGCTAACCAACCAAGATGGCCGACATGGCTAAAAATAGAACATAGGGGTAAAATGCAGTTTTTAGCTTATAACTCAAAAACCAAAGCATTTAGAGCAAATCTGACAGCGGTAAAATTGTTTATCCGGTCAAGATCTACCTGCCCTGAAATTTTCAGATGAATTGGACAACCCGTTGTTAGGTTGCTGCCCCTGAATTGGTAATTTTAAGGAAATTTTGCTGTTTTTGGTTATTATCATGAATATTATTATAGATAGAGATAAACTGTAAACAGCAAAAATGTTCAGCAAAGTAAGATTTACAAATAAGTCAACATGACCGAAATGGTTAGTTGACCCCTTTAGGAGTTATGGCCCTTTATAGTCTATTTTTAACCATTTTCCGTAAATCTTAGTTATCTTTTACAAAAATCTTCTCCTCTGAAACTACTGGGCCAAATTGAACCAAACGTGGCAACAATCATCATTGGGGTAACTAGTTTAAAAATTGTGTCCGGTGATCCGGCCAACCAACCAAGATGGCCGCCATGGCTAAAAATAGAACATAGGGGTAAAATCAGTTTTTGGCTTATAACTGAAAAACCAAAGCATTTAGAGCAAATTTGACAGAGGTTAAATGGTTTATCAGGTCAAGATCTATCTGCCCTGATATTTTCAGATGAATCAGACAACCTATTGTTAGGTTGCTGCCTCTGAATTGGTTATTTTTAGGAAATTTTGCTGTTTTTGGTTATTATCATGACTATTATTATAGATAGAGATAAACTGTAAACAGCAAAAATGTTCAGCAAAGTAAGATTTACAAATAAGTCAACATGACCGAAATGGTCAGTTGACCCCTTTAGGAGTTATGGCCCTTTATAGTCAATTTTTAACCATTTTCCGTAAATCTTAGTTATCTTTTACAAAAATCTTCTCCTCTGAAACTACTGGGCCAAATTTAACCAAACATGGTCAAAATCATTATTAGGGTATCTAGTTTTAACATTGTGTCTGGTGACCCGGCTAACCAACCAAGATGGCCGACATGGCTAAAAATAGAACATAGGGGTAAAATGCAGTTTTTAGCTTATAACTCAAAAACCAAAGCATTTAGAGCAAATCTGACAGCGGTTAAATTGTTTATCCGGTCAAGATCTACCTGCCCTGAAATTTTCAGATGAATTGGACAACCCGTTGTTAGGTTGCTGCCCCTGAATTGGTAATTTTAAGGAAATTTTGCTGTTTTTGGTTATTATCATGAATATTATTATAGATAGAGATAAACTGTAAACAGCAAAAATGTTCAGCAAAGTAAGATTTACAAATAAGTCAACATGACCGAAATGGTTAGTTGACCCCTTTAGGAGTTATGGCCCTTTATAGTCTATTTTTAACCATTTTCCGTAAATCTTAGTTATCTTTTACAAAAATCTTCTCCTCTGAAACTACTGGGCCAAATTGAACCAAACGTGGCAACAATCATCATTGGGGTAACTAGTTTAAAAATTGTGTCCGGTGATCCGGCCAACCAACCAAGATGGCCGCCATGGCTAAAAATAGAACATAGGGGTAAAATCAGTTTTTGGCTTATAACTGAAAAACCAAAGCATTTAGAGCAAATTTGACAGAGGTTAAATGGTTTATCAGGTCAAGATCTATCTGCCCTGATATTTTCAGATGAATCAGACAACCTATTGTTAGGTTGCTGCCTCTGAATTGGTTATTTTTAGGAAATTTTGCTGTTTTTGGTTATTATCATGACTATTATTATAGATAGAGATAAACTGTAAACAGCAAAAATGTTCAGCAAAGTAAGATTTACAAATAAGTCAACATGACCGAAATGGTCAGTTGACCCCTTTAGGAGTTATGGCCCTTTATAGTCAATTTTTAACCATTTTCCGTAAATCTTAGTTATCTTTTACAAAAATCTTCTCCTCTGAAACTACTGGGCCAAATTTAACCAAACATGGTCAAAATCATTATTAGGGTATCTAGTTTTAACATTGTGTCTGGTGACCCGGCTAACCAACCAAGATGGCCGACATGGCTAAAAATAGAACATAGGGGTAAAATGCAGTTTTTAGCTTATAACTCAAAAACCAAAGCATTTAGAGCAAATCTGACAGCGGTTAAATTGTTTATCCGGTCAAGATCTACCTGCCCTGAAATTTTCAGATGAATTGGACAACCCGTTGTTAGGTTGCTGCCCCTGAATTGGTAATTTTAAGGAAATTTTGCTGTTTTTGGTTATTATCATGAATATTATTATAGATAGAGATAAACTGTAAACAGCAAAAATGTTCAGCAAAGTAAGATTTACAAATAAGTCAACATGACCGAAATGGTTAGTTGATCCCTTTAGGAGTTATGGCCCTTTATAGTCTATTTTTAACCATTTTCCGTAAATCTTAGTTATCTTTTACAAAAATCTTCTCCTCTGAAACTACTGGGCCAAATTGAACCAAACGTGGCAACAATCATCATTGGGGTAACTAGTTTAAAAATTGTGTCCGGTGATCCGGCCAACCAACCAAGATGGCCGCCATGGCTAAAAATAGAACATAGGGGTAAAATCAGTTTTTGGCTTATAACTGAAAAACCAAAGCATTTAGTGCAAATTTGACAGAGGTTAAATGGTTTATCAGGTCAAGATCTATCTGCCCTGATATTTTCAGATGAATCAGACAACCTATTGTTAGGTTGCTGCCTCTGAATTGGTTATTTTTAGGAAATTTTGCTGTTTTTGGTTATTATCATGACTATTATTATAGATAGAGATAAACTGTAAACAGCAAAAATGTTCAGCAAAGTAAGATTTACAAATAAGTCAACATGACCGAAATGGTCAGTTGACCCCTTTAGGAGTTATGGCCCTTTATAGTCAATTTTTAACCATTTTCCGTAAATCTTAGTTATCTTTTACAAAAATCTTCTCCTCTGAAACTACTGGGCCAAATTTAACCAAACATGGTCAAAATCATTATTAGGGTATCTAGTTTTAACATTGTGTCTGGTGACCCGGCTAACCAACCAAGATGGCCGACATGGCTAAAAATAGAACATAGGGGTAAAATGCAGTTTTTAGCTTATAACTCAAAAACCAAAGCATTTAGAGCAAATCTGACAGCGGTAAAATTGTTTATCCGGTCAAGATCTACCTGCCCTGAAATTTTCACATGAATTGGACAACCCGTTGTTAGGTTGCTGCCCCTGAATTGGTAATTTTAAGGAAATTTTGCTGTTTTTGGTTATTATCATGAATATTATTATAGATAGAGATAAACTGTAAACAGCAAAAATGTTCAGCAAAGTAAGATTTACAAATAAGTCAACATGACCGAAATGGTTAGTTGACCCCTTTAGGAGTTATGGCCCTTTATAGTCTATTTTTAACCATTTTCCGTAAATCTTAGTTATCTTTTACAAAAATCTTCTCCTCTGAAACTACTGGGCCAAATTGAACCAAACGTGGCAACAATCATCATTGGGGTAACTAGTTTAAAAATTGTGTCCGGTGATCCGGCCAACCAACCAAGATGGCCGCCATGGCTAAAAATAGAACATAGGGTAAAATCAGTTTTTGGCTTATAACTGAAAAACCAAAGCATTTAGTGCAAATTTGACAGAGGTTAAATGGTTTATCAGGTCAAGATCTATCTGCCCTGATATTTTCAGATGAATCAGACAACCTATTGTTAGGTTGCTGCCTCTGAATTGGTTATTTTAAGGAAATTTTGCTGTTTTGGGTTATTATCATGACTATTATTATAGATAGAGATAAACTGTAAACAGCAAAAATGTTCAGCAAAGTAAGATTTACAAATAAGTCAACATGACCGAAATGGTCAGTTGACCCCTTTAGGAGTTATGGCCCTTTATAGTCAATTTTTAACCATTTTCCGTAAATCTTAGTTATCTTTTACAAAAATCTTCTCCTCTGAAACTACTGGGCCAAATTTAACCAAACATGGTCAAAATTATTATTAGGGTATCTAGTTTTAACATTGTGTCTGGTGACCCGGCTAACCAACCAAGATGGCCGACATGGCTAAAAATAGAACATAGGGGTAAAATGCAGTTTTTAGCTTATAACTCAAAAACCAAAGCATTTAGAGCAAATCTGACAGCGGTAAAATTGTTTATCCGGTCAAGATCTACCTGCCCTGAAATTTTCAGATGAATCAGACAACCCGTTGTTAGGTTGCTGCCCCTGAATTGGTAATTTTAAGGAAATTTTGCTGTTTTTGGTTATTATCATGAATATTATTATAGATAGAGATAAACTGTAAACAGCAAAAATGTTCAGCAAAGTAAGATTTACAAATAAGTCAACATGACCGAAATGGTTAGTTGACCCCTTTAGGAGTTATGGCCCTTTATAGTCTATTTTTAACCATTTTCCGTAAATCTTAGTTATCTTTTACAAAAATCTTCTCCTCTGAAACTACTGGGCCAAATTGAACCAAACGTGGCAACAATCATCATTGGGGTAACTAGTTTAAAAATTGTGTCCGGTGATCCGGCCAACCAACCAAGATGGCCGCCATGGCTAAAAATAGAACATAGGGGTAAAATCAGTTTTTGGCTTATAACTGAAAAACCAAAGCATTTAGAGCAAATTTGACAGAGGTTAAATGGTTTATCAGGTCAAGATCTATCTGCCCTGATATTTTCAGATGAATCAGACAACCTATTGTTAGGTTGCTGCCTCTGAATTGGTTATTTTTAGGAAATTTTGCTGTTTTTGGTTATTATCATGACTATTATTATAGATAGAGATAAACTGTAAATAACAAAAATGTTCAGCAAAGTAAGATTTACAAATAAGTCAACATGACCGAAATGGTCAGTTGACCCCTTTAGGAGTTATGGCCCTTTATAGTCAATTTTTAACCATTTTCCGTAAATCTTAGTTATCTTTTACAAAAATCTTCTCCTCTGAAACTACTGGGCCAAATTTAACCAAACATGGTCAAAATCATTATTAGGGTATCTAGTTTTAACATTGTGTCTGGTGACCCGGCTAACCAACCAAGATGGCCGCCATGGCTAAAAATAGAACATAGGGGTAAAATCAGTTTTTGGCTTATAACTGAAAAACCAAAGCATTTAGAGCAAATCTGACATAGGTTAAATGGTTTATCCGGTCAAGATCTATCTGCACTGATATTTTCAGATGAATCAGACAACCGATTGTTAGGTTGCTGCCTCTGAATTGGTTATTTTAAGGAAATTTTGCTGTTTTTGGTTATTACCATGAATATTATTATAGATAGAGATAAACTGTAAACAGCAAAAATGTTCAGCAAAGTAAGATTTACAAATAAGTCAACATGACCGAAATGGTCAGTTGACCCCTTTAGGAGTTATGGCCCTTTATAGTCTATTTTTAACCATTTTCCGTAAATCTTAGTTATCTTTTACAAAAATCTTCTCCTCTGAAACTACTGGGCCAAATTGAACCAAACGTGGCAACAATCATCATTGGGGTAACTAGTTTAAAAATTGTGTCCGGTGACCCGGCCAACCAACCAAGATGGCCGCCATGGCTAAAAATAGAACATAGGGGTAAAATCAGTTTTTGGCTTATAACTGAAAAACCAAAGCATTTAGAGCAAATCTGACAGAGGTTAAATGGTTTATCAGGTCAAGATCTATCTGCCCTGATATTTTCAGATGAATCAGACAACCTATTGTTAGGTTGCTGCCTCTGAATTGGTTATTTTTAGGAAATTTTGCTGTTTTTGGTTATTATCATGACTATTATTATAGATAGAGATAAACTGTAAACAACAAAAATGTTCAGCAAAGTAAGATTTACAAATAAGTCAACATGACCGAAATGGTCAGTTGACCCCTTTAGGAGTTATGGCCCTTTATAGTCAATTTTTAACCATTTTCCGTAAATCTTAGTTATCTTTTACAAAAATCTTCTCCTCTGAAACTACTGGGCCAAATTTAACCAAACATGGTCAAAATCATTATTAGGGTATCTAGTTTTAACATTGTGTCTGGTGACCCGGCTAACCAACCAAGATGGCCGCCATGGCTAAAAATAGAACATAGGGGTAAAATGCAGTTTTTAGCTTATAACTCAAAAACCAAAGCATTTAGAGCAAATCTGACAGCGGTAAAATTGTTTATCCGGTCAAGATCTACCTGCCCTGAAATTTTCAGATGAATCGGACAACCCGTTGTTGGGTTGCCGCACCTGAATTGGTAGTTTTAAGGAAATTTTGCTGTTTTTGGTTATTATCTTGAATATTATATAGATGTAGATAAACTGTAAACAGCAATAATGTAATGCTTGGGGTATACAATGTTTTTTTTATACTTTCATCATAAATTATATTATGAACACGAGACAAACGAGACATTTCAGTGTGTCCACTCTTGTTTTTGCTTTTGAAGAAGATATGACAGAATCGAAGAACCATTTATATAAATTGAAAACCCAAAATAATCATTGAAGGAAGATTTAAGCAAAAAATTTAAGGTGAGCGATTCAGGCTCTTGAGTATGGCACGCCGTTTTTATATTTATTCAAATTTGAAGATATCTTATTTATTTAACAAGATATCTTATTAAGTATAAAGATATCTTTAATTTTTATAAGATATGTTATCTAATTTGAAAGTAAATAAGATATCTCTATTAGTTTATAAGATATCTCTATTAATTAATAAGATATCTTAAAAAGTATATAAGATATCTTATAAAGTATTTAAGATATCTTACTTCTTTATAAAGATATCTTTTAAATACATACTTTATAAGATATCTTATTAATTAATAGAGATATCTTATAAACTAATAGAGATATCTTATTAACTTATGGAGATATCTTATATATTAAATAAAATATCTCTATAAGTTAATAAGATATCTCTAAAAGTTTATAAGATATCTCTATTAGTTTATAAGATATCTCTATAAGTTAATAAGATATATCTATTAATTAATAAGATATCTTATAAAGTATATAAGATATCTTACTTCTTTATAAAGATATCTTTTAAATACATACTTTATAAGATATCTTATTAAATAATAGAGATATCTTATAAACTAATAGAGATATCTTATTAATTAATAGATATATCTTATAAACTAGTAGATATATCTTATTAACTTATGGAGATATCTTATTAAGTAAATAAGATATCTCTATTATTAACTATATAAAAGATATCTTATATAGTTAATAAGATATATTATAAATTAATAGAGATATCTTATATTTTAAATAAGATATCTTATATTTTAAATAAGATATCTTATATTTTAAATAAGATATCTTATATATTTAATAAGATATCTTTATAAACATTTTAATAAGATATCTTATTTAATATATAAGATATCTTATTTAATATATAAGATATCTTATTTAATATATAAGATATCTTATTTAATATATAAGATATCTTATTTAATATATAAGATATCTTATTTAATAAATCAGATATCTCAATTAATATATAAGATATCTCATTTTGTTATTAATTAAGATATCTCAATTAGTTTATAAGATATCTTATTTAAACTAAATAAGATATCTCGAAATTGAATAAATATAATAACGGCGTGCCATACTTGAGAGCCTCTTGTTTTTTTCGCATTTTTTTTTTTATAATTTTTTTTATCAAACAAAATGGTTGGAAGAAGAAAAACGGTCATTTGCAAATCATTTTGAAGTAAAATTTATAACAACAAATTTAAATGGCTATTTATTAACATAATTACACATAAAGGTCTACTAAGGCACTAACCTTTTATCATAAAAATAAATTGAAAAAGATAACGACACTATCTTAGTTTACCGTACACTGTGAACGTTTATTTTTCCCTTATGAATGGCCCCTCTGAACTGACATCAGATCCAAATACTGACCTGATAAAACGAGATGACAACGGACGATCATGCAACACACATGCCACATTCCTACTTACTTTCGATATCTCCTTGTGTGATGGTCAAACACTGATCTATAAACAATACTGTAGCTTCTATTCCATCAGATTTTACCTTAAATTGTGACATTTTACTGATGATTGATTTTGTTTACTATCTCTAAATTGTGTAATGTATTTGAGAATCCGGTTATTTGGGGTGCTTGAAGGGTATTTACTGGAATTCACGTTGCTCATTACTGTATAAAAAATCGTTATCAACAATCATCAATTCATCTATAATTGCCATGAATGGCATCTTCTTTGTCGCTCAATCTAATTAAAATATAGATCTCTGATTACGTTACACTACATATAAAGTGTAACGTATTCACACAAGAATATATTATATCATGGTAAAAATAAATGCGATAGTTTTGTGATCTCTTCTATTGGATTTTTCTAATAGAAATTCTTTAAATTAAACACATAATTCACGACGAAAATGAAGATAAAATAAATATTATTCATATATATTTCATGTATTTATCTCTTTTTATTCACAAATGTATGATCTGGGAACAGTATTATCTACATGTAACTGTCAAATGAATATATTTTGTTCCTGATACGATGAATCGTAAATACAAAGCAAAATTTTTACATATTCCAGTTTAAATCAGACTTTTTGGACATGACCCCCCCCCCCCCCCCCCCATTCTTTTGTTTAGGATATCTTCTTGCATTTAGGATATCCTCTTATATTTTCGTTTATATTTCATAAGTTTTCCCTTATTTTTCGTATTGTTGCTTTTATGTCCCTTTTATTATGCCCCATTAATGGGCATCGTTTGTCCGTTCGTTCATCCGTCCGTCTATCCCGATTCAGGTTAAAGTTTTTGGTCGAGGTAGATTTTTATGAAGTTGAAGTCCAATCAACTTGAAACTTGAAACTTAAGTAAACATGTTCCCTATGATATGATCTTTCTAATTTTAATGCCAAATTATAGAGATTTAATCTACATGTGGTATATGGTTTATACTTCTACATTTGCTCGGCTCCTATTCCTTTTCTAATTAAATAAGAAGTCATCGCATGCAACAACACTGCATGAAATGATACGTTTACAAAGTTTATTCATAAATTAAATTTCTAGTTTTGAATTTAAGGTCTGATTTATGATGAATTATTTGAGTAGTTTATGAAAGTTTAATAATTTTTTTTAATTTCTTATTTTCTTAAGTTTAATTCCGATTTATGGGTTATTAAACTTGTTATTTATTTGAAAAATAATAGCAGTTTAAATTTGTTATTTAAAGGTTTAAATCTAGTTTATCACCGTTAAATTTTTCGTTTAAATATACGTTTATTTTTTATCAAAACTACTAATATCAGACGATTTAACTGAAATTTAATTTAGATTAAATAACAAGTTTATACTGATCAATTTTTGTTCGGTAAATTTAAAATTTAATGCCAGTTTTGGTATACGTTTATTTTTTATCGAAACTACTAATATCAGACGATTTAACTGAAATTTAATTTAGATTAAATAACAAGTTTATACGGATCAATTCTTGTTCGGTAAATTTGAAATTTAATGCCAGTTTTGGTAACGTGTTTTACATTGTTTTATCGGGGCCATTTATAGCTGACTATGCGGTATGGGCTTTGCTCATTGTTGAAGGCCGAACGGTGACCTATAGTTGTTATAATGTCTGTGTCATTTTGGTCTTTTATGGATAGTTGTCTCATTGGCAATCATACCACATCTTTTTTTTTATATTATGTTTCTTGTTTGATTTCAATGATGAAGTAATTCTTCTTAAGGGTCAACAAGGCTTCACTACTGTCATATGAATACATGTTGTACAAAATAAAATGGAGCGAAAACGTTATTAAGAAAACAAGACGACTTTACGATCGGGCTTATTATAATTGTTCAAAAGGAAGAAGAAAAAAAAAGAAACTTTCGTTGAAAAAATATTTACAACTTACGTAAATCAATATTTAAATCTTGAAAATCCCCAAACCTTTAGAGATTTTCAAGTAAGTAAAGGTCTTCGTCAGATTTCCATGGACGTTCTGGTTATCTTTTATCCCAGTAACAGAAAATACAAAACACAACAAATAACAAGAGCTTGGATAATGGCTAAATTCCATTGATTGATTTTTATCGTCTTTTATAAGGAATAATTTAGTTATGAATAGTTTAAACAACATGTATTTATCAGTGGCGGATCCAGGGGGGGGGGGGGGGGGGGGGGTTCCGGGGTGCGCACCCCCCCCCCTTTATTTTTGCCGATCAATGCATTTGTATCGGGACATATGTTTTGCACCCCCCCCCCTTTGCCCTGGGTGCCCTGGGTTAGCACCCCCCCCCCCCTTTTCGAAAATTCCTGCATCCGCCCCTGTTTATCGAAGTGCATATGTACATATCAACAACACAAATAGAATATATTTTTAGAAACAAGCAGTTTTGATTATCCCCCTTATTATAAACTAAATATAGTTTGACATTTTTCTTTCATTTGATATTTATGATAATCATATATATACGAAATTTACTTCTATACAGTGCACTTTGTCAGATATTTTTTAAATATCGTATTACTTTTTTGATAATATTTATGATGGGATGTAACTCTTTTTGTCAACAATCATATCTGTTTCAGAGGAAAATATTTATTTTAAAAATAAGTTATCTCCCATTACATTGGAAAAGCGTAAAGATTTAAGATTATACATTTTAAAATTTGTCTTTCTTTTTAATATATTCAACACAGTTTTACAGATGGGTGGATAATTCTTTAAAAAAAAAATAACCAAATGTGCCGCATACTAGTATAAAAGGGCACACTAAAAAAAAGTAAAAGCTGTTTTAGCGCAAATTTCACAATATTCACGAAGTAAACGGGATTTTTTTTTCCCAGTCGTCGTATTTTGCTAACGACTCTTTCGCAAATAATGATACCCGTTTGTACAACATAAATCGCTTTTCCGTAAGTGGAAGTTATGCGGACGCATTTCATTTGCGCGCATTTTGTGATTATTAAGTCTCCCAAACAAAGTTTGGACAGGGCCGTAAATACATTGAGGCAAATGAGGCAAATGCCTCATGTAAAAAAAAAAAAAAAAAAAAAAATGAAACAAAAGGTTGTTTTCATATCAAATTGTTTTCACGGAGAGTGTCTTGCAAGAAGCAAATTCTCTTCACTCTCTGATGTATCCCCTGGATGTTTGTCGTTATCCATGTTTCTATTTTGCTTTTAGTTTTCAGAGTTGATGGTCTATTGTTTGTACTTCTGTTTTCCGGGTTTGTCTTTTGTTCATTTATTGTCCTTCTTTATGACTATAGTCTGAGTGTTGATTTTCATTTGTAAACGTGGTTTTGCAATGTTGCATGTCCACCGATGTCAAGAATTGTGCGAGAAATATATTTTAAGAACATGCGATGCTACTCAGTGGACACAAAAAAAAATTGTCCTTTCTGCATGGATAATTAGAAATTGATATCAAAGAATACAAAACAGTTTGTTTTCTTGTAAATAAAACTAGATAGCTGACATGGTTTGAATTAAAGAAAGGTCACATATTTCCCGGTATTAAATAATTTGAAGAAAAAAACCAAGGCATTGCCATATATGACCTTTTACATTGAAAGGTTAAACTTGCATTAAGTCGTGTTGAGACCCTTTAACAGATAATAAAGGAGTATGGGGACATAATCGCACACAAAGTCAATGCATAGAAAAAATACAAATGATCAATGGTCAAAGTTTGTGTTCCTGCTCTTCATCTTGATAGTTGCCGGAATGGGATGGTCTTCAACAATACTTATGAAGAAACATTAATACCGTAAAAGATCGTAAAACAAGGTGAATATGGTCCCTAGTGTGCACTTAAGCAGTACTTGTACTTAAAATATAATACTGCAATGTCACTATATTTAAATCTAGTCATAAAAAAATCACCAAAGTCTAATCACAATACAAGACAAGAACAGACAGACAGATACGGTATTAATAATTATGAGAATTACGATTTTTGCTTTATCCTACATATCGGTCTTTTAATGTTGTCTCAAATACCTAAAAGTCTTAAATTACAATGAATCTTTGTTTTTGCTTTGGGACCTGATTGTCGAAAAAAATATCTAAAAATTAATAGAGCCGTTTCAATGCAATTCAATTCAATTCAATTCAATTCAATATTTTATTTAAGTCTCATCTCTCAATAATATATAATACAACATTACATTAAATGTAAAAATATAAAAATATAAAAAGAGAGCCATTCTGTACAGAATTACAAGAGACTAAACATTAAAAATTATATAAAGAATACATCTATTATAAAACATATTGACATTAACATTATTTACAGTATAAAGACGTTACGTATAGTATTGCGTCGCAGGACGTAACATGTATAATTGACAAATTTGTCGCCATATACCAACTTTGACATTTTGTTATCAAAAGCGGAGTACCTACTCGATCGAATTTTATCAAATGAATACCATAAGCTGAAGAAATGTTTCAAAATTTATCATGTATAAGGCAATTCATTACGTAAGGATAGTTTTTATTTTCTGATATGTGATTAGATGAAAACAAATGCAAATTTTTCCAATTTTATTTTGGATAGAATACATAACAAACTTTATAAAAAAAATCTTGCTTCCGGAGGGACACATGAGAAGATGAATTTAGCCTGAACATTTTTTTGACAAATTGAACATAAAAATTTATGGTATTTATTTCATAAAAATCGTTCATATAATAGTTCAGCAATATTTCTTTTTATAATGATTTTAATTGAAATGATTTTTTTTTAGATTGAACTCAGTTTTGTCCAATATATGTGCGAGTTTTGAGACTACTTAGATGGTTTAATTTTACAAATACGTATTCATATAGTTGTTTAAAATTTATAAGACCTTTGTAACTCGGATTGTAATCGGTTTCTAATCTATAAAGGTGTTTTATAGATTTGCGTGAAAACTTTTGTCCATAACAAATTATTCCTCGGCCCATCCTCCCTTTTTAGCTCACCTGGCCCAAAGGGCCAAGTGAGCTTTTCCCATCACTTTGCGTCCGGCGTCCGTCGTCCTCCATCGTCGTCCGTCGTCCGTCGTCGTTAACTTTTACAAAAATCTTCTCCTCTGAAACTACTGGGCCAAATTGAACCACACTTGGCCACAATCATCATTGGGGTATCTAGTTTAAAAATTGTGTGGCGTGACCCGGTCAACCAACCAAGATGGCCGCCACGGCTAAAAATAGAACATAGGGGTAAAATGCAGTTTTTGGCTTATAACTCAAAAACCAAAGCATTTAGAGGAAATCTGACATGGGGTAAATATGTTTATCAGGTCAAGATTTATCTGCCCTGAAATTTTCAGATGAATCGGTCATCTGTTGTTGGGTTGCTGCCCCTGAATTGGTAATTTTTAGGAAATTTTGCCGTTTTTGGTTATTATCTTGAATATTATTATAGATAGAGATAAACTGTAAACAGCAATAATGTTCAGCAAAGTTAGATTTACAAATAAGTCAACATGACCGAAATGGTCAGTTGACCCCTTAAGGAGTTATTGCCCTTTATAGTCAATTTTTAACCATTTTTCTTAAATCTAAGTAATCTTTTACAAAACTCTTCTCCTCTGAAACTAATGGGCCAAATTAATCCAAAGTTGGCCACAATCATCTTTGGGGTATCTAGGTTAAAAAAATGTGTGGCGTGACCCGGTCAATCAACCAAGATGGCCGCCACGGCTAAAAATAGAACATAGGGGTAAAATGCAGTTTTTGGCTTATAACTCAAAAACCAAAACATTTAGAGGAAATCTGACATGGGGTAAATATGTTTATCAGGTCAAGATCTATCTGCACTGAAATTTTCAGATGAATCGGTCAACCTGTTGTTGGATTGCTGCCCCTGAATTGGTAATTTTGAGGAAATTTTGCCGTTTTTGGTTATTATCTTGAATATTATTATAGATAGAGATAAACTGTAAACAGCAATAATGTTCATCAAAGTAAGATTTACAAATAAGTCAACATGACCGAAATGGTCAGTTGACCCCTTTAGGAGTTATTGCCCTTTATAGTCAATTTTTAACCATTTTTCGTAAATCTTAGTTATCTTTTACAAAAATCTTCTCCTCTGAAACTACTGGGCCAAATTAATTCAAACTTGGCCACAATCATCTTTGAGGTACCTAATTTGAAAAATGTGTCCGATGACCTGGCCATCCAAGCAAGATGGCCACCACGGCTAAAAATAGAACAGGGGTAAAATGTAGTTTTTTGCTTACAACTCTGAAACCAAATCATTTAGAGGAAATCTGACAAGGAGTTTAATTGTTAATCAAGTCAATATATATCTGCCCTGAAATATTCAAATGAATTGGACAACCTGTTGTTGGGTTGCTGCCCTCCAATTGGTAATTTTTAAAGAAATTTTGCTGTTTTTGGTTATTATCTTGAATACTATTATAGATAGCGATAAACTGTAAACAGCGATAATGTTCATCAAAGTAAGATCTACAAGTAAGTCCACATGACCTAAATGGTCAATTGACCCCTTAAGGAGTTATTGCCCTTTATAGTCAATTTTTAACAATTTTCATTAATTTGGTAAATTTACGTAAATTTTTACCAAATATTTTTCTCTGTTACTAATGGGCAAAGTTCATTATAGATATAATTGTAAGAAGCAAGAATGTTCAGTAAAGTAAGAACTTCAAACACATCACCATCACCAAAATACAATTTTGTCATGAATCCATTTGTGTCCTTTGTTAAATATGCACATAGACCAAGGTGAGCGACACAGGCTCTTTAGAGCCTCTAGTTCCCCTTTGTCTATAAAGGGTTTATTCTTTCGTGTGTATGTTTTTCTAATCTGAGTGTTATTTTGATTCAGCAGACCATTTTGGAATGAACATTTCTCGGCATCATTTTAACTGCCTAAACAGTTAGTAAATATATAGTGTGTATTTGTATAAACAGTGGCGGATCCAGAAATTTTCATAAGTGGGGGCCCACTGACTGACCTAAGAGGGGGCCCGCTCCAGTCACGCTTCAGTGATTCCCTATATAAGCAACCAATTTTTTTCCTAAAAAAGGGGGGGGGCGGGCCCCCTGGCCCCCTAAATCCGCCTCTTATAAAACACGCCGCTGTGCAGAAACGTCAAAATGACACCCTTGGACATAATGGCTAGACATAGGGAATACTTTCCGAAAAAAAATGTAAGGTCATAATGTTAGTGAAAACACCCGACTCATTTAACCATTTGTATGAACTTACAGTTTGTATCTTATAAATATGTTAGTTTTGTATTATAAATGCACATTTAGTATTTATACAACATGTTTCACCTAAGGAATGGACAAAAATAACGTTTGGACATAGTGGCTAGACATTCGATTTTTAAAAAATCTGCTTCAAGAAAAAGTTTTTTTTTTACATTTGAAACTTTGAAAATGTTTATCTTTTTCTGAACTTTCTATTGAGTATAGTTTTAATATGAGTTGATTATTTAATAGGGATAATAATAAAACTGAAATTTTGATAAACTTTACTCAAAACTCATTAAGATAGGTTCCTCTGCTGAATATTTCGTTGAAGGCTTGGTTCATAGTTCAGCCAATACCAAAAAAAAAAACCGGGTATGATGTTATAATATAAATCTAGTAGGAAGCTGATACACTAAATTTCTCAGATGTTATGTGCAAAATTACAACGGAACATAGAGAAATGCATTTAATTTAATCTGAAATGTTACGCCGGACATGCAATTTTTAACGCAAAAGTAAGATTTGTGAGTTCAATAAAATAAATGTATGGTGCAAAAATTTATAGAATTAAATAAAAATAAGAAAAAAATGTCCGGGTCTTACTGTAGATATATGGATGTTGGTGATTCTATTTTTTTTATAGGCAAATGGTTGCTGTTCTAAAATCATATAATAGCGTAATTTTAATCCGAACGCATTACCGTGCGTAACGTCATAACATTTCTATGTCTATTTAAAATAAGATTACAGGCTTTGGCACAGCTACGAATCATATTATTATCTGTAAATAAAAACACTAATTTCTGTTTATCATCAAAAGACATAAAATCACTATCAAAATGTGTTGCTTCATCAAATAATTTTTTTCTAAAATCGTCATATAAAGGACACGATAAAATAACATGGGCTTCATCTTCTAAAATATTCACACAATTATCACAGACTCGATCTTTTAAAATTAATTTTTCAAATCTCCCCGTTTCTATTCTTAGTGGTGCTACACCACATCGAAATTTGGCAAAAGAAATCCTTTGCGAAAATGGCATTGGAATTTTACAATAAGTTTCCGTTTCAAAACTGTTCTTAAATAGATTATATCTACGAAGTTTGTTACCACCTTTATCGCTTGTCAGATTAACTTAGGGTTTCATAGAATGTTAGACTTATATGTCTAGATGAGCAATTTATTGTTCGTTTGTGCATTGGGGTCTATTTAGGGGTATTTTGGGGGGCAGAAAGAAGGGAGGGGTTTACAATAGAATCCTATGGGATTTTATTTTCTAAAATTTTCAAAAGAATATAACTTGAAAACTATAAGTGATAGACACATGCAGTCTTCAGAAATGCTCAAAGGACAATAAAACAAATTGCATAAAACATAGGGCAAGTCCCATGGGGGTCATCCCCACCCCCTACAATTTGAGAATATGCTATTATCTTGTAAACGACCCAGATCCCCACCCCTAAACCATATATATTCTTGAATGGGACAATACAACAAATCAAATGAAACTAATAGGAAGTCCCGGGGGGTATAGATATAGGAAGATGTTTTTCTACAACGGAGATCTATGAACATGCACTGATACGCCTAGACTGGGAAAAGGATATCAAGGTTGGGGTAACCCACCTTTTTATTCTGTTTTATTAAGTAAACAGCTTTTTTTTTCTTTTTTTTTCTATCGTAAACACAATCTAACGTTTGGGGCAGGTTACACGTGCTTACCTTTTTCTCTTATGTCCTCTGAGTCATTCAAAAAAAAAGTGCAAAATGACGACCTGATTTAAAAAAAAAAAAGAAGGGGAACAATAAATGCAGGACCTTCTTTTGGAATCATACAGTGGATATAACTTCTGATCTCTCGTTAGAATTGTCAGAATAATCTGTCATAGATCGAGCTGTTGTAAACTCTCCTAGAACAGTTCTACCTAGAACAGTTCTACCCCAAAAACTGTTCTTAGTAGAACTGTCAGAACCAGTTTCAGATAGAACTAGCTGTATTAAACTGTTATAGGTAGAACTGTTAGATCTGTAAATTTACTCTCGCACTTTTTTTTTGTTCTGCCCTATATATATATAACAAGAACAAAACAATTGCGAAAGCAAATTTACAGATCTAACATTATTGGGTTGATGTTTAGACGAGTTGTATATACAGAATGTACACAGTCATGTATCACCATCACTGCTGGTGATCCGATAGATACATCTGTTGTAAAATTGTCACTGGTTCAGACGTACTTGTAAATATAATTATTTCTGTGACTGTATCTTACATTATTTTGTAGGATCCTTCACTATATATATAGATAATTTAGCTGAACTGTAAAAATAACATCTTCATCATGTACTGTAGTACGATGCTAGATTAAAACTGGCGAGGAAAGGTAACACCCGGCCAGCGAACGCTTCATTTTAATGAAGCCCATGTGTTCGTGTGATCTAGCGCGCCGGTTACAGTGCAGGCGATTTGGTGCCACGATATCTCAGTAGCATGGGTTCGCCGGGATTCGAACCCATGCTACTGACATATCGTGGCACCAAATCGCCTGCTCTGTAGCCGTCCCGCTAGACCACACGACCACCTGGGCTTCACAATAATAAAGCTTTCAGCGGCCGTGTGTTACCTTTCCTCGTCAGTTTTAATCGAATCCCGGCGAGGGAAGAACAAAAAATTTGCGAAAGCAAAGTTACAGATCTAACATTGTTAGGTTGATGTCTAGACGAGTTGTATATATGTATATATTTATAAGTACGTCTGAGTCAGTGACAACTCTACAACAGATGTATCCATCGGATCGCCATCAATGATGGTGATACATGGCTGTGTACATAATGTATATACAACTCGTCTAAACATCAACCCAACAATGTTAGATCTGTAAATTTGCTTTCGCAAATTTTTGGTTCTTCCCTCACCGGGATTCAAACCCATGCTACTGTGATATCGTGACACCGAATCGCCTGCACTGCAGCCGTCCCGCTAGACCACACGAGCCCAGGGGAGAAAGGGGGATAGTCATTTGGGTGTAATTAATATTTTTCGTTTATCTTTTGATAAAACTGATTTTGACAAGGGCGTGCGCGACGTTGAAATGACACCAAAAGCTACACCATGTTATTTATCAAATGACATATTTACCTCAGTTTTTGTAGAAATGGAATTTGGCAATATGCCTTTATTGACTTACATAGGAAGACATATGTAAGATATCTTTAGAAATGCCAAAAAAAAAAAAGGAATTAAGGAGTCCAAATAAATGGTCAGCTGCGGAATGACACATTAATGTGTTGTTCAAACGGTTTATTCTTGAATGCCAAATCCTTTGATCTACCGACAATTTACCTGTAAAATTATGTTGGCGTTCAAGGAATGGGCGCACTACATTTGCGCGCATTTGGAGATTAAAATGTTTTATGTTTGCGCGCAGCTTTTGATTACATTTGCGCGCATTTATCTTACAGGTAAACTCAGGTAAAAAAGGGTATATAATAAAATATTAATGATATAAAAATTTTCATATCGTATTCTAAGACAACTTGATATAAAGTGTGCATGCTAAATTCTGTTATAACTTTAGGCATACATGTAACTTCATTGCGAATTTTTCAGGGTGAACAAGTACTTTATTATATATTCCTATATCTAAGTACCCCGAATAGTGATCTTTTTAAAATTTGTAAACAATCTAAGTTAGTTTGTAAAGTTTTGTCAAGTAACGAACATTTGAAGTTTTTTTTTATATAGCAAATCGGATTGATAGAATATAATGCAACCGACTTATCCTGCTTGTATCCAACGTCTACCTCCTAGTGGGTGAGTAGGTGACTTGGACTTACGGAAAGGATACTTTTACTTAAAAATAATTGAATAAATTTATAGATAAATAAGAGTTATTGCCTAAGCTTACCTGAGTTTACCTGCCAAATAAATGCGCGCAATTGTAATGAGAAGCTGCGCGCAAACGTAATGATTTTTGTGCGCAAATGTAATGGCAATGCGCGCAAACGTAATGCACCGCAAGGAATAGGTGCAAGTAGTTATTACAAAAAGGAATGCTTATCAAAACAATCATACTAATTAAAAACAGATAGGTAAATACAGGTAGCTGAAACAAGTTCATGTTTTTCAAGTTTTTGAAAATCATGTGTTGCTGTTACTGCATTTGTACTTAGATAAATATGGATTTGTTATCTTAAAATGAAACAAAGTCAACATGTGCATATTGTCATAAAATCCAGTTTGCTCAAATTCTCTTTGGACTTCAAAGTTTATTTTTCAACATTTATATCTCGATTTATATAGCTGTGTGTGCTGTAATATTCTCCCATATTACTTTATGGAATTTCTTGAAATTTTGTATCTCATGTTAGTTAATTTACTATGTTTTATTTTCTTCAGTTTTTTCAGATATTTTTGTTGTTTTTAATATTTCTCCCTTTTTGTCGAGCCTGCGACTTTTGTCGCAAAAGCGATACATAGCCATCCTACATTCCGTCGTAGTTGGTTGCGGCCTCCACAAATATTCATTCTGTGGTAAAAGGTTTAAAAATGATAATAACCTTCTCAAACTGTCATTGATTTCTGCCAAACTTGGATAGAACCTTGTTTATGATCAAAAGCTAGTATCTAGTTCCGTATAGAACCTTTTAGAATTTTCTATAGTAGGGTTTCATAGAATAACATTGTGAAGGTGATTCGTTATGGTCACAAATCATCAGAATTCTTGTTACCCTATTTTATGGATTTTCTTTAAACCTTGTAACGTTTCCAGCTTGGAAATTATCAAATTTACTTATAGATTAATTAATTCTGATGATTTTTAAAGTTAAACAAATTTTTCAATTGAAATCTTCGTATAGTTTATATTAACTTATGAAATATTCAAAATGAAATGGAATTGAATAAACCGTTCAAACACTTGCAAAAAATGTTAAAGTAGATTGCCTTTCAAATACAGGTTTCTTGTCAGCAAGTCTTCATTTTGCACCTATTCCAGATTTTCTTGTTTAGGGTCAAGGGTGGCTATCAAAATTATAATCAGGAGAAATTGAATACAACTTTGGACCTGAAACTTTTGCTAAAGACATCAAGGGAGAACCTTTTTCCCAAGAAAACAAAATATTCAAGAAGATGAATTACCGTAAGCCAAAAAGAAATTGTCACGCAGAAAAATCCCAAGGACTCCGCAGTTTAAGTAAAATAAATGGTAGCTAAAATCTCAAAACTACTTTACTCCAAAGTATGTTTAAGTTCAATCAATATCTAAAATTTAAAATAAATAAAAAATGAATCCATAGATCAAGGACAATATTTTTGTTTAGCCCTCCCCCTTTTTCCAAGATCTGCTAGTTTTTGTTTTCTATTAATTACAGCTACGTATTACACTTGGAATTGAAAGTTTGTTTGATCATTTAAAAAAAACTAGACAGGCAGGGCAATGCATACCTCGTGCCTACTTAAGAGTTAATTTTTACGCACGAAAATATATATATATATATATCAGATCCTTTGTCGATGCTGGAATAATTGTTCATGGTACATCTTTGTTTTTTCCTGAATTCACTTCAACAATAGTTTTAAAAAAAAGGAAGTCATTAAGTTAATGAGAAATTTATCTAGATTTTTTTTTTTTACCATACATTTTATATCGTATGTTTTTTTTTAGATTAAGAAATACTAGGAATAGAAAATAAATATTCGTTTTTTTCATTATCAATCTTGTATTTTTTTCTTATTATAAATGTTATCTGGACTATTATACTATTAGTATAAGACCCTGTTTACACTGGCAACGAAACTGAATCGATCTTTATTTGAATCGATCTTAAAAAGACAAGGGCCGCGTTCACCCCAGTTCGCATTTACATTGCACAAGCAAGATCGATCTTATTTAATCCAGTGCGTTAACACTACAACATAAAAAGAACCGGTCTGACTTTTATTTTCCTATCTAAATATAACACCTGAAAAAAGATCGATCGCGATCGATCTAAACGTTTACACAAAAAGAAAGATCGATTCAAATATGATCGATTTTTTTTTTAAAACCACCCCTAGAGGTAGACTTTTTAAGTCCGATTGAAGATCGATCTTACCCCGTTTACACTGGACCAAAGATCGATCTTATTTGTCAGTGTAAACGGGGTCTAATAGTCCCAGATTTTTTTTTCAAAATCATCATATTTTTGACCAGAGAGAGCAGAAAATACAATGAAACCTGTGGAAGGACAGGGACATACCAATTATACAAAACAATTTCTGATAAAAACAGTTTAACATTGAGGTTTACTTAGTCAACATACATCTGGTTACAATTAGTGAACCATAGAGAAAGTGTGACCACAAAGTTTATATATGTAACAGATTACTGATAACATGCTGAGATAAAACTGTAAATTATGTGTAAAATCAGGGCTTATGACTTAGAGTGAAATAAAAAGTTCAATGAAAATCTTTATTCTCCCTGCAACATTGTTTTTCTCTCACCAATTTCAAACAAACCTACTAGTAAATAGTTTTCAAATAAGATATTATCTTAAATATTCTTTTTAAAATATAGACAGTGTTAGTAGAAAACAAAGATTTTTAAACTGGTCTTTTATTCCTGACTTTTATTTTCTGTTTTGCCATGCATGCAGTGGAGGATTTAGAAATGTTCATAAGGGGGAGGATCACTGACTGCCGAAGAGGGGTAACGCTGCAATCATGCCTCGGCAATTCCCTGTTTGACCAACCATTTTTGTTTTACCAAAAATTGGGGGGGGGGGGGGGGCTGCCAACTTTTAAAAAAAAAAACTCTAAATCCGCCTCTGGGCCATGCATGTGTCTATTTTCCTAAACACGAAGTATAAAACAACGTGATTCTGTCACATGTAAAATTAAAGTCTCTGTGTTCAGGGTAAAATCAAATTTTCAGGGGACCTGATTTTTTGCTTTCTGTCTTATCATGTTTTATCATAACATACCGAAGGCTGTTGGTGATCTTCGTTTGAATTGTCTAACAATTTATTACATTTTATGGCTTTTGCTCATTGTTGAAGGCCGTCTATCAACTTGTTTGTTTAATTTACCGTCGTTTGGTCTTTGACAGATATTTGTGGTATTTGAAAATAAACAATATATTTCTTATTTCTATATTTTAGCCATCCTTCAATTATGAAATATTATGGGTGCTCGATGAAATACGAAAAGTATCAAAAACACGACATGAACATTATAAAGATTGCAAAAAAGTTAGTATTCAATTTGGGCCTACCCATATATCATATATGAACCGCGCTGAAGTACGCCCATTATTCATAGTTCACTATTCACTATTCAATATTAAAAAATGAATGATGAATAATGAAATGGTTTATGTTTCATTATTCAAATCGAAGCGGTGAATAGTGAAATAAATATAAAAAAATTTGACTGTGACACTATGCTATATTTTGATTCACAATGACCATAAGAGGGTTTACGGAGGACCTAAATGCAACAACATGCGTAAAAATTAGGAAATATAAAAAAGAAGATGTGGTATGATTGCCAATAAGAAAAATATCCACAAAAGACCAAAATGACACAGACATTAACAACTATAGGTCACCGTACGGCCTTCAACAATAAGCAAAGCCCATACCGCATAGTCAGCTATTTAAGGCCCCGATAAGACATTGTAAAATAATTCAAACGAGAAAACTAACAGCCTTATTTATGTAAAATAATGAACGAAAAACAAATATGTAACACATAAACAAACGACAACCACTAAATTACAGGCTCCTGACTTGGGACAGACACATACATGTACATTGTACATAAATAATGTGACGGGGTTAAACATGTTAGCCCATTTTGAATAATGGAATGGACTGACCCTTCAGCCCCTAATTACAGATATATATTATATCTCAATCAGAAGCTTATTAAAAGAGAAACAAAAGGTATATAGTCAATATGTTCTGCAACGGATATTACAGGAGTAACAAAGGACTTAAATATCGAATTACGCGTGTGAACATTGAAAAATAGCCAATTTTAAATACTGAAATGAATATTTTGAATAATGGAATGGACTGGCAGGACCCTCCAGCCCCTAATAACAAATATATATTATACCACGATCGAAAGCTTATTAATAGTGTTTCTCGTTTATCGTTTTTCTTTTTATATAGATCAGACCTGGACCGTTGGTTTTTCCCGTTTGAATGGTTTTACACCAGTAATTTTTTATCGACCTTTATATCTTGTTGTTGGTGTGAGAATAGGCCCCGTGTTGAAGACCGTACCTTGACCTATAATGGTTTACTTTTATAAATTGTGACTTGGATGCAGAGTTGTCTCATTGACACTCATACCACATCTTCCTATCTATGTGGATATCTTTCATAGAGTCTTGTAGCGATCATTTGTACTCGTGCATGTGCATGGTTAAGTATAGGAATCAAAAGGCGATCGAGTTTGGTAGAGTCGAATATAGGTCAGGTTTGGATTTATTAATGGTGGCAGTAGTCAGCCAGTGATAAAGAAGTATTGTTCGAATAAATCTAGAAAACAGATAAAACGCAGATTAATGGCATTGAGCTCCAAGCGTCGTATTTATCAAGTAAAAGTCAAGCTTATCAAGTACTGACCATTAAAATATGTAGGACAGAAAGTCACTAGACAAAAAGTCACGGACAAAAAGTCACTTGGCAAAATAGTCACAATTTAGTTCTGAGATTAGTTTTCTTTGAAAAAGAAAACACTTATTAAAAAAACTAAATAGGGAATGTGTGCATGGGCCATATGCAGATAATCCCCCCGCTTGCATAAAACGTTATAAAGGCTCATAAATCAAGAACATTAAAAGTGTGTTAATTCCTGATGTGAGTTTTGTGGCAGTAAGCATTTTTAAACTTCATAACATTTGGTTGAGGCAAATTTGAGTTAGAGACAGGAAACGAAATATTCAGCAATTTTGCATATTTGTAAAAGGCATAACTCTGGAACGGTGAAAATTATTGAGACCAAAATTCAAACTTGATATGTGTTATGTGGTGATAAGCATTGTGTGTGAGATTCTTACATTTGGTTAAGGCAAACTAAAGTTAAAGAACGGATACATTTTTTTGAACGTACGGACGTATTTATAAAAAAAGAGGATGTGGTATGATTGCCAATGAGACAACTGTCCACAAGAGACCAAAATGACACAGACATTAACAACTTTAGGTCATCATGCGACCTTCAACAATGAGCAAAGCCCTAGTCAGCTATAAAAGGCCCCGATAAGATTATTACATTTTTACGTATACGTACGAACGGACAAGGTTAAAAATTAATGCCTCCTCGGCAACGGCGTGACTGATTGTAAGTGTGACTGTTAGTTTGTCCTATCAAATTTATGACTTTCTGTCTTGTGACTTTTGTCCTGTGACTTTCTGTCCGTTTACCTCAAATATTTGTATGATGACCTTTCTTGATCTCTCTATATATTATATACTAACATTTCCCGACGAATATCTAGTGCATGGATTCTACTTCTTGATCCCTATTCGAATTTTATTGACTTTCAAAGGTTATCGCATAGAAATTTGAATCAGTGTCAAGCAAGATAGACACCCGAAAATTTTCGTTGAACGAGTCAAATCAATCTTCTGATGGCTTCATCGATCAGTGTTGATTGAGTCTGATCGACAATGTGAACCTACTTTGTTAACTCGATACTTAAACATTTATCTTCTCTTTTCTTACTCGATGTTTGACTTTAATATTGATAAGAACTCGATTATGGGAATTCTTTAATATGAAACATGCCTGGACTATAATATATACATTTTTAGATTTTTTTTGGCAGTCAAGTTGGTAATTTTTAGATAAAATTTAAGCCCAAATTAGCGGCCCAAAAAACCCAAATAAGTAGTTTAATTAGCTGATAATCTTTTTTGCAAACCATAATACCCAAACGGGTTAAAATGCAAACATAATTTACACAATTATGCATATAACCAAGACGATGTGGTATGCTACGGATCGATAACGAAGCCGTACAGTAACATACATGTATAAAGATACATGTTCTGCGTCCCGTCATTTGAAAGACAATTTCTCTTCATTTTCAAGGAATCCCCATTGCGAGTAAGATTTTATTGAAATATTATTGTATGATGTTTATAAATATCAAAATAAAAAGGCATTTCAAAAAAGTTATTCCCAAAAGGCCGTTTAATCTTGAATTTAATTTGTTCATTTATTTGGAGGTAGATGTCAGCCATTAAGACTCCATATACCTGCAGTGGCGATCCAGAACTTTTCATTAGGGGTTTGGGGCAATGACTGACCTAAAGGGGGGGGGGCTCTAGTCATGCTTCAGTGATTTCCTATATAATCAACCCTTTTCTTCAGGAAATGGGGTCGCCCCCCCCCCCCAACCCCACCCACCCGGATCTGCTTATAACCTGTCCCTTTTCTAATATATATTTTTGTTTAAACATGATATATATGTCCATGTATATTTCCAGATATTTATGTACCAAAATGGAGACCTACACCTATATAATGATCTGATTTGCGCTACATTGCCATTCCCTCTTAAAACATTTTTAAAACAAAGCTTATCGACACTTGCAAATTCCTACAGTCTATTTTTGATGTCAAATGGGTGCAAATTTACAAATAATGCCGGAAACATCTGACACATTTACAAAATTTTAATGTGGTTTTAACCGCAACACGATAAATACTAGCATCAGACACTTAATTAGAAATAACCCTGACCGTTTTAAATTTCCCACCCTTTTCATATATTAATGAAGCTTGAAAGACCTATTCAAGCTATCCCTATATATAGCCTTCCCCTGGGAATTAATGCATTAAGTTCCATGATAAGAAAAATATATAGTATGAGAATAGGGAATTTAACTAACGGATCCAGAAATGTTATACGTGGGGGGCACACTGACTGCCTAAGATGGGGGGGGGGGGGGGGGGGGGGTGGTCCGCTCTGGTCATGCTTCAGTGATTCCCTATATAATCAACCAAACTTCACCTAGAAACCCGGGGGGCTCCCTGGTCCCCTCTAAATCCGCCTCTGAATTTGACACATCCTCTTTTATAATTTTGACGACTCCTCTCCCAAAAACAACAGTTAAAGATGCTTTTCGAGCATCTGTACAATATTGTAGCAGGCTATTCTTCCGACTAAACTTTTGTCTTCCAAAGGTAATCATTCAGTTTTGGAATGTTGACCTTGCTATTGAAATTTTATAATTAAAAAACACAAGTTGTGCACAATGACAACGCTCCAGTCTGAACACTCTTAAATTATCCAGTAAAACTGACAAGGAAACTTATCAGTAACTGCATAACTTCAAATTAACATGTCATTTATATCAACCTCATGCAACTAGGTACACAGCTGCGTTCAATGAAACATGATCACAGATAAAAATAGATGTAAATTCTGATTCAGATCCTTTCTTTTCGATACAACATATAAAAAAAGGAAAAAAAGGGGGAGGGGGTGTTCAGAAGAAGAATTATCTTTAATTTTAAATAAAACTGATGTATTGAAATTATTTAAAAGGTGAATGTGTAATATAAGCTTATAATATATTTTAGACGGTTCAATAGAAAAGTATATTTATGCATTTTTAAAAAGAGATCATATTACTCTATATACCTTTAACTTAAGGGAATAAAATACATCACCAAAGATTAACCAAAATATTTTAACTGACAATACTACTGTGATAAAAAGTTACTAAACATCTTTACACATTAAAGACATGAATTTAGGAACACGAACATATATATATATATATATTTATATAACTTCAGTGAAAATTGAAAAACAGTTAGAAAAATATGAATTGTACAACTCAACATGTATTGATTGGTAAATGCAAAATTATGTCCGTAACGCGTTCATCTCTATGTATACAACTAAACTGACATTTTCAGTTGGAATGATTTCGGAGAAGTAAAGGGTTTTTGTTTCTTTGATTAATAACTATCTAGGTTTTACAAAGTATTCAAAAAGTCTTGTTTTGGCCTCTATTTATATAACAATTTTAAGCAATATATCCTTAACCCCTAAATCAACCCAACCTTTCTTTTGTGGAATGAAACCTCAGTGGCGGGTCCATGCATAATTTTTCATAAGGAGGGGCCCGTCGACTGACCTAAAAGGGGGCGCTCCAGTCATGATTCAGTGATTCCCTATACAATCAACCATTTTGTTCCCACAAAAATGGGGAGGGGGCCTCTGGGTCTTATGAATCTTGTGCTTTAAATTATAGATATTATTACTAGTATACTGATATTCCGAAAATCATTAAAAATACCCATTTGTATTCTTCACCAACGCTAGCAGAGGGCATTATGTTTTCTGCTTTGTGCGTCCGTTCGTCTGTTCGTCGTCCGTCTGTCCCGCTTTAGGTTAAAGTTTTTGGTCAAGGCAGTTTTTTTTATGAAGTTGAAGTCCAATCAACTCGAAACTAAGTACACATTTTCCCTATACTATGATATTTCTAATTTTAATGCCAAATTAGAGTGTTGGCCCCAATTTCACTATCTACTGAAAATAGATAATGATAGTGCGAGTTGGGCATCCGTGTATTGTGTTTACATTCTTGTTTGCACTTTACTCCTGGACGGTTTGAGCTATAACCAACAAAATAAAACCAAACCCTCCCTCCGTTGTGCAAATATTTGTAGTATAATTTTATAGATATCAATACACTTTTACACAAGTTATTGTCCGGAAACCAGAAAAACGTTGTTTTGCTTATTATGGCCAGTTTTTGGTCCCTAATTCTTTTAAACCATGATATGGGACCATAACATTCAAATTCTAATTTAACGCTATCTTTGATTACTCATCATTTGCACAGGTCTGATCTGCATTTCTTTTGCGCTGATTTTTTTTTATTTCTTTTTTGCCGAATTTGTGTTTCATTTGCGTTGTTTGTGTACATGTTACTTACAGGGTCGTTTTGATCATTATAAATCTCTTCCGTTAGCCAGTACCATAAGTTATGAATTGTCAATCATAACATGTATATAACTGTTGTAACATACTCAAGAGGAGGTGAAAGTAGGCTTCCGAGCAGGATTATAAAAAAGAATTTAGATGTGGTATGGTTGCCAATGAAACAACTCCCCACAAAAGACAAAAATGACACAGAAATTAACAACTATGGGTCACCATTTGGCCTTCGACAATGAGCAAAGTCGATACCTCATAATCAGCTTAAAAAAGGTCCTTATCTGACGATGTAAAAAAATTCAAACGAGAAAACGTACGGCTTAATTTTTGTACAATAAATGAACGAAAAACAAATATGAAACACATAAACAAACGACAACCATTGAATAACAAGCTCCTAACTTGGGACAGGCACATTACATAATGTTTCGGGGTTAAACATGTCAGCGGGATCCCAACCATCGCCCTAACCTGGGACAATGCCAATGGTATAACTGTTTAAAAAAATACCAGTAAAATTAAGATAAAAGCACTCTGTTTACATCCATGAAAATCTGCACCGTTATTCTTACAGTTTTCAACGCGTGCAGCCGACCAGCAATGAGATGGCTAACTTGAAGTTCAGCATATACAAGTACAACATCTTAGAATGCATGGATGACGGCTTCGAGCGTCAGACATAATGTCAAACGTGAAGCAATCCTCGATTTCATGGGGGAAGGAATGGTCACCGCAAAACTGCGATAGCCATTTACCAATTTCACTTGAGTTTTCTCTCTACTAGCCCAACAGACTGGACCCCCCCCCCCCCCCCCCCCCCCCACACACACACCAGTTATTTCTGCGCCAGATGAAAACGACAGCAGCCTATTTGCAGGGAACAACAATTATTATGACAATTTATAACATGTGTATATAAATAGCGAACAGTAGAGGTTTGTAATAATAATGATGATAATAGTAATAACAATCGATGCAAAAGAGAGATCGAATATTTTAAAAAATGTTGAAATTCAATACTGGTCCGAGCCATTTGTGACGATTCATCTCTGATATAAATTTGATTCACAATTGACAAGAATTTTACATGAGAGGTGGCTGGACAGAAACACGGACACGTTCGGACGCCCATGAAAAAGTTTTATGTCTACCGCAACGCATGTCGCGTAGGGTGATATATACATTTAAGAATTATAAAGAGGAACAGTGCTGACTGCCAGGTTGTCAGAATATATATAAGAGCGATATTTTTGACACGATTATTAATAAAAACTTCTTTTTTTTTACATGTACATGTATGTACTAATTTCCGAAGTTAACAAAAATGAATTCCGATCGTCATCCCGTTCACAAATAATTATAAGTTATATCATACCGCCTATATATGATTATCACACAGTCATGTCCCATGGCGAACAAGGCGGGTGCAACTAGCAGAAAGAAGTGGGTTTTTTTTTTTTATTAATTAACTAGTGTGTGTTTACGCCATGTATCTAAATTTGGGCGAATGAAAAAAATAATGTATTGGCGAAAATGAAAAGATGTTCATCGATTTTTTTAGAAAGACTACATAAAAAAGGAGATGTGGTATAATGACCAATGAGACAACTATTCACAAAAGACCAAAATGACACAAATATTAACAACTATAGGTCACCGTACGGCCTTCAACAATGAGCAAAGCCCATACCGCATAGTCGGCTATAAAAGGCCCCGATAAGACAATGTAAAACAATTCAAACGAGAAAACTATGCCGGGTAATTCAGATTTAAATGAATATAGTATAAAACTTTAGGAACTACATATGCATGCAGATGATCCCTCCCGATCCCCCTTGTGACACCACTGCATAAAACAACATAGGTTTGCATACATTTCATTTAGCAAAAAGCAATACAGAAGTGAAACGAAAATCATGTGTGTCTATAAGTCACGTTTAAATACCCCAGCCATAGTTGATTTAGTCCAATTATTAGTTATAATGTATATGAATGTATATTTGAAAAAAATATCCTATATATATATATAAAAGAAGATGTGGTATGAATGCCAACGAGACAACTCTCCACAAGAGACCAAAATGACACAGAAATTTATAATTATAGGTTACCCTACGGGCTTCAACAATAAGATAGGCCAATACCGCATAGTCAGCTATACAAGGCCACGAAATGACAATGTAAAACCATTCAAAAGAGAAAACTAACGGCCCTATTTATATAAAATATTGAACGAAAAAAAAAAATACTAGTATGTAACACATAAACAAACGACAACCACTAAATTACAGGCTCCTGACTTGGGACAGGCACATTCTTATATTATGTGGCGGGGTTAAACCTGTTAGCGGGATCCCAACCCCACTTAACATGGGACAATTAATAGTATAATAGTACAACATAAGAACGAACTATTAAAATCGTTTGAAAATGGCTTAACTCATCAGATGACAAAACTACAAGTGGACGTGGCCGGGTACTTGTTCATCCCCCCAACAAAAAGACACTATAGGAACATATCTCAAAGTACTCGCAGTTAACTGACAGCTAGTTAGTTCAAAGCCACCAACAACTAATAAAACAAATCATGTATCTAAGACTAAATATGGAATTGCACATCACTATTATGCGTATAAACATCCCAGTTGCAGGAACTAGAAATTTTCAAAAGTGGGTCTCAGTACTGCCGAAAAGGGGGCCTGTGCCAGTCATGTTTCAGTGCTTCTCTTTATAATCAATAACAAAACAAAAAAAAAGGGGGACACCTGCTACCGCATTCCTTTGATACGCCTCTGCCTCCTACAAGATATCAAAGTCGTTGCTTAAAAAAATGTAGGAGTAGCTCTAGATGCTGGTTATATACATAATTGTTAAGGTTCAACTTCCTGGCATTTAAGAATATTTGACAAAAATCAAGATGCATATATAGGAATACATGCATGAACATCTCAATTGTATGTTCAGGCAACCTCTGAAATATTAATTAAAACTATAAATTTATAGTTAAAAAAATGTCGGAAGAGGAAGCAGGACAAACCATGATCTCTCTCTGCATTTTATAATAAAATGTATCCAACTACCTTGAATTTTGAGGATATTTGACTTAAAATGTTTCAGTTGCAACTCAAAAACTGTACGAGGTGATAGCCAGACAAACCAATCTATAGCTTGACGAACAGACGAACGGGTAGACGAACGAACCTGTAGGCGATAAATTAATATACCCTTCGATGAAAGTGAGGTCATAAAATAAGCTTGAAATTGCAGTTGATACTTATAAAAAATCAAAACCTCATAGTGCTCAGTTTGCTGAAACATTTCTCTTCAGCTTTATAGCCATGAATTCTAAGATTTCTAAGATCGTAATACATTTGAGTTTCTGAATTGAAAGTTATTTTTCAGGGATGCGATGGTTGCTTTCTTTTTGTTTTGTTCTTGTTTTTACATACTCTAGGCTATTGTTTCACATTTTGTCACATCGGGACATTTTATAAATTGTTACGTATATACATTTCGCATGTGTTGGTTTATTGTCGAAGGTCGTACGTCGAGTTTTTCGATTGAATCGATGGGTGCATGTATAGTTACAATACATGTGTCGGATCGGCAATTATAGAACATTTTCTGTTATATCCGTATTTTGCGTGGAATTCTCGCCGCGTTGAAGACCCAATTGCCTTCGTCTATCGTCTGCTTGTTTTCGAGTCGTTGTCTCTTTTACTTATTCTCAATAGCTGCAAATGTTAAATAACACCAAGATTAAAAGCACCAACAGCTAGTGTATAGTTCGGTTGGTATAGGCGGATCCAGTGGGGGGGGGGGGGGGGCGTGTCCCCCTCTCGTGGGATTTTTTTTAGTGATTATATACTATATAGGGAATCACTGACTTGAAAGACCCCCACCCACCTTAGGTCAGTCAGCACCCTGTCATGTATTTGTTAAAAAAAAATATATATTGCCATTCACTCTAAAAACGAAGCTAAATTACTTAAACCCTCTTTTAAGAAAAGTTATATTGTTTCATTTTTACAATTTATTTTCAATAGCTGCAAATGTTAAATAACACCAAGATTAAAAGCGCCGACAGCTAGTGTATAGCTCGGTTGGTATAGGCGGATCCAATTTTCTTTTTTTTGGGGGGGGGAGGGGCGGGCCCGGGTCCCCCGTTTGTGGGAATTTTTTTTTATTGATTATATACCATAAAGGGAATCACTGACTGGAGATACCCCTCACTTTAGTTCAGACAGCACCCTGTCATGTATTTGTTTAAAAAAAAAAACTTTAAAAAAAACCAAATATATTGCCATTCACTCTAAAAAAGAAGCTGAATACGTAAATCCTCTTTTAAGAAAAGTAACATTGTTTCATTTTTACAATTTATTTTCAATACTGCAACCAAGATTAAAAGCGCCAACAGCTAGTGTATAGCTCGGTTGGTATATTTAATAGAAAGATATTTGTAAATATGGTAAATAAACTCATCATAAATACCAGGATTGAAATTTTACATTCACGACAGACGGGTATTTCGTCTACAAAAGACTCATCAGTGACGCTCGACTAAAAAATGTTAATAAGGCCAAATGAAACTGACCATTTAACTTAAAAAATGGCGAAGTGCAAACATTTCTTTAGTTTTTCAACGCTATCCTCTTGACCACATAATGTGTTTTCATCAAAATTGGAAATGATAATATTTTATGAAGAAAAATCTTTACCTACGTCGCATTATATATACTAGTATACAAACATATTGTGTTGTAAAATGATGCCCTTTATGAGTTCTTGATTAGATTAATAAAAAATTCTATACTATTAATAAATTCAAAATATACTGCTTTACAAAAAAGTTAAACATGCAACAGATACATTCAAGTCAAATCTATCTTAATTTCTGTCAAGTTTTTCCATTTTCAAGTAAAGAAAATCACGCATTATGGTTCCATTTCTTTCCTGTAAAAATTAGATCACTTGCATACTTATAACACACACACAGACAATATGTATTGTTTATTTGTTGAAATATATTAAAATATGCGCTGCTGAACTTACATTAGTCAGTATAGTATATAGACGTGTATACCAAAGACAAATTTATACATTCCTGTAGTGTCTGATAATGACCCAGTGACCTACAACTTTTATAATAAATAAACCACATAGGCAACGCTTCTGAATCAGTATAAAAAGTATGAATTATTTGTTAAACTAGTGTAAAATGTGGTGTGAAATAATTGGTAAAGGCAACGATATCCGGCCAATTAAATTGACCCGATGAGCTGACATGATGTTGAATTTATTTTGGAAATATTACACTTAATTTAACCTTACAATTTTTCATTATGTTTGTTTAGTCTATGTATTTGCCATAATCAAAATTATTTTGTGTTTGTTTTGCAAATAAAGAATCATTATGTTGAATATTTTAATGAGAGAACCTTAAATAATCCATTATTTTCATTTTTGTTCTTAACTGAAAAAAATGGTAATACTAAATCCATTATAGCACAACCAAGTAAAAAAGTGTCCTTTAGTTTATACTTAAATCATAAATGAGATCATAGAACATTTCTAATCCGACAAAATGAAGATTAATAAAAAAAAAAATCGTTTAGGAGGGATATGCGTTGTTAAATGCTGTGCAAATGGAATAATTCCCCTATTCAATCATTCTTCTGGCCAATTATTTGAAAAAAGGGGGGGCTTTGATAACTGTTACCCTAGCTTGCCCTACAACATAATACCCCCCCCCCCCCCCAAAGAATATAGATTTCGTATTCATATAAGTCTGAAAATCAAACCCAATAGAGTTAGAATTAGATTTTTAGGCTGACAAATATTTTCTGTCAATTTACATTTGCACAAGTCTGTCTACATGTTCACCAGTTTTTCAATCATCCACTAGTCTGTTTTTACTTTCACAAGTCTTTCTTATAGCCCCCTAGTCTGTCCATATGATTTTCCACAGTCTGACTATGTCCACAAGTCACTACGTTATTACCGCGGTCTCTATGTGTCCGTCAGTCTGTCTCCGTGTTTACAAATCGATATACATGTTTACCCGCCAGGTTACGTTTCTAACAGTTTGCCTTCATGTCCTACACGTCCACCAGTCTGCTTATATATATATATACCAGTCTGGCTACAAGTCTACAAGAATATTATTTGCATCATTGACTAAGTCTGTCTGGATATGTCGTCTGGCGGATTTGCTTGTCTCTCACATTCTGAAGATGATGATATTCCTCGTAGTAAAATCGTTAATACAATGAACCAGTACTTAAGTCTATCAGTGTCCATCTCCGTGCAAGACTCGGGGTCTGATGAAGGTTCTAAAACAATTAAAGATTCGTCTATACAGTCCTTCTGAAAGTCTTCTCGGTCAGAAGCAAAAGAATGCCCGGTTAGCGCCTCTGGATTTGCCCGGGGCATGTGGAGGATCAGTAGATATCGACACACCAAATTCAGTTATTCGACGAAGAATTTCAACACCTATCTCATTTAACACCAACATTACACAATAATGTCAACATGGAGTCAGTAACTGAGGTAACATTAAGTTAATTTAGAAGTCAATATCTTGTATATTTCTGTATACAAATTATAATGCATATATCACTGTCATGAATCAAGGATTTGTATAGTAATAAGGGTCTTACTATCATCGGAACTTTGTTTTTTTGGTAACACGCCATTATTCCGACAGCCCATTAGTCCGACAGCCGATTGGTCCGACAACCAATTAGTCTGACAACCCAATAGTCCGACAACACATTGCTCCGACAGCCCAATACTCCGACAACCTATAATTCCGACACTTATCAAGTCAAGTATCAGGATATCAGGGTAAAATAAAATTTGTCTGTCTGTATTATTACGTTTATATTTGTAATAACATATTTTAAGAAATAACTCCGTATATATATATAATACAAGGCTAAGGTAGTTCGTATACTTTCAATGTTAATTCTCAATTCGAAATCTGTATATAGAATAAAACAGAAAATAATATTTTATTTTCCAAATTAAAGGATCTATGTAAATCAAGAACAAGCATTGATGGCGCGAGCTACTGATGATACCCTGCCCAAAGATTTCGGTAGATAGAAAGTTTTTGAGTTGTGAATCTGAAAAAGCATTACACAGTATATAACTGACTTATATAAACCTTGAAGCTAAATATCAGAAATCATGGTATTGTAGTACCTGAGACTTGGCTGTCATGTAATGAGTAATGAGTTTGAAAAAGCATCACACGATATAACTGTCTTCAATAAACCTTTCAGAAATCCTTGTAATGTAGTTCATGAAAAAGATGTGCAACGAAAATAGTTATGGGACGGGCGGCGAACTGACGGATGGACGGTTGGACGGACGGACAGACAGAGATAAAACAGTATACCCCCACTTTTTCGAAGCGGCGGTCTAATGATTGTGTCAACATTAAGACATTACAATACTAATATGATATAATTATATTTATAGCACTATAAGCCTCAGTCACAATCGGAGCTAATACAAAATATAAAAAAAAAAATACGTATTAATATCAATTAACAGTCAGTATCCAGACATGTACTACATTATTCAAAAGAACTAACGATATGATCCTCATTTTTTTCTCCATAATAGTAAAGTTTTCTTGTGTTCACTTCGAAATTAATCATATTTGTCTAACGTTTTAAAGTTCTGATATGTGCTAGAAATATGGCGAAAGAATTCCTCCCTCAAATTATAATGAAGTGAGCATTCGATTGAAAAATGACGCTCATCCTAAACTTTATCAGCTGTACAATACGACTTTTTGAGTATTTAGCATTTTCAATTATTCATGTAATGGAAGAGCACCGATTCTGAATTAACATATAAATTACCTTTCTTAAAATCAATGATATCTAAATATGTTTCTTCGTGAAACCAATTTTTAAATGAAAAATAAGTTTCCCACAAAACACATATTACTAAGTTTTTACAATTAAACAATTTGACAAAGACACAAGGACAAGAATGTCACACATTGTCTTATTCTACTAGTTTGTTATTGTCTTTTATACTGCATTCGTTCTACTTGAGCAGTCAAAATGCGTTGACTGTATATTTCTATGACATATACAGTCACTGACCCGATATCACTTTTCCTTATGCATATTTAGATACAAATTGCCGAAATATTCATGTCCGTCATATTTGTTTTTCGTAATAAGTTTTGTTGTAAATCATCAGTCCTGCATCTCCACCAATCATTAACAAAGAGGCATATCTTTCTAGAATTTAAAATAATCTTAGGATACAACATCGGTCTCCCAACAAAATATTGAGTGTCATCTCTCGGATTATGTCTGAACGATCGCTATTAGAAGTGCTACATGTACTGTCTCCGTATTTCGTGGATTCACATTCCCGAACATGATACCGTATTCATGATTGATCATGATTGGAATTGCTCATCTTTTCTGAGAACATATTTCGTCCTATTTGTCTTCTTATTTTTTAGGTTCTGGGTACGTATTTGTCTCTTTGTTTTTCTTATTTTGACTGACGCTACTTTATCCCATTATTTCTGCAACAAAATAAATTTAAATAAAACTCAGATGAGTGATACAAGGAGAGAAAGTGTTGCGACCAAAGAGGGCGGGTAGTGTTTTCCAACTCCGATGTATTATTTATTTATGTAGTTCATAGTGGGGGAACCTCACTCCCCTGATACGCAAAAAGGGGGATTCGAAGATCTAGTGAAAAGAAGGAAGATGGCAAGACACACATGCAAGAAATAGCGAGCTAGAACAGCACAGACTGATAGTAGACACACAAACAACGAAATATAAAGATAAATAAAGTAACTAGACATGCAAAACGAAAGAGGGGCGAGGTTAAGGACTGAGCAGTTGCTATATTCATGTGTATCAACTCCAATAAACTGTGACAAAATTAATGTCCGCATGCAAAAAATAATTGGAATCAAAACGGACAACCACAAATATCAGAGAGCGGAGTTGGTTTTTTTTTTTAGAGAAAATTTATCCATACACTAAGAAAAACGCATATTGTCGGAATAATGGGCTGTCGGAGTAATGGGTTGTCGTAATAATGGGCTGTCAGAATAGTACATGTTGTCGGAGTATTGGGCTGTCCGAATAACGGTTGTCAGACTAATGGGATGTCACCATTTTTTTTACCCTCCCCCTTTTTTCCAATATCCGTTATTTTTTCGTTTTCTATTTTAAAATTCACTCTCTTTAGTAATATATCCGTGACCGCTGTGGATAGTAAACTTGGAATTGATAGTAAATAGCAAAATCAAGTAATTTGTAGTGTATTTATGTTCCTATGACACCAAGGATTTGTATAGTGAGACACTCTATACAAATCCTTGATGACACGTACAGACAAAGGCGAAAAAATTATTAATACGATTTCAAGTGAGAAAACGAAAATATAACAGATTTTGGAAAAAAAGGGTAGGGTAAAAAAAAATGTCCTGTACCCAAGTACCTATGCTTACTATTAAAGCAATAATTTGAGAAATATATATTAAGGGTTATACTAATATGTGAATATTATGAGTCCAGGTAACTCGATCAACTTGATTTGAAATTTGTACGTATGAAAAATTATATTTATTATGGTCATGTCCCGCGTTTTTTTGTAATGTTGTTATAATAACAGTGTAAGTTAAGACCAAAAAGTAGACCAGGCAAATAATTTATTATCTTTACTAGTTAATTTCTGGAGATCATGTGTCTGTCATTTATTCTGTTATTCACATCTTTTAAACAATTATATTATATACGCATCATATCAATCTATCAATTAGGATACATTATTTTATTTGGCTAAATAACATATTATTGGTATTTAGTGCGACCGTGCACCTTTCGGTTGTCTCGAGTGTTTTCTATTATAGCAATGTTTAAGTCGTCATGTTGCGGGATTTTCAAATCCCAAAAGAAGAACACACTTCAAATTCAACAGGATTTTCGATTTGGTAACCGCATTACTTTAATATAGATCATTATATATTACATAACCTTACACAATCAATTTACTTTTTATGATTAATCTGATATGCATGCCCAAGGATTTGTATAGTATACAAATCCTTGGCATGCCCAATATATTTTATTCCCAAAACCTTATTTAAAAAGGAGGGGACATGGTCAAAGTGTCGTGCAAACCCAATTATTGTTTATTGTCACGGAATAATTACAAACTGTGCTATAGTTTTTAAGATTATTGGATAATTGACTTGTTCTATAGGTACATGTACCTTACTTACCCAGGTGACACATCAGTCATTTGTCAGTTGTACCCTTGATATTGGTATAAATTCAAATCACAGGCACTTGTTTCTATCCATTTGAAGACCCACTATTAACGTATATATTTACCAGAAATAATGGTTTTAAGCGGAGAGGTGAAAAAATTAGTTGTGTACCTTCTCGAAAATATCACGGAAAATATACGTTGATAGTGGGTCTTCCAATGGATAGAAACAAGTGCCTGTGATTCAAATGCTTATTGATATATTAAAAGAAGATGTTGTATGATTGCCAATGAGACAGCTGTCCACAAGAGACCAAAATGACACAGACATTAACAACTATAGGTCACTGTACAGCCTTCAACAATGAGCATAGCCCATACCGCAAAGGCCCCGATATGACAATGTAAAACAATTCAAACGAGAAAACTAAGATACATGTATATGTACATTGTACATGTTGTATATGAAGATTAATTAGATTAAAGTAAACAATGTGGTATGTTTCCAAAATAAATGCTATCCGCTAAAGACCAACTGATGTTGATCCAATTACTAGCCAAACAAATGATACATACATGTAGGTTACCATACTTCCTTCATTTATATTATGATTATTGAGTTTTTTTTTGGAAACATTTCAAACCTTTACATGCTGTTTATATACATGTTACTACAGTTCAGCGACTCAAGTTTAAAAGGCATTTATATAAAAGAATTTAAACTTAATATCATTTTGTATGAACATCATGTTGAATATTTACATTTTCTCAAAAAGTTTTTATTTTACTTAGCTAATAAAGAAGATGATGGATTCCCAAACAGAAATCTTGATGACAGTGAAAAAATTGAAGAATTGCACCAATTGTTACAGAGAATCGATTTCAAGCAGAAACAGATGCTCAAAAATAAGGGAATACAACAGCCATCCATGTTCCTTCACATATCATTTGCATATAAAGGTATATATTGTATATATATATATTTTGTCTACATTTTCTGAATTTATGATTTTAAAAATCTTTCAAAAGATATAAATGTACATTGTAAGTCATGTAATTCAAATAGAGACGTGCCATTGTCTTTGATAAAAGATAGAGTTACATGTATGCCTTTTTAGTATTATCAGCTTATATACTTACTTAGCCTTGTTAAAATCTATAAATATACCTTATCTATATTACATGTATGTTGAAATGTCTGTCAGAATATATACATATATACATGTTTATATATATATATATATATATATACGTCTGAGTCAGTGACAACTCTACAACAGATGTATCCATCGGATCGCCATCAATGATGGTGATACATGGCTGTGTACATAATGTATATACTACTCGTCTAAACATCAACCCAACAATGTTAGATCTTTAAATTTGCTTTCGCAAATTTGCGAAAGCAAATTTACAGATCTAACATTGTTGGGTTGATGTTTAGACGAGTTATATATATATATATATATACAACTCGTCTAAACATCAACCTAACAATGTTAGATCTGTAAATTTGCTTTCACAAATTTTTGGTTCGTCCCTCGCCGGGATTCGAACCCATGCTACTGTGATATCGTGACACCAAATCGCCTGCAATGCAGCCGTCCCGCTAGACATATATATATATATTGAGTATTGGGAATCCTGTACACCCTTTCCTTAGACCAAGTTTAACAAATATAATATGAATGTTTAAATTCAACTAATTATCTCCTGGCAATACACATTTATTTTAGGAACTTTTTATGTTTTATTTTGCAGTAAGCAGCTGTTTGTGATGCTTATAGGCATAAACAATCTAGTCTGGACATGTAAAACAGCAGCTGGTTCTATTTTGAAGTAAGCTATTTGGTGATTACATTAATTTGACATGACCAGACCAAGTCTTGGGATAAATTAATAGTACTCATTGTCATGATTGTACTAGCTTTTTATTGTTTTATATATTTTATGGAAAATACTGTTAGTTGAGGCCTGCAAAAATTAATTTATAAGGAGATGAAGTGTGGTTGCCAATGAGAGTAGAGACATCTAACAAATAGCATGAATAGAGTCATGGAGGATTGAAATCATACTCATTTTTATTAGAGTGTTACAAAATAATTGCAGGAAAAAAAACAACAACAACAAAAATCAAAATAATTGTGTATTTAGTAGGATTAGCCAAATCAAACAATAACTGACTTAAATCTTGTTTGAAATTTTCACATTTCTATTGATTAAATATTATTTTATAGATCAAATAATAAATAGATAAAAGGGCAGTAATCCAGTCTCGGATTTTTGTTTTGGTTATATTGTATACAGCTGATTGTATTTTAATACTATTTACAAATACTTCTTTTATGTCAAAAGAAAAAAAAAATTGCTGTACCTGATATTGTGATTTATATTGAAATTGATAAAGACAACAAACTCAATAATGAGCTATTCCAATATCAATCTCCCTAGGGAAAAAAGGGGATGCTACCTAATTTTAGACCTCCATAGTGCCCATAGACACATCAAACACTTGCCAAAATATAAGCCTGAATCCCTGAGGGGATCACACATCAAATTATAAAAGTTGTATATATTCTACACCGTGAATAAGACCAAACAATGATAGAAGGAGTTAGTTTTAAAATATAATTGAAAAATTAAACTGATACATTAACAAATCAATAATTTTTTTGATGTTGATAAATAAATCACAATGTGTAATAGTTGTAATAAATTGTTATGCCAGCCTACAAAAGTAGAAGGGGTTTATGTTTAATGAACCATGCTTTTGTTTGTTTATTCTTTCATCTGTTCTGCTTTAGGTTCAAGTTTTGGTAAAAGTTTTTGGTCAGGATAGTTGTTAATGATGTTAACGACCAATCAACTTAAAAATAAATATACATGTGCCTTATGTTATGATCTTTCTAAGGATAAATTAATGGTTTGACCCCAATTTCATGGTCCATTGAAAATAGAAAATTTATCACAACTTCTAGCTATTCTTTTTATAGAGTTATTCCACGAGATATTTTTGGGTCACTCATTAGAATATCTTTTAAATATATGATTTTGATTACAACTGCATGAAGATAGAATAATTGCATGCAGAAAATTATTGCTTTTGTCACATATATATCACTTGTCAATTTAATAAAATTAAACATTTTTTTTTATTACTTTATTACAGAAGCTACAAAATAGAGCTAAGGCCCTTTAAGCCAAGAAACTGCCAGTGTTAGAAAAGGACAAACTTAGAAAGGCCATGCAAATTGATTAAATGTCAAGTTGGGACAGTGATTCTGTAGATAAACTCGCCTGATCACAACTGGGATTTGACTGTCACAAGATTTTAAATCTTACATGGATAAACTAAAGTCATTTACTAGACTGTAAATACCAGAGACAGCTGAATGCACAAGGCAAAGAGCTGAGGTCCAAGTAAATCGGAGAGGCCTTGTCACAAGAAATGTACAGAACTTGCATGGATTTTTACTTAAGGGCATATGACAAAAAATTGAGAGATATCAATAAAAATTTCTTTAAATTTTAATAAGGACCAATTCAAAGGTACACTTTTGGAATTTGCAAGAACAAAAATACCTTCATGTTTACTTTTGAATTATAGTTGACAGTTTTCAGTTTAAGGGGGAACCCTTAAAATGAAGTGGTTTGGTTTATTGAATTTGATTATTTTTTAAAGTAAAAAAATGAATTACTGCTCTTTTATTTCAACATTTGCATTTTCTATTAAAATTATTTACAAGTGCAGCATATCGGTGACATCAGATTATGTTATTGTGTTTGGTTAAGCTACATATTTATTTTTACTTAAACTTTCTGTTGCCTTTTCTCATTAATTAAATGCTGAATAATAATTTGAGTGTGGCTCATTTCAGTGTCTTGTATTTGCTGTCAAGATTTTTCCTGTAAGATTTCACATTATTTATAATCGCTTGGTCAAAGGGAGATAACTATTTGAATCTTCACATTAGATAATCTGCGAAGAGGATTATGTAAAATGTAAATAGTTGAAAATTAATTTTATGGTTCAATAAAATCAAAATAAGTTATTGCCATTCATTATAAATTTCTATAGATCAAAAATAAGGCTCAAAGATTTTTTTTATTTTATTTATATAAATAATAACAAAGTACACACATCATGCACATGTTGACTTCATAAAATTTGTAAACAAATAAAATTGAAAATAAAACTAAAAATTTTAACTAATCAGGAGACAGTCAATACACCAAATATATTTATAAACTTATTATTTTCTTCAATTGTCCAAGTACATTCAATATTGATAATTTTTTGCTTGACATTACATAATTTTGTTGATAAAAGTTTATTTGTGTGCTATTTTATTCAATTGTACATATTTGAAGTATTACATTACACCTTATTATTTTTATTCTTGCATACAGCATTTGGAATGAAATTTTAATCAATGCAGGATGTTTTTTTTTTGTCGAGCCTGCAACTTTTGTTGCAGAAAGCTCGACATAGGGATAGTGATTGGGCGGCGGCGTTAGCTAACTTTTTAAAAGCTTAATATTTTAGAAGATGGAAGACCTGGATGCTTCATACTTTGTATATAGATGCCTCATGTTACGAAGTTTCCGTCAGTCACATGTCAAATGTCCTTGACCTCATTTTCATGGTTCAGTGACCACTTGAAAAAAAAGATCAGAGTTTTTGTAATGTTGAATTCTCTCTTATTATAAGTAATAGAATAATTATATTTGGTATGTGCGTACCTTGCAAGGTCCTCATGCCCGTCAGACGGTTTTCACTTGACCTGACCTCATTTCATGGATCAGTGAACAAGGTTAAGTTTTGGTGGTCAAGTCCATATCTCAGATACTATAAGCAATAGGGCTAGTATATTTGGTGTATGGAAGGACTGTAAGGTGTACATGTCCAACTGGCAGGTGTCATCTGACCTTGACCTCATTTTCATGGTTCAGTGGTTATAGTTAAGTTTTTGTGTTTTGGTCTGTTTTTCTTATACTTTATGCAATAGATCTACTATATTTGTTGTAAGGTGTACATGTCTAGCGAGCAGATGTCATCTGACCTTGACCTCATTTTCATGGTTGAGTGGTCAAAGTTAAGTTTTTGAGTTTTGGTCTTTTTATCTAATACTATATGCCATAGGTCAACTATATTTGGTGTATGGAAATATTTTATGATCTATATGTCAGTCGCGCAGGTTTTATTTGACCTCGACCTCATTTTCACGGTTCATTGCTCAGTGTTAAGTTCTTGTGTTTTGGTCTATTTTTTTAAAACTAAGTAATAGGTCAACTATATTTGTTGTATGGAAGCTTTGTTAGCTGTACATGTCTGTCTGGCATGGTTCATCTGACCTTGACCTCATTTTCATGGTTCATTGCTCTTTGTTTAGTTATCTTGGTTAATGTTAAGTTTATGTGGCAGTTTTTAATAAAGCTTTATACTTAGGACTATCAACATAATATCAATGATAAGTAAAGAAGGCGAGACATTTCAGTGTGTGCACTCTTGTGAATTTACGAATTATGTTAATCATGTAAATAATGTTATGTTTTTTGTTTTTTGCTTTTTGAAGTTTTTAAAATTGACAAATAATGCTAGCAGGGGAGATTATTCATTTAATATTTATGATGCCAAACTTGAAATTTAGAGGTGCCTATGTTTGCTATTTGTTATAACCCAATTGTTATGATTCTTAAATAATCTATACAAGTAAGCATGTTAATTTGTCAATAACAATTATTTTATTAATTAGTTTGAATTTGATGAGGTTCTTTGATGTAGAACTTGACTTTTTTTAAACAAAAGTGTTTTTTTATTTGTTTTAAATGTTTTTAAAATTGTATAACAAACTTTTTGACATTTTATTTTAATTTATCACCAAAACAACTCTAATTTGTCAGTATCTGAATAAAATTAATTTGTTAGATACTTTGTTTCTTTTATTGAAGTATATACAAAGGGAGATAACTCAAAATTGTTTTTTTTTATTATTCTGACCCGATTAGAAGTGATGAAAATAACTATATTGCCCAAGACAGGATGACAATAAGAAAATGCTAGAAATTGTTGTGTATGGTTATGCTTTGTCCAAAAGTTTTTGTTATCTCCTGTATTGTATATTGCTGCCATTGTCAAAATCCAAATCACACATAGATAGCCTTGTCCTATAGTTTATATCTGGTGTTTGTGTTTTTTGTATGTCTTAGATTCTAACTCTTCAAGTTCTTATATAAATTCAGATGCATTGCCATTCTTAACATATAGGTAAAGGCATATTTACAAAATGGTATTGAGCTTTGCAAATGAGTGACATGTATTCGTTGGATTATTGTTTAAGTTTCATCTTAAAAATAGTCTTCAATGTTACTGACAAATTATACATTTGCACATTGCCATTTGAAACCACAAATATTATTCTACTGTAAATACACAGAGCAGCAATCCATGCCTTTCAAGTCTAATACTTTGTAAACATGGATCAGAAAAGTTGAAGGATCAATTTTATATGTACAGTAGCTACAAAGTTATCACCATTAAAAATTCCTGTTTTTCCTAATTTTTGTTTTTTTATTTAATTAGATATTTCCAAACCAGATATTTGGGTTAAAGTAAAAACAAATCCCCAACATCCCTTTTCCAAAAAAAAAATTGTTTAAAAGCAGAGGGAAAAATTCTGCCTTTTCTTTATTATTCATTTGCACTATTGTTTTGTAAGTAGTTATACAGGATTATATTGACTTTAAATTGCATTAAATTTGATGGAAGTTCTAATTTAAATAAGTCATAAACAAGAAATTTATTTGAATTTACATGTAATTAAATTACATAATTAATTAAATTTAATTTATATTTAAAATTCTTTAAATTTGAAATTTATTGAAATTTAATTTATATTAAAAGATCTTTAAATCTCAAATTTATTCAAATTTAAATTATATCAAAACTTCTTTAAATTTGAAATTTATTCAAATTTAATTTATATTAAAAATTCTTTAAATCTCAAATTTATTCAAATTTAATTTACATAAACATTTCTTTAAATTAGAAATTTATTCAAATTTAGTCTATACTTAAATTCTTTAAATTTGAAATTTATTTAGATTTAAAAATACCTTTAAACTAGGTTGAAATTTGGGAATTTATTTGCAATATTAAATTTAGTTTAAATTTATATTAAATTAGAAATTTTCCAGCAAAGTAAATGCATAATATTTTTTGTAATTTGAAATTTAATATGCATAACATATGCATTTAATTTTATATTAAATGCATCATTTCATGCAGTGCAAGTGCCGGATATTCAATGTGTTACGTTCGCCCTCTGCTGATTTAAATTACGTACCCTTGCAACACCTTGATCTGTAGTTTACCTTTTGAAAAGCAAAATGTGTATCCCTATATACAAACTCTTCAATTAGAGTCAAAATTTCGGTTCTTTCAAACTATTTGACCTTCATAACTCGTCAATATATTATAATGCAAATTAATAAATAAATGTGCACTCCTACTAAATATGCATAGAATATTTGACCTTCATAACTCGTCAATATATTATAATGCAAATTAATAAATGTGCACTCCTACTGAATATGCATAGAATATTTGACCTTCAAAACTCGTCAATATATTGTAATACAAATTCATAAATGTGCACTCCTACTGAATATGCATAGAATATTTGACCTTCATAACTCGTCAATATATTGTAATGCAAATTAATAAATGTGCACTCCTACTGAATATGCACAGAATATTTGACCTTCATAGCTCGTCAATATATTGTAATGCAAATTAATAAATAAATGTGCACTCCTACTAAATATGCATAGAATATTTGACCTTCATAACTCGTCAATATATTATAATGCAAATTAATAAATGTGCACTCCTACTGAATATGCATAGAATATTTGACCTTCATAACTCGTCAATATATTATAATGCAAATTAATAAATGTGCACTCCAACTGAATATGCATAGAATATTTGACCTTCAAAACTCGTCAATATATTGTAATGCAAATTAATAAATGTGCACTCCTACTGAATATGCATAGAATATTTGACCTTCATAACTCGTCAATATATTGTAATGCAAATTAATAAATGTGCACTCCTACTGAATATATGCATAGAATATTTGACCTTCATAACTCGTCAATATATTGTAATGCAAATTAATAAATGTGCACTCCTACTGAATATGCATAGAATATTTGACCTTCATAACTCGTCAATATATTGTAATGCAAATTAATAAATGTGCACTCCTACTGAATATGCATAGAATATTTGACCTTCATAACTCGTCAATATATTGTAATTCAAATTAATAAATGTGCACTCCTACTGAATATGCATAAAATATTTGACCTTCATAACTCGTCAATATATTGTAATGTAAATTAATAAATGTGCACTCCTACTGAATATGCATAGAATATTTGACCTTCATAACTCGTCAATATATTGTAATACAAATTAATGAATGTGCACTCCTACTGAATATGCATAGAATATTTGACCTTCATAACTCGTCAATATAAGTTGTAATACAAATTAATAAATGTGTACTCCTACTGAATATGCATCAAATTTTTGTCACTGCACGTTAAGAAGGGAACAACTATTCACCTCTCTTACTCAAAAAGTAAAGCAATGCACATTGAAAAAGTTGAAAGAGATACAATAATAATCGTTGCATTTCTTTACAAATGTTCAATTTTGCATTTATAAAGAAACCGTGATGGGTTAAACAATATAAATGCACAAAAAAATGTATGAATCCATAATGTGTCCATAGTACACGGGTTACACGGATGCCCCATCCGCGCTTACACTGGCTTTCTATGTTCAGTGGACCGTGAGAATTGGGTGAACTCTCTAATTTAGCATCAAAATAGAAAAAGATTATATCATGTGGAACATGTGTACTAAGTTTAAAGTTTTTTGGACTTCAACTTCATTAAAAACTACCTCGACCAAAACCTTTAACCTGGAACGGGATAGACGGACGGACGAACGGACGCACAGACCAGAAAACACAATGCTCATAAATGGGGCATAAAAAGACAGTGAAAACAAAAGTTAACATTTAACAAAAAGTGGATGCATATCAGATTCGTTAAGTGGATTTAAATCGAACGTGTCTTCTGCAATCGTTATATCAACGAAAGACGTATATGCACACGATAAAGGGACGAAAGATACCAAAGGGACAGTCAAACTCATAAATCTAAAACAACTGACAACGCCATGGCTAAAAATGAAAAAGACAAACAAACAACAGCACACGACACAACATAGAAAACTAAAGAATAAACAACACGAACCCCACCAAAAAACTAGGGGTGATCTCAGGTGCTCCGGAAGGGTAAGCAGATCCTGCTCCACATGTGTGTGTGTGCATGTATGGAGGAATTAATTTTTCTACTCAGTATTGTGACCAATTTTATTTTTCCAGAAAATATCTAAAATCACGATAAACTTGTTATAAATCGTGAAACAAATGTTTTAATTACACATACAAGATCATTTTATGTTAGTTAATTGGTGTTGGTTATAAAATGGTAATAGGTAATTTTGTAGTTGTAACTGTTAGAATTAGTCTCGAATGCTTTTGTTCAAAAATATAGATATACACCGACGAATGCAAATTTCAAACAGGAAATGATGTACATCCAATCAAATATATTGTAGAGACAGAACAAAAATTGCGTCAGTCACCGCAAAAGCTACCAAACCTTTGAACAAACTTATTCAGAAGGGATATAGTTACGATGCTGTTTTCAGGTCATAAGGATGGTATGTTTTGAAATTAATATTGATTCACTCATAAGGATTTGGCATCGGAAATGACACTTTGTTAGTGTATATTTTATTGTGTGTTTTTCTATGTTGTGATGTTATGCTACTGTTTCAGAAAAAGGGAAGGTTTGGATCCATTAAAACGTTTAATCCCGCTGCAAATGTTTGCACCTGTCCTAAGTCAGGAATATGATGTACAGTAGTTGTCGTTTGTTTATGTAATTTATACGTGTTTCTCGTTTCTCGTTTTTTTTTTTAAATTTTATATAGATTAGACCGTTGGTTTTCCCGTTTGAATGGTTTTACACTAGTAATTTTGGGGCCCTTTACAGCTTGTTCGATGTGAGCCAAGGCTCCGTGTTAAAGGCCGTACATTGACCTATAATGGTTTACTTTTTTTAATTGTTATTTGGATGGAGAGTTGTCTCATTGGCACTCACACCACATCTTCCTATATCTACATTGTTAGTCTTGTATGTTTTTTTTAATTTTTGTTCATTTATAAATATATATATATATGTTTTTTTGAGTTAAAATCATATACAATGAGTGACTGGGGAAAAATAATGTTTATCCAATTCTTGAATCAATGCATCATGTGCATGTATATATCAAAAAGTTTAACTAAATTAATCGTCTTCTATGCACGATTTTATCATTTTTTACGCATCCATAACGTATAATCATCATTTTTTTCTCTCTCTCGGTCTGAAATAATGTGAAAATATGGCAGCTAATTAGTTGTCGTGTTTTTAAGCCGTATTTTATCGCCGTATTTTATCGATTGTCACCTAATAGTAAATAATCAACAAAGAAGCAGTGATATCATTGAGCACTTGTATAATCGTTGTACAATAAATTAAAATAATAGCTTATTTCAATGACGTATTGCTATCACACAGCGAGAAAGGTAACGCTGAGTTCATTGCATACTGAAAACATATCGACAAACAATGTTGACTTAAATGGCAAACATTTTAAAGAAGTAAATTTCTTATATTATAAAAATGATTTGGACATATAATAGAATTTTTTATATTCTTTCTTTTTTTCCTGAATTTAAGTTAGTTCATGTTGTTTTTTTAATTCAATTTTCGGAATATCGTTACTAATGATGGAAGTGTTTAACAACCTTGGGCGTGTTTTTTTGTTCTTCGGTAGTGAGCCAGAAGAGGTCCATTTCTATTTTTTTGCATTGGGAAGATCTTCTGGCTCTCTTCCACCTCTTCTTTTTAAATAGGTGGTTTAGACAGCAGAGGCACAAAACAAACATGGCGTCGTTTAGTCTAAATGACATTCATAAATTAATTAATGAAGATATACTAGAATGTGAGCTTTGTTATAAACTTTTTTATGGTATGACAGCCTTAGTAGGACATATCTGTAGGACGATAAGCTGGATGAATATAAGAACTACACGGACAGTAACAGTTAAGGGACAACTCTTTGAAATTCTAGAGACGGGATTTTGATTCTTCTTTAGGTACAGAAAACCATCAACATTTTGAAGATTACTTTCCGGCGCATGCCTGATTGAGGTTGCTAGTTCATTTCAATTTTTCTTTTATTTATTAAACTTTACAATTTTATTGAACTTTTAATTTTTTACATTTTCTTTATTATATTTTCATTAGTGATTAACGCTAATTTCAATACTCATGATTGGGCTAGTAGTCAGTTTAAATCAATAGATGAGGAATGAAGAAGGAAAGAGGACATCATTATTCATTTTAATTTGTCGCTAATCATGCCTATTTTTGTTTTGCTCTTACCAGGCAACCATATTCATAAACGAAAATCTCCTGTCCCCCATCCCAACAAATAAATAAATATCAGATGGTTTTTTCTTATTTAACACAAAATTGATGCTAATTTTTAATGCCCAGTGACAAATATTTCATGCATGTTCAGGAAAACACGAGAGAAAAAGTCGGGTATATGATATAAAAACGAAGAGATGTGATCTGATTGCTGATGACGCAACTATCATAATATGAAGTAGTGGATGAAAGCAATAATAGGAATCCGTAAGGACTTCAACAATAAAAAAAAAACCGATACTGTAAAGCCGTTTATAAAACGCCATGAAAGTGTGAAACAATTCAAACGATAAAACTAATACGGCCTAATTATACAAAACAAAACAATTTGAAAAATACCAAATATGAGTTGAGACATGAACCAACGACAAACACTAAACTACATGCTCCTGACTTGGGACAGGTTCATAAAGAATATGGCAGAAGTTTATTATATAAAAACGAAGATGTGGTATGATTGCCAATGAGACAACTCTTCACAAGAGACCAAATGATACAAAAATTAACAGCCATAGGTCACCTGACCATACGGCTTTTAACAATAAGCAAAGCCAATACTACATAGTGAGCTATAAAAGGCCCCGAAATCACAAATGTAAAACAATTCAAAGGAGAAAACTAACGGCTTAATTAATGTATAAAATAAAGTGAACGAAAAACAAAGAAGTAACACAGCAACAAACGGCAACCACCGAGTTCCTGTCCCAAGTCAGTAGCATGTAAGTCACTGACTTACAGGCTACTGACTTGGGACAGGCACATACATACAGAATGTGGCGGGATTAAACATAGTAGCGGGATCCCAACCATTTCCTATCCAGGGACAGTGATTTAACAGTACAACAACTAGTTTGTGAGCGCTCGATCCTCCTCAAAGCTGAAACAGTAGTGTAGCAGTACAATATAAGAACAACCTGTGCAAATCAGTTGCAATTTGATTAACTGAACAGATCGGTACGAGATACTCAAAAGAAACCGGCCAACTAACATTAAGACTATAGACTCAAAACATCGAACAAGGAGTATTTGCAATTACTGGAAGTTTGTACAAAGCTAGTTGCAACTAGTTCTGAAAATATATCTTGTTCTCCCAGACTGAAGTATCAATCAGTACACAACCAACTGTTAAAATTTATTAAAAAGAAAAGTATAGGAAACGTATGGTTCAATCTAATTAAAATATAGATCTCCGATTTCGTTATACTACGTTACTACTCATATGTAGTAACGTAGTATAACGAAATCGGAGATCTATATTTTAATTAGATTGCGTATGGTTTACGTTGCATACTAACATATGGATCGATATATAATGAAAGCATTTGAAAAGTGGTAGTCCGAAGGTTTTGACCATCGAAATTTTGCATTAGAAATAATAGTTAGGACCTGAGGAGATTTTCTTCAAGGACCACCAGAAAAAAATGATTTTGAGAACTTCCTGAAAGCTTTGCTTTATACAAAAATAATCCAGTTCGGTTACTTTAAAAAATAAATAGATAGACTAAGATGTCCTTTTTGTAAATTGATCCGAGTCATATTCCAGACAAATATTAACAAATTCTTGTGCAGGATAAGATTGTTCTTAAAAATCAAATAGTGGGGGATACAGCCTGATTTGTTTAGCAACATTGAATTGAAGAAAAGCATAAAGAAAATTGTAACGAACAGAGCACAATTTTACAGTCATGTCTACTGGACGTATCTTAATTTTCTTAAAAAAATCGTAAACTTAATTTAATTCATCCAACATAACAAGAACCTGCTGTATTCGACGGCAATTAAATTTTTTTATTTTATTGATCTTCCGTAGAATATCTCCAGAAGAGGTCCAGATTCATTTTTTTGAACTCTTCACCAGAAGACATTCTGGAGATGTACAGAAGAGACCAATAAAACACGCCCCTTGACTGGCTATACAGCCCTCGCACGGTACTGGTACATTGTCATTGTCTTCTATATTTAGGTATTTAGACATATCTATGTCAATTCTCTTTACTTCCGGTTGTGCAAACAAAAACGGTGTGTTAGTTCGTTCAGGTAAAAATGTTAATAAAACGATAGGTTGAGACAATTAATTTCTGCTTTGAACACAAAGTATCTTTAAAATTATGAAGATTTGTGTTTTTGAAGTTAGAGGGCTCCTTAAAATACGTTAGCTCGATATTAAAATTATATCGTTAGCCTAGGTGATATCAAATTTTAAAATGACGTCGTATCGGAAAATAAATCATCTTTTCCAAAATTGTGTATTAAATCTTAGTTTGTCTTTTTTGATATATCTGAACCATGTTGAAAATAATTTTTAAATTGAAGATTCAGATATTATGCGAACTCTTGTCTTGACGTCGGTGTCTAATTTTATAGACATAACATATACAATATGCCCTGAGGCTAGTCAGTCTTTGTAATGTTCATTGTACCGAATCATGTAATATTGTAAACATATGGAGAGTTGTTTTTGGAACATGTAAATTCATAGGTTATGATGACACTTCAATATTGAATTAATAAGCATGAACATAAAATGTTCCGTCATTACTTTTATCTCCCGAAGAACACTAGTTTAAATATTTATGAAGTCTTCTCTTGAAAGGCTATTTTGTTTTTTACCTTGACGCCTTCCTTCAGGGTCAAAGGAAATAAAAATGGAATTGCCTTTTAAGACGTCATAATTATTTGAACTAGAATTCGAAGAACACCACTAACATGACTTACAATGACTTACATGACTTAGGCTTTTAAATAGCGTTTCTGTTAAATTCACCAATTCCAAACATTCACAACTCTTTTGTTAAAAGTTCAATTAATGTGACAAAAAGTTAGCATGGTTAGCAATGGTTAGTCAAATGTTAGTGTCACACATTGAACATGTACATGATGTAAGAGAATAATGAATACTTGTTCTTAAGCTTCAAAAGTACCAAAACAGATCTTTACTTCAGATTAAAAAAAAAAATGTGAAAATGTGCTCTATTTATAATCTAGTGACAGTAACTCAGAAAATTCTCAGCTTTGTCAAAATTAAAAGAAACTCAGTTTTGAACATGTTGTACAATTACTTGTGACATTTACCATGTTTACAAATGTTTGATGATCACAGTAGGTGATTCAGGTTATCAAGAAAATAGGGGGGATGTCATGTATCTTCATGTACATGTACAATATTTACACTTGTCATACTTGCATGCAAATTTGTCTGCCATTTTATAAAATCAATCAAGTTCCTGTAAAATTTGGATACACACTTGTTTTTATCTAGCAGTAATGGTATAAATGTATCACTGAAATTTATCTCAAACTATCATAATTATCATATGATTCCTTCAATTTAAGAACATTTTTGTATTACCATGATTACCAATGAAAACTGATTTGTTGAAATAATTATATTTAGTAAATTAACTTCTATTAAAAAATACTTTTAAGACATTTTAATAGATGATCAGAGAACTTTTGCTTTGTCTTTTGAAATTTCCTCAATATACATTGTACATGTACATCTTAGTTTTCTTGATATGGTCATTGTGCATGACCATGGTAATGGTGGTATAATATTGTCAGTTACCATGCTTCAGAGCTCCAGATAAGCTGCGTATTTGCGTGATCACACAATACAAATAATAAAAAACCCAATGCAATTGCCCATTGCAGGGTTCTATAACCCAATTAGTTCAAAGGAAAACCCAATGATATTCCAAAACCATGAGTTCTCAACCCTTTTATTGGCTACCATTTGCGTTATTTACCCTTATCTGTTTACAGTCGTCGTGTAAACTATTTTTATGATACATGTATTTATAATTGGAAATTTCCTTTCATTCTAAAAATAGATCCCTGCATCAAGTACAAATGTAGCTGAAATGGGCCCCTGTTAGAGTTTTCCGTTGCTCAATCATTCAATAGGTACACATGTTTTTGAAAACATTTTGATCTTCTCTGCATTTATCCAATTAGCGTGTGTCATGAAGTCATATTTTTTTTGCATTGCTCGGGATTTATCATACATGTAACATACATTAAATTAAAACGAAAGTGAATGTCTGGTAAAAATATTGAATAGAAGCATGAAAAGCTTAGGGAAAGTTATGATGATAACAAGACTCAGCCAGTGTTTTTAGGAAGCGTCCATCGAACACACGGGCATGTGTGCGTACCTTAACGAGAACATTGCTAATAAAAGCAGGGTTTCCTCAAAAACGAAATCAGTTGGAAAAAGTGAAATTTAGGCCAAATCAATTATGACATGATAAAGCATTAGAAACCAAAAGTTCTAATAAAAGACGACTAAACCCAGATTTATGAAAATTGGAATAAAACAAAACATTCAAGTATAATTAGAGTTTATAAGTACTATTTTTTTCATTTTAGAGTTAATTAATAAATACACACACCGTCACTGGTCTCAGAATTTATTATATAAAGGTATAAGACAAGTGCCTGTGAATACATATATCCTTTTTTTACAGTTTATATGAGAAAATACAAAACTGGCAAAAGATTTGAAACGGAACAAAAATTAAACCTACAATTGCTTCTCAGTGAATAAACCAAATAAAACAGCTAGCAAATAACCCTAACCCTAAACCAAATAAAATAGCTAAACAAAGAAAGAAACATATTTAGGATGGAAAAAAATCTGGGGTTGATATTGCCTAAATATTCAATATTGTGTTGATGAAAAAACCCAATACATTAAGGAGCTTGGTGGTGAAAAACCCAATTTGATATTAACATGAGGGGTGAATTGGAATTGATAATGCAATTAAAAACTTTATCACCCAATTATATAAGAAAATGGTGGGTAAAAAACCCAATTTGTGAATTCTTATCTGGAGCTCTGATGCTTACATATGATTTTTTATTGAACTTAGGCTTAAATTAGAATATTGTTTGTTTGCCCTTTACTGATGACCCTATAAATTTGTTCTGCCTGTAAATCTTATATTTGTATTTACCAATGTACCAGCAAGATTTTATTTTGTTTTATTTTTCCGTTCCTACAAAAATCTTATTTTTGTATTTTCTGCTCAAAACTTTTTTACCCGAATCCTCAGGTTTTATCTTTCTTGTACAAATGTTATATAAGGTCTAAAGTCCGTTTGGTATCACTTGTGCGTTTGACAGGAACACTTGCATAAAGAGTTTCAAAGCATTTGTTTGAAATCGATGTTGAAAGCTTTGAAATCATGATATGACGAACCTGACTCTGTGTCTTTATACTTGAAGAGCAGGGTTCATTCCAAAAAAGTTTGTCCAATACAAATTTAACAACATGTGTACGAAATATTTTGTTAACGGACATTTTATCCTATGTACAAAATGTAGGAATGGCTTTTGGTGATCTGTAGATCAGGCACTGTGAGGATGATTACAGGGTTGGCAAAGTATTACCTGCCCGGGAATTCCCAGGTGAAACCCAGGTTTTCCCGGGCTGGGCAATACTGCCAGAAATGGGTAATAGTGGGCATTACTGGGCAATATGATTTTTTAAGCTTATTTAACACAAAATAGTTAGACTTGGTGGAATTTTATAGTATCACAGCTAAATATATACTTTTTATACAGATAACCATTGAGTCATTTCTAGTAGAATAAAAAATTCAATTTTATTGTGTTCTTTATTTATTCTATATACATGCCATGCATGATATATGTAAGCAGATTACAAGATTTGCATATTTAAGGATACTTTGTTAATTACCAAGCATTGTTTCAATAATCCAAACTGATAAAAATGCATTATTAAGTGAATTGTTATTTTAAATGTAATACATTCATGACATTCATATTGCTAAATAAACACTGTAAGGGGTCATGCCATAAACTTTTATAGAATTGAAAGGGCTAATTATTCATGTTCCATAAACAAATCTGTGTTCTAATCTGAATAATTACTTATCAATTAGTGACAGTACATTTGTACATATACATCATGTACATTATTTAAATGTAATTGTTAATTCTTAATCATGTTAATAGGAGTTATACTTATTTGAAAAAAAAAATGATTTTTTTGCCTTATATTTACAGTTTGACCAATCTAGACAAATAAAACAAGTTATAAATATCTTAAATGTATTACATTTGTGTTTGATCAATGAATCCTCTATAAAATTTAGACCAGTATTTTATATTACCCAGTATTACCCAGTAAAACCTGGGTTTTCCCAGTATTTCCCACTGGGCTTGGCAATACTCATAAAACCCGGGTTTTTTTCCCAACTTGGATGATTATGTTAATGATGCCTTCGACCAGCATTGATATATTATTTTTATATATATGACATGAACCAAAGGTCTGTAAAGTGGAGAGGTAATTGATATTAATTTTAACCATGACTGTAAGTTATGGGGGTACAATTTTTCTCATTTCAGATTTCAGAATTTAAAAAGAATTTTCTGCAAATATTCTTTTTTTGGGGGGATTTATATTCAACAGCATAGTGTATTGCTCAAAGGCAAAAAAAAAACCAAACATTTTTTTTAAGTTCATTTGACCACATTCAATGACATTCATTCTGTGTCAACTATTTAATCACAATCCAAATTCATAGCTTTATCAAGCTTGAATGTTGTGTCCATACTTGCCCCAACTGTTCAGGGTTTGACCTTTGCAGTCGTACAATTTACAAAGCTGGGACCTGTGGAGTAGCATCTGGTTGTTAAAGTAAAAATGCCTAATTCTTTTCTTATTGAACACTTTTAGTATGGCTCGTGGTCAGCAAAAAATCCAGTCTCAGATGAAAAATGCTGAAAAGCAGGCCAAGTTGAAGAAGATGGCTGGAACTGACACAAAGAAGGCTGCAGCAGCTGCTTTAACACATAAATGTACTGTGTGTATGGTATGTACAAATAGTGAAATACACCATAGCCTAACTACAATGTATATAGATATATAAGAAGATGTGATATGAGTGCCAATGAAACAACTCTCCATCCAAGTTTCAATTTATAAAAGTAAACCATTTTAGGTCTAAGTATGGTCTTCAACACAGTGCCTTGGCTCAAACTTAATCAACTTAAAAAACATATGAACAATTATTAGATAAATTTTTATTTATTAAGTGTTACCATGGTTATCATGGTTATGTATTGACTAAATTGTTATGTCTAATTAACTGACTAATCCTTAGCCAGTCAACACTCAGATTGTGAGTTCTTACCCTGCTTGTGTGGGTGCACTTGTCTCTAATCTTAATTGACTAGGATGTCAGTTTTCCTATCGAAGCCCAAAAGCAGTGCTTAACAGTGCCATTAAAAAACAGAAAATCAATTAAATTATGTCTGATTATTAATACACTGTTACTTTATAGTGTTCTTATGGGGATGTGTCAAAGAGACACCAACCTAACCAAATGGCCTCCAACCTACAGCATGTACAGTGAAAAAACCCTGCACTAGGAGGTGGGCTCAAGAGAGCCCCTTAACAATAATGTGCAATTGTATACTATTTTAGAGAAATCGGCGGCACACTAAACTTCAAAACATAAAAACAATGTAGCATTAAAACCAATGATCATGCTTGTTGGTTATAAGATGCATTAATTACAATCATGTGTTTTACCCTTTAAAGTACAATGTACATGAACAATATACTAGAAATTTGTAAATATTATTATTTCTCTATTAATGATGTACAGTAAATGCAGAAATTATTGCGAGGATTGTTATTATTGCGAAAATGGGACAGGGTAATAATTGCAATAATTAAAACTCTTTTTTTTATGAATTAAACAAGATTTGTCTTGATATCTGTAAGATTTGAAACACATTTTAGTCTTAAATGACAAAATCACAATATTAAATGCAAGCAATTATTTCTGAACTTACAGTACATTATATATTTTATATACTATTTATTTGTAATACTAGATCCTTAAAATTAGTCACTTGATTGATTGATAAACTAATTTGACCTTAAACATACATGTACATGTATTATAGAGATAAGATTATTTTTTCAGTCTATGATGCCTGATCCTAAAACATACAAACAACATTTTGAAAGTAAACATCCTAAGGTTGCACTACCAGAAAACTTGAAAGATGTTGCAGCTTAAAAATCTCTACCGATATTCTCTATGGTATGTATAATTTATCTTCATCAATATTTTCTTCGGTATGTATATTTATCTACACCGATATTCTCTATGGTATGTATATTTATCTCTACCGATATAATGACCTTGCCTGACCTCACGTTTCTTTTTTCCAGCACTTTGCAGAACCTATATCTGGCCACACATTTAAAAAAAAATACTTATGTTTCTGCTCACTTTACCTTCACTAATCAGTGGTGGATCCAGAACTTTTTGTAAGGGGGGGGGGGGGGGGGGGGGGAGGATGACCGACCTAAGAGGTGGGCCGCTCCAGTCACGCTTCTGTGATTCCCTATATAATCAACCACATCCTATGGATCGGCCTATGCTAATTTGAAGTGCCTTAATTCTCTAAATTGTTATTGCCACTTTTGAAAAAGCACTACGGTACTCAAGTTAAACAATTCCCTCTGTTAAAACCTGACAAAGACTCTTTAAAATATTAAACTGTTATTATACCTACCTATCCTAATTTTTATATGCAATTTCATCGAAAAACATGTATAAATTTTATAAGGCCTGTATAGAAATTTAAAGACTGCTTTTCTTGTTGTACTTGCATTTTAGGAATTATTATTAGATCTAGAAAAATAGAATATCTAGAAAAATAAATTGCTGTAAAGTTCGCTAGGAAAGACGTATTGCCAAAATAAGTTGGTTTACAATGTTATGATGTTTGAAATTGATATTAATAAACTCATCATGAATACCAGGGTTAGAATTTTGTATTTGTGCCACACACATGTTTTGTCTACAAAAAACTCATCAGGGATGCTCGAATAATAAAAAAATTTAATAAAAAGGCCAAATAAAGTACAAAGTTGAAGAGCATTGAGGACCAAAATTCCTTAAAATGCCAAATGCAGCTAAGGTAATTAGTAATATCAAGTAAAAGAAGAATCGGTTATATAATTGTTTCTCAGTCATTTTGTTTTATTTCCTCTGTAATTGATATACATGTACACCCTAACAATGTTTTAATCAAATATAAGCAAAGCCATTGATTGTCCCTCCCCTAACCTTGAATTTTCAAGGTTTTATGATATTTTATTAGTTTTATTGTTTCACTATTACTAAAAACATTTTTATATATTTCAGACGATATGCAAACACGGATGTTGGTAAAAGGATACTACCTAAAGACATGATACTTAATTACGTTATGTAAACAGTGACACTTTTCTTTATATTAAATAAATATAAATGTTGGTGTAGGAAAACCCTATTTTTTTTATCATGTTTCCAGTGAAATTTATATCAAAATATTGACACTGATATTTGCCTTTTACACAGTATATTTAGCAAGACTTTTTACATTGGTGTTAATGAGGTAAATAACATTTAAAATCTAAAGAGGCAAATTTGTATAAATTGTAATTTTTTGTTTATAAGCATTCAAAGTTTTTAAATTTTATATATTTGGTTGATTTTTAATTTAATTTTGGTGTGAAGCTTGTGCCTTAGAAGATGAATTTAAATCTTTGCTATGTTTAGGGAATGACAATTAAACTTTTACATCTATGTGGGAAGGGTTAAAAAAGAATGTTATTCTAAATTTTATTTTGGTACCACACAGGCCTTCAAAATTACCTTGAACACAGAAACATATCACAATACAGGGTATGCATCAGAAACATACAAAGTATATTGAAAATTTAAGATGAAGTTTATTGTCCATTATTTTAAGAGATTGTTACGTAAAGCATATTTTCAGTGTAAGAAGTCTTGCTCATTATGAATTAAACATTTGCCTAACTTGCTGTATAAGTATTTAATGTATGATTCCATATATTTTTCTGTATGGTATTTGTTTATCTTTTTAATTCTGAGAAACTTTAATTTAAATTTATTGAATTACTAAAGATTGAATGAGACAATATCATTTTTTTTCTCATTTAGAAGGATGCTGACACTGATTTGTAAATTGTAAGATTAAATATAACTGGGGTTGATGTATAAAAACAAATGAAAGGCAGTTATTTGATTTAGTTAATGATGTACCAAATATATATTTGTTCTAATTTGTAATAAAGTTTCATGACAAAGAATTAACATCAACTATTAAGAATTTATTTTAGTCACCAAGCTCTCACAAAAATGTTTTTATTTGTCACCAGGATTTTTCTTATTACAGCAAGTAAGGTGACTGCAAGCTAACATTCAGGTATTTTCTAAGTCTCCAAATGTTTTGTATGATCATGTGATAAGATAAACTGGAAATATAGTCACTTCCACTGAAATGTACAACACATTTAAAAATACCATTGAAAGTTCTTAATCTCCATAAAGATCTGTATATGTATGATTGTACATGTATAATTGTACATGTGTAATTGTGTATTTTGTCACTCCTATATACAGTAAGATTGAATGCATTTTTATTGGCCTTCTCTGATTGACAAATGTTCGTCAAGCACCTGGTATGAAAAGCTTGTTAAATCTTAAATGGAATGAGGGCCGTGAGTGCAGCAACAAAGATCTGTCAACAAAGTTATGAGCTTTCACTGGTATTTTTAAACATGTTTAAAGTAGGTTTTATATTAACAATTGATATTCATTCCTTTTGACAGTTGTACAGTACATTGTAATACCTGTATTAAATAAAATGTTTTATTGAAGATATTCTCATCAATTCTTCAAAAAGGGAAAAAAGTCACTTAGGTTGAACGAATAGATAGGTTGTTTGATGTTCAATGTCAAATCAAGTTAATGCATTTTCAGGATGAGAACATGATAACTTGGTATGAGTGTTAACCCTGCTCAATGCTAGACAGACATACTGAGTCCGTACTCTATTTGGCCTTTTAAACAATTTTTTGATTCGAGTGTCACTGATGACTCTTTTGTAAACGAAACTCGCGTCTGGCGTAAATATTTTTTTTATCCTGGTATCTATGATGAGTTTATTTACAACCACTGGGTCGATGCCACTGCTGGTGGAGATTTATTTTCCCGAGGGTATCACCATCCCAGTAGTCAGCACTTTGTAGACTTGAGTTATCATTGATATGTTTTATATATAATTATAAATTAATTGTTGACAAAACTTTGAATTTTTGAAAAACTAAGGCTTTTCTACCTCAGGAATAGATTACCTTAGCTGTATTTGGCAAAACTTTTAGAAATTTTTGGTCCTCAATGCTCTTCAACTTCGTACTCTATTTGGCCTTTTAAACATTTTTTGATTCGAGCGTCACTGATGAATCTTTTGTAGACGAAACGCACGTCTGGCGTAAATCATTTTTTTTCCAGCCTGGTATCTATGATGAGTTTATTTTTACAAGCTAGTTTATGAGAAGAAAGTTGCATGAAGACATGCCACACTACCTTGACACATTATTCTGACTCTAACCAGGGATGGGCACAATTACTGACAAATGACATGAAGGATTTTTGTGCAATCGATTAATAATTGATTACTCAAATTTTAGTATGTAATCGTTACAATCGATTACTTTATCAAAAGTAATTACATACTTCAACATTTCAACAAAAAATAACATGAGTAAAACACAATTGTATTGCTCAACATTTGTATATATAGTGGAAATTAAGATCTTTACCTAATGCATCATTCAAAGCATTGTTTCTAAATTATAAGTTAATAGCTGCTTTTTAGATCAAATCTCTTGATGAAAATTAGAAATATTTAAAAAATCTTGTAATTTTGACTTTCAACATATATGAAAGATGTCATCGCATTGCAATAATCACTTATTCATAACTAATTGTTTTTCAAAAAATTAGCTTTCTTACTGACACGTTAGCTTTTTTGTTGTTACTCTTTAAAAAAAAATATTTTAGCATAGTTAATTACAATGTTTAAGGAAATATAAAAAAAGTAGAATAATTAATTAGTTCAGCTAATTTTTAAGATCAAAATTTATTTTTATTATGACATGCATGTTTTAAAACTTTTGTTTGGATAACCACCCTAATTACAGATTATTTAACTGCCACTGGAGTACAATTTATAACCTGGGGCTAAATATTGTAAATTTCCTTCTTTATTAGACATAAGATAATTGAAATAAAAACAAAGTATGTTTGTTATTGATAAGAAGACTTTGATCATCTCATTAGTAAAGGCAAGAATGTTGTTAACTTCTCCAATCAAATTATATACAAAATATATTAATAGTGTCAAAGGGATACATGTATCTATTTCTAAAAAGAATTGCTATGCATTGCCGTTGGTTCATTGTTAAAAGGATTTTGTGTTCTTTTTTAATTTAATTTAATTTATATACATGTATATATATCATAACATTTAAGAAATCAACTGTTTATGTATTCTAAGCTTTAATTTCAACTCTGATTGAAAATGATGTCTTCAGGAAATTTAATACAAATAAGCTTACTACTTTTAAAAAATGTAGTACAGAACTTAACGAAAGACAGACACATTTCTTATTTAAGATCTATTTTATTTTTTCAAATCTATTTTCTTATTTAAATATTAAAGCTCTTGAATTATTGACAAGCACATACATCCATTTGTTTCAAAAGCTAGATATAAAGTAAATTTAGGTAGGGGAGGGATCTGGTTACTCATAATGCAGCTAAAGACAATAGATAGATTTAGGCAGTTGCTTAAATCTCAAGTATTGTTAATGCATAATATTTTATCTGTACTACAAAGTGATAACATACATATTTTCTTCCGAAATAGGTTATTTTTCATCAAACTGTTTTACTAAAGTAATCGAAATGTAATCGAAAAGTAATCGATGATTACATCCAAATTTTTGCTGTAATCGATTAAATTACGATTACATGTAATCGAAAATGTCTTCGATTACAGATTACTGTCGATTACTTGAAAAAATGTAATCAATTACAATCGATTACGATTACAGATTACGATTACCCCATCTCTGACTCTAACCGACCACTCTTTGCTCTTTCTCCTAAAAACAGCTTGCTTATTAGAGAAACAGCAAAAAACAATTTTCAAGTTTCTGGTTTGAACCAGGAAAGTTACAGAAAGTGTAAGAGATTATCAAAACATTAAACATAAGATGGAAATTAAACAGACAAAGTTGACAACATCATGGGCAAAAAAAAAAAGTTAAAGAAAACAAGTACACAAATCACACCATAGAATTCGAAGGATTTAAAGTGGGTAACATAACAAAAATAGGGTTAACACACATTTGTTACTTTTTCTGAATTAAAGACCGGGCAACAAGAAACCAAACAAAAAAGTAGGGTAGACACAAGTGTCCTGGAAGGATTTCTTCTGTGTTAACTATTCATGTATAACATTAATGGTATCGATGATATTGCTGAGTATTTGTATACCCAACATTTCGAGCTTCTTTTTAATAGTTATTTATATATCTATGTCTGGCACAGTGCAAATAACCTAGTTATACCTCGAGCTATGCTGATATTACCACTAAGACAGTAACTATGTTGGAAGCTCAATATAATTATTGCAAGTGCAGTAAAAGTCGTGGGGATGGAACCGTTGATTAAATTCAACGGAAGCATCGACTGTTCTAAAATCAAAAGAACAATAAAAAAAAATATCGCATAAAAAATCCATCTATGAGATTTATTACCAGGAGAAACTAAATTAACATTAATGCAAATGTGGAATCAAGAGGCAACAACCCGACGAAAGAGCAGAACACAGCCCAGTGACGGCCGTAACTAGGGTTCGAATTCAGGGGAGGCAAGGGTTTGGGGTCGCCAATTGAGGCCCCCAAGATAGGGGGTTGGGGGGCCCCCGCCGATTTTTTTTTCTCTCAGTCATTGGCTAAAAATGACCCGTTTTCCTTCGATTTCCTTACTTTAAGAAACATCAGTATTGCTTGAACCTGGAAGCAACTTTTATTCAAAAACAAGCTGAGATTGCTGTTCGGGGTGACCCAAGGCTCCATCTTGAAGGCCGTACTTTGACCTAAAATTGTTAACATTAAATACATTGTGACCGCGGATTTTTTTCTCAAATGATATGGCTAAAAATTACCCGTTTTCCTTCGGTTTCCTTACCCTAAGAAAGATCAGTTTTGCTGGATCCTTGGAGCAATTTTCATGCAAACAATTATTATCTGTATTTAAAGATATTTTTTTTTAGAAACTGGTAAGTTCAAAAAACGTATAAAGCAAGATTATAGAACGCAAGTTTTTTTTTTATCGAGGATCTTGAATTTCAATATTGTTGAAAGCTGAACAGACATCTATATAACTACAACCAGGGACTTTCTATACTAGTCTAGTATATACTTAGTATAGAAAGTCCCTGCTACAACGGATGGTTACCTACTAAGGCATTGACCATAATGTTCTCGTACGATCGGGAGACTTAAAAAAACGATCCAACAGCTGATTCAGCCGGTAACGAATTTCCGATACCTTAAAAGATTCACAATTCAAAAAGAACTTCCTCTGCTTAATTGAGCCCCCAAATAAATGTGAATAGTTAAGTTTTTATTCAAAATTATTGAAAGCAAAGTTTCATATGTGTTCTCGTCCGAATACTGACCCCCTCAATACTTAATAACAGACGGACGGCCACACGAAAAAAAGAAATACTGAAACGGTTCACTTTCGATCAAAAATCAGAAAAATGACAGACATATCACGTATCATGATAACACTGTTAAAACTGTAAACTTGTGTTGTTTATAATATAAATTTAAGTTCTTCGTGTACATATTGTCAATATTTTATTGTTTCATAGGTAGTTACGGCCTTGAGTGCCAATGGTCCTTCAGCAAGAACATCCTGTTGGAGGCCTGTTTCACGTGGCCCCTTGAACACAAAGTGAACTGCTAGTTCAGTATAAGTCTTTTCTTTATGGTACAAGGGCGATTAAATGATCTGAACGGATAGCATTATAGTAGGATGATGAATTTTATGTATGAACACATCGCAGGGAAGATATTAGGGACCATTAGTTTGTTTAACTTTAACATTCATTTCTTGTAGAATATAAAATATTCATTACAAATAGACTAAAAACTCCAACTACGATGCCAAAACATAGTATTTTATAACCAAAACAACAAAGGATTTAAATTGTTAAATTGTCCTTGATAACATGTGCACATGGTCGCTTTATTAAGTTAAACATGGCACTTTGGAACCAGTTAACGATAACATGTTTCGTTGAAAATGACGATTAACTAATTTAACGATAAAGTTTTGACAAACTCTACATTATAATACGAATGTACAATTCATGACTTATGACAAGGTGACAAGCATTCGACCAAAAATAATTAGAATTATTGAGCACCAACAACGGTATCAGCCCTCTCACAATGACTGAATGGGTCGGACTTCTGATAGCTTGCAACTTGTTGGTGGGTTTAGGAACAGAAACATAACAAAAAAAAAAAACAACAACTATAGAACTCACCAAGAACTCGAACCTGGACTTGATCCCTAGAGAACAGTGATACAGATTTGTGTCTATTATAGTATCCAGCAAACTGCAGTATCTACCTAGGCCTTAACTGCTAGCTTCGTGTATCTTCAACCACCATTTGGATTGGATAGTCAATGACAAATGATTTTCATCTACACTGTAGTTTATTTGTTGTGTTAGTTGTGTCTATTCTGTGGAAGAGTTGGCTGTTGTTGTGGTATAAGTGTGTTATACTTTTCAACTATTTCGGCAATGCCTTATTTCCATTTTATGTATTATACATAATTTGTGTTTGCATGGTAGGAATAAATTCTTAAACAAAATGTCAATCTCTTGCTTGGATGTTTATGACGCATACAGGTGTATAATATCAATAGTCGAATGTTGACTAATTCCGGCTATCATTTGAAATGGCATGATGATTTTCAAAATGTTTGTTTTGTTCACACCGCGTAGTCAATATGATGGAATTTTATGCGACTCCCATACAAGGGAGAGGTTAAGCTAGCTATAAATAAAGGCAATAGTAGTTTACCGTAAAAAAAGTAACAAATCGATTAATAGAAAACAAACCCGGGTTACATACTAAAAACCGAGAGAAACACATCAACTGTAAGAAGAAAACAACGACATTAAAAACCAAAACAAAAACACTGAAGTGCAACAAAAAACTAACGACAATGCAACACACATAGAAACGAATTATAAGATAACAACTGCCATTTCCCTGACTTGGTCAAGGAAATTTTAAGAAGAAAAAATGGTGGGTTGAACCTTGTTCTGTGGCAAGCCAAACCAAACCTCGCACTTTTATGGCAATGTTTATATATCACCAAAATTAAAACATTACATGACAGGAATACTGTACAAATAAATGCAAGAACACTCAGGACAGACAAAAACACAAATAATCAATACAATAGTAAATTTCGACAAGCACAACAGAACAACAAATTGTCCGTTAAACGACTGTATCAGCGCCATAAAAGTGACGTCGCGAGAAATTAAAAAAAAAATTGAATATAATTCAAGATTAGTTTTGTAATTATGTTACTAGATGTATATAAGCTGTACAGAAATTTGAAAAAAAAAGATGAATTGGAGTTAGAAATAGTTATCAAACGTAACAGGATTATAATTTAGTACGCCAGAAAAAGTTCAAATAATAATTATACATAATCATAAAACAATTTTTATTTATATAGATAAATAAGGATGTATTATCGCATGTCGGTCGTAGACGTGGCGTACGTATTATCATATATAAAGTCTATCTGTCAGTTCGTCAACTCTTCGTGCGCTAACAAACATTAGCTGTAACTCATTATCATGCTTCTTTTGAACATGGATTGAAGGAACCCAGATAACATTGGTACGTTGGCACAACGTTGGCCCAACGTATCTACATGCATTGGCCCAACGTTATTTTTAAACGTTTGCCAATGTATAAGTGCAAAGTGGCCCTATGTTGGCCCAACGTGATGGCCAAACGATGGCATAACGTTGTAAGGTTTTATACAATACATTGGCCCAACGTTGGTCCAATGATGGAATAATACTTGTTGATGTTGAACAAACGTTAGGCCAACGTAGTAATACAAACTGTTAGCAAACGTTGGAACTCCGTTGGTTCAATCTATAAACCTTAGTAACCAACAACCAATTAGTCTCTCCAGGAATTGTACTTCTGAATTTTACCCAAATTTTAATGAATGCAATCAACATATCCATGTTACCCAATTTTCTTAAATAATGTAAAAACAAAGGTATGATTAAATATAATTTATTTTTAGCTAGACAAACAGCAAAGTTTAAAAAAATCTGTTTTGTATCTATATGTTGCTAAATCAGATCTAGAATGAAAATTATAAAGTCTATTCATGATAATTCATTTATCCCGTTTGCATAATATCATTACAGTTTATGTAGAAATATCAAAGCTCTGTATGAAGGCATTGATAATTCATTTCATACAGCTATTTTTCTAGTTCTGTATTCCAACATGGTTTTTATTCACAAGAGTTTTCCCTTTGTTTTCTGCTACACTTTGTTTTGTCACTATTTCTGGCTCCGTCTTATGTTAAATCCTTTAGCCAGTTTAGCATATCTTCATAAAAGGTATTTCACTGACTCTGTAATAAAGTAATGAATAAAATGAGTACTCAATGTATGTATATTTTGAATATATTAAATCCTCTTAAAATTTAAAAAAAAAAAAAAAATACATTGTTTCTGGTGTCCTGGCACATTACATTTTTGTACAATAGTTAGAAAAAATACTCTTTTTTCATATTTTCCTTAGCCTATACAAGCCAAGGCAAAAAGCATATTGCATGCTTTACCATAATAGTTAGACTTCACCAAGCTAGGTAGGTGAAGCAGGACAATTGAGTGTAGAAATGGTTACAGAAAACTTTGTCAAAAAATGTTCTAAGTAAATAAATAAAACTAGTTGAAAAAAAAATACAAAGTCAAATCTAAATACAATAGCATTAACGGTAGTATTAAACATGTTATGCATATATATCTGTGAAATTCGAATCCGATGTAGCATAAAAAGTAAAAACACAAAAATACTGAACTCCGAGGAAAATTCAAAGAAGGAAAGTCCCAAATCAAATGGAAAAATCAAAAGTTCAAACACATCAAACGAATGGATAACAACTGTGGATAAAGGATAAAGGACTTAGTCTATTCGTTAGTTGTGTCTTGTGTTTTGTGTCGATCTGATGAGTCAAACCTACCTCAACTTTGTTTTATTTTGTGTTGTTAACCACTGTCCCCGGTTACGGGAGGGCTTAGTTCTCACAAACTTGTTGTTTGTCGCAGTCTATTATACTTGTTTTACGTTTAAATTGATTTATACTTAAATATGACCTTGTTTTCTTGTTTGAATTGTTGCTGGGACCTTTTATTGCTATTATACTGTATGGACTATGTTCAATGCTGAAGGCTATACGGTTGCCTATAGCTGTTTACGCCCACGCTATCAAATTTTAGGCAAATAGTTGCCTCATTGACATTCATGTCAGATCTTTTAGTTTTTATATTTTCTGATGGTAAAAATAGAATTCAGTCATTGGTAATATAAAAAGTATTAACCATATATCTGATTACAAACATAACAGTTGGCAAGTCAAATATCTCCATCTGTTATCATATCAATTCTAATTATTTTCTATATTGTATATTACCAATCTGGAGCTGATTTTGATTGATTGTCAATTTAAGATATTTCATGTTCCCAAAAGCGTGCTTGGATAGTGGGTTTTTCAATCACCAAATGACTTCGTTCGTGCTCGGAAGATTGTAGTTACGTATGGTTGTGTTCTCTTATACATTTTCGTATCACAATTTGTTAGCAAGGTCAAAGTGTTATGAGGCACTTTAAGTAAAGAGATAAACTAATCGTATGCTCATTCTCGAAGGGCCCCGCAATATTAAGTAATCCACTAAATGGACATGACATCGGACAAAGCGCTCAATACGATAGGACTTAACTTATAAGCGATATTGATTTTCTCCAAGATTTGTTACCTTAGTCAAATTTGCTTGGTTCCAATGTTACCACGATTGCAATACAAGAACAAGATTCCAAATAAGTGATTGAACCAAACTACAGTGAGAAGGAATATTTATTTGTCAGATATTGAAAGTTATCTAATTCTATACAAGTTACAATTTCAGTTATGCTGTATCTATTTTTATCCATTTATTATCCAGTTATGCTATTATCAATTTGCATCCATTTATTTACCATCAAACGGCGAAGTAGGTCATTGGCTTCGGGAATCTGTTAGCTAGTAGTTACTGCGGTCAGATTCTTGTTATTACACAATATTACAATCAGAGTTATCTGTTATATCGACTCTCAATGTATGTTACTGGTTGGCGGTAACAAGTTCCAAAACATTCTTTATGAAATGAATGTTTTTGAACTTGTTTAGTGGCAGACTTTATAGGCTGCACCAGTACCGATGAACTTGATTTATCACTGTATTATTATTTAATTTAGAACATTAATCCATGTAATCTTCATTTCCACCTCAAACGTAGTTTCTCATGTTGATTTTGGACATCTGTTGCCAGGGTTCAAGTCAGCACCCATTATTTCAAAATTTTATTTCATTTTAGTTTTTATTTGAATTTTGAATTTTATTTATATATTTTATTTGCATCTAATTTACGGTTGCCCAAAGACCCTTTGTTTGTGGGTTGGTAACCGACAGAAGCCATGATCTTACTTCGCCAATAAAATATATTTTGATTTTAATTACGTCTTCTCTCTTATAACATCATATTCTTGCAATAAATTTAGATAAGATTTTTAAATAAGATTAAGAAATAAATACTCTATTTGATATCTAATACACTGTTACACATGCAAGTGTAACATAAGGTACATCTTAAGACAGATTTTTCCATTAACTTCAGTAATGGTCATAAATGTTATCGTTATAGAATGATAGATTTTAGAAAAAACTATTAAAATATTGGTAATTTACAATTTGTTTGAAGATACTAATGTTCATTGGCAAATATTTCATTACGATTCATAGGATTGAAATGATTTAAAATCAAGAAAATATTTCTCCCGAAACGTATAAACTTCAGGATCAACATTATAAATTGATAGAAATTAATATATGTTTTAATTTTTAACAACATCCCTCAGATTAAAAATTCATATTGTATTTGTCATTCTTAATCGTATATATATATTAGATGTTAGATTTTTTAAAGTTACAACTTACACATGTTACATGTTACTTTCTTTCTCTTTTAACCTCAGATGATATGTTTTTCTCTTTTGTTTTCTTCGTTTTACTGCTTTCTTACAAATACACAACAGGAAATACAAAAGTGACCATCCCATTACATTCAGATTTCTTATAAACTTAATTACCATAGCAACTATCTTTGAAATTTGTCTAACATATGGTAAACCTTATCAGAATGTGCTTGATTAACAGACTGGCTGTATCAAATATCACTCTGCATATAATTGCTAAATTATTATGTTTCACAAAGTTTAATGAATAATTAAAGTTATTATAAATTAAACTGTCAATTGTTCTTGAACAATTGAGAGGTCTTTCCTTTTTTAATGTAAAATAAATGTTCCAACAGACGTGGAATGTATTGAAAAGGTCAAGGTCAACCTTAAAAAGCTCGAAAACACACTAAAAATCCTTTAAATAAGGTTAAAAAATTCGCTATATGGGACATGACCTTGACCTTTGACCTTTTGACCTTTGTCAAGGTCATTGGTCCCCAATGCCATTACTGAAGACCCCAAGGGTCTAGGACCTTTGGTTATATAGTAAAAGCTGATTTTGTCTTTTCAAAAACCTAAAACAGAGGTTATGCCCCTTATAGAAAGGTCAAATCTCTTTGGTCAAAATGTAACAAAGTTGCGCCATAACGACCCAAACATTTTCCACTATTTAAAACTTCTGTAAGTATAATGGTTTCTGAGATTATTCCATAACAAGGTGTTAGGTCAAAGGTCAAGGTCAACATACAAATTTGACCTTGAGGTATTTTTTAAAGATACATGAAATGATGATGATTGGTGAAGATCCTATGTGTCTACGACTTACGGTTTCTGAGTTTTAGTGGCCAACCGACACCGGTTAATTTTCATAGGGGCATAACCCTACCAATGAGTCGTTGAATCTTTTCGATCCAAATGTAACGAAGAACCGGGGTCTGGTCCTGAACAAATTTCACCCTTCATTTTTTTTCTACCTATTACGGTTACGGTGTTGGAACGATAACAAGGTTTTTGGGTTTCGGAGGGATTACTCCGAACCGACAAAATATTTCGACTCACAGGGTGAGTTCCGGATAGGTATTCATGACACCGATACAAAGTGTGAACATGAAAGCGACACGTCTTACGGTTACGGAGGGAAATTTTGTCAAAGTTTGGCGGAACAAGAAGAATAATAATCAGAAGAAATACAGTAAGGTCTTTCCCTTTAGTAAAAGGAAAGACCTTAATAATGATTGCAATAAATTTAAACTTTTAACCAGGCAATCTATGTTTCATGTGTTTACGATATACATTTTTTTTATTACAGTAATGATATTCTAGTATAAATTTTACCTGGCTTATAAATACAGTATAATATGTAATCAACGTTGGCCCAGCATTGGCCCAACATAGAGTTGTAAACGTAATTTCAATTGATAAACGCTTTCGGTATAACATTAACTTTTCATAAAACATGCAGCAATCGAAATTATCAGCCTCCCAAGAGAAATAAAGCGTAAAATATTTCATAATCTATTTTTATTAACAAAATTTCATATCGGCCCTCTGTTGCTACTAACATAATGCCAACATTTGCCCGATTTTAACCAGCATGAGATAATAATATGGATTTACAACAACAGACCAACGTTGGGCCAATGTTGTGCAGCCAACACCAACGTGCGACCAACGTACCGACAATTTGCCAACGTTGGGCCAATGTTGTGCAGCCAACATAAACTTGCGACCAACGGACCGACAATTTGCCAACGTTGGGCAAATGTTGTGCAGCCAACACCAACGGTCGACCAACGGGCCGACAATTTGCCAACGTTGGCCCACTGTTAGTCTGTTGACTGGGAAGACCTTTTTCTTTCTTTTTCATATATATTTTTGCCTATGTCGTTCCACAGTTGATATTGGACTTAAACTATTAGAATTTAGACAATTTTTCATATATCCAATATTAACGCCACTATGCATGGATCGCTGTTATCAAAACTGCACATCATTAATATTGTTGTGAATGATAAATAAAGGCAACAGTAGTATACCGCTGTTCAAAACTCATAAATCCATGGACAAAAAAAAAGTCGGGGTAACAAACTAAAACTGAGGGAAACGCATTAAATATAAGAGGAGAACAACGACACAACATTAAAATGTAACACACACAGAAACGGACTAAGCATTATACAAAATTCTATGAAAATAACAAATATAACATCAAAATCAAATACATGAATTTGGGATAGATAAGTACCGTGACATGTCTTATAGTAATGTGAATTCACACTCAAAAATAAGAGAAAACAAACGACACAACGGAAACACCACGTTAAAATGTAACACACACAGAAACGAACTACATGTATAATATAACAATGGCCATTTCCTGACTTGGTACAGGACATTTTTAAATGAAAAAATGGTGGGTTGAACCTGGCTTTGTGGCATGCCACACCTCCCTCTTTTATGGCCATGTGAAATATAACATTAAAATGACAACACAACATTACAGGACTACAATACAAATAAATAGGAGAACATAATTGACTAAGAAACACACGAATAATAGCTAACAAAAGGCAACAAGTGTAAAATTTTGATACGCCAGAAGTGCATTTTGTCCACACAAGACTTACTAGTGACGCCCAGATACAAAAGTTTGAAAGCCGAAACAAGTACAAAGTTGAACAGCATCGAGGACCAAAAGTTCAAAAAAGTTGTGCCAAAAACGGCCAGGGTTTTCTGTAAGGTACCAGAACATCCCTATTATTTAGAATAATTTATACTCTTGCAACAGTAAATTTTATAAAATGACTACAAAAGATATATGATAAAACTGAACTAATTACATGAAACAACCGAAATACACTACATAACCCGACGAAATGCAATTCATCCGAATAAGTTTAAACCTCAACGCCAAGTGACGTCATATTTGAAATTGTAAAAAATGTCAAAAAAATTACGTCACATTTGAATTTGTAAAACAGATCATCAAAAAATGAAAAATGACGTCACATTTAAATGAACAAGATAGAATACGGATTGATTTAAGATTATATTTGAACTAAATACTGATATTACATTTAATAACAATGCACATTTCAATACTTATTAATAGCAAACTAAGGTATCAATTAATTATATTATATGTCCGGTTTGTTTTGAATCTAACTTCAAACGTAAACCATCGTACAGATTACGTTGAACACAATAAAATCTAATTAATGAAGGCGGTGATTAATTTTCTTTACCATAACACATGAATATATTAGAAAAGACGTGAACACATTTGACAAAATCCGATGAGAATTACAAATATAACATTAAACATTTAAACTAAATACATGAATTTGGGTTAGATAAGTACCGTAACACGTCTTATAGTAATGCGAATTCACACTCAGCAAAACAGTCACAATCGGTAATAAGTCACGTTTGATAATTAAAAGATTAGACGACGTAATGACAAACCACAATCTACCATGTGGTAAAAATGTCCTTAGCTAGTTTGGTCAAAGACACATCGTATGGATCCACCAATTCGTGATGGTGTCCATAAAATTTACGGAGTGTCAATTTTAATCTGTCCTCCTCATAACTTTGTTGGAGCAGTTTCCGCGTAAGGAGCACACTCCTGTATATGAAATCCATATAGTGTGAACAAGCACGAGAATGACGTATCAATTGTGATATGTAAACACCATACGAAGGGGCAGAGGGTATGTTACTGCTGAGAAATGGGAAATTGATAATTGGGAAGTTGAAATCGTCCCGTTTATCATAGATTTTCGTGTGAAGTCGTCCATCTGCGTCAATATTGAGGAAAAGATCAATGTATGAAGCAGTCCTTCTAGTATCAGAAGTATCCTTAATTTCAAGTTCACGGGGATATATGAGATGTAAGTATTGGCTGAAATATAGGTTATTCAATGATAGAACATCATCAATATAACATGTATAACGGAAAGTAAAATTAAAGAATTTCGCAAGGTGTTTTTTGCTTTTGCTTTTTGTCTTTTAGAAGGTTCTGAATGAATTCTGCTTCATACGAGTACAAAAACAAATCGGCCAGCAAGGGTGCACAATTAGTACCCATTGGAATACCGACTGTCTGTTGAAATATAAATCCTCCAAACTCAACAAATATATTGTCGATCAAAAAGTCCAGCACGTCATTAATATTGTTGTGAATGATAAAAGCTCCCTCTTGCTATTTTCTTTTTAAATCTACTTGTTTGTCGTTTCAGAGTTACGCGACATTTATAGATATAGGGAGATGTGGTATGGGTGCCAATGAGACCTTCTCGATCCAAGTCACAATTTATACATTGTAAAAGTAAACCATTATAGGTCAAGGTACGGATATTAACAAGGAACATTCTTGGTCATATTTAAGTAATATGTTTATACGACCGGAAAAGTTCGCTGACGTATATTATACATGGTATAATGGTATGGAGATGTCATCGTCCTGGTCTAAAGACATTTTGTTTCCAGACTTTAACTGGAGAATAAGTGTATTGATCTACCACCGTGCAAGGGCTGAATAGCCAGTCAAGGTTGTTTAAACCTTTCATGTATATAGATCTACCACAATGTTACATACATCAAAAGGAAGGAAAGGATTGATTTTGGGGATTACAGTTTAACCTTTTATAAATTAAGAGCAAAATAGAAGCATGTTCTGGTTTCTTGACAATAACTTTATTAATTTAGTCCTGGTTTCTATGATGAGTCCATGGATTTCCATGAAATTAAACCATAAAGTTTCAAAAACATAAATGGCGGATAAGATTGAATATGGTGGTAATTGTACTAATTAACAATCATTAACCGTTTAGAAATTAGCGGCCTAAAAGGAAACAGTAAATACTTTGTATCAATTACTTATTTCTGGGCTTCGATGTTTTTTTCTTCTTCTAGTTTGTTATTCAGGAGTCATTGGACATTCAACCGTCATAGTTGGCCCAATTTGTTTATGTCTATCTTTTTCCTTCGAATCCGTTGTATTTGCTTCAAATTAATGTGGTACCAAACACTACAAGGAGATAACTCGGTAAAATAGGCTAGACTTTTTAATCACGTTGTATTGTTAAGGAAATATTAAGCTTCTCAATGCTCAAAAAATAGTGTTTGTTAAACTGCTGTGTATCCAACCATTTTTTTCCGAGAAAGTGATTGGTTCAAATTTTTTGGATATTTTAATATTTATTCAAACGGTCAAAGTAAATATTTTGTCAAAATTTTTATGAAAATTAAACGAGCCAAATTAATTTTAGTCAAGGTGTTGGGTACCACCTGAAATCCTTCAACATGCTTCTTCCTAATTTTGCATCAATATCAAAATACAGAATTATGGTGTATCATGCTCATTGTCGCAGCTGTTTATTATGAGGAAAGCTTATTATTTATCACCTCACTGGTTTAGGTGTAACATTCCCCTACTTTCATGGACATGGTGTCATCTGATACGGCAGGTGTCCCCTCATCACCAGACATGACAAATATCTCAAACATGGCTCATTCAGATCATCGTCCTAGTGACAATAGCAATATTACACATATACAGCCATGTTCAGTTCTCCTTAAATAGGTTGCACTTTGTAAATACAGCTGTTTCTCAAAACACGCCTCTTTTGGGGAGTAATTGAATATTCATAGAAAATTCATTTTGTTTACATACTGGTTCCCAGTTATGCTCTCTGTGTTCCATATCGCAGAGACAGAACTTGGGAATGTTACCAGTAAATAAACACGTGCATATTGTTTACATTGAAATCTGTGGTAACCTTTCATTCGAGGTAGGGGTAGTTAAGAAAATTAGTGTAAGTTTAAACTCTGAGAAGTTCAGGGCATATAAACGTTGAAAATATGCCGCACAGCCCTATATTTTGACCTTTGGAAAAAAATGTGGTGCATATGAACTTTCAATTCTAGGATAAGATTTTTTTCAAAACTTCATAGTAAAAGTGGTACAGTTTTAGCCGTAAAAGGAGTTCCTATGGGAAATTGCATTGTCAATATTTACAGAAATGCAACCTATATAGGGTGAAAAAGGGGAACATTCAGAATTTAACCAAATTTGCTTTATTTCACAGATTTTAAAGAAATTAACTCAAATAAGAAGTTTTATAAATATTTAATGAAGATTGATAGAATCCTGGGCCTTAAATATGATGACTCAGCATAAATTCACAGTTTACAGTATGCATAGTTTACTTAAAGTCCTGGATACAAAATTAAATCATAATATTTGCATATTTGTAAGTTAAATTGTTAAGAAGTACTTATAGTTACTCTTCGCAGTCATTGAAACTCATAGATCCTTCCTGAATATTATTTATGGGGTAATTGTGTCCTTTCGATAACCCAAAAGTAAGCGGCAACACCTAAATCTGCTTTTTTGTCACCACGGCATAATAAATACAAGCTAGAAAAACAAAAATATCTCAAGAAAACTTACAATAATGTGTTCTATCCTGAATATGTACTAAATATTCCAAATTGCTAGAAACAGCAGAATTATTTAGGAAATTTGAGGCCCCAGGGGCAAGAAACATAGAAAATTGCCTACCCCCTGGGTCATAAAACAAATAATTTAACTTGTAAATGCTATGATTTTATGATTTTAAAGTTCTTGATATAGAAAACAATAACTATGCTTGGAAGTTATGCAAAAAAGTTTAGCAGTCATCTCTACAACATTTTAAGTGAATTTATATCTCAGACTGGTATCTGCATACATACAACTATTGCAAATATGGCTTTGTTTGAACACTTCTAGTATATATAGTAGCTAAATTGTGTCAGACATATGGTTAAAGATGATACTGTTGTGACAAGAATTCTAAATTGACCATTTGAGGCAGAAAATGTGTTCTTTAATTGACAAATAGGCATACAGTAAGATGTGGACTGGAGATAGAGGCTGGATTGGATACTTTATATAATCTTGAATGTTGTAATGATTGACTGCTAAACATTACATTTATGATATTCTGATATGCTTTCAATATGTTATCAAAACAGTTTTTAACAGGTTCTAGGCATTTTTTATCAGAAAATATGCAAATAGGGTAAGCTGGCAATAATTAAAGTCTTGTTTTCAAATTCTTTAAAAAATTGAAACAGGGGAGGGGGTATAAAATGTATAGTAAAGAAAAACTTAGAGTATACACAGTGATTTTTTTAAGACTTTAATTCTGATAAATGAGTATTAATGTGAGAAAAACTGATTTTAGAGAGTTTTCTATTTGAATAAATGTCTGTAGAGACATTTTGGTTTTTGATGACACAGTACAACACTGTCGCATTTCGAGATGTGAGACCAAATGCTGCAAAACTTGTGCAGGTTTAATTACAGCTAGCAATTTGACCAAGAAGTCATATTTTACCAGAAGTTACGGTGATCTGAATTGTGAATTGATAAATGTCGTCTATAGATTAGAGTGCAACCTTTGCGGATTGGTATACGTCGGTGAAACGAAAGGAACGCTGAACAAACGTATGTTCGGTCATAGATCAGACATTAACCTCAATGCTAACGACATTCTAAACCAGCATTTCAATCAGCCCGATCATTCCATCGTTTCTATGACAGTTCGCTTTATCAAAAAGATATACCATAGCTCTAATAATTCTAATCTTTCAACGACTCTCCGTAGACGAAAAGAGGACTACTGGATTAGACAATTGGGAACTGCGACACCGTATGGTTGCAATGACAAAATTGATGGTATAGGTAGTCTATCTTGTCCTCCGTGTAACTCGGTGAATGTGATGAATATTTTCAACTCGACTCCTCGACGTAAACGCAGTCATGGTCATCGTCATTATACCTCACTTTCTCTGCATTATGTCTCTATTAATGACTTGCTGCCATTTATACAAAAGCCGTTAGGTGTTCATCACATACGCACGAAACATTTATTCATTACCACTTTCAAAACTTCATTCTCTGTTCAATTTATGTTTGCAATCCACTGTTACAAACCCTCATTCAAACCAATACAAACTTGAAGCTATAATTTCGGATATTGCAAGTCACAGACTCTTCAAGCCAGTCCGCATTGGAAAAGATGAAAAAGAGAAAAGATCGTTCCTTAGTCTTTCTTTTGCCAACAAAGGTCTCGATGGCGTCAGCTTAGGCAATATCCTTCATCATAAATTAGTTCAATCGAAAATACTCCAAAGACCAGTCTGTACCAATCATTTCTTATACCTATACTAAACCTATTGCAACTAAAATTTTCAATTACAAACACGTTTTGCAGGATCTCGATATTGACGACTTCAAGTCTAAACCTCCTGATTGCACTTGTGCTGGTTCCCAATTCACATATAATCCTGCTGGCCACGTTATTACCGGTGACCTTAACATTGTTAATAACACTTCTCTACGAAATGTGTTATCGAAAGGTCCGAAATATTATCGAAAGGTCCGAAATATCGTAAGCCTAAATCCCTCAATTGGAAATACAACTTTAAAATTTTGATCGATTCTGTAGAGGATTATGCCAGGCAATGGGCTAAGCGCGAAAAGGAAGACGTAGACACTCTTTCCGAATGGATTAAGGCAGTGAGGTCGTTGATACAAATCAGAATTAAGAAACTGAATGGGTCTATCAATGCCCATGCTACGTCACTCATTAAACACCCAAATGTTGCAAAACACCTATCCTACCTCCATGACAAATATGATGTTTTCCCCGCAGATAAAGCCACAAACAACATCGTTTTTGAGTGTAAAACGCATTACATTAACTGCTTGATAAACGAATTAGGTATTGACAATTCACTTGGAAACTATACATATACCCTCACGACACTTACCAAAGAGGAAATCCTGGATAATCATAGGTCTGTTCTATGTTCCTTTGGAATTTCAACCAAAGATGAAGATTTGGATCTTCCATCACTGTATTGGATACCTAAACTACATAAGTGTCCTTACAAACAACGGTATATTGCTGGGTCTTCCAAGTGCTCCACGAAACCTCTTTCTAAATTATTAACATCTATTTTATCACCAATCAAAGACGGGCCTCAAAGTTATTGTGAAACTGCCTATTCTAAAGGTGGCGTGAATCAGATGTGGATACTTAAAAATTCCAAAGATCTTTTAGAGTACATACAATCTAACTCTCTTTCATCTAGTAACAGTATTAAAACATTTGACTTTTCTACTCTTCACACAAATATTCCACATTCCAAAGTCCTACTTTGTAAAGGATCACTCTGATTCAAACAAAAAATTCTCTGAAACTGATATTATCAAGATGCTTGATTTCTTGATTGACAACATATTTGTTACGTTCGGAGGACGTGTTTTGCAACAGACTGTCGGCATTCCAATGGAACAAACTGTGCCCCTCTATTATTATGAGGCTGACTTCATTCAGGAACTTCTTAGGAAGAAAGGTAAGAAGTTAGCTTTATCATTTAACTCTACCTTCCGCTATATAGATGATGTTCTTTCACGTAATAATTCAAAATTTGGTGACTATGTGGAACGCATCTATCCCATCAAACTAGAGATAAAGGATACTACAGATACAGTTAAGTCGGCCTCATATCTTGACTTACATCTAGAAATTGACAATGAGGGTCGGTTGAAAACAAAACGTTACGACAAAAGAGATGATTTCAGCATTCCAATTGTGAACTTTCCATTTCTAAGTAGAAACATTCCAGCAGCACCTGCATACGGGGTATATATCCCTCAATTGATACGATATTTCCGTGTTTGCATTTCATATCATGATTTTCTTGATAGAGGGTTGCTGCTCACAAGGAAGCTATTAAACCAAGAGGTCCAAATGGTGAAGTTGAAATAATCCCTTAGTAAATTTTACGGACGCCATCACGAGTTGTTTGACCGTTATGGAATAATCGTCTCACAAATGATATCGGATATGTTCCTTACGTCGTAACTACAATCCCCTTCCCTTTCATGAATGTGACCCACCGAATAAGACTATTTACCGGATTTATTATCACATAAGCAACCCGACGGGTGCCACATGTGAAGCAGGATCTGCTTACCCTTTCGGAGCACCTGAGATCACCCCTAGTTTTTGGTGGGGTTCGTGTTGTTTATTGTTTATTTTTCTATGTTGTGTCATGCGTACTATTGTTTGTCTGTTTGTCTTTTTCATTTTTAGCCATGGCGTTGTCTGTTTATTTTAGATTTATGAGTTTGACTGTCCCTTTGGTGTCTGTCGTCCCTCTTTCAAGCAGTCACACCATTTTATATCTGAATATCAAATAATATGACAGTCATTGCATGTCACAACAACATCCTATGGTGTTTTGTACTGATAAAACCAATATACTAGCATCTTTGATTGTATATGAAAGATAATTGGTTCCCATATCTTTGGGCGTAACAAAATAGGTACTTAAATTCTGTGAAACAGGCAAATAAACTCATCGTAGATACAAGGAATAAATTTTGTATATACGCCAGACGCGCGTTTCGTCTACAAAAGACTCATCAGTGACGCTCGAATCTAAAAAAATTAAAAAGGTCAAATAAAGTACGAAGTTGAAGAGCAATGAGGACCAACATGTACCGTCCTTTTTTTTAAATTTGTTATTTTAAATTGTATGTCAAAAAGTGTTCTACATTAATTATTTTGAAATGTCATTCAATACCAAAAATTACCAAAATATTATACATGCTTTGAATATTACACCCATGCAAAGGAACTAGTCTGTTTTACGTATGGTATGTTTTTTTCATAATTTTATACAATTTAACAAATATTGAACAAGTTGAAGAATTATTACAAACATTTATTTTCTTTCATTTAACTATTACTGTAGAAAAGTTTACAACAATCTTTTGTTTAAAACATAATAATAAGTATTCAATCTCATTTTTTCTTTTTTCTTTTTCGCATACACCATCTACAACGAGGTTTGTTTATATTTCTTATCAGATCAACTAAGTCACTCAAAACAATGCATACCGTGATAGAAACAAGTACAATTATTCCCAGAGTTCCTAAGTGTTGGGAGGACTTTCGATCATCTTCTGCACATGTATTCCTTCTTTTCGTACTTGACAATTTCGACTTATCAATTTTTAGTTCCTTTTCTATTATTTTGATTCTTTCATTTATCAGGAAATATCTTTCTTCTTTTGAGTAGTTAAGGTTTTGTTGTTGATAATTGTCATTGGCCGAGCGCTTGCAGAGACACATATTCATGTTTTCTGAAAGAAAAAATTGCAATGTTTTTAAGTTTTTCACAACAATGCATATTGGGCATAATCCGCTTAAACTACCTTAAGATAAATAAATGGTTGCATAATCTCTATCTGCGGCATTCGAATTCTCACAAGGGGAGTCCGTTTTATCCGCCGATGCAACTGTCATACACGTGACAGGTTTAGCTAGCTATAAGACCAGGTACAATCCACCATTTTCTACATAAGAAAATACCTGTACCAAGTTAGGAATATCGTTTGATGTGTTTGAGCTTTTGATTTTGCGATTTGAGAAGGGAATGTCCGTTTTGAATTTTCCTCCGAGTACTTTTTGTAATTTTACTTTTTAGCTGTTCGGAATGTTTGAATTTTCAGCCACCTCCGAATGTCCATGCTTGATCCGATGCCACGCTCTCTGATTGATGAGGAAACCAGTCACTAACTTTGAGATGTTCGATGGTTCTCTTTTGCAAGCTTATTTTCAGCCAATATGCAATATACATTCGTATAGAGTTGCTGTCGAAATGTCCTCCTTTCATCTCAGAAGACCAATTTGGTTTAGTGGTAATTTGCTCTTATCCAGAATTTGCATGCAATATTTTCCTTTGGTCAATTAACCCTCAACATTACTAATGAAGCAAGCAATCAATCATTCAACAATGAAGCCAACCGCACCTTCCAAAATCTGTTTCGGTACTTATACATTATTGTCTTTCAAATATTTGGCAATGAGCGTCCATGAGAAAGGGTATATAGAAAAGTGCTCAAAAAGAAAAATCTATAATGTTTTTTTTTATAATTTCCAATTAAAAATAAAAGAAAAAATCATCGAAGTAAAACTGCATAGAATTTGATTGCAGGGATATGGGAATCATATAGTCCTAAATAAAATGTTAAAAACAACAAATGAGACCTAGTCTGTATTATGAAAGCTATTTTAGGAATGAGTTTCGAACTTGCTAAGGTCGAAAAGATAGAGTTCCATATACAAAACTTATAACGGTAAGCTATACCTGTTGGTTGGATACCAAAGTTCCTGCTGGCATTGGTAGTCAAGTTCATTTTATGTCTAATTTGATTTGTTATTGTGGTTCCATCAGTTGTTGGCTTTAAAGTATTTGTATTAACTGTTTTTCCAGTAACTTCATTTCCATAGACCTCTACTTCACACAATGTCAACGGATAGTTATGACGATCATTTTTCTTATATACTGTCAAATATTTTCCTGATATGTGGTCAGTACAGTTAATGATAATTTTAGCAGGTGCCTGTCCAATTTGCTTATGGAAAAGAGTATGCTGAATACTCCAATCAGATGTATTATGTATGCGTATTTCAAAGTCGCTGTGTCGTTTAGCTGAAATACAATTAACATCATTTGTGATTTTGCCATGTTTACTTGTTTTCATATCTGAGATAATTGGGGTGTATGATTCATTACATATCGGAACATTTCTAATACTATCTTTAAAAATATTGACAAAATAACCGTTACCTGACTCAAATCCTTTCCGGTGCACAAGTAATAACTGAAATTTAGTTTGAAAATATATCCCTACTGTTCCGATGTTATTGTTATGACCTGATTTCCGTTTTGACTTTTCTGACGCAATTGCCAACAATGTGTTTTAAGTTAAGTTATCAAAGGTACCAGAATTATAATTTGGTACGCCAGACACGCGTTTCGTCTACATAAAACTCATCAGTGACGCTCATATCAAACTATTTATAAAGCCAAACAAGTACAAAAATGAAGAGCATTGAGGATCCAAAATTCCAAAAAGTTGTGCCAAATACGGCTAAGGTAATCTATGCCTGGGATAAGAAAATCCTTAGTTTTTCGAAAAATTCAAACTAATAGAAATGAATTATTAACCGTCTGGAATAATTGTCATCCCTGTGATTTAAGATCGTAATTAAATTGTGAATGAAAATTGAGAATGTGTCAAAGAGACAACAACCCGACCAAAGAGTAGACAACAGCCGACGGCCACAAATGAGTCTTCAATGCAGCCAGAAACTCCTGCACCCGTTGGCGTGTCCTTCAGCTGGCCTCTAAACAAAAATGTACACTAGTTCAGTGATAATGGACGGCATACTAAACTGCGAAATATACACAAGAAATTAACATTAACAATCAATATATGGTAACCTTACTGTAGCCTTTGATATAAGTATGAATGACGAGTTTGGATGTCGCAAAGCAATTGTTATCGCTGGGATTACAGATTGACAATGATACATTTCCCTTCCTATGCATTTTTTTACCGAGTTTCTTAGGATTTTCAAAAAAAAAAACCGAAGGACACTAATTATATCTGGGATTTCAGTTCAACAATTTTCATTTCCCATGTGGAACTCTGGTTAGTACTGTCTTTGTGTCCTATACATTCACATTGAAATAAAAACGTTGTTCTTATCTTATCTTATGATGTATTGAATATTTCCATCACAATATCACAGGTGAATGTTACCAAAATATGAAACAACTTCTATCTTTAAAGGAACTGAATTATTTTTAACAGATTGAAAGTGTATCTTTACTTTGCAATGTGTACCATTAGTATATGTATGCATTTAATCATTGAACCTTTTTTTGTCAAACTTAAGTACACCTTTGAAAACATTGGTTATAAATAAAACTTTATAATTCTATCATTTCCATAACCAGTGGACGTAAAGCAACAATCAATCAATCAATTATGATAAAATGTGTAACAACATCACGAATTGGTCGAACGTTATCAGGTTCTTATCACACAACTGTCTTTAGATATAATTCTCTATGTGCTAAAGTGTCTTATATCAATTGGTCTTTTTTCAAGTTTAACTAGTGTGCAATACTATGGAAAAGTTGCAAGCTAAAAACTTAAGTACTGTGTGTCAATACAGTAATAAATGTATTTACATTTCAGATATTTTGTATGTAATTTATATTTTCTAAGCCACGAATAATAGATGTCAATTGATACACGCACGCTTATAATCAGTATTGTTTCCTAGATTTTATCAAGGGTTTACAAAACAAGTCTATGGAGTGGTACATGCAAACAACAAACAGGTTGGCATTTACAAACATAAATAAAACATAATCAAGGAAAGGCAAAAAGAATAATAAAAGAAAAATAGTAAACAGAGAAATGTAATAATGAGGACGATAAAAGAATAAATTGAAAGCACAAAGGCAAAATAAACTACAACGAAAAGACAGACAACAGTCTACAAAACTCTACGGATATAACAAAAGACTAAGCAACAAGAGCTTAAAATCAGGTTCTTAAAAAGGGGAAGCAGCTCTTTGGTCACTCGCCTTGCTCAATTTGTTACTGATTAACATAGTAAAATCAGAGGAAAACAGTTTTCGAGGATTATCACAAACAAACTTAAAAGGAATGAAAGTTTATTCAATAAAGTCAAGTTGTCTTTAACTGTTGAACAGATAATAAAGAAATTATATCAATAGACTCACGACAGCAATCTGTTCTTGCATAGATGTAAACACTTTTAATAGTGTACATATTTCCAAAATCTACCGTCCACCATTTATCAGGATCTTTATAAGTAGTGTGCGTACAGTCACCATTAGTTGCATCCTGATTTCTGTTTCCATCATTAGCATGCCTTGGTCCAAATCTTAGAATGTTATTATTATATGTTGAAACTTGTGTTGCGTTTTTGTTTACTGCAATGTTCATAGAACCATTTCCTGAAATTATAGAGCAACTGTCAAGTGTACTTTACATTAGAGATCACATTAATTCTACTAACACTTAGGTACAAACTCTCGAACTAGATATATATAAGTCTTATTAGATGCCGGATAGTAATTATACCTATATACTAAAGTAGTGAAATCTTCTATTTAGTACATCAACCGATATTAGAGTGTAGAATGGCAGGATTTCTAATAGGATGAGAACTTAGCTGGCGTTCAGTACTTTGGTGTTTTTTATCGCTATTTTATAATTTTGTGCTTTCTTCTACGTATGTGTATACTATTGTTTGTGTTATTTGTGTACGCTTTGGGGAAAAAATGGTCGAGAATAAACGAGCGCGTGTTAATATTTAAAATAAACTATTTTCTTGCCAGGAATCTCGTCCGTTATATTGTATATTACATCTGAATGTTTTTATTGTATTTTTACTGTTTTTGTATGAGCTGCATCGGATAGAAAATGCAAATGAATATTAATATTTCTGTTAAATAAAGGCAACATCAGTATACCGCTGTTCAATAGTTATAAATCGATTAAGGGAAAACAAATCTGGGTAACAAACTTAAACTGAAGGGAACACATCTACTATAAGAGCAAAACAACGGAACAACAGAAACACCGAACATCAACAAAAAATAAACACCAACATATATAGAAACGGACTATTTCACAACAACTGCCATATTCCTGAATTTGGTACAGGTTATTTAAGAAACAATGTTCGGTTGAAACTGGTTTTATGGATAGCTAAACTCCCGTTCATACGGCAATGTTAAAATAATCTATTTTGGGTTGCAAACTTCTTTATGAAAAGTCTGTAGCTATTGTAAAAATAGCTACAAAGAACCTTACAAAACAGACCAAATTCATTAAATGTTACAAAATCAATAAAAGTCTTTAACATGTTCATTTATAGGTGCACTTGCATAAGGAAGTTTTCTTTCCGACGCAACTCATATGTTGATTGCTTGTTTGTTTTTGTTTTTCCGTATACAAAACATATAGAGATTGACATATTGATTTAATATATATATGTCTTTTGTTTAAGATTTTATGTTGCTTTCTAGATGGACGATTATTTTTGTCGTTGGGTTTCCATTGTATTGACATCAAACAATACAATTTCCTTTTCCATATAAGCATATATCAGCTTGCTACTTCTTCTGAACTTTGTAGCTTTCTACTCCATTTACACTACTTTGGATTCATTTTACTCGTTGGATACCAATTTTCTTGGATTTCGTTGGAACAGATGACACATTTTCTAATGGCTTGTATGCAGACTTTGACAAAACCAAAAACATAATATGTTAGGTTTCCTTAATCCAGGAAAATTGGTTCCCCAGAAAAAAAAAATTAATCCACAGTATGTAGTGTGGTTGTAGTATCTATATATAACTAGATGGGCAGACTCTGTATTCACTTGGAATGTCTTTTTACTGAACAACTACTTAATACTTATTCCCACTCACTATGATGATGTGCGCCTTGTTTATGTTGTCACCATTTAATCTTGTGATGAGATTTTAACAGAAGTCAAATAAGCGGGTGTAAAACTCAAAACATATTTACTGGAATCCAGTCCAATACATCTAAACAATATCTGAATGAATGTTTATCCAAATTTATTATGAAATGCAAACGAATACTATGTGCTTGGTTCTTCATAACGGTACATTCAATTAGAGTGGTTTAATGTGATTTCTATCTAGCATAAGCTTTACAAAACTTTAATCAACAACTTTTCACATATTTCAGATCAAATTATAAAAAGGTATTTTTTTGTCGATATAAACATTTTTGTTGACTGCAGTTCGGCTCATAACATACATGATGTAAATTAAAAGCAAACTCAATATCATTGTTATATACATATACACATTCATGAATCTACAATATGTCGATACCTGTACCATGGCATAGCACAAGGTTAAGTTTTTCTCTGACTATTCATGACGTCTTTACACTAAATCCGTTGAATAGTGGATGTGTACTAATCGATAATTAACAAACTCCTCAGAGTCTGAATTGACCAGTTTTTGTGCTCGACCAGTAAAATCGAGCACACATTTTACTCGACTAGTCTCGACATTGTCTCGACTGTACTTAACTGTACTTAAGTGTACTCGACTAGGTCTCGACTTTACTTAATTAGTCTGATTCAGTACTTGATGATCTTTGTGTAGTCTGAAATGGTCTTGACCAAGGCTCGACCTGTCTCGACCTGTCTTGACTAGTCTCGACCTGTCTCGACTAGTCTCGACTCAGTCTCAACCAGTCTCGACCTGTCTCGACTAGTCTTGACCTTCAAATTTAATTTTGACTGGTGTAAATCAGCCCATCTAACTAAATTAAATATTGATCTTACAAAATTCAAGCTTATTAGGTAGTTTGATTTATTGCTGTGAAATGAAAGAATTTAATTTTACAATATGTAAAAAAAAAAATTATTATATAAAAATTCAGATAGGCATCTTTAATTTTTTTTATAACTTTTTCAAATCAACTTGGATTTGCATCAAACTATGCAGATATCTTAGATATATATCAAGCTTACTGAATCCCATCTATTTAGTTTTATGTTGTATTGCTGTAAAATTTAGAAATTAAAGTAATTTTGGTAAAAAAAGGCTAGGATTTGCAATTCGGACAAAATAGAGATATTACACTTTAATTTTTTTAATAACTTTTTCAAATCAACTTGGATTTTCATCAAACTATGCAGCTATCTTACATATATATCAAGCTTACTGAATCCCATTTCATTTAGTTTTTTGTTGTATTGCTGTCAAATTTAAGAATTAAAGTAATCTTGGTATAAAAAGCTAGAATTTGCAATTCGGACAAAATAGAGATAGTACACTTTAATTTTTTTAATAACCTTATCAAATCAACTTGGATTTTCATCAAACTATGCAGCTATCTTACATATATATCAAGCTTACTGAATCCCATTTCATTTAGTTTTTTGTTGTATTGCTGTAAAATTTAAGAATTAAAGTAATCTTGGTATAAAAAGCTAGGATTTGCAATTCGGACAAAATAGAGATAGTACACTTTAATTTTTTTAATAACTTTTTCAAATCAACTTGGATTTGCATCAAACTATGCAGCTATCTTACATATATATCAAGCTTACTGAATCTCATTTCATTTAGTTTTTTGTTGTATTGCTGTCAAATTTAAGAATTAAATTAATCTAGGTCAAAAAAGCTAGAATTTGCAGTTCGTACAAAATAGAGATAGTACACTTTAATTTTTTTTATAACTTTTTAAATTCAACTTTGATTTTATTGAAACTATATAGCTATCTTGGTGATGTGTTCTTCTTACTGAATCCCAGGTTGTTATAAACTTTGTTGTATTGCTGTCAAATTTAAGAATTAATTTAATCTAGGTAAAAAAAAGCTAGGATTTGCAGTTTTGACAAAATAGAGACACTTTAATTTTTTTCATAACTTTTTCGAATCAACTTAGATTTTCATCAAACTCTACAAATATCTTTGCAATATATTGATCTTACTGAATCATAGGTTGTTATTTTGTTTGGTGTATTTCTGTCAAATTTAAGAATTTAATTAACCTAGGTCAAAAAGCTACGATATTAGAAATATATCTTTTCTCATAATTTGGGAAAAAGTATATATAAAATATTAATATAATTCCTTTAATGTTTTATTCCTTTTGATATACACTATATAAATATATCAAAAAGGGATGAAACATTAGAAATTATTAAAATAGTTCTTCTGATTTGTGGTGATTTATAAAGCAATACCTTCTGCTTGGGGCAAACTTATTAAAAAGATCACATCTACCAGAGAGTTTTAAATTCTAAATAACATTTATTCAAAGTTGCAACATCCTGTTAAATCTAAATCGCAGGGCTTTTAATTCACTAGATAAGTAATACACGAGTTTAAGAAAAGTAGGGCTTTCTTTTTACCTGTAAAACTCACGTGTACTGATGTAATTAAATCATGTATAGTGTCATGTCATTAAATTTGACAAAAAAATATTTTAAAACTTCATAACAACCTGGGATTTAGTAAGATCACCAAGTTAGTTAAATAGCTTTAATAAAATCCAAGTTGATTTGAAAAAGTTATTAAAAAGCTTAAAGTGTACTATCTCTATTTTGTTCGAACTGCGAATTCTAGCTTTTTTGACCTAGATTAATTTAATTCTTAAATTTGACAGCAATACAACAAAAAACTAAATGAAATGGGATTCAGTAAGCTTGATATATATGTAAGATAGCTGCATAGTTTGATGCAAATCCAAGTTGATTTGAAAAAGTTATTAAAAAAATTTAAGTGTACTATCTCTATTTTGTCCGAATTGCAAATCCTAGCTTTTTATACCAAGATTACTTTAATTCTTAAATTTTACAGCAATACAACAAAAAACTAAATGAAATGGGATTCAGTAAGCTTGATATATATCTAAGATATCTGCATAGTTTGATGAAAATCCAAGTTGATTTGAAAAAGTTATAAAAAAAATTAAAGATGCCTATCTGAATTTTTATATAATAATTTTTTTTTTTACATATTGTAAAATTAAATTCTTTCATTTCACAGCAATAAATCAAACTACCTAATAAGCTTGAATTTTGTAAGATCAATATTTAATTTAGTTAGATGGGCTGATTTACACCAGTCAAAACTAAATTTGAAGGTCAAGACTGAGTCGAGACTAGTCGAGACAGGTCGAGACTAGTCAAGACAGGTCGAGACAGGTCGAGCCTTGGTCAAGACCATTTCAGACTACACAAAGATCATCAAGTACTGAATCAGACTAATTAAGTAAAGTCGAGACCTAGTCGAGTACACTTAAGTACAGTTAAGTACAGTCGAGACAATGTCGAGACTATTCGAGTAAAAATGTGTGCTCGATTGTACTGGTCGAGCACAAAAACTGGTCAATTCAGACTCTAAGGAGTTTGTAGTGTAAGTGTTAGAAGCATTTGTTTTATTAGTTGTTAGTGGCTTAGAATTAGCTGTCAGTAACTGCGAGTACTATCAGATAAGAAATTAGTGTCTTTTTTTGTTGGGATATACAAGTACCCGGCAACGTCCACTCTTTGTTTTTGTTTCAAGTATTTCTATTTGTATCCATCTGATGAGTTAAACTCTTTTCAACTGATTTTTATAGTTCGTTCTTATGTTGTATTGTTACACCACTGTCCCAGGTTAGGGGAGGATTGGGATCCCGCTTACATGTTTAACCCCAACACATTCTGTATATATATGACTGTCCAAAGTCATGAGCCTGTTATTCTGTGGTTGTCATTTGTTGAACATTTTTGATTTTCGTTTATTTTTGTACATATATTCGATCGTTAGTTTTCTCGTTTGAATTGTTTTGCATTTGTCCTTGGGGAGCCTTTTATAGCTGACTATGCTGTGGACTTTGTTAATTGTTAAATGACGTAAGCTGACATATATTGGTTCATTACTGTGTCATGTTGTCTCTTGTGAAGAGTTGTTTCATTGGCAATCATACCACATCTCCTTTTTTAGATGAAAGGAATTCAAATAATACTTACGTGATAAAGGTAACTTTAAGACCTCAGTCTTAATTGTTGGCTCTATTAAAATACTTGAAGTAGTGGCCAAATGATATATAAAGCATTGTATGATTAATTGATTTGAGATATTTTTGTCGAAGCCGACCTTTTAGGGTGTTTGTAAACGTCTATGTTGAATTGTTTGTGTTTACGACTAGTTCGTTTTAATTTAACTGGCTGCGCCGTTAAGAACAAAAGACTCAACTAATCTATTCTGTTACCACAGAAGTACATCTAGCCATATATAATGCCATTTAGACGTACAAAAAGTGTTACTTTAGATATCGGGGTAATGAAACAATGGTAAAAGTGAAGTAATTTACTCGAAGTTATAACTGATGTCACCATGATTTTGTTAATTGTATCTGAATATCTGTATCTTTATTTTAAATTTAACTTAACATGCACAACACGACGTATACAACAATTGGAACAGAAAATGCAGACCGGCCTTTCAAAAGTAATGAATGTATTTATGTCCAATCTTACGTGACTGTTCCGTTATATGGAGTTTAATTCCAGCTGTAGTACTTAAAGCAAATATGCATTTTATGACCTTCGTAGATATCGACCAAATGCAAATGAATATCAATACATCTGGTAACTGTTTTCGGCATGAAAATAAACTTCCCATGAAAAATCTGTAAAGGTTTAACAAAATAATGGTTATTAGAACCTTACAAAACAGACAAACGTTTATCTTTTATTTCGTTTTTCTTTTTAAATCTGAGTCTGATACATGAACATGTATACGTCCACTAGTATATTTCTATCCACAGCTTATATATGGATAAATAGATAATGCATTGATAACATTTGTGTAATTGTTATAACAAATGTCATAATTCAAAATATCTTAATATGCACAGCAGTAAAGAGGTCACAAGGAGAAGGTAAATTTATTTTTTCTTATTCAGTTTTCTATGATTGAAATAAGTTGATATATTTACTTACCAAACACTGGTTGTAAAGAATTAGTAAGAAGTACGTAAAATACACTATATAGTCTGTCCCTCATAGCTGTTTATAATTAAGATATACTTTGATAAAGTACACGATTGTAGTGTTACACTTACATATATAGATATTGGACACTTATATTACGTCATCCACTACAGCCAATGCATGAGTTTTGTGTTTTTAATATTCCAATAACAGGAAGGGATTACGGAAATGAATATTAAGTCCGTTAATTGTTTAAATCCTTCAAGAAGGAAATGCTAGTGGCATTTTTCTGGTTTTACGCAAGTTAATTGTTTAGTAGAAGAAAACATTATAAGGTTGTTTAAACTAATCATTAAAAGTTATATTAACAATCTGACGATACATATAATGAAGCTATTATAAAATCAGTTGTATCAGATTGCAGATAAAAATTGACTAATCAAAATATTATATTGTTTAAAGATTATTATTTTAGTAATAAAAAGTGTTTTCCTGTTCAGCACATTTTTTGTAAGCTGACTTTTAACTGTTTGTTTCGCTTGCAGAATAAATCTGAATTGTAGTAGGTTTACACATTAATGAGAGTAAGCTTTATATTTTTTTTAGTATATATGCAATGTTCACGATTCCTAACATCAAATGTAGTTTTAATGGAACAATACAAATGTAGTTTTAATGGAACAATACAACATTTAATTGTATAAACTGGTTGGACCCTGACTAGAATTAATATAGAACGCAAAACAATACATAAATGTAATTTACTAATACTCAGTAGTTCTACTAACTAACATAATACACAATTCAACATAAAACTATGTTAACATTTAAATTCAATACACTATAACAAAGGGTTGGTCACACAATCTCGATTGACATGCTATTTGAAATTCTTATATTTATAAAAAAAACTGGATTTATTTAAACCATACCTGCTAACCTCTGAAAGCTTCAAAGAGGGAGATCTCCCTCTCAGCTATGACAGCTGAGGGGGAAATTTTGCGCGAACGACCTTTTCAAGTGAAATATATGACCTATTTGTTTATTCTTTTTCAAAACTCATATAAGAATTTATTTTTTGATAGATGTTTATATTCTATTTACACTATGTTGGTTTGTTAAAACAACATATGGAAGTTTTTAACGACTTTGACTTGGTATACAGCCCTTGCACGGTCGGATTGACACATTTGGTTCAATACATATCTTATAAATTTCAATCCAAACATTGAATAGTAGTATAGATCTTTCAAATGATTTTCAAATATAATTATTTTTTTTGTCTTAAGGCATACAAATCCATTTAATTGCCAACCTTTTTTATCCTTTGTTCAATTTGTATTTAGTTTATATATTGTTTTAGCAATTTCCATTATTTTAAGAAGGATAACTTTAAACAGGATTAATCAGAAGAAGTAATCCAATATTTCTTTGAAAAGTTTTATTAAAACAAAGCTTGAAGCAAAAGTCGTTAATGATCGATTAGTAGTACTATGTTTGACACCCAAGCTAACAAGTGAAGCCATTTAATTTATCATGGTCTGTAATTTACCATTAACAACCTGAGCCCTCAGCAGTGACACAAAAACGTCATTTATGTTGACTTGCCATTCAAGGCTAAAGTATCCAAAAGCGGGAAATTCTTTATTCCCGCGCGGGAGGTAGTCCTATAATATAAGACTCTGAAGGTTCATATCATTTACATTCAACGTTTTTTATCGGATTTTTTTTTTACAGATCAACATTGATAGGTAAAAAAAAATATCCGATAAAAAACATTGAATGTAAATGATATGAACCTTCAGAGTCTTATATTATAGGGCTAGCGCGGGAGGGTACCGGTAAGTCGGAGATTTCACGAATTTCGGCAGTTAAGTGGGAGTTTCCCGCTCAAAACGGTAGGGTTGGCAGGTATGTTTAAACTGACCCATAACCGACTTTTACATGTAAAAAATGGCAACAGGGAAAGAAAAAAAACACATTACCATCCAAGATCCATGATCCATGAACCATAAAATAATGTCAAGTTCTGACTAAAACTATATTTACCAAATTTTTATGACCTTTTTTTTCAATTTTCAGTCACTGAACCATGAAAGTGAGATAAAATTAACAATAAAATAACAAAAGAAATGCATAGAATATCTGTAAAATATTTTAACCTATAAAACTCTTTAACCCTCTTAAATATATAAGTTCATACGTGTTATCTGCTCCTCTATCTGGTTGGTGTCCCTTTGACATGTTCCACATTTCTATTCTCAATTTTATTATCTTTACGAATTCCCTATATCTTTCAAAGGACAGACGAAAGATACCCAAGCTAAAACAAACAATAAACGTTGGGTGCTCCGGAAGGGTAAGCAGATCCTACAATGTGCGATATTTTTTCGATGGCGAAGGACAATTAATGTAGTAGTGTCTATTTAACAAATGTCAATTTTAGGACGTCACAGAAAGTAACAAAACATTGTATTTCTTTTATGTTAAGAATAAATAAACTTACATTAAGATATTAACACTATTGAATATGTAGCACGTTGTTTACTTAGTTGTTTTTAGTAACTACCAAATATTTTTTTTATGTTCCTCATCCAAATGTGTTCGTTAATTATAAAGTTTAAAGTTTAATACATCCGTCATACTGTTCGACCAGATGTATTTCACTCATAATTACTTCATCACACTCATGACATTCTTCAAAGAGTATAAAAAGTACCAGAAGTGATGGTATAACTCATAAGTTTTAAACAAACTACTAATGGCATGACAAACACTATGGGGATACTTTTATTTCTCATTAGAGTAACCAGATCCTTCTCTTTTTGTGGCACCCGTCAGGTTGTGAATGTAAGTACAAACTCCGTCAAATTCGGTACGATATTTTAATTAAAAAGGCTAGAGTGGGGTTATGACGTTTGGATAAAATTGATCGTCATTTATAAAAAAGAAATTCTATAATGGTCAACTAACTTGTGATGGAGTGATTTATGTTTTGGATAAAATTATCACAAATTCAAACAGTACTTATATCAGGCTGAAAATATCGTATATTCTCTCAAGAATACAATTAGGAAGATACCTGCTTCACCCTCCGTTTGTTTTAATGCTGGTATAATGCAAGCAACAAGAGAAAACATGCCAGTGGATTTTCAGTCGTTCTGTTGGTTTATATAGTTGAGCGTTTGATTTTATTAGGATTTGTTGATTTGCCTGTTTTTGAACTGTCATAAAAAAGAATTGAAAAACCAATGACCTGATTTATGACCTAGACATAAGCACGAAGAATCAAATATGAAAAACAGCAACTTATCACATTAACTGAATTACAATCTTCTGACTTCAGATAAACTCAGATGTGAGACTCATTAGTTTTGTCGGACTTGATTATCAAAATTACTTGGTAAACTCACTTCCGACATTCTTATACCATATTTGTGATTCCAGTAATAGGTATCTGATTAAATAGACTAGTCATATTTTACTAATCAACAGTGTTCATTACAGTAAGAAAATCAATACTTATATGCATCCATTATGTATTTCAAAGCCAGAGAATCTACTCCTCGAGAGATTGCATATTGTCTCTTTCGTTGAAAATAAAGACAATATATTACCCCCAGTTTCTTGAATTTATTCCGTTTTCCCGTTACTGACAATTTATTGCTCTAATTGAGTTTTAGTTCTCTTAATTACACAAAGCTGTGTCTGACATCAGAATACATGTATCTTTTTACGGAAACACTTTTTAACGCGATTTATCGGAGTAATGAAATAACGTGCCAACTTAGTATCGCAAGATGGAGATAATGGTGAAATACACAAGATCATGACTTATCCTGAGCCTGAATGTATGTTTCAGTTAACGTTTAAGTAAGTTGTCAACTGTTCCAGAAAAGATATTTAAACTTTTTACTATATCAAGTAAGTTACCCAGTTTCAGTAAACTTGTGTCTTCATGTCTGTTGATGGATGACGCTGTCGTATGATATCGTCTTCGACAGACATACACTAGTATCCGAATTTGGTCTAAAAGCGATCATTTGAATCTAAACACAATCTGAGAAGTCGGACCAAAAAATTATTCAGTCGTATTCAGTCTCTTGGGTAATTTTCAGACTTATTGCGGTGCACTCAAAGACTATTCAGACGTTTTACCTGCAGTTAATTTAGCACTGTTCAGAACCTTTTCTGACAATTCAGTACGTTGTTGAGGTTAAAAGATAGTTTAAATAAAAACTACTGAACAATCTGAACACATCTCAACTTACTGCTAGCGAATCATTTGTACAGTTCCTATTTTACCACAGTGGATACAGTCTGAAAATTGACTGAAAAATTGAAATTGATGGAAAAATCTATTGTTCAGACTTTAAGAGATGTTCCGATCAAAATTATCATTTCACTTCAAAATTAATATTACGTACTAGTAACAATGACGGGTAGGATTGCATGATTTCCTTTCAAGGTGGAATATGTAAGCAGGCTTTCAGCTTTGACATGCATTTTTCTGGAGAATATAAAGTGTTTTGTGTTTGTAATTCTGTCTGTTCTTGTTGTTTTGTTATACATGTAAAAGTTTATTTTACCTTTAATTTTTATTCCATGTTCTTTTATATTCTTATTCAGACATGATTGAAAAGATATGTAAACAAATTGTTGAGATCTAAGTACAATCCCTTATTAGTTCACATTCCTTTCCAAATTGTGCCCAACTTCATGGATGCCTTGTCCTATATCAACATGTGTCTTAAATATAGGGACATTGGTATTCATGGTAGATTGTAGTCTCTGTTTCTTCATAAATTTGTTGAGTTACAAAGAGATATGGGTTTCATCGAGCGTTGGATAATAACCCATTTATTATTAAAAAAAATCATATAATTATGTAACACTCTTAATGTCATGTTATGTAAGGTTAATATCCCTTTTAATTTTTTCGTACACTAAATATGGTTGACCTAGTGCTTAAAGTACTTGAAAAAAAATGCCAATACACAAAAAGATATTATTTGCAAAAGACCATGAAAATGAAGTAAAGGCCAGACGAACCTGTCAGACGACATGTAACCCTTACAATCATTTTATACACTACATATAGTTGACATCCAGCTTATAGTATTTGCGAAAGGAACCTAACCACGTAATTTAAACCTTAATCACTGTTCTATGAAATGAGTTCGAATTTAGGTAAAACTTGTCTGACAAACATGAATGCGTTGCAAGGAACCAATATCCCATATATAATTATCCTATAACACACAGCAAATAACTATCATTCGCCGAACAACTAAAAAGAGATCAAGAACAATGGGCATATGACAAAAGACACTCCATTTCACAAAGTATCTGCATACAAGGAATGAAACATCCAGATCCTATTCCTTCTCTCATAAAGCTTTAAACAAACAGTTTACGACGCAGCCGCCACTGCCTACATACGCCACCGGATGATAATCCCTATGTTGCGTATACAGCGACTTTAGTAGCTTTAAGACAACAAACTTACATGTATTAAACAATAACAAATTACAAATTATATTTTCTATTTATTATGTTTTGAATACTTTGAATAAGGATAAACCTGAATTGCAATTTAACGCTACCTTTTATTCACTTGTACAAATTGTCAAATATTGACTTACTTGTTTACTAATGAGATATGTATATTGAACGTATTAAGACATCTTGATCATTTAGAGTTAGACGTCAAAAAAATCTAATTAGAAACAAATAGTCAGTAAAAGTTTCAATAAATTGATATCCCTATATAGTGCTTAATTGGTTGTAATTATAATGTTTATACGCTCTTTATTATATTCTTCGTAATGTTGTTTAAACTATTCTTTCAAAGGTTTCATAATATCGGAATAACCATTTTCTTTAGCAAACATATAGGGAGTACGTCTGTAATTGTCCTGTATTTGTAATTTCTGCACAATAATTTATTAATATCTTCACAATATCACCATGTCAGTTGAATCAAGCTATGTGAACATCTGTTTTTCCAGAATGGTCTCTTTTTTTTTATATTCATACCGAAATCAATCAATAGCTTAGATATTTCTGAATGACCATTAGAACAAGCTACATGTAAAAGCTAACCATCAATCTTTGTCTTTAGTGGTAGTACAAACACGATTATTTAAATCTGGACCGTTTAAATCGCTATTTGTTGTGTCATCACTATTCATACCAACATCGATAAATAACTTCATTACCTCTTTATGTCCGTTTTGACACGCTAAATGTAAAGCTGACCATCCTTCTTCATCTTTTATTGTTGTATCTACACGACTATTTAGTGCTTGACCGTTTAAATCAAGGAAGAACTTCACTGTTTCAAAATGACCTTCAAGACAAGCCTTGTGTAATGGTATAGAACCGCTATTTGTTGTGTCATTAAGATTCATACCAACATCGATTAATAACTTAATTACCTCTTTATGTCCGTTTCGACACGCTAAATGTAAAGCTGACCATCCTTCTTCGTCTTTTATTGTTGTATCTACACGACTATTAAACTCTTGGCCGTTTAAATCAAGTAAGAATTTCACTGTTTCATATTGACCTCCAAAACAAGCATGTATTAATGGTGTTGAACCGCTATTTGTTGTGTCATTAATATTCATACCAACATCGATTAATAACTTAATTACCTCTTTATGTCCGTTTCGACACGCTAAATGTAAAGCTGACCATCCTTCTTCATCTTTTATTGTTGTATCTACAGGACTATTAAACTCTTGGCCGTTTAAATCAAGTAAGAATTTCACTGTATCATAATGACCTTTATAACAAGCCATGTGTAGTGGTGTAGAACCGCTATTTGTTGTGTCATTAATATTCATACCAACATCGATTAATAACTTAATTACCTCTTTATGTCCGTTTCGACACGCTAAATGTAAAGCTGACCATCCTTTTTCATCTTTTATTGTTGTATCTACACGACTATTTAGTGCTTGACCGTTTAAATCAAGTAAGAATTTCACTGTTTCATAATGACCTCCAAGACAAGCCTTGTGTAATGGTGTAGAACCGCTATTTGTTGTGTCATTAAGATTCATACCAACATCGATTAATAACTTAATTACCTCTTTATGTCCGTTTCGACACGCTAAATGTAAAGCTGACAATCCTTCTTCATCTTTTATTGTTGTATCTACACGACTATTAAACTCTTGGCCGTTTAAATCAAGTAAGAATTTCACTGTTTCATATTGACCTCCAAAACAAGCATGTATTAATGGTGTTGAACCGCTATTTGTTGTGTCATTAATATTCATACCAACATCGATTAATAACTTAATTACCTCTTTATGTCCGTTTCGACAAGCTAAATGTAAAGCTGACCGTCCTTCTTTATCTTTTATTGTTGTATCTACACGACTATTTAGTGCTTGACCGTTTAAATCAAGTAAGAATTTCACTGTTTCATAATGACCTCCAAGACAAGCCTTGTGTAATGGTGTAGAACCGCTATTTGTTGTGTCATTAATATTCATACCAACATCGATTAATAACTTAATTACCTCTTTATGTCCGTTTCGACACGCGAAATGTAAAGCTGAGCATCCTTTTTTATTTTTTATTGTTGTATCTACACGACTATTTAGTGCTTGACCGTTTAAATCAAGTAAGAACTTCACTGTTTCATAATGACCTCCAAGACAAGCCTTGTGTAATGGTGTAGAACCGCTATTTGTTGTGTCATTAAGATTCATACCAACATCGATTAATAACTTAATTACCTCTTTATGTCCGTTTCGACACGCTAAATGTAAAGCTGACCATCCTTTTTCATCTTTTATTGTTGTATCTACATGACTATTTAGTGCTTGACCGTTTAAATCAAGTAAGAATTTCACTGTTTCATGACAACCATGTCTACATGTAAGATATAGTGGTGTGCTACCAATTTTATCTTTTTTATTGACATCCATACCAACTGCAATCAATGTTTTCACGGTTTCTGTGTGACCATTTTGACAGGCTGCATGTAAACCAGTTTGTCCAAAAGTATCTCTACTTTTGACATCTGCATTATATTCACCGGTTAATAAAAGTTTCACCAATTTCACATTCCCACTCAAGCAAGCAAAATACAGTGTGTTCCGATTATATATATTAGATATGTTGATATCTGCATTGTTGTCTAATAACAGTTGAGCCACCTCAGTGTGACCATTTTGGCAGGTTGCCGATAATGCTGTTGTTTCATCTGCGTTTCCTGCATTAATGTCCTTATTATATTTCATTAAATATCTAACAACTGCAATGCGACCTTTTTCACATGCGACATAAAATGGAGATCTTCCTTCATTGTCTTTAACCTCTATGTGATACGGATAATTTACTACAAAATATTCTACAAAATCTATGTATCCCAAGTTAGACGATACATACAAAGGCGTATTCCCATCTTCATCGAAATCATACGAAATTTGCTGACATGCGTCTTGTTCTTTCAGAAACGATAGAAGTAGTTTTCTATATGCCTCATTTTCTGTTTGAATGCTTCCAAATACTTCCCAGTATTTCCCTTTCATTGCATCTTTTACTTGTCGTTGTAGAAATTGGCTTTCGAACTCTTGTGGGATTTTAATAACAAAAGGAACACTATTTGGAGTAAATGATGAAATGTACGCACGGTTTGCCAGGAATGCAATATCAACGTGTTCTATCAAACATTTCATTATAGATGGTGCAATAGCTGCTGATATGATGTCAAACATTTTGTCGTGGATTGTTGTGTAAAAGTCATCTGATTCTCTAATATAGACACCTTTAAGACACTCAAAACTGTTATGTATCGATACAATGGATACAGGTTCGATTTTACAGTTCCAGCATATAGCCTTAACTAGCTGTTTCACATCCTCGGATCTTAATTCGTCTATACAAAATTTATTATTTCTAAGAACAAGAAGAGAAATACAGAGAAAAGATGATGTAGATCGTTTTTTCATTTTTATGATTTCATTTCCAATTATTTCAACAGGATGGGTAAAGAATCTATGATCTTGTTTAAGGTTTGTACAGTACAAAGAACATAAAAGAGGGAAAAAATCGTACAGACAAATATTTTCTATGTCGTTCACTGTTTTCTCGGGTAAAGACGACAATGCAATAGTCCTTCTTTCTTCTGTAGTAATTTTATATTTGGAACTAAAGCTGCATTGTAAAACTGAAAAACAAGTAAGTTTTGGGAATGCCTCGTGAACATATATATTCTCCCTGCACGTAAAGATAAACTTATGCACTGGTTTGCTATCATTTTCCTCGTTATCATTGTTCTGATTACAAAATTCAATTAGCATACCTAATTTGCAATCGTTTTTGCTCCCATAATTCTGCTTTTTGTTGATTAATAGCGAATTTACCACAAACATCATCAATTATAAACACTTGGAAATTATTTTTTGTAAAATGCTTAAAGATTTCTGAAGGATCATGACAAGGAATTATTTGGTATTTATCCTTTTCTAATTCCAATGCTACATGATGAGTGACTGCAGATTTTCCACAGCCTGGAGAACCAGTAATGATAACACCTGTCGTTTGGTTTAATGATTGTAGTATAAAGGTTGTGGCTGAGGTAGGAATGTATTTTTTGTCCGTATTTCTCCATTCTTTCAAAGTTTGTAGTTGTATTTCTGTAAACAAAATTAGTTTAAGATAGACAGATATGGATTCAATCATGTTTAGTAAATGATAATATATTAATCGTAGCAAGGTATAAGAGACAAAATTTAAGGATGGAAAATAACGTAATTGCCTGAACTCAGAAACCTCAAATCAGGGTAAGCGGTAAGTTTCTCTTATTTAAACAGTGTAACATACTCCATAATTCAGAACACACTAAATGTATTGTGTTCAAGAACAAAACATCGTTAAAGCATTTCACAATGACACACAGAGCATATGCTTTATGAATAAGTTACATTGTCACTAGTGCTTTTTGAAACTGAGATACTACCATAATAGATATGATATTAACCGTAAATCTTGTAAATAGTTATCAAAGGTACCAGGATTATAATTAAGTACGCCAGACGTGCGTTTCGTCTACATAAGACTCATCAGTGACGCTAATATCAAAATATTTATAAAGCCAAACAAGATCAAAGTTGAAGAGCATTGTAAAGTAATACTTCCAGTTCTTTCATTATTATAACATCGCTTAATATAATAAATGCTCTTTAAAAAAAGCTTCATTAACAGCGAAACTCTGAATACGACATCTAAGGTCCAGGCCTCAACAGTTGGGGCAAAAATGGACACACTATTCAAGCTTGGTACAAGCCTGAATTAAGATTGTATATAAATATTTGACACATTATTTGCTTCTGACACAAAAATAAATGTTGTCAATGAACATGAAATTGATTACATAATCTAAATTTATTTGCAATGGAATATTTCTTTTTTTAATTTCTTAAATCTTGATGAAATTTTTTTTTTAACCTCCCCAAATTTTTTTATACCTCAAACGAAAAAATAAATTAATTAAAAACCAATTGTTCAGAGAACAATTGAAGGTCTTTCCATCAAAACAATGTATTTTGATATGAAAAGTTGTGAAACTAAGTTTAAAATGTCATTTCAATCGTCAAATGATAGCTCCTAGTAAGCTGATTCCAAAAATATATTGTTTCCATACATTTTTTTTAAATAAGGGAGATAATTTGTTACTTCCGGTTTGAAAAATGTTACTTCCGATTATATTTGAATATTTACTTGACACTGATTCCAAAAATATCTGGTTCTATATACTTTTATATTAATAAAGTACAAAAAAATAGCTATTTCCGGTTTACAAAAGGTCACTTCCGGTTGTTTTTTACAAGGTTAAATGGTTTGATATCTTTTTCTAAAAGTTGTATATCTTTATCATGTATACATATAGAATAAAAGCAAAGGTCAAAATCTAGAACGTCAAATTAAGCTATGACCTTGAGATCAATTTCAAGGTCATAAACCAAGGACCTCAAATCAAAAGACCATAGGTCTTTATTATATTTAGTTAATGAGTTATATCACCAAACGCATATTTTTAAATACAAGAGGGGCGAAAACTCCCTTTTACATTCAACGTACGCTTGCAATCAAAATTTACATCTTACGACATGTCGCAACTAACAATTTAGTAAAAATAATTTGTTGATATCTTATACAGTCTTTGGATATAAGTGAAAATAAGCCAAATTCAAATATTAGAATATGACCTTGACCTTTGACCTTGACCTAATTTTCAATTTTTGGGACCAAGGACCTCAAATCAAAAGATCCTAGGTCTCTATCACTTATGATTTATAAGATAGAAATTCATATCACTTATATCAGATGCATAAGGGGAAATAACTCTCATATGGAGCGGTCATATAGGACAAAATAGGACAAATCATGCGAAGGAAATAACGAGCAATTTTGTAAAATAAATTTGTCATAATCTTTTACGGTTGCGAAGGAGATGCGCTAACAAGGAAAACAGTGTTTGGGGAGATAACTCCTACAAAGAAAAGTATTCGTTTACGCAGGGTAAATTTCAAAAGCGCATAAACTGTTCGATATCATATACCAAATATCTAAGCAACATATTGCGAAAAAATGTTTATCGCAAGAACAAAATTAGGCGGAAGAAAAAAAAAAAAAAAAAAATAATCAGAAGAAAAACAATAGGTCTTTCCACAGAAAAGTGGAAAGACCTAATTAGGAACGCCTATATGGCACACATATGATGCCCCCTTGTCTATCATATAAAATTATACAATTTGTTTAATTGCGATGTCAAAAAAAAAGAACGATTATGTTAGAAATATAATAACTTTGTGTTTAATTTTACTTAATTTAGTTCTTTAGGAATAGAAATATGTATTAAGATGGTTGATAACCATGATAACCATGGAAACTTGATTTCCAAGAGACAATTTAGTGATCACAAAGTGGTATTTTCAACATAGATCAGAAATACCTGTTATATTATTTTTTTCTATTTCTAGCGTCTCTAATTTCTTGTTGATTGTAACCATATGCTGATTTGTTTTTTCCAACTGTTTCTCTAGCCGTATAAAATATATGGTATCAGTGACGTTAGTTAACGATGAACTTATCAACGCATCAATCTCTGTCTTTATTTCTGGTGCCAGCCTGATAATTGCCTGTAACACAATATAGTACTTAACGTAAACAATGAAACATACAACGTTACGCATTCAAGATTCTAAAGAAGTAAATTATAATATTACTGTTTGGTACATTATCCCCCAACACTAAAAAAAATGTCTTTCCTAAGACGACAAAAGCAAAAAACACATCATATTCAAGTTCTACTGAAAAGTTACAGAACCGGAAAAAAAATTGACCATAGCAAAAAAAAACCACCGATAATCTTCAGACATAGTTAATATATATCTTATCTATTTTTAAATTTTCTTCTTAAACAACTCCCATTATATATTTTCATAACCTGTGCATTTGTTATATTAGATAATTATGTTTGATAATCTTAATGATAAACTTCATTTTTGATATTACTGACATGGTATATAATTTGTTTAAGTATGGAAAATTGTATGTATAATACTAAGAAAAATTAACAGCTGTATGAATATTTTATTTACTAATGTAAACGAGGCCAGAATAAGGTATAGGTACTTGGATGTTTTTCAACTAACAAATGCACAGCTTTCAATAAAATATGAAAAATCAAAAAAAAAAAAAAGACACCGAATCAATGAACGATAGTTAGAATGAAAGACCAGTACGGTATCTACGAATTGTTGGATATTTTAGAAATGCATATTGTTAACAATCAATTGAATAATGAAACTTTATTTGCACCAAATAATACTGCATCGATATCAAACAAATCATATAATTTTCAAAAGCAAGAGGTTATCAATTGTTGTTCACTAGGATTCAATTAACCTTCATAGAATGAATGGATCCCAACACACATGTCTTTGACATCACCTTGATTATATATCAGATCAAAGAAGAATAGTTGTACAGTTTTCAATGTAGAACAACATAACTGTTCATACTTGTGGAAGTAACTCTATGAAAATGAAAGGTATAAATTAAGATTATTTTCCTTTTAACCACTATACAACTCACAGGTTTATTTTCATAAAATTTTTACTTTTTCGGTTGTATAAATACATATATTTTATAAAAACATGTATTTTTGAAAGATAACGTCATCAACAAACGAGATAGAAAAATGTTTGATATCTTTTTTACTATTTGCAATTAATGATTAGAAAAAATACCTCAGCTACACAGCTCCATATTTCCAAAAACTTGTTTTCGTCAACTTTACCGTTGTCCGAATGAACAATGGAGTTTCTGTAAAATTTTATCCTTGACATATCTGCAGCAACAGTATGAATTGTTTCCACTGGAAGACTATCTTGGATTGGTAGATCTGTGAAATGTCTGACTAAGCATACCATCAATGATATATCAAACATGTCTGATGATACTCCTGAAGAACCTAATCAAAAGATGAAATGAAGAAAAATTGTTTTTCTGTTTGCTGTTTTCCCTAGTGACCAAACACGCCACAAGTAGACCAAAGTAAACTTTAAAAAATTATGAACAATGATTAAAATTATGTTTCTCAAATGCTCAATTGAAATAGATAGAAATGGATCAACCTACAATAGTTTTTGTACCTCTAGGATATAATAAATCATACTGTGCCCCTGTGATGATTCTCTGTTTATATGTAAGGTCATCTATCTTGCCTCTATTTGTGCGTAGAAATTGTTGTAGCTTTTCTGGATGGAATTCATAGTCAAACCTTCGTCTTACAGCACGTGGTGCCACTCTTATTAATAAACCAGCTAACCGTAGAAAATTTATATCTTCCTGCGACAGAGATGTCGGTATATCGTCCAGTGACAGGGATGTTGCCATCCTTAAATAAAACAGCAATATTAAATTTTGTTGAAAAGAAAATACATTTTTATTGCAGATCTGGTACTTAAAAAAATATGTAGGTATAATTGAAAAGTGAATAAAAGAAAAGATATGACTGATGTTAACGATTTTAACACAAAATACCTGCATTCAGTTTACAAAATTCAAAACATAGGAACAAGGCATAGATAACAGTAGAATATACCTATTTGCATAACAGAACCGAAGAATCACATAGTGAATAATAGACAATACGAAAATATCTACCAAATAAGAAACAATCTTCAAATAGGCAAAATTCTTAGTTGACTCCTTGTATACTATATTGACCTTCAATTTTTACCCTTTCGATAAATAGTTATTACCTGGCAGAAAACTGTTTAAGAAGAAGAAAAATATCTAAGATAAACATAAAAGTTTAATGACACAAATACTCAGTCCTTTCCTCATTTTCCTTAAAATGGCGATTGTTTTACAGTTTTTGAATGTTCTACATCTTTACAGAGTTAGAGATAAAATTCTAGTACCAAAAATGATCAACAAGAGAAGATATGTACATAAGGTAAACCCGACCGATAACTGAGTAACATTTTGTCTTCGAAGTTTCACTTTCTATACATGCTATATTTGGATATGGAAAGTATATTCTATATTTAGGTCCGCGCGCACGATGGTGTTTTGAAGTCAAGTAATGCTCAAATATATATCTCCTAAGTTTTAAGGGACACCGCAGAACAAAGCACATGTGTATCTATCGCACGAACACGATCACTTTTGTTTTTATTATTTACAGGTCATTGAAGTCGGATTATAAAATTGAAAATGGAAATGGGGAATGTGTCAAAGAGACAACAACCCGACCATAGAAAAAAAGAAGGTCACCAACAGTTCTTTAATGTAGCGATAAATTCCCGCACCCGGCGGCGTCCTTCAGCTGTTCCCTAAACAAATAAATACTAGTTCTGTGATAATAAACGCCCTACTGAACTCCAAATTGTACACAAGAAACTTTAATTAAAATAATACAAGACTAACAAAGGCCAGAGGCTCCTGATTTGGGACAGGCGCAAAAATGCGGCGGGGGCATGGTTTTTACAAACACATGTTACGGGAGAACAGGTTTGTATTTTAATGCTTAGAAATTTAATTGTAGGATTTCAGTAATATTTTCGAACTTGGGAGCTACTTAACGTCATTGAATTTCTTACTCAATCAAGCAGACTGCGTCTAACGGAAACACTTTTTCTCGATTCATTTTTTCATTTTATAGGTTAAACTATAGTAGTTCAATGCACGCACACACAAATAATGCTGTTATAATAGTATTTTAACAAAACGTTTATCGATTAATTTGCAGATTTTTGCAGGGATGGATTTTTATTTCAGAAACAAGTTTGTTCATAAGAAGGATAATCATTTAACAGTAAAATATTCGGGACTATAAGCGATTTTTTTTCTCACTCATGGAAAGTATAAAAAAAAACCTGTTGAAAAGGGGTGTGGGTGAATGTAGTTGTAGTAATTTGTTGATTTGACAATAACAGGGACAGAGACTCTCCAATAAAATGACGCTTACCATTTTTGATGAATCATTTCAGTAAGGACATGTCGCGAACAACAGTTTAGTTAAATTGTTTTGTCGATATCTATAAGTCTCACTGAAAAGAAGCGATATAAGTAAAAATTAATATAAAAAAATCTCATGACCTTCACCTTTTCTAAAAAAAATAATGGTAACAAATTAAATCTTTATCTGAAGACATTACTAACACCCTCATTAACTGCCTGCAAATTGCACAAACGTCACAACTTTTGAATTTTAAATGTAAACACAGACTCCGGCTTAGAAAAGTTATTGTTAAAGGCCGAAAGTTGACTAGGACAACTTAATATTTTTACCAACAGAGCCTGTTATCTCTGGTATCTTTCGTCACTCTTTTACCAACATGTTAATTTTGTCAACGGAAAATGAAGACATGGTACACATATTAGCATCATAACCATTGTAAGTAATATAAGAGAGAAACTGTATGGGTACAAAGAACATCTGAATCAGTCCAACAAAAAAAATGAAATTCATTCTATGATTAGCACATTGAAAATTACCCATTTGTTACTTCATTGCAATAACTTCAAAGAATGTAGAAATATTGACATGGAACTCTCCTAAAAAAAACATGAATAAAAGGTCCTGTAAAGTTATACTGAATTCTAATATTTAATAGCTAAAATGCCTAAATTGGCATAGCTTATTTCTTAAAAAAAACTGGTTTGGTAATGGGAAAAAATCAAGAACTAGAATATTGAAATTAAATATGAGAAGATAGATTTATAATTTGCTTAAAAAAGTAAAAAGGCAAAAAAAAAAAGTTTTCTTGCTACAAGTAAAACGGGGAAATGTCTTTTACATTCCTTTACAACATATTTACTGTTCCCTTAAAGGGGCGCTAGCTACGAGATATATACAAAAAAGTCTTAAATATTATTTATTTGTGAAAGTGAAATAGTGAAATAATAATCGCTTTAAGCAGCCAGTATGGTTGAATGTTGTCCAAAAAAAAAAAAAGATAAGAAACATGGTTGAAGAATTATTCTCTTGCAAGTGAATAATTTGACCTCATTGAATCCGTGTTGAAATGAACTTCAATTTAACCCCTTAGCTAAAAAATGAATAACGCATGCAACGTGCGTGTTTAGTTTCTTTAAAAGAAAAGAATGTCAACATTAAAAGTAAAATCAAGGTAAATCATTTGATTGACTGATTCGATCCACAAAATAATCCTCTGTATACAGATAAAACGACGATAAACATATGTTTTTTAATCTATATATTTATGAAATAAAAGAGACCTAAAACTAAAAAACAAGAAATCTAATTGCTCGAATCAGCTTAATCTATTTATATCTATATTCATGTTTAAATACCTTGTAAAGCCATTGAAGGTCAACTTGATAGTTAATCAAATGGCGTTTAGACTAACATACGCAACGAACCTACATATTATCGTGACCATTCTCTGTAAATTTTTTAATTTTATCCTTTAATAGTGTGGATAATTGTTTTACATTGTTATAAAACAAATATGATAATTTACGTCAAATCGGTGAACTTGAATTTGACAGCTAGTGTCCTTTTAAATGGCAACTTTAAAAAAAAATATATGATTTGAACAGAAATAAGTATTTTGTGTATTGTTATATCAATCTTTATAATTTAATCAATATAACTGATTGATTTATATATTCAAATAAACAGTCGTGTATATCAATTGCAAATATGTCTCAAGATTAACAAATTTAAGCAAAAACAATTCCTATTGTGTATACCAAGCCAGGAACATGACAGTTGTTTTCTATTCGTTTGATTTGTTTTATCATTTCATTGAGCAATTAACTAGGGACTTTCCGCTTTGAATTTTCCTCAGAGTTCAGTATTTTTGTGATTTGACTTTTTACATCTATGATGATGGCTACAGTTATTCTTAAGCATTTTTTTAACAAAAGATACATTATCTTATTTTGTAAATCAAACAAAGCCAAGCCTGTATATGTGTTTGATATCTATGAATGAAAAATAAAACTACATAACTGATTTTACATAGTTTGTTAAAAACCATACAATTAAAAAGGAATTTTTTCAACAAAATAACTTGATACTTTAATATCGACCGATATTTACAAATGTATATGTGAAGTGTTCCAAGGCATTCTATAGAAAGCTCTGACAAAGAAAATTTTATTCTGAAATATCAAAGTGAAATGTTGTGATGACAGTTACTCTCAAATAAAACAGTTTTTACTCATTTCTAATCAACATGAAATTGTAATTTGTCTTTTCATTCAAAGTTACATTTCTAAATTGGCAGACAAAACAACACACTGCACTTACCTTGTTAACGGATCCAATTGGAATTTTAAGATAGATTTCGATCGAATATAAGGAATTTGTGACAAATTCTTGTCTATTTATAACTTTCGTTTCTTTCAATTGTTTCTGAATTGATGAGGTAACACGTTTAAGGTACAGTCCCATAACAAGTGACGGATCTGAAGTAAAGCAACGTAATTGTCATAACATTGGCAGCCTAGAAAAATTAAACCAAAATATTACATGTGAAATTAATTTTGTTTTCTTTACTCTTAATACCAGACAACAAAAGTGTGGTCAAGGAAGTTGTTTGTAAAAGGTAGATAACTGGGGTTGTATTATGTTTTAAATTAGAAATCTGTTTTGTTTGCAAATGGCCTTTTAAAGTTATTTTACATTATGTTTGATTTTTGCAGACGATCTATTATCTGAATGGTTTTATTCAGAGTGTTAAAGAACACACATCAATTAACATTACAAATCGTGTTTTTTTATACTATTTGAAACATAACACTCTTCAATCAGTCGCCATAGATATAAAATTAGTTAATATTTTCTGTTCCGCAATACACAATAGCGGATCAATGACTCCTTTTCAAACTTTTTGCGTCACGTGCCGAGTAACGTGACCGTAGGCACAGTTTAAACTAAGAGACAAATTGAAAGAGTTGGTATTGCTTTGCTTCATAAAAAAGAATGGCCAACGTAGATACAAGTATCTTGTCTTAGGGAGGGATTAATCCTACTTTGTAAAGGATCACTCTGATTCAAACTAAAAATTATCTGAAACTGATATTATCAAGATGCTTGATTTCTTGATTGACAACATATTTGTTACGTTCGGAGGACGTGTTTTTCATCATACTGTCGGCATTCCAATGGGAACAAACTGTGCCCCTCTACTTGCCGACTTGTTTCTTTATTATTATGAGGCTGACTTCATGCAGGAACTTCTTAGGAAGAAAGATAAGAAGTTAGCAATATCCTTTAACTCTACTTTCCGCTATATATATGATGTTCTTTCACTAAATAATTCAAAATTTGGTGACTATGTGGAACGCATCTATCCCATCGAGCTAGAGATAAAGGATACTACAGATACAGTTAAGTCGACCTCATATCTTGACTTACATCTAGAAACTGACAATGAGGGTCGGTTGAAAACAAAAATTTACGACAAAAGAGATGATTTCAGCTTTCCAATTGTGAACGTTCCATTTCTAAGTAGCAACATTCCAGCAGCACCTGCATACGGGGTACATAACTCCCAATTGATACAATATTTCCGTGTTTCCATTTCCTATCATGATTTTCTTGATAGAGGGTTGCTGCTCACTTGGAAGCTATTAAACCAAGAGTTCCAAAAGGTGAAGTTGAAATAATCCCTTCGTAAATTTTACGGACTCCATCACGAGTTGGTTGACCGTTTTGGAATAACCGTTTCACAAATGATATCGGATATGTTCCTTACGTCGTAACTACAATCCTCTTCCCTTGAATGTGACTTACCGAATTAAACTTTTTGCCTGATTTGTTATCACGACGGGTGCCACATGTGGAACAGGATCTGCTTACCCTTTCGGAGCACCTGAGATCACCCCTAGTTTTTTGGTGGGGTTTGTGTTGTTTATTCTTTAGTTTTCTATGTTGTGTCATGTGTGCTGTTGTATGTTTGTCTTTTTCATTTTTAGCCATGGCGTTGTCAGTTTGTTTTAGATTTATGAGTTTGACTGTCCCTGTGGTATCTTTCGTCCCTCTTTTAAAGCTCAATTTGGCTGGGCAGTACGGGAAATGACTAATCTCTCTGTTCGATAGTAGTTTCAGCATGTGTGAGTTCTTACCAATGAAAAACATTTTTTACTCATCTTATATAGAGAAATATCAGCTAAATAAATATACACAATGTTCCAGCTAGGATTACAAAAGATCAGGGTGCCTATTCTGAAAAAGGGCATTTAACGGGTGATATGATAATATGAAAAGGGCATGTTTTAATAAAGATATTAATCAAACATTGTGTTTATCCGTTGAAATCACTGGTTATACGAGAACTACATCATGAGCCCATATAGAACTCTATTTTCTACTTTTTAGGCTGACAAACTTGTCAAGCAGCTTGTCACTCAAGTTTTTAAATCATTGCTTTGCACAGTTAAGCTTTATTTGCAGCATGTTTTGAAAGGTGTGACTGTCCTGGTTCATTCTGTTTCTATGGTCTGACACACTTCACCAGTTTCACCTTGCTACCTCTGCTGTGCTGAATGGCAGTACAGCATAAAATAGCTGTGCTAAGTGAATGCACAATGTTAGGATATAGCAACAGTGAAAATTTGTTTTAAAAATAACATGAATAAAGAAAACAGAAAAAGGATGACCAAGGAACCCTACCAACACTGCTACTAAGACCCTCTTTAACTTTCCCCATAACTCAAAATACCTCAACATATATATTCTCAAACAAGTATATAGACGTATTTTAGAATATGTTAAGTGGGTTACACAATGCTAGGACAAAATTAGATTGAGTTATCTTTTTTTGTTCGTGTGTGCTCCTTCTTTTGGGGATTATAAACTGTACGTAGAAGATGTAAATATGATCAACAATATTTTGTCATTTTTGTACTCTTTTCGTATCAAAAATGGGGGTAGTCAATGACAAATACGTCTGAATTTATAAAAAAAATAATCCGAGTGCAAACTATAATCTAAAAAGAAGTAAACATGGTTTAAATCGTTAGTTCTTCTTCTTCCGATAATTTGCATACTTTCTGTGATGTATAATCGCAAATGTTGAGAGAAGTTGTAGCGACTTAAAGATTACTTTGTAAATTTTGCATCAATTTCATGGATAAAAAGTAGACAGTAAAAAACAAAAATTTCAGCACTGTAAGATTTACAAATCAGTTATTTCTTTTCATTTCAAGTTACTTAATATTTGTAAGAAATAAACAATAAACTGAACAATGTCTAATTAAAAGCTTCTGCGAGATATTTGCAGCGGTTAGATAGGTTTTGATACATGTAGGTAATGCAGGAGCTGGTGAATCCCGAATATTTCATTCACTCCCCATAATCGATCTCTCCTTCTTGCAAGGTGATGTAATCGTAGTTCAGAGGAATGTAACGACTGAATTATTCAGGTTAGAGCTGATGGCGTATTTCTTGTTAATTTCTATTTTTTGTTTATATCATAAAGGTTGATAACTGGGTTTGTATTATACACGTTAAATGCATGCTTAAAACGTCATCTGTTTTCAAGTGACTTCGAAGTTTTTTCTTAATAAATGTACGTCGTCGTCGTGTAACCATCCGTTCGTCATCGTAATTTCTTTTAAATCTTCTTCTTTGCACACAATACTTATCACCTTGATCTTTAAAACGCTCTTGGTATTTGTGCTACTTGGTGCGTCAAGGTCTGTGTTACAGCGGACCTAATTTTCTTCTCATCATCAGAAACCTAAGCAAGCTCGTCTGAAAGGTATTCTTTGACTGTATCCCATCCTGCTGGTAACTTGTCAGCAATCGTTATAACTTAAGAATTGTTTAAGGTGATGTCTGCAATTTTGGTTAACATGTCTCTATCTGTTATGTCAGTATAATAATGTCATAAAGGTGACTTTCTTCACGTTCAGAACTTGCCATAATACGAAAAGTACAAGTCGAAGACAAACTAATAAAATGCTACTGTACACTTTGACTGCAATGGCTCGAATGGCTTTAAACCACCTGAGTTCACTAGTGCATAAACTCGATATCACAATCGAACCGACCTTACTTTAATTAACCAAACACGTGTTAACTATAAACAAACAACATTTTACATGTTCGATTTTGTACAACTTTGATAAATACATTAATGTTGACTTGACATTCAAGGCTAAAGTATCCAAAAGCGGGAGAGTACCGACAAGCGGGAGATTTTACGAATTTCGGCAGTTAAGCGGGAGTCTCCCGCTCAAAACGGGAGGGTTGGCTCGTATGTTCAAACCGACCCATAACCGACTTTTACATGTAAAAAATGGTAACAGAGAAAGACGATAAAACCACATTTCCATCCAAAATCCATGATCCATGAACCATGAAATAATGTCAAGTTCTGACTAAAACTATATTTATCAAATTTCTATGACCTTGTTTTTCAATTTTCTGTGACTGAACCATGAAAATGAGATAAGATTACCAATAAAATAACAAAAGAAATGCTTGGAATATCTGTAAAATATTTTAACCTATAAAACTCTTTAACCCTCTTAAATATATAAGTTCATACGTGTTATCTGCTCCTCTATCGGGTTTGTGTTTTTTATGACTTTTTTTTTTTGAATTTTGATTTTTTGAATTAGGTATTGACAATTCACTTGGAAACTATACATATACTTTCACGACACTTACCAAAGAGGGAATCCTGGATAATCATAGGTCTGTTCTATGTTCCTTTGGAATTTCAACCAAAGATGAAGAACTGGATCTTCCATCACTGTATTGGATACCTAAACTACATAAGTGTCCTTATAAACAACGGTATATTGCATGGTCTTCCAAGTGCTCCACGAAACCTCTTTCTAAATTATTAACATCTATTTTATCAGCAATCAAAGACGGGCTTCAAAGTTATTGTGAAACTGCCTATTCTAGAGGTGGCGTGAATCAGATGTGGATACTTAAAAATTCAAAAGATCTTTTAGAGTACATACAATCTAACTCTCTTTCATCTTGTAACAGTATTAAAACATTTGACTTTTCTACCCTGTACACAAGTATTCCACATTCCAAACTAAAAGACAAATTAAAAGAGTTGGTATTACTTTGCTTCATAAAAAAGAATGGCCAACGTAGATACAAGTATCTTGTCTTAGGGAGGGATAAATCCTACTTTGTAAAGAATCACTCTGATTCAAACAAATAGTTCTCTGAAACTGATATTATCAAGATGCTTGATTTCTTGATTGACAACATATTTGTTACGTTCGGAGGACGTGTTTTTCAACAGACTGTCGGCATTCAAATGGGAACAATCTGTGCCCCTCTACTCGCCGACTTGTTTCTTTATTATTATGAGGCTTACTTCATGCAGGAACTTCTTGGGAAGAAAGATAAGAAGTTAGCAATATCCTTTAACTCTACTTTCCGCTATATAGATGATGTTCTTTCACTAAACAATTCAAAATTTGGTGACTATGTGGAACGCATCTATCCAATCGAACTAGAGATAAAGGATACTACAGATACAGTTAAGTCGGCTTCATATCTTGACTTACATCTAGAAATTGACAATGAGGGTCGGTTGAAAACAAAACTTTACGACAAAAGAGATGATTTCAGCTTACCAATTGTGAACTTTCCATTTCTAAGTAGCAACATTCCAGCAGCACCTGCATACGGGGTATATATCTCCCAATTGATACGATATTCCCGTGCTTGCATTTCCTATCATGATTTTCTTCATAGAGGTTTGCTGCTCACAAGGAAGCTATTAAACCAAGAATTCCAAATGGTGAAGTTGAAATCATCCCTTCGTAAATTTTACGGACGCCATCACGAGTTGGTTGACCGTTATGGAATAACCGTTTCACAAATGATATCGGATATGTTCCTTATGTCGTAACTACAATCCCCTTCCCTTTCATGAATATGACCTACCGAATTAGACTATTTACCGGATTTGTTATCACATAAGCAACACGACGGGTGCCACATGTGGAGCAGGATCTGCTTACCCTTCCGGAGCACCTGAGATCACCCCTAGTTTTTGGTGGGGTTCGTGTTGTTTATTCTTTAGTTTTCTATGTTGTGTCGTGTGTACTATTGTTTTTCTGTTTGGTTTGTCTTTTTTATTTTTAGCCATGGCGTTGTCAGTTTGTTTTAGATTTATGAGTTTGACTGTCCCTTTGGTATCTTTCGTCCCTCTTTGACATGTTCCACATTTCTATTCTCAATTTTATTATCTTTACGATTTCCCTATATCTATCAAAGGACAGACGAAATATACCCCAGCTAAAACAAACAATGCCGTGGCAACAAATACCAACAATAGTACATAAAACACAATATAGAGATCATAGCAAACTAAAGACTGAGCAACACGGACCTCACTAAAACGTAAGGTGCTCTGAACGGGTAAGCAAATCCTACAATGTGCGACACTTTTTCGCTGGCGAATGACAACTAATGTAGTTAGTGTCTGTTTAATAAATGTCAATTTTAAGACGTCACAGAAAGTAACAAAACATTGTATTTTTCTTATCATGCTTATGTTAAGAAGATAAACTTACATTAATGTATTAACACTATTGAATATGTAGCACGTTGTTTACTTAGTTGTTTTTAGTAACTTCCGAATATTTTTTTACGTTCCTCATCCAAATGTGTTCGTTAATTATAAAGTTTAAAGTTTAATACATCCGGTATACTGTTTGACCAGATGTATTTCACTCATAATTACTCAATCGCACACATGACATTCTTCAAAGAGTATAAAAAGTACCAGAAGGGATGGTATAACTCATAAGTTTTAAACAAACTACTAATGGCATGACAAACACTATGGGGTGACTTTTTTTCCCAGTAGAGCAAGAAGATCCTTCTCTTTTTGTGGCACCCGTTAGGTTGTGAATGCAAGTACAAACTCCGTCAAATTCGGTACGATATGTTAATTAAATAGGCTAGAGTGTGGTTATGACGTTTAGATAAAATTCATCGTCATTTATAAAAAAAGAAATTCTATTATTGTCAACTAACTTGTGATGGAGTGATTTATATTTTGGATAAAATGATCACAAATTCAAACAGTACTTATATCAGGCTGAAAGTATTGTATATTCTCTCAAGAATACAATTACAAGGGGGGGGGGGGGGGGGGGGTAATCTACGTCATCACGCAGGGTGTCGGCGATTGAAATTGGACCACCATCTTGTCGCTTCAAGGTAAGAATTTTACTTATTATGCCAGTTATATTAGGGTTATGATTATACAAAATAGTCCACCAAAGACTATATAAAGTAGGAAAATAAATGAAATTCTTCCCGACATCCTTCAGATATTCGATGTGTTGCCGACATCCTTTTTCCATTTTTAAAAAATAAGACGTTTTTCGGCCATAATGACGGATATTTGTGAGTAACAAGTATTTTCCCGAGTACAATAAAGAATTCGGACGTGTTCATTTGTTGATAAAGTAGGCGGTTCTTGATAATCAAGATGTTGTTATGAAAAATTTTGCCGATATCCTGCATGTTTGACCTAATTCCTAAAACTGGTATCGAAGTGTTTGCAAAATTGAGATAACCAATGATATTGAGCGATGGCTCATTTATTTTCCTACTTTATATAGTCTTTGGTGGACTATTTTGTATAATCATAACCCTCATATAACTGACTTAATAAGTGAAATTCTTACCTTGAAGCGACAAGATGGTGGTCCAATTTCAATCGCCGACACCCTGCGTGATGACGTAGATCCCCCCCCCCTTGAATTAGGAAGATACCTGATTCATCCTCCGTTTGTTTTAATGCTGGTATAATGCAAGAAACAAGAGAAAACATGCCAGTGGCTTTTCAGTCGTTCTGTGTGTTTATATAGTTGAGCGTTTGGTTTTATTAGGATTTGTTGATTCACCTGTTTTTGAACTGTCATAAAAAAGAATTGACAAAAACCAATGACCTGATTTATGACATAGACATAAACACGAATAATTAAATATGAAAAACAGCAACTTATCACATTAACTGAATTACAATTTTCTGACTTCAGATAAACTCAGATGTGTGACTCATTAGTTTTGTCGGACTTGATTATCAAAATTACTTGGTAAACTCACTTCCGACATTCTTATACCATATTTGTGATTCCAGTAATAGGTATCTGATTACATATACTAGTCATATTTTCCTAATCAACAGTGTTCATTACAGTAAGAAAATCCATATTTATATGCATCCATTATGTATTTCAAAGCCAGAGAATCTACTCCTCGAGATTGCATATTGTCGCTTTTGTTGTAATTCAAGACGATATAGTTTCTGGACTTCATTCCGGTTTTCCGTTACTGACAATTTATTGCTCTGATTGGGTTTTAGTTCTCGTAACAACACAAGTCTGTGTCTGACATAAGAATAAATGTATCTTTTTAGGGAAACACTGTTTAACGCGATTTATCGGAGTAATGAAATAACGTGCCAACTTAATTAGTGGTGCTAGATGGAAATAATGGTGAAATACACAAGATCATGACTTATCCTTAGCTTGAATGTTAGTGTCAGTTAACGTTTAAGTAAGTTGTCAACTGTTCCAGAAAAGATATTAAAAACTTTTTACTATATCAAGTAAGTTACACAGTTTCAGTAAACTTGTGTCTTCATGTCTGTTGATGGATGACGCTGTCGTATGATATCGTCTTTGACAGACAAACACTAGTATCCGAATTAGGTCTAAAAGCGATCATTTGAATCTAAACACAATCTGAGAAGTCGGACCAAAAAAATATTCAGTTGTATTCAGTCTCTTGGTCAATTTTCAGACTTATTGCGGTGCACTTAAAAACTATTGAGACGTCTTACCTGCAGTTAATTCAGCACTGTTCAGAACCTTTTCTGACAATTCAGTACGTTGTTGATGTTAAAAGATAGTTGAAATAAAAACTACCGAACAATCTGAACACATCTCAACTTATTGCTAGCGATTCATCTGTACATTTCATATTTTATCACAGTGGATACAGTCTGAAAATTGACTGAAAGATTGAAATTGATGGAAAATTTTATTGTTCAGACTTTAAGAGATGTTCCGATCAAAATTATCATTTCACTTCAAAATGTATATAACGTACTAGTAACAATGACGAGTAGGATTCCATTATTTCCTATCAAGTTAGAATATGTAAGCAGGCTTTCAGCTTTGGCATGAATTTTTCTGGACGATATGAAGTGTTTTGTGTTTGTAATTCAGTCTGTGTTTGTTGTTTTGTTATACATTTAAAAGTTTATTTTACCTTAAATTTTTATTCTATGTTCTTTTATATTCTTATTGAGACTTTGATTGAAAAGATATAATAAAAAGGTGTTGAGATCTAAGTACAATCCCTCACTAGTTCACATTTCTTTCCAAATTTTGCCCAACTTCATGGATGCCTTGTCATATATCAACATGTGTTTTAAATATGGGAACATTGGTATTTATGGTAGATTGTAGTCTCTGTTTCTTCATATATTTGTTGAGTTACAAAGAGATATGAGTTTCATCGAGCGTTGGATAATAACCCATTTATTATTAAAAAAACATATAATTATGTAACACTCTTAAAGTCATGTTCTGTAAGGTTAATGTTCCTTTTAATTTTTTCGTACACTAAATATAGTTGACCTAGTGCTCACTAGTAACCCGAATTTAACTTGATCGGACAAAAACGCATTAACGCTGTTTAAATGAGATTAATCGTCATTTGATAGAGATTGACAAAAATTAAAAATCATTTTTCATTTATTTCAATGCATATCAAATCATTTTAATGCCAGTCAAATAGATTCGCTTGCAGTCGTTCAATTTATTTCAAGTTGGCGGTAAGTTACGTCAAACAAATAGGCCACGCCCCCGTTAAACTATTTCAAACTGGTATTAATTCGTTTTAAACCGTGTTGAGACCCGAGCTTTTAACAGGTAAATCACTCAAGCAAAACAACATCGATGTATCTTTCGTTTATTTGTTTCAAACTTTATCGACTTATATATATAAATGCGTGTATTCTTATTAAAGTCATATACTTCACAATTTAAACAAATAAATGATCAATACACGTAACATATAAGGAATTTAAATAAAAACAATAAAATATTGATGCACGGTTTAAAAAATTCAAAACTTGTGAATCTGTTAAAAATAAAATAGTTAGATGTTTAACATATTTTTAATTTACCCAAATGCAGTAGATCTTTATCTCACATATTCGTTTCAAAACTTGCTGAGTGCTATGAAAACTTGTGACATGTAAGTAATGTATGGTCCATTGCAATGACTTACGAAACTTTAGGTATTCCTGTATATTTTCGTTTCTCTTTTTCTGTCTTACTATAGTGTACTCGTAAATTAAATATAGACACGGAAATTAAAGTAACTTACAAACATTATTTATCTTTCACATAGTTTAAATCGATGTATCTTATATTTTCGGTCAACAACAAATATTCCTTAGCTGTATATTGATATATGAAATAGCTTGTAATAAAAGCAATGTTGTGTTAAATAATAAAATTAATGAAGATACTGCTGACATTTGTTGAATTTAATAAACAGTTAAGTCTTGCACAACATTGTAAATGAAGGAACAGCTCAAGAAACTGTGTCAAATTGTAATATCGGTCACTGACGCGAAACGGGCGTAACTTGTGGAAAAGCAGCACAATACGAAAATTGTGAATTGTGGTTCCGATTTTGTACAGGGATTAGTGTGCTGTCATGCACCGTGACGTACACAAAGTCTTGCTATGAACATATATTCTGTTTATATAAGATAAATTTTAGTCTGCGATAACGATGGGTTGGTTGATTTACGTTTTACGACCTTGACTTATCTAAGTCGACATTATCTTACGTCAAATGCATTTAAAAAAAAACGTATATTTACGTTTAGGACATTTAATATAAGTCTACCTACCAAATTAAAATCAACATAAACATTATTAATTTAAAATAAACAAGAATGGAAAGGAAACAATTATGCATTGTTGCTTTGATATAATTTTTATTAACTATATTTGAGCGGTAATGTCTTAATAAAAACTAATTGTCGTATACATAAAATATTTCATCTAGGTGCTTTCGTTGAAGTTCGCGTTACATAGTAAAATGAATTTCATTGGTCGGAATATTTGCAAACTTTCAATCCAGGTGTTCTCATCGAGGTCCGCGTTCGTGTTTCAATTCAATACACAATATGAAGTCCAATATGGTAAAAAAAAAGTATTTTAAACTCTACGATGTCCGAGTAAATAAATAGAATTTAGAAAATAAAACACTTTTACAATTCTTCCAACACAATAAAGATACTATCCTTTTCGCCGATGAATAATTATTACTATAATATAAGAACTAGGATTTGTATACTATTCAATTTGGGAACAGTATACCTAACAATATATATGTTCCTGATTTGATTTATTCACTTAAATCAATAATTGATCAACTTGAACTTTGAAAAAGTTACATTAATATATCTTTTCGCATCCTTTAATTTAAGGACTAGTCCGCATATTTCGTCTGTTCTCGCTTCAAACCAAGCCGTCATAAATACATCAGAGATTACTAAAATTAAAGCATTTATTTAAAAACAATCCCCATCTAACTTCAAAGTATGAGGTAAATCGATTAGTTTACGCTAGCCAAGCAACCAACAGACAAAATAAATCTTGTCTCCCCGATCGAGACTATCTATAGACACGGAATAAAAAATATGGAAATAATAGCATGTTAGCTATAGATTGGTTACAAACACGTTTATGCAAACATGAAGCAGCTGTTTCTTTACTGAACTTGTCAGTGGTAATACAAAACCAGGGTTTCAAAAAGATGAAGAAAAAGAAAAAGACATTTAAAATTTATAAAAAAGAAATCAGAAATAGTGTTTAACTGAAATTGAACAAAAAAGAAATTATAAAAAATATAGTCTATAATATGTGAATATTTATTTAAGAAAGCTAACAATAAAATGAAAGAAAAATATGTGATGCTTAAGAACATTGACCTGGGCCGTAACAGCCTTATGCTGGAAATTTTAAAACAAAGTTGAAACAAAGGGTTGTCTTCATATCAAATTGTTTTCACGGCGAATGTCTTGCAAGAAGCAAACTCCCATTACTCCGGTGTCGCCCCTGCATGTTTTTGCGTGATCCATGCATGTTTCTGATTTACTTGTCTTTTGTTCATTTACTGTTCTACTGTGTGGCTATAGTCTAAGTGTAAATTGTCATTTGAAATACTTGAAACTTGCTTATACTGGTTGGTTACACGTGAAACTTATAATAATGGTTCATGCATAAATCACCGGAATTTGGTACACGTTAAATGCACGTTATTTTTAAAAATAACATTATTAAAATAATATCTTTTTTCTAAAATTTAATTAAAATCATGAAAAATACCTTCATATTTTTGCAAAGTTCACGTGAAAATAACATGAAAAATTTCACGTGTGATTCATTTGAATTACTGAGTTTTTTACTCCATCATTTAAGGCAATGGTGGGGTCGTTGCTTCATCCATGCAGAAATATAGTACTTTAAAAATATGATTCAGTAAACAGTTTTATAATTGCTCGGTTTTTGATGGTTGTTTTACGTTCAGTGGCAAATAGTTCATGCATGTTCGGGACAATACAATACAAGCTCAGTAAGTCGGACAAACAGTGCAAATTGTATGCAAAATTTCACAAAGTTCAACAGTGTCATTTGTGGAAAATTATTTACGAAAGAAATCTTGAGATCATACATGCATTCTTTAAGTAAAACAAACTGCAAATGCGAAATATAAAAGGTTCAGCTTGAAATTCCACATGTAGGAGATGTAAGCCGGAGTCTGCGTGCCTTTTATATTTTATCAAAACGTCTAATCCAGCAACCTGTCATGAACAAAAAATAAAGGAAACCAAGACGAAATGCGCACCTTTAATATGAGTACATTTTTGGTAACACCAGGTACATAATTTAAACCTGAAGCAAAAAGACAGCACTCAGTCCTTAATAATAAGCCGTATAAACCCTATATGTATACACCAAGTGCGCGATTGACGGTAGAACGGACACGGGTGAAACAGTATGATGATACGTGCTCTATTAGGATATTGGTGACAAAACATATTTTTGAATATGCAGTTCATATAATGGAATGGTAATTTTGATATATAAAATGAAGTAGCAATGTAAGCAAGCTAACATTTCCGTCATTTTGTATTTGGTAGAAAGTTGATTAATTGGCAATTTTACCGCACCTCCTTATTTCATTATGGTTGGAATTTTCTCCAGAAGAACAAAAGTTTTAGGACTTAAACAAATATGTACTAGGAGACTGAAATGTTACTGTGATAATTATACTTTCTACTGACTACAAATTAGAAATAAAAAGATACTCGTCCAATTACCATTAGTCACAATTTGCTTGGTGTATTTGGTTTTGATGTAGTTAAATGTCCAACTGTAGCTATCTTATAAATTGCATATCCCATATCTCTATTAATCGTTCTAACAGCAAACTGGTGTACAAATAATATGTTACATATATATTTTTTAATTTTATTTGTACTTGTACTTTTTATAAATAAAGTCTCATGTTACCCCACTTCCATAATTATCAAGCGGTAACGTATATATTTCTTTTTGCCTAAATGTTCGTAAATTTTGTCGATTTCTTTAAAAAAACTATAGGCAATGATTTAAATTTTAACAACTAAAGTTTCAAGTAACGGGTGTAAATTGTAGGATTGATTGTTGGTTGTTTAACGTCCAGTGGCAAATATTTCATGCATGTTCAGGACGAGAACAAGCTACCACTAACTTGAATACAATACTAGGTAGGTTTTGTAATAGAGCCGATCCGGGAAAATGTTTGAGAAAAATTTGGACTGACACTGGACAATGAGGGTATATTATGAGCAATTTGCCCCTCATGGCCAAACAAGGCAACTATGTTAATTCTCTTTTAGTCGTTTTGTCTCCGAACTTATACATGAACATCTTTTCCAACTCAAATCACACACAAAAAAAACTACACTATCAGCGAGTACCCATGCAAGCGGAAATTAATACGAATAGAAAATCTAAATGATTTCAGGATCTAGCTATTTCAGTCTCTTTCTGCTATTGGAATACTAATAAGTCAGTCGTTTGCTTGTAAATTTCGAGAATTTTTTTTATAACGAAACCAGGTCTTACTTAGTGACTAAAGCCAGTCCCAACTATTAGCTTGCGTTTATAGACGCAAGTGGATACTTGGGACTGGCTTTAATCAGACTCTAACGGGACCTGATTTTTTTTCTTTTGTTTTTTCCGAATCAATTTTCTATGTATTTCTCAGCCTACGGTAACCTTCTCAGGCCTGATTCCGATGTTACTGTATGTCCTGTGTAAACTTGGTCTAGCTAGCACTTTATTTTTAAAATGTTTCCGAAACTATAACGGTTTTATGAGACTGTTTACATTTGGAACACATAGAATGTTATTCGGCAAAATAACCAAGTTAAACCACTTTTTTTTACATTGAATTTCCATACTAACAAACTATTTTCTGTTTGAGTTTCAAGGTCTGCTTGTATTGTACTTTTTCGACTTATTCTATCCGTATTCTCATCCAAATAAATTTCCTTTTTCCATTTTGTCCGAGCGGTGATTTTGACGACCATTTTAACACGAATTAATAGTTGTACGAATTCCTGTTTTTTTACACATCATCCTAAGTTTCTATAGATACATGTAAGATTTTTATTTTCAAAACAAAATTTCATGAGGATACAGCGTGCATCATGAAAAGTATTTATTGCAAAATAAACTAAGAATGAAATAAAGTGATAAAACTCAGTCTATTTTTCATAAGAACATACAGATAAATCGTGCAGATGCTTAAATATTAAGAAAAGGAGAATATAAATTAAAAGTATATAGTAATTCATTTTTAAAGGTTTAAAAATGAGCAGAAGGATTGCTGGAACACGATAAAGCAACCAATGTCAAAACGTTTACCGTTATGTATTGCATACAAACTTTCGACACTCTGCATCTAGAAAAAGTTACCATAAAAATAGTTTCCAAAAAAATTTTTTTTTCATTATTTAATCACTTTGTGATTGCAGAACCGGCTGCATTGACTTGTTTGTGTGAACTTTATTCGAATAACGTCAGGAACGATAACTCGTGGCGTAACGTCATAAGTCGTGTCAACATACTGTCAAGACAAACGCTTTTATAGAAAATAAAGGAATATGGAGTACACGTACACGGGACAGCAATCGCACACAAAGTCAATGCTTAACAAAAATACAAATTATCAATGGTCAGCGTTTTTATTCCTGTTCATATTTTATAGTCGCTAAAGGGTCTTCAACAATGAAAGATTCACTTGTGTACCAGAACAACCAAAAGACACTAGCAAGAAAAGATCTGAGAGTACTTAAGTTACTGACAGCTAGTTCACACTCTTACGCTTGAAGTCTTCCTGTCCATCATCCCGCAATCGTTATTTTTGAAGACCATAAGTGAATAAATAATTCGATTTTCTGTCTCAGGACCTGCGCATATATGAAATACTTACCACTGAACATTGAACCAAGTAAAATCCAGAGTTTTGCATTTACAAGGACGCGTACGGATGAGGATTAAATATAATCTTTATGATATATTCACTTGTACTTTACCCTTAGGCTGTCTTCGTGTACTGTAATTTATGGTTTAAAGGAATACGAATACTTTATTTCTCATAAAACTTCAATTACTAGTTATCAAGAACATATATAAACATAACTATAAGGGAAAATTATTACATGCATGTGTAAACGATACAATTAAATTAACATGGAGAGCTGAGTTTCACATTTATATTTTTTACATAGTTTTTCTTATATTACAATATTTGAAGAGTTAAAATGTTGATCAACTTTAAAGATATATTAGGGTTTGACTAACAGTAGTTCCGTAAACATTTCCTTCTTTCTATAGTTTAAATGTTCTACAATTCATAATGAAATGGTACTCGTCATCAATGTTGTTTGTGTCACAGAGACGACATATTCTGTCTTCTCTGTGTAAATCCACCTTCTAGACTCACTGAGCGGCAAGTGGCGACTACCACATATGCGTATTTGCGTAATATATGAATTTAGTAAGGTAAAAATGAAAAGCAGTTTTCAAATTGTTAATTGTTTTTGAAAATACGACATGAAATTTTATGCGATTCTGCAATAAAAACAAAGCATTCTTGTTGAAACTGGTCTTTGGTTTTTTTGTTTAATACATTTTGATACCCATTTATCACAACAATTTAATTCGAAATTGTTGTAATTTGCAATTTTTTTTAAAGGAGTAGGTCCAGTAAGGGCCGATTTTGGCCTCAATTTTCAAGTTCATCTGACGAAATATTTTAGACACTTTTAAAACACTTAAGTGTCTATTTCAATTGATTCAATTAGTTTTTGTGAAAGATTTTAACTGATTTAGTCATTAAAAACGCTCCGATTCAAGCTTGAATATGAAAAATATATCAAATTTGCCAAAAATCGTCACTTTTCAGATGGTTTTTGTCAAAAATGAAAGTGGCCGCATCCGTGTTCATCCTCAACCTTTATATACATTATGTATTATCATCAAATACAACTTACGTTTCAATATTATGAATGAACACGATTGCGGCCACTTTTCATTTTAGACAGAAACCATCTAAAATTTAACTAAAATGCTAAAATTGTGAAGATTTCAGTAATTTAGCATGACTTTATGATGCTAGTACCCGATATATGTGTATTGTATTGTCAAAAACAGCCCATATTTATGTAGCAGAATCATTCTACTTTCAAATAAATAGCTTAACGATTACATTATCACAACTTTGTTAAACTGCTATATTTTGGGGCAAAAAAGGGGTCTTACTGAACCTACTCCTTTGTATTTTATCCTCACCAGGTAGGTGAAATTATGTATAAAATTAAATTTAACGAAATTGCGAAAATGCATTACGAGCATATTCTATAATTTTAAGTTTGAATCAAGAGTCTTAAACTTTTCAAATATTGAATACGCAACAAAATCTCTGTAATCTTACCCATGTATTATTTATGTTTATGTCAAAGGCGTTTGATTGGGTATTAGTTAAAGGTAGGCGTGGTTTTCGGTAACTTTCCTCCAATCAACTGGCCTATTCGACAAACATGTGTGCGCTGATGCGTGTAAACTGGCTATTGTAACGGCACGTGTCATACATCAGAATCTATCGTGCGTGACCAATGTTTATTGTAAAATTTCTTGTCATGTGAGCAAAATTATCAGACATACAAGTTCTAAAGGTTACAACTTAGATTTGCTTTTTGAAAGATTATTTTCGGCAGTGCCCCTGATATACGATGTAAAGTGTTATAAGAAAAACAAGACTTTAAATGAAGGATGCATATTAACAAAGAATATAATCTGGGACTATACCAGATATAATACATGTATTTTATGGCTCGGATATTAACTATTATAACATGTTCAGGAAAAAAATAAGTGTCCGATAACTTGAATTACCTGATAAGGTTATCTCGATCACTTTCGACAAAATATTATTGCACGAATGGTAAATCGCTGATTTTTATTTCTAGAAATGATTTGTGACTGTTATAAGTAGAGACAACTATATGCATTCTGGTTTACGTTTACAATGAACACACTATACAATTTTCTGAAATATCATTCATTTTTGGACAGACTTGCTTGTTCCTTGTATTTGTAAAAAATATAAGACGTTTCATAATATTTGAATACTTCAAAAATGCTTCAAAATACTATAGGCCTGTATTGTTTTTTTTAGGGTCAATGACTCCCCCCCCCCACCCCATAAAAAAAGTAAAATAATTGTAAATTTAATTTGAATAATTGTTTTAAAACGTAATAGAAATTAAGGTCAGCCAAACCCAAATTCAGCAATAAGGAGTGTCATTCACCGGGTTTAACTTCTTTTAGCGGTTTTGAACTCAGTCTTGTTTTGTTCAATAAATAATAGTGACTGATCTTCTTATTTTGTTCAATAAATAATAGTAAAATTTACTTTCCATATACATGTTTGACTTCCTAAATAACACTAGGAAATAAAATTTGTCACAATTTCGCTTTTGTCGTCTGCCCAAGTTAGTTTAATTTGGTATTGCAATATGCACCTGAGATACTTGTCACTGAACGTTGAACAAACAGTAACTATCCACCAATCCATCAGTGATTGCGATACTTCTGTTACATACCCGTCTTTTTGTCACATGTTTGGTACTATTCTTTGAACAAAGTTCGTGTTGTAAGCCGAATTTGTCCTACATTTTAATTGTTCTTGTCAAGTAATACATTCCTTGAACTGGTTTAAATGTTAAACTAAAACCTATGAAATCAATTTGGTGCATTGGTTCTTTGAAACACAATTTTGTTAATTTGAGCGTGTCAACACCTAGTCTAGTAGTGATTTCGGTTTGTATAATCATACAACAAAAGTTTATATTGGTATTGTCCCAAGTCAGGAGCCTCTGGCCTTTGTTAGTCTTGTATTATTTTAATTTTAGTTTCTTGTGTACAATTTGGAAATTAGTATGGCGTTCATTATCACTGAACTAGTATATATTTGTTTAGGGGCCAGTTGAAGGACGCCTCCGGGTGCGGGAATTTCTCGCTACATTGAAGACCTGTTGGTGACCTTCTGCTGTTGTTTTTTTCTATGGTCGGGTTGTTGTCTCTTTGGCACATTCCCCATTTCCATTCTCAATTTTATTATAGTAAGTAATTGTTCATTTTACATGTTTACCATTGGTGACATCAAATAAAATGTGTTGCAGGTTGAACTAAGCAATACGAAATTTAAATGTCATATCCATATATATGCAAACTAAAGGATCTAAACTTTAAATTATGTATGTTTAAACTATAATGAATGCGGAGCGGGGGTATTGTACGAAGTCATCCAGACTAGCCGAATTATAAATCCTAGCCTCCGTATGATACTTTGATGTCAAATGGACTACAGTTAAAAAGTTACATTTACTACCAATCCATGCAAAATAGTAAGATGGATGTTCCTGAGCGTATTATGCACAAAGAAAAGGGTTGTGGTGTACTTTTGAACTAAGTATGGTAGTATGGTTGCCATGCGCCTTCATGTTACAGAAACGACCAATATACACTACAGCAGAATTACGATTTTCAATTGTTATAGTTCACACACAAATTAATTGGGCTAGTTTGAAATCTCCTCCATGGTTTATTCCATTGGCAATCATATTCAAGAAAAGTTGTAAATCTTGAATATTCTGTAACATCTGTATGAAGCTTGATTGAGACGTAGATTCACACAGATACCGATCATTGTTATCTTTTCTTCATTTACACAAATGAATGTCGAGGATTCGGAATATGGCATTTATACATGTATTATCAGTTTATATTTAGTTTGAAGCATTATCGAACTAATACGACTTTCATCTTTAAAATTTACTTTGCACTAAATATCTAGTAAATGACATTACATAGTAATAACTTGTGGTGTATTCATGTATACTAGTATGTAATAATAATAAAAAGAAACCAACAGCACTATTTGACGAAGACGAAATTAAGGATTGAGTTTTAACGTCCAGTGACATATATTACAATGATGTCGAAACAGAACTTGAAATTGACAATAGGTATTCATAGAACCGTCGCTTTTCCAAAGAATTCACGCTCAGTTGCGATTTCACGTGCTATTCCACAACCTCGGGTTCGCATTATAGTTATATTTGTACAAAATAACTAACAATGAAAAAATTGTGATGATTTCTTTAACTGTTTTTGAACGTTCTAGTTTTAATATAAATCTGTGATTTTTCTATATTCGTACTTTCGTCGAAGCAAAGCAAGTTCGATCTAGACCTGGAAAGTTATGTATTAAACAATATTCAATCGTTGTACAAATTTATTGTAGAACATGTAGAAAAATCCGTCTTTTCGGATAAAAAAAATCTACTTTGTTAACTCGGATAGAAAACTAACAATATTGTTTATCCTATTGAAACATGAACGCGGACTCCATTGAGAACACCTTGGATTGAAAGATTGCAAATCTACTGACCAATGAAATGCTTAAGATTTAGAACGCGGACCTCAACGAGAACACCTAGATCGATAACACACTGTAATCTTTCGACCGTCGAACAGATAGCGATAATTCCAGACTTCTTCTTCTTCTTCTTTTTCTTTTAGTTCACATAAGGTCACAATATAGAAGAATACATGCTGCCAAGGAATTGTAAATAAGGAATTGTATATTTACAATCCCTTGATGTCGCTGTACATGCCTGATTGACAAAGATTTAATAAAATTGAATTATTCATAAAAATATGTATAACAATTTAAGTGTTTCTATATTGTGATTAAAAATATGCATTTTATGTACTTGTTTTGGTTTGGATTTGTTTATTCAAAGCTCGCGAGAAACGTTGATCTCTTAAGCCGGTAACAGTAGTGGTAGATATTCACAGATTTTTTTATACATAAAAACACACTATTACATATACATGTGACAATAATTTTTTAAACCAGTTTAGACTTAGTGTGTATATGTCTCCGCTGATAACAATTCTATGTTAGATAAACATAATTATTTGGAATTATAAGTTGTATAGTTATCAATAAGTACATTTTCAAAATCATTTATTTTTTTAGACTTAATGAAGATCTACATGATTTAACGAATAAATGTAACAAGATGTGGTGTACTTGCCAATGAATTAGATCACCGTACAGCCTTCAACAACGAGCGAAAACCTAACCCCTCAAACATTTATAAAATTTCCCAAAATTACAAATATGAATTAAAACAATTCAAACAAGAAAACTATCGGCCTGATTGATGTACAACACTTATAGAAAAATATAAACAACAACGACAACCACTGGTCACAGAAAAGAGGGGTTTCAAACCATATGTCCCAATTAAAAAATAATTTCGTCAAACAAACGGGAGGTCTTATCTACGAAACAAAACCCGCATCCGCCACTGTACAGTCTCCTGGCTAGTATACCTGTAGGATAGTCAAAGATAATGGCGTTAAACAAATATTTTCTTTATTTATGTTTTTATTCCATTCAGTTCTTCAATTTATCGATTGATTAATAAAAATATCGAATCAATTTTTTTAGTTAATCTACTAGAAATTAAATGTCAGTACGATCTTTTTGATAAGATTATAAGGCCTATATTGCTATATGGCTGTGAAATTTGGAGATTTAGTTTTATTGATGCAATAGAAAGTGCATTTCAAGTTTTGTAAACTTTTCTTAAACTTGAAAAAAAACAACACCCAAGCTTTATGGTTTATGGAGAGCTAGGCGCTTATCCTATGTCAGTATATGTGGAACACCGTATGGTATCTTTTTGGTCTAACATTGTAAACAGTTCCGATAGTAAATTATATAGATATATTTATAAATTCAACGTAGATGGTGGATTTACTTTCGATTGGTTGATTTGTATAAAAAATATCTTGAATAAATATGTATTTTAAAATATTTGGTTAAATCGGAGCAAGGAGGTTATATTAGAGTAACTATAGTTTTAATCCAAAAGGGTTAAAGTTGAGCATTAAACAGAGATTTTTTTTACCAATTTCAGCAGACTTGGAAATCAGAAATGGAATATTCTCCAAAAGTATTATGTTAAAAACTGTTTAAAGAAATCTTTGAATTTGCAGAATATTTAGACTTATTACGTTATAAAGATAAGATAACGTTGTATATGTTTAGAACTGGAAATCATCGGTTACCTATAGCAACCGGTAGATGGCGTAGAATTATGAGACAGGAAAGGTACTGTGTACTTTGTAACTCTCAAGAGATAGGTTGATGTATTTCACTATATTCTAAACTGCACAACTCTAACAGAAAGTAGCAGACCTTTTCTTAAACCTAACTATGTAAGCCGAGTAAATGTTTCGAAATTGGGCACTTTAATTATTTCAAAAAATATTGCGTTTTGAAAAATTTGTGTAAATTAATTTGAATTATATATACATTGTATGTTCTCCAGGCTGATCACCAATCTCTCATTCTTGTTGCTCGCTTTGTGCAAACTTGTCATACGCAAAATCTGTGTGTTAATATTATATGTAAAAATATCTTTCTTTTTACCGTTCACTTGGTTTTATAAGAAATAAAGAATCTAAATTAAATAATACAATTAATTTTATTTAGTTTTTCGGATTTAATTACCTTAAATTAAAGGATGCGAAAAGATATATTAATGTAACTTTTTCAAAGTTCAAGTTTATCAATTATTGATTTAAGTGAATAAATGAAATTTATTTTCTCAAGGAATAAATCAAATCAGGAACATATATATTGTTAGGTATACTGTTCCCAAATTGAATAGTATACAAATCCTAGTTCTTATATTATAGTAATAATTATTCATCGGCGAAAAGGATAGTATATTTATTGTGTTGGAAGTTTATTGTGTTGGAAGAATCGTAAAAGTGTTTTATTTTCTAATTCTATTTATTTACTCGGACATCGTAGAGTTTAAAATACTTTTTTTTTACCATATTGGACTTCATACTGTGTATTGAATTGAAACACGAACGCGGACCTCGATGAGAACACCTGGATTAAAAGTTTGCAAATATTCCGACCAATGAAATTCATTTTACTATGTAACGCGAACTTTAACGAAAGCACCTAGATAAAATATTGTGTATTGAATTGAAACATGAACGCGGACCTCGATGAGAACACCTGGATTGAAAGTTTGCAAACATTTCAACCAATGAAATTCATTTTGATATGTAACGCGAACTTCAACGAAAGCACCTAGATGAAATATTTTATGTATACGACAATCAGATTTTATTAAGACATTACCGCTCAAAGATAGTTAATAAAAATTATATCAGAGCAACAATGCATAATTGTTTCTTTTCCATTCTTGTTTATTTTAATAATGTTTATGTTGATTTTAATTTGGTAGGTAGACTTATATTAAATGCCCTAAACGTAAATATACGTTTTTTTAAATGCATTAGACGTAAGATAATGTCGACTTAGAGCAAGTCAAGGTCGTAAAACTTAAATCAACCAACCCATCGTTATCGCAGACTAAAACTTATCTCAATTAAACAGAATATATGTTCATTTATAGCAAGACTTTTTGTACGCCACGGTGCATGACAGCACAATAATCCCTTTACAGAATCGGAACCACAATTCACAATTTTCGTATTGTGCTGCTTTTCCACAATTAACGCCCGTTTCGCGTCAGTGACCGATATTACAATTTGAAACACAGTTTTAAAAGTTTATTGAGCTGTTCCTTCATTTACAAAGTTGTGCAAGACTTAACTGTTTATTAAATTCAACAAAAGTCAACATTATCTTCATTTATTTTATTATTTAACACAACATTGCTTTTATTACAAGCTATTTCATATATCAATATACAGCTAGGAAATATTTGTTGTTGACCGAAAATATACGATACATCGATTTAAACTATGTGATAAATTAATAATTTTTGTAAGTAACTTTAATTTCCGTGTCTATATTTAATTTACGAGTACACTATAGTAAGACAGAAAAAGAGAAACGGAAATATACAGGAATACCTAAAGTTTCGTAAGTCATTGCAATGGACCATACATTACTGACATGTCACAAGTTTTCATAGCACTCAGCAAGTTTTGAAACGAATATGTGAGATAAAGATCTACTGCATTTGGGCAAATTAAAAATATGTTAAACATCTAACTATTTTATTTTTAACACATTCACAAGTTTTAAATTTTTTAAACCGTGCATCAATATTTTATTGTTTTTATTTAAATTCCTTATATGTTACGTGTATTGATCATTCATTTGTTTAAATTGTGAAGTATATGACTTTAATAAGAATACACTCATTTATATATATAAGTCGATAAAGTTTGAAACAAATAAACGAAAGATACATCGATGTTGTTTTGCTTGAGTGATTTACCTGTTAAAAGCTCGGGTCTCAACACGGTTTAAAACGAATTAATACCAGTTTGAAATAGTTTAACGGGGGCGTGGCCTATTTGTTTGACGTAACTTACCGCCAACTTGAAATAAATTGAACGACTGCAAGCGAATCTATTTGACTGGCATTAAAATGATTTGATATGCATTGAAATAAATTAAAAATGATTTTTAATTTTTGTCAATCTTTATCAAATGACAATTAATCTCATTTAAACAGCGTTAATGCGTTTTTGTCCGATCAAGTTAAATTCGGGTTACTAGTGGCTTAAAGTACTTGAAATAAAATACCAATACACAAAATGATATTATTTGCAAAAGACTATGAAAATGAAGCAAAGGCCATATGAACCTGTCAGACGACACGTAACCCTTACAATCATTTTATACACTACATATAGTTGACATTCAGCTTATAGTTTTTGCGAAAGGAACCTAACCACATAACTTAAACCTTAATCACTGTTCTATGAAATGAGTTCGAATTTAGGTAAAACTTGTCTGACGAACATAAATGCGTTGCAAGGAACCAATATCCCATATATAATTACCCTATAACATACAGTAAATAATTATCATTGCTATCAAACATTCGCCGAACAACTAAAAAGAGATCAAGAACAATGGGCATATGACAAAAGAAACACCATTTCACAAAGTATATGTATACAAGGAATGAAACATATAGATCCTATTCCTTCTCTCATTATAACGCTTTAAACAAACATTTACGACGCAGCCGCCATCGCCTACATACGCCACCGGATGATAATCCCTATGTTAAGCATACATCGACTTTAGTAGCTTTAAGACAACAAACTTACATGTATTAAACAATAACAAATTACAAATTAAAAAATAAGTACAATCCCTCATTAGTTCACATTTCTTTCCAAATTTTGCCCAACTTCATGGATGCCTTGTTATATATCAACATGTGTTTTAAATATAGGGACATTGGTATTCATGGTAGATTGTAGTCTCTGTTTCTTCATATATTTGTTGAGTTACAAAGAGATATGAGTTTCATCGAGCGTTGGATAACAACCCATTTATTATTAAAAAAAATATATATAATTATGTAACACTCTTAATGTCATGTCATGTAAGGTAAATGTCCCTTTTAATTTTTTCGTACACTAAATATGGTTGACCTAGTGCTTAAAGTACTTGAAATAAATACCAATACACAAACAAATATTATTGGCAAAAGACCATGAAAATGAAGTAAAGGCCAGATGAATCTGTCAGACAACATGTGACCCTTACAATCATTGTATACACTACATATAGTTGACATTCAGCTTATAGTATTTGCAAAAGGAACCTAACCACGTTACTTAAACCTTAATCACTGTTCTATGAAATGAGTTCGAATTTAGGTAAACTTGTCTGACGATCACGAATGCGTTGCAAGGAACCAATATCACATATATAATTATCCTATAACACACAGCAAATAACTATCATCCGCCGAACAACTAAAAAGAGATTAAGAACAATGGGCATATGACAAAAGACACTTCATTTCACAAAGTATCTGTATACAAGGAATGAAACATCCAAATCCTATTCCTTCTCTCATAACGCTGTAAACAAACAGTTTACGACGCAGCCGCCACCGCCTACATACGTCACCGGATGATAATCCCTATGTTGAGCATACAGCGACTTTAGTAGCTTTAAGACAACAAACTTACATGTATTAAACAATAACAAATTACATATTATATTTTCTATTTATTATGTTTTGAATACTTTGAATAAGGATAAACCTGAATCGCAATTTAACGCTACCTTTTATTCACTTGTACAAATTGTCAAATATTGACTTACTTGTTTACTAATGAGATATGTATATTGAACGTATTAAGACATCTTGATCATTTAGAGTTAGACGTCACAAAATCTAGTTAGAAACAAATAGTCAGTAAAAGTTTCAAAAATTGATATCCTATATAGTGCCTAATTGGTTGTGATTACAATGTTTATACGCTCTTTATTATATCCTTCGTAATGTTGTTTAAACTATTCTTTCAAAGGTTTCATAATATCGGAATAACCATTTTCTTTAGCAAACATATACGGAGTACGTCTGTAATTGTCCTGTATTTGTAATTTCTGCACAATAATTTATTAATATCTTCACAATATCACCATGTCAATTGAATCAAGCTATGTGAACATCTGTTTTTCCAGAATGGTCTCTTTTCTTTATATTCATACCGAAATCAATCAATAGCTTTGATATTTCTGAATGTCCATTAGAACAAGCTACATGTAAAAGCTAACCATCAATCTTTGTCTTTAATGGTAGTACAAACACGATTATTTAATTCTGGACCGTTTAAATCGCTATTTGTTGTGTCATCAATATTCATACCAACATCGATAATAAATAAATTACCTCTTTATGTCCGTTTTGACACGCTAAATCTAAAGCTGACCATCCTTCTTTATTCTTTATTGTTGCATCTACACAACTATTCAATGCTTTGCCGTTTAAATCAAGTAAGAATCTCACTGTTTCATAATGACCTTCCTGACAAGCTATGTGTAGTGGTGTAGAACCGCTATTTGTTATGTCATTAATATTCATACCAACATCGATCAATAACTTAATTACCTCTTTATGTCCATTGAAACATGCTACATGTAAAGCTGACCATCCTTCGTTATCTTTTATTGTTTTATCTACACGACTATTAAATTCTTGGCCGTTTAAATCAAGTAAGAATTTCACTGTATCATAATGACCTTCCTCACAAGCCATGTGTAGTGGTGTAGAACCTCTTTTTGTTGTGTCATTTATATTCATACCAACATCGATTAATAACTTAATTACCTCTATATGTCCTTTGAAACATGCTACATCTAAAGCTGACCATCCATTTGTTTTTTTCATGGTAGTATCTACACGACTATTTAATGCTTCGCTGTTTAAATCAAGTAAGAATTTCACTGTTTCATATTGACCTCCAAAACAAGCATAGTGTAATGGTGTAGAACCCCTATTTGTTGTGTCATTAATATTCATACCAACATCGATTAATAACTTAATTACCTCTATATGTCCTTTGAAACATGCTTCATGTAAAGCTGACCATCCTTTGTCGTTTTTTACTGTTGTATCTACACGACTATTAAATTCTTGGCCGCCGTTTAAATCAAGCAAGAACTTCACTGTTTCATATTGACCTCCAAAACAAGCATAGTGTAATAGTGTAGTACCCCTATTTGTTGTGTCATTAATGTCCATACCATAATCGATTAATAACTTAATTACCTCTATATGTCCGTTTTGACCCGCTAAATGTAAAGCTGACCATCCTTCTTCATTTTTTATATTGGTATCTACACGACTATTAAATTCTTGGCCGTTTAAATCAAGTAAGAATTTCACTGTTTCATAATGACCTTCCTCACAAGCCATGTGTAGTGGTGTAAAACCGCCACTTGTTGTGTCATTTATATTCATACCAACATCAATTAATAACTTAATTACCTCTATATGTCCTTTGAAACATGCTACATGTAAAGCTGACAATCCTTCTTCATCTTTTATTGTTGTATCTACACGACTATTACATTCTTGTCCGTTTAAATCAAGTAAGAATTTGACTGTTTTATAATGACCTTCCTGACAAGCCTTGTGTAGTGGTGTAGAACAGCTATTTGTTGTGTCATTAATATTCACACAAACATCGATTAATAACTTAATTACCTGTAGATGTCCGTTTTGACACGCTACATGAAAAGCTGACCATCCTTCTTTATCTTTCATTGTTATATCTACACGACTATTAAATTCTTGGCCGTTTAAATCAAGTAAGAATTTCACTGTTTCATAATGACCTTCCTGACAAGCCTTGTGTAGTGGTGTAGAACCGCTATTTGTTTTGTCATTAATATTCATACCAACATCGATTAATAACTGTATTACCTCTTTATGTCCGTTTTGACCCGCTAAATGAAAAGCTGACCATCCTTCTCCATCTTTTATTGTTATATCTACACGACTATTAAATTCTTGGCCGTTAAAATCAAGTAAGAATTTCACTGTTTCATAATGACCTTCCTGACAAGCCTTGTGTAGTGGTGTAGAACCGCTATTTGTTGTGTCATTAATATTCACACAAACATCGATAAATAACTTAATTACCTCTTTCTGTCCATTTAGAGACGCTACATGTAAAGCTGACCATCCTTCTTCATCTTTTATTGTTGTATCTACACGACTATTAAATTCTTGGCCGTTTAAATCAAGTAAGAATTTCACTGTTTCATAATGACCTTCCTGACAAGCCTTGTGTAGTGGTGTAGAACCGCTATTTGTTGTGTCATTAATATTCACACAAACATCGATTAATAACTTAATTACCTGTATATGTCCGTTTTGACACGCTAAATGAAAAGCTGACCATCCTTCTTCATCTTTTATTGTTATATCTACACGACTATTAAATTCTTGGCCGTTTAAATCAAGTAAGAATTTCACTGTTTCATAATGACCTTCCTGACAAGCCATGTGTAGTGGTGTAAAACCGCTATTTGTTGTGTCATTAATATTCATACCAACATCGATTAATAACTTAATTACCTCTTTCTGTCCATTTAGACACGCTAAATGTAAAGCTGACCATCCTTCTTCATCTTTTATTGTTGTATCTACACGACTATTAAATTCTTGGCAGTTTAAATCAAGTAAGAATTTCACTGTTTCATAATGACCTTCCTGACAAGCCTTGTGTAGTGGTGTAGAACCGCTATTTGTTGTGTCATTAATATTCACACAAACATCGATTAATAACTTAATTACCTGTATATGTCCGTTTTGACACGCTAAATGAAAAGCTGACCATCCTTCTTCATCTTTTATTGTTATATCTACACGACTATTAAATTCTTGGCCGTTTAAATCAAGTAAGAATTTCACTGTTTCATAATGACCTTCCTGACAAGCCATGTGTAGTGGTGTAACACCGCTATTTGTTGTGTCATTAATATTCATACCAACATCGATTAATAACTTAATTACCTCTTTCTGTCCATTTAGACACGCTAAATGTAAAGCTGACCATCCTTCTTCATCTTTTATTGTTGTATCTACACGACTATTAAATTCTTGGTCGTTTAAATCAAGTAAGAATTTCACTGTTTCATAATGACCTTCCTGACAAGCGTTGTGTAGTGGTGTAGAACCTCTATATGCTGTGTCATTAATATTCATACCAACATCGATTAATAACTTAATTACCTCTTTATGTCTGTTTTGACACGCTAAATGTAAAGCTGACCATCCTTCGTTATCTTTTATTGTTGTATCTACATGACTATTAAATTCTTGGCCGTTTAAATCAAGTAAGAATTTCACTGTTTCATAATGACCTTCCTGACAAGCCATGTGTATTGGTGTAGAACCGCTATTTGTTGTGTCATTAATATTCATACCAACATCGATTAATAACTTAATTACCTCTTTCTGTCCATTTAGACACGCTACATGTAAAGCTGACCATCCTTCTTCATTTTTTATTGTTGTATCTACACGACTATTAAATTCTTCGCAGTTTAAATCAAGTAAGAATTTCACTGTTTCATATTGACCTTCCTGGCATGCCTTGAGTAGTGGTGTAGAACCGCTATTTGTTGTGTCATTAATATTCACACAAACATCGATTAATAACTTAATTACCTGTATATGTCCGTTTTGACACGCTAAATGAAAAGCTGACCATCCTTCTTCATCTTTTATTGTTATATCTAAACGACTATTTAATGCTTCGCTGTTTAAATCAAGTAAGAATTTCACTGTTTCATAATGACCTCCTAAACAAGCATAGTGTAATGGTGTAGAACCTCTATTTGTTGTGTCATTAATATTCATACCAACATCGATTAATAACTTAATTACCTCTTTATGTCCTTTTTGACACACTAAATGTAAAGATGACCATCCTTCTTCATTTTTTATTGTTGTATCTACACGACTATTAAATTCTTGGCCGTTTAAATCAAGTAAGAATTTCACTGTTTCATATTGACCTCCTAAACAAGCATAGTGTAATGGTGTAGAACCCCTATTTGTTGTGTCATTAATATTCATACCAACATCAATTAATAACTTAATTACCTCTATATGTCCTTTGAAACATGCTACATGTAAAGCTGACCATCCTTCTTCATTTTTTATTGTTGTATCTACACGACAATTAAATTCTAGGCCGTTTAAATCAAGTAAGAATTTCACTGTTTCATAATGACCTTCCTGACAAGCCTTGTGTAGTGGTGTAGAACCGCTATTTGTTGTGTCATTAACATTCATACCAACATCGATTGATAATTTAACTACCTCTATATGTCCTTTGAAACTTGCTACATGTAAAGCTGACCATCCTTTGTCGTTTTTTACTGTTGTATCTACACGACTATTTAATGCTTGACCGTTTAAATCAAGTAAGTATTTCACTGTATCATGACAACCATGTCTACATCCAACATATAGTGGTGTCCTACCATTTTTATCTTTTTTATTGACATCCATACCAAATTCAATCAATGTGTTCACGGTTTCTGTGTGTCCATTTTGACAGGCTGCATGTAAACCAGTTTGTCCAAAAGCATCTCTACTTTTGACATCCACATTATAATCACCGGTTAATAAAAGTTTTACCAATTTCACATTCCCACTCAAGCAAGCAAAATACAGTGTGTTCTGATTATATATATTATATATGTTGATATCTGCATTGTTGTCTAATAACAGTTGAGCCACCTCAGTGTGACCATTTTGGCAGGTTGCCGATAATGCTGTTGTTTCATCTGCGTTTCCTGCATTAATGTCCTCATTATATTTCATTAAATATCTAACAACTGCAATGCGACCCTTTTCACATGCGACATAAAATGGAGATCTTCCTTCCTTGTCTTTAACCTCTATGTGATACGGATAATTAACTACAAAATATTCTACAAAATCTATGTATCCCAAGTGAGACGATACATACAAAGGCGTATTCCCATCTTCATCGAAATCAAACGAAATTTGCTGACATGCGTCTTGTTCTTTCAGAAACAATAGAAGTAGTTTTCTATATGCCTCATTTTCTGTTTGAATGCTTCCAAATACTTCCCAGTATTGCCCTTTCATTGCATCTTTTATTTGTCGTTGTAAAAATTGGCTTTCAAATTCTTGTGGTATTTGAATAACAAAAGGAACACTATTTTGAGTAAATGATGAAATATACGTACGGTTTGAGAGGAATGCAATATCAACGTGTTCTATTAAACATTTCATTATAGATGGTGCAATAGCTGCTGATATAATGTCAAACATTTTGTCGTGGATTGCTGTGTAAAAGTCATCTGATTCTCTAATATAGACACCTTTAAGACACTCAAAACTGTTATGTATCGATACAATGGATACAGGTTCGATTTTACAGTTCCAGCATATAGCCTTAACTAGCTGTTTCACATCCTCGGATCTTAATTCGTCTATACAAAATTTATTATTTCTAAGAACAAGAAGAGAAATACAGAGAAAAGATGATGTAGATCGTTTTTTCATTTTTATGATTTCATTTCCAATTATTTCAACAGGATGAGTAAAGAATCTATGATCTTGTTTAAGGTTTGTACAGTACAAAGAACATAAAAGAGGGAAACAATCGTACAGACAAATATTTTCTATGTCGTTCACTGTTTTCTCAGGTAAATACGACAATGCAATAGTCCTTCTTTCTTCTGTAGTAATTTTATATTTGGAACTAAAGCTGCATTGTACAAGTGAAAAACAAGTAAGTTTTGGGAATGCCTCGTGAACATATATATTCTCCCTGCACGTAAAGATAAACTTATGCACTGATTTGCTATCATTTTCCTCGTTATTATTGTTCTGATTACAAAATTCAATTAGCATACCTAATTTGCAATCGTTTTGCTCCCATAATTCTGCTTTTTGTTGATTAATAGCGAATTTACCACAAACATCATCAATTATAAACACTTGGAAATTATCTTTTGTAAAATGCTTAAAGATTTCTGAAGGATCATGACAAGGAATTATTTGGTATTTCTCCTTTTCTAATTCCAATGCTACATGATGAGTGACTGCAGATTTTCCACAGCCTGGAGAACCAGTAATGATAACACCTGTCGTTTGGTTTAATGATTGTAGTATAAAGGTTGTTGCTGAGGTAGAAATGTATTTTTTGTCCGTATTTCTCCATTCTTTCAAAGTTTGTAGTTGTATTTCTGTAAACAAAATTAGTTTAAGATAGACAGATATGGATTCAATCATGTTGAGTAAATGATAAGAGATTAATCGTAGCAAGGTATAAGAGACAAAATTTAAGGATGAAAAATAACGTAATTGCCTGAACACAGAAACCTCAAATCAGGGTAAGCGGTAAGTTTCTCTTATTTAAACAGTGTAACATACTCCATAATTCAGAACACACTAAATGTATTGTGTTCAAGAACAAAACATCGTTAAAGCATTTCACAATGACACACAGAGCATATGCTTTATGAATAAATTACATTGTCACTAGTGCTATTGGAAACTGAGTTACTACCATAATAGATATGATATTAACCGTAAATCTTGTAAATAGTTATCAAAGGTACCAGGATTATAATTAAGTACGCCAGACGTGCGTTTCGTCTACATAAGACTCACCAGTGACGCTAATATAAAAAAATTATAAAACCAAACAAGTTCAACGTTGAATAGCTTTGAGGGTCTAAAATTTTCAAACAGTTTTGCAAATACGGCTATGGTAAACTATGCCTGGGATAAAAAAAAAATCCTTAGTTTTTCGCAAAATTAAAAGTTTTCTAAACAGGAAATTTGTAAAAATGAGCACATTATTGATATTCATGTCAACACCGAAATGTTGACTACTAGGCTGATGATACCCTCGGGGACGAAACGTTTACCAGCAGTAGCATCGACCCAGTGGTGTAAATAGTTATCAAAGGTACCAGGATTATAATTTAGTACGCCAGACGCGCGTTTCGTCTACATATGACTCATCAGTGACGCTCATAACAAAATATTTATAAAGCCAAACAAGATCAAAGTTGAAGAGCATTTTAAAGTAATACTTCCAGTTCTTTCATTATTATAACCTCGCTTAATATAATAAATGCTCTTTAAAAAAGCTTCATTAACAGAGAAACTCTGGATACGACATCTAAGGTCTAGGCCTCAACAGTTGGGGCAAAAATGGACACACTATTCAAGCTTGGTACAAGCCTGAATTAAGATTGTATATAAATATTTGACACATTATTTGCTTCTGACACAAAACTAAATGTTGTCAATGAACATGAAATTGATTACCTAATCTAAATTTATTTGCAATGGAATATTTCTTTTTTAAATTTCTTAAATCTTGATGAAACGTTTTTTTTAACCTCCCCAAATTGTTTTATACCTCAAACGAAAAAATAAATTAATGAGGAACGCCTATATGGCACACATATGATGCCCCCTTGTCTATCATATAAAATTATACAATTTGTTTAATTGCGATGTCAAAAAAAAGAACGATTATGTTAGAAATAGTAATAACTTTGTGTTTAATTTTACTTATTTAAGTTCTTTAGGAATAGAAATATGTATTAAGATGGTTGATAACCATGGAAACTTGATTTACAAGAGACAATTTAGTGATCACAAAGTGGTATTTTCAACATAGATCAGAAATACCTGTTATATTATTTTTTTCTATTTCTAGCGTCTCTAATTTCTTGTTGATTGTAACCATATGCTGATTTGTTTTTTCCAACTGTTTCTCTAGCCGTATAAAATATATGGTATCAGTGACGTTAGTTAACGATGAACTTATCAACGCATCAATCTCTGACTTTATTTCTGGTGCTAGCCTGAGTATTGCCTGTAACACAATATAGTACTTAATGTAAACAATGAAACATACAACGTAACGCATTCAAGATTCTAAAGAAGTAAATTATAATATTACTGTTTGACATATTATTCCCCAACACTAAAAAAAACTGTCTTTCCTAATACGACAAAAGAAACGAACACATCATATCCAAGTTCTACTGAAAAGATACAGAACCTGGGAAATAAAATGACCACAGCAAAACAAAAAAACATCGATAATCTACAGACATACTTAAAATATATATTTTATCTATTTTTAAATTTTCTTCTTAAACAACTCACATTATATATTTTCATAACCTGTGCATTTGTTATATTAGATAATTATGTTTGATAATCGTAACGATAAACTTCATTTTTGATATTACTGACATGGTATATAATTTGTTCAAGTATGGAAAATTGTATGTATAATACTAAGAAGAATTAACAGCTGTATGAATATGTTATTTACTAATGTTAACGAAGCCATAATAAGGTATGGGTACTTGGATGTTTTTCAACTAACAAATGTTCAGATTTCAATAAAATATGACAAATCAAAAAAAAGAAAAAAGAAAAAAGACACCGAATCAATAAACGATAGTTAGAATGAAAGACCAGTACGGTATCTTCGAATTGTTGGATATTTTAGAAATGCATATTGTTAACAATCAATTCAATAATAATACTTTATTTGCACCAAATAATACTGCATCGATATCAAACAACTTCTCATATAATTTTCAAAAGCAAGGGGTTATCAATTGTTGTTCACTAGGATTCAATAAACCTTCATAGAATGAATGAATCCCAACACACACATGTCTTTGACATCACCTTGATTATAAATATCAGATCAAAGAAGAATAGTTGTACTTTCAAAGTAGAACACCATAACTTTTCACACTTGTTGAAGAAACTCTATGAAATTGAAAAGTATAAATTATAATTATTTTCTTTTTAACCACTATACAACTCACAGGTTTATGTTCATAACATTTTTACTTTTTCGGTTGTATAAATACATATATTTTATAAAAACATGTATTCTTTAAAGATAACGTAATCAACCATCGAGATAGAAAAATGTTCGTTATCTTTTTTACTATTTGCAATTAATGATTAGAAAAAATACCTCAGCTACACAGCTCCATATTTCCAAAAACTTGTTTTTGTCAACTTTACCGTTGTCCGAATGAACAATGGAGTTTCTGTAAAATTTTATCCTTGACATATCTGCAGCAACAGTATGAATAGTTTTCAATGGAAGACTATCTTGGATTGGTAGATCTGTGAAATGTCTGACTAAGCATACCATCAATGATATATCAAACATGTCTGATGATACTCCTGAAGAACCTAATCAAAAGATGAAATAAAGAAAAATTGTTTTTCTGTTTGCTGTTTTTCCTAGTGACCAAACATGCCACAAGTAGACCAAAGTAAACTTTAAAAACCCAACAAACGCAGTACAAATTCTTCAATGTGGTCATTAGGGTTGAATGGTGGAAACTGTGATAATATATTATAAAAAGCCGTAATTAATCGTATGTTGGATGGAAAATAATACCTGGCATCAGACCATCTACTGACCCTTCAACTATTTGGAACAATGACTTTTCCGTGTTAAAAGAACATTATCTTTTCCTTCACGAGGTATAGAAATTTATTTCCATATTTCGATAAGACATTTTCGGTATCCACACGACCAAAATAGGCAGGCCATAGCATAGAGTTTATGCTAAGGTATTATGCCCGTCAGAAAAATTCTTAAAACCATATTTCTACAATAAAATGACAGCTTAATGTTAAATGAAAACTGATGCAAGCAAAGAGAGAAATCTTGTTTCAAATGATAACATTGAATTTGTATACCCAAAGTAGCGTAATTATGAACAATGATTAAAAATATGTTTCTCAAATGCTCAATTGAAATAGATAGAAATGGATCAACCTACAATAGTTTTGTACCTCTAGGATATAATAAATCATACTGTGCCACTGTGATGATTCTCTGTTTATATGTAAGGTCATCTATCTTGCCTCGATTTGTGCGTAGAAATTGTTGTAGCTTTTCTGGATGGAATTCATAGTCAAACCTTCGTCTTACAGCACGTGGTGCCACTCTTATTAATAAACCAGCTAACCGTAGAAAATTTATATCTTCCTGCGACAGAGATGTCGGTATATCGTCCAGTGACAGGGATGTTGCCATCCTTAAATAAAACAGCAATATTAAATTTTATTGAAAAGAAAATACATTTTTATTGCAGATCTGGTACTTAAAAAAATATGTAGGTATAATTGAAAAGTGAATAAAAGAAAAGATATGACTGATGTTAACGATTTTAACACAAAGTACCTGCATTCAGTTTACAAAATTCAAAACATAGGAACAAGGCATAGATAACAGTAGAATATACCTATTTGCATAACAGAACCGAAGAATCACATAGTGAATAATAGACAATACGAAAATATCTACCAAAGAAGAAACAATCTACAAATAGGCAAAATTCTTAGTTGACTCCTTGTATACTATATTGACCTTCAATTTTTACCCTTTCGATAAATAGTTATTACCTGGCAGAAAACTGTTTAAGAAGAAGAAAAATATCTAAGATAAACATAAAAGTTTAATGACACAAATACTCAGTCCTTTCCTCATTTTCCTTAAAATGGCGATTGTTTTACAGTTTTTGAATGTTCTACATCTTTACAGAGTTAGAGATAAAATTCTAGTACCAAAAATGATCAACAAGAGAAGATATGTACATAAGGTAAACCCGACCGATAACTGAATAACATTTTGTCTTCGAAGTTTCACTTTCTATACATGCTATATTTGGATATGGAAAGTGTTTTCTATATTTAGGTCCGCGCGCACGATGGTGTTTTGAATTCACGTAACGCTCAAATATATATCTCTTAAGTTTTAAGGGAGACCGCAGAACAAAGCACATGCGTATCTATCGCACGAACACAATCACCTTTGTTTTTATTATTTACAGGTCATTGAAGTCGGATTATAAAATTGAAAATGGAAATGGGGAATGTGTCAAAGAGACAACAACCCGACCATAGAAAAAAAGAAGGTCACCAATGACTTTAATGTAGCGAGAAATTCCCGCACCCGGAGGCGTCCTTCAGCTGTCCCCTAAACAAATAAATACTAGTTCTGTGATAATAAACGCCCTACTGAACTCCAAATTGTACACAAGAAACTTAAATTAAAATAATACAAGACTAACAAAGGCAAGAGGCTCCTGATTTGGGACAGGCGCAAAATGCGGCGGGGGCATGGTTTTTACAAACACATGTTACGGGAGCACAGGTTTGTATTTTAATGCTTAAAAATTTAATTGTAGGATTTCAGTAATATTTTCGAACTTGGGAGCTACTTAACGTCATTGAATTTCTTACTCAATCAAGCAGACTGCGTCTAACGGGAACACTATTTCTCGATTCATTTTTCATTTTATAGGTTAAACTATAGTAGTTCAATGCACGCACACACAAATAATGCTGTTATAAAAGTATTTTAACATAACGTTTATCGATTAATTTGCAGATGTTTGCAAGGATGGCTTTTTATTTCAGAAATAAGTTTGTTCATAAGAAGGATAATCATTTAACAGTAAAATGTTCGGGACTATTAGCGATTTTTTTTCTCACTCATGGAAAGTATAAAAAAACCTGTTGAAAAGGGGTGTAAATGTAGTTGTATTAATTTGTTGATTTGACAATAACAGGGACAGAGACCCTCCAATAAAATGACGCTTACCATTTTTGACGAATCATTTCAGTAAGGACATGTGGCGAACAACAGTTTAGTTAAATTGTTTTGTCGATATCTATAAGTCTCACTGAAAAGAAGCGAAATAAGTAAAAATAAGTATAAAAAATACTCATGACCTTCAGCTTTTCTAAAAACAAAAAAAATGGTAACAAATTAAATCTTTATCTGAAGACATTACTAACACCCTCATTAACTGCCTGCAAATTGCACAATAGTCACAGCTTTTGAATTTTAAATGTAAACACAGACTTCGGCTTAGAAAAGTTATTGTTAAAGGCCGAAAGTTGACTAGGACAACTTAATATTTTTTACCAACAGAGCCGGTTATCTCTGGTATCTTTCGTCACTCTTTTACCAACATGTTAATTTTGTCAACGAAAAATGAAGACATGGTACACATATTAGCTTCATAACCATTGTAAGTAATATATGAGAGAAACTGTATGGGTACAAAGAACATCTGAATCAGTCTAACAAAAAAAATGAAATTCATTCTATGATAAGCACATTGAAAATTACCCATTTGTTACTTCATTGCAATAACTTCAAAGAATGTAGAAATATTGACATGTAACTCTCCTAAAAAAACATGAATAAAAAGTCCTGTAAAGTCATACTGAATTCTAATATTTAATAGCTAAAATGCCTAAATTGGCATAGCTTATTTCTTATAAAAAACTGTTTAGGTAATGGGAAAAAATCAAGAGCTAGAATATTGAAATTAAATATGAGAAGATGGATTTATAATTTGCTTAAAAAAGTAAAAAGCAAAAAAAATGTTTTCTTGCTACAAGTAAAACGGGGAAATGTCTTTTACATTCCTTTACAACATATTCACTGTTCCCTTAAAGGGGTGGTAGCTACGAGATATATACAAAAAAGTCTTAAATATTATTTATTTGTGGAAGTGAAATAGTGAAATAATAATCGCTTTAAGCAGCCAGTATGGTTAATTTTTGTCAAAAAAAAGGTAAGAAACATGGTTGAAGAATTATTCTCTTGCAAGTGAATAATTCGACCTCATTGAATTCGTATTGAAATGAACTTCAATTTAACCCCTTAGCTAAAAAGTGAATAACGCATGCATCGTGCGTGTTTAGTTTCTTTAAAAGAAAAGAATGTCAACATTAAAAGTAAAATCAAGGTAAATCATTTGATTGACTGATTCGATCCACAAAAAAATCCTCTGTATACAGATAAAACGACGATAAACATATGTTTTTAATCTATATATTTCTCAAACAAGTATATAGACGTATTTTAGAATATGTTAAGTGGATTACACAATGCTAGGACAAAATTAGATTGAGTTATCTTTTTTTGTTCGTGTGTGCTCCTTCTTTTGGGGATTATAAACTGTACGTAGAAGATGTAAATATGATCAACAATATTTTGTCATTTTTGTACTCTTTTCGTATCAAAAATGGGGATAGTCAATGACAAATACGTCTGAATTTATAAAAAAAATAATCCGAGTGCAAACTATAATCTAAAAAGAAGTAAACATGGTTTAAATCGTTAGTTCTTCTTCTTCCGATAATTTGCATACTTTCTGTGATGTATAATCGCAAATGTTGAGAGAAGTTGTAGCGACTTAAAGATTACTTTTTAAATTTTGCATCAATTTCATGGATAAAAAGTAGACAGTAAAAAACAAAAAAATCAGCACTGTAAGATTTACAAATCAGTTATTTCTTTTCATTTCAAGTTACTTATTTGTAAGGAATAAACAATAAACTGAACAATGTCTAATTACAAGCTTCTGCGACATATTTGCAACGGTTAGATAGGTTTTGATACATGTAGGTAATGCAGGAGCTGGTGAATCCCGAATATTTCATTCACTCCCCATAATCGATCTCTCCTTCTTGCAAGGTGATGTAATCGTAGTTCAGAGGAATGTAACGACTGAATTATTCAGGTTAGAGCTGATGGCGTATTTCTTGTTAATTTCTATTTTTTGTTTATATCATAAAGGTTGATAACTGGGTTTGTATTAAACACGTTAAATGCATGCTTAAAACGTCATCTGTTTTCAAGTGACTTCGAAGTTTTTTCTTAGCATTGAGTCGTAAACGAAATCCTAATAAATGTACGTCGTCGTCGTGTAACCATCCGTTCGTCATCGTAATTTCTTTTAAATCTTCTTCTTTGCCGTTGGTACTAGTCAAATATCAACAAACTTTCCAGGATTTTTTCCATAGGCTATCTTGTTAAAAACATCTTTAACAAATATGACCACTATGATCAAGAAAAATGCATATTGTTTGAGTAAAATTGAGAATGGAAATGGGGAATGTGTCAAAGAGACAACAACCCGACCAAATAAAAAAACAACAGCAGAAGGTCACCAACAGGTCTTCAATGTAGCGAGAAATTCCCGCACCCGGAGGCGTCCTTCAGCTGGCCCCTAAACAAATATATACTAGTTCAGTGATAATGAACGCCATACTAATTTCCAAATTGTACACAAGAAACTAAAATTAAAATAATACAAGACTAACAAAGGCCAGAGGCTCCTGACTTGGGACAGGCGCAAAAATGCGGCGGGGTTAAACATGTTTGTGAGATCTCAACCCTACCCCTATACCTCTAACCAATGTAGTAAAGTAAACGCACAACAATACGCACATTAAAATTCAGTTCAAGAGAAATCCGAGTCTGATGTCAGAAGATGTAACCAAAGAAAATAAACAAAATGACAATAATACATAAATAACAACAGACTACTAGCAGTTAACTGACATGCCAGCTCCAGACTTCAATTAAACTGACTGAAAGATTATGATTTCATCATATGAACATCAGGCACAATCCTTCCCGTTAGGGGTTTAGTATCATACCATCATAACATATATGAGAAGAACATAACCCGTGTCATGCCAACAACTGTTTTTAGAATAAATGTGTTTAGTTCCGATGCAAAGACCTTATCAGTGACTCAATATTAACGCCAAAATATGCAATCTTTAATGACTTGACAACAGTATCGTAATTATATCCCTTCTTAATAAGTCTATTCAAAGGTTTTATAAGTTTCTGAGGTGAATACTGACACCTTTGTGCTTTATACAGAATATTACCATAAAAAATTGGATGTGAAATACCTGAACGTATTAGAAGTCTGCATGTTGAGCCATATTTACGAATGATGTCTTTATACCGATGATAAAATTTAGTAAATGTTTTGACTAGTTTGTGATATCGAAAACCCTGGTGTAATAATTTTTCAGTAATACATAAATTTCTCTCGTTAAAATCTAAAACATTGTTACATACACGAGCGAATCGTACAAGTTGAGATATATAAACACCGTAAGATGGTGACAAGGGAACGTCACCATCTAAAAACGGATAATTAACGATAGGAAATGAAAAATCATAAAAAAAAGGTGTTGAGATCTAAGTACAATCCCTCATTGGTTCACATTTCTTTCCAAATTTTGCCCAACTTCATGGATGCCTTGTCATATATCAACATGTATTTCAAATATAGGGACATTGGTATTCATGGTAGATTGTAGTCTCTGTTTCTTCATAAACTTATTGAGGCACAAAGAGATATGGGTTTCATCGAGCGTTGGATAATCTGAGTGGATAATAACCCATTTATTATTAAAAAAAACCCATATAATTATGTAACACTCTTAATGTCATGTTATGTTAGGTTAATGTCCGTTTTAATTTGTTCGCACACTAAATATGGTTGACTTAGTGCTTAAAGTGCTTGAAAAAAATACAAATAATCAAAAAGACATTATTTGCAAAAAACCATGAAAATGATGTAAAGGCCAGACGAACCTGTCAGATGACATGTAACCCTTACAATCATTTTATACACTACATATAGTTGACATTCAGCTTATAGTATTTGCGAAAGGAACCTAACTACGCAACTTTCACCTTAATTACTTTTTCTATGAAATGAGTTCGAATTTAGGTAAAACTTGTCTGACGAACATGTATGCGTTGCAAGGAACCACTTTCCCATATATAATTACCCTATAACACACAGTAAATAACTATCAATCGCCGAACAACTAAACAGAGATCAAGAACAATGGGCATATGACAAAAGACACTTCATTTCACAAACTATCTGTATACAAGGAATGAAACATCCAGATCCTATTCCTTCTCTCATAACGCTTTAAACAAACAGTTTACGACGCAGCCGCCACCGCCTACATACGTCACCGGATGATAACCCCTATGTTGAGCATACAGCGACTTTAGTAGCTTTAAGACAACAAACGTACATGTATTAAACAATAACAAATTACAAATTATATTTTCTATTTGTTATGTTTTAAATACTTTGAATAAGGAATTTTTATTCTATGTTCTTTTATATTCTTATTAATAAAATTAAGAATGGAAATGGGGAATGTGTCAAAGAGACAACAACCCGACCAAATAAAAAACAACAGCAGAGGGTCACCAACAGGTCTTCAATGTAGCGAGAAATTCCCGCACCCGGAGGCGTCCTTCAGCTGGCCCCTAAACAAATATATACTAGTTCAGTGATAAAGTATTTTTTGGCTTATATCTAAAAGTAAAGCAGTAAAAGCAAAGCGGTCACTGAAGTAAATTATCAGCAGACAAAGGTCTACCTTTTTCAGAAATTAAACAAACCATTTTATAGATGTAACGTTCCTCCTGAAATGTCAGTGTACTAAATTGTAAAATGTTGTCTCTTGTCGAAAGAACTCAAGTAGTCAGAGTACTGACAGACGATTGAAAGTCTACATGGTCTATTAGGTACAAAATATTCAGAAAATTGGACATCCAATTTGGAGTTACAGTCCTTGGATGGTGTAAACTTCCCACTGACACCATACACCATTACATTATACACCATACACCATTACACCATACACCTTGTACCATTACACCATACACGTTACACCTTTGCACCATACACGTTACACATTACACCATACACCATTCCCCATTATATCTACACAATCCGAAAATACCCATTACGCAATTAAATTTCAAATATTAACATTATTATTGTTTATGTTTAGAATCCGAAAAATTAAAATAAAAAAGAATTTTTTCAACAGATGAAATGTTGTACACCGTTCATTCACACCATTTCCGATCGCACGTTACACAATCACACCATTCCTCGTACACCATTACACCACTCCCCTTACACCATACACCATATCACCATACACCTTACACCATTGCACCATTAGCCATACACCATTACACCATACACGTTTTTTGGGAAGTTTACACCATCCAAGGGCTGTCGGTAACGGTCATTACCTATCAGCTGAGGGTCCCTGTTCATTGTTTTGTTTAGACATTAAAGCATATAATGATCCCCTAAAAACATAGTTTCAAAATTTGGCCCATCTCAAAACAAAATCCAATCGATTCAGGGGGTTCGCTTCTCAGATCAAAATAATAAGCTTTTCAAAAATGTATAGGTCAATATGCTGGTTGTCGATATATCAGCCATTGACAATTGTCGGGAAAATGTTCTTTCGTGATCTTTTATAGCTTCATCATTGACAAGTGTAAATTATCAAAAACTATTAAAATTTTTTTTTATAAGATTATCACAGATTGGTTAACGTTATACATGTGAAAGATTTATAACAGAAAAATAGGGGTCAATCGGCATTTCTTTTAAGGCATTGAAATGGATAAAACCAGAGGATTCCGAAAAGCTGCCAAAACATCAAAAACATGACAAGCGAACATCCTTACCATTGACACTATATGTGACAGATTCGACAGAAACACTTTCAGATTTTTAAACTTGAGCTTCCGTAGTCTTTGTTTTGAAGCTGCTGAAACTAATTTTAAAACACATTTTTCAGTTTTATCCTGTTTAAAGAAACCCCTAAGTACGAAGTAAACAGTGTATCTATTTTATTCATATATGAATGTCTTACTCATGCATGTAGAAAAATGAAAAACAGTTGTAATTATTTAACTTGAACCGTCGTGTACTGAAGTTAGTCATACATATACATATTGTCCCTTATTTTTTAACTACATATAATTATCCTGAACAAGGGAAGCGATTAAATGCGATATAAAATTTGTTTATTTACATTTAATCATGTGCTTTAAAAATTAATAGAACAAGATAAAAAGAAAAAAAAATAGAGAAAATTCTATTTTCAAATTTATTTGACTACAATCCATAATTCTACAATTCCATATGTTTAACCTTTAAATAGAAAGTAACGTTCACTATTACGGAATTATTTTGGATTGAATAAACATAAGAAAGTGGGAACATGTCTCATTTGTTTTGTAATATTTTTGATATTTCGGGGATTTTAATTTTTTCTTTGCAACTGAAAATAACACATTTCAAATATCACGGATGTCATTTTATGTTCAGTGCTCAATTTGAGATAAAGACACATATATTCGTCCCCGAGAGTATCACCAGCACAATATTCAGCACTTTGGTGTTGACATGAATATCAATTATATGGTGACCGTCATTTTTATGAATTTCCTTACAAAACTATAAATTTTTCGAAAAACTAAGGATTTTCTTATCACAAGCATAGATTACCGTAGCCATATTTGGTACAACTTTTGGGAATTTTGGATCCTCTATGCTCTTCAACTTTTAACTTGTTTGGCTTTATAACTTTTTTGATATGAACGTCACTGATGAGTCTTATGTAGACGAAACTCGCGTCTGGTGTATCAAATTATAATCCTGGTACATATAAAAAGATTTTTATCCCGCCAATACAATGTTACAAGCTTTGATAATATAAAAAAGAAGTATTAGAAATTTTAATTAATTTGTATTCTATACATATAATTAACCGTAGTTTTAAACAAGTCTCATTTTGTGTATAAATGTCGCTCATTAAGTACCAAAGGAAAAGTAGTTTTATTCCTAAACATAATACTCTTACAAAAGTTAAAATACTGACACCTTTTATTGACGCGACGACTCATTTTGTAATTTTAAAATTTAATTTCTTCACTTATATGTCTAACAACCAATTTGTGTTAAACTATTCATAATTTGAACCAACAGAACAGAGTTTCAATGCTAATGAATAATATTCTATTAAAATGGAAAATAATGGCTATTTTTTATGTTTTTTTTTTTTTTTGGTAATTTTTAACTTAAAGATCTTCTTTTTAATGTTTTACAATCCATTTTCGGGTATAAAATAAGAATCAATTACCAGGCCAGCACAAGAATAATAATAAAAAAAGAGAAATATTGTTACTGTTTATTGTTATCAACATACATTTAAGTAACAGCAGACTCAAAGAGCTCTCAATTTATATAAAACTATTAATCCTTAGAGATAAAAGAATAGAATTTTAATATCATTGTATAATATTCTAAAGAATTTTTCAATTGGCACTTTTTATTAATGAGACAACAATTTTTGCAATTTTATACTAAAATTGCAACACTTTTATGTGTAACATTCCACACTGAGTGATAAAAAGGGTTGTATCATTGGCAATTATATTTCATCTTCTTTCTTATATGTTAATTATCAGGCCAGTAGAAGAATACCAAAATCAGAAAAATATTGTCACTTTTTATTGTTATCGACATAAATATAAGTAACCAAAGACTTATAGGTTGCACTTTGTAAATACAACTGTTTCTCAAATCACGCCTCTTTTGGAGAGATCCAGAATATTCATAGAAAATTAATTTTGTTTACATACTAGTTCCCAGTTTTAATCTGTAGTTTTCATCTCATAGAGACATAACTTGGGAAAATTACCAGAAAATATACATGTGCATATTGTTTATATCAAAATATATGATAACCCTACAATCTAGGTAGGGATAGTAAAGAAATTTAGTGTTAGTTTAAACTCTTAGAAGTTCGTGGCATAAAAACGTTGAAAATATGCCGCACAGCCCTATATTTTGACCTTTGAAAACTGTCCATTCATGACCAGTGTTTGTGCTCAACCAGCAAAATCGAGCACACATTTTACTCGACTAGTCTCGACATTGTATCGACTGTACTTAACTGTACTTACGTGTACTCGACTATGTCTCGACTTAACTTTAATATTATGATTCAGTACTTGATGATCTTGGTGTAGTCTGAAATGGTCTTGACCACGGCTTGACCTGTCTCGACTAGTCTAGACTCAGTCTCAACCAGTCTAGACCTGTCTCGACTAGTCTTGACCTTCAAATTAAGTTTTGAATGGTGTAAATCAGCCCATCTAACTAAATTAAATATTGATCTTACAAAATCAAGCTTATTTGGTAGTTTGATTTATTGCCGTGAAATAAAAGAATTTAATTTTACAATACGTAAACATAAAAATTATTATATAAATTCAGATACGCATCTTTAATTTTTTTATAACTTTTTCAAATCAACTTAGATTTTCATCCAACTATGCAGCTATCTTAGATACATATTAAGCTTACTAAATCCCAGGTAATTTTGTTTTTTGTTGTATTGCTGTAAAATTTAAGAATTAAGTTAATCTTGGTAAAAAAAAGCTAGGACAAAATAGAGATAGTACACTTTATTTTTTAATAACTTTTTCAAATCAAACTATGCAGCTATCTTAGATACAACGAAATTTGTTTAAAATGCACACGTATAAAAATATATATATAGGGCATGTAAAACATATTCTCCAGTTAACTTGTATGACATGGTATCAAAAGACAAATAGACAAGCCTTTGGTTAAATAAAGTTGGTTAAATTCCACCAAATTTTTTAATTCACTTAGTCAGGATACTGAAGCATGTGATTGGTTAGTGTCGTCAATTGTGATGTCAAGTATTAAAGTTATTAAGGATGTGTCAAATGTTCTGACTCCTTGGTGTTTTTATTATACAACACAAGGTAAAATATTTTGCCCCATTTATTTTTTTCATACAAGATTTAAGAGCTCATAAATATAGAGGATTGTTCATTTTCTTTCTTTTGATTTGAGACCCAAATAATACCAATGTAAATATAAGGTAAAACTCCGAGTCATCTTTTTCCCGCAATATTTTCAATATCAAATATCTAAATATTCTTTCAATATTTTTTGCTTATTTTGATTCTTAACCAATGCTATTCCGGCTTATAATGTCAATTTTAAATTATTGATTTATCTAATGTCACCTAAGTACATCATTAAGTCTTTCCATTTTTCTGTGGAAAGACATTTTGATTTTCATTGCTCGGAATTTTAGATCTTTCAAGTTTTCTGTGGAAAAATCTATTGGTTTTGTTTTGGTTTTTATTATTGTTTAGGTCTTTCCAGTTTTCAGAAATGTTAAAGTTAAGGTAAACCGATCATTCTTGTACATGATAAAGCCAGAGGGTATTTTGCAAAGGTTTAAGTGACACATATCATGAACCGGAAAGACCTTGTACAAACCAGAAGTAGCTATTTTTGCACTTACTCAAGGAAAAGATACTTAGAGTCTATATATATTTAGAATCAGCATACACTAACAATAAATGACACCAGAAGTCACCTTTTGTAAACTGGAGGTAAATTATCATCTACCTTATGTGAAAGAAAATTACACTATATTTTCAGTATGAGTGTACAGTAAGCTATTTCATTGCACTGGATGTGAACTCAGTAAACCGAAAGAGACTTTTTTATTTTTTTATTTTTTAAGCTGATTTCAGAGAAAAAGGAAAGTACACAGAAACCATATATTTTTTGCAAATAAAGTTATAACACGAGGCTGTAAGCGATTTCAAATAAAATCTAAAGGAGAAAATTGTCTCCCTTGATTCAAAAACATTTATAAACATGATATAGAAACCATGCATTAATCAGTGTAAAGAAACCATTACTTGTACACCAATAGTAACTTTGAGTAATAAAATTTCTAAAAGATAGCTAGCTAACAATTGGCTTTGCCGGAGACACGCGTTTTATCTACATAAGATTCACTTGCGCTAAAATAAAAACAAAAAGGTTGGAAGGAAAACCGTAGCTTAAGGGCATTTAATACGAAAAGTTGTGCTAAATACGAATAAGGCAATGTATTCCTCGGGATAAAAAAGCCTAAGTATTCCTAATAATTCAACAATTTATAAATAAAGTAGAAACTGAATAAATCAATGATACGTATATTGGCACAACATGCGGACTCCTAGGGTAGTGATACTCTTACAGAAAAGATGTGCTGCGGAAATGTTCCATATGAGTATTTGGACCATATACTCATATGGTCGGGTTATTAACAGGTTTTCTTTTATAATTCTTAACTCTTCATATAACCGTCTAGTTATCACGCCATTTATAAGACACTACCAAAGGTCATTTTATTATAGATCTATTAAAAATTGATAATAACAAGATTAACAATGTCATCACTAGTTAAAAATATATTAAAGCCATTTTTTTTAATTTAAATTACCGATATGTTATTACGAGTGAATGGCAAAATGTCGACCTGGGAAGATAACTTCCAAAAATGTCTTAATGAACTGTAACACAAGAAGTCAACTGTTTTACTATAAACTGACGTAAAAGTAGACAGGATAAAGAGTCTAATAATTTGTTTACTATTGAAACTTTATCTAATTAGCATTAACAGTGCAAAATTCAGAATTTTTATACTTGTACGTGTTTTTGTTTCAAAAAAATGAATGACGTCACCGGCATGGACCCTAGTTTAATTTTTGAAGTTGTCTGGTGATATGATGTATTACAGTCATGTTACGATATTGGAGATCTAGAGCTTTTTACAAACACCGTAGACACATCGGAATAACCTAGGACCCAAGAAAAGTTATGGTACCGTGTGGAAGTAAATTTCTCCCTACGCAAACATTCAAGAATACAATTAGCGATGAAAACTAACTTTAGCATCAATATTTAATGTTTTTTGAATTGTAAATAATACATTTGCATGTAGCCATCATTGTTTTTTTTTTTTAATTTTCTAATGCATATTATTGCAAAAAATGCCTATATGGTCCAAATACGCATATGGTCCGGCCCGTTAACAACCAAACGAGTATATACTCATATGGTCCGACCATATGAGTATACGCATATGGTCATGACCATACTCATATGGTTCAAATATTCATATGGTCCGGAACAGATACAACAATGTAAACTGAAGCCACGAAACAATACTTCATATATATGTAAAAACGTATTTACAAACACAACAGTAACCAGTGACTAAAATGTAGTAACCAAATTTTCAACCTGTACTGCTTATATATTACCTGATAATCGATATTTGAACATTGATATAAAACTGCAAATGAATTGCATACACCTATTTAATTCATATTCAAATCTATGTAAGCGTATCTTTCTTACTGGCATCATGAATGGAAATTATAGAAACCAAGACAATTCTGATGATGAAGATCGTTTTGCCATGCAGAAAACCACGTACTGGGAAATATTCGGTGTACAACTTTTTTCGTACCGTGGAAGGCGTAAATATAAACCATTATTTCACCAATCTTTCGATGGAGGAATGATTATCACCAATGACGTTTTTGGACTAACAATTAGACAGTTTGATCGAATGTATAAAGCTTGTTTAGAAAGAAGGGAAATAAAAGAACCGTGGATACTAAACCTTAGATATCCCGACAAATCTTCAGAAGAATATCTGGAATACTTAGAGAACTGTACAGACTGTAATACAGGTAATACATTTGATATCTAATTTCTAAAACTTTAGAGAATTACATGTGTAAACATTGTGTTGATGTACTAAACATCCAGAAACAGCTATTAGAGGAAACAACACCTGGATTTAAACAGAAAACCATAGTCCAAAGACAAACAGACAATCATAGTCCAAAGACAAACAGACAATCATAGTCCAAATAAGGAAACACCAAACAGTCAACACCTTGACAAAGAAAGGGAAATGACACTATAATATTACCCCAAGTTTTTGGTGGGGTTCGTGTTGATTAGTCTTTAGTTGTCTGTGTTGCGTCTTGTCTGCTATTGTTTGTCTGTTAATTTTTTAGCCTTGGCGTTGTCATTTTATTTTCGATCTACGTGTTTGACTGTCTCTCTGGTATCTTTCGCCCCTCTTTTACAGCCAACACTGTGTCACAGAAAGAGAAATCTAAAATAGTTAACTCATTGACTAAAAAAAGAGAAATGTCAAATACCCAACACCATGACTAAGAAAAAGGCAATAAGCAATAGTCAACACCTTGACTTTGAAAGGGAAACGACAAACAGCCAAAAAACAAGTACTAAAAAAGGAAGAGACCAACAGTCAACACCTTGACTTAGAACAGGAAATGACTAACCGCCAGCATGTTGACTTAAAAAGTAAGTGACGCACAGCCAACACCATGACTACGATAGTGAAACGACAAACAGCAAACAACTTAACTGAGTAAATGTAACGACAAACAGTCAACACAATGACTAAGAAAAGGAAATGACAAACACCCAACACCTTGACATAAATAAGGCCGTTAGTTTTCTTTTTTGAATTGTTTTACATTGTCATTTCGGGGCCTTTTATAGCTGACTATGCAGTATGGGCTTTGCTCATTGTCGAAGGCCGTACGGTGACCTACAGTTGTTAATTTCTGTGTCATTTTGGTCTCTTCTGGAGAGTTGTCTCATTGGCAATCATACCACATCTTCTTTTTTTATATATACAAAAGGAATATGACAAACAGCCAACATCTGACTAAGAAAGGGAAATAACAAACAATCAACACTTTAACTAAAAAAGGGAAATAACAAACAACCAACACTTTGACTAAAAAAGGAAAATGACAAAAAACCAACACTTTGACTAAAAAAGGAAAACGACAGACAACCAACACTTTGACTAAGAAATGAGAATAATAAACAACCAACACTTTGACTAAAAAAGTAAAATAACCAACAACCAACACTTTGACTAAAAAAGGAAAATAAAAAACAACCAACACTTTGACTAAAAAAGGAAAATGACAAACAACCAACACCTTCACTAAAAAGGAAAATGAGAAACACGCTTGACTAAATTAATCCATTTAAAAGCAATAAAAAAATCTAATGCTTTGTTTGCCAAACGGCCAAAATTCAACAGTTAATAATAGAAAATTAACATGAAACATTACGCATCAAGCCTTAGAATACTCTTTATCAACATTTAGCATTTTAATGACAGTACATTAAATACAAACAACCAAGACGCTTCATTGTTTTTGAACATGTAAAAGGGGCACTAGCTGTCAATTCATGTTCACCGATTTGACTCAAATTTTCATATTTGATTTATAACAATGTAAAACATTTATCCAAATAATAAAAAGGTCTAAAATAAACAATATATCGGGCATAAGCTCGATAATATGTAGCTTATTTTCATGGGTATGTAAGTCTAGACGCCATCTAATCAACTGTCGAATTGACCCCCGAAGACCTCCAATTGCCATATACGCGATATAAACATAAATATAGATAAAAATAGATATCAGACTCGTGCATTTGTATTTTTGTATGTCTGTTTAATTTCATATTATGAAGTAAAAAATATATGTTAATCATCGTTTTTACCTGTAAAAGAATGAATTTTAGTTAATCAAAATCAATCAATCAAATGATTTACCTTTGTTTCACTTTCAATGTTGGCATGCTTTTCTTTTAAATAATTGAACCCACACAATGTATACGATATTCATCCCTAGCCAAGGGGTTAAACTGAAGTTCACATAAATACGGATTCAATGAGGTCGAATTATTCATTTGCAAGGGAAGAATTCATTATCAATGTTTCTTAGCTTATTGTGACAAAATTGAACCTTACTTGCTGCCAAAAGATTATTTCACTTTTTCACTTTCATTAAAGATTGAACAAAAGAATCATAATTTTTATTTTGTATATTTTTCGTAGCTAGTGTTACTTTTAAGCAATAGTGATAAATAATAGACCGGTGATTGCCCGAGGACGAAATAGCCAATGTGAAAAGAATTGTTCCATTTGGTTGTAAATTGTCATACCTGTCGTCAAATGCTAAATAACATTCATGACTTTCTGATCAGCACGATTGCACGGAATAAATTGAGGGGAGATAATTTTCATTTACGTCACTTTATTGTTTTATGATTAACAAGTTAACATGTATTTTTCTTATAGGTGACATGTTCTGTCGCGGCAATGACCCGAGGGAGAAATACTTATACGAACAATTAGTACAAATAGTTGGGACTGAAATAGATATACGAAAAAGACAATGATTATTTATTTTATTTGATATGTATATCAATGCATGTATGCTTGATCGTACACAAATATCAAGTGGAAGTTTGGCAGAAGGAATTGATTTACCAGGCAGTGACATAGATATAATGTACGTTATTAGACAAATTTACGTGACACAGAATGCATGTAATACTAGTATTAAACAATCAATAAATCGTATCGAATTAGTAATAAAGACAGACATTGATCATCCTGGATTTACTAGACTCAAGTCATGCAAGTGTAACGCTAAAAATGAGTATCTACCTGTGAACAACTTTCTTAATATATTTAAGACAAATAATTGTAATTTGCCGTTATATTCACACGGTCCATGTTTGTCACCCCGAGAACTGACTGTCGATATAGCATTTTGTCTAAGGAGTAAATATGTACCTCAAAACGTAAATTCCTGGGCATTCCGTCATCGATGGCAATGGCCACCTAATTTCGTAATTGACAAGATAATACATTACGGGTGCTTGATAATACCTATAGGACCCAAGACTGTTTCAGATGATATCTTTTTATGGAGATTTTCTTTCTCTGTGGCAGAAAAAATGCTTCTACATTCGTTTAATTTTACTCAATACTTATGTTACGGTCTACTCAAATTGATGTTAAAGCGTGTCATTAACACACATGATGAGGTCAAAGATTTATTGTGTTCATATTTTCTGAAGACGGCTTTATTCTGGGTTTCAGAGGAACTTGATATTAACAGATTTCAATTAACTAATTTGAGTTATTGTTTTTCGCTTTGTCTAAATAAATTGATAACATGGGTAAACATTTGCTACTGTCCAAACTATTTTATACCTGAACACAATATGTTCCAAGGAAAGATAAATGAGAGTAACAATACGATTTTACTACGTGTACTTGGGGGTATACAGTCTGGAGGAATTGATGGATTGATAATGAATTTATTTCCGACTGACAATCGCAGTTTATTAGTAACAAACAGTGAATCTTCGTCAACTATGTTGGACTTTCTATTTTACAGGATAGATGCAATAAAAGCGCGAGAAACAGAAATTTCAATAAGTTATAAAAAACTGGCATTTATTGAATCTTTAATTTAGTCCGAATCATCTACATTTATTGTTGATGTATGCAAATGTTATTATGCTCAAAGCAGTCAAATTATAGCACAACTACTACCACCGCCAAACACTAAAGGTAGCAATTACAACACACACAAATGTTATCAAAGACATTTACAAGACGGCACTAAGACCGTAGCAGTATCAGGTTGGTTGTTATACGCCTTGTTTTATTATGTAACAGGACAGTTCAATGTTACACTAAGACTGATGGATTATGTTCTATCAAGATGTTCACCTGATATGATGCTTAGTAAAGATTTCGCCTGCAAAGTACACATAAAATGTTACAGACAAAATATACATTCTACAATGACATTGATTGAGACGATGAAAACAGCTACTGTATGTCATGTCAGCTACATTATAAACTCTATACATTCTACAATGACATTGATTGAGAGGATGAAAACAGCTACTGTATGTCATGTCAGCTACATTATAAACTCTATACATTCTACAATGACATTGATTGAGAGGATGAAAACAGCTACTGTATGTAATGTCAGCTACATTATAAACTCATCATTAATTCCAGAAGAACTACAGTTAGAAGTTTAAGATCAAGTATTATTCATTCCGCCTACTGTTATGTCTCATTGTCTGAGATTTCTATGCTTTCATCATCTTGGTGATATATTGAACAGACAACAGTCTTTACGTGATCTATATTCAGCAGTGAAAGATATATATTTAGTTCCTATGTGTGAATTATCCAATTCAATAACAATAGTTGGAGTTTGCTTTGAAATATCGGGTGCTAAAGACAAAGCCTATCAGTGCTATGAGGAAGCTTTGAAAGTTGATGATCATAAAACATCTAGTAGCGCAAAAATTAGAAAAAGTTTGGTGTCACTAATGATGAAATGAAACTCATTTATACACTTCCATTTAAAACTACTACAAATAGTAGAGCACAGTGGTTTCAATACAGGATAAACCACTTAGTTTTGACTACTAATTATTTTCTGGAAAAAATAAAACTTGTACAAAGCCCTCTTTGTACTTTTTGTAATATACAACCAGAAACCATTATACACTTATTGTGGGAATGTGAAGAAGTACAAATTTTGTTAGAAAATTTTGATACATGGACTTCATCTACAGCACACGTAACACTTAACTATAATTGTAAGACTTTTGTATTTGGTATTTTTGATGTTAGAAACTGTATTGTACAAAATAAGATATTGCTCTGTATTAAGTATTATATTTATTCAAGTCGATGTTTGAAAAAAGTTCTATCACTTCAGGCACTCAAGCATAAGTTAAATGATCTGTATTGTACTGAAAAAAATGTAGCTATTTACAAACAAAACCAAGAACAGTTTGAGAAAGAATGGAATAGCTGGCACTTTCTGTGTTTATACTGAGAACAATCACACAAATACATGAGACTTTTATTTTTAAATTTGCTAATGAAAACCTATAAATCTGGCTCTTTACTTTCCACCTTTCTTGAATCAGAAACCATATAAGGGCAGTAATATATAGAGCAAACCACAGATGACCTATTCTCCTTTTTTTTTTCTTTTTTTTTTCTAAAAATTTCAAACTTGTATTTGTTCTTTTGTTAGATATTTTTTTGTTACTTTTTTGACAAACTTTTGATTTTTTTTCTTTTATTTTTCTCTATCCATTTTTTTCTTCTTCAAAATTTTACTATAGAAAATAAAACAAAACATAGACAAATTAGTTTGCAGCAGAAAACTCAAACTGTTCTTTAGAATTAGTAATTGTAAGAATTATTAAAATTAACTTAATTATAATTATCTGTAATTGTATTACCTGCATTGTAAAGAATAATTTATATACTTTTGTATATTATCATGATCATGTATTGTGTTTTGATAAAATAAAATAAATATAAAAAAAAATAATTAGAAAATCAAAATTAGATGGCAATTATTGTGGTCTTGGATAGTTTTGACGTCATACATAAGCTTACTATATCGGGAATCTCACTTTATTTATTAATGATATCACTTTTATATTGATGCTACTGACAACAAACAGTATGCAATATACGTTTCACTTTGTAAATACAGCTGTTTCTCAAGCCACGCCTCTTTTTGGGAGATATATGATATTCATAGATATTTTGTTTTGTTTACGTACTAGTTCCCAAATATGATCTCTATGTTTCACCTCATAGAGTCATAACTTGGGAATGTTACCAGTATATAAAAACACATGGTAGTGGTGAAAATTGAAAAATGAGGAAGACAGAAAGTGAAGGTAGCGGTAGTACAGTATTTCAGTATAAGTTTAAACTCTTAGACGTTCGTGGCATATAAATGTTGAACATATGACGCACAGTTGTTGACCTTTCAAAACATGACAAGCGAACATCCTTAACTTCTAGACATCTAATTTACACTTTTCATTGCAATTTTGAAGGCTAATAGTATTTGATTTACTCATAATAAAGACATACCGTGTGGAATTGTGTGAGTTGTCTAATTCATAAACTACAATTGGGATATCGTTGGAAAGACACAGTTGATTATTGAAGTAATAAAAATTCAACTTATTCATTATCATGATATTTAAGGAGTGTTTCTCCCTTTAAACAGTATACAGTTTTTTTCCTTCTCATAATTATGGTAATGGAGACTTGCTTAATACCAGATAATCATTGCAAGTGCAATAAAAATTGTAGAGCTGGAAACGTTGATTGAATTTAGCAGAGACTGTTCTAAAAGCAAAAGAACAATACAAAATAATAAACGCCTAAAATAACCCATCTTTGATATTCATTACTGTGAGAAATGAAATTCACGATGGAAATGTGGAATCCAGTGGAAACAACCCGGCGATAGAGCAGAACACAGCCCAAGGCCTAAGGGTCTTCAGCGAGGAAATACGGCCCAGAGGCGTGCTGCAGCTGCCACCTTGAACACAAATGTGTATTAGTTCAGTGAAAGCATTTTCCTTATGGGATAAGGCAATTAAATAATCTGCACCTATATCATTATAGTTGGTGGGTGAATTCTATGCATCCCTTGGGTCTGGACACATCACAGGGAAGATATTAGTGATCATTAGTTTGTTGAACTTTGATATTCCTTTCTTGTCTTTAAGGCACATTTCCTAAATATTCCTTACAAATACACTCGAAAATGAAACTACGATGCAAAAACATTGTATTTAATAAAAACAACATAGGATTTAAATTGTTAAATTGTCCATGATAGCAAGTGCACATGGTCGTTAAAATAACACTAAAGTTTGGTTGCAGTTAACACTAATATGTTTCGTTTTAAATGACGATAAACTATTTCAATAATAATGATCTGCCAAATTATACATTATAAGACGAATATGCATGTAATGACTCATTACATGGTGAAAAGCATTCGACCGAAAATAACTAGAATTTATTGAGCACCAACAACGGTATCAGCCCTCTTCTGATAATTTGCAACTTGTTGGTCTGTTTAGGAACAGAAACAATAATAGGAAAGACTATATAACTCACCAAGAACTCGAACCCGGACTTGATCAGTCCATAGAGAACAATGATACAGATTTTTGTCTATTATAGTATTAAAAAAAACTGTATTATCTACATTTAACGCTAGCTTCGTGTATCTTCAACCACCATATGGATAACATACCCAATGACAAATTACGTTTCATGCTAAACTGGTTGAACCCCACTGTAGTATGTCTCTGTAACAATTTATAATATCTAGACCATGTGTTATTTGTTTTGTTCGTTGTGTCTATTTTGTGGAGTAGTTGGCTGTTGTCGTAGTATAAGTATGTTATACTTTTTACCTATTTCGGCAATGTCTGATTTTCATTGAATATACTACAGATGGGTGCAGTCCTAACCTGTACAGCAAGTTAACTTGATAACCAGTCATTTGGACTGGTCAAAGTTAACCTGTGACCGGATTTAGGACTGCTCTGACCAGTCCTAGGACCAAAATCTAGTTAACTTGAAAAGCGGACTTGGTCCTAGGACTGTTTTTATGTCTGCCAAAAAGTTAACTTCGAAACAGGTCCGCTATTGATATAAGTTAACTTCGAACCAGTCCTGCCGTAAAGTTAACATAAGTGTGTTAATTTGTGTTTGAATGGTAGGAATATATTCTTAAACAATATTTCAAGCTCTTGGTTTGGTGGCTTATGACGCATACAGGTGTATTATATCGAATGTTGACTAATTCCGGACAATCATTGGAAATAGCATGATGATTTTCAAAATGAATATCCAATCCCGATTAAAGAGAGACGACGGATACTGCAGGGAGATCAAACTCATGTCAACAGCGCTAAGACAAAAACGAAAACGACCAAAGGACAACTTAAACACTATACAAAAAACAATATAGAAAACTTATGATTGAGGAACACGAGCCATGTCATACATCGGGTTGATCTTTTACATGCACATGTGGGACAAGAAGTTTTGTTCATGTTTGTACACATCCGTTGATAAGTCCAACTTGGTAAGTAACATAACAGGAAAAGAGTTCGCGATTGTGGTTGCGATTAATTGAACTGGATTCTAAATACTTACAAGCTAAGCAGAGCATCATACATGCTGGCATTAAGTTGTTGTTCTCAATTTAGCAAAACTGTAAAGTGGTTTGAAATTCAGAATTTGGTCTTGATACATCGCTGAATAAACTTTAAATCCAACAGAAATTTGACTAAGATTGTAACAAAATGTGGACTGCTGTACCCCTTATTATGACTTTAATAAACCTCATAAATGGAGTATCAGTGTATGGATCTACCACCATGGTACAGACCTCAAAAGGAAGGTTAGGACTGTAAAGGTTACGGTTTACCCGTTTAGAAATTAAGGGCAAAATATAAGGATTTTCCGGTTTCTTTACAATAACTTAAGTACCAGTCCATTGATGTCTATTAAATTAAATCATTAGGTTTCATAAAAATAAATGGCTGTTAGGATTGAAAATGGTGATAATGGTACTAATTAACGATCATCAACCGTTTAGGAAAAAGGGACCTAAAAGGGAACAGTTAACACTTTGTACCAATTACTTATTTCTTGAGTTTGATTTTTTTTTCTAGTTTGGTTTTCCAGAGTCATAGGACTTTTAACCGTCATATCTGGCACAATATGTTTACGTGTAAGAATATCCTTATTATTTATTTTTTATCCTAATCCATTTTATTTACTTCAAATCAAACCTTTCTAAACGCCCCCTCCCTAATTTTGCAACAATTTCAAGATGCAGAATTATGGTGAGTCATGCTCATTGTCGCAGCTGTTTATTATGTAACCGGAATAATCCAGTCGTTATATTTCACTCATTTCAATCTGGAGGACAATGACCGTAAGGGGGCGATGTAATATTTCGAGTTGTTTATAATGAGGAAAACTTAATTTATCACCTCATTCAGTCTGTTAAATTCCCCAATTTCAAGCAGTGATAGCATTTTATTTCTGAAGTTCAAACAACGTGACAGTCATTGCATGTCACAGCAGCAACATATGGTGTTTTGTACTGATAAAATCAACATACTAGCATCTTTGACTGTATATGAAAGATGAGTGATTCCCGGAACTATGGGCGTAACAAAATAGATATTTCAGATCTGTGAAACAGACAAATGTACCGTCTTTTTTTTAAATTTGTTATTTTAAAATGTATGTCACAAAGTGTTCTACAATTATTATTCAAATGTCATTCAATACCAAAAATGACCAAAATATTATACCTGCTTTGAATATTACACCCATGCAAAGGAACTAGTCTGTTTTAAGTGGGGTATGGTTTTTTTTCATATACAAGTATTGAGCAAGTCGAAGAATTATTATAAACATTAATTTTCCTTTATTTTTACTGTAGAAAAGTTTACAACAACCTTTTTGTTTAAAAAACAAGAATCTCAATCTCATTTTTTCTTTTTTCTTTTTCGCATACACCATCTACAACGCGGTTTGTTAATAAATCTTATCAGATCAACTAAGTCACTCAAAACAATGCACCCCATGATAGAAACAAGTACAGTTATTCCTATAAATCCTAAGTGTTTGGAGGACCTTCGATCATCTTCTGCGCATGTATTCTTTCTTCTCGTACTTGACAATTTCGATTTGTCAATTTTTAGTTCTTTTTGTAGTATTTTGATTCTTTCATTTATCAGAAACTGTCTCTCTTCTTTTGAGTAGTTATGGTTTTGTTGTTGATAAATGTCATTGGCCGATCGCTTGCAGAGACATATATTCATGTTTTCTGAAAGAAAAAAGTGCACTTTGTTTTATGTTTTTTTAGTTTTAACAATAATGCATATAGGGCATAAGCCGCGCAAGCTAAATATCAGCCAATATGCAATATACATTCATATAGAGTTGCTGTTGAAATTCCTTCTTTGTTAGAAGACAAATTTAGTTTGTTGATAATTTTCTCTTATCTAGAATTTGGATAAAATATTTTCTATTGGAAAATAAACCATCAGTTAATCAAGCAAGCAATCAATTATTCAACAATGGAGCCACCCATTCATTCCAAAATCTGTTTCGGTACTTATACATTATTGTCTTCCAAATATGTGGCTTTGAGAAAGGGTGTCTAGATACGTGCTAAAACAGAAAATATCTATAAAGTGTAAATCTATTTTATTTTCAATTGAAAAAAAAATCATCAAAGTAAAACTGCATACAATTTGCTGTGTTCAATGGATAAACCTTAACTGTGGTTTAACCTTCTAAACATGAATGGAGAGATATAGGAATCATAAACTCCATCCCGAATAAAATTTAAAAAAAACAACAAATGAGACCGAGTCTGTTTTATGAAAGCTATTATAGGAATGAGTTTAAATACAACAGGGCCAGACAGTTAGATATCAATGTATTGTATATAACGCTAAGCTATACCTTTTGGTTGAATATCGTAGTTATTGCGGGTATTGGTAGTCATTTGTCGTATTTGATTTGTAATAGTGGTTATTTCGGTTGTTGGCTTTAAGGCATTTGTATTAACTGTTTTTTCAGTAACTTCATTTCCATAGACCTCTACTTCACACAATGTCAAAGGATAATGGTGATAATCATCTTTTTTATATACTGTCAAATATTTCCCTGATAGGTGGTCTGTACAGTTAACATACAATTCAGTAGGTGCCTGTCTAATTTGCTTATAGCAAAGACTAAACTGACTACTCAAATCAGATGTATTATGTATTCGTATTTCAAAGTCGCTGTGTCGTTCAACTGAAATACAATTTACATCATTTATGATTTATCATGTTTACTAGTACTTGTTTTCATATCTGAGACAATTGTGAAAACTGAATCATTACATATCGTACCACTTGTAATACTATTGAAATATTGATAATATAACCTTTACTTGAATCAAAACCTTTTCGGCGCACAAGTAATTACTGAGATTGAAATTGACAATACTTTAGTATATTCTTACTGTTCCAACGTTAAATTATTCTACCCTGATGAATTTCATGTTGAGAAATCATAAATTAATAAACTTCTGGAGCAAATGTCATCACTGTGATATAAGAGTGTGACGCATGCTTGGTATCAGTGTGATCAAAGATTGGCGATAAGTACGAATGATGAGTTTGGATGTTGCAAAGCAAATAACATCGCTTGGATTACAGATTGACAATGACACATTTCCCTTCCTCAATATTTATTGCCCCTGTGTATAAGGATTTACAAAACATATCTTACCGAAGGACACTCATTATATCTGGGATTTCAAATTTTTATTTCCTTTGCGGAACACCGGTTAGTACTGTCTTTTTGTCCTATACATTCGCATTGAATTAAAAACGCTGTTCTTATGAGCAGATGTATTGAACATTTCCATCACAATTTCACAGGTGAATGTTGCCAATTGCAAATACGAAACAAGTACAAAATGTGCTATCATTTATTTAAAGGAACTCAATAACTTTTAACTCATGATTTTTCCAGATGAAAGTGTATCGTTACTTTGCAGTTTGTATCATGTGTTTGTGAATGCATTTAATCATTGAACATATTTTGTCAAACTAAAGAACACCTTTGTAAAGATTCGTTATGATTTGTTTTTTAATTTCATCATTTCAATAACCACTGGACATAAAGCAACCATTAAACAATCAGTCAATTCTGATGAAATGTGTAACATGTATTGTAAGCAGGTACAAATCCACAACTGCCTTTAGTTATCAATCTCTATATGATTAACGGGGAAGCAGCTTCTAAGTCACTGGTATGCGCCGACTTGCTCAATATGTTGCTGACCAATATAGTGAAGACAATATTAATCAGTATTCGGGGATTGTCACAAACGAACTAAAAAGGAAAAGTTTATTCAACAAAGAAACAGTTGTCTTTAACTGTGGAACATATAAAAAATTATATCAATAGACTCACGACAGCAATCTGTTCTTGCATAGATGTGAACGCTTTCAATAGTATATACTTTTCCAAAATCGACTGTCCACCATTTAACAGGATCTGTATTAGTAGTGTGCGTACAGTCACCTTTAATTGCAACCTGATTTCTCTTTCCATTATTAGCATTCCTTGGTCCAAATCCTGATACATCATTATTATTCCATGTTGAAACTTGTGTTACGTTTTTGTTTAATGCAATGTTCATAGAACCATTCCCTGAAATTATAGAGCACGTGGCATGTGTACTTTACATTCAAGATTATAATCATTCTACTAACACATTAGGATCAAATTATCTAACTAGATTTATAAGTCTAATCAGATGCCAGATAGTAATTATACCTATATACTATAGTAGTGAAATTTTCTATCCAGTACAGCAACCGATATTAGAGTGTAGAAATGCAGGATTTTTTGTCATAAAGGTTAGTACTTTAGCTGGCGTTCAGTAACTTTGAGCAAACTTCACTATTTTGATAGTGTACACTTGTATTGTTATTATTGTGTATGTACTTTTGTGTCTATTTTAACGCTATTCTAAAGTTTAGTACTTTCTTCTACGTATGTAGATACTATTGTGTGTGATCTTTGTGTACGCTTTGATGGTTAAATGGTTTAAAATATTTAAAATGAACTATTCATCCCAGGAATCTCGTCCTTTCTTATCGTATGTTAAATCTGAATGTTTCTTACTTTGTATTTTTATTGTTTGTATATAAGCTACATCGCAAAGAAAATGCAAATGAATACTAATATTTCTGTTGAATAAAGGCAACAACAGTATACCGCTGTTTAAAAGTCATGAATCTTTTTAGCGATACCAAATCCGGATAACAAATTAAAACAGAAGGAAACACATCTACTATAAGAGGAAAACAACGGAACAACAAAAACGCCGACCAGCAAAAAAAATCACACGCCAACATATATATAAAAAAAACCCGGACAACTTGATAACAACTGTCATATTCATGAATTGGTACAGGTTATTAAAGATACAATGTTGGGCTGAAACTGGTTTTATGGCTACCTTAACTCCCGCTTATATGGCACTGTTAAAATAATTGATATCGAGTTGAAAAAAATCTTGATAAGAATGATGAGCTGTTGTAAAACTTGAGTTGTTTTAGGAACCCTTCAAATAGACCAAATTCATCTTTTGTTTTGTTACAAAATCAATCTTATAACTGTACATGTATAGATACACTTGCATAAGGTCGATTTCTGTCTGATGCAGCTTATATGATGTTTGTTTGTTTGATTTTGTTTCTCTTACTCTAGTTCATAACGATTAAGAGATTGACATATTGAATTTATACATGTCTTTTGTTAAAATGAATTGTTATGTTTGATATTTTTGTCGTTGGGTTTGTATTGACATCATACATTTCAATTTCTTTTATAGATATCATCATGTATCAGCCAGCCACGTCTCCTGAACTTATTGATGCGTTGTCGCAACACGACGGGTGCCACACACGGAGCAGGTTCTGCTTATTCTTCCGGAGCACCTGAGATCACCTCAGTTTTTTTTTTTTTTTTTGGGGGGGGGGTCGTGTTGCTTAGTCTTTTGTTTTCTAAGTTATGTCTTGTGTACTATTATTTTCTGTTTGTCTTTTTCAGCAATGGCCGTGTCAGTTGTTTTTTTATCTATGAGTTTGACTGTCCCTCTGGTATCTTTCGCCCCACCTTTCAGCTTTCTACTGCATTGACGTATGTAGTGTAGTTGTGATATATACATATAACTAGATGAAAATATTCGGTAGTCACTTGTAGTTTTTTATTACCGAATAAACTACTTCATACTTATTCGCACTCACCTTGATGATGCGCGCTTTGAATTTGTTTCCACTATTTAATCTTGTGATGAGATTTTAACAGATGTCAAATAAGCGAGTGTAAGATTAAAAAAAAATTAACTGAAATGCAATCTTTACACCTTTACATATCTGAATGAATTTTTATCCAAACTTTTTATGAATTACAAAGGAACACTCTTTGCTTGATTCGGCGTAAAAATACATTCGGTTATATTTTAAAAAAGAGTGATTTAAGAAGATTCCTATCTAGTATAAGGTTTACAAAACTTTGATAAACAATTTTTCACTTATTTCTGATCAAATTAGGAATAGCTAATTTGTTGTTTATATGAATTGTTTTGTTGACTGCATTCAGGTTCATAGCAGACATGAGAGGAATCAAAATAATACCTACATTATAAAGGTAACTTTAAGCCGAAAGTGTAAATGGTTCGCTCTAGTGAAAAAACATACGATAAACAAAGCATTATATGATCAATTAATTTGAGATATTCTTATCGAAGCTTACCCTGCAGGGTGCTTAAAATCGTCCATATTGAATTGTTTGTGTTTACAACAAGATCTTTTTAATTTGACTTGCTGTGTGATTATTAGTAAAAGACTCCACTGGATTGTTATTATATTACCGCAGACGTACATTTATGCTGATTTTCAAGCTATTTATGATGCCGTTATAATTTACAATAAGTGCTACTTAAGATATTGGGGTAATTAGGCAATGGTTAAAGTGAAGTAATAAACTTCAAGGTTTAACTGATGCCACCATGATTTTGTTAAAAAAGAGGGACGAACGATACCAAAGGAACAGTCAAACTCATAGATCGAAAATAAACTGACAACGCCATGGCTAACAAAGACAAAGACATATAGACACATAATAGTACACAAGACACACTAAGCAACACGAACCTAACCAAAACCTTGGGATGATCTCAGGTGCTCCAGATTGGGAAGCAGATTCTTCTCCACATGTGGCACCCGTCGTGCTGCTCATGTTATTGCAAATCCGGTAAATAGTATGTTTCGCTAGGTCTGAATATCTGAATATCTCCGGATTTAACTGAACATTCTCATGACGAAAGATACTCAAATTGGAACAGAAAAAGTGGACCGTCCTTTCAAAAGTAATGAATTTACTTTTGTCCAATCTTATGGCTGTTTTGTTATGTGGAGTTAAATACCTATTTGCCTTTTTTCTCCTGCTGTAGTACTCAACACAAATATGCATGATATTGGCTTCGTAGATATCGACCTAATGCAAACGAATAGCAATACTCCTAGTAACTTATTTTGGTATGAGAAAAATATAACTACCTACGAAAAGTCTGGAACAGTTTTAAATTAGAGTTGTTGTAAGAACCTTACAAAACAAGCCAAACTTTATTTTTTATTTCGTTTTTAAATGCTAAGAAATCAGAGTCTGATTTATGTACATGTATACGTCCACTAGCATAAGGTATATTTCTATCCGGGGCAGGTTATATATGGATAAATAAATAATGTATTGATAAGATATGTGTAATTCTATGAATTGAGAAGTTATAAGAAATGCCATAATCTAAAATATCTTAATATGCACAGCATTAAAGAGGTCACAAGGAGAAGGTAAATTTATTGTTTTCTAATTCAGTTTTCTATGATTAAAATAATTTTGATATATTTACTTACCAAACACTGATTGTACAGAATTAATAAGAAGTACGTAAAACACACTATGGAGTATTTCCATCCTAGCTATGAAAAAATACTTTGATAAAGTACATGATTGTAGTGTTACAAATACATATATAGATACTGGACAATTATATTACGTCATCCACTGCAGCCAGTGCATGAGTTATGTGTAATTTAATATTCCAATAACAGGAAGGGATTACGGAAATGAATATTAAGTTAGTAATTTGTTTTAAATCCTTCATGAAGGAAATGCTAGTGGCATTTGTTTGGTTTTACGTAAGTTAAATGTTTACTCGAAGGAAACATAAAAGGGTTGTTTAAACTTATCATACAAAGTTATATCAACAATCAGAAGATAAATATAATTAATCTATTGTGAAATAAGTTGTATCAGATTGAAGATATAAATTGACTAATCAAAATATTATATTGTTAAAAGTTGGGTTTTTTTATTTATAAAAAAAAGTTTTCCTGTTCAACACATGTCTCTCCTTTGTTGTAAAAAGTCATCAAAGGTACCAGGATAACATTTTGTATGCTGTATTTAAACAGTTTGCTTTGCCTGAAGAATAATTCCACATTGTATTAGGTTTGCACTTTTATGAGAGTAAGCATTATATTTTTTAGAATCTATGGAATGCTCACGATGCCTAACATCATTGGTAGTTTTAATAGAACAATGCAAATGTTGAAACTGAATAGACACTGACTAAGTATAGAGCACAAAACAATACAAAATGTAAAAAAGGAACGAAAGATACCAGAGGGAGAGTCAAACTCATAGATTGAAAACAAACTGACAACGCCATGGCTTAAAATAAAAAGACAAAGAGAAAAATAATAGTACAGAAGACCCGACATAGAAAACTAAAGACTAAGCAAAACGAACCCCACCAAAACTGGTAATTGACCATTCGTCAGTGGATCTACTAACTACCATAATTACAAAATTCAAAATAAAAACTATGCTAACATTAAAATTCAATACACTATAACATAGGGCTGGCCATACAATCTCGATTGACATGCTATTAGCCGATTATAATATTTATGAAAACCTGGTTTCATATAAACTGACCCATAACCAACTTTTACATGTAAAAAATTACATCTGATAAAGACGACAAAATATCCTTACCATCCATAATCCATGATCCATGAACCATGAAATAATGCCAGGTTCAGTTGAACCCTATCTGACGGAAACTATAGGTACCAAATTCCTAAATAATAATAAACGAAACTTTTTTTTTTAATTTTCAGTCACTGAACCATGAAAATGAGATCATTTAGACAAATAACAAAAGAAATGCTTGGGTATCTGTAAAATATTTAAAACTATTAAACACCTTAACCCTCTTAAATATATCGGTTCTTAATTGTTGTCTGCTCTTTGGTCGGGTTGTTGTCACTTTGATATATTTCCCATTTCCACTGTTGATTTTATTACATTTTACGATTTCCCTATATCTAGCAAAAAACAGGCGACAGATACCACATGAATAAAACAAACAATGCCTTTGGAAAAAACAAAAACGACCAACAGTAGTCAATTAAACACAATATAGAGATTATAGAAAACAAAAAACTGAGCAACACGAACCTCTTTAAAACGTAGGGAGCTCCGGAAGGGTAAGAAGATCCTACAATCTGCGACATTTTTTTCAAAAGCGAAAGAAAATCAATGTGGTTAGTGTCTGTTAATAAAATGTATTTTTTTAGGACGTCACAGAAAATAACAAAACAATTTATTTCTCTGATGTCAAGAAGAGATAAACTTACATCAAGATTAATACTATTGAATATGTCGCATGTTGTATACTTAGTTGTTTCCAGTAATTACTGAATGATTTTTTACGTTTCTCATCCAAATGTGTTTATTAAATTATGTTAGTTATAAAGTTCAAAACTTAATACTACCGGCAGACTGTTCAAGCAGATGTATTTCACTTATAATTAATAATTCCCACAAATGACATTTAGAGTGTTACATATATATTTTTTTTAATAACAAATGGGTATTTATCCAACTCCTTTGACAGACATACACTAGTATCCGAATTTTGTCTTAAAACGATCATTTGAATCTAAACACAATCTGAGAAGTCGGACCAAAAATTATTCAGTCGTATTCAGTCTCTTGGTCAATTTTGAGACTAATTGCGGTGCGTTCAGACGTTTTTCCTGCAGTTAATTCAGCACTGTTTAGAACCTTTTCTGACAATTCAGTTCGTTGTTGACGTTAAAAGATAGTTGAAATAAAAGCTACTGAACAATCTGAACACATCTCAACTTATTGAAAGCGAATTATTTGTACTTCCGATTTTACCACAGTGGATACAGTCTGAAAATTGACCGAAAGAATGAAATTGATGGGAAAATCTATTGTTCAGACTTTATGTTCCGATCAATATTATCAATTCACTTCAAACTTACCTACTAGTAACAATGACGAGTAGGATTGCATGATTTCCTATCAAGTTAGAATATTAAAGCAGGCTTTCAGCTATGGCATGTATTTTTCTGGACGATATAAAGTGTTTATTGTATGTAATTCAGTTTGTTGTTGTTGTTTTGTTATACATTAAAATGTTCTTTTTACCTTTTAATTTTTATTGTATGTCTTTGATTGAAAAGATATAAAAAAAAGTGTTGAGATCTACAAGTGTACAATCCCTAATTAGTTCACATTCCTTTCCAAATATTGCCCAACTTCATGGATGCCTTGTCATATATCAATGTGTGTTTTAAATATAGGGACATTGGTATTCATGGTATATTGTTTGTCTCTTCGTAAATGTGTTGAGTACAAAGCAATATGGGTTTCATCAAGTGTTGGATAAATACCAATTTATTATTAAAAAAAACAATATATGTAACACTCTTAATGTCATTTTACTATAGGTTACTGTCCCTTTTAATTATTTCGTACATTAAATATGGTTGACCTATTGCTTAAAGTACTTGAAAAAAAAATACCAAAACACAAAAACTTATCATTTGAAAAGGACCATGAAATGAAGTAAAGGTCAGATGAACCTGCCAGACGACATGTAACACTTACAATCATTTCATACACCACATATAGTTGACATTCAGCTTATAGTATTTGCGAAAGGAACCTAACCACGTAACTTTAACCTTAATCATTGATCTATGCAATGAGGTCGAATTCTGGAAAAAACTTGTCTGAAAGACATGAATGCGTTGCAAGGAAACCATATCCCGTATATAATTATCCTATAACACACATCAAATAACTATCATTGTTTTCAAGCATGAACTAAAATGAGATCAATAACAATGGCATATGACAAACGACACTTCATTTCAGAAAAGTATCTGCATACAAGGAATGAAACTTCGAGATCCTATTCCTTCTCTCATAACGCTTTAAACAAACAGTTTACGACGCAGCCGCCACCGCCTACACACGCAATCGGATGATAATCTTTATGTTCAGCATACAGCGACTTTAGTAGCTTTAAGACAACAAACTTACATGTATAAAACAATAACAAATTACAAATTATATTTTCTATTTGTTATGTTTTAAATACTTTGAATAAGGATAAACCTGAAATGCAATTTAACGCTACCTTTTATTCACTGTACAAATTGTCAAATATTGACTTACTTGTTTACTAATGAGATATCTATACTATTAAACGAGAAGACCTCATTTTGTGTGTCGCTTTTCTTCCTTCTACGATAAATTAATCATTATGCCTCTGTGTTCTATATGTAACATTCATAGTCGCATTTGTCATCCATTCTTATGGTTATTCAGATTGTGTTATTTTTGGAGAAAAACGGAAAAAAAGGAGTCCGAATATTGATTCCGTCATCAGACTGACTTTTAGTCATAGATAAACTTCCGGTTTGAAACACCCACAAGTACAATCAATCGTATGATAAATAACAAAAATGAAAAAAATAAATAAGCCAATCAGAGCGTTCTCCATATCATGGTGTTTAGATCGCCAGAACCACAACTATTACACCTCCTTAGAGAGGACAATTATTTTTCGCGTTTATCTAAATGTAAACTACGTTATAATACTTTAATATATAGAGACTGTATTCTGTCTGCAGTTTTCTTTGAAATATATTACTATTTAAGGGGTCATACCAGTTGAATTATTAAAATAAGTAAAACATGTGGAAACAAGAATGTGCCCATAGTACACGGATGCCACATCGGCACTATATTTACTAAGTTTCGAGTTGATTGGACTTCACTTCATCAAAAATCTCCTCGACCAAAAACTTTAACCTGAAGCAGGATAGACGGACGGACGAACGGACGAACGAACGGACGCACAGACTAGAAAACATAATGCCCATAAATGGGTCATAAAAAATTATTGTTGGAAGTGAAAGTAGGGATTTGGCAAAAATGAAAGTAGGGTAGAGATTAGAGGGAGGCAGGACCTTTTCGGGACGTCGGGTCGTGTGTTTTAAAGCCCGGGATTTGGGGATTGTTCTTTCCGGGATCCGGGAATAAATTTTTCGATTTCGGGATACGAATTTCTTTAAATTCTGCATCTCGGGATTTCGGGATCAGGACCCCTCCGACCCCCCTTAAATTTGGCCTTAGTCGGTCTTAGTCATTTATACAAGATTCATATCCTACCATTGGCATGTTAATAAGGCTCTCAAAAGAAAAAGCACTTATGGATTGTCCTAGAAGCATATTTTATTAGACTAATAATGGTCTATATATAAGCAGTTACATTTATTTCATGTTTGAAGCGGTGCAAATTTTTAATTTAATTTGGCTTTTACCAAAAGATGCATTGTAGTAAACGAGAAGAATAATTGTGGTCTGAGGCACGAAACACGAAAATAATTGAATTGAACAGAAAGGAAACAAATATCGGACTTTGGAAAAAGGAAGAGGGCTTTGATACCTTTTATGAAATTCTCCATACATAATATCTTTTACAAAAAAATTACCCTACAGCGGTTCACAAGCTGTATATGCCAGCGATTTCGCGGGTGTGTTCTAGTGTATATTGAACGTATTAAAACATCTTGATCATTTCAAGTCAGACGTCACAAAATCTAATTAGAAACAAATAGTCAGTAAAAGTTTCAATAAATTGATATCCCTATATAGTGCTTAATTGGTTGTGATTACAATGTTTATACGCTCTTTATTATATTCTTCGTAATGTTGTTTAAACTATTCTTTCAAAAGATTCATATTATCGGAATAATCATTTTCTTTAGCAAACATATACGGAGTAAGTCTGTAATTGTCCTGTATTTGTAATCTCTGCACTATTATCTGTTAATATCTTCACAATATCACAATGTCCATTGAATCAAGCTATGTGAACAGCTGTTTTTCCAGAATGGTCTCTTTTCTTTATATTCATACCGACATCAATCAATAACTTTAATATTTCTGAATGTTCATTAGAACAAGCTACATGTAAAAGCTAACCATCAATCTTTGTCTTTAATGGTAGTACAAACACGATTATTTAATTCTGGACCGTTTAAATCGCTATTTGTTGTGTCATCAATATTCATACCAACATCGATAAATAACTTCATTACCTCTTTACGTCCGTTTTGACACGCTAAATGAAAAGCTGACCATCCTTTGTCGTCTTTTAGCGTTGTATTTACACAACTATTTAGTACTTGACCATTTAAATCAAGTAAGTATTTTACTGTATAATAATGACCTTTCTGACAAGCCTTGTGTAGTGGTGTAAAACCGCTATTTGTTGTGTCATTAATATTCATACCAACATCGATTAATAACTTAATTACCTCTGTATATCCGTTTCGACACGCTAAATGTTAAGCTGACCATCCTTGGTCGTTTGTTACTGTTGTATCTACACGACTATTAAATTCTGAACCGTTTAAATCAAGCAAGAACTTCACAGTTTCATATTGACCTCCAAAACAAGCATAGTGTAATGGTAAGGAACCGCTATTTGTTGTGTCATTAATATTCATACCAACATCGATTAATAACTTAATTACCTCTTTATGTCCGTTTTTACACGCTGAATGCAAAGCTGACCATCCTTCTTTATTCTTTATTGTTGTATCTACACAACTATTCAATGCTTTGCCGTTTAAATCAAGTAAGAATTTCACTGTTTCATAATGACCTTCCTGACAAGCCATGTGTAGTGGTGTAGAACCTCTATATGCTGTGTCATTAATATTCATACCAACATCGATTAATAACTTAATTACCTCTTTATGTCTGTTTTGACACGCTAAATGTAAAGCTGACCATCCTTCGTTATCTTTTATTGTTGTATCTACACGACTATTAAATTCTTGGCCGTTTAAATCAAGTAAGAATATCACTGTTTCAAAATGACATTCCAGACAAGCCATGTGTAGCGGTGTAAAACCGCAATTTGTTGTGTCATTTATATTCATACCAACATCATATAATAACTTAATTACCTGTATATGTCGTTTGAAACATGCTAAATGTAAAGCTGACCATCCTTCGTTATCTTTTATTGTTGTATCTACACGACTATTAAATTCTTGGCAGTTTAAATCAAGTAAGAATTTCACTGTTTCATAATGACCTTCCTGACAAGCCATGTGTAGTGGTGTAGAACCTCTATTTGTTGTGTCATTAATATTCATACCAACATCGATTAATAACTTAATTACCTCTTTCTGTCCATTTAGACACGCTACGTGTAAAGCTGACCATCCTTCTTCATTTTTTATTGTTGTATCTACACGACTATTAAATTCTTCGCAGTTTAAATCAAGTAAGAATTTCACTGTTTCATAATGACCTTCTTGACAAGCCTTGTGTAGTGGTGTAGAACCTCTATATGCTGTGTCATTAATATTCACACAAACATCGATTAATAACTTAATTACCTGTATATGTCCGTTTTGACACGCTAAATGAAAAGCTGACCATCCTTCTTCATCTGTTATTGTTATATCTACACGACTATTAAATTCTTGGCCGTTTAAATCAAGTAAGAATTTCATTGTTTCATAATGACCTTCCTGACAAGCCATGTGTAGTGGTGTAGAACCGCTATTTGTTGTGTCATTAATATTCATACCAACATCGATTAATAACTTAATTACCTCTTTATGTCTGTTTTGACACGCTAAATGTAAAGCTGACCATCCTTCTTTATCTTTTATTGTTGTATCTACACGACTATTAAATTCTTGGCCGTTTAAATCAAGTAAGAATTTCACTGTTTCATAATGACCTTCCTGACAAGCCTTATGTAGTGGTGTAGAACCGGTATTTGTTGTGTCATTAATATTCATACCAACATCGATTAATAACTTAATTACCTCTTTATGTCTGTTTTGATACGCTAAATGTAAAGCTGACCATCCTTCGTTATCTTTTATTGTTGTATCTACACGACTATTAAATTCTTGGCCGTTTAAATCAAGTAAGAATTTCACTGTTTCATAATGACCTTCCTGACAAGCCATGTGTAGTGGTGTAGAACCTCTATTTGTTGTGTCATTAATATTCATACCAACATCGATTAATAACTTAATTACCTCTTTCTGTCCATTTAGACACGCTACATGTAAAGCTGACCACCCTTCTTTATCTTTTATTGTTGTATCTACACGACTATTAAACTCTTGGCCGTTTAAATCAAGCAAGAACTTCACTGTTTCATAATGACCTCCAAAACAAGCATGGTGTAATGGTGTAGAACCTCTATTTGTTGTGTCATTACTATTCATACCAACATCGATTAATAACTTAATAACCTCTGTATGTCCGTTTTGACACGCTAAAAATAAAGCTGACCACCCTTCTTTATCTTTTATTGTTGTATCTACACGACTATTAAACTCTTGGCCGTTTAAATCAAGCAAGAACTTCACTGTTTCATAATGACCTCCAAAACAAGCATGGTGTAATGGTGTAGAACCTCTATTTGTTGTGTCATTACTATTCATACCAACATCGATTAATAACTTAATAACCTCTGTATGTCCGTTTTGACACGCTAAATGTAAAGCTGACCATCCCCTTTTGTCAATGTGTGTTATTGTTGTATCTACACGACTATTTAATGTTTGACCGTTTAAATCAAGTAAGAATTTCACTGTATCATGACAACCATGTCTACATGCAAGATATAGTGGTGTGCTACCAATTTTATCTTTTTTATTGACATCCATACCAAATTCAATCAATGTTTTCACGGTTTCTGTGTGTCCATTTTGACAGGCTGCATGTAAACCAGTATGCCCAAAAGTATCTCTATTTTTGACATCTGCATTATATTCACCGGTTAATAAAAGTTTCACCAGTTTCACATTCCCACTCAAGCAAGCAAAATACAGTGTGTTCTGATTATATATATTAGATATGTTGATATCTGCATTGTTGTCTAATAACAGTTGAGCCACCTCAGTGTGACCATTTTGGCAGGTTGCCGATAATGCTGTTGTTTCATCTGCGTTTCCTGCATTAATGTCCTTATTATATTTCATTAAATATCTAACAACTGCAATGCGGCCCTTTTCACATGCAACATAAAATGGAGATCTTCCTTCCTTGTCTTTAACCTCTATGTGATACGGATAATTTACTACAAAATATTCTACAAAATCTATGTATCCCAAGTGAGACGATACATACAAAGGCGTATTTCCATCTTCATCGAAATCATACGAAATTTGCTGACATGCGTCTTGTTCTTTCAGAAACAATAGAAGTAGTTTTCTATATGCTTCTTTTTCTGTTTGAATGCTTCCAAATACTTCCCAGTAATTCCCTTTCATTGCTTCTTTTATTTGTCTTTGAAGAAACTGTCTTTCGAACTCTTGTGGTATTTGAATAATAAAAGGAACACTATTTTGAGTAAATGATGAAATGTACGTACGGTTTGACAGGAATGCAATATCAACGTGGTCTATTAAACATTTTATTATAAATGGTGCAATAGCTGCTGATATGATGTCAAACATTTTGTCGTGGATTGCTGTGTAGAAGTCATCTGATTCTGTAATATAGACACCTTTAAGACACTCAAAACTGTTAAATATCGTTACAATGGATACAGGTTCGATTTTACATTCCCAGCATATAGCATTAACTAGCTGTTGCACATCCTCGGATCTTAATTCGTCTATACAAAATTTATTATTTCTAAGAACAAGAAGAGAAATACAGAGAAAAGATGATGTAGATCGTTTTTTCATTTTTATGATTTCATTTCCAATTATTTCAACAGGATGGGTAAAGAATCTATGATCTTGATTAAGGTTTGTACAGTACAGAGAACATAAAAGAGGGAAAAAATCGTACAGACAAATATTTTCTATGTCGTTCACTGTGTTCTCAGGTACATACGACAATGCAATAGTCCTCCTTTCTTCTGGAGTAATTTTGTATTCGGTACTAAAGCTGCATTGTACAAGTGAAAAACAAGTAAGTTTTGGGAATGTCTCGTGAACATATATATTTTCCCTGCACGTAATGATAAACTTATGCACTGATTTGCTATCATTTTCGTCATCGTCGTCATTCAGATTACAAGACTCAATTAGCATACTTAATTTGCAATCTTTTTGCTCCCATGATTCTGCTTTTTGTTGATTAAGAGAGAATTTACCACAAACGTCATCAATTACAAAAACTTGGAATTTATCTTTTGTAAAATGCTTAATGATTCCTGAAGGATCATCACAAGGAATTATATCGTATTTCTCCTTTTCTAATTCCAATGCTACATGATGAGCGACTGCAGATTTTCCACAGCCTGGAGATCCAGTAATAATAACACCCGTCGTTTTGTTTAATGATTCTAGTATAAACGTTGTTGCTGAGGTAGGAATGTATTTTTTGCCATTATTTCTCCATTCTTTCAAAGTTCGTTGTTGTATTTCTGTAAACAAAATTAGTTTTAGATAGACAGATATGTATTTAGACAAAAATGGAGATGCAAAATAACTTAATTGCCAGAACCCAGAAACAAACTCAAATCATGGTAAGTGGTAAGTTTCTCCTATTCAAAAACATATTTCATAATTCCGAACTCACTAAATGTATGGTGTTCAAAAACAAAAAATCGATAAAGCATTTCATTATGAAACACACAACATATGCTTTATAAATTAGTTACATTTTCACTAGTGCTATGGGAAACTGAAATACTGCCAAAATAGATATGATGTTAATCGTAAATCTTGTATAGTAATACTTTCAGTTCTTTCTTTCTTATATCCTCGCTTAATAAAATCAATGCTCTTTAAAAAAAAAAAAAGCTTCATAATCAGCTAAACTCTTCCTTGTCCTAAAGACGCAGATTGTACTAAAACTACTTTGTCACGCGCATCTGATTATGACAGCAAATGTCCAACCTCGAACAGTTGGGGAAAAAATGGACACAACATTCAAGCTTGATGCAGGTCTGGATTTGATTTAAATTTTTGACACATTATAGGCTTTTGACACAGAATAAATGTTGTCAAAGAACACGAAATTTAATATACATGTACGAAGATGTCTTGCTGTTGCGCAAAACTTACTAAATCAGTTTTCAGACTATATACACCGAATTATCAAAATACGTTGTGAAACCCAATTTTTCTTTTATATAAAATAAAATGACTCCAGAATTATTGTTTACCCCCCCCCCCCCTTTTCTCCCTTGATTTTCTAAAATATAAAATGTTCGAGGACATTTACTTTTTAATTTCTTAAATTTTGAGAAAAAGGATTTTTAACTTCTCCCCCCAATTTTATTTTACTCAACCCCCTTTTCCAAAAAAAATAAACATATAAGGAACGCGTCTATGGCACATATATGATGCCCCCACCTAACACTATCATTTAAAGTTATACAATTTATTTAATTGTGATGTCAAAAAAACCACCAACGATTATTTCAGAAACAATAATAACTTTGTGTTTAATTTCACTATCAATAGTATTGATTTTCCATATAGATCAGAAATACCTGTTATATTATTTTTTTTCTATTTCTAGCGTCGCCAACTTCTGGTTGATTGTAACCATATGCTGATTTGTTTTTTCCAACTGTTTCTCAAGCCGTATAAAATCTATGATATATGTGACATTAGTTAACGATGAACTTATCAACGCATCAATCTCTGACTTCATTTCTGGTGCTAGCCTGAGTATTGCCTGTAACACAATGTAGTACTTGATGTAAACAATGAAAAACACAACGTTACATATTCAAGATTCTAAAGAAGTTAATTATGATATTACTATTTGGTACATGATCCTCCAACGATAAATAATTATCACATCAAAAGAGACACTGATCCAATAAACGATAGTTAGAATGAAAGCCCAGTACGGTATGTTAGAATTGTGAGATATTTTAGAAATGCTCGTTGTTAACAATCAATTGAATAAGGAAACTTCATTTGCACAAAATACCACTGCCTTGATATTAAACAACTTCTCATAAAAAGCAAGGGGTTATCAATTATAGTTCACTTGGATTCAATTAACCTACATAGAATGGACGAATCCCAACACACACATGTCTTTGACATCACCTTGATTATATTTATTAAATCAAAGAAGAAAAAGTGTACAGTTTTCAATGCTGAGTCATCAGTCATCGAGATAAAAAAATGTTCTTTTTTTTTATTTCTATTTACATTTAATTATTTGAGAAATTACCTCAGTCACACAGTTCCAAATTTCCCAAAACTTCTTTACATTAACTTTACCGCTGTCAGAATGAACAATGGAGTTTCTGTAAAATTTTATCCTTGAAATATCAGCAGCATCGGTATGGATCGTTTCCAGTGGAAGACTATCTTGGATGTCAAAATCTGTGAAATGTCTGAGTAAACATGCCATCAATGATAAATCAAACATGTCGGATGATACTTTTGACGAGCCTAAAACAAAGATGAAGTTATTGAAAACTGAATAACTGCGTTTTAATTACCCAATGCCCGATTATGACACATTGACATGAGGACAATGTGTTTATTTTATATCACTACAACGAAAACTGATTGACTGTTTGTGTAAGCCTAGTAACCAGTCATAACACTCAAAATGAGCTCTACAATGTGATATACAGGGATGAATGGCTGCTGCTTGAATAAGAACCTTTCATAAAAGATATTCCTAGTAAAAGCTGATAGCAAGCCTTGAAACAGAATAGTTATAGACCCTTCAAAAAGTTGGAACACGGACCTTATCGTATGCAAGTATAACATTTTCTAACATGAAGTATAGGAATCCTTTAACACTTTCTATCAGACTTAGCTGGTTATACAATATGCTGCATAAGGATAGCATGGAGGTTAGGTTACGTGTGTCAGCAGCGTTTCATATTACCCTATTTCTACACATAAGTGAATGCTTGAGATGGAATTGTGCAGTCATACAGATCTCATATTTCAAATGGTAAAATCGATTTTTGTATACACAAAGAAGTGTAACTATATGCAATGAGCATATTATAGAAAATAATCATAGATACCAGGATCAAAAAGCAGGCATCATGCAGGTAAACAAATATTGTGTCTGTATAATGCGATCTGTATACACTGATCTAACACAGATTCTTCTATAATTTTGCTTTGGTTTGCTGATCTCTTTGACAGGAAACAAAAAAAAAAATACATAGATAATCAAAATAAAGAATGTTTTTTAACAATCGATGTATCAGCAGATTGTTCTAATTAGAAATGTAGCTTACATATCTGGGAAGATTACCTTTTGTAAATAATAAATCATACTGTGCCACTGTGATAATCCTCTTTTTATATGTAAGGTTATCTATCTTGTCTCGATTTTTGCGTAGAAATTGTTGTAGCTGTTCTGGATGGAATTCATAGTCAAAACTTCGTCTTACAGCACGTGGTGCGACTCTTATTAACAAACCAGCTAACCGTAGAAAATGTATATCTTCCTGTGACAGAGATGTCGGTATATCGTCCGGTGACAGGGATGTCGCCATCCTAAAATAGAACAGCAATATTGAATTGTGTTGAAAACGAAATACATTTTTATTGCGGATCTGGTACTTTTTTGAAAAAATAAAATCTGTAGATGTAATTGAAAGATTATGAAAGAAAGGATATGATTGCTGTGAACTTTTAACACAAAGTACTTACATTCACTTTACAAAATTCAACAAATAGGAACAAGGCTTTGACAAAAAAAAATATTTGATAACAGCAAATTACACCTTTTTGCAAACCAGTACCGAAGAGTCAAATAAGAACAATAGACGATATAAAGAATGATATCAAAGAAAACACAAAGAAGCAATCTACAAGTAGGCAAAAATCCTCAGTCGACTCGGTGCATAATATATTGACCTTCTATGAAAATTTTATAATTATGACGTTTTCAACAGCACAAAATAAGAAAGTGAACACCTAATAGAAGAACAAATATTATCTTAGATCTAGGTAATAGTTCAATGGTGCAAATTCGCGTTTTCCATAAAATGTCGATTGTTTTACACTTTTTGAATTTTTGGCCTTTAGAAAACTAAAGACTGAGCAAAATCAAGACATATAAACACGTTAACGTCAGGTTTTTCGGAGGGGTAAGCATATTGTGTCTACTTGTGTTACCGTCGTGTTGCTCAGGTATGTAAAAAACTAGTAATTAAATAATTCTGAAAGTCGCATTCTAGGACATTAATACTATATACGCAAGTGCTGCTCGGATTTTGCTAATAGAAATGGAAAGTATGGAAGCTACACACCTCTCTTTTTCCGTAAAGTTTTGAAATCCGGATTTGTTTTCTCAATCAATTTTTGATTTTTTGAACAGCGGTACATGTATACCTCTGTTGCCTTTATTGTTCTCAATACTTTATTTTCATACAAAATGTAATAGACGTAGTCAACATAGTCACGAAACGATATATCATTCATTAAGGAGACATAATGTATTGAAGAGAACGTGAAGTTAAAAAGGATAATGCGAGCTTCTTTTCATTCTTTCTGCTTCAAGTGAGCCTACTCTGAATAAAATTACATGTAAGCAAGAGGAGGATAAAATTGGATTGACATGGTAAATCCGACTGTTTGTTGCAAAAACGTGCTTTCCAAACGTGAATCACAAGCATATATAGTTTTCTTTTTTAAATTTCTAACGACATTTCCGGTCTCATATTGGGTGTTGCCACATTGGCTATCATACCGCATCTTATTATTATTATATATTTTCCTCGGATTTATTGCACGTTTTCCTTATTCTGAATTACATTGTTACAACACAGTATTTGAAGTGCACACAAAAGTGTTGGTATATAAAGAGTTTTTCAATAAAAAAGGATGAACAAGAGTTGATACACAATATTGTAATATCTTATATATGCGTTAATTGCAGAAGGTTTTTATGGTTACCTTTTTCGGCGCAGATATTAAACACTCATTAACAAAGTTGATGAAATATTCAAAGGTAGTTAACTGTATGCCTTTGTGAGTGCCAATTACTTTCCGTTTTACACAATAAGGTAACAATTTTACCGAAAATGTCGATAGGCATGATTTTGAAAATTGATTTTGTTAAAGGCAGGGGGTGCTATATCTTGCTTTGGGGGCAGAATGATGTGGTAAAGGCACCAATGGCAGGCAGTCCTTCTATGTTGGGCAGGCAGGGACACAAGCTTGAATTAATAATCCTTTTTATGGTAGATTTTGTTGACTTTCTAAACGAAATTTTGACTTATCAATCATATGATAGACATATTTACATGATTAATTTGTGAGTGGATATTACTTAGAAAAAGTTAACTTTAAAAAGTTTTAAGAATAAGTAAATTGCTTAAATCACAGCCACTTTGTCCATTCTCTTTCTATTCCTTTTGAGTTTGTGTTTATTTTGGTTGTAGTAATTTATAACTTCTAAAACATTTCTTATTCTTTTAACTAAATATGTTCATGTGTTCTTGTTCCTATTAATACGATCTTCCTACTGCCAAGTGCACAATAAGAAACAAAATGAACACGGCAGATGGAACACGATTAGTAGGAAATGGAAATGAGCTAATCAAATGGGAAATTCTTACATCAATAGTTGAAGTATTAAAATCAACAATGTATAACATTGTAATATTCTGTAGATCTCTCACAAACAATAGTATTTTTTCATCATCCATCCAAGAATTTAAACCTTGTTTGCCAGACGCACTTTTTCTTTGCAAAAGTGATGCTAATTTATGAAAGTTTAAAACGTTCGAAATACAAAACCACTTTGTTGTGGATTTTAAAGTTTCGGAAATAAACAAATGACTCCTTTAACATGTTCAATGAAAAACAACACATGTTCGGTTAAAAATGATTCACGAAATGGTTTTCAAGTTTCCAAAGAAAAATATTTGGTTTCCGCACAATTGTCCAATAGTTATCAAAAGTACCAGGATTATAATTTTTTACGCCAGACGCGCGTTTTGTCTACATAAGACTCATCAGTGACGCTCAGATCAAAATAGTTAAAAAGCCAAAACAAATACAAAGTTGAGGAGCATTGAAGACCCAAAATTCCAAAAAGTTGTGCCAAATCCAAATCATGAACAAAAAGCGTTTCACAACGAAAAGACAGCAATTTAAGAGTGGTTGCAATATATTGAAAACAGCTTCATATTAGATAAATGTATCATAAATACACAATGCCAACTTGCAACACGTATTCCCATTTTCAAAATAAAGATTGCCTCGACATAATATACGATAGTTTACAAAAACAGCAGGACATTACTAAAATCACACTTTGTGTATATTATACATGAATAAAACATATAAAAACGACAGCAAAAAACAAACAAACTTTGACTGGGAATAACCGCGGTTTAATATTGCATCTAAAGAAACTAATGGTGACAAATTAAATTTGTATCTGAAGACAAATATAACACCCTCTATTACTGCCTGAAATGTAAATCAATACTTCGGCTCAGAAAAGTTATTGTTAAACATGTTAAAGGAAGAAAGATGACTAGAACAATTTTACAACGAAACAAAATGTTGATTCATTTTACCAACAGACCCGGTTCCAACTGGTATCTTAAGCCAACATGTCAATTTTGTCATACGGAAAGTGAAGACATGGTTAACATAGTAACATTATGCCCATTGTAAGTACTGCAAGAGATAAGCTGAAGACGTACAAACGACATCTAGTAAGTAATGGTCAAACAAAAAAGAAATTAATTCTGTGAGTAACACATTGAAAATCACCCGTTTGTTACTAGATTGCAATAATTTCAAAGAATGTCGAATTATTGACAAGGAACTCTCACAAAACAAGATTATAAAAAGTCCTGTAAAGTAAAACCGAATGTCAACAGAATTGAGTTATTAGATCACACTATATTGGAATGTAAAAATGTACATTGTGACTATTGATTAGATTTGATTTAAAGGACCATATATTGAATGTGTGCAAAAGAGAGAATCAGATAAGATATATGAATCATAAAAATAAAACAAAGAAGGAGATTCAATTATGTTCTATAAACAATCCCCCAGTTGTGAGCTTAGACTTATATATAGATAGTAGTGTATTACTTAATAATATTAAACAACAGAAAATTTAACATTAATTCAAATATTATAATTGAGCAAAGGAAGATTAAATTGGTTTTGTTCATATATTATTAAATTAGGCCATAGTGCTTTTTTCAAGCTACAAGCCGCGTCTTCCTAAAATGCCTAAATTTGCATAGCTTATTCCAAAAAAAAACCACCTGTTTTGGTAATGGAAAAAATAAAATTTGAAATAAATTATGAGATGAAAGTTTTATGATATGCTTAAAAAGTAAAAAGAAAAATAGTTTTTTAACAAAATAACTTAATACTTCAATATTGACCGACGTTAACACATTTGTATATGAGAAGTTTTCCCATGCATTCTATAACAAGCTCAGACAAAGAAAAGTAGATTCAAAATCAGCGAAGTGAAAGGGCATGATGACAGTAACTCTAATAAAACAGTTTTGATTCATTTCCAATAAATAAGATTGTAATTTGTCTTTCCAATTTAAGTTTCTTTTTTAAATTGACAGACAAAACAATAAACTGTACTAACCTTCTTCACGGATCCAATTGCAATTTTAAGATAGGTTTCGATCGAATATAAGTACTTTGTGACAAATTCTTGTCTATTTATAACTTTCGTTTCTTTCAATTGTTTATGAGTTCATGAGGAAACAAGTTTGGATACAGTCCTATAACAAGTGACGGATCTGAAGTTAAGCGACGTTATTGTCATTGTCAGGTCTATGCTCTTATAATATACTAGATTATGGAGTGTGTGTCCGAGCGAGAACTGCTCTAGTTCATTACTTTAGAAATATTTATCAAAAAGTAGTATTTCAATATTCAGCCCCATTCTACTATTTAGTCAGCCATCAGTCCTACCCTGATATACACTATCTTTTCGGGTAATTTATACTGATAGCGTTTGACATTTTCAGCCGAACAAAAATTTATCAATTTTACATAACTTTAATTATTGTATGCTGGTTCATATTCTGGACGCCAATCTTTGCTCCTTTATTATGTAATTCACAAACAAAACAATTATGAAGCTTAGAAACGGAAAAATACTAAAAACTAAACTTGTTCAAAGGGTATCTACACGTCTCAATCTTCAAAATCGGTTATCTAAAAATACTACCATCGCTAACATTTTTAACAATAAAAATCGTGGTTACCCTTCTATCGATAAGTGTCATGCCAAAAAATGACTTACATGTCCCCGTCTTTCCACCAACAATACGGTACGGTCCACGTTAAATGGTCGCACATTTTCTTTAAATTTTGAAACTGATATAACTTGAAAAACAAACAGTATTATTTATTTACTCACATGAAACAAACCGGGGTGTGGTATTCAGTACGTAGGAGAAACTGGACGATATTTATCTAAACGCACTCAAGAACATCTGTATCGTTTTAAAAGACCAAATAAATTCAAAAGTATCATTTACCAACACCTTAAGAAGCACAACCATCCGTTTAAATATTTAACAGTTCAACCTTTAGAAGTAGTAAATAAGCAGCCTGGTGAATCGCATTCAAAGTTTGTACGATCACGGAAAATAATTGAATTAAATTGGATTAAAAAATTACAGACAGTTTACCCTCTCGGTCTAAATGATAATATCATGGGAATTGGTAATATATCTAGAACCAATTCCGTTAACATTTTGGATATAGTTTCTAAAACTGTTCGTAAAAACCGTTCTCACGGTCGTAGAACAAATCGCAATCAAAGAAAATCTCGGGCCAATCATACCAATATTTCGGACCTAATTTCTATTTCAAAAAACAACGGCAGACATTATCTGTTAACAAAACTCTGTTCGTTACCGGTTAATAAGTTAAATAAAATTTTGGAGGATTGCAACACAATTTCATATAGCAGTCCTAAGTATGAAATTGTTCAAATTATTATGGCATATTGTTATTCTAAATTATTTCCCAAAATTGATCGCCCTGAAGATCATAAAAAACATTTTATTAAAATTAAGTATGTCAATAAAGGCTTTGATTTTGTAAATATTGCCGGTATATTTAACGACCATTCTGTTAAAGAACAAATTCCTGGTTATTTTGACAATACTGAGCTACCTCTTATTTGTTATATTTACAAGAAATCTACCTGGAAATTTGTGTTTAATTATAGTCAATTGTGTAAAGATGTTAATATCAGTGAAAATACACCTACTTCATGTAATTGCAGTAATTCCGCATATATTTATGGACCCATTTCCCATGTTATAACAGGAGATCTTAACATCGTTCAAGACCGAGAGTTAAAATCATTCCTCAGTAAAGGACCTAAATATCGTCCCCCGTCAATTATTAATTGGAATGAGTGTCGTAATATCATCCACGACTCACTCCATACTTACTGTAGGAAATGGATAAAACGGGAAAAAGCTGACAAAAAATCTTTGGACTCTTTTTTTAATTCAGTAATGAAGATAGTTGATATACGTATTCAACATTTTAAAGAACATTTTACTATTAACAATAACCACAATAAACCTATTTATCGTATCAAACATACACTAAAAGAACTAGCCAAGGAATTTGTTTTTGTCCCGGCCGATAAAGCTGCTAATAATATAATAATTGTTTGACGTAAATTTTACATTGAGGTTCTGAAAAAGGAAATCACTAATTCACCAACATTCCAACTGACTCCATTTTCAGAAAACGAAATCTGTAACAAACATAAACTTTTAGCCACCGCTTTACAAGCAGAGCCAAATACAATGAAAGTCCCAACTATGTATTGGCTTCCGAAGCTACACAAAACCCCTTACAAATATAGATTTATTTCGACTTCAAGCCATTGTTCAACTACTAAATTGTCTATTCTTCTTACCAGCACACTTGGTACAATTAAAAACCTTATAATAAATTGTTCAAATAAGGCCTTCGAAAATAGTGGAATAAATTACTTTTGGAGTGTCAAGAACTCGTTGGAAGTACTTGATAAATTGCATGCTCATATTGGTGATTTTGAATCTGTTCAAAGTTTTGATTTTTCTACCCTGTATACCACATTGCCTCACATTCTCATTAAGAAAAAATTCACACACCTAATTAAATGGGCATTCAAAAAATCAGAATGTTAATACATATGTTCAAACTCTTTTAGATCATTTTTTAGTAGCAATAAACAAAAAAATTATGTTAATTGGACATGCTTTGATACTATATATGCCCTTGAATTTTTACTAGATAACATTTTTGTTCGCTTTGGGGATTCCGTATATCGTCAGATTATCGGAATTCCAATGGGGACTAACTGTGCACCACTTATTGCGGACATCTTTTTGTATTGTTATGAGTTACAATTTATGACAAATATAAGCAAAGACCCATCAAAACAACATCTGATAAACAAATTTAATAATACTTTTAGATATTTGGATGATATTTTGGCTCTCAATAATGACGACTTCAGTATGTATATTAATGAAATTTATCCTGCTGAACTTACTTTAAATAAAGCTAATATTAATAATGACCACTGCCCTTTCCTCGATCTTGATATCTATATCACTAACGGAAAGCTGAATACTACAATTTATGATAAAAGGGATGATTTTTCATTTCCTATCGTTAATTATCCGTTTTTAGATGGTGACGTTCCCTTGTCACCATCTTACGGTGTTTATATATCTCAACTTGTACGATTCGCTCGTGTTTATAACAATGTTTTAGATTTTAACGAGAGAAATTTATGTATTACTGAAAAATTATTACACCAGGGTTTTCGATATCACAAACTAGTCAAAACTTTTACTAAATTTTATCATCGGTATAAAGACATCATTCGTAAATATAGCTCAACATGCAGACTTTTTATACGTTCAGGTATTTCACATCCAATTTTTTATGGAAATATTCTTTATAAAGCACAAAGGTGTCAGAAACTTACAAAACCTTTAAATAGACTGATTAAGAAGGGATATAATTACGATACTGTTGTCAAGTCATTAAAGATTGCATATTTTGGCGTTAATATTGAGTCACTGATAAGGTCTTTGCGTCGGAACTAAAGACATTTATTCAAAAAACAGTTGTTGGCATGACACGGGTTATGTTCTTCTCATATATGTTATGATGGTATGATACTAAACCCCTAACGGGAAGGATTGTGCCCGATGTTCATATGATGAAATCATAATCTTTCAGTCAGTTTGATTGAAGTCTGGAGCTGGCATGTCAGTTAACTGCTAGTAGTCTGTTGTTATTTATGTATTATTGTCATTCTGTTTATTTTCTTTGGTTACATCTTCTGACATCAGACTCGGACATCCTTGAACTGAATTTTAATGTGCGTATTGTTATGCGTTTATTTTTCTACATTGGTTAGAGGTATAGGGGGAGGGTTGAGATCTCACAAACATGTTTTACCCCGCCGCATTTTTGCGCCTGTCCCAAGTCAGGAGCCTCTGGCCTTTGTTAGTCTTGTATTATTTTTATATTAGTGTCTTGTGTACAATTTGGAAATGAGTATGGCGTTCATTATCACTGAACTAGTATATATTTGTTTAGGGGCCAGCTGAAGGACGCCTCCGGGTGCGGGAATTTCTCGCTACATTGAAGACCTGTTGGTGACCTTCTGCTGTTGTTTTTTATTTGGTCGGGTTGTTGTCTCTTTGACACATTCCCCATTTCCATTCTCAATTTAATTACATTGGTTGCCTAGAAAAAGAAAAAAAATCTTATATGTGAAATAAATCTTGATTTTGTCAACTCTTTATACCAAACAACAAAGGTGTTGTCAAGGAAGTTTTCTTTTAAAAGGTAGATAACTGGGGTTGTATTATGTTTAAATTGAAATTTATTCTGTTGCAAATGGACTTTTAGGTTATTTTACATTTTGTTTGATTTGTGTAAATGCTCTAACATATGAATGGGTTTATTCAGAGTGTTGAACAACAAACATTAATTAACATTACAAATCATATTTATTTTTGACAGAAAAGACAGAAAACAATCAAGCAGAATTACGAACATGTACATTTTCAAGTATGGTCTTAAAGATATTATTATTATATGACAACTCTAAATAGCAAGACATAAACAAAATATAACTATAATGTTCGTACCAGTTATAAAATATTTAAATCACCTAGGACAGATTAAAATGGCAACCATTTATTATCTATATATTCTTTTTGTGTAGGCGATAAGAAATTTCCTGTATGTTGTTCTATTCTTAACCAGTATTTTAAATATGCAAATTATATTTTGATACTATATGAAACATAACACTCTTCAATCAGTCGCATCAAATGTCAAATTAGTTAGTATTTTCTGTTTTGCAATACACAATGGCGGATCGATCACTACTTGACGATCTTTTCGCGTCACGTGCAGAGTCACGTGACCGTATGCACAAGTTGACTGAGCAGTACAGGACGTGACCAATCTCTCTCGTTGATAGTAGTCTCAGTATCTATGAGTACCCATGAAAAACAATTTTTACTCATCTTATACATATAAAGTAACGGCAGCAAAAAATTAATCCGGGCGCAAACTATAATCTACAAATACGTAAACATGTTTGAAATCGTTAGTTGAGAGAAGTTGTAGCCACTTAAAGATGATTTTTGCTCCAAATTTGAAGGATAACAAATAAACATTAACAAAACAAAACTGGTCAGCCAGCTAAGATTTACAAATCAGTTATTTCTTTTCATTTCAAGTCATTTATTTGTATATGAAAGGATTAAATAATAAACTGTACCATGCATACTTACCAGCTTTTACGAGATATTTGCAACGGTTAGATAGGTTTTGATACATATAAGTAATGCAGGAGCTGGTGTAACCTGAATAATTCATTCACTCCCCATAATCGATCTATCCTTTTGGCAAGGTGAGGTTATCGTAGTTCAACGGAATATAACGACTGAATTCTTCAGGTTAGAGTTGATGACTAATTTCTCGTAAATTTCTTATGTTTGTTTATATCATAATGGTTGATAACTGGGTTTGTATTAAATATGTAAAATGCATGCTTAATATTAGAAAAGTCTTCTGTTTTCAATTGACTTCGCTGTTTCTTCTTAGTATGAAGTCGTAAACAAAATCCTAATAAATGTACGTCGTCGTCGTTAATCATGAACTTCCGTATTCTTTGTTTTGAAGTTGATGAAACTGAATTTTGTAAACATTTTTCAATTCTATCCTGCTTTGGGAAAACCTTTAGTTTACCCATGGAAGTGATATTATGATATAATACTTCCATGGTATAAAGTATATATATTTCATTCACATATGCATATCTTACTCATTCATGTAGATAAATGAAAAACATATTATGTTGTAATTAAACTTGAACCTTCTTGTACTGAAATAATTCATACATAAACATATTGTCCCTTACTTTTTAATTGATAAGACTTAACAAGTGAAGCAATTAAATGCGATATAAGCCAAATTTGTTTATTTACATTAGCATGTGCTTTTAAAAATAAATAAAACGACATAAAAAGAAACAAATAGAGAAAATTATATTTTCAAATTTATTTGACAACAATCCATAATTCTACAATTTTATATGTTAAGCCTTTCAATAAAAAAATTACGTTCACTTTTACGGCATTAATTTGGAATTAATAGACATAAGAAATTGGGAACATGTTTCATTTGTTTTATAATAGTTTTGATATATCGTGGATTTTAATTTTCTCTTTGCAACTGAAAAATAACACATTTCAAATCTTACGGATGTTATCTTATTTTCAATGCTCGATTGAATATGCACACTTTGAGCTTTGAGATGAAGACGCATACTTTCGGCACCGAGAGTATCACCAACCCAATAGGCAGCACTTCGATGTTGACATGAATATCAATTATTTGGTTATTTTTATAAATTTCTTGCTTACAAAACTATATTTTTTTTGAAGAACTACGGATTTTTGTAATCTCAACTAAGTATTTGGCACAGCTTTTTAGGAATTATAGACTCTCAATACTCTTCAACTTTGTACTTGTTTGGTTTTATAACTATTTTTATCTGAGCGTCACTGATAAGTCGATGTAGACGAAACGCGCGCCTAGCGTATACAATTATAATCCTGGTATCTTTGATAACTATAGTTTTCATCCCGCCAATACAATGTTACTGGCTTTGATAATATATAAAATAAATATTAAAATCATCGTTATACATATAATTAACCGTAGACTTAAAGAAGACTAGTTTTGTGTATAAATGCCGCTCATTATGTACTTAAAGAAAAGTTATTTAATTCCTCATCATAATACCCTTACATAAGTTAAATTTCTGATACCTTTTACTGATGCGACAACACATTTTGTAATTTTATTTCACTTATATGTTTAACAACCAATTTGTGTTAACCTATTCATTATTTGATGGATGTGAAATTAGCAGCCGGTCCGTTATTCGTTATTCGTTATTCGATAGTCAATATCCAATCGGCTGATAGCAGTCGGTTGGATATTCAAATTTATTTAAGAATCATAAAAAATATAATATTTGATTACATCAAAAGCATGATTTTTATATGTCTGCATAATATTAGAAAGATTGAGAAATCAGGAGGCTCTCACCACTGCCCTGTGCCATTTGTCCTAAAATTTTGAAAATTTTTGCTAAAAAGTGACAATCTAAGCCCTCCGTAGATATCGAAGATGACATTATTCTAGGAAATCCTTCTGATGCAATCTTTATATATACAGAGTCTATGAATTAATTGAATTTTATGTACATTGAAAAACCAAGGGGTTCTCACCCTCATTTAAGGTGTTAGACCTTGGTTCAGGGAGATAACTCTCTAAATCAGTTATGTGTTTGTAAAAGTCAAGTTTCATCAACGTATTTTAAGCATTATCTGATACAGATTGAAAATAGTCTATGTATTATAATGATTTTAAGAGTTATTTCCCTTAATCTAGGTCTACCTCCTTAAGCGGTCTCGGGTAGATTTTCACTTTAAATTTTGAATATCCAACTGGCACTTTCGGCGCTCCGTATACATGGAAGACAGGAAGTATACACAAGTTCCTTTTCGTCACGTTTGTATCTACCTATTAACTAAATGTCTACATAATATTAGAAAGATTGAGAGATCAGGATGCTCTCACCAATTCCCTGTGCCCTTTGTCCTAAAATTTTGACAATTTTTAGCTTTGTGGCTTTCCATATATATATTTCTATTTATATTCCAAAGTGTTTCTAGGATGATCAGTTTTACTTTTTGTTTCAAGAAATATCATATATAAAAGTACACCTTCGAAGTTCTTTTATTGACAAAAATCTATATTACATAAAGACAAATATGGCAGTTAGAAAAGGGTTTATATTCGAGAATTTACGGCAGTTGAAAGAGGTCATGAAACGATTTTCTACGTATCTTATCAGTCCTCTTAACTATGAAAATCATGCTTTAATGTTATTAAGTATTTCTTTTTTTATGATTTTCATCTCAATTTTCAATATCCAAACGACTGCTAGCAGCCGGTTGGATATTGAATATCGAATATCGAATAACGAACCGGCTACTAACTTCACACACATCATTATTTGGACCAAAAAAACAGAGTTTTAATGCTAATAATAATATTTCAACAAAATGAAAAATATTGGCCATTTTTTTTATGGGCCCATTTTTTGTAATTCTAAACATAATTGTCTTCATTTTGATGTTTTACAATCCATCTTGAAGTATTCATCTTAAGGGATAAAAAGAAGAATCAATAATGAGGCCAGCATTAGAATGTTGATTAAAAAGAGAAGTATTGTCACTTTTTATTGTTATCAACATACATATCAGTAACAGCAGATTTAATAGCTCTCAATTGTTATGCAACTATTCATCCTTAGAGACAAACAAATAGATTTTTAATGACATTGTATAATTTTCCAAAGAATTTTATAATATTGGCATTTTTTATTAATAAGACAACAAGTTTATCAATTTTATACTTATATTTCTAACATTCCCCACTGAGTGATAACAAAGTTGTCTCATTGGCAATAATACTTAATCTTCATTCTTATATGTTAATTATCAGACTAGTAGAGGAAGATCAATAACACGAAAACTATTGTCACTTTTTATTGTTATCGATATAAATATAAGCAACCAAAGACTAACAGAGCTCGCAATTTGCGTAAAACTGTTCACCCTTATGGACAAAAAAAAAAGAATTTCAATGATGTTGTACAATATTCGTAAATATTGGATATGACAACAAAATTGTCAATTCAAAACTTAATTTTCTTATTTTTATATCTCACAATTCATCCTAAGGTATATTATTATCATTATTATTATTATTATTATCATTATTATTATTATTATTATTATTATTATTATACAATATTTATATAGCGCATTATATAAATTACCCTAAGCGCTTAATATGAGTAAACAAAAAATAAGATACATAAGGTAAAAGCAAAATATACAATCACATAAATACAATTTCTGAGCTGTGGCGTGTAAAATGAAAACATTGATTGTCGGTTAAATAGAATAATATAAAAGAATGTACAACCCACACAAAAAATATCAAAAATTTAAAATTAATCAAAATGAAAGAAAAGTAAAAAGTTTCAAAAAAATAAAAATGAGTTAAGAAAAATTTAAAATTTCCTCTGTATGAATTTAAAATAATGATTATCATTAAACCACAGTGACTCAAGTATTAAAAATTATTAAGTAAAAGTTCACAATACAATCAACTGGTAAAACAAATTGTTCATAAATTTTAAAATTTACCAAAAATCAATGAAAGCACTTCGGAAAAAATATGTCTTAAGATCCTTTTTAAAAACGTCAAGAGATTGTTCATTTCGTAAGGATGAAGGTAAGCTGTTCCAAAGAGTTGGTGCGGCAATATCGAACCGTCGTTCACCATAGCGTTTTGTCCTAACATCGTTTGGTAGTCGTAACAGCATGCTTTTCTCCGATCGCAAGGCTCTACCAGGTTTGTAATGTTCAACTAATTCCTGTAGGTATGATGGTGCCTTGCCATGAACTGCTTTAAAAATGTATAGCAGGAGTTTTTACTGACAACTAAAATGAACCGGTAACCAGTGCAATGAAATGAGAACAGGTGTTATTGAATCGTATTTTCTCTTGCGCGTTATTAGCCGTGCTGCTTTTTTTTTTTTTATACACGCTGTAGTTTTGTTATTACACAGCTATTTGTTCCATATAACAGCGCATTACCATAATCTAGTCGTGATGTAACGAATGAGCACACTTGAGTCTAACATGCCTCATCTGTAATCAGGGATCTAATGCGACCAACATTTCGTATCTGATGAAAACATGCTTTTGTCGTTGCACTAGCTTGTTATTCCATGCTGAGTGTTTTGTCAAATTAAAATCCAAGATTTTTCACAGAAGAAGCACCAGTCAATATAGTTCCATCGAATGTAAGTTGGAAACTGGATAGTTGCTTTAGTTGTTGTTTTGGTGCAAACACAATTAATTCGGTTTTGTCTTGGTTTAATTTAAACATGTTGATACTCATCCATGCACTGATATCCGACAAAAAGTTCTCAAAACGATTGGAGAGTTCCGACCAGTCTCCAAGAGGTTAAATGACTTAATACACTTGCGTGTCGTCAGCGTATGAATGGTAAGACATCCCATGTGTACACATTACTCAATTATCAGGCTAAATTTTTTTCATATTTAAGATAAATTCTATGATGAAAAACGGTTCTTGGCATTTTTATTGTGGTTAGTCATTGCCCTTTCTTTAGTCCAGTCATTATTGAACCAACCATATGCACAAGTAACATTTTAAAAAGAATAGAAGACGAGTTATTTGTTTTACGTCAACGCGTAAGTAAACACGCATATATTCCGAAAAAAATTAGAAGACGCACTTATCTCTGATAAGCACGCGGCATTAAGTAGATAGGACAAATACTGGTCGGCTATGAGTCAAAATAATATGTCCGGATAAGATAGTATGTCTGCCTTTAGTGTTAACTATCAATTTGAGAAATAGCACGTTACAAATCCGGCTCAGCGTGTGGTCCTAGTACTAAGCAGGATACATTTTCATATAACATTTACATGTCATCGTCCTGAATGTACAATCAATTAACTGCTGAACTTTAAGCAGCCATCCAACATCACCATCTGCATACAATTATGTAAAGTCAAATATGTTAATAAATCACGGCAATAGTAGTATACCTTTGTTTCAAATTCATATATCGATTGAGAAAAAAAACAAATCCAGGGTACAAACTAAAACTTAGGGAAACACACAAACTATAGTGTAACAATAGCCATTTTTATGACTTGCAGCCGGTTGTACGAAAGTGTCATTAGCTTAATGAGTCATTAAGGCTTAATGATGCATTAAGTTGTTAATGTAACATTAGTTAATAAGTCCATTAAAATGTGTTGTACGAAGCACACTTTTGTTGCTCATTAACTAATGAACATTTAATGAAGGGTGCGTCATTAAACTATCATTAAATATTGGTTTTCCCCTAAATATTTCCCACAATTCCCTAAGTTGTAAACATCCGTCGTCTGCTATAATTAACAACGCCCAAACTATAGAGACATGGAGAAAAAGACGCAGAGAAATCGTTCAAAAAACTTCGAATCGTCTGAAATAACATTGATCACGGAACTGGTGCAACATAACATATCCATTATCAGTGATAAATTTAATTCAACTCAGGGCACCAGTTCCGTAACCAGTGAAAAAAAAGTTGATCTGGGAGCACATAACCGAAAGGGTCAACTCTTTAGGTGTGTGCCCCAGATCCACAAAAGAAATTAAAAATAAGTGGTCAAATTTGCATCAAGAGGCCAAAAAAGCCTACTCCTCAGAGAAGGCCCGTGACCACCAGAGAACTGGCGGTGGTCCACCACCAAAACCTTTGACAGAGGCACAGGAAAGGATTGTTGACATATACAAAGATTGCCCCAGTTTTACGGGATTGCAGGGGGTGGAGTCACCAATTGAAGATTCTAGTCTCACAACAGGTACAATATGTTTTTTTTTGCTTACATTTAATTTTAAATGTACTTTATGTCATCAATATAGATATAAGTTGGGGTAGAAAGGGTCCTGATCCCGTGCTTAACAAATGAAATCCCGAGGTCCCGAATTTAAAAAAATCTAAATCCCGACATCCCGAAAGCATCAATCCTGTAATCCCGATAAAGGTCATGCCCCTCCCCCTAAAAAAACGACAATTTCATATGAAACGTTTTTATTTGTGTGTTTTTTTCCCTTTTGAGATTAAAACTAATATATATATATATAAATGTATAGTGTATAGTGTACATACTTCCATATTTAGATTATTATTCTTCAGACAAACAGCATTCATAATTCAAAAACCTGATATTGGGCCTTCTATAAAATTCTTATAATTTGATTCATATTAAAGTTAAGAAGCATTATATGTAGATGTACTATTATATTATTCAATCATCACATGATGACATATTGTTTCACCATAATATAAGTTCTGGAATTTACAACTCAAAGCTGTATAACTGATAAGTGCGAGTGTAAGACTGATTAAGTGAGAGATTTCAAGTCTATCCCTGTTCCTTTTTCATTTTAGAAGAGTCAATGACACTATATACCTGGTACTCTTTGATACATTAATGTAAATTTACCTACAGGTTTCTGCCTTACCTATATACTACTATTTCTGCTGTGTACTTCATACAAAATGTTTATGATTCATCATTGCAATGTATATACATGTACTCTTTATTGAATACTAATGATACAAACATTTAGACAAAACAGTCAAACAAATAAAAACACAATTACCATATGATATATTTTTTCTCATCATTACATGATATCTCTGTTCATATATTATGTTACTTCAGTGTATGTGAATATTAAATTTTAAGCCAACTATCATGGTTATGTAAGCTATATCATTTAAGATATTTATGTAAAATGTTACCTTCTTACTTTTTTTATTGGTTTTAAGTTTTGAGTGAAAATTAATTATCCCCGACTTAGTATATTTCTAGGATTTTAATTGGTTAACGCACGTTGTTACAAAACCTAAAGCCCCTTGGTGTTGCTAACCCATATCCCCCGATGTTGTTAACCATTATCCTGGTGAACTTCACACAAATTTTCTTTAGTTCCATGATAGCTCCTAGCTTCCAAAATAGTTTCAACAAGAACTTGATAGAGGTACAACACGATAAAATATTATTATTTTAACATGTAACTTGTCTGTTTTGTAGGCACCTGCATCATATTACTGTATTTATATTTCATTGGGGATCACACTTTCGATTAACTTACCGGTAACTGTTATATTTTATCTGTCTTTTTCGAAATAAAATAAGAATAGTGAAGCACAATTTAAAAAAAGAAGCAACACGGGTTATTCATTGTGCACCATATTTTTGATGTTATTTCAACATAGATTTTTTTTAACGGTCATTCCTTAAATACATGGTGACTTCGGTGGAGAGTTGTCTCCTTGGCTATTATACCACATCTTCTTATAAAATATATATCAATAGACTATTTATTACTTCAAATCATTGATTTATTATGATAAGCTTGAAAGGTTTTTTAATGTCTTTAAGGTCATGAGGCAGTTGAAATTGTTGGTACGCCACAATCAATGAATTTACTATCAAAGTTTGTTGATCAATTCAAAGAAGGATCTGCTAATTCTGTATCCACAAGCCATCCCAGTCCATCAATAGAGTGTGAAGAGAGAGCACCTGCAGCATCAACAGAAGATGTGCAGATCATTGATGTGCATTTAACATCTGAAAAGTATATATTTACCTGTATTACTTTAAAATAACATCATAGATGGAGACATAAGCTGTTCTAGCAAAATATTTTAAGTTAAAGCCTTTATACAAGGTTCACATAATAATACAAACTAGGATATTTATTTATACAGAAATAAACTATTAGTTAAATACATGACTCAGAGGCCATGTTAGTTAAAATTGTTCTCGTCTGTCCTTTAAAACATTATTAATTAAGTAATTAAATTTTACATATACTAGTATATGTATTCTAAGCAACCTATAAAAAAGAAGACGGGGTATGATTGCCAATGAGAAAACTATCCACAAAAGACCAAAATGACACAAACATTAACAACTATAGGTCACCATACAGCCTTCAACAATGAGCAAAGCCCATACCGTAAAGTCAGCTATAAAAGGCCCTGATAAGACAATGTAAAACAATTCAAACGAGAAAACTAACGGTATTATTTATGTAAAAAAATGAAAGAAAAACAAATATGTAACACATGAACAAATGATTACCACTGAATTACAGGCTCCTGACTTGGGACAGGCACATTCATATATAATGTGGCGGGGTTAAACATGTTAGCGGGATCCAAACCCTCCCCTAACCTTGGACAGTGGTATAACAGTACTACATAAGAACGAACTATAAAAATCAGTTGAAAAAGGCTTAACTCATCAGATAGACAAAAAATACAAGTGGACATAACCGGGTACTTATACATTCCGACACAAAAAGACACAAGGAACAGATCTGAGAGTACTCACAGTTATCTGACAGCTAGTATAAAGCCATTAACAACTAATAAAAAAAATCATGCCTCTAAGACTCAACAAATATTTGTTTTTTTCTTCAATAAATTATTTGGGTAAAAACAATCCTGACAAAAACTTTGAACAGGGAGAAATTAATAGCAGAGATAAAGGTCTTTTTCTAAAAGCAATAAATAACACTCAGCGACTTATCTTCAACCTCGGAAACAAAATTATATGTACTGTATGACTGCTCAAATAAAATGCTTTTAATAAACTTTTCTATGCTTTCAGAACCAAGAAGAGGAAAATAAAACCTGAAGATGTGACAAGAATGCAATATGAGGTGCTGGTTGAACAAAAGAAAAAAATAATTCAGCAAACACAATATTATGAACTAATGAATAAGAAGCTTAAAATACATCTAGACATTGAAGATTGATTAAATTATTTGATTATTGTGATTACATATACCGACTTTGGTTTTAAGAGAATATTTGTTTGTTATCTTAACATAATTTTCACACTGGTTAGATGCATAATATTGTTTTAACCATTAGTTTCAGTATATTTTTTTAGCATACATGGCCTGAATATCAATTTAAAAGATGTAGATTTAGTATGACTGCTTATGGGACAGCCCGTCATCCAAGACACAATGAAGTTGAATTAAGGTGGCTTAGGACTTTTCGAACTGTGCATAATTTCACGCATGAGTTACAAAAGTATTTGTCGTAAATTCAATATGATTTTTTGGAATATTTTGATTGATTAGAAATGTAAAATCATTGTAGCTATGTGACTAATAGAATATTTTTGTTATTATCCGTATTTGTTAAAGGGTCAAAATGACATTTCAATTTTCACCATTTTCCCGCCAAAACTTGGGTTTTAAGGCAAAATATTTGTTTCACTTATCGGTGACCTATTTTTTTTATTGTCTCATTCTTTGAAGCTTTATTCTAGCTTTTCATATAACAGTTTTGGAGCAATTATCAGAGAACGTTTTTTTGATATTCTGATAAAAATATGTCAACACCTCTATTTTCCCGATCATTTCATTGAAAAATGGTCCTTTTACATACCTGTTTAAAAGTAAAATTTTGAGCTTAAATGGTTCGTGACCCCCTATTTTTTTCGACCAATTTGATTTGATTGATTTTCTGTAAAGAGTAAAATAACCAAAAATATGGCACTTCTGATAGAAACTTCGATTAGGCCCGAGCCACCTTAAGCAAATAAAGGTTGCATTTTGTTCTGGTCTTATACAGAACATGATCAAACAAGGACCCTTTTCACTTTAATTATATCTAAAATTTTTGGTATTTTTCAGTAGGGGTAATTTAATATCATTTGTATGTCCAAAAATTCTCATTGCTTAATATAATAACTTGTTTACTTAGTGTGAATTTCATGATTTTGAATGCTAAAATTGTTTGTACTGTGTAGCAACTTACCTGCATATATATATTTAATTATTGGCTAAAAAAGGTTCTTGTAATGTAGTTTCTTACACCATTTCCATCTTTGATACATTAATGTAAATTTACCTACAGGTTTCTGCCTTACCTATATACTACTATTTCTGCTGTGTACTTCATACAAAATGTTTATGATTCATCATTGCAATGTATATACATGTACTCTTTATTGAATACTAATGATACAAACATTTAGACAAAACAGTCAAACAAATAAAAACACAATTACCATATGATATATTTTTTCTCATCATTACATGATATCTCTGTTCATATATTATGTTACTTCAGTGTATGTGAATATTAAATTTTAAGCCAACTATCATGGTTATGTAAGCTATATCATTTAAGATATTTATGTAAAATGTTACCTTCTTACTTTTTTTATTGGTTTTAAGTTTTGAGTGAAAATTAATTATCCCCGACTTAGTATATTTCTAGGATTTTAATTGGTTAACGCACGTTGTTACAAAACCTAAAGCCCCTTGGTGTTGCTAACCCATATCCCCCGATGTTGTTAACCATTATCCTGGTGAACTTCACACAAATTTTCTTTAGTTCCATGATAGCTCCTAGCTTCCAAAATAGTTTCAACAAGAACTTGATAGAGGTACAACACGATAAAATATTATTATTTTAACATGTAACTTGTCTGTTTTGTAGGCACCTGCATCATATTACTGTATTTATATTTCATTGGGGATCACACTTTCGATTAACTTACCGGTAACTGTTATATTTTATCTGTCTTTTTCGAAATAAAATAAGAATAGTGAAGCACAATTTAAAAAAAGAAGCAACACGGGTTATTCATTGTGCACCATATTTTTGATGTTATTTCAACATAGATTTTTTTTAACGGTCATTCCTTAAATACATGGTGACTTCGGTGGAGAGTTGTCTCCTTGGCTATTATACCACATCTTCTTATAAAATATATATCAATAGACTATTTATTACTTCAAATCATTGATTTATTATGATAAGCTTGAAAGGTTTTTTAATGTCTTTAAGGTCATGAGGCAGTTGAAATTGTTGGTACGCCACAATCAATGAATTTACTATCAAAGTTTGTTGATCAATTCAAAGAAGGATCTGCTAATTCTGTATCCACAAGCCATCCCAGTCCATCAATAGAGTGTGAAGAGAGAGCACCTGCAGCATCAACAGAAGATGTGCAGATCATTGATGTGCATTTAACATCTGAAAAGTATATATTTACCTGTATTACTTTAAAATAACATCATAGATGGAGACATAAGCTGTTCTAGCAAAATATTTTAAGTTAAAGCCTTTATACAAGGTTCACATAATAATACAAACTAGGATATTTATTTATACAGAAATAAACTATTAGTTAAATACATGACTCAGAGGCCATGTTAGTTAAAATTGTTCTCGTCTGTCCTTTAAAACATTATTAATTAAGTAATTAAATTTTACATATACTAGTATATGTATTCTAAGCAACCTATAAAAAAGAAGACGGGGTATGATTGCCAATGAGAAAACTATCCACAAAAGACCAAAATGACACAAACATTAACAACTATAGGTCACCATACAGCCTTCAACAATGAGCAAAGCCCATACCGTAAAGTCAGCTATAAAAGGCCCTGATAAGACAATGTAAAACAATTCAAACGAGAAAACTAACGGTATTATTTATGTAAAAAAATGAAAGAAAAACAAATATGTAACACATGAACAAATGATTACCACTGAATTACAGGCTCCTGACTTGGGACAGGCACATTCATATATAATGTGGCGGGGTTAAACATGTTAGCGGGATCCAAACCCTCCCCTAACCTTGGACAGTGGTATAACAGTACTACATAAGAACGAACTATAAAAATCAGTTGAAAAAGGCTTAACTCATCAGATAGACAAAAAATACAAGTGGACATAACCGGGTACTTATACATTCCGACACAAAAAGACACAAGGAACAGATCTGAGAGTACTCACAGTTATCTGACAGCTAGTATAAAGCCATTAACAACTAATAAAAAAAATCATGCCTCTAAGACTCAACAAATATTTGTTTTTTTCTTCAATAAATTATTTGGGTAAAAACAATCCTGACAAAAACTTTGAACAGGGAGAAATTAATAGCAGAGATAAAGGTCTTTTTCTAAAAGCAATAAATAACACTCAGCGACTTATCTTCAACCTCGGAAACAAAATTATATGTACTGTATGACTGCTCAAATAAAATGCTTTTAATAAACTTTTCTATGCTTTCAGAACCAAGAAGAGGAAAATAAAACCTGAAGATGTGACAAGAATGCAATATGAGGTGCTGGTTGAACAAAAGAAAAAAATAATTCAGCAAACACAATATTATGAACTAATGAATAAGAAGCTTAAAATACATCTAGACATTGAAGATTGATTAAATTATTTGATTATTGTGATTACATATACCGACTTTGGTTTTAAGAGAATATTTGTTTGTTATCTTAACATAATTTTCACACTGGTTAGATGCATAATATTGTTTTAACCATTAGTTTCAGTATATTTTTTTAGCATACATGGCCTGAATATCAATTTAAAAGATGTAGATTTAGTATGACTGCTTATGGGACAGCCCGTCATCCAAGACACAATGAAGTTGAATTAAGGTGGCTCAGGACTTTTCGAACTGTGCATAATTTCACGCATGAGTTACAAAAGTATTTGTCGTAAATTCAATATGATTTTTTGGAATATTTTGATTGATTAGAAATGTAAAATCATTGTAGCTATGTGACTAATAGAATATTTTTGTTATTATCCGTATTTGTTAAAGGGTCAAAATGACATTTCAATTTTCACCATTTTCCCGCCAAAACTTGGGTTTTAAGGCAAAATATTTGTTTCACTTATCGGTGACCTATTTTTTTTATTGTCTCATTCTTTGAAGCTTTATTCTAGCTTTTCATATAACAGTTTTGGAGCAATTATCAGAGAACGTTTTTTTGATATTCTGATAAAAATATGTCAACACCTCTATTTTCCCGATCATTTCATTGAAAAATGGTCCTTTTACATACCTGTTTAAAAGTAAAATTTTGAGCTTAAATGGTTCGTGACCCCCTATTTTTTTCGACCAATTTGATTTGATTGATTTTCTGTAAAGAGTAAAATAACCAAAAATATGGCACTTCTGATAGAAACTTCGATTAGGCCCGAGCCACCTTAAGCAAATAAAGGTTGCAGTTTGTTCTGGTCTTATACAGAACATGATCAAACAAGGACCCTTTTCACTTTAATTATATCTAAAATTTTTGGTATTTTTCAGTAGGGGTAATTTAATATCATTTGTATGTCCAAAAATTCTCATTGCTTAATATAATAACTTGTTTACTTAGTGTGAATTTCATGATTTTGAATGCTAAAATTGTTTGTACTGTGTAGCAACTTACCTGCATATATATATTTAATTATTGGCTAAAAAAGGTTCTTGTAATGTAGTTTCTTACACCATTTCCATCTTCTTGGCCATTGTTTTGTCCATTAATCTCCCCAATGTCAACATCTTGGTCCTGGTCCAATTGTGGCTCTCTTAAAAAAATTGCCAAATTGTGCAAGACTGCACAAACACCTATTTCAATAAAAAATAAAGCAATAGTAAACTATATAGTTTTACATTGTTGTATTTTAATGTATTGATACTGAAAAAAATTAAACTACAGGATGTTCAATTCTGCAAATATAAACTAATATTACGGATTACAAATGTGTCAAGGTTTGTGATTAGATAACAACACAGAGATGTTAGTATATATTCAGGAAAACCAGGGGGTGTCATCATATCACCAGTTACTATGTGAGGTACTAGTAGTCAAAAGCTATACAGAACACTAAGGAATGTCAAAGGCCCACAGAGGGAAAAAAATGACGTGCATCAATCCATTATACATTTTCATTACAAAATCATCCAATTTACACTTGGAATACTTAAATTTAATGTTAAAAGTGTTATTATCAATTATTACATACATGTACACGATACAAAAAATTCACAGCAAATCCTGAATGTATGCCGAACATATCAGGTTGAGTTTTTCAATATATGTATTCTGCTCAAGGGATATAAACTCAAGCCAGGAATGTCTGAGACTTGAATAACATATAATGTGAAATCAAATAGATGAATTTAAGGTGGAAAATAAGTGACATGCAAATTCAACAGTCAATCATGCTAACTCAGACAAAGCATTAAAAGATGATTTGTGTTATATCTGGAGGATGGTAAAGGCTTATTTTCCTACAACTTTTTCTGCCTTTCAACAACATGTATTTTGACCATAAATGTCTTGTTGTTAAACCTGAGACTTTCATTGCAATTAACTTGAAAAAGGGAAAGTGATCTGGCTGCAGTGTTGGCTAACTTCTTAAAAGCTTAATTTAAAAGGTCCAAGACCTGGATGCTTCATACATTTGTACTTTGTATGTACATGTAGACCCTTAATGTTACTTAGTTTCTATCATAAGTTAATGCATAAATCAACTATAATTTGGTATATGGAATGATTGTTTTTTCGTTGTTTCTTGTCAGTACTCTCTATATATTTTGTGCTTATCCTTACAAGCATGTGCTTGTCCTGCATTTGATTCCAACAGTAAACTTTATTTATTGAAAGTTGGCACAGATATTGTATGTGTACATGTATGGTATAGGAGATAAAGTCCATGAAATTAATTATAGGCAGTGGCTATTTGAAAGGCACTGGCAAAATAGAAAATAATGCTATTTTGCCTGCAATAATTAAAATGTTGGATTGATGTGCTTGGTAGAGAATAAAAAAAAATAATAATTTAATATGATTCTTTTCAATTCAGATGCAACTTATATGGTTGCTAAAATATGCAACTATTTTGTAATTTTTTTTTCATGTTTTTCAGTTTTCAGAACCCCCTTTGACCACCCTCTATTTTATAGAAAAATGTTTATGTATTATAATTGTCATCTTTAATAACTAAGACAAAATCGTACAGAAATTTAAAAAAAAATAGGGAGCATCACTCAATCGTCTGCATAGTCATAGATGTTCCGAGCTCTGAGGGTCCGAGTTGTCTCAAAATGTTTTATGGGTCGATTCGGCTGGCACAATATTATACTTGACGACGGATAACTTGGAATTAATTACTTTTTTATGAGCCTGGCAGATGTCCCCGTGGATAAAAGTTGACAAGTTTTGTTGTCTTCCTACCTTTAAAGCAATGTAGTGCATCATTGTGTTCAAGCTGTTGTCCGATAGACTATATTTCAATGTTTACGGGCACCTGTTGTTCGGCATTCCATTTCAGATGTGTATTCAACAATCACATATGCGCATGTCTATAAAGAAGCCATATTGAGGCTCACAAAGGGTAATATGGCCTCTAGATACATCTTTATCCCAATAATATATTAAAGGTATACCTAACATTTATTTAACGGGGTTCAGATATTTGAGATTTCATCAGAGACATATAATACAATTGTATTTTATGTCTCTGGTTTCATGAAAGAAAATGTAAGAAGGCAGTTTACAATGTATAAACTAACATATGGAAAAAAAGGGGGCGGCGCTGTCGTCATGTTTGAATAATCTCTTCCGATATCATCTACCAAATGTTTGAAAATATATTGAAAGGGAGCGACACCACTCTCTCCTGCATTCACAAATCTAATGTTAAATGAATATATGGTACGATTGCCAATGAGACAAACGTCCACAGGAGCCAGAAATGACACAGAAATTAACAACTACAGGTCACCGTACGGCCCGTTCAACAATGAGCACAGCCCATATTGCATAGTCAGCTATAAATGTTGTGATTAACTTGTTTAGCAATACAATTTAAAAAAATTATAGTCCAGTATACAGGAAATCCGAAAAAAAAAGTCAGAAAAAAGTTCAAAGTACTGGCTTGCCGATCTATCAACTAATATTCTTGGAAGAGCCCTATTTCAAGGCAAAATATGGTTTTGGACTCAATCCACTGAGGATATTTATTGGTTGCAATATTTTTGTGAACAAAATTTTGGTATGTTTAATAGGCAACGATAGAGGGGGATCAAATAAAAAAAGTGAAATATTATAGGGGGGTCAAGAAAACTAAATGTGTATGATTTCAAAATGACCAGCCGCCCTTTCCCAGGTAAAAAATAGTAAGTCCTAAAATGAATACAGTATTTCACTGTCACTCGAAAATATTGATTAATGAAAAAACTCCCGTATATTATATTTTATATATATTTTAGACACTATACTTATCGGGTTTTAAAGATATCATACCAATTATTGTGCAGACTCTCTCAGGGTGCATCCTAAGTTCTCCATGTAGACAGTGGAAACGTCTTTTCCACCAACCAAAAGCCCTTTCTATTGTAACTCTTGTTCTGCAATGTGAACCATTGTATCGTTCTTGGCTCTGGTCAGATGGTCTCAAGTATGGTGTGACTAAATATGGTTTACAGGCATAACCACTGTCACCAAGAAGAATACCATTTTGTAAACCGTTGTTGTCCCTCTCTAAAACGGTTCTTAGGTTGCTGGTCCTTAACATATGGCTGTCGTGGGTACTGCCTGGCCATCTTGCTACTAGATTTGTGAACCTTCCTAGAATAACGAGATTTTACTATTTGAATTAAACCAAATATAACTTCAACTAAATTAAATTATATTCGAGTATCATGCGATGTTTTTTCTCTTTTTAAAATTTTAACAGAGTCGTTTCCGCATGTTTTTTAAGCTCTGACTACAGAATTAAGTCTTCAGTTTATACTTGAATTGTGATTCGGCTACCAACCCAGCGTTTTATTAGTACCGTGACAAGCGATTGTCAATGAATGGCATGCACTCTTGATTTGACAGAAAGATTTGTTTTATACTTGCAGTACATACCTTTGCTGTCACAAACAGCCTGTACATTGATGGAAGGGTACCCTTTTCTGTTTATAAAGGCAGGTTCATTTTCAGACGGGCGCTGTATCCTAACATGTGTCCCATCGATACAGCCAATTACTCCAGGGAAGCCAGCCATTTTGTAGAAATCATTCTTTATTTCTCTCTTCTCGTCCTCGGAAGGCCATTTTACATAAACTGGGAGGAGCTCTGACAAGGCAAGGGATACCTTTCTTACTACTCGAGATGCAGTTCCCTTATCTATTCCAACAGTATCTCCCAACACTGCAGAAAGTTGCCAGTAGCATAGAAACGTAATGCTATCAAGACCTATATTTAAAAGAAATGTTTTAAATGTCATACAGACTTGTACATTAACAGATTTAATTTTTCATCTTTATTGCATCTTTGTTTGCGTAAAGTCAATTCATAATTATACACTTAAAGTCATTTCAATTTTCACCTGTCTTTGATAATATTCATAGTTATCAAGAATTATTCTCCCCCTCCCACCTCCCCTAAATTCATTCTGGATAGCGTAAACAAATCCAGCTTTTTTTCTCTTTGTTATTTTTAGAGCGTACCCGAACCAAGTTTTATCCAAGTATTCATGTGTTCTCTTTTAGATATAGTTAAGCGGACCCTCCTAGAAATGTGTCACATAATAAATACCGATTTCGAGATAGAAAAGAACAACACAAGGACAACTATGTTTTTGCTTTGGAGTGCTTTTTATTCCCGTGGCAAATCCATAAAAGGGCATTCAAACGTCAAAGCAATCTCGGACTAAGTTAACAATTGTAATATACAGATCTGTGTTTTACCTGGAATTTGATTAAATATGTTTATTTACTTTTTTAATCGGGTACAGGTGTAACTATTTGATGGAAGAAACCGGATCGGGAACAAAAATAGTGCCCGTTATCGCTCCAAATGTTATAGATACATGACGTCATTTAGTAAACAGTATTTTGACAGGTGGAAATGGGTTTGTATGCGAAAACTGTTTCATAATTTACCTGGAGCTCTACAGAGAGAGCCTGTGATCTCTTAGTGGGTTGCTGCAATTTGTCTCTAAGTAAGTTACAAATGAACCTTATACTTTCTTTGTTGAATCTGTATCTTTTCCTAACTTCCTCGTCGCGCATTTGATCTAAGTGATCAATTCTTTCCCTGTACACACGGTCATTTCGCTGGCGTCCGAGTTGGTCAAATAAAACATTGGCTGCCATCTTTAATTGCTAATGAACGCTTAATGATGCCCCATGGGCATCATTAAATAATTTGATTTTTAATGACAGTTTAATGAACTTTTACCTCATTAAAATATTTGTACAACAGATTTAATGACACATTAGTTAATGATGCGCTAATGACACTTTAATGAGCAGTTAACTTTAATGAAACGTTCGTACAACCGGCTGCTGGTACAGGACATTTTAAGAAAGTAAAATGGTTGTTTGAACCTGGTTGTGTGACTAGCCAAACCTCCCGCTTATATGGCAATGTTAAAAGTATCATTAAAATTGCAACTTTACACGTCAGAACTACAATACAAATAAATGAGAGAACATATAGAACAGAGAAACCATTTTGAAGATAAATCCATTTTAGCATCAAACTTTAATGATCATACAATAGTGAACTTGTGATTATCACAATTTTTTTAATAATGATTGCATATATACACATGGAAAAAAGTATTGCAACACCTTGATTTTTTAAAACTTGAAGAATCATTCTCTTTTTTGGATGAAAAATAATAAAATATGTGTATAATATTATTGGAACATAGTTTATGATAACATTGGCATTGAAACGAACAAAAAATGTTTGTAAAATAAATGATTTATATAACCACAACTTTAATAACAAAATGAAGTGTTTTTTGTACAAGAAATTTTTGTCTACAACATTAACTGTAGTCGAACTTTACAATGTCAGACATTTCAAAATTAATCTTCAGATGACTGTTCACATCATGGTTGATCGTTATACGCCAAAGAATTAGTACTTTGTGCGCAGCCTCCGTTCAAACGGATAACCGCATCAAAACGTCTTCTGATTCCTGCCATAAATCGACTAATTTGTTGCTAAGGTAGCAGCAACCACTGATGATGAAGGGCATTGTTTATTTTATGATGTGTTTGAACTGGGGTGTCCTTTCGCGCACTTTCCGCCCAATAGTGTCCCAAATTTGCTCGATATGGTTCAAATCCGGGCTACGATCGAACCAAGGAAGACGAACCGAATTCCATTTGAACATTGGATCTTCCTCCACGATGCTTATTTCCAACTTTGGCGAGCTCTGCATTACATGGGATACGGAAAACTGTTTGTCTGTTCGTTGGAAAAAGTCTCCGAAATGGTCTTATCGCACGATAACCAGTAGCGATGAGTCGATTTCGAACGGTTCTTGTAAAAAGGCTCCTGTATGGCCACCACTCTCTTTTTAGGATTGTCCTATATGCATTTGGTTTCCTTCTGACCAACCTTCATTATGCTTGATTTTTCCTAGCAAATGGTTAAGGTGGTCTTCATTATCTCGGAAGGTCTTTTACAGCGTTTATTGCCAGATTTTAATTCTCAAAACGACTTATAGTGGAATGATGATGACCAACAATACATGCAGTTGTTCAGCGACACCCCTGCTTTTCTTATGTTGATAATCTGCCGTCTTGATGCAGTTAAGAGTTGTCAAGGACCCATTACAAGGTGTTAATCACGTAACTTTAAAAACTTGGTTATTTAAAGTGTTGAAAACAATGAGGATAAAAACATCTGTTCTGCTGTTTACGGGTACAGTAGCTGCATGTGCAGATAAAAACTTATCGAGTCGATATTTATTGATTAAACGCAGGTGATACTTAAATAATGTTTAACTAGTTATATTTTACCAAATTATATCACAAAATAATAAAGAGTGTTTTTTTAATTACAATTTCAATTTAATGTTGCAGGACTTTTTTTTCCATATGTATAAAATAAAAAAAGGTGTTTCTTTTTTCTGGGTGCCAATTAAGGAGCAGGATCTACATACACTTCCGGAGCACCTGAGATCACTCCAGGTTTTAAGTGGTGTTCGTGTTGCCTAGTCTTCAGTTTGCTATGTTGTGTCTTGTGAACTATTATTTGTTTGTTTGTCTTTTTTTTTTCGCCATGGCGTTGTCAGTTTATTTTCGATCTATGAGTTGGACTGTCACTTTGGTATCTTTCGCCCCTCCTTTATCGAACATGTTCATGCTTTTACATGAACGATCTGTTTACAGAAACTGATATGACTCTTTTCAACGTCTTGAGTTTTTTATTCAAGCCTCGTATTTCATAACCGTAGGTGTGGAAACTACCAACATATGTATCATATTATGAGAAATAAAGAATAACAATTAGAGTACATCGGATGTTTGGGGTAATCACAGATAGTAAAATAACAGACAACAATCGGTCTAGATCTTAAATGAAATATTCAAATCATTAGCTAGTTAGGAATGTAATAAATTCTAAGACTGTTCATTTTAATGAAAAAAGAAAAGACTTATATCCGATTATTACTTGGGATAATTTCAGGTGCTCCGGAAGGGTAAACACTTGCTGCTTCATGTATGACACCCGACGTATTGTCCCTACATCTGAAGGTCACCTTCGAGAAAAAGAGAACGAGATGATGATGAGTCTTTATAGACAAACCACGCGTAATTATACGCCTGGTACCTTTGATAACTATTTGAATATATCCGTCGTTATCTGCAGCCGGTTGTACGAAAGTGTCATTAGCTTAATGAGTCATTAAGGCTTAATGATGCATTAAGTTGTTAATGTAACATTAGTTAATGAGTCCATTAAAATGTGTTGCACGAAGCACAATTTTGTTGCTCATTAACTAATGACATTTTAATGAAGGGTGCTTCATTAAACTATCATTAAATATTGGTGTTCTAAATATTTCCCACAATTCCCTAAGTTGTAAACATCCGTCGTCTGAAAAGTTATCATCAACAACTATGTAGATGCCTGCTGGTGCCTCTAAAACACACATAAATGAATTTAAAAACTTAAACGAACTGAAATAACCTTGATCATGGAACTGGTACAGCAAAACAAACAATTAAAGTAATTTAAACCAATTGAGATCAACTGAAATAACACGGAACAGCAAATCATTTCATTATCAAATAACAAATTAAAGTCTAGTGACGGGACCAGTTCCGTGGCAGGTGAAAAGAAGCGTTTGGAATAAAAGCACATTACCGAAAAGGTTAACCCTTTATGTGATCTTAGGTGTGTGTCGCAGATCAAGAGCAGAAATTCAAAAAACAAAATAGCCCAACTTGCATCCAGTGGCAAAAAAGGTATTAACGGAAAAGGCCCGTGACAACTAGAAAACTACCGGTGGTCCACCATAAACAACTTTGAAGAAACACAACTTGAAAAGAAAATAGTGGATAACCACAAGGATTGCCCTAGTGTCAGAATCGTAGCTCATATGATAATGTCCTTATGTTATCCTTTGACCATTTGTGGACCATAGAGCTACAGATTTTTCCTATTTCGAAACGTTTCCCAAACATTTATTCTTTATAATCTATGCAAAGCTTATTTATATATAGTTCGTTTAGTTATGGTCCTCAAATAGTAAAAAAATAAAAATAACACAAGGACTTATGGGCTACGATTCCGCAGCTAGGATTGCCGAGTTTTGGGATGGAAATCTGACTGAGGAGTGGAAATGAAATGAAATTAATTGATGCAATATTGGCAAGGATTCCTGTCTTGCTACCACGGGATGTGCTAACATGAGAAACAAATAAGAAACGCAATGAACGAAACGAAATGAAATAACAATCATTTTATATGATGTAAAAAGGACAACACTGTGATATATGTATGTATAAAAAAAATAAACGACAAACAATAATGACAGACAGCTACGATCCACCACAACTGAGATAACAGCTCCCGAGTAGGGACAAGTACATAAAGAATGTGACAAGGTTTGAAATATGTTTGCATAATTTTCCGATTTGTAAACATTTACACATGAAGCGCAATAGATCTGCTAACCCTTCCCGAGAACATAGGATCAACCATTATTTTTTTTTAGTGGGATTGGTGTTGCTCAGTCTTAAGTTCTATATTGTTTTGTGAACTGATTTGTTTTTATTTCAACGTGTTTTTTTTATTCCCATGGCACTGCATGTAAGTTTCTCTTCGACTTATCAGTTTAGAGTTTTCTGCCTCTCTTTTTACTAATTCGTGGTATACTCGCGAACCAAATAATATATAGTCTTGTAGTATAGTGTTATTAACTGGCTGTTTCTGTATTGGCACTGGTATAGATTCAAGGTTTGCTGTATTGGCCTCGAGACCCGTAGGGTCGAGGGCCATTACAGCTGACCGAGAATCTATACCAGTGCCAATACAGAAACAGCCAGTTCATAACACTTGTATTAAATAATCCAACGTTTTCAATACAGACTTGTTCTGAATGCTGTATTACATACATCAAATGTGAATATAGGGCCAATATTTCCAATACGGACTGGCAATGATGTGAATATAGGGCCAATATTTCCAATACGGACTGGCAATGAATCCTGAATTACATGCATAATTACACCTAATATAAGAATGCCAGAATTTGATTGATTCAACCGTTGGTAGCCAGTGCATTTTTCGCATATTCTAACATTTTTTCCTCATTTCAAACCAAATTGCCTGTTTTTCACCACTGCCGGTGAATATGCCTCAAATACCATGGTTACATAATTTGCCATTTTGGATATTCCTTTTTTACCCTCCCGGGCATATTTCCGCCAATTTGTTTCGGATATGACGTTACATAAAAAAAGAGAGCTAACACGTATTAGTACATGCATAATTCCAACGGTTCTATGATAATATCCACTTATTAAAAGTTATTTATCCTCAAAATTATGCATAAACATGTTTATGAATTACAGCTTACAAGTATAAAAGAAAAAAAAATTAACTTCACCTGTACAGACAATTTTAGTCCTTAACTATTCGGTGTAATTAAACAGAAATATCATGTTATGGAGTGGTATTTGCGAAAAATACGAGTCTTTGGACCAATTTCCATCGCCTTGCAGGCTCGGGAAATTTAACAGCCCCTTGACTGGTATTTTTCATAAATACCACTCCATAACATGATTTATGATCTGTTCACAATGTATGTTTACAGGGCCAATGATTTTTTAAATACTGACTTGCTTTGAATCCAGCTTACAGAGTTACATGTATGTCATTGATATGTGTCATAATGTGATCAGCGGCCAATATTTCAAAAGACAAATTTGTATGGACTGTCAAATTTGTAAGATTCATATTCTTTCAATAAGAATAAATATAGGACTTACCGTAAAGAAGATACAGAAATCATTTCATATCTGAACTCGTCACTGCTTTTGGCTTTTACGTCCATCATCATGCATGGATTTCTTGTCAACATTGTCATTGTCAGATGAAATTTCTGATTCCTCGTCCAAGTACTTAATAAAATGCTATTACAATTCATTTCATGTAGCAAATATAAAGTAACTGGGAAGAATAAATCAGACAGTTTAACTATTCTTACTCTGTCTTGGATCGTCTGCGTTTTGAATGTGATGATTGTTTAACGGAAATGCAACAGTGTCAATAATAGAAAGTCGTACTCGAAAGGCTGTGAATTATTTCCGTTTCAAGACTGCAAGACGTTAAAAAATTAACCTTTTTATTTTATGATTACACAAATGTACCCCCAAAGTTAAGTAATGGCGTTGGAAATTTGAAACCGGAAGTAAACGTCCTGTATTAGCCCATGGGCCAATACAGCTTTTATCTGTATTGGCCCTGTTCGAAAAGCAATATGAGCTCTTGATTTATATATCGACAGTGGAACGTTATCAGTATTGCACATGCCGATTTATCCGTATTAGGGCTGTTTTAATCGTATTATTTAATAATCTAACATATATATATACAGTAATTATACCCAACGTAAAAAAGTTGCAAAGATTATAAAAGAGGGACGAAAGACACCAAAGGGACAGTCAAACTCGTAAATCTAAAACAAACTGACAACGCCATGGCTAAAAATGAAAAAGACAAACAGAAAAACAATAGTACAGATGACACAACATAGAAAACTTAAAGAATAAACAACACGAACCCCACCAAAAACTAGGGGTGATCTCAGGTGCTCCGGAAGGGTAAGCAGATACTGCTCCACATGCGGCACCCGTCGTGTTGCTTATGTGATTACAAATCCGGTAAATAGTCTAATTCGGTAGGTCAAATTCATGAAAATATAATGTTGTTTGACCGTCCGTCTGTCCGTCAGTCCCGTTTTCGTCATCGCACTTCCTCTTTAAATAAACCACACAACATAATTTTATAAAATATTGTACACCGTATGAAGAAGTGCAGAAGTACATATTAACAGGAAATTATAACTCGTTTTTTTAAGGAGTTATTCGCCTTTGAACTTATTGGCTTCATTTTACTACTACAACAGTTTGTCATCGCAACTGAATTTTATAATCTTTTTAGTTGATGAGAAAATCATTTGTAAATGTGCATATCCACAACAAAAAAATCAGTTGACATTTGTAGAGTTATACAATGTGGGGTCGCCTGGTATGTGAGCGTGCTAACAATTTTTCGTTTAATTAGTGCCTGTTTGGGGCTTGCTATTCCAGTGCACGGTTATTGTTTGTTGTCTCACATCTTTGTTATTCAAATTGCCTATGGTTTCAGTAGAACTCGCTAACTCTAGTCTTATAAACCGTGGTAAAAAATAAATAGTTAGACTGTAATTTGCAGTGATATAAATATAAGAAGATGTAATATGATTACCACCAGAGGCTGATTTAGGGGGGGAAGCCCCCCCCCCCCCCCCCCCCGTTTTTGGGGAAAACATTTGGTTGCTTATATAGGAAATCACTGAAGCTTGACTAAAGTGGGCCCCCTCTTAGGCAGTCAGTGGGCCCCCACTTATAAAAAATTCTATATCCGCCACTGACCATATAAATAACTCTCCATTAGAGACCAAAATTTAATATAAGGTTGGCAACTGTCGGTTACTGTAAGGTCTTCAGCAATGAGCAAAACCTTAACGTATATATAAATCGAAATAACAAATGTGTTAAACAATACAAACAAGAAAACTAAGGACAAGATTTAAGTACAAAACAATAACCGAAAATAAAATATAATACAAGCAACAAATGACAACCACTGATAAAAATTTAGACACGAGTGATCTGTGGTGGCCATTATTTATTACAAATCCTTGATATACACGATTAAAGCAGTGCCAAATGACGGGAGTTGTATACCCAACCCCCTCAAAATAAAAAAATATAAAAATATTTCGCTTAGTCCAGGATTTTTTTTTTCCATATACAATAGCAGAGGGTCATTACGTCTTGTCTGTTGTACTATCCGTTCGTCCGGCCTTGAACAGATTTCAGCTTTGGTCAAGGGAGGTTTTGTCTCGCCTGACTTCTGTTGCAGAAAGACATATTCCAGAAGGTATAGTATTTGAATTCTTTATCAATTGTACAAAGATGTCTTGTGTTATGAACTATCCACTTGAAATATGATCATTGTTCTTGATTATTTTTTTATATAATACAGCGATTTTTTTTGTTATATTGATATTCTCGTATTTTTAAACATCTGGTATGTGTGTAACTTGTAAAGTCCTCATTCCTTTGATTTTGTCGTAATTGAAAAAAAATGGTATACAGATAGTAGAACTAAATTTGGTGTATGGATTACTATAATATAATTTCAATATAATATATTAGGTGGGTATGTATGTCTGTCTGGCAGGTTTTATTTGACCGTGACTTCATTTTAAACAATGACCAAAGCCCATACCGCAAAGTCAGCTATAAAAGTTCCCGAAATGATTGACAAATGTAACACAATTCAAACAAGTCATGTTTCCATGTTATGATCTTCTATTTTGTATGCTGAATGCAGATTTGAATCCAGCTTTTCGGTTCAATGAACTTCAAAATGAGATTGCTAAAAGAATAATATTTTGATGATCAAGTCAAAGTCTTTGGCGAGGGTACATTTAGTTTATTATGATGTTGAAGTCAAAGCAACAAATGATCACTCTGATCTTTGTGCTGTGAACACATTTCCTTGTTTCAATAGATCTTGGTTAGGCTCGTTGGACATGCACCAGTGGAAACAAATGTATACCAAAAATCGTCGACTTTGAGCGGCACAATCACAGGCACTTGTCTCCGAAAAACAAATCCTTTTAAACCTTTTTAAATTTTTTTCGGAGACAAGTGCCCATTATGTACAGCGCATAAACATACAAATAAATCAAGATTTTGTTTTGATTCTGAATGTTATAAGATGTGTATCCGGACCAAAATTTACCCCAAAATCCCGGTTTTCTCTATTAAATAGTAAAGTGGGCCCTCTTGAATTCGTGTTATATCATGTGCATAAAATTGTCTACAGTCATATGTTCACAGAATGAAATAACACAATCACGTCAAAAGTTTTTCAGTTGCTGAAAAATTAGAGTTGGTCATGCAAATCGTTTTTCTTTTTCTTATTGGTAAATATAGATAATGAAAATAATGCATGTATAAGGAGAAGAATAATTATTTATTTTAGTGCAACCTGAATAAACAAATAAATACATGTTTTAAAATACAAAAGAATCAGCAAGTCAAAAAGGCTTAGGATGCATCTTCTGAAAATAATACATGTATTCTTATCGGATATTCAGTGGTTGCCGTCTGTTTATGTGTATGTGTTTCTCGTTTTTATATAGATTATAGACCGTTTGTTTTCCCGTTTGAATGGTTTTACACAAGTAATTTTTTTACCCCTGTATAGCTTGCTGTTCGGTGTTAGCCAAGGCTCTACGTTAAAGCCCATACCTTGACCTATACTGGTTTACTTTTAATTTGTTACTTAGCAGAATGGAGAGGGTTCTTTCGATGGTACTCATACCACATCTCCATATACATGTATGTATGATGATGGTATCTTTATCTAAATCATTCCCGGAGAAAAATGATAATGGAATCGAAAAGTACTAGTAAATGATTCATATATTTTGGAATGAATTTTTACCGATTTCGAGATTGAAAAGGACAACCCCAAGTCCGATGGACATGCAATTATTTGGTTTTTTTTTTCTATTGGATGCGATTTTACCCGAATCCCATGCCCAACGCAAGTCCCTAAAAGGGCAATCTCGGACGAGCATTATGTATGTTGCTTGTTATATCATTTGAAAAAAAATGTGTATTTTCTTTTTTTATCGAGTTGATACCCCGTGGTTGATACAGGCAGGTGCGTGTTTATACTATGAGGTTTACATATTAAATTGAAGAAATCGGATCAGGACCAAGATAGTGCCCGTAATGGCTTCCATTCTAAATATTATATGACGTCATTTAGTAAACAAGGGATTCCAGTATTACAGTAAACAGTATTTTAACATTATGTGGAAATGAACTTGTAGGCAAACTGTATGAGCATGTTATCTGTTGGTTGCTTGCTGTAATTTGTCTCTAAATAAATTACATATAAAGCGTATGTTTTCTTTGCCAAATCTGTATCAACTTCTAACTTCTTCGTCGTGCATTTAATCTAAATTGTCAACCCGTTCTCTATCAACAGGGTTATGTTTTGGGGTCCAAGTTGGGGCAAACAAAATATTGGCTGTCATTTTTTTTTATTGATAATAAATGCTTAATGATGCCCCCTGTGCATCATTAAATACATTGATTTTTAATGACACTTTAATAGATATAGGAAGATGTGGTGTGAGTGCCAATGAGACTTTTACTTCATTAAACTTTTTGTACAACAGACTTAATGACACATTAGTTAATGATACGCTAATGACGCTTTAATGAGCCATTAAATTTAATGAAACGTTCGTACAACCGGCAGCTGAACATTAAATATTCTATATCGGTCACCAAATCATGAAGGCCATCATATAATTACTAAGGGGTGGCGTCAACATCACCACTTGGAATTTTTGGCTTTCTAATCAGTAACCCTCTATTAATGTACGAAAATATGTTCCGTTTCTTTTCGTCAGGAAGCTCATAAAAAGAGGTATATTATCTCATCTTAACTGATGAAAGTTAATTCAGATAAGCGCATCAGACGCATAACATTTGTAAATTGTATTGTTTTAGTAGGAATAATTTGGTCCCAATTCATCGAAATTTGCACACTTTTGCTGATTTAAACGTTACGAATCACTAGCTTATCATTTACAAGAAACGTATGCTTAACCAAATAACAAAAATTTTAAGAAAAAAAGACATAAAAGCAACTCGAACCCCACGAAAAATTAGGGGTGTTCACAGGTGCTCCGGTATGGCAAACAGATTATGTTCCACATGGGACATAAGTCGTGTTGATCATATTAGTACAAACTCGATAATAAGTCTTATTAGGAAAAAGGAAGCGGGATTGTAGTAACGACACACTAGGAACAAATCCGCTAAAACGGAATTTTCATCATGGTCAGCAAACTCGTGTTGGCGTCCGTAAAATAAAGGAAAGGATGATTTCACCACTTGGCAATAATATATGTACAAAGTTGTTTCAAGAGTTTAAAGTAATATACGACATATGCTGCTGATATGATACATATTATATATGTATGTATTTAAGTTATGTTCACCGTTATATAAACATTAACACGTGTATTTGTTTATAAATTTACACGTGTTGAAAGTATATAATAGATTCAATATTTTTCATTGGTCGAGTTAGAACTGACCATTATATTTGATTAAGGTCAATCTAAATATGTCGTGCTATACTTTTGGGGATTTTGTAAATTAGAGATATTGTCACACGAGGTTCGCTTTTGGTGCAGTAAAGTTTCCCGACCTCCCACCCGCCTTAATGTATTTTCTTGTGTTGTTGTGGATTACTTAGAACAATAATGTGAGTAAGAACAGAATCTTTATTTGATTAATAATATGTATTTGCGTACATAACGAAAATTGTTTTTATTTTTGTAGATTGGTTTTTGTGTTTGTTACCTGCAGCGGCATAGGCAGAGAGTAACAGTAGAAGCTTTGTATCCATTGCCGTCTTCATTGTTGTAACATATTTCACAAACATTGATTTTAAATTTTACATGACGTCATATTTAGTCATACCGGGGTCCTTCATAGCTCACTTAACGGGATTGGTTCTGCTCAATATATTGTTAAGTTAATACGAGTATCTACAATAGCTCGAATATGAACCGTTTCTCTAGGACAAATGGCATGTTGTCGATCATACCCTGTCTCCTTATTGTTATGTTTACATAACTGATTAAAACAATAAAACACCTACTTAAAATAGATATATATATATATGTACCGGTAGAAAAATAAGCAACATTCATTAGACTTCTGGGAAATATGTTATATATATAAACAAAAATTGAGTGAAGTTGTGTTTCAGTTTCCTTTCGAGTGTACGTTTACACTTTTTATCAGTAGTTTTCCATCTCTTAGTTTGAACACACCAATAGCAGATATCATCTGCACAAGTACTTAACAATGTGTTTAGAAAAGGGTTAGTTTAACTCTCGGTTTCATCTTCCTTTGACTACTGTTTTAAAACTGAAATCATAATTAGGTAGTGAGCAATGTATATTTTTCTTGTTTCCATATGTGGGACAGTTGTTAACCTTTTTGAAAAACGGACAATGTACAGTAGTTGTCGTTTGTTTATGTAATATATACGTGTTTCTCGTTTCTCGTTTTATTATACAGATTAGACTGTTGGTTTTCCCGTTTGAATGGTTTTTCACTATTAATTGTGGGGCCCTTTATAGCTTGTTGTTCGGTGTATGCCAAGGCTTCGTGTTGAAGGCCGTATATTGACCTATAATGGTTTACCTTTTTTTAAATTGTTATTTGGATGGAGAGTTGTCTCATTGGCACTCACACCACATCTTCCTTTATCTATAATCACATAACTTTAACCTTGGTTATTGATGCATTAGTTCGAGGTCAGGTGAACCCTGCTTGACTGATATGTAGGCGTAACAAATAACCCATATACCAGATATAGTAATCCTAATACGATGTATTACTAATGGTTGTAATATGAAAGAAATTTAATAATAAAAACTGGAGTTTTTTGTCTAGTAATCGCTGAACCATTAAAATGAGATCAATGAAAACAGATCTTTGACAGACAGAACCTCTGAACTAAGTTTTAAACATGTAATTGACACCACAGACATCTATATCTCTATGTCTCGCATACTGCGACCTTCATTGCAGATAAGCCGCAAGAAAAACTAGAGGCTCTCAGGAGCCTGTGTCGCTCACCTGGGTGTACATGCAATTTCAACGAAGGGAACTCATTTTCCAACATTGTAGACGAGAATAAAATTAATGACGAAAATCTCGGATTAGTTTGTGTATCTTATTTTGTTGATCATTGAAGTCTGTTTAGTTTCTTTCTCTCTTTGATATCTTTTTTAGCTTTTGCTCCCAACACTAAAGGTGGAAACTCCTATAAAGAGTAACATTCTACTGATTAAATATGAAAAATTTGACCTGTTAGTAGGTATTGTCTTACTTATGATTTTTGATTGTTTCTATTCTGAAACGTTTCATTCAAATTGTATTTCCTTGAAATGCTGAACAGTTGTTTTTGTTCCAAAATAGTATTACATGTTTTTTTCACCTGGTAAAACTCCAAGTGCAATAAACATGTCTTTTTATTGAAGAGTTTCATTTTATCTAAATACCACAAAAAAAACAAATCTTCATACTTATAAATTTACAAAAAATTCATGGTAGACAGATCTTGACCTGATGAAAGTTTTCATCCCATCAGAAATGCTTTAGTTTCACAGATATAAACCAAAAATGCATTTACCCCCATGTTATATGTTTAACCATGGTGACCACCTTGATTATTGGACAAGGTCAACGGGTACGTTTTTTTTAGCAAGATACCCTAGGGATCTTTTGGTCCAAGTTTGATTCAATTTGGGTCAGTTGTTTGAGAAGAGAAGATTTTTGTAAAACCTGACAAAAAATTATAAAAAAATTGACTTTAAATCATTATGGTAATAACTCTTTATGAGCTCAACTGACACTTTTTTTTATCTTATTTTCCTGAACGATTTTGCTGTTAACAGTTAATCTATCTCTATCTATTATAATATTTAAGATTATAACCAAAAACTGCAAAATATTCTTAAAATTACAAATTAAGGGGCAGCAACCAATCAACGAGTTTCTGATGCATATGGAATTTTCAGGCAGACGGATTTGCTCTAAATGCTAAGTGTCAGAGCTATAAGCCCAAAAATGCATTTTACCCCCCAGGTTTTATTTTTCGCCATGGCTGCCATCTTGGTTGAAGGGCGGGGTCATCGGATACTTTTTTTTACACTATATACCGTAAGAATGACTTAGGCCAAGTTTGGTTTCATTTGGCCCAGTAGTTTCAGAGGAGAAGCTTTTTGTAAACGTTAACGGGCGACGACGAACGACGGACGTCAAGTGATGAGAAAAGCTCGTTTGGCCCTTTTGGGTCAGGTGAGCTGAAAATCAACAACAAAACAATCATAAAAAGTTTAAATCTCTTATGATTAAAGCTCTTACGAATCACAAACTTCTATGTTTTCCTTATCATTTTAAAACCTTTATAGTTCTGAATGTCATGTCAATGATAACACTGAAATGCAAACTTACACTGCCTTTTATTCACTTGTACAACAGGTCAAATATTTGCGTCTATCTACATTAATTAAAAACAGCTTTTGTATATTTAAATTTTGAAGCAATCTTGATTGTTTAAAATGTTAAAGCCGAACATAAAATGCACAACTAAATCCCAATAACTTGATATTCCTGTTTATCTTACCTCCTAAACATTTCTATGAATATGATTGTTAAAAGCGACCTCGTGGAGACCGTGTATATTCAATATTAGGTTAGTAGGGAGGCGGGGCTTATTTTAATACACGGTTGGTTGTGGATTTACGTCTTGAGCACTGTTTGATTATTCAAATCTATTTAAGTTCTGTTTAATATTGTTGATGTCAAGGTTGTTGATAATAAATATGTATCGTTTACATTAGTTGTTTAGTGCAGACCTTTTGAAGAAGGTTTTTAAAATTTAACACTTGAACACTTTAATACAGAAATAAGAAGATGTGTATGATAGCAAATAAGACAACTTTAGTCTAAATTCAACAAATAAAGATATTCGGTAAGATAAATTCGTTACATAGTGTGCTAGTGACCTAATATAATATAAACAGGGTAAGTTAACTGCATATGGGGTTCGAGCTTCGTTCTCAACCTTATATGGAATTTACTGACACTGTATATATCATATTAGGTTACTAACACACTATGAAACTAATAATATTAGTGAATGGGTAATTACAATGTTTATGCACTTCTTATTGAGTTCTTCGTTAAATTGTTCAAACTGTTCTATTAAAAGTTTCACAATATCAGACAACCATTGTCTTTAGCACTCATAAGTGATGTTCGTTTGTCGCTATCATATGTTTTAAGTTCTGCACAGTTATCCTTTAATATTTTCACAATATCACCATGCCCATTTATACTAGCTAAGTAAACAGCTGTTTTTCCCGAATTGTCTCTTTCATTAATATCCATACCGACACCAATCAATAACTGAAGTATTCCTGCATGTCCATTGAAACAAGCTGTATGTAAAGCTGACCATCCATTAGTATCTTTTATGAGAGTATCTACCCGACAATTTAATGTTTTGCCGTTTAAATCAAGTAAGTATTTCACTATGTCAAATCGACCTTTCCGACAAGCCTGATAAAGTGGTGTATATCCTGCATTTGTTGTGTCATTAAGATTTATACCCACATCTACTAATAACTTTACTATCTCTAAATGTCCTTGGAAACATGCTCTATGTAAAACTGACCATCCATCTGTCTCTTTAATGGTAGTATCGACACGACTATTTAATACTTGGCAGTTTAAGTCAAGTAAGAATTTCACTGTTTCATAACGACCTTCATGACAAGCATTGTGTAGTGGTGTAGAATTGATTTTTGTTGTATCATTAAGATTCATACCAACGTCAATCAATAACTTTACTACCTCTAAATGTCCTCTGAAACATGCTATATGTAAAACTGACCATCCATCTTTCTCTTTAATGGTAGTATCAACACGACTATTTAATGTTTTGCCGTTTAAATCTAGTAAGTATTTCACTATGTCAAATTGACCTTTCCGACAAGCCTTGTGAAGTGGTGTAGAACCTGCATTTGTTGTGTCATTAAGATTCATACCCACATCGACTAATAACTTTACTACCTCTATATGTCCGTTTGTTGACGCTAAATGTAAACCTGACTCTCCGAAAATGTTTTTAATGGTAGTATCGACACGACTATTTAATACTTGGCGATTTAAGTCAAGTAATAATTTCACTGTTTCATAATGACCAGCCTGACAAGCCTGGTATAGTGGTGTAGAATTCCTTAGTGTTGTATCATTAAGATTCATACCAACGTCAATCAATAACTTTACTATCTCTAAATGTCCTTTGAAACATGCTATATGTAAAGCTGACCATCCATATTTGGTTTTAATGGTAGTATCAACACGACTATTCAATGTTTGGCCGTTTAAATCAAGTAAGAATTTCACTGTTTCATAATGACCATTCTGACAAGCCATGTATAGTGGTGTAAAATTGATTGTTGTTGTATCATTTAGATTCATACCAACGTCAATCAATAACTTAACTAACTCTAAATGTCCATTGAAACATGCTGTATGTAAAACTGACCATCCATCTTTCTGTTTAATGGTAGTATCAACACGACTATTTAATGTTTCGTCGTTTAAATCAAGTAAGTATTTCACTGTTTCATAATGACCATTCTGACAAGCCATGTATAGTGGTGTAAAATTGATTGTTGTTGTATCATTAAGATTCATACCAACGTCAATCAATAACTTAACTACCTCTAAATGTGCATTGAAACATGCTATATGTAAAACTGACAATCCATCTTTCTCTTTAATGGTAGTATCAACACGACTATTTAATGTTTTGTCGTTTAAATCAAGTAAGTATTTCACTGTTTCATAATGACCATTCTGACAAGCCATGTATAGTGGTGTAAAATTGATTGTTGTTGTATCATTAAGATTCATACCAACGTCAATCAATAACTTAACTACCTCTAAATGTGCATTGAAACATGCTATATGTAAAACTGACAATCCATCTTTCTCTTTAATGGTAGTATCAACACGACTATTTAATGTTTTGCCGTTTAAATCTAGTAAGTATTTCACTATGTCAAATTGACCTTTCCGACAAGCCTTGTGAAGTGGTGTAGAACCTGCATTTGTTGTGTCATTAAGATTCATACCCACATCGACTAATAACTTTACTACCTCTATATGTCCGTTTGTTGACGCTAAATGTAAACCTGACTCTCCGAAAATGTTTTTAATGGTAGTATCGACACGACTATTTAATACTTGGCGATTTAAGTCAAGTAATAATTTCACTGTTTCATAATGACCACCCTGACAAGCCTGGTATAGTGGTGTAGAATTCCTTAGTGTTGTATCATTAAGATTCATACCAACGTCAATCAATAACTTTACTATCTCTAAATGTCCTTTGAAACATGCTATATGTAAAGCTGACCATCCATATTTGGTTTTAATGGTAGTATCAACACGACTATTCAATGTTTGGCCGTTTAAATCAAGTAAGAATTTCACTGTTTCATAATGACCATTCTGACAAGCCATGTATAGTGGTGTAAAATTGATTGTTGTTGTATCATTTAGATTCATACCAACGTCAATCAATAACTTAACTAACTCTAAATGTCCATTGAAACATGCTGTATGTAAAACTGACCATCCATCTTCCTCTTTAATGGTAGTATCAACACGACTATTTAATACTTTGCCGTTTAAATCAAGTAAGTATTTCACTATGTCAAATCGACCTTTCCGACAAGCCTGATAAAGTGGTGTAGAACCTGCATTTGTTGTATCATTAAGGTTCTTCACACCAGCGTCAAACAATAACTTAACTACCTCTAAATGTCCTTTGAAACATGCTACATGTAAAACTGACCATCCATCTTTCTGTTTAATGGTAGTATCAACACGACTATTTAATGTTTCGTCGTTTAAATCAAGTAAGTATTTCACTGTTTCATAATGACCATTCTGACAAGCCATGTATAGTGGTGTAAAATTGATTGTTGTTGTATCATTAAGATTCATACCAACGTCAATCAATAACTTAACTACCTCTAAATGTGCATTGAAACATGCTATATGTAAAACTGACAATCCATCTTTCTCTTTAATGGTAGTATCAACACGACTATTTAATGTTTTGTCGTTTAAATCAAGTAAGTATTTCACTGTTTCATAATGACCTTTCAGACAAGCCAGAAAAAGTGGTGTAGAACCTGCATTTGTTGTATCATTAAGATTCATACCCACATCGACTAATAACTTTACTACCTCTAAATGTCCATTTAAACATGCTATATGTAAAACTGAAAATCCATCTTTCTCTTTAATGGTAGTATCAACACGACTATTTAATGTTTTGTCGTTTAAATCAAGTAAGTATTTCACTGTTTCATAATGACCATTATGACAAGCCATGTGTGGTGGTGTAGAATTGATTGTTGTTCTATCATTAAGATTCATACCAACGTCAATCAATAACTTTACTATCTCTAAATGTCCATTTAAACATGCTATATGTAAAGCTGACCATCCATATTTGTCTTTAATGGTAGTATCAACACGACTATTTAATGTTTTGCCGTTTAAATCAAGTAAGTATTTCACTATGTCAAATTGACCTTTCAGACAAGCCAGATAAAGTGGTGTAGAACCTGCATTTGTTGTATCATTAAGATTTATACCAACGTCAATCAATAACTTTACTACCTCTAAATGTCCATTTAAACATGCTATATGTAAAACTGAAAATCCATCTTTCTCTTTAATGGTAGTATCAACACGACTATTTAATGTTTTGCCGTTTAAATCAAGTAAGTATTTTACTATGTCACATTGACCTTTCAGACAAGCCTGATAAAGTGGTGTAGAACCTGCATTTGTTGTATCATTAAGGTTCTTCACACCAGCGTCAAACAATAACTTAACTACCTCTAAATGTCCATTTAAACATGCTACATGAAAAGCGGACCATCCTGTGTTGTTTTTTATTGTTGAATCTACACGACTTATTAATTTGTTAGTTATGTTGATATCTGCTTTGTTGTCTAATAGCAGTTGAGCCACCTCAGTGTGACCATTAAGACAGGTTGCCGATAATGCAGTTGTGTCATCCACATTTTGTGTATCAATGTTCGCATGATGTTTCATTAAATATCTAACGACTGCAATGTGACCCTTTTCACATGCGACATAGAATGGAGATCTACCTTCCTTGTCTTTAACCTTTATATGATTTGCACATTTTGCTACAAAATATTCTACAAAATCTAAGTACCCCAATTGAGATGATACGTATAAAGGTGTATTCCCCTCTTCAACGGAATCATAAGAAATTTGCTGGCATGTGTCCTGTTCCTTCAGAACCGATAGAAGAAGTTTTCTATATGCCTCATGCTCTGTTTGTATGCTGCCAAATACCTCCCAGTATTTCCCTTTCAATGCTTCCTGACATTGTCGTTTCAGATAGAGACTTTCAAACTCTTGTGGGATATGAATAACAAACGGAACACTATTTTGACTAAATGATGAAAGGTATGTACGGTTTGCCAGGAATGCAATGTCAACGTGTTCTATTAAACATTTCATTATAGATGGTGCAATAGCTGCTGATATAATGTCAAACATTTTGTCATGGATTGCTGTGTAAATGTCATCTGATTCTGTAATATAGATACCTTTAAGACGCTCAAAACTGTTTAGTATCGCCACAATGGAAACGGATTCCATTTTAGTGTCCCAGCATATATCATTAACTAGCTGTTTCACATCTTCGCATCTTAATTCATCTTTACGAAATTTATTATTCCTAAGAACAAGAAGAGAAATGCAGAGAAAAGATGCTTCAGATTTTATTTTCATTTTTGAGATTTCACATCCAATTATTTCAACCGGATGGATGAAGTAATTAAGATCTTGATTGCCGTTTTTGTAGTACAACGAACATATTAGAGGAAAAAAATCATACAGACAAATGTTTTTAATATCATTCACAGTATTCTCAGGTAAATACGACAATGCAATATTTCTCATTTCTTCTTGAGAAATCTTATAATCAGAACTAAAGCTGCATTGAACAAGCGAAAAACATGTCAATTTTGGAAATGCCTTGTGAACGAATATATTTTCCCTGCACGTTATAATAAACTTAGCCTCTGGTTTACTACAGTTATCTTCATCGTCATCATTCTGGTTACTAGATTCAATTAACATATTCAATTTACCATCGTTTTGTTCCCATGAATCTGCTTTTTGCTGATTCAGAGAAAATTTACCACAGACATCATCAATTACAAAAACTTGGAATTTCTCTGTTGACAAATGCTTAACTATTTCGGAAGGATCATCACAAGGAAGTATTTCATAGCCCTCGTTCTCCAATTCAAATGCTACATGATGAGCAGCTGCAGATTTTCCACAGCCCGGATATCCAGTTATAATGACACCCCTACTGTTCTTAAGTGATTGTAATATAAACGTTGTTGCTGATGTAGCAATAAATTTCGTGTCAGTATCTTTCCATTCTTTTAAAGTTCGTAGTTGTATTTCTGTAAACAAAATTAGTTTTAGATAGAAAAAGGAAACGTTTATCAGATTGTAATTAATACATGATCATACATTAATTGTAGCAATGTATAAGAGAAAAACAAGAAGAGACGAAAAGTAACTTAATAGCAAGACTCCAATCACATACTGAGATCAAGGTAACCTGTAACCTTTTTTTGTTAAAACTGTATCATGTGAATTATCTTTCACATAATTCAAAACACATTAAATGTATTATTTCCTATACCAGAAACTGACAAAACGTTTTATAATGATGCACAGAGAATATTTGACTGATGAATTATTTACGTTGTTACGTGTGCGATGTAAAACTTACATGTTTTTGAGATTTCGATTTTGCCATTTGATTTATAGGGACTTTCCGTTTTGACGTTTTTCAGTGTTTGGTATGTTTTTTATTTTTAAATCTCTACACTACAGCACCGTTAATCTGTTATACTTTGAGTTCTTTATTCTTATATCCGGCGCTTACAACTTTTAGCACTCTTTCAAAATGAAAGCATCATAATCAGTACAACCGTAGAGACAGAAGGTTCTACTGAAAAAAGAAGTTAAAAATCACAGTTTATAAACTAGTAGAGCCGTGGTGTAGTGGTTAGTGCATTTGACTATAATCACAAAGTTTCCTAGTTCGATTCCCGGTAAGGGATGAACATTTTATGAACTGAATTTTCGGCTCTCCCTTGACACCATTTGCGACGATGATCTTGAGGAAACGATGATAGTCTGTCGGAAGGGAACGATAAATGGCTGGCCCGTGTTAGGAGAGAGCCATATCTCTTGCACGTAAAAGACAGCCTTGAAGATTTCGGAAAAGAGCAGGGATAATGCCGCTTCAAGGCTGCATTCGCACCCGCAAAGTGGGAAGGGATTAATATAAGTTGCAAAACTTGTTTCCCAATCCACTGTAAATAACTAAACTAAACAATCACGGTGTATATTCAGAACGCTTGCTTTCCGGTTCTGGAAACGCATATTTTTCGATTGTTTACAAGAACATTGCAGACAGGGAAGAAAGGTAGGTTGCAAAAATATCTAAAAAAATAATGAATTATCAATTTTCTTGAATTAAACTAAAGTTGACGGAACAAAACAAATATGCAGATATCCAGTTTCATGATTTACTGTTTCTTACAAAGATAAATGAATGTGATTTCGTTTAATACAGAACTGCATTATCTTTTAGAATAGACTTTATAGCCAAACATATCAAAATTTTAAATCTCTCATCCCCATTTACTTAATTTTCTCAATTTAGTTTTATTTTCATAGGGTTGAAAAAACTATAAAATCACGAATGATATAATTTTATTTATTCACCGTTTTTCTGAAAATCGATGTGTAACGCTTACTTTGAGATTCAGGTAAGGCTTACTTTAAGATTTAAGGTTAACAAATATTTCATGCATGTTCAGGGTAAACTTTTGCATCGAAGAAAGCCGCTATCGAAATATTTCCAAAAAGGCAATACATTGCTTTTCTATAAGCATAAGACTTTTGTGGTTGTGATTTACATTTATTATATATTTTGTTTTGTATAGATTTCCACAATTTGCCAAACACGGTCATCATTTCTGGATTAAATCCCATGGTTTATAATTTAGTAATCTATCTATAAATACGGGCACGATTATTGTTTCATCCAAAGTACGGCCAGAATGTTTTAAGCCAAAAATCAGGCGATTGGCACGTTTTCGTAGGTAAATATTATATTTCTTTTAACCATGTGTAATGGAGCGTTGCCATCTGTTTGATGGAAATGTGAGATATGATTGTATAAATCCCTGCTCCATCATTTGTCGTTTTGAAGGCGTCAAACAATTACAATATAATAGTTATTACAATGTCATTTATTCGTAATCCACGCACAAACTTGTCTCAGAAAAAATAATAGGATATATATATTTATATATTTGGTGTACTAAAGAAATATTGACACCGAATGTTTGTGGCACAACATCGTAGCCACAAGTTAACAAATTTTTTTTTTCTGTGACGTATTAAATTTATATTCAGATCCATTTTGTTACATCTTGTGATCAATTTTATTTGGCAATCGTCAATGGCAGTCAGCAGGGTTAAAGAACATCAGTTGTTCGACCTGTTAGTCAAATGCGTTTTGTTTAAATATACTTTTTCACTTTTTTGGTCTTTTGGAAAATGTTGTTTGTGCTGTTTTTAGACCCTTCTACAACGAAATTTGTTTGACATGCACACGTATAAAAATTGCGGTTTTTATCCAACGCAATCATAGGTTTGAACGTAGTTTTCAATTTAGACTCGTTTATATTTTTTGTTTGGGCATGTATCATATTTTCCCTCCGGTTTATATGATCCGTTCATCCTATATTGTCTCTTAAAATTCAAGAGTCAATCTTAAATTGAGAGTAAATTATATGGCCTTCCAAATACCGTTTCGATCCCTAACATCACTGAAGAGACATATATTGTCGAAATCTAGATCTGGTGTACTAAAGAAATATTGACACCGAATGTTTGTGGCACAACATCGTAGCCACAAGTTAACAATTTTTTTTTCTTTCTGTGACGTATTAAATTTATATTCAGATCCATTTTGTTACATCTTGTGATCAATTTTATTTGGCAATCGTCAATGGCAGTCAGCAGGGTTAAAGAACATCAGTTGTTCGACCTGTTAGTCAAATGCGTTTTGTTTAAATATACTTTTTCACTTTTTTGGTCTTTTGGAAAATGTTGTTTGTGCTGTTTTTAGACCCTTCTACAACGAAATTTGTTTGACATGCACACGTATAAAAATTGCGGTTTTAATCCAACGCAATCATAGGTTTGAACGTAGTTTTTAATTTAGACTCGTTTATATTTTTTGTTTGGGCATGTATCATATTTTCCCTCCGGTTTATATGATCCGTTCATCTTATATTGTCTCTTAAAATTCAAGAGTCAATCTTAAATTGAGAGTAAATTATATGGCCTTCCAAATACCGTTTCGATCCCTAACATCACTGAAGAGACATATATTGTCGAAATCTAGATCTGGTGTACTAAAGAAATATTGATACCGAAGGTTTGTGGCACAACGTCGTAGCCACAAGTTAACAAAACAATTTTTTTCTGTGACGTATTAAATTTATATTCAGATCCATTTTGTTACATCTTGTGATCAATTTTATTTGGCAATCGTCAATGGCAGTCAGCAGGGTTAAAGAACATCAGTTGTTCGACCTGTTAGTCAAATGCGTTTTGTTTAAATATACTTTTTCACTTTTTTGGTCTTTTGGAAAATGTTGTTTGTGCTGTTTTTAGACCCTTCTACAACGAAATTTGTTTGACATGCACACGTATAAAAATTGCGGTTTTTATCCAACGCAATCATAGGTTTGAACGCAGTTTTCAATTTAGACTCGTATATATTTATATATATATATAAAACTTGTCTAAACATCAACCCAACAATGTTAGATCTGTAAATTTGCTTTCGCCAATTTTTGGTTCTTCCCTCGCCGGGATTCGAACCCATGCTACTGTGATATCGTGACACCAAATCGCCTGCACTGCAGCCGTCCCGCTAGACCACACGACCACCTGGGCTCTCAAAAAAAGAGCCTCGCTGGCCATGTGTTACCTTTCCACGTCAGTGTTAATCTAGCGGCGTACTACAGTACATGATATATAAGGCATGAAGATGGAATTGTTGCAGATCAGCTAAATTATCTATAGTAAAGGATCCTACAAATTAATGTAAGATACAGTCACAGAAAATAATTATATTCATAAGTACGTCTGAGTCAGTGACAACCCTACAACAGATGTATATATATATATATATGTACATTAACATCTCTTTCAGGTACAATGATGAGTTTTTTTCAGACAAGTGCTTGTGACCATCCACAAGAACGTGCGGTCATCCGATATGCAGTACTTCAGTACTTTCATTACAATGTCTTTTGTATGTGGTTATTTTCGAGATTTCGTTCATTGTTTTGTATATGTTATTCCATCAAGTATGATGAAATGAATAAGCTCAATGTAATGGGTGTCGAATTTTGATCTTTATTTTATAATATTTTATTGAAGTGAAATATCCCGTAGCTGATCAAGCAAGGTGCCAATTTGACTTGTTGCCGCCTCTGTGTTGTTGGGTGGTAATAAATAAATAAATAAAAACACAAATTTATAATCTGCATGTGATACAATTATTTGGGAATCGTTCCATCTGAAAGAAGTCGTTTCCTGAAAATCGGAAAGCAATCGGTAAACAATCTGAAAAACAGCGTTTCCGGAGATTTTTTGTCAAAGAGCATTTATGGTTAGATTAAATGAACTTGAAAAAACGGAAGACTATTAATACAATGTAATAAAAGGAAAATAAAATATTAATTTTAAATATATTAAACAGATTCAGATGAAAGAAATACATTCCTGTGTTCAATCGTACAAAGTGTTGATTTGTGGGACCGCTTTATGAGATGATTTTAAATTTTTATAATGATATGCGTTACATATCTATCAAGAAATATATTTCTAGTGTTCCGTGAGATACAAGAGGGAACACCATTTACCATGAGATTAAAGTATTGATCATCCCAAAGTCGTGTCTCCTGCTTCTTCGTCAATATAAATCTGAAAGGAAGCGTTATGTGTATCCGAAAGCAAGCGTTACCGTCGACTGAATCGGAAAGCAAGCGTTCCGAATATACACCGTGACAGTTTATCATTAAATTCGATAAATTTACAAGGGATCTGCGGAACCCGTGTCTCGCCTACGATTGCTTCGGGCTAGGTGAGCTATGAAGGTTTTAGGGACCAGAAGATGTTAATTTCCATAAAAGATCAGAAATACCTTTTATATTATTTTTCTCAGTTTCTAACGTCGCCATTTTCTTGTTCATGATAAGCATATGCTGGCTGGTTGTTTCCAAATTTTTCTCAAGCTGTATAAGATCTCTCATTACATTGACATTAGTTAACGGTGAACTTATTAATGAATCAATCTCTGCCTTTAAGTCGGGTAGAAGTCTGTGTATTGCCTGTAACACAAACTAGTAGATCAGTTATGCCACGAAAAATACAACCTTCACACAATTATATGCAAAAGATAACGCGCGTCTGGCGTAAATATAAAATTTCAATCCGGGTATCTATGATGAGTTTATTTATCACATTAAAATTTCGTCTACGTTCTTCCAACAACAAAAAGATACAGCAGAGTTTTGTATGACGACCAAAATAGACAACTGATCGTATTTCATCTTAAAATATCACCAACGACGATATTTGAACCGTTTGAGATACCCCCCCCCAAAAAAAAAAAAATGCATACTGTTAACAATCAGTTGAAAAATGAAACTTTATTTCAATTAGATAATACTCGCTTTGTTTTGTTGTTTGTTATGTTCACACAACGTGTCAATATAATGAAACTAAATGCGATTACATATCAATAGCAGTGTCTTACAAGTAAAAAGCTCAGCTAGCTATAAAACCATGTTTAATCGTAATGAAAAATGCCTGTACCAAGCATATGACAGTTGGTATACATTCATTTGATGTGTTTGAACTTTTGATTTCCCATTTGATTGCGGACTTTTGTTTTTAAAATTTTCCTCGGAATTCGGTATTTTGTTATTTTACTTAATGATACTCAACAATAGTTCATAAAACCTTCAAAATATATGTTATACCAAGGACCATCACTAGCTCTCGTCTTGGATTCAAGGGATCAACACAGACCGAATTAATTGTCAATCTAAAGCAAACATTTCTGAGAAATCACTTTAGGATTCTTTAAGATAATAATGAGGTATATTGGTCAATGAGACAGCTAAACAACTAAAATATATTTTTAGAAAATCAAACAATGGTCTTTTTCAAAGTATAGACAATATGGGTGTGGTCAACATATCAGTTTCTTAAAATATTGTGCAAATAATTCAAAAGATAATAGAAATATCTGCAGACATACTGAGGTTAAATTGGCGTGTTTTTTTTTTTATTCTATTGCACAATTTCAGTTGAATAACAAAAGGAAAATGTGCCTCTTTTACGCTTCGACCTTTAAAAATACTGTTTTGTCCTTTTATAATCGAAATAATTCCTTCATTTCATGCTAACGCTCAGTGTAAACTATAATAACTATCCATGTTAAAATGAGCATAGAGCATGACATGAAGGAATTATTTCTTAATTTATCTATACTTTGCGCAGACTCAGATATGAACCTATTGATGGCTGTTACTATTTACATCCCACTTTATTCAAATGTATCGTAACTATGCAAACACTATATCGATTTCTTTGTGTTCCAATTAAAATTGAAAAAGAAACTACAGAACCGTTATTCCTATATTCTTATGCATAACTCCTTAAAAATAATGCAAAAGAGCTGAACAAATTTTAAAATAAAATTAAAATAAAATTTCGCGAAATTGCATGAATGATCTTGACGCATTGACTTTATGTTATAACATGACGTCATACACATACAAATATGAAGCTGAAGGTTTTTCGTTATGTATATACCTTAAGCTCAGATAATAACGCATTAAAATGGAGTTTTGAGGAAGGTGTTGTTTAATTAAGAAAATTTCTATTCAATTGCATTATTTGAACATTTGTAAATTTCAGCAAGACAACACTGTAGCTCACTCCTTAGCTACGACATGTTTACAATTGTTTTGATAGTAAATAGAAGCCAACTATAAAAAAAAAAAAAGGCATAGACTAAGAAAATTTTGAAGATTGAACACATTGTTCAAGAGGTAATTTTGGAAATGATTCATGCAAGACTTATATTTATTTGAAATGTGTAGCTTTAATCTTACAGGGGAGAATTAGAACAGCCTATCCCATGGCATTTAAACCTTCGCTTCAGTTTTTATATTACCGAGTGTGTCCTATTAGAACCAAAATAATTCATTGAAAGTTATAATTTTGATCATTTACACATGTCCAATTCCGTGATCTTCGTTAGTTTTATCCCTCGTCATGGCTCTGGATAAAATTCTAATATCACGGCCCCGGCCATTTGTAAATGTCAAACAAATATAATGGCTTCTTTGAATATTTTTTTAAATAATATATATTGGAAAAGTTCTAACAATTCTACAATATTCTCAACAAAAAATATTAATAACCAAGCAAAAATAAACAATATCCTATCAAGATTGTTAGAATCATCTAGTTGAACATAATGTCGGTGACTATACGTCATATTAAAATAAATAGAGAATGTGTCCATTGGACACAGATGATGCCCCCCGCTTGCATATAACGTCATAAAGGAACATAACACAAAAACTGTCAAGTAAAGCTACCCAAATTTGTACATGATCTGAGTTTTGTGCTAATACACATTGTGTTTATGTTTCATATCATTTAGTTTAGGCAAACTACAAGTTAGAAAACAGAAACGAATATTTCAACATTTTTTTTTCAATTTGTAAAGGGAATGGCAAAAGTGATGCAACCAAAATTCTATCTTTTCTGTTTTTTTGTGTGGTAATAAGCATTGTGCATATGTTTCGTAACAGTTGGTTGAGGCAAATCAAAGTTATGGAACAGAAACGAATATTTAAGCAGTATTTTCCATTTTTATAGAGGCATAACTATACGATGGTATAAGTGATGCCAACACAATTCATGCTAGATCCGTGCTTTGTGGTAATAAGCATTGCGTATAAGTTTCATAGCACTTGGTTAAGGTAAACTAAAATAAGAGAACGGAAACCAATTTTTGGACGTACGGTCGGACAGAGGTACATATGTACATATTCACACGGGTAAAACTTAATGCCCCTTCCACTACGGCGGGGGTATAAAAGTAATTAGTATAGTTTTCTAGGGCACTGAATCATATACATCTTTTAACCTGTTTCGACTTTTTACTCTCTGTACCACTGGACGGTTGAAATAACAATAGACTTACATTTTCAGGTGAATATTACATTTATATTATGAAAATATTCATATATTGTGGAGGCGCTTTTATTTCATCGAGTTCAAATAATTTTGGAATCATTTTGCTATTTGCAATATATTATTGGAGAAATTACCTCAGCTACACAGTTCCATACTTTTGAAAACTCGTTTTCGTCAATTTTACTGCTGTCATGATGAACAATAGAGTTTCTGTAAAACTTTATCCTGGAAATATCTGCAGCATTAGTATGAATAGTTCCAATTGGTAGACTATCTTGGATGTCAAGATCTGTGAAGTTTCTCAGTAAACAAACCATCAATGATACATCAAACATGTCTGATGATACTCCTGAAGAACCTAAAGAAAAGAACAAACAAACACCAACATAAACTAAGTATATATCCATCAATGTGGTCAACAGGGGTGAATATTGGAACTCAAGATTCTATTTTCATTAAAAGCTGTCATGAATCGTATTTTGAATGTCACCAGAAATAAAACCTTCCATCACACCATTACCAGATCCGTCCAATATTGGGAACAAGTATCCAAAGACCGTTATCATTTCATATACGAGGGAAAGGAATTATTTTCCAAACTTCGATTAAACGTTGCTGGTTTCTATATGCTGCAAAACCAAATTGATAGATTTCATGCTGAGGTATAATTATGCATGTCGTGAAAGTTCTAACTACAATATGCATTTTTCATCAATTACGTGAAAACTTGACGTTTAAATGAAAACTGATGCAAGGTAGAATTAATCTTGTTTCAAATGAACATTGATTTTTTATACACAAAGTACTCTAAATATGTGCAATGATAATATTGCTATACAGGTAAATAAAGATGTGTTTCTAAATTGTGTTTCTAAATCATACCACATCTTCTTTTTTATAGATGGAATAACTATAAATGGATCAACCTAAGATTGTTCTTTTATTATCCTTTATTATACTTATAATAGGTCAACTATATTTTTCATATTTTATGTATCTGTATAAAGTCTTAAAATACAAATTAATCTAAAAATAAATATCTTAGAGTTTACCTCTAGGATATAATACATCATACTGTGCCAATGTGATGATTCTCTTTTTATATGTTAGGTTATCTATCTTGCCCCGATTTGTGCGCAGAAATTGTTGTAGCTGTTCTGGGTGGAATTCAAAGTCAAACCTTTGTCTTACAGCACGTGGTGCGACTCTTATTAACAAACCAGCTAACCGTAGAAAATTTATATCTTCCTGTGACAGGGATGTCGCCATCCTACAAAAGAACAGTAATATCAAAGTGTGTTGAAAAGGAAATACATTTTTATTGCAAATCTTAAACTAATTTTAAGGACAAAAATATGTATTGGTTAAATTGAAAAGGGAATAAAAAAAAGGATATGATTGATGTTAACGTTTTTAACACAAAGTACCTACATTCACATTTAAAATTCAAAATATAAGAACAGGGCTTTGATAACAGCAAATCATATCTATTTGCATGACAATAGCGAAGAGTCAAATAGAAAAAATAGACGACATGAAAATGTTATGAAAGGAAACACAAAGAAGCAACCTACAATTGACAAAAATCCTCAGTCGACTCTGTATATAATATATTGACATTCAACAACACACAATTAGATATTGAGAACAAAAATTATCAAAGATCTCAATAATAATTGAATAGCACAAATCATCAGTCAAACCTCTCGTTTTTTCTAAAAATTTCGATTGTTTTACAGTTTTTCAATTTAAAGACTGAACAAAATAAACCAAACATAAACTTGGATAATCTCAGGTTCTCCGGAAGGGTAATCATATCCGTTTCCACTTGTGGTACTTTCGTGTTGCTCACTTATGCACAAACTTGTGATAAGAATAATTCGCTAAGTTGCATTCGAGTAAATGTAAACTCCCAGATCAAAAATAAACTGACAACTCCATGGCTAAAAAAGGAAAACACAAACAGACAAATAAAAGACACAACATACACAACTAAAGACTTAGCATTATGCTCCCACCACAATCTGGGGGTGATCTCATGTACTCCGGACGGGTAAGCAGATCCTGCTCCAAATGTGACATCCGTCGCGAACTCATGTTATTAAAAACCCGGTAATAGTCTAATTTGATAGGTCACATTCGTGAAAAGAGAGAGTGAGAGTGTTACCATACAGCATATTCAAAAAGAAAGAAGATTTTACTGTATCAGAAGAAATAAAAAGGGCAACAGTTAAAGCAAAATTTCTTACTGCAACACGAATATACCGTGACTGGGGAGGGTTGGGATCCCGCTTGCATGTTTACCCCCCCCCCCCCCCCGGCCCTGTACCCATATTCTGTAAGTATGTTCCTGTTACAAGTCAGGAGCCTGATATATTACATATTTGTTTTTCGTTTTATTTGTTGTACATTATGCCGTTAGTTTTCTCGTTTGAATTGTTTTACATCTGTCATTTCGGGACCTTTCATAGCTGATTATGCGGTTTATGCACAATATAGATGTTCTAGACGATCATGGTATTTTGGACCATACACGTATAGTCATGACTGTCTGCATATATAATTATATAGTCCGTTATGGAACGCCAACACTGTCTTGGTATGCCCATTTTTCATTATATGATGTGCATTAACCTTTATATGATGTGCATTTACCTTTATATGATGTGCACTTGTCATCATACGCTGTGCAAACACCTTTATATGATGTGCAAATATCCTTATATGATGTGCAAATATCCTTATATGATGTGCAAATATCCTTAAATGATGTGCAAATATCATTATATGATGTGCAAACATCATTATATGATGTGCAAACCTACTTATATGATGTACATATATACTTATATGATGTACATATATACTTATATGATGTGCAAATATACTTATATGATGTGCAAATGTACTTATATGATGTGCAAATATTCTTATATGATGTGCAAACATTCTTATATGATGTGCACACATTCTTATATGATGTGCAAATAGACTTATATTATGTGCAAATATCCTTATATGATGTGCAAATATACTTATATGCTGTGCAAATATACTTATATGATGTGTACATATCATTATATGATGTGCAGTTTCCCTTATATTACGTGCAAACATCTTCATATGATGTGGTTGTGTTATTATATTATGTGCTTGTAATCTTATATGATGTGGTTAGGTTAACTTCATTATATGTTGTCCAAACGTCATTATATGATGTGCTTACATCGTTGTTATGGTCAATGAACATGATTACGATTAGAATGATTACTGTCGACGTCATAACTGATTCCGATCCGCTTCTGTAAACTATTAACCCGGCTCAAATATACTTATATGATGTGCAAATGTACTTATATGATGTGCAAATATTCTTATATGATGTGCAAACATTCTTATATGATGTGCGAACATTCTTATATGATGTGCAAATATACTTATATGCTGTGCAAATATACTTATATGATGTGTACATATCATTATATGATGTGCAGTTTCCCTTATATTATGTGCAAACATCTCTATATAATGTGTTTGTGTCATTATATTATGTGCTTGTAATCTTATATGATGTGGTTTTATTTACTTCATTATATGATGTCGAAACGTCATTATATGATGTGCTTTCATCGTTGTTATGTTCAATGAACATAATAACGATTAGAATGATTACTGTCTACGTCATAACTGATTCCGATCTGCTTCTGTGGAGTAACTACTAATTAGGCTCAAATCTGTAGCTACCGTTTGGAAAATGGTCGAGACTGAAAAGAGATAAACCTTGGCATGTTTGTACCTCGTTTAAAGATGCAAAAAATCACATCTGATATTGTTGGAAAATTGTTTTGTTTAAATCGACGGGTCTACAATAATGAACATATGGTTTAGGTTATTAAATTTAAGAAATAAGTCTTTTGTGTCATGCTCTATGATCGTTTTAACGAGGGAAGGCATTTATATTTGTCAATTTCGGTATACCTAACGTTAGCATTTTTTCTATAAGAAGTTAATACACGAATTTTAGAATGTTCATCTGGTGCTAGAAAATTGGTACCGTTAATTTTATTACTACCTATAGATGATAGGCAACGATAACAACAACTATTCAGCCATTACATTTTATCTAGAAGTTCGTATTTCCGCCCAAGGCGACGTCACAGACAATACGACGTCGACAATAAACGTACAATAGTTGGAACGTTATGTTTCCGCGATAATCTCAACATACTGGGGCCGCGAAAAAGTAAAAATTATCACAATTTTCTAAAATTGTCCATTGATAAATCGTTTAACTAATAAATAACTGTCCATCAATAAATAATATCACTTTGAAATTGTCTCTCGCGTTGTGTTTTTCTTTGTAATACTGAGCAAATCATATAAAACGGAAATAATATTTAGCGATTAAATTCAATTAAAGTCTCTCATGAAATAAAATAAAATTCAACTTTGCACTAAACGTGTAATTGTTTATGTTCATCGATTACATCACTGGTGAATCCACTTCTGTATCGTCTCTCGGGCTTTTAGGCTAGCTTTTCGTTTCGGTCTGTTCTCCATATGTTCCTGCTCATCAATATGAACGTTACTGTTAGAATTGTTTGTCATCGTTTGTGTTACTTCCAACGGATATAATTTTGCGATCGGTCTTGTAGTTTCTCCTGTGCTCGTCCTAAGAAATTCACGTAACAACATATGGTATTCGAATTTCCATCTTTTCCTTTTTCTGCAGTTGTTAACTATTCTGTAACGAGTGGTGCTCGATTTCCTATGTACTGGGTGATCAGGATTGGCTTTTCTTGAATTTTCTGTTGTTTCAGTCAGCTTCTTCCTGAATTGCCGTCCTTTCTGTTCTTGTATAATTTCTCCGTACCCATTCAACATATCTGGGGTTTTAATGAGGTTTGTAGTGACGTTTTGTGTCCTTTTTTTCGTAACGGTTGAATTTGTAGGTAATTCATCAGAGTTTTCTTTCCATGCTAACCTAGCGAAGGCTTTAATATATGTATTATCTTCTTCGTTCTCCTTACTATTGATTCCTATAGACTCCGAATTCCAAAGTTTCTCTGGATTGTATTCAACAGCAACGTGTGAAATATTAAGCGTGTGATCGTTCGACGTGTTCAACTCTTTACCGTATGTAGGTCCTGAAAGCAAATATCCGATCTTAGATTTCACGGCTGTCGGACCGTTTCCACGTACTACATGATCTTCTACAATGTCCCAGTAGTGATCTGCGCCTACTAGCAACGATATCTGGAATGAATCTTGCTCTGTCGTCGTGTGCGCTAACTTTAAACCACGTAAATATTTATATTCCGTATCAATGTTACTCATTTGATTCTGTAGAGGCAAAGCGATGAAAGGTACTATCAGTACTTTGATTGGCATTACGTGTCCTGCATCGGTTTTCAGGTAGACTGTTGTGATTTCTAAGTGTCTCGCGGTTTTCTCTTTACCTTCAAATGCCGATAACTGTGTAATTTCTGTTTCCTCTATCTGTAAGTGAAGTTTATTCGCTACTTCTTGCGTTAAAAACGATCTTTGCGCTCCTTCGTCAAGGAGAATGTTCGTATCCATAAAGTGTTGGTTCGCTCCAACTTGTGCTACGGCGGTTTTCAACAGTACATTTGATCGTGATTCATTCGATTTTGAATACAAAATGGTAGTTCCGTTGTATGACTATCTTTTACCAGGTGAACGTTTGTCGAATTCAAAGATGGTGGGTTTGGCGGGTTTAGCGGACTGCTACTCTAGTTATCATTTGCGCGGAAATTCGTATGCGTTGAAGTATTACCTCTATTTCTATCGCTTTCTGCATTACCTGGTTTTATGTCGTTTGATTTGTGGGCATTACATAAGCTTGTATGGTGTTTTCTGTTACAATATCTACATGTATTCTCAGATTTACATTCGTTAAGTCTGTGGTTACCAAGGCAGTTAAAGCATAACTTATCTCGTTTTACTACGTCCATGCGGGATTCTGTGTCGGTTATATTACTGCAATAAGTAGGTGTGTGTATTTCATGACAGAAAACGCAAGGTCTTGTCTCAATATTCTTGAAAGATTTGGACTTTGCCGAGTTCGCTCCAGCAAAGAAAGAGGATTTTGTGGGCAAATGGTTTGTCGACTCTATCTCTTGTCCTGCGTCCATTATATTGATCTCATCTAAAAGGCTTTTACGGAGGTCCCGTAATACCCAAGTTTGTATTCTATGTTCTCGCGCGAGATGTTGTCTGACTTCCCCGGGTAATTTCTTCATAATAATTGGAACAAGAAGAGTGCCGTATGTTTCTTGTGTCTGACCTAAAGCTTCTAATCCCCTGACGTAACTTTCCATTTTATCGTAAAAACTTCGTAAACTTGTAAGCTGATTTCTAGGTGAAGGGATTTCTAATAATGCCTGCATGTATGCATTTATGATTTAGTCTTGTTGACCGAACCTCTCTATTAATAGATTTACGGCTGCATCGTAGTTTACATTTGTAAGTGCGAACCCCGCTATAAAATCAAGTGCTTCATATTCTAGCTGTGCTTTCAAGTAATTGAATTTTTGTACATTTGTAAGTGACAAGTTAAGGTGTACGGCCGACTCATATGAGTCCCAGAAAGTTTGCCATTCTTAGATGTTCCCTGAGAATATTGGAAGCGAAAGTTTGGGTAGGCGGTGACTACTAGCTGCCGAAAATGTGCTTTGCTGTGTGTTGAACGTATGACTGGCTTGTACAGACGGGTTCTCAAACGACTGTGCGTTGTGTGGGTTGGCTATGTTGTGCATTGGTACAAACGGTATAGTTTCTAGATTTAATGTGTGGGCTGTTGTATGTGAATCAATTTGACGGGACTGTGGTGTTTGGACATTTTGTATGAACTTACGTATGTGGCGAATCTTTGTTTCCATATCCACTGAATATTCATCTGAATCCACTATCTCATTTTCCACATCTTCCGGTTCTGTTAACTTAAGAACTTGTTCGTTTAAGTCCTCAAACAATGTTTGTTTTTGCACTAGTTTTCCGAGAGTTGCAATAACGTCTTCTTCGTCGAAATTCGAATTCTCCTTTACTTCATCTAATCTTCGGAATAATGTATCCTGGTCACGGCACCATACATATAGATGATATAACGATATAACAACAACTATTCAGCCATTACATTTTATGTAGCAGTTCGTATTTCCGCCAAAGGCGACGTCACTGACAATACGACGTCGACAATAAACGTACAATAGTTGGAACGTTATGTTTCCGCGATAATATCAACACTACCACTGGGTCGATGCCTCTGCTGGTGGACTATTAGTCCCCGAGGGTATCACCAGCCCAGTAGCCAGTACCAAATGGCATGGAAATACGGATTTTTTTATGTTATTAAAATTTGCTGTTACAAAATGACAGAAATTATTATAAATTAAGGAATGTATTTCCCTCATGCAAAGCTCTGATTCCTTTCACGAATTTGGCTATACTTTTTGGACCTTTTGGATTCTAGCTCTTCATCTTTTATATAAGCTCTGGATCTCAAATATTTTGGCCACGAGCATCACTGAAGAAACATGTATTGTCGAAATGCGCATCTGGTGAAAGAAAATTGGTACCGTTAATGTTATTACTACTACTGGGTCGATGCCTCTGCTGGTGGACTATTAGTCCCCGAGGGTATCACCAGCCCAGTAGCCAGTACTTCGGTACTGGCATGAAAATACGGATTTTTTGAGTTAATGAAATTTGCTGTGGTATCACCAGCCCAGTAGCCATTACTTCGGTACTGGCATGAAAATACGGATTTTTTGTGTTATTAAAATTTGCTGTTACAAAATGATAGAAATTATTATAAATTAAGGAATGTATCTCCCTCATGCAAAGCTCTGATTCCTTTCACGGATTTGGCTATACTTTTTGGACCTTTTGGTTTATAGCTCTTCATCTTTCATATAAGCTTTGGATTTCAAATATTTTGGCCACGAGCATCACTGAAGAGACATGTATTGTCGAAATGCGCATCTGGTACAAGGAAATTGGTACCGTTAATTTTATTATGTAAATATTGCCTTGCTGATCATTTTAGCTGTTCGAGTTTCTCTTTATATATTCTGAAGATAGACACAAAAGAATGGGAAAACAATTGGACTTTGATAGAGTAATGGCTCATATAAGGGACCGGTCATTTGTAACCACAAAAAGAGGGGGTAGGAAGACATAAAGGGGGACCTTTCATTTTATCTTTTTTGGAATGGAAAGGTGGCATTCAATTTTATATAGTTATAAATTTGCCGCGGTATAATGTTATGGCGAATTCTTTTTCATCCGTAGGCATCAATCTTTACGCCTCGTTCCGAATTGAATTGTTAAAACCTGAATATTTAGTTTCAATAATTTCTTCTAGCAGAAATTTTTTCATCTGAAGCTAATATTGAATGAAGGTGTGGTAAATATTAATGAAACCACAAACGGCAAATCCAAACTAAGTTCCCTGAAGTCGCAAACAACTTTCATACTTCAGTACTTTGATTATATATGTTCATGTCTATACCTTGCAAGAAAAGGTTTCTCTATTATAAGTTATCAAGATATTAGCCAATAAAACAACAACTCTCTATCTGTAAGAGAACAACAAGTCTCAGTAATCAATAAATAAATGCAGTGTTTTAAGTTCATTTAGACACCATCTGATTAAATTACAGATATTGTGTGTTCAAACTTTGCTTAGCCGATCCAAAAACGCTCAATTTAAGACCATTGGGATTCTCTGGTTTTGTCGGATTGATACACACCTTCAAAAATTTGAAGGCTGAAATTCCATTGGTTAATGTAATATATACAAGGACAGAAAGTAAAATGAAGTGTTGTCAGATCCTTGTATCAAAAGCTTAGACAGATGATCTGTACATTATATATTAATAAAATGTGTTAGACACCGACTCTAGTGTGGGAAGGAGCACGTGTATTTCCTTGTTCGACATAAATAAAAAATAACATGTTTTTTTTTTTTTTAAATTTCATCATTGTTTTATTTTTCCCTCATTTTAAATGGAAACAATCTATTTCGCTTCCCTTCTGAAATGCTCGGTGACCTATATTTTTTATTATATTTTTGAACATATATTAAAAGATACTACGCCATAGATAAAATTTGTTTCAAGACATTTAGAATCAAACATTTACATAAAAACTTGCCCCCCCCCCCCGCCCACACTCGTGGTTGCATGTTCGCCTTGAGTGAGGAAGGTCGCGGGTTCGAACCCCGGCCGGGTCAAAACCAAAGACTTTAAAATTCATATTTGCATGCTGCTTCCCTGTTAAGCACGCGGGATTAAGGATTAAGAGCAAAAGCTGGTCGGCTTGGAATCAGAATGATGTGTGCGGGTAAGGTGAAGGTGACATGTCTTTCTTCGGAATGTTACCTTTTGCACTAGCATGTTAAAAATCCGGCTCAGGGTGTCGGTCTAGTACAAAGCAGGGTTAATATTGATATCACATTAACATGTTCTTGTACGAATATGCATATCAATTTGCCGCTGGACGTCAAGAATCCACCCATAATCATCTATAGTTGAAACTGTGAAATATATGCACAAAAACATAACTAGAGGCTCTAAAGAGCCTGTGTCGCTCACCTTGGTCTATGTGAATATTAAACAAAGGAAGCAGATTGAAAATTGACTACAAAGGTCAATAACTCCTACAGGGGTCAATTGACGATTTCGTTCATGTTGACTTATTTGTAGATCTTACTTTGCTGAACATTATTGCTGTTTACAGTTTACCTATATCTATAATAATATTCAATATAAAACAGCAAAATTTCCTTAAAATTACCAATTCAGGGGCCGCAACCCAAAAACAGGTTGTCCAATTCATCTGAAAATTTCAGGGCAGATAGATCTTGACCTGATTAACAATTTTACTTCATGTCAGATTTTCTCTAAATTATTTGGTTTTTGAGTTATAAGCCAAAAACTGCATTTTACCCCTATGTTCTATTTTTAGCCGTGGCGGCCATCTTGGTTTGATGGCCAGGTCACCGGACACATTTTTTAAACAAGAAACCCCAAAGATGATTGTGGCCAAGTTTGGATCAATTTGGCACAGCAGTTTCAGAGAAGAAGATTTTAGTAAAAGATATATAAAATTTACGAAAAATGGTTAAAAATTGACTTTAAAGGGCAATAACTCCTAAAGAGGTCAACTGACCATTTTGGTCATGTTGACTTATTTGTAAATCTGACCTTGCTGAACATTATTGCTGTTTACAGTTTACCTATATCTATAATAATATTCAATATAATAACCAAAAACAGCAAAATTTCCTTAAAATTACCAATTCAGGGGCCGCAACCCAAAAACAGGTTGTCCAATTCATCTGAAAATTTCAGGGCAGATAGATCTTCACCTGATTAACAATTTTACCCATGTCAGATTTGCTCTAAATGCTTTGGTTTTTGAGTTATAAGCCAAAAACTGCATTTTACCCCTATGTTCTATTTATAGCCATGGCGGTCATCTTGGTTAGTTGGCGGGGTCACCGGACACAATTTTTAAACTAGATACCCCAATGATGATTGTGGCCAAGTTTCAAATAATTTGGCCCAGCAGTTTCAGAGGAGAAGATTTTTCTAAAAGATTACTAAGATTTACGAAAAATGGTTAAAAATTGACTATAAAGGGCAATAACTCCTAAAGTGGTCAACTGATCATTTTGGTCATGTTGACTTATTTGTAGATCTTACTTTGCTGAACATTATTGCTTTTTACAGTTTATCTCTATCTGAAATAATATTCAAGATAATAACCAAAAACAACAAAATTTCCTTAAAATTACCAATACAGGGGCAGCAACCTAACAACGGAATGTCAGATTCATCTGAAAATTTCAGGGCAGATAGATCTTAACCTGATTAACAATATTACCCCATGTCAGATTTGCCCTAAATGCTTTGGTTTTTGAGTTATAAGCCAAAAACTGCATTTTACCCCTATGTTCTATTTATAGCCATGGCGGCCATCTTGGTTAGTTGGCGGGGTCACCGGACACAATTTTTAAACTAGATACCCCAATGATGATTGTGGCCAAGTTTGGTTAAATTTGGCCCAGTAGTTTCAGAGGAGAAGATTTTTGTAAAAGTTAACGCCGGACGCAGGACGACGACGGACGACGACGACGACGGACGCCGGACGCCAAGTGATGAGAAAAGCTCACTTGGCCCTTCGGGCCAGGTGAGCTAATAAAAAGCTGCACGCAAATGTAATGCACCGAGTTCATGTTCATTCCATATCTCCTCTAATCCATTTCAGATGAAAGGGATGGACGCTCGATGGTCGAGTGGTTACATTGTCATTTCGGTGCTTTTTATAGCTGACTATGCGGTATGGGCTTTGCTCATTGTTGAAGGCCGTACGGTGACCTAAAGTTGTTAATTTCTATTTCATTTTGGCCTCTATTGGCAGTCATACCACATCTTCTTTTTTATAAGTAGTCGAACTACTGTATCGCAAGCATGTCAACACTTAGGTGTGCAAGTTCGAATCCCGCACGTGGCAGGTACGCTCGACTCCAATCTTAATTGACCAGAATTGTCTGTTTTCCAAACGAAGGTCAGGGGGTCTCTCCGGGTACTTCGGCTTTCTCCACCAATATAAACTCACCGCCACGAAATAACATGATAGTGTTGAAAGTGGCGCTAAATAAAAGTCAATCAATCATCCATCCCGGTATAATTATGGCCTCTAAATCTATATATCTATTCTCACAAAGTCAAGGTATGACATCAGTATGCAGAGATAACAATAATAACTATTTACAATATATAAACTAGAGGCTCTAAAGAGCCTGTGTCGCTCACCTTGGTCTATGTGCATATTAAACAAAGGACACAAATGGATTCATGACAAAATTGTATTTTGGTGATGGTGATGTGTTTGAAGTTCTTACTTTACTGAACGATTTTGCTTCTTACAATTATATCTATAATGAACTTTGCCCATTAGTAACAGAGAACTATATTTGGTAAAAATTTACATATATTTACCAAATTAATGAAAATTGTTAAAAATTGACTATAAAGGGCAATAACTCCTTAAGGGGTCAATTGACCATTTAGGTCATGTTGACTTATTTGTAGATCTTACTTTGCTGAACATTATTGCTGTTTACAGTTTATTGCTATCTATAATAGTATTCAAGATAACCAAAAACGGCAAAATTTCTTTAAAAATTACCAATTGGAGGGCAGCAACCCAACAACCAGTTGTCCAATTCATCTGAAAAATTCAGGGCAGATAGATATTGACTTGATTAACAATTTAACTTCTTGTCAGATTTGCTCTAGATGCTTTGAATTCATAGTTATAAGCCAAAAACTGCATTTTACCCCTATGTTCTATTTTTAGCCGTGGCGGCCATCTTGGTTGAATGGCCAGGTCATCGGACACATTTTTCAAACTAGATACCCCAAAGATGATTGTGGCCTAGTAGTTTCAGTGGAGATTTTGTAAAAGATTACTTAGATTTATGAAAAATGGTTAAAGATTGACTATAAAGGGCAATAACTCCTAAAGGGGTCAACTGACCATTTTGGTCATGTTGACTTATTTGTAGATCGTACTTTGCTGAACATTATTGCTGTTTACAATTTATCTCTATCTATAATAATATTCAAGATAATAACCAAAAACAGCAAAATTTCCTCAAAATTACCAATTCAGGGGCAGCAACCCAACAACCGATTGACCGATTCATCTGAAAATTTCAGGGCAGATAGATCTTGACCTGATAAACATTTTTATCCTGTCAGATTTCCTCAAAATGCTTTGGTTTTTGAGTTATAAGCCAAAAACTGCATTTTACCCCTATGTTCTATTTTTAGCGGTGGCGGCCATCTTGGTTGGTTGACCAGGTCACGCCACACATTTTTTAAACTAGATACCCCAAAGATGATTGTGGCCAAGTTTGGATTAATTTGGCCCAGTAGTTTCAGAGGAGAAGATTTTTGTAAAAGATTAATTTAATTTATGAAAAATGGTTAAAATTGACTATAAAGGGCAATAACTCCTAAACAGGTCAACTGACCATTTTGGTCATGTTGACTTATTTGTAGATCTTACTTTGCTGAACATTATTGCTGTTTCCAGTTTATCTCTATCTATAATAATATTCAAGATAATAACCAAAAACAGCAAAATTTCCTCAAAATTACCAATTCAGGGGCAGCAACCCAACAACCGATTGACTGATTCATCTGAAAATTTCAGGGCAGATAGATCTTGACCTGATAAACATTTTTATCTCGTCAGATTTCCTCAAAATGCTTTGGTTTTTGAGTTATAAGCCAAAAACTGCATTTTACTCCTTTGTTCTATTTTTAGCCGTGGCGGCCATCTTGGTTGGTTGACCAGGTCACGCCACACATTTTTAAAACTAGATACCCCAAAGATGATTGTGGCCAAGTTTGGATTAATTTGGCCCAGTAGTTTCAGAGGAGAAGATTTTTGTAAAAGATTACTTTAATTAACGAAAAATGGTTAAAAATTGACTATAAAGGGCAATAACTCCTAAACGGGTCAACTGACCATTTTGGTCATGTTGACTTATTTGTAGATCTTACTTTGCTGAACATTATTGCTGTTTACAGTTTATCTCTATCTATAATAATATTCAAGATAATAACCAAAAACAGCAAAATTTCCTCAAAATTACCAATTCAGGGGCAGCAACCCAACAACCGATTGACCGATTCATCTGAAAATTTCAGGGCAGATAGATCTTGACCTGATAAACATTTTTACCCCCGTCAGATTTGCTCTAAATGCTTTGGTTTTTGAGTTATAAGCCAAAAACTGCATTTTACCCCTATGTTCTATTTTTAGCCGTGGCGGCCATCTTGGTTGGTTGACCGGGTCACGCCACACATTTTTTAAACTAGATACCCCAATGATGATTGTGGCCAAGTTTGGTTTGATTTGGCCCAGTAGTTTCAGAGGAGAAGATTTTTGTAAAAGTTAACGACGACGGACGACGACGACGACGGACGACGGACGACGGACGACGACGGACGACGGACGCCAAGTGATGAGAAAAGCTCACTTGGCCCTTCGGGCCAGGTGAGCTAAAAACAAGAGAGAGGTTTTAAAATAACTAAGCCAGCTGGAGGACAAACGCACGTGTTTAATTTTTTTCCATAAATGAACAAAGCTTCTTCAAGACTGGGTTTCGAGTACTCGACATAAGTTCAAAGAATTTAACTGTTGTGTATCATGTCGTTGTATAAAATTGGAGGATAAATACTCTTTACGTTTTATAGTGATATTCGTCTCCAATTTGTCGATTGTCGCATTGATGGCAAACATGGTTTTATCTTACTACCACCTTCCTGTTTCTATCGGCAATTTGTTATTAGTCATCCGAAATCGACGGAAAACAATGTCATGTTTAAAGTTCAAAATATTAAAATATTCCTCAAACTCCTGGTTTTTCTTTAAAAATTGTAATTAATAGCTTTTGACGAATTTTTGATTAGCGAATTACAGTTCCGAAACTCAAAAACTGGTATAACAACCTTTGCTTTATACAAGTAACAGTTTATATTTCAAATATTTTGGCCACGAGCATCACTGAAGAGACATGTATTGTCGAAATGCGCATCTGGTGCAACAAAATTGGTACCGTTGATTTTATTATAGTTCACCATATAATTTGGTGTTGAGGATTTCAGATTTAAAAGTAATTTACAGAATTTTTAAATATATCTTTTCTAATATATAATTATTACTAAAACCCCAGAAATACACCAGAATGGGCTTGATGATTTTGTCAAAAAGATCAAGTTGACATTTTACAGAAAGCTGATATCCTTCCCATTCTCAGGTTTTCGTACATGGCTTTAAGGCCTTATCGGATAAATGTTTTTTTGTCATATTAAAATTTCCCGTTTTAGTGACAACAATTACCAGAGAGTTATATTGTTTTAACATCTCAATGTTAGTATCATTGTAAGAATTGTAAGAAAATCTTAGATTTTTTGTCATCCGTCCAAAACAAAACACTAGGACTTTGATTTTGTCAATTTTTCTTTCAAGTTCTAAGCCTTACAATAATCATTGAAAGCATTGAGTTGCGTCTGCAGGTCCTGTGCTGTTTCAGCCAACACAATCGTGTCATCTGCAAACAATATAACAAAATACTTAAGTTATATTTCTAATTCTCTTTCCAGATCTTCTGGTTTAGTTCTATTAAGTCCTGTAATATTTTTACTCACTAAGAAATTATTTTACTCAATAAAAAGTAAATAAAAAAGGAAAGGTGATAAGTTTTCTCCTTGTCGAACACCATTGTCACAAGTAAGCAAAGTATTCCGAATTATAATTACCACCGTGTATCATCGGTACAACGGAAATAGCTTTATAGGTACTTCGAAGCGTGAAAAACTATATATCGTACACTCATTTAACTATGCACCGTACAGCAGGATTTATGTGGTCAGCTATACACCGTACACAATGCTTTTTGTCGGAATAAAATATCGAAAAAAAAACATATGTATAAAAGATTTCAATGCCAATTATTGAAACAGCCAAACTTATTACGCACATACAGTGGCCTTCTATCAGAAAAAGAGTTGCAACGAATATAGAATCATATCGGATGAGACGAGCGCCAACTTCTTTGACAAGTATTTGCACATGTTTTTAGTTAGCGTTTTTGTTTTGAGAAAATAAGGAGACTCCTCTAATCACCAACCTACGACCAAATCATTTCTTAAAACAACAATTATGTTTAGATTGAAGTACACATTGATATTATGTAAACAAATCAAAGACTTTCGTACCGTGTCAGAAGAAAAATCGATCACGACCGCTTGGATAGTACCTATATTCGCTGTACCGATGATACACGGAGATGCCAGCGAGTGGGCAAGTGTTGAAACAACGAGTGATGACACAGTAATAAGATGGACACAGTAATGACAAGGTTAATGCTTTTTATTCTATTTTTAAAGAGACGAAAACGAGGAACATAATGCAAAAGACGGGCGTCACCCTATTCATCTTGGTTGGAAAATAAAAATATTAAATACCCTAAATTGGAACCAGATGCTCCACAGGGCGCAGCTTTATACGACCGCAGAGGTTGAATCCTGAACGGTTGGGGCAAGTATGGACACAACATTCAAGCTGGATTCAGCTCTAAATTTGGATTGTGATTAAATAGTTGACACAGCATAGGTTTCTGCCAAGACTGCATAGAATTAAAAGAAACGAATGAAAAAATAAGACTTCATAACGGGTTGTACATAGATTGTTAAAAACATACAACTAAAAGGTCCCTTTTTTAACAAAATAACTTAATACTTTAATATTGACCAACGTTAACACATTTGTATATGAGAAGTGTTCCTACACTATGCATTCTATAACAAGCTCAGACTAAGAAAAGTAGATTCAAAATCAGCGAAGTGAAAAGTCATGATGACAGTAACTCTTATAAAACAGTTTTGATTCATTTCCAATCAATGAGATTGTAATTTGTCTTTTCAATTAAAGTTTCTTTTTTAAATTGGCAGACAAAACAATAAACTGTACTAACCTTCTTCACGGATCCAATTGCAATTTTAAGATAGGTTTCGATCGAATATAACAATGTATAAGGAAATTGTGACAAATTCTTGTCTATTTATTACTTTCGTTTCTTTCAATTGTTTTTGAGTGTATGAGGTAACACGTTTGGATACAGTCCAATAACATGTGACGGATCTGAAGTGAAGCAACATTAGCTATTGTCATTACATTGGTTGCCTTGAAAAAATAAAACAGAACTTTAACACGTGAAATAAATCCTAAATGTGCTCTTCTCTGTATGCCATACAACAAAGGTGTTGTCAAGGAAGTTGTTTTAAAAAGGTAGATAACTGGAGTTGTATTCATGTTTTGAATTAGAAATTTGTTCTGTTTGCAAATGGACTTTGAAGTTAGGAATTTTTGACCCGGACAGACTTATTTTACTTTTTTTTTTAGCAGACACTATAACAGAAAGAGAGAAATCATAGTCTCGATTATCCAGACGCTCCATATGTATATGTAGAGTCTGGATCAAATCGGTTCGAATGAATGTAATGTGAGGGCGTGTCCAAATATGCAAACACACGAGTTAGATATTTTCGGAATTTTTCTAGACTTATCGTTCTTTTGCGGTAAAACTAGATAAAAACCAGGTGCTCCGCAGGGCGCAGCTTTATACGACCCCAGAAGTTGAATCCTGAACAGTTGGGGCAAATTTGGTCACAATATTCAAGCTTGATTCTGTCTGAATTTGGATTGTGATCAAGTTTTTGACATAATATAGGGTTTTTGTCACAAAATTAATGTGGTCAAAGATCTAACAAATCTATTGCAAAATACTGTGCAATACATATTTTCAAACATCCTGGCACTTTAAATTTCTAGGAGGTGAAATTCTCGGGATTTTACCTCAAACTCTATGGGAAAATACAATTTTTAATTCTAATTAAAAACCAAACGGTATAAGATATCACAAAGATTTTTATAACACATGTCTAATATGATAAGGAGATTTAAAAAAATGATCTCAAATTTAATTTTAATGATTCAACAAAAATTAAATTGAGTTTTAAGTTTGTGTACCTATATATGGTAAAACCCGAGGATTTGTCACCGCTTCAACTCCAATATTCAAACAGATAAACAGAATCTAATTATCTGATTGGTCAATCTTCAGCTGTGATGCAAGCATGACATTATGTATTGAAGATTTCTTCATGAAACTTTTCAAAATTCGAAATTTGAAAAATTTTGAAAAAAAAGGAAGCCCTTCAAAAAATGGTAAACAAAAAATCCCCCCCCCCCCCCCCCAACTTTTTGAAACCCCCTTGGAGCAATAACCCTTAAACTCAATCCCATGCTTTCCATTGCAGTATTGAGCCTTGTAGTACAATTTCAGAGAGATCCATACACTTAAACGCAAGTTATTGTCATGATTGTTTGGAAACTAGAAACATGCTTCTTTTTGGCCCTTTTTTGGCCCCTAATTCCTACATATTTTGGGCAATGAACCCAAAACTTAATCCCAGCCTCCCCTTTGTTATATGGTACATTGTGGTACAATTTCAGAGAGATCCATACAATTACACATAAGTTATTGTCTTGAAACTAGAAAAATGCTTGTTTTGACCCCTTTTTAGCCCTTTATTTCTTAACTTTAGCCCCATAACCCCTAAAATGAATCCAAACCTTCTACTTGTGGTTTTAAACATTAGGATATGATTTCAGAGCAATTGAAATACTTCTACACAAGTAATATTCTGTAACTAGAAAAATGCTTGTTTTGGGTCCCTTTTGGGCCCCTAATTCCTAATCAGTTGGGACCATCATCCCCAAAATCAATCCCAACGTTACTTTTGTGGTATTGAACATTCTGAAAAAAAATCATGAAGATCTATTCACTTCAACTTAAGTTATTATCCGGAAACCAATGTGTCTTCGGACGACGACGACGCAGACGACGCTGACGACGCAGACGACGTAGACGACGACATCATACCATTATACGATCCCAAAAATTTGTTGGGGTCGTATAAAAAACGGAGGAAGTAGCAATCACCATGCCTGGAATTTGTAAACCTAGGTAATTATATCTGAAGATTTGTGCATTTTGTAAATATACTTTCAAATACTCCATTAATAAGAACTACCTCTAAAGAAATAAAACACTGCATACTCAAGTACATGCATTACTTTTTTGTAGATACGTCTGTTTGTTATTTACAGTCCCCTTTATAAATCATTACTGTAAAGTTACAATTTTGTCAATTAAAGATTAAATATTCATTTCAGATCAATTTTGCACATCTTGGAGATAAATTAAAACACCTGGAATGTAGCAAAGTGATGAGTGCTGAATATGGAAATTGTTTAAACGGCGGTATACAACTGCATGTTGCCTTTATTTGATAAATTTAATGATATGAGGAATATACAATCATGATAATTGTTTATTTTAAACTGACTTTGAAATAACCAATAGAATTTCCATAACAACATTTACACAGGGGCAGATCCAGCATTTTTAAAAAGGGGGTTCCAGCTATATGTCCCCATTCAAATGCATTAATCGGCCAAAAAAAAAGGTTGGATTTTTCGGTGTTTCATAGAAAATTGCCAGATATTTATAATGATCTTATCAATTAAAGATATATTATCATGGTAATCTTTTTTTTGTTCTAACCACAACCATATTTGGCAATGAGTGAATATAATTTCATTTATTTATAATTGCTATTAATATTATGACTGTGGACTAGTATTCATTATTTTGCAACCCTACAAATAAAACAGATCTGGAGAATTTGTTCATTGTATACTTATTAAAATTTACCTTTTATAATTGCTACTCATAAAATTTTATAGTTTTTAATTAATGATTATTCCATTATTGTATTTTCTAGCACTTCTTTTTAACATGATGGAGTTGCAAAAATTTACCACAGTTTTACAATGTTCTATGGACAACTAAAGGTGAATAATTTCATTTGTGAAAGGACAGGAGAGTTACTACCGAGACTTTCCATGCCTCAAGACTTTAAAATCTGAAATTGTAAGGCTTTAAGAAACAAATGTATATGAATATGGTCTTGTCTTAAGTTTCCATAAAAAAACATTAAGTCTAATTTAAGTCTTAACTTTTTTATTTAGACATATTTTTAAGAAAAATATAATGTTTTAACTTTGTTCAATGCATTTTTATAATTTCTTAAAGTTGGAAGAAATAAAGCACTTATTTATACATAATAACCTTTTTTAATTAAAGCTTTCATATGAACCTTTCTAAAGATCATGACATGGAGCTTATACTGTTTGAAGAGATGTGGGTATATGCCAATGAGATAGCAACTCAACTACAAGAATAACAAAAGAAACATATCAAGATACTTTTTTTAACTGTCTAATCAAACTTAATGCTCCCTACTGTCAAATACCAAACAATTTAAAGAGTAAACGCATGCTGTCATTCTTTAAATATACATAATGTTTGTCTCCAATTAATAAAGCAGTTGTCTGAACTTGTGTCATATCTTTGTAGGGAAATAAGATGCAGAGAACCATTCATGAAGTGTATACATGAAACTAATATTTACAATGTTCTTCAGAGCTATAACTCTAGCCCTTAAGATTACATTACACTACTATTGCTTGCTAATTCTACTTTCAACAGTAGAAGAGAGAAGATTCAGGACTAAGAGTGATTTTTGCAATTTGCTGTGGATGATGACAGACTTAATCAAATTTTGATGCATTGATGAAACGATGACTATCACAGTTAATTCTTTGAACAAGAAAAAGCTGTAGATATTTTCAATGGTAAAAAACAAAAAAGTTATGAACTATAAAATGATTAAAACTGTGTTGAGTTTACAATTTCTATAAAAGTGACAACATTTACCTACATGTAATGAAATATAATAAAACCCTCAGATGCTTTTATTTAGATTGATTGTAAAGTGTACATGTCTGGCTGGAATCCATCATCAGTCTTTTTACATGGTTCATAAGTCAGTGTAACTTTTCAAATGGCGGATCCTCCTCTAAGATACTAGAAACAAAATGTCTCTAAATGTCTATTTGGTTTATTGAATGATTGTAAGGTGTACAAGTATGTCAGGCTTGGTTTATCTGTCAGACCTTGACCTCATTGTTATGAATCATTAATATCTTTAAACTTGTAGTAAAATTTTATCTGTTAGACTAATAATATAAATCATTTAAGCAGGAAACACATTTCAGCTTGTTTTGGACATCAATCTCTTAGTGAAATTTCTTATTTTACAAATCTTGAAAAAATAATTTATGATTAAAAGAAGATATTCAGTGCAAAATATTTTATTTCATGTTGCTATATTATACTCATAGGGTCTGAGTCTTTTGCAATTTTTATATAAACATGAAGATTGCATTTTTCGGTTCATGCATACTTTTTTAAAGTCAAACAGTCCTAGAATGTAGATGGCAGATTTGCTTAAAATTGGTGTAAGGAAGATATTATTTGAAGCAAAATTTACAAATATATCTTTTCATTATTCAGTCTTTTAAGTTTTTGCAGTGAACATTTACATATAATTGTCAATACATTTTAATACATAAATAACTTAGTTAAGAAGATGCGGTTATAATTGCCAATGAGACGACTTTCCACTAGAGAGCAAATGACATGGAACTGAATAACAACTAAATGTGACCATATTGCGTTCAACAATGAGAAAAACCAACATTGCATAGTGAGCTATAAAAGGCCACAAAATAGAAATGTAAAACAATTCCAGAGAGAAAACTAATAGTATGATTTATGTTAAAACGGAATTAAATACAAATATGATATACAGTCATTGAAGTATAGGTTCTCTACATGGGACAGGCACATTCAGAATTCAATAGTGGTGGGCTTAAACATATTGGCTAGCGCAAAACCCCTTCTAACCTGGGACAACGATTTAACAGTACCATATATGAAGTTGAACAATGGAAATCAGTTGATTAGGACTAAACTTATATTGTATTTACTGGCAGTTACTGACAGCTAGTTCAAAGTCAATAACAACTTGTAAAAAAATCAAAATTTCGAAAGACTGAAGTATCAATCAGCACACATCCAATCGATTTAAGTGTAAAGATGTCATTAACAGTCTAATTTATGACTGTGCAACAAGAAATATTACAGAAATCCTGACAAATGAATAAAAGAACTGCTCTGTTTTATAGATGAACATTAGAGGGGCGGATCCCAAATGTCCTAATTCAAATGCATCGTTCTAAAAAAAAAAGAGGTTGGGATTCGCTACTGCATTTACAATGTCTCATACTAATTCAAATTCTGAACAGTCCTCCAAAGTCCATGCCCCACTCATAAAAATGGCTGATACATGACAATGGTGTGGTTTTCTTATTTGTAACAGTAACAATTTTCAATAATTTAATCTTTGAACTAATCAATGATGATATGACTTGCAGAATGTTTATGCTCCAAAGTAAGAGAGGTCCAGACATTCCCTTATGTTTGCAAAAAAATAATATTCTACAGCACGATTGTTTATGCCATATGATAAGGTGAGCTGCATGCCTTTTTCTCGTTAGTTATTTTGTCATTCATTCTTCCGTTGGTCTTTCCTTTTTTCTTTTTTTTTTATTAATTTGATTATGTCAGGCCTGGTTTAGACTAAACGGTAATAATTTTGCTCATTGTTCATTGATGTCGTATAGTGGACTACAATACTTTAACCAAGTTCATTTCATAGATATTTGTAGACCGAGTAATAGTTAAGCCCTTTTTCCAATATCCGTAAAATTTTCACCTAAAAATTTCTAAATTTTCCAGTTTTTCTGTGTCATATGAATTAAAATATACTACAAATAACTTGCATTTGCTATTTTCTATCAATTTCAAGTTTAGTTTCCACAGCGGTCATACTAATTTATTTTACCTTGTTATGAATTTCTTACTCTGCCTTCATGGTCATCATTGTCATATTTTACTTTTTCTCTCTTTTTTTTGGTTTATCACTACACGCATATACAAACAAATGGATAGCGCTGTTTTCTTCTCAAAACCAGTGAGGCCGTCAACAAGGAGCAACAACAGCATCTTTTTAGTGCGATGATAAATCGCCCCTCTTCCTTCCCAAAAATATAGAGAGGGGCCTTTACCATCGCATGAAACTCAGAGCTGTGTAAAACAGCGAGAAAATGAAAAAAATCCGTATAAAATGAAAGATTTACAATATTGAATTCGAAGTATTTTATTAAATCTAAATATATGTAAATGTGAAAAATGTTCATTTTATTAATTTCAGATGCAATCCACCCCCCCCCCCCCTCCCCATCCGAATTATTTTTACTTAGTTATGTCCAATTTCTATCGTGTCAGGATAATAGCTAAACTGAAAACAAAATAAAGTCAATATGATTTAATCTATGAGGTTTAGCTATTTACTAAGGCCCTTTCCATTTTGGAAAGATGATTGATTTGTTGTTCGGAAAATAGTGCATGCATTTTCAAGAAGAATAGTATATATACAACTCCTTGGTTTAACGTCACAGTCAAAGTATACATATCTTGAAATTTGAAAAAGAAAATAAATAAATCAAAGGTAAAACATTATTTAAAATTTTGATACCAATAAAGCTAATTAGCATGTATACAGCTTGCATCCTCTGGAAAATGCATGGCATGAACTATTTTCCAAACAACAAATCAATCATCTTTCCGAAACGGAAGGGGGGAGTAAAAGCCCTATTAGTTGTTGTCAAGATAAACACAGTCAATATTCGCTATTGTATTGATACTGACAAATCAGTGATTTGTGTACCCCCACCGTGACCCCATTAAAACCCCGATTGTGTTGATATAATACACAAAGCGTGTATGTCAATATACATGAAGTGGCCGTGAGTGGCGTATCTAGAAATTTTCATTGACTGTCTTAGAGGGGCCGATGCAGTCTGCTGTGGTTATTCCCTGTATAATCGGCCCATATATTTTTTCCGCATTAAAAAAACGAGAATGGTGCCATAAGCAATATTTTGTACAGGTTATAACATGTATGAGGTACTTTTGTACATGTTATAACTTGTATTTTTGCAATATACAAGGTATAACATGTACAATATTTTTGTACATGTTATAACCTGTACAAAATCGCAACTTGTACACGACATATATATATATATTTCACTCATACATGAATATCTAACGCATGCATGTAGAAAAATGAAAAACATCTGTTGCAATTTAACTTGAGCCTTCGTGTACAGAATGAATCATACATATATACATATTGTCCCTTATTTTATAACTGCTTATCCTAAACAGGTGAAGCGGTTAAATGCAATATTAGCCAAATTTGTTTACTTAAATTATCATGTGCTATTAAAAATGAATAGGACGACACCAAAAGAAAAATAGAGAAAATTCTTTGTTCAAGTATATTTTATTACATCCCATGCCATTATTCTACAATTCTATATAAATACCTTTCAATAAAAAAAATATATTCGCTTTTACGGAATTATTTTGGAATGAATAAACATAAGAAAAAGGAAACATATCTCAATTCTTTTAAGGCCTTTATTGAAATTGTAATATTTCGTAGATTTTAAAGTTTTCTTCAAAAAATTATGTATTTATTGCAATCCCAATATAGGAAATGCAACTGAAAATAACACATTGCAAATATCCCTGATGTTATTTGTTGATAAAAGAAAATTATTCTTAATTTCTTTTCACAATATAAAAAAAGAATGAATACACTTATCCACTTCAATTATACTCTAATAAAGACACATTATCTCCCTTAGTATATTAAACTATAACTTTAAATTTCACGTGTTCCTATCCTCCTCCACTATTGATTTTAACATACACAACATATGAAATCTCGAATTTCAAAAAAAAAACCAAACACAAGTATAGATGTATATGATCGTATATGAATGTATATGATTTCTAAAAGACATGCATGAACAGATATACTATAGGTGGCAGAAACCAGTTATTTTACAATAAATCTTTAGAATTTCATGGATTTATGATTTTATTTTCTTGAAAATTCATTCAAGCTTATATACAAATAAAATGTATGGTTTCAAGGAACTAAGATGTGTGCGTGCTTATGTTAATATATAGAAAACCTTTAAATTTGGGTGTCTGTCCAGCATGGAAATTTAAAAATTTATAAATGCATTGCAAATAAGGCAAAAAATGTGATGCTCTGATACCAATCTAATCCTCACCTGCAAAATCCTGCTAAAAGCCGACAAGAATTTTAGCCAAAATTCAAGAGAGAAAGGATATTCAGTGAATTAGAGCCTTGTCCGAACCTATCCTTACCATCAAAATCTCAAGATATTTTTGTTTACATAAAACTGAATTTTCCCCCCACTTTGATTGGATGCCGTCAAGTGAGGAGACCACAATTTTGACATCTGATTGGACCTATATGTGAAGGAAATCCCCAACCTGTGTATGCAACTACTTACTTGTGTAGTACAATAGCCTAGAATTTACATTCATTTATTTTTTCAGTCCACATGATGCAATTATATACCTCAATACTTAACTATAACAAAATTTCTGCGTGGGACACATGTTCTGGTACACCAAAACTGGTACCTGCCACCTTTAACCACTCATTGAAAACAATATAATTCCCTTTTTTTAGTCTGATTGAGTTCTATAGTCCTTTACCATTAAAAATACATGCATTTCTTATGGTTACAGCACAAAAGAAAACATTAATAGGCTTTGTAAGACCAAATTTATTAAAGCATTATTTGCGTCTTTTGCCGTCAAACTGCTTTGAATGCAAAAAAATTAGAAAAAAATGATTGTGTTCATATTTAATAAATTTTATTGTGTGAGTTGTCTGGTACAGTGTATGAATTATCCAACAGTTTTTAAAACTACTTAAGTTTATTGTTTCATGCATGATATAAAACCACTTACAACTGATCTCAAGAAGTATTTTCCCATTGTTTGAGGTATTAAATAGTCTCAATTCTTGTCACTATCATTGTTCTGTTGACTGCAGTGCTGAAAAAGGCTTAGTTATGAATAAACTAATATTGTTGGTACATATGTTTCACTTTGTAGATCCATGATGCACTAAACTAAGTGTACATTTATTCGCAATCAGTCTCATATCTCTTCTCCACATGAGCTAGCTGTGTAGGCCGCATGTTGAAATTTTAGAATTGCCACACTATTGCTGATGAGAGAGACCAGTTTTCTTATTTCTATAGCCTGTCCTACAGTATCAACTATGTAGTAGACCTATAAAAAAAGAAGAATTCATATATTCATAGTTAAAAAGTAAATAAATAAGAAAATGTCCATATCATATGAAATAAATCATTATAACAGGTAATATACAGTATACTCAGCTTTTTCTTGTACTATGCTGAGGCTTATTTTACTTTTTTCTCTCTTTGTAATTGCTATTTCTATATAATTTATGATATAAAATCATTGTTTGGTGAACATAATCATTTTAAAACTAATCAATTGAATGTCATTGTTTGTATTGGGATACAGAGTTATCTGTCTTGATATTTGATAATTCTTAAAATCCATGTAAAAACTATTTGCTTGCAAACAGACCTATACATTGACTGTGAATAAAAGAAATATATTACCACACACCTGTAGAACTCTTAAAAAGGCACATTTTGTGATATGTTAAAATCATGTTTAGGCTTAACCACTCATTGAAAACAATATAATTCCCTTTTTTTAGTCTGATTGAGTTCTATAGTCCTTTACCATTAAAAATACATGCATTTTTTATGGTTACAGCACAAAAGAAAACATTAATAGGCTTTGTAAGACCAAATTTATTAAAGCATTATTTGCGTCTTTTGCCGTCAAACTGCTTTGAATGCAAAAAAATTAGAAAAAAATGATTGTGTTCATATTTAATAAATTTTATTGTGTGAGTTGTCTGGTACAGTGTATGAATTATCCAACAGTTTTTAAAACTACTTAAGTTTATTGTTTCATGCATGATATAAAACCACTTACAACTGATCTCAAGAAGTATTTTCCCATTGTTTGAGGTATTAAATAGTCTCAATTCTTGTCACTATCATTGTTCTGTTGACTGCAGTGCTGAAAAAGGCTTAGTTATGAATAAACTAATATTGTTGGTACATATGTTTCACTTTGTAGATCCATGATGCACTAAACTAAGTGTACATTTATTCGCAATCAGTCTCATATCTCTTCTCCACATGAGCTAGCTGTGTAGGCCGCATGTTGAAATTTTAGAATTGCCACACTATTGCTGATGAGAGAGACCAGTTTTCTTATTTCTATAGCCTGTCCTACAGTATCAACTATGTAGTAGACCTATAAAAAAAGAAGAATTCATATATTCATAGTTAAAAAGTAAATAAATAAGAAAATGTCCATATCATATGAAATAAATCATTATAACAGGTAATATACAGTATACTCAGCTTTTTCTTGTACTATGCTGAGGCTTATTTTACTTTTTTCTCTCTTTGTAATTGCTATTTCTATATAATTTATGATATAAAATCATTGTTTGGTGAACATAATCATTTTAAAACTAATCAATTGAATGTCATTGTTTGTATTGGGATACAGAGTTATCTGTCTTGATATTTGATAATTCTTAAAATCCATGTAAAAACTATTTGCTTGCAAACAGACCTATACATTGACTGTGAATAAAAGAAATATATTACCACACACCTGTAGAACTCTTAAAAAGGCACATTTTGTGATATGTTAAAATCATGTTTAGGCTTTAACCACTCATTGAAAACAATATAATTCCCTTTTTTTAGTCTGATTGAGTTCTATAGTCCTTTACCATTAAAAATACATGCATTTTTTATGGTTACAGCACAAAAGAAAACATTAATAGGCTTTGTAAGACCAAATTTATTAAAGCATTATTTGCGTCTTTTGCCGTCAAACTGCTTTGAATGCAAAAAAATTAGAAAAAAATGATTGTGTTCATATTTAATAAATTTTATTGTGTGAGTTGTCTGGTACAGTGTATGAATTATCCAACAGTTTTTAAAACTACTTAAGTTTATTGTTTCATGCATGATATAAAACCACTTACAACTGATCTCAAGAAGTATTTTCCCATTGTTTGAGGTATTAAATAGTCTCAATTCTTGTCACTATCATTGTTCTGTTGACTGCAGTGCTGAAAAAGGCTTAGTTATGAATAAACTAATATTGTTGGTACATATGTTTCACTTTGTAGATCCATGATGCACTAAACTAAGTGTACATTTATTCGCAATCAGTCTCATATCTCTTCTCCACATGAGCTAGCTGTGTAGGCCACATGTTGAAATTTTAGAATTGCCACACTATTGCTGATGAGAGAGACCAGTTTTCTTATTTCTATAGCCTGTCCTACAGTATCAACTATGTAGTAGACCTATAAAAAAAGAAGAATTCATATATTCATAGTTAAAAAGTAAATAAATAAGAAAATGTCCATATCATATGAAATAAATCATTATAACAGGTAATATACAGTATACTCAGCTTTTTCTTGTACTATGCTGAGGCTTGTTTTACTTTTCTCTCTTTGTAATTGCTATTTCTATATAATTTATGATATAAAATCATTGTTTGGTGAACATAATCATTTTAAAACTAATCAATTGAATGTCATTGTTTGTATTGGGATACAGAGTTATCTGTCTTGATATTTGATAATTCTTAAAATCCATGTAAAAACTATTTGCTTGCAAACAGACCTATACATTGACTGTGAATAAAAGAAATATATTACCACACACCTGTAGAACTCTTAAAAAGGCACATTTTGTGATATGTTACAATCATGTTTAGGCTTTAACCACTCATTGAAAACAATATAATTCCCTTTTTTTAGTCTGATTGAGTTCTATAGTCCTTTACCATTAAAAATACATGCATTTTTTATGGTTACAGCACAAAAGAAAACATTAATAGGCTTTGTAAGACCAAATTTATTAAAGCATTATTTGCGTCTTTTGCCGTCAAACTGCTTTGAATGCAAAAAAATTAGAAAAAAATGATTGTGTTCATATTTAATAAATTTTATTGTGTGAGTTGTCTGGTACAGTGTATGAATTATCCAACAGTTTTTAAAACTACTTAAGTTTATTGTTTCATGCATGATATAAAACCACTTACAACTGATCTCAAGAAGTATTTTCCCATTGTTTGAGGTATTAAATAGTCTCAATTCTTGTCACTATCATTGTTCTGTTGACTGCAGTGCTGAAAAAGGCTTAGTTATGAATAAACTAATATTGTTGGTACATATGTTTCACTTTGTAGATCCATGATGCCCTAAACTAAGTGTACATTTATTCGCAATCAGTCTCATATCTCTTCTCCACATGAGCTAGCTGTGTAGGCCGCCTGTTGAAATTTTAGAATTGCCACACTATTGCTGATGAGAGAGACCAGTTTTCTTATTTCTATAGCCTGTCCTACAGTATCAACTATGTAGTAGACCTATAAAAAAAGAAGAATTCATATATTCATAGTTAAAAAGTAAATAAATAAGAAAATGTCCATATCATATGAAATAAATCATTATAACAGGTAATATACAGTATACTCAGCTTTTTCTTGTACTATGCTGAGGCTTATTTTACTTTTCTCTCTTTGTAATTGCTATTTCTATATAATTTATGATATAAAATCATTGTTTGGTGAACATAATCATTTTAAAACTAATCAATTGAATGTCATTGTTTGTATTGGGATACAGAGTTATCTGTCTTGATATTTGATAATTCTTAAAATCCATGTAAAAACTATTTGCTTGCAAACAGACCTATACATTGACTGTGAATAAAAGAAATATATTACCACACACCTGTAGAACTCTTAAAAAGGCACATTTTGTGATATGTTAAAATCATGTTTAGGCTTTAACCACTCATTGAAAACAATATAATTCCCTTTTTTTAGTCTGATTGAGTTCTATAGTCCTTTACCATTAAAAATACATGCATTTTTTATGGTTACAGCACAAAAGAAAACATTAATAGGCTTTGTAAGACCAAATTTATTAAAGCATTATTTGCGTCTTTTGCCGTCAAACTGCTTTGAATGCAAAAAAAATAGAAAAAAATGATTGTGTTCATATTTAATAAATTTTATTGTGTGAGTTGTCTGGTACAGTGTATGAATTATCCAACAGTTTTTAAAACTACTTAAGTTTATTGTTTCATGCATGATATAAAACCACTTACAACTGATCTCAAGAAGTATTTTCCCATTGTTTGAGGTATTAAATAGTCTCAATTCTTGTCACTATCATTGTTCTGTTGACTGCAGTGCTGAAAAAGGCTTAGTTATGAATAAACTAATATTGTTGGTACATATGTTTCACTTTGTAGATCCATGATGCACTAAACTAAGTGTACATTTATTCGCAATCAGTCTCATATCTCTTCTCCACATGAGCTAGCTGTGTAGGCCGCATGTTGAAATTTTAGAATTGCCACACTATTGCTGATGAGAGAGACCAGTTTTCTTATTTCTATAGCCTGTCCTACAGTATCAACTATGTAGTAGACCTATAAAAAAAGAAGAATTCATATATTCATAGTTAAAAAGTAAATAAATAAGAAAATGTCCATATCATATGAAATAAATCATTATAACAGGTAATATACAGTATACTCAGCTTTTTCTTGTACTATGCTGAGGCTTATTTTACTTTTTTCTCTCTTTGTAATTGCTATTTCTATATAATTTATGATATAAAATCATTGTTTGGTGAACATAATCATTTTAAAACTAATCAATTGAATGTCATTGTTTGTATTGGGATACAGAGTTATCTGTCTTGATATTTGATAATTCTTAAAATCCATGTAAAAACTATTTGCTTGCAAACAGACCTATACATTGACTGTGAATAAAAGAAATATATTACCACACACCTGTAGAACTCTTAAAAAGGCACATTTTGTGATATGTTAAAATCATGTTTAGGCTTAACCACTCATTGAAAACAATATAATTCCCTTTTTTTAGTCTGATTGAGTTCTATAGTCCTTTACCATTAAAAATACATGCATTTTTTATGGTTACAGCACAAAAGAAAACATTAATAGGCTTTGTAAGACCAAATTTATTAAAGCATTATTTGCGTCTTTTGCCGTCAAACTGCTTTGAATGCAAAAAAATTAGAAAAAAATGATTGTGTTCATATTTAATAAATTTTATTGTGTGAGTTGTCTGGTACAGTGTATGAATTATCCAACAGTTTTTAAAACTACTTAAGTTTATTGTTTCATGCATGATATAAAACCACTTACAACTGATCTCAAGAAGTATTTTCCCATTGTTTGAGGTATTAAATAGTCTCAATTCTTGTCACTATCATTGTTCTGTTGACTGCAGTGCTGAAAAAGGCTTAGTTATGAATAAACTAATATTGTTGGTACATATGTTTCACTGTGTAGATCCATGATGCACTAAACTAAGTGTACATTTATTCGCAATCAGTCTCATATCTCTTCTCCACATGAGCTAGCTGTGTAGGCCGCATGTTGAAATTTTAGAATTGCCACACTATTGCTGATGAGAGAGACCAGTTTTCTTATTTCTATAGCCTGTCCTACAGTATCAACTATGTAGTAGACCTATAAAAAAAGAAGAATTCATATATTCATAGTTAAAAAGTAAATAAATAAGAAAATGTCCATATCATATGAAATAAATCATTATAACAGGTAATATACAGTATACTCAGCTTTTTCTTGTACTATGCTGAGGCTTATTTTACTTTTTTCTCTCTTTGTAATTGCTATTTCTATATAATTTATGATATAAAATCATTGTTTGGTGAACATAATCATTTTAAAACTAATCAATTGAATGTCATTGTTTGTATTGGGATACAGAGTTATCTGTCTTGATATTTGATAATTCTTAAAATCCATGTAAAAACTATTTGCTTGCAAACAGACCTATACATTGACTGTGAATAAAAGAAATATATTACCACACACCTGTAGAACTCTTAAAAAGGCACATTTTGTGATATGTTAAAATCATGTTTAGGCTTAACCACTCATTGAAAACAATATAATTCCCTTTTTTTTGTCTGATTGAGTTCTATAGTCCTTTACCATTAAAAATACATGCATTTTTTATGGTTACAGCACAAAAGAAAACATTAATAGGCTTTGTAAGACCAAATTTATTAAAGCATTATTTGCGTCTTTTGCCGTCAAACTGCGTTGAATGCAAAAAAATTAGAAAAAAATGATTGTGTTCATATTTAATAAATTTTATTGTGTGAGTTGTCTGGTACAGTGTATGAATTATCCAACAGTTTTTAAAACTACTTAAGTTTATTGTTTCATGCATGATATAAAACCACTTACAACTGATCTCAAGAAGTATCCCAAGTCAAACTGAACTGCTATTATTAGCTGTTTTTTAGCTGTTATTTGCCAGTTCTTCATATTTTTAGCAGTCCTTTAGCTGTTCTAAGCATTCAATCTAATAGCAGTTTGAAAAACTTCCACATTTCACCATTTCTTAGCATTCGGCTTAGCATTCGTCTTAGCATTCATCTTAGCATTCGACTTAGCATTCGTCTTAGCATTCATCTTAGCATTCCTCTTAGCAGTCAGGACAACAGTTATGACAGCAGTTCGATAACAGTTGACCTATTAATCTTTGTTATAAAAATGCTTGGATCTGGCTATGTTTTCAGCTTGAAGTTAAACATTTATTTGAAGATAATTTGATCATTTTCAAATGTGCATTTTGGCTCCATGTTGTGTGGAAATACTTGCTAGTGAAAAACTGTATTTTTGTCATTTATAAGCTTAATTTTGGATGAATTGAATACTTTTACACACCTGCAGTACAGTAAATTGAAAGTTACAGTTAATGCTTGTGTATATTCTGACATAACTTTGTTAGGGGAAACAGAAATCATACAGAAAGCCCACAAAAAGGGGGGATAGTTGTTTACTTAAATAGAATATCTGATGTTGACAGGAATTAATTTGTATTAGAATACTAGCATATATATACTTACAGTTCAAGATGTTATTTGAAAAAAATAGATATGATTATTTTAATCTATTATTTTGTAAAAAAAACAAATCTAATGATATTCGAGAATTGAAAAAAGGGGGAGGGAATTCATAGGTAAACCTAGACTGCAAATAGCTGATTGGTTAAAATTGTCCAAACAATCAATTTAATGAAATTAATTTATAATATATAATTTTACTTTAGTTTGTTTCAGAAAAAAGAAACAGAATATATATTACATGTATCAAGAATTTATTTGTTTAAAATTCCAAAAAGAGAAAGAGGATATAACTGTTGTCTTTTGGTCCACATTTAATAGAATAAAAACAGTACATTTGGCATGTTTGGTAATAAAATAATGATAACAATGAAATAACTTCTTATTTGAAAATCACTTAGTCAAGGTAGTGATAAGCCTCTTAGCAGTAATAGCTCTTAAATAAGTTGCTTTTTTTAAAGTTTTGATAATTAAAGTGCATTTTTAATTGTTCCTATATCATTACGGCCACTTATATAATTAATAAAGGGTCTAAGACCAGCTAAAGTAAGTGCTACTCTTTTTTTTTTACATTCCCTTAAAATTGAGTCTGTTATTAGATTGTATAGTTAATGCTCTAATTACAAATATAAGTTTAAGTACAACTTTTTGAAATTTCACATAAGACTTACAGTAAAATATTAGAATTTTAATAATTTTTGCTTTCATATCTTGTACACTGTATATTGATTACCAGTATTCATGTGTCGCCTTTGTATTACTATTGCAACTTTTGGCAGATCTGATAGCATTCCACAGCAGTTATTAGCAGTTTATAAAACCATATTAGGATGTAAAACTTAGCAGTTGGCATGAATATTCATTATTGACAGCTGTTATTATAGCAGTTCTCATGAATATTCATTATTTGATAGCTGTTATTATAGGAGTTCTCATGAATATTCAGATCTCATTTAAATTTTTCGTTAAAAATAACTGCCAAAGAACTGTGAAGGCTAAATAAACTGCTAAGAAACAGCTATGGAATGCTATTGGAATGCCTTTATGCAAATTAATCATTGCCTTATATTTGGTAACTGTGAATGCTAATAAACTGCCAAATAACTGCTGTCAAGTGGGAACTGTGAATGCTAATTAACTGCTAAAGAACTGCAGTTCACTTTGACTTGGGATTTTCCCATTGTTTGAGGTATTAAATAGTCTCAATTCTTGTCACTATCATTGTTCTGTTGACTGCAGTGCTGAAAAAGGCTTAGTTATGAATAAACTAGTATTTTTGGTACATATGTTTCACTTTGTAGATCCATGATGCACTAAACTAAGTGTACATTTATTCGCAATCAGTCTCATATCTCTTCTCCACATGAGCTAGCTGTGTAGGCCGCATGTTGAAATTTTAGAATTGCCACACTATTGCTGATGAGAGAGACCAGTTTTCTTATTTCTATAGCCTGTCCTACAGTATCAACTATGTAGTAGACCTATAAAAAAAGAAGAATTCATATATTCATAGTTAAAAAGTAAATAAATAAGAAAATGTCCATATCATATGAAATAAATCATTATAACAGGTAATATACAGTATACTCAGCTTTTTCTTGTACTATGCTGAGGCTTATTTTACTTTTTTCTCTCTTTGTAATTGCTATTTCTATATAATTTATGATATAAAATCATTGTTTGGTGAACATAATCATTTTAAAACTAATCAATTGAATGTCATTGTTTGTATTGGGATACAGAGTTATCTGTCTTGATATTTGATAATTCTTAAAATCCATGTAAAAACTATTTGCTTGCAAACAGACCTATACATTGACTGTGAATAAAAGAAATATATTACCACACACCTGTAGAACTCTTAAAAAGGCACATTTTGTGATATGTTAAAATCATGTTTAGGCTTAACCACTCATTGAAAACAATATAATTCCCTTTTTTTAGTCTGATTGAGTTCTATAGTCCTTTACCATTAAAAATACATGCATTTTTTATGGTTACAGCACAAAAGAAAACATTAATAGGCTTTGTAAGACCAAATTTATTAAAGCATTATTTGCGTCTTTTGCCGTCAAACTGCTTTGAATGCAAAAAAATTAGAAAAAAATGATTGTGTTCATATTTAATAAATTTTATTGTGTGAGTTGTCTGGTACAGTGTATGAATTATCCAACAGTTTTTAAAACTACTTAAGTTTATTGTTTCATGCATGATATAAAACCACTTACAACTGATCTCAAGAAGTATTTTCCCATTGTTTGAGGTATTAAATAGTCTCAATTCTTGTCACTATCATTGTTCTGTTGACTGCAGTGCTGAAAAAGGCTTAGTTATGAATAAACTAGTATTTTTGGTACATATGTTTCACTTTGTAGATCCATGATGCACTAAACTAAGTGTACATTTATTCGCAATCAGTCTCATATCTCTTCTCCACATGAGCTAGCTGTGTAGGCCGCATGTTGAAATTTTAGAATTGCCACACTATTGCTGATGAGAGAGACCAGTTTTCTTATTTCTATAGCCTGTCCTACAGTATCAACTATGTAGTAGACCTATAAAAAAAGAAGAATTCATATATTCATAGTTAAAAAGTAAATAAATAAGAAAATGTCCATATCATATGAAATAAATCATTATAACAGGTAATATACAGTATACTCAGCTTTTTCTTGTACTATGCTGAGGCTTATTTTACTTTTTTCTCTCTTTGTAATTGCTATTTCTATATAATTTATGATATAAAATCATTGTTTGGTGAACATAATCATTTTAAAACTAATCAATTGAATGTCATTGTTTGTATTGGGATACAGAGTTATCTGTCTTGATATTTGATAATTCTTAAAATCCATGTAAAAACTATTTGCTTGCAAACAGACCTATACATTGACTGTGAATAAAAGAAATATATTACCACACACCTGTAGAACTCTTAAAAAGGCACATTTTGTGATATGTTAAAATCATGTTTAGGCTTAACCACTCATTGAAAACAATATAATTCCCTTTTTTTAGTCTGATTGAGTTCTATAGTCCTTTACCATTAAAAATACATGCATTTTTTATGGTTACAGCACAAAAGAAAACATTAATAGGCTTTGTAAGACCAAATTTATTAAAGCATTATTGCGTCTTTTGCCGTCAAACTGCTTTGAATGCAAAAAAATTAGAAAAAAATGATTGTGTTCATATTTAATAAATTTTATTGTGTGAGTTGTCTGGTACAGTGTATGAATTATCCAACAGTTTTTAAAACTACTTAAGTTTATTGTTTCATGCATGATATAAAACCACTTACAACTGATCTCAAGAAGTATTTTCCCATTGTTTGAGGTATTAAATAGTCTCAATTCTTGTCACTATCATTGTTCTGTTGACTGCAGTGCTGAAAAAGGCTTAGTTATAACTAATATTGTTGGTACATATGTTTCACTTTGTAGATCCATGATGCACTAAACTAAGTGTACATTTATTCGCAATCAGTCTCATATCTCTTCTGGTACACCAAAACTGGTATCTGCCACCATATAATGGCATTAATGAACTGTTCATGACTGATCTTTCTACTTGTAGATTGTAAATTGTCTTTTCATATGAAGTTACCTTTTAGTTAAGAAAACAATACACTGTAGTAACCAACTTCTGGGATCCAATGACAACTTTAAGACAGGCTTCAATCGAATTATATACAGAAACTGGTGATTACTTCCTACTTTCGTTTCTTTTATAAGGATCGATAACTAGAGTTGTATTAGTGTTCTATTAAAGTAGAAATTTGTTCTGTTTGCAAATGGACTTCATTGTGTTTTTATTATATATGCAATGATAATAGTAACAAAATTTTCCAAACTTTTGTCATCACTTGGCGTCCGTCGTCGTACGCCCGTTTGCTTGTTATTTGTCGTAAAATCATTCGACAATCTTCTCTACGGAAATTTCTAGTCAAACCACATTATTCCAAAATATGCTTCATGGTATCAAATGTATTTATCAAAGTTATACAGAGAGTTCGATACATGAAAGTTGCTATCATCAGCTGATGACATTGTGGTTGTTTATGTAACCAGGTTGTTTTGGTCGTATAATAAAATAAACACCTCAGGATCAATGGATTCGTTTTATTGTGTAATATATGAAATGACCCTGCAATACAAATACAAATAATCAGTACAAAGAAAGATAACTCTATTCATTCTAGGTGACAATGCCTAAAATACAATACTCAAATATTTCCTACTGGACAACTATGGTCTTCCAAGTTATTTACATACAAATCTATTTACATAGAATGTTAACCATGGAAAATATTATTCTCATCACAAATTACACATGTTAACCTTTAAAAAGTTATATTCTACCAAATATACTTCTGATAGCCATTTACGGATCATTCCATTCAAATTAATAACAAGATTGAATTAGTACACATAAAGCAAAGCGTACAGTAACATAACACAATAAGCTTATTAAAACAAATATTATAGCCATGCTCAAGACAAATGTTAAGCAACAAAACACACATATAAACAGAATACAAAACCTACCATGTATGAGGTACATAGGTCCTGTATTTACAATATGGAATCTTCTATTTCTACATGACATACGAACAGTATGGTTCAAATATCTGTAATAAAAGTATTATCATAGCTATTTGTGTTTATAGTTTACGCATTAAATTATCCAATCATTTAGTAGTTAAAAATACGTCTTAACGTACAAATATACTATTTTATCTCTTACTATTACTTCTTTTCACTAAACTGAGTTATTCATATAATTTTACTGTTTATGGCTGAAATACTTACAAAATGATTTACTTGACTGTGTCAATTTAGTTAAACTGATTTAAACAATATGTAATATACTTTTTATATGTATTAAACTATTTTATACACCTTTTACTCTGACATCATTCATTCTGACCATTCATACAAAATCATCTATACAATCCATTCATATCAGTATTTTAGTATGAATGTGAAATATTAAGTACAGAAAACTGACCTTATAACAGAATCAAAGATGTCCACAAATATAAATATAGCAAAGCAAACAACACTCAACTATTCAATTCAAAGTATGAGTAAAATCTGAGCTAACAATAGAATTTCCCTCCAAAATGACCATATGACTAAATAAGCCAATTATCACAAAGAAGAGAAAGTTCCACAATACAAACTAGTAAAATCCAGAAAGTAAACAAATGACCAATATATCAAAACTCACTGAGCCATGTAAAGATCATACTATGAACATAACCAGTGGAGCATGACTAGAAATTACTCACTCAATACTAAGAGTTAAAAATAATACACTCATCAAATATAAAAATATCACAATATCAAATTATAGTACATAACTAAAAATATCCAAATTAACACATCACCACATACTCCCCGCTGCAGGAAAAAATGACGTCCCGTCATTTATCAATATATGAAGATGTCTTCAAAATGTCTAAAATAGTGCGTGCTGCTTCACTCTTCATATCCACAAAAAGATCAGTATCTACAAGATCGGTAATACAATCAATCTTCTGTTTCCATCCACTTTTAACACCAACGGCTGACTTCGATATGTCATAATCACCTGATGTATACCAAGCGGGTGGTTTTCTAGATCTAGTTTAGCGTCTGACAGGAACACTATCTGAATCATCTGACTCTAGTGAAATATCTGCCTCAGGTGTATCCTCCTGTTGGCCATCACTTTCCTCTACTGGAGCGCTTTCTATTTGTACAGATTCCTCCTGCTCAGCCTGTGTAGCAGTATGGGCGTCCCCATGCGGATCTGTAGTGTCTACAGCTTCCCTATTGTTATCTTCTAGCTGTGTTTCATCAACATCTGGATCAAGTGGCTCTTCAGTGATGATTCTATCACTATCCAAATATCCATCTGAGTCGACAATGAAATGGTTTTCAGAATCAGACTCGTCTTCTGATGTGGTATCAGAATCTGAACCTTCTTCTGTTTTGTCCTGTTTCTTTAGTGAATGTTGAACATTATCTTTTGTGGATTGATGAAGTGGTATTTCCTTGTCATATATGAATCCAAAGGGTAAAAGTAAGTTTCTATGTAATGTTCGTGTTCCATTTTCCTTTCTTACAGTGTAAACTGGAATATCTGTGTTTGGCTGAGTAGTAACTGTATATGGTTCTTCTTCCCATTTGTCAGACAATTTATGCTTGCCATCAAATGCAAGGATTCGGACAAAAACTTTATCTCCAATGCTAATATTAGCTCCTCGAACCTTGGTATCATACATTTGTTTTTGTTTTTCTCTGGCCTTGTTGGCGGCTTCTTCAGCAAGTTGGTATGCCTTTGATAATCGCTCCTTCAATTCCTTAATATAATTTGTTGCAGGTTAAAAGTCATCCTTCCTCAATCCAAAAACAACATCAATGGGAAGTCTCGGATTACGCCCAAACATCAATAAATAAGGTGACTGACCAGTAGACTCGTGTCTAGTGCAATTGTATGCATGTACCAAAGGTTCAATGTATTGTTTTCAGTTGACTTTCTGGTGATTTTGCAAAGACGCAAGCATGTTAAGCAAAGTTCTATTAAATCGCTCTGTCATACCGTTACCGATAGGGTGATAGCTTGTTGTTCTTGACTTTTTGATTCCTGTTAATTTACAAAGTTCTTTTATTACTTTTCCTTCAAAATTTGCTCCTTGATCTGAATGAAGTCTTTACGGAATTCCGTAATGTACAATATAGTTGTTAAATAGGACATCTGCAGTGGTTTTAGCAGTTTGATTACGGGTTGGAATGGCTTGAGTCCTCAATGCTCTTCAACTTTGTATGTATTTGGCTTTTTAACTATTTTGATCTGAGCGTCACTGATGAGTCTTATGTAGACGAAACGCGCGTCTGGCGTATGAAATTATAATCCTGGTACTTTTGATAACTATTTACACCACTGGGTCGATGCCACTGCTGGTGGACGTTTCGTTCCCGAGGGTATCAACAGCCCAGTAGTCAGCACCTCGGTGTTGACATGAATATCAATTATATGGTCATTTTTATAAATTTTCTGTTAATAAAACTTTGAATTTTTCGAAAAACTAAGGATGTTCTTACCCCAGGAGTAGATTACCTTAGCCGTATTTAGCACAAGTTTTGGGAATTTTGGGTCCTCAATGCTCTTCAACTTTGTATGTATTTGGCTTTTTAACTATTTTGATCTGAGCGTCACTGATGAGTCTTATGTAGACGAAACACGCGTCTGGCGTATGAAATTATAATCCTGGTACTTTTGATAACTATTTACACCACTGGGTCGATGCCACTGCTGGTGGACGTTTCGTTCCCGAGGGTATCAACAGCCCAGTAGTCAGCACCTCGGTGTTGACATGAATATCAATTATATGGTCATTTTTATAAATTTTCTGTTAATAAAACTTTGAATTTTTCGAAAAACTAAGGATGTTCTTACCCCAGGAGTAGATTACCTTAGCCGTATTTGGCACAAGTTTTTGGAATTTTGGGTCCTCAATGCTCTTCAACTTTGTATGTATTTGGCTTTTTAACTATTTTGATCTGAGCGTCACTGATGAGTCTTATGTAGACGAAACGCGCGTCTGGCGTATGAAATTATAATCCTGGTACTTTTGATAACTATTGTGCATATCTTGTATAGTGATCTGTTATGACAAGTATGTTCTGATATCCTCCTTTTGATGGTTCTAATGTTAAATAGTCTATAGCAACAAGTTCCGTTGGTGTTGAAGTAGTGATACGTACTAATGGTGCTCTTTGTTTTGTAGTTGTCTTTCTCCTTATACAGCGACCACATTGTTCAATCCAATGTTCGACATCTTTATCCATTCTTGGCCAATAAAATCTGTCTTTTAACAATGCAAGTGTTCTTTCTTTTCCAGGGTGTCCCATATCATTATGCATAGCTTCCATTACAGTTGATGCATGAGTAATAGGCAGAACTAATTGCTTCCTTATTTCTCCATCTATTGTTGTTTCTCTGTATAGGATGTTATCAATCAATCTAAGATGTTGAAATTGGCGCATAAATGGACTCAGTCCTATTTCTTCAATTCTAGGTTTTCTATTTTGGCAGACAAATTCAATCCATGGTCTGATATCTGGATCCGTAGTTTTGCATTTTCCCAATCAATAATATTACCTAGATTGGTTCCTCTGTTGTCTTTATCCTCAATCACTACATCTGTTGAAATAGCTAAACTGTCAATATAAGCTGGAGGTAATGCTTTTCTACAGATAGCTTTGATGGATTCAATCGGTATATTACATCTCTCGTTGCAATCTGTATCAGCAGGAAGACGACTTATAGCATCTGCGTCTGCATTAGCCTTCCCTGGTCTGTAGAGTATATCAAAATCAAATGCTGATAGTGCAGCTAGCCACCTATGTCCTGTTGCATCAAGTTTTGCAAATACATAAGTAAGAGGATTGTTGTCTGTCATGATGGTAAATTTCGTTACATATAAGTAATCCTTGAATTTATCTGATACTGCCCATTTCAGTGCCAGAAGTTCCCTTTTGTGTGTAGCATAGTTCTTTTCAGCTTTAGATAAACTGCGACTGGCATAGCTTATCACTCTTTGAAGTCCATTCTGTTCTTGATATAAAACAGCACCAAGAGCGTCTCCAGATGATTCTGTATGAAGTTCGTACGATTCAGAACCATCTGCATAGCCAAGTATAGGTGCTGATATGAGTTTTTCCTTTAATTGTTCAAATGCTCTTTCTTGTTCATTTCCCCATTTCCATAGTTTCTTTGTTTTAGTTTTGTGTTTCTGTCCTTTCTTTGTTGGTGTAGGCATTAACTCTGTTAATGGTTTTGATATCTTACTAAACTGGTGAATGAAACGACGGTAATACCCAACAAATCCTAAAAATCGACGAATGTCTTCTGGTGTAGATGGTTTTGGCCAAGATGTTACTACTTCTGTCTTTTGTTTATCTATTTGAATTCCTTTTTCAGATACTATGTGACCGACATATTTAACCTTTCGCTTGAAGAATTCACATTTTCCTGGTGCTAATTTTAAATTTGCTTCTCTTATTTTGTCGAAAACTAATTTTATGTTGTGAAGATGTTCTTCATAAGATTTTCCCAAAATAATGATATCGTCGATAAATATGCAACATACCTTTAAATTCAAATCGCCTAAAATTTCCTCCATGAGTCTTTGATAAGTTGCTGGTGAAGTGTTAGTCCAAACGGAAGACGGTTATACTAAAAAAAAAACAGCGATCCTACAGTGAACGCAGTTCTTTCCTTATGTTCTTCTTTAATCTCCACCTGATAACAACCTGACTTCATGTCGACCACGGAAAATAACTTACTGCCAGCTAAACAATCCAATAACTCCTCTATATCTTTGGTAAGGCATAACTATCCTTTTTTGTCTTTACATTAATTTGGCGGTAATCAATGCATAGTCTGAGAGATCCATCCTTTTTCTTAACAAGTACCACATTAGATGCATATGGTGAATGAGATGGTCTTATGATTCCATTGTTAAGAAGTTGGCGTAAATAAGAACGTTCTTCATCATACATTGCGGTTGGAATTCTACGGTATCTCTGTTTAAATGGTCTTTCATTTTCACCAATTAAATCTATTCTATGTTGCACCCTATCGGTATGTCCTACATCACCATCACCTTTTGAGAAATATCTTGAAATGAATTTAGCATATCTTTTCCTTCTTTAAATTGTTCATCTGTCAAATCGCTTTGCATGATATCCTTGACTTTCTCTGTGATGGGTATATCATCAATGTTTTCTACCTTTTGTATATCTTCAATAGTGACGGGTTGAAGTTCGTAAACTATAGCTTTAGGTGGAATGGCTATTGTACTAGTTGTAACATTTGCTATCTTAATCTTCAATATTTTGTTGTTGTTATATTTGTATTGATGTATTGCGGGCTCTATATCTAAATATTGTATATGATGATTAGATACTAAAGTTGTTTGTAGTAAACAAGCTGTAGGCTTAAAAGGTATTTCCTTGACGCAATATCCTTCAATAATTTTCTCGGTATTTGGAGGTATTATAATCTTTTGTATTTCCGCAGATCGTACTAAAGCTAATCTGTTTTTGTTCTTGGTAAGTTGTTTTTCTTGTAGTGATATAGTTCTGAATGTAAGATACCAAGGTGTAGTAAACTGTGCATTTTGTAAAAATTTATCTCCATGCTGTTCTTTAAATTCTGACATCAAAGTTTCAAGTATATTTGTTCCAAGTAATAAAGGTACATTCCGGTTATATTGACTATCTGGTAAAACAAGTATCAGATAAGTTCTGTTAATGTATTTAGTTGTTATTCTTGCTTCGATAAATCCTAAATATGGTAATTGAGTTCCTCCTGCACATTCAATATCCAAAAGTGTATGTAATTCCTGAAGTTTTAATGTGCTAGAAAGATGATCTTTAAATTAAGAGTACGCCAAAGTTGATACTGTTGAACCAGTATCTAAAAGTGTGTTTACCTTGTTTCCCTCTAATTCTACTGTTGATTCTGCTGCTGGTTTTTCCAATAATCCTTGCGGTATTTCTTTTACTAAATTATTTCTAATCTTAGGACCATGTGTTGCATTTTTCTTCAAGCCTACCACCGGCCCCTGGTCGTAGACTGCCTGAAGTTTAAAGAATTCCTCTGGTGATCTAAGATAACCCGACATCCAATCTGTAAATGACCGTAAAGTCCACATCTATGGCACTTAGGTTCCTGTTGATATCCCTGTTGTCGTGTAGGCTGATGTTGGGTATCTTCATAGGTTGGTGTATCTGATGATTGTTGTTTCCAGTTACCTGTACTAGGTGGTTGCCAATTACCAGTTCCTCTTGATGATTGCCAGTTACGAGTACCTCTTGGTGATTGTCAGTTGCCAGTTCCTCTTGGCGGTTGACTTCCACCTCGTCCAAATCCTCTATCATTACCTCTATATCCTCTGTTGAATTGAGGTGAGTATCTTTGTGGTGTATTCTGTTGTTCCAATGAAGTAACCTTCTGTGTAAGTTGATTGATCATTCCTACCAATTTATCATACTTCGGTTCCTCTGTAGTGATCGCTGATTAGATGTTCCCTGCTTAATCTTAGTTTTTAGTGTGTCGGTCTCGTTTGAAACTGCGTGATCTCTTTCAATTTGACGAAGTGCTACTCGTAAACTGTCAAAATCCTTAATAGTATCATACGTATGACTGCTGATATCTTTCATGGAATGAAGCATCTTGTCAACATCACTAACCTGTACCATTCCTAAATCCTGTGCTCTACCAATGACATTTTCAAGTCTGCAACTCCAACTTGTTATATCCTCATCCTCTTTCTGTCTAGCCCCATAAAATTCTGCCAATAAAGCCTCTCTTTGGTCGATGTTCCCATTGATACTATCTAGCTTGTTCAGTATCTGGTTGACAGAAATGTCTGTACCAAGTCGCATAACAACTATTCCAGCTTCTCCTCTCAATGATGTTCTCATTGCTTCCTTGATCATACTTTCCGTGCAAAGTTGTTGTTTCAGTAAACATCTTATGGTGTACCTCCATAAATCAAATGTAAGTTCTCCTTTTGCGTTTTCTCCAGAAAACCATGTAAGTTTTGGTGGCTGAGACATAGATGATGCCTTTTGTACAGTAGTTGAATGTTGTAATGTAGATGTATTCTTTGACATCAAAGGTGGAGGTGGTGGCATTGGTTTTGGTGGTAGACCAAATATAAGTCCCTTCTTAAAACTAGGTGTTTTGACATCTTTAACAGGTGTTGTTGCATCTAAATGTCTAATTGTGGTTTAATTACTTTCTGTGGATTCTTCTTCAAATCCTCAATATCCATATATAAATCTCCAAATGTCTTCTCATGGGATGGAGTAACAACGACTTCCTCTAAAGACTGTCCTCCCTCTGCAATGGTGATCAGTAGTAGAGAGAGTGACGTTTGATGCACCCCAAAAACGCAAGGCGCTAAGGCGCTGACGTCATATGGACAGTATGACTCACGTAGAACTATGCCAATTCCATGAGTCATACCGAATGCACGCCGGCCATATTTGGTCATGACGCGGTGCGACAATGAATCATCAGGATGCAAGATCAGGACATGACTCACTACATGACAATACCATGATGTACGTATGAAAATTTGAGAAGTACTTTTTCTGTTCGTGATGATGTTTTATGCAACCACAAAAACGCAAGGCGCTAAGGCGCTGACGTCATATGAACAGTAGAACTCACGTAGTATGAAGGGCTATATATCAAAACGGAAGCACCTGATGTCGGATTATGACTCTTGGACCACCATATGATGAATCCCATATATGGAAAGCGACCACAATACCCTATAACCATATATGGAAATTATGACCAAATGTGGTAAAAACCTTATTTTAACTCAAAATAGACATACATGACCATATATGGAAATCGACAAAACAACCTATGACCATATATGGAAAACATGACCAAATTTTGTAAACACATTATTTTCACTAAAAAATCTAAATAAAATACATGACCATATATGGAAACCGACCAGATACTCTATGATCATATATGGAAATGATGACCAAATTTGGAAACAAACTTTTGTTTTCACTCAGAAATCAAAATAAAATACATGTCCATATATGGACAGCAGGTCAAGTGACCGTATCGAGGAACGTTAACTCTGGTACAAAACAAGGGAAGTAACTATGTATATAGATCTCTCTCGTGGAGTGACACAATTCAACGTTCAACGTTCGAGGCAAGGTCACATGGTCATATCGAAGAACTCTGGTACAAAAAAGGGAGGCAACTCTTCATGGTGTGAACGTCAATCACCGATTAATCGTATCGTGTTCTGGGCAAATAGAAAAAAAATACCAACGCAGATGTCAGTTTCATATATATTTATTACATTCATTCGTAAAATGCAAGCAGTTTGTCGTCGTTACTCATCAAGTCTCTAGGGGGAAAATCTTTCACAATGTCTTCCATGCTAATGTTTCTATATCTCATCTTCACGAAATGTACACAATAGAGTCCGCACGTATCGGATGATCCCGGTTGCACTTGAGTCGTACTGAATCTGTATTGAGGCCCATTGGCGATGAGCACGTTCCTGAAGCGACGATGGTAATACTCCGGAGAACGTCCGAGTGAATCGAAGAATTCTGCCGGTCCCGTGGATGGAAAGTGAAACGCCACCCAATGCTTCCCCGGTCCATCGCAGGTATCCGTGTTGACGACATAGGTCATCGGTCGGTGCGAGATGTCTGCGGGTAACTCTTCGGCACAACGTACGTCCACCGGTTACCCTTCCAACGCTTCTTCTAGTTCCGCGTCGCTCATGGGAAGTGCGTCTTCGTCCGTGTCGTATTCGGAGGTATCCTCGCTGCTGTCGAGCCTCTTTGCCTTGGAGACCCTTTCCTCCTCCTCCCTGCCACACGCATGCTCCTCCAGTCCGCGGCGGTGTACCAAGACCAGTCCGCATTCTTCGCAGGCGATCAGATCGTTCGTGGTCGTTTCTTCCGTTTGGATCGTTTCCTCCCCTCCCGCCCCCATCAGGACGTTCGTGCGCAGTCTCTCCGTCTCGGGGTATCCGGTTTGACGTCGACGAGGAGATAACCGTGTCGTCTTCTCGTGGCCTCGTCGAATTGTCGCAGGAAATGTTCGGATCGACCCGGGTACATCTGTCGTGCCAGGGTGGCCACAGGCTGTCGATCGATCGGATTATCAAAGAGGACCATGTAATGACAGTTTCTTCTCTGGGTGGGGTCCTTTCCAAAATACAGGTTCTGGTAGATGGCGATCACGGAAAGATTTCGATGGTGACTTCCTTTGGTGAAAAGATCGTTGATGCGGGTGTCTTTGCTGGCGAGGGTCATCAGATCGTCCAGGACCACCACGTTGCGCACTCTTGGATCGAAGAAGTTGTCGCTTTCCAGGTCGGAGGGGATGCCTCTCACAAACTCCACCGGCGGGTGCACGCCGTCTCGTACGACGTCGTAGAGGGGTTGCCACCTCTTGTACAGCCAGACGATTCTCTGCGGCGCTGGTTTGCACATCGCTTCCGCTTCTCGGAGGACTTTCGCCACGAAATGCGTCTTGCCGCAAGACGTCGGACCCGAAACGATCATGGTAAACGGGTGTCGAAACAGGAACGGGCCGGACGGCGGCTGTTCTTCCACCGCAGGCTCGGGCGGCGGCGGCGGCGGCTGTTCTACCACCGTAGGCACGGGCGGCGGCGGCGGCGGCGGCGGCGGCGGCGGCGGCGTATCCCCACTTCAATGCTGATAGCGATAATGTCTCAACATGACATCTCTCCTGGAAAACCGTTTATGGCAGGTAGGACATTCCATGTTTATACTTCGATATCGAATCCGCTATCCTCTTATAACTTTTTTTCGAAAATGCAGCAAGCAGAATACGTGATCGTCCTTGAATCGGCACACTCGTAATCTATCGTCTCTGACGGTGATTTCCAATAGTGTCACCTCGCCTCCCCTCGTCGTGCGGTAAAGTGGTCTCTCGAAGACGACTTCCATCGTCTCGTCCCGTCGTACTGCTACGGATTGAAGTAGTGGTAGATACGTGTCTCTGACGTACGATTCTTCCCTCACCACGTCGAAACATAGGAAGACCCTGCGCGTGGGTATTTCGAAAGTAGCCACGAACGTCATTTCCAATAGGGCACACTCCCACGTTCCATTCGTTTAGTGTGATCGAGGTAAACGTTCTGAGAACTGACCTCCCCTATTCTCGGGAAAGAAATCGAGCGAGTCTCCGCTATTGACGCAGGTAGGTTAATGCAGTTTATAAAAAAATAGCAATGATTTTTGGTGTTTGCCTCGCAATCTAAATCTGACGTCATTTTCCCAACTATTCGACACGTGATTGGCTAGAACGTTTCGTCGACGTCAGATTTTAGCTTGTCACCAACAGCTGATCGGGGACCTTGTTATGATAGAAGTCAGTGTCTTCAGTTCGACAACAACACGTTAATATAGATGTGGGTTGGTTATATTTTGAGGTAAGTTGGTTTTAAATTATTTTAGCCTTCTGCCGAGGATCTTGGATAGCCATTTCATTAACGATTATGAATGTAGTCTGAAGAGAAAGCTGCATGTTTACTTAAAAAATGTGGTTATTTACACGTTTCGCTGTCAACATGATGTGGTTAGTCTGTTGAAACTTCCTTTTGAAATAATTTTTCACGTTTACACTATCTTACTTGCTTATAAACAATCCAATCTTTATTGACTATTGACTATACAAATATGATTTAATTCACGTCCACATTTTGCAGACTGACCAGGGATGCATTCATGCGGGTCAAATGTTTAAATTTGGGAAACCATGATCAACCATGCAACGTGTTAAAGGAGTAGAATTTGTTAAAATGCTCGATCAACAAGCCGACTGAGGCGCACCACCTTTCACCTATGCCTTTACCCCCCCCCCCCCAAAAAAAAAAGTGCATTTACTTTAAAGAACTGTAAGGAATATTTGTACATGAATCTTAAAACTGATCACATTTACACATGATACATCATTTCTTATTCCAATTTATAACATATTGTAGAAGTAAAACAAAAGTTTATTCAAAATATATGCATGCATTACTCTGTGCATCATACTTATGCCTCAGCCTACTTTTAATCACACTGTGGAAGCATTCACATGAGATATTATATGTGAGAAATATTATTTATTATCATGGCCATAATTTATTAACAACTTTTCATTGATGGTTTTGAATCTGATGCTACATAAGTCATTATAGTATTATTTTAAATCATCCCTTTTAGTGTACATTTGAATTTTTTGTCTTTAATAATTTGTTTTCTTATGTTTATTTTATATATAGACATAAGATTAAATTAAATATGTATTTTTAATATTGATTCGATCACTATATGATAATAAGTATCTGAAGTATTTGTGTGTTTGTGTAGATCTTTTCAAATTTTAACACACTTATTATAAAACAATTTATATCAACAGATCAATCTTAATTTTGTGTATTTGATTTTACAACCTGGTGTGTATACAATTGAATATTAATTGAAACCTTTCAGTAATTATTGTAACTTCTTTTGCAGATTGATTTACAACTGGCACACATAAGTTGACAGTTAATGCATTAAGAGTGTAGTTTCTATAACATCAAATATGAGGTCTTTACACAATTAAAGATATATTATAATGAATGATTCCTGCTAGGGTCCTTCAGTTCTATTTTATATACCATTTTCTATATTAATCTTTATCTATTTTGCCCAGTATTCTCTACTCTTTGTATTTTAACACACCATAATTTTCTTTTATTATCAGTCTATTCTCTATCTTTAATTTCTCAGCCTTTAAATATTGCACTTTTGCTTAAGGGATTATTACATGATTGGTGTATCTATTCTGTAAACACCATCCAGACCCTCAGTTTAGGTGAATATAATTAAGTTATCTGGTGTATTACACTGTGTCTAAACCACACCGGCAAAATTTGCTCGGACTCGATGCTATCTAACACCCGGCACAATGACGGAACACCAATAGACAAAAGAAAGGTAGTTTTCTCCTTATTTTTTTATTCTTTTTATGATATCGAAGAATATATATACATATACAACTATTTTCTATTGTGATATGCAATATTTTCTACAACCGTTCTCTATTAACGGAGAAATAAGCCAAAATGCATGTCAAAATGACGAATTGAGTGAAACTTGCCTCGAAATTGTTTAATTTCTCGTTAAATTGTTCACATTGTACGGAAAGAAAGGTACGGGGAGATAGATATTGACACGGAGATTGCAAATTAAGTTATTATGAGCATCTCATTAATTGTATCTCTGTGTATGGAACAAAAGAAAAGGGTCATGTCAAATTAAAATAAACCGGTTTCGTCAATGTTGTTACTACACAATCACCCGGTTTCGTCTATATATATCACCCGGTTTGGGTTGTTTTTTTTAACAAACAATTTATGAAAAGCAACTTTGGCACGGATCTGAACATTGTATTTCGAGAATTTGAATATATATATTTATTGTAAGGTAAACTTGGCGTGTTAAGATCTATTTTAAACAGGCACTTTTGGACATAGTTAATTATGATAATACACATTTTCCTAATGAAAGGCGTATCCCTTATTTCACTTAACTCCAAACTAATTTTAAATGGAATATAAATACTAAATAGCAAACACTGGTATCTAATTATTTTGTAACATTATTATATTTTCTTTGTTTATAATAGTAGTATGTAAAAATGAAAAATGAAAGTATGTGTTTTGAGTGTACCATAATTTTAATTTACTATACTAAATTATATACACTATGCATTCAATCATTGACGAACAGTCCCAAACCGACTATAGTCTATACTGTTCTGCACAAGTTTATCATGCATGCAGTCCTGCCAGATTTTCTGGTACTATATATACTGTGTTCCTTGCGCACTAAAGCAAGTTTTCACACTTAAGCATCCATAACATAGCAATGAGATTTGTAACTTTCTCCCCGTTTCTGGTAAGCACATTTATTTTCCTATAGGCATGGTTTTCACATTATTTTTACAGTTCAAATTCATTTTTTTTTTACAGTTCAAATTCATCTTTTTTACAGTTAGAATTCAATTGAAACTTCAAGATAACTTTCGAAAACAATATCTGACAGTTTTGTATTTTCAATGTGAATAAAAGTTGGTTTGCAAAACATGACCGTCATTTATATCTAGGTCTTAATTAGAAGAAGTGACGGTAACCACTTATCCCATACACATTGACAATGAGACAACTTTCTTTTAGACACAAAAATGATGTTGAATTAATCAAGTTTAGGTCACCGTATGCCTTAAACAATGAGAAAAACACACAAACCGCATGAAAGCAATCTATAACAGGGCCCTAAATCATAAATGTAAAACAATTCAAACAAGAAAACTACCTGCCTATTTTATGTTCAAAACACATATGGTATAAAGCAACCAGAGACAACCATGGAATTACAAGCCTGTGACTCGGGAAATGGACTGAGTCAAAGTGTTGTCGCTGACACAAACAGTACAACAAAAGTACAAATAATAAAAAATGATGAATAAACCTTAACTCGTCCTGTGACAGAGCCTTTATAGTAAATTCGCGATTTGTGCCAAAACTTGTATCATAGTTAAAATTATCCATTAAATATGATAAATATACATGTATTCGCAGTTTACTATGAAATCCACTATCACTGAACTAGTAAACATATTTATTAAGGGGCCAGCTAAAGGACACCACCGGATGCGGGAGTTTCTCGCTTCATTGAAGACCCATTGTGGCCTTCGGCTGTTTTCTGCTCTATGGTCGGGTTGTTGTCGCTTGGAATTTGTATGAACTTTTCATGTTTAAATGCCCCCCCCCTTTTGTTTTTGTTTTACCAAAAAAAAAAAATCAATCCCTCTAAACCAAATTTTAAACATCACTAAAAAGTAAACAGAAGTTTATAGTATTTATATAACTAAGAAGTGTATAAAGTTTGATGCAGTTATAATACTTCGTTTTTGAGATATGGCGCGACATGTTAAAAAAAACCACATTCCTGTTTCACTTACATGTTCTGTAACTCAAAAAATTCAATTTAATTTTCACTAAAAGGTTTACAGATCATGTTAAATTTTAAGAAAATAAGATAAGCTGTCCTGAAGTTATGGTGCGACATTTTTATGGTGGACAGACGGATAGATAGACGGACGGACGGACGGACGGACAGAATGACTGATAGATGGAGGAACGGACGGATGGAAGGACGGACGGTTAGACGGGTGTATACAATAATACGGCCTGTCAAAATTGGGACGGCGTGTAAAAACGCAAAGAAATGGAGAAAAAAAATCGCAATTAAAGGTCAATAATTTTTATTAGGATATCGGCCAAGTCGATTTATTAGTATATTTGTCTGCCTTATTATTTTCCTATATAACTTTTATATATATTTGGGGAAAAAAATGTATAGAAATCGATAAAAAGAACTTGATATTCGGCATTTATTATGAGAAACATAATCCAACTGACATAATCCGATTTCCCGGGTGTCCCTGTTTTCTCATTTCTTACAATATTTGAATTCGGTATACACTTTATAAGATAAGTGGCGAATGTAGATGACGTATATGTTCAATCTAATTAAAATATTGATCTCTGATTACGTTATACTGCATATGCAGTATAACGTAATCAGAGATCAATATTTTGATTAGATTGGTATATGTTGCACGCCCCGACCCCACCTTTGGTTGCCAAAACTTTATTGATTCCTGTATTTAAAGATTTTGTAAAGCAAAAAATAATCAAAATATTGTTCGACTCGCTACGCTCGGCGGTATGTTAAAGTTGTACGAAATACGCTCACTTTGAAATAAACTGAATCCGTCTGTCCGTATATATTGTCAAAATATATTGACCAACATCAGTGTACGATCATCATAACACAATGGCGACAGTGCAGACTCGTTTTTTTTAATAATGTTAACAAAATAATTATTATTGAATTTTATCGATGACCTCAGACTACTATACTAATTTGTACATAGCAGTATAGATTATATAAATTTTATTTTAATGCATGGTAGTTGTAACCCTACATTCATTTTCTATGCCGAGTATGCATGCATATACATTTGTCTTATTATCAACGTTTATCCGTAAGAAGATTTATTTTTAACGATGGTAGAAAAGATTACATACATGGAATGATTAGATTACTTATAAAGGTGTCCATTTGTTTGTGCGAGAAAATCACATATCAATTGTGTGTTTCGATTTTTAAGACCGTAAACTTTAATTTCAAGTTTAAAAATGTTCAACATATTTTCCCATAACTCATATAGAAAAAAACATATTAAGAGAGCTTTAATCTCAATATGCTGTTAAAAAATTTCGGAATGCAAAGTAAAATTAAAATATTTGTGTCGGCTATAAGAGTATGAATTTGCTTATTATTTATTTGAATCTGAGACTCATATAAATGATAAGCCGCTGTCCGGTGAACGAACTTGTTTTCGGACGACCCACAAAACTCCTTTTGAACGCTGAAGTTAAATAATCAATTCTAATGTAATGCGATTATGATTTTTTTTATTTGACCAAACCGGGTTATGCATTTTGAAATCTATGACGAAACCGGGTTGTATACATTGACGAAACCGGCCAGTTCGATTTTGACATGACCCTTTTCTTACGTTCCATTCACAGAGTTACATTTATTGAGATGCTCATAATAACTAAATTTGCAATCTCCGTGTCAATATCTCTCTTCCCGTACCCTTCTTTCCGTACAATGTGAACAATTTAACGAGAAATTAAACAATTTCGAGGCAAGGTTCACTCAATTCGTCATTTTGACATGCATTTTGACTTATTTCCCCGTTAATAGAGAACGGTTGTAGAAAATATTGCATCTCACTATAGAAAATAGTTGTATATGTATATATATTCTTCGATATCATAAAAAGAATTAAAAAATAAGGAGAAACCTGCCTTTCTTTTGTCTATTGGTGTTCCGTCATTGTGCCGGATGTTAGATAGCATCGAGTCCGAACAAATTTTGCCGGTGTGGTTTAGACACAGTGTATTAAGTCACACCCACCCCATATTGATTATTAAAGTTATATTGATTATTAATGAAAAATTGGCAAAGCAATGTGATGGGTAAATATCAGTTAAAGAAAGTTGTATTTATAAACTTTATTGTACTTTTACAGACAATTCATCAATTAAACTTTGTGTCAAGTTTACTTATAATTAAAAAAAAATAATAATTAAGGAATATACATATGTGACAATTTTGACTGAAGTTTTCTATGTGTATCATAACATTAATACCAATAACTTTTAAATGCCATTAATGGTTTACATATTTTTTTTCAGTACATGCATGAAGATAACTTGGAGATTGTGTCATACAAGTTAGTTTTAACTATTATAGCCTTACTGAAATTTGAAAAAAGTAATCAAAGAAAAAGAGTGACCACTTCTGTCTTTATGAAGATCAACATATATATACAAGGAAATTGTCAGACAATTTGTAACCATGTATGAGGATAGCTTTAGATATATACATGAAAAGAAAGTGAAATCAATGTTTTTAAGATAAAATCTTGATGACATATGACAAAAATATAACAGTGCTGAATATGAAACCCCATGCCATGTCACATGTAACTTTGGAATGCAGCAGTTTTCAGTATGACACTAAAAGGAAGGATTTCATTACTGTTAAAACTGTATCTTGAACATTGAAGACAGAGAAATAAAGGTTTTACATCAGAGGAAATGACTGTGCACTTCTTTCTTGAAGGATCAACACACAAAAGGAAATGTTCATATCATTATGCATCATGTGCAGTAGTTGAGATAATTTTGGATATATATACATAAAACTGTGAACTAAGTGATAATTATCATTCAAACATCATATGTGGTACCTGCATGTACTTACTGGTATATATATTGTAATTCACAACATGTTACATGAATATATAGGAATATTCTTTGCATGATACATGTGAAATAAAAAAAAAAAACACAAGTAAAGGAATAAGGATTTATCTAGTACAGCATTATCATATAAAAACCAGCAGAATGATATATGTCTACATTTATTATGGATCATGGAAACCTACAAGGAAGTATATATTGTGTGCATTGTTATATCAGAATTATCAGTTTTAATTCAATGTGACATATACTTTTTGTTTTAATTTTGAGAAAACTTTTTGAAATGAATGAAAAATTATAAGTTTCTTTGATTTTGAAACCTTTGAAATATCAATAGTCATACTTGTATGTAATAGGCAGATAATACTCATACTGAACTCAATGCTTTCACATGCATACAACTTTATTGAATAAACAAATAGTTTTATCTCAAGGAAATTTCTTTTTTTAATGAACAATGAACATACATGTAGCTCTAGAAATTATTGCTTATAGCTGATATAGTTTAAAAAAAGACCCATTCACACATGTGATGTGACAGTAACTGATCCTTATAATTCAGTGATTTAATTAAAAATGTTTCTTTCCCGACATTTTCACACCGAAAAGGGGAATAATCCATCTGTCATGATCTAAATCAATTCAGTGTTTAAATGTCGCCGAGTAAGGACTTGAATATCATTCATCTATAAAGATCGCATTGGCACACCCCGTGAACATTTATTGATCTCTTAAAAACTTAGCATATTTATTCTTCGAAAGCTCACGAATACGAAGATTGCTGTTTCTTGTTTTTAAAATGATTACAACATTTCTAAAATTGGCAAAATAGTTGACTGTTGATGTGGCCACGGTTGGATTGTATGTCACTTCTGTTATTTTCTATTATAAAAGGGCATATTTAAAGAATGAAACAGCGGTTACGTGAAAGATAACATATTTGTCAACCAAATACAACTTTATTTTTATTCATTTGTCTAGTTCTATGGGGTGCGCCAGGCTCTTGAAGTTGGACGTTCACACGCCATCTTTGAATGGTGCCCGTTACCATGGCAACCAGGTGGGGGGTTCTGAGACACCTTAAATTAAAACTTTGGATGATATTAGGGATGATATAAATAAGTTCTGGGTATGGAAGTTTCTCGACAAAAAATCTAAATAATTTCAATTTTCATTGATTTTTATATGAATAAATAGCCGATTTACTCTCGAACAGCATTAACCTACCTGCGGACGAATAAATAAAACTCGTCCATGATTAGATGAAGCCCGTGTTCTCCCCTTCTTATAAAGTTTTGAACAATACCACCGCGTCCCCGCCGCCGCCGCCACCCGTGCCTATGGTGGGAGAACAGCCAACGCCAACGCCGCCCGATCCTGCGGTGGAAGAACAACCGCCGTCCGGCCCGTTCCTGTTTCGACACCCGTTAACCATAATCGTTTCGTTGCGAAAGTCCTCCGAGAAGCGGAAGCGATGTGCGAACCAGCGCCGCAGAGAATCGACTGGCTGTACAAGAGGTGGTAACCCCTCTACGACGTCGTACGAGACGGCGTGCACCCGCCGGTGGAGTTTGTGAGAGGCATCCCCGCCGACCTGGAGAGCGACGACTTCTTCGATCCAAGAGTGCGCAACGTGGTGGTCCTGGACGATCTGATGACCCTCGCCAGCAAAGACACCCGCATCAACGATCTCTTCACCGAAGGAAATCACCATCGAAATCTTTCCGTGATCGCCATCTACCAGAACCTGTATTTTGGAAAGGACCCCACCCAGAGAAGAAACTGTCATTACATGGTCCTCTTTGACAATCCGATCGATCGACAGCCCGTGGCCACCCTGGCACGACAGATGTACCCGGGTCGATCCGAACATTTCCTGCGACAATTCGACGAGGCCACGAGAAGACGACACGGTTATCTCCTCGTCGACGTCAAACCGGAGACCCCCGAGACGGAGAGACTGTGCACGAACGTCCTGACGGGGGCGGGAGGGGAGGAGACGACCCAAACGGAAGAAACGACCACGAACGATCTGATCGCCTGCGAAGAATGCAGACTGGTCTCTGTACACCGCCGCGGACTGGAGGAGCATGCGTGTGGCAGGGAGGAGGAGGAAAGGGTCTCCAAGGCAAAGAGGCTCGACAGCAGCGAGGATACTTCCGAATACGACACGGACGAAGACGCACTTCCCATGAGCGACGCGGAACTAGAAGAAGCGTTGGAAGGGTTACCGGTGGACGTACGTTGTGCCGAAGAGTTACCCGCAGACATCTCGCACCGACCGATGACCTATGTCGTCAACACGGATACCTGCGATGGACCGGGGAAGCTTTTGGTGGCGTTTCACTTTCCATCCACGGGACCGGCAGAATTCTTCGATTCACTCGGACGTTCTCCGGAGTATTACCATCGTCGCTTCAGGAACGTGCTCATCGCCAATGGCCCTCAATACAGATTCAGTACGACTCAAGTGCAACCGGGATCATCCGATACGTGCGGACTCTATTGTGTACATTTCGTGAAGATGAGATATAGAAACATTAGCATGGAAGACATTGTGAAAGATTTTTCCCCTAGAGACTTGATGAGTAACGACGACAAACTGCTTGCATTTTACGAATGAATGTAATAAATATATATGAAACTGACATCTGCGTTGGTATTTTTTTTCTATTTGCCCAGAACACGATACGATTAATCGGTGATTGACGTTCACACCATGAAGAGTTGCCTCCCTTTTTTGTACCAGAGTTCTTCGATATGACCATGTGACCTTGACTCGAACGTTGAATTGTCACTCCACGAGAGAGATCTATATACATAGTTACTTCCCTTGTTTTGTACCAGAGTTAACGTTCCTCGATACGGTCACTTGACCTGCTGTCCATATATGGACATGTATTTTATTTTGATTTTTGAGTGAAAACAAAAGTTTTTTTCCAAATTTGGTCATCATTTCCATATATGATCATAGGGTATCTGGTCGGTTTCCATATATGGTCATGTATTTTATTTTGATTTTTGAGTGAAAATAATGTTTTTACAAAATTTGGTCATGTTTTCCATATATGGTCATAGGTTGTTTTGTCGATTTCCATATATGGTCATGTATGTTTATTTTGAGTTAAAATAAGGTTTTTACCAAATTTGGTCATAATTTCCATATATGGTCATAGGGTATTGTGGTCGCTTTCCATATATGGGATTCATCATATGGTGGTCCAAGAGTCATAATCCGACATCAGGTGCTTCCGTTTTGATATACAGCCCTTCATACTACGTGAGTTCTACTGTTCATATGACGTCAGCGCCTTAGCGCCCTGCGTTTTTGTGGTTGCATAAAACATCATCACGAACAGAAAAAGTACTTCTCGAATTTTCATACGTACATCATGGTATTGTCATGTAGTGAGTCATGTCCTGACCTTGCATCCTGATGATTCATTGTCGCACCGCGTCATGACCAAATATGGCCGGCTTGCATTCGGTATGACTCATGGAATAGGCATAGTTCTACGTGAGTCATACTGTCCATATGACGTCAGCGCCTTAGCGCCTTGCGTTTTTGGGGTGCATCAAACGTCACTCTCTCTACTACTGTGATCAGTAATACGAAATAAAAATGTGAACAACACTAATAAAATATACTACAAAGAAAAAAATGAAAGATCTGACAATCCTATACTGAAATATGAAAGAAATAAAACAAAGTAATCAAATATAAACTGCAATATCTGTCAAAAACAAAAATAGCAATTAATATATGGTGATCTAAGGGAGATAATCTAATAAATCTGAAACCTGAAATAATATACTGCTGACCAAACTAGATAAGTAGAAATACCAAAGAAAAAAATGTCTGCCATGTATCAATACTCCTTATTTATAACAAAATAAATGTCCATTAATAATCAAAAGCTACTATACTACTAATCTGAAAAAATAAATAAATATCAACTGGTAAGGGAGATAATCTGAAATTAAACTAAATCTGGTAATAAGTATAAGATGTCTCAAGTATAAGTAATACAACCAAGTATAAGTACAGATGGGTGCACTCCTAACCTGTACAGCAAGTTAACTTGATAACCAGTCATTTGGACTGGTCAAAGTTAACCTGTGACCGAATATAGGACTGCTCTGACCAGTCATAGGACCAAAATCTAGTTAACTTGAAAAGCGGACTTGGTCCTAGGACTGTTTTTATGTCTGCCAAAAAGTTAACTTGGAAACAGGTCCGCTATTGATATAAGTTAACTTCGAACCAGTCCTGTCATAAGTTAACATAAGTTAACTTCGGAACCAGTCCTGTCATAAAGTTAACATAAGTTAACTTGGAAACCGGTCCTGCCACAAAGTTAACTTGGAAACCGGTCCTGCTACAAAAAATGAATTAATCAAATATAACTGGGGAAATATATAAGAATACTGAAAAATAATAATTAATATATGTAAAGCCTACAAGAAAAAAAAAAGAAAACTAATATCAATTAAATTCCCTAACATAAAATGTAAGCTAAATGTATAAAGTAAATAAACTAAATAAGTATATCTAAAAAGATATGTATAGAAATAATAAGATATATCTCAAAAGATATAAAGAAAAATAACAAAGTATATCTCAAAAGATATTGAGGAAAAGAATAAAGTTTATCTTAAAAGATATATGAAGAAACAAAACAAATCTACAAAATAATGTTCAAGATCTATCAAATCTATTATACAAATTCAAAATAAATCAAATCTACAATACAATGTAAAGTGTATTAATAATCTACAATGATAATCAATGCTAAATAAAATAAATACACAATGACATGTGCTATAAATATAATAAAATACAAATCACAAGTATGAATATAACTACACAAAATAATATTCAATACAATATATATATATATATATACAACTCGTCTAAACATCAACCCAACAATGTTAGATCTGTAAATTTGCTTTCGCAAATTTTTGGTTCTTCCCTCGCCGGGATTCGAACCCATGCTACTGTGATATCGTGACACCAAATCGCCTGCACTGCAGCCGTCCCGCTAGACCACACGACCACCTTGGCTCTCAAAAAAAGAGCTTTCGGTGGCCATATGTTACCTTTCCACGTCAGTTTTAATCTAGCGGCGTACTACAGTACATGATATATAAGGCATGAAGATGTTATTGTTACAGATCAGCTAAATTATCTATAGTAAAGGATCCTACAAATTAATGTAAGATACAGTCACAGAAAATAATTATATTCATAAGTACGTCTGAGTCAGTGACAACCCTACAACAGATGTATCCATCGGATCGCCATCAATGATGGTGATACATGGCTGTGTACATCTAAACATCAACCCAACAATGTTAGATCTGTAAATTTGCTTATATATACACAATACCACAGAGGCCTACCTTCTTAATAATAATCTGCTTTTAACTACAATATGAGTGTGATGAACTTTTACGTCAACAAGCTCAAACTACAAGAACTTCAAGTCAATAAATATCGTGCAACTTCACTGATATATCTCAACTCCAAAGCAAATAACAAACCTACCTAGCTAACTAAAAAAAATCCAAATCCAAAATCTAAATGCCTCAATGAATAAATGAACTAAAACAAATCAAAGTCAATGAGTAAACAAAAAGTAGACAGTCAAGATAAAGGATGTAACTAGAAACAGATGGTGAGGTTAATAGTATGAACAGTTAAATGTAACGTCTATTCACACTCTATCCTCTCAATGCTTAAACGCTACTCAGAGTAAAAAGGTTGTTTAAATTATATTAATGTTCAATAATATTTAACTCTTTGAATGTTTAATAAGATTTATGTTTTCCTTCTTTTTTAAATCTAAATTAGTCTAAACCTTTAAACTTTTTAAATCATTTTTCACCTCAAACTACAATTCAGTTTTAACACCAATACATGTACATCATATCAATAAATAAAGTATCACAAAGTTCATGTAAATACTAAATAGTACAGTGAACAACAAAATATACAACACAAATGACAGTACACAGTTACTTTACACATACAACACAAAATAACAACACATCTGAATGTATATGGACGTGTGAAAATGCAAAAGTGAAAATGTTTTGTGTGTCTGTATCAATTAATCAAAATCGAATGTAGTAATGTTATTCTCAAAAAATAATATCACTTGTTAAATCAATGAAGTGTGTATGTCTAAATCCTTATTAATTTAATAAAAGTGTATGTAATTAACTATAAACAACTAAGAATGGCTATGTATGTGTCTCTAAATCAATCAATCTTTCTGAATACTACATAGTATTCACCCTATAAAATGTTCAATGTTTGTTTACATAATGTGTGGGTGTGTCTATATAGTACTTCCGGTTGACCTTGACCTCAAAAATGTGTGGGGGAGGGGGGTCTATGTATTTACAAAAAATCTTTTTTTAAGTTTAACAACTCAAAATAACAGTTATAATAATCAGTACCAATATATATACACGATTGTCTCTGTGGTATACCACTATATGTTTACTTCAAATGATAAAGTCTTTTTCCTGTTATTATAGTACACATGTTCCGTTAAATCTCTATTGACAGCAAATAATCAAATTCTGCATTTGTTTATATACCATGAAAACTTTCAATTTCTAAACTAAATTTTCAATAAATTTCTATGACAATGTCAACATCAAGTACAAACACAAACACAAGACGTACAAACATACATATAACATACAAATAAGGATGAAAAACACCTACATTTAGCAATGTTACAATGTTCTCCAAAATATTTCACGTTTTCTTCACCGGATGTTGAACCGGAAGTTACGAACAGCTGTGTAGTTACGCAATCCACAATTGAAAATAATTACAGCTGAAATTCGAATTTTCTACACAATAAGTCGTTGGGCGCCTTCTGTAACAGAATAACACAATAAGCTTATTCAAACAAATATTATAGCCATGCTCAAGACAAATGTTAAGCAACAAAACAGATGGCCCCACATTGGGCGCCATCTGTAACCAGGTTGTTTTGGTCGTATAATAAAATAAACACCTCAGGATCAATGGATTCGTTTTATTGTGTAATATATGAAATAATCCTGCAATACATATACAAATAATCAGTACAAAGAAAGATAACTCTATTCATTCTAGGTGACAATGCCTAAAATACAATACTCAAATATTTCCTACTGGACAACTATGGTCTTCCAAGTTATTTACATACAAATCTATTTACATAGAATGTTAACCATGGAAAATATTATTCTCATCACAAATTACACATTTTAACCTTTAACATGTTATATTCTACGAAATATTCTTCTGATAGCCATTTACGTATCATTCCATTCAAATTAATAACAACATTGAATTAGTTCACATAAAGCAAAGCGTACAGAAACATAACACAATAAGCTTATTTAAACAAATATTCTAGCCATGCTCAAGACAAATGTTAAGCAACAAAACACACATATAAACAGAATACAAAACCTACCATGTATGAGGTACATAGGTCCTGTATTTACAATATGGAATCTTCTATTTCTACATGACATACGAACAGTATGGTTCAAATATCTGTAATAAAAGTATTATCATAACTATTTGTGTTTATAGTTTACGCATTAAATTATCCAATCATTTAGTAGTTAAAAATACGTCTTAACGTACAAATATACTATTTTATCTCTTACTATTACTTCTTTTCACTAAACTGAGTTATTCATATAATTTTACTGTTTATGGCTGAAATACTTACAAAATGATTTACGTGACTGTGTCAATTTAGTTAAACTGAGTTAAACAATATTTAATATACTTTTATATGTATTAAACTATTTTATACACCTTTTACTTTGAAATCATTCATTCTGACCATTCATACAAAATCATCAATACAATCCATTCATATCAGTATTTTAGTATGAATGTGAAATATTAAGTACAGAAAAATGACCTTATAACAAAATCAAAGATGTCCACAAATATAAATATAGCAAAGCAAACATCACTCAACTATTCAAATCAAAGTATGAGTAAAATCTGAGCTAACAATAGAATTTCCCTCCAAAATGACCATATGACTAAATTAGCCAATTATCACAAAGAAGAGAAAGTTCCACAATACAAACTAGTAAAATCCAGAAAGTAAACAAATGACCAATATATCAAAACTCACTGAGCCTTGTAAAGATCATACTATGAACATAACCAGTGGAGCATGACTAGAAATTACTCACTAAATACTTAGAGTTAAAAATAATACACTCATCAAATATAAAAATATCACAATATCAAAATATAGTACATAACTAAAAATATCCATAAATCATATTTGGCAATCGAAGTCATTGCAGTACAAAGTGTGACAGGCTTTTTCTGCTCTATATATAAAACATGGAAGCTTCTCCTGATAGAGATGCATCAGACACTGAAGAACAGGAACCTAGACAAAATTCTGATAAAAGAGAAACAGACAAGTCATTAGCCGACTCGAGCGCGTTTGCGGCCATGGATTTGTTTAAGACTTATTTAGACAATAAACTTCATTCACTGAAACATGTGAAAAGGGAATTAAAAGAGGATACAGCCAATACGACCGATGAGGTTGTGAAGAAAATCAAAACGGAACATTCATATGAGTTCCAGTACAATGAAAATAAAGCTCAATTTGCTTTTAACAGTAATCAAGACGATAAAATGGTCTGCAGAACATCAGGATTACAGAAAGATTAAAGATATTTGTTATACCGTAAGGAATCAGATCCATAAGAGGAATAAGTGCATTAAAATTGCTGACAAATCTCCCGCAGGTTGGAATACCGTTAAGTAGTACCTTTCGGATGAACTTGCCTCCGATTCGGAAGACGAGAAAAAGATAAGATATGCTGAGAACACAGCGTTACGTGCAAAGAAGTTCCGTAAACAGAAAACATTGCTACACTTAAGTCAACTGAGCCGCCACGTGTTGCACCTGTTGCAACGGCCACTTCAACAAATTTCGGTGGTAATTTTCGTGCCCAAAGGAGGAACTATGGACCTAGTGCAACAGATTTCTGTATCAGCTGTCAGGGGCAAGGACATTGGAGGAGAAATTGTCCCAAAATTATCAAAGCTGCCCATGGTCAGCAGTGAAACAAATATGAATGATAAGTATTATTTAGATTCTCCACTGTTTTGTTTAGATAAGAAGACAGTAACTTAACTTTAGACTCCAAACTTTATGAATATGAGAACAAAAGTTTTAAAAACAGATGTAGTGTAAAAGGTAGAATTAAAAGTCATATTGCATAATGGAAAAATATTGGTGCTAGTTAATTTGTTTTAGATATTCTTGAAAATGGATATTTCATTTCTTTCATTTCAACTCCTCCCAGAACAGTTCATAAAAATAATAAGTCAACGTTAGACAATGAACTTTTTGTTACGGAAGCGATATTAGATCTTTTGATAAATAAATGTGTAACTCAAGTTAAACTTAGTCCCCATGTAGTTAATCCGTTAAGTGTTTCGACTAACAAATCAGGGAAGAAAAGACTGATTTTAGATTTACGAGAAGTCAGTACACATGTTTTGAAGAACAAAATAAAATGTGAAGATTGGAAAATTTCGTTAGAGTATTTCGATAAAAAATAATCACCTTTTTAAGTTTGATTTGAAATCAGGATTTCATCATTTTGATATATCAAAACATCACCAAACATTTTTAGGATTCTCATGGAATGAAAAGTATTATGTGTTTACGATGTTACCGTTTGACTTAACATCAAGTTCATATATTTTTACTAAATGTTTAAAGACCTTAGTAAAATACTGGAGAGAAATTAATATTCAGATTTTGCTTTATCTTGATGACGGATGGGGTACAAATCAAGATTTTCAGTCAAGTTTGTGCGATTCGCAATTTGTTTTTAATTCATTATCAAAGGCTGGTTATTTAGTGAATCTACAGAAATCAACATGGACTCCATGCCAAGAATTAATTTTGTTAGGTTTAAAATGGAATTCAAAAGATTATTCAATTCAAATTCCAGAAGATAGGATTAAGGATTTGATAAGAATTATTGAGAAAGTCAGTAATAATCTTCCTTGGGTGACAGCTCGGAATTTAGCTAGAATTGCAGGTCGTACTATTAATAGAATCACGGTCAACTTGGGACACAATCTTTAGAATGAAAAATCAAGAGATAATAGGCGAATTGATGTTTTGGAGAAAAAATGTACATTCTCTCAATTTTAAATATTTGTCTGAATATAAAATTCCTTCTGTTATAATGTACTCTGATGCAAGTAATTTTGCTGCTTGGGCATATTCTTGTCAGTTAGATTACACTGTTTTTTCACAAAATGTGGACAGATATGGAGAAGAAACAAAGCTCCACTTGGAGAGAGTTGAAAACTATCGAATCTTGTTTAGATACGTTAAAAACAAAATTAGAATCTAAGATTGTTAAATGGTTTACAGAAAATCAAAATTGTGTACGAAAAATACAGTGCGGTATTAGAAAACAAGAATTACATTCATTGGCAATGTCTATATTTTCTATCTGTTTGCATAGGTCAAAACGTATAGATATTCAGTGGATACCTAGAAATTTAAACACGGAAGCTGATTCAATTAGTAAAATATTTGATTTTGATGACTTGGGAGTGTCCTCAGAATTTTTTGCGTATTTAGATTTAGTTTTTGGTCCACATTCTTGTGATAGGTTTGCAGATAGCAATAACAGGAAAACTGAGAAATTTAATTCAAAATATTTTACTCCTGGCACTTCAGGTGTGGCTGCTCTTGCTTTCAATTGGAAATCAGAAAATAATTGGTTAGTTCCGCCAATAAATTTGGTAAATAGGGTACTGAAACATTGTGTTTTTGCAAAGCTATTGGAACTTTGATTGTACCAAAATTGACATCTGCATCATTCTGGCCTTTCTTATTCATTATAAACAGTTCATTTCAAATATTTTAGAATTTAAAGATTCTAGCAATATTTTTGTACAAGGTTCATGTAAAAAGTCATTTTTTTGTTCATATAAGTTTAAAGGTAACGTTTTAGCTGTACGCATTGATGTCATCATACAGAAGTTTTATTGATATAGTCATGACAGTTTTAGTTATCTTTCTTATACTGTATAGTAAAATATGTGAATGAATTTGTCTTATAGATAAAAAATAATGATGTATTAGATAGTCAATGGACATGAATGAAGTATTTTTGCCATTTTGGTTTTTATGATACCCATTTGGGGTAAATTTCTGATAGTATATGAAAAGACATTATGCAAGGTTTATTTAGGTTTTGGTGACTGCTGAGGCCTATTTGGCTAAACAATAGTACTGTTGAGGCTCACTTGGGTAAACAGTATTGGGATGAAAATGTGACTGTTGAGGCCCACTGGGGTAAAACAGTGGATTTTGATTATTAGAGTATTGAAGCGTATACACGTTAGTGCTTGTTGTATATAAATATGAATATCAACGTTTTCTTATGATTGTCAATAGTTTTTGGTCACTTATTGTAGTAAATTTTACTATAGCATCTTTGGGTAAATTATTTTTATTTAATTATACATTTTTCAGATTTATTCAGCGTTGGCAGATGAAAAAAAATTGCAATGGAAAAGAACAATACGTTATTAGAATTGGGTTCTAAATTACCTGAATTAATCTTGGGTTCAAAAGCAGACAATACTAGGAAAAAAAGTAATTATGGATTTAAAGCTTGGTGCAAATGGTGTAAAACATTTAATGGAGTGAAAACTATGCCTGCTTCAGATTATCATGTTTGTTTATATATTATATCTCTATTGCAAACGAAATGTTGTGTAGCTAAATTGGATGAAGTCGTTTATTTTTAACATGGGCACATCAAATAGCTGGATTTAATAATCCTTGTCAATCTTTGTTAGTAGAATCTGTAGTCGAAGGAGCAAAGAGACAATTATGTCGTCCGTGTATGAAGAAAGACATCATTACACCTGAAATTCTTTAGGATTTGGTTTTTAAGTTTGGAACTACTTCTAGCGCATATGATAAACGTTTAGTAACAATGTGTTCAATTGGATATGCCGGATTTTTAAGATTTTTCTGAGATAGCAAATATAAGAGCTTGTGATTTATCTTTTTATGATACACATGTTAGCAATTTTATAGAGAAACATGAAAGTACAGAGATGAAAATTATGTTCTGATAGCCAAAACTGATAATGTTACTTGTCCAGTTCTCATGTTACAAGATTATATAAAATGTGCTGATATCAATTTAGAAGAGGAAAAAATTATATTTCGCCAAATATCTTTTTGCAAAACACTTAATTGATGTAAATTGAGATATTCTGGTCATATCTCTTCCACAAGAGTTAGAGAAGTATTTTTTTTTGAAAAGTTACAATTATTAGGTTTAAAGAAATGTAATTTTCGTTTACATTCTCTACGTTCGGGTGGGGCTACAGCTGCTGCAAATGCAGGTATTTCCGATAGATTGTTTAAAAACATGGTAAATGGAAATCAGATAATGCAAAAGATGGTTATATTATAGAAAATATTGTTCATCAACTTTCTGTATCTAAGAATATAGGCATTTAATAACCATATTATTTTAATTGTGTAATTATGTTAGTCCTACATGCCCTTTCTTTGTGTCGATAAGCGTTGCTTCTTGTTTATGGCATACACATAGTATATGGTTCATATGAGAGTTCCAGTAATTTATTTGATAAATATTTTATGTTCGTTTAAGTGAAACGAATTAGAACATAAGTTAAAAATATAGTCGAGGATATCACCTATCAACACACATGGCCGCTGTAGCCAAATATAGAACATAGTAGTAAGATGCATTTTTCAAAATTAAAGCAGTTTTACCTTTATTTTGTTATAGACTCGGACGGAGAAGTGAAATTCTTTTGTATGATAGTAATACCATCCGTACACTTGATAATCAAATACGTAGCATGTTCATACGGTTAAGGTATAGTTTTATAATATATTTCCTTTACTAATTATCTTAGGATTTACTGAACATCAAATTAACTATCTAAGGATTTACTGAACATCAAATAACTATAGGTAAAAATGACCAACAGGTCTCTTTCTAGTACGGAATACAGAAATATTGGACGGCGTGCCTCTGGAATGTCAATGAATAGTATATTTTAATGTTTGAGGCTAATATCTCCAAAACTCAAGTATTCCGAGTAAATCCGACAAAAATATAATTGTTTAGCAGGTCAAGTTTTATAGATATCTTCTAAATAGAACATTCAGAAAATCAGACAATCCATTTTGAAATTATTGTCCCTGAAATGTCATTATATGGCAAGTTTTAGTTTGTGGCTCTTATTTTAAAAACTATAACAGATATACAGTATTGTGAACCAAAACAATTGACCAGAACTAAGATATAAAATCTACAAATACGTCAAGTATCAACAACCGTCAAATGACTCCCTGGAGCACCTGAGATCACCCCCAGTTTTTGGTGGGGTTCGTGTTGCTTAGTCTTTAGTTTTTGTGTTGTGTGTTGTGTACTATTATTTGTTTGTTTGTCTTTTTTTATTTTTTAGCAATGGCGTTGTCAGTTTTTTTTCAATCTACGAGTTTGACTTGACTGTCCCTCTGGTATCTTTCAACCCTTTGTAACAGAACCTGCTGGTCTAAATGAAGATGTTTACCCTTTTTGCATTATTTAGGAAACATTATTTTAAAATAGGGAATGTGTGCATGAAAATATGTCCCGCAAAGATGATTTTTGTTATGCAGAAACTATAAAAGATAGATACGCATATGTTTAGACCATATAATTATTCTGCTAGTTTGATTATTAACGGGTCAGACTATATGCAAGTATAAACCATACAGTTACTTTTCGAATAAATTCTAGATTCGATCAAAAAACGTCACAAGTTACTAAATTGAATTTCCTTATCTTTTACATAAATTGTCTGAACTTTGGTGTATTTGTTATCTTATCTTCGCTAGTGTCAATCTATATGGAACGCCATGACTGCCTTATGTTAATGATCAGCATTATATGCAGTGCTCACAACATTATATGCAGTGCTCACACCATTATATGCAGTGCTCACACCATTATATGCAGTGCTCACAACATTATATTAAGTGCTCACAACATTATATTAATTGCTCACAACATTATATTAATTGCTCACAACATTATACGTTTTTTGTTGATGAAGGTCACGATCAGTGATGGTGATGATGATGTTTGATGTATGATGAGATTGATGTATGATGAGATCATTCGATAAACTTCGTTCTTTTTTGCGGAAATTACCGAATCCAAAATTGGTAATGCCCAGCTAACAATCAAAGTCATGTTATCATTAAGGCAGTATACAATATTTAAAACTAATTGAAATAAGTAAGGAAAAGATGAAACTAAGAGGTGAATGAATGAACTGGATATGTTCGTCGTAAGAAATGCGGATGGCAAAATGTAAGTTAAATAATAAAAAGTTTATTTAATGAAATATCGAAGGAAAATTTGTATGATATATTCCTCGAGTTCATTTCATACTGAAGAACTTAAGCAAGGTGCGACTTTATAGTCCATCCTCAGTTTTTGAAGACTTAATTACCTTGAAATAAAATAGTCAGCTTTCTATAACACCTAAGTGCCATATTACGCTAGCTTATATATGTCATGATAGAGTCATTTTTGGCATCGATTTTCAGAATTTGGCATTTTTACATGAATAAGTATCTAACAGATATGGAAAATGCTGTTTAAAGCATTTCATTGTAGGTGTTTAACAAAGCTTTACATCAATTATTCCAATTTTTTTACAAGCTTTTTAGCACGCCAAGTAGTTTGTCTTCTAAATATGATCAGCAGTCTTATATAGAGATATAAACTTTCATAACAAAAATTTACCCTTTCAAGACCCAGTTTAACATTTTCATTTAAAGTTATCATCTCTTATGAAAACTGAGTTTGTGGGGGTGAATAAAACGTTTACTACGTTTGTTTGTCAGTCTTCACGGTTAATATACATAAAAAAAGGGTATGCTTGCCAATGAAACAGCTTTCCACAAGAGACAAAATGACACCACAGAAATTAACAACTAAACGACCACAGTACGGCCTTCAACAATGAGCAAAGCCCATACAGCATAGTCAGCTATAGAAGGCCACGAAATGATAAACGTAAAACATTCCTAATGTATGTACAATCAAACGATCGAAAAACGAACATGTATATAACAAATTAACAAACGACAACCACTGAAATAAAGGCTCCTCCTGACTTGGAACAGACAAATATATGCAGAATGTGGCGGGTTTTAACATGTTAGCGGGATACCAACCCTTCCTCTAACCCGGGACAGTGGCGTAACAGAACAACATAAGACCGAACTATGAAAATCAGTTGTAAAAGGCTTAACTGATCAAGTGAATACAAATATAAATACATCTAACAAAAAATAGAGTGGACGTGGGCGGGTATTTGTATATCCCAACAACAAAAAGACACTAAATACAGATCTGAGAGTACTTGCAGTTACTGACAGCTATTTCAAAGCCACTAACAACTAATAACAAAACATGCATCTAAGTTTTGCATTTAGGTAAAGATTGAAACAAATTGTGAGTAAAAAAGATTGATTTACTATTATTGGAAAGTAACGATTGTCCATGAAAAAAGAGTCATCTTGACCTAAATTAATTCTGGTTAAGGTACATTAAGATACAAAATCTAATCAACTACAAGTCATAGAAGAATAATATCTTTTAGATCGCACTTCTTTTGTAACAATGGACCTTGAAAAAAGATTCAAATTTGTGTTTAGGTCCAGATGATACCAACAACACATAAAAGAGGAATGCTATATGTTACTGTACACTTCTTTGATTTTATTTAAAGTCCACACAAATTATCTTTTTATAATGTTATTATGTCAATATATAATTGTAATATAATTGAAATTAATGGAGAACTACAAGTATTGTTTTACTGTGAATTCTTCCCGTTGTTGTTATTGGCGTTCTTATTCTTCTCACATACAAGCTTGTCTTTAGTCTTGGGATTTCTGTTATTTTTGCTACCATTTTTTTTTCCATATCCCATGTTAGAATCAATGTAAAAGGTTGAAAATTTCATATCTGAATATTTTTTTCGTTAACTGGAAAGTCACTTTTGACGACGGATCTTGATTGTTTCTGTGGGGCTTCTTTCCCATGGATATAGATCACTCACGGGCAAAAATTGGAAAATTGTCGAAACTAATTTGACCTTTATGTATAGCATAGTTCGAATTATATTCTCAAAAGAATTTAAATTCACAAACTAGTTATTTTGCACCGAACATTGATGTGACATACCTTTTTAAAATATGATTGAAAATCGTAAATGTTTAAGTAAAATTCTATTTGCAATTTCTGACCAACATTAATAAAAAAAAAATTAAAAAATGCAATGAACAGTATACTTCTGACAGATATTTGGTTCTCCTTGAAAAATACGGGGTCATAACATATCTTAATTACAGTCCCGAGTTATCTGAATATATTTATTCAGAAATGCACAATATATGTGTTAAATCTACATGTTTTAATACGAGCGCAAAAAAAAAAATGGTCGTATATAATTGCTATCACGTCGTCGTCGTCAGCGTCGCCGAAGACAGATGGTTTCCGGATAATAACTTTTGTATAAGTAAATAGAAATCAATTAAATTTTAACACAAGGTTTATAACCACTAAAGAAAGGTTGGGATATGGGGGTTATGGTCTGAATTGTTTAGGAATTAGGGGCCAAAAAGGGGTCCTAATAAACATTTTTGTAGTTTCCAGTCATTAAGTGTATGAATCTCTCTGAAATTATACCACAAGTTTCCAAACCACAAATGAATGGTTATGATTTGCTCGGAGGGGAAGGTGGGGGAAGGTGGTATGGCTCAAACCGTTAAGGAATTAGAGGCAAAAAAGAGGGAAAAACAAGGGTTTCTTGGTTAATGGTCAATTAAGACAATTTGAACCAGTGTAAGGAAGATAATCCAAATATATTGAGGTAATCCAGACATGTTTGATTACCTCTCTCACACTGTTTTAAAATTATGTGTAAAGAATTTTTTTTCCCATATCAGATTTCAGAAATTAAAAAGAAAAAAGTTGGGGATACATTTTTCTTTTCTTCTCCGGGTTGGGGTCAGTATGCAACATCATAGTGTATTGCGCAAAATCAACAAAAAATGGAGGGTATTTTTTTTAATATTTGGAGGGGGTGGGGCAATTTGCAACAGCGTAGTGCAAAAGCAAAAAATTAAGCATAAATTCAAATTAAATAACCAATTTTAGTTCTTTGACTACAGTTATTCTGTCTCAGAAACCTATTATGTGTCAAATATTTAATAACATTCCAAATTCAGACCTGAATCAAGCGTGAATAGTGTATAAAAAAGAAGATGTGGTATGATTGCTAATGAGACAACTATCCACAAAAGACCAAAATGACACAGACATTAACAACTATAGGTCACCGTACGGCCTTCCACAATGAGCAAAGCCCATACCGCATAGTCAGTTATAAAAGGCCCCGATACATGCGATAAGACAATGTAAAACAATTCAAACGAGAAAACTAACGGCCTTATTTATGTAAAAAAAATGAAAGAAAAACAAATATGTAACACATAAACAAACGACAACCACTGAATTACAGGCTCCTGACTTGGGACAGGCACATACATAAATAATGTGGCGGGGTTAAACATGTTAGCGGGATCCCAATCCTCCCCCTAACCTGGGACAGTGGTATAACAGTACAACATAAGAACGAATTATAAAAATCAGTTGAAAAAGGCTTAACTCATCAGATGGACAAAAATACAAGTGGACGTGGCCCGGTACTTATACATCCCGACACCAAAAGACACAATGAACAGATCTGAGAATACTCACAGTTATCTGACAGCTAGTTCAAAGCCACTAACAACTAATAAAAAAATCATGCAACTAAGACTCTGCGGTCGTATCCAACTGCGTTCGGCGAAGAAATTTATTAAACAGTTAAATATATATACATATTAAGTTGTGAATATGGTGAAGCTGGTCCTCAAAATAAGTTTAAAATGCCCTGGTGTGGAATAAATTTGTGGTAAATTGATCATACTCATTAATTTACTTATTTCAATCAGTTTTAAATATTGTATACTGCCTTAATGATAACATGACTTTAATAACTGTTTAAATTTGTTTGCTGGGCATTACCAATTATGGATTCGGTAATTTCCGCTAAAAAACGAAGTTTACCAAATGATCTCATCATCCATCAATCTCATCATACATCAAACATCATCATCACCATCACCGATCATCACCTTCATCAACAAAAAACGTATAATGTTTTGACCACTTCATATAATGTTGTGATCACTTCATATAATGTTTTGACCACTTCATATAATGTTGTGACCACTGCATATAATGTTTGGACCACTGGGTATAATGTTGAGAGCACTTAATATAATGTTGAGAGCACTTAATATAATGTTGTGAGCACTTAATGTAATGTTGTGAGCACTTAATATAATGTTGTGAGCACTGCATATAATGGTGTGAGCACTGCATATATAAATTGTGAGCACTGCATATAATGTTGTGATCACTGAATATAATGCCGAACATTATCATAAGGCAGTCAAATTTCTGACCACTTGAAAATTTTGTAGTTAAGTTAACTACGATCCATGTTTTTTTAGCCTACACCACTGGTTACTGACACTGTTCCATTGTTTTATATTAGCTGGTATCCATCCCGAGTCACCGATTATCGCCGTGTTTGGTGTATATCGTCCAAAACCCATAAAAAAGCGAATCACTTTATTTTGAACAGCGTTTACACAGGAAAAGTTTTTATCTCCCCATACTGCTGCTCCATAGCTGATAGTGCTCCAAACTGTGGAATCGTATAGTTTAGAAAATGTTCGAAACGGAAAACCTCCAAACGCCTTATGTTTCGATATTAAAAGTCCTAAAGCTCTGTTGGCGGCAGCTGCAACATGTTTAGCCATGATCTGGTAGTCCAAATGTTCTGTTCGGACGGAAATGTAAGACATTTGACTTGTTTCCATTCACTGTCATATTATTGTTGACGCACCATATATTCATTGAATCCAATAACGTTTGTAGTTCGTTTTCAGAGTTGGCTAATAACACTAGGTTGTCAGCATATAATAACACCGAAACTTTTCACTTCCAATATCAACTCCTAAATTTAAAGATGTTAAATGTGTCGCAAGGTCATTAATGTAAAAATTGAAGAGTAATGGCGATAATAAACAGCCCTGTTTTAGGCCACAACTCACATTAAACCAGTCTGTTTTGCAGCCATTTATCCTCACACAGCATTCCACACTTTTATACAAGGACTGAATAGCGTTATATATATTCCCTTGAATACCAATCCTTTGAAGTTTCCGAAATAAAATGGTACGATCAATACAATCATATGCTTTGAGGAAGTCTATAAATGCAACAAAAGTTGATAATCGATTACACTTTCTGGTTTCTATAATTGATGTGAGCGATGTAACATGATCAATAGTGCTCCGTCCTTTCCTGAAACCGTTCTGAACATCACATAAAACATTGTAAAATGTTATTCTCGGATTCCCATGCATTTAGTCTATTATTTAACACATGACAATAAAGCTTATAACATACAGGAACCAACGTAATCCCTTTGTAATTCATCGGATCCCGCGCATTTCCTGTAGACGATTTAGGAATAGGGTGTATAATTCCTTTAGCCCACATCTCTGGAATTATTCCCGTGAAAAAAAAACATTTGTTACATAGTTTACGCAATAACGGTATCACGGTGACATTTTTAAAAAGTTCAGCTGGTATTTCAATCACAACGACTGCTTTGTTCATTTTCAAGCTACGGACTGCTCGCTGCACTTCATCGATACTTATTTCATCATTTAGTTCATGTAATCCTATACGATCGATTTCAGGCTCATGAATACGTTGCGAGTCTATTAAAGTTTCCGGTGTATTACTGTCATCGTTTGCATTCAATAAATCATCTTTTTATTACTTTGTCCATCTTGTAGTTTGACAGTTTTGTAGTCGAGGCAATCATTCATTTCGTTTTTTAGTATATCTACGAAATTCCCATACAATTTATTGATGCCCTCCTGATTCACAGTGTTCATATCCAACTGTAGAATTAAATCCTCAATATCTCATAACCGATTATCCAAAAAAGAGCTCGGGATGTTAGAAAAATCGAACTTTTTCACTTCTGTTTCTTAACTTTTGTTTTTATCATGAGACTTTGTCAATTTATCCAAACACATATTCCACACAAGAAGAGAATGGTCGGGTTTTGAAACACCTTGGTCAACTGAATCAAACAAATTGTAGGTTTGCATGAGCTCAGACATCGTAGGAACCTCAAAATCGGTAAATCGACATACGTTTTTATAGGGCACAATACAATAGTCTACAACGGACGAACCGCGAGTCGACACATATGTATAATTAAACGTTTGGTATTTCTTCCGTTTAAGATACAACAGTTGGAATTTATCAAAAAATCACATAAAATTTCGCCGTTTGCATTTAAAACATAATCAATGACGTCACGCTCCATAATATCATCAACCCCAGGAATAAAGTCTTCCATATCTGCACATCTGCTGTTCAGGTCTCCGCACATAAAAAGCAAACCTGTTTTTCCATATGTATGAATCTGACTAAGAACAGTGTCATAAAATTCTTGGGCGTCAACATTACGGGCAGAATCTACAGGTGGTAAATAGCAAACACAAGCATTAAACTGAAATTTTCCACCTTTGTCGGTTATATTTATCCACATCACACCTTCGACTGATCTATCAAGAACGCATATATCATAAAAGGAGAGAAGATCATTGTTCGCCAAAAGGCCTACGCCTCCTGAGCCATTTAATGCCCGCTTATGTATTTCAGTCCTATTGTGACCAAACCATGTATATCCCACTAGGTTAATAGTATTGTCTCCTTTAAGATGGGTTTCCGCAATTCCTATCAAATCAAAATCTTCGCCTTGCACGCAGGTGGCACGTATTAAATGTTTATCTCGGTTATTGTCTATGTTGTTCAAGCCTCTGACGTTCCAAAATCCACATCGCCACTATTATTTTCCATTTTGGTTGTAGCCTCTGTTTTGATAGTTCCCGCGTGGACGGCGTTGAAAATATTCATCTGACTCTCTATTATAATTATCTTGTTCTGATCGGTATTCATATTCTCATTCGTGGTGCCGCTGACTTTTATCCCTGTAATCACTCTGTTTCCGTATATTTTCTGCTGTTTTAACTTGTACTCTAGAGCCCCTTAGTTCAAGTTGGTGTTTCCCAATTGTTCTAACGATGTTCCTCAAATTTGAATTCATCATTCGCTGAGACTTCGGTAGATCATGTTCGACGAAAATGTTTTTGAAGTTTCTGCTATCCTTTAGTTTTTGTTTTTCTTCCATTACTTTTCTTTTTTCATCACTCGAATGGAATGCGATCAACACGATGCCTGGAACGTTGTCCCGTCTGCTTATTTTACGTTCTGCTGATTTTATTTTAATATCTTTGAGTATAAGACCATCTTTTATTAAGCCGTTGACTTTACTTATGATATTTTCACCCCTTGTTTCCGGTAAATTTCGATAAAAGCATTTAAACGCGTATCTTTTCTATTTTCCATTTCAGCGGTGGTCTTTGGCAATTGTGTTAAAGAGTTCGTAGCATTCGTCACTTCTTTGCGCAAAATCTCTATTTCCCCCTTAAGGTTGTCCTTTAAAGTAATGATGTTATCGTCGACTTTTTCACTTATTTTGTTATTGTCTTTTTGAACTTTGTTTTTAAGCTTTCGGATAGCGGTATCGACTTTCTTGTTAATCATGTCACTGATTTCTTTGTTATACTTGTTTCAATGTTATCGATCCGTGTCGTCATTTTATCACAGAACGAGTTCATGCTGACCGTTAGATCAACCACCATGGCCTTATGATCTTTATCCTCGGGACTTTTACTTTAAATGAGTTCACTTGTCACTGACTGTGTGTTCTCGCCTTCTATTATATACACTTTATCATTCATTGTATTACTACGCTGCTTTTTCACGTCTCGGTTATTGTTTTCACTTGAGAGTCGCCGTTTCCCTACTTTCTTCTTGGATTTGAAAGCTGGTATGATTCCAATAATTGCGTTATTAAGATTACTCATGGGCCTTTCTTCGTGAATATCGGCTGAAACGGATACATTCTTCACTATTGGAGTCATCACCTCTTTGACGTACTGCTCCGCCAATTCTTTACTAATAGGATCCATTCTTATATATCTACAAAACTATCCACTGATATCTCGTTTTTGCTTTAAATTACGTATAATGAATATAGTTTATACTTTTTAAGTACTCCAACTCACAATTGACTATAGGAATAGGTATAAATCCACAAAAATCACTATAATTTCATGAGAACAGAAAGACCAACATCTACTTTCATGCACATGCGCAAATGTAGACAAGACACAACTTTAATCCCTTGTAATAATAACTAACCGAAAACAAAAGATTTCTGCTTGATTTGATCACTTGATTTACAATACTTGTAAAGTTCTTTACTTTATATATCTCTTATGAAAATATTTATATAAGCCTCAGGGAAATCGCGAATTCATAACGGCGCAAATTAAGTTTGTGTTCATAAAACGCGAAATAAATACGGCGCGAAAATCTCCCCGTTTACAGTAGTAAACTTTAGTTTGTGTTTGTGTGGGGAGAAGTTAAAAAAAGTTAACAAACTGATTAAAATCATCAGTTGTTTACCGATTTCTGAATATGATAAAACAATAAGGAATAAGAAAATTAAGTCAGAATTTTTTTTTTTAGATAATTGCATAAACAGCCAAAAAAAGTAAGAGTCTGTACATAAGCATTCTCGCTTAGCACATGTCTCCCGCTATGTGGATCAACCCTCATTATAGATTACATAGTATGGAATACGTGATCATTTGTAAATTTACAGATTCAATGAACTATCGGATTTTAGAAGATCGAAGACGTTCGATTGGTTTTGACAAGCTAATATAATTTTGAACAGCAAATACAATTTGATAGCACGAGTTGATGGTCCTTGTTTCAGCGACATATGTAATTAAGCAACACACGAAAACTTGATGTTGCTAAAGCGTTCACTTCTTATGATAATTGTAATATAATATAATAATGCTTTGTTAAAAATGTCCAAGATAAGCATAATCTTACAGAACTAGGGAGACCACTGCAATCACTAAACTTCATGTACATCAATTAATAATAATATGCAATACCAAGAAAATAATAGAATCTAAGTGACAAACAACATTGCTCTTTCTATATCGAATAATGTTATTTTTCAGATTTGAAAAATAACACACATTACAATAAACTTTTTGTGTTCTTTTGTCGAAAAGAATGATGTCTATTCAAATATCTTATTACGTCAAGTAAGTCACTCAATACAATGCAACACGTAACAGATAGAAGTATAAGCATGCCAAGGATTCCGAGATTTTGGGGGGGATCTGCGTTCATCTGCTGCACAAGATGTCTTCCTTATCGTCCTGGATAGTTTTGATTGGTCAATTCTCAGTCCTTCTTTTAGTCTTTCAATTTTTTCGGTTAACAGGAAATGTCTTTCTTGTTTAGAACTGTTAAATGGTTGGTGATTGTTACTGTTTGTGCACTTGCATAGACAAGTGTTCACGTTCCCTATGAGTAGAAAAATATGAATGTATCATTCCAACTAATTCGATAAATAAAAAATCCCGTTTACGTTAAATGTTGAATTGCAGGATAAAATTACATTGGATATTCATTCAGTTTAGACTCATTAGGAAACAGGAGACAATTGCGATGATCCTCGCATTTCTTAAGGGTAGGAAATTCAATCATATATTTTCATAGACTGTACGGATTTTACATGTACATTTTAAGTATTCTACACTTTTGGTTTTTAATTCTTATTGTGAACATTTCTCAACGAAAGATCGATAGACTTGAAACCGTTCAATTATTGTTGTAAAAATGTTAGCATATGTACTTTCTTCAAATAATTAACTACAATACTACATAATTATATAAATAACATGATCAAATTAGCTTTAAGTTTTATTAAAATGTTCCTAATGCATGAATACATTGATTGGCTACAATTCATCTATTGACTGATTGATACTGATTAACATCACTTTCAACATGCCAAGTTAACTTTATCATGGCGACAACTTTGAAAATGGGTGGAATCCGGAGAAACCAACCGAATTTCGGCAATCGTAAATTGACAATCAAAGTCAATTACTATCAAAATCGAACACACCTTTCAAAGACCGGGTTCAACTCACTTCTTAGTTAGGAAATAATAATGGTAAGTCACGATGAACTACTCAAACTAATTAAAAACAGAGGGCATTTCTATCCTTACATCCCCTTAATTAATCTATAAATTTTAAAAAACTATCAACAAACACTAAGATATCAATTCCATAATTTTGAGTCGCATTTAGATCGTCGTTAGATAAAAACAAATGTCGTATATGTGTCAGGAGACAACTCCCAATCGTAATCACAATTTGTAAAAGTAAACCATTTTAGGTCAAAGTTTTTTTTATTGGATTTTCAATTAAACAGCTATACAATTTAATTTTTGGATAGATAACGTCTATTACAAGATTGTTTTACGGGAAAATTGGTACATTGCATAAAGTACCTGTTGTCATATCATACTTCAGCCTTGTATTTGAACTGAAATTGCTGTCATGTGTGATGTAATCTCCAATTGTAGTTCTTAAAGTTGTCGGTCTTGATTCATGTATTCTGTTATCTCCACTTGGCATTCCAAGAGTTGTTGGCTTTGATATATTTGTATTAACTGTATTTCCAGTAATTTCAGTTCCATAGACTTCCACTTCACATAATGTCAAAGGATAATGGCGATAATCCTTTTTATACGCCCGTCAAAATTTTGACGGGACGTATTATGGTATACAAATGTCCGGTGTCCGTCCGTCTGTCTGTCAGTCCGTCCGTCTGTCCGTCTGTCCGTCTGTCCGTCTGTCCGGCGTAAACATGTCGCACCGTAACTTGAGAACGACTTATCCAAATTTCATGAAACATAATATAATTGTTTCTTATGATGGTCAAATGATCTGTATACTTTTTGGTGAAAATAAGATATAAACTTTTTGAGTTACGGCACTTTGTTACTAAAACAGGAGTGTGTTTTTTTTTCACATGTCGCACCGTATCTCAAAAAGATTTCTTGATTATTGCTTAAAACTTTACACACTTCTTAGTTATATTAATCTTAATATCTGTATACTTTTTGGTGATGATTCAAAATTCCATTTTTGAGTTTTTTAGTATTTTGTAAAAAAGGGGGAGGGTTTTTTCACATGTCGCGCCATATCTCAAAAACGATTTATGATTATTGCTTAAAACTTTACACACTTCTTTGTTATATTAATCTAAAGATCTGTATACTTTTTGGTGATGATTCCAAATTTCATTTTTGAGTTATTGAGTATTTTGTAAAAAAAGGTGGAGGGGTTTTTTACATGTCGTGACGTATCTCAAAAACCATTTATGATTATTGCTTAAAACTTTACACACTTCTTTGTTATATTAATCTAAAGATCTGTATACTTTTTGGTGATGACTCAAAATTTTATTTTTGAGTTATTGAGTATTTTGTAAAAAAGGGGAGGTTTTTTTTTACATGTCGCGCCGTATCTCAAAAACAATTTATGATTATTGCTTGAAACTGTACACACTTCTTTGTTATACTAATTTAAAGATCTGTTTACTTTTTGGTTTGATTCAAAATTTTATTTTAGTGATATTTGTAAAAAAAAAACAGGGTGTGCGGGGGAGGGGGGGTGGAGGTTTCACATGTCCCGCCGTGTCTCAAAAACAATAAATGGTTATTGCTTAAAACTTCCTCAGAAACTATTTATGATTATTGTATTTAAAACTTCCACACAAGACGTCGGGCGTATCATGCGCTCATGGCGCAGCTGTTTATTCTTATATACTGTCAAATATTTCCCTGATATGTGGTCAGTACAGTTAACAAACAATTCAATAGGTGCCTGTCCAATTTGCTTATAGCAAAGAGTATACTGACTATTCCAATCAGAGGTATTGTGTATCCGTATTTCAAAGTCGCTGTGTCGTTTAGCTGAAATAAGTACTTAAACATGATTTGTTATTTCCTCTTTTTTATGTTGAAGACAATTGTGTTATAGGAATATATATACTTTACATTACATATCAGTTGTTATCATCATACTTTAACGTTAAAAATGATTGATTATCGTTCAGTAGAACCTGTTAAAATGGTGCAGTTGTTATTACTGTTTAATTCACGAATATCTACACAAGAACATACCGGTACCTAGTCAGGACTTTGACAGTTGTTTTCCATTCGTTTTATGTGTTTTAGCTTTTGATTTTACAATTTGAATAGGGGCTTACTTTTTTTGAATTTTCTTTGAAGTTATTTATGTTATTTTACTTTTTATAAAATAAACCATGTATTCTCTCCTCCCGCCTAGCATTGCACAGAGACCTTATCTCCTCCTCTAACTCTAGCTAATAAAAATAAGTTATCGTTTCGGGTGTTACCTTCTTGTAGGAATATATATATGTATTTATTTTTAATGAATTATACGCATGTATCAACTATCAAGCAGAAAAGGAAATCAAAAATGGAAAAAGTAAATGAAAGAAATAATAAAGAAATTATTATTGTTGCTTTCAAATTATGGTTTGAATAAATATATTAGATTATGGATTTGTCTGCATTGGAAAGAGGTTCTGCTCTGGTGGTTGCTTTTGGTTGTCTGGAGATTGCATTGAGGTTTATGCATTTGCTACATAATGGTGATCAAAAGTGGTGATATTACCTATCAAATAAACTAGGGCGCCCGCTTCACTGCTCATTAAGGTTAATAAAGGCAACAAAAGTATACCGCTGTTTATAAGTCATAAGTCGATTGACATAAAACAAATCTTGTTTACAAACTAAAGCCGAAGGAAGCATATCACTATAAGAGGAAAACAAAGGAACAACAGGAATACTGAAGTACAACAAAAACAAACGCCAACATACATAGAAACGAACTATTTGATAACAACTCCCATATCCGGACTAGGTACAGGACATTTTAAGAAATAAAATGCTGGGTTAAACCTGATTTAATGGGTAGCAGAAACAGCATTTGTAGATGCAAACAAACGAGAAAATCAAGAAAATTTGTTTACCACAAATGAAACATATATGTATATATGATAACTTTGGAAAGGAATAAAGGTATATTATATATATAAAAAACTTACTGCAGCAAAATTTTCTTCAATAGATGCTAACACTTTCTATTGTATACATATTTCCAAAATCTATCGTCCACCATTTTTCAGGATCTGTATCATTAGTATGCATACAATCACCATTAGGTGCAAATTGATTTTTGTTTCCATCATTAGCATTGCTTGCTCCAAAATATGTAAAATTATTCAACCTTGTTGACACTTTATTTAATGCAATGTTCCGATAACCATTTCCTGAAATCAAACACCAAGTACCGATATAACACTGATAATATGTGGTATGATTGTCAAAGAGACACCTCTACATCAGAGACCATCTGACGTAGAAGTGGCCATGCTACTTAAAATAATAACCATACTTTTGTCCTTGACGAAGGATCCAACCTGCAACTTCCTTCAGTTATAATTTCTTAAAAGAAGTCAGCTAATGATTATACCTGAACCGTAAATTTGTTATTCATGTTATTGAGTATCCGGTATCAGTGTGTTTGATGTTGTGCTACTATCTCCAGGTTAATTTGATATTCAAGGACATGCATTTCATCTCATGATTTCTTGAAAAGGGGTTTGCTGCTCACAAGGAAGCCCAATGTGACCTACCGAATTATACTTATCACTTAATTCGTAATTACATGAGCAACACGACGGTTGACACATGATGATCATGATCTGTTTATCAATCCAAAGCATCAGGAATCACCCCTTGATTTTTAGTGGGGTTCGTGTTGCACAGTCTCAAGATTTTCTACTTTGTGTTATGTGTACATGTTTTGTTATGTCTATCAGTCTTTTTTTTTACAATGGCGTTATTATATTAGTTAGCACTTATGAATTTTAATATCCTTTTGGTATCTTTCGGTCTCTTTTTACGTATAAGCAGGAATAAATGTATTTAGTGTTATTTTCATGTTTTAAGAACATTGAACTTGCTTCCAGCAATTTCAAGCATCTTTCAACAGTATATTATTGATATACTGTTTATGATAATGCAATTGGTTTTCCTCTTAAAACTATTCTTAGATTAGTGATTACGCAGCGAGTAACCATATAGGTTTAATATTGGCTTATGTATATATTCAAGTTAGGTGTTTATCTTATACTACATGTCAGTTAAAGTCTAAGCATTCACTGATTGTAAGATAACCAAGCACTCTACTTTATATGTTTTCTATAATTATTTTTGCAGGCTTGTTTTGGGAATTTTGGGTTTTCAATGCTCTCAAACTTTGTACTTGTTTGGCTTTACAACTTTTTTGATCTGAGCGTTACTGATGAGTCTTAAGACGATGAAATGCGCGTCTGGCGTATTAAATTATAACCCTGGTACCTTTGATAACTATTATTTTCTGTGACTGTTAATTAAGTAAAAACGTTAATCGATACATCAAGTACTTGTTCCTACTTACAATGTCTTTAAAATAACAATTAACAGTCAGGGGTATTACTTAAACAAGTAACTTTTAAAATTACATATATAAGTAATGTTGAAAACGAGGCTATTTTAAAAATTACTTATATAAGTAACTTTTCTAAATATAGTTTTTATAGGTGACCAATTATACAAATTTTACTAGTTTTTAACAAATTTTTACAGTCATTTGGTTATTTTTCCCATGAAATATAAAATCTAATCCTTCTGAAACACTAATTGCTTTTCTGACGCACTTATCTTTGGATATCGACGCTTCTTGGTCAAAGATTGGTCTCTTGGGACTATTAAAATATCGTTTTCCTTCAAAATCTTGCAGATAGACAGATATAAATAGATAGAAACTTATGAATTAGTTTAGACTTGAAGTTGTTTATAATTTGTAACCCAAAACAATTACATATATTCCTTAAATAAGTGTTATGACTAATTCTTTCAAAGATGTACAAAATAACTTATTTAAGTAACATTTTTGTCATTATTTTTAAATTAACCCTTTATGTCTATTCCCCTCTCAAATCGGATCTTACAAATTCTGAAATCTACGATATAAAATGATGTTAAAATTTATGAAAACTACATTTAGTCCCTGCTTCTATTGACATTTAAAATAACTATTGAGTAATTTTATATTTTTCAAAAACAAAAATTACCTATAAAGTAAGTGAAAAAAGTTACTTGTTTAAGTAACGTCCCTGACTGATTAAGGACAAGTTCTAGAAACTAAAACTGTAAAAAAAAAAAAAGTACACATGAAATTGATATACAAAAAAATATTTCAATCAAATCCGGTTATAGTAGCAGATAGATTATTATATTAGATATAAACTTATGATCGTAACAGCTAAGAATGAATAAATATAGATTCTACCATTACATCTAGTGTGATACGATATTTATCCACTCGTGACAGTTAAATTATGAAATTTAAAACGCGAGGTTCGCCGAGCGTTTTAAATATTTAGAATTTAACTGTCGAGAGTGAATAAATATCGTGTTACACGATCGCGAGATTTGGTGGTGGAATTTGTTTCTCTAATGACTTTCAAACAATAGGCAGGCAAACTTATCGCTTCCTAATGAATGATCTGCAAAAAGATGTGTTCTTTCTATGTGACGTCATCTGGCATGGTCGCCTTTTTTCATGCCGTCACAATAGGACATTCAGAGGAAAGCAAGAAAATTCGACGTCATAATCGGATTTTAACCGAAGATGAATTGAGGTCAAACGAACCACACGGTGATTAAATTTTTTTATACAACGGGTGCAGAAAGGGATAAATTCACGAAGAATTAGAGAAAGTAAAATACATAGCAGTAAAGAGGTAAAACATGCGGAGATAAATCGTTGTTTTGTCTATATTCCTCCGTAATAAAACTTCATGCATAGTTACATTGATATTAATACATGTACATATACTTACCAAAATCTACTAGAAAGTATACTGTTACAAATATGCAAATGTTGCAGTCCGATATTTCCCTCATAGCTACTTAATCGATCAATATTTTTCAACAAGAAAATTAACAGATAATAGTTTTATTCACGGCATACGTTAATGAATAAAAATGATTAGCATTGGATGAAGCAAATATATGTTTCATGTGATGTTCAGTATTACTTTAAGGCCGAATCAATGCTAACAGATGGTTTGAAAGACCGAACATAAAACACTTTTGATATCGCATTGTTTGTATTCCATACAACTAATGTTTGTTCGAGTTCATACCGATTTTATCACTTACCGCAATGTTTAAAAATGAAGCATTAACCAGGAAATTAATATTTACAATCTGAAAATAAACGATATATATTTTCTGATTAGCAAGTTTACATCGTTATATTTTGTAAAAGTTAAGGAAGTGCACCCCTTATTCATGGTCCTATTGCTTTCTATGTTAAATTCCTTCATTTCAAGCAGGCACACCTCTTTCATTTTATGTTCAAATAAAGTGGCAATCATTGCATGTCAAAGCAACACTTTATGTTGTCTTGTATTGAAAAAATCAAGATACATTTAATGGCATATAAGAAATAACTGGTTCCCGGATCTTCGGTTGTACCAAAATAGGTACTTCAAATCTGACAAACAGACAAAATGTACCCTCTTTTTAAAATTTGATGCAGTTTTTTTAATATTCAAAATTATAAGTCCAATTGTGTTCTACAATGATCACCAGTCCTTCAGCTTTTATTTGATGCCAAAAATACCTAAATATTTTACATATTTTGAAAGTCACACTCATGCGTAGGGACTATTTTGTGTTAAATATGTACTACTTTCTGGTATGTGCTTTCTAGCCGGGCCCGAATTAGTGGTGTTGCACCTTAAGACCTATAAACCAATGAACATGATGAAGTCATGTTACAGGGTATTGAAATGAATTTACATGATTGATACATCGAAAAGTAATAGCATTCTGTCTCTATTATCCTTAGTATAGGATTGCTGCTCATAAGGAATCGATTAAACCAAGATTAACAAATTGTGAAGTTAAAATCATCCCTTCGTAAATTTGTTAATCACGAGTTGGATGATCTAAACGATTTAATGTTAAATAAAACTACCTCTATTGTATCCCATTGCATCATTTTCAAAATAGCTCTACTGAATTAATTATACTACCTCGACAAACATATCAACATAAGCATCGTTAATACAGAAGGATAATTAGAACAGCTATTATTCCTATCAACACATACGCATCGAACAGTGTATGTACGACAAAAGGTTAAGGGTGATAATAAAACAAAATGAATTATAAAGCCGAACTTGTCTTTTGTTCAGAATTTAAAAGTAAAGCCAATTATAAAGTACAGTCAAACTAAGTGAAATGGTTGGATAAATGCATAACAGCCAGACTATGTTGTAGAATTGTATTGATAACGTACAGCTACAACTATATATAATATTACCTTATAAAAATAAATAATATGCGGAATCGCAGTAACATTTAAGTACGCCAACAATAGTAATGAAACTGTAGCTGTACATTAATGCAAACATTTCCTTTAAAGTCAAAGCTATAAATAAATGCAGACACTGTTAATAATGTTATGTTAATCCGATTGTATAATGTATAAAATAATGCTAATCGCACCAATTCTATCATTCACATTGAAGACAAAGATCCATATAACAGGTGTTGGAATCAAGGTTATAAAGTGTATAGCCAGACCATATGAAATGCAATAAGAACCATACGGATTATAGGTGAACATAATGATACTAAACGTTTAATAATAAATGGAATCACGAAAAATGTAGTAACTTCTGTGCATATATTTACCTGCTGTAGAAGGTAAGCGACGAAAACCAATATACACCTTATATCAAATAATATTTCCTGCATAGCTGTGTGGATTCGAACATTTTTGCCAAACAATAGAGTGAACTGGTGTTATGTTCAATCTTAAATAATCATAATTAACTTGTTAATTAGTTAATTTGACTTTGAACTGGAGTTTGGTCACTGATTTCGATAAATGCGAGTAAATTGAATTGAGTTGTGATTATCCATATATAACGATTATAGGACTTGCATATCTACAAATACCGGATTCGGATTTGTCTGAATTTTTCCCTTAGTTTACACTTCGATAGATCATGCTGCCATAATACTTATGTAATCTTCAACTATACTCAATTCATGTGCGATACATATGTATAAAATACAGTAGCTCTATATGAATTGAGATTTAAAACAAATAGTGGCATAACTAATACTTTCTTTTTAATGCGTAACAAGAAAATGTAAAAAAAATTAAATGAAATCAACTTCCATGAAATGTCATGACCGATTTTGGTGTATAAACATCACGGCAAAACATGATATCATACTGAGAAAAGGTTTCAGGTTGAATATCATACCAACTGCCAGAGTCTTGATTTTCAGAAAAAAAAATGGTGGTTTGAACCTTAATGGCTACCAAAACCTCCTGTTTGGTAATGCTTAAAAATCTGCTAAAGAGACTATACAACGTGTCAGAATACAGTACAAACAAACAAAAAACAATTAACACACAGAAATAATTTCAAATTAGTTATATAATAAAGATTTCATTGATTTTGTCAAATTTGAGTATTATGAAAACATGAATATGTAGAAGATTTGTTAAAGCCTATAACGATTATAGTACTAATAGATATACAAAGAAGTTGTATTAGTGCCAATGGAACAACTCTCCATTAAAGTCGCAATTTGTTAAGGTAAACCATTATAGGTCAAAATACGGTCTTCAACTCAAAGCCTTGGCTCCCACCGTCTTTGCTATATATCTGTACTCGGTTTGGTTCAGAATAAACATTGAAATGCTGACACACCTTAAGAAGAAAGTAAGTATGAACATAACATAAAATAACATTATACACTGAGGCTAAGGCGCTCTTACGTGTTGAATTTTTCTTTTATTTGTTTTTGTAAATAAACTCATCATAGATACCAGGATCAAGATTCTATATATACGCCAGACGCGCGTTTCGTCTAAAAAAGACTCATCAGTGACGCTCGAATCAAAAAATGTTTAAAAGCCAATTAGAGTAATCTATTTCTGAGGTAGAAAATCCTTAGTTTTTTTCAAAAGTTCAAATTTTTGTTAACAGTTAATTTATAATTATGAACATATCAATAATAACTCAAGTCAACACAGAAGTGCTGACTACTGGGCTGGTGATACCGTCGGGGAAATAAATCTCCACCAGCAGTGGTATCGACCCAGTGGTTGCAAATAAGTTCATCATAGCTACCAGTATCAAAATTTTGTAAATTATTTACTTACTATTGAGTCTTTTTTTTTTCTCTTTTTTTTATTGGTAATATGCTTATACATCCCATCATTCTGTTAGTGTGCAAAGGAAGGTTTTTTGTATTCTTCTTTTTATGTTTTTGCTCATATGCTTTGTCTATATGCTTTTGTTTTCTTCATTTTTATATCAATTTTAAGATTATAAAACAATGTTGACTGCTGTACCAATATTTTTGACATTTTTACCTATTAAATCTGTTTTTCAATATAATGCAATTGTATGCGACTTTCATACAAGTGCGCGGTTTATCTAACTATAACAAAATGTTTAATCCACCATTTTCTACATAAGAAATGCCTGTGCAAAGTCAGGAATATGACAGCTGTTATCTATTTGTTTTATGTTTTGGTGGGCCATTGAGGTGACAGACCACCAATTAATAAGCCCATTCTGTTTAACCAAATTTTGCAATTGTCACAGCTTTCTAAATATTTTACCTTAAGTTCATAGAAACCAGGTATATCCTGAATTGTACATGTATCAACTTTCTACGGAGGGAGTAATTGGTATATAATTGGTGGTCTGGCCTCTTGATTATGGACTTTCGTTTTGAATTTCCTCGGATCTCGGTAATTGTGTTATTTTAGTGTTCAAAAGGACCAGACCAAACTCTTTATCTACAAATATTGCAAATAAAAGAGACAATGTAATAAATTTTATTGAATCTAAAACATGACTTGTACAAACTCATAACACATCTATAATTATATACTTCTTTTTATTATAAGTGACCAAAACTGAGGGCTTCCGTCAATATCATGTATAAAGTATGAAGGAATAAGAACAAAATCTGCAATTTCTTGAATGGCAGAGAAAGTTCTTTGAGGAAAATCAGCCGTTATCAGTTATGAATAAGAAGTAACATTAGTTGAGATTGTCAAGTCTCATTTAAAGATTTAGAAGATTCAAATGAAGGTTAAAATTTAAAAAAAAACTAAGCAAATCGCATTGGCACCAAGGCAGCGAGGTCGTTCGATTCGACATTGGCATGATTAAAGCTGTAACAAAATCTGCAATATTTTTTTATTGGAATGAAGTTTTATTTTAATTTTTGATCAAACATTACTAAATATGTATTGATATAGATGGAAAAAATGAATACTCATAAAATTACATTCTCACGATTTTGATTTTAACATTTTGGCATTGCAACAGTTTGTGCGTATCCCGTTTTTCTTTGCACTAAATCTGTTGGGTGTGCACTGGTTGATACTGAAGTCTAGGAGAACAATTCATTTATTAGTAAGAATTGGTTTTGATAATCTTTCAAAAACTAATATTTTTTTTTACTTTTCTTATCATAATTTTGATTAATCAAAATCATTATTGTAATACATAAACCATTAAAACTTATACGGCAAATCTTTAAATTGTCCCAAGCGAAATACTATTGGGTTCAACTTAATGATTACGAGTTGAAAGCAAACGACGTAAAATTTCACGATAGGGTATGATTTCAGTTGACTATAGATAAAAACTCTACAGAAACACGTATTAATCACCGTCAAAAACAAATTGCTTTCTGAATGTGTAAAAATATTGTCGTTGGCGTATAAAAACGTCTGTTTATAATGTTTTAATATAGCTTAAGTAATTTAGCTTCTTGAAAGTTAAGGAGCATAAATCTCCATGACTTCTTGAGAACTACATTTGAGTCCTGATCTTATAAAGAAATGATTGAAGTTCATTGATCGATTTTCTGCAGATTTCCACTCACTTTAACTCTTTTTAAACCTAAGTAACATCAAAATAACGAGAAACAATTTTTAAAATGCAATGTTAGACATCAATTAACATATTCCTATCAAATATTTATTTAACATACAGAAACGCCTTATTTTTCTCGATTCAGATTTGTTTAAATTGATACCTGAATCTTAATTATTTTCATTTCATCGTAGGTACCTCATTTTATGATGTTGAAAACTAGTGTTGTGTTTTAATTTTGAACTTCTCTTACATAAATAATGTACGGCATATTTACGATCTTACATGTTATCTTTTAAATAACCGCCATTTTTTTGCACAATATGGGTCTAATAACAAGTACTCGTTTGCCAGTTTTATTAATATAAAAAAAGAAGATGTGGTATGGATGTCAATGAGACAACTGTCCACAATAGACCAAAATGACACAGAAATTAACAACTATAGGTCACCGTACGGCCTTCAACAATGAGAAAAGCCCATACCGCATAGTCAGCTATAAAAGGCCCCGATATGACAATGTAAAACAATTCAAACGGGAAACTAATACAGTTTTCAGATAAATATATATGATACACATTGCAACACCGGCACATATGACAAACTTCGTAAAAAGCTAAAATATAATATACATAATTACAAATGAACATTAGAACCTATAGTTTTAACGATACACGTGACTAAATATATCTGCACTAACGATAATATATTGTCAATATTTAACACAACAAAAAAAAAACACAACAGTTGTATTTCACAAGCGCTCCAAAATGTAACTTTAGTATATGCCTCTGGATAAATATTGAATCAATTTTCACACACTAGATAAAACTGACAACGCTTAGGCAAAAACAAGAAAAGAGAACAAAAAAGCCTACAAAACACAAAATAAAAAACCTTTACGAAAATCTGATGTGATCGTAAATGCAGCGGAAGAGTGAGCAGACCTTGCTTCACATGTGGCACCTGTCATATTGCTCATATCAGTACCTCGGTGCATTTGTACTGTGGGGACGACAATTGGGACAAATCCATTCTCATCTAAGAAACGGTCAACATACTCCATTACATTTCGATAAATTCAGACATCGAGAAACATGTTACGTAGAAGTATAGACAACAAAATGACATAAGGGAACACATGAAATTGATCAAATCAACAAAACATCATGCTGGGGAACAATTAAACTAGGAATCTCAAAATTACCGAGATGAATTCAGATTAACCGAAAGTGACAACAGCTTTTATTTCATTGATGAATAAAGGCAATATTAGTATACCGCTGTTCAAAACTCAAAAATCGATGGAGAAAAAACATATCCGGGTAACAAACTAAAACTGAAGGAACATCAACTATAAGAGGAAACAAACAGAACAACAGGAACACTGAAGTGCATCCAAAACAAACGCCAATGCAACATACATAAAACAAACTTTTGATAACAACTGACATATTCCTGACTTGCTATTTGATAATTTAGGAAAAGAAATGGTGGGTTGAACCTGGTTTTCTGGATAGCCAAACCTCCCACCTATATAAAAATGTTATTAAAGATCGCTAAATACTTCTCAATATCAATCGACAATCGTAGCATGAATCAAAGTCTTCAATTATGAAAATCAAAAAGTTAAAAAATTTGAAAACGACACATTTAATGATTTCAATGCGTCCGAAGCGCTTTTCTGGATTTACTTTCTACTTACTACTGAGCTGACACTGACAATCCTATGTCAATCGATTGATATAACATAATGGTGTAGAGGAGACTTCGTTTATTAACGCCTAATAAACGGTAGGAGACATTAAATTAAAAGTCATGAATACTTTTAATCTGTACTCCTTCATGTGTCCGAAGGAAAATTCTTGGAGTTATTAGGGACGACATTAAAAGTTCAAGTTTGGATGACAAAAAATTCATATAGTTTTTTCACTTACCCCCTACATCCCCCCCCTCTTAACTTAATTTCGAGAAAATTGATTGAACAATTAGGACATAAGTAAAATTGCTGTCAATTAAACAAAACTTACAGCAATTTTGACTCCCTCCTCCCTCAATCTGTTTGAATTAAGTTTTGTACCCTTCATTGATTTTTTTATGTCGTCCCTTAATCTGGCGTTTAGGAGAGAAGAAAGAAAATCCAAGACAATTACCGATTGATAAATCAGAAAATTGACAGATGCTTGGTATATGATTATCATTTGAAAACATCAGGTTGACTTTAATTACATTTCACAAATAAATTTTCTCTTCCCGTAACAGTACACATCGTATAAGTCTAATGCACCTTTAGACATAACAGCCCCACAATTTGCTACTTTATTAGGATGATTGAAATCAATGTTGTTAGGTTGGCCTGGCTGGAAATTAAAATAACCAGATATCTTTGTTTTGGTGACCCATTTCCATTCTCCTTCCTTTGTCTCGTCGGATGCTCCAACGTAAAGTGAGCGTAAATCGTGATCTAAAATAAAAGAAATGTTTTTATCCCATTCAACATAAATTTTTAGTATATACTGTTAAGCAATGAATGGCCTCTTTTAACAAGGACTCAATAAAACAACTGCTTTTGCTCAATTTCAGCAAAAGCACAATACTATAGTTTTGAACTGAAATCCAATCGAATGCGAATCGAAATTTCTAATCGCGTTCACACATTCCTTAGAAATGCGTTTTCGTAAATGCGAATTAGTAAATTCGATACAATTGGTATTAAATTGTGGTATGGACACTTTTTAAATTAAAATTCGAATAGATTATAATTAATCGATAATAGATATAATTAATAATGCGAATTAAAAGTAAACATCGTTCAGACCGTAAAGCGAAATTGACACGCATGTCAATTCGTATTAAAATGTACAATGAGGCGTATAACGTTTCAAATGCGAATTAAACTAATTCAAATTTGTTAATGCGAATCGAATTCGAATTATGTGTAAACGCAGAATGAAGCTTGCGATATTTTATATCATGGAAGAACATATTTGACTTATAATTCAACATAAAAAAGATAACGGGAATAAGCATGAATAAAAAAAAACAACGGAATTAAACAAGTTTACCGAAATAAACAATGTGTTGTCCTTTAATTTGGTCTATCATTGCTGGATCACATTGCTAGATTTTGAGACTTATTTGGAAAATTACTTAAGATGAAAGTTCCGTCAACATTTAAAATCGCTATGGTGTTATTCAGGGCTCAATTTAGAACAGAAAGGATATTGGGTGAATTTGCATAAATCAGCAATTCCATAAACAGAAGGAAGATAACAATAGCTAAATCAAAATTTGTATGTATAAAAGGACCGACAGCAATAAAACTGTGCGATGTGGTAACATAGTCGGATACTGTGGATTCATTATTATCCTTCGGGTACCAATTTACGTGAATTTTTTGTGCACAGGTAAATCACGAAAATTGGTACCCACGAAAATAAATGAATCCACAGTAAAAGCTATATGTACAACGTAGTGAGCGTACCTCTGAAACCCATTGACAATTTTTGCATAAATTATAGTCTCAAATCATTAATATAAAATATAAAGATTTTAAACGGACCATTATGTGTAAAAACATATTCATACAAGTTTGGTGTTCAGAATTTATTATTTATGAATGTAGATAACAAAAGAATGTTTCAGTGACACAGAACTTAAACTTTGCATCATTTAACTCTCGAGAACAAAAAAAACCTGGTATCCCTGACGAAAACACATACAGACATAAAATTATAATTACATGTCAGTGCTGTTAAACATTTCCTCACTAAATGACTTTATGGAAACATTATATGGTGAATAATTAAAACTAGAGGCTCCCAAGAACCTGTGTCGCTCACCTGTATTTACTGTGGTTTTGTTAATCATTTGTAAAAGGGTCAAAATCATAATTAATAGTTATAGATATCTTGTTAAAGATCAAGGCCAGGTTTGGTTTAATTTTGCCTAGGAGTTAAGTTAGAGGCACAAGATTTTTGAAAAAAAAATCACAAAAAATGCCGAAATGCCTTTTAAGGACAATAACTCCTATAAGATGTCAATTGACGATTTTGGTAATGGTGACATTTTTGGTAAATCTTACTTTGCTGAATATTATTGCTATTAACAGTTTATCTAAAAGTATTTTCAAAATAACAAAAAAACTGTAAAATTTACTTGAAATTACCAAAATCAGGACAGCAACCCCAAAACGGGTTATCTGATTTGTAAGATTATTTAATGGGTAGGTAGTTCGAAACCTGATGAACATGTTTATGTAAAATCAGATTTGCTGTTATTTCTTTAGTTGCGGACGCCACCACGAGTTGGTTGACCGTTATGGATTAACCGTTTCACAAATGGTATCGGATATGTACCTTACATCGTAATTACAATCCCCTTTCATGAATGTGACCTACCGAATTAGACCATTTACCGGATTTGTAATAACATGAGCAACACGACGGGTGCCACATGTTGAACAGGATCTGCTTACCCTTCTGGAGCACCTGATCACCCCTAGTTTTTGATGGGGTTCGTGTTGCTTATTCCTTACTTTTCTATGTTGTGTCATGTCTATTTTTTGTCTGTTTGTCTTTTTTTCATTTTAAGCCATGGCGTTGTCAGTTTATTTTCGTTTTATTGGTTTGACTGTCCCTTTGATATTTTTCGTCCCTCCTTTTAAGCAAAAAACTGTAGTTTACCTATATATTATATTTCTAGTCATGTCGGCCATGTTGGTCGGATGGTGGGGTCTTGGGACACAGTTTTTAAACAAGATACCTTAATAATGAGTTTTGCCAAGTTTGGTAAAATTTGTCTCATAATTTTAAAAGGAGAAGATTTTTGTAAAAGATAACAACAACGGCCGACACCAAAAATTTAAAAAAAATTGTAAAGAATTTACCTTTTAAAGGTCAATTAAAATTTTTGGTCGTGTTGACCTGTTATTAGATCCTAGTTTGCTGAACATTATTGCTGATAACAGTTTATCTCTATCTATAACAGTATTCAAGATAATAACTCAAAAAAAGAACATTTCGTTTTATCCCATGCCAGTTTTCTCTAAATGCTTTAGTTTCAGAGATAAAACCCAAAATCTGCATTTCACACCCATGTTCTATTTTCAACCATTTTGGCTATGTTGGTTGATAGGCGCGGTATCTGACACATTTTTAAAATAGATACCCTTATGATGATTGTGGCCAAGTGATAAAAAAAAATTCCCGTAGTTTCAGAGGAAAAGTGTTTGTAAAATTTTACGACGACGGCCTACACGGACGCTATGTGATAAGAAAATTAAACTTGGCCCTTCGGGCCAGGCGAGGAAAAAATTAAAAAGCTGGGTGGACCTTAAAAAAATTGTATCTGGTAGGTTAGGTTAAAGTACATCATTGTAAAATTACTTGTACCTAAATCAAATGATATAAGCAATTATCCGAACTTACAGTAGGTATTTAAGAACTTTTTGGTTTCGTTGACCTTTAGTTCAGAATCTAGGACGAGTAAGTGGCTATTCTTGTTTTCACAATATGTTCTTGCTTCAAACCAATTCAAATCAATAGCAATAAATAGCATGCATAGTCCGTTATAATAACAAAGTCCCAACCATTACATTCTGTAAAACAAAAGATCACATACTCATCAGTACATTACATCCATTGTCATTCCTTTGTATTAAAGGCTTGCCAATAAGTCTATGTAAACAAAGGCAACAGTAGTGTACCGCTATTTGAAACTCATAAATTGACTGAGAAAAATAAATCCGGGTTACAAATTAAAACTGAGAAAAACGCATCAAATATAAGAGGAGAACAACGAAACAACAGAAACACAACATTAAAATGTAAAGTTTTGTAAATAAATTTAAACTGTCATGACATGTTTTTGCTATGATGTTATGTGTATAATAGAGATAGATAAAGTGTATGTTTATCATGTGACTATTCCAAACTCATCAAAGAGACCAGGCTTATAATTTTGTACGCAACACGCGCGTTTATTCTCAATACAAATTTACATTGGCGCACAAATCAATTAGGAGGTCAAATCAATAAGGAAATTGAATAATATTGAAAACAAAATTGCAATAGATTTATGCCAAATCAGGATAAGTTCATATATGTCTGGTAGTAGAAACCCTTACAAATTCGACAACCTCAAGGATTCATAAACAGTAGAATTGTAAACAACAGTTGCATTCGTCCAAATCACTTGTTTTAGGTTTATATTTAGCAAGAACGACCAAAGCTGAAATATTAGAAGTTGACGAAATTATAAGACTCAAAACAATTGAAGAGCAATATTTAACTAATAACTAGATTCTGATGGCATCTCTGAGGTCATCAAGGTTGTTAAAAGAAATCATGTTAGAACAATTAACAAATGAAAAATTTATTATATTACATGCCAAAGGCAACCCCATTTTATGAAGAAAAAAAAAATAAACAAACTATCGGTTGTAACATGTGTAACATGTCTGTGGATAAAAATAAAGCCAGTGTCATTTTGATTAGGTGAATAAAGAAATAAATTGATGCAAATGGATCAATGTGTATGAATGTCGTTCCCTTTAGTCTATATCTAAGTTCGGTGGATAAATGTAAACTGGCATTCAACATGTTCATTTTTTCTGCTTAATTTTTCGTATATAAAAGACAAAGACAAAGCCTTTGTTCATCTTGTTATAAAAAAACTCATCAAAGATATCAGGCTTATAATTTTATACGCGTCATGCGCGTTTCCTCTCAATAAGAGTTCTCATTGGCGCACGAATCAATTAGAAGGTCAATTTAATTAGGAAAGCCAGTGTTATTATGATATAAATTGATGCAAATGGATAAAACAGAAGGAGAGATCTTGGTTTTTTTCACTACATTATAGGCAAAAGAATAAAATGATAAAAGATAGTAACCAGCACACGTGATTCTGTCACTGATTTCAAATGTAAACTCAGTTATGGACACATTTTCGATTATCTAATTTTATCCATTTTGCAAAAAAGTGACAATGAGGATGTACACTTACAGGGATTTTGTTTATAAATTGACAAAGACGTTGAAGCAGGCATGTTCTTCACTTGACGTATAAGGTTCACCAAATAGAGGATTGTTAATATGTATCTTATATTTCCTAAGAATATCGGATGGAGGTCCTAAGACAGTACATAAAGAGGTTTTGAGAACAAATTAAAATTCTTAACATCTAATGTAGAAGAAAGAGGATTCCAATGTTAACGAAATAAGCTTTCTTCGTTCAAAATAGCAGGGTGGGTTTTTTTTCATACTCATTGAAATGAAAGAAAAGAATAGAAATCATTTTTAATTTGAAGCGTCCAAGTGGAAATTTCACTGTAAACATGTTTGGGATTTTTTCTTTACCAATTTTAAAATACCTATGACATGAAGATAGTTGTAATCATTGGTCGGGTCAAAATCCATTAAAAAAAACTGAAACGATTTGCCGGTTTTTATTCAAAAGATACATACCGTCTTGTGGTTGTTTGATAAATGTCCGTACAGTTGAAATCAGTTTTGAGTTTGGTGTTAACGTGGATAATCCGAAACATGTGTTTTCGTAAATGAAAACAGCTCTACTTTAGGGTTTCCTGTACATATTATCGAACATTCCATCAATGAGGCTAATGGCTGTATGAAAAGATAGAATTGTGTGCTCGATGGGTTCCATTGTTTTGAGGGAAACAGTTCCTTAAATATCCACTGAGTATAACCTAAAATAATATTAGCATTAATAATGTTCGATTTGCAATTGGAATTGATTAAAATAAGAAAAATAGGAAGATATGGACCACACAGAAAATTATGTGCTTCAGGTAACATCTCCATCTAAATCAGGGTGTGAAAGTAGAGTTTTTTTATGTTTCCGACGCCATAAAAATTAGGGTCGACAGGGATAATCTATGGTCGGTCGGTTTACAGCAAATACGGATTTTATGACCTCAATGTTATATAAACAAATACATGCAAAAAACATTGCTAGGTCAAAAGATCAGGACATTGTCTTCAGTAAAAAAAATCATCATAGATACCAGGATTGAAATTTTATATTTTCTTTAGACACGCGTTTCGTCTACAAAAGACTCATCAATGACGCTCGATTCAAAAAATAAAAGTCAAATGAAGTACGAAGTTCAAGAGCATTGAGGACCAAAAATTCAAAAAGTTTTGCAAAAAAAAGAGGGACGAAAGATACTTAAGGGATAGTCAAACTTATAAATCTAAAACAAACTGACAACGCCATGGCTAAAAATGAAAAAGACAAACAGAAAAACAATAGTAAATATGACACAACATAGAAAACTAAAGAATAAACAACACGAACCACACCAAAAACTAGGGGTGATCTCAGGTGCTCCGGAAGGGTAAGCAGATCCTGCTCCATATGTGGCACCCGTCGTGTTGCTTATGTGATTACATTTGTACAAATCCGGTAAATAGTCTAATTCGGTAGGTCACATTCATGAAAGGGAAGGGGATTGTAGTTACCACGTAATGAACATATCCGATATCATTTGTGAAACGGTTATTCCATAACGGTCAACCAACTCGTGATGGCGTCCGTAAAATTTACGAAGGGATGATTTCAACTTCACCATTTGGAACTCTTAGTTTAATAGCTTCCTTGTGAGCAGCAACCCTCTATCAAGAAAAACGTGAAGTCACCTTCATAATAATAGAGAAACAAGTCGGCAAGTAAAGGGGCACAGTTTGTTCCCATTGGAATGCAGACAGTCTGTTGAAAAACACGTCCTCCGAACGTAACAAATATGTTGTCAATCAAGAAATCAAGCATCTTGGTAATATACGGCTAAGGTAATCTATTCCTGAGGTATTTCAAAAACTTAAAGTTTTGATTACAGTTAATTATAAATATGAACATTAAGAGACAAGTGTTGACACAATGCGTCAATCATCTTTTCCTCTTAATTTTAAAAGTATAATGATAAAGATATGCCAACATTATGAATTAAACGATATGACATAAGACACTGAACTTCTCCTTTTTTTTAATTAGTTTTCGAACGATACACAAGAGAAAATATAATCAAAACATCTCATGAACTAGTAACCAGTAACAAGTAACTAACAACATCAAACCGTACGAAAGAAGGCATTTAAAAAAATAATTCGGTCAGACTATCGTTACACATTAACAACATGAATAATTTGATATTTTCTCAAAATATTCAATTGACAAAATATTTCTTTTTTTTTTCTTACGGCTAAGACAATATAATTTATTCATAACCGAAAACGAATCCCTCTGCACAGAAAACGACACAGTAGGTCCCTATCGAAGTCATGATCACTTTGCGGTCAATTCTTTTTAAACAAACATGAATATAAAAAAAACATAATAGCTCAATTTTTTATTTTATTCGCTTGATTTATAGAACAAGCATGGTGTGTTTTATAAGTTCTTTAATAGAAAGTTAAGTGTAACAACTATAATTCGTTTCATAACCCAAAGGACTATGGGTAATTTCATAGTCCGTACTCCAAAGCGAAATCTTAACTGTTTATAGAAAGTTTTTATAAAATTACACCGTTTTGGTGCACCCTTTTGAAAATCTAATTAGTTATCAAAGGTACCAGGATTATAATTTAGTACGCAAGACGCGCTTTTCGTCTACATAAGACTCATCAGTCACGCTCATATCACAATATTTACAAAGCCAAACAAGTACAAAGTTGAATAGCATTGATGATCCAAAATTCCCAAAAGGTGTGCCAAATACGGCTAAGGTAATCCATGCTGGGGATAAGAAAATCCTGAGTTTTTCGAATAATTCAAAGTTTTGTAAACAAATTTATAAAAATTACCACATTATTGATATTCATGTCAACATCGAAATGTTGACTACTGGGCTGGTGATACCCTCGGGGACGAAACGTCCACCAGAAGTGGTATCGACCCAGTGGTGTGAATAGTTATTAAAGGTACTAAGATTATAATTTAGTACGCCAGACGCGCGTTTCGTCTACATAAGACTAATCAGTGACGCTCATATCAAAATATTTATAAAGCCAAACAAGTACAAAGTTGAAGAGCATTGAGAATCCAAAATTCCCAAAAGTTGTCCCAAATACTCTCACCCAGAATACATTATATGCTGCAACGGCGAATTATAAACGAGACCGTCCTACAACTGTTGGAGAAGAATCCTATAGAAAGGTCTTTTTTAACTGTTATAAATGTTGGTTCACAGGTAATTTGAAAGTAGTTAACGACAAAAGGAGGTCTCGAACAATGTATATTATTAGGAAGTGTATCAATTTAATGTATGGTTCTTGACGAGAGTATCGTTGAATAATACTTGATGATAAGAGTATATTTTTCAAAAGCTTCCGGACTAAAGTATTGTCAAATAACAATTTGAATTTTGTTATAGAAGAGGAGTTACTGTTTTCTACAAGAAAATATATAAATCAAAAAAACTTCTTAAAAGTAAAATCACCAAAATACTTAACTCCGAGGAAAATTCAATCGGAAAGTCCCTAATCACATGGCAAAATCAAATGACAAAACACATAAAAAACGAATGGACAACAACTGTCATATTCCTGACTAGGTACAAGCATTGTTAAATGTAGAAAATGGTGGATTGAACCTGGTTTCATAACGCTCAACCTCTCACTTTTATGACAGTCGCATCAAATTCCGTTACTTTTACAACGATGCGTGAACGAAACAGACATAATCGGCAAAATAGTCAAAATATGGTTACAGCAGTCACGACTGTGTTATAATCTCAAGACAAACAAACATATACAAAAAACACAAAAAGCATCCGCCAAATTAAAAAACAGATTCCTTGTTTTGCGTGTTGGGCGTCAGAAATACAAACGTCACAAACAGAAATTTTGTCGTTCAATGTCTATAAAAAACAATTATAATTTCACATGGAGATTGTGGTATCCAGGGTTATAAAATCAAAAGTTATGTTAAAATTAATTACAAAAACAGACCGAGATTAAAAATTATTCAGCAGTTCTTTAGAACTTTTAAGAATCCATATATGGTTAATACTACTACGCGAATGAAATAATTTTGTCGTTTGTCTTTCAAAGTATTATCAAATTTATCATAAACAATACCATTATGACATATTATTGAACAATTACATAATGCCGGGATCTTTAAAAGTACAGAGTCACGTTATAAGAAACAAGGAAACACAAATATTGGCATTACGAAACACACCAGCAAAAATAAAAGATATTACTAACACATTGACGGGATATATAAGTACTGAGCTACGTCAAATGGATATCATATAAAACAGACCAAACAGTAAAAGTTTTAAATTCATTATATTCAACGCTACTTTAACGCACGAATTTCATGAATTACGATGCATTTGATTTTTCGTCACCATAGTATAATAAATAATAATCAGAGCATGTAATTACGACAACTTATACTTGATAAGACCTGGGCAACGTTTTTTAAAGATATATAGACAACACGCCCTATTTAATCTTCAAATTGAATTTGAGTGATTGAAATAAATCCTTATAGTCCTTGTTTCATGTTAAAGTTAGCGGGTGTAAATGCAACAAAATAATTGGTACATAACGTGAAATCATATACTAGCGAAACAGATCTTTGAGTTTTGATTACTGAATTATATGAACAGGGTATTTTTGCGTATCATTGATATTATACATTATTAGAGTTATTTTTAAGTAATTTTCTGATTTGCCTTCTCGGACTTCATTTCACAAACTTATGCAAATGACCGTTGGCGTTAATACTTGAAACTCATTACAGTTACTATAATACTAGTAGACAATTACAAACACATTTGTATGAATAGCTTTGTTGAAAGGTACAATAACAAAAGGCATAAGACACTTGCTATACTATAAACATTTTTATTTAGAGACCAGCTTAGGTCCACCTCCTGTGCAGGAGTTTTTCGTTACGTTGAAGACCCACCAGTGGCTTTCGGTTATTATCTACTCTGTTGTTAGGTTGCTGTCTCTTTGAAATATTCTCCATTTCCATCCTCAATTTTAACATCGTACCAAATGCCAGTTATGAAAGTGTATTGTTTGTCCTGGCAAATTGATTAATTTTACCTCAAACACACTGAATATCATTAGCTGTGATAGAAATAAGCTTCTTAGAAGAAGCGTTACAACTCAAAACCTTGATATTGAATAATTATTTTGTAAGCTAAAATACCTGTTGTTTGGTCATGAAAATCAAAGCTGGTACTAACATTATTTTCAAGTATTTTGTGATCGCTAAGTGTGGTTCCAAGAGTTGTTGGCTTAGGTTCATATGTATTAACTGTATTTCCAGTAACTTCAGTTCCATAGACCTCTACTTCACACAATGTCAAAGGATAATGGTGATAATCATCTTTCTTATATACTGTCAAATATTTTCCCGAAAGACCGTCATTACAGTTTATTTTCATTTCAGTAGGTGCCGGTCCAATTTGCTTATAGCATAGACAATACTGACTACTCCAATCAGATGTATTATCTTACCTCCTATACATTTCCAGGAATATGATTGGTTAAAAGCGTCCGCGTGCAAACCGTGTATATTTGATATTAGGTTAGTAGGGAGGCGGGGCTTATCTCATACACGGTTAGTAGTGGAGTTACGTCCCTTTATATTCCTTATTAGGTAAGAAGGGGGCGGGGCTTATTTCATACACGGTTAGTAATGGTGTTATGTCCCTTTATAAAAAACAAAACGGTACTGAGAAAAAATCTTAAAAGTTCTAACAGACGAAGAAATTGATGATTAAGATTGAAATAAATTCATAAAACACATTTAAACCTTACAAGTCGTTATTGTTGGCATCTGTTTTTGTAGATCAATGGAAGTATTTTCTTAGTGCTAACAGTTTTGAAGACTTGCTCATTTTGAGAATCACTAGTCTCAATTTCACACGTTAAGATAGTCGGTAAGATAAATTCGTTACATAGTGTGCTAGTGACGTAATATGGTATATATGGGGTCAGTAAATTCCATATGGGGATTCGAGCTTCGCTCTCACCCCATATGGAATTTACTGACCCCATATATACCATATTAGGTCACTAGCACACTATGTAACTAATATTATGTATTCGTATTTCAAAGTCGCTGTGTCGTTCAACTGAAATAAAATTTACATCATTTATGAATTATCATGTTTACTAGTACTTGTTTTCATATGCGAGAGAATCATTACATATCGAACCACTTGTAACACTTTTAAAATATTGACAATATAACCTTTACCTGAATCAAAACCTTTCCGGCGCACAAGTAATTAATGAGATTGAAAATATTCTCACTGTTCCGACGTAATTGTTATACTCTGATTTTCATGTTGAAAGTTCATCTTAACTTTTCTGATGCAATTGCTAACTATGTGTTTTAAGTTTTGAAATGAATTATCACCTTTCTGGGGCAATTGTCATCACTGTGATTTAATATTGTTATATATGCTCACCTTACTGTAGCCCTTGATAAGTGTATCACTAATTTGCAATTTGTACCATGTGTATGTGTATGCATTTAATCATTGAACATATTTTGTCAAAAATAAGTACACCTTTGAAAACATTCGTTATGAATAAAACTTTATAACTTCATCATTTCAATAACCACTGGACGTAAAGCAACCAACAATCAGTCAATAAATTCTGATGAAATGTGAATCAACATCAAGAATTGGTCGATCGTTATCAGGTCCTTATCCCACAACTGCCTTTAGATATAAATATATAGGTGTTTAACTGTCTTATACCAATTGGTCGTATAACTAAGTTTGACTAGAGTGCACTACTAAGGAGTAGTTGCGTGCTAAAATGTAAGTACTGTGTGTCAATACATATATTAATAAATTAATAAATGTATTTACATTTTAAATATTTATGTAATTAATATTTACTAAGCGACGAATAATGGATGTCAATAGAGACAAACACGCTTATAATCTATATTCTTTCCTCGATTTTATCAAGGATTTAAAATAAAAGTATATGCAGTGGTACATGCAGACAACAATTATTAACATATACAAAACAAAATCAAACAAAGACAAATAGAATAATAAAAGAAAAATGGTAAAGAGATGGACCAAGGAGGACGATAAAAAGTAATAAATTCAAAACACAAAGGCAAAATAAATTACGACGAAAATACAGTCAATTGTCTACAAATTTCTTCGGAGATAACACAATACTAAGGAACACGAGCCTTATATCACGTGCTTTGATCACTTGCATGAGCCGCCTTGCTCTAAATGTTGCTGATCATCATAGTAAAATCAAAGGAAAACAGTTTTTCGGAGATTGTCACAACCGAACTAAAAAGGAATAAAAGTATATTCAACATAGAAAAAGTTTTCTTTAACTGTGGAACAGATGGAAAATTATAACCATAGACTCACGACAGCAATCTGTTCTTGCATAGATGTGAACGTTTTTAATAGTATACATATTTCCAAAATCTACTGTCCACCATTTAACAGGATCTGAATCAGTAGTGTGCGTACAGTCACCTTTAGTTGCAACCTGATTTCTCTTTCCATCATTAGCATTCCTTGGTCCAAATCTTGAAACGGTATTTTTTTTAGTGTTGATACTTGTGTTGCGTTTTTGTTTACGGCAATGTTCAAAGAACCATTTCCTTAAATTATAGAGCAAGTGTCATATTTTTTTTTCTTTCATTTTTTTTAGATAAATGAGGCCGTTAGTTTTCTCGTTTGAATAGTTTTACATTGTCTTATCGGGGTCTTTTATAGCTGACTGTGAAGTATGGGCTTTGCTCATTGTTGAAGGCCGTACGGTGACCTATAGTTGTTAATGTTTGTGTCATTTTGGTCTTTTGTGGATAGTTGTCTCATTGGCAATCATATCACATCTTCTTTTTAATATTGACATTGAAAATTATACTAATACTACTAACACTAAGGCTCAAACTCTCTAACTAGATTTATAAGTCTTATTAGATGCCGGATAGTGATTACAACTATATACTAAACTAGTGAAATTTTCTATTCAGTACAACAACCGATAAAAGAGTGTAGAAAGGCAGAAAGTGTGTGTACTTCGGTGTCTATTTTGTCGTTATTTAAAAGGTGTAGTACTTTCTTCTACGTATGTGTATAATATTTTGTTTGTTCTTCGTGTATGCTTTGATGGTAAAATGATCGAAAATAAAACAGGGAGTTTTAATATTTGAAATAAACTATTCATCCCAGGAATCTCGTCCTTTCTTATCGTATGTTAAATCTGAATGTTTTTTACTTTGTCTTTTTACTGTTTATATATGAGCTGCACTGGATAGAAAATGCAAATGAATATTAATATTTCTGTTAAACAACAGTATACTGCTGTTCAATAGTCATAAATCTTTTTAAGGTAGATCATAAGTATATATTTTTTGTGACAGAATTTTCTTATAATTTGCCGAAATGAAGATCTTACTATGCTTTTTCGAAAATTTAATAAAAAGTATGGGTCACCGTGCTATTTTGCAAGCTATGAGTCGTTGAAAATTGCCAAAATTTGGTTAGTTTGTTCATAAAAAAACACATTAGTGTGCATAAAAAAAGTTCTATGAGATAGAATTTTGAAATAAATTGTGAGAAGAAAGGTTTCATAATATGTTTTAATAAAATAAAAAGAAACCATGGTGTCACCGAACTTGTTTTCTTGCTACAAGTAAAAATAAAAAATTTCCCTATTAGCCCAGTATAAATTTTAGACTAAAAGAGTTATCTCCCCTTAAATGACTCATTTGATAAAAATGATTTTAATACCAAAAAACTGATATATGTTAAAATATTTTGTATATTACAATTGATTAACAAGTTTTCTTTACATAGGAAAACAGTCTAACCATTGAATTGCAAATCTCTCTCCAAAATTGCAGATTTAGGCAAATAACTAGATCGATTTTGTATTGTGACTGAACAATCCAAGATGGCGGTATACCATGAATCTACCTTAAGCGATTCTAAATCCGGATAGCAAATTAAAACAGAAGGAAACACATCTGATAAAAGAGGAAAACAACGGAAACACCGACTAGCAACAGAAACAAACGCCAACACATATAAAAACGGACCATTTGATAACAACTGTCATATTCCTGACTTGGTACAGGTTATTTAAGATACCATATTGGGTTAAAACTGGTTTTATGGCTAGCTAAACTCCCGCTTATATGTATATGTTAAAATAATATATATCGATAAAAAGTATGTAGCTGTTGTAAAAATTGAATTGTTTAAAGATCCCAACCAATAGACTAAATTCATCTTTTATTTCGTATTTTGAAGTTACAAAAATCAATCTTATACATGTACATGTTTTGGTACAGTTGCAAAGGGCCGATTCTAACCTGACGCATCTCATATGTTGATGGCCTGTTTTCGTGGTGTTTACTCCCTTATACATAACTTATAGACATAGAACTGGTATGTTGCTTTCTAGATAGATGTTTTATTTTTTGTCGTTTGGTTTCTATTGTATTGACATCAAACAATACAATTTCTTTTATACATATCAGCATGTATCACTTCTTTTTAACTTATTGATGCGTTTTTAGTTTTCTATAGATATAGGAAGAAAGAAGTCCCAATTTATATAAATTTATAGCCATTATAGGCCAAGGTGCGGTCTTCAACACGGAGCCTTGGATCACACCGAACAGCAAGCTATTAAGGGCCCACAAGATTACTAGTATAAAACTATTCAAACGGGAAAACCAACGGTCTTATCCATATGAAAAAAAGAAACGAAAAACACTTATGAACCACATCAACAAACGACAACTACTGAGCATCAGATTCCTGACTAAGAACAGGTACAAACAATTTCACCTGGATTAAACGTTGTTATGGTACCAAACCTTCTCCTTTACATGTATGTAAAACAATAGTGTAACTTTACAAGATAGAAAGACACACTATAAAATATCAATTGGAATGGCTGAACTCAACCAAAAAACGTAGTAACAAAAACGAACATACACTGAACGAATAAATTTGATCTATGATACCATGTAAACTCCATTTACACCATGTAATGAAGTTGTGATATTTATATATAACTAGATGGGAAGATTTTTTATACACCTGCAATTTCTTATTACTGAAAAACTAGCCAATACTTTTTCCTACTCACTATGATGATGTGCGCCTTGTATTTGTTTTCGTTATTTTATCTTGTGATGAGATTTTAATAGAAGTCAAATACGCGGGCGTAAGATTAAAAAATGCATTGACTGGAAAGCAATCCCATACACCTTTACATATCTGAATGAATTTTTATCCAAACTAATTACGACAAGCATAGCAACACTATGTGTTTGATTCTGCATAATGATTGGGTTGGGTTACATTTTAAAAAGAGTGATTTAAGGTGATTCTAATCAAGCATAAGATTTGTTAAACTTTAATAAACAAATCTTCACTCTTTAACTCCGCCACATTCTGTATATATGTATCTGTTCCAAGTCAGGAGCTTTTTATTCAGTGGTTGGCGTTTGTTGATGTTGTACATATTTGTTCGTTTCTTTATGTACATAAATAAGACGGTTAGTTTTTCTCGTTTGAATTGTTTTACATTTGTCATTTCGGGGCATTGTATAGCTGACTATGCGGTCTGGGCTTTGCTAATTGTTAAAGGCCGTACTGTGACCTTTAGTTGTTAATTTCTATGTCATTTTGTCTCTTGTGGAGAGTTGTTTAATTGGCAATCAAGCCACATCTTCTATTTTTATATGAGAGGAATTAAAATTTATTCTTACATTATAAAGGTAACATTTAGACTAAAGTCTAAATTTGTGGCTGTAGTAAAATACTTGAAGTAGTGGTCATACGATTTACAAAGCATTGTATGATTGATGGTGTTTGCAAACGTCCAAATTGAATTGTTTTTTGTTCACAACAAGTTCTTTTTAATTTTACTGGAAGTGTGGTCAACAACAAAAGACTGCACTAATCTATTATGTTACAGCAAAAGAACATTGATGTCGATTTTCTAGCCATATATGATGCCGTTAGAATGTACAAAAAGTGTAACTTAAGATAAAAGGATAATGAAGAAATGGAAAACGTGAAGTAATTTACTCGAAGCTTTAACTGCTGCAACCATGATTTTGGTAATTGTATCTGAATATGTGTTTTACACTTAACTACAGATTTAACCTACCATACACAACACGACGGATACCCCAAATGGAACAGAAAATGTGGACCAGTCTTTCAAAAGTAATGAATTTATTATTGTCCAATCTGACGTGACTGTTCAGTTATATGGAGAAACAAAACAGTTTGCCCTTTTCTCCAGCTGTAAAACTAAAACCAAATAGGGATGATATGAGCTTCGTAGATATAACTATAATGCAAATGAATATCAATACATCTTGTAACCTTTTTCGGGATGAACAGAATTGTAAGGATTCTGCGGAACCCAGTGTTTCGCCTACTTTTACTGTTAATCGCAGGCTCAACAAAAATTAGCCAACAAATCAATGACAATATTCCTCTTGAGACTATCGTTGGATTATAAGAAGCTTCTGTCAATTTAAGTGAACATCCAGAATAGTTTACGAATCTAATAAATGTTTAAAAAACTTTAGCTGCAGACTGTATGTAAGGTTTACTTGAAGAAAAACTGAGTCCATTTATAAATAAAATGCAGATACACAGGTACAAAATTTTAACAAAATTTCCTTCTAGATACTAGTTTTAAATCATAAAGAAGCTCCTGTCCAAGTTTGGTACAAATCAAAAATAGTATAAGAAAGTCATTAAAATTTTAAAAACTTTAACGACAGAGTGAATGTATTGTTTCCTGACAGAAAATCTAAGTCCATTTAAAAGTAAAATACGGAAAAAATGGATTTATTTTTTTACAAAATTTACTTCTGGATACTAATTCATGACCACAAACAAGCTTCTGTCCAAGTTTGGTACAAACCCAGGATAGTTTAAGAAAGTAATTAAAATTTTAAAAGCTGAAACAATAGAGTAAATGTTATCGCACCGACGGTAAAATTATCACGTTGTGATTGGTTTAAAGACGTGACGTGGTGACCCCCTATGAGACCGTAGGGGGTTATTAAATTTCATAGGGGGTTAATGGTGACGTAATCTATTGTTGTTGTTGTTTTTCATTGTTTATTTTTCAACAAAACGCAGCAGAAAAAGTACAGCGTGCGATAAATTCGTTATACGGTTAACTACTGACCCCCTACGAATCCATAGAGGGTGAATAAAATCCATAGGGGATGAGGCCGGACCCTCTATGGATCCGTAGGGGGTCAGTAGCGAACCATATAACTTATATTACGTTTCCCAGCAGAAATACTAAGTCCATTTATAAGTAAAATAAGGAAAAAATGGAATTTTATTTTTACAAAATTTACTTCTGGATACTTTCTTATCATCATACAAAAGCGTCTGTCGAAGTTTGGTAAAAATCTAGGATAGTTTGGGAAAGTTATTTTAAATTTCAAAAAACTTTAACAACAGAGTGAATATTTGTGACGCCGCCGCCGTCGACGAATATAACGCCGACGCCGACTCCGATGGAATGTAGGATCGCTATGTCTCGCTTTTTCGACTAAATTCGAAGGCGTGACAAAAATCTAGTTATGAAAACGGTTTGAAAATTGAGTTCTTATAAGAACCTTACAAAACAGAACAAAGTTTATCTTTTATTTCGTATTTAATAGTTTGAAAAAATCAGAGTCTGATACATGTACATGTTTACGTCCACTAGCATAAGGTATATTTCTATCCGACGCAGGTTATATGTGGATAACCAAATAATGTACTGAGAAAATTTGTGTAATTCTATGAATTGAGAAGTTATAAGAAATGCAATAAATCAAAATAACAGTAAAAGGTCACAAGGTAGAGGTACACACTACTCTATTCTTATTAATTTTTCTATGATTAAAATAATTTTGATATATTTACTTACCAAACACTGATGGTAAAGAATTAGTAAGAAGTACGTAAAATACACTATTGAGTATTTCCCTCATAGCTATGAAAATTTACATTAATAATGTACATGATTGTAGTGTTACAAACACATATATAGATATTGGACACTTATATTACGTCATCTACTACAGCCAATGCATGCGTAATGTGTTATTTAATATTCCAATAACAGGAAGGGATTAACGGAAAGGAATATTAATTTAGTATATTGTTTTAAATCCTTCAAGAAGGAAATGGTAGTGACGTTTTTCTGGTTTACATAAATTAATTGTTTACTCGAAAAAAACATAATAGGGTCGTTCAAATTAATCATAGAAATTTATATTAACAATCTGAAGATACATATAATTAAGCTATTATGAAATCAGTTGTATCAGATTGCAGATAAAAATTGACTAATCAAAATATTATATTGTTTAAAGATCATTATTTTAATAATAAAAAGTGTTTTCCTGTTCAACAAATGTCTCACTCCTCTGTTGTAAGCTGTCTCTTAGCTGTTTGCTTCGCCTGAAGAATAATTCTGAATTGTATTAGGTTTGCACTTTAATGAGAGTAAGCTTTATATTTTTTTAGAATATATGCAATTTTCACGATGCCTATCATTAAATGTAGTTTTAATGGAACAATACAAATGTAGTTTTAATAGAACAATACAAGTGAAGTTTTAATGGAACAATACAAATGCAGTTTTAATGGAACAATACAAATGAAGTTTTAATGGAACAATACAAATGTAGTTTTAATGGAACAACACTAATGTAGTTTTAATGGAACAATACAAATGTAGTTTTAATGGAACAATACAAATGCAGTTTTAATGGAACAATACAAATGAAGTTTTAATGGAACAATGCATATGAAGTTTTAATGGAAGAATACTAATGTAGTTTTAATGGAACAATACAAATGTAGTTTTAAAGGAACAATACAAATGTAGTTTTAATGGAACAATACAAATGAAGTTTTAATGGAACAATACTAATGTAGTTTTAATGGAACAATACAAATGAAGTTTTAATGGACCAATACAAATGAAGTTTTAATGGAACAATACAAATGAAGTTTTAATGGAACAATCCTAATGTAGTTTTAATGGAACAATACAAATGTAGTTTTAATGGAACAATACAAATGAAGTTTTAATGGAACAATACAAATGAAGTTTTAATGGAACAATACTAATGTAGTTTTAATGGAACAATACAAATGAAGTTTTAATGGAACAATACAAATGAAGTTTTAATGGAACAATCCTAATGTAGCTTTAATGGAACAATACAAATGTAGTTTTAATGGAACAATACAAATGAAGTTTTAATGGAACAATACAAAGGTAGTTTTAATGGAACAATACAAATGAAGTTTTAATGGAACGATACAAATGTAGTTTTAATGGAATAATACAAATGAAGTTTTAATGGAACAATACTAATGTAGTTTTAATGGAACAATACAAATGAAGTTTTAATGGAACAATACAAATGTAGTTTTAATGGAACCATACAAATGAAGTTCTAATGGAACAATCCTAATGTAGTTTTAATGGAACAATACAAATGTAGTTTTAATGGAACAATACAAACGAAGTTTTAATGGAACAATCCTAATGTAGTTTTAATGGAACAATACAAATGTAGTTTTAATGGAACAATACAAATGAAGTTTTAATGGAACAATACAAAGGTAGTTTTAATGGAACAATACAAATGAAGTTTTAATGGAACAATACTAATGTAGTTTTAATGGAACAATACACCTGAAGTTTTATTGGAACAATCCTAATGTAGTTTTAATGGAACAATACAAATGTAGTTTTAATGGAACAATACAAATGAAGTTTTAATGGAACAATTTAATGTAGTTTTAATGGAACAATACAAATGTATTTTTAATGGAACAATACAAATGTAGTTTTAAAGGAACAATACAAAGGTAGTTTTAATGGAACAATACATGAAGTTTTAATGGAACAATACAAATGTAGTTTTAATGGAACAATACAAATATAGTTTTAATGGAACAATACAAATGTAGTTTTAAAGGAACAATACAAATGTAGTTTTAAGTGAACAATACAAATGTAGTTTTAATGGAACAATACCAATGTAGTTTTAAAGGAACAATACAAAGGTAGTTTTAATGGAACAATAAAAATGAAGTTTTAGCGGAACAATACAAATGTAGTTTTAATGGAACAATACAAAGGTAGTTTTAATGGAACAATACAAATGAAGGTTTAATGGAACAATACAAATGTAGTTTTAATGGAACAATACAAATGAAGTTTTAATGGAACAATACAAATGAAGTTTTAATGAAACAATACTTATGTAGTTTTAATGGAACAATACAAATGAAGTTTTAATGGAACAATACAAATAAAGTTTTAATGGAACAATACAAAGGTAGTTTTAATGGAACAATACAAATAAAGTTTTAATGGAACAATACAAAGGTAGTTTTAATCGAACAATACAAATGAAGCATTAATGGAACAATACAAAGGTAGTATTAATGGAACAATACAAATGTAGTTTTAATGGAACAATACCAAGGTAGTTTTAATGGAACAATACAAAGGTAGTTTTAATGGAACAATACAAATGTAGTTTTAATGGAACAATACAACATTTAATTGTATCAACTGGTTGGACCCTGACTAGAATTAATATAGAACGCAAAACAATACAAAAATGTAATTTACCATTACTCAGTAGTTCTACTAACTAACATAATTACATAATTCAACATAAAAACTAAATTAACATTTAAATTCAATACACTATAACATAGGGTTGGTCACACAATCACGATTGACATGCTATTTGCAATTTTTATATTTATGAAAAAACTGATTTCATTTAAACCATACCTGACAACCACTGAAACCTTCAAAGAGGGAGATCTCCCTCTCAGCTTTGATAGCTGAGGGGGAGATATTGCGCGAACGACCTTTTCAAGTTAAATATATGACCTGTTTGTTCATCTTCTTCAAAACACATATAAGAATTTATAGATAGCCTTATTTTTTAATATATGGTTATGCTTATATTCTATTTACACTATGTTGGTTTGTTACAACAACAAATGGAAGTTATTATCGACCTTATAAAAAAGGTGGTGTGGTATGATTGCCAATGAGACAACTATCCACAAAAGACCAACATGACACACACATTAACAGCTATATGTAACCGTACGGCCTTCAACAATGAACAAAGCCCATACCGCATGGTCAGCTATAATAGGCCCCGATAAGACAATGTAAAACAATTCAAACGAAAAAACTAACGGCCTTATTTATGTAAAAAAAACAAAAAAAAAAACATGAACAAAAAACAATAATGTATCACATAACCATCGACAACCACTGAATTACAGGCTCCTGACTTGGGACAGGCACATAATGGAACAATACTAATGTAGTTTTAATGGAACAATACAAATGAAGTTTTAATGGACCAATACAAATGAAGTTTTAATGGAACAATACAAATGAAGTTTTAATGGAACAATCCTAATGTAGTTTTAATGGAACAATACAAATGTAGTTTTAATGGAACAATACAAATGAAGTTTTAATGGAACAATACAAATGTAGTTTTAATGGAACAATACAAATGAAGTTTTAATGGAACAATACTAATGTAGTTTTAATGGAACAATACAAATGAAGTTTTAATGGAACAATACAAATGAAGTTTTAATGGAACAATCCTAATGTAGCTTTAATGGAACAATACAAATGTAGTTTTAATGGAACAATACAAATGAAGTTTTAATGGAACAATACAAAGGTAGTTTTAATGGAACAATACAAATGAAGTTTTAATGGAACGATACAAATGTAGTTTTAATGGAATAATACAAATGAAGTTTTAATGGAACAATACTAATGTAGTTTTAATGGAACAATACAAATGAAGTTTTAATGGAACAATACAAATGTAGTTTTAATGGAACAATACAAATGAAGTTCTAATGGAACAATCCTAATGTAGTTTTAATGGAACAATACAAATGTAGTTTTAATGGAACAATACAAACGAAGTTTTAATGGAACAATCCTAATGTAGTTTTAATGGAACAATACAAATGTAGTTTTAATGGAACAATACAAATGAAGTTTTAATGGAACAATACAAAGGTAGTTTTAATGGAACAATACAAATGAAGTTTTAATGGAACAATACTAATGTAGTTTTAATGGAACAATACACATGAAGTTTTATTGGAACAATCCTAATGTAGTTTTAATGGAACAATACAAATGTAGTTTTAATGGAACAATACAAATGAAGTTTTAATGGAACAATTTAATGTAGTTTTAATGGAACAATACAAATGTATTTTTAATGGAACAATACAAATGTAGTTATAAAGGAACAATACAAAGGTAGTTTTAATGGAACAATACATGAAGTTTTAATGGAACAATACAAATGTAGTTTTAATGGAACAATACAAATATAGTTTTAATGGAACAATACAAATGTAGTTTTAAAGGAACAATACAAATGTAGTTTTAAGTGAACAATACAAATGTAGTTTTAATGGAACAATACAAATGTAGTTTTAAAGGAACAATACAAAGGTAGTTTTAATGGAACAATAAAAATGAAGTTTTAGCGGAACAATACAAATGTAGTTTTAATGGAACAATACAAAGGTAGTTTTGATGGAACAATACAAATGAAGTTTTAATGGAACAATACAAATGTAGTTTTAATGGAACAATACAAATGAAGTTTTAATGGAACAATACAAATGAAGTTTTAATGAAACAATACTTATGTAGTTTTAATGGAACAATACAAATGAAGTTTTAATGGAACAATACAAATAAAGTTTTAATGGAACAATACAATGGTAGTTTTAATGGAACAATACAAATAAAGTTTTAATGGAACAATACAAAGGTAGTTTTAATGGAACAATACAAATGAAGCATTAATGGAACAATACAAAGGTAGTATTAAAGGAACAATACAAATGTAGTTTTAATGGAACAATACCAAGGTAGTTTTAATGGAACAATACAAAGGTAGTTTTAATGGAACAATACAAATGTAGTTTTAATGGAACAATACAACATTTAATTGTATCAACTGGTTGGACCCTGACTAGAATTAATATAGAACGCAAAACAATACAAAAATGTAATTTACCATTACTCAGTAGTTCTACTAACTAACATAATTACATAATTCAACATAAAAACTAAATTAACATTTAAATTCAATACACTATAACATAGGGTTGGTCACACAATCTCGATTGACATGCTATTTGCAATTCTTATATTTATGAAAAAACTGATTTCATTTAAACCATACCTGACAACCACTGAAACCTTCAAAGAGGGAGATCTCCCTCTCAGCTTTGATAGCTGAGGGGGAGATTTTGCGCGAACGACCTTTTCAAGTTAAATATATGACCTGTTTGTTCATCTTCTTCAAAACACATATAAGAATTTATAGATAGCCTTATTTTTTAATATATGGTTATGCTTATATTCTATTTACACTATGTTGGTTTGTTACAACAACAAATGGAAGTTATTATCGACCTTATAAAAAAGGTGGTGTGGTATGATTGCCAATGAGACAACTATCCACAAAAGACCAACATGACACACACATTAACAGCTATATGTAACCGTACGGCCTTCAACAATGAACAAAGCCCATACCGCATGGTCAGCTATAATAGGCCCCGATAAGACAATGTAAAACAATTCAAACGAAAAAACTAACGGCCTTATTTATGTAAAAAAAACAAAACAAAAAACATGAACAAAAAACAATAATGTATCACATAACCATCGACAACCACTGAATTACAGGCTCCTGACTTGGGACAGGCACATAAATAAATAATGTGGTGGGGTTATACATGTTAGCGGGATCCGAACGCTGCCCCTTACCTTGACTGGATATACAGCCGTTGCACGGTCGGTTAGACACATTTTGTTCAATACATGTCTTATAAATTTCAATCCAATTATTGAATAAAAGTATAGATCTTTTAAATGATTTTCAAATATAATTATCATTTTTTGTCTCAAGGCATACAAAATCATTTAATTGCCATTTTTTTTATCCTTTGTTCAATTTGTATTTAGTTTATATTGTTTTATCAATTCCCATTTTTTTTAAGAAGGATAACTTAAAACAGGATTGATCAGGGGAAGTAATCCGATATTTCTTTGAAAAGTTTTTATTAACACAAAGCTTGAGGCAAAAGTCGTTAATGATCGGTAATTAGTACTATGTTTGACACCCAAGCTAACAAGTGAAGCCATTTAATTTATCATGGTCTGTGATTTACCATGTTTACAGGTAACAACAACCCTCAGCAGTGACACAAAAACGTCATTTAAATTATAATTCGTAAACTCAAACGAGCATAAAATATTTATCAAATAACCACAAACTCTTACAAGGGAGAGGCCACTTGCAGAGACAAGCGCACATTTCATCATAATATGATTATAATATTGTTGCAAGTTCAATAAATATTTAGCTATTAAGCAGCTTGTACTGGTTTCCCCATACTTGTGGTCCACACGTCCTCAACACCAAGCCTATTGTCTTCAACATCTATCAACCCAATGTCCTCAACACCAAGCTCAGTGTCTTTAACATCTACCAACCCAATGTCCTCAACACCAAGTCCAGTATCTTCAATAACAACTACCCAACATGCCGAGTTGCTTAAATAACTGTAATTATCAGCCAAGTAGCGTCAGTTACTAAATGTCGAGTGGTTTCAACAACAACAAGTCACATGTCTTCAACAACATGCTACCCACTGATGTCAATAAGAACCTGCCCTGTGTCTTCATAAACAACCGGCTCATTGGCTTTACAAACAACGTTAACCTTTCCAGTGGCTTCAATACCAACCTGCCCAGTGGCATTAATAGCATGCCCAGTCGCTTAATATAACTATCAGCCTTTATCTTTTATAATAACATGCCCAGTGGCTTCAACAACATCATGCCCATATGTATTAATAATAATATATCCAGTTGCGTCAATAACAACCAGTCCAGTGGCTTTAACAATAACCAGCCAAGTATCTTCTATAACAACTTGCCAAGTGGTTTTACAAACAACCTGCCCAATGTCTTCAATACCAACCTGCTAAATGGCGTCTATAACAGCCTGTCCAGTGGCTTAACAAACAACCTGCTCAGTGGCTTCAATACCAAATTGCCCAGTTGCGTCTATAACAACATACTCAGTGGTGCATTAATAACAACAAGCCTAATGGCTTAGATAACTTCTACCCCATGGCTTGAATTACAACATGCCAAGTGGCTTTAACAGCATCTTGCCCAGTGGCATCAATGTCCAGTGGCTTTAATAACGAAACGCACAGTGGCGTCAATAACAGCCCCAGTGGCGTCAATAACATCACACCCAGTGGCGTCAATAACAACACGCCAAATTGCGTCAATAGTAACTCGCCCAGTGGCGTCAATAACTACACGCCTAGTGGCATCAATACCAACACGCCCTGTGGCCTCAATAACACGAAAAGAGGCGTCAATAACAACCTGCCCAGTGGCCTCAACAGCATCTTGCCAAGTGGCTTCAATGTCAACCTGCCCAGTGGCTTTTATAACAACACGTCCAGCGGCGTCAATAACAACTTGCCGATTGGTGTCAATAACAACAAGCCCAGTGGCGTCAATTACAACACGCCCAGTGGCGTCAATAATTACTCGGCAAGTGGCGTCAAAATTAACACGCCCAGTGGCGTCATTAACAACAGGCCCAGAGGTGTCAATAACACGCCAAGAAACGTCAAGAATAACACGCCCAGTGGCGTCAATACAAACTCGCCCAGTGGTATCAATAACAACACGTCCAGTGGCGTCAATGATAACTCACCAGTGGCGTCAATAACAACACACCCAGTGGTGTCAGTAATAACTCGCCCAGTGGCGTCAATAACAACACGTCCAGTGGTGTCAATAACACGCCAAAAAGGCGTCAATAAAAAATACGCCCAGTGGCGTCAATGATAAAAAGCCCAGTGGCGTCAATAATAACAGACCTAGTGGCGTCAATAACACGCCAAGAGGCGTCAATTATAACACGCCCAGTGGCGTCAATAACAACACGCCCAGTGGTGTCAATAACATCACGCCCAGTGGCGTCAATACCAACATGCCCAGACGCTTAATTATTTACCAGCCCAGTGGTTTTAATTACACTTTGTACAATGTCTTCAATAACAACACGAATAGTGGTTTCACTAACAACTAGTCCAGCGGCTTCAATAACAACCTGTCCAGTGGTTTAATTGATTAATAGCCCAGTGTCTTAATATACCTATCACTAGATTTAACAATCAATCAGCCCAGCGATTAAGACAAATAGTTACTCAAAAAGTATTAAACCTAAAAGAATTCGACTAGTATCATTCCAAATGCGTAAATTAGACAACAATATTCAAAATGAAACTCTTGGTTACTGTATTAAAATTTAGATAAAGCTCATGATAACTTTATATTTTATCTACTGCACATGTCAGATATCTTTTTATCCTTTCTAACTTTTTTAATAGTTAGTACTCATTAAAAATATGATGTATACTGAACTGGATACCATGAAAAGAAGAACTAAATTATTTATTCCCAAACGTGTTGTTTAACTACATGTAGGACAAAAATGATAAAATTCTACAGCACACTTTGACTGCAATGGCTCGAATGACTTTAAACCACCTGACTTCACTCGTGCATGAACTCAATATCACAATCGAACCGACATTACCATAATTAACCAATTAACCACGTGTTAACTATAAACAAACAACATTTTACATGTTCGATTTTGTACAACTTTGATAAATACATTAATGTTGACTTGACATTCAAGGCTAAAGTATCCAAAAGCGGGAGATTCTATCTTCCCGCGCGGGAGAGTACCAACAAGGCGGGAGATTTCACGAAATTCGGCAGTTTAGCGGGAGTCTCCCGCTCAAAACGGGAGGGTTTGTTCGTATGTTTAAACTGACCCATAACCGACTTTCACATGTAAAAGATGGCAACAGAGAAAGACGATAAAACCACATTACATTCCAAAATCCATAATTCATGAACCATGAAATAATGTCAAGTTCTGACTGAAACTATATTTAACACATTTCTATGACCCTGTTTTTCAATTTTCAGTGACTGAACCATGAAAATGAAATAAGATTACTAATAAAATATCAAAAGAAATGCTTGGAATATCTGTGAAATATTTTAACCTATAAAACTCATTAACCCTCTTAAATATATAGGTTCATACATGTTATCTGCTCCTTTATCGGGTTGGTGTCTCTTTGACATGTTCCACATTTCTATTCTCAATTTAATTATCTTTACGATTTCCCTATATCTATCAAAGGACAGGCGAAATATACATCAGGTAAAACAAACAATGCCGTGGCAACAAAAACTACCAACAATAGTACATAAAACACAATATAGAGATCATAGAAAACTAAAGACTATGCAACACAAACCTCACTAAAACGTAGGATGCTCAGGAGGGGCAAGCAGATCCTACAATCTGCGACATTTTTTCGCTGGCGAAAGAAAATCAATGTATTTAGTGTCTGTTTAATAAATGTCAATTTTAGGACTTCACAGAAAGTAAAAAAACATTGTATTTCTTTTATGTTAAAAAGAGATAAACTTACATTAAGATATTAACACTATTGAATATGTAGCATGTTGTTTACTTAGTTGTTTTAAGTAACTACCGAATCTTTTTTTACGTTCCTCATCCAAATGTGTTCGTTAATTATAATATTAGTTACATAGTGTGCTAGTGACCTAATACGGTATATATGGGGTCAGTAAATTCCATATGGGGTGAGAGCGAAGCTCGAATCCCCATATGGAATTTACTGACCCCATATATACCGTATTACGTCACTAGCACACTATGTAACGAATTTATCTTACCGACTATCTTAACGTGTGAAATTAAGACTAGTGATTCTCAAAATTCTCAAATACTGTTAGCGCTAAGAAAATACTTCCATTGATCCTACAAAAACAGATGCCAACAATAACGACTTGTAAGGTTTAAATGTGTTTTATGAATTTGTTTCAATCTTAATCATCAATTTCTTCGTCTGTTGGAACTTTTAAGATTTTTTCTCAGTACCGTTTTGTTTTTTACAAAGGGACATAACACCATTACTAACCGTGTATGAAATAAGCCCCGCCCCCTTCTTACCTAATAAGGAATATAAAGGGACGTAACTCCACTACTAACCGTGTATGAGATAAGCCCCGCCTCCCTACTAACCTTATATCAAATATACACGGTTTGCACGCGGACGCTTTTAACCAATCATATTCCTGGAAATGCATAGGAGGTAAGATAAAGCTTAATACATCCGGCATACTGTTCGACCAGATGTATTTTACTCATAATTACTCAATACCACACATGACATTCTTCAAAGAGTATAAAAAATACCAGAAGGTATGGTATAACTCATAAGTTTTAAACAAACTACTAATGGCATGACAAACACTATGGGAAGACTTTTTTTTCCCAGTAGAACAAGAAGATCCTTCTCTTTTTGTGGCACACGTTAGGGTTGTGAATGTAAGTACAAACCCCGTCAAATTCGGTACGATATTTTAATTAAAAAGGCAAGAGTGTGGTTATGACGTTTGGATAAAATTGATCGTCATTTATTAAAAAGAAATTCTATTATTGTCAACTAACTTGTGATGGAGTGATTTATATTTTGGATAAAATTATCACAAATTTAAACAGTTCTTATATCAGGCTGAAAATATTGTATATTCTCTCAAGAATACAATTAGGAAGATACCTGCTTCACCCTCCGTTTGTTTAAATGCTGGTATAATGCAAGCAACAAGAGAAAACATGCCAGTGGATTTCCAGTCGTTCTGTTGGTTTATATAGTCGAGCGTTTAGTTTTTTTTGGATTTGTTGATTCACCTGTTTTCGAACTGTCATAAAAGAGAATTGAAAAACCAATAACCTGATTTATGACATAGACATCAACACGACGAATCAAATATGAAAAAACAGCAACTTATCACATTAACTGAATTACAATCTTCTGACTTAAGATAGACACAGATGTGCGACTCATTAGCTTTGTTGGACTTGATTATCAAAATTACTTGTTAAAACTCACTTCCGACATTCTTATACCATATTTGTGATTGCAGTAATAGGTATCTGATTACATAGACTAGTGATATTTTCCTAATCAACAGTGTTCCTTACAGTAAGAAAATCCATATTTATATGCATCCATTATGTATTTCAAAGCCAGAGAATCTACTCCTCGAAAGATTGCATATTGTCGCTTTCGTTGTAATTAAAGACGATATATTACCACCAGTTTCTGGAATTTATTCCGTTTTCCCGTTACTGACAATTTATTGCTCTGATTGAGTTTTAGTTCTCTTAACAACACAAATCTGTGTCTGACATAAGAATAAATGTATCTTTTTACGGAAACACCTTTTAACATGATTTATCGGAGTAATGAAATAACGTGCAAACTTAGTGGCGCTAGATGGAAACAATGGTGAAATACACCAGATCATTACTTATCCTGAGCCTGAATGTATGTGTCAGTTAACGTTTAAGTAAGTTGTCAATTGTTCCAGAAAAGATATTTAAACTTTTTACTATATCAAGTAAGTTACACAGTTTCAGTAAACTTGTGTCTTCATGTCTGTTGATGGATGACGCTGTCGTATGATATCGTCTTTGACAGACATACACTAGTATCCGAACTTGGTCTAAAAGCGATCATTTGAATCTAAACACAATCTGAGAAGTCAGATCAAAAACTTATTCAGTCGTATTCAGTCTCTTGGTCAATTTTCAGACTTATTGCGGGGCACTCAAAGACTATTCAGACGTTTTACCTGCAGTTAATTCAGCACTGTTCAGAACCTTTTCTGACAATTCAGTACGTTGTTGAGGTTAACAGATAGTATAAATAAAAACTACTGAACAATCTGAACACATCTCATCTTATTGCTAGCGAATTATTTGTACAGTTCCTATTTTACCACAGTGGATACAGTCTGAAAATTGACTGAAAGTTTGAAATTGATTGAAAAATCTATTGTTCAGACTTTAAGAGATGTTCCGATCACAATTATCATTTCACTTCAAAATTAATATTACGTACTAGTAACAATGACGAGTACGATTGCATGATTTCCTATCAAGTTGGAATATGTAAGCAGGCTTTCAGCTTTGGCATGAATTTTTCTGGACGATGTAAATGTTTTGTGTTTGTAATTCAGTCTGTTGTTGTTGTTATGTTATACATTTAAAAGTTTATTTTACCTTTGATTTTTATTCTATGTTCTTTTATATTCTTATTAAGACTTTGATTGAAACGGTATTAAAAAAAAATGTGTTGAGATCTAAGTACAATCCCTCATTAGTTTACATTCCTTCTCAAATGTTGCCCAACTTCATGGATGCCTTGTCATATATCAACATGTGTTTTAAATATAGAGACATTGGTATTCATTGTGGATTGTAGTCTCTGTTTCTTCATAAACTTGTTGAGTTACAAAGAGATATGAGTTTCATCGAGCGTTGGATAATAAGTTAATAACCCATTTATTATTGAAAAAAACATATAATTATGTAACACTCTTAATGTCATGTTCTGTAAGGTTAATGTCCCTTTTAATTTTTTCGTACACAAAATATGGCTGACCTAGTGCTTAAAGTACTTGAAAAAAAATGCAAATACACAAAAAGATATTATTTGCAAAAGACCATGAAAATGAAGTAAAGGCCAGACGAAGCTGTCAGACGACATGTAACCCTTATATTAATCATTTTATACACCACATATAGTTGACATTCAGCTTATAGTATTTGCGAAAGGAACCTAACCACGTTACTTAAACCTTAATCACTGTTCTATGAAATGACTTCGAATTTAGGTAAAACTTGTGTGACGAACATGAATGCGTTGCAAGGAACCAATATCCCATATATAATTATCCTATAACACACAGCAAATAACTATCATTCGCCGAACAACTAAAAAGAGATCAAGAACAATGGGCATGTGACAAAAGACACTTCATTTCACAAAGTATCTGCATACAAGGAATGAAACATCCAGATCCTATTCCTTCTCTCATACCGCTTTAAACAAACAGTTTACGACGCAGCCGCCACCGCCTACATACACCACCGGATGATAATCCCTATGTTGAGCATACAGCGACTTTAGTAGCTTTAAGACAACAAACTTACATGTATTAAACAATAACAAATTACAAATTATATTTTCTATTTATTATGTTTTGAAAAATTTGAATAAGAATACACCTGAAATGCAATTTAACGCTATCTTTTATTCACTTGTACAAATTGTCAAATATTGACTTACTTGTTTACTAATGATATATGTTTATTGAACGTATTAAGACATCTTGATCATTTAAAGTAAGACGTCACAAAATCTAATTAGAAACAAATAGTCGGTAAAAGTAATAAATTGATATCCCATATAATGCTTTAAAATTGTTTGTGATTACAATGATTATACGCTCTTTATTATATTCTTCGTAATGTTGTATTAACTATTCTTTCAAAAGTTTTATAATATCGGAATAACCATTTTCTTTAGAAAACATATACGAAGTACGTCTGTAATTGTCCTGTATTTGTAATTTATGCACAATTATCTTTTGATATCTTCACAATACCACCATGTCCATTGAATCAAGCTATGTGAACAGCTGTTTTTCCAGAATGGTATCTTTTCTTTATATTCATACCGAAATCAATCAATAGCTTTGATATTTCTGAATGTCCATTAGAACAAGCTACATGTAAAAGCTAACCATCAATCTTTGTCTTTAATGGTAGTACAAACACGATTATTTAATTCTGGACCGTTTAAATCGGTATTTGTTGTGTCATCAATATTCATACCAACATCGATAAATAACTTCATCACCTCTTCATGTCCGTTTTGACACGCTAAATGAAAAGCTGACCATCCTTTGTCGTCTTTTTGCGTTGTATTTACACAACTATTTAGTGCCTGACCGTTTAAATCAAGTAAGTATTATACAGTATCATAATGACCTTTCTGACAAGCCTTGTGTAGCGGTGAAGAACCTCTATTTGTTTTGTCATTAAGATTCATACCAACATCGATTAATAACTTAATTACCTCTTTATGTCCGTTTTGACACGCTAAATGTAAAGCTGACCATCCTTCTTTATTCTTTATTGTTGTATCTACACGACTATTAAATTCTTGGCCGTTAAAATCAAGTAAGAATTTCACTGTTTCATAATGACCTTCCTGACAAGCTATGTGTAGTGGTGTAGAACCTCTATTTGTTGTGTCATTAATATTCATACCAACATTGATTAATAACTTAATTACCTCTTTATGTCCGTTTTGACACGATAAATGTAAAGCTGACCATCCTTTGTCGTTTTTTACTGTTGTATCTACACGACTATTAAATTCTTGGCCGTTAAAATCAAGTAAGAATTTCACTGTTTCATAATGACCTTCCTGACAAGCTATGTGTAGTGGTGTAGAACCTCTATTTGTTGTGTCATCAATATTCATACCAAATTCGATAAATAACTTAATTACCCCTTTATGTCCGTTTTGACACGCTAAATGTAAAGCTGACCATCCTTCTTTATTCTTTACTGTTGTATCTACACGACTATTAAATTCTTGGCCGTTAAAATCAAGTAAGAATTTCACTGTTTCATAATGACCTTCCCGACAAGCTATGTGTAGTGGTGTAGAACCTCTATTTGTTGTGTCATCAATATTCATACCAACATCGATTAATAACTTAATTACCTCTTTATGTCCGTTTTGACACGCTAAATGTAAAGCTGACCATCCTTCTTTATTCTTTATTGTTGTATCTACACAACTATTCAATGCTTTGCCGTTTAAATCAAGTAGAAATTTCACTGTTTCATAATGACCTTCCTGACAAGCCTTGTGTAGTGGTGTAGAACCACTATTCGTTGTGTCATTAGGATTCATACCAACATCGATTAATAACTTAATTACCTCTTTATGTCCGTTTTGACACGCTAAATGTAAAGCTGACCATCCTTCTTTATTCTTTATTGTTGTATCTACACAACTATTCAATGCTTTGCCGTTTAAATCAAGTAAGAATTTCACTGTTTCATAATGACCTTCCTGACAAGCTATGTGTAGTGGTTTATAACCGCTATTTGTTGTGTCATTAATATTCATACCAACATCGATTAATAACTTAATTACCTCTATATGTCCGTTTTGACACGCTAAATGTAAAGCTGACCATCCTTCTTTATTCTTTATTGTTGTATCTACACAACTATTCAATGCTTTGCCGTTTAAATCGAGTAAGAATTTCACTGTTTCATAATGACCTTCCTGACAAGCTATGTGTAGTGGTGTAGAACTGCTATTTGTTGTTTTATTAATATTCATACCAACATCGATTAATAACTTAATTACCTCTTTATGTCCGTTTTGACACGCTAAATGTAAAGCTGACCATCCTTCTTTATTCTTTATTGTTGTATCTACACAACTATTCAATGCTTTGCCGTTTAAATCAAGTAGGCATTTCACTGTTTCATAATGACCTTCCTGACAAGCCTTGTGTAGTGGTGTAGAACCACTATTCGTTGTGTCATTAGGATTCATACCAACATCGATTAATAACTTAATTACCTCTATATGTCCGTTTTGACACGCTAAATGTAAAGCTGACCACCCTTCTATATGCTTTATTGTTGTATCTACACAACTATTCAATGCTTTGCCGTTTAAATCAAGTAAGAATTTCACTGTTTCATAATGACCTTCCTGACAAGCCTTGTGTAGTGGTGTAGAACCACTATGCGTTGTGTCATTAGGATTCATACCAACATCGATTAATAACTTAATTACCTCTATATGTCCGTTTTGACGCGCTAAATGTAAAGCTGACCATCCTTCTTTATTCTTTATTGTTGTATCTACACAACTATTCAATGCTTTGCCGTTTAAATCAAGTAAGAATTTCACTGTTTCATAATGACCTTCCTGACAAGCCTTGTGTAGTGGTGTAGAACCACTATCCGTTGTGTCATTAGGATTCATACCTACATCGATTAATAACTTAACTACCTCTATATGTCCTTTGGAACATGCTGCATGTAAAGCTGACCATCCTTTGTCGTTTTTTACGGTTGTATCTACACGACTATTTAATGCTTGACCGTTTAAATCAAGTAAGTATTTCACTGTATCATGACAACCATGTCTACATCCAACATATAGTGGTGTCCTACCATTTTTATCTTTTTTATTGACATCCATACCAAATTCAATCAATGTGTTCACGGTTTCTATGTGTCCATTTTGACAGGCTGCATGTAAACCAGTTTGTCCAAAAGCATCTCTACTTTTGACATCCACATTATAATCACCGGTTAATAAAAGTTTTACCAATTTCACATTCCCACTCAAGCAAGCAAAATACAGTGTGTTCTGATTATATATATTAGATATGTTGATATCTGCATTGTTGTCTAATAACAGTTGAGCCACCTCAGTGTGACCATTTTGGCAGGTTGCCGATAATGCTGTTGTTTCATCTGCGTTTCCTGCATTAATGTCCTCATTATATTTCATTAAATATCTAACAACTGCAATGCGACCCTTTTCACATGCGACATTAAATGGAGATCTCCCTTCCTTGTCTTTAACCTCTATGTGACACGGATAATTTACTATAAAATATTCTACAAAATCTATGTATCCCAAGTGAGACGATACATACAAAGGCGTATTCCCATCTTCATCGAAATCAAACGAAATTTGCTGACATGCGTTTTGTTCTTTCAGAAACAATAGAAGTAGTTTTCTATATGCCTCATTTTCTGTTTGAATGCTTCCAAATACTTCCCAGTATTGCCCTTTCATTGCATCTTTTATTTGTCGTTGTAAAAATTGGCTTTCGAACTCTTGTGGTATTTGAATAACAAAAGGAACACTATTTTGAGTAAATGATGAAATGTACGTACGATTTGCCAGGAATGCAATATCAACGTGTTCTATTAAACATTTCATTATAGATGGTGCAATAGCTGCTGATATGATGTCAAACATTTTGTCGTGGATTGCTGTGTAGAAGTCATCTGATTCTGTAATATAGACACCTTTAAGACACTCAAAACTGTTAAGTATCGATACAATGGATACAGGTTCTATTTTACAGTCCCAGCATATAGCCTTAACTAGCTGTTTCACATCCTCGGATCTTAATTCGTCTATACAAAATTTATTATTTCTAAGAACAAGAAGAGAAATACAGAGAAAAGATGATGTAGATCGTTTTTTCATTTTTATGATTTCATTTTCAATTATTTCAACAGGATGGATAAAGAATCTATGATCTTGATTAAGGTTTGTACAGTACACAGAACATAAAAGAGGGAAAAAATCGTACAGACAGATATTTTCTATGTCGTTCACTGTTTTCTCAGGCACATAAGACAATGCAATAGTCCTCCTTTCTTCTGGAGTAACTTTATATTCGGTACTAAAGCTGCATTGTACAAGTGAAAAACAAGTAAGTTTTGGGAATGCCTCGTGAACATATATATTCTCCCTGCACGTAAAGATAAACTTATGCACTGATTTGCGATCATTTTCGTCATTATCATCGTTCTGATTAGAAGATTCAATTAGCATACTTAATTTACAATCGTTTTGCTCCCATGATTCTGCTTTTTGTTGATTAAGAGCGAATTTACCACAAACGTCATCAATTACAAACACTTGGAAATTATCTTTTGTAAAATACTTAAAGATATCTGAAGGATCATCACAAGGAATTATTTCGTATTTCTCCTTTTCTAATTCCAATGCTACATGATGAGTGACTGCAGATTTTCCACAGCCTGGAGAACCAGTAATGATAACACCTGTCGTTTGGTTTAATGATTGTAGTATAAAGGTTGTTGCAGAGGTATGAATGTATTTTTTGTCCGTATTTCTCCATTCTTTCAAAGTTCGTAGTTGTATTTCTGTAAACAAATTTAGTTTTAGATAGACAGTTATGGATTCCATCATGTTTAGTAAATGATAATAGATTAATCGTAGCAAGTTATAAGTTAATGTCTGTGTCATTTTGGTCTTTTGTGGATAGTTGTCTCATTGGCAATCATATCACATCTTCTTTTTTATATAAGAGACAAAATTTGAAGCTGAAAATAACTTAATTGTCAGAACACAGAAGCAAACTCAGATCAGGGTAAACGAAAAGATTCTCTTATTTTAACAGTAAAACTTACTTCATAATTCAGAACATACTAAATGTATTGTGTTATGAACTTCAAGAACAAACAATCAATAATGCATTTCACCACGACACACAGAGCATATATGCTTTATGAATAAGTTACATTGTCACTAGAGCTATGGAAAACTGAGATACTACTATAATAATAGATAAGATGTTAATCGTAAATCTTGCAAAGCAATACTTCCAGTTCTTTCATTCTTATATCCTCGCTTAATATAATAAATGTTCTTTAAAAATTAAAGCTTCATTAACAGCGAAATTCTGGATACGACATCAAAGGTCCAACCCACAACATTTGGGGCAAAAATGGATACACTATTCAAGCTTGACACAGGTCTCAATTAAGATTGTATATAAATATTTGACACATTATTTGCTACTAACACATAATAAAATGTTGTCAATGAACATGAAATTGATTATATAATTCAAATTTATTTGCAATTGAAGATTTCTTGCTGTTGGACAATACTTGCTTAGTCTATACAAAAAATTATCAAAATACATTGTCACCCCAATTTTTATTTAGAAAACTGATTATTTCTAAAATCTGAAAAAAATACTCCCAAATTGTTTTACACCTCCCTGATATCAAAACAAAAATGTTTACAGATTTTTTTTTAATTTCTTAAATCTTGATGAAATGTTTTTTTACACTCCCCCCCCCTAATTTTTTTAACCTCAATCCCCTTTTTCGAATAAATGAATAAATGAGGAACGCGTATACGGAACACAGACGATGCCTCCACTTGTCAATCATATAAAGTTATACAATTTGTTTAATTGGAAAGTAAAAAAAAAAAGATTATTTCAGACACAATAATAACTTTGTGTTTAATTTTACTTTTATATAGGAATAGTAATATGTATAAAGAAAGTTGATTATCATGAAAATTGGATTTCCGAGATATCAATTAAGGACCACAAAGTGACATTTTCCACATAGATCAGAAATACCTGTCATATTATTTTTTTCTATTTCTAGCGTCTCCAATTTCTTGTTAATTGTAACCATATGCTGATTTGTTTTTTCCAACTGTTTCTCTAGTCGTATAAAATCTATGATATCAGTGACATTAGTTAACGATGAACTTATCAACGCATCAATCTCTGGCTTTATTTCTGGTGCTAGCCTGAGTATTGCCTGTAACACAAAATAGTACTTTATGTAACCAATAAAACATACAACTTTACATATTCAAGATTCAAATAAAGTAAATTATAATAGTACCTTTTGGTAAATGTTCCTCCAACGATAAATAAGTGTCTTTCAGAAGACGACAAAATATTTTAGAAATGCATGTTGTTAACCATGTTAACAATCAATTAAATAATGAAACTTCATTTGCACCAAATAACACTGCCTTGATATTAAACAACTTCTCGTATAATTCTCAAAAGCAAGGGGTTATCAATTGTAGGTCACTTGGATTCAATTAACCTACATGGAATGAATGAATTTAAAAAAAAACATGTCTTTGACATCACCATGATGATATCTATTAAATTAAAGAAGAAAAATTGTACAGCTGTCAATGCAGAACACCATAACTTTTCATACTTGTTGAAGTAAGTCTATGAAATTGAAAGGTATACATTTTTCTTTTTAAGTTTATGTTTATAACATTTTTACTTTTTCAGGTGAACAAATATATATATATATATATTATAAAAACAACATGGAACACTCGTAGTGAAAAAAATCCTCCTACTGAGTGCCTTGTTACACTTCTGAAACTAGTACTGGAGAATAACAACTTGTCTTTCAAAAACACTATCTCCAGATAGACGGCACTAGTATGGGCACACAAATGGCCCGTCATATGCCAACATATTTATGGGCCAACTTGAAAAACGCCTCTTGGCTAGTGCTCAATACCAGCCCTTATCATGGTTCCAATTCATTGACGATATTGATTTCAAATGGACAGATTTACAAGAACAACTAAATGAATTTCTAGAACACTGTAACTCTTTCCACCATTCAATGAAATCTACATATGAATCATCTATGGAGAAAATAAACTTCCCCGATACTACGAGTTACATCAAGAACGGAACCATTATAACGGACCTTCATACCAAACAAACGGACAAACATCAATTCCTTTTTCCTAAAAGTTGCCATCCTTAACACTGCTCCCGTGGTATCCCATTCAGCCAGGCATTGCGAATCAAGAGAATATGCTCTACTGAACACCCCTTGTACTCACTTACCATCCTGATTTTAAAAATGCGTCATCCATTGTTCAGAAACATTGGAAAATTATAGAAAATGATTCAAATCTGAAAAAAGTATTTTCATCAGCACCAGTAATGGCCTTCAGAAGACCTAAAAACATCCGTGACAAATTAGTGACATCTGTACTAGCAAACAATGTGGTCGAAGGAATTGTTTGTGTTGTAAAGCTGCCAATACAAGCAGATCTTTCATCAGCTCCGTTACTAAACAAAATTATACCATCTACTCTAATTCGTTAAACGGAGAATTCAATTTATATATTAACATGTGACACTTGTCATGCTTGTGGCATTCAGTATGTGGGCGAAATAATGGACACATTTAATATTCGGCTCAATAACCATCGTTCATCGTACAAAACCAACCAAAAACTGTCCTCTCAGAAGACATCTTCGTTCAACGAAACATCCTTTTGATAATGTTACTTTCCAAATCATAGAAGTCAACGCCGAGTGGGACACCACGGTTAGAAGGAGAAGAGAAAACTTTTGGATCCACCAACTCCACATTTTAGAACCTGATGGTCTTAACGAAAAAGACGAGAAAAGATACAGGAAAGATGAAGAATAATTTAATACAAAGCATCGTTCTTTTTATTCCGTAATATTGGCAAATGAACGTTGCTAACTTAAACTATCAATTATGTATTTTCAAGGCAGCTAAATCCAAGTGCAACATATACATTGAGCTGCAAAATTTTCTTATTTTCAAGGCAGCTAAATTCAAGTGCAACATATACATTGAGCTGCAAAAGTTTCTTATCTAATACATCCGATTTCACCTGGATAGATGCACGCTTGATAAAGCTAGTTGATCTAGCGAAATATTGCGTTTATTTTCATCATTTCGTAAATATTTTAAACATTCTTATATTTACATACAAAATAGTGTGTAAAATTACATTGTAGCGCAATCTATAATTTTATTTGTGTAATTGAATTAATCTCTATACTGATTAATCCACACTCCCATAGATGTGTGTGTCATGTGCTGATATTTATAGGCACTTATTTTATAAAAACATGTATATTTTAAAGACTCTTTAACGCCATCAGTCATCGAGATAGAAAAATGTTCGATTTTCTTTTACTAATTACATTTGATTATTGGAGAAATTACCTCAGTCACACAGTTCCAAATTTTCCAAAACTCGGTTTCATCAACTTTACCACTTATAGAATGAACAATGGAGTTTCTGTAAAATTTTATCCTGGAAATATCTGCAGCATCAGTATGAAATGTTTCCAAAGGTAGAGTATCTTGGATTGGTAGATCTGTGAAATTTCTGAGTAAACATACCATCAATGATACATCAAACATGTCTGATGAAACTCCCGAAGAGCCTAAAACAAAGATGAAGTTATTGAAAACTGAATAACTGTGTGTTAAGTTTTCAGTCATAACACTCGAAATGGGCTCTACAATGTGATATAGAAGGATAAATGGTTGCTGCAAGAATAAGAATCTTTTATAAAGGGTATTCTGACCAGGACCTTATACTAAGATTTGAAACAGAGTACTTATAAACCCCTGAAATAGTTGGAACACACGGACTTTTTCGTTTGACAATGTATAACATTTCCCTGCACAAGATAACGGAACTAGTTTCGCAATTTTTATCAGAAGTAGCTGCAAAACAAAATGGACAACCTTGATTCGCTCGTCAAGAGAAGTTCAAATTACCAATTTTTACACTTAAATGAATGTTTAAGGTCCAAATAAAAACTGGTGCTTTCCATAGTACAACTGATTTTTATACTAGTATACAATGTGTAAATATTTACAATGAATCTAGGAACAAGCAATTAGTTGTAGCCAAAATATATAAGTTTTTCTCATAACTAATGCATCAGAATGTTCTGACAGCGTTGCCAATAAAATGGATTTTTTTTTGCGACTGTCATACATGTGACAGTTTAGGCTGGCTATAAAACCAGGTTACATCAACCAGTTTCTACATTAGAAAGTTTAATGTGTTTGAGCTTTTGATTTAACCATTTGCTTAGGGGGACTTTCCTCGAAGTTCATTTTTTTGTGTTATTTTTACTTTTTTCTGAAATAAAAAGGAATCTTAAATATCTTGGAATATTACCTTTTGGAAATAACAAATCATATTGTACCAATGTGATGACTCTCTTTTTATATGTTAGGTCATATATCTTGCCTCGATTTTTACTCAGAAATTGTTTGAGCTGTCCAGGGTGGAACTCACAGTCAAACCTTTGTCTCACAGCACGTGGTGCGACTCTTATTAACAAACCAGCCAATCGTAGAAAATTTATATCTTCCTGTGACAGGGATGTCGCCATTCTAAAATAGAAATATTCTAGAATTATTACTATTGGAAAATCAAATTGTCATAAATATTACCACGCTTTAGATTTTGAATAGGAATACCACGCTTTGGAAATTTAATAAGAATGTACCCAATTGTGTCAAACATGCTTATCAGAACCCCGACATGAAAAAAAGTAACTGAAAATGTATGCTTTCCGTTCCAGGTGTTTTGCAAAAAAGTCTGAAATAAACCAAATATTAAAATTTTATTTTTATGGCATAAAAAAACATCATTGAAAGCCTAAAATTGCAAAAATAGCGGATTTGAAATAAAATGTGAATCGAGACTACGGTTGACCAAAAAATATTGTAAAAGCAGAATAATGACTAGACCATTTTACAATCATACAACATTTTATATATTTCACCAACAGAACCAACCTATCAATTGTGTCTATAAATAATTAAGAGACAGCACACATGGTCACATAATGTCTTTACTATAATAGAGAAACTGTATAGGGATAAAGGACTGGGATTGGTCAAACACAATGGAATTTATTCTGTGGTAAAAAGTTGAAATAACCCGTTTGTTACTAGACTGCAATAACTTCAAAGAATTTCTAGATATCGAAAAGAAACTCTCGTCAGGAAAGATGGAAAAAAGACCTGTAATATCATCTGATTGTCAACAGCATTGAATTATTAGATCAAAAGATATGATCAAAATGTTCATTATGGCCATTGTTGACATTTTATTTAAAAGATAAGTTATTAAATGTGTTGAAAAGTGAGGATCAAATTAGTTATATTAATAAAGAATATAAAAAGTAGGAGGACATTCAAGTATGTTTTATAAAAATATCTGCCAATTGCAAGGTTTAACTTGTAGTATATTGATTTAATAATAATATTAAACAAAAGAAAATTTAACATTACAATATATCAAAAATTATAATAAGGCAAAGGAAGATTAAATTATTATTGTCCATATATCGTATCATTGGGCTATAGTGATAAGCTACAAGATGCGCTAAAATGCGTAGATTATTCCAGAGAGAGAAAAAAAAACAACATGTTTTTGTATTGGAAAAAAACCTGTGGTAGAATGTTAAATTAATTTTGAGAAGATGTGTTTTTATTATGCTTTTAAAAAAGTATAAAGAAAAAAAGATGAATTTGTAAAAATGTAAAAAGTCTTTGACATTCTTTTGTAAAATATTTAATGTTTGAGTTGCATGGATTAAAGTGAATTAAAATGGAAATATTTCAAAATTGATTCGAACAACAATAAGTATTTTGTATCTCGCCAAAGCAGTCTTAATAATGCAATTAAGTAGTAGTCCGTCTAAGAATCAGGCAGATACCAAATAATGTTCGGAACATGAATTTTGTCAATCTGATGCATTATTTGTATATAATTAGTTATTCTCAACTACTTTCAGCTGACCTAGTTAAAAATATTGTATACATTATAATTTGTCTATTTTAGCATCATGAGCATGTCAGATTGTGCCCAAATGCCATTAATAATGAAATATATAATTTTCATTGAAGAAATACTTAACAAAACACGTGGGAAACCTTGTTATCTTTACTAATTAAGAAAATAAAGTGTCATATTTTATTATAACAATAATTGCTTTTTTGTGTTTTTGTTTCATTGATACAAATATTGTCCTTACAAAAAGACTGGACAATGCTAAAATGTATGTTAGAGTTATCTCCCTTTACCCACAATGCAATAGATTTTAGCAATGGCAACCCCCTTGGGCTACTGCTCAATTGGATTTTTTGCCTCTACAAAGTGTGAAATATCATCACTGCACCCTTCAAATACAACTTTATCAAGATTTAAGGACTGCCAGAGGAATATCCAAGCTCATTTGTTGAAAGTTGGATTAAATGCAGGTGTAACAGGAGTAGCAGACGTCACATACGAGGGGGAACTTATTTCTAAAAGAGTGGGGTTGTTTACTGTTGAGAGTGACTTCAGTGATTGTCCATATCATAGAGATGTCCTTGGAACAAACTGGAGACAAAAGGCATTGTGCCAATATCCAATTCATGAGGGAAAGGCCAAGCCTTACGGGAGCTTTACAACGACCATGAGCAGACGAATGTAAGCCGACTTTGGTGGGGGTCTCATTGGGGGGGTTCCCGGATCCCGCTTACTGTTTTGTCAGATTCCCGTATCCCGCTTACACTATGTACGTAAGCAATTCTCATTTTTTTGTCATTTCCCGGGTCCCGCTAGACCTCATTTCCCGTTTTCACGACACAATAATTGGACTTTCACGGGTCCCGCTTACAAAAAATCGGCAATCCCGCGTCACGCTTAGACCCCAATGAGACCCACTTTGGTGTACTTGTGCCCATTGGCTCGGGTAAGTACAATATACTTTGATTTGTGCACATTTTTCAGGGGTGGATCCAGCCATTTAAAAGGGTGACCTAACCCAGGACAAAGGGGGAATGTCCCCATTCAAAAGCATTGATCGTCCAAAAAAAGGGGGGGTTCCATCCCTGGACCCCTACCCCCTGGATCAGCGCCTGTTTCTGTACTAAAAAATATCCCTACATGTACCCAAACATTCTCATTTCTTTTGTATAAACATATGACCATACATGAACTTTATCTTTTGAAATCTGACATGTCAAGTTGATATGACATGTATGATAAAGTTTTGCATCCACGTTCTGTAGAGCCACCCTACAAGAATACACATAACAATGGGGTTCTTCTCCACTGTGTATAAAAGCCTAACAGGATTATACACGTACCAATACAGATACCCTCCCACTTGTTCCACCACACACCTGAACCCCAAAAAATAAGTTTTAAATTATATACATGTACAGTGTACATGTAACTGCAGGGTTTTTTTTTATAGGTGAGAATCCAGTATTTTTAAAAGGGGGACATAGCTTGTTAATGTTTTCACTTTTGATTGATTATGACTTGTAAAAGTTTATGCAGAATCATGTTTATTTATCATTTACTTTCCAAATTTTCAAAAGTATTACCTCCTCTAAAATATTCAAAATATCTAAATAATATACTTATAGAATATGAATGTTTCTTCAATTTAAATTTTATATTTATGAATATTTATCATGTTTATATTGTTTATGTTTTTCTTGCAAATTTCTTGTTTTTTTTGGATTTTACACAAATAAAATAATTTTATTAGATTTAGTACATTGTAGTACATGATTTTTTAAATAAAGTATTTATTATTATATTTTTACTATTGTAAGCTACATAATATAACCCTCTCCCCAACTTAAATGGTTTCTAATAGGCCATCAAAATTGATTTTGTCCCCATATTTAAGCTGAATATATATATGATCCACTATATATATACTGTATGACATTATGACATATATTTTCTACATGTATATGAATTTTATGATTTTCTTTTTCTTTTAAGGAATATGCAGAAAATGTAATGGGGAATACTTGAAAGCATATACGTCATGTTTTTTTAACACTTCATGTTAGGTGGATGGTAATTCTGGTAAATAAATTGCTAAAGGAACTATCATTAAAATTGCATTGAATTTATCATTTATTTAAAATCATGTGAGGGAGTAGATTTAAAAAAAAAGACTGGCATTAACTTTTATCATGTTTATGACAAAAACTCTCAATCAGAAAATTGAGTAGCTTCAGGTCTGTCATTTTACTTTGGCTACCTATATGCAAACATGATAAACTAGGCAGTTAGTCTTCTCAATTGAATAGTTTCATAATGTTTATGTCGGGGCCTTTCATAACAGACTATTATAAGTTATATGGTTCGCTACTGACCCCATACGGATCCATAGAGGGTTAGTAAAATCCATAGGGGGTGAGGCCGGAGGCCGAGTCCCCTATGAATTTTATTCACCCTCTGGATCCGTAGGGGGTCAGTAGTTAACCGTATAACGAATTTATCTGACGCTGGACTTTTTCTGCGGCGTTTTGTTGAAAAAAAAACAATGAAACACAACAACATTAATAGATGACGTCGCCATTAACGCGTCATGAACCCCATATGAAACTTACTACATGTAACCCCATACGGTCTTATAGGGGGTCACCACGTGACGGCATTTAACCAATTACAACGTGATAATTCATCTGTGGTCCGATAAATGGTATGGGTTGGTTGAAGGCCATACAGTTGCCTGTTATTGTTTTTATCCAATTCATTTTTAAAAACTTTGTTTGATATTTGTCTCATTAACAATAACATGTACCTGTATACCATATCTCATTAGTTTTTGTATGTACATGTACAAATGTATATGTATATAGTACGGTATATGAAATACAATAAGAAGACGCAGATGTATACTGGCATATTGTTTATAACATAGTATACAATAGAATACCAACATCTGCACCTTACAAATTAGCCTTAAAATATAATATGCCATAATATTAAATGTTAGTAAGAATTGATTGCCTTTTTTCATATGATTAATTGTCTTCACTTTGTAAATTGTATCAATGATAAGCATTGTATTTTTTATGTAGGATATCAATGGCAATGGCATGGATATAGAGATTGATGATCCAAATGAAGACAACCCTAATGTTAATAAATTTGTAAGTATAGTTTAGGGTGGCACACATACATATATTGTTCAGTATGGTGAAGTAGTAAGCAGGTGGGTGGGGTGACAAGGGTAGATAATTTCTACAATAAAATCAAATAATAGCCAAATGATGATACATGTGTATACAGTTATAAAAAGTTGGTGAAAGACTTTTACAAAAACAATATTCAAACTCATAAATTGAAAACAAACATATCATGTGGGAAAGAACTTTTTCTTTTAGAAGAGGGGTCAATACGCAACAGCATAGTGTATTGTTTAAAAGCAAAAAAAAGGGGGTTCAATTCGCAACAGCATAGTGTATTGCACAAAAGCAAAAAAATGAATATATAAATTTATAAATTCAAATCATATAACCAATCCTAAGTTCTTTGATTACAGTTATTCTGTGTCAGAAACCTATCATGTGTAAAATATTTAATTTACAATACAAATTCAGACATGTATCAAGTGTCGCCAGTAAAACTGCCAGTTAAACTGCATTTGCGACAGTCAAATTGACAATTGATGGTGTCAACTCTCTATTCCTTCAGTGTGCTTTTCAGTCTGAAATGTTTATCTGATTGTGGCCTATTTTTTTTTGTTCGTTTGCCAAAGCTAAGTTTTATTTTTTTCAGTATATGTCATTGTATATGTAAGGAATTAAATAGGTGAGAAATTTTAGTAGGTGCACCTTGTTTTTTAGGACATGTAGGAGTAGATTTGTATAAGAAAAATACATTGTTGTTACAAAAATCATATTTAAGTCAACAAACTTGCCTTCTCTATATTGTAGTCAAAATTAGTGGTTACAACAGACATGACAGATGAGGAAGATGAGCAGTGTAACTATACACTTCGCACGAGAAAGACAAATTTATCTACCTTTGATAAGGTAAGTTAGTCACTGTAATCATAACACATTTACATGTAAGAACAATATAACCAAATAAAAAAGGTTAAAAACTTTTTTCAGAAGAATTGTATCCTGGCATCCAGATAACTTCATATTCATGGAAATTAGTATTATCAAACATATATAGTATTAGAAAATGAATGCACTTATTTATCTGTATATCTTCAAATAATTATGGCTTAAATTTATAAAAAAAAGTTCTCTTACAAACGATGTGTCATTTGGCCCAAGACAAACAGAAAGAACCCACATGAGAAGCAGCATCCAACAGTTGAACACAAGATAAAAAAAATATTTCAATTATTTAAAAAAAAAAAAGCTCTAACTTACAATATTAATACGACCTCTCATATCAAACAAAAAGTAAGACCAGATGCTCCTTACTAGTCAGCATTACTTGTTCCATGTATGGTCCCTGTCATGTAGGGCAGCATCAAACACAAATTTTATTGCGAAACTATGGTTATCACAATATTAGCACTGTAAATGCAGCATAAGCTTTGACAAACATCTTACAACATTGTATTAAGTACAAATGTAATATATAAATGAGAGTCACTTCATCTGTGTCCTGTTTTTATTTTAAAATTTCCGTTTCACTTCAATGAAGTTGAAAAAGGAAGACCTCAGCATGCTGTCTCCTGAAAATAAGGAATGTTGGGATCGATTTTGGGGGTAATGACCCTAACTTTTTAGGAAAAAATCATTACTGGTAGTACTTTTCTAATACTTCTATATATGAAATGCTTGTTTCCAGATCAATTTAATAAGGTTTAAATCAAGACTTTATACTTCTTTGGGGTTCTTTAATACACTGAATTTAACTTTAATTTAGACCCAGATTTCAAACTGATTTATATTGAGGTCAAAAGGGTCTAAATTGCTTATTTCTTGACCAATTTTAATGGGGTTTTATTCTTGAATTTTTTAGGTTCTTCAATATGCTGAATCTAACCGAGTACAATGTTTTTGATTTTGAGCCCCGTTTTTAAATTGGTCCACATTGAGATCCAAAGGGTCCAAAATTAAAATTGGTTTGATTTTATCAAAAATTGAATTATAAAAATTCTTTGATATGCCAAATCTCTCTGTGTATTTAGTTTTTATACGACCGCAAAAAATGAAAATTTTTTGGTCGTATATTGGTATCATGTTGGCGTGGTCGTCTGCGTCGTTGTCGTATTCCGAATACTTTTAGTTTTCCCACTCTAACTTTAGTAAAATTGAATAGAAATCTATGAAATTTTAACACAAGGTTTATGACTACAAAAGGAAGGTTGGGATTGATTTTGGGAATTTTGGTCCCAATATTTTAGGAATAAGGGGCCAAAAAGGGCCAAAATAAGCATTATTCTTGGTTTTCACACAATAACTTTAGTATAAGTAAATAGAAATCAATGAAATTTAAACACAAGGTTTATGACTACAAAAGGAAGGTTGTGAATGATTTTGGGAGTTGAGGTCTGAATAGTTTAGGAATTAGGGGCCAAAAAGGGTCCCAAGTAAGCATTATTCTTGGTTTTCGCACCATAACTTTAGTGTAAGTAAATAGAAATCTATGAAATTTAAACACAAGATTTATGCCCATTAAAGGAAGGTTGGGTTTGGTTTTGGGAGTTTTGGTCCCAACATTTTAGGAATAAGGGCCCCAAAGGGTCCAAAATTGAACTTTGTTTGATTTCATCAAAAATTGAATAATTGGGGTTCTTTGATATGCCGAATCTAACTGTGTATGTAGATTCTTAATTTTTGTTCCCATTTTCAAATTGGTCTACATTAAGGTCCAAAGGGTCCAAAATTAAACTTAGTTTGATTTTAACATAAATTGAATCCTTGGGGTTCTTTGATATGCTGAATCTAAAAATGTACTTAGATTTTTGATTATTGGCCTAGTTTTCAAGTTGGTTCAAATCGGGGTCCAAAATTAAACTTTGTTTGATTTCATCAAAAATTGAATAATTGGGGTTCTTTGATATGCCGAATCTAACTGTGTATGTAGATTCTTAATTTTTGTTCCCATTTTCAAATTGGTCTACATTAAGGTCCAAAGGGTCCAAAATTAAACTTAGTTTGATTTTAACATAAATTGAATCCTTGGGGTTCTTTGATATGCTGAATCTAAAAATGTACTTAGATTTTTGATTATTGGCCCAGTTTTCAAGTTGGTCCAAATCGGGGTCCAAAATTAAACTTTGTTTGATTTCATCAAAAATTGATTAATTGGGGTTCTTTGATATGCCAAATCTAACTGTGTATGTAGATTCTTAATTTTTGTTCCCGTTTTCAAATTGGTCTACATTAAAGTCCAAAGGGTCCAAAATTAAACTAAGTTTGATTTTAACAAAACTTGAATTCTTGGGCTTTTTTTATCATGTACTTAGATTTTTGATTATGGGCCCAATTTTCAAGTCGGTTCATCCGTGTTCTATGAAAACATTTTTATTTTAATAAAGGATAAATTTTGTTTTATTTCTAACATGAAAAATATAATTAATGTTGGTCTTTAATTTGATATGCTGAATTCTAACCTTGTATATTAAGAAAATATTGAACATCCTTACATATGATATTGTTTAGTTCTATTTGAATGGCAATTGTTACCTGCATAATTTTCTATTTACAGAACTTATACACATTTTCGCAAGACAGTAAGGGGCAAGTTAGTACAGTGAGCAGCAGTCAAGATTCAAGTTGGAGCCAAGGGGACGAAGCATTGCCTCTTAAAGAAATCCAAATTGCTGATATCAACAAGGCTATTTATGTTCTAGGTCAAGGTTGTATCAGTCCACTTAGATCAAAGTGAACACAAATATAGATAAAGCAAAAGACAGAACCATTCGATACTACAAAAGAAAGGCAGAGGAAACTTCAGAAGCTCTATATAACGCTATTGCACCTAAACAAGGAACTAAACTAAGAAGAATTTCTGATCCAGTTCCAGTAACAAAAAGTGATGATGACCTTCTTCATGTTGTTTCCCAGATGTGCAAAAATATAAAGGATGTACAGTCTTCAAAGACACAACATAGGCAGAGAATTAACTATGCCATGTTGCAGCATGCTGTTGAATTCTTTAGTGACCCATCCTTCAACCAAATATCCTCTTACACTACCCATGACCTGAAATTAGACTCGGGAGATATTCTTGTTATCCCAGATGTTGTTAGAACAGTCATTCATTCAAACTTGATTAAACTGTACAAACTATACTGTGCCGACAATGATTTCACTCCTCTAAGTGACTCAACACTGTATCAAATTTTAAAATCATGTGAAGCATCCAAAAGGAAGTGCCTTAAGGGTTTAGACAACATTGCTGTAGATGGCACCACAGCATTTGACAACATTTTGTCCTTAATATCCAAGCTGAACACAACAGAAGACTGGAAGAGTAAAGTTAAGAGCAAACTTTTAAATAGCAGACTGTACTGAAAAACAGAATACAAAATGCACATAAAAAGAGAAGATGAATGTGCCTTCCATTGCCTGCAGTATTCATTAAGTGATCCAAAAGTTGGTGCCCTTAGTGTGAGATGTGAACATTTGCATCAAAAGGAATGTGACAGATGTCTGCTGCTTGGAGATATTGTAAAAGAAGTTCGGTTGGCCATTTTATCCAGCTGTCCAGAGGATCAAGGAGCCTTCCTCCAAGACCTGGAAATATCATCAAGGCAGATTGAGGACTGGAGATCTCACATCTTGAGAACAATCAACCAAGATGATGCCAGGTTTGATCTTCTGAACAACATAAAAGGCAATGATGTAATTATAATCATGGATTGGGCAATGAAATACCTTCCACAGATGTTTAGGGAAAGAATGAAAGATTTCTTTTGTCAAAAAGGGATGCACTGGCATGTGTGTGTTGCCATTATAAAAGATGAAGACAACAGTTTAAAGGTAAGAGTACTATTATCTAAATGATAATCCTATTTCTGTATATACCATTAAAGTTAATGAACCTAAATGTCATCAAACATGGAAGCCATTATTACTGAAAATAAGAAATATGTGCCTGTCCCAAGTCAGGAACCTGTAATTTAGTGATTGTCGTTTGTTTATGTGATACATATATTTGTGTTTCTTTCATTTTTTTTTTTATATAAATAAGGCCGTAAGTTTTCTCGTTTGAATTGTTTTACATTGTCATTTACGGGGCCTTTTATACATTGTTATAGCTGTCTATGCGGTATGGGCTCTGCTCATTGTTGAGGACAGTATGGTGATTTCTGTGTCGTTTTGGTCTCTTGTGGAGAGTTGTCTCATTGGCAATCATACCACATCTTCTTTTTTTATATGCAACAAAAACAATTAGAAACTCAAAAACATTACATTACAAAAATTATTATTGAACCTACAGCTCGATTTTTTGAATGACAGCTATTTCGCGGTGTATTCTATTTTTATTTATTTCTTGAAAGTCATATAAACACCATCCCAACTTTGATGGTATAAAACAAGAACTGATTTTTATTTCAGCACAAAACCTTTACTCATATAATGGACCATGTGAAGCAGGACTTCTTTGCTGTTTTATCCCTGTTGGAGCATACACTATTTTCTATTAAGAAACAGTTACCACAAATCACAGAGGCATACCTTAGATCTGACAACGCTGGTTGTTACCATTGTGGTAAGCTGTGGCTAGCAATACCAAGTTTGTCAGAAAGAACAGGTAACATTATAACACTTTGACAAAAATAAAAATATAGATTTTGTTAAGGATTTTGTTTTGGTACCATGCCCAACACAATAGGAGGGGGAGGGCATAGTAGTAACAATAAGTTATGCCCCTTGGAAATGTTAATAACATAAATTGATTTCTAAGGGCTCCCACATATACCATTATTGCTAGATTTTTATGAAACTTGTATCAAACATTGTCAAATGCTTATTCAAGAATGAGCAATTTCTGGGATTTTCTCGAAGGTTTGGCATATCCTGCTCAACATTTGTTAATTTCAATCCATCTCCAACATAAAGATAAATGAAGGAACAAGTGAAACGTACTGTATAATAATATAGAGATATGGGAACATGTGGCATGAGTGCCAATGAGACAACTCTACATCCAAATAACAATTTATAAAAGTAAACCATTATAGGTCAAGGTACGGCCTTAAACACAAAGCCTTAGCTCACACTGAATAACAAGCTATAAAGGGCCCTAAAATTACTAGTGTAAAACCATTCTAACGGGAAAAGCAACAGTCTAATTTAAATATAAGAAGGAGAAACGAGAAACATGTATAAATGACAGCTACTGTACATCAGAGTCCTAGCTTAGGACAAGTGCAAACATTTGCAGCGGGATTAAACGTTTTAACGGTACCAAATCTTCTCCCTTTTTCTGAAACAATATATAGTATAACATCACAACATAGAAAAACACACGATAAAATATCAATTGGAAGGCTTAACTCAATCAAAAAACGTAAATTAACCTTTTTAAAGGAATTTTAAACTTGTTGTATTTGCTGGACCAATTCACTTACATTTAAAGATTAATGCAAGGTAAAAAAAAATATTTTAATTTAAGGCAGATTGTGTTAGTATCACCAAGATCTTGTTCACACTTGTTACAAAAAATAAGTTTGTCAGGATCATCTATCTTAAAAAAATAAATTAAAGTTAAAAGACACTACCAGAAGCCCTCTTGACCAATTATATTAACTTTTTTCTTGATATACAAATCATATAAGAATTATATCAATATATATGTTTACTCTCAATGTTCGTAGGTTGTATCTTTATAAACATGATAAATATGAAAAATTAAAAGCATTATTTATATTTTTAGGTATACAAATCAAACGTTATGATTATAGTGAGGCCCAGAGTGGTAAAAGCTACTGTGATGCTAAAATAGTCCACATGAGGCAAAAAATGAGAATCTTATCTGCAGAAGGCCACAACAGCATTACAGCTATGCAGATGAAAGAAGCGATTGATAGTGGAGCTGGAGTAAAAGGAGTTTATACATCAGTTGTTGATGTTGATACAACAAAGCATCAGCTTAAAACACATTCTTGGAAAGGTGTAACTTACTTACTTAATCCTCTTCGTGCATACTTGCACATGAGGCCACTACCAACGCCCTCCACTGTTGCCTGTCTTGTGCCTTTCTTTCAGCTTCTCCCCATGTCATTCCCATGATTCTTAGTTCGCTCTCTATTGTACGTCGCCATGTTTCTTTCGGTCTCCCTCTCTTTCTTTTCCCCTCTGCTGGTGTCCAACGAAGAGCTATCCTTGTGATGTCATGTTTGTCTTTTCGTAGAACATGGCCTATCCATTTCCATCGCCTTTCTTTAATTTCTGTTCTGATGTCTCGTTGTAAGGTTAGGGTGTATAGTTCTTTATTACTGATGGTTTTTGGCCAGAAGATCTTGCAAATTTTCCGAAGACATGTATTGTGAAAAGATGACAGTTTGTTGAAGTCAGATTTTATAACCCTCCATGACTCTGCACCATATAGCAAAACTGATTTTACATTGCTATTATAGATTTTAATTTTTGTGGACCTGGATATTGATGTTGTTTTCCATACTGTTCGTAATCTGCAGAAAGAAGTTCTGGCTTTGTTGATTCTTGCCATGATATCTTTGCTAGTGCCATTGTCCTTGCTGACATTAGTACCTAGATAAGTAAAATTTTCCACTTCTTCTATGTTGTCTCCTTTAAGTGTTATTGGTTGTTTACTAGTTTTGTAATTCAGGCTAATTATCTTTGTCTTTTGTGCATTTATCTTTAAACCTACAGATAGAGCAGTCTCATGTAGTCTTGATGTTTTGTTCTGCATGTTTGCTCTAGTTGTTGATAATAGGCATATGTCGTCTGCAAAATCTAGATCTTCTAAGATTGTGTTCATCGACCATCTTATTCCAGTTACTCTGTTGCCAAGTGTTCTTCTCATGCACCAGTCGATGACAATGAGGAAAAGAAGGGGAGAGATGACGCATCCTTGTCTAACTCCAGATTGTACATTGAACCAGGTGGATTTGGTTCCATTGTGTAGGACACAGCATCTGTAGTTGTTGTAAAATAATTTAATCATGTTAATTATTTTCTCAGGTATGCCATACGATCTCATTATTTCCCACATGCTGTCTCTGTCCAAGCTATCAAAAGCCTTTTCAAAGTCCACAAAGTTTATGACGATGTTGTGTTGCCATTCTATGCACTGCTCAATGATGTTTCTGAGTGTGAATATGTGGTCACTACACCCTTTATTGGCTCTAAAACCTGCTTGTTCTTTCCGCTATAGATGACACCCTGCGGAAAGGTGTAAGCTTTATTACAAATTTAGAGTACACAACTTCTGGAATAAAAACATGGAAAGCATACAGAATAGGAGATGGTTGCTTGATTGAGAACAACAAGGTACAGCAAATGTTTCGCGATGAACAACCAGCTACTTGTTTACAGATCATCAGTGATGACTTTCAAGATCATGAGTCATCAGGGCACATCAATCTTAAACAAGGAACATCAGCAGAAATTCACGTACACCATTTATTATCCAATCAAACTGCCTTTGCAAATGCACAAAGTTCCTTATCATCAAACCATGCTAATGAACAAAATTCCTCATCATCAAACCATGCTAATGAACAAAGTTCCTCATCATCAAACCATGCTAATGAACAAAGTTCCTCATCATCAAACCATGCTAATGAACAAAGTTCCTCATCATCAAACCATGCTTAAGAACAAAGTTCGTCATCATCAAACCAATCAATAGAACAACACATTCCTGAATCATCAAGTTGTACTACAGTCTTAGAGGAATTAGACACTTCATTACAAGAACATGAAGGCAATAATGTTGACAATGTATTCTATTGTCCAGAGTATGGTTGCACCAAGGCATACCAGTCATTTGAAAATGCAAGATCACATTCTCATTGGAAAACACACGAAACAACTATTAAATGATTCAACTTATGACAGAGCTAAAAAGATATGGGCGGAAAAATGTGAAAATCTTCATGCTTCTACTCATGTCACTATTGAATCTGATCCTGGAACCTCTAGCAGCAACAATTTGAATATACCTCCAATGGGTTGGGCATTAAAGAAAGAGAAAAAATACGTCAGATTTTCACAGAATGTGAAATCATATCTTATATTTTTTCAAGACTTGCTATGAATGCAGGGAGGACAATAATGTGTATAGACAGTGTTGATTTAGACGCTGGTGACAATGATTTATTGGCTGTGCTGAATGAAATAGAGAATCAAGAAATCCATGAAAACTTACATTTATAGTCATTCACAATGTTGTCTGTTTGTAACTAAATCTTAAAGTATCACTGTGACAAAATTTCATTGTGGGGGATATCTTTCATTTGGCTTTCATTGTTAGTACCTCAGTCGTCTAAACATAGCATTTTGTAAGAAACTTTATTGAAAGGTCATCTATTATTAAATTCATGTTTATATGCCCCACCTGTTATAGCAGAGTGGCATTGTGTTTTCTGGTCTGTGCTTTCATTTGGTCCTCTGCTCCACTTCAAGTTAAAGTTTTTGGTGAAAGTAGATTTTGATGGAGTTGAATTCCAATCAATTTGAAACTTAGAACACATGTTTCCTATTACATGTATTATATGATCTTTCTAATTTAAATGCCAAATTATATTTTGACCCAAATTTCACAGTCCAATGAACATAGAAAATTATAGTGTGAGTGGGCATCCGTGTACTATTGGACACATTCTTTTTTGCTCTGATAGGAAGTCAAATACAGTCACATTGCAGACTTATGTCTTTGTTTTAAATTGTAGCATATTTCAAGACCTTCAACTGTCTTTGTCTCAGAATATTTTAGGACAAAACATCAAAGATAGTTACCTTTAATTAATACCTCAAATTCAACAAATGTTCAGTTTTTTGGGTTTTTTTTGTAAGTGTCAATGTTTTGTGATTTTTTCAAATTTTACTTTTCCTCTTAAGCTATTATAGATAAATACAATGTATATAGTAGCTTGATGCAAGGTGTAGTAAGATTAAATAAATAAGAAGGATGGAAACTACGCGCTCTCAAGCTATCATAACAATCTGACTATCTTTTGAATTATGGTATATGAAATGTGAATTTTAAAAAAAGTGAATTTTGATTTTTTTTTTGCCTCCAGTTGAGCTATTTAGGCTGTGGGCCTCCAGTTTTTAATCATTTAAATACTCACACCCTAGAAAATAACTGATTTTTGTGTTGCCATTAACTTATAATTCTAACCAAGTTTATGATCTTTTGGATTATGGCATATGGAATATGATTTTTTTAAAAAGTGATATTTTAAATTTTTTGCCTCCAGTTGAGCTATTTAATTAGGCTGTGGGCCTCTAGTTTTTAATCTTTCCAAAAGAGGGACGAAAGATACCAAAGGGACAGTCAAACTCATAAATCTAAAACAAACTGACAACTCCATGGCTAAAAATGAAAAAGACAAACAGAAAAACAATAGTACACACGACACAACACACAACATAGAAAACTAAAGAATAAACAACACGAACCCCACCAAAAACTAGGGGTGATCTCAGGTGCTCCAATACTCACACCCTAGAAAACAACTGACTGTTTTATATTGCCATTAACTAACCAAGTTCATGTTCTTTTGCTGGTCTTCATTGTATTGTAAAAAAGCAAAAAAAGAGTTCCGATGATTCCATTTTTTCTGAAATTTTGGCAGTTAGGCAATATGTTGAAGGTCATTATATTAAGGTCAAGGTCATCAAAAATTGAAAACAATTAACAGAATTGATAAGTGAAGTATTTAATTGACAAATGTTTTGATTCAGTTTACTAAAGTAAACATTTTTTTTAATTGTCAATTTCAAGGGTCAAAATGGTTATTTGGTGTACTGCGAAATTTTATGTTATTTTGATAAACTTTTTTCCCGTAAAAAATAAAAAAACACGATTTTTTTTTCCATCAAAATATTCAGAAACAGCATTTTTTTTAATAACATTAAATGAAATGTTCCTGTGAATGTGTTTTTTCTTGAAACTGTTGCTCAAAAATGTCAAAAAGCAGCCTTTTTGGACAATTTTGCTTTTTCTGATTATATGTTCAATAGAAAACGTTGGTATTAACATAGAAAGTAAGATAGGAGAGGTTCATGTACAGAAATGCATTCTTAAATGTAACTATTTAACATATAATTAAGTTGTTTTTGCCATTTTTAACTGTATTTGATTATATTGCATTAAAAATATGATAAAATTAGTGTATTTTTATGTTTTTAATGACCTTTCAAGCAGTATTATCTTATCTTGCGTTACCATGGAAACGGTGAAAAATAAAAAAGATTTGAACAATGAAAAATAATGATATGGGTAAGGTGTTATAAAAAGATAACTTAAGATGCAATTTTGTGATATCAATGTACCATGCTCTGCCTGACCCTTAGCTGGAACAGTACTTAATAACTGATTGTTAGATAGTCGCGCATATCAATTGCCAATATGTCTCAAAATTAAAAAGATGTGAGCAGAGCACTAGACCGATTGTGTATAGCTCTTTAACAATATATGATTAGATCTACAGTAAACTACCTTACGTTATTTAAAAATAATTTATATTTAAAGAAACATTATATCATTTTGTAAATCAAACATAACTGTAATTGTCTGTTCTTTGATCTCCGCTATTGATTTAAACATCCATAATATACAAATACAATGGCTTTGATAATTTGATATAAAACAAAAGCCGCGACTGTGTGTATTAATTCTGAATAGAAAAGAATGTAACATAATACTTTATTACGCGCTGTACATAGCTAAAAACCATACAATAACAAACTGTTTTGTCTGAACGAAATTAACGTAGTACTTTAATATTGACCAGAGTTAACACATTTTTATATCAGAGGTGTTCCAAGACCTTCCATAGGAATCTCAGACGAAGAAGAGAAGATTCTGAAACAGTAAACTTTAAGGTTATAAAAACACTAACAGTAACTCTTAAAGAAAACAAAGATTGAATACATATTAAACTCATTTCAACTAGAAACTTTTGTTAAATAGGCCTGATATGTTTGTTAATTACAAAATTTGAAATGCTGTACCGTTATTTGACTGATCGTCTTATAAGTACTATTTCTTTTTATTTAAAGTTACTCTTTTGATATTTGCACAGAAAACAAAACACTGTACTGACCTTCTTCCAGGATCAAATAACAATTCGATCAAATATACAGTAACTTGTGACAAATTCTTGTCTTTTTATTACTTTCGCTTCTTTCAATTGGTTCTTGAATTCACGAGGTTACAAGTTTGTATACGGTCCAAAACATGCGAGTTGTGACGGATCTAACTAAGCAACATTTGTTATTGTTATTTGTAATCTCATTGGTTGCTCGGAAAAATCAAACGGAAACTTAACATTTAGAATAAATCCTGAATGTTTCTCTCCTCTTGACGTCAAACAAGATTATACAACAAAGGTGGTGTTGTCAAGGAAGTTGTGTTTAAAAGGTAGATAACTATAGTTGTATTTAAGTTTTATTTGAGAAATTTGTTCTGTTTGTAAATTGACTTCGCAGCTATTGCTTGAAAGACTTATTTTACATTTGTTTTTGTTTTTTGCAGATAGATAGAAATTGTAAAAAGCAAAATTGCTACGCATTTAAAAGATGAACACATAAGTGTATCCCTTTGCATTTATTTGCAGAAATCATTTTACATTAAATGAAGTTGTAAATAAAAAAAACCCAAAGAAACTAACCAAAAATAAGGTTAAAAAATACATCAAAATTACTGGAATTGTCAATTGATTGAAACTCCTATAATACCATAAAAAATACTAGTTTAAAAAAACATAAATTTTATATTTAAATCTCTAAATACGTCAACATGGTTGAAATCAGTAGGTGCGAGAAGTTGTTCCCACTTTAAGAGATCTTAAGATGATATCTTAAATTTTTAATATTTCGTGAATTTAATTTTCTCTTCAAATATTTTTTTTTTCCAAACACTCTCTAGGAAGTGCAACCGAAAATAATATATTGCAAATACCATGGATGCTATTTTACTTGATTGAAATTGTACTCTTTTAGATTTGAGATAAAGATCGACATGGTATAACAAGAGATTTTTACCCGCCAATATAATGAAACAAGCTTAGATTATATAAAACAGAAATAAAAGAAGTTTTTATTTTGATCGTTATCAATATAATTAACCATAGACTCAAGAAATCTCAATTTGTGTAAAAATGTAGCTCATTGTGTATTAAAAACACTTTCTTTTAATTTAAACGGCCTGTATCTTAAATTAAATATTCAAATCGTTAGCTAGTTATGAATGTAATCAATGCATACACATTTACCGCTGGACTTTACGCAACCATCTAGCATCATCATCTGTTTCAAAATATGTGAAGTCAAATATGTTAATAAATAAAGGCAACAGTAGTATACCGCTGTTTGAAATTCATAAATCGATTGAGAAAAAAAACAAATTCGGGTAACCAACTAAACGTACGGAAACACATCAAATATAAGAGGAGAACTACAACACAATAGAAACACAACAATAAAATGAAACACACACAGAAACGAACCATAATGTATCAATGGTCATTTTCCTAACTTGGCAAAGGACATTTTAGGCGGAAAAGTGGGTTTAACCTGGTTTTTGGGGCTAGTCAAACCTCCCGCATTAATGAAATCATTTTAACTATGATAACACTTCGTATATAAAAAATAGATGTTTCCTTTTCCGGGTGCCAAATAAGGAGCATGATCTACGTACCCTTCCGGAGTACCTGATATCACCCAGTTTGTGGTGGGTTTCGTGTTGCTTAGTCTTTAGTTTTCTATTGTGTCTTGTGTACTATGATTTGTTTGTTCGTCTTTTTTCTTTTTACGCCATGGTGTTGTCAGTTTATTTTCGAACTATGAGTTGGACTGTCCATTAGGTATTCGCCCCTCCTTTATCGAATATGTACATACTTTTACCAGAATAGTTCGTTTACAGAAATTTATATGATATTTTTTCAACATCATGAGCTTTATTCAAGCCTCGTATTTCAGAACTATAGGTGTGAACAATACCAACATATGTATCATATAATGATAAATAATAAAACAATTCTGGTCTAGATCTTTAATACAATATTCAAATCATTAGCTAGTTAGGAATGCACTGGTAATCAATTTTAAGACTGTTCATTTTAATGAGAGAAAAAAAGTCTTTTATCGTTATAATAGTTGTTGGAATAATTTCAGGTGCTCCGAAAGAGTCAACACATACTGCTTCATATATGGCACCCGACGTATTGTTCCTACATCAGGCCTTACGGTTACAAAACTTTCGAGCATGATTTTTGTACTCAGACTCGAAAATCAACCAATCAAACTGCTGGATTTCATTTTTCGAGCATGATTTTTGTGCTCTGAGCACTGAGCAAAGTTTTATGCCTTCAAGGCCTGAAGGTAACTTTCGAGAAAAAGATAACGAGATGGTGATGCTAATTAGCGACCCTCTATCAATGTAACATTGTAATTTGTAGTAAGAAAAGAGGTTCCGTTTTTTTTCGTTTTCAGGAAGCTCATAAGAAGAGGTTAAATCAAATAAGCTTATTAGACACATAACTTTTGTATACTGTTTTGTTTTCACTAGGAATGATTTGGTCCGAAGTTAACCAAATGCACAACCAAATTACCAATTTTTTGGTTTAAAAAGATATAAAAGCAAACCAAACCCCACAAAAAATTGTGGTGTTCACAGGTGCTCTAGAATGGTTAACATATTTTTTATGTTACATTTATTTTTAGATCTGTTAATTTTTTTTAAGTTTGGAATTTAATTATGTTCTTTTTAACCATTTCTTTATTTTTCGAAGTTTTGCTGCACACTGTCAGGCAATTTGATCCCATACAAAATTGTTAGGGTTATTTTGTAAAAAAAATGTATTCGCTTAAATAAAGGCAACAGTAGTTTGCCGCTGTTCAAAACTCATAAATCCATGGACAAAAAACACAATCGAGGTAACAAACTAAAACTGAGGGAAATGCATGAAATATAAGAGGAGAACAACGACACAACATTAAAATGTAACACACACAGAAACGTTAAAGTTACGCAGCGACATTAAGGTGATTTTCCCGCAAAACCTTGAAACTTTGAAACTTTGAAACTTTTATTTTCACTAAAGGCCTCACATGAGGCATAATAGTACAATGAATTTAACAAACAATAAATTTAACAAACAACAGTAATGCATGAACTAACATATATACATATGAAGTAGGTGTATGCAGATGAAAGAGTAATATCCATATATTATCATTTAAATACAGACATAACAATTTTGCAAAATTTTGCCAATCCAACAAGTACATATTTATCTTGACTACTCATTAAATTTGACAAGCTTACAGTATTTTTGTTTTTATATATATGATCAGGTATAAACTTTAGTCTTTCTTGCGTAAAAAAGTTACAATTAAATATATAATGAAATTCATCACCCAGTTCTTGCTTATTACAAAGATCACAAATTCTTTCAGCTCTATTGATACTAAAAAATCTACCAGCTTCAATTGGCAATTTGTGGCTACCGCATCTAAACTTAGTAAGATTATACATTAAATCAGGTGGAAGTACAGTGAGATAATTCTCAAATTTAAAATCAGATTTATAAATACGGTAATTTATACACTTCGGTGAGTCATATACTTGTAATTTCCAACCTTCTACAAATTTTTCATGAAGAACTTGCTTTACATTTTTAGACAGGTTTATATTTCTTAATACAGATTGGTCATACCAATAATTTCCATAACCACATTCAATTAAAATATCCTTTATATATAATAACCATTTAGAATGGTACACATCACCTTCATTCAGTTTATGCAACATATCATACAATGTTCGAGATATTTTCTCTTTCTTGCCATTTAAAATTCGCTGCCAAAAACCAACCATTCTAGCTTTAATACATATAGACATGGGTGTTCTACCAAGTTCGCCATATACAATATAATTTGGCGTACATTTTTTAACCTTTAATATATACTTGCAAAATTCTAAATGCAAAGACTCAATAATGTCATTATTTTCATAACCCCATACTTCTGCACCATATAACAAAATAGGTGCCACCATTGCATCAAATAATTGTAACAAAATATCTATTGGCAAACTAAGCTTTCTCGCTTTACATAAAACATAGAACATAGCTTTTCTAGCTTGTTGTACAAGTCTAGCCTTATTATTGTGAAAAGTACCTTTTCTAGAAAAAACTGTACCCAAATATAGAAAATCATCTAACACAGCTATTGGTTCATTGTTATAGAAAAATTGAGTGTTTTCACCCTGTCTGTTTTTTTAAAATATCACAATATTGGTTTTGGCTACATTAACACTAAGCTTCCATGTTTCACAATACAAGTACATGGCATTTAATGCAGATTGTAATTCAGTAGCAGACTCAGCAACTATAACAGTATCATCAGCATATAATAACAAATACAATTTAAAGAAAACTTCAATATCATCATTATCAAATAATAAATGAGACATATTACATATATCAGAGAGACCATTATAAGCATGTGACAAAAAATCTGTCAAATCATTTAGAAAAATTGAGAACAATAAAGGTGAGAGATTCTCACCTTGTCTAACTCCTACATTGGAGGCAAAAAATTCTGAAAAGTTGCTACCAGATCTAACACAAGACTTAGCATTTTTATACAAGTTTTGTACAATAATAAGCATTTTACCGTCAATACCATTACGTAACAGTTTTTGCCATAATAATACCCTGTTTACAGAATCAAAAGCTTTTCGATAATCTACAAAAGCACAGTACAGTTTTTTCCTTCTAAATAAATACATATCAATAAGACATTTTAAGTTAAAAATATGGTCAACAGTACCATAGCCTTTCCGAAAACCAGCTTGCTCTTCACATAATAAACCCAAACATTCAAGGTAATTGAATAATCTGTTATTAAGAATACATGTAAATAGTTTTCCATAACAACTAAGTATAGTGATACCTCTATAATTGTCCGCACTTGCGGGGTCACCTTTGCTTTTGTATATTGGACATATAAAACCTTGAGACCAAGAATCTGGTACAATACCACTTTCAAAAATAATATTAAACCGAATAAAAAAATAGTGCAGGAGTTATTTCCCCTATCTGGATCAAAATGTTTAATGGCGGGCGACTTTTGACGTTGCAGACACAGTACTAAATGTAGCAATAGGTAAGCTACGCGTATCGCATAAATGATGAACTATATCTCATATGATGTCTTTTTTCATATTATGATGTATTTTCACACCAAATAATGGAAATAATTTGAGTGAAAGCTGTATTTATCAAAAGAAAGATCGCAAGCGGAGTTTAAGCTCCGCCCATTTTTTACCTTATTTGGAAATTCAATGTAGTCGTGAAGCTTGCAGTTTGCAAGTCTGTTAATTGAAGATAATTGAAGCAGCCGTGCACTTGTCAGTTGAGATTAAAACGACCTGGTTGAAGAAACTGATGAGAACAAATGGAAAATGTATTCAATATGATCCATTGTCAGGGTAATACATGATTTAAAAGGATAATCATGGTGTAATTTATCGCTTTCAGGTATTATAATCTAGAGATATACTAAAATTATGCAGACTGGCTTGTGCATGGTACGGATAGATCAGATATAACCACGTGTTGCAATATTTAATTTCAACCATGGCCAGTATCTATCATTTTTATACGAAAAACACCGAAACACAGGGGTTCTTCTTCACAGGTGTTTGTTAATCCAGGGCCGTATAACTAGGGTTCGAATTCAGGGGAGGCAGGGGTTTGGGGGCCGCCAATTGAGGCCCCCTTTAGAGAGAGAGGGGTTGGGGGCGCAGCCCCCCAGCCGATTTTTTTTCTCCAAGTAAAATGGCTAAAAATGACCCGTTTTCCTTCGATTTCCTTACTCTAAAAAACATCAGTATTGCTTGAACCTGGAAACAATTTTTATGCAAAAAACTGAGATTGCTGTTTGGGGTAAGCCAAGGCTCCGTCTTGAAGGTCGTACTTTGACCTATAATTATTAACATTAAATACATTGTGACCGCGGATTTTGTTCTCAATATGGCTAAAAATCACCCGTTTTCCTTTGATTTCCTTACTTAAAAAAACATCAGTATTTGCTGGATCCTTAAAGCAATTTTTTATACAAACAATTATTATCTGTATTTCAAGATATTTTTGTTAGAAATCAAACTGGTAAGTTAAAAAAAAGATATAAAGCAAGATCATAGAAAGATGGTTTTTTTTTGTTGAGGACCTTGAATTTTAATAATTGTTGAAAGTTGAACAGACATGTATATAACTACACCCAGGGACTTTCTAAACTAGTATACACTGAGTTTAGAAAGTCTCTGCTTCAATGAATTGGAGTGTTTAACTACTATGGCATTGACCATAATGTTCTCGTAAGATCGGCCTGGAGACGTTAAAAAAAATGACACAACAGCTGATTCAGCTGGTAATGAATTTCCAATAACGTTCCTCTTGTGTCAGATAATTTAGGAAAATGAAGAAATAAAATAAAAAACATGTGCCTGTGCCTCTTATCGCCTTTTTAAAAATAATATGCATCAACTATTATAAAGGGCAAATACATGTATTTGAATTGCATGATGCCACAGGGGCGGATCCAGCCATTTTATAAAGGACGGGTTCCCAACCCAGGACAAAGGGGGGTTCCCATTCAAATGCATTGATCGGCCAAAAAAAGGGGGGTTCCAACCCTTGAATCCGCCAATGTGCCATCAGTTATGTGTCATTGTACTTATTTACATCATGCCATTCGTCCAAAGTAAAAAAAATATTGCTGCAGGACACATCAAATAAAAAAACTTATTTGCCGGGGCTAATCATGCTAATTATTCTTCATCAAACATGTCAAAACTACTCCAAATAAATATGACGTGTTGAAAGGCTATTATATTTTTTTTAGTTTCGAAGTAAGACGTCAAAGAAAAAAAAGAAAATAGCCTTTCAAGATCGAAAGTAAGGTGTCAAAGAAAAAAAATAAACTAGCATTTCAAGACGTCATAATTATTTCAAAAACACCTTTAAATAATTATTTCAATTCATCATCCCTAACAAACATTTTTGTGTTGGTCTGTAATTGGTAATAGTCCAAATAATTAAGACGTCTGGCAAGACTATTTTTATTTCTTATCTGAGACAGCCAGTAGGAAGATTAAGGCATCCAAGAAAAAAAATTAAATAGCCTTGCCAGACATCATAATTATTTGGACTAGGTCTGTAATTTAGCAGTTCATGTTCAGATGTAATTGTAACCTCTTACAAGGCTACATGAATCTATTTCATTTTTCGCAGGAAGGCTCAAAGCTAAAATAAAATAGCCTTGCAAGATGTCTTAATTTTTTAGACTAAGAATAGACCACTTTGCTATTATTATTGTGTGCAATATAGATAAAGACTGAGAAAGCATTGTCCACTTGAATGTTTCGTACATGTACATGTATCTACATGTAATATGGCGCTGTATCTTGTAATTATTTGGAATAGAGGGAAGAACATTTTACACCGGAGTTGAATTTCTTTAATATACATGTAAATACCATTGATTTCATCATATGTCTAATATCATTCATTATCACAAACTCTATTGTCTGACATATTTTGTATTTCATAAGTCTAAATATATCAGTGATTTTCCTAATCTTTTTCAAATGGGACCTGGAGTGCCCTGGACACTTAAATTTATGCTAATAAAAGGAACCCTGAACACGTAATCTGGAGCTCTACCACATACATGTATGATGTACACTTGATCCCCCTCTCCCAAAACAGACCAAGGGCGAACAGACCGGATACCCCCCCCCCCCCCCCCTTTGTCCTGGGTTAGGAACCCCCCCTTTTTAAAATGGCTGGATCCGCCCCTGAAATGGGAAATGTGTTAAAGAGACAGCAACCCAACCATAGAACAGACAATAACAGAAGGTCAACAACTTGTTTTCGTGTTTAGACGTTTTATCTTTCTATGTTTCGTGTTTGGTACGATGTGTGCTTCATATTTCCCCTTATTTCATTATTTATTTTCCCTGTTTCCTGTCATACTCTTTAATTTCTCGTGCTTGTCAAAAAAAGTTTTATATATCTATTTAATATTTATTATGGTCCATGTACATGATGTATTGTTATATACCTAATTTTTTTATAAATAAGTGTTCCTAGTTCACAGTCTGGTATCTGTATCATTCTGGAACTGGAAAGGGTTATTCCGTATCCAGCATGATTTTAACTCTCTCTCTTTTCTTGGCGATGTGGGTAGCAGTAATAACTTGTTATTTTATATTGAGAACAAAATATTAGAACAAAAGCTATATTATTTGTGTTTATTTGTGTCCTTTGAATTTAAAAGTCTCCAACGGATACAAAAAAGAACTTGTGTGGTTATACATTGTGAGGACCTTCAAATTACTATAAATAGATAACAATCTTTAAAATCAGATGCAATTCAAGAAGGTTTAAAAGTGACAGCAAAGTCTTTATGTCCATTAAAAATGACTGCAGTCAGCTTGTTATTTTCTGTAAAACAATGTACCGGTAATGTTTCTGCTTTTTTTTCCCTAGGCTAGTGTTTCCATGTTTTATAAACACAAAGTCCAAATAATATTATCTATAATACTAAAATTACGAGGTCCAATTTGTCAGCCGTCATCACGTAAAAACGATGAATCAAAGAATTTAACTTTATATATAACTAATATAGTACAATGCTGTTGATTAAAAATTACACCACTCCAGACCCTTTTGTTTTCCACATAATTAATATTGCCAATAATTAAGAAGTTCCGGGTCGAATCCGATACCGATACCAATAGTATATTCACATGTTACCTATTAACTTATCTGTACGTTCCGCATCTGACAGGCGCACCACCAAACGCTGTATTTAAGATTTTGCTATATACACGGGTCGTAATCACAGGGTTGACACAACTAAATTCAATCATTGTCACATTGTTCCCGATTGTAGTATTTTAATCAGTATGACTTTCTAAGATGACAAGACGAATAATAAAAATCTGGACTTAAAATAAGGCGTATAGGTACAGCATGTACAGTTTTCAATTTGTTAGCCGGAATGGCGTCAAACAGCGAATCAAAGAATTCAACTTTATTTATAACTCGTAAAGGACAATGCTGTTGATTAAAAAATACTCCTTTCCAGGCCATTTTGTTTTCCAAATAAATAATAGTACCAATAATTGATAAGTTCCAGGTCGACGGGTTCAAACAGAAAGATGTTGAAAGCAGAGAAAACTGTGCATCTTATAATCGGCATGACTTTATCAGATGACAATACCAATACTAAAATAAGGCTTACGCATAGTTATATTCTTTAATTCAGTCACAGACCCGCGATATCACGGGTGTGTTCTAGTTATTTCTTAAAAAGGCTTTGTTGAGATTAACTGGAATGCCTTCCTCATGTTCCCATCTATGTGTCGTATTAGTCTAATGTTATTGCATGTATTTCTTCTTTCAATTTTTTTGCTGCAATTCCTTTCTAATACATTTGTAATGGATTTCGCCATTCATAGTATGAAAGTTATTATTACATGTATAAGGCAAACACAATATATGTCTGTTTAAGGTTACATACATCAAATAAATAGGGTAGGTACATGTAGGTCGGTATTTCCATTTTATTTTATTTTTTCATTTTAATTTTTTGGCATGATTTTAGAGTCATGCGGTTTTATCTTGTCATGGGCCGAGTTCACCTGTATTTTTAAAGATTGAAATATTTCCCTTTGTTATTGGTTGGAAAAAATGGTGGTGAAGTGTTTAATTCATCACACGAGTTGCGAAATTTCCTTAAAACAGCTGCCATATTTATGATTGTGAACATTAGGATGTATCAGGCAATTGACTTATATTATTGGCAACGCTACAAAAATGTAAATGCACTTTTGACTCTAGTTCAGTTTATTTTTCACTTTACGACGGAAATAAAATGACTATTTAAAGGGTCGGTGCTCAAAAATAGGGTAGGTCAGGTAACCGTAAACAGACATATATTTTTTTGGCCTTAGGAAAGACTCAAAGAAGCAATGATCTGAGGCTTATTAATATGTAGTTTGCTCATCACGACTCCCTACTTTGACATATTATTTTTATATATATATATATAATAATTATTATCAGTATTAAAATTGAATAGTCACTGCATGCATTTTCCCTCTAAAAAATAGAGTAAATGTATGACATCAAATATCTGAACTGTGTCCCTGTTCAGTGTTGGTTGGAATTAAATCCATTACTTAAAGCTAAATCCCCAGTAAACAGAATCGAACTATAATGGTATTTGTAAAATTTTCTTTGTGAAACCACATGACCAAGAGGCAGAAAAAAGCCCCACTTGTAATAAAGCTGTGTATTCTGTTACAACAGACAACTGTGTGCAAGCATGAAAGTATGCAAATCATCATTTTTTAAACTAAACAGCTGTTTAGAAACGGTCAAACCGATAGATGAGAGGGGAGGGTCTCATATTCTTATTGCTGAGAATGTAAGTACCTCAATCTACTGATGATACAAAAAATAACAACACATACATGTACAAGTGTTTTTCATGACACTTAGCTGATATTGTAACATAGCTCCCTTATGCTCATGATTTTTATTTATTTTAGATTTACTTATTCTAGTTATCAGGATTTTATCTTTTTATATACCAAAACTTTTAATCTTTAAAAAAGTGTGGGTACAATTGCAAATGTATACGGTCTCTATTTTTATCTATACATCTTTAAAACAGCCAGATTTTTGGATAGAGAGTCAGGGGTGGATCCAGCCATTTTAAAAAGGGGGGGTTCCAACTGTATGTCCCCATTCAAATACTTGATCGGCCAAAAAAACGGGGGGTTCCAACCCCCGGAACAGACCCCCCCCTTTGGATTCGCCAATGAGAGTTGTCTCATTGGCACTCATATATTTTGTACCACATCTTCCTATACATCTATATCTAGACAGACTGACTATATCAAAGTCAGTCTGTCCGTCTGTTCCATGAATTTTTTTCGTCCATCTTTCTCAGGAAAATAACAAGGATTTCTAAAATTTGCTTTCAGGGTTTATATGAATCAGCAATACCTTGTGATGCTTTTTCATATTCATCATTCAACAACTTCCTGTGTACCTTAAAATTCTTTAAGTTTATGAGGGTATCATAAGCGTTCAGTAGCTCACAGATTCACTTGTTTGTTTCAGATTATTTTATATATTTTTTGTTGGGGGAGGGAGCTGACTATTTTGAGCAGTGCTCTCAGCACTTCTATTTAATCATAATAGTAACATTAAGACGAGCAAACAAACATTAGCAACATGCGTATCATGGGTTTATTTAATTTGCATTATTTATTGCACATTACTTGTGTGGCAAAAGTAATTTCTTTATTTTAAAAAATATATGATTCATTATCATGATGATTATACACAGATAGTCATACATGTTACATCTATACACAGGTTCATACTATTTTTGTATATATAGCTCTGTAACAGTTTCAGTACTTCATTTGTTTGTACTTGTACATCTTTGGATTTAAATGTTTGGCTTTGATGAGTGTTCCTGATGAAAGTAAATCCAGAAAAGCACTTAGGACGCATTAAATTATGAAACGTGTTGTTACCAATTTTAAGTATATTATTATAATCTTTTTCTTTTAGGTCGCCTGAGAATTACAGGACTGAGGTTACAGTATGCCATTCAAGCTTTGGTGAAATGTAAAGTAATGGTTTGAATTTGGAATCTTTATAGACAGGTAAATTGTTTATCCTGCAATTATCTAACTATTGTACAATGAGACGACTCTCCTCAAGAGTCCAGTGAAACAGAAATTAAAAACTATAGGTCACCAATTAGGCATTATGGCCTTCAACAATGAGAAAAACACATAAAAGGCCCAAAATCATAAATGTTAATAAACATGTTGAAGGAGAAAATTAATGGCCTGATTTATGTGGAAAAAAAATGAATGAACAAACAAACAAACAACAAGTGCTTAATTACAGACACATACATACAGAATGTGGCGGGGTTTAAGTTGATTGTTTAATAACGGTTAAATATGTTAGCAAGCCAGGCTTTTCTTCCTGTTCTTATAATACATGTACGTGCAAATAAATTTCTGTTTTCTTACATCGTGAAAAGATTGTATGATGTAAATTTAGAACTTTATACATGTTAAATGGCAATGATTTTAAAAGGCAACTTTAAATACAAAATGTGTCTCATTTTTATAAGAACTGACATTCTGAAATCTATACATCATGTACATGCATGACAAATAAGTAACTGTACAAGTATGTAGATATTTTCTGAAATAGCAATTATTAATATCACAATTTTCCATTCTTCAAGAATTGCAATACAATAATGTTACCCAATATAAATCATGATAATTTCTTAATTAAAAATGAAGTGTCTGTACCAGCAATAATATTTATAAACACAGACATGACAGATACACCTATAATAATATACTGAACTTGCTAGCTAAAATTTCTTGTGGATTACTGATATTGATCATGTTGATATTGAAGTATTCCTGTCATTGTTCTCATTTGGAAAAGGAGATATAAATACATAAATTTAAATATTTATTACATAGTGCGCTTTTTTAAAATGTGTGTGGAAAATTTAATTTTTGTTCAAATGTTGAATGAAGACATTTATCATGTTTATATACTACAGGTAAAAAAGGATGGGAATTATTTTGTTAGCATTTCAATTGTACCTTTTTGAAGAAGTATGTTTGCACTAACTTTTGATTACTTTTTTCATTTTGAAAATTTCTTTTGATATATACATTGTACATGTATTATATTTGGATTTTTATATTTCAGGGATAAAGACCTTAGACCTGCAGTCAGACACCAGTTAAAAGTTACTTATTATATAACTCATCATGGCCATTATCATGATTATGGAAGATCTGATTAAAATTTGTTTAGAAAGCTACCAAATATGTCCGTGAAAAATAGAAAAAAGACAGCAATTTTACATAATGTACCGTACTAAGCAGAAGCATTGAATGTTTCAAGACCAAATGAATTGGAATTTAGTGTTTTGATGCTGAAAAAACAAGGAATATTAATTTTCATCATTATTGAAGTTGATTTTATTACCTCAGTTAAAATGAATTCCAAATATACATGATATCAGCAGTTCGGAGATTTGTGAATATTCTTAGAATAGGAGCTTCAAAAAGGATTTCAGTTAAAAAATTGTATTTCATGGATGTAAAAAATGTAATTTGTTGTCTCTTTCATGAAATATATGAAAAAATCTGCAATATCTAACCAAGACGAGTGAGAGATCTACAAATAGACATGCTATTCAGTTCAATTGTAAACATGGTAAAGAGGAATTTTGAAATATTCATTTATAAGACTTACATGAGTGTTTTGTTATTTTTATGGCGATTACAGGCAATTCAATACAAATATTAATCATACCAGTAAACCTACAGATATGTACATTTTCATGAGATATGTACATGTATGCATGCAATTCACTGATGCACCACTAATGGAGTTGCATGTACATGTAATAATAAAAGTAAGAATATGACATATGATTGCCAATGAACAGTCAGGGGACTTACTTAAACAAGTGATTTTCTAAATCACTGATTCAAGTAACATTATTTCCATAAAGGTTGGAAGTTAGAGTTGTCTTTCTTAAATAATCACCTATTTAAGTAGTACAAATAAATCACTAGAAGAAGTGATTTAATATTAGTGTAGCTTTAAATATACAATACTAATGATCCAGGGACTAATTATGTTTCTAAACTTATCAGAACCAACATCTGTGTTGTCTAGGATGACCAGGTCATTTCAGGTGATGACCTTGTACTGAATCTAGGATAATGACATAAAAATCACTTGTTTAAGTATCAGACCTTAATTTCCTTCCCAAAAATCACTTCTTTAAGTATCATTCTTTTAATAACCCCCACTAATTTCAACACCCCCGAACAGTGAAATTTTTATCGCGAACAGTAGAATTTTATTACATAATCTGAAAGATGAAACCTTGAACTTCACAGGAAAAATACTCCCACTGCTGTGAAAAATCTTTTAAGAAAGTATCAGTTCATTATGTAAAGCCATTATTATAGCATTTTTTCAACTAAAATAGAATTTTCAGGTAAATGATAGCATCAAAGGCATAAAACTTGCTACTTAAAAGAAGCAAAAAGTTCATATTTTTTAATTTTACTAATTAAAAGATGTTATTTAAACCTATGTGTTTAAAATTTTGAAAAAACTACAAAATCCCAATTTGTGACAAAACCTCGAAATTTGCTACTCAAATAAGTGATTTAAAAATCACTTATTTCAGTAAGTCCCCTGACTGATGAAACAACTCTCCATCAGGGAACAAATTGTCCTATACATGTACATTTATGTATTGGCCACCAGAGAACAAGAAAATCATATATTGTCATTATTTATATTTCAATCTCATTTCATAACACACAAACTACAGGTTTACAAAAGGTTCAAAAGCATAATAAAGTGTTTTGATTGCAGTTGTTGGTCATATTGATGTTGGCCTTCAATACTGAGCAAGACCTCTGTACAAGACTACAAGTTTAACAGCCACACAATGTTTGAACCAAAAAAAAATGGGTATTTTTCTTAGTTTGCATTTATATCATGTAGCTGCTATTTTGTACATATGTACATTTACATACATGTTCATGCGTATCTAACTTTTCTACAGGTACATGTACAAAAATGTATACTTGGGAAATCGGAATTATATTATATTTGTCCTGTCCCCTATATCATGATTCATTCATTTGATTACCACATTACAATGTATACATGTATGGCAATGAGAGCATTCCCAACACACAGACAGAAATTACTTTCTTCTTATTTTAAATTTACATGTATCATATTTATGTACATAGTACAGACTGTACAGCTAGAATTTGATACAAAAGTAAGATGATGTGGTATAATTGCCAATGAAGTTTTGATTAACAATTACAATTAAGTTGTGTTACTTTTATGATTGGGTCAGGTAAAGATAGGTTATATATACTGGTACATAGAATTTCTTTTATTCTGACAGAAAAGTTGGCTCCAATCTCAGCAATGAAAACAAGATTGATCATGTTGATTGTGCTGAATGTCACGTACATGTAAGCACTTGCAGCTATTTCTTGGCTGTCCATTTGTATTGGTGGCCACTTTGTACAGTAGGCAGGATTTTAATACGAAATGAGCGACATAAAAAAATAAGTCACTATTTCCAACGTCATGGTAAAAATGTATACTTTGAAAACTTTTGAAAATGTTAGAATAAGTAAAATTTTGCTCCAAATAGCAATGAATGGGTTGAAAAGGAATATTCTGTCCAACAAAATACAGGAAATAACAAGGAACATAAAAAAAAAAGCAAGCCATACAAAATTAACTAGCCTGACAACTGTTGAAAAATCAAACATTTAGAGGCAAAAAAAAATCACCCTGCGTATCCCCCCCCATGAAAATAAATTCAAAAAGACCTCCAAATCATGATTAACAAATTGATACCATCACTTGATTAACAGCAGATATTCAACAAGTAAAATTTGAATATTTTTATGCAGGTAGGTTATTTTATTTAAATTTTAAAATTGCCACCCTTACCTAAAAATCAGGCTTCTGGTGAACTTCTGCGGCAGACCTGCCGCAAACCTTGCGGCAAAGTTACCGCAAACAGTTTGCGGCAACCTCGCTGCGACTTTTTACCATGCAAATGAGGTTTGCGGCAGATCTGCGGCGACTTCTTATTACCATATATATTTTGCGGCGAACTTCTGGCATAATTTTACATCCAATCAACAGGTCTCTATAATATTCAAATAAGTTTGCGGTAACCTTGCGGCAAACCTCTGATAACCATGTTTAGTTTTTGGTGATCTTCTGGCGAACCTTGGATTGCAATATATAGTTTGCGGTGAACTTCTGGCGAACCTCTGATAGCCATATATAGTTTGCGGTGAACTTCTGGCAAACTTGTGATAGCCATATATATAGTTTGTGGTGAACTTCTGGCGAACCCCTGATAGCCATATATAGTTTGTGGTGAACATCTGATAGCCATATATAGTTTGTGGTGAACTTCTGGCAAACCTCTGATAGCCATATATACTTTGTGGTGAACTACTGATAGCCCTATAAGTTTATTTTTTATTCAACTTTTGAATGTAATTGAAATTTTAATTATATAAATATTGAATTGCAGCAAATCTTAGCAAAATCAATATCATATAAGTAAACAAACTAACATCCTTTTGGTCAATTTGGTCAAAAAGCATGATATTAAGGTTCACTTTTACATTGATTGTGAATCGCGATCTCTCTTCAAATTAAGTTGTTGAATTGCATTATAGTTGCTCAAATAACATAATTAGTGAAGTCCTTATAAAACATCTACATGTATTTTCAATTCAGAAGTTTGAAACATATCTCAACTTGTTATCAATCAGTTAATTTATGCATTTTTTCAATATTTTGATTGCATGAATGCATTTTCATGGGCACAATAATAATTGCTAGGTGTAATTTTTTTCTCATGGATGCTAATTTATATAAAAAAAAACATGCATACTACTTACACAATGCAAATCATGACTGAAAGACTTATTTCACTATTAATCCATAAAATACAGTAATTCTGACACGTATTATTATCCATTTTAATTAATTATACTATAACTTCACATATATCAACATGTATACATCTCACAAGAAACTTTTTATCCATTTAAAAATTCATTTTGATTTTCTACTTTCTTTGATGGCACGACACATTGTTCCTATTTTACTGTTTATGGCTCGGACTACCTCTGTTCCGTCCATTCCAATGGAAGTTATTCCATATGCTGAAAAATAAAGGCATTAAAATTAAATTTTCACTGAAGAATGAATATGTTGTTCATGTACGTTTATCAATCTGATTTTGATCTTTTTTAATTCATGTCATGCTTTAGTTAGCTGTTCAGAATGTAAATTTATAATTAAAGTTATTATCATTGGTTGATTCAGAACTTTTTATAAGGGGGGGGGGGGGGCCATTCTAGAGATTTTCAATATAACCAATCAAATTTTTCCAACCTAAGCCCCCACCCCCACCCCTTCAAGAAAATGATGTTTTTTGTAAATAAAATACTATCGGACAATATTTTGATGCCCAATTAATATAGTGTTGTTATCAATGTGAAAAATAATGTTTTTATATGCAGAATCCATTTTTATAATCAACACCTCCAAATGCAAACCGCCCATATGCATTTTTAAAAGCTAACCTTACAAGAAGACATGCTCATATTTATGTGAAGAAACTAGATTAACCATATAAAAGGTATTAACCCGTGGATTAAACAGAAATCTTTAAATGTGTACAGACTGTGACTTAATTCCACCTACACGGTTTATATCACATGACCATAAGTACACATTCCTTATAAAATTAATGAAAATTGGTGAAACAAACATCAGTGTTTTAATGCCGTTCATAAATGTACCAAAATTATCATGAAACATATTTTTTCATTAATATTTTTAGAATATAAACTCAAAAGCCTTCACAAAAAAATACGATTTTGATAGCTACTGCCACTTTAACAGCTTGAATATAAATTTTAAAAGACTTTAATATTAAAGTATTCATACCTTTCAAAGCTTGACCAACAGGGGTCTTCAACAGCATCATTGCTGTTGTGTTTCTCAATTCTGATGGTTCATAAAACCCATTTATAACCAGCTTCAAACAGTGGGGTTTTGTTTTTCCCCTGAATAAGCTTTGAGTGTTGGCCAGCCACTTTGCCTCTACAAAAATTGAATGGCCATCTGTAAATTTAACAAATCCCTGTTCTGGACTCTCTGCTACTGCCTAAAATCACAAAAAACAACATAAAACTTTGAAATTTTAATGTGGATGAAAACAATTAATAATAATGAAAGTATACTTAATTATATTAACTATAAATAGACTGGGGCAAGAAAACAAATCATGATGTCCCAAATTAGTATTTTTCAGTAGTTTTTTCTATATAAATTGTTTTTTGAATAAAAAAGCATATTCACCATATTGATCGTCACTTGCGTACTTTCCGTAATTTAAAAAACTCTGTAGAAAAAGACTTGTCACATGGCAAATGATGATAAGTTTTTTTTGAAGAATAGATGTACATAAACAGAAAATAACTATACTGTAAACTTTGTTTCATTTTACTTGATTCGATTTGGTTGGGAATCATATTTCATGGCAGCCCACTTTTTCGCTGATAAAGGGAAGATATCAGTGGGTACAAAATGATTCTTGTATATCATGAAAATTACTTTTAAAACAAATTAAAAGCCAGGTATAGAAATAACACATTATAAATTGTTTATATGCTGCCGAAGCATTTTCTTTGATTTATTTATTTCATTAGTAATCTCGCCTTTAAGGTTAAACATTTCTTTTAAAAGGCATAGAATAAAGGCAACAGTATGAAAAACATAGCCTATATTCTTGTCAACAATTTTGACTTCTTATACAAATAATCACAGCTACACTTTGACAGATATAATAATGTTCAGTGGCAAATATTTTATACAGGTATGTTGAACATCAAAAATAAAGTGAATAAATTTGCTAACAAATTGTTAAAACGCAAATTAACTGACCTCTAGTGTAGTTATAATTAAGTTGCTTTAACTTCATATGTAATGTTTAACCATGCAGCTTTTCTTTAGTGTGACTACTGAGAAGACGATTAATAATTTTGTATCTAACAATAATAATTGACGATATTATACACTTACGTATATGCATTTTTCAACACAAATGCCTCTACTTGGCATGTAGTGATTGCTCACATCAGTATTTTCTTTTCCAACATTTCCAAGAGGGGAAGAGCTGGGTTCCTTTTGTTGAAATACTTCTGCAGTGGAAAATAAATACAATTGATTAATGTACAGTGTACAATGTATAGTGTGTTTATATCAAATATTTATCACAGTTTATACAAAATATTCCAGTTTTGAAAATGGGGAGTCCAGACAGATTTTGATGAGCCCAGGACTCATGGGGTTGCCTTAGTAAGAACCCTGTATTCATATGTATTTAACTGAAAACATATAATTGTTGCTTCCGATAAAATTTATTTAGCTAATTACTTATATGTGCAGATGTACATGTATTATATTTAACAAAGGAAATTCAGAGGTATACACATAAAATTGAACATCATAATTGCATTTTGACCAGTGATGAGGTACAAAGGTCAATTGAACCACTCATTTATTCAAATATAATGGACCAGGTCAGAAAATGAATAAATCCACCAGCTTAGATTTTATAGAGAAAGTAGGATATTTATCTTAACCTTAAGGATGTACTCTGGTAAGGTTATGTAATTTGTGTCAAATGTTCGGACTCCTTGGTGTTTTTCCATACAATACAATGTAAAATATTTTGTCCCCTAACACCCATTTATTTTTTCATATAAGACTTAATAGCTCATTAAAGGTCATTACCAAAGTTTTAGAAGATTCTTGATTTTCTTTCTTTTGTTTTGAGACCCAACAAGTGAAACTGTGAGCTACTGCTCACTGATGATACCCCCTCCGCAAGTGGATAATATTAATGGTGTAAAAATATGCAAGTGTTCGGTAAACAGGAAGTTGTTGAGTGATGAATCTGAAAACGCATCACACGGTATACATGTATAGCTGACTTATATCAAGCCTGAAACCAAATTTCAGAAATCCTGGTAGTGTAGTTCCTGAGAAAAATGTGACGAAAAATATTCATGGGACAGACGGACTGACTGACTGACGGAAGGACAGACAGAGGTAAAACAGTATACCCCCCTTTTTTTCAAAGCGGGGGTATAATAATACCAATGCTAAATATATAAGGTAAAAGTCAGAGTCAGCCTTTTCCCGCCATATTTTAAATCTTAATTAACTGGAAAAGGAGGTCCATGGCCTATCAATATTTTTAGCTTATTTTTATCTTTAATTGATGCTCTACCAGCTTATAGTATCAATTTTAACTTCTTAATTTATAAATTTTCATCTAACCTCACCGGAGTACATCCTTAATTTGTAAAAAAACAGCTTGGTTAATCATGTAGGATTTAAACATTTGTTGCATGCAATTATAAAGTCATGTCTGAAAACACAAAAATAAAAGTATAAACCTAATTGTGCTTTAAACTTCATTGCCTCATTTTTCCAGTAAATGATGTCGCTGTCCTGTTGCCTCTGGTAGGATTTGTAGCTATTGATTTCCGTGTCTTTCAAAAGACACTCCCCACACCCATTGTCTGATAGTACAGACAGGAAGGAAGTTGGATTTGAGGCTGTTTGTGACAGAGACTGGTTTTTGTCACTGGACTCAAGATATTCAGCATCATCAGATTGAGTGGTAATAGGGTTATTATTACATTGAGACATGCTTTGAGATTCAACATTAGAACACTGGAAGTCATTCTCTTCATTCCTTGGTGTTACATTCAATTTAAGAAGTGTTGTAGAGTTGTCAGAGATAGATGGTGGTGGTTCAGATGACATGCATTGATTAATTTTTTGACCAGGAGACATATTGGGAATCATGCCAAAATCACCAAAGACTGGGTATGCACTTTTGTTAGGTCCAAACATTGGATAAAAGAATGGAGGATAAGAACTGTAAGGGGATGGGAAAGTAAAAGCTCTACTAGAAGGAGCAGGCAGGGAAGCATCAACAGGACATGCTTGGGATGGTGGAGTATCCTTAGGAGGGGAAATGGGTTCATATGCAGGGGATGACTGAGACATGAAGCTAGCCTGGGCTTGACTGTTAGTAACAGTAGATGATGATGTACTGTTAGTAACAGTAGAAGGTGCTGCTGTACTGTTAGTAACAGTAGAAGATGCTGTTAGTGTACTGTTAGTAGCAGTAGAAGGTGCTGTACATGTATTAATAATAGACACACTTGTTAAGTTTTTACTAACACTCACATCATGCAATGCTGTTATTTTCTCTTTTAGACTATTCTTAAATAGCTCTTGAGCTGTCTCAATTGCTGTCTGCTTTCTTGCTGCTTCTGTTTTCTTTTTTTGTTCATTATTTTCTGAAGAATAAAATATTTTATTTAGTTTTGGTGTATCAAATTGCTAATGAAAAAAAATCATAATAGGAATACTTTAGAAAAATATGAATTTGTACTATTTTAAAGTTTCTGACAAAGAACCAGTTTTAAATTATCAATCGCAAGTAAATACATGTATGTCAAATTTGTATTAGTTTATCTTCTTTCTTGATTTTTTGTTTATGACTTTGATCATTAAACATGTTAAAGTTGAATTTAATTTAATTTTAACAATTAAATTTGAGAATCCCTGAAGAGACATTGTAATTGTTGAAATAAATATAATATTCCACTATGATCTAGTGCAGTAAAATTGCTGCTGTTAGTGTTAATTTTCTTGATCTTTATCATTTTTTGTATATGTCATTGTTGATTTTTTTTGTAAAATTATTAAAGTATATTGTAACTGTAGTATATGGTACATGTAGTAGCACTTTCTTTTTATTCTGAGAAAAGGGGCTATTTTACATGCTATGGTTTATGCACAATGATAACCATCAAACAAAAGTTAGTAATTAATGCTTTATAATGCTTAATTAGATCAATCTTTTACTTTTATATAATATAATTAAATGCTGAACTTGTGTAAATTATTTTGTCTATCAACCTTTCTTTCTTTTTTTGATGGAATCTGCAGCTGGTCTTTCTTCATCTTCAATATTCTGATCTTTTTTCTTTCTTTTTTGAGGGAATCTGCAGCTGGTCTTTCTTCATCTTCACCATTCTGATCTTTCTTCTTCCTTTTTTGAACCTTCTTCTTTGATTCTTTGTCATGTTTGTATTTTAAACAATCTTCTTTCTTCTCTATACAAGAAATATTTGTGGATATTAAACAATAAAATATTGTCACGACACTTACATGACTTACACGAGTAAGATATAATGGCATGAAACTTCTCACCTTAAGATGTACAGCCTTTCAATATTTCAATGAATTGAAAGTAACAATCATGAATGATGAAATTTGATGAGTTAAAGCCTTTTTCAATATTTTTTTAATAACTTGTGTGGTTTTTTTTTTTTATGTCGTAATAATGTTACACATGCACTGTCTCAGGTTGGGCTGAACGTTGGCACCTGTTCAATCATAATTAACTAATGAACTAACTATAAAATCAATGGTTTCTTTCTTTATTTGATATCTTATTTAATACCTACATGTATAGTAATTTGCTTATTGCATGGAAACAACTGGAGTTTGGAGGTTTTTTCCCTGAGGCCAAATAAAAATATATGTGTGGTTCCAGTAACCCTACCGTCCCTACTTTTTCGGCTTAAAAATAGCCTACCATAAAGATTTTATTGTCATTTTTCATGAAGCACTGTTAAAGTCAGAATGTTGCTCCCATAGACTCACTGTAAAAAAAAAAAACATAAAAAAAGAAAAAATCCCTACCTAACTACCCTATCTTTTTTTCAGATGTAACTGGAACCACACATACTTTTTTATTTGGCCTGAGAAAAAATGTTCATGTAGGTGTTGAAGGCCTTACGTATGCATGGTGACCTAGAGTTGTTAATTTCTGTGTCATTTGGTCTCTTGTGAAGAGTTGTCTCATTGGCAATTACACTACATCTTCTTTTTTATATGTAACATACCACTTTCAAATTCTATTTTCCCCGGGTATAGAATTCCATCGATCCATGGGGCTTCCACCTGATCTCCCACTTGAAATCTCTTGTCCTCTCCGGTCTCTCCACTTTGACCGTCCTCAATCTGATTCGGTTGTAAGGGTGAGCTTAGCTCCTGGTCCGAATCAAACCGGACCCCTTACAGAAAAATAAGGCTTCTTGCAAATATTTGCGGCAATGTTGCTGCAAATAGTTGCGGCAATATTGCTGCAAATATTCATTTTTCGTATGCAAATTAGTTTTCTTGCAAACAGTTGCTGCAACATTGCCGCAACAATTTGCGGCAATATTGCTGCAAATGTTTGCAGGAAAATCAGTAGCTGTGATTGTTGCAGCAATATTGCGGCAAGTTCATTAGCTGCAATGTTGCAGCAATATTGCAGGAAAATTAATTTCTTGCAATATTGCGGCAACATTGCAGCAAATCTTTCAACAATTCAGGTGTAAAATTTGGAATTAAAAACTAAACATTTAAAAATTTATGATTTAATAATAAAAAAATAAATGTCTCTGTCCTCTATAGGTTGAAAATGGTCTCTGTCCTCTATAGGTTGTCGTGTTACATCTGTGTAGCTTTTAGTTCTGTTTCTCTGTAAGTCTCACTGTCCTTAAAGTTGAATTTTCTGATTTCAAAAATACTGCAAAATAAAAGTTGAAGAATTTAATTAGTAGACATAAAAAAAATAACTAAAATTATTAAGATATACAGATATAAGTTACTACTATATAATTAAATTTTGGATGTAACGTGTCTTCTGATTGGCTGACATTATTTTGTTATCAGCCCATATACATAATTTAGTCATGTGAACGTGATGTCATCAACATTTTTTCATAGTTTTTTACAGTTAAAAATGGAATTTAGAATTAAATTATAAGAAATGACTGTAATATTTTTTCTGTCTATTCAAAATAACATAAAAAAATTGGTGCTCACTGTTACATGACTTGCTATGCATGAATTTGTTTCACTTAAAGGGTCAATGTCTAAAAGTGATTAAGTCCTTCTAGAAATTGCATATAACTATAGAATACATTTAAACTCATGCCAGTACTAGGTTGTTATTGGTTTTTTGAATATTTGTTTTTCATTCAACTATAACATAATTGGTCTTGTCTATTCTTTAAAATGTAAATTTTTTTGATAAGTTGTGTATCTATATATATGAAAGCTATATATTGTTGCCATTTGTTGACAAACATCTTATTGGCAGTTAAATCACAGATCTCTAATTTAATACCAAACTGCTTTTATTAGAAGATTTCTTGTTTCAATTTAAGTAATGTTATTTCTAAAACATACAGTAATAAAAAGATTTAAAAAAATATCTCCTGTCTTACACAATTTTGATAATATTCATGTGCATAAATCTATTGTCTAATACTTTTGCCAACTCTTATTAAATTAAGAAGACTCTTTATTTATCACTATTTGAACTGTTAAAGAGCATGCACTTATTCAAAATGGTGGACATTCAACTCCATTGTACATACCAAAAGATGTTGTCCAAATTGTGTGTAAACACCAATCTTCCTGAATCCAAGAGTCATGTCAACTGAAGGCTATCATCTGCACTACCCAGTGTCAATAGAATCAATTGGAACTTTTGGATCTAACATGTCTAAATCCATTGTGAAATTCATATTACTTTGTTCCTGATAGAAGACATCTTTGTTTGTTGTATGCATGCTCATGTCCAGTTCAAATTTTGAATATATGTTGATCAAGGTTGCTTAGGGTATTGTTTCAATGTGATCCCTTTAAAATTTGCCCATAATTATAAATATCAACTGCCTAAATCTTGAATATTTGTTATTTATTATAATAAAAAAATAATTATAAATACATTTTTTCTATCTTTGGTTTTATAAGTTATAATGGAAATATATACAAAGAAGAAATGCTCTGCCCTTAATTTGGCCTCAAACTCTGTGTACATTAATTTGTGGTACTTCCTGTCTTTACAACTACACAGAGATAAATGAAAACCAGATGTGCATGGCACATTACATTTCTATCACATGACCAGCTCATATTACTAATTGAGATGAGAAAGATAATTTGTGTATAAATAATTTTAAAATAATGATACTAGAAATTAAACTGCAGGTGAGACTAAATTCATTTGATGGAAAATATTAGAATTAAAAATATTGTTTATAGAAAAATGTCACAAAAAAGTGACAAAAAGGCATAATAATACATATAGAACAAAAATTATTATGACTCAATTATCATGATTATAGATTAAGTTTGTTGAAATAAATACCAAAGTATTCTTTCCTTACAAAATATCAGATAATTGTGATAAACGTGCAGTTTAGGAATTCTTTATAAGCATTAATTGTTATTTGAAGATTATTTCAAATAAAATATTCAAATATCCAGATATATCTGAGTAAAATAAAGTATGACCTTAACAAATTTAGATAATTTGAAGTAATTCCATAACAGAATATGTTGTGTATTATTTGAACCTAAAATCTTAAAAAAAAGTCATATGTAATATTTTAAAATGCTTGAAATATTGGTGCATTACTACATGTCTGACATTATTAAAGAAGCTTTTCTTGCAAAGTTGTTGCAAATAGTCATTCCTTAAATAATAAAAGTAAAGGTTCCTGCAACTTTCTGGCAAACAAATTCTTTCTTGCAACATTGCAGCAAACTTGCTGCAATTTTCTTGCAAACAAATTTTGTTGCAGTAACATTGCGGGAATATTGCAGGTAGCTGCAATAACCTGCAACTTTCTTGCAAACACTTCTTGCAAACAAATTTGTTTGCCGCAATATTGCCGCTATATTGTTGCAATATTGCAGCAAACTTTTCATTTCTGTAAGGGACAACAAACCATTCTTATGGAAATAGATAAATTGTATATAGGTAAATAAAATAATCCACACAAAATAGAAAACCTATAGTAGCTTAGCTTACATGCCTTATTCCTTAAAATAAAAAATAATATAAAAAAAACTATAGTACATACTAAATGAAACAAACATGCACACAGAGATATATGCGACCTTAAAATCAGGCTCAGGAACAGGATATATTATATAATTATAATTAACTTAATTATATTAAGTTGCACATAAAAAAGACTTGCAAGCTAACATGTTTAACCCTGCCACATTATGTATCGTATATGCCTGTTCCCCAACAGTAGCCTGTAATTCAGTGGTTATCTTTTGTTGCTGTGATTCAATCAGATTTGTTATTAATATATGTTATTCGTTCTTTATTAATTTGTACATGCATGCATATATATATCATGTATATATATATGCTACAAGTATATAATATTAGGCCATTAGTTTTCTTGTTTGGATTGTTTTGCATTTGTCATTTCAGGGCCTAGCTTTTATAGCTGCATGAGTGATTGGCTTTACACATTGTTGAAGGCCATACGGCAACCTCTTGTTAATTTCTGTGTCATTTTGTGTCTTGTGAAGAGTACCATTGTCTAATTGCCATTCTAATATGACGCTCTTCTTAAGCTTTGGGTACAAAGCCATGTTCTAATTCAAATAGAACATGGGCTACACGTGATTGACGTCACTTGTAATTGAAATTGCAACGTCAGATGAATTTTGAACAACGCCAGAGATCAAAATGGACATTTTTGTTGGTGTTGCTCGCTAGGAAATTAAATAAAAACATTCTAAAAGTAATTAAGTTTAAATGCTTCTGTTCTTTTTTTATTGATAAACTGCTGATTTTCTATAACGTTTTTGGGTCATGAAATAAAAATGGCGACATTCCGAGCGTCTACTATAGGTCCGCTTCGAAGTGAAAAAGTTCAAATATTCCTATTAGAATCGAAATAATATTCTATATCCTGCCATGCTCTATGCGCATTTTAACATGGGTAGGCATAATATTTGTAAACATTTAATACCTCGCTCACGCTCGGTATTAAGATATTAACAAATATAATGCCTACCCATGTTAAAATGAGCATACATGTAGAGCATGGCAGGATAGAATTATTTCTTAAATGACACGTACACATCTATTTATAATATATATAATACACCTTATCGCTTATCCCAGCTGACCCGGCCGCTTGAACTTTTGAGGCATACAACAATCACTTTTCCATTGTGGCGTCAGATATTTTGTTTTGTGACGTCATATTTTTACGGGAACCTGTGTAATATCCAGTAATGGCGGACAAATATGGCGATAAGGTGTATTAATATTGTTATTGTATGCGTTTAAGAAATCAAATCAGCTGACAAGCTGGACAAAATTTGAAACTGTCTTATACATATATGTTATTAGTTTACTTAGCATTCAGACAGCCACAGAACATATGTACATGCACCCCCCCCCCCCTTCCCTTTTTTTATTTTATCAATTTCAATTTCAATTTCAATATTTTATTGGAAAGAGCACAATAGAGGCGTGATCCAAATACAGACAATTATAATATTAAAACAACATATAAATGAAATAGAGATTCATGTAACAAGTCATGAGCCAATTCTATGTATACAAATACATTATAGACTGATATTGATACCATAGACTTATATTTCAGTATTATTATAGATTTTCGTATATTTACTTAAAACACACAATACAAGATATTTATATATATATGTATATGCACAAACTACTGTAAAAGATTATTATCTGATGAAACGGTATGGTGGTCTCTCAAATCAAGAGCTTCTTCAATATACATACAAATAGATTTTAATTCCTTTTCAGACATAGGATTTAACATTTTGGTAAAATTTTCATCCAAATTATTTGAATTAATATCATTTATTTTATATTTAGATCTAATGTTTTTATATTGCGGACATTCAATCAAGAAATGAATCTCATTTTCAATTTTTTCTGTGCAAAATTTACAAAATCTCTCATTAGATGGTATTTTTGGTCTTGCATAGCTCCCAGTTTCTATTGCTAATGAGTGTGCACTTATTCTTAATTTAGTGAGTTTTTTTCTAAGGTATTTAGGAATATTAAAATTTAAATATTCTTGTTGTTTAAATTTAGTATAAATTTTACTAAAAAATAAAAGTTTACCACAGTTTCCATCTTTTATCTTAGAAAGTTCAAAAATAATTTTATTTTTGTAAAAATCTTCTAGTTTCTGTTTGAAATTAATATTACAATGCTTGTTAAAGGATATTCCAATATATTTCATTAATTCAGATAGTTTATAAGACCATGAATTTTCTTTATTTGTGAGAGTTTTGTCCACTTCAAAAGCAGCTTTGAGAATTTCATGCGGACCACCAGACCGTTCACCAATATTACTGAGACGCTCATAATATTTAAACATAAGTTGATAACATTTAATGCTAATGGGTAAAGTGCCCAATTCACACCGCACTGCTAGATTGGAAGACTTTCCATGAACCCCAAGTATGTTTTTAAATATGGAGTTTTGTGTTTTTTCTAATTTACTTTTGTCTAATGCTTCAAAATTTGGTTTGAATTCTGATATCCATACTTCTGATCCATAAGTTAAAATAGGAGTTATCATTGAATTAAAAAGCTGGAGCCAAGTCTTAACAGACAAATTTTCACTATATGGTAGTTTTGACTTCAATGCAAAATATGCTTTTTTAGCTTTATCTGAGAGGCTTGACACTGCCTGTATAAATTTTCCAGAGCTATGAAAATCAACTCCTAAGTATTTATAACAATCAACAATTTCAATTGCATTAGAGCTGTAATAAAAGTAAAAGTTTTCTTTATTTACTTTAATTTTAGAGAAAATTATAATTTTTGTTTTCTTAAGGTTCACGTCCAGTTTCCATTCAGTACTATATTTTTGTAAAGAATCAAGAGAGTTCTGGAGACCATCTGCAGATTCTGATATCAACAATAAATCATCTGCATACAATAAATGGTTCACTTTTTGACCATTTAAATTAACTGCACTAGTTAAGTTTGTATCTAAGTATTTTCCTATGTCATCAACAAATATATTAAATAAAGTTGGACTTAAACTGTCACCTTGTTTGACACCCTGATTAGCAAGAAAAGGCTTGGTAAACATATTTTGATATTTACATGAATATAAGGTATTAGAGTACATGTCATGCAGTATATTATAAAATTTGCCTTGTATTCCTTTATTTTGTAATTTTAAGAACAGAGCTGATCTCCAGACACTGTCGAAAGCCTTTTTAAAATCTACAAAACACACATATAGTTTCTTTTTACATTTAAACAAATATTTGTTTATTATTGTTTTTAAGATAAAGACATGATCTACAGTTCTGTAATTTTTTCTAAAACCACCTTGATTTGAAGATAATAAATTATGTGTTTCAAGAAAATCACTAAGTCGTTTTTGTAAAATGGATGTAAAGACTTTACCAAGACAGCTTGTAATGCTTATACCTCTATAGTTCCCACAATCAGATGGGTCACCAGATTTATAAATTGATGTCAATTTTATAAAAATAAATGTGCATGCCCTGTTAGTACATTACATTTTTCTTTCAAAAAGACGTACATCATGAAATCGAGATTTTGACAAGAAATTCGAGATTAGACAATTGATTTTCCTGGCATAATATTCAACTTACACTGTCTATCAGTTAGAAGGTCTTAGAATTTATCAGCAATGGGCTATAAAACTTAAATTTATTAGAACAGAAAAAATGATCGAAACGAAGTTTTTCCAGGAAAATTTAATAAAAGTTTTGTTTAAACCAACTTACTCTCTTCGCCAGAAAATCTTCCTGGCAGTTTAACTCTTCTTTTCGTGTTCATGTTGTTTGTTGACATTTTCTTCACTTCTAGATTTGTTTCAAAATATTGAATTCAAAGCGGAATTCACGTAGCAATTTGCAATCTCCCATACAGACAGAGTTATCGTCCTTTCCTCCTCAATAGATTGAGGCAATCTCCCATACAGACTATTATATTGAGGCAATCTCCCATACAGACAGAGTTATCGTCCTTTCCTCCTCAATCTAGATTGAGGAGGAAAGGACGATAACTCTGTCTGTATGGGAGATTGAGCAATTTGATTGGTCAGAAAAGTCGATTAGTGAAAGTTATTTTTAACGATACGAAACAAACTGATTTTAGTTAATAAAATAACTTTTAGATAGAATATATAGATACATACAAATTTGCAATAAATTTGTACGTACACATACAATTTATTTACATAGAAAGTGAATTGAAACTTCTTTGTATATATATTTTATTGATCTACTTCACTAGATTCGTTTTATCAAAATAAATTTCCGCTTCCGGTATATGCCGATTCAAAACACATGTAAGTTTCTCTAAACTTACCGTGGTTACTTGCAAGTTCAACTACGACGGTTATCTCTGATTTTCTCTGGGTCGGCTAGATCAGCACCTGTAGGTTGTTCTGGCTCTAGTTATCGACTGCCGGCAGATCCGAAACGAGCCTCTCTCGTCTTCCGGATCTGCCTCCAATGTGGAGCACCACCAATGACCCTGAGGTACTACACTCCCCCCAACTTTGTACGAAAGGAGTAACCCCCGGGTAAAAACAAAAGATCATGCTAGGGAAATCAGTAGGGAATATACCAAAAACAGGATCAGAAACACAGTAAACCCGCCCCCACCCATGCCCTATGGAGACTGAACTACAGTTGGTCACCCCCCATTCCCCTCACCCTCGGGATCCCCATGACACACACCCCAGGATTACGCATATATACATCCTCCCCTTTTGGCCAACGGGCCCTCAAATTCATTACTAAGAGCCAACTGGCTATAACTATGGTTAATTTAGGAGCCAACGGGCTGTAAATTCATTTACTGGAAGCCAACTGGCTATAACTAATTTATCTAACAATTGTAACTGGCCAACGGGCCTTTCTGTTGCTATGTACATATTGGGAGTTGCCCACCTACGGGTTAACTCCGTACAGACGGCTACCATTGAGGTGGGCCACCCGTACAATTTCCCTCGGTGAGTCTGCCCTCACTGTCCCCACCACCTTTGCCACCTCATAAAGGTAATGAGGGTGGCCATGCCGTGCATTCGGTGGGGGGAAGTAAGGGGCATCACTCTCCAAGAGAATCCTGTATGGGGGCACCGACCTCAAGGCCTCCTTCTGCTCAGAGTTAAAGGACCTGACACCCATCCCAAACCCGAAGTAAGCATTGCGGTATGAGTCCTGCCACTCCCGCACCTGAGCAATCCCCCCTGGAAACAGTGGAGATGAATCAACTGTAGCGGATTAACTCCCACGCTCTTCAGAACCTCTAAGACCTCGTGATGGGCTCGGGCGTGAACCCTATCCAGTCTGCCACCCCGAATGTGCAAGACCACAGGCTGGTCAAAGCGGCAGGACTGGAGTGCCCATCGCAAGGTCGATATCTGCCGGGCGTGTAGTTTTTCCTCCACAGTAAAATCCACTCCCACCTCTCCAAGGGCGGACACACTGGAGTGAGACACCAGTTGGTGGAACCGGTGCTGAGTGGCGTCCTCAAACTGCCCAGCACTCTTTGGGTGGATTCCCACTGCTCCAACCCACCCTGGCTCCAGCCTCAAAGGCACACTGGGCCAAGTCTTCGGGTCACAGAAAACTGCAACCCCTCCAGCCAGCTTGACTGGATCCACAGGGACAGGGTCCAACCGCACCCTTAGGAAATCACCCAGAGATGTCCGAGAAGGCAGCCCCATCTTGGTCAGGGACCTATCCAGATGCATATGACTGTCAAATGCCTCCGGAAGATCCCTGCACAATTGGGACTCCACTCCCCTACTCCCTGAGGGACTCCCAGGGTACTTTGATCCCTGTGCCCCCACAGATGAGGATGAGCCTCTTGACCCTAGACTCGGAAGTGACCTGCTGGGACCAGGGCGTGGGAGAGACCTGAGGGAGGGTACAGGCCGGGTGGGGAGGGACATGAGGGAGGGAATGGACCTGGGAGAGGGCCCCGTGGAAATGAACGCCCCAACCTGCCCCATGGGCCTGGGAGTCCCCTGTGTGCAAACCGGAGCCCCCAGCCTGCTAAAAACTCCTGCCTTGGCTGGTGGACTCCCCTGCTCACTAGAGGAGCTCGCCGGGGACGGCTCACTGGAGCTTAGGTTAACCTTCCCCAGAAAGGCCCGAAGCTGATTTCCCTGTAGTAGAGCCATCAACTCCACCTGCGCCCTCCAATGCATAAGGACTGCAGGTGAGTTTATTGGCGACAGTGTGAAGGTTCGCGGAACCTCCCACTGCGCCAATTGGCACACTGCTGCCATGGCTCCCCACTCAGCGGTCAAGTCCTCTGGAGTCAGCCCCACAGTCTCCAGCTGGCTTATCACCCAATGGATGGGGTCCCCAACAGCAGCCCCCCCAGGGCCCTGAAGAGTGTGCTCAGCGATGTGAGGCGCACCCGGGCTAACCCTGGGTCGGAGACTACCAGGTCACGGAACACCACGTGCTCCGCGAGAATGTGCCCTTCCAGGCCTGGTCCCCGGGTTTCACAGCCAGAAACTGGACAAGACAGTCCAGCACCAACTGCTTCACCCTGAACTCCATAGTGAGGTGTTGCCACCTCACCGGAAGCTGGGGAGCCAGACTGGCCCCGACACACCTCCTGACCCTGAGCCACCCCCTGAGGTGAGGTTGTCAGGAGAGGTGAGGTTGCTGCTGTGGCCTTCTTCTTGGCAGCTCTGCTCTTCTTGTTGCTCCTCGACTTCCTCTTCTTCTTGGTCTTCTTCACCTCCCCCTTCCCCTCAACCCCTTCAGACCCCCCTTCGGACCCCCCACATACCTCTAAGGCAGCCCCTGGGCTCCCCTGGACCTCAGGGTCCAGCTGCCTCAGCTCCTCCTCCGACACACACACTACCAGTTCCTCCGTCACCTCTGTGACGGAGGCCTGCTCTGGAGAAGGTGGCTGGCTTCCATCCCCTGTTTTGTCAGTACTGTTCTGGTTATTCATCTGAAATAGATTTACCTTAGAGTGCAGGGAGATCCTGGACACGTGCACCTCTGTGGAGACTGAACATCCAGGACACTGATAGGCGTCCATTCTGTCCGCCTCCTCAGGAGTGAGGTCCACGCATCGTCCATGGAACCATTCCCTGCACTCGTCACATCTAATCATGAGACCCCCATCATCTGGTCCCCGGCATGAGCAATAAATGTTTTTACCCCTTTTTCCCTTGGGTTCCAACTCCTCTATTTCCTTCCAATTTCTACTTAAAACTTGGGCTTGTAGTTTTTTACACCAATTTGGGACCTCCCTATCTTTACACAACTTAATCCGGTCATGATGGCCCACCACCATTGCTGTTTTCATTTTGACCCTGTAAAGATATGGAGTGAGACTTTCCACCACCACCCCAGGGCCCTTCCAAGATGGTGTCAGTTTCCGACATTTTCCCTTGATGGTGGCCGTGTCCAATTGATACACTAGATCCCCCACCTTAAACCTTTTGACTACCACCTTGAGATCGTAATCCCTTTTGAGGCGTTCTTGTGCCATTTTTAGGTTGGCCCTGGCCAGCTCGTGTGCCCCTTGGATGGCCTCCTCTAAGTCTGAAACATATTTTTCTCTATCCTGAATTTCCTCCCCCTGTGGCCCCCTGAACATCAACTCAGCAGGTTGATTGACTTCTCTGCCCAACATGAGATGATTAGGAGTAAACCCGGTGCTTCTACTGACTGAAGCACGGAACGCACCAGCTAATTGCGGAAGGAATAGATCCCAGGACTTTTGATTTTTTCCCACAAAGCACCGCACTGAAGCCATCAGCGTTCGATTGCAACGCTCTACTTGACCATTGGAGGAGGGGCGGTATGGGGTGGTTCTACTTTTGTGTATTTGAAGCAGGTCACACATGGCTTTAAACAGATGGGATTCAAAGTTCCTCCCCTGATCAGTGAATACCTGGAAGGGACTCCCGAAACGGGAGAAGAACTCATTCACTGCCGTACGGGCGGTTAGTTCTGCGCCCTGGGCGGGGAGAGGGACACATTCTACCCATTTGGTAAACTGATCGATCATCATGAGGATATGTTCATTTCCTCGTTCTGTTTTTGGGAGGGGCCCCACAAAATCTAGATGAACCCTTTCCATTGGTGCCCCGGCGTGATGTTTCACCATGGGGTGACGGTTTGGGCGAGTAGCCTTTTTGTTTTGGCTACACAAAGCACAACTTGCTACATACTGTTCAATCTCTTTCTTCATCCCTCTCCAATAATACCTTGGCTTGATCCTTTGGTAGGTTCGGTCCCCCCCTTGGTGGCCTGCTGCAGGAATATCGTGACACAACTCCATGAGTTCCTTCCTTGATACTTGGGGAATGACCACCCTATCTGCCTCTCCTTTCACCCCCTTCCTGTACAGTATATTATCCCTACTGAGGACAAATAATTCCCGATTTAACCAGTAGTACTTGGGGGCGGGACCGCTAAGGAAGATTTCCTCCTCAGAGGGTTCCCCTTTTGTTTTCCTCCATTGAACCACCCATTTTAAGTCTGGGTCCTTACTTTGGTTTTCTTTTAACTCTTCCTGACTGTATCCCAAGTTAACCCCTAGGTCCCCTCCTACTTCCTGCACCCAGATGTCACCCTCCCCCTCTGACCATATGGCTAATTCGTCCCCCCTCTTTGACACAGACACCCGGGATATTTGCACCACTGGTTCTCGTGTGTCTTTGGGTGGTGTACTACCATAGGGTCTCTTTGCCAAGGGTATGGTATCATCAACATTTTCTGTGAACTGTCCCCAATTTTGTTGAGCTCGGGCACAGTAGGTACATCCCCCACAGGGCAAATTTGCTAGAACCTTGTCTACTTGAAACTCAGGACACGGTCCGTATTGAGGCAATCGAGACAAAGCGTCTGCATTAGGATGTTTAGCCCCTGGCCGGTGTTTGATTTCCATATCAAACTGACTGATTTCTTCCAGCCACCGGGCTAATTGTCCCTGGGGTTCCTTGAAATTCGTTAACCAAGTGAGGCTACTATGATCTGTTCGAACCGTAAACCTCCGCCCCAGCAAGTAATGTCTGAATAGCCTGGTGAACCTGACAATGGCTAACAGCTCCTTTCGGGTCGTACAATATTTCTGCTGTTCTGGGGTTAGGGTAAAGCTAGCATAGGACGTGGCCCGTTCCTGTCCCCCCCTGGACCTGCAATAATTCTGCCCCAATAGCCTTGTCGGAAGCATCCGTGTCTAAGATAAAAGGATCAGTGGCATTGGGTAATGACAGAACAGGGGCTGACACCATGGCTTCTCTGAGTCTATCGAAAGACTGTTGTTGCTCGTTTCCCCAGAAATAGGGGCGTTTTCCAGTTAAGGCTTGAAGGGGTAAGGCTATATTAGTATAGTCTTTTATAAAGGCCCTGTGATAGTTTGCGAATCCCAAAAACCGTTCTACTTCCTTTGAGTTCCGGGGTTCCGGCCAGTTTTTTACATCTTTTACATATCCCGGCCCAATTTCCATCCCTTCGGGACCTACCACCCTCCCTAAAAATTCTACCTTTTTCCTAAATAAATCGCACTTCCTGGGTTTTAGTTTGAGCCCGTACGTCCTAAACCTTTCAAATACCACCCTCAGGTTTGCCAAGTGGTCCCCAAAATTCCTTCCCAAGACTAATATGTCATCCAAAAAAGCCAACACTACCCGCCATGTTAGCCCCCGGAGTACAAGGCTTATGACCCGGGCGTATGTGGCTGGGGCATTGCATAGCCCGAAAGCCATGCGTGCAAACTCAAACAGCCCATATTTGGTGATAAAAGCCGTTTTTGGCCGGTCCTCCTCTTTTATTTTGACTTGCCAATACGCCGAATTGGCATCCAACTTGGAGTACCACACATTTCCTGCTAGGGTGTCTAGGCACTCTTCTACTAAGGGGAGTGCAAAGATTTGGCGGGAACAGGCCCCATTGACCCTCCTATAGTCCACGCACCACCTAACGCTACCATCCCTTTTCCGTATGAGGACTGGGGCAGAAGCCCACTCCGATACGGATGGCTGAATTACCCCAGATTGTAACATTTTTTCCAAATGAGCCTCCTCTTCTTGGGCAAAACCTAAGGGTGTGCGCCGCATTCGCTGTTTAATGGGGGGGGGGGGGGTGATTCCCGGTGTCAATGCCATGTTCCAAGGCCGTGAAATGGCCCAGGTCTAAGTCACTGCTAGCAAAGACATCCTGAAATTCCTGTAACAGGGAACACAAGGTCTCCTCCTCCCCCTTAGACAAATCCTCACAGGACCTAGTGAACATCTCTTGTAAGTGTTGGGGCAACAATTTTTCCTTAACATCTCCAGCAACCCCCATCTTGCACACTTTAGGGCCCGGGGGTTCCCCCATGTCGACTTCCTGAGCTTGGGCTAGTAGATCCCCTTTTGAGATCACCAGAGGACTATCGGTGAGGTTTATCAGACACAACACCGGATCTTGACCTACATCATGTAAGGTTCTGGGTATGAGCAAACAGCCCTCAGCCTTTGCCTCAATGATGTATTCTCGACCCATGGGTTCGGCCAACACTCCCATGACTCTTTGAACTGAATTGGCTGGGACTGTATGATTCTTTCCCGCCCGTACCTCAGTTGTTTGGGGCAATGAACTGGCCTGACCCCATGACATTTGGATGACCTCCCCGTGAATGGACAATTGATTCCTATGCAAGTCAAGCGATATGCCCTGCTTCCTTAAGAAGTCTATTCCCAAAAGCATCTGATCTCCAATTGGTGCTACATATATGTCCCATGTGAATTCTTGGTTCCCCAACTTAATATAAAAAGGCCCAGCAACAAACCCATTCATTTGTAGGCCCTTTCCTGCAGTGTTCATTACCACTTCCTTAAGAATAGGAGGTGGCTCCTTTAAACCTTTGTACATTTCCTCGGATATTAGGGTAACCTGAGCTGCTGTGTCTACAACAGCAGCGACCTTGTGACCCTGGACTACCACAGGCACCCGATACATAGTACCCCCCGTTAACTGACTTATGGTTATCATTTCTCTTTCCCCCTCTGTCACCAAGTCCCCCTCCCCATCACTGGTTGAGCTATCACACAGTGTTTGTTCCCCTTCCTCCCCCGACTCTTCGTCTTGTGACCCCGATTCAGACATGTCCGGGACTATGAGACTGATGGGTTCCCTCTTAGGCCCCTCTATTGGTTTTGCTGTTTGAGCTATGTCTTTCTCCTTGGTGGACGTGGGGTCTGGTGGGACGGGAGGTAGTGATTTAATGACCCCTAGTTCCTCGGGATGGGACGGTTCCTCTAGGCATTCCTGCACAAGTGGGGAAATTATTTCCTCCAGTATCATTTCTATTTGACTGATAGTACCCTCCTTAGTTAAGTAAGGTGGGTTATGGCTTATCACGAGGTCCTTTATACTCCGTGGTTTAGGGGCCAGACTCAGACCTCTTGAGTCGACCCGTTGGAGTTTAACGGACCCTTGTTGTCCTGGAAGGTTACCTTTTTTCCCCCAGGTCGAGGAGAATTAGACCTTTGAAACTTTGGGCATTCCCTTTTAAAGTGGCCTGCCTCCCCACAATGGAAACAACCACCATTACCGGCACGAGGAGAGGGGCTTCTGGATGGGGGCCTAGCATTATTGCGGACAGCAAAAGATAGCTTTTGTATTTCAGACATGATATTGCCCAGAGTCCCACTCACCTCCCCCTTGAAGGCATGAAATTGGTCCTTCAAATCCTGGACATCTTTAGGAGAATGTTCTTTGGGGATAATTTTGGAAGGGGCATTATTGGAGACTGGTCCTGATGTGGAACATACAGTATAGTGATCCCCACCCCTGCCTCTGATCTCAGGACTTACACTTTTTACTTCTTTTCGGGCACTACGGCCATATATGGCTTGGTGATTATGTTGGTGCCAACGAATTTTATCCACTGCCTCCTCAATACTCTTTGGTTTGGCATTGGAGGCCAACATTCCCCCCTCCTTATCTGAGGCCCCCTGACACAATCTCATGATGGCTTGCTGGTACATGTGATCTTCAGGAAGGTGACGGAAGGCTTTTGTGGCGAGGGATTGGACCCTGTCGGCCCAGTCCTCTAAGGTTTCATCCCCACCCTGCCTGGCAATGTTAAATTGGACTTGGGCTGTTTCTGGCAACTCATTGAACCCAAATCGTTTGGCCAACTTACTCACCAAGTCTTCATAAGACAAGTCATGCCTTCTTTCCACGAGCAAGGCATAAAACTCACTGGGTTTCCCATCCAGGGACCAGCACAATTGATCCTTGCACTCCCCTGAAGACCACCCACTAACCTGGCACAATCGGGAAAATTTGGCATAGAAAGCCTGCCAATTAGTTTTCCCATCATACTTTAAGCTCTTTTGTAGAATGGGATGTCTAACCCCCATAGACCCCCTCTGTCTTTGGTTATCTGACCCTCCCATGTTCCCCTGTTGGTCATATGCATCCCGACGAGAGCTTCTCTGGTCCCCATATCCCCGTCTGGGTTCCCCTGACCCTGTGGGGTACCCCATGCTACTGGCGTGCCTTGATGTTGGAGCCTCGCTCTCCGGCTGGGCATCTCTGAGCCTTGGACCCTCATTATCAATATACTGGTTTTGAAAACCCCCTCTTCCCCTTCCTGTATCTCCGGCATTGTTATATCTAGACCGAGGTGTTTCCCCTTCATACTTGTAATCTCTTGGACCCCCATAAGCACCCATGGGCCTGTCCCATCGGTCCTGGTGGGTCCCCATGTCTTCCCTGAAACCCCGGTTAAGTTCCCCACCATCTTGGAAATTGATGTGTTGGGATGGAGATGTGGACACGGACTCCCTGGCTCTGGGTGTTTCTACTGATTGACTGGAATACTCCGTTTGCCCCCTACCCCTGGCCTGTATGAGGCTATCAATCCTTTGCACCTTCTCCTGATGCCCTATCTCCTCTTTGCAAAATTTATTAGACCCCCTGTTGGGTGGCAGGGAGGTACTAAAATCCATAGATTCTAGAGCTGCCTCAGTTATTCTCATATAAGGAACCTCCCGTAGGTCCTCCAACTCCAGAATTCCTTTATCCTCCCTCAATTCCCAAATTTTTGCGGCAATTTTAGCCCCTACCCCTGGAATTGATAACAATTCCTCAAAAGTGGCAGAGTTTATGTGGACTCTAGCCATGGTTACACTTGAATGGGAACACAATAAATAAACAATAAACAATTTAGGATTAAATTAGGGCTTAGGCAAGGGTATCTACTGAAAAGGGGTGTTTATACTATCAAACTGTTTTGTATGGTTTTACAACAACAACTTTTTAACTGGGGATCAAGCTTATAAGTTGACCCCAGAGGTATGTATGTAAAGGCAAGTGTATGTGTGTGGGTTGTTTAAATTGACACTTACAATTTCTTCTTTCTGTTTTGACAACTGGAAGATTTGCAATTTTGGGTTGCAAATGGAAGTTGAACTGCGTAGGTCAACTGAGTGCAATACGCGGCGGAAATGGATTGGGGTTTACAAAATTCCCTACAAGGGTTTTGCAGAACAAGTAAGGGGTTCACACTTGTTCCTACAAGGGCTCCGCAAACGGCCAAGTATGAAAAAATCCCTCAAAAATAACAAACGATGACTGAAACTTAACCACACAAGGTTCCCTTCCCGGTGCTTTAACTTTTCCCTCCCAATAAAACTAACCTAGCAAAGCTATGGTTAGCGAAAACTGAAAATAGGTGACCTGTCAGGGATCCCTAAAAATAAAATGGAGGTGCTGTTTTGGCCCCTTGAAATTTTCAATTTCGATGTAGAATTCGACTCCCCGAGTGAATTTGTTCGAAAACGAATGCTCGCAGCGCCAATGTAAGTTTCTCTAAACTTACCGTGGTTACTTGCAAGTTCAACTACGACGGTTATCTCTGATTTTCTCTGGGTCGGCTAGATCAGCACCTGTAGGTTGTTCTGGCTCTAGTTATCGACTGCCGGCAGATCCGAAACGAGGCTCTCTCGTCTTCCGGATCTGCCTCCAATGTGGAGCACCACCAATGACCCTGAGGTACTACACACACACGAACGAGATCCAGAGAAAACACATTTTAAGACAAACTATGTCAAAAGAATCGTTATACATGGATGATTTATTGTTGGATAATAAGGGTAAGTAAACCATATACTTAGAAGCGAGTTTTTTACTGTATAAACACAATTCTGACATATATAGCACATGTTGCAGGTATGATAAATTTATTTGTATCGTACAAAAATATAATATTTAGGCGTACATGATATTGTTTATCAGAGTATATTAAGTTGGACCGTGCACTTCTCATCTGTAATTGGCAGAAACTGACCAGAATCAACGAACTGGTGATATTGCCATACGTTTAAGGTGCATATCCCCCCCTCCCCCCCCCCCCCCAAATGGAATATACAAATTAATTCAAAAATGTAGACCTTTTCGCTATTTGACAATCTGAAACACTTGACCCCTGAATTTGTGACACTTGAACTATAATGATGTCAAACACTTTAACTATAATGACGTCAAACACTTTTCTTTTGTGCATCAGACATTTTTCTCTTAATTGTGTCAGTTGTGAAGTCAAATTTTACGGAACCTCAGCTGTCATGTCTGTATTACCAGTAAATTGGCAGTAATGGCGGGCAAATAGTGAAAAGGTGTATTACAATTTTAGATGCAGTTCGATCAGCTTTGTCATTAGCTGCGGAACCGTAGCTCTTAGGTCCTTATGTTATTTTTTGACTATTTGCGGACCATTTTAATTCTTGTGACGTCACGACGAGATTCAATATGGCCGAACAAAATAGGCGGAGAATGTATACAAATGGAAATAATTAGATAATAGTGTTAAGGAAATGAATATTCAAACATAAATAGGTACGTCATATCCTAGAAAAATATCTAACGAAACGAACCATATATATTGACAAGTTTTGCATGGATTATAAACAATATATTTTTGAGAAATAAGTGCGACCTGAACCTGGGTCACAATTCCGAACGTTTTGAAATAGGAAAAATCCGTAGCTCTATGGTCCGAAAATAGTAAAAAAATAACATAAGGACCTAAGAGCTACGGTTCCGCAGCTACTTTGTCATCATCTCAAGTGAAACTTTAATGTACAAATTGTTTAAAGTGTACATACATTGGAAGAAAATATATATATGTCAAAAATGCGATTAAAAAAAACCCAATGAATTTGTCCAATTAGAATCGAAATAATTCATGTCCGTCATAGATTTGTTTTCATTTAACCATGGGTTGGGCATTTATATTCTTATTTTACCCCTCGCTAACGCTCAGGGTAAAATAATCGTATATAAATGCCCAACCCATAGTTAAATGAAAACAAATCTACAACTGCCATTAATTATTTCTTATTATCACATCATTCCCATTGTATTCTGTATTGCCTCTTTTATTACAATGCAACATATTAAAACAAGAACCGAAAGCTACATTTATTTATACTTTACTAAAATTTAGTGATCAAACAAGATTTAACAAGAGCGACAAGACTTTTCAGGTGTGTCCTGTACATAGGTGGCGTTGTGATTCTGTATTGAAAATCTATATTTTTTGCACTCTTTTTATTCTATTTTTTATCATCTTACTTTCAGGTAATGACAACCAACCAACTAGAAAAGTAGACAAGCTTGGAAGAGTAAGACCTAGATCATACTGTCACAAGAAAAATCCACCGAAAAAAGCAAAAAAAGTGGAGTCAGCAGAAGAAAATGAAGATGTTCCTGAATTGGTTACTGAATTGGATCAGAGTCCAATAAACTTATTTGTTGACCATTTTAAGACATCAGACTCAGAATTAGACACTATTGTTAATGAAAAAGAGGAAAATGATGACTCTGAGATTATAGATACTATACGTAGCTTGATTGAAGGGGCAACTTTTCAAAATAAAGATCAAAGTAATGCAGATGCTGGTGATTTAATATCTGATGAAAAATGGCACGAGTTAATGGACCACCCAGAAATAACAGCTGATGATGCCGACAATTTTTTTGACACTGCTGAATCAAAGAATGAAAATGTAGACAATTGCTATGACTTTGAACAAAATTCAACAATATACCCTGGTCACCATATATATGACAATTTATACTAGTATGGTATTGATTTTACTTTATTCTATGTGTCATAGCATTAGTGGTGCCCAGTTGAATGACTTGTTAACAATCATTGGTTTGCATTGCATGCATTCACATGACGGACTTAAGAGTATGTACACTTTCAAAAGATTTTTCACAGATCTGCAATCACCTATGAAAAAACACTATTATTGTTCAACTTGTTTCGGTGACATTAATTTTGATGCAGACGTATGTCCGAATGAAAATTGTCAACACCAGTTAAACCAGAAGAAGAAAAGCTACTTTATTGAAATACCTGTCAAACACCAAATTAAAACATTTATGGAAAAAGAAGGAACAGTTGAAATTTTGAATCAAAGATTTAAAAGAAAAAAGAAAAATATTTTGGGAATAGAAGATATATATGATGGGAAACTTTACAGTGATTTGTCTAAATTAGGTGGACCATTGTCAGCCAAATATCCTAACAATATTTCTTTGACATGGAATACTGATGGGATACCAATATTTAAAAGCTCAAAAGTTTCAATATGGCCCTTGTATCTCACTATAAATGAACTGCCAATCAAACAGAGAATGCAGACAGAAAACATGATTTTATATGGACTGTGGTTTGGAGAATCAAAGCCTTTTATGGGAGGTTTTACAAAACCTCTGGTCAACACTTTAAAAGATATAGAAACAAATGGAATAGATTTTGATTACAATGGTCAAACTCACAACAGTAAGTGTTTTTTAATTTGTGGCACTGCAGATTTACCAGCAAAAAGCATAGTAATGAATTGTAACCAGTTTAATGGACAATATAGCTGCCTCAGATGTATGCATTCAGGAGAAACATATAGAACCTCAAAAGGAGGCACTGTCAGAACTTTTCCTTACAACAGCTCTGAACCAGACCCTGAGAAAAGAACAACACAAGAATGCATTAACAATGCGGTAACAGCTATACAAAATGGAACCGTTGTGAATGGTATTAAGGGACCATCTTTTTTAATGGCCCTTAAATATTATGACTTTGTAAAGTCATCTAGCATTGACTATATGCATGGAGTATTACTTGGTATAACAAAACTGTTAATCAATTTATGGACTAATGGAAGCAACAGTAAGGAACACTTTTCAATATCATCAAGCATATCTATAATTGATGAACGTCTGAAGAGGATTAAACCACCCTCATACATAACCAGAGTACCAAGAACTATATCAAATCACATCAAGTATTGGAAGGCATCAGAATTAAGGACATGGCTCTTCTTTTATTCTCTTCCAATTTTATGTGACATACTACCTGAAAACTATTTTCATCATTATTCTTGTTTTGTTGAAGGAATTTATCTCTTATGCACAGATTGCATTACTCCAGATGATTTGAAAAGAAGTCAAACCATGTTATCTTACTTTGTTCACATGTTTACAGCATTATATGGGCAAAGATACATGACCCTCAATATGCATTCACTTTTGCATTTGCCCGAGTGTGTGGAGGACTTAGGCCCAATGTGGGTATATTCATGTTTCCCTTATGAAAATGCAAATGGTTTGCTTACCAAACTTTTCCATGGAACACAGAATATTGAGCTTCAGATCATTAGTTCATTGAGTATTGTTCAGAATATGCCAAGTTTGCTTTGCAATATTGAGGATCCAGTTCATAAAGCATTCGCAGAAAAAATGCAAAATGTGTCAGAAAATTCAAAAAAATATACTGGTACTCTTACTGGGTCAGTACCAGTTGGATGCAAGATGAAAATGCATTTGTCAGATGAGGTGTATTCAAAGCTTATTACAACTGTCAAGTTTAAACCTTCCAAGTGTTTATGTTTTAGAAGAATATCACTTCGTGGATTTACTATTCACTCATTAGAGTATAGTAGAGTCAGTGTAAGGAACACATACACAGTTAAATATTTTGAGCCTGAAAGGAAAAGTCTCTGCTATGGATCTATTTTGTACTATATTCTTGCCAAAAAATGTGAATGTTTGGATGATTTGTGTAGTTGTGATTCCTCACTAGTTGCTGTGATGCACAGATATGAAGAAACAAAAACTTCAATCGTGAAGCCGAACTTTCTTTCAGTAAAAGCTAACCATATCAAAGTTACTAAAAAAAACATGTTTTCTTTGTGTTGTGGATACATCAAAAATAATGTCTGTAATGGTGAATGTTAGAATTGATGATATTGGAAATTATTTTCTTTGTGAAGTGCCAAATTTAAAAGAATCTGATTAAGAGAAAATTACATGTTTGATCTTTGAATAGAATTTATTTATTCCAATTATACAAGTTGTTTTTTTATCATTTAATGACATTATAATGAGCATTTATATAAACACTTGACTGTAAACACATTTTTTCCCACAAGCTTATTTTCTCGTTTGAATTGTTTTACATTGTCTTATCAGGGCCGATTATAGCTGACAATGCGGTATGGGCTTTCCTCATTGTTGAAGGCCATACCGTGACATTAGTTGTTAATGTCTGTGTCATTTTGGACTCTTGTGGGCAGTTGTCTCATTGGCAATCATATCACATCTTCTTTTTAATATTATATTGATATCTACCCAGATACAAATAACAAATTACAATCATGATCATTTAGAGCTGTCCTATTATAGAATGAAAAACAAAAGCTCAATCGTATTGTAGCTTTATTCGTGTTACATGTATTTGAATAGTCATTTTGGATGTTTGAAACAATATTATTGACCATGTTGACATATAATCATGGTACAGTGAAACCTGTCTAAATAAAACTTGTTCTGATGTCCAATCATATCACATTTTATGCATTGTGAACGATTAAACCAATACTTGCCAAAACTAAGGAAAATCTTGTCCAGTAGAGGTTCAGTTTAGACCGGTTTCACTGCCGTCTTTAAATGCTATATAGAAGGTCTGCAACTTCCAACACTAATATGAATAGGGATTTGTTCATTTGCCATATTTTTATTAGGGAAAAAATTCAATAATTAAAAACTACCTGCATTTAAAAAAAGAAATTAACTTAATTTGAAAGAACAACTTAAATACACATTAAAAATATGCACAGGATACAATAAAGTAAAGTCATGACATTTTTTAAATAAAGAATAATTACTTGTTTCATCACATTATAGTTGCTTCTGTCCTTGAATATATACTTTTAACATTAGTTTGCCAGTGGATCACCAATGGTTGTCCCATATATGGATTCTGAGATTTTGCGGCGAACTTGCCGCAAAATTTTGCTGTTGTTCACCAGAAGATCGCCGCTGATTGTCCATATTTGGATTATGAGATATTGCGGCAAGTTCGCCGCAAACTTTTGCTGTTGTTCACCAGAAGATCACCGCTAGCGGCGAACAACCGCAAACAATTTTTGAAGTCTTTGGCGAACAAAATAAGTAGCCGCAGGTTTGCTGCAAGGTTGCCGCAAGGTTGCCGCAAACTTTTCAGTTTGGTAAGGGCGCAATGACACCGATCAAACAAAAAAATAATGAATTCTGAATTCTTTATGAAAATGCAACTGTTTTCAGTAAAATGTTAATGGTTTACAATACACAAACACTAGAAGAGACCTTGTAGGGTAATCTATTAATTTATATTGTGAACATACACTTGTGAAAACTTGTGAAATCGGAGCTATAATACAAGCACACCAGATAGCGAATTTGAAATAAAAAAAGGGGGAGGGCTGTGTGCCCCAACACTAATCGACGTTTGGAGTGCTACACATAAACATAATAATGACCTGAATATTTCTGAATTTGTTTCCTTCAAATGATAAAGCAAGCAATAAGAGCATATTTCTTTATTCGCTCAATTATATTATTACATAAAACGCCGGTGAAAACAAAATATACACATAGTTTTTCCGTCAGCCGATCCGAGTATTACAGGGTCTTTCAAACGCTTTTTTCTTGCATTTCATGGCGATTATGTTACTACACGTCAGGCCTCCCTAACTTCCGGATAGGCGCCATATTGGAAAAAACTGATGTTACTCAAAGAGGTAAGTCGTCAATTTGAAATGTTGAATTAAGAAAATCGAGCAAACTAATTTTATATTGGATTAGTTTATATTGTACTGTGAGTTAAAAATTTTGATGTTATCATATTTTTATAAACAAAATTATTATGGTTATTGAGAAAAAGTTCAGCATTGCCAAGAATGTTGCGAAAACACATGTCTGATAAAACCAAGTCTTGGTTTTATGAATTTTTCACAATTGCTCGTTTTTGGATAAGAAATTTCTTTAAATTAAAGGTCCGATAGAAGTTTGATATGTTTTTGAATGTTTATATAACAACATCATTACAGATCGAAAGCAAATTATGCATTTTGACGCACATGTTATGCCGCTTCATTGTTATTCAAATGAGCGACCATAACCGGTTGTTTGTGTACTTTAACACACATGATGTATCATTGAAAAAGTGTAGGCATTGTATGGTATGAATATTTCTATATATCTGTAATTTAAACTATAATTGCTAACTTCAATACATTAATTGTTGCATGTACTTTGACAGAGAGTTGTCTCATTGACAATCATATATACATGTATATGCCATCCTTATCTTCTTATTTATATTTTTAATACACACATATATACATGTTTAATGATTTGAATTCAAACACGTATCAGTTTCAATTCAAACAAGTATCAGGTGTTGTTCAGTTTCATTTCATTTGACTTGAGTTGGGAGGACACAAATTTTTTAAGAACAATTACTCTCGAGGGGGGGGGGGGGGGGGGGGGGGGGGGGCACTTCCTATACACAAAGTGAAATGTGCCACTGGAATAGGTCATTTTTCAAGCTTGAAAATATGTGGATAGGTCAGGAAAACTATAAAAAAAGTTGTGATTATATCAATAAACTTCCAATAACTTCTTCGTCTCTCATCCTTCTCGGTGTGACATAAGCTGTTTTTATCAATCTTTTTATACACATTGGTATTCCACTCTTTTATTGCAGAGCATTAATACCCACATGAAACCCAAACATTATATAGGTATTAAAAGGTTACATTTTCACCTATCTGTATTTGCAATTTATCATGTTTCAAAACAATATATATCCATCATTTGTGAAGTTATTTCACTCTATATATGTCTCCTTTAGCTACCCTATATTTATTTATGCTTTGAATGATCCAGTACTTTATAGTCATGTCCATATATTCATATAATGTCTTTATATAATTTCAGTCAGTGGAAATACATAGAATCAACATCCTAGCTGATTTTGCAATTTTTCATACAGACTATGAAAACACTGCTGTAGTTCTTTGATTCTTTAATAAGTTGTACATGTTGTGATGTAACAAATTACTTTTCATAAACTGCATGTACAAAATGAATGAAAGAAGGTAAGATATTAAAGTTAGTCTCAAATAGTTATTTTTACTTGTGAGAAAGTTGCATGTAATATTTCATAGAAAATGATTCCTCTTGTTATTGACTTACAAATATAAATCAGTCTCAAATGAAATGAAAGTTCAAAGATTTAAGAATACAAACAAGTACACATGTGCATACACAAACGTTAACATATTATTGACTATATTAACATTTGCCATGCAAGATATCAAAATATTTTTATAGTATACAGCTATTGACCATTTTTACATCACAGACTACAAATTTTGTGGACTCAGTGAAATTAAGTCATGTACATGTATTTGCAGGTTTTTCCATCTTTCGTACATGTAGGTGTAATTAAGATTGAGCCAAACTGCATTGAAAAATGTGCTGGAACAGTTTACATTTATAATATTACTTTGTAATGAGCACCATAGGCTGATCCAGGGGGCTTGATGAAGCCCTTTTGTTGAAAAAATTTTGGTTAATTATATTGAAAATCACTGAAGCATGACTTGAGAGTGGCCCCCTAAGGTCAGTCAGAGTACAAAAAGTTCTGGATCTGCCACTAAGAATCTACATGTATACCAATATAAAATACCTGACACTCTAAAACAAGCATAATTTTTTTAATGGTTTACAATCAGGACGACATCAACATTGACCTTCTTCATTTTTGGGGTCAAATGTGACAGGGCTGCCACTTTTTAAGGACATCATCGATTATTTCAATTACATATTGAGGTTGAAATGCTTTTGTAAAATTTAGTTACACATTTATGATAATTTGATAAAGCTTAAATCAATGTAAGCGTTTTGTTTTAAACTTCTTTTTTTTATATCTGCACTAAAAAGAGAAGTGTTATAATTGTCTTTAGACATTAATATATATAAATTCACATTTAATTTGACTTTTAAATTGCATATTGTATTGTTTTCTTATATTGGAATTGTTTTTCAATACATGTATAACATTATAATTTCAGGATAGAATGCAAAACTGGTGAAGATGAAGGTTATAATTGTGATCTACATATTGATTGATTTGAAGCAGATTTTTTTCTAGAGTGAAATAAAAAAAAAACAGTGTGTTTTAGAAAGATGTTCAACTATTAACACAACAACAAACATATTCATTGTTTGACTGAGAGATAAATGAATATAAGTGTAAATAAAGAGTAGACACTTTATTTTCTTTTTCTATTCACACTTTTTAGTAGCTATATATACAGCTATATTACCAAGCTCCAATTTATCATATTTATTTAACCCTCTTTCCAATTTTTTTGCAATCTTTGGTAATATTATTCAATGAATTTGGTTGTTCTGAGATATTGGTCAATGTATCTAGTGCTGACAGTTCTTGTTGTTTTTTGTTTGACTTTTAAGATACATGGTCTTAGACTCTTTGCTATAGGATAGGCAAAGGATACCGTATGAATGCAGATATCCCTGTCACATTGATCATTATGGTGTTTTTATAAGTAGTGTTGTTTGTTGGTGTAAAATCATGATCCCAACACATCTAAAAATGCAAGTGTCAAACAAATAAAACTTAATATAACCAAAAGCAATCAGAGTTTCACACTACTTACTTAATTAGAACTAGGTCATACAGAATGAGAATGTGGTTGGCTTACACATACTGTCAGTGCTAAATTCTCCTGTTACTTGGGTCGGTGTATTAGCTTAATATTTAAGAACAAACAGTTGTCACACAGAAATGTCACCCTTATAATAAATAAAAATATGTGGTAAGATTGCTAATGATTGAAAAAGACAACTCTCCACCAGAGACCAAATGAATCTACTAAAAAAAGAATACTCATTTGTGTTCCTGCATGCAAAAGCTCTCAAGTCAATAAACCCTGAACATGGGCTGGTCTAAAAATCTCCATGGGAATAAGATATGCTTTAGTTAATACAACTCGATGCAGATCTAGGATTTTTAAAAGGGGTCCCCAACCTAGACGAAGTTTGGAGTGTAACCTGCAAAAATATGGACTGACCCTAAATGAAGCTTTAAGTGAGGGGAGCGGGCACCCTGACTACCAAGTTTTATCCAGCCTCTGACAACTGCATCCCAAATATTATCGACATACGATTTATGGTTACATTACTGACTGCAGCTGGAAACTACAAATAAGAAAGATGAGTACGTATGTCAGCTTCTTATATTTCTTGTATCATGCTTCTGTGTGATATCTGCCTCATAAAGTTAATGGAACGTGTTTGTCAAGAAAAGGACACATTTGTTTTAACAAAGAAAATTCGAGTGTCTGCATCTTTGGCAAAATGTTTGGTTGATACATTTAGCACGCCTATGTGTTTTTAAGATTTTCTTGAGTAACACCAGCGTCTATATAGATAATTCAGTACTACAATGTGTAGTAAACGACAAATGAATAGAGCTCTATTGTTGATGTTTATATCAAATAAGGGTATATATATTTTAAAACTCCCAAAAGTGATATAGAATCTTATTCTTAATCTAGAGGCATTTTTTATACGCCCGTCAAAATTTTGACGGGACGTATTATGGTTTACAAATGTCCGGTGTCCGTCCGTCTGTTCGTCTGTCTGTCCGGCGTAAACATGTCGCACCGTAACTTGAGAACGCCTCATCCAAATTTTATGAAACTTAACATAGTTGTTTCTTATGATGGTCAAATGATCTGTATACTTTTTGGTGAAAATAAGATTAAAACTTTTTGAGTTACGGCACTTTGTAACTAAAACAGGGGGTGTGTTTTTTTCACATGTCGCACCGTATCTCAATTATGGCTTAAAACTTTAAACACTTCTTAGTTATATTAATCTTAATATCTGAATACTTTTTGGTGATGATTCAAAATTTTATTTTTGAGTTATTGAGTATTTTGTAAAAAAGGGGAGGTTTTTTTTTACATGTCGCACCATATCTCAAAAACGATTTATGATTATTGCTTAAAACTTTACACATGTCTTTGTTATATTAATCTAAAGATCTGTATACTTTTTGGTGATGATTCAAAATTTCATTTTTGAGTTATTGAGTATTTTGTAAAAAGGGGGAGGTTTTTTTTTACATGTCGCACCATATCTCAAAAACGATTTATGATTATTGCTTAAAACTTTACACATGTCTTTGTTATATTAATCTAAAGATCTGTATACTTTTTGGTTTGATTCAAAATTTTGTTTTAGTGATATTTGTAAAAAAAAAAACAGGGTGGGTTTGGGGGGGAGGGGGGTTCTCATGTCCCGCCGTGTCTCAAAAACAATAAATGGTTATTGCTTAAAACTTTCTCAGAAACTATTTATGATTATTGCATAAAACTTCCACACAAGACGTTGGGCGTATCATGCGCTCATGGCGCAGCTGTTTATTATAAACTGTTCCTACCTGTTTCTTGTCCAGCTTCAAATGGTCATAATTAAAAATTATCATCAAAGATCTGCAGTTCAGATTTAATAAATATACAAATTATTGAACAGAGGACACAACACATATATATATATATACAACTCGTCTAAACATCAACCCAACAATGTTAAATCTGTAAATTTGCTTTCGCAAATTTTTTGTTCTTCCCTCGCCGGGATTCGAACCCATGCTACTGAGATATCGTGACACCAAATCGCCTGCACTGTAGCCGTCCCGCTATATTTCTCTTGATAACATTTTATTCAAATACAGTCCCTCTATACCACACGACCACCTGGGCTTCATAAAAATGAAGCTTTCGGTGGCCGGGTGTTACCTTTCCACGTCAGTTTTAATCTAGCGTCGTACTACAATACATGATATATATAAGGCATGGAGATGTTATTTTTACAGATAAGCTAAATTATCTATAGAAAAGGATCCTACAAATTAATGTAAGATACAGTCACAGAAAATAATTATATTTATAAGTACGTCTGAGCCAGTGACAACTCTACAACAGATTTATCCATCGGATCACCAGCAGTGATGCAATCTAATTAAAAACCGATCTCTCATCGCTCCTGTTTCTGATATGCCACGCGACATATCAGAAACAGGAGCGATGAGAGATCGGTTTTTAATTAGATTGGCAGTGATGGTGATACATGGCTGTGTACATTATGTATGTACATTATATACAATATATTAAACCAAATTTTTCACTCTAAATGGGGCGTAGATCCGCCTATGCTGAAGATAAAGTAGCCAACTTGTATGAAAACTATATATAAATGAGAGGTTCTTCCCTAAATTAATATTGGACAGGTTTTCAGGTCAGGATAATAATACGAAATTTCAATTATATCAAACCTCTGTATACTCGCTTTATTTATATACATTCTGGAATCGTCTAGTTTTTATTTTGTCAATATAGTGATTTAAAAAGAACAGAAATACATTTAAAGATGTGAATAATGTGAGATTAAATAGAAGTTTTGATTTAATAATGTTGCAGATAGAGCTATAGAAATCTGAGGCTATTATTTGATGACACTCTCAGTGCCTTGTATAATTATATTATAAGGCAGCAACCATTTGATTTTCGGGGAGGGGGGGGGGGGGGGGGGGGCTCTATGGATTTTTTTGGAAAAAAAAGTTTGTTTCCAGTTTTTGGAGAAAAAAATAAATAGTTTGTTTGTTTCCCCCTCAGCTGCCACTATATGTAAAGCTAAAATTAAAAGAAAAAAAATGTTTTCGACTTGTCACGAAAAAAATTGATTGTTCTTCGCCACAGGCGAAAAAAAAAAGTTTGTCCAGAACAAAAATCCGTATTTATTACAGAATATTTTTTTTCTTGGTGAATATAAATTCCTTTTCAACTAATTTAACTCCATAAATGAAATTTGTATATCGGTAGACTACTGTATTCTGAATTTAACGAATCAAACAAATTTTAAATTCATTTTCAATTAATTCCCCCCCCCCCTTTTTTTAGTTTTTATAATACACGTAGAAACATTTTAATTGAGATCATTCGTGTGCTAGCACGTGTTTGTTATCCTATTTTGGGAGTGTAGAAGAAGACCCCAAATAACCGGTCAAGGGTTCATACACTTGTCAAAATAAAAACACAAAAAAACTTTAAGCCAATCGAACTAGCAGGATAATTTTTCGGTATGTTCGGACTGTATGATTATTTGTTATGTAAAATCTAGATATTTCCGAAATTAAGCCGCCATTGTCTGATTATCATCTGAAGCGAGTTAGGCTCCCCTCTCTATGATTTCCCCTGTACACGTTAAATTAATTGAAAAGTGCAGGTACAAGAGCTATACCAACCCACTACATTCTGATATTGGTAGAAAGGCCACATTTCATATTTTTCAAAAAGTGCTGTTACAAGTTATATAGCGTTCGTGTAAAGGAAATTTTACAACCCGAAGTGCCAAAAAGTCAATAAATCGATAAAATTCTCAATGTTTTATTGTTTTTTATTTACAAAACATCTTATAAAAAACTAGTAGCAGCACTTTTCAAGTAAAACAATGTTTGCCGATTACAGGGAGACCAAAATCAGAGTGATCCGATATGGGCAGGAATTCGCTAATGCTACTTTAGTGTGACATTGTAAGAAAAAAATAAAAATCATTATAAGCTTCTAAATTTTTTACAAATTATTGCTACAAATGGTGTCCTTCTATTTGCAACAAAAAAAAAAACACTTTTAAACTTGCGTCAGTTTGGAACCAAAGCAAATAATGAATTTGGAGCATGTAACATGGACACTTTTTCCAAATTGAGATTAATGATTCCTTAACTTATTCAACATTCAATATCATATATATTGATCATAAAACATTGTCTATCATCAAAAATCTAAAATGAGAAATTTTGTGAAAACAAGTTTCCTCTACTTTTCTGTCAATGTTACATGCAATGTTTAAGAGATAAATACAGTAAGAATCATTTTCTTTCTGAACATGTAAAGGCTCTTTTTCATTGTGTTACCCTCACATTAAAAAATTGTATTAATATTTTTGCAATTATCTCATTTCTGTCATAAAATAGTGACTTAAATGTTGCCTGTAACGTGGACACAAAAAATATGAATAATGAACCATGCCAGAATTGACCTTAAAAGATATAAAAAGCCTCCAAACAACCATCTGAATGTAAATTATACAATTATACTGCCACATTTCTCATATATGATATTATTTAAATAGTGGTTAATACCAAAACCATTCACCTAAATTTCAGACAGCAGACATATTTTTTAACTATACCAGTAGTTATGCTTGTTCATGGTGGTACACTATGGAAGGCTAAATTAAAAGATATTCAAATGTCAAAATAACCAGAAAAATAAAATTAAGACCAAAGATAGATCAATTGATGAAGGAGTCATCCAAAATTTCCACAACATGAAACATTTTTATATCAGTAAGTAAGCAACCCGTCTCACAGGGATGAGATTGATAAGAAGACAACCACACAACCATCAGCATCCACGAAGTTTCTCACTCAATAACTAATACTGACAAAGTAAGGGTACAAAATGATTACATGTATCCCTCATTCATGTGACACAGTTAGTTACACTTAAAACTAATAGTATTAAAAACCAAGACAAAACATGGACAAATCTACGAGCATGATGAGAGGTTGATACAGCTGCATTTATTGAGAATCTTATTTTCAATCGTTTACATAACTTCTATAAAGAACAATTTGGGTTTCATCTTTGAGGTTGTTGTCTGATAGACATATTACCCTATATCTCGTTTTATTTCTGCTGGTTAATCTTACATTTATGATAACTTTTTAAGGTTTAAACAATAAATTTTATTTCAAACATTCAAAACAAGTTTCTTGTTTCTTGTTTTCTGTCTCCAACATCTTCAACTATCTATCTGAAAAAAGGAAAAAAACAAAACAACAGTTAATCTACCCTCAATCAGAACCAAAATCCATGCATAGATTATAAAATTTACAAAAATATAGAAACTCTCAAATATCTTGTTTCGATTTTTCAATGCCATTTCATCTTGAAAACTTGTTACCTAAACTACAGAAAGCCACAATTTAAAGGGCCCCATAATGACCAGTGTAAAACAATTCAGAAGAGAAAACCAACACCCATTAGACCATAGTCCTGTTTTCAACTTTATTTGGCCTTCTTTTACTTTTTTGTTTCATTAGCGTCACTGAATGGTCTTTTGTAAACGAAAAAGCGTTTCTGGCCTTCAAAATTTCAATTCTGGTATACATGATGAGTTTATTATTATTATTTTGAAATCAGAAGGAGCCTGAACCTCTTATAATGCAAAAGATATTCTGGAATGTCAATTATTGGCATAACAATTAAAAAATAAATGTTACAAATTGAATTCCTCATGATTTCTATAATGAGCATCAGTAAATACACATGATACATGTGTTGACTGGTGAATGAAAAGGGATAAATAAACAAGATTTTGAAATAAATATCTTCTACACTGCTGTAGAATGGTCAAATTGGAGATCACTAGTATGTCTGCATACACAGTCACCATCATCTGGTTTTCTGACACAGAACTACTATCTGACTGACTGAAAGGACCGTCAACACCTGACTCACTAATAGGGACCTTATCAGACTGGCTAATACAGACATCATAATCTGCCAGGCTGATAGGGTTATCACCATCTGACAGGCTGAAAGGGATATCACCATCTGACTGGCTGACAGGGACATCACCATCTGACTGGCTGATAGGGACATCACCATCTGACTGGCTGACTAGGACATCACCATATGACTGACTGACAGGAACATCACCATATGACTGACTGACAGGAACATCACCATCTGACTGGCTGACAGGAACATCACCATATGACTGACTGACAGGAACATCACCAACTGACAGACTAATATGAACATCACCATCTGCCAGGCTGACTAGGACATCACCATCTGTTGGCTGACAGGGACATTACTCTCTGACTGGCTTACAAAAACATCACAGACTGACTGACTGACAGGAACATCACCAACTAACTGATTGACTGATATGTACATCACCATCTTCCAGGCTAACAGGGACATCACCATCTGTCTGGCTGCCAGGGACATCACCATCTGACTGGTTGACAGGGACAGTATCTTTTTGCAGCATCTTCCTGACAGTTTTCTTCATAACATTTATTGCTGATCATCTTTTTCTTTCTTAGATTTATATTGCTTCTTTTTATTGAAAAATGCATGTAAATTTTCAAGACCGACACCAATTTTGTTGTCAATGAAGAAAATACACTTCTAAAAAGAATATCTATATTTAGAAATAAAAATGAAGTTTGATGGTGGTAAAACAAGTTAAATTATCAATAATCTCTTTATAGAGCAAAGGAGTAAGTAAATGTTATCAGTTCTGTTCATGCGTGTAACATTGACAGAAAAGTAAAAGGTTGTATGTCAATGTTACATACATGAAGACCAGAAGATGAAAGTGGTGTGCTTAATAGTCAACTTTGGAGAAATAATATAATTGCTGCCCAGTAATATCTAATTAATCATTTAGGTTATAAAATGTTATATAAATGTCTGACTTTAAGGAAGTAATACCTTTGCATGTAACATAAAAAAAATCTTGACACAAAATATTGTTGTCCATGTTACTAACTAGTGTTAAAAGACAAATTAAACAGGAAAACATGATAACGCTTTAATTTTGTAAAATAAAAATAAGATAATAGCTCCATATGGCAGTAAGTTTTGTTTACGCATGTAACACTGGCCTGAACATGTAAAAGTCTAAATAATAGACTCTGTCAATGTTACATACACAATTTCTTAATGAAAAAAAAAGTTTAATTTGGGTTTACTTTATACATTATTTTTTAAAATAGGTATCATAATAATAACTTTGAATATTAAAAATTAGATTAACTGTTGATTTCAACACAGTAAAATCTTCTCATGTAACACAAAAAAGACCTGATACAAAAATCGTAGTCCATGTTACTCATGAAGTTATCATAGGAGCATCAAAGAAATTGTGTGATGACAATATTTCAGATGTTAGTCATTTATAAACTCAGATAAACTCATTTTAAAGCTCATAACAGAGGTTTGGAAATCAATGCTTTTAAAACATTATAATTCTGGGTTATGTATGTAACATTGACAGGAACACCAACAAATGATGAGGAAAAATTGCTAGTCAATCAGGAAAAAAATAAACACAAATAATTAAAACTCATTTATTTCTTTAATACATGTATCATTTTAATGAAGCAAATTTAAATTTCAACAAGATTTTATTGATTGAATAATTGTATGCACATTTATTAGGTTGTAGCATGTAACCTGGACGCAGAAGATGTGTCAATGTTACATGCCTTTAAACGATAAGAATTACAAGTAAATATTGTAAAGTCTAGAAATCAAGAAAGATCAACAACTTCTCTGTTAAGAATTCAGCATAAATTTACATTTGATTTAATATTATGCACTGGCCAATTATGCTTTAAGTGTAATAAAGTAATATTGTTTTTATTCTGGTGTCAATGTTACATTTTATGTTTTGAAATTAAGTGGCCAGTTATCTTTATAATGCTGAAAATGAATACAAGTACTAGTTAATCAAATTGGCAATTAATCTGTGGTATTTCATGTAAAAAATTAGATTGATAAGGCAAACCGTACAAAAAAAAGCTTTTGCATGTATCATAGACACCTTTCCTTGGTAAATATTTTCGTGTCAATGTTATGTACAGAAATCTCTCCAGCAATAAAATGAATATCGTAAGGGTCAAACCTGTTTAAATACAAGATAAACATATATTTTTTGACAAAATTGCAAAGCAAGTCACACATCATTATCAAAGAACCTAATTTACACAGAAAGTGCATGTAACACTTCATTGTGAGGTCAAATTAACCTGGTCCCACTCTCTTATCATCTGCTTGATTACTGGTAGATGCCTAGTGTGAAAGATGACAAAGCCACAATTTAATGTAATTGTCAGTGGGTTGAAATGTGAAAAAAATAATTATGGTAATGCTTACTATAAAAAGTATACAACTGTTATAAAAAGATGAGTATTATTGGGCAGTATTGACACGAAAATGAAATAAATTTTCTTACCTTCTATATTTTTCAAACTTCAGTTGATTGATAAAAATCATGAAATCCAAATTGTACCCATTGTTGACACCTTTCAAAATTTGCCATGCTGGACCAATAACTTGTTTCCAAAGCTAATCAGCTAATGAAAAGGTGCATGTAACATTTGTTGACGGGAAAAGTTACATGCACTTGTCTATTTTCAAACGTATTTTATTTGCAGCAATAATCGGATTCTGTACAAAATGGGGTTTTTAAATGATAGACAGATCATTTTGCAGTTGATTTTCAACTATGATAGTAGAACAAATCGTCAGGCATATTCTAAATATGACTAGGGGTTTTGCCACTGCAGAAATGTCACACTTTTTGTCTACAGTTTTCAACTACCAGCACATAACAAGTGCTGATTTTTTGTTGATTTTTTTAATTGGATCCATTTTTTTTGCATTTGGCAATAAAGACTAACCCACTTTGATATTTAAACAATGTTTATTCTCCATATTTGCATGATTTCTTTATTTTTTAATTGGATAAACACTATTGACCCTAAAATTTCACTAGCGAATTCCTGCCCATATCATCTTCAACCTGCACTTTTGACTTTTTTGGAAAATGTCGTTACTTTCAGTTTGAAGTCACGTGACACTAGTGTATTTATATTTTTCTAAAAATAAAAGTTTGGAATGTAAATCAGAATAGACCCTTTTCCATCCGTTTACTCCTTTGACGTGTATTTTGACTTTTAGACAGAGAAAAATATCTCCGAGTTCAATATGATGTTTCTTGTGTATAAAAATGGGAAATTTCTTGAAATGCCCTTAACATCGCTGCGTATGAATTAGAACATACATATTGTAATTAAAGTTATGTACACCGGTATGTAAACATGACGAGTTTTTCGCTACATTGAAGACCCATTGGTGGCCTTCGGATGTTGTCTGCTCTATGGTCGGGTGGTTGTTGTTGCTTTGACACATTCCCCTTTTCCTTTCTCAATTTTATTACCACGTGTATTTGTTTATAAATTCACAAGTGTTGAAAGTATATAATAGGTTAAATGTTTTTCATTGGTCGAGTTAGAACTGACCCTAATATTTAAATAAGATCAATTTTAAAGGTCGTGCTATACCTTTGGAGGTTATGTAAATTAGAGAATTGACTTTTGAGGTTCGCTTTTGATGCAGTAAAGTTTCCCACACTCCTAACCGACTAAATGTATTTTCTTGTGTTATTGTGGATTAATTAGAACAATAATGTGTGTAAGAACAGAATCTTTATTTGATTCATAAGATGTATTTGCGTACATAACGAAAATTGTTTTTATTTTTGTAGATTGATTTTTGTGTTTATTACCTGTAGCGGCATAGACAGACAGTAACAGTAGAAGCTTTATATCCATTTCCGTCTTCATTGTTGTAACATATTTCACGAAAATTTATTTTAAGTCTTGCATGGCGTCACATTCTGTCATACCGGGTTTGCTTAATAGCTCACTTTCCGGGATTGGTTCTGCTCAATATATTGTCAAGTTAATACGAGTACCTACAATAGCTCAAATGTTCACCGTTTCTCTAGGACAAATGGCATTTTGGCGATCATACCCTGTCTCCTTATTGTTATATTTACATAACTGATTAGAACATTAAAACACCTACTAAAAAGAGTAGCATGTACTCGGCGAAAAAAAACAACATTCATTAGACTGTTTCACGTGACTTCTGGGAAATATATAATATATAAAAACAAAAATTCAGTGAATTCGTGTTTCAATTTTCTTTCGGGTGTACGTTTACAAGTGGTTTACAACTTTTATCAGTAGTTTTCCATCTCTTTGTTTGAGCACAAACAATAGCAGATATTATCTGCACAAGTACTTTACAATTTGTTTGTCAAAAGTTTTCTTTAGCTCTCGGTTTTAGCTTCCTTTAACTACTGTTTAAAAAAAAATTAAATCATATTTAGGTAGTGAGCAATGTATGTTTATCCATGACCCCAATGATAACAAGAAAAGGTTCATAATTATCTGGGAAAAACATACATTATCGAATAAGATATTGAAACCTCTGACCCGTAACAGTTGCGACTTATTCATAATGTCTGCACATAATTAACATGACAGCAGAGAAGAGAAAGATACCAAGGGGACATTCAAACTCATTAGTAAAAAATAATATGACAATGTTGCGGCTTAAAAATATAAAAAAGAACAACAAAACAACAAACAACTGAACACAATACACAACATAGAAAACTAAAGACTGAGCAACATGAACCCCACAAAAACTGGGGGTGCTTTAAGGTAAGACGATCCTGCTCCACATGTGGCAAACCTCTTGTTAATCATTTTAATTCATACTTGGTGATTAGTCTAATTCTGGGTCAAGTTTACGGAAATGTAGTCGATTGGGCGATAAAGTAAACAGCAACTAGTATTGATTATAAATCTTAGCTATTTGCAATTACCATGTCGATATATAGTCTTTTTGTGTTTTGTGGTGTTAATGTATTGTTTCATTGACGCGCGCCCTTAATATCTGATTTGAAATAAAACTGTTAAAGCCATGTATATATCAACCCATGAATATGTACATGTATACTGTCTATTAAAGGACAGACGGATTCGAAAATAATTTCCTGAATATTATATCTACAAAATGTATGTTAACAGAAGTAGAGGTTATATCAACTTACTGTGTTTAATTAATCAACCATTTAAAACTTTATACCTCCCTTTTTTGATGACACAAAACTGTTTATTTCGTATACATATATAAAAAAAAACATGATTTATAAGTATACGTCACGTCAGTAACACCAGTCGTCAGTGTACAAATTAATGCTCATCTAGCATGAGACTTTGAATCTTCGAATTTATGACATAATTCCTATAGCCATGCTATTAAGGCGGATCTCAATATCGTTCAAGACTGAGAGGTTAAAAACGTTCTAAAAAAAGGACCAACATTTCGTCCTACTTCTTAAACAGATTTAAAACAATGTCGTCAGGTCATACAATACGACCTCTAGATTCTTATCTAAATACATGTATGAATGTTATTGACATTTGAGTTTCATATGATGGAAATAATTTAGAAATGTCTAAGAGTACAAAATACGCAGATTTCTAGACAACGAAACAAAGTTCAAGTACTCGCATAGTGATTTGTTTTTTTACCGACCGACAACTTCCACACAATTTTATCAAACCAAAGTTTTCCTATTTAATTAAATGGTCGTTAATTTAATCGTACTGCAAACATATTTGCAGAAATAATTTTAAACTTTCTTCTCAAATGAGAAAGGTTAATATATATATGCTAAATAAACTTACTGAAGGTGTGATAAGATGATTGAAACATTTTCTCCTTGATAATATGTATGTACGTTTTGACAGGTTGTAGGTATACATATGGGTACCAATTGTGCCATTTTGATATCTTATTTGGTATGGTATCGTTTCAAATCACAGTGTTAGACCAAACTCAGTAAAGACTTGTATAAATTGTATTTAATCGATAAATTCAACAACATTTACCGTCAACTTGATGATATTTATCGGTAAAACAAGAATTTTCTAAATTTAATGTAGAAATTTAACTACATTAACTTACTTAGAATAAATCAAACATAAATGGTAATAACTGACCTTTCCTAGATTTAGATATTTTAGTTTACACGGGAAACTCGACACAAAATATGGACGATTGTTTTCCCTATTGTTAATTTTTCTTTTCTTTTTAACGGTGTTGTTCATTAAGCACCATCTTACATTGTTTTTACATCACAACTCATTGGCTTTGCCGTGTCTGTTACGACAGGAGGGTTTTGTGCAAAAAACTTCCACATCTTATTAATTTATATTCATGTAACATGGGTTCATAAACTTTGCAGAGGATGGCACTCTCTCTTCCCGAGGCATCAACTTCAACATCTCTATTCGAATAAACAAACATCCGACTTTGGAAGAGTTTTCTACTGGTTGGAAGAAAACAACAGTGACCACATTGGCATTCCCCAGTCTCTCTTGGATTTTTGACAAGTATTTGCTGTTAATATATGTGTGATAAACATGTTGACATATTCAACTTTCGACAAATATGATATGTGATGAATAACATGAACAAAAGAAAAACAGAAACAGAAATCAAATCAATTCATTCTATAGGTTGCAATTCTGTAAATATTGACAATGCAATTTCCCATAGGAACTCCTTTTACGGCTAAAACTGTACCACTTTTACTGTGAAGTTTGAAATAATCTTATCCTAGAATTGAAAGTTCATATGCACCACAATTTTTTTCAAGGGTCAAAATATAGGGCTGTGCGGCATATTTTCAACGTTTATATGCCCTGAACTTCTTAGAGTTTAAACTATAACACTGCTTTTCTTAACTTCCCCTCCCTCGAATGTAAGGTTACCACATATTTCAATGTAAACAATATGCACATGTATATTTACTGGTAACATTCCCAAGTTATGTCTCTGTGAGATGGAATACAGAAAGCATAACTGGGAACCAGCATGTAAACAAAATTAAATTTCTATGAATATTCAAGATCTCCCCAAAAGAGGCGTGTTTTGAGAAACAGCTGTAATTACAAAATGCAATAGCTATGAGTAAAAATCGAGTACATCGTAAAAATTAAACAAAAAGTTGCATACGCTGCAATTCTTATCTTATCAAACTTCATTTCCTTACTGTACACTTATGATAAATATCTGCCCATCTCTTTTATTAATTATGAGCCAATGAGAATTTCTCCTGGTAAGATATTGTAGATTTCTTAAAGGAAGTTTTCTTCTTTCTTTTTCAACTTCCTTGAACTGCTTTATAAAACTATAGAAGTGTTAAGGTGATCAGACGTTACGACAGTAAGTATATCTCCAATTAAGGAAAGGTAAGATTTATTTCATTGCTGTAGACATTATTAAAAATCATATATGTATGATAAATATATATATTTTATGTACAACTTTGTGTACTTTCGTTTCCTCAGGTACATTAAGAAGTAAGCATACTTGTATCAAATTGGTAAAATATGGATAATAAAGTCTAATCTACCATGTCAATCATGAATTTTACGTCACCATAAAGATACATATCAAATTGATTCATCTAGAGTAACATCCTTATTTGGAACAGTATAAATGATATATATTATATATATATACATTATATTTCATGTACTGTATAACGACGCTAGATTAAAACTGACGAGGAAAGGTAACACCAGGCCACCGAAAGCTTTATTTTAGTGAAACCAAGGTAGTCAAGTAGTCTAGCGCGTCGGATACAGTGCAGGCGATTTGGTGTCACAATATCTCAGTAGCATGAGTTCGAATCCCGGCGAGGGAAGAACAAAAAATTTACGAAAGCAAATTAACAGATCAAACATTGTTGGATTGATGTTTAGACAAGTTGTATATATGTATATATGTTTAGGGTATCATGTAAAATATATTCTCCCGTTAACTTGTATGACATATGGTATCAAAAGACAAATAGACAAGTTTTTGGTTAAATAAAGTTGGTTAAATTCTACAAAACTTTGTAATTCACTTAGTCAGGATACTGAGGCATGTGATTGGTTAGTGTTGTCAATTGTGATGTAAAAAATTCAAGTTATTAAGGGTGTACTTAGGTGAGGTTTTGACATTCGTGTCAAATGCTCGGACTCCTTGGTGTTTTCCCATACAATACAAGGTAAAATATTGTGCCCCATTTTTTTTATACAAGATTTAAGAGCTCATAAAAGGTCATTTACCAAAATTATAAAGGATTGTTGATTTGAGACCCAAATTATACCAATGCAAATATGAGGTAAAACTCCGAGTCATCTTTTTCCCGCAATATTTTCAATATCAAATATCTCAAAAAGGAGCTAAATGTCCTATCAATATTTTTTGCTTATCTTGATTCTTAACCAATGCTCTTCCGGCTTATAGTGTCAATTTTAGATTCTTGATTTATCTAATGTCACCTAAGTACATCATAAAGTCTTTCCATTTTTCTGTTGAAAGACATTTTGATTTTTATTGCTATGATTTCTAGGTCTTTCAAGTTTTCTGTGGAAAGATCTATTGGTTTTGTTTTGGTTTTAATATTGTTTAGGACTTTCCATTTTTTAGAAAAGTTAAAGTTAAGGTAAAACGATCATTTTTGTACATGATATAAGCCATAGGGTATTTTGCAAATGTTTAAGTGATACGTATCATGAACCGGAAAGACATTGTACAAACCAGAAGTAGCTATGTTTGCACTTACTCAAGGGAAACATACTTAGAGTCTTTCTTATTTTTAAAGCTGATCTCAGAGAAAAAAGAAAGTACCCAGAAACCATATATTTTTTGCAAAGAAAGTTATCACACGAGGCCGTAATTGAGTTAAAATAAAATCTAAAGGAGCAATTGTCTCTCTTGATTCAAAAACATTTATATACATGATATAAAAACCATGCATTAATCAGTGTAAAGAAACCATTACTTGTACACCAATAGTAACTTTGAGTAAAACATCTTCTAAAAGATAGCTAGCTAACAATTGGCTTTGCCGGAGACACGCGTTTTGTCTACATAAGAATCACCAGTTGCGCTAAAATATAAAATAAAAAGGTTGGAAGGACAACCGTAGCTTAAGGGCATTTAAAACGAAAAGTTGTGCTAAATACGAATAAGGCAATTTAGTTCTGGGGATAAAAAAATCTAAGCATTCCAAATGATTCAACAATTTATAAATAAAGTAGAAAATGAATATATCAAGGATACGTGTGTCGGCACAGCATGCGAACTCCTAGTGCTGCAGAAATGTTCCGGACCATATAAGTATTTGGACCATACGTGCATGGTCATGATCATATGGGTATATACTCATATGGTCGGGTTATTAACAGGTTTACCTTTATAATACTTAACTCTTCCTATAACCCTTCCAGTTATCACGCTATCATGTTAAAAGACACTACCAAAGGTCATTTTATTATAGATCTATTAAAAAATGGTAATAACAAGATTAACAATTTCATCACTAGTTAAAACTATATTAAAGACATTTTTTTTTAATTTTCATTACCGATATGTTATTACGAGTGAATGGCAAAATGTCGACCTGGGAAGATAACTTCCAAAAATATCTTAATGAACTGTTACACAAGAAGTCAACTGTTTTACTATAAACTGACGTAAAATTAGACAGGATAAAGAGTCTAATGATTTGTTTACTATTGAAACTTTATATAATTAGCATTAGCAGTACAATATTCAGAATTTTTATACTTGTACGCGTTTTTGTTTTAAAAAAATTAATGACGTCACCAGCATGGACCCAAGTTTAATTTTTTAAGTTGTCTGGTGATGTAATATATTTCAGTCATGTTACGATATTGGAGATCTAGAGCTTTATACAAACACCGTAGACACATCGGAATAACCCAAGACCCAAGAAAAGATATGGTATCGTGTGGAAGTAAATTTCTCCCTACGCAAACAGTCAAGAATACAATTAACGACGAAAACTAACTTTGGCATCAATATTTAATGTTTTTTTAATTGTAAATAATACATTTGCATGTAGCCATCATTGTTATTTTTTTAATTTTCTAATGCATATTATTGAAAAAAAAAATACCTATATGGTCCAAATACGCATATGGTCCGGCCCGTTAACAACCAAACGAGTATATACTCATATGGTCCGACCATATGAGTATACAAATATAGTCATGACCATACTCATCTGGTCCAAATACTCATATGGTCCGGAACAGATACAACATTGTAAACTGAAGCCACGAAACAATACTTCATATATATGTAAAAACGTATTTAAAAACATAACCGTAACTAGTAACTAAAATTTAGAAACCAAATTTTCAGCCTGTACTGCTTATATATTACCTGATAATCGATATTTGAATATTGATATACAACTGTGAATGAATTGCATACACCTGTATGTTTCATATTTAAATCTATGTAATCGTATCTTTCTTACAGGCATCATGAATGGAAATTACAGAATCTGAGACAATTCTGATGATGAAAATCGTTTTGCCATGAGGAAAACCACGTACTGGGAAATATACGATGTACAACGCTTTTCGTACCGTGGAAGGCGTAAATATACACCATTACTTCACCAATCTTTCGATGGAGGAATGATTATCACTAATGACGTTTTTGGACTAACAATTACACAGTTTGATCGAATGTATAAAGCTTGTTTAGAAAGAAGGAAAGTAAAAGAACAGTCGATACTGAACCTTAGATATCCCGACAAATCATCTAAAGAATATCTACAATACTTAGAGAACTTTACAGACTGTAATACAGGTAATACATTTAATATTTTATTTCTAAAACTTTAGAAAATTACATGTGTAAACATTGTGTTGATGTACTAAACATCCAGAAACAGCTATTAGAGGAAACAACACCTGGATTTAAACAGAGAACCATAGTCCAAATAAGGAAGCAACACATAGTCAACATCTTGACAAAGAAAGGGAAATGACACTTATAAGATTACCCCCGGTTTTTGGTGGGGTTTCGTGTTGATAATTAGTCTTTAGTTTTTTGTGTTGCGTCTTGTGTGATATTTTTTGCCTGTTTATTTTTTAGCCTTTGCGTTGTCATTTTATTTTCGATCTACGTGTTTGACTGTATCTGGTATCTTTCGCCCTTCTTTTACAGCCAACACCATGTCACAGATAGAGAAATATAAAATAGTTAACTCATTGACTAAAAAAAGAGAAATGGCAAATACCCAACACCATGACTAAGAAAAAGGAAATAAGCAATAGCCAACACCTTGACTATGAAAGGGAAATGACACACAGCCAAAAAACAAGTACTAAAAAAGGAAGAGACCAACAGTCAACACTTTCAATAAGAACAGGAAATGACAAACCGCCAGCATGTTGACTTAAAAAAGTAAGTGACATACAGCCAACACCATGACTACTAAAGTGAAACGAAAAACAGCAAACATCTTAACTGAGTAAATGTAACGACAAACAGTAAATACAATGACTAAGAAAAGGAAATGACAAACACTCAACACCTGGACTACAAAAGGAAAGTGACAAACACCCAACACCTTGACATAAATAAGGCCGTTAGTTTTCTTTTTGAATTGTTTTACATTGTCATTTCGGGGCCTTTTATAGCTGACTATGCAGTATTGGCTTTGTTCATTGTCGAAGGCCGTACGGTGACCTATAGTTGTTAATTTCTGTGTCATTTTGGTCTCTTGTGGAGAGTTGTCTCATTGGCAATCATACCACATCTTCCTTTTTATATATACAAAAGGGAAATAACAAACAACCAACACTTTGACTAAAAAAGGAAAATGACAAAAAAAAAAAACCACTTTGACTAAAAAAGGAAATTGACAAAAAAACAACACTTTGACTAAAAAAGGAAAATGACAGACAACCAACACTTTGACTAAGAAATGGCGAGAACAGACAACCAACACTTTGACTAAGAATTGGGAATAACAAACAACTAACACTTTGAATAAAAAAGGAAGATAACCAACAACCAACACTTTGACTAAAAAAGGAAAATGAAAAACAAACAACACTTCGACTAAAAAACAAAAATGAGAAAAACGCTTGACTAAATTAATCCATATCAGAAGCGCTGAAAACCATTTACAGCAATAAAAAAAACTAATGCTATGTTTGCAAAACGGCCAAAATTCAACAGTTAATAATAGAAAATTAACATAAAACATTACGCATCAAGCCTTAGAATACTCTTTATCAACATTTAGCATTTTAATGACAGTACATTAAATACAAACAACCAAGACGCTTGAAAGTTTTTGTACATGTAAAAGGGGCACTAGCTGTCAATTCATGTTCACCGATTTGACTCAATTATTCATATTTGATTTATAACAATGTAAAACATTTATCAAAATAATAAAAAGGTCTAAAATAAACAATATATAGGACATAAGCTCGATAATATGTAGCTTAGTTTCATGGGTAAGTCTAGACGCCATCTAATCAACTGTCGAATTGACCCCGAAGACCTCCAATTGCCATATACACGATATAAACATAAATATAGATAAAAATAGATATTAGACTTGTGCATTTGTATTTTTCTATGTCTGTTTAATCTCATATTATAAAGTAAAAAAATATATGTTAATCATCGTTTTTACCCGTAAAAAAATGAATTTTAGTGAATAAAATCAATCAATCAAATGATTTACATTTGTTTCATTTTCAATGTTGGCATGTTTTTCTTTTAAATAATCACTGTGTATCATCGCCACCGGAAATTTAAGAATTCATTCAATTTAAAGCATTTCCACTCATTTGATGAGTGTGCCGCTTAAGAAATGATTTTCTGATATATAAATCTTTAAATTATTAGGCCGATAAGTACAAAATTAATACAAGATTTTGTGTAATACTCCAAAACTTGCCACTTAGTACCGGAAAATTTCGAGGTCGATCGTCCTCTGTCGCCCCATTCTCAAGATATTGAACTGTTTTTCATTATTTTTCCAGACACGTTTTTAGATTATTATAGTGTGGCATCATATTTACTGAAATTTGTTGTCAAAAAGATGTATTATAAAGAATATTGACAAAAACATTGTTTGTTTGTTGTACGGCGAATTGCAGGACGTTGTACGGCGAATTGCAAATAACAACTTTTGTCTGTACGGCGTCTTGCAATATATTATAATTTTAAGAGGAAATTAATCACTATTTAGATGATATCAAGTGACGATATTTTGTTCATATCAAAGCTTTACAGGCTTACAAATATACAAAATGTCTTACTTATCAAATATTTTTAATATATGCCGTTAATTCAGTTCAGAAGGCCTCGTTGCGTACCGCTTTTCGATTTTGTACAAACAAATTTTTTTTCAACCATATTATCCTAAATACATTTTATTATATATCGTTATACTACTAACGACTGTTGTCTTATTTGTTGTTAGGATGAAATTGTGTACGTTCAATAAAATAAACCGTCCATTCATCTTTTGTTGGTGCTAGTGAAGATGTGGTATGATAGCAAAAAATGATAACTATCAAACAGGATGAAATAAAGTGTATGCAAGCAATTATATGCTATCGTACGGCCTTTAACAACGAAAACTCGTACCTTATAGTCGGCTTTAAAAAGCACCGACAGAAAAATATGGAAGGACTCAACAAGCCTGAAAACTAACGGCCTAACTCATATACAGTGTAACAAAACAATTTATGAAAACAACAAATAAGATAGAGATGAAGAAACGACAACCACCGAACCACAGGATCGAGAATTCGGACAGAATAATAAAGAAAATACTTTGTTTTCATCAAAAGTAAGGAGAAACAAATCGGGATTTGCATTTCGAATTAATTTTCTTGTCAGTTTCTTTTTGAAAATATATAATTTGTATACATCTTAAATGCTGTCAAGCAAATGGTATTTCTATCTCATGCATTTTCATCTCATTAACATGTTAACAACACCTCGATTTTGGCAAAAACAGTTGACAACAAATTTTAAATGCTAATAAGAGTTAACAGCAACTTTAATTTACGAAACCAAATGCAATGAAAAGGGGAAGTGCATATCTTCAATGTATTCAAAAGTTTGAAAACCACTGTACAAAGTCGCAGAAATGCCAAGCTCCACACGGAATCTTTTATAAAGCTGACTAGTTTTCAGAAGACACACGCAAGTACCATATTTTTTTATTGACATATGGACAGACAATTGAACAGATGGAAAAGCAGACGGAGTGATTGACTCCAAGAAAAAGGACTATGTCGTGAATAATCGAAAATGCTTCAAACAGCAAAAGGGAGGCTTCTTCTGGTTATGTATATTGTTGAGTAAATGTTTTATGTCAATCAGTCGTAGCAAACTTGGGTTATCGTCATGACGTATGAAAGTGAAACAAACAGATAGAATGAGTGAATACTATAGGGCGCGAACATTTTTCTTTATGGCGGGGGCTCTTATAAATTATGGTTACATCTCAGTCAGGGTATTCATACGACTCATTGCTTACATGATTTTATTAAAAGGAATTACGAAGGTTTACTGATTTTTATTTTAAATTATCAAAACCAGTGTATAAATCGAAAGTAACATGTAAGGTGTCACAAGTTGAAGCGCTCTTTCATTTCCAAGTCCCAATTAAGAACTCTGAGCTGATATAAAAAAGCCTTGGTCCATCTTTACATATCTCAAGTCTTAGACTATCAAATTTGACTTCAATTTGAGAACCAAGTCCTCATTTTTCGGCCTCTTCTACCAGGCCACACTGTTCAGTTATTTTACGAATTGCAAATTGAAAAGGTACTTTATTTTTCACAATTCCGTCCAGGTACTCTGGGTCATTATAACTTATCAAACATTCCATATATATCTGAATTATTTTGAACACATGTTTTGCTGGATAAGAAGTGGCCTTTCCTTTTAACGTTTCGGATACATTACCAAGAGAAGGCAGATATAACTACATTGGTTAGACGTATAAAGAGGGGCATGAGATATCCCTAAACATGTTTAACACTGCCGCATTTGTCGCCCCCCGACGGAAAACGTATTTCAGCGTTTTGGTTGCAAAATTTTATGCACAAAATTATTAAATGTTCTGGTTATTTAATCATGATAATTATAATATACATGATGAAAAGTTCGAAGAATTATGAGTAATTTACCATGACATCTGAATGGTGAATTAAATAACGCAGTACAATTGGAAAATCAAATATTAAAAAAAATATTTACAATATGTACTGCCCTGCATAGATCCGCGTATCCCTTTAATTAAGCAGTACACCCTCTTTGGTATTTTCAAATCTATTCCGTTATGATCAATATATACGTTTAACTTAATTGATAGTACATATTGACGACCCTTCATTAAAAAAAATAGACACGTGCACGTAAAAACTGATATTACTATATAATAACACTATCCTTTTGGCTAGAAAGACATCAACCATCAATCTTTTGATTCTTAAACCTTCACCATAGCCACACAAACACATACACACATAGTCGATGCCAAATGCAAATGTTCTGTTCTGTTCATACTTACGTAACAAAATTCAAGAAATTCGTATTTTTTTATATCCCGCTCTACTGTAAATCCCTACCTGTTTAGGAATTTAAATAATTGTGGTCAATACACGTAGATCTGAGAGTACTCAAAACTACTGGAAGCTAGTTGATAGATTGATTTTTAAACATCCAGTGTAAAATATTTATGCAAGTTTAGAACAACAACAAAAAATGATTATTTACAATAAACACAACAGGGAGCTTAGTCCTGTAATAGGTGTTGTACACGACGAAGGTCTGGAAATTTGAAAATGCCATGCATGGAAAATGAGGGATTATTGGATAGGAGCAGAAACTTTGCCTTTCAGTAGACCAACTACGAACTCCTCAAAGAGTGGCATTCTCTCTACAACTATACATAAGATTAAATGTCCCCATTCTGACCAGATGTGAATACGTATTCATACATCCTGCACAGCCAAAGCGACGACCAAAATTGGCAAGTCGGGTGAAGATAAAGTGGAAAGCTAGTTGAAAACTAACAACAACTAATTAAAAATTCATGTGTCTAAGTTGAGGTTCATTCAAGTTTTTGTTGATAGAATTGAAATGATCTAACTGACCAAAGTTCTAGTTTATAGTTTCTATATAAGGTACACACATAAAAAACATTCAATTCTATCCAACATTCCATTCACTAAGGACGAGAGACTAGTGTACACATGACATTCGATAATTAGAGTTGTGACAACTTCACTGGTGTTCATCTACATATAACTTTGTTTATTATTTTTTTTAACAAAAATATTTGTGAAAAAATTATGTGTAGGCACGTGCCTATAGTGACTAACGGCAGCTACACCCCTGTATATGTTTCAAGAAACAAACATTGAACTTCAACCCCTTTTTGTAGTTAAATGATTGCTCACTTAGGAGACAGCTTCATGTATATCAATACACAGATAGTTGAATAATAATAAAGCCTTCCTAGTAGGTTTATATGAACATTTAGATTCAATTCAATTTTATGGATAAAACAGAAGAAATGCATATGATTTGTTTTTACCTTTTGATAGATATATGTCTATGGTTTCAGGAAATGTATTACACTTATTGATTGAAATTTTCCTTTGGACCAAATTTTTGAGATCTTTGTGACATGTTCAACCCCCCATTTTGCAATATTTGGTATCAAATAAATGCTGATTGTTGCCATGGTTACACAAAAAAAATATATTTCACCATTTTTACTATTGGAAATCAAATCTATGGACGATTCTCTTTCCATAAATATACACATGCATAACTCAAATAGTAAGCCTTATTTATTAGGAAGGAAGGGAAAGAGGGTGTTTAAAAATAATGAGAGTCAATTCTAAGTTTTTTTCCTATCTGTGAATTGACCCCCAACCCTAGTGCATAATTTTCTCGTTGCGTTTGGTTGTTTCTTCTATTTGGTCGGGCTTCTGTTTCTTGGACATTTTCCTCATTTCCATTCTCAATTTTATCAAGGATTTATTATACTCAAAGGTTTTTTAAAGAAGGTACAGTTACAGGATATGCTGTTTATGTCACTCCTTTTCGGAAGCAACGTAAAGAAAGAGATGGACAGCAAATTTTAATGTGATTCTTGTAAATAATAGTTAAGATCAGTTAACAGAGAACATGCAGAACATAATGTCAAAAACAGTGAACACTTTAAGTATTAAGTAACAGATAACAGGAATCTTAATTTCAAATAAACAGATAACAGGAATCTCAATTTCAAATAAACAGTTAACAACCTTGCAAATTTTAACAAAACAGATTACAGACAGTGGGTTGAAAACAGTTAACAGTTTTCAAAATTTATCAGTCAAATAACAGTTTTAAACAAATTAAAACCTTGAAAAGGACAAAAACAGTTTAACAGAAAAGGGTAGATATTTGAACTTAATACTTTATTTTCTTTGAAAGGACGGTAAATATCTATTCTGAAATTAGCAAGTTGCCATACAGTTGAAAACAAGTTGCCATACAGTAAATTTATCAACACGAGCAAGTTGCCGTACCCTAGACTTTATTTTTTATGGTCTATATTCTTTAAAATACATCTTTTTGACAACAAATTTCAGTAAATATGATGCCACACTATTATAATCTAAAAACGTGTCTGGAAAAATAATGAAAAACAGTTCAATATCTTGAGAATGGGGCGACAGAGGACGATCGACCTCGAAATTTTCCGGTACTAGGTGGCAAGTTTTGGAGTATTACACAAAATCTTGTATTAATTTTGTACTTATCGGCCTAATAATTTAAAGAATTATATATCAGAAAATCATTTCTTAAGCGGCACCCTCATCAAATGAGTGGAAATGCTTTAAATTGAATGAATTCTTAACTAGTTTACTTTTTTCTCTATTTCTCTCTGCTTCGTTAGTACCCAATTTCCGGTGGCGATGATACACAGTGATAATTGAACACACACAATGTATACGGTATTCATCCCTAGCCAAGGGGTTAAATTGAAGTTCACATGAATACGGATTCAATGAGGTCGAATTATCAACTTGCAAGGGAAGAATTCATCATCAAAGTTTCTTAGGTTATTGTGACAAAATTGAACCATGCTTGATGCCAAAAGATTATTTTATTAATGATTGAACAAAAGAATCATAATTTTTATTTTGTATATATCTCGTAGCTAGTGTTACTTTAAAGCAATAGTAATAAATACTAGACCGATGATTGCCGGACGAAAAAATAGCCAACGTGAATATAATTGTTCCATTTGGTTGTTAATTGTCATACCTGTCGCCAAATGCATCTAAATAACATTCATGACTTTCTGATCAGCACGATTGCACGGAATAAATTGAGGGGAGATAATTTTCTATTTACGTTATTTTATTGTTTTATGATTAACAAGTTAACATGTATTTTTTTTATAGGTGACTTGTTCTGGCGCGGTAATGACCCGAGGGAGAAATACTTATACGAACAATTAGTACAAATAGTTGGGACTGAAATAGATATACGAAAAAGACAACGATTATTTATTTTATTTGATATGTATATCAATGCATGTATGCTTGATCGTACACAAATATCAAGTGGAAGTTTGGCAGAAGGAATTGATTTACCAGGCAGTGACATAGATATAATGTACGTTATTAGAAAAAATTACGTTATACAGAATGCATGTAATACTAGTATTAAACAACCGATAAATCGGATCGAATTAGTAATGGAGACAGACATTGATCATCCTGGATTTACTAGACTCAAGTCATGCAAGTGTAACCCTTAAAATGAGTATCTACCTGTAAACAATTTTCTTAATATATTTAAGACAAATAATTGTAATTTGCCGTTATATTCACATGGTCCACTCGAGAACTGACTGTCGATATAGCATTTTGTCTAAGGAGTAAATATCTACCTCAAAACGTAAATTCCTGGGCATTCCGTCATCGATGGCAATGGCCACCTTATTTCGTAATTGACAAGATAATACATTACGGGTGCTTGATAGTACCTATAAGACCCAAGACTGTTTCATATGATATCTTTTTATGGAGATTTTCTTTCTCTGTGGCAGAAAAAATGCTTGTACATTCGTTTAATTTTACTCAATACTTATGTTACGGTCTACTCAAATTGATGTTAAAGCTTGTCATTAACACACATGATGAGGTCAAAGATTTATTGTGTTCATATTTTCTGAAGACGGCTTTATTCTGGGTCTCAGAGGAACTTGATATTAACAGATTTCAATTAACTAATTTGAGTTATTGTTTTTCGCTTTGTCTAAATAAATTGATAACATGGGTAAACATTTGCTACTGTCCAAACTATTTTATACCTGAACACAATATGTTCCAAGGAAAGATAAATGAGAGTAACAATACGATTTTACTACGTGTACTTGGGGGTATACAGTCTAGAGGCATTGATGGATTGATAATGAATTTATTTCCGACTGACAATCGCAGTTTATTAGTAACATACAGTGAATCTTCGTCAACTATGTTGGACTTTCTATTTTACAGGATAGATGCAATAAAAGCGCGAGAAACAGAAATTTCAATAAGATGGATGCGCCCATGATATTTTTATAAGAGTTAGTTTTTGAGGCATTTATACTGTTGAGAGGGGCAGAGACACATATGTACGTGTTAGATATGTTTATGTGCAGTTAATGCAGTGCGTGTAAAAACAATACAGTACAAAAAACGATATAATTTACGATTTTCAATGATATTCCCAATCGCTATGATGCCAATGTTACATGTACACTATCGTGACTATTGAAAGTGTTTTTGTAATTTACGCTTGACTTTTTTGACTACTTGATATGAATTATAGAATTCACATAACTTTGAGAAACGAACCATATATATCTAGACTAAACTCCGGTGTCGTACATAGATGAACAATACTGTATACATGTAGTAGCAACTGTTTACATGTAGTTTCAAGTGTGTGAAAATATTTGAAAGTAAGCAACCTAATATAGCATCTTTTCATACAATTTAAAGAATATCCAAATTACATATTAATATTAATATGGCATCAGCTGACTTTAAAGAGCTCAAAAGCCTCATAATGGGAGTTGATAAAAAGTAAGTGACTTTTCACAGCAACTTAAAAAAGTTGAACATAATTTAACAGGCATGATCAATGAAGTGAAAACTGACGTTAATGTACTGAAAACAAAATACGATGAATCTCAGGTAGAAATAACCACTTTGAGACGAGACTTCACAGAGTTGGAACAGGGTGTTGCAGGTATGGATCTGCAAATACAAGCAATTGAAGGTGAAAAATTACAAAAACAAAAATATGAGCTTCAAACCCAGATGAATGAGTTAAAGGATCAGGTTACATTGCTTGAAAAGCACGAAAGAAAATATAATGTTATGATTTATGGTATTGATGACAGTAATGCAGACGAGAATGTCTATTCTGTTACTCGTCAGTTGTTTAGCGAAAATTTAAAAATTGAACAGAGAAAAGCAAATGCCATTCCAATTGCTAATGCTCACCGCGTACCAACAAGGGGTAGTGGACCCAAACCAATTATTGTTCGATTAATCCACTATGGAGATAAACAACTCATTATGTCCAGTGCCCACAATTTAAAAGGTAGTCAAATTCGTATTCTAGATGATCTACCCGTATCCATGAAAGAGGAAAGATTCCTTCTGTCTCACGTAGCCTACAAAATACGCAAAAAAGAAAAATTGCAAACACGTATTCGAGATGTCGGGGCACATATGACACTTGAAACCCGTAAAAATAGAGGGGAACCATGGAGCACAAGAGAATGATCAGCGATACAAAACAATATACCTTTTTCTAATAATTTACATGTCTTTATACAAAATTTTACTTGTAAAACAATAAGCCATTGCCATATTTATTTGTTTAAATACATACATGTACATGTATAACCTTTTTCTTCATCATATTTTCACAGATACCATTAATAAATTAATACCAAATTGTAAGTATAGAACAGGGAATTTCATTCCAGCTTTATAATCTATTTAAGCAAATACTTAATTTTTGGTTTGTGTTTTTTTTTTTTTTTTTTTTTTTTTATTTGTTATTTGCTTTTTATTACTTTAGTTTTGCTTGTTCTCTATGCTTTCTTGCATGATTATCTGCAATATATTGGTAGACACATATCAATGTAAATGGTAATTCTGATTTATATATACATATACTCATTTTCCAATTTGCTGAGTTAAAATTTTTGCCTTTATTATTCATTTATATGTTTATTCTCTGCTGCTTATACATGCATAGTTATTTATAATTTTGCTATTGCTAGTTATTTACTTTTATTCTGAACTGCTATAATGTGCTTAATGCTGTGGTTGCTATATGCTTTACTTTATTTTATCAAATACAGACTGACACAAATGAGTTGAAGTTAGAATATGTAAAGTACAGACCACTTTTAAAGTGATGTTTATTTCATATTTAAGAAGGAGACGCTTGTTTAAAATTATCTTTCCTTGGTTGTGTTTATGGTACATGTACATTATAATGAAATGACTTTACTGTAGTAAGTTTTACACAATCTTTGCTGAAACTTACTCATTAATAAGATATGCATACACACACTCAGAATGTGCAGTCTGTGTTTGACTGTTAGATAGTTTTGTTAGTTTTCAAGATATATTGATCATGCGTTAATTTGATTTACACTGTGATACAAAAGTTTTGCTACATATATATAGTGACACTACATTTGAAGTCAGTCAGAGTTTTTAATTTTTTTAAATCATCTCTCAACTACGCACTGTTCTTTTAAGCAAGAAATATTAATATTTAGATAAATCTTATATATTTACAACTGCACTGCCTCATAATATCATAAAGAATATTGATCTTTAATGGTACAAATGTATCAGAGATATATTGAGTATAAAACATCTCTGCCTTCTTAAATAGACATAGGATTATATAAATCTGTGTATTTGACTTGGGAGTTTTAATACATAAATACAAAGGACAAACATAGAAATTCCAATATCTACAAGTAGTCAATTGAACAACTCTGACAGTCTTGAAATATTGTACATAATAGGCTTATTTAGAATGCATCTAATAGTTCATTTAACTAAAACTGTTTTTCAAAATGAATGAACGCGTTATAAAGACAACATCTTATGATAAAAATATTGACAAATCTGACTGGATCAGATTTGAAGGCAGAACAATGGACATTTGTATACTTGTGCTTCTTGTGTGATCTTTTCTTTTTTGCCATAACCACATATAATGGAAAAGTATATGTGTGTGTTCGAAAGAATGACAGTAAGAAAATTAAATGTAAAATGAAATTATAGGAATGAAATAATCTTTTAAAATATGTACATAACATGAACTATACAGATATTCACTGCTGGGTGCTCAAATTAAATTTCCATCTGAATCCAATGTATTTATTGAAATTTCTTCTGAGTTATCTCCCATAGACCATTTAGAGTGACTATCCTATACAACGACAGTGAATGTCTCAGAGTGCAAATTTAGTATTTGATTTTAATGTTGGACTTTGTCTTGCTATTGTATTTTATGTTTTCTTATATATGTATTTATTGTAAATTACAAATATGTCTTAAGGTTTCACAGATTTGGAAAAACTATACAGTTTTAAAGGAAAAGAACTTTAAAAGTCCCTTGATTTCACAAATTTCATGGTATATTTATGTATACTCACTAATCATTAGAGTTATAAATACTGATAAAGCTAAACGCATGCATGAAGGGTGATATTCTTAAAATAATTTCTTATAATTGTCAAGGTCTGTATACAAAGGAGAAACGGAGAGATGTTTTGAACTATTTAAAGTCGAAGAATTTTAATGTATATTGTCTTCAGGACACACATTTTACAGAACAAGATGAATTAAATATTAAAAATCAGTGGAAGGGAGAATGCCTTTTCAATTCATTTACATCCAATCAGAGAGGGGTGGCCATCTTTTTTAATGAAAACTTTGATCTTCAAATTCACAAAGTTAAAAAAGATGAGGGTGGAAATCTTCTTGGATTGGACATTACAATTGAAGAACAAAGAATTACTTTAGTAAATATTTATGGGCCAAATGTAGACACTCCTTGCTTTTATCAAAAGGTGGCTGACATTATTGAGGAATTTGATAACCAATCTTGTATTCTTTGTGGAGATTTTAACCTCATTCAAAGTTTTAATCTTGATACCCATAATTATGTTAATATCAACAACCCAAAGTCTAGAGAAAAAGTATTACAGCTAATGGAAGACTTTAATCTAGTTGATCCATTTAGAGAATTATACCCCAATCTGAAAAGATTTACTTGGAGGAAAAAAAAACCCTTTAAACAATCTCGTTTAGATTTTTTTCTGATTTCTGATAATATTTTTCACTTTGTTAATGATGTTAAAATTGATAATAGTTACAGGTCTGATCATTCACCTGTGGTCTTTTCTTTCAAGATTAATGAATTTATAAAAGGCAGAGGCCTTTGGAAGTTTAATAATTCTCTTCTTCATGATACTGACTATGTTAAAGAGATAAAAAACCTCATAAATATAGTAAAAGAACAATATGCCGTCAAGATATATAGAGATGAAAATTTACAAAATATTGACAACTCTGAAATTGAATTTACTGTTGATGACCAGTTATTTTTAGAAACTCTACTCACAGAAATACGTGGCAAAACTATTTCATATGCCTCTTATAAAAAATAGGCGGGTATACAAATTGAAAATGAAATTATTTCAAAATTAAAACAATTAGAAGAAAATGCTCTAACAGTAGAAAATCTGGAAGAGATTGATCAGAAAAAAGCAGAACTTAAAATGTATAGACAAAAGAAGGTTCAGGGACAATATGTTAGGTCAAGAAGTCAGTGGATTGAAGAAGGAGAAAAACCTACTAATTTTTTTTTTAAATCTAGAGACTAGAAATTATATTAATAAGACTATTCAAAAACTTACTTTAGAAAATGGTGTTATAGTGGAGGAACAAAAAGAAATCTTAAATCAGACAAAGGTGTTTTATGAAAAACTTTATAGAAAACAAGATTGTTTAAAAAAGGTTGATTTAACACGGGAATGTTGTTATGACGAGATACCAAAGCTTAGCGAGGATGAAAAGCAATTATTGGAGGGAAATATTAATTTTTCTGAATTAACTGCAGCATTAAAGAGGATGAAAAATAACAAAAGTCCTGGATCTGATGGTTACACTGCAGAATTTTTTTAATTTTTTTGGATTGATATTGGTAAATTTGTCCTTAGATCTATAAATTTTGGGTATGGGAAGGGCCAAATGTCTGTCACCCAGAGGCAGGGAGTGATTACATGTATTCCAAAAGATGGTAAACCAAAACAATTTCTTAAAAATTGGAGACCTATTACTTTACTTAATTCTACATATAAATTGGCATCAAGTTGTATAGCAGAGAGAATAAAATCTGTTTTGTCAAAATTAATAAGCTCGGATCAAACTGGTTTTGTTCCAGGTAGATATATAGGCGAAAATTGTCGATTGATATATGATATTCTACATTTTACTGAAGAAAATAATATTCCAGGAATTCTCCTGCTGATTGATTTTGAGAAGGCATTTGATTCCATATCTTGGTCATTTCTTTATGATACATTAAGATATTTTAATTTTGGTGAATCTGTTATATCCTGGGTTAAAACCTTCTATAACAATATAACAGCTGCGGTGACACAAAACTGCTGTCTGTCAGAATTCTTCACTATAGAGAGAGGCTGTAGACAGGGAGATCCTTTATCCCCTTATATTTTCTTGCTATGTGCAGAAATATTAGGCATTTTGGTAAGAAATAGTAAGGAGATAAAGGGTATTACTATAGATGATACAGAGTTTGTACTTTCTCAATATGCAGATGATACATCCTTGATATTAGATGGCTCGCCAGAATCGCTCGATGCATCTCTTCGTGTTCTCCAATTGTATGCTGAAATCTCGGGACTTAAGATAAATATAGAAAAAACAAGTGTTATTTGGATAGGTAGCAAAAAACATAGTCAGGATCAAATTTGTGTAAAGTGGGGATTGAAATGGGGCTCCAGTACATTTAAACTACTTGGAATTACTTTTTCAGTCGACCTAGATAGAATGATTAATTTAAATTATAGGCCAGTTTTAGATAATATAGACAACACTTTGAAAAAATGGTCAAAACAGTATCTCACCCCCTTTGGAAAGATTACCATTTTAAAAACTTTGGTCATAGCTAAATTAAATCATCTGTTTCTATCTATCCCTAGTCCAGATGAGAATATGTTACTTAATTTAACAAATAAAATGTATGCTTTTATCTGGGATAATAAACCAGATAAGGTCAAGCGAGATCTTTTATGTCAAGATTATTATAAGGGTGGTTTAAAAATGCTAAATTTAAAAGCATTTATACAGGGACTAAAACTTACATGGGTGAGACGTTTGTATAATTCGAATTCAAAGTGGGTGAGATTAGTCTCTATTGTGGAGCAAATAAATTTTATTGAAATAAGTTATATTGAGCCTATTAAAAGGTCATCAAATAAATTTTGGCAAGAAGTTTTTGATGCTTGGAAAACCCTTAATCAAATTAGAAAACCACGATGTATTGATGAAATTCTATCTCATTCTTTATGGGAGGTAGAAAACTTTAAAATTGGTGGTTCAAGAGTCTACTATAAAAACTGGGCAAATGCGGGAATTTGGACAGTGCAAGATTTGTTAGATGACCAGGGCAAAGTTATGTCATTTCGAAATTTCCAACAATTATATCAATTTAGGCCAAATATTTTACATTATTATGGAATAGCACACTCGCTTAATGAGTGGTTAAACACGATAAATATTGAAGTAAACGAGAGAAAAATTCATGCAATAATACCTTTTAACATAAGTATCTTTTTTGAATCAAAAAAAGGTTCAAAAGACATGTACAACATATTGAATGAAAAATATATTACATTTGCTGCAAAGGAAAAATGGGAGAACCATCTTAATATGACTGGTATTAACTGGAAAAAAATACACACTTCGTGTACAAAATATAGTAAAAGCACTAAGCTTAGCTGGTTCCAATATAGAATTATCCATAGAATTTTGGGAACTAATTCACTACTTTACAAGATGAAAATAAATAGTAACAACATGTGTACATTTTGTAAAGAAGGACCAGAGACCATAGAACATTTATTTTGGAGCTGTCCGATGGTCGCCAGTCTCTGGCATGCACTAAACATTTGGATTTTTGAAATGACAAATATTGAACTGCCTTTGAATATTATGATTATTTTATTTGGTATCTTAGAAAATGTTAAATTGAATTTTGTTAAAAATAAGATTATTCTTTTTTCAAAATACTACATCTACCGAACAAAACTACAAGAAGTTTTGCCAAATTTAAATGCTTTAAAAAACTATTTAAAGGAACACTTGAATTTAGAAAAATACATTTCATTTAAAAACCTCTCTGTAGAGGAATATAACAAATACTGGAGTCCCTGGGCCCCTATCATAGAATAAATAATAAATGTTAAAATTTGATTGAAACACCACTTATACATATCGCAAGAACAAGTAAGACTTCAATGTTATAAGATATTTATTTATTTTCAAGCTACTATTGCACCACCATATATATTCAATTGTTGTTTTATTATATAATACTTCTTTTGTGTTAAAATGCCATTCTGTACACCTTTGTTCATACATGTTGTGCTAGTCTATTTGTTACAATAAAGAAAATTCATTATAAAAAAAAAAAAGAAATTTCAATAAGTTATAAAAAACTGGCATTTATTGAATCTTTAATTAAGTCCGAATCATCTACATTTATTGTTGATGTATGCAAATATTATTATGCTCAAAGCAGTCAAATTATAGCACAACTACTACCACCGCCAAACACTAAAGGTAGCAATTACAACATACACAAATGTTATCAAAGACATTTACAAGATGGCACTAAGACTGGTGCAGTATCGGGTTGGTTGTTATACGCATCGTTTTATTATGTAACAGGACAGTTCAATGTTACACTAAGACTGATGGATTATGTTCTATCAAGATGTTCACCTGATATGATGCTTAGTAACGATTTCGCCTGTAAAGTACACATACAATGTTACAGACAAAATATACATTCTACAATGACATTGAGGATGAAAACAGCTACTGTATGTCATGTCAGCTACATTATAAACTCTATACATTCTACAATGACATTGATTGAGAGGACGAAAACAGCTACTTTATGTCATGTCAGCTACATTATAAACTCTATACATTCTACAATGACATTGATTGAGAGGACGAAAACAACTTCTGTGTGTCATGTCAGCTACATTATAAACTCTATATATTCTACAATGACATTGATTGAGAGGACGAAAACAGCTACTGTATGTCATGTCAGCTACATTATAAACTCTATACATTCTACAATGACATTGATTGAGAGGACGAAAACAGCTACTGTATGTCATGTCAGCTACATTATAAACTCTATACATTCTACAATGACATTGATTGAGAGGACGAAAACAACTACTGTATGTCATGTCAGCTACATTATAAACTCTATACATTCTACAATGACATTGATTGAGAGGATGAAAACAGCTACTGTATGTCATGTCAGCTACATTATAAACTCTATACATTCTACAATGACATTGATTGAGAGGACGAAAACAACTACTGTATGTCATGTCAGCTACATTATAAACTCTATACATTCTACAATGACATTGATTGAGAGGACGAAAACAACTTCTGTATGTCATGTCAGCTACATTATAAACTCTATATATTCTACAATGACATTGATTGAGAGGACGAAAACAGCTACTGTATGTCATGTCAGCTACATTATAAACTCTATACATTCTACAATGACATTGATTGAGAGGACGAAAACAGCTACTGTATGTCATGTCAGCTACATTATAAACTCTATACATTCTACAATGCCATTGATTGAGAGGACGAAAACAACTACTGTATGTCATGTAAGCTACATTATAAACTCTATACATTCTACAATGACATTGATTGAGAGGACGAAAACAACTTCTGTATGTCATGTCAGCTACATTATAAACTCTATACATTCTACAATGACATTGATTGAGAGGACGAAAACAACTACTGTATGTCATGTCAGCTACATTATAAACTCATCATTGATTGAGAGGATGAAAACAGCTACTGTATGTCATGTCAGCTACATTATAAACTCTATACATTCTACAATGACATTGATTGAGAGGACGAAAACAACTACTTTATGTCATGTCAGCTACATTATAAACTCATCATTAATTCCAGAAGAACTACAGTTAGAAGTTAAAGATCAAGTATTATTCATTCCGCCGACTGTTATGTCTCATTGTCTGAGATTTCTATGCTTTCATCATCTTGGTGATATATTGAACAGACAACAGTCTTTACGTGATCTATATTTAACAGTGAAAGATACATATTTAGGTCCAAAGTGTGAATTATCCAATTCAATAACAATAGTTGGAGTATGCTTTGAAATATCGGGTGCTAAAGACAAAGCCTATCAGTGCTATGAGGAAGCTTTGAAAGTTGATGATCATAAAACGTGTAGAAGCGCAAAAATTAGAAAATCAAAATTAGATGGCAATTATTGTGATCTTGGATAGTTTTGACGTCATACATATAAGCTTACTATATCGGGAATCTCACTTTATTTATTAATGATATCATTTAAATCTTGATGCTACTGACAACACATAGTATGCAATATATTTTTCACTTTGGAAACACAGCTGTTTCTCAAGCCACGCCTCTTTTTGGGAGATATATGCTATTCATAGATATTTTGTTTTGTTTACTAGTTGCAAAATATGATCTCTATGTTTCACCTCATTGAATGGGAATGTTACTAGTATAAAAACACATGGTAGTGGTGAAAATTGAAAAATGAGGAAGACTGAAAGTGAAGGTAGCGGTAGTACCGAATTTTAGTATAAGTTTAAACTCTTAGAAGTTCGGGACATTTAAATGTTGAACATATGACGCACAATTTTCGACCTTTCAAAACATGACAAGTGAACATCCTTATCTTCTAAACATCTAATTTACACTTTTCATTGCAATTTTGAAGGCTAATAGTTTTTGATTTACTCATAATATAGACATACCGTGTGGAATTGTGTGAGTTATCTAATTCATACACTACAATTGGGATATCGTTGGAAAGACACAGTTGATTATTGAATTGATAAAAAATAAACTTATTCATAATCATGATATTGAAGGAGTCTTTCTCCCTTTAAAAAAGTTTTTTTTTCTTCTGATAATTATGGTAATGGAGACTTGCTTAATACCAGATACTCATTGCCAGTGCAATAAAAGTTGTAGAGCTGTTAACGTTGATTGAATTTAGCAGAGACCGTTCTAAAAGCTAAAGAACAATAAAAAATAATAAACGCCTAAAATAACCCATCTTTGAGATTCATTACTTTGAGGAATAAAATTAACGATGGAAATGTGGAATCCAGTGGAAACAACCCGGCGATAGAGCAGAACACAGCCCAAGGCCTAAGGGTCTTCAGCGAGGAAATCTGTCCCAGAGGCGTGCTGCAGCTGCCACCTTGAACAATAATGCGTATTAGTTCAGTGAAAGCATTTTCTTTATTGGATAAGGCAATTAAATAATCTGCACCTATAGCATTATAGTTGGTGGGTGAATTCTATGTATCCCTTGGGTCTGGACACATCGCAGGGAAGATATAAGGGATCATTAGTTTGTTGAACTTTGATATTTTTTTCTTGTCTTTAAGGCACATTTCCTAAATATTCCTTACAAATACACTCGAAAATGAAACTACGATGCAAAACATTGTATTTAATAAAAACAACATAGGATTTAAATTGTTAAATTGTCCTTATAGCATGTGCACATGGTCGTTAAAATAACACGAAAGTGTGGTTGCAGTTAACGCTAATATGTTTTGTTTTAAATGACGATAAACTATTTCAATGATATAGTCCGCCAAATTATACATTATAAGACGAATATGCACGTAATGACTTATTATAAGGTGACAAGCATTCGACCAAAAATAATTAGAATTTATTGAGCACCAACAACGGTATCAGTCCTCTCAAAATGACTGAATGAGTCGGACTTCTGATAACTTCCAACTTGTTGGTAGGTTTAGGAACAGAAACAATAACAGGAAAGACTATAGAACTCACCAAGAACTCGAACCTGGACTTGATCAGTCCATAGAGAACAGTGATACAGATTTTTTTGTCTATTATAGTATTAAAAAACTGTTACCTTTTATAACACTTATTTTGACCTTCACCACGGTATTTTATATTTACAATTGTATGTTATGTTTGTGTGTATGTAAATATTATGTTTATTAGGTGCACCTAAATATTGAACATTTTTGTTAATTGTATTGCATGCGTTAACCTGACAGAGACTTACTGTGATTCTTTACAAAAAAAAATTTATAGCCCATTTCATTAAAAAAAGAATAAAAAAAAATACAGCGATTGAACATTTCCGTTTGCCGTACATTGTATGTTTATCTATGAGTACATACTCTAACCAGTCTGCTGACCACAGGTGTCAACAATAGATAATTGTGGTTAAGCTCGAGTAATTTCCCATTTTGAAACCGTTATACATTGCCTTGAGATTCACGAATTACATGTAGTTCACTCACAAACAAAATCTAACCGTACTCCATACAGTTGACCTCTTTAAGCTAACATATTACCCTAATATAAAAATATTAATTATTTGATAAGAACAAGTATATATTTGTTACATTGCTTGTGAATATTTGAAAAAAAAACACCAAAAAAAACCCACCAAGAACTTTAAAGTCAAATGTGTCGAGAAATGGGGTAATCCAATATTTCACTTATTAGTCTTTCAAGCATTACAATGCATTGTTCTGTAGTTAGATAAGCCTTTTGAAACAACTATAAATTGAACGGGATTTTTGCTTGTCTGTAAATTGTATGTTGATGTTCTAACCTATTGTGTATTATATCATAATTTGTTATCAAATGTTTATAGCCTGTCTATATAAGTTTTTATTCGCAAATAGCATTTCTGGAAGTTTGTGATAATAATCATAACACAAATAACAATAATAACATTTTGTTTTGTTTAACCAGGATAAAAAAAAACTTAAAGCTACCAACCTACTTACAGCCATGTTTATTGGTCATTGGCTAATAGTTGAATCATTGGCAATCATACTTTAGTTTCTTACGTAACTATCAAATACAGTTCCATTTACTTTTTTCTTTATTTCTTTATTTACAAATTGTTTTTTTTTTCTAAATATAATACATAACTTCTTCAGTATTACAATATCCCATTTTCATTCTCCCTTTTTTTTCATGACTTCCATATTTGCGAGGCTTATTTTTCGGCCTTTTACATTTTTCAACTTTTCTTGTTCGTACTTTTTTGTATTTTTCTGTGATGATGAAGGTGTTGATGATGATGATGATGATGATATGTGTGTCAGTTTTGTAATGTTCTCCTACAGCAGTCCTCTCCTAATTCCTGTAACAGTTTATTCGTGTAATGGATAACTGCGTCCAGGATTACAGGGCTGCTATAGGTATATTTAATAACAGAAAAAAACAATGTGGACCTTCATCTAATTTACACATAGCTTCCTATCTAGACATATTTATAATCAACTTACGTTGCAGTCTCCTCATCTTCAATCTCTCTGTTTTACAAACAATTAATCCAAGATCAAACATTATTTTTCTGTTGTACGTACTTCATTTTCTCCTTATTATCGGAAATGTTGAAACAAACCCAGACCCAAGTTTTCGTAATGAATCGAACGCACCGTCGGTGAATGAAACACAACCACAAGAAAATTTTATATCTATTTGTAGTCTCAACATAAGATCCGTGAGAAATAAACTAAAATGTCTAAATAATTTTTGTGATGAATTTGATATTATTACATGTACGTTATCGGAAACACACTTAGATCGCAACATTGCTGATGACGATATAAAACGTGATTCCTTCTCTTCAAATATTGTCCGTAAAGATCGAAATAGCTTTGGTGATGGTTTACTCATTTATGTCAAAGATGGTATCGGACTCAATCGAATAAATGCACTCGAAACGAATCCCTTTTTGTCAGTATCCATGTTAAAGGTCAAAGCTTCTTATTGTGTCACACTTATCGATCGCCTAATTCAGATAATAACTACTGGACACGATTAAATCATGCAATTGAGATGGGTTTGCAGGTCAACAAGAGGATGGTAATAACGGGCGATTTGAACTCTGACTTACTTACTACGCATAATAACTAACTGATTGATACATTAAATTTGTTCAATTTAACCAACGTTATTGAATTACCTACTAGAGTAACGGACCATAGTAGCACTCTGCTAGATCCGATTATTATTAGTGACTCTATGTCATGTTCCTTTTCAAATGTTCTAAAAACTCCATCTGCAATTAGTGATCATGATGCACCTATTGCATTTCTCGAATGTCCAATGTCCTAATTTTAATCTTTTAAAAGAGAAATATGGATATACGATCGGGCTGATAAATCCAAATTTGGTGAGAAATTAGACGAAATAGACTGGAATACTATGCTTCCCGAAAGTAAAACCACTAATGAGATGTGTGAATGTTTTACAATAGAATTTTTTAAAATAGCTAAAAAATGCATTCCTACTAAAATAGTAACTGTATGACATAATGACAAACACTGGTTCAATAATGACATAAGACGTGAAATTCGAATCCGAGATAGATTAAGAAAAAAAGCGATTAAATATAATTGTGAAAATAATATTATGAAGTACAAACAACAAAGAAATAAAGTAAATAATATGAAAAAAATCGCCAAAGAAAATTTTGAAACAAATTTGGACTGTCTAATATCGAAACAACCCTAAAACTCAAAAACGTATTGGAAATTAATGAAAACGTTAATTAAATCCTAAAAAAGTTCAGAAACCAGACCCCCTCTCCAAAATATTATAAATGATAATGAACTGAATGATACTGTATTTGAAGATGAAGAGAAATGTAATTTGTTAAACAAATATTTTAGTATGATTTCAAAGCTAGATGAAGATCATGTTGATTTGCCCGAATTTGATACAAAAACTAATAGTAAGTTTTCAGATATCCAAGTTAATATAAAAGAAATAATAGATATAATTCAGATATTAGATCCAAACAAAGTATCTGGTCCTGATGTGATCAGTCATAAGATGCTAAAGTTGTGTCCAGAAAAGGTAGCAGTTCCGCTCCATATTATATTTGATAAGTCCTTAAAAGAGGGGATATACCCAACTAGCTGGAAGATAGCAAATCTGATACCCATTTTCAAAAAGGGAGATTCATCTCTGCCATCAAGTTATAGACCGATATCCTTAATTAGTTGTGTAGGAAAAGTTATGGAAAGAGTTGTGTTTAAGCACTTATACAATCATTTAAAAGCTAATAAATTAATTTATGAGTATCAATCAGGATTTCTCCCTAAACATTCAACTGTTCATCAGCTCTTAGAAATATATAATTGCATATTAAACTCCTTGGAAAAAAAAGATATAAACTGTTTTGTATTCTGTGACTTCTCTAAAGCTTTCGACAAAGTTTGGCATAGGGGTCTTATATGTAAAATGAAAGCGTATGGTGTTGACGGAAACGTATTGAATTGGTTTCAGGATAATCTACACGACAGAAAACAGAGAGTAGTATTAAATTACTCGTCTTCTTCCTTTTGTAATGTCTCAGCTGGTGTTCCCTAGGGATAAGTTCTGGGCCCTATTCTCTTTGTCTTATATATTAATGATATTGCTGATAAGCTTACTTCACTGTGTCGGCTATTTGCTGACGACACATCATTCAATTATTCTGGTAACGACGGAAACCAGATTAAATCTGTAATCGATCGTGACTTGAAAGAGCTGGATGTTTGGTCTTCTAAATGGCTTATGTCATTTAACCCAGATAAAACCGAAATTATGATATTTTCCAATATTGAGACTCCAGACCTTAGCTTTTCCTTAAATGGTAAAAATATACCTTTAAGTACATCTTATAAGCACCTGGGAGTTAATTTCAGTAGTGACGCAAAATGGAACAATCATATTGAAAGTATAATTACAAGTGTAAAGAAACACTTAAATGTTCTACGTAAACTTAAATACCGATTATCTCGAAATAATTTAGAAAAACTATACTTAGTTTTTATTCGACCCATTTTTGAATATGACACGGAAGTGTGGGATAATTGTGGAATAGGCTACTCACATAAATTAGAAAATTTGCAATCAGAGGCCGCAAGAATAGTAACAGGTCTACCAATATTTACAAAAACTGAAACTTTATATTCTGAGGTTGGCTGGGAATCTCTTTTTTGAAAGAAGAAGGAGAAGAAAATTACAGATGTTTTATAATATGAACCAAAAGCATGCACAAGAATATCTATGTAATCTTGTACCCCCTTGTGTACAAAGTACAACCAACTACCCGTTGCGAAATGGTCATGATATTATTGTTCCATTTTGTAGACTTTCCCTTACTACTGAATCGTTTATTCCCTCTACTATACGTGAATGGAATAAACTTGATCCGAAAATTCGCAGTGTCGACTCTATTTCTAAATTTAAGAAAGAATTAAAAAACGATAGTCTATTATGTAAAATTGAAACGTTTTATTTGTACGGCCCAAGGAAATTAAATATTATCTTAACGCAATTGCGATGTTCCGCTTCATTCTTAAACAATGACCTATTTAGAGCTAATATAATAGATGATTCTTCTTGCCATTGTGGGTCCGATATTTCGGATGTCTACCATTACTTCTTCGTTTGCCCAAAATACACATTATGTAGAAAAACCTTATTCCATAACCTTAACTGGCTATCTGAAAACTTTGTTTTAGATACAAAACTATTAATTTGCGGACACTTGGAACTTTTAAACGAACAAAATATTCAAATTTTCAAACATGTTCAAAATTTCATAAAAAGGTCAAACAGATTTCTTATGCCTTGATAGATCGTTATTATTACTGACACGGATCGTCATCATTGTCATCAATTCACAAGTCATCGTCACAGAATTATACGACTTTTCAAACTTTCTTTCTCTCTTTTTACTTTCTATCCTCTTTGTTCACCTATGAAAGCTAGTATTGTTTGTTTTATATGCATGTCCATTATATTATACTATTATTGTAACTTTATATTGTATTATGGAGAAGACTTCATAAGTATGATTTACTTGTGTCTAATCCATTTTGATTTAATTTAGCAAATAAAATATGTTTAAACTATATTTAAAAAAAATACAGTATCTACATTTAACGCTAGCTTCGTGTATATTCAACCACCATTTGGATAACATACGCAATGACAAATTACTTATCATGCTAAACTGGTTGAACCCCACTGTAGTATGTCTCTGTAACAATTTATAATATCTAGACCATGTGTTATTTGTTTTGTTCGTTGTGTCTATTTTGTGGAGTTGTTAGCTGTTGTCGTGGTATAAGTATGTTATACTTTTCAACTATTTCGGCAATGCCTGATTTTCATTGGATGTATTATTTGTGTTTGAATGGTAGAAATATATTCTTTTAAACAATATGTCAAGCTTTTGGTTGAGTGCTTATGACGCAGACAGGTGTGTTATATCAATAGTCGAATGTTGACTTATTCCGGACAATCATTTGAAATGGCATGATGATTTTCAAAATGAATATCCAATCCCGATTAAAGAGAGACGATGGATACTGCAGGGAGATCAAACTCATGTTAACAGCGCTAAAACAAAGACGAAAACGACCAAAAGACAACGTAAACACCATACAAAACACTACACAGAAAACTTATGACTGAGCAACGCGAGCCATATCATACATCGGGTTGATCTCATGCATGCAGATGTGGAATAGGAAGTTTTGTTCATGTTTGTACACATCCGTTGATAAGTCCACGTTGGTAAGTAACATAACAGGAAAAGAGTTCGCGATTGCGGCTGTGGTTAATTGAATTGGATTCTAAATACTGACCAGCTAAACAGAGCATCATACATGCTGGCATTAAGTTGTTGTTCTCAATATAGCAAAACTGTAAAGTGGTTGGAAATTCAGAATTTGGTCTTGATACATCGCTGAATAAACTTTAAATCCAACAGAAATTTGACTATGATTGTAACAAAATGTTGACTGCTGTACCCCTTATTATGACTTTTTAACCTATTGTGTATGTTTGTTTTGTTCACACATCGTTGTCAATATAATGGAATTTTATGCGACTCCCCTACACGAAAAGGTTTAGCTAGATACAAATAAAGGCAACAGTAGTATATCGCTGTTCAAAAGTCATAAATCGATTGAGAGAAAAAAAATCCGGGATACAAACTAAACCGAAGTTAAAACATCAACTATAGGAGGAAAAAAATGAAACAACAAAAAAAAAAAAAAAAAACATGAAGTTTAACAAACAAAATCGACAATGCAACACACACAGAAACAAACTATAAAATAACAACTGCCATTTTCTTGATTTGGTACAGGACATTTTAGGAAAAAAATGGTGGGTTGATCTTGGTTTTGTGCACGTGGCTAGCCAAACCTCATAAATGGAGTATAAGTGTATGGATCTACTACCATGGTACAGACCTCAAAAGGAAGGTAAGGACTGTAAAGGTTACGGTTTACCCGTTTAAAAAATAAGGGCAAAATATAAGGATTTCCTGGTTTCTTGACAATAACTTTAGTACCAGTCCATGGATGTCTATGAAATTAAATCATTAGGTTTCATAAAAATAAATGACGGTTAGGATTGAAAATGGTGATAATGGTACTAATTAACGATCAACCGTTTAGGAATAAGGGACCTAAAAGAGAACAGTCAACACTTTGTATCAATTACTTATTTCTTGACTCTAATTTTTTTTTTTTATTTTGGTTTTCCAGAGTCATTGGACTTTTAACCGTCATATCTGGCACACTATGTTTACGTGTAAGAATATCCTTATTTTTTTTTATTTCTTTTTTTATCCTAATCCATTTTATTTACTTCAAATTAAATCTTTCTAAATGCACCCTTCCTAATTGTGCAACAGTTTTAAGATGCAAAATTATGGTGTGTCATGCTCATTGTCGCAGCTGTTTATTATATAACCCGAATAATCCAGTCGTTATATTTCACTCATTTAGATCTGGAGGACAATGGCCGTCGTAAGTGGGCGCTGTTATAATTCGAGTTGTTTATTATGAGGAATAAACTTAATTTAATACCTCATTGGTTTAGTATATTAAACACCCCAATTTCAAGCAGTCACACTATTTTGATTCTGAAGTCAAAATAACGTGAGTCATTGCATATCACAGCAGCAAATTTTGGTGTCTTGTACGGATATAATCTATGTATTATTTAACTAACTATATCTATTTGAAATAATTTTTGCTGTATAATCCCCGTGGTTAAACAGTAACTAATTTACAGAGATACCCGATAAAATGTTGTGAGTCCAGTAAGTTGTGAAAACAGCATAAAATAAAAAAAAAAAATAAAAAAAAAAAATAGAATAGAAAAACAATCATACTCTCATCTTTGATTGTATATGAAATTTAATTGATTTCCCGAACTTTGGGCATAGCAAAATAGAAACCTCACATCGGAAAAACAAGCAAAACGACCCGCTCTTTTTTAATATTCATACCTTTTGTTATTTTAAATTGTATGTCACAAAGTGTTCTACAAGTATTATTCAAATGTCATTCAATACCAAAAATGACCAAAATATCATACATGCTTTGAATATTACACATAGGCAAAGGAACTAGTCTTGTTTTATGTATGGTATGTTTTTTTTTCATATACAAGTATTGAGCAAGTCGAAGAATTATTATAAACATTCATTTTCCTTTATTTTTACTGTAGAAAAGTTTACAACAATCTTTTTGTTTAAAATACAATAATCTCAATCTCTTTTTTCTTTTTTCTTTTTCGCATACACCATCTACAACGCGGTTTGTTTATACATCTTATCAGATCAACTAAGTCACTCAAAACAATGCACCCCATGATAGAAACAAGTACAATTATTCCTATAAATCCTAAGTGTTGGGAGGACCTTCGATCATCTTCTGCGCATGTCTTCTTTCTTCTCGTACTTGACAATTTCGATTTGTCAATTTTTAGTTCTTTTTGTAGTAATTTGATTCTTTCATTTATCAGAAACTGTCTCTCTTCTTTTGAGTAGTTATGGTTTTGTTGTTGATAAATGTCACTGGCCGATCGCTTGCAGAGACACATATTCATGTTTTCTGAAAGAAATTTTTATGTTTTTTTTAGTTTTCACAACAATGCATATTAGGCATAGGTCGCGCAAGTTAATATCAGCCAATATGCAATACACCTTCATATAGAGTTTCTGTTGAAATTTCCTCCTTTCTCAGAAGACCAATTTAGTTTGTTGATAATTTGCTCTTATCCAGAATTTGCATAAAATATTTTCAATTGGACAATAAACCATCGATTAATCAAGCAACCAATCAATCATTCAACAATGGAGCCACCCATTCATTACAAAATCTTTTTCGGTACTTATATATTACTGTCCTCCAAATGTGTGTCTTTGAGCGTCTATGAGAAAGGGTATCTGGAACAATGCTCACAAATAAAATATCTATAAAGTGCTATTTTATTTCAATTTTGTAATTGAAATAAAAAAATAATCATCAAAGTAAAACTGCACAGAATTTGCATGATTCAATGGATACACCTTAACTGTGATTGAACCTTCTAAACATGAATGGAGGGATATAGGCATCATATAGTCCCAAATAAGATTGAAAAAAAAACAAATGAGACCGAGTCTGTTTTATGAAAGCTATTTTAGGAATGAGTTTGAATACAACAGGGTCGGACAGTTAGATATTAATTTAAAATATATAACGCTACGCTATACCTTTTGGTTGGATATTGCAAGTATTGGTAGTCATTTGTCGTATTTGATTTGTAATAGTGGTTATTTCGGTTGTTGGCTTCAAAGCATTTGTATTAACTGTTTTTCCAGTAACTTCATTTCCATAAACCTCTACTTCACACAATGACAAAGGATAATGGTGATAATCATCTTTTTTATATACTGTCAAATATTTTCCCGAAAGACCGTCATTACAGTTTATGTTCATTTCAGTAGGTGCCTGTCCAACTTGCTTATAGCACAGACAATACTGACTACTCCAATCAGATGTATTATGTAGTCGTATTTCAAAGTCGCTGTGCCGTGTAACTGAAATACAATTTACATCATTTATGATTTATCAGTTTTACTAGTACTTGTTTTCATATCTGAGACAATTGTGGAAAATGATTCATTACATATCGGAACACTTGTTATACTATTGAAATATTGATAATATAACCTTTACTTGAATCAAAACCTTTCCGGCGCACAAGTAAATACTGAGATTGAAAATGAAAATACTTTAGTATATCCTTACTGTTCCAACGTTATATTGTTACACCCTGAATTTCATGTTGACAAATCATGAATTAATAACCTTCTGGGGCAAATGTCATCAATGTGTTATATAAGATTGTGATGCATGCTAACCCTACTGTAGCCCTTGGTATCAGACTGTTCAAAGATTGGCGATAAGTACGAGTTTATAGTCACAAAGAAATTGTTATCGCTTGGATTACAGTTTGACAATAATACATCTCCCTTTCTTAGTATATTTTTGTCCCTGTGTCTAAGAATATACAAAAATATCTTACTGAAGAACACGAATTATATCTGGGATTTCAAATTGAAAATTTGTTTTCCCTTATGGAACACTGGTTAATACCGTCTGTGTGTCCTATACATTCACATTGAAATAAAAACGATGTTCTTATGAATAAATGTATTGAATATTTCCATACAATATCATAGGTGAATATTGCGAAATACGAAACCAGTACTATCATTTAAGGAATTGAATTATTTTTAACCCACATTTTTTCCAGATTGAAAGTGTATCATTACTTTTCAATTTGTATTATGTGAATGAGTATGCATTTAATCATTTAGCATATTTTGTCAAACATAATTACACCTAGGTAAACATTCGTTATATTAAACAAAACTTTATAATTTCATCTTTTCGATAACCACTGGACGTAATGCAACCAACAATCAATTATTCAATTATGATGAAATGTGTAACACCATCACAAATTGGTCGATCGTTATCAGGTCGTTATCCAACTATTGCCTTTAGATAAAAATCTCTAGGTGCTTAACTGTCTCATACAAGTTGGTCTTATTTACAAGTTTTACCAGAGTGCAATACTACGGAGAAGCGCCAATTTGAAAAAGGTACTGTGTGTCAATACATCAACAACAAAAATAATAACTGTATTTACATTTAAAATATTTATGTAACTAATATTTTCTATGCCAAGAAAAATGGATGTCAAAAGAGACACACACGCTTTAATTTGTATTCGTTCCTCGATTTTATCAAGGGTTTGCAATACAAGTCTGTGGAGTGATACATACACACAACAAACAGGTTGCCATGTATAAACATATACAAAACCAACCCAAACAAAGGCAAATAGAGTAATAAAAGAAAAATGGTAAAAAGAAGGACGATAAGATAATAAATTAAAAACACAAAGGCAAAAAAAAAAACTTCTACGAAAAGACAGACAATAGTCTATAAAAGTCTGCGAAGGTAACAAAAGACTAAGCAACATGAACATAATATTAGGTGCTTGCATGAGCCGCCTTGCTCAATATGTTGCTCACCATCATGATAGCAAAATCAGAGGAAAACAGTATACGGGAATTGTCATGAACGAATTTAAATGGACAAAAAGTTTATTCAACAAAAAAAAAATTTTCTTTAACTTTGGAACAAATAGTAAAAAAATTAGACTCACGACAACAATCTTTTCTTGCATAAATGTGAACGCTTTCAATAGTATACATATTTCCAAAATCTACCGTCCACTATTTCACAGGATCTGTATCAGTAGTGTGCGTACAGTCACCATTAGTTGCCACCTGATTTCTGTTTCCATTATTAGCATTCATTGGTCCAAATCTTGAAACGTTATCATTAAATGTTGATACTTGTGTTGCGTTTTTGTTTAATGCAAAAAAAAAAAACCATTTCCTGAAATAATCATGATAATAGAGCAAGTGTCATGTGAAATTTACATTCAAGATCATAATAATTCTACTGACAATAAGGATCAAACTGTCTAAATAAATTTATCAGTCTTACTAGATAGATATAAGAAGATGTGAAATGAGTGCCAACTCTCCATCCAAACCACAATTTGTAATTGAAATAAACCAGGTCTTCAACACGGAGCATTGGCTCACACCGAAGAGTAATATATAAAGGTCCCACAAATTACTGGTGTAAAAACATTCAAATGGGAAACCAAACGGATTAATCTATATAAAAAAAAACGAGAAACGAGAAACACTTAAAAACCACATAAACATACTATTGAACATCAGGTTCCTCACCTTTGACAGGTGCAAACAAATGCAGCGAGTTTAAACATGTTGATAGGCAATTACATTTCACCCTTACCTGAAACAATAGTGTAGCATCACAACATAGAAAGATACACAATAAAACATCAATTGAAATGGCTTAACTAAATATTAAGACATATTAACACAAGTAAACATACATGGTCGGATAGTGATTATACCTATTAGTACATGTGTCTATGCATTGCAACCTGATTTCTCTTTTCATCATTAACATTCATTGGTCAAAATATTAGAACTTTGTTATTCAATATTGATACTTGTCTTATGATTTCGTTAAATTTTATGCTTAAAACACAATTTCCTGAAATAATATAGGAAGTAATATGATTGGATGCTTTAAATTAAAACCGTATTTAATTTAATTATTCTTACACTGATATTCCAACTTCCTAGCTTGATTACAATTCTTATAATATGTCGGATAGTTCATACATTTTACCTATAAGTGAAACTTTTTATTCAGTGTAGCAACACATTCTTGTCTGTAGGTTAATTGCTTTGAATTGTGACCATTCCGTTTCTTCTTAGATGTTTTATACAATTATTGTGTATTTACTTTGATATTTGCTATTTTAAAGTTTAGTACTTTTTTTCTACGTATGTGTATAATATTGTGTGGGTTCTTTGTGTATGCTTTGATGGTATAATGATAGTGAATAAAAGATGGAGAGTTAACATTTAAAATAAACTAATCATGCCAGGAATCATCTCGTCGATACTGATCGTTTGATACATCTGAATGTTTTAATTGTCTTTTAACTGTTTATATATATGTCCCGAATCGGAGATGAAATGCAAATGCATATTGATAGTTCTGTTAAACATGTTAAATAAGCCAACGAAAGTATACCTATGTTCAATAGTCATAAATCGATTAAGCGAAAAACAATTCAGGTTAAACAATTACAATCCTAATCCGAAGGAAATACATCCAATATAAGTAGGAAACAACGGAACAGAAGCACTGACCTGCAACACAAACAAAATTCAACATACATTGAAACGGACTACTTGATAACAACTGTCATTTTTCTTGACGTGGTAAAGGACTTTAGAGAAAAAATGAACCTGTTTTATGCGTAGCCAGACCTTCCGTTTATATTGCAATGTTAAACTAATATATTTTTGGTTGGAGAAATATTTATAAAATGTCTGTAGCTGTTTTAAAAACTTGGTTTTTATTAAGAACGCTAAAACAGACTAAGTTTATCTTTAAGTTCGTATTTGAATGTTCCAAATTCAACCAAAGTCCATTACGCATACGTAAGTATACGTGATGTTGCATAAGGCCGGTTTCTATTTGACGCAGCTGATACGCTGATTGCTTGTTTTGGTTTTTTCTTAAAACATAACACAAAGATAAAGGACAATCAAGAGATTGAAATATTGAATTGCTACATGTCTTTTGTAGGAAGAAGTATACTGCTTTCTAGATAGATGTTTACTATTGTTTGGTAATTGATATTGACATCATACTTTACAACTTCTTTTATACATATAAGCATGTATCAGCGAGCCACTTCACCTGATCTAATTGATGCGTCTGTAGCTTTCTACACCATTTAAACCATTCACACTATGGAGTGTGGTTACTCAACATAACAAGATTTGAAGATTCGATAATCACCTGTATATTGAAGATCCGATATTTACCTGTTTATTGAAGATCCGATATTCATCTGTATATTGAAGATCCGATATTAACCTGTATACTGAAGATCCGATATTCACCTGTATATTGAAGATCAGATATTCACCTGTATATTGAAGATCCGATATTCACCTGTATATTGAAGATCCGATATTCACCTGTATATTGAAGATCCGATATTTACCTGTATATTGAAGATATTCACCTGTATATAAAAGATCCAATATTCACCTGTGTATTGAAGATCCGATATTCACCTGTATATTGAAAATCCGAAATTCAACTGTATATCAACACAACTGTTATACGAGGTTATCACCAGCCCAGTAGTCAGTACTTCTGTGTTGACTTGAGTTATCATTGATATATTTATAATTATAAATCAACTGTTAACAAAACTTTGAAATGCTTTTCTACCTCAGGAATAGATTACCTTAGCTGTATTTGGCAAAACATTAGGGATTTTTGGTCCAACTTCGTACTTTATTTGGCCTTTATAAAAAAATGTGATTCGAGCGTCACTGCTGAGTCTTTTGTAGACGCAACGCGCGTCTGCCGTAAATATTAAATTTTATTCCTGGTATCTATGATGAGTTTATTCGGTGTTGACATGAATATCAATTATATGGTCTTTTTATTTTATATAAATTTCCTGTTTACAAAACTTTTTTGAATTTTTTGGACAAACTAAGCATTTTCTTATCCCAGGAGAAGATCACTAAAGTCTAAAGTTTTGGCTCTAATAAAATACTCGTAGTGGTTATACAAAATACAAAGCATTGTATAACCAATTTATTTAAGATATTCTCATCGGAGCTTCCTCTTCAATGTGTCGGAAATCGTCCATATTGAATTATTAATGTTTACAACCAGCTCTTTTTAATTTTGTGTGGTTAAGAGCAAACTATTCCACTCGATTGTTATTCTATTACCACAGACGTACATTTTTGTTGATTTTCTTGACACATATGATGTTGTTTAAATGTACAATATGTGTTACTTATGATATCGGGGTGATGACGCAAAGGTAAAGGTGAAGTAATTTACTCGAACCTTGAACTGCTGCAACCATTTTTTTTACAATTGTATATTTGAATATCTGCTTACCACTTAACTTCAGATTAAACTTAGCATACACAACATGATGGATACCCCAATTGGATCAGAAAATGTGGACCGGCCTTTCAAAAGCAATGCCTTTTTTTTGTCCAATCTGACGTGACTGTTCCGTTATGTGGAGTAAAATACCTGATTACCCTTTTCTCCTGCTGCAGTAATAAAAACAAATATGCATGATATGAGCTTCGTAGGTATTGACCTTATATAAATGAATATCAATACATCTGGTAATCTATTTCGGGATGAAAAAATTACCTACGAAAAGTCTTTAACGGTTAATAAATTTAGTTGTTACAAGAACCTTACAAAACAGACCATAGTTTATCTTTGATTTCGTATTTGAAAATTAAAAAAATAGAGTCTGAGACATGTACATGTATACGTTCACTAGCATAAGGTAGATTTCTATATTTCTATCCGACGCATGTTATATATGAATAATCAAATAATGTACTGATAAGATTTGTGTAATTCTATGAATTGAGAAGTTATAAGAAATGCAATAAATCAAAATAACAGTAAAAGGTCACAAGGTAGAGGTACACACTACTCTATTCTTATTCATTTTTCTATGATTCAACTAAATTTGATATATTTACTTACCAAACACTGATTGTATAGAATTTGTAAGAAGTACGTAAAATACACTATTGAATATTTCCCTCATAGCTATGAAAATATACTTTAATAAAGTACATGATTGTAGTGTTACAAACACATATATAGATATTGGACACTTATATTACGTCATCCACTATAGCCAATGCATGAGTTATATGTTATTTGATATTCTAATAACAGGAAGGGATTACGGAAAGGAATATTAAGTTGGTATATTGTTTTAAATCCTTCAAGAAGGAAATGCTAGTGCAATTTTTCTTGTTTTACGTAAGTTAATTGTTTACTCGAAGAAAATATAATAGGGTCGTTTGAATTAATCATAGAAAGTTATGTTAACAAATGGAAGATAAATATAATGTAGCTATTGTGAAATAAGTTGTATCAGATTGCAGGTAATTGACCAATCAAAATATCATATTGTTTAAAAATAATTATTTTAATAAAAAAAAGTGTTTTCCTGTTCAGCATATGTCTCTTCTTTGTTGTAAGCTGTCTAATAACAGTTTGTTTTGCTTGAAGAATAATTCTGAATTATATTAGTTTTGCACTTTAATGAGAGTAATCTTTATATTTTTTTTAGAATATATGCAATGTTCACGATGCCTATCATTAAATGTAGTTTTAATGGAACAATACAAATGAAGTTTTAATGGAACAATACAAATGTAGTTTTAATGGAACATTAAAAATGTAGTTTTAATGGAACAATACAAAATTTAATTGTATAAACTGGTTGGACCCTGACTAGAATTAATATAGAACGCAAAACAATACAAAAATGTAATTTACCAATACTCAGTAGTTCTTCTAACTAACATAATTACATAATTCAACATAAAAACTAAATTAACATTTAAATTCAATACACTATAACATAGGGTTGGTCAAACAATCTCGATTGACATGCTATTTGCAATTCTTATATTTATGAAAAAAACTGGTTTCATTTAAACCATACCTGACAACCACTGAAACCTTCAAAGAGGGAGATCTTCCTCTCAACTATGAGAGCTGAGGGGGAGATGTTGTGCGAACGACCTTTTCAAGTTAAATATAAAACCTGTGTGTTTATTCTTCTTCAAAACACATATAAGAATTTATAGATAGCCTTATCTTTTAATATATGGTTATATTCTATTTACACTATGTTGGTTTGTTACAACAACAAATGGATGTTATTATCGACCTTGACTGGATATACAGCCCTTGCACGGTCAGTTTGACACATTTAGTTCAATACATATCTTATAAATTTCAATCCAAACATTGAATAGAAGAATAGATCTTTTAAATGATTTTCAAATATAATTATTATTTTTTGTCTTAAGGCATACAAAATCATTTCATTGCCATCCTTGTTTATCCTTTTTGTATTTAGTTTATATTGTTTTATCAATTCCCTTTTTTTTTTAAGAAGGATAACTTTAAACAGGATTAATCAGGGGAAGTAATCCAATATTTCTTTGAAAAGTTTTTATTAACACAAAGCTTGAGGCTAAAGTCGTTAATGATCGGTAATTAGTACTAAGTAACTAAGTTTGACACCCAATCTAACAAGTGAAGCCATTTAATTTATCATGGTCTGTGATTTACCATGTTTACAGTTAACAACAACCCTCAGGGACACAAAAACGTTATTCAAATTCTAATTCGTAAACTCAAACGAACATAAAATATTTATCAAATAACCACAAACTCTTACATGGGAGACGCTACTTGCAGAGACAAGCGCACATTTTATCATAATATGAGTATAATATTGTTGAAAGTTCATATCAATATTTAGCTATTAAGCAGCTTGTACTGGTTTCCCCATACTTGTGGTCCACACATCTGAAAATAAATAATATGATTAATAATATTATTTATTTTACAAAATGCTACTGTACAGTTTGGCTGCAATGGCTGGAATGACTTTAAACCACCTTAATTCACTTCTGCATGAACTCAATATCACAATCGAACCGACCTTACTATAATTAACCAAACGCGTGTTAACTATAAACAAACAACATTTTACATGTTCGATTTTGTACAACTTTGATAAATACAATTAAATTCTAATCCGTAAACTCAAACGAACATAAAATATTTATCAAATAGCCACAAACTCTTACATGGGAGACGCCACTTGCAGAGACAAGTGCTCTCGAAACACAAAGAACGGGAAAATAGCAATAAATATTTATTTTTAATTTCTGAATTTCGATGAACAGATAACTGTGCTGGAAAGTCTTCTCTAGCGTAATATTTTTTCCTCTGTCCGATTTTTACCTGTTAAGCTTCAGAAAAATCTTATCAAAAGTACAGGTGTTAGCACTGGCTCTTGTATACGAGAGCCGAATCATTTCGAGTCTTATGAACATTTGACTACTTGATGACTGTTATTCTAACTAGTCTAAGATATTAGTCATTTTGTATGTCAGCATCTTTAATATAACTATTTAAAGACATTTATTTTGTTAAATAATATACCAATATACATGTCTGAAATTCAGCCTAAAAGCTTCAATAACAATCCGTATTGTCTATACATTCGCCCTAGTGACTTAAATAATAATATGCTAATTTACTGAAATAATAAGCAGCCTAGTTGCTTCATCAACAGCCACCTGTCCAGTGTCTTCAACAACAACCACCCTAGTGTCTGTACTAACAACCTGTCCAGTGTTTTTGAACAACAAGCACAGTGTCTTCAATAACAACATACCCAGTGTCTTCAACAACAACCAGCCAAGTGCCTTTAATTAAAACTTGTCCATTGTTTTCAACGACAACCACCTCAGTGTCTTTAATAACATTTTCAGTGGTGTATACAAAAACTGATCCAGTGTCTTCAACAATAAACAGCCCAGTATGTTTAACAACCAGCCGAGAATTTTAAACAACCAATAACAACAGTCCCATTGTCTTCAATAACTAAACAACCTGCCCAATGTCTTCAACAACAATCAGCAGTGTCTTCAATAACAACATATACAGAAGCTTCATCAACAAACCTGCCAAGTGTCTTCAACCTATCCGGTGTTTTCAACATCAACATTCCCAGTGTCTTGAATAACTACCAGCAAAGTGTTTGTAATAACAACCTACCCACTGTTTTCAAGATCAACATGCCCAGTGTCTTGAATAACTAACAGGCAAGTGTTGTGATAACAACTTGACCAGTGGCTTCAACAATAAGCAACCAAGTCACTGCAAGTGTCTTCAACATCTACCAACCCAATGTCCTCAACACCAAGCCTATTGTCTTCAACATCTATCAACCCAATGTCCTCAACACCAAGCACAGTGTCTTTAACATCTACCAACCCAATGTCCTCAACACCAAGCCCAGTGTCTTCAACAACAACTACCCAATAGTCTATAACAACTACAAGTCCAGTATCTTCAATAACAACCTGGCCAATGGCATCAATAACAACATGCCGAGTGGCTTAAATAACTGTAACGATCAGCCTAGTAGCTTCAATTACTAAATGTCGAGTGGTTTCAACAACAACAAGTTAAATGTCTTCAACAACATGCTACCCACTGATGTCAATAAGAACCTGCCCTGTGTCTCCATAAAAAACCGGCTCATTGGCTTTACAAACAACGTTAACCTTCCCAGTGGCTTCAATACCAACCTGCCCAGTGGCATTAATAGCATGCCCAGTGGCTTAATATAACTATCAGCCTATATATTTTATAACGACATGCCCAGTGGCTTCAACAACATCATGTCCATATGTAATAATAATAATAATATGTCCAGTTGCGTCAATAACAACCAGTCAAGTGGCTTCAACAATAACAAGCCAAGTGTCTTCTATAACAACTTGCCAAGTGGTTATGCAAACAACCTGTCCAATGTCTTCAATACCAACCTACCAAGTTGCGTCTATAACAACCTGCCCAGTGGCTTAACAAACAACCTGCCAAATGGCTTAAATACCAAATTGCTCAGTTGCGTCTATAACAACATATTCAGTGGTGCATTAATAACAACATGCCTAATGGCTTAGATAACTTCTACCCCATGGCTTGAATAACAACATACCCAGTGGCTTTAACAGCATCTTGCCTAGTAGCTTCAATGTCAACCTGCCCAGTAAGTTTAATAACAAAACGCCCAGTGGCGTCAATAACAACCTGCCCAGTGGCGTCAATGACATCACAACCAGTGGCGTCAATAACAACACGCCAAGTGGCATCAATAATAACTCGTCTAGTGGCGTCAATAACAACCTGCCCAGTGACCTCAACAGCATTCTGCCAAGTGGCTTCAATGTGAACCTGCCCAGTGGCTTTAATAGCAACCTGCCCAGTGGCGTCAATAACAACCTGCCAAGTGGTGTCAATAACAACAAGCCCAGTGGCGTCAATTACAACACGCCCAGTTGCGTCAATAGCGTAAGTCCCAGTGGCGTCAATAACACGCCAAGAGGCTTCAATAATAACACGGCCAATGCGTCAATAACAACACACCCAGTGGGGTCAGTAATAACTCGCCCAGTGGCGTCAAAAACAACACGCCCAGTGGCGTAAATAACAACACGCCCAGTGGCATCAATAACAACACGTCCAGTGGCGTCAATAATAACACGCCCAGTGGCGTCACTAACAACTAGCCCAGTGGTGTCAATAACAACACGCCCAGTGGTGTCAATAACAATAAGCCCAGACGCTTTATTATTTATCAGCCCAGTGGTATTAATTACAATTTGTACAATGTCTTCAATAACAACAGGAATAGTGGTGTCACTAACAACTAGTCCAGCGGCTTCAATAACAACCTGTCCAGTGGATTCATTGATTAATAGCCCAGTGTATTAATATAACTATCACAATATTCAAAATGAAACTCTTGGTTACTGTATTAAAATTTAGATAAAGCTCATAAAAACTATATATTTTATCTACTGCACATGTCAGATATATTTTTATCCTTTCTAACTTTTTAAATAGTTATTTAGTACTCATTAAAAATCTGATATATACTGAACTGGATGCCATGAAAAGAAGAACTAAATTATTCATTCCCAAACGTGTTGTTAAACTACATGTAGGACAAAAATGATCCCTTTACAAATCCTTTCTTAGCTTCTGAAACAAATTCAGCATTTTTATATAGTTCTTGTTAAAAATAACAGTATAACTGGTTGAATCGTGATAAACTGGATAGAATAACCATCATCAATCATGTATAAAACGAATAAATTTGTATCATTATCTTTCAAATATATAATATGTTCTTCTCATTTTCCTAAACAGATCACCAAGAGGGATTCCTTTTCATATTAAAATGACATGTACTGAATAATATCTAAATGTTCATTTCATATAATTAATTTTTATATTCAAATCAATATGATGAAAAACCATACATTATGCAAACAATACTTATCACCTTGATCGTTAAAACGGTCTTGTTATTTGTGCTACTTGGTGCGTCAAGGTCCGTGTTACAGCGGACCTAATTTTCTTCTCATCATCAGAAACCTAAGCAAGCTCGTCTGACAGGTATTCTTTGACTGTATCCCATCCTGCTGGTGACTTATCAAAATCGTTATAACTTAAGAATTGTTTAAGGTTATGTCTGCAATTTTGGTTAACATGTCTCTATCTGTTATGTCAGTATAAAAATGTCATAGAGGTGACTTTCTTCACGTTCAGAACTTGCCATATTACGAAAAGTACAAGTCGAAAACAAACTAATAAAATGCTACTGTACACTTTGACTGCAATGGCTCGAATGACTTTAAACCACCTGAGTTCAATTGTGCATGAACTCGATATCACAATCGAACCGACCCTACTATAATTAACCAAACACATGTTAACCATAAACAAACAACATTTTACAATGATGACCATGAAATAATGTCAAGTTCTGACTGAAACAATATTTACCAAATTTATATGACCTTGTTTTTCAATTTTCAGTCACTGAACCATGAAAATGAGATAGGATTACCAATAAAATTTCAAAAAAATGCTTGGAACATCTGTAAAATATTTTAACCTATCAAACTCTTTTACCCTCTTAAATATATAGGTTCATACGTGTTATCTGCTCTTTTATCGGGTTGGTGTCTCTTTGACATGTTCCACATTTCTATTCTCAATTTTATTATCTTTACGATTCCCCTATACATGCTATATCTATCAAAGAACAAGCGAAATATACCACAGGTAAAACAAACAATGCCGTGGCAACAAAAACTACCAACAATAGTACATAAAACACAATATAGAGATCATAGAAAACTAAAGACTATGCAACACAAACCTCACTTAAACGTAGGATGCTCAGGAGGGGTAAGCAGATCCTACAATCTGCGACATTTTTTCGCTGGCGAAAGAAAATCAATGTATTTAGTGTCTGTTTAATAAATGTCAATTTTAGGACTTCACAGAAAGTAACAAAACATTGTATTGCTTTTATGTTAAAAAAAGATAAACTTACATTAAGATATTAACACTATTGAATATGTAGCATATTTTTTACTTAGTTGTTTTCAGTAACTACCGAATCTTTTTTTACGTTTCTCCTCCAAATGTTTGTTAATTATATAGTTCAAAGTTTAATTCATCCGGCATATTGTTCGACGAGATGTATTTCACTCATAATTGCTAAATCCCACACATGAAATTCTTCAAAGAGTATAAAAAGTACTAGAAGGGATGGTATAACTCATAAGTTTTAAACAAACTACTAATGGCATGACAAACACTATGGGGAGACTTTTATTTTCCAGTAGGGCAACCAGATCCTTCTCTTTTTGTGGCACCCGTTAGGTTGCGAATGTTAGTACAAACCCAGTCAAATTCGGCGCGATATGTTATTTAAATAGGCTTGATTTGGATCCATTTAAACGTTTAATCCCGCTGCAAATGTTTGCACCTGTCCTAAGTCAGAAATCTGATGTACAGTAGTTGTCGTCTGTTTATTAATTTATACGTGTTTCTCGTTTCTCGTTTTGACCGTTGGTTTTCCCGTTTGAATTGGTTTACACTAGTAATTTTGGGGCCCTTTATAGCTTGTTGTTCGGTGTGAGCCAAGGCTCCGTGTTGAAGGCCGTACATTGACCAATAATGGTTTACTTTTTTAAAATTGTTATTTGGATGTAGAGTAGTCTCATTAGCTCTTCATCTTCTATCTTCATTTATAAAAAAGAAATTCTATTATTGTCAACCAGCTTTATATTTTGAATAAAATGATCACAAATTCAAACAGTACTTATATCAGACTGAAAATATTGTATATTCTCTCAAGAATACAAATAGGAAGATACCTGCTTCACCTTCCGTTTGTTTTCATGGTGGTATAATGCTGGCAACATGAGAAAACATGCCAGTGGATTTCCAGTCGTTCTGTTTATTTATATAGTGGAGCGTTTTGTTTTGTAAGGATTTGTTGATTCACCTGTTTTCGAACTGTCATAAAAAAAGAATTGAAAAAACCAATAACCTGATTTATGACATAGACATAAACACGAAGAATCAAATATGAAAAACAGCAACTTATCACATTATCTGAATTGCAATCTTCTGACTACAGATAGACACAGACGTGCGACTCATTAGTTTTGTCGGACTTCATTATCAAAATTACTTGGTAAACTCACTTCCGACATTCTTATACCATATTTGTGATTGCAGTAATAGGTATCCGATAACATAGACTAGTGATATTTTCCCAATCAACAATGTTCATTATAGTAAGGAAATCCATATTTATATGCATCCATTATGTATTTCAAAGCCAGAGAATCTACTCCTCGAGAGATTGCATATTGTCGCTTTCGTTGTAATTAAAGACGACATATTACCCCCCTTATTCCGTTTTCTCGTTACTGACAATTTATTGCTCTGATTGAGTTTTAGTTCTCTTACCTACACAAATCTGTGTCTGACATAAGAATAAATGTATCTTTTTACGTAAACACTTTTTAACGCGATTTATCGGAGTAATGAAATAACGTACCAACTTAGTGGCGCTAGATGGAAATAATGGTGAAATATACAAGATCATGACTTATCCTGAGCCTGAATGTATGTGTCAGTTAACGTTTAAGTAAGTTGTCAACTGTTCCAGAAAAGATATTAAAACTTTTTACTATATCAAGTAAGTTACACAGTTTCAGTAAACTTGTGTCGTCATGTCTGTTGATGGATGACGCTGTCGTATGATATCGTCTTTGACAGACATACACTAGTATCCGAATTTGGTCTAAAAGCCATCATTTGAATCTAAACACAGTCTGAGAAGTCGGACCAAAAAATATTCAGTCGTATTCAGTCTCTTGGTCAATTTTCAGACTTTTTGCGGTGTACTCAAAGACTATTCAGACGTTTTACCTGCAGTTAATTCAGCACTGTTCAGAACCTTTTCTGACAATTCAGTACGTTGTTGAGGTTAAAAGATAGTTTAAATAAAAGCTACTGAACAATCTGAACACATCTCAACATATTGCTAGCGAATCATTTGTACAGTTCCTATTTTACCACAGTGGATACAGTCTGAAAATTGACTGAAAGATTGAAATTGATTGAAAAATCTATTGTTCAGACTTTAAGAGATGTTCCGATCACAATTATCATTTCACTTCAAAATTAATATTACGTACTAGTAACAATGACGAGTAGGATTGCATGATTTCCTATCAAGTTGGAATATGTAAGCAGGCTTTCAGCTTTGGCATGCATTTTTCTGGACGATGTAAGTGTTTTGTGTTTGTAATTCAGTCTGTTGTTGTTGTTTTGTAATGCATTTAAAAGTTTATTTTACCTTTAATTTTTATTCTATGTTCTTTTATATTCTTATTAAGACTTTGATTGAAACGGTATTAAAAAAAATGTCTTGAGATCTAAGTACAATCCCTCATTAGTTTACATTCCTTTTCAAATGTTGCCCAACTTCATGGATGCCTTGTCATATATCAACATGTGTTTTAAATATAGAGACATTGGTATTCATGGTAGATTGTAGTCTCTGTTTCTTCATAAGTTTGTTGAGTTACAAAGAGATATGAGTTTCATCGAGCGTTGGATAATAACCCATTTATTATTAAAAAAAAACATAACTATGTAACACTCTTAATGTCATGTTATGTAAGGTTAATGTCCCTTTTAATTTTTTCGTACACTAATTATGGTTGACCTAGTGCTTAAAGTACTTGAAATAAAATACCAATACACAAAAAGATATTATTTGCAAAAGACCATGCAAATGAAGTAAAGGCCAGACGAACCTGTCAGACGACATGTAACCCTTACAACCATTTTATACACTACATATAGTTGACATTCAGCTTATAGTATTTGCGAAAGGAACCTAACCACGTTACTTAAACCTTAATCACTGTTCTATGAAATGAGTTCGAAATTAGGTAAAACTTGTCTGACGAACATGAATGCGTTGCAAGGAACCAATATCCCATATATAATTACCCTATAACACACAGTAAATAACTATCATTGCTATTAAACATTCGCCGAACAACTAAAAAGAGATCAAGAACAATGGGCATATGACAAAAGACACTCCATCTCACAAAGTATTTGTATACAAGGAATGAAACATCCAGATCCTATTCTTTCTTTCATAGCGCTTTAAACAAACAGTTTACGACGCAGACGCCACCGCCTACATACGCCACCGGATGATAATCCCTATGTTGAGCATACAGCGACTTTAGTAGCTTTAAGACAACAAACTTACATGTATTAAACAATAACAAATTACAAATTATATTTTCTATTTATTTTCTATTTATTATGTTTTGAATATTTTGAATAAGGATAAACCTGAATTGCAACTTAACGCTACCTTTTATTCACTTGTACAAATTGTCAAATATTGACTTACTTGTTTACTAATGAGATATGTATATTGAACATATTAAGACATCATGATCATTTAGAGTTAGACGTCAAAAAATCTAATTAGAAACAAATAGTCAGTAAAAGTTTCAATAAATTGATATCCCTATATGGTGCTTAATTGGTTGTGATTACAATGTTTATACGCTCTTTATTATATTCTTCGTAATGTTGTTTAAACTATTCTTTCAAAGGTTTCATAATATCGGAATAACCATTTTCTTTAGCAAACATATACGGAGTACGTCTGTAATTGTCCTGTATTTGTAATTTCTGCACAATAATTTATTAATATCTTCACAATATCACCATGTCAATTGAATCAAGCTATGTGAACATCTGTTTTTCCAGAATGGTCTCTTTTCTTTATCTTCATACCGAAATCAATCAATAGCTTTGATATTTCTGAATGTCCATTAGAACAAGCTACATGTAAAAGCTAACCATCAATCTTTGTCTTTAATGGTAGTACAAACACGATTATTTAATTCTGGACCGTTTAAATCGCTATTTGTTGTGTCATCAATATTCATACCAACATCGATAAATAACTTCATTACCTCTTTATGTCCGTTTTGACACACTAAATGAAAAGCTGACCATCCTTTGTCGTCTTTTAGCGTTGTATTTACACAACTATTGAGTGCTTGACCGTTTATATCAAGTAAGTATTTTATTGTATCATAATGACCTTTCTGACAAGCCTTGTGTAGTGGTGTAGAACCTCTATTTGTTGTGTCATTAAGATTCATACCAACATCGATTAATAACTTAATTACCTCTTTATGTCCGTTTTGACACGCTGAATGTAAAGCTGACCATCCTTCTTTATCCTTTATTGTTGTATCTACACGACTATTAAATTCTTGGCCGTTTAAATCAAGTAAGAATTTCACTGTTTCATAATGACCTTCGTGACAAGCCATGTGTAGTGGTGTAGAACCGCTATCCGTTGTGTCATTAGGATTGATACCAACATCGATTAATAACTTAACTACCTCTATATGTCCTTTGAAACATGCTACATCTAAAGCTGACCATCCTTTGTCGTTTTTTACTGTTGTATCTACACGACTATTAAATTCTTGGCCGTTTAAATCAAGCAAGAACTTCACTGTTTCATATTGACCTCCAAAACAAGCATAGTGTAATGGTGTAGAACCTCTATTTGTTGTGTCATTAATATTCATACCAACATCGATTAATAACTTAATTACCTCTGTATGTCCGTTTTGACACGCTGAATGTAAAGCTGACCATCCTTCTTTATCCTTTATTGTTGTATCTACACGACTAATAAATTCTTGGCCGTTTAAATCAAGTAAGAATTTCACTGTTTCATATTGACCTTCCTGACAAGCTTTGTGTAGTGGTGTAGAACCGATATTTGTTGTGTCATTAATATTCATACCAACATCGATTAATAACTTAATTACCCCTTTATATCCGTTATAACACGCTAAATGTAACGCTGACCGTCCTTTTTCATCTTTTATTGTTGTATCTACACGACTATTAAATTCTTGACCGTTTACATCAAGTAAGAATTTCACTGTTTCATATTGACCTCCAAAACAAGCTAGGTGTAGTGGTGTAGAACCGATATTTGTTGTGTCATTAATGTTCATACCAACATCGATTAATAACTTAATTACCTCTTTATATCCGTTATAACACGCTAAATGTAACGCTGACCGTCCTTTTTCATCTTTTATTGTTGTATCTACACGACTATTAAATTCTTGACCGTTTACATCAAGTAAGAATTTCACTGTTTCATATTGACCTTCCTGACAAGCTATGTGTAATGGTGTAGAACCGATATTTGTTGGGTCATTAATATTCATACCAACATCGATTAATAACTTAATTACCTCTATATGTCCGTTTTGGCACGCAAAATGAAGAGCTGACCATCCTTTGTCGTCTTTAACCGTTATATTTACACGACTATTTAGTGCTTGACCGTATAAATCAAGTAAGAACTTCACTGTTTCATATTGACCTCCAAAACAAGCATGGTGTAATGGTGTAGAACCGCTATTTGTTGTGTCATTAATATTCATACCAACATCGATTAATAACTTAATTACCTCTTTATGTCCGTTTTGACTTGCTAAATGTAAAGTTGACAATCCTTTTTCATCTTTTATTGTTGTATCTACACGACTATTAAATTCTTGGCCGTTTACATCAAGTAAGAATTTCACTGTTTCATAATGACCTTCGTGACAAGCCTTGTGTAGTGGTGTAGAACCACTATCCGTTGTGTCATTAGGATTGATACCAACATCGATTAATAACTTAACTACCTCTATATGTCCTTTGAAACATGCTACATCTAAAGCTGACCATCCTTTGTCGTCTTTTACTGTTGTATCTACACGACTATTAAATTCTTGGCCGTTTAAATCAAGCAAGAACTTCACTGTTTCATATTGACCTCCAAAACAAGCATAGTATAATGGTGTAGAACCTCTATTTGTTGTGTCATTAATATTCATACCAACATCGATTAATAACTTAATTACCTCTTTATGTCCGTTTTGACACGCTAAATGTAAAGCTGACCGTCCTTCTTTATCCTTTATTGTTGTATCTACACGACTATTAAATTCTTGGCCGTTTAAATCAAGTAAGAATTTCACTGTTTCATAATGACCTCCCTGACAAGCCTTGTGTAGTGGTGTAGAACCACTATCCGTTGTATCATTAGGATTGATACCAACATCGATTAATAACTTAACTACCTCTATATGTCCTTTGTAACATGCTGCATGTAAAGCTGACCATCCTTTGTCATTTTTTACTGTTGTATCTACACGACTATTTAATGCTTGACCGTTTAAATCAAGTAAGTATTTCACTGTATCATGACAACCATGTCTACATCCAACATATAGTGGTGTCCTACCATTTTTATCTTTTTTATTGACATCCATACCAAATTCAATCAATGTGTTCACGGTTTCTGTGTGTCCATTTTGACAGGCTGCATGTAAACCAGTTTGTCCAAAAGCATCTCTACTTTTGACATCCACATTATAATCACCTGTTAATAAAAGTGTTACCAATTTCACATTCCCACTCAAGCAAGCAAAATACAGTGTGTTCTGATTATATATATTAGATATGTTGATATCTGCATTGTTGTCTAATAACAGTTGAGCCACCTCAGTGTGACCATTTTGGCAGGTTGCCGATAATGCTGTTGTTTCATCTGCGTTTCCTGCATTAATGTTCTCATTATATTTCATTAAATATCTAACAACTGCAATGCGACCCTTTTCACATGCGACATAAAATGGAGATCTTCCTTCCTTGTCTTTAACCTCTATGTGATACGGATAATTAACTACAAAATATTCTACAAAATCTATGTATCCCAAGTGAGACGATACATACAAAGGCGTATTCCCATCTTCATCGAAATCAAACGAAATTTGCTGACATGCGTCTTGTTCTATCAGAAACAATAGAAGTAGTTTTCTATATGCCTCATTTTCTGTTTGAATGCTTCCAAATACTTCCCAGTATTGTCCTTTCATTGCATCTTTTATTTGTCGTTGTAAAAATTGGCTTTCGAACTCTTGTGGTATTTGAATAACAAAAGGAACACTATTTTGAGTAAATGATGAAATGTACGTACGGTTTGCCAGGAATGCAATATCAACGTGTTCTATTAAACATTTCATTATAGATGGTGCAATAGCCTCTGATATGATGTCAAACATTTTGTCGTGGATTGCTGTGTAGAAGTCATCTGATTTTGTAATATAGACACCTTTAAGACACTCAAAACTGTTAAGTATTGATACAATGGATACAGGTTCTATTTTACAGTCCCAGCATATAGCCTTAACTAGCTGTTTCACATCCTCGGATCTTAATTCGTCTATACAAAATTTATTATTTCTAAGAACAAGAAGAGAAATACAGAGAAAAGATGATGTAGATCGTTTTTTCATTTTTATGATTTCATTTCCAATTATTTCAACAGGATGGGTAAAGAATCTATGATCTTGATTAAGGTTTGTACAGTACAAAGAACATAAAAGAGGGAAAAAATCGTACAGACAGATATTTTCAATGTCGTTCACTGTTTTCTCAGGCACATAAGACAATGCAATAGTTCTTCTTTCTTCTGGAGTAACTTTATATTCGGTACTAAAGCTGCATTGTACAAGTGAAAAACAAGTAAGTTTTGGGAATGCCTCATGAACATATATATTCTCTCTGCACGTAAAGATAAACTTATGCACTGATTTGCTATCATTTTCGTCATTATCATCATTCTGATTACAAGATTCAATTAGCATACTTAATTTGCAATCGTTTTGCTCCCATGATTCTGCTTTTTGTTGATTAAGAGCGAATTTACCACAAACATCATCAATTACAAAAACTTGGAATTTATCTTTTGTAAAATGCTTAAAGATATCTGAAGGATCATCACAAGGAATTATTTCGTATTTCTCCTTTTCTAATTCCAATGCTACATGATGAGTGACTGTAGATTTTCCACAGCCTGGAGAACCAGTAATGATAACACCTGTCATTTGGTTTAATGATTGCAGTATAAAGGTTGTTGCTGAGGTATGAATGTATTTTTTGTCCGTATTTCTCCATTCTTTCAAAGTTCGTAGTTGTATTTCTGTAAACAAATTTAGTTTTAGATAGACAGTTATGGATTCCATCATGTTTAGTAAATGATAATCGATTAATCGTAGCAAGTTATAAGTTAATGTCTGTGTCATTTTGGTCTTTTGTTGATAGTTGTCTCATTGGCAATCATACCACATCTTCTTTTTTATATAAGAGAAAAATTTTAAAGATGAAAATAACTTAATCGTCAGAACACAGAAACAAACTCAGATCAGGGTAAGCGAAAAGGTTCTCTTATTTTAATAGTAAAACATACTTCATAATTCAGAACACACTAAATGTATTGTGTTATGAACTTCAAGAACACACAATCGATAATGCATTTCACCACGACACACAGAGCATATATGCTTTATGAATAAGTTACATTGTCACTAGAGCTATGGAAAACTGAGATACTTCTATAATAGATAAGATGTAAATCGTAAATCTTGCAAAGCAATACTTCCAGTTCTTTCATTCTTATATCCTCGCTTAATATAATAAATGTTCTTTAAAAATTAAAGCTTCATTAACAGCGAAATTCTGGATACGACATCAAAGGTCCAACCCTGAACATTTGGGGCAAAAAATGGATACACTATTCAAGCTTGACACAGGTCTCAATTAAGATTGTATATAAATATTTGACACATTATTTGCTACTAACACATAATAAAATGTTGTCAATGAACATGAAATTGATTATATAATTCAAATTTATTTGCAATTGAAGATTTCTTGCTGTTGGACAACACTTGCTTAGTCTGTTTTTTAACTATATACAAAAAATTATCAAAATACATTGTCAACTCATTTTTTATTTAGAAAATGATTATTTCTAAAATCTGAAAAAATTATTCCCAAATTGTTTTACACCTCCCTGATATCAAAACAAAAATGTTTACAGATTTTTTTTTAATTTCTTAAATCTTGATTAAATGTTTTTTACCCCCCCCCCCCCCCCACCTAATTTTTTTTAACCTCAATCCCCTTTTTCGAATAAATGAATAAATGAGGAACGCGTATACGGAACACAGATGATGCCTCCACTTGTCAATCATATAAAGTTATACAATTTGTTTAATTGGAAAGTAAAAAAAAAAAATTATTTCAGACACAATAATAACTAAAATGTGTTTAATTTTACTTTTATATAGGAATAGTAATATATATAAAGAAAGTTGATTATCATGAAAATTTGATTTCCGAGATATCAATTAAGGACCACAAAGTGACATTTTCCAAATAGATCAGAAATACCTGTCATATTATTTTTTTCTATTTCTAGCGTCTCCAATTTCTTGTTAATTGTAACCATATGCTGATTTGTTTTTTCCAACTGTTTCTCTAGCCGTATAAAATCTATGATATCAGTGACATTAGTGAACGATGAACTTATCAACGCATCAATCTCTGGCTTTATTTCTGGTGCTAGCCTGAGTATTGCCTGTAACACAAAATAGTACTTTATGCAGCCAATAAAACATACAACTTTACATATTCAAGATTCAAATAAAGTAAATTATAATAGTACCATTTGGTAAATGTTCCTCAAACGATAAGTAAGTGTCTTTCAGAAGACGACAAAATATTTTAGAAATGCATGTTGTTAACAATCAATTGAATAATGAAACTTCATTTGCACCAAATAACACTGCCTTGATATTAAACAACTTCTCATATAATTCTCAAAAGCAATGGGTTATCAAATGTAGGTCACTTGGATTCAATTAACCTACATGGAATGAATGAATTTAAAAAAAAAACCATGTCTTTGACATCACCATGATGATATCTATTAAATTAAAGAAGAAAAGATGTACAGCTTCCAATGCAGAACACCATAACTTTTCATACTTGTTGTTGAAGTAAGTCTATGAAATTGAAAGGTATACATTTTTCTTTTTAAGTTTATGTTTATAACATTTTTACTTTTTCAGGTGAACAAATATATATATATATATATATTATAAAAACAACATGGAACACTCGTAATGAAAAAAATCCTCCTACTGAGTGCCTTGTTACACTTCTGAAACTAGTACTGGAGAATAACAACTTCTCTTTCAAAAACACTATCTCCAGATAGACGGCACTAGTATGGGCACACAAATGGCCCCGTCATATGGCAACATATTTATAGGCCAACTTGAAAAACGCCTCTTGACTAGTGCTCAGTACCAGCCCTTATCATGGTTCCAATTCATTGACGATATTGATTTCAAATGGACAGATTTACAAGAACATCTTAATGAATTTCTAGAACACTGTAACTCTTTCAACCATTCAATAAAATCTACATATGAATCATCTATGGAGAAAATAAACTTCCCCGATACTACGAGTTACATCAAGAACGGAACCATTATAACGGACCTTCATACCAAACAAACGGACAAACATCAATTCCTTTTTCCTAAAATTTGCCATCCTTAACACTGCTCCCGTGGTATCCTATTCAGCCAGGCATTGCGAATCAAAAGAAGATGCTCTACTGAACACCCCTTGTACTCACTTACCATCCTGATTTTAAAAATGTGTCATCCATTGTTCAGAAGCATTGGAAAATTATAGAAAATGATTCAAATCTGAAAAAAGTATTTTCATCACCACCAGTCAGGGCCTTCAGAAGACCTAAAAACATCCGTGACAAATTAGTGACATCTGTACTAGCAAACAATGTGGTCGAAGGAATTGTTTGTGTTGTAAAGCTGCCAATACAAGCAGATCTTTCATCAGCTCCGTTACTAAACAAAATTATACCATCTACTCTAATTCGTTAAACGGAGAATTCAATTTATATATTAACATGTGACACTTGTCATTGCTTGTGGCATTCAGTATGTGGGCGAAATAATGGACACATTTAATATTCGGCTCAATAACCATCGTTCATCGTACAAAACCAACCAAAAACTGTCCTCTCACAAGACATCTTCGTTCAACGAAACATCCTTTTGATAATGTTACTTTCCAAATCATAGAAGTCAACGCCGAGTGGGATACCACGGTTAGAAGGAGAAGAGAAAACTTTTGGATCCACCAACTCCACATTTTAGAACCTGATGGTCTTAACGAAAAAGACGAGAAAAGATACAGGAAAGATAAAGAATAATTTAATACAAAGCATCGTCCTTTTTATCCCGTTATATTGGCAAATGAACGTTGCTAACTTAAACTATCAATTATGTATTTTCAAGGCAGCTAAATGCAAGTGCAACATATACATTGAGCTGCAAAATTTTCTTATTTTCAAGGTAGCTAAATTCAAATGCAACATATACATTGAGCTGCAAAAGTTTCGTATCTTCTACATCAGATTTCACCTGGATATATGCGCGCTTGATAAAGCTAGTTGGTCTAGCGAAATATTGCGTTTATTTTTATCATTTCGTAAATATTTTAAACATTCTTATATTTACATACTAAATAGTGTGTAAAATTACATAGTTTACTGTAGCGCAATATATAATTTTATTTGTGTAATTGAATTAATCTCTGTACTGATTAATCCACACTCCCATAGATTTGTGTTATGTGCTGCTATTTATAGGCACTTATTTTATAAAAACATGTATATTTTAAGGACTTTTTAACGCCATCAGTCATCGAGATAGAAAAATGTTTTCTTTTACTAATTACATTTGATTATTGGAGAAATTACCTCAGTCACACAGTTCCAAGTTTCCCAAAACTTGTTTTCGTCAATTTTACCGCTGTCAGAATGAACAATAGAGTTTCTGTAAAATTTTATCCTGGAAATATCTGCAGCATCAGTATGAATTGTTTCCAATGGAAGACTATCTTGGATGTCAAGATCTGTGAAATTTCTGAGTAAACATGCCATCAATGATACATCAAACATGTCTGATGAAACTTCTGAAGAGCCTAAAACAAAGATGAAGTTATTAAAAACTGAATAAATGTGTGTTAAGTATTCAGTCATAACACTCGAAATGGGCTCTACAATGTGATATACAAGGATAAATGGTTGCTGCAAGAATAAGAATCTTTTATAAAGGGTATTCTGACCAGGAGTTTATACTAAGACTTGAAACAGAGAACTTATAAACCCTTGAAAAAAGAATGAATCAACACCGGTCTGATAATAAAGATCCTCAATTTAGGGTTCTTTATAACCATTTTAATCAACCGGACCATGATCCTTCTTTATCTATGAAAGTACGCATCATTGAGAAAATTTATCACCACACAAATAGCCCTGTACTAAGTACTCCCTTCCGCAAAGATAGGGAAAATTTTTGGATAAGGGAGTTAGGGACTGCAATGCCATATGGTTGCAATGACAATATTAAAGGAGTAGGAAATTTGTCAAGTCCTGCCTGCAGTGATGTTAATGTAATGGGTTTATTTAATACTACCTTACGACAACAACGTAGTCATGGGCAAAAACATTACCATCGGCCTAATGTAAAAAAAGTCTTCCAAATCTAGATCACCATCTGCGAGCTTTGATGACCTTCTTTCACATCTTCATCATCCACTAGGGTTACATTACATAAGAACTATTCTCTTTTCGCTGCCAGTTAATTTTCTTAAACGTTTGAGAGATTATGCACTTGACAAAGGAGGCACCAATACATTTTCTGCAATATACAGACTAGTCAGTATTATTTGTGATGTAGCTCTTGTCCGTCTTTTCAAACCAGTAAGATCTGAACCTTTACATGAAGAAAAGAGGAGATTCCTTCCTGTTGATTTTGCCAATAGAGGAATCGATGCAATCAATATCTGCAACGTTCTACATCACAAGGAGGTAACATCTAAAATTCCTATTTATTTTCAAAATCAGTCTGTTCCTATTGTATCCTACAGTTACACCAAAACCATTGCACCTAAAATATTTAACTATAAACAGGCATTGCAGGACCTTGACTTAGAACAATACCTTAAAAACCCTCAGACATGTGACTGTTCCCACTCGCCTTATAATTACAGCCCCTCTGGTCATGTTATAACTGGGGATCTAAATATAATTCAACATGAAAATCTCCGAAAGGTGATTTCTCATGGTCCTAAGTTTAGAGAACCCCAACACATCAATTGGAACCATAACTTCAAAATAATTATGGATTCTATTGAGGACTACGCCAGAGCATGGGCTAAGCGAGAAGAAGTTGAACTGGACACTTTGTCAGAATGGGTTAAAACTATCAGGTCTCTGATAAAACGTCGCATTCACAAATTGAAAAACTGTGTGAACGATCGACCAAAGTCCGTTTTCAGAGACAAAGAGGTCATGAAATGTCTATCAACTCTTCATGATAAATATGTTGTTGTTCCTGCGGACAAAGCTTCAAATAATATTGTCTTTGTATGTAAATCGTATTACTATGAATGTCTTGTAAAAGAATTGGGTATAACGGAGCACTCAGGTAATCCCACATACAAAGACATATCATTTGACAAGGATGAGATTTTATCAAATCATAAGTCCTTCATGGCTTCAATAAACATTACATTGAACACCAAATCGGAGGACTTACCTTGTTTGTATTGGATACCAAAGCTTCATAAAATGCCGTACAAACAACGGTATATTGCTGGCTCATCTTCATGTTCCACTAAAGAATTGTCTATTAGATTGACTAAAATTCTGTCTGCAGTGAAAGAGGGTCTTCAGAAATACTGTGAAACTGTTTACTCGCGTAGTGGTATTAACCACATGTGGATTCTTAAAAATTCTAAAGAACTTCTAGACAATTTCAAATCTCGGTCTCTTTCTGAAATAAGTTCCATCAAAACTTTTGATTTTTCAACCCTGTATACCACCATTCCCCATGTAAAATTGAAAAATCGCCTAAAAGAAATTATCCACAATGCCTTTCAACATAAAAATGGTAGCATACGCTATAAATTTATTACTTTGGGATTTCATAAAGCATATTTCGTTAATAGTGACAAACAAAAAGGTAAATCATGCTACACAGAAGAACAAGTAGTCAGTATGCTGGAGTTTCTTATCGACAACATATTTGTTGAGTTTGGAGGTAGACTTTTCCAACAAGTTGTCGGCATTCCTATGGGAACAAACTGTGCGCCTCTTCTTGCCGACCTCTTCTTATTTTCATATGAATCGGAGTTCCTCCAGACACTTGTCAAAAACAAGAGGATCAAAGAAGCCAGATTATTTAATTTCACTTTCAGATATATTGATGATGTTCTTTCCTTAAACAATCCGAACTTTTCTGATTGGGTTCCATTAATATATCCCCCAGAACTCGAGATTAAAGAAACAACAGACACGGCTTCCTCCGCCTCATTTTTAGACTTATATCTCGAATTTGACTTACACAGTCATCTCAGTACCAGAATCTATGACAAACGAGACGATTTTAATTTCGAAATTATAAATTTCCCCCACCTTAGTAGCAATATACCAACTTCACCTGCGTATGGGATATATATTTCTCAACTTATTCGATATTCAAGAGCTTGCAGCTCCTACTCAGACTTTGTAAAACGTCATCAGTGTCTGAGTAGAAAGTTGATGAACCAGGGGTATGTCAAAGAACGTCTCGTCCTTTTTCTAAAAAAGTTCATCGGAAGGTACCAAGACCTTGTTGATAAATATTCCGTATCAACTTCTCAAATAATACACGATGGTCTTGATGTATAGATTCTGCGTACTGATGTTGTGTATCATCTTAACAACATGTTTTATTGTTCTTTTATTTGTTTTTGTTCTATTATTAAGATTACTTTTACTGTTGAATGGTTTTATGTGATATCCGTTTGACGTGGCTCGGTACTTATACATCTCGTCAATGTGTTTGTATTGGCTTTCATTTTTTGGTGATTTGTTTTGTATATGTCACTCTTTGTATTTCTTTTGTGCTTATAACGTGACTCTGTACTTTAAAAGATCCCGTCAGTATGATATTTGTCTATAATATGTCATATGTCATTATGATATATTTCTATTATGAATTACTATATATGTTGAACCACTAACGTCAAAATCAATCAATGGCGTAGTGGAATTAACAATTTTTGGATTCTCATAAATTCTATGTATAACTTTTGGACTAGTTTGAATCTCGGTCTATTTCTGTAATTTATTCTTACATACTTTTGATTTTTTAACCCTGTATACGTACATTGCCTATGAAAATTTTAAAATTGTTTGTATTCACATTGAACGACAAATTTATGTGACGTATATATTTTTTCTGACGTCAGACACTCAAATCAATCCATGTGTTCTTAGACAGTAGATGTTTTCGTGTCCTGTTAAATTGTTCCTTTTAAAAGTTTTGGATTCTCATAAATTCTATGTATAACTTTTGGACTAGTTTGAATCTCGGTCTATTTCTGTAATTTATTCTTACATACTTTTGATTTTTTAACCCTGTATACGTACATTGTCTATATAGATTTTAAAATTGTTTGTATGCACATTGAACGACAAATTTATGTGACGTATATAATTTTTCTGACGTCAGACACTCAAATCAATCCATGTGTTCGTAGATAGGTTTTTGTGTCCTGTTAAATTGTTCCCTTTTAAAAGTTTTGGATTCTCATAAATTCTATGTATAACTTTTGGACTGGTTTGAATCTGGTCTATTTCTGTAATTTATTCTTATACTTTTGATTTTTAAACCCTGTATGCGTACATTGCCTATGTAAATTTTAAAATTGTTTATAATCCTGGTACTTTTGATAACTATTGTATGCACATTGAACGACAAATTTATGTGACGTATATAATTTTTCTGACATCAGACACTCAAATCAATCCATGTGTTCGTAGATAGTAGATGTTTTTGTGTCCTGTTAAGTTGTTATACGATGATGACTGACGTACCCATATTTTGACTATTTTATTAATTGTGACTGTTTATTTAACGCATCATGTAAATGTAGCGGAATTTGATGAGACTGTTATTAAAGTGAGAGGGTTAGCGCTATAGAACCAGGTATAATCCACCATTTTCTACATTTGAAAATGCCTGTACCAAGTCAGGAATATGACAGTTCTTGTCCATTCGTTTTTGATGCGTTTTGTTTTTTGATTTTGCCATGTGATTATGGACTTTTCAAATTGATTTTCCTCTGAGTTCAGTTTTTTTGTGATTTTACTTTTTGAAATAGTTGGAACACACGAACTTTTTCGTTTGACAAAGTATAACATTTCCCTGCACAAGATAACGGAACTTTTTATCAGTAGCTGCAATACAAAAAGGACAGCCTTGATTCGCTCGTCAAGAAAAGTTCACATTATCAATTTCTACACTTAAATGAATGTTTAAGGTCCAAAAGAAAACTGATGCATTCCATAGTATAACTGATTTTGATACTAGTATACAATGTGTAAATATGTACAATGAATCTGGTCTCATACAGGTTGGATACAAAAAAATGTTCCTATATCGGAAAGTTCATAAACAGATTAACGAAAGATCTATTTTACCCTGTATTTTGTTTATCTTCTTACATTACAAAAGGAACAAGCAATTAGTTGATGCCAAAATATATAAGTTTTTCTCATAACTAATACATCAGAATGTTCTGACAGCGTTGCCAATAAAATGGATTTTTTTTGCGATTGTCATACATGTGACAGTTTAGGGTAGCTATAAAACCAGGTTAAATCAATCAGTTTCTACATTAGAAAGTTTATTGTGTTTAACCTTTTTATTTAACCATTTGTTTAGGGGGACTTTCCTCGAAGTTCATTTTTTGTGTTATTTTTACTTTTTTCTGAAATAAAAATGAATCTTAAATATCTGGAAATATTACCTTTTGGAAATAACAAATCATATTGTACCAATGTGATGACTCTCTTTATATATGTTAAGTCATATATCTTGCCTCGATTTTTACTCAGAAACTGTTTGAGCTGTCCAGGGTGGAACTCAGAGTCAAACCTTCGTCTCACAGCACGTGGTGCGACTCTTATTAACAAACCAGCCAATCGTAGAAAATTTATATCTTCCTCTGACAGGGATGTCGCCATTCTAAAATAGAAATATTCTAGAATATTAAATTGTGTTGAAAAGAAAAATAGTACAGTTGATATAATTTGTAACAAACATGACATGTTTTCATTAAACGAGTTTTTGAATTTTTGATTGCAGATCGTGTATTATTTTTTAAGTAGATTAACATTGAAGAGAATGAAAAACATATGATTTATAATATATTGTAACACAAAATACATACATAAACTATATACAGTTCAAAACATAGTAACACAGGTGTCCGACCCAGGATTATGAAAATGAAAAACAGCACAAAATAGAATTTTAAAAACATCAACAGAGGTTTTGGCTGACAAAAGCTATTGTGAAAGCCAGGATAATTGCAATTTTACAGACAAAACACTATTTTACATATTTAACCAACATGGTAACTGTGCCATACCAAAAATGAAGAAAGAGTTCTGAGTATAACTGTGCGTATTGTCGTGGTTTCGTTTATTCTACATTTACTAGAAGCCTCTGTATTATGTTAGTCTTGAATGTTTGTTACAATTTTAGTTCATCTATATGTTTTGATGTTTAGTGTGACATCCATGTCCACTGATCAAGTAAACATTCTAGTTTTAGGGCATGCTGAACCCCAACACCGGTTTGGGATTTTCTCGCTGCTCACAAGGAAGCTATTAAACCAAGATTTCAAGAAGCTATTAAACCAAGATTTCAAGAAGCTATTAAACCAAGATTTCAAAATGGTGAAGTTGAAATCATCTCTTCGTAAATTTTACGGACGCCATCACGAGTTGGTTGACCGTTATGGAATAACAGTTTAAACAGCTTTTTAAAATGAAATAAAATTATTCAGAATTATTTTCACAATGAATGCTACTTTATAAAATTTTAAAAAATTAAAATATTTACACTCAGCCATGCAAAAACATACGTTGTCTCTCTAAGTATTTTAAACAAAAACATTGATTTCCTCTAGATTACCCTCCCTTCACTGGTCTGTATGTATATATGTCTCCTACAGAATGTTAAGAAAATCGGAAAACCATTTTTAGATTTTATTGGTTTATTTGGTGTTCGGCTCTCAGTTGATAAATATAAAATATACAGTGTAATTTCTAAATCAAAAAGATTGACCAGAATTACAAAATTAGTTAGGAATTAAACTGGTAGAAATCGTAAAATGATAGGAGTTATTGCTTTTAAATGATATTTTTAACCCTTTTTTATATATATATAAAAAAAGAAGATGTGGTATGATTGCCACTCAGACAGCTCACAATAACAGACCAAAGACATAGACATTTTCAACTATCGGTTATCTATCATACGTCCTCTAATAGTGAATAAAACTCATACTACATACAGAAGGCTAAAAAATGACAGATGTAGAAAAAATACAGAATAATTATTATACAAACGAGAAAACTATCGATCTGTATTATGTACAAAATAATTAATGAAAAACATATATGTTATACAGCGACAAACAAAAAAATGCTGAATTACAGGCTGCTGACTTGATTCAGACACATACAGAAGAAGGTAGGGTTAAACTTGTTACTGGGTTCCAAATCCTGCAATAACCTGGGACAGTGCAATTTACTATAAAAATCACTTGAAAGGGCTTAACTCATTAGATCGATACCTTTTTTGTATTCTTTAGAAAACTATTTATGAAAGAGAGTATCTCCAATAAAGTTTGATAAAAAAAATATACGTCAACGTGAATAAATCGTTCAGACCTATATGCGAGATTGCCCTTTGAAGACAAATACTACTATTATTTGATTGTATGCCAAATTATAACAAATGGAGAGAAAATGACAAAGAAAAGTGTTTGATAAAATAAGGTGCACAAATAAAGTCAATTCGGCCTAACTAGGCATTTGACTTATAATTAAGGAGTTATTACCTTTGAAGAATAGTTTTTGGTAATTTTTCCACCTGTTCTTCAGACGCCTTTTTTTCTTTTTTCAAAGCCTTTACAAATAATTTAATAGATAGAGAAAAACAGAAAAAAAACATTACCACAAGCCAACCATTGGAGGTATACTAGAAAAAGTCTATGCATTTATCATACAAAATCAAAATCTGCCCCTGTAAATTGTTTACTTTCAATGTAAATATATTTTATTTTTTTAAATAGTACAGTTAGTATCTCCTCGTATGAAGAAGAATGTGCACCAAAGGTAATTCATGTATCGTCAACCTTTGCTATTATTCGTTAAATTGATTAACATTTTTAAGCTTTAAACTGTATATGTATAATTTTTATCCGTTATAATTTTTTTTAATTATTATTGAGACCCATATCGGGAGCCTTACTATTATTTGCTTTCACTGGCTCTGCTTCTTTTAACAAGAACTTCTTTAAAAACGTGTTTCACTACCATACACATGATGGACTGTGAAACTCAGATTTAAAGTTTGTAAATTTTGGTCAAAAGTTCATATTTGGTATTTGGTTCTTATGGGAATTTTGGTCATACATGGTACCCGGTGATTTGTATATTGTGGTTTGTTTTTCAATTTTCCAACTGAATTTAATATAATATTTATATGTTAACATAAGCCTATCTATTTGAATGATATCAGTGGAAACATTTATCGAGAATATTTTGATTCTGGTATGTTTTTATAGTTGATTGTTGACTGATCTAGATAAAGTCCTATGATTGAACCTTTCTTTTGAATTAAAAAAAAAGTATTGTTCCACTAATTCTTTGTGTTTCACAGTAACAATTGTGTAGTGTTGATTTTAGTCGTTTTCATCTGGTCAGTATTTTATTTAATATGTTTATAGCTTTTGGGCTATTGGTACCAGTCATATATATTTCATCCGGACGATCAAATAACGGATGAAATATATATGGCTGAAACCACTAGCAAATAAACAGTCTATTGTAAACATTTTAATATATAACATTCAGATAGAAAATTGAAAACAAAAAAAATCTGCATATCACCCGGTAATATCTATAACGATAAGAATAAAGTAAAAATAAGAATTCCTCGAAAATCCATTTATTCATTTGGCGCATTTTAGTCATTTCAAAACATGACGTCGTACAAATGAAAAAGCTAAAGCTGAAGAGTTTTAAGATACACGAACCATCGAAATTTGTATAAAATTATATCAAAACGGATTTATGCGAATATGTAGGTGTTGTGTTTTTTCTACTCTTTTGCATTATTCGCATATTTTTACTGATTTCAACAGGTCAACATGGCGGCTTCGGATTTGATGGTAGCTTTCGAAAACATGTAATTTATAAATGGCAAATGTTGGGTTTAAGAATTAAGAGAATTAAGCGCATTATTTCGAGTGGTTAGTTACGTAATGATGCATGAAAGCTACAGATTTATTATAACGATTTATTTTTATCTAAAGAAACAGCCCCACACACAACATACCCACCCCTTGCTTCAGTTTTTTAATTGACCGTATTTGACAGGTTTTTGTATTTTAATCGAAATAATTCCTGGAAGCCATAAATATATTTGTTGACTATTTACACATGCCCTTGGCCGTGATATTCGTTCATTTTATCCCTCGCTAACGCTCAGAATGGAATTCGAATATCACGGTCCAGGCCATGTATAAATTTTAAACAAATCTATGGATTCCATGAATGACAGCTTAAGGTAGCACATTACAAAGATTTTATAACTCCAACTCCTAAGTTTTAAAATGCTGTTACTTTCTTAATAATGCTTGAAAATTTATAACAGAGGTAGTTATGGATAGCTAACAGATTACTCTTTCAAATTAATTCAATGTTAGTATTATGCAACAATTATGTAAACAATTATAATGTAAACTGTGTCTAAAATATTTGTCACCAAATTTCCGCTTTAAATTGAAATTAGCTTCTGCATGGGTATTCCTGGGGGGCTGATTTTATCATATGATGTTCCTATGGCCACTATCTACAACAGGGTGCCTCAGGTTTCAGATAGAATGTATAGAACAAATTTTACACCTAATTAAACATTATATTCTTTCATGTGGTTAGGATGTTTACATTAATTAGAGATTTATGAGCGAATGGAATGCCATAGGGATAATTTGAGACATCCTTTTCAAGCCAATGGTGTACTGATTAAGATTTCGTTAAACATTAATGTATAGTTAAAGACATGATGAAGCTAAATTCGTTCAAGTGAACTGACCAAGATTTTGCCACTAATTACATAATAATTTATAACATAATAATTGCATAATAAAAAAAATTGCATTCATTTTAAAGATTAATCTTTTATCTATCTATATATACCTCTTTTATTATTTTTTATGCATTCATAAGAAAGTTACAACATTTTAAAGGTTAGTGATTGGAAGTAAAACAATCTTTGTATTGTGCTACCTTAAAATATATTACATATAAGCAGGTTCAACATTAAATGAAATACTCAAGTACAGAAAAGAAAGGTTTAACTGTTACTATCTTTCTCTGATATGATGCCAACAATTTAAATTGGCTGTTATAGCATTTGAACTAATTTTTTTCGAGGTTTTTTTTCAACATAGATGATGAAAAATTCAATAAGCGGTTTTTTTAGAATATGATCAAAAATTTAGTTAACAGCTTTTTGCTTCAATAAAACAACCTTATTCTACATATTCAAATATTTTTTAGAATTAGAAAAAATAAAAAAAAATGTAGATACCATAAGCCACAATAAATTAAATAGCACACACATACTTTAATACAGAAACATATCTCTAAGTAACTCATAACTTTAATTTTCTCTTAATAGACCCTTAAATACCTGGCACCGCCTCTACGTACACACACTACTGGCTACTGGTTATAACATACATACATTGGCAATGCCATTTTTTGTTAAACTTGTTCAAAATGAAAGTGTGTTTGTAAATGTATATACATGATTTCAAAATAGACATGCATGAGCAAATTGAATACTGTACATAATGAACTGATTATGATTGATCTTTAGTACTAGTATTGCGTTAATAGACCACTTTCGAGTTCATCCGTCACCGGAAAAAACACGTCAATTATACGCGCCTTTATGACGTCATTTACCAGATAAAGGGGGTCGCCTGTATCCCTGCACTATTTACGTTCATCAAGCGTCTTAGTGATTGTCATTGTGCAGGATAAACAAGAAATAATGGTTGTTCTGTAGGTACTTAATGACAATTCCCTTATGACAGCAATGCTGATTGTCAATTTTGAGAATTCAATTTGCCCAATAATTCGTACAATATAGAATTATAGTTTTCCAACCACTCGCTCAACGTTGGAGCGGAAGTGACGACGCCTCTAAACGCACAAATGACGTTCACTAAAACCAGAGTTTTTGACGGAAATGCATCGAACTCGAAAGTTGTCTATTGTCTTTTCATTAGAAGTGTGTTTTTTTTAAAGAAAACAAAACACTATACATACCTACTTCTGTGATCCAATAACAACTTTAAAACGTGTTTCGATCGTATTATACGACAGAACTGATGATTAATTGTCAATTTTTCTACTTTCGTTTATTTTATCAAGGTAGATAACTCGAGTTGGATTAATGTTTGAATTAGAAATTCATTCTGTTCGCAAATAGACTTTATAGTATTTTCTATGGTATGCTATGATAATCGTTACCAAATTTTCATTTTTTTTAAACTACGTCATCTGTTTATTAATTCGGTAGGGTAAACTTTTTTAAATGTCTTCTCTAAAATATCAAGATAAATGTCACCAAACAATCTTTTTAAATAAACATTGATTCTGTAGGTTTCATTCTCGATTTCATTCATCAACAACAATGGTCGATGTGGCCAACAAAAAAACGTAAACGTAGTGTTGTCATAGTTTAGTATTAAAGCAGTTAGAATAAATCTGACACAGTAAAAATGATAAACTTGTCTTTCTAGTAAAGAAATATATGACACCACATTTTGACTGAAGGCGTGCCTCTGATATGTCAATGAAAATAAAAATTTGAAAATATAAATAATTAAGTTTTGACTATATATATCTCAAAAAATCAATTTGACCTTAATAGTCAGTTTAACGGTAATTAAGGTTTTTTTTACCTTTGAAAAATAGTTGTTGGTCATTCTTAAACTGTTCTGCAGAAATGTTTATGTTACAATGTTTTCATTAGTTTTGTCAAATTTGATTATTATGAAAACATGAAAATGAAGAAGATGTGGTATTTTAAAATGCCAATGAGATAACTCTCCATTACAGTCACAATTTGTTAAAGAAAATCATTATAGGCCATCATATGGTCTTCCACACTGAGCCTTGGCTCATACTGTCTTTCCGATATATCTGTACTCGGTTTGGTTCAAAATGAACATTGAAATGTTGACAAACCTTAAGAAGAAAGTAAATATGAAAATAACATATTATAACAATATAGGCTGAGGCTATTGCAGTCTTACCGTACTTGTAATAGTGTTCATTTATTTATCTATGTAAATTATAAACATTACTATTTAGTTTGGTGGGTTTTTTTTTGGTAATATCCATCATACATCCCAACACTGTGTGTTAATTCTGGTGCAATGATAAGTTTTTGTATTCTCGTCTTTCGCTTGCTCATATGCTTTGTTTATTTGCTTTTGTTTTTCCTTGTTGACATTTTCATTGATTTTTATAATGACTAAGATTATAACACGATGTTGACTGCTTACCAATATTTTTGACATTTTTACCTATCAAATCTGTTTGATGTGTTCACACATTGTTTCAATATAATGCAACTGTATGCGACTGTCATACAAGTGAACGGTTTATCTAACTATTACAAAAGGTTTAGTCCACCATTTTCTACATACGAAATACATATTGGGCACAAATTTTTGGGACTTTTGGTCCTCGGCGCTCTTCAAGTTTGTTAGTGTTTTGGCTTTCGAACTTTTTTCATCTGAGCGTCACTTGTTAGTATTGTGTGGGCGAAACGCACGTCTGACGTAAAATATTTTAAGCCGGGTACCTTTTGTAAGATATTTTTTGTGTGTTTCTCTGTCCCATATGTTCTCCCATTTATTTGTATTGTTGTTCTGTCATGTAATGTTGTCATTGTAATGTTATTTAACATTTCCATAACAGCGGGAGGTTTGGCATGTCCACTAAATCAGGTTCAACCAACAATTGTTTTTTCTTAAAGTGTCCTATTCCAAGTCAGGAAAATGGCCATTGTTACATTATAGTTCGTTTCTATGTGTGTTACATTTTAATGTTGTGTTTCTATTGTGTTTTTGATCTCCTCTTATATTTGATGCGTTTCCCTCAGTTTTAGTTTGTAACCCGGATTTGTTGGGTTTTTTTCGCAATCGATTTATGAGTTTTGAACAGCGGTATACTACAATGCCTTTTTTCACTTTTCAACGTCAGGAATATGACAGTTGTTATCTACTAGTATGATGTTGGCTTTTGTTGTGCCATTGAGGTGTCAGATTACCAATTAAAAAGCCCCATCTGTTCAATCAAGTTTGCAATTTTCACAGCTTTCTTAATATTTTACCTTAAGTTCATCGAAACCAGGCATATCCTGCATTGTACATATATCACCTTTCTACGGAGGGAGTGATTGGTGGTCTGACAACTTGATTATGGATTTCCGTTTCGAATGTTCCTCGGGTGTCGGCATTTGTGTTATTTCAGTATTTACAAAGGACGATACCAAACTCTTAACTACCGTCTTTTGGTATGCATAACGTGCACATTTACACCTGGGTCATGTTTCTTGTAAGAGGGGTGCGCTTTATACATGAGTACAATTATGGACCATAAAGGGGGTGGGCACTATACACAAATGCGCGCTATATATATATGTTCCTGACCATATGAGTATTTGGACCATACGCGTATGGTCATGACCATATGCGTATACTCATATGGTCTGACCATACGCGTATGGTCCGACCGTACGCGTATGGTCGGACCATATGGGTATAATACTCGTTTGGTTTTTAACGGGCCGGACCATATGAGTATTTGGACCATATAGGTATTTATTTCAAATTACATTATAAACGTTTCAATAATACAAAAACTTTATCTAAAAATACTATGATGGTAACATAACAATTTGTTAATTCAAAAACTACGTAAAAATCAAATATTGATACCATAGTTAGTTTTCATCTCTAGATACATTCTTACATGTAGGCTTGGGTGACATGTACTTCCACACGGTATCATGGCTTTTTTGCATTCGCAAGTCTTGGTTGTGCGCGATCCTGTTCATGTACACCTTTTGTTTGCGAGTGAAAAGCTAGCCTTTTTGCAGCTGCGTACAGTGAAACCGAGGTCTTTGGCCATTTTGATTTCTATGGTGTTTTTAAAAAGTTCTAGATCTCAAATTTCCTAAAAATGACTGCAATGCACCATATTCACAAGACATTTTAGATAAACTATGTTACTTTCCAGTGACTTCTTGTGATAAAGAAATTTTTAAAATTTAATTTCTAAGTCGACATATTCATAGTGCCATTCACTCGTAATAACAAATCGGTAATGACCATCGGTAATGACCAAAGGTATAAAATGTGTTTATCATAGTTTTGACAATTAAGTAAAATTAACTTTGTGAAACTTCTATTTTTTTCTTTAGCTAATCTTTTTATTATAAAATAATTATAAAATTACCTATATTATAGCGTCTTTTTAATGAACGGTCATACCATATGAAGAGTTAAGAAGTATTAAAAGTAAACTGTAACAGAATGTTAATTACCCCGACCATATGAGTATATACCCATATGGTCATGACTATACGCGTATGGTCCAAATACTCATATGGTCCGGAACATATATATAATACCAAAAGACGGTATAATTATTGCAAAGGACAGAGGCTATGTGATAAATTTTATTCATTTGACAATATAAAACATGCATTGTAAACACTAATAGAACATCTATAATTTTACAGTTCTTTTAACACAAATGACTTAAACTAAGTTCATCCGTCAATATCATATATATAAAGTATGCAATAATAAGGAAATAAATTGTTCAACAAAATCTACGAAATAAACGTCTCTTGGATGGCAGTGAAAGTTCTTTGTGGACAATCAGCCGTTATCCACTATGAATAAGAAGCAACATTAGTGTCAAGTCTCATCCAAAGATTTATAAGATTCAAATGAAGGTTAAAATGTAAAAAGAAATCGCATTGGCACCAAGGCAGCGAGGTCGTTGGATTCGACATTGGCATGATTAAAGCTTTAACAAAATCTACAATATTGTTTTTATTGGAATAAAGTTTTATTTTAGTTTTTGATAAATCAAACATAACTAAATATATATTGGACACAAATGCATACTCATAATCTTACGTTCTGACGATTTTGATTTTAACATTTTGGCATTGCAACAGTTTGTGCGTTTTTCTTTGCACTAAATCTGTTGGGTGTGCACTGGTTAATACTTAAGTCTAGGAGAATAATTCATTTATTAGTAAGAATTGATTTTGATAATCATTCAAAAAACTAGTAATTCTTTTTACTTTTCTTATCATAACTTTGATTTATCAAAATCATAATCATAATTCATAAACCATTAAAAACTTATACGGCAACTCTTTAAATTGTCCCAAGCGACATACTATTGGGTTCAACTTTATGATTATGAGTTGAAAGCAAACGACGTAAAATTTCACGATAGTGTATGATTTCAGTTGACTATAGGTAAAAACTCTACGGAAATACGTATTAATCACCGTCAAAAACAAAATGCTTTCTGAATGTGTAAAAATATCGTCGTTGACGTACACAAACGTATGTTTATAATGTTTTAATATAGCTTAAGTGATTTAGCTTATTGAAAGTTAAGGAGCATAAATCTCCATGACTTCTTGAAAACTACATTTGAGTCCTGATCTTATAAAGAAATGATTGAAGTTCATTGATCGATTTTCTGCAGATTTCCATCCACTTTAACTCTGTTTAAACCTAAGCAACATCAAAATAACGAGAAACAATTTTTAAAATGCAATGTTAGACATCAATTTACATATTCCTATCAAATATTAATTTAACATACAGATACGCCTTTTTTTTCCCGATTCAGATTTGTTTAAAAAGATACCTGAATCTTAATTATTTTCATTTTATAATGTTGTAAACTAAATTATGTTGTGTTTTTATGTACGGCATATTTACGATCTTACATGTTATCTTTTGAATAACCGCCATTTCCTTGCAAAATATGGGTCTAATAACAAGTACTCGTTTGCCAGTTTTCATTAATATAAAAAAAAAAGATGTGGTATGGATGCCAATGAGACAACTGTCCACAAGAAACCAAATTAAAAAAAATTAACAACTATAGGTCATCGTACGGCCTTCACCAATGAGCAAAGCCAATACCGCATAGTCTGCTATAAAAGGCCCCGAAATGACAATGTAAAACAATTCAAACGAGAAAACTAATACAGGTTTTAGATAAATATATATGATATACATTGCAACACCGGCACATATGACAAACTTCGTAAAAAGCTAAAATATAATAAACATCATTACAAATGAACATTAGAACCTATAGATTTAACGATACACGTGACTAAATATATCTACACTAACGATAATACATTGTCAATATTTAACACACACAAAAAACAACACAACAGTTGTATTTCACAAGCGCTTCAAAATGTAACTTTAGTATATGCCTTTGGATAAATATTGAAACAATTTTCACACACTAGATAAACCTGACAACGCTTAGGCAAAAACGAGAAATGACACACAAAAACAGCCTACAAAACACAAAATAGAAAAACCTTAACGGAAATCTGATGTGATGTGCAGCGGAAGAGTAAGCAGACCTTGCTTCACATGTGACACCTGTCATATTGCTCATATCAGTACCTCAGTGCATTTGTTTATAATTGTACTGTGGGGACGACAATTGGAACAAATCTATCCTCATTTAAGAAACGGTCAACAGACGCCATAAAATTTCGATATATTCAGATAATAGGAAATATGTTACGTAGAAGTATAGACAACACAATGACATAAGGAAACACATGAAATTGATCAAATCAACAATACATCATGCTGGTGAACAATTAAACTAGGAATCTCAAAATTACCGAGATGAATTCAGATTAACCGTAAGTGACAACAGCTTCTATTTCACTGATGAATAAAGGCAATTGTAGTATACCGCTGTTCAAAACTCAAAATTCGATGGAGAGAAAACATATCCGGGTTACAAACTAAAACTGAAGGAAACACATCAACTATAAGAGGAAACCAACAGAACAACAGAAACACTGAAGTGCATCCAAAACAAACGCCAATGCAACATACATAAAAACAAACTTTTGATGACAACTGACATATTCCTGACTTGCTATATGACATTTTAAGAAAAGGAATGGTGGGTTTAACCTGGTTTTCTGGATAGCCAAACCTCCAATCTATATGACAATGGTATTAAATATCGCTAAATACTTATCAATATCAATCGACAATCGTAGCATGAATCAGAGTGATCAATTATTAAAATAAAAAAATTGAAAAAATTGAAAACGACACGTTTAATGATTTCAATGCGTCCGAAGCACTTTTCCGGATTTACCTTCATCAGAAACGCTCAAAGCCATACATTTAAAATCCGAGGATGTATAAGTACCGAAACCGTTGCAGAGCTTTATGACAAAAATACCTAAAATTGATAGCCAAATTCATCTAAAATCAACTTTGCCTGAGGGAGTTAAAACCTTAGTTTCCTAATAATTTCAAAATTTTCAAACGGAAAATTTAAGAAAAGTTTGTTAAATCATGTCAGTACCGAAGTACTTACTACTGAGCTGACACTAACACTCCTGTATCAATCGATTGATATATCATAATGGTGAGGAGTTTATTGACGCCTGATAAAAGGTATGAGACATTAAATTAAAATTCATGAATACCTTTAATCTGTACTCCTTCATGTGTCCGAAGGAAAAACCTTGGAGTTATTAGGGACGACATTAAAAGTTCAAGTTAGGATAACAAAAAAATCAAATAGTTTTTTTTACTGACCCCCCTACAACTAGGAGAGAAGAAAGAAAATGCAAGACAATTACCGATTGATAAATCCGAAAATTGACAGATGCTTTGTATATGATTATCATTTGAAAACATCAGGTTGACTTTAATTACATTTCACAAATAAATTTTCTCTTCCCGTAACAGTACACATCGTATATGTCTAATTCCCCTTTAGACATAACAGCCCCACAATTTGCTACTTTATTAGGATGATTGGAATCAATGTTGTTAGGTTGGCCTGGCTGGAAATTAAAATAACCAGATATCGTTGTTTTGGTGACCCATTTCCATTCTCCTTCCTTTGTCTCGTCGGATGATCCAACGTAAAGTGAGCGTAAATCGTGATCTAAAATAAAAGAAATGTTTTTATGCCATTTAACATAAGTTCTTAGTATAAACTGTTACTAGAACACACCCGCGAAATCGCGGCCATTCAGAACGTAGTTTAAAGTATGTAAAGTGTTGATGGAAGAATTCTGTAAAATATTGAATGACTGGAGAATTTCAGCAAAAGTATCATAGGTTATTGGGGACAGGAATTTTTTTTTTTTATCCCTCCTCCTTTATTTCCAAAATTCACAATTTTTGGTTTTCTATCAATTTCAATATGCACATACATTTAGTATGTTATGAACATTTAAGAAAGGAGCCTGTAATTCAGTGGTTGTCGTTTGTTTGTGTGTTACATATTTGTTTTTCGTTAATTTTTTGTACATAAATAAGGTTGCTAGTTTTCTCGATTCGTCGATTCTCGATTTATGGAAAAATTATATGGTGAATATTTACAACTAGAGGCTCTCAAGAACCTGTGTCGCTCATTTGTATTTACTGTGGTTTTGTTAATTATTTATAAAAGGGTCAAAATCATGATCAATAGTTATAGATATCCTAATAAAGATCAAGGCCAAGTTTGGTTTAATTTGGCCAAGGAGTTAAGTTAGAGACACAAGATTTTTGAAAAAAATCACAAAAATTTTCAAAAAATTGCAGAAAATGCCTTTTAAGGACAATAACTCCTATAAGATTTCAATTGGCGATTTTGGTAATGGTGACATTTGTAAATCTTATTTTGTTGAATATTATTGCTATAAACAGTTTATCTAAAAGTATTTTCAAAATAACAAAAAACTGCAAAATTTTCTTAAAATTACCAAAATCAGGACGGCAACCCCAAAACGGGTTATCTGATTTGTTAGATTATTTGATGGATAGGTAGATCGAAACCTGATGAACATTTTATGAAAAATCAGATCTGCTCTTAATTCTTAAGTAGCGGACGCCACCACGAGTTGGTTGACCGTTATTGGATAACCGTTTTACAAATGGTATCGGCTATGTTCCTTACGTCGTAATTACAATACCCTTCCCTTTCATGAATGTGACCTACCGAATTAGAACATTTACCGGATTTGTAATAACATGAGCAACACGACGGGTGCCACATGTTGATCAGGATCTGCTTACCCTTCCGGAGCATCTGCGATCACCCCTAGTTTTTGGTTTGGTTCGTGTTTCTTATTCTTTACTTTTCTATGTTGTGTCATGTCTATATTTTGTCTGTTTGTCTTTTTCAATTTTAGCCATGGCGTTGTCAGTTTATTTTCGTTTTATGGGTTTGAATGTCCCTTTGGTATCTTTCGTCCCTCCTTTTAAGCAAAAATCTGTAGTTTACCTATATATTATATTTCAAGTCATGTCGGCCATGCTGGTCGGATGGTGGGGCCATAGGACACAGTTTCTAAACAAGATAAGTTTGGTTAAATTTGTCTCATAATTTTCAGAGGAGAAGATTTTTGTAAAAGATAACAACAACGGCCGACACCAAAAATTTAAAAAAAAATTAAATATTTTTCTTTAACTTACTTACTTACGGTTACAAGGAAGTAATTATTTACATAGGCGACAATGGTAGCCTTATTTGGTCCTGCCTTTTCACTATCAAAGATCCATTAAAAAAAAAAAAAGCTGCTTAAGTTCAAAATTTTGGATTAAAGAGACAATTATTCACCATTTAAAATGACTTTCTTTACAGGTACCCCCCTTTACAGAAAACGTTACTTTTTACAGACTTGGGGCCATTGACCAGCTTATTATGACTGTTTGATTATATTTAAAACGCGGTTTTTGATTAATGAAGTTCGATTGGGGTCTATTAAAGACTTTAGGCTGATGATTTAATAACTGTGTCCAAATTATATGTCTGTATCGCGAAAATATGGACACCGTTGCATAAGAGTCAAAATATTTTATGAAATAGACTATAATTGTGTTCAGAATATTCAGTTCGACGATACTAAGGAGAAACATGTATAGCTTTTGATTTTTTACCTAATTTTTAATATTTTACTGTCATTTTGGCACATTTTAGCCATTAAAAATACAAAAAAATCGCTAATATGAGCAAAAATAAGCCCCCCTTTTTTTTAGATATGCATAAATACATTCAGTGTTATCGAAGATGAGGAGAAATTATTAAAGACAGAGTCCTTGACAGAATTCTCGTTTTCACAGTAGATCGATGAACCCTACCCCTGAGACAGAAGAACAAAAAAACAGTAAAAATTTGATATAGACTATAGTTTCACGGCGATCAGCAATTTTCTTCTAATATAGTTAATCACTTAGTACCTTACTAATTTACCGATCCAATTTCTAAAATATCTCGAAAAATACAGTGATGCGCCAGAAATCGTCATTTTGCTTTAGGTTACAAGGAAGTAATTATTTACATAGGCGACAATGGTAGCCTTATTTGGTCCTGCCTTTTCACTATCAAAGATCCATTAAAAAAAATTTCGAATTCTGAATTATCAACACCTTTGGGTGTAATTGCAATGGTCAAACACATATAGTGCCGCAGCTTTTTTGATAGAAAAATGGCATTTTTTAAGGGTACTCAACGGTTCCGGAATTTCCGAAATAGTATGAATGAAGAACACCCCTTGCTTAATTTGGCACAGAAAATCTTGCTAGTCTTAGAGAGTTTTCTCTAAATTTCTCGCCATTTCTACACCAATGGCCAACACTCATTTCTCACTATTTCAATTTTAATTTCTAATTACCAAGGCAGCAGAAAATAAATTTACTTCTACCTATCATCTTGGATGTAAAATCTAGGTGGCGCCAGCGATCTATATTTACTTCCTTTTAACCTTACGTACTGCCCTTGTACGCCATTGCCGTGTAGGGCAGTAACAAATATTTTCCACTTTTGTCTGTGGTTGGCAGTTTTCTGTTAAGAGGTCAATTAAAAATTTTGGTCGTGTTGACCTATAATTAGATCCTACTTTGCTGAACATTATTGCTGATTACAGTTTATCCATAATAGTATTCAAGATAATAACCCAAAAGAAGAACATTTCATTTTATCCCATGCCAGTTTTCTCTGAATGCTTTTGTTTCAGAGATAAACCCAACATTTGCATTTCACAATTATGTTCTATTTTCAACCATTTTAGCCATGTTGGTTGACAGGCGCGGTATCGGGCACATTTTAAAAATATGTACCCTTATGATGATTGTGGCCAAGTGATAAAAAAAAATCCTGTAGTTTCAGAGGAGAAGTGTTTGTAAAAATTTACGACGACGGCCTACACGGACGATATGTGATGAGAAAAACATACTTGGCCCTTCGGGCCAGGCGAGGAAAAAATTAAAAAGCTGGGTGGATCTTAAAAAAATTGTATCTGGTAGGTTAGTTTAAAGTACATCATTGTAAAATTACCTAAATCAATGATATAAGCAATTATCCGAACTTACAGTAGGTATTTAAGAACTCTTTGGTTTTGTTGACCTTCAGTTCAGAATCTAGGACAAGCAAGTGGCTATTCTTGTTTTCACAATATGTTCTTGCTTCAAACCAATTCAAATCAATAGCAATAAACAACATACATAGTCCGTTATAATAAAGAAAGTCCCAACCATTACATTCTGTAAAACAAAATATTACATAAGCATCAGTACTAACCACAATGCATGGCGCGCTTTACATATATACATCCACTGTCATTAATTTGTATGGAAGGCTTGGCAATAATTAAGTCGATGTCAAGTTTGGTGGATAAATGTAAACTGGCATTACAATTTTTGCTATAATTTTATGAGTATAAAACAGACAGATAAAGCCTTTGTTTATCATGTTATTCAAAACTCAGCAAAGATATCAGGCGTATAATTGTCTACGCAAATTAGTTAGAAGGTCAATTCAATAAGGAAATTTACTAATAATGAAAACCAATTTGCCATAAAAATGTCCCAATCCTGGATAAATTTATTATATTACATGCCTTAAACAACTATCGGTTGTAACATGTGTAAAATGTCTGTGGATAAACATAATTACTAAAAAAAGACAAAGCCAGTGTCGTTATGATCAGGTGAATAAAGAAATAAATTGATGCAATTTTTGCAATATGTATATCAATGATATCCTCTTTCTACATGTTCTACAAATTGCCTGAAACTCAACAGGCAATTTGTGGAATTTTGCCTCAAAATTTCAGTCATTTTACAAAATGACTAGGTATTTTTAGTCATTTTGTATAATGCTGACGAGTTTAGGCATTTCCTAAATTGGCTGAAAATTCAGCCATTTTACAAAATGCCTAAATTTAGAAAATGCCTGTAACATATATAAAAGAGATAGATCAAGCCTTTGTTCATTATTTTATATAAAACTCGACAAAGTTAAGGCTTATAATTTTGTAAGCAACACGCGCGTTTCTTCTCAATATTTAAAGAGTCTCCATGCATGCCATGGGCACACGAATCAATAAGAAGATCAAGCGCTTCGGACGCATGAAATTATTAAACTTTTTGTTTTTATTTTTTTAATAATGAAAGCCAGTGTCATTATGATTGATTGATTAAAACATACATTGACACAAATGGATAAAAAAAGAAGCAGAGATAGTTTGTTTTTCACAACATTATGAGCAAAAGAATAAACTAGAGGCTCTTAACAGCCTGTGTCACTCACTTTGGTGTATGTGCATATTAAACAAATTACACGGATGGATTCATGACAAAATGGTGTTTTGGTGATGGTGATGTGTTTGTACATCTTACTCTACTGAACATTCTTGCTACTTACAATTTATCTATATTAAAATTAGCCCTTTCGTTACAGAGGAAAATATTTTGTGAAAATTTAGAACAATTTACCAAATTAATGAAAATTGTTAAAAATTTACTATAAAGGGCAATAACTCCTTAAGGGGTCAACTGACCAATTTGGTCATGTTGACTGATTTGTAGATCTTACTTTGCTAAATATTATGCTGTTTACAGTTTATCTCTATCTATAATAGTATTCAAGATAAAAACAAAAAATGGCAAAGATTCTTTAAAAATTACCAATTGGGGGGCAACATCCCAACAAACCGTTGTCCAATTCATCTGAAAATTTCAGGGCAGATAGATATTGACTTAATAAACAATTTAACTGCTGTCAGATTTGCTCTAAATTCTTTGGTTTCAGAGTTATAAGCCAAAATCTACATTTTACCCCTATGTTTTAATTTTAGCCATGCGGCCATCTTGGTTAGTTGACCGGTTCACCGCACACATTTTTAAACTAGATACCCTGATAATGATTGTAGCTAAGTTTGATTAAATTTTGCCCAGTAGTTTCAGAGGAGAAGATTTTTGTAGAAGATTACAAAAATTTACGAAAAATTGGTAAAAAATGACTATAAATGGCATTAAGTCCTTAGGGGTCAATTGACCATTTTGGTCATGTTGACTTATTTGTAGATCTTACTTTGATGAACATTATTGCTAGTTACAGTTTATCTCTATCTATAATAATATTCAAGATAATAACCAAATACAGCAAAATTTCCTTAAAATTACCAATTTAGTGGCAGCAACCCAACAATCCTTAGACAGAACAAAAAGAAGTTATGAGAATACAAATTAAAATTGTTAACATATAATGTAGAAGCTAGCGGATTTAAATGCTAACGAAGAAAGCAGTCAAAATATCTATGACATGAAGATAGTCGTAAGCATTGGTCGGGTCACAATCCATTTTTATTTTTGTTATTAAAAAAACTCTAAAACGATTTGCCGCATTTATATTCAAAAGTTACATACTGTCTAGTGGTTGTTTGATGAATACCCGTACTGTTGAAATAAGTTTTGAGTTTGGTGTTAACGAGGATAATCCAAAACATGTGTTTTTGTAAGTAAAGACCGCTCTACATCTAGGGTATCCAGTACATATTATCGAACATTCCATCGATGAGGTTACTGGCTGTATGAAAAGATAGAATGGTGGGTTCGATGGATTCCATTGTTTTGAGGGAAACAGTTTCTTAAAACTCCATTGGGTATAACCTAAAAAATAATATTAGCATGAGTATTGTTCGAGATTAGCAATTGGAATTGATTAAAATAAGAAAAAGGAAGATATGGGCCACACCTAAAGCAAAGTGTGTGCTTCGGGTAACATCTACCTCTAAATCAGGGTATGAAATTAGGGTTGTTTTATGTTATCGACGCCATAAAATTAGGGTCGACAGGGATAAACTATAATCGGTCGGTTTACAGCAAATACGAAATGTGTGACCTCAATGTTAGGCAGCAACCATTTGATTTTCTGGGGGGGGGGGGGGTCTATTTTTTTCGCGACAAGTCGAAAACAATTTTAGCATTACATACAGTGGCAGCTGAGGGTGAAACAAACAATTTGTTTTTCTAAGGGTGAAAAACAAATTATTTTCTTCTCAAAAAACTAGAAACAAACCTTTTTTTTTCCAAAATAATCCATATCCATATCCCCCCCCTAGAAAATCAAATAGTTGCTGCCTTAAATCAACAATATATTCAAAAAAAAATTGCTAGGTCAAAGGATAAGGACATTGTCTTCAGTAAATAAACAGTAGGTCCCTATCGAAATACAGATCTCTTTGCCGTAAATTCTTTTCACGAACATGAATATGAAAAACCTAATGGTTTGCACGATTTATACAACAAGCATGATTTGTTTTATAAGTTCTTCAATAGAAAGTGAATTGTAACGACCCTAATTTGTCGTTTCATATCCCAAAAGCCTATGGGTTATTTCATTGTTCGTACTCCAAATTGAAAACTAGATTGTTTATAGAAAGTTTTTATCAAATCACAATGTTTTTGTGCATGCTTTTGAAAATCTAACCCAGAATGCACTATATGCTGCAACGGCGAATTATGAAACGAGAACGTCCCACAGCTGCATAAGAAGAATCATCTAAAAAGGTATCGTTCAATATTTATTCATGTTGTTTCACAGGTAATTTGAAGGTAGTTAATGACAAAAGAAGGTATCGTACAATATATAATATTAGAAAGTGTATCAATTAAAGTATGCTTCTTGGCGAGAGAACTGTTGAATAATAATTGATGATAAGAAAGGATCGTAAAATAGAAATTTGAAATTTGTTGTAGAAGAGGAGATACTGTTTTCTACAAGAATATATATAATACAAAAAACTTTTATATTCATTATATTCAGCACTACGTTACCGCACAAATCATACGAATTAGGCAACTAAGATGCATATTATTTTCGTCACCATAGTATAATCAATTAATAATCAGAGAATTTTATTACGACAGTTTATACTTAATAAGAGCTGAGCATCGTTTTAAAATATATTTTTGAACAACGCGCCCTATTTGATCTTTCAATAAAATTTGAGTGATCGAGTGAAATCCTTATAGGCCTTGATTCATGTTAAAGTAAGTGGGTTAAAGTGCAACAAAATAATTTAAAAATAACGTGTAATCATACACCAGTGAAACAGATCCAGGAGTTATGATTACTGTTTTTATATGAACAGGATATTTTTAGCGTTATATTGACATAATCAAATATTAGAGTTGACTTACTTTATTTATCGATGTCGTAAACGGTCTTCCTTTCACACAATGAAGCAACACGCCTTTCGGCGTTAATACTTGATACAAAAAGTAAACTCCTTAAAAACATGTATTTCTAGAATGGACATTTTTTAAGAAACTTGTACAAATAACTTCTTTGAATGATACAATAAAAGAAGCCTGAATTATTTCCTTTACTTACATCGTACCAAATACAACAGTTATGAAAATTTAATTCTCGTCTTAGTAAAATGAAAATTTCTCCTGCAGACAAATTTCACATTAGCTGTGATGGATATAAGTTTTTTTTCGAAGAAGCGTTACAACATTAAACGTCGCTATGCTTGATGTTGAAAATTGTTTGTAAGCTATAATACCTGTTGTTTCGCCATGAATATTAAAGCTGGTACTCAAATTATTTTCATGTGTTTTATGATCGGTTAGTGAAGTTCCAAGAGTTGTCGGCCTTGATTCATGTGTTTTGTGATCTCCACTTGGAATTCCAAGTGTTGTTGACCTTGATATATATGTATTAATTGTATTTCCAGTATTTTCACTTCCGTAGACCTCTACTTCACATAATACCAAAGGATAATGTCGATAATCATCTTTCTTATATACTGTCAGATATTTTCCCGATAGACGGTCAATACAGTTAATGTTTATTTCAGTAGGTGCCTGTCCAATTTGCCTATAGCAAACACTATACTGAATACTCCAATCAGATGTATTATGTATCCGTATTTCAAAGTCGCTGTGTCGTTCAACTGAAATACAATTTACATCATTTGTGATTTATCATGTTTGCTTGTTTTCATATCTGAGACAATGTGATATATGATTCATTACATATCGGAACACTTGTAATACTAACTTTAAAAATATTTACGTTTTAAACCAATCACAACGTGTTGGTGTACGCTTTTCGAAATACTACCCAGAATGCATAAGATTCTGAAACGGCGAATTGTTATCGCTGGGATAACAGATTGACAATGATACATTCCCTTCCTCGTAATTTTTTTGTCCCTGTGTCTTAAGATTTATAAAGAAAAACCTTACCGAAGAACACTAATTATATCTGGAATTCAGATTGACAATTGTTATTTCCCTTGTGGAACACTGCTTAGTACTGTCTTTTTGTCCTAAACATTCACATTGAAATTAAAACGCTGTTCTTATAATTAGATTGAATAATTCCATTACAAAAATCACAGGTGAATGTTGCGAAATATGAAACAAGTTGCTTTTTTAGAAAACAAAAGTCAATACGTGAACCTTAGAACTTTTTTTTGGTACAAATCTTATTTCAACTGAATTGTAATTTATACCTCAGTGTGTGCATTATCATCTGTGTGGAGGATAATATTTTTCTTTTTATTGTAAATCAGGACAATTTGGGTATGTTGAGAGTGGTGTTAAATATAAAGTGAGGAGATAATTAATGTTTTTATTTCGAAATAAATTTTTTCCAACGTGAAAGGTCAAAATACTACCAATGGATGACACTTCTAGGGTTCTTATTGGTATAGGTAATATTTCACCTAAGTCCAACAGCCATTTTATTTACTTTTCTGTGAAAAAAACCCATATAAGATAGATATAGGAAGATGTGGTATGAGTGACAATGAGACAAGTAACAATTTATAAAAAGTAAACCATTATAGGTCAAAGTACGGCATTTAACACAGAGCCTGGGCTCACACCGAACAGCAAGTTATAAAGGGCCCCAAAAATACTAGTATAAAACCATTCAAATGGGGAAATTAACGGTCTATATAAAAACGAGAAATGAGAAACACGTATGAACTACATAAACAGACGCCAACTACTGTACATCAGATTACTGACTAAGGACAGGTGCAAACATTTGTAGCGGGATTAAACGTTCAAGTACGATTATTTTGCGTCATAGAATATGGAATGTTTATTCCTACCAATAAGACAAAAGCAACGTACGTATCATTTGTTTGTGCGTGCCGCAAAAACTCTGTTCAACATAAGAAATGGGTTTGGATCCAGCAAATACATTGAATTTGCTGCTTATACACGTATACTTAATATACCTGTCCGAAATCAGGAGCCTGTTTTTTTGTTTGATTATTATCGATGTTTGGCATAAAAAAAATGCAATTAATTTGATAAATATATGTGCATAGTGGTGAAAATAAACCACCCATGGGCGCTCTTATAACTTGTTTGTATAACTGTCCATTAAGCCCAAATTCATTGTTGCTTAGAAATAAATTAACAAATACAGCTAAACCTTTTTTGTTGGGAATCTTTAAAGGATATTCTTGTGCATCAATTAATTCTACTGCATTGATAACCATTTCTTTTAAATTAACCATGATCATATTTGTGTACATTTACGTTGCATCATAGGCAATAAGAAAGCAATCCCTTTTTATCTTGTGTGTAACTCTATTTTATTAATGAAATCCGTTGTATCTAGAATTCAATTCTAAAGTTATGCCTCTTCAATAATGGTTTTATATTAGGTCAAATAATTTCTCAATCTCAATCCATCTCGTGGGAGAGTAACACCTATTGATGATCGGTCGTAAGGAACATTAATTAATGTACATTGTATCATACTAGATGACCAGTTCGCAATGCCTCATTAATCATTTCTAAATGAATTTTATGAATGTTTGGAAGACTGAGGTACATGTGTCCATGTTTTGAATCATTATTATTCTTTAAAAATTATACGTATGGATAGCTTTTGCGTTTTTTTCTATATAGATTTTCAACTATATATTTTATTATCATATAGCATATAAGTGAGTAAGCAGTCAGTGTAAAGTTCTTTATTGCAATGTTTTAAATATATTGAATACCCCGTATTGAGGTGCTCTTAATTGCAGGATGCTAATACAGATAAGAAGTAAAATGTTCCGAATGAACAAAAAGAAAGTTTCCAAATATTCCTCCATAGACCATATTTCTAACTAATAAATATGCGTGAACCCTCAGGGGTTCACGCATCAACTACTTTCATTTGAGGATCTGAATTATTTTTGACCCATGAATTTATATCCATATTGAAAGTGTATCATTACTTTGCAATTTGTACCATGTGTATGTGTATGTATTTAATCATTGAACATATTTTGTCAAACATAAGTACAACTTAGTAAACATTTGTTATAAATAAAACTTTATAATTTCATTATTTCCGTAACCACTGGACGTAAAGCCACCAACTATCAATCAATCTATTCTGATGAAATTTTTAATAACATCAAGAATTGGTCGATCGTTATCAGGTCCTTATCCCACAACTGCCTTTAGATATAAATCTCTCGGTGCTTAACTGTTTAATGCAAGTTGGTCTTATTTACAAATTTGACCAGAGCGTCGTACTACAGAGAAGTGCTAAAAGGAAAGTAATGTGTGTCAAAACATAAATAAATAAACTAACAAATGTATGTACATTTCAAATATTCATGTAATTTATATTTCCTAAGCCACGAATATAGGATATCAATAGAGACATACACGCTTATACGTTGTATTCTTTCCTCGATTTAATCAATGGTTTACAATACAAGTCTGTGGAGTTGTACAAGCAGACAACACAAAGGTTGCCGAGTATAAACATACACAAAACAACATCAAACAAAGGTTAAAAAAAAAAAAAAAATGGTAAAAAGATGGAAGGTACCAAGGAGGACTATAAAAATAAAAAAATTCAAAGCACAAAGGCAAAATAAACTACGATTAAAAGACAGTCAATAGTCTACAAAGATAAGAAAATAATAAGCAAAACGACCCTAATATCAGTTGCTTTGGAAGGAGAAGCTGCTCCTTGGTTACTTGCATGAGCCGCCTTGCTCAATATGTTGATGATCTGATCATCATAGTAAAATCGGAGGAAACAGTATTCAGGAATTGTCATGCACGAACTTAAAAGGAATAAAAGTTTGTTCAACAAAGAAAAAGGTTTTTTAAACTGTTGAACACATTATTATAAAGAAATTATATCAATAGGCTCACGACAGCAATCTGTTCTTGCAAAGATGTGAACGCTTTCGATGGTATACATATTTCCAAAATCTACTGTCCACCATTTAACAGGATCTGTATTAGTAGTGTGCGTACAGTCACCTTTAGTTGCAACCTGATTTCTCTTTCCATTATTAGCATTCCTAGGTCCAAATCTTAAAACGTTATTTTTCCGTGTTGAAACTTGTGTTGCGTGTTTGTTAACGGCAATGTTCAAAGAATCATTTCCTGAAATTATAGAGCAAGTGCCAACTGTACTTTACATTCAAGATCATACGAATTCTACTAAGACTAAGGTTTAAACTATCTAACTAAATTTATAAGTCGAATTAAAAAGATGCCGGATAATATTTATACCTATATATTAAAGTAGTGTTTTTCTATTCAGTACAACAACCGATAGTAGAGTGTAGAGTGGCAGAATAACTTGTCAGTAAAATTAGTACTGGCGTTCTTTTTCTTTGAGCAGACTTTTCTAATTGTATGTTATTATTATTATTATTATTGTGCATGTCAATGTGTCAGTTCTTTCTTCTACGTATGTGTATAATATTGTGTGTGATCTTTGTGTACGCTTTGATGATTAAATGGTCGAGAATATTTGAAATGAACTATTCATCCCAGGAATCTCGTCCTTTCTTATCGTATGTTAAATCTGAATGTTTTTTATTTTGTCTTTTTACTGTTTATAAATGAGCTGCATCGGAAAGAAAATGCTAATAAATATTAATATTTTTGTTAAATAAAGGCAACACCAGAACACCGCTGTTCAATAGTCATAAATCGTTTAAGCGAAAACAAATCCGGTTAACAAACTAAAACCGAAGTTAACCCATCTACTATAAGAGGAAAACAACGGACACCCCGACTAGCAACAGCAACAAACGCCAACACATATAAAAACGGACCATTTGATTACAACTGTCATATTCCTGAATTGGTACAGGTTATTTAAGATACAATGTTGGGTTAAAACTGGTTTTATGGCTAGCTAAACTCCCGCTTATATGTATATGTTAATTTATATCGATAAAAAAGTATGCAGCTGTTGTAAAAATTGAGTTGTTTTAAGAACCCAACAAATAGACCAAATTCAAATTTTATTTCGTATTCTAAAGTTACAAAAATCAATCTTATACATGTACATGTATAGGTACACTTGCAAAGAGCCGATTCTAACCTGACGAATCTCATAAGTTGATGGTTTGTTTTAGTGGTTTTCCTCCCTTATACATAACTTATAGACATATAACTGGTATGTTGCTTTCTAGATAGATGTTTTATTTTTTGTCGTTTGGTTTCTATTGTATTGACATCAAACAATACAATTTCTTTTATACATATCAGCATGTATCACTTCTTTTTAACTTATTGATGCGTTTTTAGTTTTCTATAGATATAGGACGAAAGAAATCCCAATTTATATAAATTTATAATCATATGTCAAGTTGCGGTCTTCAACACGGAGCCTTGGCTCACACCGAACAACAAGCTATTAAGGGCCCAACAAAATTACTAGTTTTAAACTATTCAAACGGGAAAACCAACGGTTTTATCCATATTTAAAAAAAAAAAAACGAAAAACACTAATGAACCACATCAACAAACGCCAACCACTAAATAACAAGCTCCTGACTTGGAACAGATGCATATATACAGACTAAGACTAAGGTTTAAACTATCTAACTAGATTTATAAGTCCAATTAAAAAGATGCCGGATAATATTTATACCTATATATTAAAGAAGTGTAATTTTCTATTCAGTACAGAAACCGATAGTAGAGTATAGAGTGGCAGAATGACTTGTCAGTAAAATTAGTACTGGCGTTCTTTTTCTTTGAGCAGACTTTTCTAATTGTATGTTATTATTTCTTTTATTATTGTGCATGTTAATGTGTCAGTACTTTCTTCTACGTATGTGTATAATATTGTGTGTGATCTTTGTGTACGCTTTGATGGTTAAATGGTCGAAAATATTTAAAATGAACTATTCATGCCAGGAATCTCGTCCTTTCTTATCGTATGTTAAATCTGAATGTTTTTTTATTTTGTCTTTTTACTGTTTAAATGAGCTGCATCGGATAGAAAATGCTAATAAATATTAATATTTTTGTTAAATAAAGGCAACACCAGAACACCGCTGTTCAATAGTCATAAATCGTTTGAGCGAAAACAAATCCGGTTAACAAACTAAAACCGAATTTAACCCATCTACTATAAGAGGAAAACAACGGAAACCCCGACTAGCAACAGAAACAAACGCCAACACATATAAAAACGGACCATTTGATTACAACTGTCATATTCCTGAATTGGTACATGTTATTTAAGGTAACACGATACCGAATGGCATATCTCTCGATTTCCAAAATTTTTGGCATACGTGTACTTTAAATCGATTTACATCAGAATATGTAATAAAAAATGGGGGTCACCATTTTTGTTTTTTTGTAACTTTCATAGGAAAACGTCAATTTTGGCGACAAATTTACTTAGGTATATAGGGGAAATGCCTTTTTTTCGGCTTACCTTTTTAGATTTTCGAATGGATGGCTATTTTATTAGATACGGAGAAAAACAAAAAACTAACATAATATCCAGGATTGCATAGTGAATTAATACACGTATAGAAACTCATATGTCACCATCCTTGTTTTTGAAATAAATGGCTTCAATGTTGATCGATAGGCCTAAAATTTGACCAAAAACGTGTGACGTTATGGTGTACGGAAGATAACGTTATTCCTTCTCAGAGAAATGGAGAAAAAAATATGTGTTGGGATCTGAATGAGTATATTTTATTTTCATTTCCCCTGTCGACTGTCGTAAAGTTTCCGGCTAGTAATGCAATATAAAATTCTACTGAATCAGATATAATTTTATTTCGTCCTGCACATGGACTTTCACTCATATGAATTAATATCAATATCATCCGATTTTCACATCAAACGAGCATATACTTGAAACTTGCGTAAACAGGTTCCATGTGAATCTTATGATAATAGTTCATGTATAAATCACCGGAATTTTGTACGCGTTAAATTCACGTAAATATTTGAAATAAAATTATTTAAATAATATCTTTGTTCTAAAATTTGATTAAAACCTGTAGAACAAGTTTACGTGAAAATTAAATGAAACATTTCACGTGAGATTCATCCGAATTACTGATTTTTAACTCCATCATATTAGACAATGATGGTATCATCACTGCATCCCGTGATGCAGAAATATAGTACTTAAAAAAAATTGATTCATTTAACAGTTTTTTAATTGCTCGGTTTGATGGTTGTTAAACGTTCAGTGGCAAATAGTTCATGCATGTTCGGGACGATACAATACAATTTTGAAAACAGTTGTTTATAATAGACACATTTGATGCACCAGTCAAAAAAGATTAAACATTCTGTTATTTATGAAAATTATGAGTAAAAATAATGATCATGATACAATACACATTCCAAAAAATAAAATAACAAAACTCCAAGAAAAACGAAAAAAATCCCTTATCAAATGACAAAATCAAAAGCTGAAAAACACCAAAAGAATGATAAACAGCTGTCATATTCTTGACTTGGTACATACAATACATGTAGTCTAGTGTACTCTGCGTGGTGTAAATGTGTTACTTATTTGCTCAGCAAGTCGGACAAACCTTGCAAACTGTTAACCCGAATAATTCAGTCGTTATATTCCGCTTACTACATTAAGTAGGTAGGAGAGATCGATTACGGGGAGGGACTGAATTATTCGGGTTAGCAAACTGTTTGCAAAATTTCACAAATTTCAACATTCTGTCATTTGTGAAAAATTATTTACATCACAAATCTTGAGATCATATATGCATTCTTTATATAAGTAAAACAACTGCGAAATTTAAAAGTTCCAGCTTGAAATTCAACCTGTATCAGATGTAAGCCGGAGTCTGTACTCTGTCTGCATTTGTATTTTATCAAAATGCCTAATCCAGCAATCTGTCATGAAACAAAAAAGAAACTCCAGATATGCGCACCTAAAATATGAGTAGTAACACCAGGTACATAGTTTTAAAGCTGAAGCAAAACTACTGTAGTCCTAAATAATTAGCCGAATTAACCCTATTATATACTAAGTGCAGGATTAACGGTGGACGGACAAATGTAAAACAATATGATGATACTTGCTCTATAAGTAATTTGGTGACAATGCATATTTTTGAATATGCAGTTCATATAATGGAATGGTAATTTGGAGGTCTGAAATGTAGTAGCAATGTAAGAAGGCTAGCATTTCCGTCATTTCGTCTTTGGTGGAAAATTGATTAATTGGTAATTTTACCGCATCTCCTTATATTTCATAATGGTTTGAATTTTCTAGAGAAGAGCAAAGTTTTAAGACTTAAACTAATATTTACCAAGAGACTGAAATGTTACTGTGACAATTATACTACACATACTCAAAATTTTCCAACGTTTACTTAAACTACAAATAAGAAGTGTAAAGATACTATTCCAATTAGCATTAGTCACGATTTTCTTGATGTCTTCAAGGTGTTGATGTCTGTTAATTAATGCCCAGCTGTTGCTATATATCTTATAAATTGCATATCACATATCTCCATTTATCATTCTATCAGCCAACTTTTGTACAAATAACATGTACATGTACACAAAAAAAAACTTTTTTTATTTGTACTTTTACAAATAAAGTCTCATGTTAACCCACTTCCAAAATGAGCAAGCGGTAACGTAGATATTTAGTTTTGCGTAACTGTACAATTTTGGTCTTCCTCGCGGTCTGCGTTTAAACTTTGTCGAATTTAAAAAAAATAATTAGAGGCAATAATTTAAATTTTGACAACTAAAGTTCAAAGTGACGGGTGTAAATTGTAGGATTGATTGCTTTGATTATTGGTTGGATAACGTCCAGTGGAAAATATTTCATGCATGTTCAGAACGAGAACAAGTTATCAATAAATACAATAGGTAGGTTTTGCAATAGAGGCAGGGCATCCGCGATGATGGTCGGGAAAATTTTAACTGACGCTATACATGTATATATATTACTTGTATACTTGTTCTAAAAACTAATTTTAAGAAAGAAACTTTCCGGGCCTTTTCCGACGCCTAGTATGCGAGCAATATGGCCCTCAGAGCCCTAAAAGGTAACTTTGTTGATTTTCTTTCAGTTGTTTTGTCTCCCAACTTGTACATGTACGCTATTTCCAACTCAAAACTAAAAAAACACCGAATACCCATGAAAGCGTAAATCAGTAACACGAATATAAAATCTAAATGATTTCAAGATCTAGCTTTTTTACAGTCTCTTACCGTTTGAATAATAAAAAGTCAGCCGTTTGCATGTACATTTCGAGAAAAAAATTATAACGGAATCAGACGCAAGTGGATACTCGGGGCTGGCTTTATTTAGACTGTAACGGAACCTGAATTTTGTTATTTTGTTTCTGCCGAATCAAGTGCCCATGTATATCCCAGCCTTCGTTAACTTTCTAATGCTTCATTCCGATGTTGCTGTCCGTCCTGAGTAGGCGTGGTTTATACGATTACAAAGCTGGCACTGTATTTTAAAATATTTCCAAAACTATATCGAATTTACTCTGTACAGACCAATAAATTTCAGAGACTGTTTACACATGGAACACAGGAAAAGTTATTCGGCTAAATAACCACTTTTTTACATTCCATACAAAAAATCTATTTTCTGTATGATTTTCAACGTCTGCTTGTATTGTGCTTTTCCCCCTAATTATATCCGTATTCTCATCCAAATAAATTTCAATTTTGTCCGAGCGGTGTTTTATATAACCATTTTAAAACGAATTAATAGTTGTAAAATTCCCCGTTTTCACACATCATCCTAAGCTTCTATAAATTAGATTTCTACTTTCAAAACAAAATTCCATGGGGATACGGCGTGAATCATGAATAAGTACTTATTGCAAAAATAAACCAAGGTTTACTTTTATAAATTGTTATTTGGGTGGAGAGTTGTCTCATTGGCACTCACACCACATCTTCCTATATCTATACCAAGAATAAAAATAAAGTGATAAAACTGTTATGCATAAGAACATATATAGATAAAGCGTGCAGATGCTTAAATATCAAAGAAACAGATTATTTAAAAAGAAAAGTAATACTTTTTAAAGATTAACAATGAGCAGAATGATTGCCAGAAAACGATAAAACAATCTTTGTCAAATAACCGCTACGTATTGCATCAAAACTCTCAACACTCTGCATCTAGGGAAAGTTACCGTTAAAAATGCCACACAAAACCCGCTGCATTGGCTTTTATGATCTTATATGTGTGAACGTTATTCGATAACGTCAGGAACGATAACTCATGGCGTAACGTCATTCGGTATCGTGTTACCTTAAGATACAATGTTGGGTTAAAACTGGTTTTATGGCTAGCTAAACTCCCGCTTATATGTATATGTTAAAATAATTTATATCGATAAAAATGTATGCAGCTGTTGTAAAAATTGAGTTGTTTTAAGAACCCAACAAATAGACCAAATTCAAATTTTATTTCGTATTCTAAAGTTACAAAAATCAATTTTATACATGTACATGTATAGGTACACTTGCAAAGAGCCGATTCTAACCTGACGAATCTCATAAGTTGATGGTTTGTTTTAGTGGTTTTCCTCCCTTATACATAACTTATAGACATATAACTGGTATGTTGCTTTCTAGATAGATGTTTTATTTTTTGTCGTTTGGTTTCTATTGTATTGACATCAAACAATACAATTTCTTTTATACATATCAGCATGTATCACTTCTTTTTAACTTATTGATGCGTTTTTAGTTTTCTATAGATATAGGACGAAAGAAATCCCAATTTATATAAATTTATAATCATATGTCAAGTTGCGGTCTTCAACACGGAGCCTTGGCTCACACCGAACAACAAGCTATTAAGGGCCCAACAAAATTACTAGTTTTAAACTATTCAAACGGGAAAACCAACGGTTTTATCCATATTTAAAAAAAAAAAACGAAAAACACTAATGAACCACATCAACAAACGCCAACCACTAAATAACAAGCTCCTGACTTGGAACAGATGCATATATACAGACTAAGACTAAGGTTTAAACTATCTAACTAGATTTATAAGTCCAATTAAAAAGATGCCGGATAATATTTATACCTATATATTAAAGAAGTGTAATTTTCTATTCAGTACAGAAACCGATAGTAGAGTATAGAGTGGCAGAATGACTTGTCAGTAAAATTAGTACTGGCGTTCTTTTTCTTTGAGCAGACTTTTCTAATTGTATGTTATTATTTCTTTTATTATTGTGCATGTTAATGTGTCAGTACTTTCTTCTACGTATGTGTATAATATTGTGTGTGATCTTTGTGTACGCTTTGATGGTTAAATGGTCGAAAATATTTAAAATGAACTATTCATGCCAGGAATCTCGTCCTTTCTTATCGTATGTTAAATCTGAATGTTTTTTTATTTTGTCTTTTTACTGTTTAAATGAGCTGCATCGGATAGAAAATGCTAATAAATATTAATATTTTTGTTAAATAAAGGCAACACCAGAACACCGCTGTTCAATAGTCATAAATCGTTTGAGCGAAAACAAATCCGGTTAACAAACTAAAACCGAATTTAACCCATCTACTATAAGAGGAAAACAACGGAAACCCCGACTAGCAACAGAAACAAACGCCAACACATATAAAAACGGACCATTTGATTACAACTGTCATATTCCTGAATTGGTACATGTTATTTAAGGTAACACGATACCGAATGGCATATCTCTCGATTTCCAAAATTTTTGGCATACGTGTACTTTAAATCGATTTACATCAGAATATGTAATAAAAAATGGGGGTCACCATTTTTGTTTTTTTGTAACTTTCATAGGAAAACGTCAATTTTGGCGACAAATTTACTTAGGTATATAGGGGAAATGCCTTTTTTTCGGCTTACCTTTTTAGATTTTCGAATGGATGGCTATTTTATTAGATACGGAGAAAAACAAAAAACTAACATAATATCCAGGATTGCATAGTGAATTAATACACGTATAGAAACTCATATGTCACCATCCTTGTTTTTGAAATAAATGGCTTCAATGTTGATCGATAGGCCTAAAATTTGACCAAAAACGTGTGACGTTATGGTGTACGGAAGATAACGTTATTCCTTCTCAGAGAAATGGAGAAAAAAATATGTGTTGGGATCTGAATGAGTATATTTTATTTTCATTTCCCCTGTCGACTGTCGTAAAGTTTCCGGCTAGTAATGCAATATAAAATTCTACTGAATCAGATATAATTTTATTTCGTCCTGCACATGGACTTTCACTCATATGAATTAATATCAATATCGTCCGATTTTCACATCAAACGAGCATATACTTGAAACTTGCGTAAACAGGTTCCATGTGAATCTTATGATAATAGTTCATGTATAAATCACCGGAATTTTGTACGCGTTAAATTCACGTAAATATTTGAAATAAAATTATTTAAATAATATCTTTGTTCTAAAATTTGATTAAAACCTGTAGAACAAGTTTACGTGAAAATTAAATGAAACATTTCACGTGAGATTCATCCGAATTACTGATTTTTAACTCCATCATATTAGACAATGATGGTATCATCACTGCATCCCGTGATGCAGAAATATAGTACTTAAAAAAAATTGATTCATTTAACAGTTTTTTAATTGCTCGGTTTGATGGTTGTTAAACGTTCAGTGGCAAATAGTTCATGCATGTTCGGGACGATACAATACAATTTTGAAAACAGTTGTTTATAATAGACACATTTGATGCACCAGTCAAAAAAGATTAAACATTCTGTTATTTATGAAAATTATGAGTAAAAATAATGATCATGATACAATACACATTCCAAAAAATAAAATAACAAAACTCCAAGAAAAACGAAAAAAATCCCTTATCAAATGACAAAATCAAAAGCTGAAAAACACCAAAAGAATGATAAACAGCTGTCATATTCTTGACTTGGTACATACAATACATGTAGTCTAGTGTACTCTGCGTGGTGTAAATGTGTTACTTATTTGCTCAGCAAGTCGGACAAACCTTGCAAACTGTTAACCCGAATAATTCAGTCGTTATATTCCGCTTACTACATTAAGTAGGTAGGAGAGATCGATTACGGGGAGGGACTGAATTATTCGGGTTAGCAAACTGTTTGCAAAATTTCACAAATTTCAACATTCTGTCATTTGTGAAAAATTATTTACATCACAAATCTTGAGATCATATATGCATTCTTTATATAAGTAAAACAACTGCGAAATTTAAAAGTTCCAGCTTGAAATTCAACCTGTATCAGATGTAAGCCGGAGTCTGTACTCTGTCTGCATTTGTATTTTATCAAAATGCCTAATCCAGCAATCTGTCATGAAACAAAAAAGAAACTCCAGATATGCGCACCTAAAATATGAGTAGTAACACCAGGTACATAGTTTTAAAGCTGAAGCAAAACTACTGTAGTCCTAAATAATTAGCCGAATTAACCCTATTATATACTAAGTGCAGGATTAACGGTGGACGGACAAATGTAAAACAATATGATGATACTTGCTCTATAAGTAATTTGGTGACAATGCATATTTTTGAATATGCAGTTCATATAATGGAATGGTAATTTGGAGGTCTGAAATGTAGTAGCAATGTAAGAAGGCTAGCATTTCCGTCATTTCGTCTTTGGTGGAAAATTGATTAATTGGTAATTTTACCGCATCTCCTTATATTTCATAATGGTTTGAATTTTCTAGAGAAGAGCAAAGTTTTAAGACTTAAACTAATATTTACCAAGAGACTGAAATGTTACTGTGACAATTATACTACACATACTCAAAATTTTCCAACGTTTACTTAAACTACAAATAAGAAGTGTAAAGATACTATTCCAATTAGCATTAGTCACGATTTTCTTGATGTCTTCAAGGTGTTGATGTCTGTTAATTAATGCCCAGCTGTTGCTATATATCTTATAAATTGCATATCACATATCTCCATTTATCATTCTATCAGCCAACTTTTGTACAAATAACATGTACATGTACACAAAAAAAAACTTTTTTTATTTGTACTTTTACAAATAAAGTCTCATGTTAACCCACTTCCAAAATGAGCAAGCGGTAACGTAGATATTTAGTTTTGCGTAACTGTACAATTTTGGTCTTCCTCGCGGTCTGCGTTTAAACTTTGTCGAATTTAAAAAAAATAATTAGAGGCAATAATTTAAATTTTGACAACTAAAGTTCAAAGTGACGGGTGTAAATTGTAGGATTGATTGCTTTGATTATTGGTTGGATAACGTCCAGTGGAAAATATTTCATGCATGTTCAGAACGAGAACAAGTTATCAATAAATACAATAGGTAGGTTTTGCAATAGAGGCAGGGCATCCGCGATGATGGTCGGGAAAATTTTAACTGACGCTATACATGTATATATATTACTTGTATACTTGTTCTAAAAACTAATTTTAAGAAAGAAACTTTCCGGGCCTTTTCCGACGCCTAGTATGCGAGCAATATGGCCCTCAGAGCCCTAAAAGGTAACTTTGTTGATTTTCTTTCAGTTGTTTTGTCTCCCAACTTGTACATGTACGCTATTTCCAACTCAAAACTAAAAAAACACCGAATACCCATGAAAGCGTAAATCAGTAACACGAATATAAAATCTAAATGATTTCAAGATCTAGCTTTTTTACAGTCTCTTACCGTTTGAATAATAAAAAGTCAGCCGTTTGCATGTACATTTCGAGAAAAAAATTATAACGGAATCAGACGCAAGTGGATACTCGGGGCTGGCTTTATTTAGACTGTAACGGAACCTGAATTTTGTTATTTTGTTTCTGCCGAATCAAGTGCCCATGTATATCCCAGCCTTCGTTAACTTTCTAATGCTTCATTCCGATGTTGCTGTCCGTCCTGAGTAGGCGTGGTTTATACGATTACAAAGCTGGCACTGTATTTTAAAATATTTCCAAAACTATATCGAATTTACTCTGTACAGACCAATAAATTTCAGAGACTGTTTACACATGGAACACAGGAAAAGTTATTCGGCTAAATAACCACTTTTTTACATTCCATACAAAAAATCTATTTTCTGTATGATTTTCAACGTCTGCTTGTATTGTGCTTTTCCCCCTAATTATATCCGTATTCTCATCCAAATAAATTTCAATTTTGTCCGAGCGGTGTTTTATATAACCATTTTAAAACGAATTAATAGTTGTAAAATTCCCCGTTTTCACACATCATCCTAAGCTTCTATAAATTAGATTTCTACTTTCAAAACAAAATTCCATGGGGATACGGCGTGAATCATGAATAAGTACTTATTGCAAAAATAAACCAAGGTTTACTTTTATAAATTGTTATTTGGGTGGAGAGTTGTCTCATTGGCACTCACACCACATCTTCCTATATCTATACCAAGAATAAAAATAAAGTGATAAAACTGTTATGCATAAGAACATATATAGATAAAGCGTGCAGATGCTTAAATATCAAAGAAACAGATTATTTAAAAAGAAAAGTAATACTTTTTAAAGATTAACAATGAGCAGAATGATTGCCAGAAAACGATAAAACAATCTTTGTCAAATAACCGCTACGTATTGCATCAAAACTCTCAACACTCTGCATCTAGGGAAAGTTACCGTTAAAAATGCCACACAAAACCCGCTGCATTGGCTTTTATGATCTTATATGTGTGAACGTTATTCGATAACGTCAGGAACGATAACTCATGGCGTAACGTCATTCGGTATCGTGTTACCTTAAGATACAATGTTGGGTTAAAACTGGTTTTATGGCTAGCTAAACTCCCGCTTATATGTATATGTTAAAATAATTTATATCGATAAAAATGTATGCAGCTGTTGTAAAAATTGAGTTGTTTTAAGAACCCAACAAATAGACCAAATTCAAATTTTATTTCGTATTCTAAAGTTACAAAAATCAATTTTATACATGTACATGTATAGGTACACTTGCAAAGAGCCGATTCTAACCTGACGAATCTCATAAGTTGATGGTTTGTTTTAGTGGTTTTCCTCCCTTATACATAACTTATAGACATATAACTGGTATGTTGCTTTCTAGATAGATGTTTTATTTTTTGTCGTTTGGTTTCTATTGTATTGACATCAAACAATACAATTTCTTTTATACATATCAGCATGTATCACTTCTTTTTAACTTATTGATGCGTTTTTAGTTTTCTATAGATATAGGACGAAAGAAATCCCAATTTATATAAATTTATAATCATATGTCAAGTTGCGGTCTTCAACACGGAGCCTTGGCTCACACCGAACAACAAGCTATTAAGGGCCCAACAAAATTACTAGTTTTAAACTATTCAAACGGGAAAACCAACGGTTTTATCCATATTTAAAAAAAAAAAACGAAAAACACTAATGAACCACATCAACAAACGCCAACCACTAAATAACAAGCTCCTGACTTGGAACAGATGCATATATACAGACTAAGACTAAGGTTTAAACTATCTAACTAGATTTATAAGTCCAATTAAAAAGATGCCGGATAATATTTATACCTATATATTAAAGAAGTGTAATTTTCTATTCAGTACAGAAACCGATAGTAGAGTATAGAGTGGCAGAATGACTTGTCAGTAAAATTAGTACTGGCGTTCTTTTTCTTTGAGCAGACTTTTCTAATTGTATGTTATTATTTCTTTTATTATTGTGCATGTTAATGTGTCAGTACTTTCTTCTACGTATGTGTATAATATTGTGTGTGATCTTTGTGTACGCTTTGATGGTTAAATGGTCGAAAATATTTAAAATGAACTATTCATGCCAGGAATCTCGTCCTTTCTTATCGTATGTTAAATCTGAATGTTTTTTTATTTTGTCTTTTTACTGTTTAAATGAGCTGCATCGGATAGAAAATGCTAATAAATATTAATATTTTTGTTAAATAAAGGCAACACCAGAACACCGCTGTTCAATAGTCATAAATCGTTTGAGCGAAAACAAATCCGGTTAACAAACTAAAACCGAATTTAACCCATCTACTATAAGAGGAAAACAACGGAAACCCCGACTAGCAACAGAAACAAACGCCAACACATATAAAAACGGACCATTTGATTACAACTGTCATATTCCTGAATTGGTACATGTTATTTAAGGTAACACGATACCGAATGGCATATCTCTCGATTTCCAAAATTTTTGGCATACGTGTACTTTAAATCGATTTACATCAGAATATGTAATAAAAAATGGGGGTCACCATTTTTGTTTTTTTGTAACTTTCATAGGAAAACGTCAATTTTGGCGACAAATTTACTTAGGTATATAGGGGAAATGCCTTTTTTTCGGCTTACCTTTTTAGATTTTCGAATGGATGGCTATTTTATTAGATACGGAGAAAAACAAAAAACTAACATAATATCCAGGATTGCATAGTGAATTAATACACGTATAGAAACTCATATGTCACCATCCTTGTTTTTGAAATAAATGGCTTCAATGTTGATCGATAGGCCTAAAATTTGACCAAAAACGTGTGACGTTATGGTGTACGGAAGATAACGTTATTCCTTCTCAGAGAAATGGAGAAAAAAATATGTGTTGGGATCTGAATGAGTATATTTTATTTTCATTTCCCCTGTCGACTGTCGTAAAGTTTCCGGCTAGTAATGCAATATAAAATTCTACTGAATCAGATATAATTTTATTTCGTCCTGCACATGGACTTTCACTCATATGAATTAATATCAATATCATCCGATTTTCACATCAAACGAGCATATACTTGAAACTTGCGTAAACAGGTTCCATGTGAATCTTATGATAATAGTTCATGTATAAATCACCGGAATTTTGTACGCGTTAAATTCACGTAAATATTTGAAATAAAATTATTTAAATAATATCTTTGTTCTAAAATTTGATTAAAACCTGTAGAACAAGTTTACGTGAAAATTAAATGAAACATTTCACGTGAGATTCATCCGAATTACTGATTTTTAACTCCATCATATTAGACAATGATGGTATCATCACTGCATCCCGTGATGCAGAAATATAGTACTTAAAAAAAATTGATTCATTTAACAGTTTTTTAATTGCTCGGTTTGATGGTTGTTAAACGTTCAGTGGCAAATAGTTCATGCATGTTCGGGACGATACAATACAATTTTGAAAACAGTTGTTTATAATAGACACATTTGATGCACCAGTCAAAAAAGATTAAACATTCTGTTATTTATGAAAATTATGAGTAAAAATAATGATCATGATACAATACACATTCCAAAAAATAAAATAACAAAACTCCAAGAAAAACGAAAAAAATCCCTTATCAAATGACAAAATCAAAAGCTGAAAAACACCAAAAGAATGATAAACAGCTGTCATATTCTTGACTTGGTACATACAATACATGTAGTCTAGTGTACTCTGCGTGGTGTAAATGTGTTACTTATTTGCTCAGCAAGTCGGACAAACCTTGCAAACTGTTAACCCGAATAATTCAGTCGTTATATTCCGCTTACTACATTAAGTAGGTAGGAGAGATCGATTACGGGGAGGGACTGAATTATTCGGGTTAGCAAACTGTTTGCAAAATTTCACAAATTTCAACATTCTGTCATTTGTGAAAAATTATTTACATCACAAATCTTGAGATCATATATGCATTCTTTATATAAGTAAAACAACTGCGAAATTTAAAAGTTCCAGCTTGAAATTCAACCTGTATCAGATGTAAGCCGGAGTCTGTACTCTGTCTGCATTTGTATTTTATCAAAATGCCTAATCCAGCAATCTGTCATGAAACAAAAAAGAAACTCCAGATATGCGCACCTAAAATATGAGTAGTAACACCAGGTACATAGTTTTAAAGCTGAAGCAAAACTACTGTAGTCCTAAATAATTAGCCGAATTAACCCTATTATATACTAAGTGCAGGATTAACGGTGGACGGACAAATGTAAAACAATATGATGATACTTGCTCTATAAGTAATTTGGTGACAATGCATATTTTTGAATATGCAGTTCATATAATGGAATGGTAATATGGAGGTCTGAAATGTAGTAGCAATGTAAGAAGGCTAGCATTTCCGTCATTTCGTCTTTGGTGGAAAATTGATTAATTGGTAATTTTACCGCATCTCCTTATATTTCATAATGGTTTGAATTTTCTAGAGAAGAGCAAAGTTTTAAGACTTAAACTAATATTTACCAAGAGACTGAAATGTTACTGTGACAATTATACTACACATACTCAAAATTTTCCAACGTTTACTTAAACTACAAATAAGAAGTGTAAAGATACTATTCCAATTAGCATTAGTCACGATTTTCTTGATGTCTTCAAGGTGTTGATGTCTGTTAATTAATGCCCAGCTGTTGCTATATATCTTATAAATTGCATATCACATATCTCCATTTATCATTCTATCAGCCAACTTTTGTACAAATAACATGTACATGTACACAAAAAAAAACTTTTTTTATTTGTACTTTTACAAATAAAGTCTCATGTTAACCCACTTCCAAAATGAGCAAGCGGTAACGTAGATATTTAGTTTTGCGTAACTGTACAATTTTGGTCTTCCTCGCGGTCTGCGTTTAAACTTTGTCGAATTTAAAAAAAATAATTAGAGGCAATAATTTAAATTTTGACAACTAAAGTTCAAAGTGACGGGTGTAAATTGTAGGATTGATTGCTTTGATTATTGGTTGGATAACGTCCAGTGGAAAATATTTCATGCATGTTCAGAACGAGAACAAGTTATCAATAAATACAATAGGTAGGTTTTGCAATAGAGGCAGGGCATCCGCGATGATGGTCGGGAAAATTTTAACTGACGCTATACATGTATATATATTACTTGTATACTTGTTCTAAAAACTAATTTTAAGAAAGAAACTTTCCGGGCCTTTTCCGACGCCTAGTATGCGAGCAATATGGCCCTCAGAGCCCTAAAAGGTAACTTTGTTGATTTTCTTTCAGTTGTTTTGTCTCCCAACTTGTACATGTACGCTATTTCCAACTCAAAACTAAAAAAACACCGAATACCCATGAAAGCGTAAATCAGTAACACGAATATAAAATCTAAATGATTTCAAGATCTAGCTTTTTTACAGTCTCTTACCGTTTGAATAATAAAAAGTCAGCCGTTTGCATGTACATTTCGAGAAAAAAATTATAACGGAATCAGACGCAAGTGGATACTCGGGGCTGGCTTTATTTAGACTGTAACGGAACCTGAATTTTGTTATTTTGTTTCTGCCGAATCAAGTGCCCATGTATATCCCAGCCTTCGTTAACTTTCTAATGCTTCATTCCGATGTTGCTGTCCGTCCTGAGTAGGCGTGGTTTATACGATTACAAAGCTGGCACTGTATTTTAAAATATTTCCAAAACTATATCGAATTTACTCTGTACAGACCAATAAATTTCAGAGACTGTTTACACATGGAACACAGGAAAAGTTATTCGGCTAAATAACCACTTTTTTACATTCCATACAAAAAATCTATTTTCTGTATGATTTTCAACGTCTGCTTGTATTGTGCTTTTCCCCCTAATTATATCCGTATTCTCATCCAAATAAATTTCAATTTTGTCCGAGCGGTGTTTTATATAACCATTTTAAAACGAATTAATAGTTGTAAAATTCCCCGTTTTCACACATCATCCTAAGCTTCTATAAATTAGATTTCTACTTTCAAAACAAAATTCCATGGGGATACGGCGTGAATCATGAATAAGTACTTATTGCAAAAATAAACCAAGGTTTACTTTTATAAATTGTTATTTGGGTGGAGAGTTGTCTCATTGGCACTCACACCACATCTTCCTATATCTATACCAAGAATAAAAATAAAGTGATAAAACTGTTATGCATAAGAACATATATAGATAAAGCGTGCAGATGCTTAAATATCAAAGAAACAGATTATTTAAAAAGAAAAGTAATACTTTTTAAAGATTAACAATGAGCAGAATGATTGCCAGAAAACGATAAAACAATCTTTGTCAAATAACCGCTACGTATTGCATCAAAACTCTCAACACTCTGCATCTAGGGAAAGTTACCGTTAAAAATGCCACACAAAACCCGCTGCATTGGCTTTTATGATCTTATATGTGTGAACGTTATTCGATAACGTCAGGAACGATAACTCATGGCGTAACGTCATTCGGTATCGTGTTACCTTAAGATACAATGTTGGGTTAAAACTGGTTTTATGGCTAGCTAAACTCCCGCTTATATGTATATGTTAAAATAATTTATATCGATAAAAATGTATGCAGCTGTTGTAAAAATTGAGTTGTTTTAAGAACCCAACAAATAGACCAAATTCAAATTTTATTTCGTATTCTAAAGTTACAAAAATCAATTTTATACATGTACATGTATAGGTACACTTGCAAAGAGCCGATTCTAACCTGACGAATCTCATAAGTTGATGGTTTGTTTTAGTGGTTTTCCTCCCTTATACATAACTTATAGACATATAACTGGTATGTTGCTTTCTAGATAGATGTTTTATTTTTTGTCGTTTGGTTTCTATTGTATTGACATCAAACAATACAATTTCTTTTATACATATCAGCATGTATCACTTCTTTTTAACTTATTGATGCGTTTTTAGTTTTCTATAGATATAGGAAGAAAGAAATCCCAATTTATATAAATTTATAATCATATGTCAAGTTGCGGTCTTCAACACGGAGCCTTGGCTCACACCGAACAGCAAGCTATTAAGGGCCCCACAAAATTACTAGTGTAAAACTATTCAAACGGGAAAACCAACGGTCTTATCCATATTTAAAAAAGAAACGAGAAACACTTATGAACCACATACAAAAACGACAACTACTGAGCATCAGATTCCTGACTAAGGACCGGGATTAAACGTTGTATCAAACCTTCTCCTTTACATGTATGTAAAACAATAGTGTAATTTCACAAGATAGAAAGATACACTATAAAATATCAATTGGAATGGCTGAACTCAACCAAAAAACGTAGTAACAAAAACGAACATACACTGAACGAATAAATTTGATCTATGATACCATGTAAACTCCATTTACACCATGTAGTGAAGTTGTGATATTTATATATAACTAGATAGGAAGATTCTTTATACACCTGCAATTTTTTATTACTGAAAAACTAGCTAATACTCACTATGATGATGTGCGCCTTGTATTTGTTTTCGTTATTTTATCTTGTGATGATATTTTGATAGAAGTCAAATACGCGGGCGTAAGATTCAAAAATGCATTGACTAGAATGCAATCCCATACACCTTTACATATCTGAATGAATTTTTATCCAAAATTATTACAACAACCATAGCAACTACTATGTGCTTGATTCTGCATAATGATTGGGGTGGGTTACATTTCAAATAGAGTGATGTAAGGTGATTCTAATCAAGCATAAGCTTTGTTTAACTTTGATAAACAACTCTTCACTCTTTAACCCCGCCACATTCTGTATATATGTATCTGTTCCAAGTCAGGAACTTGTTATTTAGTGGTTGGCGTTTGTTGATGTGGTACGTATTTGTTCGTTTCTTTATGTACATAAATAGACCGTTAGTTTTCTCGTTTGAATTGTTTCACATTTGTCATTTCGGGGCATTTTATAGCTGACTATGCGGTATGGGCTTTACTAATTGTTAAAGGCCGTTCTGCACCTTTAGTTGTTAATTTCTGTGTCATTTTGTCTCTTGTGGAGAGTTGTTTAATTGGCAATCAAGCCACATCTTCTATTTTTATAACTTACATTATAAAGGTAACATTTAGACTAAAGTCTAAATTTTTGGCTGTAGTAAAATACTTGAAGTAGTGGTCATACGATATACAAAGCATTGTATGATTGATGGTGTTTGCAAACCTCCATATTGAATTGTTTTTGTTTACAACAAGTTCTTTTTAAATTTTACTGGAAGTGTGGTCAACAACAAAAGACTCCACTAATCTATTGTTACAGCAGAAGAACATTGATGCCGATTTTCTAGCCATATATGATGCCGTTAAAATGTACAAAAAGTGTTACTTAAGATAAAAAGATAATGAAGAAATAGAAAAAGTGAAGTAAATTACTCGGAGCTGTAACTGCTGCAACCATGATTTTGGTACTTGTATCTGAATATGTGTTTTACACTTAACTACAGATTTAACCTAACATACACAACACGACGGATACTCCAAATGGAACAGAAAATGTGGACCGGTCTTTTAAAAGTAATGAATTTATTATTGTCCAATCTGACGTGACTGTTCAGTTATATGGAGTAACAAAACAGTTTGCTTTTTTCTCCAGCTGTAAAACTAAAAACACGGATGCATGATATGAGCTTCGTAGATATCAAACTGATGGAAATGAATATCAATACATCTGGTAACCTTTTTCGGGATGAACAAATTTGTAAGGGTTCTGCGGAACCCATTGTCTCGCCTACTTTTGCTGTTAATCGCAGGCTAAACAAAAATTAGCCAACAAATCAATGAAAACATTCCTCTTGAGACTATCTTTGGATTATAAGAAGCCTCTGTCCAAGTTAAGTAAACATCCAGGTTAGTTTACGAATCTAATAAATGTTTTAAAAAACTTTAGCTGCAGACTGTATGTAATGTTTACTTGAAGAAAAACTAAGTCCATTTCTAAATAAAATGCAGATACACAGGTACAAAACTTTAGCAAAATTCCCTTCTAGATACTAGCTTTAAATCATAAAGAAGCTCCTGTCCAAGTTTGGTACAAATCAAAAATAGTATAAGAAAGTCATTAAAATTTTAAAAACTTTAACGACAGAGTGGATGTGTTGTTTCCTTACAGAAAATCTAAGTCCATTTAAAGTAAAATTCGGAAAAAATAGATTTATTTTTAACAAAATTTACTTCTGGATATTAATTCATGACCACAAACAAGCTTCTGTCCAAGTTTGGTACTAACCCAGGATAGTTTAAAAAAGTAATTAAAATTTTAAAAGCTTAAACCATAGAGTAAATAATATGGCACCGCGGGTAAATAATCACGTTGTGATTGGTTTAAAAACGTCACGTGGTGACCCCATATGAGACCGTAGGGGGTTAGTAAATTTCAAAGGGGGTTAATGGTGACGTCATCTATTGTTGTTGTTGTGTTTCATTGTTTATTTTTCAACGAAACGCAGCAGAAAAGGTACAGCGTGCGATAAATTCGTTATATGGGGACGAAGTCCCCAATAACAGTAGAAAATTCAATAAAAAAAAAAATTCGGGAAAAATTCCCGAATTTTTCATTGTACTAATTTGTACTAATTCATTGTACTAATTCATTGTTCAATTTTTTTTATGTCATGTTTTGAAATCCCGGACCTGCGCAGAAATGTACAATATACTTCCTTTTTCCGGTTTCGTCTGTATGAAACTTTGAGTAAAATATATATTTATCAGTCTAGTATAAAATAGGAAGGAACGCGCAATACCAATTTCATTTTTAATAATTCCTTGATATGAAAAAACGTTACCTAATGATAGCGTTTCTTTGTTTATATTGCATATGACGTCATAATTTAAATAACGTCACAACTAAAATCCCTAACAACAGAACCAAAATCGGAAACGTTACGGTATATCCGTTTCTTTTTTTTGGACAAATAATTAAGTTACAAAAATATAATTCATACAGACTTCGTTCCCATTTACAGGTAATGCCTGCCTCATATTACGGTTAACTACTGACACCCTATAAAACAATGAATAAAATCCTCTTTGGATCCGTAGGAGGTCAGTAGCGAACAATATAACTTATATTATGTTTCCCAGCAGAAATACGAAGTCCATTTAGATAGCATTAGCTGTATTTGACACATTTAGAAATTTTGGTCCTCAATGCTCTTCAACTTCGTACTTTATTTCGCATTTTTATCTTTTTTGGATTCGAGCGTCACTGATGAGTCTTTTTTTTTTAGACGAAACGCGCGTATGGCGTATTTACAAAATTTAGTCCTGGTATCTATGATGAGTTTATTATAAGTAAAATACAGACAAAAATGGAATTTTATTTTTACAAAATTTACTTCTGGATACTTTTTGATGTTCATACACAAGCGTCTGTCAAAGTTTGGTAGACATCCAGGATAGTTTAAGAAAGTTATTTTAAATTTCAAAAACTTTAACCACAGAGTGAAAATTTGTGACGCCGCCGCCGTCGACGACGATAACGCCGGATACGATGGAATGTAGGATCGCTATGTCTCACTTTTCGACAAAATTCGAAGGCGTGACAAAAATCTACCCACGAAAAGTCTGAACCGGTTTGAAAATTGAGTTGTTATAAGAACCTTATAAAACAGATCAAAGTTTATCTTTTATTTCGTATCCAATAGGTTGAAAAAATCAGAGTCTGAGACATGTACATGTTTACGTCCACTAGCATAAGGTAGATTTCTATCCGACGCATGTTATATATGGATAACCAAATAATGTACTGATAAGATTTGTGTAATTCTATGAATTGAGAAGTTATAACAAATGTAATAAATCAAAATAACAGTAAAAGGTCACAAGGTAGAGGTACACACTTTTCAATTTTTATTCATTTTTCTATGATTCAAATAATTTTGATATATTTACTTACCAAACACTGATTGTAAAGAATTTGTAAGAAGTACGTAAAATACACTATTGAGTATTTCCCTCATAGCTATGAAAATTTACATTAATAAAGTACATGATTGTAGTGTTACAAACACATATATAGATCTTGGATACTTATATTACGTCATCCACTACAGCCAATGCATGAGTTATGTGTAATTTAATATTCCAATAACAGGAAGGGATTACGGAAAGGAATATCAAGTTAGTATATTGTTTTAAATCCTTCAAGAAGGAAATGCTAGTGCAATTTTTCTTGTTTTACGTAAGTTAATTGTTTACTCGAAGAAAACATAATAGGGTCGTTTAAATTAATGATAGAAAGTTATGTTAACAAACTGAAGATAAATATAATGTAGCTATTGTGAAATAAGTTGTATCAGATTGCAGGTACTTGACCAATCAAAATATAATATTGTTTAAAGATAATTATTTTTATAATAAAAAGTGTTTTCCTGTTCAGCATATGTCTCTTCTTTGTTGTAAGCTGTCTTTTAACAGTTTGTTTCGCTTGAAGAATAATTCTGAATTGTATTAGGTTTGCACTTTAATGAGAGTAAGCTTTATATTTTTTTAGAATATATGCAATGTTCACGATGCCTATCATTAAATGTAGTTTTAATGGAACAATACAAATGAAATTTTAATGGAACAACGTTAACACAAATGTAATTTTAATGGAACATTAAAAATGTAGTTTTACTGGAACAATACAAAATTTAATTGTATAAACTGGTTGGACCCTGACTAGAATTAATATAGAACGCAAAACAATACAAAAATGTAATTTACCAATACTCAGTAGTTCTTCTAACTAACATAATTACACAATTCAACATAAAAACTAAATTAACATTTAAATTCAATACACTATAACATAGGGTTGGTCAAACAATCTCGATTGACATGCTATTTGCAATTCTTATATTTATGAAAAAAACTGGTTTCCTTTAAACCATACCTGACAACCACTGAAACCTTCAAAGAGGGAGATCTCCCTCTCAACTATGAGAGCTGAGGAGGATATTTTGCGCGAACATCCTTTTCAAGTTAACTATATGACCTGTTTGTTTATTCTTCTTCAAAATACATATAAGAATTTATAGATAGCCTTATCTTTTAATATATGGTTATATTCTATGTTGGTTTGTTACAACAACAAATGGAAGTTATTATCGACCTTGACTGGATATACATCCCTTGCACGGTCAGTTTGACACATTTAGTTCAATACATATCTTTTAAATTTCAATCCAAACATTGAATAGAAGTATAGATCTTTTAAATGATTTTCAAATATAATTATTATTTTTTGTCTTAAGGCATACACGATCATTTAATTGCCATCCTTTTTTATCCTTTGTTCATTTTGTATTTAGTTTATATTGTTTTATCAATTCCCATTATTTTAAGAAGGATAACTTAAAACAGAATTAATCAGGGGAAGTAATCCGATATTTCTTTGAAAAGTTTTTATTAACACAAAGCTTGGGGCAACAGTCGTTAATAATCGGTAATTAGTACTATCTATGACACCCCAGCTAACAAGTGAAGCCATTTAATTTATCAAATAACCACAAACTCTTACATGGGAGACGCTACTTGCAGAGACAAGCGCACATTTTATCATAATATGAGTATAATATTGTTGAAAGTTCATATAAATATTTAGCTATTAAGCAGCTTGTACTGGTTTCCCCATACTTGTGGTCCACACATCTGAAAATAAATAATATGATTAATAATATTATTTATTTTACAAAATGCTACTGTACACTTTGACTGCAATGGCTGGAATGACTTTAAACCACCTGAGGACAACTTTGATAAATACAATTAAATTCTAATCCGTAAACTCAAACGAACATAAAATATTTATCAAATAGCCACAAACTCTTACATGGGAGACGCCACTTGCAGAGACAAGTGCTCTCGAAACACAAAGAACCCGAAAATAGCATTAATTATTTATTTTAATTTCTGAATTTCAGTGAACAGATAACTGTGCTGGAAAGTCTTCTCTAGCGTAATAATTTTTTCTTCTGTCCGATTTTTACCTGTTAAGCTTCAGAAAAATCTTATCCGAAGTACAGGTGTTAGCACTGGCTCTTGTATACGAGAGACGAATCATTTCGAATCTTATGAACATTTGACTACTTGATGAATGTTATTCTAACTAGTCTAAGATATTAATCATTGTGTATGTCAGCATCTTTAATATAACTATTTAAAGAAATTTATTTTGTTAAATTATATACCAATAGACATGTCTGAAATTCAGCCTAAAAGCTTCAATAACAATCCGTATTGTCTATACATTCGCCCTAGTGACTTACATAAATAATATGCTAATTTACTTCAATAATAAGCAGCCTAGTTGCTTCATCAACAGCCACCTGTCCAGTGTCTTAAACAACAACCAGCTTAATGTCTGTAAAAACAACCTGTCCAGTGTTTTTGAACAACAAGCACAGTGTCTTCAATAACAACATACCCAGTGTCTTCAACAACAACCAGCCAAGTGCCTTTAATTAAAACTTGTCCATTGTTTTCAACGACAACCACCTCAGTGTCTTTAATAACATTTTCAGTGGTGTATACAAAAACTGATCCAGTGTCTTCAACAACAAACAGCCTAGTATGTTTAACAACCAGCCGAGAATTTTAAACAACCGTCTCAGTGTCTCCAATAACAACAATCCCATTGTCTTCAATAACTAAACAACCTGCCCAATGTCTTCAACAACAATCAGCAGTGTCTTCCATAACAACATACACAGAAGCTTCATCAACAAACCTGCCAAGTGTCTTCAATAACAACCTATCCAGTGTTTTCAACATCAACATTCCCAGTGTCTTGAATAACTACCAGCAAAGTGTTTGTAATAACAACCTACCCACTGTTTTCAAGATCAACATGCTCAGTGTCTTGAATAACTACCAGGCAAATGTTGTGATAACAACTTGACCAGTGGCTTCAACAATAAGCAACCAAGTCACTGCAAGTGTCTTCAACATCTACCAACCCAATGTCCTCAACACCAAGCCTATTGTCTTCAACATCTATCAACCCAATGTCCTCAACACCAAGCTCAGTGTCTTTAACATCTACCAACCCAATGTCCTCAACACCAAGCCCAGTGTCTTCAACAACAACTACCCAATAGTCTATAACAACTACAAGTTCAGTATCTTCAATAACAACCTGGCTAATGGCATCAATAACAACATGCCGAGTGGCTTAAATAACTGTAACTATCAGCCTAGTAGCGTCGAGTGGTTTCAACAACAACAAGTCAAATGTCTTCAACAACATTCTGCCCACTGATGTAAATAAGAACCTGCCCTGTGTCTTCATAAAAAACCGGCTCATCGGCTTTACAAACAACGTTAACCATCCCAGTGGCATTAATAGCATGCCCAGTCGCTTAATATAACTATCAGCCTATATCTTTTATAACGACATGCCCAGTTGAACAACATCATGCCTATATGTATTAATAATAATAATATGTCCAGTTGCGTCAATAACAACCAGTCAAGTGGCTTCAACAATAACCAGCTAAGTGTCTTCTATAACAACTTGCCAAGTGGTTTTACAAACAACCTGTCCAATGTCTTCAATACCAACCTGCCAAGTTGCGTCTATAACAACCTGCCCAGTGGCTTAACAAACAACCTGCCCAGTGGCTTAAATACCAAATTGCCCAGTTGCGTCTATAACAACATACTCAGTGGTGCATTAATAACAACATGCCTAATGGCTTAGAAAACTTCTACCTTATGGCTGGAATTACAACATGCCCAGTGGCTTTAACAGCATCTTTCCCAGTGGCTTCAATGTCAACCTGCCCAGTGGCGTCAATAAGAACCTGCCCAGTGGTGTCAATGACATCACACCCAGTGGTGTCAATGACATCACACCCAGTGGCGTCAATAACAACACGCCCAGTGGCGTCAATAATAACTCGCCTAGTGGCGTCAATAACAACACGCCCTGTGTCGTCAATAACACGCCAAGAGGCGTCAATAACAATCTGCCCAGTGGCCTCAACAGCATCCTGCCAAGTGGCTTCAATGTGAACCTTCCCAGTAGCTTTAATAGCAACAGTCCCAGTGGCGTCAATAACACGCGAAGAGGCGTCAATAATAACACGACCAATGGCGTCAATTACAACACGCCCAGTTGCGTAAATAGCAACAGTCCCAGTGGCGTCAATAACACGCGAAGAGGCGTCAATAATAACACGACCAATGGCGTCAATAACAACACGCCCAGTGGCGTGAGTAATAACTCGCGCAGTGGCGTCAAAAACAACACGCCCAGTGGCGTCAATAACAACACGCCCAGTGGCATCAATAACAACACGTCCAGTGGCGTCAATAATAAACACGCCTAGTGGCGTCAGTGATAACAAGCCCAGTGGCGTCAATAATAACCGTCCTAGTGTCGTCAATAACCCGCCAAGTGGCGTCAATAATAACACGCCCAGTGGCGTCAATAACAACTAGCCCAGAGGTGTCAATAACAACACGCCAAGTGGCGTCAATGACAACATGCCAAGACGCTTTATTATTTATCAGCCCAGTGCTTTTACAAACAACGTTAACCTTCCCAGTGGCTTCAATACCAACCTGCCCAGTGGCATTAATAGCATGCCCAGTTGCTTAATATAACTATCAGCCTATATCTTTTATAACAACACGCCCAGTGGCGTCACTTACAACACGCCCAGTTGCGTCAATAGCGTAAGTCCCAGTGGCGTCAATAACACGCCAAGAGGCGTCTTTAATAACACGACCAATGCGTCAATAACAACACGCCCAGTGGGGTCAGTAATAACTCGCCCAGTGGCGTCAAAAACAACACGCCCAGTGGCGTCAATAACAACACGCCCAGTGGCATCAATAACAACACGTCCAGTGGCGTCAATAATAACACGCGCAGTGGCGTCAATAACAACTAGCCCAGTGGTGTCAATAACAACACGCCCAGTGGCGTCAATAACAACATGCCCAGACGCTTTATTATTTATCAGCCCAGTGGTATTAATTACAATTTGTACAATGTCTTCAATAACAACAGGAATAGTGGTTTCTCTAACAACTAGTCCAGCGGCTTCAATAACAACCTGTCCAGTGGATTAATTGATTAATAGCCCAGTGTCTTAATATAACTATCACTATATTTAACAATCAATCAGCCCAGCGATTAAGACAAATAGTTACTCAGAAAGTACTAAACCTAAAAGAATTCGACTAGTATCATTCCAAATGCGTAAATTAGACAACAATATTCAAAATGAAACTCTTGGTTATTGTATTAAAATTTAGATAAAGCTCATAAAAACTATATATTTTATCTACTGCACATGTCAGATATCTTTTTATCCTTTCTAACTTTTTAATAGTTAGTACTCATTAAAAATCTGATATATACTGAACTGGATGCCATGAAAAGAAGAACTGAATTATTCATTCCCAAACGTGTTGTTTAACTACATGTAGGACAAAAATGAGTCCTTTACAAATCCTTTCTCTGGATTAGCTTCTGAAACAAATTCAGCATTTTTATATAGTTCTTGTTAAAAATAACAGTATAACTGGTTGAATCGTGATAAACTGGATAAAATAACCATCATCAATCATGTATAAAACGACTAAATTTGTATCATTATCTTTCAAATATATAATATGATATTTCCCTAAACAGATCACCAAGAGGGATTCTTTTTCATATTAAAATGACATGTACTGAATAATATCTAAATGTTAATTTTATATAATTAATTTTTATATTCAAATCAATATGATGAAAAACCATACATTATGCATACAATACTTATCACCTTGATCTTTAAAACGCTCTTGTTATTTGTGCTACTTGGTGCGTCAAGGTCCGTGTTACAGCGGACCTAAGTTTCTTCTCATCATCAGAAACCTAAGCAAGCTTGTCTAACAGGTATTCTTTGACTGTATCCCATCCTGCTGGTGACTTATCAGCAATAGTTATAACTTAAGAATTGTTTAAGGTTATGTCTGCAATTTTGGTTAACATGTCTCTATCTATTATGTCAGCATCATAATGTCATAAAGGTGACTTAATACGAAAAGTACAAGTCGAAGACAAACTAATAAAATGCTACTGTACACTTTGACTGCAATGGCTCGAATGACTTTAAACCACCTGAGTTCACTCATTCGCATGAACTCAATATCACAATTGAACCGAACTTACTATAATTATTCAAATTAATTATAAAAAAAAACAAACATTTTACATGTTCGATTTTGTACAACTTTGATAAATACATTAATGTTGACTTGACATTCAAGGCTAAAGTATCCAAAAGCGGGATATTCTATATTCCCGCGCGGGAGATTTCACGAATTTCGGCAGTTAAGCGGGATTCTCCCGCTCAAAAAGGGAGGGTTGGCTCGTATGTTTAACCTGACCCATAACCGACTTTTACATGTAAAAAATGGCAACAGAGAAAGACGATAAAACCACATTACCATCCAAAATCCATGATCCATGAACCATGAAATAATGTCAAATTCTGACTGAAACTATATTTACCAAATTTCTATGACCTTGTTTTTCAATTTTCAGTCACTGAACCATGAAAATGTGATAAAATTACCAATAAAATATCAAAAGAAATGCTTGGAATATCTGTAAAATATTTTAACCTATAAAACTCTTTAACCCTCTTAAATGTATAGGTTCATACGTGTTATCTGCTCCTCTATCGGGTTGGTGTCTCTTTGACATGTTCCACATTTCTATTCTCCATTTTATTATCTTTACGATTTCCCTATATCTATCAAAAGACAGACGAAAGATACCCCAGATAAAACAAACAATGCCGTGGCAACAAATACCAACAATAGTACATAAAACACAATATAGAGATCATAGCAAACTAAAGACTGAGCAACACGGACCTCACTAAAACGTAGGGTGCTCTGAAAGGGTAAGCAGATCCTACAATGTGCGACACTTTTTTGCTGGCGAAGGACAACTAATGTAGTTAGTGTCTGTTTAATAAATGTCAATTTTAGGACGTCACAGAAAGTAACTAAACATTGTATTTCTCTTATGTTAAGAAGATAAACTTACATTAATGTATTAACACTATTGAATATGTAGCACGTTGTTTACTTAGTTGTTTTTTGTAACTACCGAATATTTTTTTTACGTTCCTCATCCAAATGTGTTCGTTAATTATAAAGTTTAAAGTTTAATACATCCGGCATACTGTTTGACCAGATGTATTTCACTCATAATTACTCAATAGCACAGATGACATTCTTCAAAGAGTATAAAAAGTACCAGAAGGGATGGTATAACTCATAAGTTTTAAACAAACTACTAATGGCATGACAAACACTATGGGGTGTCTTTTATTTTCCAGTAGAGCAAGAAGATCCTTCTCTTTTTGTGGCACTCGTTAGGTTGTGAATGTAAGTACAAACTCCGTCAAATTCGGTACGATATGTTAATTAAATAGGCTAGAGTGTGGTTATGACGTTTAGATAAAATTCATCGTCATTTATAAAAAAAGAAATTCTATTATTGTCAACTAACTTGTGATGGAGTGATTTATATTTTGGATAAAATGATCACAAATTCAAACAGTACTTATATCAGGCTGAAAATATTGTATATTCTCTCAAGAATACAATTAGGAAGATACCTGCTTCACCCTCCGTTTGTTTTAATGCTGGTATAATGCTGGCAACAAGAGAAAACATGCCAGTAGATTTCCAGTCGTTCTGTTGGTTTATATAGTCGAGTGTTTGGTTTTGTTAGGATTTGTTGATTCACCTGTTTTTGAACTGTCATAAAAAAGAATTGAAAAAACCAATAACCTGATTTATGTCATAGACATAAACACGAAGAATCAAATATGAAAAACAGAAACTTATCACATTAACTGAATTACAATCTTCTGACTTCAGATAGACACAGATGTGCGACTCATTAGTTTTGTCGGACTTGATTATCAAAATTACTTGGTAAACTCACTTCCGACATTCTTATACCATATTTGTGATTGCAGTAATAGGTATCTGATTACATAGACTAGTGGTATTTTCCTAATCAAGAGTGTTCATTACAGTAAGGAAATCCATATATATGTGCATCCATTATGAATGTCAAAGTCAGAGAATCTACTCCTCGAGAGATTGCATATTGTCGCTTTCGTTTTAATTAAAGACGATATATTACCCCAGTTTCTGGAATTTATTCCGTTTTCCCGTTACTGACAATTTATTGCTCTGATTGAGTCTTAGTTCTCTTAACAACACAAATCTGTGTCTGACATAAGAATAAATGTATCTTTTTACGGAAACACTTTTTAACGCGATTTATCGGAGTAATGAAATAACGTGCAAACTTAGTGGCGCTAGATGGAAATAATGGTGAAATACACAAGATCATGACTTATCCTGAGCCTGAATGTATGTGTCAGTTAACGTTTGAGTAAGTTGTCAACTGTTTCAGAAAAGATTTTAAAACTTTTTACTATATCAAGTAAGTTACACAGTTTCAGTAAACTTGTGTCTTCATGTCCGTTGATGGATGACGCTGTCGTATGATATCGTCTTTGACAGACATACACTAATATCCGAACCTGGTCTAAAAGCGATCATTTGAATCTAAACACAATCTGAGAAGTCGGATCAAAAAATTATTCAGTCGTATTCAGTCGCTTGGTAAATTTTCAGACTTATTGCGGTGCACTTAAAGACTATTCAGATGTTTTACTTGCAGTTAATTCAGCACTGTTCAGAACCTTTTCTGACAATTCAGTACGTTGTTGAGGTTAACAGATAGTATACATATAAACTACTGAACAATCTGAACACATCTCAACTTATTGCTAGCGAATCATTTGTACAGTTCTTATTTTACCACAGTGTATACAGTCTGAAAATTGACTGAAAGATTGAAATTGATTGAAAAATCTATTGTTCAGACTTTAAGAGATGTTCCGATCACAATTATCATTTCACTTCAAAATTAATATTACGTACAAGTAACAATTACGAATAGAATTGCATGATTTCCTATCAAGTTGGAATATGTAAGCAGGCTTTCAGCTTTGGCATGTATTTTTCTGGACGATATGAAGTGTTTTGTGTATGTAATTCAGTCTGTTGTTTTTGTTTTGTTATACATTTAAAAGTTTATTTTACCTTTAATTTTTATTCTATGTGCTTTTATATTCTTATTAAGACTTTGATTGAAAAGATATAAAAAAAAAAAAGATGTTGAGATCTAAGTACAATCCCTAATTAGTTCACATTTCTTTCCAAATGTTGCCCAACTTCATAGATGCCTTGTCATATATCAACATGTGTTTTAAATATAGGGACATTGGTATTCATGGTAGATTGAAGTCTCTGTTTCTTTATATATTTGTTGAGTTACAAAGAGATATGAGTTTCATCGAGCGTTGGATAACAACCCATTTATTATTAAAAAAAGCACATAATTATGTAACACTCTTAATGTCATGTTATGTAAGGTTAATTTCCCTTTTAATTTTTTCGTACACTAAATATGGTTGACCTAGTGCTTAAAGTACTTGAAAAAAATACCAATACACAAAACGATATTATTTGCAAAAGACCATGAAAATGAAGTAGAGGATAGACGAACCTGTCAGACGACATGTAACCCTTACAATCATTTTATACACTACATATAGTTGACATTCAGCTTATAGTATTTGCGAAAGAAACCTAACCACGTAACTTAAACCTTAATCACTGTTCTATGAAATGAGTTCGAATTTAGGTAAAACTTATCTGACGAACATGAATGCGTTGCAAGGAACCAATATCCCATATATAATTACACTATAACACACAGTAAATAACTATCATTGCTTTCAAGCATTCGCCGAACAACTAAATAGAGATCAAGAACAATGGGCATATGACAAAAGACACTTCATTTCACTAAGTATCTGTATACAAGGAATGAAACATCCAGATCCTATTCCTTCTCTCATAACGCTATTAACAAACAGTTTACGCCGCAGCCGCCACCGCCTACATACGCCACCGGATGATAATCCCTATGTTGAGCATACAGAGACTTTAGTAGCTTTAAGACAACAAACGTACATGTATTAAACAATAACAAATTACAAATTATATTTTCTATTTATTATGTTTTGAATACTTTGAATAAGGATAAACATGAATTGCAATTTAACGCTACCTTTTATTCACTTGTACAAATTGTCAAATATTGACTTACTTGTTTACTAATGAGATATGTATATTGAACGTATTAAGACATCTTGATCATTTAGAGTTAGACGTCGCAAAATCTAATTAGAAACAAATAGTCAGTAAAAGTTTCATTAAATTGATATTCCTATATAGTGCTTAATTGCATGAATTGGTTGTGATAACAATGTTTATACGCTCTTTATTATATTCTTCGTAATGCTGTTTAAACTATTCTTTCAATGGTTTCATAATATCGGAATAACTATTTTCTTTAGCAAACATATACGGAGTACGTCTGTAATTGTCCTGTATTTGTAATTTCTGCACAATAATTTATTAATATCTCCATAATATCACCATGTCAATTGAATCAAGCTATGTGAACATCTGTTTTTCCAGAATGGTCTCTTTTCTTTATATTCATATCGAAATCAATCAATAGCTTTGATATTTCTGAATGTCCATTAGAACAAGCTACATGTAAAAGCTAACCATCAATCTTTGTCTTTGCTATTTGTTGTGTCATCACTATTCATACCAACATCGATAAATAACTTCATTACCTCTTTATGTCCGTTTTGACACGCTAAATGAAAAGCTGACCATCCTTTGTCGTCTTTTAGCGTTGTATTTACACAACTATTTAGTGCTTGACCGTTTAAATCAAGTAAGTATTTTACTGTATCATAATGCCCTCCAAGACAAGCCTTGTGTAATGGTGTAGAACCGCTATTTGTTGTGTCATTAATATTCATACCAACATCGATTAATAACTTAATTACCTCTTTATGTCCGTTTTGACACGCTAAATGTAAAGCTGACCATCCTTTTTTATTCTTTATTGTTGTATCTCCACAACTATTAAATTCTTGGCCGTTTAAATCAAGTAAGAATTTCACTGTATCATAATGACCTCCCAGACAAGCCTTTTGTAGTGGTGTAGAACCACTATCCGTTGTGTCATTGGGATTGATACCAACATCGATTAATAACTTAACTACATCTATATGTCCTTTGAAACATGCTACATGTAAAGCTGACCTTCCTTCTTTATTCTTTATTGTTGTATCTACACGACTATTAAATTCTTGGCCGTTTAAATCAAGTAAGAAGTTCACTGTTTCATAATGGTCTTTCTGACAAGCTATGTGTAATGGTGTAGAACCTTTATTTGTTGTGTTATTAATATTCATACCAGCATCGATTAATAACTTAATTACCTCTTTATGTCCGTTATAACACGCTGTATGTAAAGCTGACCATCCTTCTTTATCTTTTATTGTTGTATCTACACGACTTTTAAATTCTTGACCGTTTAAATCAAGTAAGAATTTCACTGTTTCATAATGACCTTCCTGACAAGCTATGTGTAATGGTGTAGAACCTCTATTTGTTGTGTTATTAATATTCATACCAGCATCGATTAATAACTTAATTACCTCTTTATGTCCGTTTTGACACACTAAATGAAAAGCTGACCATCCTTCTTCATCTTTTATTGCTTTATCTACACGACTATTTAGTGCTTGACCGTTTAAATCAAGTAAGAACTTCACTGTTTCATATTGACCTCCAAAACAAGCATAGTGTAATGGTGTAGAACCGCTATTTGTTGTGTCATTAATATTCATACCAACATCGATTAATAACTTAATTACCTCTTTATGTCCGTTTCGACACGCTAAATGTAAAGCTGACAATCCTCTGTCGTCTTTTACCGTTATATTTACACGACTATTTAGTGCTTGACCGTTTAAATCAAATAAGAACTTCACTGTTTCATAATGACCTCCAAGACAAGCCTTGTGTAATGGTGTAGAACCGCTATTTGTTGTGTCATTAATATTCATACCAACATCTATTAATAACTTAATTACCTCTATATATCCTTTTCGACAAGCTACATGTAAAGCTGACCATCCCTTTTTGTGTGTTATTGTTGTATCTACACGACTATTTAATGCTTGACCGTTCAAATCAAGTAAGTATTTCACTGTATCATGACAACCATGTCTACATGCAAGATATAGTGGTGTGTTACCAATTTTATCTTTTTTATTGACATCCATACCAAATTCAATCAATGTTTTCACGGTTTCAGTGTGTCCATTTTGACAGGCTGCATGTAAACCAGTTTGTCCAAAAGTATCTCTACTTTTGACATCTGCATTATATTTACTGGTTAATAAAAGTTTCACCAGTTTCACATTCCCACTCAAGCAAGCAAAATACAGTGTGTTCTGATTATTTATATTAGATATGTTGATATCTGCTTTGCTGTCTAATAACAGTTGAGCCACCTCAGTGTGACCATTTTGGCAGGTTGCCGATAATGCTGTTGTTTTATCTGAGTTTCCTGCATTAATGTCCTCATTATATTTCATTAAATATCTAACAACTGCAATGCGGCCCTTTTCACATGCAACATAAAATGGAGATCTTCCTTCCTTGTCTTTAACCTCCATGTGATACGGATAATTTACTACAAAATATTCTACAAAATCTATGTATCCCAAGTGAGACGATACATACAAAGGCGTATTTCCATCTTCATCGAAATCATACGAAATTTGCTGACATGCGTCTTGTTCTTTCAGAAACAATAGAAGTAGTTTTCTATATGCCTCTTTTTCTGTTTGAATGCTTCCAAATACTTCCCAGTATTTCCCTTTCATTGCTTCTTTTATTTGTCGTTGTAGAAATTGGCTTTCGAACTCTTGTGGTATTTGAATAACAAAAGGAACACTATTTTGAGTAAATGATGAAATGTACGTACGGTTTGCCAGGAATGCAATATCAACGTGTTCTATTAAACATTTCATTATAGATGGTGCAATAGCTGCTGATATGATGTCAAACATTTTGTCGTGAATTGCTGTGTAGAAGTCATCTGATTCTGTAATATAGACACCTTTAAGACGCTCATAGCTGTTTAGTATCGCCACAATGGAAACGGATTCAATTTTAGAGTCCCAGCATATATCCTTAACTAGCTGTTGCACGTGTTCGCATCTTAATTCATCTTTACAAAATTTATTATTCCTTAGAACAAGAAGAGAAAGGCAGAGAAAACATGATTCGGATTTTTTTTTCATTTCTGAGATTTCATATCTAATTATTTTAATAGGATGGATGAAGTAACTAGGATCTTGATTAAGGCTTTTGCAGTACAAAGAACATATAAGTGGGAAAAAATCATACAGACAAATATTTTCTATACCGTTCACAGTATTCTCAGGTAAATACGACAATGCAATATTTCTCATTTCCTCTGGAGAAATCTTATAATCAGAACTAAAGCTGCATTGAACAGGCGAAAAACATGTCAGTTTTGGGAATGACTTATGAACATATATATTTTCCCTGCACGTGATAATAAACTTAGCCTCTGGTTTACTAGAGTTATCTTCATCGTCATCATTCTGATTACTAAAATCAATTAACATATTTAATTTGCAATCGTTTTGTTCCCAGGAATCTGCTTTTTGCTGATTAAGAGAAAATTTACCACAGCCATCATCAATTACAAACACTTGGAATTTCTCTCTAGTCAAATGCTTAACTATTTCGGAAGGATCATCACAAGAAAGTATTTCATATCCCTCCTTCTCTAATTCAAATGCTACATGATGAGCGGCTGCAGATTTTCCACAACCTGGAGAACCAGTAATTATAACACCTCTATTGTGTTTTAGTGATTGTAGTATAAACATTGTTGCTGAGGTAGGAATGTATTTCTCGTCAGTATCCCTCCATTCTTTTAAAGTTCTTAGTTGTATTTCTGTAAACAAAATTAGTTTTAGATAGCAAAAGCTAAAGTTTATCATGTTTTAATACATGATTATACATGCACTGTAGAATTGTATAAGAGTAAAACAAAATAGAAATAAAAAGTTACTTAATTCCAAGACTCCAATCACATACTGAGATCATGGTAACATGTAACCTTCTTATGTAAAACATGTATCATGTGAATTATCTTTCACATAATTCAAAACACATTGAATGTATTATTTCCAAATACCAGAAACTGACAAAACATTTTAAAATGATGCACAGAGAATATTTGACTGATGTATTATTTACATTGTTACTTGTGCGATGGAAAACTGAGATGTGTTTGAGCTTTTGATTTTGACAATTTATTTATAGAGACTTTCCTTTTTGACATTTTTCAGTGTTCGGTATTTTTTTTTTTTTTACTCTTTACACTACAGCACCGTTAATCTTGTAAAGTTATACTTTGAGTTCTGTATTCTTATATCATCGCTTACAAATTTGCATACTCTGTCAAAATGAAATCATCATAATCAGCACAACATAAGAGACAGAAGGTACTACTAACAAAAGAATTAAAAAATCACAGTTTATCAACTAGTAGAGCCGTGGTGTAGTGGTTAGTTCATCTGACTATTATCACAAAGTTTCCTAGTTCGATTCCCGGTAAGAGATGAAAATTTTATGAACTGCATTTTCGGCTCTCCCTTGACACCATTTGCGACTATGATCTTGAGGAAACGATGATAATCCGTCGGAAGGAGACGATAAATGGCTGTTTAAGGGATTAATATAAGTTGCAAAACTTGTTTCCCAATCCACTATAAATAAATATGTTAAACCTAACTAAACTAAACAGTCACGGTGTATATTCAGAACGCTTGCTTTCCGATTAAAATCGAGAGTAACGCTTGCTTTCCGATTCTGGAAACTTTTCGATTGCTTACAAGAACATTGCAGACAGGGAAGAAAGGTAGGTTGCAAAAATATTAAAAAAAATAATGAATTATCAATTTTCTTGAATTAAATTAATTTAGTTTTATTTTAATAGGGTTGATATATCATTTTGATACAAACTATAAAATCACGAATGATATAATTTTATTTATTTACCGTTTTTCTGAAAATCGATGTGTAACGTTTACTTTGAGATTCAGGAAAGGCTAACTTTAAGATTTAAGGTTAACATCTAGTGGCAAATATTTCATACATGTTCAGGGTAAACTTTTGCATCGAGGAAAGCCGCTATCATAATATTTCCAAAAAGGCAATACATTGCTTTTCTATTAGCATAAGACTATTGTGGTTGTGATTTACATTTATTTTATATTTTGTTTTGTATAGATTCCCACAATTTGCCAAACACTGTCATTATTTCTGGATTAGATCCACTGGTTTATAATTTAGTAATCTATATAAAAATACGGGCAAGATTATTGTTTCATCCAAAGTACGGCCAGAATGTTTTAAGGCAAAAATCAGGCGAAGATTTTTTTTCTTTCTAAAATATCTGTGACACGTTTTCGTAGGTAAATATTATAGCTGTGGAACTTTCTTTTTATCATGTAAGTGTAATGGTGCATTGCCTTCTGTTGGATGGAAATGTGAGATATGAGTGTATAAGTCCTTGCTCCATCATTTGTCGTTTTGAAGGCGTCATTTTTTTCATCCTCAGCCTTATAAATGTCTTAATGTAATTTGAATTTCAAAATGACTGAGTAACGTTTTTTCGACGTACTCGTCAACTCCATGGTAGACTGGTCACGTTGACTGACATAATCAATAATATATTACACGCAAATACTAGCGAATAATATCTTAATAAGTAACGAATTGTTGCATTATATATACGGGAAATGTGACAAGGACAACGAAATCTAGTCTGATTAATGATTTTACAGTCTAAATTATAAAAAAGTGCACATAAAGGGGATGGGGCGTACACCCTTTACCCCCGCTTTGGATCCGCCACCGACACGTGATAGTAGGAAGATAATTTGAAAGTATTAGAACTATCAGTATTTGTAAAAGTGCTTGACGGGTTTAACGAGTTCAATCGTTTGGGTCGTAAAGAATTTTCTTAGTGTATGTTAAAGGCAATTCTTAACACAAAACATTAAAAAATATATTTGCAATAGTAAAAAAAACTACTGCCAATTATATTTTGGTGGTGCTTCACTTTAGGCGTACTGTATATATGTTACAGTAAATAGATGAAATTAGGAATTACACGTAATTACTAAACATTTCAGTAAATACCTGTAATCACTAGTCAATTTAGTAATTACATGTATTTACTAGTTGTTTCAGTGATGACAGGTATTTACTGATTTTTTTTTGTCATTTTTACAGCTATTTACTAACTTAAAATTTTTGTTTAAAAATTAAAGACATAATTCAAGATATCAAATAAGAAACTAAGGGGTAGGGATTTTTAGGGCTTACTTAAGTATCAAGGAGTATAAGGCACATTAAAAGTGCATACTCCTCAGTGTTTGTGAATTGAAACTGGAAAATGGTTGTTTTATAAGTTTTGAAACTCTCTAAAAATCATTTTGAGCATGCAAGACAATGATATCAATCCAATATTGAGAAAAACATTTTTGAGAAATTTATAGGCAACTTAGCCAGCTATTTTTTAAATAGACATTATATTATGGCAAACTTGGTTAAATGATCTTGATAATTCTTAAAATCTCATAATTTTGTTATATTAAAATCTCCATCAGACATACTCTGCATATCAACTTGGCCAATAACATGAGTTAAATTCCTTTTACAAAATAGGTTTAACTACGACTTCTTTTGTCAGACATTTGCGATCAAGCTGACATTCTTTACAAACAAATTTATACAAATTCATGGCGTTAAGAGTCACATTTTCATATTTTTGTGTTTTTATGAGTTCTTCAAGACCTCCAAACTTAAACTTATATACCTCCAACAAAATTTTATCATCGTTTCTACCTGTATAAGAATGATCTTTTTGTGGATTGAAAAAGTCAACTAAATGGTCCATCCCTTTTGTTTTACTTTCAATGTTGACATTCTATTCATTTTCGTCGAGCCTACGTTTTTTGTCGCAAAAACGAAACATAGCGAACCAACCTAATAATTTCGTCGCCAGCGGCGTCCACAAATATTCGCTCTGTGGTTATATTTTTTAAATTTTGATAAGTTTCTCAAATTATCCTGGATTTCTACCAAACTTGAACAGAAGCTTCAGTTGTTTATGATCAAAAGATAAATTTCAAGAAGTAAATTTTGTAAAAATAAAATCAAGTTTTTCTGTATTTTACTTATAAAGGCACTTAGTTTTTATGCCAGTTAACATTACATTCAGACTGTGGTTAAATTTTTTAAAATCTTAATAACTTTCTCAAAATATCCTGGATTTCTACCAAAATTGGACAGAAGCTTGTTTATGATTATAAGATAATATCTAAAAATAAAGTTTGTAAAAATAACTATGCTTTTTCGTATATTACTTATTTAAACGGACTATTTTTTTCCAGTTAACATAACATACACTCTACAGTTAAAGTTTAGATTTCATAAACCATCCTGAATTTTTAACAAATTTTGATAAACAGAACTAGTCAAAAGATAGTATCTAGAGGAAAATTATAAATATTTTTTTTCCAATTTTTGTTGGGCCTGCGACTCACAGCAAAAGTAGGCGAGACACTGGGTTCTGCAAAACCCTTAAAATTTTGATAGCTGAATACTCACTGATTTTCTTATTAGTATTACCATAACTTTTGATCAGTTGACCATATTACAACATTGTTTAAACAGTTAGTAAATAGGTGTAAAAATTCATTTTAAAATCAGTAATTACTGGTAATTACTGGGCAGTTCTAGGAATTACTTGTATTTACTAAGTGCATCGGGAATTACATGTAATTCCTAAATTTTAGTAATTACATGTAATTCCTAATTTCACCTATTTACTGTAACATATATATGGATAAAAATCCTTATACGTACAGAAAAATTTGGAAGAATACCTCGAGAAAGTTTTGCGGGTAAATATGAATGCCTACTCAAATCTATTAGAAAAATCGAATTATTACAGAAGAGTTTCCACCATGCACTGCACTATTCTTAGAACAGTAGAATAGAATGATATACAAATGAATGCAAATTATTATTATATATGTACACGAAACTGTTATATACAAATATTAATATAACATATATAACAACAAATACAGTATACTGATTTGTATCATTACAATATAATAGTTATTACAATGTCATTTATTCATCATCCATGCACAAACTTGTCTAAAAAAAATGATAATATACATGTTTATATATATACATATATATATATACATATATATATATGTACATTAACATTTTTCAGGTACAATGATGAGTTTTTTTTAGACAAGTGCTTGTAACCATCCACAAGAACTTGCGGTCATCCGATGTGCAGTACTTCAGTACTTTAATTACAACGTCTTTTGTTTGTGGTTATTTTCGAGATTTCGTTCATTGTTTCGTATATGTTATTCCATCAAGTATGATGAAATAAATAAGCTCAATGTAATGGGTGTCGAATTTTGATCTTTATTTTATAATATTTTATTGAAGTGAAATATCCCGTAGCTGATCAAGCCAGGCGCCAATTTGACTTGGTACCGTCGCTGTGTCGTTGGGTGGTAATAAATAAATAAATAAAAACACAAATTTATAATCTGCATGTGATACAATTATTTGGGAATCGTTCCATCTGAAAGAAGTCGTTTCCTGAAAATCGGAAAGCAATCGTTTCCCAGAATGACGCTGAAGGTGAACAATCTGAAAGACAGCGTTTCCTCAGATTTTTTTTCAAAGAGCATTTATGGTTAGATTGAATGAATTTCGAAAAATGAAAGACTATTAATGAAAGGAAAATAAATAGGAATTTGAAACCTGAGTTAATTTTAAATATATTAAACAGTTTCAGATGAATGAAAAACATTCCTGTGTTCAATCGTACAAAGTGTTGCATTTGTGGTACCGTTTTATGAGATGATTTCAAATTTTTATGATGACATGCGTTACATATTTATCAAGAAAATATTTCTAGTGTTCCGTGAGATACAAGAGGGAACACCATTTACAATTAGATTAAAGTATTGTTAATCCCAATGTCGTGTCTCCTGCTTCTTCGTCAATATAAATCTTAAATCAAGCGTTATGTGTATCGGAAAGCAAGCGCTACCGTCGACTGAATCGGAAAGCAAGCGTTCCGAATATACACCGTGACAGTTTATCATTAAATTCGATAAATTTACAAGGGATCTGCGGAACCCTGTGTCTCGCCTACGATTGCTTCGGGCTAGGTGAGCTATAAAGGTTTAGGGACCAGACAATGTTCATTTCCATAAAAGATCAGAAATACCTTTTATATTATTTTTCTCAGTTTCTAACGTCGCCATTTTCTTGTTCATGGTAAGCATATGCTGGCTGGTTGTTTCCAAATTTTTCTCAAGCTGTATAAGATCTCTCATTACATTGACATTAGTTAACGGTGAACTTATTAATGAATCAATCTCTTCCTTTAAGTCTGGTAGTAGTCTATGTATTGCCTGTAACACAAACTAGTATATTAGTTATGCCTCGAAAAATACAACCTTCACACAATTATATGCAAAAGATAACGCGCGTCTGGCGTAAATATAAAATTTCAATCCTGGTATCTATGATGAGTTCATTTATCAAATTAAAATTTCTTCTACGTTCCTCCAAGAACAAAAAGATACAGCAGAGTTTTGTATGACGACCAAAATAGACAACGGATCGTGTTTCATCTTATAATACCACCAACGACGATATTTGGTATTTTTTTTTTGGACAGTTCGAGATATTCCCCCCAAAAAATTCATACTGTTAACAATCAGTTGGAAAATGAAACTTTATTCAAATTAGATAATACTCGCTTTGTTTTGTTGTTTGTTTTGTTCACACATCGTGTCAATTTAATGAAACTAAATGTGATTACAAATAAATCGCCGTGTCTTACAAGTGAGAAGCTCAGTTAGCTATAAAACCATGTTTAATCGTCATGAAAAATGCCTGTACCAAGCATATGACAGTTGTTATCCATTCATTTGATGTGTTTGAGCTTTAGATTTTCCATTTGATTGCGGACTTTTCTTTTTAAAATTTTCCTCGGAATTCGGTATTTTGTGATTTTACTTAATGATACTCAACAATAGTTCATATAACTATCAAAATATATGTTATACCAAGGACCATCACTAGCTCTCTTCTTGGATTCAAGGGATCAACATAGACCGAATAAATTGTCAATCTAAAGTAAACATTCTGAGAAAATCACTTAAGAATTCTTTAAGATAATAATGAGGTTGAGTAGATACTATTCTGTACGCTATCCGGAAGTCTCGATTTTCGAAGCGAGGATTTCCAACTGGCTAACAAAACGGTTTTGTTTCGACGCTTTTTCTCATCATTTGTTTACTCCTATGTCTATAAAGTGCTTTGCACATCTTCAATGTATGTATATCATCATAAATATGAGTAACTGTAACAAAAACGTGCATTAGAATATAAAATATACGTGTGCATCACACCAACTTCATAGAAAAAAGTGAAATCGATAGACAATTTTGCTCTCGTAGTACAAAGCAAATAATCTTTTATTGCAAATATTTGCATCAGTTTACAGTTAAATATATATACTGTTTCAATATTCTTACCGTATTTAAGTAGAATGTTCGTATTTCAAATAAAAAATATGTTTTACTTGAGGATCCCAAAATAAATTACTGTACGATCAGTCTAAAACTGACTGTATTCTAGAAGCGATTTCAGATTTTTTGTCTGTACGACCAGTCGTGATTTTGAAGATAAAAAACAACGGCAATTTGAAGGTATATACGTGTCTATGTGATATTATGAACTGTCCATGGAACTATAACGTGTAATTTCTTTCATCAGACAATACAAATATATTTCTGATGATTTTTGTAGACGGGAAAATAATTATATTTTTGTTCCGGCAGTCTTATTTAAAATCACATGCCTAAAAAGCAATACATGATTCGCTTGTTGACTTTGTAATAGTGTGTCGTTGCAGTTATCTGTTTAGCTATTACATTTTTAAAGACTATTTACACCGTCTGCCTTTGACCAATTGGTGATAACATACATCACGCTTGTCTCTTTTAAAGTTACAAAAAATAGATTGAGAAAGCTGTTTAAAAACTTTAGGTATTGAGGAAAGAATTAACGAAATAAAACCCCGCCACTTCTATAGTCCATGTTTTGGAAAAAACAAACCACAAAAAAAAAAAAAATATAGGTGCACAGGGGCATCATTTTATAAAGAATATGAGGAAGTTTTATTAATATATGGTAAGTTTTTGAAAGTTGCGTATAGTAAATGGGTACCACCCAATAAGGTAGTGGAAACAATGGAAATAGAAAACTGCTGAATTTTCGAAAAATCAAAATAAGAGGTTCAGAATTGAATTAAATGATTAGGAATCTGAAAAAGATTCATTAAGTAAAATTTAAGTTATGACAAGTGTCTGAAGGAAGTTGTGGATATAAAAAAGGTACGCCCAATATAAGGCTATGACAAAGTCCGTATTTTAGATATAGAAACATTAAAAACATTGTTACCAAAAATTCGAAATAGAAGGTCCATAATACATTCATTGATTAAAAATGGAGCAATTTTAGAAAAAAATTAACGTTTCGGAGGTCCCTGTTGGAAATACCTGATGGGTGCCCCCATATAATGTAATGTCCGTATCTTATATAAAGAAACCCCATAAAAGATTTTTAATAAAATTATATATATGGAAGTTTTTAACGACCTTGACTGGCTATACAGCCCTTGCACGGTCGGTAATTTAATAAAATTCGAAGTACATTCCTTTTTTTTTATATAAATAAGGCCGTTAATTTTCTCGTTTGAATTGTTATACATTGTCATTTCGGGGCCTTTTATAGCTGACTTTGAGATATTGGCTTTGCTCATTGTTGAAGGCCGTACGGTGACCAATATTTGTTAATGTCTGTGTCATTTTTGGTCTCTTGTGGACGGTTGTCTCATTGGCAATCATACCGCATCTTCTTTTTTATATTATCATTTATGATATGGAATCCGAGAAAAAATAAATAATAGTTATACCAGTGACGGATTCAAGAAAAATGGGATCCGGCGGTTTGAAAACCTCTTTTAATGCATTATCAATGCATTTGTATGGGAACATATATTTGGAATCCTCTTTTCTCCTGGATTGGACCCCCTCTCCATTTAAAAATGTCTGGAAACCCCAATGTATATTAAGTGGTTTATGAGGAGATGTGCTTACAAAACCGCCTAAACATGTTGTACCGGTCCAACGGACGAACGGAAATACGGACTTATTATCATTATAAACCACTGCTTTACAAGGTGGTGTACAATTGAGTGTGAAAAAGACAGATCTACATCCAAAACAAAGTGAAGGAACTGTGATCAATTATAGGCTACAGTACGGCCTCGAATGTTTGTAAATACATGCATTTTTATATAACAATTAAATCTGTGTGTTTGTACAATTTTAAGTATAACGGAGGACATTTCTGAAACTTATATAAACGACAAACCTTCCTCTTATTTTAGCAACATTCAAACATCCTTATACTTAATGTAGTAAGCGAGTACACCCTATCAAGCTAAAACATGTTTGATAAGTTTTCAGGATGTGAATTTATTGAAATACATTTGTGTTATTTAGAAAAATGCCACCTTCTAATGTATCGTAAATAACTTGAAATCACCACTTGAATACAGTGAAATAAAGACTGATCATACAGTTTCAAAATATACAAGCGAGACTGATCGTACAGTGAGAAATTCAAACAAGTGTAATTTTCTTATTTCTGGCTTCAAAGATCTGGCTGAAACTTTTACCACCACTTAAAATATACTTTTTTTAGTTAAATTAAGTCTGGTTTTTACGTTAATTTGCACAGTAAGGGTGCAAAACGATTGTTTTTAGGTTCACCGACTGATTTTCCTTAGTGATGCACTTGAAAATCTCTTGATTAAGGCAAAGATACGAATAATGAATGTGCTAAATTTAATTATAAACCATTTGTGAATATCGATGTCAGCTGAATTAATCATTAAGCAATGTACAGATGAACATCTTACCGTTTAATAAAGTAAATCCAACAAATTTAAAATGTGATCCAAAAAGTTCTCGCTTCGAAAATCGCGACTTCCGGATAGCGTACAGAATAGTATATATACTGTGGAAAGGGTATTGGCCAATGAGACAGATATCCACCGAAACAACTAAAACATATTTAGAAAATCAAACAATGGTCTTTTTCAAATTATAGAAATCTATGGGTGATGTCAACACCTCAATTTCTTAAAATATTGTGTAAATAATTCAAAAGATAATAGAAATATCTGCAGACATGCTGAGGGTAAATTGGCGTGTTTTTTCTTATTCTGTTGCACAATTTCAGTTGAATAAAAAAAGGAAAATGTGCCTCTTTCGGTTTGTTAACAACCGCGTGATAAAATTTTCAATTCTAATTTGACGTCCTTATTACGCGTATCCAACGCCATGTTCTAAATAACACAAACTATGTTTTTTGACACATGGGCACAGATTTACTGTTTATATTCTCGTTATTTTCAACTCTATTCTAATAAAATATATACATTTTAGCAGCTTACATCAATTTTCTTTTATATATTGTTTAACAAACAACATTTATGTTATTAAACTTATTAAATATGAAAATGTAACGTACAGACTCCATGGGGATAAAACGAGAGCGGCCAAGTATCTTTAAGGTATTTTTGTACGCTTCGACCTTAAACAATACTGTTTTGTCCTATTAGAATCGAAATGATTCCTTCATGTCATGCTAATGCTCAGTGTAAAATATAATGACTATCCATGTTAAAATGAGCATAGAGCATGACATGAAGGAATTATTTCTTAATTTATCTATACTTTGCGCAGACTCAGATACGCACATATTGATGGCTGTTACTATTTACATCCCACTATATCCAAATGTATCGTAACCTATGTGCAAACACTATATCGATTTCGTTCTGTTCCGCTTAAAATTGAAAAAGAAACTACAGAACCGTTATTCCTATATTTTTATGCATAACACCTTAAAAATAATGCAAAAGAGCTGAGCAAATTTTAAAATAAAATTAAAATAAAATTTCGCGAAATGGCATGAATGATCTTGACGCATTGACTAAAATTTATGTTATAACATGACGTCATACACATGAAAATATGAAGCTGAAGGTTTTCCGTTATGTATACACCTTCAGCTCAGATAATAACGCATTAAAATGGAGTTTTGAAGAAGGTGATGTTTAATTAAGAAAATTTCTATTCAATTGCATTATTTGAACATTTGTGGATTTCAGCAGGACAACACTGTAGCTCAATCCTTAGCTACGACATGTTAACAATTGTTTTGATAGTAAATACATTTAGTAGCAAACTATAAAAAAAAAGGCATAGATTAAGAAAATTTTGAAGATTGAACACATTGTTCAAGTGGTAATTTAGGAAATGATTCATGCAAGACTTATATTTATTTGAAATGTGAAGCTTTAATCTTACAGGGGTGAATTAGAACAGCCAATCCCATGGCAATTTAACCTTCGCTTAAGTTTTTATATTACCGAATGTGTCCTATTAGAACGAAAATAATTCACTGAAAGCCATAATTTTGATCATTTACACATTTCCAATGCCGTGATTTTCGTTAGTTTTATCCCTCGTCATAGCTCTGGATAAAATTCTAATATCACGGCCCCGGCCATTTGTAAATATCCAACAAATATGTGGCTTCTATGAATGATTTTTTAAATAATATTTATTTTAGTACTGGAAAAGTACTAACAATTCTACAATATTCTCAACAAAACATATTTATAACCAAGCAAAAATAAACAATATCCTATCAAGATTGTTAGAATGATCTAGTTGAACCTGATGTCGGTGATTATACATCATATTAAAATAAATAGAGAATGTGTCCATTGGACACAGATGATGCCCCCCGCTTGCATATAACGTCATAAAGGAACACAACACAAAAACTGTCAAGTAAAGCTACCCAAATTTGTACATGATTTGAGTTTTGTGTAAATGAACATTGTGTTTATGTTTCATATTATTTAGTTTAGGCAAACTAAAGTTAGAAAACAGAAAAGAATATTTCAGCATTTTTTTTTCAATTTGTAAAGGGAATGGCAAAAGTGATGCAACCAAAATTCTATCTTTTCTGTTTTTTTTTTTTTTTTTTGTTTTTTTTTTTTTTTTGTGGTAATAAGCATTGTACATATGTTTCGTAACAGTTGGTTGAGGCAAACCAAAGTTATGGAACAGAAACGAATATTTAAGCAGTATTTTCTATTTTTAAAGAGGCATAACTATACGATGGTATAATTGACGCCAACACAATTCCAGCTTGATCCGTGCTTTGTGGTAATAAGCAATGCGTATTAGTTTCATAGCACTTGGTTTAGGTAAACTAAAGTAAGAGAACGGAAACCAATTTTTGGACGTACGGTCGGACATAAGTACATATGTACGTATGGACAAGGGTAAAACCTAATGCACCTTCCACTACGGCGGGGATATAAAAGTAATTAGTATAGTTTTCTATTGCACTGAATCAAATACATCTTTTAATTTTTTTTCGACTTTTTACTCTCTGTACCACTGGACGGTTGAAATAACAATAGACTTACATTTTCAGGTGAATATTACATTTATATTATGAAAATATTTATATATTGTGGGGGGGGGGCTCTTATTTCATGAAGTTCAAATAATTTTGGAATCATTTTGCTATTTGCAACATTCTCATTGCAGAAATTACCTCAGCTACACAGTTCCATATTTCCGAAAACTTGTTTCCGTCAATTTTGCCGCTGTCAGAATGAACAATAGCGTTTCTGTAAAATTTTATCCTTGAAATATCTGCAGCAACTGTATGAATATTTTCCATTGGTAGAGTATCTTGGATGTCAAGATCTGTGAAGTTTTTCAGTAAACATACCATCAATGATACATCAAACATGTCTGATGATACTTTTGAAGAGCCTGAAGAGCCTAAAAAAAGAACACAAAAACATCAGAACAAACTAAGTATATATTCAGCAATGTGGTCAACAGAGGTAAATGGTGGGAAATGAAGATTCAATTTTCATAAAAAGCTGTCTTAATCAATTTTGATAAGGATGTTCTTGTCCCCGGAAGAAAATGGTAGCCGTTTTGGTAACAACTTTTTGGAACCTTTTGTCCTCAGTGCTCTTCAAGATTATACTTTTTTTGGCTTTCGGACTTTTTTCATCTGAGCGTCAATGGTTGGTCTTCTGTGGACGAGGCGTACGTCTGGTGTATTAAATTTTACACCTGGTACCTTTTGTTACCTATTATTCGTGTGTTTTTCTCTGTCCTATAATGTTCTCCCATTTATTTGTATTGCAGTCCTATCATGTAATATTGTAATTTTAATGTTATATTTAACATTATCATAAAAGCGGAAGGTTTGGTATGACACGAAACCAGGTTCAACCCACCATTTGTTTCTTAAAGTGTCATGTACCAAATCAGGAAAAATGCCATAGTTATATCATAGTTCGTTTATGTATGTGTTACATTTTAATGTTGTGTTTCTGTTGTGTCGTAGTTCTCCTCTTATATTTGATGCGTTTCCCTCGGTTTTAGTTTGTAACCTGGATTTGCTTTTTTCTCAATCGATGTATGAATTACGAACATCGGTATATTACTCTGGCATTTATTGAATGAGACTATGAATAAAACCTTGCATCACACCATTTCCAGACCCGTCATATATTCGAAACAAGGACGCTTTCATGTGCAAAGACAGTTATCTTTCCATACACGAGGTTAGGGAATTAATATCCAAATAGACGTTGCTGGTATTCAAGCATGCTACAAAACCAAATGGACAGATCTTAGCAGAGATTTTATGCTAATGTATAATTATGCCCGTCATGAAAGTTCTAAATACCATATGTCTTCAATTAGATGAACGTGTAAGGTTTAAAGGAAAACTGATGCAAGTCAAGAGAAATCTTGTTTCAAATGATAAACATAAATTGGTGTACATATGTCAAAAAAAATATTGTTATACATAAATATACAAATATGTTTCTAAATTGATTTTCTTTTATTATACTTATATTAGGTAACACATATATTTCCATAATACATCAATCAGCAGAACGTCCTGATATACAACGTAATCTTAAATATTTAAGACGTTTACCTCTAGGATATAATAAATCATACTGTGCAAATGTGATGACTTTCTTTTTACGTGTTAGGTCATCTATGTTGCCTCGCTTTTCTCTCAAAAATTGTTGTAGCTGTTCTGGATGGAATTCAAAGTCAAACCTTCGTCTAACAGCACGTGGTGCGCATCTTATTAACAAACCAGCTAATCGTAGAAAATTGATATCTTCCTGTGACAGGGATGTTGCCATCCTAAAACAGAACAGCAATACTAGATTGAGGTACACAAACTACCTTAATGAACAAGAAAAATTCAAAACATAGTAATCAGTGATTTTATTACACAAAATAATAACCTCGAACCATTGGTGGCCTTCTGCTGTTGTCTGCTCTCTAAGTGTAATACCACCAATGATGTTCCTCTATTAGTCTTTGTTAAATTTAAACTTTTGAAAAAAATGTGCAGAATTTATCAAAAAAAGAAATACTTGGCCTAAGTAATGCTGTCTGACATACCCAAGACATATGTTTATAAAACAGAAAATGTTTTACTGCAATTAAATGTAGGATTAACTACCTAAAACTGTTAAATTCATGGGAATATTTTTTTTCTACCTATTTTCGCATACAACCGGATGAAAAGTTGCATGATTGGATGGTATTTTAAGTCGGGTTGTTTTATCTCTGACACACATTTCCCATTTCCATTCTCAATTTTATTTATTTGCATATCACTACCAATGACCAATAAGGAGTAATTTACCTTTTAAAAATGTTATCAAATATTCACGCTAAATTAATTTATGTTTTCATTTGTTTTGGATTAATATTTTCAGCCATTAATTGTGTACAAGAAACGGGTGGCCAAGACCAGTATACATTCATTCTGAAGTTCACATTGAAAGATCATTAAAAGCATTCCACTTCTTTTCCATTGACGCTAAATATCATCGTTTACGTTAGATGCTTATTTTTTTTTTTATTTTCCAAATTCTACCTGAATGTTCGGTAAGGCAATTGGTTCGTTAAATGTACATTTGTTGTTATTACCCGATATAAATAGTCACTGAAACAAGAAGTGAACTTGCCTCAAATCGTCAGTAAACCATGTGAAAAAAAGAAGCGGAAAATACGAAAGGGACAATCGAATTCATAGGTTTTTCACAAACTGTAAAAGCCATGATTTAAATACTAATTTTATTCTTGATATGTGTTTCTGACACTAGCATTGAGAATACCGCAAAAAAAAAAACCAGTAACACTTTGAACAGTGAAATGGTCAGCTGGATACCTCTCAAATAGCCCAAAACCGCAAGTCGACCTAGTAAGGAATATATTGACCATTAATGAAGATTTCTATAAATTTTGGTGTTTTGACGATAGTAAATCAAAAGAGAATAATCGCTAAAAGAGAAAACATCTGAAATCAAAATATAAGGTCAATGATCAAAATAGTTTTTTAACTCCTCGGTTTCTTTTAAGTCGATAGTTCTACAAGAAAAACGTATTTGATTTCCGGCTTTGGAGGTTTCATGTTCGACCATGACATCGTTTGTCATATTCCTTTGTTTGACAATGTTAGATCAAGATCACATAGGAAGTAACAGTAGTTTACCGATATTCAACAAGAGTACACACGCTGAAATGTCTCGCCTTCTTTACTAATCATTGATATAAAGTTGATAGTCCTAAATATAAAGCTTTATTACAACTTACACATAAACTTAATATTAACCAAGAAAACAAAACATTGACCAATGAACCATGAAAATGAGGTCAAGGTCAGATGATCCATGCCAGACAGGCATGTTCAGTTAACAATTCTTCCATACAACAAATATAGTTGACCTATTGCTTAAAGTTTAAGAAAAACAGACCAAAATACAAAAACTTAAAACTGAGCAATGAACACTGAAAATGAGATCAATGTCAAATAAAACCTATGCGACTGACATATACACAATTTTTGAATTTTTTGAAATATTTATGCTTTTGTACCTCAGGCATAGATTACCTTAGCTGTATTTGGCAAAACTTTTAGAAATTTTTGTCCTCAATGCTCTTCAACTTCGTATTTATTTGGCCTTTTTAACTTTTTTGGATTCGAGCGTCACTGACGAGTCTTTTGTAGACGAAACGCGCGTCTGGTGCATATACTAAATTTGGTCCTGGTATCTATGATGAGTTTATATAGATCCTAAAATATTTCCATACATCAAATATAGTTGACCTATTGCATATTGTATTAGAAAAAAAGACCAAAACTCAAAAACTTAACTGTGACCACTGAACCATGAAAATGAAAACAAGGTCAGATGACAACTGCCAGCTAGACACCCACACCTTACAATCATTCCATACACCAAATATAGTAGACCTATTGCATACAGTATAAGAAAAACAGACGAAAATTCCAAAACTAAACTATAACCACTGAACCATGAAAATGAGGTCAAGGTCAGATGACACCTGCCAGTTGAACATATACACCTTACAGTGCTTCGATTTACCGAATATACTAGACCTATTGTTTATAGTATCTGAGATATTGACCATCAAAACTTAACATTGTTCACTGATCCATGAAATGAGGTCGAGTACAAGTGAAAACTGTCTGACGGGCATGATGACTTTGAAAGGTAGATACATATCAAATATAGATATCCTATTACTTATAATAAGAAAGAATTTAACATTACAAAAACTCTGAACTTTTTTTCAATGATTCACTGAACCATAAAAATGAGGTCAAGGTCATTGGACATGTGACTGACGGAAACCTCGTAACATGAGGCATCCATATACAAAGTATGAAGCATCCAGGTCTTCTACCTTCTTAAATATGAATCTTTTAAGAAGTTAGCTAACGTTGCCGCCGCCGGATCACTATCCCTATGTCGAGCTTCCTGCGACAAAAGTCGGAGGCTCGACAAAAATAAGTCACAGCAATCTGTTTAAAGATTCACACCAAGGTTAAAACAATCACTGTGGAAACGCATGTACTCCAAATAGAATACGACCAGGTTTGTTTCTTGCCACGCCAATCCACACTCAGTAAAATATCCTGAATCGGAAATAGGACACAACTTGATTATAATCGGATCAGGCAATTATTCTTGTAACTGCAAGATCTAAAAACAGCAAAAAATAAGCTCGCTACAGGTGACAGACAAGGACAGAGGGATTCGTATTATTTTTTCTTACATATTTGAGGTGACAAGGTTAACAACAGCTTGACTGTATGCAAGTGTTTGTTAAAAAAATCACCTTTGGATCTTCACTATCACGACTATATCGTATTATTATTTGACAGATTTTGAAGGTTATTGTTATACACTACAGGAAAGCTGTATTTATATTCTCTTGTTTGACAATGTTTGATTAAGATCAAATTAGAATTAAGGGCATACGATACAGTTTTGATCCCGTATTTACAGTTTGATAAAACATTCCATATAGGCTATTTTTTGCCTGATTAAATAAAATATGTAATAAAAAATATACATTCGTGTGCTACTTTTTGAATAAAATGAGGTCGAAATTTTGTATATTTGCTCGTATTTGTATTTGTGGCCGTATTTTCCCTTTCGAAAGAAAGCCATAACTTGTTTTGTTTTAAAAGATAAACACAAATTGTTTTTTGTTAAATGATTTGTAATTTCTGTTTTTTTATATAGTATTCTAAAACTTTATGCTTTTTTTTAATTCAGAATAACTCATACTTATCAAATGGTCATCAATTGAGAAAAAAACGTAATTTTTTGCCGTATATTTATTAGAATAAAACAAAATGCATTATTTACAGTTTTGTAAAATTTGGTCCACATAATCTCCCTGCAAAACGAAATAAAACGTCGTTTTAAAAAATAGGGGTCCATGAACTCGTTTTCAATTTAAATCAGTTTGAATGATAAAAATCAGTCACAAAATGCATCTTTTCCCGATATGTCACAGTATGACGTCACGAAAATAACATTTAACATTAGCAACGTCATTAAGGGCATCAAATACAGTTTCAAGGGAATTAACTCTTGGCGCGACGTTAAGCGTTTGAATTCCCGTAAAACGTCACTTTTTGCGGGACGTAATACGTGTAATTTTCCGTAATAAGAAACGTAATGTGGAATTTCGATGCTCCAACTTCTGTTTCTCCCACATGCTAACTTTTACGCCATTAATATTAGTGCATTTGATTCTTACAGGATAACAGTCTAATAACATCATAAGAAATAAAACAAATTACTGTTTCTTTGAGATCTTCAACAAAATAGTGTAAAGTGAGCAATCTTAAGACGACTTACCCTTCTGGTGTTACTAATATCATGCATGTCAATTATCATTTTTATTATCATTCATCATCCATGATATTGTATTGCAGCAAGGAAACTAAGATATTTTAAAACTAATACCGAAAACGTAGGTATACGCCGCTAATATAAAAGGCAAAGTTCTTATTCCCTAACGTTGCACGTATTTTATCTAACAAAAGGCAATAGCCAACAATATGTTTATACATCCGTATTTTTTTTTACGGGACGTTTTATGGTATACAAATGTCCGTCGTAAACATGGAACAGCATCTTATCCAAATTTCATTAAACTGAACATGGTTGGTTTTTCAGTCATGATGGTCACGATCTGTTTAATTTTTGGTTAACTTTTTGAGTTACAGGACTTCGTAACTAAAACAGTTTTTTCACAGTTCGCGCTGTAACTCAAAAACGATTTATGACTATTGCTTAAAAATTTACACAATTCTTATTTATATTAATCTGAAGATCTGTATATACTTTTTAGGATGATTCAAAATTTGATTTTAGAGTTATTGAGTTTATGACAAAAAGAGTGGATTTTTACATATCGCTCCGTATCTCAGAAACTGTTTATAGTTATTGCATCAAACTTCACACACGTTTTAGTTAAATCATTCTTAAGATCTGTATACTTTTTCGTGATGATTCTTTAATTCATTTTTGAGTTCTTGAATTTTTATTGAGCTTCAATTTGGGGATCATATAAAACATGTTGTGATATACAAACTTACTATTGAGCAAGAATGATGAATGAGTCAAGATATACTTAGCATGACTTCCAGTACAACCCCGTGTTATTTTAAAAACATGTATAATGTTTTTTAATAACACTACGGGCATATCATGCGCTCGTAGCGGAGCTGTTTATTTTGTTCTTTATATTTTTTGTAAATATATGAGGGAAATGACGGGATGACAGCAAATACAATGCAATTTCCAATATAATCAATGTTTCCAAATGGCATAACTCTTTTAAAGAATAGTTGATATGCACTGATTTTCGAACGTGTCCATACGATATCAGTTTTATAAAAAGTTGGCAAGAATTGTTCAGTTGAAAAATGTTATTAACCAGAAGGACCGGAAGGACAGACAGAGGAATGAACTGCGATATTTTAAGAACGCGCTATGGTGAAAAAAATATAAAAGTTATTTACCAATAAAATTACGCTATGTGCAACTAATCCAATCGGTTATACCAAATCAAAAATTTCAAAGTTATACTTTCATTGTTTGCACGGGCAAGAGCATTCTTTAGGAAATTGAAGATTCTCCTTTATAAGAGTTTGCTTTTGTAATCTGACCACATAAAACAGAAGATGTAGTATAATTGCCAATGAGACAACTCTCAACAACAGACAAACATGACACAGAAATTAACAACTATAGGGCACCGAACGGTCTTCAATAATGAGCAAGGCCCATACTGCATAGTCAGCTATTAAAGGTCACGAAATGACAATGTAAAACAATAGACAACTTCCGAGTTCGATGAAACTTTGAAACTTTTTATTTCTCAAGACCCCATCAGGGGTATGTGAATATAAACAGTAATAACAAACAATAATAGTTATCAAAGGTACCAGGATTATAATTTAGTACGCCAGACGGGCGTTTCGTCTACATAAGACTCATCAGTGACGCTTATATCAAAATATTTATAAATCCAAATAAGTGCGAAGTTGAAGAGCATTGAGGGTCCAATATTCCAAAAGGTTGTGCCAAATACGACTAAGGTAATCTATTCCTGGGATATGAAAATCCTCAGTTTTTCAATAAATTCATAGTTTTGTCAGGAAATTTATAAAAATGACCACATGATTGATATTCATGTCAACACCGAAGTGCTGACTACTGGGCTGGTGATACCCTCGGGGACGAAACGTCCACCAGCAGTGGCATCGACCCAGTGGTGTTAGAATTAATTAAAACAGGTTTTATTGTATGGTCATATATATATATATATATATATATATATATATATATATATATATATATATATATATATATATATATATATATATATATATGTTATAGAGTAAAATTACTTGGATTATAAGATGATGAAGTTCGCAATTTGAATATTGCTTATAGTGATTTTTTGTATAGCTCTCCATTTCCATGCTTACATATCTCTCACGATTGCATGGAAATTACTACCTATGTTTACTACACACGTTTTTCAAAACGATGGATGGAATAATGAAAACGGAAAAGATCGATCTTCAATCGGTCTTAAAAAGTCTACTTCCAGATATCGATGTAGTTTTAAAAAGATCAATCTTATTTGAATCGATCTTTTTTCAAGTGTAAATGCTTAGATCGATCGCTTTTTTCAGGTGAATGTTATATTCAAATATGAAAATAAATCTGCGCATGTTCGGGCGTGTTTAAAAATGATGGATGGAATACGAAAAGTAAACATGCATAGATTCGGCTATTTTTTTTATTATCTTCTAAATCAATAAGTTCTATTTGTTTGCTGCAAATCCTCATCTTCAAACACATTGGCCGTTCGTTATTTAGCGATAGTCTACACACATATCTTTGTTTAATGACTTGTGATGTATGATCCAAAATAATGATAAGTCCATACGAAATTCCAATGAACAAACTATTTTCTCAATGATATTGCAATGTGTTATAGTTCGCGCGAGATCCAGAATTTCCTTTTCTATTTTTTTAGGATTATTTGTTTACGAAAGGTAATTTATGGTCAGATTGGTTCTTTTTATGTTGTAGTGTAAACGCATTGGATTTAATAAGATCGATCTCGTCTTTTAAGGATACATTATTTTTTTTAAATGCTTCCAGAACTTAACTTATATTTGACTCTTATAAATAAGTATCACATATAACTGTTTCAAATCCCACAATCACGGGAATAACTAAGTTCGGGTACATGCATGTTTTGTTTATCAAATGTGAATCAAACCTGAAAATTCGGTGTAAACAATATTTTTGTAACTCGCAACTCGACTTTCGTAACTCGCAACTCGACTTTCGTAACTCGCAACTCGACTTTTGTAACTCGCAACTCGACTTTCCTAACTTGCAACTCGACTTTTGTAACTCGCAACTCGACCTTTGTAACTCGCAACTCGACTTTCGTAACTCGCAACTCGACTTTCCTAACTCGCAACTCGACTTTCGTAACTCGCAACTCGACTTTCGTAACTTGCATCTCGACTTTTGTAACTCGCAACTCGACTTTCCTAACTCGCAACTCGACTTTCCTAACTCTTAACTCGCAACTTGCAACTCGACGATAAGAAACCCTCTACGCTTACAACGATATTGAAATTCAAGGTCCTCGATAAAAAAAAATATCTTGCGTTCTATGATCTTGCTTTATATGTTTTTTTTTTTAAACTTACCAGTTTGATTTTTAACAAAATTATCTTTAAATACAGATAATAATTGTTTGCATAAAAATTGCTTCCAGGATCCAGCAAAACTGATGTGTTTCTTTAGGAAATCGAAGGAAACGGGTTATTTTTAGACATTTTACTGAGAGAAAAAAATTGGCGGTCACATTATTTGTTCTACTAATGATGTCCAAAACCGTGTCTGCTTTAAAAAAAATTCTCGGTATATTTTTAAAAGACCGAGTCCAGATAAACGATTCGTTTTCATTGTATTTATCAAGTAGGTCTTCACTCTTCTCAGGGTACTAAAAGATTGTTCTGCCGTTGCCGTCGAGACCGGCATACATGCAAATACATTAAGTATCTGAAAGATTCCCGGGTATAAATTTTATTTCATCAGTTATTTTGGAATCTTCAGAAAAGATGTCAGGGTAAGGAGACATAGAAGACGTGATAATTGTGTTTTGACATTTTAAATTGTTTGCATCAGCAACAGAATCACGATGCTGATTTCTTAAATGAAAAGGGAAGACTAGAGTTTTCGGAACGGAATATAGCTACAAAGTGATCATTAACATATTTGTATATTTTTTTTATTAACTTCTTTACTTTAGTTTTATTCTTACTTACTAGATTTACCATATTTTTATTTTTGTGAAATTTGCGATGTGTACGCAACTGCGTTTTTGCGTACGGGTTGCTACGCGCCTGCACAATGTATTAAATGTTAATAATTATAGGTCAAAGTACGGCCATCAAGACGGAGCCTTGGCTTACCCCGAACAGCAATCTCAGGCTCAGACAGCTTGTTTTTGCATAAATATTGCTTCCAGGTTCAAGCAATACTGATGTTTCTAAAAGTAAGGAAATCGAAGGAATACGGGTTATTTTTAGCCATTTTACCGAGAAAAAAATCGGCGATGGGCTGCGCCCCAACCCCCCACTCTTGGGGTCTCAATCGGCGGCCGCCAAACCCCTGCCTCCCCTGAATTCGAACCCTAGTTACGGCCCTGACATATAACTAGGACACAATTCAACTGAGAAAACTAGAGGCCTAATTTATTTGGGATAGACAAGTACCGTGACACGTCTTATCGCAATGTCAATTTACACTCAAAAATAAGAGAAAACAAACGACGCAACGTTAAATTGTAACACACACAGAAACGAACTATAATATAACAATGGCCATATTCCTGACTTGGTACAGGACATTTTTAAAGGAAAAAATGGTGGGTTGAACCTGGTTTTGTGGCATGCCAAACCTCGCACTTTAATGACAATGTTAAATATAACATAGAAATGAAAACATAATATTACAGGACTACAATACAAATAAATAGGAAAACGTATTAGACAAAGAAACACATGATTAATGAATAACAAAAAGCATCAGGTTTAAAATTTAATACGCCAAAAACGCGCCTTTTTCTTGTTTTCAAAAACAAGCCTTTTTCTTTCATTTGAAAAAAAGTACATTTAAATAGATAACGAAATTAATCACCAATTTCACATAAATTGCATAAATCGCAAATGCGATCATCACGTTCAACACCCCAAAAACGACCTTGTTCTATTGGCAATTTATGGTTCATACATCTGAAATTACAATACGCCTTTCGAAGATCATCTGGTAGATCAACAATATATCTTTCAAAATTATGAATTGTTTTGAAAATTCTATAATTTGAACATTTAGCTGAATCATAAACAGCAGTAACCCATGTTTGTTTGAACTGATCACAGAGACATTGTTTGACGAGATTTGATATGACTACCTTTTTTTTGAGATGAGAGACCACAATTATTAAGGGTTTTTTCAATACAAACAATCCATTTAGAATGGAAAAATTTCTTGATATGCATGTTATATAATAACTTGTACAAAGTAGCAGCAATTTTATCTTGCTTATTACAAATAATTCTTTTCCAGAATGCAACCATTCTACTTTAAATAAAAATATCAATAGGAAATCTTCCTAGTTCGCCATACATGATACAATTTGGTGCACATTTCTTCAGACTTAGTATATATTTATAAAATTGCAGACAAAATGATTCTAGTATACTGTTATTAGTAAAACCCAAAATCTCACAACCATACATTAATATAGGTAAAACCACATTACATCAAACATCTCAAGCTGTATATCAATAGGTAAATTTAGTTTTCTACTTTTTTTCATTATACTAAACATAGCCTTTCTAGCTTGACAAACTAATCTTTCTTTATTTTTACAAAATGAACCATTTGAGGCAAAAATGATTCCAAGATATGTAAAATCATCAACAAAATCTATAATTTGGCCATCATAAGGGGACGACCATTTGATATTCTGGGGGGGGGGGGGGGGGGGGCAGGAGGATTTTGAAAATAGATAACTCAGCCTTGATAATCACAAAAATAAATGGTTTGTTCTGTGGTAGTTTGAAAATAAATTACCTGACTTGCAATGTATAGAAAATAAATAACTCAGCAGGTCTAATCGAAAGTATGAGATGGCACCAGATTCTTCATAAATTCATCTTTTTTCCCAAAAAAAATCGAGAAACACTTCCCAAATTTTTTAATAACAAAAGTATAAATATTATTTAAATATACTTGAAATGTCTGAAAATTGGTTTCATTTAACTTGATGTATATTGTCTCAGGAAACCTTACCTCACCTTTATTTTAACAGGGCCGTAACTACATGTAGGAAATTTCAAAACCAAACGCTTGTCTCTATATCAAATTATGTTCATGGCCTTGCAAGAAGAAAGTTCTGTTTTCCCTCAGACTTATAGCCCTGATTTTTCGGGATCAATGTTTCTTATTTATTTGTCTTTTGTTCATTGATTGCCCTTCTGTATTCTGTTAGTGTTGCATTCCTTTTGTAATCTAGTAATTTTGTTATGAACTTGATCATGAGTTTAAAAAAAAACAACAGCCACAGGCCTAACTATGTGAATTTCTGCTTTATCATGCACATTGATCTTTTGATGTTGTCCCTAGAAACTTCAGTCTTGCACTGAATTTATACATTTTGCTTTGAGACCAAAATATTGTCAAAAAATTATTAAAACAAAACTTCATTTTCAGATTATGATAGGGTCTTCGGAACACCCAGAAAGCATTATTTTGCATCATTTGTTCTATAGCTTCTTGGGCCTTCAGTGGCTCCAAAACCGTTCAAAAAAAATTTTGCCTCGCTCCGCTAGGCGTAGTATGTTTGCCAATACATTTAAAAGTTCCTACTTATAACTAAACTTCAATACTATGTATGTATGCAATACATGTATATGCAGTTGGGAATTTAAAAGATTCATTTTTGCAGAGGGGGATGGTTAATCTAATTAAATGGTACATAATGACTTGATTATAATAAACAAATCATTTAAAAAATTGTATGTTTTCGAATATCAAAAATATGGTTGTGAAAATGAATAATCAGTCCCTTGCTTTAATGAAAATGAAAAATCTTGCTTCAATAGTGCAGAAAATGAATAATCTGTCCTCTTAGTTTACAAAAATAAATAACCGATCAAAAACAAATCCTCCTGCCCCCCCCCCTCTCCCAGAATATCAAATGGTCATCCCCTAAGTGAATGCAAGGTTATTATTCAGTTCAAAAGCACGTTTTCTAAAAATTACAATCTTAGTCTTAGCAACACTTCTAATTTCCAACATTTGCAATACAAATACATGGCATTTAAGGCAGGTTGCAATTCAGATTCGGACTCTGTTAGAATTACAGTGTCATAAACATGAAGTAATACATACAATCTAAAATATACAGTAATTTCATCATTGTCAAGAAAAATATGAGCAGCATTGTAAACATTTGACAAACCTTCATTAGAATGTGACAAAAGCTCAACTAGATCATTTAAAAACAATGAAAATAGTACAGGAGACAAATTTTCTCCTAGGCGTACGCCAACATTGCTAAAAAAGAATTGTGAGGTGTTACAACCTGATCGTATACAAGATTTGGCATTTTTATACATACTGTGAATTACTTTAAACATTTTACCATCAATACATTGTTGTAGTAACTTGTGCCATAATGCACATCTATCCACCGAGTCAAAGGCTTCCGGTAGTCAACAAAAGCACAAAATAAAGGTTTGTTACATCGCAAGTAAAGATCAATCAGACAGTTCATATTAAGAATGTGATCAGTAGTACCATAATGCTTTATAAAGCCTGCTTGCTCTTCGCAGAGAACGTTAAAATTATCTAAATAACAACTAGGCCTATTATTCAGCACACAAGTGAAAAATTTACCAAAACAGCTAAGAACCGTAATGCCACTGTAATTATCAGGATTTGCAGGGTCACCTTTACATTTATATATTGGTACAATAATACCTTCAGACCAAGAGTCTGGTATACAACCAGATTCAAAAACAATATTAAACAAAGCAATAAAAACTGGTAACATTTTATCAGCAGAATGCTTCAAAAATTCATTAATAATTAAATAATTTCAACAGGCTTTATTATTTTTCAACCCTTTAATAGCCTGTCTCACCTCATTTTCTGAAATAGCTCTATTCACTTCAGTATTTAAACTAGTAATATGCGATGCATTCCCGTCAAAAACTCTGGTTTTAGTGAACGTCATTTGTGCGTTAAGGGGCGTCGCAACTTCCATTCCAATGTTGAGCGAGTGGTTTAAAAAACTATAGTTCTATATTGTACGAATTATTCGGCAAATTGAATTCTCAAAATTGACAATTAGCATTGCTGTCATTAGGGAATTGTCATTAAGTACCTACAGAACAACCATTATTTCTAGTTTATCCTCCACAATGACGATCACTAAGACGCTTGATGAACGTATTTAATGCAGGGATACAGGCGACAAACTCTATCTGGTAAATGACGTCATAAAGGCGCGTATAATTGACGAGTTTTTTTCCGGTGACGGATGACTCGAAAGTGGTCTATTGAAACGAAAAAAGTAACGGCCTAATGTATGTGCTGCAATTTATGTACAAACAAAGAAGTTCCGTTTGCAGGATGATGCTTAGTTCGCACGTAATTCGAATTAGATTCGCATTAACTAATTCGAATTAGATTCGCATTAACTAATTCGAATAAGTTTAATTCGCATTCGAAACCTCCTAACGTAAATTCTAATTCGAATTGCAATGCGCGTTAAATTTGATTTACTGTCCAAACGACGTGAACTTTTAATTCGTATCAACAAAAACGGATGTCTCAGTGTTTTGAACGTGAATAAATAAACTCATCATAGATACCAGGTCTAAATTTAGTATATACGCCAGACGCGCGTTTCGTCTACAAAAGACTCATCAGTGACGCTCGAATCCAAAAAAATTAAAAAGGCTAAATAAAGGACGAAGTTGAAGAGCATTGAGGACCAAAATTCCTAAAAGTTTTGCCAAATACAGCTAAGGTAATCTATTCCTGAGGTAGAAAAGCCTTAGTATTTCAAAAAATTCAAAATTTTGTAAGCAGTAAATTTATAAATATAACCATATCAGTCCGCATTGGAAAAGATGAAAAAGAGAAAAGATCTTTCCTTTATCTTTCCTTTGCCAACAGTTCTTGATTTCGTCAACTTAGGCAGGTGACTTCAACATTGTTACTACTTACCTACGAAATGTGTTATTAAAAGGTCTGAAATATCGTGAGCCATCAATTGGAAATACAACTTTAAAATTTTGATAGATTCAGTCGGGATTATTCCAGGCAATGGTTTAAGCGCGAGAAGGAAGAGGTAGACACGCTTTCAGAATTGATTAAGACAGTGAGGTTGTGGATACAAATCAGAATTAGGAAACTGAATGGGTCTGTCAATGCCCATACTACGTCAATCTTTAAAGACCAAATTTAAAATGCGCAAAACACTTATCCTACCTCCATGACAAATATGTTATTGTCCCCGCAGATAAAGCCCAAAACAACATCGTGTTTGTGTGTAAAACACATTACATTCACTGCTTGATAAACGCATTAGGTATTGACAATTCCATTTGAAACTCAACATATACCCTCACGACACTTACCAAAGAGGAAATCCTTGATAATCATAGGTCTGTTCTATTTTCCATTGGAATTACAACCAAAGATAAAGAAATGGATCTTCCATCACTGTATTCGATACCTAATCTACATAAGTGTCCTTACAAACAGCGATATATTGCTGGATCTTCCAAGTGTTCCACGAATCCTATTTCTAAATTATTAACATCTTTTTTATCAGCATTATCCCGATGTACTCACATAAGTTAACACAGATGTGTGGTCAAAATAAAGAAAAGACTTGTTTCCTCTATAAACATAAGGAGATTTGGTATGATTGCCAATGATATAATTACCCATTAAAGTACTAGTGAAGGAGATGTAAGCAATTAACATGAAAAATCATACCACCAATGTCAATTAATAAAGACAACAGTAGTATACAAAAAATTTCGAAATTCATAAATCTATTGAGAAAAACAAAATCTGGGTTACAAACTAAAACTGGTGGAAACACATCAAATATAAGAGGAAATCTACGACACAACAGAAACACAACACTAAAATATAACACACAAAGAAACGAACAATAATGTAACAATGGCAATTTATCGGACTTGCTACAACAGTGAGATAAACCAATACAAAGTAATGGGCTATTGAAATATCGGCATGAAAAATATGAAACAATTCAATTGAGAAAACCAATTGAGTTTGTTGGATAACTTACAATGTCCATCATGCCACCTTATACACGTGAACATAATATAACTTTCCACCTCTCAGTTGTATGTTAAAAAGGAGAATGAAGTCATATAATTACATAAAAATATTTGATATTTAGTGGAACTTTATAAACTGGATAGAACGGAAATTAAATGATTGACAAGGTTAGAATGTATGAATGGAACAAATAATGTAGTAATAAATCAAAAGGAAAAGATGCGCCTTAAAGAATAAACCATGACAACTTATGTAACTGACCGAATATATGATTCAGCATAACTTACATGTAGGATTCAGGTTTAAATGACCCTGGTTATTCAAATATTCAATTAAATTTCATTCACCAATAACGCCACTTCTTTATATGTTGAGTTAATATGTCGCACTGAAAATCAAGTCGGTAAATGGTGCATGTTTGAATGTACCGTATAATCGTAAAATGTCAACAAATCTTTGGTTAGTACATAATATTTATCAGTATGGGTCACATAACCCTTTGATAACAAGTATTATAGATAAACCGAGTAACGTTTTGTACGTAATGATTTAACCTTATTGGACAGCAGATTTAAAATTTTCAAATATATTATTAAACGTTTTGAAATTCATTTTTAGTTCCATAATCTTATGAGCTGTATTTACTTATGGAACACAGTATTGTAATAAGTATTTCATAAGTAGCTTGTACGTCATTACAAATTGACCTATCTAAACTGTCGTCGTAAATTACACAAAAACCTTATAGGGAATCTTCAATTTCAACTTTAAGACGATAATGTTTACATACAATGTACACCAGCTCCGAAAAAAGTGATAAACTAATAAATCAATAACCCATGTTTTTACTTTTTGGCTTTATAACTATTTTGTTCTGAACATCCCTGATGAGTCTTGTGAACGAAGACGAAACGTGCGTTTGGCGTATCAAGTTATAATTCTGGTACCTTTATTAACTATTTACACCACTTGGTCGATGGCACTGCTGGTGGATGTTCTGTCACCGAGGGTATCATCACCCAAGTAGACAGCACTGCGATTATTAAAGTTTACATTCGTTCGGTGTGTTTGAGTTTATGATTTTGCATATGTTAAAGAACGTTTCATGTTGATGAACTTGTAGTATTTCACTTTTTGTGTGACAATTATTTTTAACTTCAACAGACAAAGGAGTAGGTCCAGGAAGACCTTTAATGGCCCCAAAATATAGCAATTTTACAAAATTGTTAAAATGGTAACTCTTAGTTATTTATTGGAGAGTAGAATGCTTCTGCTACATAAATATGGGCTGTTTTTGACAATACAATACACATATATCGGGTACTAGCATCATTTAGTCATGCTGAATTACTGAAATCTTCCCAATCTTAGCATTTTAGTTAAATGTTATACGGTTTCCGTCTTAAATGAAAGTGGCCGCATTTGTGTTCATTCTTAATATTGAAATGTAAATTGGGAACTGCGACACCATATGGTTGCAATGACAAAATTAATGGTATATGTATTATATCTAGTTCTTCGTGTAGCTCGATGAATGTGATGAATATTTTCAACTGTACTCCTCGACGCAGACACAGTCATGGTCATCGTCATTATACACCACCTACTTTGCATGATTTCTTTATTAATGACTTGTTGCCATTTAAACAAAAGCTGTTAGGTATTCATCACACATGTCACATTCACACGAAACTTTATTCATTACCCTTTCTAAACTTCATTATCTGTTCAATTTATGTTTGGAAATCACTGTTACAAACCCTCATTCAAATCAATACAAACTTACAGCTATAATTTCGGATATTGCGAGTCACAGACTTTTGAAGCAAGTCCGCATTGGAAAAGATGAATAAGATAAAAGATCGTTCCTTAATCTTTCCTTAATCTTTCCTTTGCCAAAAAAGTTCTTGATGGCGTCAAATTAGGCAATATCCTTCATCATAAATTAGTTCAATCGAAAATACCTCCTTATTTCAAAGATCTGTCTGTACCAATCATTTCTTATGCCTATACCAAAAACTATTGCAACTAAAATTTTAAATTACAAACAGGTTTTGCAGGATCTCAATATTGACGACTTCAAATCTAAACCTCCTGATTGCACTTGTGCTAGTTTCCAATTCACATATAATCCGTCTGGCCACGTTACTACCGGTGACCTGAACATTGTTAATACTTACCTACGAAATGTGTTATTAAAAGGTCTGAAATATCGTGAGCCATCAATTGGAAATACAACTTAAAAATTTTGATGGATTCAGTCGGGATTATGCCAGGCAATGGTTTAAGCGCGAGAAGGAAGAGGTAGACACGCTTTCAGAATTGATTAAGGCAGTGAGGTCGTGGATACAAATCAGAATTAGGAAACTGAATGGGTCTATCAATGCCCATACTACGTCAATCTTAAAAGACCAAAGTGTGTAAAACACTTATCCTACCTCTATGACAAATATGTTGTTGTCCCCGCAGATAAAGCCCAAAACAACATCGTGTTTGTGTGTAAAACACATTACATTAACTGCTTGATAAACGCATTAGGTATTGACAATTCATTTGAAACTCAACATATACCCTCACGACACTTACCAAAGAGGAAATCCTTCATAATCATAGGTCTGTTCTATTTCCGTTGGAATTGCAACCAAAGATAAAGAACTGGATCTTCCATCACTGTATTCGATACCTAAACTACACAAGTGTCCTTACAAACAGCGGTATATTGCTGGATCTTCCAAGTGCTCCACGAATCCTATTTCTAAATTATTAACATCTATTTTATCAGCATTGTCCCGATGTACTCGCATTAGATAACACAGATGTGTGATCAAAATAAGAACAGACTTGTTTCCTCTATAAACATAAGGAGATTTGGTATGATTGCCAATGATACAATTACCCATTAAAGTACTAAGGAAGGAGATGTAAGCAATTAACATGAAAAATCATACCACCAATGTCAATTAATAAAGACAACAGTAGTATACAAAATATTTCGAAATTCATAAATCTATTGAGAAAAACAAAATCTGTGTTACAAACTAAAACTGGTGGAAACACATCAAATATAAGAGGAAATCTACGACACAACAGAAACTCAACACTAAAATGTAACACACACAAAAACGAACTATAATATAACAATGGCCATTTGCCGGACTTGCTACAGCAGTGAAATAAACCAATACAGAGTAATAGGCTATTAAAACATCGACATGAAAAATATGAAACAATTCAATTGAGAAAACCAATTGAGTTTGTTAAATAACAAACAATGTCCATCATTCCAACTTATACACGTGAACATTATATAACTTTACACCTCTCAGTTGTATGTTACACAGGAGTAATAACATTAACGGTACCAATTTTTATGCACCAGATACGCATTCCGACAATACATGTCTCTTCAGTGATGCTCGTGTCCAAAATATGTTAAATCCAAAGCTTATATAAAAGATGAAAAGCTATAATCCAAAAGTTCCAAAAAATATAGCCAAATCCGTGAAAGGAATCAGAGCTTTGCATGAGGGAGATACATTATTTAATTTGAAATAATTTTTAACATTTTGTAACAGCAAATTTAATAACAAAACAAATCCGTATTTTCATGCCAGTACCGGAGTACTGGCTACTGGGCTGGTGATATCCTTTGGACTAATAGTCCACCAGCAGAGGCAACGTCCCAGTGGTAGTAATAAAATTAACGGTACCCATTTTTATGCACCAGATACGCATTCCGTCAATACATGTCTCTTCAGTGATGCTCGTGTCCAAAATATGTAAAATCCAAAGCTTATATAAGAGATGAAGAGCTATAATCCAAAAGTACCAAAAAGTATAGCCAAATCCGTGAAAGGAATCAGAACTTTGCATGAGGGAGATACATTCCTTAATTTAAAATAATTTTTAACATTTTGTAACAGCAAATTTAATAACACAAAAAATCCGTATTTTCATACCAGTACCGGAGTACTGGCTACTGGGCTTGTGATACCCTCGGGGACTAACAGTCCACCAGCAGAGGCATCGACCCAGTGGAAATAATAACGGTACCAATTTTTCTGCACCAGATGCGTATTCCGACAATACATGTCTCTTCAGTGATGCTCGTGTCCAAAATATGTACAATCCAAGGCTTATATAAAAGATGAAGATCTATAATCCAAAAGTTCTAAAAAGTATAGCCAAATCCGTGAAAGGAATCAGAGCTTTGCATGAAGGAGTGAACTTTATAATCTGGATAGAACGGGAAAAAAATGTTTGACAAGGTTAGAATACATTAATGGAACAAATAATAATGTAATTAAAAATCAATTGTTCAGAGAACAGACCTTCAGAGAACAATTGAAGGTCTTTTCACCAAAAAACCCTGCATTTAAATATGATTAGTTAAATAAGGTTTATAGTGTCATTTTAATCGTCAAATAAAATCTTATTGTACGTTGACTCCAAAAATATATGGTTTCTATGCATATTTTTTTTAAATAAGGGAGATAATTTATTACTTCCGGTAAAAAAATGTTACTTCTGGTACTATTTGAATATTTACTTGACATTGATTCCAAAAATATCTGGTTCTATATACTTATATATGAAAAAAATACAAAAAATAGCTACTTCCGGTTAACACAAGGTAACTTCCGGTTGTATTTTTAAGGTTAAATGGTTTGAAACCTGTTTAGATCTCAACCCTCCCCCATACCTCTAGCCACTCTAGATAAACAAACACACTATAATACGCACATTAAAACTTGGTTAAAAAGAAGTCCGAGTCCTTAGTCAGAAAAGGTATCAAAAGAAAAAAATGACAATAATACATATATTGGCAAAGGACTACTAGCAGTTACTGACATGCAAGCTCTAGACTTCAATTAAACCGATTTAGAGATAAATATGTTTTCATCATATAAATATCAAGCAAAATACCTCCCGTTATGGGTTAAGTATCATACCGTCATAAAATGTGTGAGAGAAAAATAATCCTTATCATGTTAACAACTGCCTATATAGCATGTATAGAGAAAATGTGATTATTTCCGACACAAAAGTGAATCAATTCTAAAGCCAAAATATTCCATTTTTAATGACCTTACAACAGTATCGTAACTATATCACTTTTTGATTAGACTGTTTAAAAGTTTGTTAGCTTTTCTGGTGAATGCAGATATGTTTGTGCTTTGTAAAGAATATATATTGAATATCTATATTTATACGAAATATTGTCATATACACTGATACTTTTGATATTAAATACTATCTCTTTACTACAAAATTATTGTAATATTAAGGTACATGTATTTTACAGTACTTGATTTGTATTTAAAAAAATGATACAGAAATATAAAACCAACAGTAATCGCAATATTTCATGTTTAAAAATCATAAACGTGAGATTTGAAATAGACAAACTTTCAAAATGATGAAAATAAAAGGTTGTAACCAAAAATAGGTAGTAATTAGATTTCAAGTACTGTAAAATACAGGTACCTAAATATTTCAATACTTTTAAAGTAACACAATATTATTGAATATTAAAAGTAAATATACAGTACTACAGATTTTTGTTACAGAAATAGTAACCATGAAAAGGTAGCGATGTACGATTCGGTGACCAACATGCTAGCGATCACTAGTATGCACCTGTTCAGAAAAGGAGTTCCGTTCATTTCATTTTCAGAAAGTCAGTTAGAACAGCTATATTCTCACATATTAACTGATGAAGATTAATTCAGAAAAGCGCACCAGACACATAACACTTGTATATTGTTTTTTTTTTCTCACTAGAATAGTTTGGTCTGGTTTTCATCGAAATTTGCACACTTTTCCTGATTTAAACCTTACTAATCCCTACATGATCATTCAGGTATTGCACAGGAAACGTAAACTAAACCTACGTACCAAAATGTTTAGTTAAAACGAGGCAAAAGATACCATAGGGACATGCTAACTCATAAGTCGAAAATAAACTTACAAAGCCATTGCTAAAAAAAGAAAAAGACCAACATCTAAAACTTAACACGGAGCAACACAAACCTCACAAACAACTGGGGTAATAGATGCTGCTACACATGTTGCACCAGTCGTATTGCTCATGTTAGTTTAAACCAGGTAATAAGTAGTATTCGATAGGTCATCATATTCCATATCAGTCAACCTACTCGGGTTGGCGTCCGTAAAATTTAGGAATGGATGATTTCAGCTTTATCACATGTCAATCATCCATGTACAAAGTTATATACAGAGTTAAAATTAATATACGACATATGTTGCTCCGAGGATACACATTATATCACAACACAGAACAAAATATCATACAATAGACGATATATGTTACTTAAAGGACACATATTATATCACAACACAAAATGAAATAAAACATAACAACAATAGTTATAAAGAAAACAAATACTTGAAATGTTTATTAATAATGCTTTAGAATATTTTTTTATACATATATATAACAATAGTAAAATACATTAATTTGATTCTTATTTTCAGTGTGTAAAATTTGGTTTTGATTCGTAGAAAACAAAAATACATTTGAGACAATTTTACTTATTATTTAGCAATTGAAGATGAAAAAATTTGTTTTGACCGAGGCATGATGAAATACATATGATTAAATTTAAGAGCTTATCAATCCCTTACCATCCGAGTTATCGATCCTTGTTGTAACTGTTAGAGCTGAGTTTGGCCTGTGAGTTAAAGTTTTCGTTTACAGAATTCTACTTGTCACACTTTTCAAATAGTTCTTCGCTTTTTTTTGCATTTTGTAGGCATCATTACATTTATAAGTTTGCCTTCACATCCATAGTGTTTTAACATTTGTCATAATTTAAGCTCTCTAATTTCTCTCTTACTTAAAAGTATAAGTGTAATCTTGCTTTGTCAAAATATGATAAGTAGAAGCTTAATTTTTGTAAGAATGTATCTCCCTTATGCAAAGCTCTGATTCCTTTCCCGGCTTTGGCTATACTTTTTTTGTCTTTTCTGGTTTATAGCTCGTCATCTTTTTAATAAGCTTTGGATTTTCAAATATTTTGGCCTCGAGCATCACTGCAGAGACATTGGTTGTCGAAATGCGCAGACAAGTTGGTACCGTTTATGTTATTAAAACATATTGCCGTTTTTATTGATGTAATATATATATTTCACGAAAATTTATTTAAGATTTTGCCTGGCATTACATTCTGTCATACCGGGGTCCTTCTAAGCTTACTTTACGGGTGCATTATACTCATTTGTCAAGTTCATACGAGTACTTACAATAGCTCGAATGTTAACAATTTCTCTAGGAATAATGGCATTTTGGCAAACATACCCTGTCTCCTTATTGTTATATTTATATAATTCGTTAGAACATTAAAACACCTACTTCAAGAGTATCATGTACCCGAAGAAAAATAAGCAACATTCATTAGACTGTTACATGTGACTTCTGGAAAATATATAATATATAAAAATAAAATTTGAGTGAAGATGTGTTTCAATTTCCTTTCGCGTGTACTTATACAAGTGGTTTACACTTTTTATCAGTAAATTTCCATCTCGTTGTTTTAACAAAAATCATAGCAGATATTATCTGCACAAGTACTTTACAATTTGTATGTCCAAAGGTTTGTTTAGCTCTCGGTTTCAGCGTCCTTTAACTACTGTTTTAAAAATTAAATCATATTTAGGTAGTGAGCAATGCATGTTTATCCAGGACCCCAATGATAACAAGAAAAGGTTCATAATTATGTGGAAAAAACATACATTATCGAATAAGATATTGTCACCTCTGACCCGTAACAGTTGCAACTTATTCATAATGTCTGCACATAATTAATATGACAACAGAGAAGAGAAAGATACCAAGGGGACATTCAAACTCAATAGTCGAAAATAATATGACAATGCTGTGGCTTAAAAATTTAAAAAAAAACAACAACAAACAACTGTACACAATACACAACATAGAAAACTAAAGACTGAGCAACATGAACCCCACCAAAAACTGGGGGTGCTCTAAGGTAAGACGATCCTGCTCTTGTTACTCATTTTAGTTCATACTTGGTGATTAGTATTATTCTGGGTCAAGTTTACGGGAATGTAGTCGATTGGGCGATAAATAAACAGCAACTAGTATTGATTATATATCTTAGCTGTTTGCAATAACCATGTCGATATGTAGTCTTTTTATATGTTGTGGTGTTAATGTAGTGTTTCATTGACGCGCGCCCTTAATATCTGATTTGAAATAAAACTGTTAAAGCCATGTATATATCAACCCATGAATATGTACATGTATACTTTTATTAAAGGACAGTCGGATACGAAAATAATTTTCGGAATATTACATATATTTAACAGAAGTAGAGGTTTTATCAAATTATTGTGTTTATTTAATTACTCAACAATTAAAAACTTTACACCTCCCTTTTTTGATAACAAAAAACTGTTTATTTCGTATACATATAAAAAAAAACAAGCATGGTTTATAAGTATACGTCACGTCAGTAACATCAGTCGTCAGTGTACAAAATAATGCTCATCTAGCTTGGGACTTTGAATCTTCGAATTTATTATATGCTCCCTATAGCCATGCTATTAAGGCGGATCTCAATATCGTTCAAGACTGAGAGGTTAAAAACGTTCTTAAAAAAGGACCAACATCTCATCCTCCTTCTTAAACAGATTTAAAACAATGTCGTCAGGTCATAAAATACGACCTCTCGATTCTTATCTAAATACATGCATGAATGTTATTGATAATTAAATTTAATATCATGGAAATAATTTAGAAATGTCTAAGAGTACAAAATAAGCATTTTTCTAGAATACGAAACAAAGTTCAAGTACACGCATATTGGTTTGTTTTTTTACCGACCAACAACTTCCACACAATTTTATCAAACAAAAGTTTTCCTATTTAATTAAATGGTCGTTAATTTAATCTTATTGCAAACATATTTGCAGAAATTAATTTTAAGCCTTCTTCTCAAATGAGAAAGGTAAATATGCTAAATAAACTTACTGAAGGTGTGATGAGATGATTGAAACTTTTCTACTTGATAATATGTATGTACGTTTTGACAGGTTGTCGGTATGCATATGGGCACCAATTGTGCCATTTTGATAGAATATTTGGTATGGTACCGTTTCAAATCACAGTGTTAGACGAAACTCAGTAAAGACTTGTATAAATTGTATTTAATTGTTAAATTCAACAACATTTACGGTCATCTTGATGATATTTATCGGTAAAACAAGAATTTTCTAAATTTGATGTCAAAATTTAACTACAATAACTTACTTAGAATAAATCAAACAGAAATGGTAATAACTGACCTTTCCTAGATTTAGATATTTTAGATTTACACGGGAAACTCGACACAAAATATGGACGATTTTTTCCCCTATTGTTAATTTTTCTTTTCTTTTTTTTGAACGGTGTTGTTCATTTAGCACAATCTTAAGTTGTTCATATATCACAACTCATTGGCTTTGCCCGTGTCTGTTACGACAGGAGGGTTTGTGCAAAAAACTACTACATCTTCTTAATTTATATTCATGTAACATGGGTTTATAAACTTTGCAGAGGATGGCACTTTCCATGCCCGAGGCATCAATTCAACGTCCCTATTCTGATAAACAAACGTCCGACTTTGGAAGAGTTTTCTACTGGTTGGAAGAAAACAACAGTGACCATATTGCCATTCCCCAGTCTCTCTTTGAGAAAAAAAACTGTAGAAAAAAATATATCTAATCCATCCTTATAATCATCTACATACGTTTTCCTAAGATTGTTTTATATGATTGATGACAAGTTTTTGCTGTTATATGTATCTGTGATAAACATGTTTACATATTCAACTTTCCGCAAATATGATGTGTGATGAATAACATGAACAAAAGAAAAACAGAAACAGAAATCAAATCAATTCATTCTATAGCTATGAGGAAAAATCGAGTACATCGTAAAAATTAAACAAAAAGTTCCATACGAGGCAATTCTTACTTTATCAAACTTCATTTCCTTACTGAACACTTATAATAAATATCTGCCCATCTCTTTTTTAAGTATGAGCCAATGATAATTTCTCCTGGACAAATATTGTAGATTTCTTACAGGAAGTTTTCTTCTTTCGTTTCAACTTCCTAAAACTGCTTTATAAAATTATAGAAGTGTCAAGGTGAGCAGACGTTACGACAGTAAGTGTATCTCCAATTAAGGAAAGGTAAGATTTATTTCATTGCTGTAGAAATTATTAGAAATTATATATACATGATAAATATATATATTTTATGTACAACTTTGTGTACTTTCGTTTCATCAGGTACATCAAAATGTAAGCATACTTGTATCAAATTGGTAAAATATGGATAATAAAGTCTAATCTAGCATTTTAAATCACGAATTTTACGTCACCATAAAGATATATATCAAATTGATTAATCTAGAGTTACATCCTTCTTTGGAACAGTGTAAATGATATATATATTATATATTATATCATATATAAAGGCAACAGTAGTATACCGCTGTTCAAAACTCATAAATCCATGGACAAAAAATAAAATCGGGGTAACAAACCAAAACCGAGCGAAACGCATTAAATATAAGAGGAGAACAACGACACAACATCGAAACGCAACACACACAGAAACAGACCAATCATCAGACAAAACACCACGAGAATAACAAATGTAACATGAAAACCAAATACATGAATTTGGGATAGACAAGTACCGTGCCACGTCTTATCTCAATATCTCAAAAATAAGAGAAAACACAAACGACTCAACGTTAAAATGCAACACAAAGAGAAACGAACAATATATAACAATGACCATCTTCCTGACTTGGTACAGGACACTTTTAAAGGGGAATAAAAGTGGTGGGTTGAACCTGGTTTTAAGGCATGCCAAACCTCGCACTTTAATGGCAAAGTTAAATATAACATTGAAATGACAACATAATATTACAGGACTACAATACAAATAAATAGGAGAACATATTAGACACAGAAAAACATGATTAATAGATAACAAAAAGTATCAGGTTTAAAATTCAATACGCCAAAAACGCGCCTTGCCCACACAAGACTCACCAGTGACGCCCAGATATAAAAGATCGAAAGTGAAAAAAGTACAAAGTTGTACAGCACTGAAGATCAAAAGTTGAAAAGGTTTCGCAAAATACGGCATTGTTTTTATGCCCGGGATAAGAACATTCTTACTATATAGAACAATTCATGCTATTGCAAACAGTAAATTTTATCAAATGAATATGAAAGAGATATACACAAAGAAACTAAAGTATAAACTAATTACAGAAAACTAAACCTGAATACATAACGCCTAGATATAAAAGATCGAACGTGAAAAAGGTACAAAGTTGTACAGCACTGAAGATTAAAAGTTGAAAAGGTTTTGACAAATACGGCATTGTTTTTATGCACGGGATAAGAACATCCTTATTATATAGAATACTTAATGCTATTGCAAACAGTAAATGTTAACAAATGAATATGAAAGAGATATACATAATGAAACTGAAATATTAACTAATTACAGAAAACTAAACCCAAGTTTATCACAAAATAGACACACATCCGAATCAGTCCAAGCGTCAACGTAATTAAAAAAATTGTGACGTCACATACGATGGCGAAAAGGCAGAAACGTTATGCCACATTTGAATTTATGAAATTTAGAAACAGCATGACGTCACATATGAAAAACTATCATTCAAAAATGAGATAGAATTAGGATTGATTTAGAACTAAATACTGATAATTCATTTAAACAAAATGCATATTGCAATACTTATTAATAGCAATTAACTGTAATATATATATGTCCAGTTTGTTATGAATCCAACTTCAAACGTAAATAATCGTACAAAATTTAATATAATTAATAAAGAGGAGGTGGTTAATTTTTCTATACGTCATACCTAAATATATAATAAGAAGACGTCAACACATTTGACAAAATCTGATGAGAATTACAAATATAACATTAAACATGTAAACTAAATACATGAATTTGGGATAAACAAGTACAGAAACACGTCTTATAGTAATGCGAATTCACATTCAGCAAAACGGTCACAATCGGGAATAAGTCACGTTTGGTAATTAAAAGATTAGACGACATAATGACAAACCACAATCTACCATGTGGTAAAAATGTCCTTAGCTAGTTTGGTTAAAGAGACATTATATGGATCAACCAATTCGTGATGGTGTCCATAAAATTTACGGAGTGTCAATTTTAATCTGTCCTCCTCATAACTTTGTTGGAGCAGTTTCTGCGTAAGGAGCACACTCCTGTATATGAAGTCCGTATAGTGTGAACAAGCACGTGAATAACGTATCAATTGTGATATGTAAACACCATACGAAGGGGCAGAGGGTATGTTACTGCTGAGAAATGGGAAATTGATAATTGGGAAGTTGAAATCGTCCCGTTTATCATAGATTTTTGTGTGAAGTCGTCCATCTACGTCAATATTGAGGAAAAGATCAAGGTATGAAGCAGTCCTTCTAGTATCAGTAGTATCCTTAATTTCAAGTTCACTGGGATATATGAGATGTAAGTATTGGCTGAAGTATGGGTTGTTCAACGATAAAACATCATCAATATATCGAAAAGTAAAATTAAAGAATTTCGCAAGGTGCTTTTTCTTTTTGTCTTTTAGAAGGTTCTGAATAAATTCTGCTTCATACGAATACAAAAACAAATCAGCCAGCAGGGGTGCACAATTAGTACCCATTGGAATACCGACTGTCTGTTGAAATATAAATCCTCCAAACTCAACAAATATATTGTCGATCAAAAAGTCCAGCATTTTAATAATATCATCTTCAGTATATTTTCTGGGAGATTCAGTGTGATTCTTCACAAAATATGAAGTATTGTATCCCAAAACAAGAAATTTGTATCTACGATTCCCATTTTTATAGAAAAAGCTCTGTTTTATGAGTTGGTGAAGTCGATCTTTCAACTGAGCATGGGGAATAGTAGTATATAGCGTAGAAAAATCAAAAGTTTTTATGTTGCTGCAAAATTGCAAAGATTGTGATCGAAGGTTAAGCAGTAGATCTTTCGAATTTTTGAGAATCCACATCTGGTTAACACCACTGGTAGAATATATCTCCTCACAATATTTTTGAAGCCCATCTTTAACTATAGAAAGAATAGTAGTCAATACTTTAGAAAGATGTTTAGTCGAACATTTTGAAGACCCAGCTATGTATCGTTCTTTATATGGAGTTTTGTGTAATTTAGGTATCCAGTATAATGAGGGCAAGTTTTCTTCGTTTTCTTTGATGTTGATACCAAAAGAAAGAAGGACAGATTTATGATTTTGTAAAATTTCATCCTTGGTAAATGATGTTAAAGAATATGTAGGATTACCAGTAGTTTGATCAATTCCAAGCTCTGTAGTGAGACATTGCAAATAATGTTTTTTACATATGAAGACAATATTATTGGAGGCTTTATCTGCCGGAACAACGACATATTTGTCATGCAAAGAGGATAAAGCATCCACAACCTCCGGATTCTTGAAAGGGTTAGAAACTCTTGTACTCATATTACATCTTAGTTTTTGTATGCGCCTCTGAATGCATGATCGAATAGCTTTGATCCATTCAGACAAAGTGTCCAGTTCGGGTTCGTCTGGTTCGCGCTTTATCCATTTTCTTGCATAGTCCTCAACTGCATCCATCAGTAACTTGAAATTCTTTTTCCAGTTGATGGGCTGGGGGATTCTATACTTTGGTCCCTTGGCTAGCAACTCTCTTAGTTGTTTATTGGTAACAATACCAAGGTCACCAGTAATAATATGACCAGCTGGACTATAATTGTATTGAGAAGATGCACATGAGCAATCCGGAGGCTTGGATTTTGTATCTTTGAGGTTAAAATCCTCTAAAACTCTCTTGTGGTTGAAAATCTTTGATGCAATAGACTTGGTGTAAGTATAAGAAATAACAGGTGTAGCTTTATTTTTGAAGTAATAAGGTATAGTTTTTTGTACAGATTTTTGATGAAAAATATTGCCAATATTTACAGCATCTAAACCTTTATTGGCGAATTCTACCTTAAAAAAGTAACGCTTTTCCTCACTATTGGATGTAGTCAATACGGGTTTAAATAGTCTATGGTTAGCAATGTCCATGATAATTGCAACTAATCTATACAAAACAGAACGAGAATCAGTAACGGAAGTATTTTTGGCATCTTGAAATAGTAAAGAAAGTTTTGACAATGAAATGGAGTATAATTTAGTTCTAATATGATGAATACCTAAAGGTTTTTGAACAGACGTTAATAGACTATCAATTGTCACGGTGTGTACAGCAGGTGGTATATATTTTCTGTGACCATGACTTCTATTTCGTCGAGCAGAAGTATTAAATAATTTTAATGTATTGACAGTACTACACCTGGGACTAGATAAAATACCTACACCATCAATTTTGTCATTGCATCCATAGGGAATGGCTGTTCCCAACTCTCTGATCCAAAAGTCTTCTCTTTGTAAACGATATGGTGTACTCAATATGGGGTCATTTGTTGGATGATATATTTTCTCTATAATCCGGACTTTCATTGAAACAATAGAATGGTCAGGCTGATTAAAATGTTTATAGAGAAATTTGTTGTTATTAGGATCATTAACATTAGACCGATGATCATTCATCCTAAAATTGAGTCTTTGTCGAGTTTCCCCGACGTAGATCAATCCACAAAGAGTACATTCAATACCGTAAACAATATTGGAGGCAGTGCAATTCAAATCCTCATGGCTATGTGTATTGTAATTTTTGGTGGTTAAATTACTTTGAAAGTGGGTATCAGTTATAAGAATATCACAGGTTTTACAATTTTTACGGTTACATTTGGAAATAGAGCAATATTGATGGTTGTCATTGAAATCTAAAATATCTGAAAGTTGAACAGTACACGGCCGAATATATTCAAACTTGTCTGCATTTTTATAGTACAATGAGGATTCAGAAGACTGCACATGTGTCATTTTCATAACATCATTTAAGATGATCCTGGGGACACCTGATAAAATCGGTGTTGTTGTGTCCTTGACAACAGCCGATTGACACCTTTTTATCCTGGGCGTCGTGTCATCCAGTATAATATTATTTTTTCTACTAGTTTTCATGCTGTTAGGCTACCGGACTGGTAGAATCCTCGGGGACAGATTGTCCACCAGCAGAGATTCCGGTCCGGTGGTGATAAATAAAGGCAACAGTAGTATACCGCTGTTCAAAACTCATAAATCCATGGACAAAAAATAAAATCGGGGTAACAAACCAAAACCGAGCGAAACGCATTAAATATAAGAGGAGAACAACGACACAACATCGAAACGCAACACACACAGAAACAGACCAATCATCAGACAAAACACCACGAGAATAACAAATGTAACATGAAAACCAAATACATGAATTTGGGATAGACAAGTACCGTGCCACGTCTTATCTCAATATCTCAAAAATAAGAGAAAACACAAACGACTCAACGTTAAAATGCAACACAAAGAGAAACGAACAATATATAACAATGACCATCTTCCTGACTTGGTACAGGACACTTTTAAAGGGGAATAAAAGTGGTGGGTTGAACCTGGTTTTAAGGCATGCCAAACCTCGCACTTTAATGGCAAAGTTAAATATAACATTGAAATGACAACATAATATTACAGGACTACAATACAAATAAATAGGAGAACATATTAGACACAGAAAAACATGATTAATAGATAACAAAAAGTATCAGGTTTAAAATTCAATACGCCAAAAACGCGCCTTGCCCACACAAGACTCACCAGTGACGCCCAGATATAAAAGATCGAAAGTGAAAAAAGTACAAAGTTGTACAGCACTGAAGATCAAAAGTTGAAAAGGTTTCGCAAAATACGGCATTGTTTTTATGCCCGGGATAAGAACATTCTTACTATATAGAACAATTCATGCTATTGCAAACAGTAAATTTTATCAAATGAATATGAAAGAGATATACACAAAGAAACTAAAGTATAAACTAATTACAGAAAACTAAACCTGAATACATAACGCCTAGATATAAAAGATCGAACGTGAAAAAGGTACAAAGTTGTACAGCACTGAAGATTAAAAGTTGAAAAGGTTTTGACAAATACGGCATTGTTTTTATGCACGGGATAAGAACATCCTTATTATATAGAATACTTAATGCTATTGCAAACAGTAAATGTTAACAAATGAATATGAAAGAGATATACATAATGAAACTGAAATATTAACTAATTACAGAAAACTAAACCCAAGTTTATCACAAAATAGACACACATCCGAATCAGTCCAAGCGTCAACGTAATTAAAAAAATTGTGACGTCACATACGATGGCGAAAAGGCAGAAACGTTATGCCACATTTGAATTTATGAAATTTAGAAACAGCATGACGTCACATATGAAAAACTATCATTCAAAAATGAGATAGAATTAGGATTGATTTAGAACTAAATACTGATAATTCATTTAAACAAAATGCATATTGCAATACTTATTAATAGCAATTAACTGTAATATATATATGTCCAGTTTGTTATGAATCCAACTTCAAACGTAAATAATCGTACAAAATTTAATATAATTAATAAAGAGGAGGTGGTTAATTTTTCTATACGTCATACCTAAATATATAATAAGAAGACGTCAACACATTTGACAAAATCTGATGAGAATTACAAATATAACATTAAACATGTAAACTAAATACATGAATTTGGGATAAACAAGTACAGAAACACGTCTTATAGTAATGCGAATTCACATTCAGCAAAACGGTCACAATCGGGAATAAGTCACGTTTGGTAATTAAAAGATTAGACGACATAATGACAAACCACAATCTACCATGTGGTAAAAATGTCCTTAGCTAGTTTGGTTAAAGAGACATTATATGGATCAACCAATTCGTGATGGTGTCCATAAAATTTACGGAGTGTCAATTTTAATCTGTCCTCCTCATAACTTTGTTGGAGCAGTTTCTGCGTAAGGAGCACACTCCTGTATATGAAGTCCGTATAGTGTGAACAAGCACGTGAATAACGTATCAATTGTGATATGTAAACACCATACGAAGGGGCAGAGGGTATGTTACTGCTGAGAAATGGGAAATTGATAATTGGGAAGTTGAAATCGTCCCGTTTATCATAGATTTTTGTGTGAAGTCGTCCATCTACGTCAATATTGAGGAAAAGATCAAGGTATGAAGCAGTCCTTCTAGTATCAGTAGTATCCTTAATTTCAAGTTCACTGGGATATATGAGATGTAAGTATTGGCTGAAGTATGGGTTGTTCAACGATAAAACATCATCAATATATCGAAAAGTAAAATTAAAGAATTTCGCAAGGTGCTTTTTCTTTTTGTCTTTTAGAAGGTTCTGAATAAATTCTGCTTCATACGAATACAAAAACAAATCAGCCAGCAGGGGTGCACAATTAGTACCCATTGGAATACCGACTGTCTGTTGAAATATAAATCCTCCAAACTCAACAAATATATTGTCGATCAAAAAGTCCAGCATTTTAATAATATCATCTTCAGTATATTTTCTGGGAGATTCAGTGTGATTCTTCACAAAATATGAAGTATTGTATCCCAAAACAAGAAATTTGTATCTACGATTCCCATTTTTATAGAAAAAGCTCTGTTATTATTATATTATATTATATTAATTTGAAATTAAGGATACTACTGATACTAGAAGGACTGCTTCATACCTTGATATTATATTATATTATATTTCATGTACTGTATAACGACGGGTGGTCAAGTGGTCTAGCGCGTCGGATACAGTGCAGGCGATTTGGTGTCACGATATCTCAGCAACATGAGTTCGAATACCGGCGAGGGAAGAACAAAAAATTTGCGAAAGCAAATTAACAGATCAAACATTGTTTGGTTGATGTTTAGACAAGTTGTATATATGTAAATAAATTTAGGGTATCATGTAAAATACATTCTCAAGTTAACTTGTACAAATGTATGACATATGGTATCAAAAGATAAATAGACAAGTTTTTGGTTAAATAAAGTTGGTTAAATTCCACCAAATTTTGTAATTCGCTTAGTCAGGATACTAAGGCATGTGATTGGCTAGGGTCGTCAATTGTGATGTCAAGTATTTAAGTTATTAAGGATGTACTTAGGTGAGGTTCTGGCATTTGTGTCAAATGTTCGGACTCCTTGGTGTTTTTCCATACAATACAAGGTAAAATTTTGCCCCATTTTTTTTACACAAGATTCAAGAGCTCATAAAAGGTCATTTACCAAAATTATAGAGGATTGTTGATTTTCTTTCTTTTGATTTGAGACACAAATAATACCCATGCAAATATATGGTAAAACTCCGAGTCATCTTTTTCCCGCAATATTTTCAACATCAAATATCTCAAAAAGGAGCTAAATGTCCTATCAATATTTTTTTCTTGTTTTGATTCTTAACCAATGCTCTTCCGGCTTATAGTGTCAATTTTAGATTCTTGATTTATCTAATGTCACCTAAGTACATCATTAAATTTTTCAATTTTTCTGTGCAAAGACATTTTTATTTTTATTGCTCTGATTTTTAGGTCTTTCAAGTTTTCTGTGGAAAGATCTATTGGTTTTGTTTTGTTTTTATTATTGTTTAGGTCTTTCCAGTTTTCAGAAATGTTAAAGTTAAGGTAAACCTATCATTCTTGTACATGATAAAGCCATAGGGTATTTTGCAAAGGTTTAAGTGACACATACCATGAACCGGAAAAACCTTGTACAAACTAAAAGTAGCTATGTTTGCACTTACTCAAGGGAAATATACTTAGAGTCTATATATATTTAGAATCAGCATACACTAACAATAAATGACACCAGAAATAACCTTTTGTAAACTGGAGGTAAATTATCATCTACCTTATGTGAAAGGAAATTACACTATATTTTCAGTATGAGTGTACAGTAAGCTATTTCATTGCACTGGATGTAAACCGGAAGAGACTTTTTTCTTTCTTATTTTTAGAGCTGTTCTCAGAGAAAAAAAAGTACACAGAAACCATATATTTTTTGCAAATAAAGTTATAACACGAGGCCGTAAGCGATTTAAAATATAATCTAAAGGAGCAAATTGTCTCCCTTGATTCAAAAACATTTATATACATGCTATAGAAACCATGCATGAATCAGTGTAAAGAAACCATTACTTGTACACCAATAGTAACTTTGAGTAATAAAAATTCTAAAAGATAGCTAGCTAACATTTGACTTTGCCGGAGACACGCGTTTTGTCTACATAAGAATCACCAGTTGCGCTAAAATAAGAATAAAGAGGTATGAAGGACAACCGAAGCTTAAGGGCTAAAATGTTTTGAAATTTTCATTACCGATATGTTATTACTAGTGAATGGAAAAATTCCGACCTGGGAAGATAACTTCCAAAAATATCTTAATGATCTGTTACACATGAAGTTTTACAATAAACTGACGTAAAAGTAGACAGGATAAAGAGTATAATAATTTGTTTACTATTGCAACTTTATATAATTAGCATTAGCAGTGCAATATTCAGAATTTTTATACTTTTACGTGTTTTTGTTTTCAAAAAATTAATGACGTCACCGGCATGGACCTTAGTTTAATTTTTGAAGTTATCTGTTGATATTATGTATTTCAGTCATGTTACGATATTGGAGATCTAGAGCTTTTTACAAACACCGTAGACACATCGGAATAACTGCGGACCCAAGAAAAGCTATGGTACCGTGTGGAAGTAAATTTCTCCCTACGCAAACATACAAGAAAACAATTAGCGATGAGACTAACTATTTAATGTTTTTTTGAATTGTAAATAAAACATTTGCATGTAGCCATCATTGTTGGTTTTTTTTAATTTTCTAATGCATATATATATATATATATAAATACCTATATGGTCAAAATACGCATATGGTCCGGCCCATTAACAACCAAACGAGTATATACTCATATGGTCCGACCATATGAGTATACGCATTTGGTCATGACCATACTCATATGGTCCGGAACAGATACAACATTGTAAACAGAAGCCACGATACAATACTTCATATATATGTAAAAACGTATTTAAAAACATAACAGTAACTAGTGACTAAAATGAAGTAACCAAATTTTCAACCTGTACTGCTTATATATTACCTGATAATCGATAATTGAACATTGATATACAACTGTGAATGAATTGCATACACCTATTTAATTCATATTTAAATCTATGTAATCGTATCTTTCTTACAGGCATCATGAATGGAAATTACAGAAATCAAGACAATTCTGATGATGAAAATCGTTTTGCCATGAGAAAAACCACGTACTGGGAAATATACGGTGTACAACGTTTTTTGTACCGTGGAAGGCGTAAATATACACCATTACTTCACCAATCTTTCGATGGAGGAATGATTATCACCAATGCCGTTTTTGGACTAACAATTAGACAGTTTGATTGAATGTATAAAACTTGTTTAGAAAGAAGGAAAGTAAAAAAACAGTGGATATTATTAACCTTAGATATCCCGACAAATCATCTAAAGAATATCTACAATACTTAGAGAACTCTACAGACTGTAATACAGGTAATACATTTAATATTTTATTTCTAAAACTTTAGAAAATTACATGTGTAAACATTGTGTTGATGTACTAAACATCCAGAAACAGCTATTAGAGGAAACAACACCTGGATTTAAACAGAGAACCATAGTCCAAATAAGGAAGCAACACATAGTCAACATCTTGACAAAGAAAGGGAAATGACACTTATAAGATTACCCCCGGTTTTTGGTGGGGTTCGTGTTGATTAGTCTGTAGTTTTTTGTGTTGCGTCTTGTGTGATATTTTTTGCCTGTTTATTTTTTAGCCTTTGCGTTGTCATTTTATTTTCGATCTACGTGTTTGACTGTATCTGGTATCTTTCGCCCCTCTTTTACAGCCAACACCATGTCACAGATAGAGAAATATAAAATAGTTAACTCATTGATCTAAAAAAAGAGAAATGGCAAATACCCAACACCATGACTAAGAAAAAGGAAATAAGCAATAGCCAACACCTTGACTATGAAAGGGAAATGACACACAACCAAAAAACAAGTACTAAAAAAAGGAAGAGACCAACAGTCAACACTTTGAATAAGAACAGGAAACGACAAACCGCCAGCATGTTGACTTAAAAAAGTAAGTGACACACAGCCAACACCATGACTACTGAAGTGAAACGAAAAACAGCAAACATCTTAACTGAGTAAATCAAGTAATTCTTGACTACAAAAGGAAAGTGACAAACACCCAACACCTTGACATAAATAAGGCCGTTAGTTTTCTTTTTGAATTGTTTTACATTGTAATTTCGGGGCCTTTTATAGCTGACTATGCAGTATTGGCTTTGCTCATTGTCGAAGGCCGTACGGTGACCTATAGTTGTTAATTTATGTGTCATTTTGGTCTCTTGTGGAGAGTTGTCTCATTGGCAATCATACCACATCTTCTTTTTTATATATACAAAAGGGAAATAACAAACAACCAACACTTTGACTAAAAAAGAAAAATGACAAAAAAAAACCAACACTTTGACTAAAAAAGGAAATTGACAAAAAAAAAACACTTTGACTAAAAAAGGAAAATGACAGACAACCAACACTTTGACTAAGAAATGGGAAGAACAGACAACCAACACTTTGACTAAGAATTGGGAATAACAAACAACCAACACTTTGAATAAAAAAGGAAAATAACCAACAACCAACACTTTGACAAAAAAGGAAAATGAAAAACAAACAACACTTCGACTAAAAAACAAAAATGAGAAAAACGCTTGACTAAATTAATCCATATTAGAAGCGCTGAAAACCATTTATAGCAATAAAAAAACCTATGCTATGTTTGCAAAACGGCCAAAATTCAACAGTTAATAATAGAAAATTAACATAAAACATTACGCATCAAGCCTTAGAATACTCTTTATCAACATTTAGCATTTTAATGACAGTACATTAAATACAAACAACCAAGACACTTGATTGTTTTTGTACATGTAAAAGGGGCACTAGCTGTCAATTCATGTTCACCGATTTGACTCAAATTTTCATATTTGATTTATAACAATGTAAAACATTTATCCAAATAATAAAAAGGTCTAAAATAAACAATATATAGGACATAAGCTCTATAATATGTAGCTTAGTTTCATGGGTAAGTATAGACGCCATCTAATCAACTGTCGAATTGACCCCGAAGACCTCCAATTGCCATATACACGATATAAACATAAATATAGATAAAAATAGATATCAGACTTGTGCATTTGTATTTTTCTATGTCTGTTTAATTTCATATTATAAAGTAAAAAATTATATGTTAATCATCGATTTTACCTGTAAAAGAATGCATTTTAGTGAATAAAATCAATCAATCAAATGATTTACATTTGTTTCATTTTCAATGTTGGCATGCTTTTCTTTTGAATAATTAAACACATAATGTATACGGTATTCATCCCTAGGGGTTAAATTGAAGTTCACATGAATACGAATTCAATGAGGTCGAATTATCCACTTGCAAGGGAAGAATTCATCATCAATGTTTCTTAGGTTATTGTGACAAAATTGAACCATACTTGATGACAAAAGATTATTTCATTAATGATTGAACAAAAGAATCATAATTTTTATGTATATATCTCGTAGCTAGTGTTACTTTAAAGCAATTATAGTAATAAATACTAGACCGATGATTGCCGCACGACGAAATGGCCAACGTGAATATAATTGTTCCATTTGGTTGTAAATTGTCATACCTGTCGCCAAATGTATCTAAATAACATTCATGACTTTCTGATCAGCACGATTGCACGGAATAAATTGAGGGGAGATAATTTTCTATTTACGTTATATTATTGTTTTATGATTAACAAGTTAACATGTATTTTTTTTTTTATAGGTGACTTGTTCTGGCGCGGTAATGACCCGAGGGAGAAATACTTATACGAACAATTACATGTAGTACAAATAGATATACGAAAAAGACAACGATTATTTATTTTATTTGATATGTATATCAATGCATGTATGCTTGATCGTACACAAATATCAAGTGGAAGTTTGGCAGAGGGAATTGATTTACCAGGTAGTAACATAGATATAATGTACGTTATTATAAACATTTACGTTATACAGAATGCATGTAATACTAGTATTAAACAACCGATAAATCTATCGAATTAGTAATGGAGACAGACATTGATCATCCTGGATTTACTAGACTCAAGCGTAATGCCAAGTATCTACCTGTAAACAACTTTCTTAATATATTTAAGACAAATAATTGTAATGTGCCGTTATATTCACATGGTCCATGTTTGTCAACCCGAGAACTGACTGTCGATATAGCATTTTGTCTAAGGAGTAAATATCTACCCCGAAACGTAAATTCCTGGGCATTCCGTCATCGATGGCAATGGCCACCTAATTTCGTAATTGACAAAATAATACATTCCGGGTGCTTGATAGTCATTAACACACATGATGAGGTCAAAGATTTATTGTGTTCATATTTTCTGAAGACGGCTTTATTCTTTGTCTCAGAGGAACGATATATTAACAGATTTCAATTAACAAAGTTGAGTTATTGTTTTTCGCTTTGTCTAAATAAATTAATAACATGGGTAAACATTTGCTACTGTCCAAACTATTTTATACCTGAACACAATATGTTCCAAGGAAAGATAAATGAGAGTAACAATACAATTTTACTACGTGTACTTCGGGGTATACAGTCTGGAGGAATTGATAGATTGATAATGAATTTATTTCCGAGTAACACTCGCATGTTATTAGTAACAAACAGTGAATCTTCGTTAACTATGTTGGACTTTCTATTTTACAGGATAGATGCAATAAAAGCGCGAGAAACAGAAATTTCAATAAGTTATAAAAAAAACTGGCATTTATTGAATCTTTAATTAGGTCCGAATCATCTACATTTATTGTTGATGTATGCAAATATTATTATGCTCAAAGCAGTCAAATTATAGCACAACTACTACCACCGCCAAACACTAAAGGTAGCAATTACAACATACACAAATGTTATCAAAGACATTTAAAAGATGGCACTAAGACTGGTGCAGTATCGGGGTGGTTGTTATACGCATCGTTTTATCATGTAACAGGACAGTTCAATGTTACACTAAGACTGATGGATTATGTTCTATCAAGATGTTCATCTGATATGATGCTTAGTAACGATTTCGCCTGTAAAGTACACATAAAATGTTACAGACAAAATATACATTCTACAATGACATTGATTGAGAGGATGAAAACAACTACTGTATGTCATGTCAGCTACATTATAAACTCTATACATTCTACAATGACATTGATTGAGAGGATGAAAACAACTACTGTATGTAATGTCAGCTACATTATAAACTCATCATTAATTCTACAATGACATTGATTGAGAGGATGAAAACAGCTACTGTATGTGATGTCAGCTACATTATAAACTCTATACATTCTACAATGACATTGATTGAGAGGATGAAAACAGCTACTGTATGTCATGTCAGCTACATTATAAACTCTATACATTCTACAATGACATTGATTGAGAGGATGAAAACAGCTACTGTATGTCATGTCAGCTACATTATAAACTCTATACATTCTACAATGACATTGATTGAGAGGATGAAAACAACTACTGTATGTCATGTCAGCTACATTATAAACTGACATTGATTGAGAGGATGAAAACAACTACTGTATGTCATGTCAGCTACATTATAAACTGACATTGATTGAGAGGATGAAAACAACTACTGTATGTCATGTCAGCTACATTATAAACTGACATTGATTGAGAGGATGAAAACAACTACTGTATGTCATGTCAGCTACATTATAAACTGACATTGATTGAGAGGATGAAAACAACTACTGTATGTCATGTCAGCTACATTATAAACTGACATTGATTGAGAGGATGAAAACAACTACTTTATGTCATGTCAGCTACATTATAAACTCATCATTGATTCCAGAAGAACTACAGATAGAAGTTAAAGATCAAGTATTATTCATTCCGCCTACTGTTATGTCTCATTGTCTGAGATTTCTATGCTTTCATCATCTTGGTGATATATTGAACAGACAACAGTCTTTACGTGATCTATATTTAACACTGAAAGATACATATTTAGTTCCAAAGTGTGAATTATCCAATTCAATAACAATAGTTGGAGTATGCTTTGAAATATCGGGTGCTAAAGACAAAGCCTATCAGTGCTATGAGGAAGCTTTGAAAGTTGATGATCATAAAACATCTAGTAGCGCAAAAATTAGAAAATCAAAATTAGATGGCAATTATTGTGGTCTTGGATAGTTTTGAAGTCATACATAAGCTTACTATATCGGGAATCTCACTTTATTTATTAACTTTTATCTTGATGCTACTGACAACAAACAGTATGCAATATAGGTTTCACTTTGTAAATACAGCTGTTTCTCAAGCCACGCCTCTTTTTGGGAGATATATGATACTCATAGATATTTTTTTTTGTTTACGTACTAGTTTCCAAATATGATCTCTATGTTTCACCTCATAGAGTCATAACTTGGGAATGTTACCAGTATAAAAACACATGGTAGTGGTGAAAATTGAAAAATGAGGAAGACAGAAAGTGAAGGTAGCGGTAGTACAGAATTTTAGTATACGTTTAAACTCTTAGAAGTTCGGGGCATATAAATGTTGAACATATGACGCACAGTTTTTGACCTTTCAAAACATAACAAGCGAACATCCTTAACTTCTAAACATCTAATTTTCACTTTTCATTGCAATTTTGAAGGCTAATAGTATTTGATTTATTCATAATAAAAACATACCGTGTGGAATTGTGTGAGTTATCTAATTCATACACTACAATTGGGATATCGTTGGAAAGACACAGTTGATTATTAAATTAATAAAAGTTCAACTTATTCATAATCATGATATTAAAGGAGTCTCCCTTTAAACAGTATACAGTTTTTTTTTCTTCTCATAATTATGGTAATGGAGACTTGCTTAATACCAGATAATCATTGCAAGTGCAATAAAAGTTGTAGAGCTGGAAACGTTGATTGAATTTAGCAGAGACTGTTCTAAAAGCAAAAGAACAATACAAAATAAAATACGCCTAAAATAACCCATCTTTGGGATTCATTACTTTAAGAAATAAAATTAACGATGGAAATGTGGAATCCAGTGAAAACAACCCGGCCATAGAGCAGAACACAGCCCAAGGCCTAAGGGTCTTCAGCGAGGAAATCCGGTCCAGAGGCGTGCTGCAGCTGCCACCTTGAACAAAAATGTGCATTAGTTCAGTGAAAGCATTTTCCTTATGGGATAAGGCATTTAAATAATCTGCAGCTATAGCATTATAGTTGGTGGGTGAATTCTATGTATCCCTTGGGTCTGGACACATCGCAGGCAAGATATTAGTGATCATTAGTTTGTTGAACTTTGATATTCCTTTCTTGTCTTTAAGGCACATTTCCTAAATATTCCTTACAAATACACTCGAAAATGAAACTACGATGCAAAACATTGTATTTAATAAAAACAACATAGCATGTGCACATGGTCGTTAAAATAACACGAAAGTGTGGTTGCAGTTAACGCTAATATGTTTCGTTTTAAATGACGATAAACTATTTCAATGATATAGATCTTCCAAATTATACATTATAAGACGAATATGCATGTAATGACTTATTACAAGGTGACAAGCATTCGACCGAAAATAATTAGAATTTATTGAGCACCAACAACGGCATCAGCTCTCTCACAATGACTGAATGAGTCGGACTTCTGATAACTTGCAACTTGTTGGTAGGTTTAGGAACAGACACAATAACAGGAAAGACGATAGAACTCACCAAGAACTCGAACCTGGACTTGGATCAGTCCATAGAGAACAGTTTTACAGGTTTGTTTGTCTATTATAGTATTAAAAAAAGCTGCAGTATCTACATTTAACGCTAGCTTCGTGTATCTTCAACCACCATTTGGATAACATACTCAATGACAAATTACTTTTCATGCTAAACTGGTTGAACCCCACTGTAGTATGCCTCTGTAACAATTTATAATATCTAGACCATGTGTTATTTGTTTTGGTCGTTGTGTTTATTTTGTGGAGTAGTTAGCTGTTGTCGTGGTATACGTATGTTATATTTTTCAACTATTTCGGCAATGCCTGATTTTCATTGGATGTACAATTTGTGTTTGAATGGTAGGAATATATTCTTAAACAATATTTCAAACTCTTAGTTGGGTGTTTATGACGCATACAAGTGTATTATATCAATAGTCGAATGTTGACTTATTCCGGACAATCATTTGAAATGGCATGATGATTTTCAAAATGAATATCCAAGCCCGATAAAAGAGAGACGATAGATACTGCAGGGAGATTCAAACTCATGTCAACAGCGCTAAGACAAAAACGAAAACGACCAAAGGACAACTTAAGCACTATACAAAACACAACATAGAAAACTTATGACTGAGCAACATGAGCCATATCATACATCGGGTTAATCTCATGCCGCACATGTGGAACGCAGAGTTTTGTTCATGTTTGTCCACATACGTTGATAAGTCCAACTTGGTTAGTAACATAACAGGAAAAGAGTTCTAGATTGCGGCTGCGATAATTGAACTAGATTCTAAATACTGACTAGCTAAGCAAAGCATGATACATGCTGGTCTTTGAGTTGTTGTTCTGATTCTAGCAAAACTGTGAAGTTTTACGAAATTCCGAATTTGGTCTTGATTCATTGCTGAATAAACTTTAAATTCAAAAATAATTTGACTAAGATTGTACATTGTAACACAATGTTGACTGCTGTACCCCTATCTATGACATTTTTACGTATTGCGTATGTATGTTTTGTTCGCACAGCGTTGTCAATATAATGGAATTTTATGCGACTCCCAAACAAGTGAGAGGTTAAGGTAACTATAAATAAAGGCAGCAGTAGAATACCGTTGTTCAAAATTAATAAATCGATTGAGAGAAAACAAACCAGGGTTACATACTAAAAACCGAGCGAAACACATCAACAGTAAGAAGAAAACAACGAAATTAAAAAAACAAAACACTGAAGTGCAACAAAAAACAAACGACAATGCAACACACACAGAAACGAACTATAAGATAACAACTGCCATTTCCCTGACTTGGTAAAGGACATTTTAAGAAAAATATGGTGGGTTGAACGTGGTTTTGTGGCAAGCCAAATCTTGAGCTTTTATGGAAATGTTTAATATACTACCAAAATTACAACATTACATGGCAGGAATACTGTACAAATAAATGCAAGAACATTCAGGACAGAGAAATACACAAATAAACAATACAATAGTATTTCGACAAGCACAACAGAACAACGAACTGTCCGTTAAACGATTGTATCAGCGCCACAAAAGTGACGTCACGGGGAAATAAAACCAGGTTCAATCCACTATTTTCAAAATAAGAAAATACCTGTGCCAAGTCAGGAATATGACAGTTGTTCTCGATTCGTATGATGTGTTTGAGCTTTGTATTTTGCACTTTGATAACGAATTTTCCGTTTGTAATATTCCTCGGAGTATTTTCGTTATTTTACTTTTTGAAATATTAATCGTAGTGATAGATTATACAGCTGTTTGAAAAAAAAAATGAATTGGAATTAGAAAAAGTTCCAATAATAATTATACATAATCTTAAAACAATTTTTATTTATATAGATAAATAAAGGTGTATTATTGCATGTCGGTAGCATGTCGGTACTTATTATCATATATAAAGTCTATCTGTCAGTTCGTCAACTAAAATTAGCTGTAACTCATTATCATGCTTCTTTTTAACATGGATTGAAGGAAGACCTTTTTCGTTCTATTTCATATATTTTTGCCTATGTCGTTCCACAGTTGATATTTGACTTAATCTATTAAAATTTAGACAATTTTTTATATATCCAATATTAACGCCAATGCATGGATCGATGTTATCAAATCTGCAGATCATTGTTGTGAATGATAAAAGCTCCCTCTTGCTATTTTTTTAAATTTACTTGTTTGTCGTTTCAGAGCTACGCGATATTCATAGATATAGGAAGATGTCGTATGAGTGCCAATCTGGTCTCAGATAACTCTGTAAAATCAGATAAACGTTTCAATCATGTTGTATTGTTAAGGAAATATTAAGCTTCTCAATGATTGTTTGTCAAACTGCTGTGTATCCAACCATTTTTTTCCGAGAAAGTGATTGGTTCATTTTTTTTTTATATTTTGAAATTTTTTTCAAAGGGTCAAAGTACATATTTTGTCAAAATTTTTATGAAAATTAAACGACCAAAATTGATTATAGTCAAGGTGTTGGGTACCACCTTAAATCCTTCTCAATACTTCTTCCTAATTTTGCAACAATATCAAAATGCAGAATTATGGTATATCATGCTCATTGTCGCAGCTGTTTATTATGTGTAAAGCATATAATATATCACCTCACTGGTTTAGGTGTTAAATTCTCCTAAACTCAAGCAGTCACACCACTTAATTCTGAATGTCAAATAATGTGACAGTCATTGCATGTCACAACAACATCCTATGTATTTTGTTCTGATAAAACCAATATACTAACATCTTTGACTGTCTATTAAAAATGAGTGATTCCCGGAACTTTGGGCGTAACAAAATAGGTACTTCAGATCTGAGAAACAGGCAAAATATACCGTAATTTTTTTAAAGTTCATACCTTTTGTTATTTCAAATTGTATGTCAAGAAGTGTTCTACAAGGATTATTCATGTTTCATTCAATACCATAAATGACCAAAATATTATACATGCTTTGAATATTACACCCATGCAAAGGAACTAGTCTGTTTAAAGTATGGTATGTTTTCTCATATAAAATTTAACAAGTATTTAGCAAGTCGAAAAATGATTATAAACAAAAGTATAAACAATACAAAACAACAAAACGAAATCCAAATACAAAGTACAACATTCAATTTCCTTCATTTATCTATTACTGTAGAAAACTTTACATATCATCTTTTGTTTAAAATATGATAATAAGTATTCAATTTCATTTTTTCTTTTTTCTTTTTCGCATACATCATCTACAACGAGGTTTGTTTATATATCTTATCAGATCAACTAAGTCACTCAAAACAATGCATCCCGTGAGAGAAACAAGTACAATTATTCCCAGAAATCCTAAGTGTTGGGATGACCTTCGATCATCTTCTGCACATATATTCTTTCTTATCGTACTTGTCAATTTCGATTAGTCCAATTTTAGTTTTTTTTTCTAGCATTTTGATCCTTTCATTTATCAGGAACTGTCTTTCTTCTTTTGAGTAGTTATGGTATTGTTGATAATTGTTATTGGCCGAGCGCTTGCAGAGACACATATTCATATTTTCTGAAAGAACAAATTGCAATTTTGTTTATGTTTTTCACAACAATGCATATTGGGCATAAGCCGCGCCAGCTAATTTTGAGCCAATACGCAACATACATTCATTTCGGTACTCATACATTATTGTATTTCAAAGATTAAGCTTTGAGCGTCCATGAGAACATGGAGAAAGGGTATCTAGAAAAGTGCTCCAAAAGAAAACATCTATAAATTTTCATTTTATTTAAATTATCAAAGTAACACTGCACTGAATTTGAAGTATTCAATGGACACATTTTAACTTCCGTTTCGCCTTCTAAACATGAATGGAGGGATATACGAATCATATAGTCCTAATTAAAATGTAAACAAAAATGTGCACATTGAAAACTAATGCCCCACTTGCCCCACTTGCACTATCATTTTCTATGTTCAATGGACCGTGAAATCGGGAAAAAAAACCTCTAATTTGACATTGGAATTAGAAAGATCATATCAAAGGGACGATGTGTACTAAGTTTTAAGTTCATTGGACTTCAACTTCATCAAAAGCTACCTTGACTAAAAAGTTTAACCTGAAGTGGGATAGTCGGACGAATTTACGAACGGACGAACGGACGCACAGACCAGAAAACATAATGCCCATCTACTACATGTATCGAATGTGGGCCATAACAAACACGAAATGAAACCGATTTGTTATTATGCCTGCTATTTTAGGAATGTGTTTTAAACTCGCTAGGGTCGAAGAGATAGAGTTCCATTTAAAATTAGTATAACGCTAGGTTGTACCTGTTTGTTGGATACCAATGTTCATACCCACTGACTTGTTCATTATAAAATGCAGTTATCACTGTACCAGAAGGACAACGTGGTGCATTTTCTTCAGTGGAGGAGAGCCATTTTTTCAAAGTAGTATATGTTCCACTTGGACAGCTCTTTCCAAGCGAATCAATCGCTACTCGGCTACTAGTTTGCGTATAAATGTCTAGAGAAACAAGAAAAGCAAACGGAGTGACAAGTTTTTTGTATCTTTAACTGTACATGTATTCGACTACACGACAATACATCAGAGCAGGTTGTGTATCAAGACTTTTAGTTTGTACAAAGTCTTCCCCAGCTTTTCCAGCAACAAACGAGACTATAGTTCTGTTTCGTTCATTCAACCAAATATTGGGATCTAGGTTAAGCAAAGTTTCTCTAAATGCATACTGTCTTGATATTTCTTCGCCGTCTGTTTGTAAAATGTCTTTTTGTTTTTTTTGCGATTAGATAAGTGATTTTTGCCTGTTCTTCTTCTGAAAGTTTTTAAATGTACAATTTCATGAACGAATCTGTTTCTGTTGCGTTCAATTTGGAAAAACTTTAGAATATCAAATGCAGACATACCACCATCAAACTTCTTTTGGCTTTCAGAGACAGAACTTAAGTTTATATCATCTTGTTCTTGTTCTGTGGGCTCGTGTTGTTTTTCTGCTACCGGCAAAACGACCGTGTCAGTTGTATCAGCGTGTATGTATTTACGAAGAGAAGCTTTCGGGGTTCCTTTATATTTAAGTTTTCGCCTAGAATAGGATTGCAGACTGGACACGTGTCAGAGTCATCATGTGGAGAAAATACAACCGGTTCTACGCTGATATAAAAATCTTTCCTATCATTCTTTGATTGTACATATCGAAGTAGGAGTATTTCATGATTCCTGCATAATGATTTCGGATGGATATTTGTATCGTCTAAATCAACATTGATTTTGAATAATTCAAATATTTCCATTCGAAAAGCACCTTTATCTTTGGTACCATGTTGTAGATCATGAGAACCACATATTCTACACATATAGAGTAATTTCTTATTAAGAGTGTGAATATTTGAAAAACGACTGTCAGAATTCAACCTGAAATGACAATGACTTTTTTTTGTTGTTGAGACAATTAAATCATCTTTATTGCACTAAATGCTGTTTAACAATTTACCTAGCTTACAGCATTAGGCTAAGTATCCCTGTATATCAGTTATTATACATCCAGGGAGAATATATAATACAATATTATATAAATGGTAGTATTATACAGTTATACATAAAACATAAATTAAATTAACATCAATATAAATTGATTCATTCATTAATAGAAAAAAAAACTTGTCTGCTTACAAATCGGGAAAAATAACGGATCTACACCGTATCGTTGTATGATTATTATGTATGTTTACTTTCTCACAGGTCTCATATCGTCCACCAACATATCAACCGCCTATATACCAACATCACCAACAAATTAGGCCAACTCATGAAAACTACCAACAAATGCAATCATCATCAATTGTTCAACCAACAACAACATTGAGATCAACCCCTCAATTAAGCCAAAATATTCAGCCTATGAACAATAATGCCTGTAGTTCAAGTATAAATAAAGGAAATACTTCCGAACAACTCACAAACAGTACTACCTACCTCAACCAACAGGAAAAATCACAAACTACCAATCTAAACCATACATTTAGTACTACAGAGATTAACATAGAACATCAGACTAAAAATAGTGGGGCTGAAATATTAGATCACATTTCACACACCCAATTGGAAGACCCGAACAATCAGGACGAACTAACTAAAATTACACAAATCCAAAGTCATCCTTTTCGGCAAAAAGGCCACAAATACAAACCACCAGACAATACAACTCTACTCGAAGAAATGATGGAATCAGGGAAGAGACGATCGATATAGTTACATGTAACATTGAAGGCGTTAAATCTAACACAGCATTGCTGGTATCTTTGGCACTGGACAACAAAATTATATGTATTCAAGAACATTTTTTATGGGAATTCCAAAAACAATTTCTCTCTGATATATTACCAAATTTTGACAACTTCACACGCTGTCACGACTGAAACGATCAAACGGATCAAAACTAACAAAAAGACAATAAGGGGTCTCAATTTTATGGCCAGATTCATGGAGCGGGAGTGTTAAGAAATTAAAAGAGGGAAATGAAAGAATTGTAGCTATCACCCTATCCTCTAACTACAATATCTGCATAATCAATGCGTATCTTCCATCTAATGACAAAGACTCGGCATATGAGTACTCATAATGTCTAGATATAATCTTTGATATAATACAAAAATATCAGGACCTTTATGAAATAATTCTCTGTGGGGATCTCAATGGAACGTTATTACATTCAAGATCAAACAAGCATGATAAATTACTAAAAAACTTTGTACAGGAATTAGGCCTTCAAACAGCTGAAAATTATGACTCAAAAATAACTTTCTTTCATCATTCTGGACAATCATCCTCTCAAATCGATTACATTTTAACAAGAAATATATCAATCTTCAAGGAACACAAAATTTTGGACCGTTCAGCGACAAATAGCTCAGCGCATGTGCCAGTAGAAACAAACACCACTGTAACAGTTCCAAGTGCGGCAAATAGAAAACCATCTGAAGGAACCTCATACAAAAAACTTCTTTGGGATGAAATAAACACTGATATATACAACTCAAATTTATCAGAGGGTCTCCTTAAAATTAAACCTGAGGATTCAACTTCAGACCAACTTCAAACAATTACAAATGAATTACTGAAAGCAACAAAGGTAGCTGTTCCCGCAAAACCTATCAAATTACAAGGGCCAAAATGGAAAGCAACGCCAACCGTACGAAAACATCTGAAATCATGTAAACTGCTATATTCACAATGGAAAAATCAGGGACGGCCACAAAACCATCCGTCACATACTGAATTAAAAACAGCTAAGAAACTTTTGAGAAACTCACAAAGAATAGAGCAAGCTGTTGCTAGAAAACAACTCTACCAACAAATCATGGAAAAACCAACAACAAAACTCTTTTATAGACTGATAAATAGAAATCGAAATTCCAGAACTAGTACTACAACTTGTATAGAAATAGATGGTGAAAAGGAATACTGTCATTCAAACCAAAGAAAAGTATTTGCTAATTATTATGAAGACTTAAGTATGCCAAAAAAACTCGGAATATGACAACTCCTATTTAGATCCTATTTAGATCTCTGTCAAACACGTCAAAACCTAATTGAACAATTTTATAAAGAAAATCCAGTAACATCTAACCAATACACAGAAACAGAAATTCAAAAATCAATAGAAACTTTAAATGTAGGGAAATCACCAGATGAATACGGACTCACTGCCGAACATCTTAAGAACGCCAAATCAGTATTAACACCAGTATTAACAACTGTATTCAACAAATAAAAGAGACCATCTCTATTCCAAGAATCCTTACTCCTGTTATAAAGAGTGGCAAAAACCCTCTAGATGTCAAGAGTTACAGAGGAATTACTGTTACTCCCATCATTGGAAAAGTACATGAACTGTGTATTCTAAAGAAACTCCAATTACATCCGGGTCCAGATTTATAATTTGGCTTCACAGAAGGATTATATCCCCTTATGGCAAGCTTACTTATAACAGAAGCAAAATGTGAAAAACTTAAAAACAACATACCACTATTTATAACAACAGTTGATGTACAATCAGCGTTTGTTGTAGTCAAACATATCATACTAATGGACAAACTACTAGACCAAAATATTCCTCCAGATCTATTACAACTTATTAAGGGACTATACACAGATTTAGAATCAAAAGTAAAGTGGATGGGGGATGTCAGTGATAGTTTTAATATAAAACAAGGAGTAAGACAAGGAGGAATTATATCTACACACCTCTATAAATTGTATGTCCAAGATCTACTTGAAAAACTCAAAAGCAACACTATTGGCTTCCATCTAGGAAATATCTATATTGGTGCACCTACTTGTGCAGATGACATTGCCTTATTGAGCTCGGACTCATCGGAAATGCAATTAATGCTTGACATTATAGGTAGATATGCTGATCAGCATCAATATAACATCCATCCAACACAAACTAAAATCGTACAGTGTAATACGAAAGAAAAAGACAACAGTTGGGTATTAAAAGGAAAAACTATAGAACCAACAGATGCCACAACACATTTAGGTCTTCAAAGAACAAACAAAAGAGAAAATGAAATTAACATTGATGACCGCATTAAACTAGCAAGAAGAACAAAATACTCCTTAATGAGCTCTGGTCTTCGTGGAACAAATGGGGTTGACCCAATTACTGGATATAACATCTATAAAACATACATTCTCCCAAGGCTTCTATATGGTTTAGAAATACTACCACTTACAAAAGGACAAATTGAAATACTAGAAAAATTTCATAAAAATACCTTGAGACATATTCAATCTCTTCCGCAAAGAACAGCTACATCAGCAATATATCTACTCTTAGGTGCAATACCAGTTGAATGAGAGCTTCACAAGCGGCAACTATCTATGCTCTACTCTTTAATATCGGCCAAAAACCAAACTATCCAAGATCTTGTACAAAGACAATCATCAATCAATTTTGACAATCCAAAAAGCTTCTTTTGTGCAATGGAAACTCTACAATTATATAATCTTCCAAATATATGGGAACTTCAAAGCAGTCTGCCTACTAAATATAATTGGAAAACATTAGTGAATCTCAAAATGTCAAACTACTGGAAAAATGTTCTTCAAAATGACACAATCCAAAAGACATCACTTAAATATTTGGCTATAAATCAAATTAAAAATGGAAAGCCGCATATCTCCTAAATCACATTGCAACCTTCAACTCTTGATGTTCGAAAAGGTATAATCAAAAGTAGGATGATGACACGAACGTATACCCTACAAGCTGATCGGCATAAATTCAGCAGATATGAAATTGCTCCAACTTGTCAAATGTGCAATCAAGAACCAGAAGACCTTACTCATATGCTTACTACCTGCTCGGCATTAAGTGAGACAAGAAAAAACAATTTCAACCCAATTAAAATTTATGTAACCAAATTCATTGGAGAAATGAGGTGGAAAGAGACATTTATTAATAGACATAAAATTACAGTCCTTATAATTGACTGTACAAACTTCACATATATATTTAGTGAAAGCAAGCTCAAAATAGAAGAACTAGAAATGCTCACAAGAGATATGTGCCACAAGATGCATAACTCGAGACTAAAACTGATAAGTGTGTAATGGCTGTTGACAATTATCACTCAACTTAAAAACTTTTTTAAAGTTTATTTTAGATTTTAGCAAGTGTATATATATTCACGGAGTGTGTACATAGTTAAAGACTTGTATCCATATTACCCTCAAAAGAGGGGTGTTCCTAACAGATGAAGCTCATACGAAGAAAAGAAGAAGGTTACCTGTGTATTGGAGTTACTTTACTATTCTTTTATGGTTTTTTTTAAGGATTTATTTTGTCTAATCTTACATGCTTGACTATGCTTATGTAAATACATATCTAGGTAAGTTTATAAAATTATGTTAAATTCGAATCAAAAGGTTATTTGCTACGCTGTTTTTCCCTCCTCACTCGTGTTATAATATTTATTCAAGAAGGGAAGTTAGCATGTGTTTATTTGTTAAAAAACAAACTATACCTTTACTTACAGTTACAGGTTACAATATGCTGATGTCTTTAATAACATATTCCCGGTTTCTATTTCTTATCGCATTAAATCTTATAGTGCCATATATTTCCTTTTTGAAAATTTCTATCTTGGTTTCTTTTTTGTTTGAAACAAAATGTGCCTTAAATATGGAGAAAAATATAACTGTTATCAGTGTGTTTATATCAAAATAGTTTACATCTTTTATAGCCAGTTATTAAATTTTCTAGCCTTAAAATATGTCTATCTATTTGAAGATAAAGTAATAACTTGTATATTTCTTGCCAGTAAGTATTATTATAAGGGCATGTAATAAAAAAAATGTTTATAGTTGTCAATTTCTTTGCAAAAATTGCAAGAATTGTTTTCTAATACTTTCCACTGTACTAATAAGTCGTTGCATGGAAGGATGAAGTTCAGTAATTTCCATTTAAACATTTTAAATGTGTTGTTTTCTAGGTAATTAAATATAAAATTAAGAGTGCTTTTAAATTTTATATTTAAATATATTTTCTTCAAAAATTCTTTCCCACTTCAGAATACCTACATGTTTTTCTTGTTTATAAGGTGCAATTAGTATTGCATATATTTCTTTATTAACCATTTCTGGATAGATATTATGATTGAGTAGTATTTGCAGATTTTTTGTATTCTTTATATTTACTTTTGTTTTAAATGAGCTTTCTTGCTTTAAAATATTCTGCCAATGTTTTGGAATAGCTTTCTTTAATAATGATAATTATCTAATCCAATTCCGTTTATCTTTTAATTTAAGTAATATTTTATTTTCTGATATATGACCTCTTTCATCAAGTATGTCACTTACATACAGAATATTATGTTCAATCCATTTAGTAAATAATAGGTATTTTCCTTTTGTTTGTATGTTATGATTTCCCCATAAAATCTGCTTTCTTATATCTAGAAACGATTGAGGTATCTTTGTCTGTCCTCCCTTAAGATTAATCCAAGTTTTAATCAATTGCTGATGGAACTCAGGAAGGGATTTAAATATTTTTTTGTCTAACATATTAACATTTTTAATGTTCATTTGAAATATCAAGAGGTTTTTACCAAATTTGTTTAAGTAAGCTTGGGGTATGATTGACCAATTATCACCAGAATTTTGTTTAAGTTTTAAAATCCAACGTAATTGAAGAGCTTTGAGATACACAGTCTATGTCGATCATTTTTAACCCACCTTCTAGATAGTCTTTACAAAGAGTTGCACGTTTAACTTTATCTTTTTTCCCATTCCATATAAAATTATATCTTAGAGTTTTAAACTTTTGTATTATTTCCTTTGGTATGGACATATTTGATGCGATATAAGTTAAATTTGGAAGAATTAAGGATTTTACTACTATTATTTTACCTATTAATGTTAAATTTCTTTTCATCCAGTTTGATATTATTTTTTCACATTTTTTAAGCTGTTTGTCAGTCTTGATTGTTATAACCAAAGTAAAAGCCAAAACTTTTAATATTATCTGTTTTCCAATTTATGTTTTCAAATTTGTCTCTGCTATGTTTAAGTTTTCCCAACCAAAATCCCTCTGTTTTATTTCTGTTTAGTTTAAATCCTGATAAACTTCCAAAAGTTTCAATTATATTCATTGCTAAACTAACATCTTTTGGTGATTTAAGAAATAGTGTCGTATCATCTGCAAGTTGACATATTTTTAATGAGCAATTTCTACCATCTAGTTTCACCACTAAACCTTTGAGATTATTATCTTCTCTTAGTTTAATTGCCATAATTTCAACCACTAATACGAAGGCTACCGAAGAAATTGGACATCCTTGTCGAATTCCACGAAAAATGTTAAAACTGCTGGACACCCAACCATTGTTGTGTATACAACCTTTTATGTCTGTGTACATTGTTTGAATCCATCTTATAAAACTACTTTTAAAGCCAAATTTTACCAAGGTTTCTGACATAAAGTTCCATTCAAGGGTGTCAAATGCCTTAGAGAAATCAACAAAAGGTAAAGCGCCATCTACTTTAAAGTTCTCTGAGTAATCAATAATATCTTGTATTTGCCTTATATTGAAGGCTATGTATCTATTTTTCATATAACCTTTTTTGATCAGTATGAATTATTTTTGGTAATACTTGTTTTAATCTTTGAGCAAGTGCATAAGCCAACAATTTTACATCATAATTTAACAGAGTTATTGGACGATAATTATTTAAAGGGAAACTTCGCAAAAAAATCAAAAATTAATAGTATGTCCATTCTGTATAAAAATACTCAACTTCATAGGTATTAAAGTTTTATTCTGCTAGATAAGAGATCACCATTGATTTTAAATTTCGAGTATCAATCCTCTGCGTGCCGCCATTTTGACACCTTGTCCGTTTAAAAACCACTATATGTCTATAAACCACAAAGGACCAAAACTACAGTAACCGATGTAGTCGTAATTGCTTGTCGATATCTTGTCAATCGTACTGTTGTTTTATCCGAATAACTAACTTGATACGGAACATGTTCTTATTTTTTTTTTAAATAACCATGGTCTGTTATTTTTAAACCGTCAATACTGGAATTAGTTAAAAAGTCAAAGTTCAAATCATAAATAAGTGTTCCGTGAAAATTGTTTTCAAAATTTTATTTTGTCATAATTCTTTAAAGTAATAAACTTTATTAGAATAAATTCGGATCTTCATCTGATCACCAGCATGGCTAAAGGTATTACACCCAAAGGTATTGTGAGGGGTGTGAGGTGACACGTCCAGGTATTCAAGCGATTTCCTGTCGGGCTTGCAAGTTCATGCATCGTTTCACTTCTGAAGGTATTTATCAGTGTACACGGCCGATAACTTATAACTTTCCATTTTGAACTAGCAGGTGTATAATATACATCTCTGTCTTGCGTGTCCGAAAGTGCCGATATAATATACTAGTTATTACTAAACTCATTCGCTTGCTTTTAAATAACATTTCTGGTGTAAAGAATATTATTTATAAAAATATAAATAATACCCCCCAAAAAAGATTTGATGAGATAAAAATCTTTTTACATGTTTTTTCAAAGGGTAAATTTGGGAAAATGTAATATAAGTGAAGGACAGATTGGAACATACCAGAAATATTGATTTAAAAAAATGTACGCCTGGATAGAAAGTTACGGAACTATAGCGCAATTTAAAATATATACATGTATACATTGAACATAAGAATGAAACATACATTTTGTGTAAATTGGGGTAAAAGTTTTGTAAATAGACTAGTCCACGATGCCAACAGTATGTAATCATCGAATGTCGATAGACTATTGTATACCAAAAGAAGAAGAGAACCAATTTGATTTAAATACAGGTCGATATATAACTTGCTTTGGCTCATCGAAGTTATGGATATAGTAAAATCACAGATTTATATATCAATTAGATTGTTTTGAATAAAGGAAGAAATTCGAAATCATCACAATTGTTCCGACATGCATGTAATTTGTATGCAACTGGACGTACACTAATAATCCCTTAAGGGATGTGAATATTTTCCAGTAAAACTATTGAGTATTAAAGTTTCAAATCAATTTCGGGATTTATTTCTTTCTTGATATTCAATGACAGCAATTTAAAGAATAAACTGCTTGTCCACTTTAGGGGTTTTCTTGCCACTTGAAACAGCCTTATAATTACATTCAAAAATACTGAAAGATGACATTAAATTCGTTCTGTCATTTTTAGCTCACCTGGCCCGAAGGGCCAAGTGAGCTTTTCCCATCACTTGGCGTCCGGCGTACTGCGTCCGTCGTCGTCCTGCGTCGTTAACTTTTACAAAAATCTTCTCCTCTGAAACTACTGAGCCAAATTAAATCACACTTAACCACAATCAACATTGGGGTATCTAGTTTTAAAAATGTGTTGCGTGACCCGCCAAACCAACCAAGATGGCCGCCATTCCTAAAAATAGAAGATAGGGATAAAATGCAGTTTTTGGCTTATAACTCAAAAACCAAAGCATTTAGAGCAAATCTGACATGAGGTAGAATTGTTTATCAGGTCAAGATCTATCAGAAATTTTCAGATGAATCGGACAACCCGTTGTTGGATTGCTGCCCCTGAATTGGTAATTTTAGGGAAATTTTTCTGTTTTTGGTTATTATCTTGAATATTATTATAGATAGAGATAAACTGTAAACAGCAATAATGTTCAGCAAAATAAAATTTACAAATAAGTCAACATGACCAAAATGGTCAGTTGTTCCCTTTAGGAGTTATTGCCCTTTAAAGTCAATTTTTAACCATTTTTCGTAAATTTTATATATCTTTTACAAAAATCTTCTCCTCTGAAACTACTGGGCCAAATTAATCCAAACATGACCACAATCATCATTGGGGTATCTTGTTTAAAAAATGTGTGGCGTGACCCGCCAAACCAACCAAGATGGCTGCCATGGCTAAAAATAGAACATAGGGGTGAAATGCAGCTTTTGGCTTATAACTCAAAAACCAAAGCATTTAGAGCAAATCTGACATGAGGTAAAATTGTTTATCAGGTCAAGATATCTGCCCTGAAATTTTCAGATGAATCAGAGAAGCCGTTGTTGGGTTGCTGTTCCTGAATTGGTAATTTTAAGGAAATTTTGCTGTTTTTGGTTATTATCTTGAATATTATTATAGATAGAGATAAACTGTAAACAGCAATAATGTTCAGCAAAGAAAGATTTACAAATAAGTCAACATGACCAAAATGGTCAATTGACCCCTTAAGGAGTTATTGTCCTTTATAGTCAATTTAAACAATTTTCATAAAATTTGTAAATTTTTACTACCGGTTACATTTTCCACAGAAACTACTGGGCCAAGTTCATTAAAGATAGTGATAATTGTAAGCAGCAAGAATGTTCAGTAGAGTAAGATGTACAAACATATCACCATCACCAAAACACAATTTTGTCATGAGTCCATCTGCTTCCTTTGTTTAATATTCACATAGACCAAGGTGAGCGACACAGGCTCTTTAGAGCCTCTAGTTTTTAAACATCGTTGGTCAAATAGCTAAAGTATTATACTTTGTGAGACGAAGACTATCTTAATAAGGACATTCCCGATTATGAATAAATTTGGTTGATGTTATTCACACTTGAAAAGAATATCTGTTCGTAGTTTTTCGATTCCATTCCAAGAAGATCCGTAAATTTCCTGTCAATTTTTTAAAACATCTTTAGTTTCTTCAAATAGCTGAAGTATTCATGCGTTGTGAGATGTAAAATATTTTGATGAGAACATTAATTCCTGAATAGATAAATAAAGATCGCGTTGCAGGGGCGGATCCAGCCATTTTAAAAAAGGGGGGGGGGGTCCTAACCCAGGACAAAAAGGGGGGGGTTGCAATTACATGTCCCCATTTAAATGCATTGATTGTCCCAAAAAAAAGGGAGTTCCAACCCCCGGACCCCCCCCCTCTGGATCCGCGCCTGCGTTGGATGGACTTAATTATATAAATGCAATTGTTAATGATCTGCTTGAAATATTAAAGGTTGCCGATTCTAATTTAAAATAGTACAATTTTGAGTTCATACACTCGTGTTTAGAAGGCTATTTTTATTTATAAATTTATTCAATTAAAATAATTCAGTATTTTATCGTTACAAAAGTAATCAGAAGTCAAAATTCATTTAAAAGTGAGCTTTAATATGCAAAATATATAAACAAAATATACAACAGCTATCCAGTTATTGTACGACCTTAGTACTCCCGTAAATTAATTTTATTTCTTTTTCTCACATTTCTGTGTCTAAAACTATTAACTGACTCCCGTATATCATACTCTGTCATTTATACGAAATGTTGTTTACACCTGAAATGGTGAACCGTGACGCCTTGATTTCACTGAATGAAGATCAAAAGATTAGAATTACATAATGCTAATCTTTTAATTACCTTGAGTTTAACTACGCATTCAACATTAACTAAGTGTCACAAAACAATACACATTTTATTTCCACAAGCAATGGAATGAAGCAAAAAGGTTAGAATACAAAGATGTATTTTTTAATACACTATCGATCTTGTCAGTTTCCTATGTTTGTTTAAAGTATTTGTAGAAAAAAAATCATAAAAATGTTCTATTGTATTATTTACTTTAATTACTAAAATTCGTATAAAAAAATCCACATATAAATCCTACAATCTACTTTTAAAAGTTGCGTGGCTATCACTTATTTTTCGTTGGTTAATAACTTCACCAACAGTCGTCGGTGCGCTTTAAAAAGCGTTGTCATATGGTTAACGAACAAGACTTAAATGAGATTAATTTCACTCCCGGCATGCTTAAAGACTTAAACTACGTCACATAAGTCAGGAAATAATACTTCCCAATTTTCTTCTTTATTACTTTTCATATCAAAATAAAACTTGGTGAATATGTTTTTTTATGGTATTATGATCATAATAAGATGAAAAGTGAAAAATCGCGAATTATCCCTTTAAAGAAAGTGGATCTTCTTTTTTATATATTAATGATATTGCTCCAATTTTTTGTGAAGTTGATAATTTTTTCCCAAAATTTTCTGTAAAATTCAACGTTAAGTCCATCTAGACCTGGGGCTTTATTTAGTATCATTTTGAATATTGCATCTGTGCATTCCTGCACTGTTATTTTTCCTTCACATAAATCACTTTCACTATCACTTAATTGGACATTTTTTAATATTGTTAAAGTACTTTATAGTATCTTCCACATCAGGCTTAGATGAGGAATATATTTTTTTATAATAGTTAGCTTCGAGGGTAAGTATTTTTTCTTGATCAGTAATTATATTGTTGTTTACATCATACAATCTAGTAATGTTTTTTTTTTTGCACTGCCTGGCTTTTTAAGACCTAAGAAGTAAGAAGTATTTGTTTTCTCCTTCTTCAATCCATTTCACCCTTGATCTTATTTGATTGCCTTTTATTTTTTCATTATATAGATTTCCTAACTCTTGTTCTACTTTCTCTATTTTTTCAATTAGGGAGATATTTGTTTCATAATCATTAACTCTGATGTTAGTTGTATGCATTTCATTATTAAGTTGTCTAAGTTGATTTTCTAACACATTGAATGAATCTTTTTTGTTGGAGGGCTTTCAATTTACAGAACTGAATTGTACAATCTCGAACCTCTATTTTAAAAGTGTCCCATAAAGTAGCTAGATTTTTTGAATCATTTGCTTTAATTTTATAGTTGTTAATGAGATTGTATATTATTTTTAGGTAGATTTCATCGTTTAAAACGCTACTATTTAATTTACAGTATCCACGTCCTTTATTATTTCTTGATATTTGTAATTTTAAAGATACACTATTATGGTCAGTGTATTGAATAACAATTGGTCTAATATCACAAGAGGAGCAATTTATTTTTAATTTCAGTACTAACAAGGAAGTAATCAATTCTAGTGGCTTCTGTTTTATTTCTTTTGCACCATGTGAAATGAGTTTTATCTTCATGTTTTTTTCACGCCATATATCTGTTAATTTTAAAGATTTAGTTAAAGTTTGAAGTCCGCAGACTGGTTTATCAAATTTTATTCTTTTATTTTTATTTTAAATATCTTTTTCAGATAAGATATCGTTAAAGTCTCCACCAATTATTAGTTGTCCAAGACTATATTTATCTATAAAAGTTTTAACCGTTTTAAAAAAAAAGTGTTTCTTAGCTTAGTATTATTTGGTGCATAAACGTTTGCATTTGGAAGTATGCTTTCGTCATTTTCTATATTTACCAGAAGAAGTCTACCATCTTTATCTTTATAAAAGTCAATAAATTTGTAGTTAAGCCTACTTATTAACCATATAGATACCCCTCTAGCATTGCTCTGACCATTACAGAAGAATAATTCACCTTCAAACTCTTTTTTTTAAAGATTCTGCTAAGTTGTCAGTAAAGTGTGTTTCTTGTATTAGGAGAATATCACATTTGTGTTGTTTTGTCCATTCAATTAGTCTTTTTCTTTTTTCAGTTTGCTGTAATCCCTTAGCATTAACTGTACAGATGTGAAGTTTTTGATCAGCCATAATTATTCATATTAAAAAGGTAAGTTTATGATTAAGGGAACCCCCATCTATTTATAGTATCAATTATCGATTTTATGCTTTCTGTTACCAGTTCACGCGTATTTACTTTATTCAACAGGTGAATAATTATCGGCAGTTTTGCTGTACTTTTAGCATTAAATTCTTTATACTTTCTACATAGTGCACATTGTTTTACTACAAGAAGTGATCCTACATAAAAACATATTAAATAATGATCAAATTTAATCACATTAATTAGATACACAGTATCATTAATGTTTAACTTTACGGTATTATGTAAAAGAATATTACACAATGTTGTTTTCAAATTGACAATACATACAGTTTTAACACATGATGACCTCGCCTTACGGGTCATTATTTGGGTCAGCAACGTGACTTTGTTTACAAACTGAGCTGTGACAAACATATACCACACAAAGTTTGTGAAGACAAAAATTGAGAAATAAATTTTACTCAATACAAAAATAATTGAAATATTACAATAATTTTGTAGAGAAAAATATTTACATGAATATATTATACAAAAGTTATATTTACATAGTTTACAGTAGATAAAGATAATGAGTTCTTTACATAAATATGTACCTTTTTTTTCCAGGAAATATATATGGACGTCAAGTTGGTTACTTATTCCTTATTCCTTATTCGTTACTTATTCCCTATTCCCTATTCGTTACCTATTCGTTACTTATTCCCTATCACTTATTCGTTACCTATTCGTTACTTATTCCCTATTCCTATTCGTTACCTATTCGTTACTTATTCCTTATTCCCTATTCGTTACCTATTCGTTACTTATTCCCTATTCCCTATTCGTTACCTATTCGTTACTTATTCCTTAATCCTTATTCGTTACCTATTCGTTACTTATTCCTTATTACCTATTCATTACCTATTCGTTACTTATTCGATTTTTGATATCCTTCCCCCTTTTTAATTGTTTATATTCTTATCTCTGGTTATAGTTCTAAATTTGTTGAGGTAAAATGACCTTTTTATGACCTTTTTATATGTGTTTGTGCTCAACCGATCCTGTTGCTTTATGTTAGATACTTATTTGTTTCTTATTTGATTTTTATACGTTCTACCTTTTAAATGTTTTATATTCGTATGTTTGAAGATCTGGTTCTTGGTTCGAAGAGGTGAAATCACCTTTTAGCGCTTGTATAAAAATGAAGATGTGGTATGATCGCCAATGAGACAACTCCCCACAATATACCAAAATGACACAGAAATGAACAACTTTAGGTCACGATACGGCCTTCAACAATAAGCAAAGCCCATACCGCATGGTCAGCTATAAAACATGCTAGCGGGGTGTACATCGTTTCGGAGCTTGACTAATACCTTGTTTGTAACACGCGTATAATACGTTGCACCTTTTAGAAAATTATTTTCAATTGTGTTCTTGTCTCTGGCGGTAACTATGTGTTCTTAGAGATGAAATAACCATATTAGCGAGTATGTACCCGTTCCAGCGCTCGGTTTATACCCTGTTACTTATTCCTTCCTTAATCGCTTTTAATACGCGTGGTATACGTTGCACTTTTTAAAAAAGGATTTAAATTGTTTTCTTGTTTCTAGTGATAGATTTCGTTTCTAAGAGGTGATATAACCCTATCAGCGCGTATGTAGCAGTTTCAGCGCTCGACTGATACCCTGTTACTTATTCGTTCCTTATTCGCTTATAAAACGTGGGTTATGCGTTGCACTTTAAAAAAGAAATATTTGTGTGTCTCTGGCGGTAACTATGTGTTCTTAGAGGTGAAATAACCCTAAAAGAACATATGTACCCGTTTTAGCGCTCGACTGATACCCTGTTACTTATTCGTTTCTTATTCGCTTTTAATACGCGTGGTATACGTTGCATCTTGAAATAAATCGATTATCGATTGCTTTCATGTCTCTGGCGGTAATTATGTGTTCTCTGAGGTGAAAAAAAACTATTTGCGCATATGTACCCGTTTCACCGCTACACTGATACCCTGTTACTTATTCGTTCCTTATTCGCTTATAAAACGTGTGTTATGTGTTGCACTTTAAAAAAGAAATATGTTTATGTCTCTGGTGGTAACTGTCGGTTCATAGAGGTGAAATAACCCTAATAAAACATATGTACCCGTTTCAGCGCTCGATTGATACTCTGTTACTTATTCGTTCCTTATTCGCTTTTACTACGCGTGGTATACGTTGCACCTTTAAATAAATCGATTATCGATTGCTTTCGAGTCTCTGGTGGTAATCATGTGTTCTTTGAGTTGAAAAACCCCTCTTAGCGCATATGTACCCGTTTCACCGCTACACTGATACCCTGTTACTTATTCGTTCATTATTCCCTTATAATTAGTTATCAAAGGTACCAGGATTATAATTTAGTACGCCAGACGCGCGTTTCGTCTACATAAGACTCATCAGTGACGTTCATATCAAAATATTTATAAAGCCAAACAAGTAAAAAGTTGAAGAGCATTGAGGATCCAAAAGTCCAAAAAGTTGTGCCAAATACGGCTAAGGTAATCTATGCCTGGGATAAGAAAATCCTTAGTTTTTCGGTAAATTCAAAGTTTTGTAAACAGGAAATTTATAAAACGACCACATTAATGATATTCATGTCAACACGGAAGTGTTGACTGCTGGGCTGGTGATACCCTCCGGGACGAAACGTCCACCAGCAGTGGCATCGACCCAGTGGTGTAAATAGTTATCAAAGTTACCAAGATTATCATTTAGTAAGCCAGACGCGCGTTTCGTCTACATAACAGTCATCAGTGACGCTCATATCAAAATATCTATAAAGCCAAACAAGTAAAAAGTTGAAGAGCCATGAGGATCCAAAAGTCCAAAAAGTTGTGCCAAATACGGCTAAGGTAATATATGCCTGGGATAAGAAAATCCTTAGTTTTCGGTAAATTCAAAGTTTTGTAAACAGGAAATTTATAAAATGACCACATTAATGATATTCATGTCAACACAGAAGTGTTGACTACTGAGCTGGTGATACCCTCGGGGACGAAACGTCCACCAGCAGTGGCATCGACCCAGTGGTGTAAATAGTTATCAAAGGTACCAAGATTATAATTAGGACGCCAGACGCGCGTTTCGTATACATAAGACTCATCAGTGACGCTCATATCAAAATATTTATAAAGCCAAACAAGTAAAAAGTTGAAGAGCATTGAGGATCCAAAAGTCCAAAAAGTTGTGCCAAATACGGCTAAGGTAATCTATGCCTGGGATAAGAAAATCCTTAGTTTTTCGGTAAATTCAAAGTTTTGTAAACAGGAAATTTATAAAATGACTACATTAATGATATTCATGTCAACACGGAAGTGTTGACTACTGGGCTGGTGATACCCTCGGGGACGAAACGTCCACCAGCAGTGGCATCGACCCAGTGGTGTAAATAGTTATCAAAGGTACCAAGATTATAATTAGGACGCCAGACGCGCGTTTCCTCTACATAAGACTCATCAGTGACGCTCATATCAAAATATTTATAAAGCCAAACAAGTAAAAAGTTGAAGAGCATTGAGGATCCAAAAGTCCAAAAAGTTGTGCCAAATACGGCTAAGGTAATCTATGCCTGGGATAAGAAAATCCTTAGTTTTTCGGTAAATTCAAAGTTTTGTAAACAGGAAATTTATAAAATGACCACATTAATGATATTCATGTCAACACGGAAGTGTTGACTACTGGGCTGGTGATACCCTCGGGGACGAAACGTCCACCAGCAGTGGCATCGACCCAGTGGTGTAAATAGTTATCAAAGGTACAAGGATTATAATTTAGTACGCCAGACGTGTGTTATGGGTTGCACTTTAAAAAAAAATGTTTGTGTCTCTGGTGGTAACTGTCGGTTCTTAGAGGTGAAATAACCCTAATCGAACATATGTACCCGTTTCAGCGCTCGACTGATACCCTGTTACTTATTCGTTCCTTATTCGCTTTTAATACGCGTGGTATACGTTGCACCTTTTAGAAAATTATTTTCAATTGTGTTCTATCTCTGGTGGTAATAATGTGTTCTTAGAGATGAAATAACCCTATTACCGCGTATGTTCCCGTTCCAGCGCTCGGTTAATAAACTGTTACTTATTACATGTAGAAGAACCAGATACATTGTAAATGATATATGCCCATTGTGTATATACTTTTTATGTGTAGTGTAGTATGTTCAGACTTATTTTTGTATGTACATTTTGGATGATTTTGTTTAAATGTGTAATGGCAGTGTAAACTTTCAGAGTTTGCATTTATTAGAATGGTAAATTTAACATTCGAGAGAAAACTGTACTTGTCACATAGCTGCCCCCAACAAATAGGGACATTGCTTTAATCAACACTTTTCTATGGCAATAATAAATGGTCATTAAAAATGGCAAATTTTTATCTTTTTCATTCATCATTTGTGATTTTCAACCATTTTCATCAGGGTTTTACAAGACAAATAATTTATGTACATAAACAGAAACATGCAACGCATAATACACGTTTTATAAGCGAATAAGGAACGAATAAGTAACAGGGTATCAGTGTAGCGCCTTGAAACGGGTACATATGCGCTAATAGGTTTTTTTCACCTCAGAGAACACATAATTCCCGCCAGAGACATGAAAGCAATCGATAATAGATTTATTTCAAGGTGCAACGTATACCACGCGTATTAAAAGCGAATAAGGAACGAATAAGTAACAGGGTATCAGTCGAGCGCTGAAACGGGTACATATGTTCTATTAGGGTTATTTCACCTCTGAGAACCGACAGTTACCACCAGAGACACAAAAATTATTTTTTTTAAAGTGCAACACATAACACACGTTTTATAAGCGAATAAGGAACGAATAAGTAACAGGGTATCAGTGTAGCGGTGAAACGGGTACATATGCGCAAATAGTTTTTTTTTCACCTCAGAGAACACATAATTACCGCCAGAGACATGAAAGCAATCGATAATCGATTTATTTCAAGATGCAACGTATACCACGCGTATTAAAAGCGAATAAGAAACGAATAAGTAACAGGGTATCAGTCGAGCGCTAAAACGGGTACATATGTTCTTTTAGGGTTATTTCACCTCTAAGAACACATAGTTACCGCCAGAGACACACAAATATTTCTTTTTTAAAGTGCAACGCATAACCCACGTTTTATAAGCGAATAAGGAACGAATAAGTAACAGGGTATCAGTCGAGCGCTGAAACTGCTACATACGCGCTGATAGGGTTATATCACCTCTTAGAAACGAAATCTATCACTAGAAACAAGAAAACAATTTAAATCCTTTTTTAAAAAGTGCAACGTATACCACGCGTATTAAAAGCGATTAAGGAAGGAATAAGTAACAGGGTATAAACCGAGCGCTGGAACGGGTACATACTCGCTAATATGGTTATTTCATCTCTAAGAACACATAGTTACCGCCAGAGACAAGAACACAATTGAAAATAATTTTCTAAAAGGTGCAACGTATTATACGCGTGTTACAAACAAGGTATTAGTCAAGCTCCGAAACGATGTACACCCCGCTAGCATGTTTTATAGCTGACCATGCGGTATGGGCTTTGCTTATTGTTGAAGGCCGTATCGTGACCTAAAGTTGTTCATTTCTGTGTCATTTTGGTCTATTGTGGGGAGTTGTCTCATTGGCGATCATACCACATCTTCATTTTTATACAAGCGCTAAAAGGTGATTTCACCTCTTCGAACCAAGAACCAGATCTTCAAACATACGAATATAAAACATTTAAAAGGTAGAACGTATAAAAATCAAATAAGAAACAAATAAGTATCTAACATAAAGCAACAGGATCGGTTGAGCACAATCACATATAAATAGGTCTTAAAAAGGTCATTTTACCTCAAGAAATTTAAAACTATAACCAGAGATAAGAATATAGACAATTAAAAAGGGGGAAGGATATCAAAAATCGAATAAGTAACGAATAGGTAACGAATAGGTAATAAGGAATAAGTAACAAATAGGTAACGAATAAGGAATAAGAAATAAGTAACGAACAGGTAACGAATAGGTAATAAGGAATAGGTATCGAATGGGGAATCGGGAATAAGTAACGAATAGGTAACGAATAGGAAATAGGGAGTAAGTAACGAATAGGTAACGAATAGGGAATAGGGAATAAGTAACGAATAAGGAATAAAGAATAAGTAACCAACTTGACGTCCATGAAATATATGTAATGGTTTGCATTATGAAGTGGATTATATCTGTTTTCCAATTTGGACTCAAAGCTTTGCACATAATCTAGATACGAAGTATGAGCATATATGGAGCTATAAGTGTGATTCTGTAAGGAAACATCTGTTGTCAATTTACTTATAAATTTTGGTGTGCAAAAGTGTGTCTGTTGCATATTTGTGTACAGAATTAACAAAAGATATGCGTGTTCATTTTGTGATCTAAGAAGAAGAATTTTGAGGCACATCGGGATTAATTGGAACTGTGGTGAGAAAAATGCAAACTTAGTATAAAATATGCAATTCACCAAAGATACAAATTGTGAAGTATGAGTGGACCTATGACTACATGTATATCGAGTGGTACTTAGTTCAACTCTACTGTGAATGAGTTTTGTTACACATGTCATCATGATCATACACAAAATAAATATCACTAAACATATATTACAGTATAATATTAAACTAGCACCTTATCAAGAAACTAATAAAACCTTCGAATAAAAAAAATAAAAAACGTGAGGACCTGACAGACTGAATAATGTGTACAAACAATAGAAAAAAAAAACAGAAAAAGTGCGGCAAAGATGTTGTTATACGTAATGAATGTAAGCGTTTTGATAGTAAGTAATTTATCTCCAATAAAAAGTCCAATGGCTGAAACGTATGGAATCTTCCTGCTTATTCTTTCATTAACTGCAAACTTTTTTCGGTATGACAATATATTTCAACATAGTTTTACTGTTACATAATGTGAAATTAACGCGTTATTACAGAGTAAATTATTTTAGTCAGAACTAGTTTGTATTAAACATTCGCGAAAGTATTGTATACAATTATGAATGGAAATAGGGAATGTGTTGAAGAGACAACAACCCGACCATAGATTAAGTGTAAGATGCATGATTTTCTGTATTAGTTGTGTGTGTCTTTGTTCTAGCTGTCAGTTACTGCGAGTACTTTCAGATCTGTTCTTATTGTCTTTTTGTTGTTGAAATGTACAAGTATACTGGTACCCTGCCACTTCCACTCTGTGTACAGTTGTATTTGTCTATTTGTATCCATCTGATGAGCTTAGCTTTTTTCAACTGATTTTAATGTTGTAATGTTGCACTTCTCAGCGGCATGTAATTCAGTGATTGCCGTGTGTTTATTTGTTACTTATTTGTTTTTTGTTTTTTTTATATACATAAATCAGGCCGTTAGTTTTCTTGTTTGAATTGTTTGACATTGTCATTTGGGGGCCTTTTATAGCTGACTATGCGGCAGGGTCTTTTCTCATTATTGAAGGCCGTACGGTGACTTATAGTTGTTAGTTTCTGTGTCATTTGGTCTCTTCTGGAGAGTTGTCTCATTGTCAATCATATCAAATCTTCTTTTTTATATGTACATGTATTAGAGTGTGTTGTATGACTGGGGTGTCAAATCATCGTTTCTATAGTTATATTTCTTTTTTCCTCTACAATTTCGCTCTATTCTTTATTCTTCTGCTAATTGGTATTTATATTAGTTCTAATCATGCATGAAATACTTGCCGCAATACGTTCATCTTTTTATTTTATCCCCGGCTATTTATATTTATTGGTCCAATTATTCCCTTTTCATAGTAGTTGAAGATGAATAAACAGCAGCGAGCAAACTTAATTCTGATATAGAGACTATCAACAATTGGTCATTCCAATGGCTAGTAAATTTTAATGCAAAAAAGACTGAAGCTATGACAATTTCCAAGAAATCAGTAAAACCCCATCATCCACCTCTTTAAATGAATGATGATATAATTTCAGAAGTAGAAAGCCATAAACACCTTGGTTTAATTTTGCATGAGGATGGTTCATTGCATTCTCATGTCAATAAAATAATTGAAAAGATAACACCTAGATTAAATTTATTTCGTGCCTTGAAATTCAAATTGAAAAGAAAGTATTTACAAACTATATATTCAAGTTTTATCCGACCTTTATTTGAATATACAGATATCATTTGGGACAACATTCCAGACTATTTAAGTGATAAACTAGAAAGTATGCAACTTGAAGCGGCTAGGATAGTTACTGGTGGTACTAAGTTATCGTCCATATATAAATTATACGACGAAACAGGATGGGAGTTACTATCAGAAAGACGTAAAAAACACAAAATTATAAAATTTCATGAAATGTTTCATAACAAGACCCCTGATTATTTAAGCGATATTATCCCTCAACAATTGTTTAATATTCATAATTATGACACAAGACGAACGAATGACACGCAACATATAAAGTGTAGAACGTTTACCAGAAATCTTTTCTTCCCTCAGTTATTCGATCCTGGAATGCTATTCCGGACGATATCAGACTTAGTCCATCTAAGTTTACACTTCAACGTTACCTTAATCAAAATGTAAGTAAATTACCAAATTATTATTTTTATGGAGACAGGAAAGGACAAATACTTTATGCCAGACTTTGATTGGATTGTAGTAATCTGAACGAACATTTATTTAAGAGAAGTTTTGTAGAAAGTAAAAACTGCACCTGTGGTGGAATCGAGAGCAGTAAGCATTTTCTTCTCGAGTGTAATAATTACTCCCTTGTCCGAAAACGTACGATAGAAAAAATTCCGCTCCCATACAATATAGAAACACTCCTATTTGGCTGCAATAACCTCAATCAAGAGGAAAATCTACTCGTGTTTAAACAAGTGCAACAATTTTTGATAGATTCGAAACGTTTTGGCTTATAGCGTCCTTCGTGCATGATTAGGATCGTAACTGGGTGAGACAGTCTTGACAAAGTCCTGTAAACACACTCCGCCGCCGGTACATATATATATATAGGAAAGATCTGAAGAAAAAAAAATCAACTTTTTTATTTGCAGTTATTTCCCTTTATCTTTTTTCTACAGGGAGACAGATTAATATAAGGGAAACCTTGTTTCCGAATCCCTTTGTAATATTGTATCACTGTATTTATGTGTGTATGTCATGTACATGATTTTTTGAAATAAAATATGTTTAGAAGTAAAAAGTAATTATTCACTTTTCAGTAAATCCCATTCATCTCCTCATAAATGGTTACCCATGCATAGCCTCATACATGTTCATGGTAATTGAAACAGAAAAGAAGAGGGGACAGAAAATATTTCATACAGTTTCATAACAAATCTTGTGTGAGGAAAAAGTGTGTTGTTGAATTAAGCTACAAAAAGACAGTTTCTAAAGAATAAATTATTCATCAGAAATAATGTGAGAGTTTTGTTATGAAGTCATTTCCCATATATCGATACATATTCGTTTATAACACAAATTTTAGCATGTAAGTTCATTCCTGAACAAAATATTTCACCTGTTAAAATATTCGGACTATTATATGTACATAAACTTTATATCAAATCTTTTGAAAAAAGACATTACATACAGGATTCAATTTTTACCCACTCATTGATAAGCTGAAAGTATTTCACGGCCAGTTATATGAAATCAAAACAAGCTTTTGTGATTAATTTTCGCTCTAGATAAACATATCGTGCAGTGAAAACTTTTAGATAAACACTTTATGGGTTTAGCGAGTCGGTTACAGTGCATTGCTATTTGGTACCACGATATCTCAGTAGCATGAGTTCGAATCCTGGCCAGAGAAGAACTAACAAATTGTTAACTCAAATTTACAGATCTAACATTTTTGGGCTGTTATTTAGACAAAATATATATATTTTACAGTAAAAAGGTGAAATTAGAAATTACATATAATAACTAAAATTAAGGAATTATATGTAATTCATGGCGAACTTAGTTAATGCCAAAACTATCCAGTCACATGTATTACCAGTAATAACTAATTTTAAAATGAATTTTTACACCAATTTAATAACTTTTGAAAAAGACATTTGATATAATATCCATGTAATACTTTAATCAAAAACTAGTTATGCTCATCAGCACAACACAATAGGTCTTTACTGGTTTTTACGTTTTCTAGATTACAATCCCATCTACTGTTAATCCCGAATAACCGTAAACAAATTAGATCCAATCCTTAATTCCTGGTAGGATAATAAAACCTATCTACTTTAATTACTATTAACCTTAATGTCGTTTAAATAAACTGGTCGTTATGGCTTTTGTTTGTGAGTCTTTAGATTTGCCCGAAATCTAAGATTTAAAAAAAAACCGATCAACAGTTTTTGATTGAAGAGCTTTTAAAATATCAGAACTGTTGAAAAAGGCATTGGCTATTCGTACGGCTATGGATTTTATGTAAGGTAAAGAGTCTGACCTCTGATTATTGGCTTTTATAGACATATATGGTTCCAAAAGAAGGTTATGAATTTATTGTTTCCTTAAAGTTTGGTTCAAATCAGGTAGTCAAATGATTTTCGAACACGATTTTTTTTATTTAAAATATTCAGGAATTTTCAACTTCTAGGAAATAAGAGTGAACGGTAGGCACGTGTATGTAACCTTCCCCAAAAGTAAGATTGTGTTAACGATGGAAAAACATAGAAACACATGTTTATTAAGTTAAACCGAATAAAGACGGGGGTTACCGTATGCCTGCTATCCTATTCCGAGTCTAGGTATATCAGTGCATGTCCATAGATCTAAATTGTAGTAGAACTTAGAAATAATGCATCCAAGCATATTTGATTTAGTCTTTATCCAAAATTCGTTTGTCTCTATGGGGTAAATCAACAATTTCAGTTTGAGGTCAGGCTTTATTCCTATCAGTTTACATGTATGCTATTGTTCTGGAGTTACTTATATATAAAAAATTGTTTTAAAGCAATCACATTATTTCTAGTTTTCTTTATGACACCTTTTAATATAAATCATGATCTGCAATTATCAAAACGTCCATTGCATACGCGCGTTTGTTATCCGACACCTCATCCAGGACACTTTCACCGCCACACGACAATTTTATTGAAATTAAAGAGTTGCGCATCCGCAAATGGAAGGTTAGACAAACAGAGATTGTCAACTATTCGTCCGGCTAGCCGGACGAATAAACATTCCGTTGAAAAAAGGGAAGTAAATGCTGCTGATAGCCCGCCGTCGTATTGATCATTGGAGTTTATTAGTAACACATAATGTACATAGTAAACGATTAATTCAACTGCACTAGTACTTTTTGCATGTTCGCTCTTAATGAGCATGAAATACTTGCAACTGAACAATAAGCAATTTCAGTCATAATCAAAGGACATGCATGTGTTACCGCTTAACTACGTCAGATGTCTGCCGTTGAATAGTGGACATGTTTTTGGCGATAACCATTATCGGAGACGTTTGTGAAATATTGAATATAACGGGCACATTTTGGAGAATCGATCACGTTTAGGGGGGAGGACACGTTTGAGCGGGTTATATATATATAGATAACAGATTGTAGAGTTGTCACTGACTCAGACGTACTTATAAATATAATTATTTTCTGTGACTGTATCTTACATTAATTTGTAGGATCCTTTACTATAGATAATTTAGCTGATCTGTAACAATAACATCTTCATGCCTTATATATCATGTACTGTAGTACGCCGCTAGATTAAAACTGACGTGGAAAGGTAACACACGGCCAGCGAAAGCTCTTTTTTTTTGAGAGCCCAGGTGGTCGTGTGGTCTAGCAGGACGGCTGCAGTGCAGGCGATTTGGTGTCGCGATATCACAGTAGCATGGGTTCAAATCCCGGCGAGAGAAGAACCAAAAATTTGCGAAAGGAAATTTACAGATCTAACATTGTTGGGTTGATGTTTAGACGAGTTGTATATACATTATGTACACAGCCATGTATCACCATCATTGATGGCGATCCGATGGATACATCTGCTGTAGAGTTGTCACTGACTCAGACGTACTTATATATATATATATATGTATATATATATTTAACTATAGTTTTCAAATTTTTAATCTTAGAATGTATTATTACAGGTGAAATTCGATGCATTCTATAAACATTTTCAGTTCCACTTTTCTTTCCTTAAACACTTATGAAAGTGGTTAACCCACATCTTATCTAAGATAGCTTCGATGTACAGTAATTGAGTTTAAGTACTCAAATTTAACTTAATTTATTTCTAAGAATGATAGGTCTTAGTACAGATCGATTATAGGACAGTTTGGATAAACAATGCCCCTGATCACACTTAGTTAATTTATAATATTCACATATGAGCATTATAGTTTTTTAATATATTAAAAGTTTAAACGAACGTTAATAGACCTTTGTGCTATAAAACATTTTAATCAAAAAATGAAAGACTTTGTGAAAATAAGATTCCAAATACGTCAAGAGTGTAACATTTGTTTGTAGATAAATTTTCACAATATGTATAACACGTCTGGATATTTGCCAACAATCTTTCTTACGAGGGCACTGTAACATTAACGATACCTTTTCACAATAAATAAAAATTATCAATTTTTTTATATCGATGATATATTGTGTTTATTTTTCTTTCCGATATTGCTCAATATCCCTCCTAATTTTTATCTAAGTAAATAATTTTAAATAGCAAACACTTTCATATCGATAAAAATAGTAACTAATGTCCCTTTAAATAGTCATCGAAGACATCTGTTTCTACTAATTAAGCCAAGTATTAGGCTATAACAGTAAGCTTGTATAGAATTAATTTAGCATACAGAATGTTATTCTACAGGAGTGTTTCTCCTAAATCAGATGGGTTGTGATCATGAAGAATGTCGTATGTTCGGAAGATTATAATTCGTTAACAAATATACGCTGCCTTAATTCTTGCATAATTTTGTTTGTAGACGATTTAAAAAACATAAAGCAAAATTGATAAATCAAAGCTATATGGTATGTTTTCTGACATTTCCCAGGACAGTTTCCTTGGACAACTTAATTTTTTGTCAGAATCATTTGATTGAAGACTGTTATGGTCCTACTGAAAATGTGTGATTTCAATCAATTTTTCAAGGTCATGTTATGAATTTAAATTAAAATGAATATACAAGTTTATTGTTAAAGTTTAACAGATGTCCTGTTTACTCATAATATAGATATGTGGCTTTTATCGTATTTAAATCAGGAGAAAATGTATTTTTTATCAATATTGTATTGTTCATATTCATCATAATAGTGTAAAACTATTTATATTTCTATGTTTGAGTATTGTGACTGTTGTACTTAATAGCATTTGACATTTGTCCTGTTATTTCGCAATTTTAATTTCAACCTAATCGAACATTTAACTTTTATGGATTAATTTTACATCCACATAATTCCTGATGACATCTTCTATCAATGTGTTACATGTATTATCCCCGTTTCTGTAAACGTTAATTAGTACTTGTTTGTATTAAATACACCCCGATTTGTTTTAATCTTAAGCACCCCACCACACTGTAATTATATGTGTAAATATTTTAAAAACATATATCCCCAAGTGGGAGTGCTCCGATATATAACGGAGGAAATTACCTGAACAGAACAGAACAGAATTGGTGTATCTAATTTACACCAATAATTATTGTCAATGCAGAATGATAGTTGTCAATTATTTAGGGTGGTGGTCTTTATGCAATTTAACGATATGTAATTGAAAAGGTTGATAAATGCAGGATATCAATTTTCATTTCAAGGCATCTTTGCAAGTACGTGTTAACAGAGCTATTTATAACTTCTATAGACATTTTTTAATATATCATCGTACATCTTGTATACGTTATTCAAATGGGGTTTCATAATTAATTTTTCTTTTTACCATTTTACATTCGAAAGAAGTAGAAATAAATTTAAATTAAAGAGTAAAACAAAATTTATAACGATCAAGTGGCGGATGGTAGTCGCATTACTAAGTATTCATAATAAAACCTACATTCGGCATAATGTATACGAACTTACTGGATTCACAATCAAGTATAGATATTCAATAGAAGAATGTCATATAATAAATAATAATAAAAAAAAGGTATGATATGGACAACACAAACCATCTCGTACTTCTAATGAAAACAAACTGGAAGCAGTATGATATACTTGGTTGACATATATTGTTTTGTAGAAAATATTCATATGATAAATAAAAGAAGACGCTGTAAGATTACCTATGAGACAACAATCCACTATAGACCATTTTTCGAAGGGTACCAATCTGCTCTTTTACCCTTTCAGCTATGTGTTATTTAATTCATTATACTGAATGTCCTATCATATAGTCTTTTACCGATTAATTTTATTCTAAAAGTATGTTCTATCACGTCATGTACATAACAAAGTTACGGGTATTAGAAATAACAATAAAAGTTATATAAGCAAGATGTTTTATTTTTTATTTTGACAGTCGGATAATAAAATCTAGCTGGGCCAAAACATAGAACTTAAGCGCTGTATTTAATTACGTGATGTACTTTCAATGCATTATCCTTTAACCTATCGATTTGATTGGTTCTAGACGAGAGGGTAACATTCAAAAAAATGGTCACCCTCTCATCCATGTGATAGAGTAAACTAACACCCTCGTATCAGCCAATCAAAATATGGCATTTTTACGTGAAGTTTAATAAAATTATATAGTCTATGATAATTTTCTACCCAATCATCTTAAATAATGACCTCACTTGATTGAAATTTATGTAATTCCATAATTCAATGAATTACGACATCCCATAATATAGTTTCAACATTATCCAATTAACTAATATTATGACGTTTCATAATAATGTCTTAAATTAGGATATTTTATAATATTATGCAATTTCCTATTTGCCTCGACTGACAAAGTTGACAAAATACGGTACAAATTTCAGATTATTCTACATAAATAAACACAATATACTTTTTCTTATGATTTTCCGAAGAAATATACAGTATCTTTACATGATTGTCTATCCCTCCCCCCCCCCCCCCAAAAAAATAATAAATAAATAAAAAAATAGAAGAAAATAATAAGTTGAATAGACTTATGCATGTGCACTGTTTACGTTGTCGGTTGTTTTCATTACAAATCAATCACTTTTATGTGCATGTCAACTGCATGTATACAGTTTCGTTTTTTCCATAGGTTCGTTTGTGGGCTTGTCTATGGTATGAGTGAAGACCATACTATAAAAAATATGGGCAACATACAATCTCTTTACATTCAAGTTAAACAGAATATTGTTGCTCTGTCTGTGAAAAACCCCTAACAAACGTTTTTTAATATATGTCCAACAAACACTTGTAAAAAATGTAGGTTTTAGTTATACCACAGAAAATAAAAAAGATAAACCCCGTTAATGTAGCCGAATAAAAAAAAACACTTTAAAATTAAGCGCTCGTTGGAGTATTGTGAAAGATTGGTTAGACCTATACAAGCTACCATATTGAAATAAATGTACATAAGACGAAGGTTCATTTTTATATATGTAGTCTATAATAATTTTCTATCGAAGCATCTTAAATAATAACCTCACTAGATTCAGATTTAAAAACCCAATATTCTTTTTTTTTTTTAAACTTTATCATAAATTTTACTGAAATTCAACAAACGATTTTTTACATCTCATAACTCTTTACAAAAATCTTTTTTGATTTAAATATAGTTCCTTTATTCATATGTATATTTAATAAAAATAAATTTGCTTGATTTTTATGTTTTTTTTCTTAACTAAATCGCATTCAATATTTTGATGGCAGTAGGACATGCAAATGCCGATATTTAAAATAACACTACTTTTAAATTATAAATTAAACAGAAAAAAATGTAAACTGTAACGTCAATATTAAGGATTTTGATTATGAAATATTAAATACTTAATGAATCATTAAAATTGAAAAATTTGCTTAATATATTTATATAGCAAATGTTTCGTTAAAAAATATCATTTTGTTGATCTCAAGAGTGTGTTGTTTTTAATTATATCCATTATATGTTATTAATACAAATACTCTGTTTTGCAACTTAATTTTCTACAATCGTTTTTTTTTTTTCATTGTTTAAATTGTAAATAAAGATAACTGTTGTTACTTAATCATACCAAGAGGAGTTTTTCTCACACGCTTACAAAATATATATATGTCTCTGACGCTGGATATCTTGACAGCAGTAATAAAGATTAGCTATGATACATCGTTGTGCACTTAAAATGCCGTATCTAACGATTTAATCTTATCATGATGATACGATCATGAAAGTATTCTATTGACAATATTATACTTCCATGATCTAATTTACAGATGCTAAATCAACACAACAATAACGTAAAATACAAAAATAATAAATCTCCAATTAAAATGAATACACACATAATGAAGTGTCTACACACGATAAAATAAAGAAAATATCGCTATGTGCAAAATTGAGATCAAATGGGTGATTTTAGCTGTTAAATATTTTTGTTATTTGTCATTATTTTCGTGAACAAATACATCGTTATGCATTATAAAAACATAATGTTGCTAGATAATATTTTATTTGGTGTTTTGATATTTTATTGTTCCAACATGACAACAGACAAAAGGTTCGATTAACCTTTTTAAGTTTTATCTAAAGTATATTCCTTTCAAACGTCTTAAACTAGACAATTCAAGATTTCTAAAAGGAAAAAAAAGTATGCAGCTGTAAATCACATGCAAATTATGATAAAAATATAAAAAAACACATCTTAAACCTTCGATTAGTATTAAAAAGATCGAAGAATCAAAGAACTTTAACCGAAAGTTGTATTTTAAACCGATACTAGTTGTCTCCCATCGTTTAATTATAAACATAAAGCAAACTTCGTGGATTCGGGAGTATTTAATGGTGTTTCGGAAAAAATCTGACAGTTGTTCATTATGACCTGGTATAAACACCACTCAAAAATAACTTTTTTTCCTAGAAATTTCCCAAAATTAGTTTCAGGGCCCAAAAAACGACCGAAAAAAGTTTTTAAAACCGTAAAATGTTTCTTCTCGTATGTATTTCCATAACTTTATGAATTACGAAATCCCATAATATAGTTACAAAATTATCCGATTAACTAATATTATGAAGTTTTATAATAAAATGTTAAATTATGATGTTGTAACAAACCGCCGCCACAGGCCGAGGTATTGTGGAAGGGTCTGTTGACAAGTTTTGGGGCTCTCGTCAGGAATATTCTGCATCTTGGGGTTTTTCCGTCTTCTACCTCTAAAGACGAATGGATGCCAGGCAATGCACTCATATTTCTCAGTCCATAAACTATAGGTTCGAACGTATATTATATTTATTATTACATGTTCATGGCATATGCATGTTCACAGACAAATGCAGACATGCAGACGCTTAATCAGTAATCAGTTTTTCGGGTCATTTAGGTCACTCAGTGTGGTGGGGGATAACTGCCTTTATATTTACATTTCCTTAAAAATACTTCATCTTATATTATTAAAGCATATTAACCTGCTTGGCTTTTCTGTTGGGCTGGGTCTGGTAAAGATAAACTTTCAAGTTGCAAGTTAAGCTACTAGTTAGGCTTGAGCTAACAAGTTATCCGCCATTTCACTGAGTGGAACCTTATTTATATACTTTTGAGATCCCTGAAAGCCAATCAAAAATAAGGGATCTAGCCAGGGATACCTGAGGGCCAATGAGAACCCTGTCAGGACTGACAGGAAAATGTCCGATAAAATAGGGGCTTGACAGGAAAACCTGCACATTTAAAAATCACATGTAAAATGGACAGTAAAATGCCTGTTCTTTAATTATTATACAAATGGGCCAAAGTCCTAACTTTTCCTTTATTTAAATTTAGCAAAAGAAGCTTAAAACTACGTTACTACTCTTGTTTCCAATTTCTAGCCGTGCGTAGGACTAGCAGACGCCGGGAGTACTGATACTAAATTCCAGCAGTAAACTGGTTACAATATAATCCCTAAGAAACTCATCTTTAACAGATATAAATATTGAAGCCTTAATAAAACTATTAATGTAAAGACTTATTTCTTACTCTTATAGAATACTTAAGAGATTTAAGATATATAATAACAACGACAAAAATATTTCCTACTGCGGTCACATGACCTGTAAAATGGCTCTTCACGGAGAAACAACAAAAATGCTTAGGACCGATAGTAAAACTTAAATATTTCCTTACTGAGACATTTTCAGGACTTATAATGGGTTGAAATATAATCTCAGGTATATGCTTATTCGTGCCAGACACCTTACAATCTATGAAAAATATGTTATACAGTAAAACGAGTTTGGTAAACAAGTGGAAGGGGCACTTGCCAAACAAAATGCATAAAGTTAAAAAGTTGCAAATATAACAGTATGTCCAATTCAAATAAATGTTCATAAAGTCAATAATATTTCTGTTGCAGGCCATCATCCAAAAAAGTTTTCATCCATCTGTCGTTGACTTATTTCTTCTGTTAGCATAGTAAATTCCAGGTTGTAAAAATTATTAAATGTTATATTTGTCCAGTTGTTACAATGTTTCTACGGAAGCGTATTAGCGCCACACATTTTTTGTCCTTCCTATGTTTGCATTTAACGCAAACCTTTGCGTTAAACGCAAACCTTTGCGATATAACGCAAACCTTTGCGTTATAACGCAAACATTTGCGTTACAACGCAAACACTTTGCGTTATAACGCAAACCTTTGCGTTAAACGCAAACCTTTGCGATATAACGCAAACCTTTGCGTTATAACGCAAACCTTTGCGTTGTAACGCAAACCTTTGCGATATAACGCAAACACGCAAACCTTTGCGTTATAACGCAAATATCTTGATTTCAATTATTCATATAGTTTTGTATATATGTCCGTCTGTCATTCATTTCGGATGTTATTTTCTAGTAGATAAAAAAAGAAACATACATACAAGGCCAAATCATTATTATAAATATGCATAGAAATAATGGGATACTTGAAGTGCAATTATACATAAATTTAGACTGATTTATGCATCAGAAAAGTATATAATTTAACAAGAAAATAGATATAGTTTAGTATATAGTCATATTTAAATTGAGAGATCAAAGTCAAATAGAAAAAATGATCTTTCTGCTTTAGAATGAATTATTAATAAGGAAAACAAAATTTTAATCTCAGAATATGATCAAGATTCTTTGATAGAAAGTCATTGAATGTTCATTTCAATATAATGAAGTATTTTTAAGATGCTTGGGTAGCAATTTGAATAGAGAGAACATAATTTTATTAATAAAACATCTTCATTCTATAAATGTATTGCCAAAGGGTAGCTTGTTTGAATCTAACCTACTTTACACAGTTCTCAAACGAGAGCTTACTTTGAAAGTATATTTATATTTGGTTATAGCTATATTAGCAGGGTTGATTTTTTTCTTAGGTATAACCTCAGTTTACTCAATTTTCTTTGTACTATATATACTAGTAGTACCAGGGATATCGTTTTTGGGGACCTTTATAGTTTGTTGTTCAGTGTGAGCCAATGCTCCGTGTTAAAGACCGTAATTCGGCCTATGATGGTTTACTTTTACGAATAGTGACTTAGATGGAGAGTTTTCTTATTGGCACTCATACCACATCTTCTGATATTGTTCTGCTCATTATTAGTCATTGATATGATTTAATTATTCAAGCATTTTACTTTGCAATGACTACAAAGGTGATAAATTTTAATATATACAGCCTCCTCCATTAATAACGCAAAGGTTTGCGTTTAACGCAAACATAGGAAGAAGAATAAAAAAAAGTGTGTGGAGCTAATACGCTTCCGTATGTTTCATAATATTATGCAATTTCCTTTTTGCCTCGACTGTATCTGATTAACCTGTATTTGTAATTTTGGACAATTATCATTTAATATCTTCACAATATCACCATGTCCATTCATATAAGCTAAGCGAAGAGCTGTTCCATAATTGTATCTTTCATTTATATTCAAACCGACATCAATCAATAACTTGAGAATTTCTGCATGTCCATTTTTACAAGCTAGATGTAAAGCTGACCATCCATTTTTATCTGTTATGACAGTATCTACACGACTATCTAATTCTAGGCCGTTTAAATCAAGTAGGAATTTCACTGTTTCAAATTGACCCGTTTTACAAGCTAAATAAAGTGGTGTACAACCTTTCTTTGTTGTGTCATTAAGATTCATACCAACATCGATTAATAGCTTAACTACCTCTATATGTCCATTAAGACATGCTATATGTAAAGCTGACCATCCTTGGTCGTCTTTTATTGATGTATCTACACGACTATTTAATATTTGGCCATTTAAATACATTAAATATTTCACTGTTTCAAAATGACCCATCTGACAAGCTAAATAAAGTGGTGTACAACCTTTATTTGTTCTGTCATTTATATTCATACCGACATCAATCAATATCTTAGGTATTCCTGTAGATCCATTAAAACAAGCTGCATGTAATGCTGACCATCCTTGATCGTCTTTTATTGATGTATCTACACGACTATTTAATATTTGGCCATTTAAATACATTAAATATTTCACTGTTTCAAAATGACCCATCTGACAAGCTAAATAAAGTGGTGTACAACCTTTATTTGTTCTGTCATTTATATTCATACCGACATCAATCAATATCTTTGGTATTCCTGTAGATCCATTAAAACAAGCTGCATGTAAAGCTGACCATCCTTGGTAGTCTTTTATTGTTGTATCTACACAAGTATTAAATCGTTTGCTGTTCAAATCAAGTAAATATTTCACTGTTTCAAATTGACCCTTTTTACAAGCTAATGAAAGTGGTGTACGACCTTTCTTTGTTGTGTCATTAAGATTCATGCCAACATCGAATAATAGCTTTACTACCTCTATATGTCCTTTAAGACATGCTATATGTAAAGCTGACCATCCTTGTTCTTGTTTCATTGATGTATCTACACGACTATTTAATATTTGACCATTTAAATACATTAAATATTTCACTGTTTCAAAATGACCCATCTGACAAGCTATATAAAGTGGTGTAGAACCGTTATTTGTTCTGTCATTTATATTCATACCGACATCAATCAATAACTTAGGTATTCCTGTAGATCCATTAAAACAAGCTGCATGTAATGCTGACCATCCTTGGTCGTCTTTTATTGATGTATCTACACGACTATTTAATATTTGGCCATTTAAATACATTAAATATTTCACTGTTTCAAAATGACCCGTATGACAAGCGTAATGAAGTGGTGTACAACCTTTATTTGTTCTGTCATTTATATTCATACCGACATCAATCAATAACTTAGGTATTACTGTAGATCCATTAGAACAAGCTGCATGTAAAGCTGACCATCCCTTTGTGTCTTTTATCGTTGTATCTACTCGACTATTTAATGCTTGACCGTTTAAATCAAGTAAGTATTTCACTGTATCATGACAACCATGTCTACATGCAAGATACAGTGGTGTCATACCACGTTTATTTTTCTGATTAACATCCATACCAAATTCTATCAGTATTTTCACGGTTTCTGTGTGTCCCTTTTTACTGGCTGTATGTAGAGCTGTGTGTCCAAACGTATCTCTATTGGTAATATCTACTTTATATTCGCCAAATAATAAAATATTTACCAATTGAACATTCCCATTTAAGCAAGCAAAATGTAGTGTGTCCTGTTTTAATATGTTAGTATCATTGATATCTGCTTTGTTGTCTAATAACAGTTGAGCCACCTCAGTGTGTCCATTAAGACAGGTTGCCGATAATGCTGTTGTGTTATCCATATTTTTTGCATTAATGTCCTCATTATATCTCAATAAAAATCTTACGACTGCAATGTGACCTTTTTCACATGCAACATAAAAGGGAGACCTACCCTCCTTGTCTTTAACCTCTATGTGATACGGATAATTCACTGCAAAATATTCTACAAAATCTATGTATCCCAAGTTAGACAATACATACAAAGGTGTAATTCCAACATCATCGAAATCATAATAAGTTTGCTGACATGCGTCTTGTTCTTTCAGAAACGATAGAAGTAGTTTTCTATATGCCTCATTTTCTGTTTGAATGCCTCCAAATACTTCCCAGTATTTCCCTTTTATTGCTTCCTTCATTTGTCGTTGTAGAAATAGTCTTACCAACCCTTGGGGGATGCTAATAACAAAAGGAACACTGTTTTGAGTAAATGATGACAGGTGCGCACGGTTTGCAAGAAATGCAATATCAACGTGTTCTATTAAACATTTCATTATAGATGGTGCAATAGCTGCTGATATGATGTCAAACATTTTGTCGTGGATTGCTGTGTAGAAGGCATTTGATTCTGTAATATAGACACCTTTAAGACACTCAAACCTCTTAAATATCGATTCAATGGATACAGGTTTGAGTTTACAGTCCCAGCATACAGCCTTAACTAGCTGTTGCACATCCTCGGATCTTAATTCGTCTATACAAAATTTATTATTTTTAAGAACTAGAAGAGAAAAACAGAGAAACGATGATTTAGATTGTGTCTTCATTTTTATGATTTCATTTTCAATTATTTCAACAGGATGGGTAAAGAATCTATGATCTTGATTAACGTTTGTAGAGTACAAAGAACATAAAAGGGGAAAAAAATCGTACAGACAGATATTTTCTATGTCGTTCACTATTTTCTCAGGTACATACGACAATGCAATAGTCCTCCTTTCTTCTGGAGTAATTTTATATTCGGTACTAAAGCTGCATTGTACAAGTGAAAAACAAGTAAGTTTTGGGAATGTCTCGTGAACATATATATTTTCCCTGCACGTAATGATAAACTTATGCACTGATTTGCTACCATTGTCGTCATCGTCGTCATTCAGATTACAAGACTCAATTAGCATACTTAATTTGCAATCTATTTGATCCCATGATTCTGCTTTTTGTTGATTAAGAGAGAATTTACCACAGACGTCATCAATTACAAAAACTTGAAATTTATCTTTTGTAAAATACTTAAAGATTTCTGAAGGATCATCACAAGGAATTATATCGTATTTCTCCTTTTCTAATTCCAATGCTACATGATGAGCGACTGCAGATTTTCCACAGCCTGGAGAACCAGTAATAATAACACCCGTCGTTTTGTTTAATAATTCTAGTATAAGCGTTGTTGCTGAGGTAGGAATGTATTTTTTGTCATTATTTCTCCATTCTTTCAAAGTTCGTTGTTGTATTTCTGTAAACAAAATTAGTTTTAGATAGACAGATATGTATTCAATTATGTTTCAGTAAATGATAATAGATTAATCGTAGCAAGGTATAAGAGACAAAATAACTTAATTGCCAGAACACAGAAACAAACTCAAATCATGGTAAGTTGTAAGTTTCTCCTAGTCAAAAACATATTTCATAATTCAGAACTCACTAAATGTATGGTGTTCAAAAACAAAAAAAAAAACCGATAAAGCATTTCATAATGAAACAAACAACATATGCTTTATGAATTAGTTACATTTTCCCTTGTGCTATGGGAAACTGAAATACTGCCAAAATAGATATGTTGTTAATCTTGTATTTATAATACTCGCTTAATAAAATCAATGCTCTTTAAAAATAAAAGCTTCATAATCAGCTAAACTTTTCCATGTCCTAAAGACGCAGATTGTACTAAAACTACTTTGTCAAGCGCATCTGGATATTACAGCAAATGTCCAACCTCAAACAGTTGGGGAAAAAATGGACACAACATTCAAGCTTGATGCAGGTCTGGATTTGATTTAAATTTTTGACACAGAATAAATGTTGTCAAAGAACACGAAATTTAATATACGATTTGAATTTATTTTCAATTGAAGATGTCTTGCTGTTGCGCAATACTTACTAAATCAGTTTTCAGACTATATACACCGAATTATCAAAATACGTTGTGAAACCCAATTTTTCTTTTATATAAAATAAAATTACTCCGGAATTATTTTTTACACCCCCGCCCCCCCCCCCTTTCTCCTTTAATTTTCTAAAACATAAAATTTCTTAAATTTTGAGAAAAAAGATTTTAACCCCTCCCCCCTCCCTCAATTTTATTTAACTCGACCCCCTTTTCCAAAAAAAATAAACATATAAGGAACGCGTCTATGGCACATATATGATGCCCCCACTTAACACTATCATTTAAAGTTATACAATTTGTTTAATTGTGATGTCAAAAAAACCACCAACGATTATTTCAGAAACAATAATAACTTTGTGTTTAATTTCACTATCAATAGTATTGATAAGTTATTCAGGAATACAAATATGTATTTAGATAGTTGATAACCATGGAAATTTGATTTCCAAGCTAGAAATTAGGGACCACAAAGGGACATTTTCCATATAGATCAGAAATACCTGTTGTATTATTTTTTTCTATTTCTAGCGTCTCTAATTTCTTGTTGATTGTAACCATATGCTGATTTGTTTTTTCCAACTGTTTCTCAAGTCGTATAAAATCTATGATATCAGTGACATTAGTTAACGATGAACATGTCAACGCATCAATCTCTGACTTTATTTCTGGTGCTAGCCTGAGTATTGCCTGTAACACAATATAGTACTTAATTTAAACAATGAAAAACACAACGTTACATATTCAAGATTCTAAAGAAGTAAATTATAATATTACTATTTGGTACATGATCCTCCAACGATAAATAACTGTTTTTCCAAAGACGACAAAAGCAACAAACACATCATACCCAAGTTCTACTGAATAGTTACAGAACTGGAAATCTAAAAAACAAAAAATTAACACATCAAAAAAGACACTGATTCAATAAACGATAGTTAGAATGAAAGCCCAGTACGGTATGTTAGAATTGTGAGATATTTTAGAAATGCTCGTTGTTAACAATCAATTGAATAAGGAAACTTCATTTGCACCAAATACCACTGCCTTGATATTAAACAACTTCTCATAAAAAGCAAGGGGTTATCAATTATAGTTCAGTTGGATTCAATTAACCTACATAGAATGGACGAATCCCAACACACACACATGTCTTTGACATCACCTTGATTATATATATTAATCAAAGAAGAATAAGTGTACAGCTTTCAATGCTGAGTCATCAGTCATCGAGATAAAAAAAAATCGTTTTTTTTATTTCTATTTACATTTAATTATTTGAGAAATTACCTCAGTCACACAGTTCCAAATTTCCCAAAACTTCTTTACATTAATTTTACCGCTGTCAGAATGAACAATGAAGTTTCTGTAAAATTTTATCCTTGAAATATCAGCAGCATCTGTATGGATCGTTTCCAGTGGAAGACTATCTTGGATGTCAAAATCTGTGAAATGTCTGAGTAAAAATACCATCAATGATACATCAAACATGTCTGATGATACTTTTGTAGAGGCTAAAACAAAGATGAAGTTAGAGAAAACTGAATAACTGCGTTTTAATTACCCAATACCCGATTATGACACAATAACATGAGGACAATGTTTTTATTTTATATCACTACAACGAAAACTGATTTAACTCTTTGTGCCTAGTAAACAGTCATAACACTCAAAATGAGCTCTACAATGTGATATACAGGGATGAATGGCTGCTGCTTGAATAAGAACCTTTCATAAAAGATATTCCGAGTAAAAGCTGATAGCAAGCCTTGAAACAGAATTCTTATAGACCCTTCAAAAAGTTGGAACACGGACCTTATCGTAGGCAAGTATAACATTTTCTAACATGAAGTATAGGAATCCTTTAAAACTTTCTATCAGACTTAGCTGGTTATACAATATGCTGCATAAGGATAGCATGGAGGTTAGGTTACGTGTGTCAGCAACGTTTCATATTACCTTATTTCTACACATAAGTGAATGCTTGAGATGGAATTGTGTAGTCATACAGATCTCATATTTCAAATGGTAAAATCGATTTTTTTGTATACACAAAGAAGTGTAACTATATGCAATGAGCATAGTATAGAAAATAATCAATGTTTTTTAACAATCGATGTATCAGCAGATTGTTCTAATTAGAAATGTAGCTTAAATATCTGAGAAGATTACCTTTTGGAAATAATAATTCATACTGTGTCACTGTGATAATCCTCTTTTTATATGTAAGTTTATCTATTTTGTCTCGATTTTTGCGTAGAAATTGTTGTAGCTGTTCTGGATGGAATTCATAGTCAAACCTTCGTCTTACAGCACGTGGTGCGACTCTTATTAACAAACCAGCTAACCGTCGAAAATTTATATCTTCCTGTGACAGAGATGTCGGTATATCGTCCGGTGACAGGGGTGTCGCCATCCTAAAATAGAACAGCAATATTGAATTGTGTTGAAAAGGAAATACATTTTTATTGCAGATCTGGTACTTTTTTGGAAAAATAAAATCTGTAGATGTAATTGAAAGATTATGAAAGAAAGGATATGATTGATGTGAACTTTTAACACAAAGTACATTCACTTTACAAAATTCAACAAATAGGAACAAGGCTTTGACAAAAAACATATTTGATAACAGCAAATTACACCTTTTTGCATTACAGTACCGAAGAGTCAAATAAGAACAATAGACGATATAAAAAATGTTATCAAAGAAAACACAAAGAAGCAATCTACAAATAGGCAAAAATCCTCAGTCGACTCAGTACATAATATATTGACCTTCTATGAAAATTTTATAATTTGATGTTTTCAACAGCACAAAATAAGAAAGTGAAAACCTAATAGAAGAACAAATATTATTTTAGATCTAGGTAATAGTTCAATGGCGCAAATTCTCGTTTTCCATAAAATGTCGATTGTTTTACACTCTTTGAATTTTTGGCCTTTAGAAAACTAAAGACTGAGCAAAATCAAGACAAACAAACATGGGTAAAGTCAGTTTTTTCGGAGGGGTAAGCATATTGTGTCCACTTGTGTTACCGTTGTGTTGCTTAGGTATGTACAAAACTAGTAATTAAATAATTCTGAAAGTCGCATTCTAGGACATTTATACTATATACGCAAGTGCTGCTCGGATTTTGCTAAATAGAAATGGAAAGTGTACCATGCGGAAGCTAAAATCTCTCTTTTGTCGTAAAGTTTTGTAATCCGGATTTGTTTTCTCTCAAGCAATTTTTAATTTTTTTAACAGCGATATACTACTGTTGTCTTTATTGTTCTCAATACTTTATTTTCATACAAAATATAATAGACGTAGTCAACATAGTCACCAAACGATATATAATTCATTAAGGAGACATAATCTATTGAACAGAACGTAACGTTAAAGGATAATGCGAGCTTCTTTTCATTCTTTCTGTTTCAAGTGAGCCTCATCTGAATAAAACTACATGTAAGCAAGAGGAGGATAAAATTGGATTGATATGGGAAATCCGACTGTTTGTTGTAAAACATGCTTTCCAAACGTGAATCACAAGCATATATAGTTTTCTTTTTTAAAATTCTGGCGACATAAATTATAATCCCGGTAACTTTAATAACTATTGACTATGCGGTTAACATGGATTTTACTTGTAGTTGAATGGCATACGTTAACGTTACCCTTCCCGTATATACGTCTTATGTTAATGACGTTACTTTGTAACTTTGTATGAGCCTTCGAAATAGATTTTGAGCATAAAAGTAACACAACGCAAAATATCGAGTTTTATTCGTTTATTACAATACATTTTGGTGCCGTGACCAGAATGGAAAGTAAACTGAAAGCGGTAAGAGCAGGCCATAAAAGTGCTATTACAAGACTTTTGGAAAATTGGAAGAAAAGCAGGATTTGGAGATAGAAGAAAGTACAGAATTATTAGAAACACTTTCGCAAAAACAGAAGATTATTAGTGCTTTGAATGAAGAAATTCTTAATTTAACAAAGGATAAGGATGTTGAGGATGAAATTCTACAGACAGATGAGTATAAATTCTTTCTGAATACAAAAATAAGACAAATACGTAAAAAATACTAAAATTCTCCAACTTTGAATATTACCACCTTGCCTAATCGATCAACGGAAAATACGAAACATCATAGTTCAGTAGAAAATAAATATAGCTCTGTTTCTCTACAAATGTAACATGTTCCGCCCAACGTTACGCAAAATCACCAACTTCCGAAACTCACCTTACCTACATTTACAGGAGAAACACTCATGTGGCCAAACTTTTTGGGACTCGTTCGAATCATCTGTACACTATAATCCAACACTTACCGACATTCAGAAATTCACATATTTGAAATCGCAACTTAGTTATGAAGCCGTTCGATGTATTGATTGAGTACCGCTCAAAAACAATAATCATACGGAAGCTATACAATTATTTAAAGAACGTTTTGGTCAGCCAGATACAATCACAAATGTCTACATGCAAGCCCTATTAGAACTCCCTGCACCACAATACAACCTTATTAGCCTCCGTTATTATTCCGACAAACAAGAAGCATATATAAGAGGCCTAAAATCGTTAGGCAGATCGGAAGATTCATATGGGGCACTGCTCATCCAAATCATCTTGAAAAAGCTACCGTCAGCTGTAAGACACAACTTAACCAGGGAAAACGGAACCGATAATTGGGAATTAAAAGGATTAGGACACGGAATATTGAAAGAAACAACAATTTTAGAAGCCGGAGTGAAACGCACCGATGTATTTATCGAAACCTTACCGTCTACAGCGTCATGTTTTACTATCGCCAATGATAGAGATTACACGCAAATACAAGATAAATTTGAATCCGATGAAGTAAATGAAAATTTACCGTCTATAGCGTCATTTTTGACAAGCGCTGATAAGAAAGATTACCCGCGAACACAAGATGGATTAGATTACCGCCAAAGCACATATATTCGTCAGAAACCTTGCATTCATTGCAACGATATGCACGACCCCGCAAAATGCTTTAAAGTTCCAGATTATGAACACCATATAACAATTATTAAACACAAGAGATTATGCTTTAATTGCTTAGGAACGCACCGCGCAAATGAATGTAGATCTCAATTTCGTTGCAGATTCTGTAACAAGAATCACCATACTAGTATATGTACCCAAAATACCGACAGATTGAACTTTGATAAAACCGCTAATATAAGTAGATATGATACGTCAGTTAACACCGTAGTCAACAATGAGAGTGTAGCAACCGCCACAAGTTTTTATTCGTCCACGATGCAATCCCGTTCTAGCATAGTATTGAAAACCGCCGTAGCACCCGTTTGGAGTGAACATCAAGGATTGCATACGAATATTATTATTTACAATATTTATATAGCGCATTTTCTAATTAAAATTACTCTAAGCGCTTAACATAAAACAATCAATACAGTTAAAAGAGGTGTTAAACATTAAAACAATCAATGCAATAAGAATGAAATAAAATTTTGAAACACATATATAAAAACAAGATGAACAGAAAGGTTAAAAAAAATGATATTTAAACAATCATAATTAAAAGGCATGTTTTACTACAACGAAAAGAATTCAGTTAAAAAGTCATTGTCAGTATACAAAGCTAAATATATTGTTCGATGAAGGAGCACATCGTTCTTTCATGACCGAGGAATTAGCTTCAAAACTAGACATAAAGGCAGAAGGTACCGAAGTGATTAATCTTTCTACATTTGGGAATACAAGCACTAAAGTTCAACAATTACCGAGTGCAATTATATACGTTGAGCTAATATAAGGAGAGAAAATACCCATTGAAGTTTTAGTAGTTCCTACCATAGCAGGTCCGATCACAAATTATAGTTCAAATAAAACCCGAGATTGCAAACATCTAAAAGGATTTAGATTAGCTCACCCGATCATGAACGACACCAATTTTAGAATATCTTTACTAATAGGAGCTGATTTTTATTGGGATTTTATAGAAGACATCGTTATTAGAAGAAAAGATCCGACAGCTGTTAAACCTAAACTTGGTTACATGTTGTCTGGTCCGACATCACCAGATGTGAATCGTAAATCGGGAGCCGCAGGAATGCTCAACATTTTGACGAATCGTAAACCGGAAGAATTTCAAGTAGAGTCATTAGGAGAAGTCAACACAGAACATGAGGATAAAATATGTACCGAAACACATCAGTAGAATTTCATGAAAATAGATACGTAGAGAAGTTGGCATGGAAACATGATCACGAGATCTTAACTATAAATGTTACTACAAAACAGAGAACTGATTACGTTAGAGACTTTCATGACAAGAGAAGGGACAACAAAATCAACATCCGCGTCGGAGATATTGTACAAGTTGATGACGAAAAACCCCGAAAAATGAAAAATTGATGAAGAATTAGTTGTTGAGAATGATGGATTTATGAGATCTACAATTATCAGGACTAAAAGTGGTCGTACGCCACGCCCCGATGGTCAAACTTTATCAGCTAGAGATCAACGATGAGGAACTACCAAAAAAGCAGATGAGACGAATAAAGTTGATACCGGTAGAACAGTGCCTATGCGAAAGGCAGATATGCGTGGAAAGGAGAACATTAAAACTTGGACAAATTCTTAGAAGACTTTAATGTTGTGTCCGATTTCAAAATCGTTATAGAGACTGTTAATATTTTTTAATTTTACCATGATAGTGATTTCAAGAGACAAAGTCATTGCGCATCATATTTTTTCGTTTCATATATATTGACAGTTAAAGAAATATTTTAATTTTATGTAAAGATATAGTTTTGCGGCCCCCCAGTATGTTGAGAATATAATGCAAACGTTAACGTTATGTTTCCCGTATTTACGTCTTATGTTTATGACGGTACTTTGTACCTTTGTATGGGGCCTTTGATATAGATTTTGAGCATAAAAGTAATACAACGCAAAGTATCGAGTTTTATTCGTTTATTACAATACAAGAAGAAACAAAATGACAACGGCAGATGGAACACAATAAGTAGGCAATGGACAGGAGCTAATCATAAAATATAAATTATTGCACCACTATCTGTAGTATCAAAATCAACAATGTATAACATTGTTACATACTGTAGATCTCTCAAAAACAATAGTATGTTTTCAATAAACTCATCATCCATCCCAGAATTTAAACTTTGTATGCCAGAAGCTTTTTTTTTTGCAAAAGTGATGCTAATATATGAAAGTTTAAAATGTTCGAAATACAAAACCACTTTGTTTGGGATTTTAAGGTTAGGGAAAAAAACAAAAGATACCTTCAATATGTTCAATGACAAACAACGCGAGATGTTCGGTTACAAAGATCCACCAAATGGTTTTCAAGTTTCCAAAGAAAAAGAGTGGGTTTCCGTAAAATTGTCCAAATCATGAACAAAAAAGCGTTTAACAACGAAAAGTCAGCAATTTAAGAGCGATTGCAATATATTGATAATAGCTCAATATGATAAATGCATTATAAATACACAATGCCAACTTGCAACACGTATTCCCATTTTTAGTATAAAGATTGCCTTGACATAATATACGATAGTATACAAAAACAGCAGGACATTGCTAAAATCACAATTTTTGAATATTATACATGTATACAAAATATGCAAACGACAGCAAAAAAAAAACTATAACTTGGAATAACCGAGGTTTATTATTTCTACATTCAAATTTGTTATAAACATCAAGCGTCTGAAGAAACTAATAGTGACAAATTAAATGTGTATCTGAGACAATTATAACATCCTCAGTTACTGCCTAAAATGTAAGCACATACTTCGGCTTAGAAAAGTTATTGTTAAACATGTTAAAGGAAGACAGATGACTAGAGCAATTTCACGTTGATATATTTTACCAACAGAGCCGGTTACAACTGTTATCTTTAGCCACTCTTTTATCAACATGTCAATTTTGTCATACGGAAAATGAAGACATGGTACAAATAGTAGCATCATGCCCATTGTAAGTACTTTAGGTGAGAAACTGAAGACGTACAAACGACATCTTAATAAGTAATGGTCCAACACAAATGTAATTAATTCTGTGATAAACACATTGAAAATCTCCCGTTTGTTACTAGATTGCAATAATTTCAAAGAATGTAGAAATATTGACAAGGAACTCTCACAAAACAAGATTATAACAAGTCCTGTAAAGTAAAGCTGAATGTCAACAGAATTGAGTTATAAGATCACACTATATTGGAACATAAAAATGTACATTGTGACTATTTTTTAGATTTGATTTAATGGAACATATATTGAATTTGTGTAAAAGTGAGGATGAAATTAGAACTATGAACCCTGAATATAAAATAAAGGAGGATATGCAATCATGTTCTATCAAAAATCCCAATTTGTTAGCTTAGACTTATATATGAATAGTAGTATATAACTCTAATAATGATAACACACAAAAGAAAATTTAACATTAATTAAAATATTTTAATTAAGCAAAGAAAGATTAAATTTGTATTGTTCATATGTTTTTTTAATTTGACCATAGTGCTATTTTTCAATCGACAAGCAGCGTTTAAAAGCTAAAATGCATAGGTTATTCCTATAAAAATTGTTTTGGTAATAGACAAAATTGATGAAATAGAAAAAATAGTGTACTAATTGTTTCCTTGCTATAATTAAAACCGGAAAATGTCTGTGACATTCGGGCCCAATATATATATATATATATATATATATATATATATACAACTCGTCTAAACATCAACCCAACAATGTTAGATCTGTAAATTTGCTTTCGCAAATTTTTGGTTCTTCCCTCGCCGGGATTCGAACCCATGCTACTGTGATATCGTGACACCAAATCGCCTGCACTGCAGCCGTCCCGCTAGACCACACGACCACCTGGGCTCTCAAAATAAGAGCTTTCGCTGGCCGTGTGTTACCTTACCACGTCAGTTTTAATCTAGCGGCGTACTACAGTACATGATATATAAGGCATGAAGATGTTATTGTTACAGATCAGCTAAATTATCTATAGTAAAGGATCCTACAAATTAATGTAAGATACAGTCACAGAAAATAATTATATTTATAAGTACGTCTGAGTCAGAGACAACTCGACAACAGATGTATCCATCGGATCACCATCAATGATGGTGATACATGGCTGTGTACATAATGTATATACAACTCGTCTAAACATCAACCCAACAATGTTAGATCTGTAAATTTGCTTTCGCAAATTTTTGATTCTTCCCTCGCCGGGATTCGAACCCATGCTTCTGTGATATCGTGACACCAAATCGCCTGCACTGCAGCCGTCCCGCTAGACCACAAGACCACCTGGGCTCTCAAAATAAGAGCTTTCGCTGGCCGTGTGTTACCTTTCCACGTCGGTTTTAATCTAGCGGCGTACTACAGTACATGATATATAAGGCATGAAGATGTTATTGTTACAGATCAGCTAAATTATCTATAGTAAAGGATCCAATATATATATATATATGTATATGATTTGGTGTCACGATATCACAGTAGCATGGGTTCGAATCCCGGCGAGGGAAGAACCAAAAATTTGCGTAAGCAAATTTACAGATCTAACATTGTTGGGTTGATGTTTAGACGAGTTGTATATACCTTATGTACACAGCCATGTATCACCATCATCGATGGCGATCCGATGGATACATCTGTTGTAGAGTTGTCACTGACTCAGACGTACTTATAAATATAATTATTTTCTGTGACTGTATATTACATTAATTTGTAGGATCCTTTACTATAGATAATTTAGCTGATCTGTAACAATAACATCTTCATGCCTTATATATCATGTACTGTAGTACGCCGCTAGATTAAAACTGACGAGGTAAGGTAACACACGGACAGCGAAAGCTCTTTTTTTGAGAGCCCAGGTGGTCGTGTGGTCTAGCGGGACGGCTGCAGTGCAGGCGATTTGGTGTCACGATATCACAGAAGCATGGGTTCGAATCCCGGCGAGGGAAGAACCAAAAATTTGCGTAAGCAAATTTACAGATCTAACATTGTTGGGTTGATGTTTAGACGAGTTGTATATACATTATGTACACAGCCATGTATCACCATCATCGATGGCGATCCGATGGATACATCTGTTGTAGAGTTGTCACTGACTCAGACGTACTTATAAATATAATTATTTTCTGTGACTGTATATTACATTAATTTGTAGGATCCTTTACTATAGATAATTTAGCTGATCTGTAACAATAACATCTTCATGCCTTATATATCATGTACTGTAGTACGCCGCTAGATTAAAACTGACGAGGAAAGGTAACACACGGCCAGCGAAAGCTCTTTTTTTGAGAGCCCAGGTGGTTGTGTGGTCTAGCGGGACGGCTGCAGTGCAGGCGATTTGGTGTCACGATATCACAGTAGCATGGGTTCGAATCCCGGCGAGGGAAGAACCAAAAATTTGCGTAAGCAAATTTACAGATCTAACATTGTTGGGTTGATGTTTAGACGAGTTGTATATACATTATGTACACAGCCATGTATCACCATCATCGATGGCGATCCGATGGATACATCTGTTGTAGAGTTGTCACTGACTCAGACGTACTTATAAATATAATTATTTTCTGTGACTGTATATTACATTAATTTATAGGATCCTTTACTATAGATAATTTAGCTGATCTGTAACAATAACATCTTCATGCCTTATATATCATGTACTGTAGTACGCCGCTAGATTAAAACTGACGAGGAAAGGTAACACACGGCCAGCGAAAGCTCTTTTTTTGAGAGCCCAGGGGGTTGTGTGGTCTAGCGGGACGGCTGCAGTGCAGGCGATTTGGTGTCACGATATCACAGTAGCATGGGTTCGAATCCCGGCGAGGGAAGAACCAAAAATTTGCGTAAGCAAATTTACAGATCTAACATTGTTGGGTTGATGTTTAGACGAGTTGTATATATATATATTTGCGTAAGCAAATTTACAGATCTAACATTGTTGGGTTGATGTTTAGACTATATATATACAACTCGTCTAAACATCAACCCAACAATGTTAGATCTGTAAATTTGCTTTCGCAAATTTTTTGTTCTTCCCTCGCCGGGATTCGAACCCATGCTACTGTGATATCGTGACACCAAATCGCCTGCACTGCAGCCGTCCCGCTAGACCAAACGACCACCTGGGCTCTCAAAAAAAGAGCTTTCGGTGGGCATGTGTTACCTTTCCACGTCAGTTTTAATCTAGCGGCGTACTACAGTACATGATATATAAGGCATGAAGATGTTATTGTTACAGATCAGCTAAATTATCTATAGTAAAGGATCCTACAAATTAATGTAAGATACAGTCACAGAAAATAATTATATTCATAAGTACGTCTGAGTCAGTGACAACCCTACAACAGATGTATCCATCGGATCGCCATCAATGATGGTGATACATGGCTGTGTACATAACATAAGGCTGTGTAATGGGACAAATTTTAATAATAAGAAAATGCAAATAATAATGCAATCTGTACAATGAAGGGTAGACAATCCCCAAATGCTTTATATTCCTTTAAAGTCAAATCAGAATGCAATTATGAAAGCAAAAACATATATGAATAATCACAAAAGATAAAAAAAAAATAATAATACATGAAGTATCCTATAATTGATATAATGCAAAAGTGATATATAATCTATGCTTAACCATACCCATTCAATAATGCTACTGGGATGGGTGGATGGGGAATGCAAATATTGCGCCATGCGGCAGCTTATATCATTTACTTATAACTGCATATGCTGCTTACATCATTTATCTAATAGTTTAGCTAAATACCAGATTATAAAATTTGCAGACAATAATGGAGTAGGAAGTACCATTTTACATCAAAGTCGGTATTCACTGAATCCCTTATTTTGAAAAATTGATTGGAACAAAAATACGCATTGTTAAAGCAGTCTTCATAATGTAATAAATCTAACTGATTGTTTGTATATTCAAATAAAAACAGTGGTGCACAACAATGACAAATCTGTCTCAAAATTAACAGATTTAACCAATAACAATTCCGTTAATTAAACGTAACTTTATTTTTTTTTTATATATTTTGATCCCCGCTATTGATCAAAACATAAAAATACAGATAAATACTATACAAAATGGCTTAGTTAATTTGATATATAACTAAAGACAATACTGTACATTAAGTGTTGATGTCTTAAAAGAAACGAATAAACAAAAAAGACTTTATAACGGGCTGTATATAGTTTGTTGAATATCATTCAATTACAAACTATTATTTTAATATGAACTTAATACTCTAATATTGACAACAATTAACACATTGTTATAGGAAAGGTGTTCCAAAGCTTTCCATATGAAGCTCTTACAAAGGAGAGTAGATTCTAAAACAGTGAACTAAAAGATTATGAAGACAGTAACAATGAGTAACTGTTAAATGAAAATAAAATTGTCTCACTTCTAGTCAATGAGATTGCATTTTGTCTTTTCATTTAAAGCTACTGTTTGAATTGGCAGATTAAACAATACACTGCACTCACCTTGTTCATGGATCCAATTGCAATTTTAAGATAGGTTTCGATCGAATATAAGGAATTTGTGACAAATTCGTGTCTATTTATAACTTACGTTTCTTTTAAACGATTCTGAGTTCATGAGGTAACACATTTGGATACAGTCCACTAACATGTGACGGATGTGAAGTGAAGCAACATTAGCTATTGTCGTTACATTGGTTGCCTTAAAAAATAAACAGCTTTAACACGTGAAATAAATCCTAAATTTTCTCTTCTCTGTATGCTATACAACAAAGGTGTTGTCAAGAAAGTTATTTTAAAAAGGTAAATGACTGGAGTTGTATTTATGTTTTAAATCCGAATTTAAAACATTCGAATTTTTTTCTGTTTGCAAATGGACTTTGAAGTTATGAAAAAAGTAAAATCACAAAAATACTGAACTTAGAGGAAAATCAATTCGGAAAGTCCATAATGACATGGCAAAATTAAAATACAAAACGCATCAAAAACGAATGGACAAGAACTGAGTTTTTCATTTTTAGCCATGGCGTTGACAGTTTATTCTCGACCTATTCGTTTGAATGTCCCTCTGGTATCTTTCACCCCTCCTTTATTCCCTCACGAAAGTATCTATAGCATGGCTTCAATTGTTAACAATTGTAAATAGAGTTTATAGCTGTCTGACGTGGATATTATTTAAAACTCTTTCAAGGGCATAACATTTTATATTTGACAGATGAGTTATGTAAGACAAGAAATAAAAAAATGAGTAACAATAACTTCTGTCAGATACATAATGAGGATGTGGCCACAAAATAACGTAATGTAGATCTTCGTTATAATCTACATGCAATGAAATTTAAAATTAAGGAAATCAGTTGGAGTATATAAATCTTTTTAAGCATTAAAACGTCTGTCTATTATCGACGATAAACTCGTATTGATTATGCATCCCAAGGAAAACTCACTTATTAAGTTTGTTTGTCCCTTTTTCTTTTGAAGATTAATCAGAGTTGTATGCACGTAGAGCCAATCACAATATTATCCGCGTGTTCCTCCTTTCTTTTCTTTATTTTAATACATATAGTTTGAAAACCCATTTTTGAAAATCTTATAAAATCCATGTTATATTTTCTCTACAAAGGTGCTTCTATTTATACGAGGCTGATACATCAAAGAAGAAACCGAGCGGCATCCGTCGACATTTAACACAATGGCATTCAACAAATCGACAATGTAACAAGTTCAGAAACATCAAAATACGAATTGACAATTAATCAATAAAGAAATTTGATATCACACAGTTACAAGTTACAAATTGACTGTTTACAAATTAAGTATTTTGAAATTTCAAAGTTACAAGTTACAAATTGACAATTGATTAATAAAAGCATTTGTAGATATCAAAGTTACAAGTTACGAAATAACAATTTACTTCTCCAGAGTTTTGAATAAAACAGTTGCAAGTTACAAATTGTCAATTTACGAATTAGGAATGTTGACCCGGTTTGTTTTCCATACACACCACCATATCATACTCGCATACACAACTGTAACATATTTTCTTAATAGAACCATGAATTCTGTGAATTGTAAATACATGTATATCAAATCCAAAGTATGTATACAATTACAAATTATTTTAGGTAGTGAAGAATGTTTGCATATGGAATTCTAAAAAGAGAGAAATATAAACTTGATTTAGTATTATCCTGATGAAAACAACTCTAAAGTTACGTAAATCAAGGTGGGATGATAAATGAGAACCAATTGTTGATTAAGACTACAGAGTACAATACGAAACAATATGACCACAGCAGATAGAACATAAATAGTACTAGAACTAGAAAAGTGGTAATCAAATATTAGACATGTTTACATCAATATCTGTAGAATTAAAGACAAATATAAGAAAATCTTTTTACATTCTTTAAATCTTATAAAATGAATAGTATGTTTTCAATAGACATGATAAACTCACTATATATACCAGACTGTAAACTGTGTATGTTACACGCGCTTTTTGTTTACAATCGCAATATTGAGAACATCTTCACAAAATATATTTATTGTAAACACACAATGCTAAATTGCAAAAAACTTTGAGTATAAACATATTTCCTCGATATAATATACGATAGTATTAAAAAATAGCAGGAAACTGCTAATATTACACATTTTTTAGTTTTCATGTACATACCAAATATACACCAAAAAAATTGGAGTTACAGTAGTATATTATTTAGAGCTACTATTGGAAAAACAAACCACGATTTTGGTTTCACATAAGAATGTATACAATTGTGTCAAGACTGTTTATATCAGAACCCTGACATCAAAACAGACAAAATAACTGAAAATGTATGCATATCCGTTCTAGGTTTTCTTCAAAAACTAAGTGTGAAGTAAACCAATTCTGAAAATCCTAATTTTAATCTGATGGCATAGAAGAAACCTCATTAAAAACTTTTAGATTTCACAAGCAGTGGATTTGAAATGAAATGTTAACCGAGACTTAGTTTTACAAAACCATATTGTAAAGCAGAGTAATGACTAGATAATTATACGATCAAACAAAATTTTATATTTTTTACCAAAAAAAACAACCTGTCAATTGTGTCATACCGAAAATGAAGACATAGCACACGTGGTAACATCATGTTTTTACTGAGTACTATAAGAGAGAAACTGTATAGTAACAAAGTACATCCTGATCAGAATTGGTCCAAAAATATGGAATTCATTTTGTAGTAACAAGTTGAAAATAACCCGTTTGTTACTAGAATGCCATATATTTAAAGAATGTCGAGATATCGAAAACAAACTCTCGTCAGGAAAGATGAAAGTAAGACATGGAATAAAAACTGAATGTCATGAGCATTGAATTATTGGATTAAAAGATATGATCAACATGAAAATTTCTTATAATTGTCAAGGTCTTTATACAAAGGAGAAACGGCGAGATGTTTTGAATTATTTAAAGTCAAATTATTTTAATATATACTGTCTTCAGGACACACATTTTACAGAACAAGATGAATTAAACATTAAAAATCAGTGGAAGGGAGAATGCCTTTTCAATTCATTAACATCCAATCAGAAAGGTGTGGCCATCTTTTTTAATGAAAACTTTGATCTTCAAACTCACAAAGTTAAAAAAGATGAGGTAGGAAATCTTCTTGGATTGGATATTACAATTGAAGAACAAAGAGTTACCTGAGTAAATATTCATGGGCCAAATGTAGACATTCCTTGCTTTTACAAAAAGTTGGCAGACCTTATTAAGGAATTTGATAACCAATCTTGTATTCTTTGTTGTGATTTTAACCTCATTCAAAGTTTTAATCTTGACATTCATAATTTTGTTAATACCAACAACCCAAAGTCTAGAGAAAAAGTATTACAGCTAATGGAAGACTTTAATCTAGTAGATCCATTTAGAGAATTATACCCCGATGTGAAAAGATTTACTTGGAGAAAAAAAAAACTTTAAACAATCTCGTTTAGACTTTTTTTTAGTTCACCTGGCCCACAGGGCCAAGTGAGCTTTTCCCATCACTTTGCGTCCGTCGTCCGTCGTCCGTCGTCGTCGTCGTCGTCGTCCGTCGTTAGCTTTTACAAAAATCTTCTCCTCTGAAACTACTGGACCAAATTAAACCAAACTTGGCCACAATCATCATTAGGGTATGTAGTTCAAAAAATGTGTCCGGTGACCCGGCCATCCAACCAAGGTGGCCGCCATGGCTAAAAATAGAACATAGGGGTAAAATGCAGTTTTTGGCTTATAACTCAAAAACCAAAGCATTTAGAGCAAATCTGACATGGTGTAAATTTGTTAAGCAGGTCAAGATCTATCTGCGATGAAATTTTCAGATTAATTGGACAACCCGTTGTTGGGTTGCTGCCCCTAAATTGGTAATTTTAAGGAAATTTGACTGTTTTTGGTTATTATCTTGAATATTATAATAGATAGAGATAAACTGTAAACAGCAATAATGTTCAGCAAAGTAAGATTTACAAATAGGTCAACATAACCGAAATGGTCAGTTGACCCCTTTAGGAGTTATTGCCCTTTATAGTCAATCTTTAACCATTTTTCGTAAATCTTAGTAATCTTTTATCAAAAATCTTCTTCTCTGAAACTACAGGGCCAAATTAATCCAAACTTCGCCACAATCATTATTGGGGTATCTAGTTTAAAAAATGTGTGGCGTGACCCTGCCAACCAACCAAGATGGTCGCCGCCATCTAAAAATAGAACATAGGGGTAAAATGTAGATTTTGGCTTTTAACTCTAAAACCAATGCATTTAGAGCAAATCTGACGGAGTTAAATAATCTATTAGGTCAAGATCTATCTGCCCTAAAAATTTTAGACAAATCGGACAACCCGTTTTTGGGTTGCTGCCCCTGAATTAGTAATTTTAAGGAAATTTGGCAGTTTTTGCTTATTATCTTGATTATTATTATAGATAGAGATAAACTATAAACAGCAATAATGTTCAGCAAAGTAAGATCTACAAATAAGTCAACATGAACAAAATTGTCAGTTGACCCATTAAGAAGTTATTGCCCTTTATAGTCAATTTTTAACCATTTTTTTTAAATTTTAGTTTTCTTTTTAAAAATCTTCTTCTCTGAAACTACTAGGCAAAATTTAACCAAACTTGGCCACCATGATCATTTGGGTATCTAGTTTTAAAAATGTGTGGCGTGACCCTGCCAACCAACCAAGATGGCCGCCATGGCTAAAAATAGTACATAGGGGCGAAATGTAGATTTTGGCTTATATTTCTGAAACCAAAGCATTTAGAACAAATCTGACAGGGATAAATTGTTTACCTAGGCAAAATCTATCTGCCCTGAAATTTTCAGGCAAAACAGACAACCTGTTGTTGGGTTGCTGCCCCAGAATTAGTAATTTTAAGGAAATTTGACAGTTTTTGGTTATTATCTTGAATATTATAATAGATAGAGATAAACTACACAGCAATAATGTTCAGCAAAGTAAGATCTACAAATAGTCAACATGACGATAATGGTCAGTTTACCCCTTAAGGAGTTATTGCCCTTTATAGTCATTTTTTAACAATTTTTGGAAATTTTTGGAAATTTTTGGAAATTGTTAGTATATATTTTCCACTGTAATTACTGGGCCAAGTTCATTATAGATAGAGATAATTGTAGCAAGAAGAATGTCCAGTAAAGTAAGATCTACAAACACTTCATGATCACCAAAACACAAGTTTGTCATGAATTTATCTGTGTCCATTGTTTAATATGCACAAAGACCAAGGTGAGCGACACATGCTCTTGAGAGCCTCTAGTTCTGATTTCTGATAATGTTTTTCACTTTTTTAGTGATAATAGTTACAGGTCTAACCATTCACCAGTGGTCTTTTCTTTCAAGATTAATGAATTTATAAAAGGCAAAGGCCTTTGGAAGTTTAATAATTGTCTTTTTCATGATAGTATAGTAAAAGAACAACATGCCGTCAAGTTATATAAAGATGAATATTTACAAAATATTGAAGTTACTGTTGATGACCAGCGTTTTTTTCGAAACTCTACTCACAAAAATACGCGGTAAAACTATTTCATATGCCTCTTATAAAAGGAAGGCGGGTATACAAATTGAAAATGAGATTATTTCAAAATTAAAACTATTACAAGAGAATCGCTCGATGCATCTCTTCATGTTCTCCAATTGTATTCTGAACTCTCCGATGTTTAGATTAATATAGAAAAAGACAAGTGTTATTTGGATAGGTAACAAAAAACATAGCCAGGATCAAATTTGTGTAAAGTGGGGATTAAATTGGGTCCGGTACATTCAAGCTGCTTGGAATTATGTTTTCACTCGACCTAGATAGCATGATTAATTTAAAAGAGGGACGAAAGATACCAAAGGGACAGTCAAACTCATAAATCTAAAACAAACTGACAACGCCATGGCTAAAAATGAAAAAAGACAAACATATGACCCAGTTTTAGATAATATAGACAACACTTTGAAAAAATGGTCAAAACAGTATCTCACCCCCTTTAGAAAGATTACCATTTTAAAAATTTTGGTCATAGCTTAATAAAATAATCTATTTCTATCTATTCCGAGTCCAGATAAGAATATGTTACTTTTTACGTAATTTGACAAATAAAATGTATGCTTTCATCTGGGATAATAAACCAGATAAGGTCAAGCGAGATCTTTTATATCAAGATTAATGATTATAAGGGTGGTTTAAAAATGCTAAATTTAAAAGCATTTATACAGGGACTAAAACTTACATGGGTAAGACGTCTGTATAATTCGAATTCAAAGTAAGTTAGCTTAGTCTCTATTGTGGAGCAAGTTAATTTTATTGAATTAAGTTATATTGGGCATATTAAAAGGTCATCAAATAAATTTTTGCAAGAGGTTTTTGTTGCTTGGAAAACCCTTAATTAAATTAGAAAACCAAGATGTATAAATTGATGAAATTCTATCGTATTCTTTATGGCAGGTAGAAAACTTGAAAATTGGTGGTTCAAGAGTCTACTATGACAAAACTGGACAAATGCTGGAATTTTGACAGTGCAAGATTTGTTAGATGACCAGGGCAAAGCTATGCCATTTCAAAATTTCCAACAATTATATCAGTTTACATGTAGGCCTAATATTTTACATTATTATGGAATAGCACACTCGCTAAATGAGTGGTTAAACACGATCAATATTGAAATAAAGGAGAAAAAAAATCATTCAATACTACCTTTTAACATAAGTATCTTTTTTGAATAAAAAAAAAATCAAAAGACATGTACAAAGTATTGAATGAAAAATATATTACAGTTGCTGCAAAGGAAAAATGAGAGAACCATCTTAATATGACTGGTATTAACTGGGGAAAAAACACACTTCGTGTACAAAATATACTTAAATCACTAAGCTTTGCTGGTTCCAATATAGAATTATCCATACAATTTTGTGTACTAATTCACTACTTTACAAGATGAAAATAAATAATAACAACATATGTACATTTTGTAAAGAAGGACCAGACATCATAGAACATTTATTTTAAAGCTGTCCGATGGTCGCCAGTCTCTGGCCTTCACTTGACATCTGGATTTTTGAAATGACAAATATTGAACTGCCTTTGAATATTATGATTATTTTATTTGGTATCTACGAAAATGTAAAATTGAATTTTGTTGAAAATAAGATTATTCTACTTTCAATATACTATATTAACCGAACAAAACTACAAGAAATTTTGCAAAATATAAATGCTTTAAAAACGTATTCAAAGGAACACTTGAACTTAGAAAAATACATTTCATTTAAAAACCTCTCTGTAGAGGAATATAACAAATACTGGAGTCCTTGGGCCAAATCGTAGAATAAATAATAAATGTTAAATTTTAATTGAAACACCACTTATATATATTGCAAGAAAAAATAAGATTTCAATGTTATAAGATATTTATTTATTTTCAACCTATAATTGCACCATCATATAAATTCAATTGTTGTTTTATTATTTAATACTTCCTTAATGTGAAACTGCCATTATGTATACCTTTGTTCATTTGTGTTGTGCTAGTCTATTTGTTACAATAAAGAAAATTCATTATAAAAAAAAAAGATAAAAGAATCATAAATATGAAAAGATAGATGACATTCAATTATGTTCTATCAACAATCTCCAAATTGCAAGGTTAAACTTATATATAAATATCAGTATATTTATCATGTTAATTTAATAATGATATTAAACCAAAGAAAATGTAACGTTATTATATATCAAAAATTGTAATAAGGCAAAGAAAGATTAAATTGGCATTGTACACATGTCATATTATTGGGCCATAGTGATAAATAAAGGCAACAGTAGTATACCGCTGTTCAAAACTCATAAATCCATGGACAAAAAACAAAATCGGAGTAACATACTAAAACCGAGGGAAACGCATTAAAACGCATAAATATAAGAGAACAACGACATAACACTAAAATGTAACACACATAGACAAAATCCCACGAGAATAACAAATATAACATATATATCTAAAACATCAAAACCAAATACATGAATTTGGGATAGACAAGTACCGTGACACGTCTTATCGCAATGTGAATTTACACTCAAAAATAAGAGAAAACAAACGACACAACGTTATAATGTAATACACACAGAAACGAACTATAATATAGCAATGGCCATATTCCTGACTTGGTACAGGGCATTTTTAAAGGAAAAAATGGTGGGTTGAACCTGGTTTTGTGGCATGCCAAACCTCGCACTTGTATGGCCATGTGAAATATAACATCAAAATGACAACACAGGACTACAATATAAATAAATTGGAGAACACAATTGACAAAGACTCACACGAACAACAGCCAACAAAAGGCAACAAGTTCAAAATTTTAATACGCCAGAAGTGTATTTTGTCCACACAAGACCTACGTGTGACGCCCAGATACAAAAGTTTGAAAGCCGAAACGAGTACAAAGTTGAACAGCATCGAGGACCAAAAAGATCAAAAAGGTTGTGCCAAAAACGGCAAGGGTTTTCTGTTCGTTACCAGAAAATCCCTATAATTTAGAATAATTCATACTTTTGCAAACAGTAAATTTTATAAAATGAATATTAAAAAGATGTACATGATAAAACTGAAGTATTAACTAATTACAGGAAACAACTGAAATACATTTACATAACCAGACATTTGAAACACAAAAGAAGTAGACACATCCGAATAAGTTTAATCCTCTAAGCCAAGTGACGTCCTATTTGAAACTGAAAAATGCCGAAAAAATGACGTCATTTGAATTTGTAAAACAGATCTTCAAAAAATGAAAAATGACGTCACATAAGAATGAATAAGATAGAATTAGGATTGATTTAAGATTATATATTTGAACTTAATACTGATATTGCATTTAATAACAAAGCACATTTTAATACTTATTTATATCAAACTAAGGTAGCAATTAACTATATTATAAAACTATGTCCGGTTTGTTTTTAATCTAACTTCAAACGTAAAATATCCTACTGAATACGTTGAACGAAATCAAGTCTAATAAATGAAGGCGGTGATTAATTTTCTACTATTACGTAAAAATGCGTAGATTATTCTATAGAGATAAGGAAACATGTTTTGGTATTTGAAATTAAATTTGCGATAGAATTTTAAAATAAAATATGAGAAGATAGGTTTATAATATACGTTACAAAAGTATAAAGAAAAAAATAGTGAACTTTTTGTTTCGAACAAAAATTAATATTTCGTATCTCGCCAATGCAGTCATAATAATGTAGTTTATTGCCAATCTGTCTAAAATTTAAAAGAATTAAGCAGAGCACTAGACCGATTCTGTATAGCTCTTATCACTATATGATTAGATCTACAGTAATAAAATCAACGGTACCAATTTTGTTGCACCAGACCAGTAAACTACCTTACGTTATTTAAAAATAATTAATATTTAAAGAAAAAATATCTCATTTTGTAAATCAAACATAACTGTAATTGTCTGATCTGTGATCTCCGCTATTAATTTAAATATCAATAATATATAAATACAATGGCTTTGTTAATTTGATATTAAACAAAAGCCGCGATTGTATATATGTGTATTATTTCTGAATAGACTGTATATTATAGTTTGCTAAAAATCAAACAATTAAAAACTCTTTTGTCTTAACAAATTAACTTAATCCTTTAATATTGACTAAAGTTAAAACATTGTTATATTAGAGCTGATTCTGACACAGCAAACTGAAAGGTTATAAGAAAACTAGCAAACACTTTTAGATAAAACAAAAATATATTCAACTGGTTTCCAACAAGTAACCATTGTTTAATAGACCTGATATCTATACTATTAAACGAGAAGACCTCATTTTGGGTGTCGCTTCTCCTCCTTCCACAATAAATTAATCATCATGCCTCTGTGTCCTATAGGTAACATGAATAGTCGCATTTGTCATCCATTCTTATGATCATTCAGTTGGGGTTATTTTGGGATAAAAACGAAAAAGAATGCGTCCGGATATTTTCCCGTCATTGGACAAAACTTTAAGTCAGATTAGACTTCCGGTTTGTGTTTTTCTGTACTTTGAACATACAAAGACTATGAATAAAGTATATAAATTTGCTTTCTGCTGTCCTTTTGAGTTCTAGCATGTATCATCCTTGCTGAACGTGTTTCAGTTTGGGTTATTTTGGAAGGAAAACGAAAATGAATAATATTTGCTATTTACTATCAATTAGTTTACAGTGGCGGATCCAGAACTTTTCATAAGGGAGGGGGGCACTGACTGACCTAAAAAAGGGGGGGGGGCGTTCTTCTCATGCTTCAGTGATTCCCCATATAATCAACAATTTTTTTCAACGAAAACGGGGGCAGGGCCTCCAGGCCCCCCATGGGATCCGCCTATGGTTTATAATCAACGGCGGTCACTGCGGATATATTTCTGTACATACTTACATACATTTACTATGAATAACTGTATTTGTTATAATTTACTATAAATTCTTTTTCTGTACATTGAACATACAAAGACTATGAATAAAGTATATAAATTTGCTTTCTGCTATCATTTTGAGTTCTAGCCTGTATCATACTTGCTTAACGTGTTTTAGTTTGGGTTATTTTGGGAGGAAAACGAAAATGAATAATATTTGCTATTTACTATCAATTAGTTTACAATGGCGGATCCAGAATTTTTCATAAGGGAGGGGGCACTGACTGACCTAAAAAAGGGGGGGGGGCGTTCCTCTCATGCTTCAGTGATTCCCCATATAATCAACAAATTTTTTCAACGAAAACGGGGGCAGGGCCTCCAGGCCCCCCATGGGATCCGCCTATGGTTTATAATCAACGGCGGTCACTGCGGATATATTTCTGTACATACTTACATACATTTACTATGAATAACTGTATTTGTTATAATTTACTATAAATTCCTTTTCTGTACCTTGAACATACAAAGACTATGAATAAAGTATATAAATTTGCTTTCTGCTATCATTTTGAGTTCTAGCCTGTATCCTACTTGCTTAACGTGTTTCAGTTTGGGTTATTTTGGGAGGAAAACGAAAATGAATAATATTTGCTATTTACTATCAATAAGTTTACAGTGGCGGATCCAGAACTTTTCATAAGGGAGGGGGCACTGACTGACCTAAAAAAAGGAGGGGGGCGTTCCTCTCATGCTTCAGTGATTCCCCATATAATCAACAAATATAAAAATCGGTATTTGAAAAATAGGGGGAGGGCAAAAAATGTGCCCAGTCCCTAAGTACCTTTGACTTTTGATATCTCGCCTGAAATTCTCCAGTCAGTATATTTTTTTTACAGTTTACATACGCTCTATTTCCCCGCGATTTCGCGGGTGTGTTCTAGTGTTTATTAATATCAATATTAATGCTGTACCGTTATTCAACAGATCGTGTTATCTTATAAGTTTTTGTCGAGCAATCAGATTGTATTTTTTTTCATTTAAAGTTACTTTTTAATGTTTGCGTAGTAAACAGAACACTGCACAAACCTTCTTTTAGGATTCAATAGCAATTTCAAGATAGGTTTCGATCGAATATACAGTAATTTGTGATAAGTTCTTGTTTATTTACTACTTTCGTTTCTTTTAATTCTATTTTAAAATCACGAGGTAACAAGTTTCAATTTAGCGTCCAAGAACATGTGATTTGTGACGAATCTGAAGTAAAGCAACATGGGTTATTGTCATTTCATTGGTTGCCAAGCAAAAATCAAACAGAAACTTAACATTTGAAATTAATCCTGGTTTCGCAGCTAGGAGTTATTGCGCTTGGAAGACTTATTTTATATTTGTGTCTATTCAACCATTTTCTTCATTTGAGAATGGATGTACCAAGGAAGGAAAATTACAGTTGGTGTCCATTCGTTTGATGTGATTTATCAAATTTTTTTTTCAATTGATTAGTGACTAACCGTTTTCAATTTTCCTTGGAGTTCAGTACTTTTGTTATTTTACTTTTTGATGAAACTCAAATAGAAAAAATCGTACAAAACTATATTATTACGCAAAAAAGATGTCCAAATAAGTTTATTCCTTTGCATTATTTGCAGAAAACATTCAAAGTTAAGTAACGTTGTAAATAGTAAAATAACTTAGAAAAATAAATTGATTCCTGGTATCTGAGACTACCATAGTACTACAGAGCCTATGAATACACTAGTTTTTAAAAAAAAAAAAAAAAGCTATTAATTAACATTTATATTTAAGAATACGTCGACATGAATGAAATCGTAAGTTGAGAGAAGTTGTTGACACTTAAAAAGATCTAAAGATGATATTTCCAATTTTTGCCCCAAATTTAGTGGATGAAAAGTGAACAGTTAAAAACAAAAATCTTCAGCACAATAAGAGTTCAAATCAGTCATGTCTTTTCAATTGAAGACATTTTTTGTATATGGGAGGAAAACAATAAACCGTGTCATGTGTACTAACCTGCGAGCCAAAAGCAACAGCAAGATAGGTTTCAAAAGGTAATGCACAAACTGATGTAACCCTGCCTTACCCAAATAATATAGTCCCTCCCCGTAACAAATCTTTCTTATTTGCGAGAAATAAGTTAATGCAGTAATCGTAGACTAGCGGAATTTAACATGTATAACTACTGAATCACTCAGATTAGAGCTACTAACTAGTTTCCTGTCAATTTCTTACTTTCGTTATATCGTAAAGGTAGATACATGGATTTGTATTTAATACATGTGAAATTTTATCTGTTTGCAAATTGTTTTGCAATTTTTTCGTGGTATGGTATCGAAAACGAAATCCTAAACAACATCCATTGTCGCCGTATACCGTCTGTTCGTCATCTCAATTTTGTTTTTAATCCTCTCATATGCCTGAATTACTAGTCAAATATCAGTGGCCACATGACAAAAGTATGTCTATGAGCTGATAGACCATACACTGTCAACCATTAAGAAGACGCCTACATCGAAAATTATTTATTCTTAGATAGAACTGTATACATGTATGCTCTATTCTAAAACTGTATAAAACTTTTCTTGGATTAACTGTCCGGGTATTTTGTGGGTAGAATTGTGTAAATGTGTTATGGGTTACGAAGGTAAGATATAAATATATAAATGAAAGGAACACATTAAAAACAAACAGTGACATCTATCTAACATACAGTATTCAACAATAGATAGGTATCCACTTACACTATGTCTAGCTCTAAATTCTCTTCAACAATTAAATAAATACAAACTATAATATGTTTAAGGGTAGAAAGTCCAAGACTGTGTTGGGGTACACAGGATTTTGTTGAAGTGTGATACATTGTATAAGACTGATAGTTCCTGCCAGATTATATCAGAGGTTATAATTGATACTAACTGTACATATTATTTACATATATAGATAACATATTTGAAAGGTTATTGTTATTTGGACAATCTTTAAAATCTTTTAAATTTAGAACCAACTTAAACGGATTTTTACAATGTTTTGTTGTCGATTCTAACATGTGGCGAAGGATATGCAGACCCTTCCAGAGCACCTGATATCACCCAAGGTTTTAATGGGGTTCGTGTTGCTTAGTGTTTAGTTTCTTATGTTGTGTCTTGTGTACAATTTATATGTTTGTCTTTCTCACTTTTAGCCATGGCGTTGTCAATGTACTAACAAGTAACAAAACATCAATATACAAAATAAGACGTTTGATCTCACACAGTTACAAGTTACAAATACCAGTTTATAAATAAGGAATTTAAAATTACAAAGACATACGTTACAAATTGACTATTTACAAATTAAGAATTTTGAAATTACAAATGCACAAGTTACAAATTGACAATTTACGAATTAAGAATCTTGAAATTCAAAGTTACAAGTTATGGAATTAACAATTTACGAATCCAGAGTTTTGAATTTACACAGTTGCAATTTACAAATTGACTATTTACGAATAAGGAATTTTGACCTAGTTGACTTTCAATACACACCACCATATCATCTTCGCATAACATATTTTCTTAAAAGAAACATGAATTCTGTGAATTATTAATACATGTACATCATATCCAAAGAATGTATACGATTAAAAAAAATATTTAAGGCCTGAGTGAAGAATGTATGCATATGAAATTTTAAAGAGAGAGAAACATAAACTTGATTTAGTAATATCCTGATGAAAACAACTATAAAGTTACGTAAATCAAGGTTGGATGATAAATGAGAACCAACTGTTGACTGCTGTACATAAACTAATTTTCACGAATACATTTTTTCGCGTTCAACACTTTCTAGTCAATTTCACGAATATTTAATTTCGTGTTTTTTTTTCTAATTGACTTGGTGTAGTTTTATTAGAAAGATCAGAGTTTCATTACTTCGGGACAATTTATGTTTCGCGTTAATTTTCTACTGGCAAAAGTCACGAACAAAAATCGCTCGCGACAATAAGTGGGTTTTCAGTCAAATGAGTGTACAATAGGAAACAATATGACCACAGTAGAAAGAATATAAACAGTAGGAACTAGAAAGGTGGTAATAAAATATTAGACATGTTTACATCAATATCTTTAGAATTAAAAACAAATATATGAAAATCAAATTTTACATTTTTTAAATCATTTAAAATGAATAATATATATTCCATAAACCTGATTAACGTATTATATATGAAAGACTCAGATCGACGTCCGGTCTCTAATTGACGTCCGTTCCTCAAATCGACGTCTAAACCTGACGGCACAATAAAATAAGATTCCTAATCGACGGCCAATTTTATGCTTATCTAATCGACGTCTATTTTTTGGCTTCTCTAATGGACGTCCAACGTTTAGGTTCTTTAATGAACAGTTGTGTAGTAAACACATAATTCCAATGTATTGCTTATATTTTTCACTCCTGATGTAAAACTCAGAAATTGGTTGAAAAATATCTTACAGAGTCCGAATTATAATACTAAAACAATAAAATTGGCCATATTTCTTTATTTTGTCTTTTCTTGAAGACTGAATAATGCCCTCTAGATTTCGTTTCACGATGGGTTTCCTTGTCCTTAGGTCGCTTTCTTCTTGAAATACACTTACATGCATGTCATCTATTAACATGAATAGGAATGACACACTTCTATGTAGATCTATTCGATAAACTTTATATCAAGATAAACTTTAATATGCATAATACCTATTTCGGGTTGAAAAAAATCTTTATGGAAAGTATGTATTTATGTTTGAACCTTACAAAACATGTACATGTATAAGTGTAAACAATTAATTTAAAATAAGAAGATGTGGTATATGAGACAACTCTCCAAAAGAGACCAAAATGACAGAAATTAACAACTATATGTATGTCAATGTATGGCCTTCAACAATGAGCAAAACCCAAGCTATCAAATTCCCCGAAATGGCAATGTAAAACAATTCAATCGACAAAAAAGGCCTTACTTATGTCTATTGATATTGATTTACTATTTATTGATATTAGACATTGATTAACGACGACTAAAACCAATCGGGCGTAATTTTGGCAATACATGCAGTTTAATTGTCGTAGATTAGGGTATCAAATTATTGGACGTCGATTTGAGAATGTGACGTAAGATTTGGACGTCGATTTGAGAAACTGACGTCGATTTGAGGTACGGACGTCGATAGAGGCCGGACGTCGATCTGAGTCTAACATATATACCAGACTTTAATCTGTGTATGTCACACGCACCTGTTGTTAACAATCGCAAAATTGATAGCATCTTCACAAAATATATATTGTAAATACATAATGCAAAAAAATCAAACTTTGAGTTTAAAAACAGTGTCTCGACATAATATGCGATAGTATTAAAAAAAAGCAGGAAACTACCAATGTAACACTGTTTTATATTTTACATATAAAATATACACAAAAAAAATGTAAAAAACCAAAACCTATTGTTTGGATTTACAGTAGTATTATTTTTATAGCTACTATCGGAAACACAAACTTGTCATACACATTACTACGCCTTGGGGTTTAAATAAAAATGTCCCCTATTGTGCTAAGACGGCTTATATGAAAACCCTGACATTGAAATGAAAAAAAAAATTAATGTGAAATAAACCAATTCTGAAAATCTTAATTGTGATCTGATGTCATAGAAACAAACCTCATTGAAAACCTTTAAATTACACAGATTTGAAATGGAATGTTAACCAAGACTTGGTTTTACAAAAACATATTGTAATGCAGAGTAATGACTAGATAATTATACGATCATACAAAATTTGATATTTTTTTACAAAAAAAAACCAACCTGTCAATTGTGTCATACGGAGAATTAAGACATAGCACCTATGGTAACATAATGTTTTTGCTAAGTTCTATAAGAGACAAACTGTATAGATACAAAGGACATCTTAATCAGAATTCGTACAACAAAATGAAATTCATTCTGTAGTTACAAGTTGAAAATAACCTGTTTGTTACTAGATTGCAATAAATTCAAAGAATGTCGAGATATCATAAAGAAACAGGAAAGATAGAAAAAAGATCTGTAATATCAACTGAATGTCAACAGCATTGAATTATTAAATCAAAAGATATGATCAAAATGTACATTATGGCCATTGTTGGGATTTGATTTAAAATTTATTGAATTTGTTGAAAAGTAGGATCAAATTAGTTTAATGAATCATGAATATAAACAAGGAGGACATTCAAGTATGTTCTATCAAAAATCTCCCGATTGCAAGGTTAAACATATTTAAATTTTTGTATATTGATTTAATAATGATATTAAACAAAAGAAAATCTAACATTATAATATATCTAAAATTATAATAAGGCCAAGGAAGTTTTTTAATTGTCCATATATCTTATCATTGGGCTTTAGTGATGAGCTACTAATTGCGTTAAAATGCGTAGATTATTCCAGAGAGAGAAAACATGTTTTGGTATAATTAATTATGAGAAAATGTGTTTATATTATCCTTCAAAAAAAATACAAAGATAAAAATAATGAACTTGTTTTCTTGCTACAAGTAAAAAAGGGAAAAGTCTTTGGCCAACCTTTGTAAAATATTTAATGTTGGAGTTTTATGGATTAAAGTGAGTTAAAATGGAAAAGTTGCAAAATTGATTCGAACAAAAATTAGTATTTTGTATCTCGCCAAAGCAGTTTTAATAATGCAATTCATAACTGATTTGTAGATAGTCGCAAATATCAATTGCCAATCTGTCTCAAAATTAAGAGATATGAGCAGAGCACTAGACCGATTGTGTATAGCTCTTTAACACTATATGATTAGATCTACCGTGGACTACCTTACGTTATTTCACAATAATTTATATTTAAAGAAACATTATCTCATTTTGTAAATCAAACACAACTTTAATTGTCTGTTCTGTGACCTCCGCTATTGATTTAAACATCCATAATATACAAATACGATGGCTTTGTTAATAAGATATAAAACCAAAGCCGCGACTGTATATATGTGTATTATTTCTGAATAGAAAAAAATGTAACATAATACTTTATTTCGCGCTGTACATAGTTTGCTAAAAATCATACAATTAAAACCTCGTTTGTCTTAACGAAACAAACGTAATAATTTAATTATTACCAGAGTTAACACATTTTTATATCAGAGGTGTTCCCAGACCTTCGATAGGTAGATCATACAAAGAAGAGAAGATTCTGAAATATCGAACTGAAAGTTTATGAAAACATTAACAGTAACTCTTAAATAAAACAAAAATAGATTAACCTCCTTTCCAAATAGTATCAATCGTTAAAAAGGCCTGATATGTTCATAAATAACAATAGTAATGATCTATCGTTATTTGACTAATCGTCGTATTAGGACTTGTCGAGCATTCCGATTGTATTTTCTTTTCATTTACAGTTACTTTTATATTTGCAAAGAAAACAAAACAATGCACTCACCTTCTTTTAGGATCCAATAGCAATTTTTAGATAGGATTCGATATAATATACAGAAATATCTGATAAGTTCTTGTCTGTTTATTACTTTCGTTTATTTTAATTTTTTCTTGAAATCATGAGGTAACAAGTTTCAATTTACAGTCTAAAACATGTGAGACATGATCGAAAAACGGATCTGAACTAAAGAAAAATTGGTTATTGTCATTTCATTGGATGCCTTGAAAAAAATCAAAAAGAAACTTAATATTAAAAATTAATCCTGAATTTTCTCTTCTCTTTACGCCATTAAAGATCATTTAACAAAAGTAGGTATTGTCAAGGAAGTTGTTTTAAAAAGGTAGATAACTGGAGTTGCATTTAAGATTAAATGATGAAATTTGTTGCAAATAGACTTTGTTGCGCTTAGAAGACTTATTTTACGTTTGTGTCTGTTTTTGCTAACACTATGACAGATAGACAGAAATCTTTAAAAAAAAACTAAATTGTTACGTTATAACAGATGATCGAATAATTTCATCCCTTTGCATCATTTGCAGAAACCATTCTGCAAAAAGTGATGTTGTAAATAGTAAAGAAACATAGAAAAATAAGGCTCAAAATGGCCGGAATTGTCAATCGATTCCGTGTATCCGAGTTTCCCATAGTACTATAAAGCCTTTGACTACACAAGTTAAAAAAAAACCATTAATTATCATTTATATCTAAGAATACCTTGACATGGTAGAAATCGTTAGTTGAGAGAAGTTGTTGCCACTTTAAAAGATCTAAAGATGATATTTTCAATTTTTGCTCCAAATTTGATGGATTAAATGTAAACAGTAAAAAACAAAAATCTTCAGCACAATAAATATAAAAAAAGGAAGATGTGATATGCTTCCTAATGAGCTAATGAGGCAATTCACCATAATAGACAAAAATAACTCAGAAATTAACAACTATAGGTCCCAATACGGCCTACAATAATGAATAAAGACTACAAATCAGTCATGTCTTTTCATTTGAAGGTACTTCTTGTATATCATGTATATGGAAGAAAACATAAACTGTATCATGTGAACTAACCTGCGAGCCAATAGCAACGGCAAGATAGATTTCAAAAGGTAATGCCCGAACTGATGTAACCCGGCCTTACCACAATAACTTAGTCCCTACCCGTAACCAAAGGTTTTTACTTGCGAGTAAAGAGTTAATGCAGTATTCCTAGATCAGCAGAATATAACGACTGAATTATATAGGTTAGAGCTGATTACTAGTTTCCTATCATTTTTTTACTTTCTTTTTATCATAAAGGTAGAAACCTGGATTTGTATTTAATACATGTGGAACATTAAAAAATGTAATCTGCTTGCAAATGGTCTTCGCAGTTTTTTCGTGGTATGGTCTCGTTAACGATATACTTAAAAGAACGTCCATTGTCGTCGTATGCCGTCCGTACGTCATCGTGATTTTTGTTTAATCTTCTACTTGCCGGAATTACTAGTGAAATATCAGCGGTCACATGAGAACATTAGGTTTATGTGATGATAGACTAAACACTGTCGACCAATCAGAAGACGCTTTACATCCAAAATTAAATTATTCTTATGTAGAACTGTCTAAATGTATGTTTTAATTTAAAACTGTATAAAAACTATTCTTGGATTAAATGTTCGGGTATTTTGTTTGTAGAATTGTCAAAATGTGTTCTGAGTTACAAAGTGTTGTGAATTTACGTATTTATAGAACAAACGGGTCCGAGCGGGTAAAATCATACATGGGCTTCACAACAAGTATTTGTCTCATTAAACAATTACCACAACTTTATACGGCAGTTACGTTTATATGCAAACAACATGTAAAAATACAATACTTTATTATAATACACAATAAATATACAACACAGTTTATTCACACAGGAATACGCGAATAAATAATAACAAATGAACAACCAACGTTAATGTGTTTGAATTGCCGATCGCGCTATATTTAACAGGGGAAACTACGATCTATAAATAAGGCAAAGTATATGTTTAGAACCTGATGCGGGGATCAGTAAAATACTACAGTGTGTAAATGTATGCTGTTTACCTTTTATAAAATATATATCAAGTCAAATATCAATCTTCTTATTCTTCGAGGTGTATATCAACTTCACTATTCAAAAACCATATAAACAATTGCTCGTCGGAAGTTGACGTCAACAATGGGAAAGTGAAAGTACGGGAATAAATATGACGTTACGTCGTGTAAATTGTACTTTCACAACACTGCCCCCCCTTTTCAAAAAATCATTTCGCCCTCGAAATTAAAACATTACCTATATGTACCTTATTTACAGTCAAAAAAAAAAAAAAACAACATCAACAATAACGACATGAAAAATAAACAATATGCATAATTTCTAAATTTCAAAAATCACCTCTTCTGTAAATGCATATTCATAACAATTAAAACATAGCAATATCAACACATTTAAATCATAAAGCAATAAATCATCAACATATAAATATATATTGTTCAAACATTGTCAAATTTATTTATACAGTTTATCAACAGGTGACTTGTACGGAAAGAACACCACACTTTTTATCTTCCTATTTTCTTTTCCCAGTCTTCTCTTCTTCTGTGGCGATGGTTTGGTTATGTCCTCTTCTTGTTGTCGTCTCATGGCAAGTACATGTACAAAGTATTGAGGTGGAATAACTCCATTTTCATTTCCAGCACAAATTATTACATTATTGGCTGACCGGAAAAACTTAAACCCATCTGCTAAGGCTGTCTCTAAATTTATAAATATCATTACTTCACAGGATTGTCTGATGCCACTGATGACTCCATTTTCTCCTAGTTCTCCTGTCGCGAAGTGGATATGGTTTCTACCCATTCTGCTTAAACCTGTGTGTTTGATCTTCTCCCAAGAATGATAGTAGGTTCCATGGACAACCATAGAAACTTCATTGGCATTTAATAATGGTTTTAATTCAAGATCCTCTACGTCAATACTATGTCCTTGGTTTGCTCTGATTTTCATTTTTCCAGTTTCCCTATCTGGCTCCATATAAAATCTCTTCTTGCCGTTTGTTTCCACAACTAGTTTTACATCTTCATGGTTATAGTCCCGTAGATTGCTTTGCCTATTTAGAATTTCATCAACATAAATAAAACCTCCTGGCATCATTTTATATCCCTGTCTTTCTGCATCATGTCTTAAAATAAATGACAGTGCCTTTGATAGATGGATGTCTGACTTTTCTCCCCATGATCTTTGCTGTCTCCTGTATCTTCTATTGTATCCTTGATCTTGCTGGTAACTATCATTGTTGTCAGAAAAACTTTGATACCGTTGACCTCTGCCATAAATATCTCTTCTATCATCATTACTCTGATGTTGTTGACCTCTGTCTTGATTGTGATAGTCATACGGTCTTTTGTTGTACCTATGATTCTTCGGATCTCTCACTTGACTTAGAGAGTTGTCCCATTTTTTATTTAACCCTTGTCGTTGTTGAACTTTTTCTCTGTTGTAGTGTTGAGGTCTGTAATCTTGTTCACGTTGGTTTGTATTGAACAAAACTTGACCTTGGTCTTGTTGCGCATCCCGTTCCATATTTTGATTATCAAGACCTTGTTGATTTATATCCTTGGGACCTTCGACGGGTTTTCTTTGTACTTCATTTGACTGATCTTTTGATGCAGCATCAGTAGAAGAACCAATAGTATACTGTATGCAGTGTTTAGGTAGGCTTTTATCTATACTTGGATCCCTGGTATGATCCTCATCATTTTTGTCTTTTGGTCTCAATTTCTCTTGCCTGTCTGGACTAGAATCTCTCATACGATCATCATGGTTTTTGTCTTTAGGTCTTTCACCCCGGTGCATGTTTTACATTTGGTTTCTGGTTGTTTAGAGTTTTATCTAAATCACTTCTTTGTGGTCTCTCTTCTTGATTATGTTGTATGTTTTCTTGTCTATAATTGTCTCGGTTATTCTCTTGATTAAATTGTCTGTCATTAACTCTGTTGTACTGTCCACTATAATTGCCTTGGTTACTCCATTGATTGCATTGTCTATCACTGCCTCTGTTGTAATGTCCATTACCACCTCTGGCTCTGCCTTTATCACTTCTTTGATAACTGTTCCCCTCTTCTTTCAAAGATCCACCTTTCTGGTTCGCATCCGCCCTTTGTCCACTGTTGTACTTCAACAGTCTGATGCTTTCTCTTCTCTTCACTTCACATGGATACCAAATGTCTTTTATTTGAAATCCACGTTTTGTATTTAACGTGATGTCCATTTCATCAATAATATCACAACCAAGAAGCAAATCGTCATTCAAGGGTGCTACGTATACTGGCCAAGTAAAACGCAGTGACCCTAAACTCATTTCTATCTCTGTAATACCAGTTGCATGCATCTTTTTTCCATCTTCAGCTACTAACAATCCACGCGTTGCTGTCTTCAACTCAAGATGATGTTCTTTTGCAAGGTTCCTATAAACCTTTCCACTGAGCACAGTGACCTCAGCACCTGTGTCAATTACCGCTTTCAACTCATAATCATTTATTCTAACAGACGTTTGAATAACTGCTGATTCAACTCTGTTAATACATAAACTAATTCCTCCATCAACACTATCATCAGAAGATTCGCTGTCTTCAAAGTGTTTCTCTGGTAAAATTCCGGAAGTTAAAGCACTAGTTTTCTTAATAATATCATCTCTATACTGATTCACAGCATCAACTCTGGACAAAACTGGTTTTTCAATATGTTCATTCTTGCTACATTGGTCTGATTTCTTACTGATAATTTTAACATCACTGCTTGAAGGGCCTAAACATTCAGTAGTTAGATGTTTCTCAGAAGAGTTTTTCTCTGAGGTTACAAATTTTCCTTTTAAACATTCAATTTCCTTCTTTGGAATAGATTGTTGTCTTTTCTCCATAATTTCTTCATTACTCTTTGGGGCTATGGCTTGGCCTACAGGCACAGCCCTTTCTAGTTTAAAGGATCGAAAGGTGTTTTGACTGGTGCATATGCATCTCTTTGTTGGTTTTCTCCATAATGGCTTTTTCTCTTTGGTTCCCATTTATCTATTTTGATGGACAATTACGGCTATAATGACCAATACCATTGCAATTATAACACCTATTGTTACTACTTTCCGTTTTCTTTGCGTAATTGGACTGCTGGTAATTATTACTGTTAGTACTTGGCAAACTAGGCATTTTTTTATTTAAATTAGCCATTCCCTCAATAATAGAATCTTTGAGTTATCTGCCAAACTGGTTAAGTCTTTCTTCAGTTACGTATTGTTTTTGGTGTAACCTTCTGATATCGTTTTCTTCACACTGGCTATCAAACTGTACTTCTCGTATTGAAGATTTGCGGTTCTTACCACTCCTAGATCTACAGCTCTCATGCCACATGACCATATTCAAAGCTTCATCAATAGATTTTGGCTGCTTGCTTATAACATCATACGTCATATTTTCATCATTAAGACCATAAAGGAAATGTTCAACAGTCAATTCTTCGAATAGCTGAGTCCCTTTAATTTCTGGGTAAGCTTTACTTATCAGGTTTACAACTCTATAAGCAAATTCCTGTAGGCTTTCTTTGTTCTGCTGATTAAGATCTTGAAGTGCTGCTCTGTGTGTTGATGGTAAAATATTGTCACCGAACCTCTTCTTCAACTCAACAAACAAACTAAAAATATCTGTCTGTACTGCATGTGGGAGCCTTGAAACAAAGTTTAAAGCTTCATTTTGCTAACATAATAGCAGCTGTGTTGCTTGCTTCTGATTGTCCCAAACGTAGCTTCTTGAAATGATCTGGAATTGACACCAAAATGATTCCCATTCAGTTTTGCCATTATAAAAAGGAAGTCTATGTTGTGGTTCATTTGATGACATACGACTCATATTTGATACCTTGGAATATGCATTTTCTGGACAACGAGGTCTCTCATATCTCGAGTACATATTATCAGCAGTTGCTCTTGGATATTCTGTTCCTCTAACTGGTTGTATAGTTTCTGACGGAACATATGTCTGAGGTTCAGCATAATTACTGTTGGTATGTGTATAATCAGGCATATTTCTAAGTAATTCTGAATGTCTTGTGGAAGTCTCTGGGTACCCCATAAATCTTTCATGATGCGTACTATCAGAATTTTGAGATGACGACTGTCTATGATCAGGATAAGTATCAACATACTGATATCTGCCCACTTCAGAATAGTCCATTTTCTGCTGTTCATGTCTATTCATTTCACACCTCTCCCTTTCAACAGAACTGTGAGTGCTTTGATGTTCTCTATTGCTTTGACCAGATGTTCTGTTTAATTCTCGTCCTTCAGAGTGATCAGTACTCCAAGTACTTGGATTTTCCCTCATATCCGAATGATCAGTATTCCATGCACTTTGATATGCATCTGTGTTATCTGAGTGACCAGTACTCCAAGTTCTTTGATACGTTTCTCTATTTTCAGATGGAACAGTATTCTCTGTACTTTGATTGTTTGGTCGCCTATTGTCAGTATGTAAGGTACTTTGATGAGCCTCTCTGTTCATTTCCCATCTAGGAATTGTATCCCCTTGTCTCATTGTGGTTATTTCTTCTTGATTATAACTATCATTATGTCTTGGTATGGTACTTTCATCAGTGAAAATTGGTGTATTACCTCCAGAAACACGGGTCATTGTTTCAACTTCATTTGTTGCTGAATTTTGTGGTACGTTTTCTCGATTTTTATTCAATATGTGTGAATCCGATACTGAACCTAAACAACTTCTTGGTTCATATAAATTTTTAGTTCTTTGAACCGTAGGTAACTGACGACTTCTGAGCATCATTCTTATTCAAATGTAAACTATTGCACGAACGTCGAAATTATATATTTAAACACGATACTTAAATCACGGTTTACTAAATATATTCGCGACTGAAAAATTTCAAACCTAAAAGCTAATACAACCTTGAACGGATTTGAAATATTTATTGAAATACCGAAAACGATCATATACAAAGAAAAACACACCTTCAAAACCAATAGCTAAATACGCTTTGAAAAGTTTTGAAACCCTTACAAATCAACGGAACACGATATTTCAAAACCAAAAGCAAAATACGCTTTGAAAAGTTTTGAAACCCTTACAAATCAGCGGAACACGATATTTCAAAACCAAAAGCAAACACTGCTTTGAAAAGTTTTGAAATTTAAATAACACGAATACGATATTTCAAAACCAAAAGCAAAATACGCTTTGAAAAGTTTTGAAATCAAAATAACGCGAAGTAAAGGGGAAAGGGTCAAAACCAAAAGCCAATGAATGCTTTGAAAAGTTTTGATACGCGGGAAACACGGGACAAAAGGACAAATTTCATAGACTAAAGCAAAATATGCCCTACAAAGTCTAGAAATTTAGGATCACGTGAACTTAAAACCAAAAGCTAAAACAGCTTTAAAAATTTTAAATTCGGTAAAATATCACGACAAGTTTCCAAACAAAGAAAACAAAACCAAAAGCTAAAAACTGCTTTGAAAAGTTTTGCAATCTTTAAATAACACGAATTTTAAATTAATCCCACCGCTGCCACCAGTTGTTGTGAATTTACGTATTTATAGAACAAACGGGTCCGAGCGGGTAAAATCATACATGGGCTTCACAACAAGTATTTGTCTCATTAAACAATTACCACAACTTTATACGGCAGTTACGTTTATATGCAAACAACATGTAAAAATACAATACTTTATTATAATACACAATAAATATACAACACAGTTTATTCACACAGGAATACGCGAATAAATAATAACAAATGAACAACCAACGTTAATGTGTTTGAATTGCCGATCGCGCTATATTTAACAGGGGAAACTACGATCTATAAATAGGGCAAAGTATATGTTTAGAACCTGATGCGGAGATCAGTAAAATACTACAGGGTGTAAATGTATGCTGTTTACCTTTTATAAAATATATATCAAGTCAAATATCAATCTTCTTATTCTTCGAGGTGTATATCAACTTCACTATTCAAAAACCATATAAACAATTGCTCGTCGGAAGTTGACGTCAACAATGGGAAAGTGAAAGTACGGGAATAAATATGACGTTACGTCATGTAAATTGTACTTTCACAACACAAAGGTAACATATAAGACAGGGCTATGAATCAAATTAAGGTCATCACTCAAGAAATTTTAAGGTCGCCATCATGAGCTGATTGACCATTATGACAAAGGTGTGTCAGAAATCATATCTGATATTCTTCCTCAGTCATAATAACCTTCCATCATTACCGAACTGAACAAAGAAATAACACGACGGGTGCCGTATACGGTTCATGAAATGTTTACACTTCCGGAGCACCTGATTTCACTCCCGGTTTTTAGTGATGTTCGTGTTTTTCCTTATTTATTATCTGTAACTGTTGATGTAAATGTCTTTTGGTTTGATGAGTCTTTGTTTACTCCTTTGTTTTGATTGTTATTGTCTATATAAATGTATAAATGAATGGAACTCATTAAAAACAAACAAAGACATCAATCTAACATACAGTATTCAAGAATAGATTGGTATTCACATACACTATGTCAAGCTCTTAATTGTCTTCAACAGTAAAATAATAAAAACTATAATCTGTTAATGAGTAGAACTGTTTGGATACACAGGCTTTTCTCTGAAACTGTTCTACAGGTGATACAAGACTGATAGTTCCTGCCAGATTATAAAAGAGGTTATAATTGATACTAACTGCACATATTCTTTATTTATATACATTACATATTTGAAAGGTTATTGATATTTGGACAATTTGATTTAAGATTTATAACTAAATTCAACGGATTTTTACAATAATTTCATGTCGATTCCTACATATGAGCAGGATATACTTACCCTTCCGGAGCTCGTGACATCACCCCCTGTTTTTTGTGGGGTTTGTGGACTTTAGGGTTCAGTTTTCTATGTTGTGTCTTGTGTACTATTTGCATGTTTCTCTTTTTCATTTTTAGCAATGTTGTTGTCAGTTTATTCTCGATCTATTCGTTTGAATGTCCCTCTGGTATCTTTCACCCCTCTTTCATTCCATCACGAAAGTATTTATAACATGGCTTCAATTGTTTACACTTTTAAATAGAGTTTATACCTGTCTGAGATACATTTATTACATTTTATATTTAACAGATGAGTTACGTAAGACAAGACATAAAACAGAAGTAACAATAACTTCTGTCAGATACATAATGAGGATGTGGTCACAAAACTACGTAATGTAGATCTTCGTTATTATTTACATGCCATGAAATATAAATTTAGAAAATCAGTTGGGGTATATAAATCTTATTAAGCATCGAAACGTCTGTATATTATCGACGATAAACTCGTATTAATTATGCATATCAAGGAAAACTCACTTATTAGGGTTATTTGTCCCTCTTGCTTTTGAAGATTTATCAGAGTTATATGCACATAGAGCAAATCACATTATTACCCGCTTGTCTCTACTTTCTTTTCTTTATTTTATTACATATAGTTTGAAAACCTATTTACGAACATTTTATAAAATCTATGTTATATTTTCTCTACAAAGTTCCTAGAAACCGAGCGGCATCTGTCGACATTTAAAACGCTGGCATTTAACATATCGACATATTACAAGTTACAAAACATCAATATACAAATTACCAAATAAAGAAATTTGATATCACACAGTTACAAGTTACAAAAAGACAATTTACGAATTAAGTATTTTGAAATTTCAAAGTTTCGAGTTAAAATCATCAATAAGTGAAATAAGGCATTAAGCTTGTCAAATTTCTTCACTGGTTAATTTGTATATTGATGTTTTGTAACCTGTAATATGTCGATTTGTTAAATGCCAGCGTTTTAAATGTCGAAAGATGCCGCTCGGTTTCGTGTTTGGTGTATCAGGCTCATATAAATAGTAGCACCTTTGTAGAGAAAATATAACATTGATTTTATAAAATGTTCGTAAATGGGTTTTCAAACTATATGTAATAAAATAAAGAAATTAAAGTAGAGACAAGCGGGTAATATTGTGATTGGCTCTATGTGCATATAACTCTGATAAATCTTCGAAAGCAAGAAGGACAATCAACCCTAATAAGTGTGTTTTCCTTGATATGCATAATCAATACGAGTTTATCGTCAATAATATACAGATGTTTCGATGCTTGAGGTGGTACCCAACACTTCCACTAAAATTAATTTGGCTCGTTCAATTTTTATAAAATTTTGTCAAATATTCTTTGAGACTTTAATAAAAATATAAAGATTTTAAATTTTTTGAACCAACCGTTTTGTCAGAAAAATTATACTGGTTATATAGCAATTTGACAAACACCAATTTTGATCATTGAGAAGCTTTATATTCCTTTACAACACAACGTAATTAAAACGTTTAGCTGACTTTACAGAGTTATCTCCCATGTAGTGTTAGGTACCACCTTAATAAGATTTATATACCCAAACTGATTTCCTTATTTTATATTTCATGGCATGTAGATAATAACGAAGATCTACATTACGTAGTTTTGTGACCACATCCTCATTATGTATCTGACAGAAGTTATTGTTACTTCTTTTTTATTTCTTGTCTTACGTAACTCATCTGTTAAATATAAAATGTAATAAATGTATGTCAGACAGGTATAAACTCTATTTAAAAGTGTAAAAAATTGAAGCCATGTTATAAATAATTTCGTAATGGAATGAAAGAGAGGTGAAAGATACCAGATGGACATTCAAACAAATGGATCGAGAATAAACTGACAACCACATTGCTAAAAATAAAAAAGAGAAACATACAAATAGTACAGAAGACAAACATAGAAAACTAAACACTAAGGTCCACAAACCCCACAAAAAACAGGGGGTGATGTCACGTGCTCCGGAAGGGTAAGCATATCCTGATCATATGTAAGAATCGACAAACAAAATATTGTAAAAATCCGTTGAATTTAGTTATAAATCTAAAATCAAATTGTTCAAATATCAATAACCTTTCAAACATGTAATGTATATAAATAAAGAATATGTGAAGTTAGTATCAAGTATAACCTCTTTTATAATCTGGCAGGAACTATCAGTCTTGTATCACCTTGTAGAACAGTTTCAGAGAAAAGCCGGTGTACCCAAACAGTTCTACTCATTAACAGGTTATAGTTAATACAAGTAAAATAAATATTTAAGGTAGCGAAAAATGTTTGCATATGAAATTTTAAAGAGTCAGTAACATAAACTTTATTTAGTTTTATCCAGCTGAAAACAACTCTAAAGTTACGTAAATAAAGGTTGTGAATCAATTTATTATCGCGGATACTTAATTTCGCGTATAACACTTTCTAGTCAATTTTGCGACTATTAAATTTCGTGTTTTTCTAATTTACTTGATGTAGTAGTTAATTAGGAGAAATCAGAGTTTCATTCATTCGCGACAATTTATTTTCGCGTTATTTTTCTTCTCGCGAAAATAAAAATCTCACGTGCAAATATGTTGGTTTACAGTAATACTACTGAGTGCAAAATACGAAACAATATGACCACAGCAGAAAGAACATACACAGTAGGAACTAGAAAGGTGGTAATCAAATATTAGACATGTTTACATCAATATCTTTAGAATTAAAATCAAAATATGAAAATATATTTTAACATTCTTTAAATCTTTAAAAAATTAATAGTATGTGTTCCATAAACCTGCTAAACTCATTATATATACCAGATTTTAATCTGGGTATGCCACAGGCGCCTTTTGTTTACAATCGCAATATTGAGAACATCTTCACAAAATATATTTATTGTAAATACACAATGCAAAACATTCAAACTTTGAGTATAAAAACATTATCTCGACATAATATACGATAGTATTAAAAAAAAGCAGGATACTAATTTGCTGTTACAAAATGATGGAAATTATTATAAATTAAGGAATGTATCTCCCTCATGCAAAGCTCTGATTCCTTTCACGGATTTGGCTATACTTTTTGGACCTTTTGGATTATAGCTCTTCATCTTTTATATAAGCTTTGGATTTCAAATATTTTGGCTACGAGCATCACTGAAGAGACATGGATTGTCGAAATGCGCATCTGGTGCAAGAAAATTGGTACCGTTAATTTTTTTAATACTACTTATATTATACTGTTTTATATTTTACATATAAAATATACAAATTCTTTTAAAAAAAAAAATTATTTGGACTATCAATAGTATTATTTTAAGAGCTACAATTGGGAAATCAAACTTGTCGTAAACATTACCACGCTTTGGGTTTTAGATAAAAGTGTCCTCAATTGTGCCAAGACGGCTTATATTAGAACCCCGCCATTAAAATAGAAAACAAATAAAGTGTTCTAGGTTTTCTTCAAAAACTAAGTGTAATATAAAATAAAAATGAAAATCTTAACTGTGATCTAATTGCATAGAAAAAGCCCTCATTGGAAACCTTTAATTTGCACTAACAGCGGATTTGAAATGGAATGTTAACCGATACTTGGTTTGATCAAAACATATTGTAAAAGCAGAATAATGACTAATAATTATACGATCATACAAAATCTGATATATTTTACTAACAGAACAAACCTGTCAATTGTGTCATACGAAGACATCGCACACATAAATGGTACCATCAAGTTTTTGCTAAGTACTATAAGAGAGGAACTGTATAGATACAAAGGACATATTGGATATAATTGGTATAACACAATAGAATTCATTGTAGTAACGTTTCAAATTAACTCGTTTGTTACTAGATTGCAATAAATTCAAATAATGTTGAGATATCATAAAGAAACTCTCGTCGTGAAGGTTAAAAAAACAGACCTGTAATATCAACTGAATGTCAACAGCATTACATTATTAGAACAAAAGATATGATCAAGATGTACATGGTGGCCATTGTTGCGATTTGATTTAAAAGATATTTTATTGAATGTCTTGAAAAGTGAGGATTAAATTAGTTAAATGAATCATTAATATAAAAAGTAGGAGGACATTCAAATATGTTTTATAAAAAATCTTCCAATTGCGAAGTTAAACTTATTTAAAATTTTAGTATATTGATTTGCTAATAATATTAAACAAAAGAAAAATTAACATTATAATATATCAAAAATTACAATAAGGTAAAGAAAGAGTAAATTCTAATTGTCCGTATATCTTATCATTGGGCTTTAGTGATGAGCTACTAATTGCGTTAGATTATTCCAGAGAGAAGAGAAAAAAAACATGTTTTGGTATTGGAAAAAAAGCATGTGGTAGAATGTTACATTAATTATGAGAAAATGTGTTTTTAGCATGCTTTAAAAAATATATAAAGAAAAAAAAAAATGAACTTGTTTTCTTGCTACAAGTAAAAAGATAAAAAGTCTTTGACATTCCTTCGTAAAATATTTAATGTTTGAGGTACATGGATTAAAATGAGTTAAAATGGAAATATTGCAAAATTGATTCGAACAACAATAAGTATTTTGTATCTCGCCAAAGCAGTCTTAATAATGCAATTAATAACTGATTTTTAGATAGTCGCGCATATCAATTGCCAATTTGTCTCAAAATTAAAATATGTGAGCGGAGCACTAGACCGATTGTGTATAGCTCTTTAACAATATATGATTAGATCTACAGTGAACTACCTTACGTTATTTAACAATAATTTATATTTAAAGAAACATTATCTCATTTTGTAAATCAAACATAACTTTAATTGTCTGTTCTGTGACCTCCGCTATTGATTTAAACATCCATAATATACAAATACGATGGCTTTGTTAATTTGATATAAAACAAAAGCCGCGACTGTATATATGTGTATTATTTCTGAATAGAAAAGAATGTAACATAATACTTTATTTCGCGCTGTACATAGCTAAAAGCCAAACAATTACAAACTATTTTGTCTTAACGAAATTCACGTATATTTTAATTTTGACCAGAGTTAACACATTTTTATATCAGAGGTGTTCATAGACCTTCCATAGGAAGTTTAGACGAAGAAGAAAAGATTCTGAAACAGTGAACTTTAAGGTTATAAAAACACTAACAGTAACTCCCAAAATAAAAACAAAGATTGAATACATATTAAACTCATTTCCAACTAGAAACTTTTGTTAAAAAGGCCTTATATGTTTGTTAGTTACAATATTTGTATTAGTGTATTGTTATTTGACTGATCGTCTTATTAGTACCGTTTCTTTTCAATTAAAGTTTCTTTTTAATATTTGCAAAGAATACAAAACACCGTACTAACCTTCTTCCAGGATGAAATATCAATTTTAAGATAGGTCTCGATCAAATATACAGCAACTTGTGACAAATTCTTGTCTTTTTATTACATTTGCTTCTTTCAATTGGTTCATGAATACAAGAGGTAACAAGTTTGTATACGGTCCAAAACATGCGAGTCGTGACGGATCTAACTAAACAGCATTCGTTATTGTAATCTCATTAGTTGCTTGGAAAAAAATAAACGGAAATTTAACACGTAGAATCAATCCCAGTTTTTTTTCTCTCCTCTTGACGTCAAACAAGAGTAAACAACAAAGGTGGTGTTGTCAAGGAAGTTGTGTTTAAAAGGTAGATAACTATAGTTGTATTTAAGTTTTATTTGAGAAATTTGTTCTGTTTGTAAATTGACTTCGCAGCTATTGCTTGAAAGACTTATTTTACATTTGTTTTTGTTTTTTGCAGATAGATAGAAATTATAAAAAGCAAAATTGTTACGCATTTAAAAGATGAACACATAAGTGTATCCCTTTGCACTATTTGCAGAAATCATTTTACATTAAGTGAAGTTGTAAATAAAACAAAAGCAAAAAAAATAACCAAAAATAAGGTTCACAAATACATCAAAATAACTGGAATAGTCAATTGATTTAAACTCCTGTATTACAATAAAGCCTACAAATGCATTAGTTTAAAAAAACATAAATTTTATATTTAAATCTCAAAATACGTCAACATGGTTGAAATCAGTAATTGCGAGAAGTTGTTCCCACTTTAAGAGATCTTGAGATGATATCTTCAATTTTTGCTCCTGATAGAATAAACAGAAGAAAGAGTGAACATGTCTCAACTCTTTTAAGGCCTTTATTAAAATCTAAATATTTCGTGAATTTTTAATTTTCTCTTCAAATATTTTTTTTTGCAAACACTCTCTATGAAGTGCAACCGAAAATAATATATTGCGAATATCACGGATGCTATTTTATATTCCATGCTTAATTGAAATTGTACACTTTGAGAGTTGAGATAAAGAAATGATATAACAAGAGATTTCATCCCGCCGATATAATGTAACAAGCTTTGATTATATAAAAAAGAAATGTTGGAAGTTTTTATTTTGATCGTTATGCATATAATTAAACATAGACTTTAAGAAATCTCAATTTGTGTAAAATGTCGCTCATTGTGTATCAAAAGCACTTTCTTTTAATTCTTAACATACTACTCTTACAAACGTTAAATAAGTGACACCTTATACTGATGCAACAACACATTTTGTAATTTTAAACTTTAATTTCTTCACTTATATGTTTAACAACCAATGTGTGCTACACTATTCATTATTTGAACCAAAAGAACAGATGCTAATGAATAATTTTCTAACAAAATTGAAAACAATTGCCATTTTTTTTATGGGCCATTTTTTTGGTTTGTAATTTTAATTTTAAAGGTCTTATCTTTAATGTTTTACAATCCATCATGATGTATAAAAAAATAATCAATTATCAGGCCAGTATAAGAATATAAAAAAAAATTAGAAGTATTGTCACTGTTTATTGTTATAAACATACACATCAGTAATAGCAGACTTAAAGAACTCTCATTTTGTAAAACTATTTATCTTTTCAGACCAAAAAAAATAGATTTTTAATGGCATTGACTAATATTCTAAAGAATTTTATAATATTGGCATTTTGTATTTATGAGACAAGTTTAGCAATTTTATACTTAAATTTCAACACTTTTATGTCTAACATTCCCCACTGAGTGATAAAAAAAGTTGTCTCATTGGCAATCATACGTGTACTTCATCTTCTTTCTTATATGTTAGTTATCAGGCCAGTAGAAGAATATCAATAACAGAAATAAAATTGTCACTTTTTATTGTTATCAACATAAATATAAATAACCAAAGACTAACAGAGCTCGCAATTTGCGTAAAACTATTCACCCTTATGGACAAAAAGAATAGAATTTTAATGATGTTGTATAATATTGTAACAAAATCGAAAATATTGGATACGACAACAAATTGTCAATTCAAAAATTAATTTTTATATCTTACAATTCATCCAGAGGTTTACGAATTACTCAATTATTAGGCTAATTATACTTCATATTTAAGATAAATTCTATGATGAAAAAAGGTTTTTAGCGTTTTTATTATGATAAGTCATTGTCCTGTCTTTGGTCCAGTCATTTTTGTTTCCACCATGCAGTTGTAACATTTAAAAAGAATAGAAGACGCGCTTTTTTCACGTGAACGCGTTATTAAAGCACGTGGCATTAAGTTGTGAGGACAAATACTGGTCGGCTATGAGTCAGAATAATGTGTCCGGGTAAGAAAGTATGTCTTCCTTTAGTGTAAACGATCAACTTGAGAAACAGCAAGTGACAAATCCGGCTCAGCGTGTCGGTCTAGTACTAAGCAGGATTATTTTTCATATATCATTTACATGTCCTCGTCCTAGGCCTGAATGTAAATAAAATTGAGAAAGCAAATGGGGAATGTGTCAAAGCGACAACAACCCGAAGGCCACCAACAGGTCTTCAATGTAGCAAGAAACTTCCGACTAACAAAGGCTAGAGGTCCTGACTTGGGACAGGCGCAAAAATGCGGCGGGGTTAAACATGTTTATGAGATCTCAACCCTCCCCCTATACCTCTAGCCAATGTAGCAAAAAAGTAAACGCATAACAATACGCACATTAAAATTCAGTTCAAGAGAAGTCCGAGTCCGATGTCAGAAGATGTAACAATGAAAATAAATAAAATGACAATAATACATAAATAACAACAGATTACTAGCAGTTACTGACATGCCAGCTCCAGATATCAATTAAACTGATTGAAAGATTATGTCTTCATCATATGAATATCAGGCACAATCCCTCCTGTTAGGGGTTTAGCATTATACCACCATGAAATATATGAGAAGAACATAACCCGTGTCATGAAAACAACTGTTGTTATTTGAATAAATGTGTTTAGTTCCGATGCAAAGACCCTATAAATGAATCGATGTTAAAGCCAAAATATGCAATCTTCAATGACCTGACAACAGTATCGTAACTATATCCCTTCTTAATAAGTCTGTTTAAAGGTTTTGTAAGCTTTTGAGGTGAATATTTTTATTTTCGATCTATGAGTTGGACTGTCCCTTTGGTATCTTTCGCCCCTCCTTTACCGAATATGTACATGTTTTTACATGAACAGTTCGTTTACAGAAATTGATATGATATTTTTCAACATCATGAGCTTTATTCAATCCTTGTATTTCAGAACGATAGGTGTGAACACTACCAACATATGTATCATATAATGATAAATGATAAAACAAATCGGGTACATCGGATGTTTGCGGCAATCACCGATAATAAATAACAGACAACAATCGGTCTAGATCTTAAATGAAATATTCAAATCATTAGTTAGTTAGGAATGTACTCAATTTTAAGACTGTTCATTTTAATGAAAAAACAAAAGTCTTTTATCTAATAGTTGTGAGAATAATTTCAGGTGCTCTGGAAGAGTAAACACATGCTGCTTCATATATGGCATCCGACGTATTGTTTCTACATCTAAAGGTCACTTTCGAGAAAAAGAGAACGGGATGGTGATGAGTTTAATGCGTTTGGTACCTTTGATAAATATTTAAATATATCCGTCGTCACCTGACCATTAAATATTCTATATCGGTCAACAAATCGTGATGGCCATCGTACAATTTCTAAGGGGTGACTTCAACTTCACCACTTGGGACCTTTGGTTTTCTTATTAGCAACCGTCTATCAATGTAACATTGTATTTTGTAGTAAGAAAAGAGGTTCCGTTTCTTTTCGTTTTCAGGAAGCTCATAAGAAGAGGTTAATTCAGATAAGCGCATCAGACGCATAACATTTGTATAATGTTTTGTTTTCACTAGGAATAATTTAGTACGCAGTTCATCGAAATTTTTTGATTTAAACGTGACAAATCATTCACAGGAAATGTATGCTTAACCAAATTACCAAAATTTTTTGTAATAGATATAAAAGCAGCTCGAACCACACAAGAACGTTAGGTGGTCACAGGTGCTCCGGAATGATAAACAGATTATGTTCCACATGAGCCACCAGTCATGTTGATTATGTTAGTACAAACCCGGTAATAAGTTTTATTCAGTAGGTCACATTCGCAAAAAGGAAGCGGGATTGTAGTTTGACATTTGGAACATATCCGCTATTATCTATTAAACGTATTTTCTATAATGGTCAACAAACTCATGTTGACGTCTTTAAAATTTAGGAGAGGATGATTTCACCGCTTGGCAATTATCTATGTACAAAGTTGTTTCAAGAGTTTAAAAGTTATTCGACATATGCTGCTCATATGATACACATTAAATGTATATTTATTAAAGTTATCTACACCGGTATGTAAACATTACTACGTGTATTTGTTTATAAATTAACACGTGTTGAAAGTATATAAAAGGTTCAATGTTTTTCATTGGTCGAGCTGACCATAATATTTGAATAAGGTCAATTCAAATACTTCGGGCTATACTCTTGGCGGTTTTGTAAATAAGGTATTGTCATTTTTATTTTGGTGCAACAAAGTTTCCCACCCTCCAAACCGACTAAATGTATTTTCTTGTGTTATTGTGGACTACTTAGAATAATAATGTGTGCAAGAACAGAATCTTTATTTGATTTATAATATGTATTTGCGTACATAACGAAAATTGTTTTTATTTTTGTAGATTGGTTTTTGTGTTTGTTACCTGCAGCGGTGTAGGCAGATAGTAACAGTAGAAGCTTAAAATCCGTTGCCGTCTTCATTGTTGTAACGTATTTCACAAAAATTGATTTCAAATTTTGCATGGCGTCACATTCTGTCATACCGGGTTCCTTAATAGCTCACTTTACGAAATTGGTTCTGATCAATTGTAAAGTTAACACGAGTACCTACAATAGCTCGAATGTTCACCGTTTCTCTAGGACTAATGGCATTTTGGTGATCATACCCTGTCTCCTTGTTGTTATGTTTACATAATTCGTTAGAACATTGAAACACCTACTAAAACGAGTACCATGTACCCGGAGAAAAATAAACAACATTCATTAGACTGTTGCATGTGACTTCTGGGAAATATATAATATATAAAAACAAAAATTGAGTGAAGTTGTGTTTCAATTTCCTTTCGCGTGTACGTTTACAAGTGGTTTACACTTTTTATCAGTAGCTTTCCATCTCGTTGTTTTAACAAAAATAATAGCTGATATTATCTGCACAAGTACTTTACAATTTGTATGTTAAAAGGTGTGTTTAACTCTCGGTTTCGGCTTCCTTTAACTACTGTTTTGAAAAAAAAAATCATATTTAGGTAGTAAGCAATGCATGTTTATCCAAGACCCCAATGATAACAAGGAAAGGTTCATAATAACTGAAAAAAGCATACATTATCGAATAAGATAAAGTCACCTCTGACCCGTAACAGTTGCAACTTATTCATAATGTCTGCACATAATTGACAAGACAACAGAGAAAAGAAAGATATCAAGGGGACATTCAAACTCATAATATGACAATGCTGCGGCTTAAAAATAAAAAAAAAAAACCAACAACAAACAACTGTACAAAATACACAACATAGAAAACTAAAGACTGAGCAACATGGACCCCACCAAAAACTGGGGGCCTCTAAGTTAAGACGACCCTGCTCCACATTTGGCAAACCTCTTGTTACTCATTTTAGTTCACACTTGTTGATTAGTCTAATTCTGGGTCCAGTTTACGGGAATGTAGTCGATTGGGCGATCAACTAGTATTGATTATATATCCTAGCTGTTTGCAATTACCATGTCGATATATAGTCTTTTTATGTTTTGTGGTGTTAATGTATTGTTTCATTGACGCGCGCCTTTAATATCTGATTTGAAATAAAACTGTTAAAGCCATGTATATACCAACCCATGAATATGTACTTGTACACTTTTATTAAGGGACAGACGGATGCAAAAATAATTTTCTGAATATTAAATATATGTTAACAGAAGTAGAGGTTTTATCAACTTATTGTGTTTATTTAATTAATGAACCATTTAAAACTTTATACCTCCCTTTTTAGTGGGGCGGCTTAGTACCGAAATTTGATAAAATCATGCAAATGGTGATACAAGCAAGGGATTTGGCATAGACGTTCATTAGGAAGTACTTTACCATATTAGAGGGGTAGCCAACGTGTTTTGATTTTTTTCTCGGCGGCCATCTTGAATTTAAAATTGACATCATTTTGCTCAATCGTGGAGATTCAAAAACTGTCCTTACCATTTTCAACGCTATATATGTCATGAAAACTATTTAAAATACAATAAAATGATATGAAAATATGTCAAACAAACAACAATTGTAAAAAAGAATCACCACTTCCGGTTTGGGTCGAAAAAGTTCGTACACTCGAGTGAAAAAATAGTGGTATAGATATACGATAAAAATGTCCGTTTGATATATCGGTAATTATGTTAGACATGCTGGAGGAATGATCAGTGTAATAATCTACGATATTTTCCCATGTATTCCGTTTTAACAGCTGCATGAACACAATGTTGTACAGGTCAAGCCAGCTTTGTAACACTTACATCTACCAGAACAAATTTTCTTGCAGCCATATATGTGTAACTCCTGGCAAGATACAGCAATTGCTGCTAATTGTGTCCAATGAAGAATCCACATTCCATCTGCGTTATCCTTAACCAATCCCCAATCACCAGGACTAGGTAGATGTTGATCATGTGTGACTTCCTGTCCTCATACATGGCCAACTTGGTATGTAGCTCGTTTGGTATGCTTAAACAGTGCAGCTCTAGTGGGTGGAATGGTGTCATACTATATTTGTTTGCGTGCAAACATTTCAAGTCTGGATTCGTTGATGTCAAATGTTATTGTAGTTCTGTCGTACATAACCACAACGAATGCCTCTATCAACTCCATATCAACATCACTGACCAAAACAGGTTTCTTACTTAAACGTTCAAAAACCGCGGTTACATCATTAAATATTTCCCATGTCTGCCATGCCGATATTTTCCCCTTTCCATGAAAAGCGGAGACCGTGTCACATCCTTTAAAAGCATGAAAAAATGGCAAAGCTTATGATTTAGGACCAAGAGCATGATTAATTTCGTGAATTGGAAGCCATCTCAGGTATTTTCCCTTTCCAAAGGCAACCCAAAGTTTTTCTACTTGAAGTGTTTTGAAAAGAGACACCGCCAAAACAACTACATCAGTGTGTGAGCTGATTATCAGTGAAGACTTACATCCTTTTTCTGCTGCACTTTTAATATGAACAAATATTCTTATGTCTGCTTCTTCGTGATTACGCGGACTGAGATAATCATGGACATCATCAGAATGTGAGAAAACACGATTTGATTTTTTACAGTGAAATGCCCTTTAATAAATTCTCTGTACATATCTGGGTTTTTTGTTTCTAATGAAGCCATATCGCGAAGATGAATATAAAGCCATCTAGTATAGTTGATATGATCTAGTCCAAAAAAGTATGGGACCAAGGAAGACAACTTGTTTGTAAAGCTCAAAATCCGCTTCTCGTAATGATCGAATGTACGAAAAAACAGCTGAATTTCAAGAACCGAATACCAAAACTCAAAATGAGGTCTACCTACTTTTCTTTCTTCGCACTATTGTATAAAATTGTCAAATTCTATTGATTCATTAGGATCTTCGTTATAAGAAGATTCATAAGCAGACATCAGTAAATCAAACAGTACACATGCTGTTACTTGATGTGCTATTCTAGTTTTAGGAGTATTAGAACTTGACAAGAACGATTCTGCAGTCCCAGAGGATGCCACATCTGCTTCTGATAAAGCCTCTATCCAATCGCTATTCTGCAATATTTCTTAAAAACCTTAAAACATGTCATCTAACTATAAAATCCAACGAACATAATAGGGAATTTGTTTTCACTGTATTCATTTGGCCATTCCCATTGAATTTGCTTTGAAATAATGGCATTAAGTTGCTAAGACTCACTTCAACAGTTGGTCCACGTCTCTCTGAAGAATGAAATAATGACCATGAAATATTTTCGGACGTAATATCTTCACTCGTTAACCTCACCGTATATAACCACTCATACTCATTTTGCAAACTCGTGAATAGATAATCGTGGTTATGTATATTAGTAATATTGTCAGGCAGAATGAAAGGTTCTGGTTTTGTTTCAAGATATGCAGGTTTCATATTCATATAAGCAGCAAGGAGTTCAGGTACCTTTTTAGATTTTGGTTTATGTGTAGGTTATATTAACTCATCCCTTCTAACGCCGATATTATCTTTCATAGGATGTTGAACGATAGAGATTCCGGTCCCATGAGAAGATGATTTTGATGTTGTTGAGCTTGGGTTGTGATCTATGTAGTCGACTGCAGCTGTGGTAAACACTTTGCCCTTTATTAAAGGCGGGCATATCACACCTTCATTTTAATAACGTTTAACAACAGTTTCACCTAATTGAGTTGATATTTCCAGTACCAGATCTTAAGAGATACATAACCCATGTTGAAACAATGTATCTATTAGCTGTCTTTTCCTGGTTTTTGCAAAAAGTAACAGTCCAAGATACACACAAAATGGTGTCTCACGATCAGCTGAATGTCTTTGTTGTACTGTAACCTTTTGGGTGATAGTTAAACATTAAAAGTTGAGCCAAAGCTACATGTAAGTCAGACTTTGTAGAAACGTTGTCTAACTGCGATTTGATAGCAGGTCCATGTTCTATCATTTTCACCAACTGTAACAAAAGAGAGGGTATACTATCATCGATATCCTCAGAGAGCAAGGATCCAGAAAATGTTGTCTTCTTTGTAGCTAATTGGAAGCGAATCATTTTGGCCGTCTTTGCCATATGCATGGTGTCATTATATTCACAAGCAAACGCTTTAACTGGTCCTATATCTTTTTCAAACATCAAAAGTACAGCTCTGCCCTTTGTGTGTGCTTCTAATTCTTGCATCTTTTGTAATAGCTTGTCCTTCAGTCGAGTAGAATGTACCTGTGCAGAAAAAGAAGCAAGCTGTGCCAATCTTTCCTCGTTCAGGTTTGCCAGGTCTGCTTATCGAAACACAACCGACTCTTCAGAGCTTCTTTGAGTTTCAAAAATGTGTGTGACCAGCTCAACTAATGCAGTTTCTTTCATTATAGTTTCCTCCTGTGTGAAACTGCTTTCGATCTCTGTTAGTCATTAGTTATATACAGCTGTGAGACCAGACGGATGCTACTTCATCGCTTGTGCTATAACATCACCACTACTCAGCTTTGCCAACATTTGTTTATCCTGAAGAGCTGTAATACAATCCACTAGTCGTTGGTTTAGTTTCATTGTCATTGCCTCTCTTAAGACAGATAAAGGTGATTCTTTATCAAAAATGAAACATTTATGCACATTTTCAACAGGATTTTGTTGTTGATCTTTAGAACGAGGAGTACACCTACAAAGTTTAGGAGACGTACAATCACTAGAACTTACAGATGGTATCGGTGAAATATTGCGTTTCTCGGCTCTCTCAAGTTAAGTATTATTGAACTGTATCCTACACAAATTATGGTACTTGGCATTTTCTTTTCTCATTGTGCTTTCAATACCCTCTCCGTGGTTTAATCGCCGAATATCACTAGGGATAGGGAGGGCATTTAATTCATGAAAAAGAGGGTTATTTTTGCTTAACATTGTATATCCTTCGTCTGACAATTTTAGTACAGTTGGGTGCAGACCAAGCATTACATAAAGTAAACGCAAGTTAACGCCGCGTGCACATATTTCGTTAGTTAACTTTAAATCTCCCGTTTACTAGTAAACGCACGTTTACTATAATTACGTTAACGTGGTCGAAATGGAAATTTCTAATGTCTACCCTAGTAAACGGGCGTTTACTATGTGTCCGTTTAGTCAGAATTCTTCAAATTTATTTTTACGTGCACTTAAAAGTAAACGGGCGTTTAGTACAGATTTTACAAGTGTATTTTTACGTGCACTTGAAAGTAAACGCACTTTACTTTTCGCGTTAACTGATTGGGTAAATTTAGAAATAAACTTCAAGTTCATTTGCACATTTATTTTATAAAAACGACCTTTAGTCTTAATACTTTACGTATATGTGTTTCAAACCAGAACAATTCAAAAACTCTTTTTAATTCGAAATATTAAATAACATAAAATCACTTTCATTAAGTCCATTAACTTTACTGATTGGCAGATTTTCTATATTTTCCTTTCAAAAGTTACATGTGCAAATATCGATACGGAAAGAAAGGTTATCCGAGACATCGGGAGAATATTTTTATATGATGGGATATAAACATCATGGTTTACGTTCGTTCGTTCCCCATTCATAATTGTCTCTTCGAATTCCTAACTATAACTCGGTGCATTTAATACATTATTTTTTATCGAAATTCACCTTGTTTGCCTTGGATTAACATGATAAGTTTCTGTTTTGACAAATGATAAAAAAAACGTAAATTGTACAGTGTATTGAAAGGGATATCAATAAAGTGTAATATATATGTACATTTGTACCATCTCGTCAATTTAAATGTTCAAATATTGCTATCTTTACATGGATATTTAACTCATTTACTATGCAGCTATATATAGCACTATTATGGTCTGTTTTGGTTATAATTCGAGTCAGTCTGAGGTTAGAAAACTACTGAAATTTGTTTCAATATTCAATATTTTGAATAAAAAAAGGACATGCTGGCACTCTCAATTGATGCAAACAAAATTTTTTAGTCATAATATTCAAATATTGCTACCTTTTTCATTATACAATGAATCCTTACATGAAAATATAACTCATTTACTATGCTGCTATATAGATTTACATAATAAAATGCTTATATGGTGAGTTTTGGTTGTTGCGGACAAATAATTTTATTTTATGAGTCAGTCTGAGGTATGAAAACTACTGAATTTTGTTTACGATTCAATATTTTGAATAAAAAAAGGACATGCTGGCACTCTAAATTGATGCGAACAAAATTTTTTAGTCATAATATTCAAATATTGCTACCTATATATTTTATTATACAATCAACCCTTACATGAAAATATAAAAACTCATTTACTATGCGGCTATATAGATTTACATACTAGAATGTTTATATGCTCAGTTTTGGTTGTTGCGTACAAAATATTTTATAAAACGAGTCAGTCTGAGGTATGAAAACTACTGAAATTTGTTTACGATTCAATATATTGAATAAAAAAACGACATGCTGGCACTGTAAATTGATGCGAGTAAAATTTTTTTGTCATAATATTCAAATACTGCTATCTTTTCATTATACAATTAATCCTGACATGAAAATATAACTCATTTACTATGTGGCTATATAGATTTACATATTTATTTAATAAAATGCTATTATGTTCAGTTTTGGTTGTTGCAGACAAATAATTATATAATACGAGTCAGTCTGAGGTATGCAAAGCTACTGAATTTTGTTTGCGATTCAATATTTTGAATAAAAAAGGACATGCTGGCACTCTAAATTGATGTGAACAAAATTTTTTAGTCATACTATTCAAATATTGCTACCTTTTTCATTATACAATCAATCCTTACATGAAAATATAACTCATTTACTATGCTGCTATATAGATTTACATAATAGAATGCTTATATGGTCAGTTTTGGTTGTTGCGGACAAATAATTTTATTATATGAGTCAGTCTGAGGTATGAAAACTACTGAATTTTGTTTACGATTCAATATTTTGAATAAAAAAGGACATGCTGGCACTCTAAATTGATGCGAACAAAATTTTTTAGTCATAACATTCAAATATTGCTACCTATTTTCTTATACAATCAATACATGAAGATATAACTCATTTCTATGCGGCTATATAGATTTACATAATAAAATGCTTATATGGTCAGTTTTGGTTGTTGCGGACAAATAATTTTATTATATGAGTCAGTCTGAGGTATGAAAACCACTGAATTTTGTTTACGATTCAATATTTTGAATAAAAAAAGGACATGCTGGCACTCTAAATTGATGCGAACAAAATTTTTTAGTCATAATATTCAAATATTGCTACATATTTTATTATACAATCAACCCTTACATGAAAATATAACTCATTTACTATGCGGCTATATAGATTTACATACTAGAATGCTTATATGGTCAGTTTTGGTTGTTGCGGACAAATAATTTTATTATATGAGTCAGTCTGAGATATGAAAACTATTGAATTTTGTTTACGATTCAATATTTTGAATACAAAAAGGACATGCTGGCACTCTAAATTGATGCGAACAAAATTTTTTAGTCATACTATTCAAATATTAGTACCTTTCTTATTATACAATCAATCCTTACATGAAAATATAACTCATTTACTATGCAGCTATATAGATTTACATAATAAAATGCTTATATGGTCAGTTTTGAGTGTTGCGGACAAATAATTTTATAATACGAGTCAGTCTGAGGTATGAAAACTACTGAAATTTGTTTACGATTCAATATATTGAATAAAAAAAAGACATGTTAACACTCTAAATGGATGCGAGTAAAATTTTTTAGTCATAATATTCAATTACTGCTATCTTTTTCATTATACAATCAATTCTTACATGAAAATATAACCCATTTACTATGCGGCTATATAGATTTACATAATGAAATGCTTATATGGTCAGTTTTGAGTGTTGCGGATAAATAATTTTATTATATGAGTCAGTCTAAGGTAAGAAAACTATTGAATTTTGTTTGCGATTCAATATTTTGAATAAAAATAAATTCTAAATTGATGCAAACAAAATTAATAAATTGCTTATATGGTCAGTTTTGGTTGTTGCGAACAAATAATTATATATTACGAGTTAGTCTGATGTATGAAAACTACTGAATTTTGTTTACTATTCAATATTTTAAATAAAAAGAAGTCATGGCCGTCAGGCTGGTACAAAAATTGCTGTCAATTGTATTATTTGGTCAATTATGGCATAAAAATATAACTGAATTACTTCTATATAGAATAAGATAACTTGTTAAGAGGTAAATATTGTCAGTTTTTGTTAATGATATCAAATAATTTTGTTTTACGAGTCAGTCTGTCTAAGATGAGAAAACTGTTTGATTTTGGTGATGATTAAATTACATGTATTTGAATAAACATACTTGAACTATTATTTGCGAAGAACAAGAAATTTACTATAATTATTGTTCAATTAAATACAAATGTGTGACATTTTTAAATAACTTTAATCGTCAATATGTCAAGCAGAAATGACCAGTTGGTCAATTAATTTTGGTGTTCCTTATCATTTCATATTTTAGGTCAGTGTATCCAGGTTACGATGACAATCTGCGTTAACGGGCGTTTACTACAAACAGTAAACGCGCGTTTACTTATTACGAAAATAGAAGACGCGCATTTTTCCACGTTAACGAGGAGGTAAACGGGAAAGTAAACGCTCGTTTACTCTTTACAAAATTAGAAGACGCGCCGTTTTTGCGTTAACGCGGAGGTAAACGCGAAAGTAAACGCCCGTTTACTTTTAATGTCTACTGCAATTTCGGAGTTAACGCACAGTTAACGCGGCGTTTACATGAAGTGCACGCGAGTAAACGCCGCGTTAACTTTTTCGGCCCGTCTACATGTAATGCTTGGTCTGCACCCAACTGTAGGTCTGTTGTGACTTCCTGACGCAAACAACATTTAGTCCAATCAGTTTCCCAATTATCTGCTGAAGAAGCTGATAAGCGAATTCTTTTCGCAATTTCAAAAACTAAGTGACTATTATATAAACAAAAGTAATCAACAATGACTTATAGAACAATACATGCAATAACGCATATATTATCTGAGCAATAGATAAATGCAACAGCACACTAGAACCGAGTGAAACTGGTCAACTATTAATGAAGTGCACGAAGAGTGTGTGTCTGTAACATGAATACATTCACGCAACATAGAGTAACGTCACAGGTAAAATTCTAGAAATAGTATAAAATTCAAGATTACTTTTCTAATTATGTAATTGATGTATTACCAACATTATTATTATACAATTGTGTTAGTATTAGGGATATTATTCCTTCAAATCAATATCCGATCAGAATTGCAAAAAAAACTTCGTAACTAAAAATATGAAAGGTGGATAGACAAGTACCGAGACACGTCTTATAACACTGAGAACACACACTCTCAAGAAGGTTAACTAGAATAAATTGCGCCCTTTATTGGCCTTAAACCTATCGAACTTAATGTAGCAATCGAAGATTAGTCGTAGATTTGTGGAATATAACGACTGACATTATATTCGGGATACTCATAATTCCATGAGTGGGTTATCGACTGATATATGACCAAAAGTGATACTTTATCTTATATAACAATGATTTACTCAATTTTGTAACATTTTGGATACAATAGAAGCAAAACGGACCATACATAAGATGTCTTTTCCCTGTGAAGACGTCATTTCGAAAATCCAAGATGGCCGCCATGATCGAATGATTTTTTTTCGTGGCTACCCCGTAATATGATTACATACACCTAAAGGCATGTTCTTACAAAGTTTCATGCTTGTATCACCATTTGCATGATTTGTGTGGTAAGCTGCTTAACTATTTTTGATAACACAAAACTGTTTATTTCGTATATATAAAAAGAGGATGATTTATAAGTATACGTCACGTCAGTAGCATCAGTCGTCAGTGAACAAAACAATGCTCATCTAGCTTGAGACTTTGAATCTTTGAATTTATGATATGCTCCCTATAGTCATGCTATTAAGGCGGATCTCAATATCGTTCAAGACTGAGAGGTTAAAAACGTTTTTAAAAAAGGACCAACTTCTTAAACAGATTTAAAACAATGTCGTCAGGTCATAAAATACGACCTCTCGATTCTTATCTAAATACATGTATGAATGTTATTGACAGAATACGAAACAAAGTTTAAGTACTGACATAGCGAATTGTTTTTTTACCGACCGACAACTTCCACACAATTTTATCAAACAAAAGTTTTCCTATTTAATTAAATGGTCGTTTATTTAATCTTATTGCAAACATATTTGCAGAAATTAATTTTAAGCCTTCTTCTCGAATGAGAAAGGTAGATATGCTAAATAAACTTACTGAAGGTGTGATGAGATGATTGAAACATTTTCTCCTTGATAATATGTATGTACGTTTTGACAGGTTGTAGGTATGCATATGGGCACCAATTGTGCCATTATGATAGCATATTTGGTATGGTACGGTTTCAAATCACAGTGTCAGACCAAACTCAGTAAAGACTCGTATAAATTGTATTTAATCGTTAAACAACTAGTCTCTCTTAGAGAACATAAAATGTAGAAAAAAATATGTAATCCATCCTTGTATTCATCTACATACGTTTTCCCAAGATTGTTTTATTTGATTTATGACAAGTATTTGCTGTTATATGTATCTGTGATAAACATGTTTACATATTCAACTTTCCGCAAATATGATATGTGATGAATAACATGAACAAAAGAAAAACAGGAACAACAATCAAATTAATTCATTCTATAGCTATGAGTAAAAATCTAGATCATCGTAAACATTAAACATAAAAGTTGCATACGCTGCAATTCTTATTTTATCAAACTTCATTTCCTTACTGTACACTTATGATAAATATCTGCCCATCTCTTTTTTAAGTATCAGCCAATGAAAATTTCTTCTGGACAAATACTGTAGATTTCTTACAGAAAGTTTTCTTCTTTCGTTTCAACTTCCTAAAACTGCTTTATAAAATTATAGAAGTGTTAAGGTAAGCAGACGTCACGACAGTAAGTGTATCTCCAATTAAGGAAAGGTAAGATTTATTTCATTGCCGTAGAAATTATTAGAAATCATATATACATGATAAATATATATATTTTATGTACAACTTTGTGTACTTTCGTTTCATCAGGTACATCAAGAAGTAAGCATACTTGTATCAAATTGGTAAAATATGGATAATAAAGTCTAATCTAGCATTTTAAATCACGAATTTTACGTCACCATAAAGATATATATCAAATTGATTCATCTAGAATTACATCCTTCTTTGGAACAGTGTAAATTTTATATATATATATTATTTTTCATGTACTGTATAACGACGCTAGATTTAAACTGACGAGGAAAGGTAACACCCGGCCACCGAAAGCTTTATCTTAGTGAAGCCAAGGTGATCAAGTGGTCTAGCGCTTCGGATACAGTGCAGGCGATTTGGTGTCACGATATCTCAGTAGCATGAGTTCGAATCCCGGCGAGAACAAAAAATTTGCGAAAGCAAATTAACAGATCAACTCTGTTGGGTTGATGTTTAGACAAGTTGTATATATGTATATATGTTAAGGGTATCATGCAAAATATTTTTCCAGTTAACTTGTATGACATATGGTATCAAAAGACAAATAGACAAGTTTTTGGTTAAATAAAGTTGGTCAAATTCCACAAAATTTTGTAATTCTCTTAGTCAGGATACTGAGGCATGTGATTGGTTAGTGTCGTCAATTGTGATGTCAAGTATTTAAGTTATTAAGGATGTACTTAGGTGAGGTTTTGGCATTTGTGTCAAATGTTCGGACTCCTTGGTGTTTTTCCATACAATACAAGGTAAAATATTTTGCCCATTTTTTTTTATACCAGATTTAAGAGCGCATAAAAGGTCATTTACCAAAATTATAGAGGATTGTTTATTTTCTTTCTTTTGATTTGAGACACAAATAATACTAATGATAATATAAGGTAAAACTCCGAGTCATTTTTTTTCCGCAATATTTTCAATATCAAATATCTCAAAAAGGAGCTAAATGTCCTGTCAATATTTTTTTGCTTATTTTGATTCTTAACCAATGCTCTTCCGGCTTATAGTGTAAATTTTAGATTCTTGATTTATCTAATGTCACCTAAGTACATCATTAAGTCTTCCAATTTTTCTGTGGAAATACATTTTCATTTTTATTGGTCTGATTTTTAGGTCTTTCAAGTTTTCTGTGGAAAGGTCTATTGGTTTTGTTTTGGTTTTCATTATTGTTTAGGTCTTTCCAGTTTTCAGAAATGTTAAAGTTAAGGTAAACCGATCATTCTTGTACATGATAAAGCCATAGGGTATTTTGCAAAGGTTTAAGTGACACATATAATGAACAGGAAAGACCTTGTACAAACCAGAAGTAGCTATGTTTGCACTTACTCAAGGGAAAGATACTTAGAGTCTATATATATTTAGAATCAGCATACACTAACAATAAATGACACCAGAAGTCACCTTTTGTAAACTGGAGGTAAATTATTGTCTACCTTATGTGAAAGGAAATCACTGTATTTTCAGTAAGAGTGTACAGTAAGTTGTTTCATTGCACTGGATGTAAACCGGAAGAGACTTTTTTCTTTTCTTATTTTTAGAGCTGATCTCATACAAAAAAGAAAGTACACAGAAACCATATATTTTTTGCAAAGAAAGTTATCACACGAGGCCGTAAGCGATTTAAAATAAAAGCAAATTGTCTCCCTTGATTCAAAAACATTTATTTACATGATATGGAAACCATGCATTAATCAGTGTAAAGAAACCATTACTTGTACACCAATAGTAACTTTGAGTAATAAACTTCTAAAAGATAGCTAGCTAACAATTGGCTTTGCCGGTGACACGCGTTTTGTCTACATAAGAATCACCAGTTGCGCTAAAATAAAAATAAAAAGGACAACCGAAGCTTAAGGGCATTTAAAACGAAAAGTTGTGCTAAATACGAATAAGGCAATTTATTCCTGGGGATAAAAAAAGCTTAAGTATTCCTAATAATTCAACAATCTATAAATATAGTAGAAAATGAATATATCAATGATACCTTTGTCGGCACAACATGCGGACTCCTAGGCTAGTGATACTCTCACAGAAGAAATGTGTTGCGGAAATGTTCCGGATCATATGAGTATCTGGACCATACGCGTATGGTCATGACCATATGGGTATATACTCATACATTGTCATTTACGGGCCTTTTATAGCTGACTATGCAGTATGGGCTTTGCTCATTGTCGAAGGCCGTACGGTGACCTTTAGTTGTTAATTTCTGTGTCATTTTGGTCTCTTGTGGATAGTTGTCTCATTGGCAATCATACCACATCTTCTTTTAATATATAGTTGGAAAACAACGAAACAACAACAAAAAGGAAGTGCAACAAACAAAAAACGATAATGCAACACACACAGAAACGAACTATGCCATTTTCCTGGCTTGCTACATGACATTTTAGGAAACAAATGGTGGCTTGAACTTAATTGTATGGCTTGCCAAACCCCGTGCATTTATTGCAATGGTCAATATTCCACTTAAATGACAACTTTACATGACAGGAACACTGTACAAATAAAGTCATGAGAATTCATGACAGAGAAATACACCAAGACAAAATACAATAGTAAATTTCGACGTGCTAACCATAGAATTACAACAAACATGTACAATAGCCAAGGACAGCACACTTAAACGGCACAGCAGAACAACGAAAAGTCCGTCACCTGACTGTGTCAACGCTATAAAAGTGACGTCCGTGTAAATTTTAAAAAAATTGATATAATTCAAGATTATGTTTGAAATTTTGTTATAAGATGTATTTTCTAACAATTACAAGAATATTAATATAGAATTGTGTTAGCAATTACATAATTCATTGTATTATCTAGCTATCATGTTGATATTCCTTCTAAATCAAACTGTTAAACGAATAAATCGTGTACATGTATGTGCTTCAAACTATAATCATATCAATGAACTCGGTGATTTTTTACTTTTACATACAAAAAGAAAATAATAGAAAAGAATTACAACTACATTTACGATAAGAGAATTAACAATATCTTAATCAGAATTACAAAAACAACATCATAAACTAACTTCATGAACGTTGGATAAACCAAAAACGTTACACGTCTTAAAGCAATGCGAATTAATACTCAGCAAAACAGTCATATTAGGGAATAGGTCATGTTCGGTATTTACAAGACTAGATGACGTACATGGTGAACCAAAATCTAGTTTATTCTTACTTTTTCTGTATAAGAACATGCCTGTACCATGTCAGAAATATGTCAGTTGTAATCGATTCGTTTGATTATATTGAACTTTTGTTATTTGGGCCATAACCCCCAAATTCAATTCCAACATTTCTTTTTTTGTATGGAACCTTGTGGTACAATTTCAGAAAGATCCATATACTAAGAATCCATTGTGTACTTACACAAAAGTTATTGTCTGGAAACTAGAAAATAATTATTTTTACCCCTTTTTGGTGTCTTGTTCCTAAACTGTTGGAACCATAACCCCGTAAATCAATTACAACCTTCCTTTTGTGGTGTTAAAGAGATCCATTCCCTTAAATTAAAGTTGTTGTCCGGAAACTTAGTTTCTTCGGACGAGGCTGACAACGACGACATTATATCAATATACGACCACAAAATTTGTGATTGTATAAAAATGATCTCAATTCAAATTTCTAATGGAGTTTGCAATAACTACTGATTTAAATAAATATTAAAATATTAAAATATAAAATGACATAGTCATGGTTAAAATTAATATTAATTTATAGTAACTTCTAAAAAAAATTTACAGCTAATCTTCTTAAGACAATCATCATTTCTTAAAAAATATTTTTCAAGCAGTGTAAGGGAGGCAATCAAACTTACATATGTAGGACTCTAAAGTGCGATGGTACTCTAAAGTGCGATGGTCACGCTAAAGTGCGATGGTCACGTTAAAATACGATGGTGCCTCACGCTAAAGTGCGAAGGTTGTGTGTATGCTAAAGTACAATGGTATAATACGCTAAAGGATAATGTTAAAGAGCTTAATACGTTAAAATATATGGATATTTAAAAAAAAAAAAAAGGTATATAGCGAGTATGCTAAGGTATAAGATATGTGATAGCCTCTATAATTTACCTGTAGGCTTACTTGATTGTTTCTAAATTTAAAAGACCGACCACGTAATAACTGATAAAAAGGTAATTGTGGTGTCATAAAATACTATATTTCAAGTAAATAATTTTTAAAAATTCGGGCGTATTAAAAATTTGATAACTGGTGTAGATTGCCGTCCCTTAAAGTCGTCATTGTAAATTACAAATACAAAATTTGTTTATTGTCGGGAAGGTGTAACATTTATATGTCAATTTGAATGCAAGGAAAGGAGAAATGTGCCGAGCTTATTCCTTTTTTGTTGTTCGTACAAACACATGTTACATTTTCCTTCAATGTATAAACTAATTGATAGATTCAGCATTCAAAGATTCCCATAAATCAAATTCAGGTTTTGTTGTAATCAAACAAAAATACACTAAGTACAAATCTAATAGTACTGGCAGTTACGGATAGCTAGTTAAAAGCCAATAACAATCAATCACAATAAGAGTACTGAAGTACTGCACATCGGATGACCGCAAGTGCTTGTGGGTGGTCCGACAAGCACTTGTCTCAGAAAAAAGAATCACATCTCTATACCTGAAAGTAAGGCTAATGTACAGATATATTTTTTTTTTATGGGACAAGTTCGAGCGTGTATGATAAATTAAGGACAGGGAATTCAACCTCACTGTAATAACTATTATATTGTAGTTTTACACATAAGTTTATTGCTATCTATTATATTAATACAGTATATTACAGTAACATGTATATAAAATTTTCATGCATTTGTATATCATTCTATCCTACTATATTAATAATAGTGTAGTGCAAGTGTATGTTGGACACTCTTCTGTAATAAGTCGATTTTTTTAATAGAATGGATTTGAGTAGGCATTCATAGTTTCCCTTATAAGTATATACCTACAACAAAACATTTTAATATTTTTGATTTATCTTCTTTAAAATGTATTTGATGAGTATTCATTGAAGAAATGAATTTATAACAAGCGATAAGGAATGTTAGTTTGCACTTGATGATGTCTACGTATTCATCATGTTTATAGATCTGTTAAAACCCCAAAAACATATGTTACGTAATGAAAATCTAGGCGATAGCAATACACAAGAATGTCCTCATGATCATCTGCTATAAATATCAAGTATCTAAAACTATCAATCAGTACACATCAAACATCTAATGAATTTAGTATTAAGACAGCCTTAACCACCAAAGAAATGCCTAACCTTGTGCAATACCAAACTATAAGTTTTGACAGATTGTTGTACAGTGAAAAATACCTTTATGAAATATTTTTTTATTACAAAATCAATATTTACGTCAATAAAAACAATTTTGGGACGAGTTGTTGTCTCTGTGACACATTCTCCATTTCGATTCTCAATTCTAATATTCAAAGATTTAAATACAGTGTTTTTTGTAAACATGTCTGTTTTATCACTTATACTGTCAAACTCATAGACATATTAGCTATTCAATGAAAAACATGTTTGCCTCAAGAGGTCATAAAACAAAGCAAGGCCAATACTCAATTCTTATATTCATATTATTGTTTGAATATGCATGTACCAAATTTTTTATTAGTTTTATTGATATACAAGACATTTCTTGGTATTCCTAAATGGAAGAAAATACAGGCAAAAGAAGTATACTTAGCAACAAAATGATTTCATTTTTCCTGTGTATAATATGACCTATTTTTTTTCAAAGTTGATGTTTTTCTGAAATTGTTAAACATTTCTTCATCCCTTTTTTATTAACTTTGTATTTACACTGTATCATATATCTAATTTACTCTTTCATTGTGTGTTAATTTGTGTTACTACGTCTTTTAACTGAGTTAAGCAATTCCATTTAATATTTTAGTGTGCCTTTCTATGTTGTGATGTTACACTATTGTTTTAGATAAGGGAGACGGATTGGTACCATTAAAACGTATAATCCTGCTGCAATTCTTTACACCAGTCCTAAGTCAGGAATATAATGATCAATAATTGTTGTTTGTTTATGTGGTTCATCAGTGTTTCTCGTTTGTTGTTTTTTATATAGATTCGACCGTTGATTTTTCGGTTTGAATGGTTTTACAATAGTTAATTTTTGGGCCCTTTATATCTCGCTGTTATGTGTGTGCCAAGGCATTGTGTTGAAGATCTTACCTAGACCTATAACGGTTTACTTTTATAAAGTGTGACTTGGATGGAGAGTTTCCTCATTGACACTCATACCCGTCTTCATATATCTTACAATCTTTGCAATTTTGCAGCAAAATAAAAACTTTTGATTTTTCTACGCTATATACTACTATTCCCCATGCTCAGTAGAAAGATCGACTTCACCATCTCATAAAACAGAGCTTTTTCTATAAAAATGGGAATCGTAGATACAAATTTCTTGTTTTGGGTTACAATAATTCATATTTTTGTGAAGAATCACACTGAATCTTCCAGAAAATATACTGAAGATGATATTATCAAAATGCTGGACTTTTTGATCGACAATATATTTGTTTGTTGGAGGATTTATATTTCAACAGACAGTCGGTATTCCAATGGGTACTAATTGTGCACCTCTGCTGGCTGATTTGTTTTTGTACTCGAATGAAGCAGAATTCATTCAGAACCTTCTAAAAGACAAAAAGAAAAAGCACCTTGCGAAATTCTTTAATTTTACTTTCCGATATATTGATGATGTTCTATCATTGAAAACCATACTTCAGCCAATACTTACATCTCAATATCCCAGTGAACTTGAAATTAAGGATACTTTTGATACTAGAAGGACTGCTTCATACTTTGATCTTTTCCTCAATATTAACGTAGATGGACGACTTCACACGAAAATCGATGACAAACGGGACGATTTCAACTTCCCAATTATCAATTTCCCATTTCTCAGCAGTAATATACCTACTGCTCCTTCGTATGGTGTTTACATATCACAATTGATACGTTATTCACGTGCTTGTTCACACTATACGGACTTCATATACAGGAGTGTGCTCCTTACGCAGAAACTGCTCCAACAAAGTTATGAGGAGGACAGATTAAAATTGACACTCCGTAAATTTTATGGACACCATCACGAATTGGTGGACCCATACGATGTGTCTTTGACAAAACTAGCTAAGGACATTTTTACCACATGGTAGATTGTTGTTTGTCATTATGTCGTCTAATCTTTTAATTATCAAACGTGACTTATTCCCGATTGTGACTGTTTTGCGGAGTGTGAATTCGCATTACTATAAGACGTGTTACGGTACTTGTCTATCCCAAATTCATGTATTTAGTTTAAATGTTTGATGTTATACTTGTAATTCTCATCGGGTTTTGTCAAATGTGTTGACGTCACTTCTATTATATTTATGTGTTATGTGTTATGGAAAGAAAAATTAATCACCGCCTTCATCTATTAGATTTAATTTTGTTCAACGAAATCTGTACGATAATTTACGTTTGAAGTTGGATTCATAACAAACTGGACATATATATATTATAGTTAATTGCTATTAATAAGTATTGCGATATGCATTGTGTTTAAATGTAATATCAGTATTTAGTTCTATTATAATCTTAAATCAATTCTAATTCTATCTTACTTTTGAGATGTAGTTTTTCATATGTGACGTCATTTTGGTGCTGTTTCATAAATTTCATAAATTCAAGTGTGACGTAATTTTTGTGCCTTTTCACCATCGTATGTGACGTCATTTTTATGATTTATTGCGTTGAGGCCTGGACTGAGTCGGGTGTGTCTATTCTGTGTTGGTCTTTGCAACATGTATGCGTGTTTGTTTTCTGTAATTAGTTAATACTTCAGTTTCATTATGTATATCTTTTATATTCATTTGATAAAATTTACTGTTTGCAATAGCATTAATTGTTCTAAATAATAAGGATGTTCTTATTCCAAGCATAAAAACAAAGCCGTATTTGACACAACCATTTTTAACTTTTGATCTTCAGTGCTGAACAACTTTGTACTTTTTTTTCACTTTCGATCTTTAATATCTGGGCGTCACTGGTGAGTCTTGTGTGGACGAGGCGCGTTTTTGGCGTATTGAATTGTAAACCTGATGCTTTTTGTTATCCATTAATCATGTGTTTCTTTGTCTAATACGTTCTTCTATTTATTGGTATTGTAGTCCTGTAATATTATGTTGTCATTTCAACGTTAGATTTAACATTGCCATTAAAGTGCGAGGTTTGGCATGCAACAAAACCAGGTTCAACCCACCATTTTTTCCTTTGAAAATGTCCTGTACCAAGTCAGGAATATGGCCATTGTAATATTATTGTTCGTTTCTGTGTGTGTTACATTTTAACGTTGCGTCGTTTGTTTTCTCTTATTTTTGAGTGTAATTTCACATTGCGATAAGACGTGTCACGGTACTTGTCTATCCCAAATGCATGTATTTTTTTAGTGTTGTGTCGTTGTTCTCCTCTTATATTTAACTAGAACACACCCGTGATATCGCGGGTCCGTGACTGAATTAAAGTATATAACTATGCGCAAGCATTATTTTAGTATTAATATTGTCATCTGATAAAGTCATGCCGATTATAAGATACACAGGTTTCTCTGCTTTCAAATCTTTCTGTTTGAACCCGTCGAACTGGAACTTATCAATTATTGGTAATATTAATTATTTGGAAAACAAAAGGTCCTGGAATGGAGTATTTTTTAATCAACAGCATTGTCCTATATTAGTTATAAATAAAGTTGAATTCTTTGGTTCGCTGTTTTACGTCATGCCCGCTAACAAATTGAAAACTGTACCTATACGCCTTATTTTTAGTCCAGATTTTTAGTATTCGTATTGTTATCTTAGAAAGTCTTACTGATTAAAATACTACAATAGGTAACAATTCGACAATTTAGTAGTGTCAACCCTGTGATTATGACCCGTGTATATAGCATATTAATCCTGAATACACCGTTTGTTGGTGCGCCTGTCAGATGCGGAACGTACAGATAAGGTCATAGGTAACAGGTGAATATACTATTGGTATCAGTATCGGACTCGACCCGGAACTTCTTAATTATTGGCAATATTAATTACGTGGAAAACAAAAGGGCCTGGAGTGGTGTAATTTTTAAGCTACACCTAAGTACTATATTAGTTATATATAAAGTTGAATTCTTTGATTCGTCGTTTTGACGTGATGACGGCTGACAAATTGGACCTCGTAATTTCAGTATTATAGATGCGTTTCCCTCGTTTTTAGTTTGTTACCCCGATTTTGTTTTTGTCCATGGATTTATGAGTTTTGAACAGCGGGTATACTACTGTTGCCTCTATTTACTTGACACTGGACATTTAACAAAAATCAATTGAATTTTTATTTTTATAGTTTTACTTTAATTATGCTTGACCTACTTGGGTAAATTTATACAGTGGTGGTGTGACCTTCCATTTCAGTCAAACTAGTGCTTTGGTCCATCCTAAAATGACAGTGTATTTTTTTTTCTGCATAGAAGGCCCCAATGTACCGGAACTGAAGAACAGCAATAAAAGCACTGCTCCTTTGCATGTTTTTATGTATGGATTGTGTGTTATTTATTGATGTGACCTAATAACATGAATAATCTTTATATTCAGTCAGATCAACAATTTCAAATTCCAGTAATTTGATTCTGAAAAAATACAAAGCTTACAGTTTAAAGTTTTTATTTATATCAGACATATCATATACATAAATGATCATGGACACATATGTTTACCAATGTTAACACATTTTAAATGGATTCATTACTGTTGTGTACACCTGTTATATATTTGAACAAATTTAGTAATTTTCAAGGACTTGTTAAGTTACCTTTGGCAAAGGAATTTTCAAAAGCATAGTAAGTTACCTACTTGGACAAGCAGGGAAAACAAATATTTCAAAGAGAAGAAATGTTTATGAGAATATATAGACAAAGAGACTACATCATATAGTTTTAAGATAAAATGTATCTTTTATAACATGCCTTCAGATAAAAAAAAACCCAAAAAAACATGGGGTCACCAGACTTGTTTTCTTGTTACATATAAAAATAAGTAAGTTCACAACACATATTTTTATATAATTATCTGAGTCATCTCCCCTACTGTCTGAGTTATCTTCCCTTATTAAGCAAAGTTAGTCCAAGAACACTAAAAAATGGACAATGGACAAGTGAGTCTTGACATCTTTTGACAGTTTATGAAATGCTAATTTTAACCTTCTACAGCTGGACCAAAAATCCCTTCTTTACTTTTAAGATTCAGAACCCAAATTTGTTAACAGTGTAATTTCATACCCTTACTTGCTATTTAGGGCATGAAACATGAAAAAAAAAATTGTAAGGGGTATAAAAAAAATTTGAAAGTAACACGCTGTCAACACTAGTATAAGGGTCTATATGTGTGGGAAAAGAAATTAAAGAACAATAACTGTGTTCCCGGACCAGATGGGAAAAAATGAGGAGGAAACCTGAACCACCTAAACTACAGGTCTTTTTTTCAATTTCAATCAATTAAAAGTTCTATCTAATGTCAATAATCTACATAAACAAAAGCTCTAGTCAGCTCTAGTGAGCTTTTCAAATCAATTAATTTAGCAAAATTCATGCATACACACATACAAAAGTAATAAAAACAACACATTTAAACATACATTTTGTAGTAAGATACCATAAATGACATATAAAAGTTGAAAACATAGTTTAAATAAAATAAAGTATATCTTAAAACATAGCCAAATTAAACACAAAATAAAATATCATAACACTATGTGCATACACTGCATTGGCATAAGTTGTTATTCGGAACCCAAAGTCCAGTCAAACTATGTTTGAACCTCAAAAAATAATTGCAACATACAATGTGTTTGTTCTTATCTATATCATTAAGCCCAAAGTTTACACAGAAAAAAGTCCCATCAAATTTAACTTGAGGAGAACTCAAATTTTTAATTTTTTAAAAGGAAATGAACATTTGAAAGAAGATACATCCGTAATGATAAGTCTCTTTTGGCAGTTTTTGTTTGATTTTCTTAAAATTTATGTGAAATATGATAATTTGATGGGGTTTTAAGTTCGTATTTGACTATATTATATAATCTTCTGCTCATAAAATGAACAAACCCGAAGTGTAATGGGTATTTTTATTTTGTTGCACATTTTTCATTGCAAATTCATGGCTTTGTGACCATTTTGAAAAAATAAAAGGAATATTTGGTATTGCTTATCTGTAAGTTTGTTGTTAACCTACCTAGTCTGTTTAAATGGTTAACCCATTCGATTTAGAATATTTAAGTATGTTGGTAATTAAGGCCCCATCTTTGCTTTTGTTTTGCTTCAGCTTGATTTAAACCTGTACATATAACAGCAAACACACAATATTATTGCTACATACATTGAAGTCTCTATATATTTTAAAATTGTTTGTCTGCCAGTCTTGGCCCTTTCAATGTTTTTTATTACAAGTGTGCTGTTTATCATCGGAATCACTAATACATGCTGTTGAACCAACAATCCATGCACGACATGTATACATATACATAATGATTATAATTATACATATATCATTATATGCATTAGGACATGTAATTTAATTTTCTAATTCAATTAATTCATTTTTGATCAACCATGGTAAATCAATGAAACAAGGCTTTTAAGGTTTACACTACCCTGAATAACAAGTCTTAGTTATTACAGGCATGTAACTTATAAAGTGAGACCAGTGTTCTCCCCAGGGCCATTTAGCATCATGATAATGTGAGCCTATAATCTTAAATGTGATGCTATCTGAAGTGGTTTTCTTATAGATTATGTGATGGATTTGATGCTTTAATTTTTATAAAGAAGATGGTATTTAAATTTCTCCTGCTAACCAGGATGCTAAATGAAATATCTGGGAAGAACACTGAGTGAGACACTTGGGAATTACTGTGAAGCTTGCTCAGAACCTCATTACATGCTCTGACCATTATTTCTTACAATAAATTAAAAAAAACATGGTGATATACGTCTGATAAATAACTTTGAAGATATGTAGAGAATTTTTGACGTGCACCCTTTAGTTATTTATTAATTATACTTAGTTATTTATTAAAGTATGAAATGTCTGTAATAACATAGGTGAACTATAATCGGTTGGCAAATTATAAACTGTTATATCTTCTACAGTTTAGTTAACATAAAGACAATAATAATACCAATAGAACGTGAATACAATTTAACAAAGTAAAGGATGCATATTGTCTCTTTGAAACATGTAACATACATGTTTTCACAGGTATTTTTATATTTAGCCAACAATAACGACAGGTATATTACTTTCTCTAATAACTTATTTAAGTTAGATCCTTGACTGTATACAGTGCGTTTCGACGTCCAGTACATCACAGCTCCATATCTGATTTATTACTGGTCATGCTGATATATTATAATATTATAATAGGTACGGAAATCCAAATCATTAACAATACTAAACAATTTACAAAAATTGAACCCTTATTTCTAGTCCACCATCTGTTTCATTATACTTGTATGCATATCATAGCAAAACAGCTATGTAACATCGTATAAACATAATGAAATGAAAAAAGTCTGTTAAAATGTCAGTTAACCATGGTCTGATAGAGGCCATCCTTCAAGTTTTTTAGGCAGAAATAACCTTATTTTCTGGAGGTGTCTTTCATGTGAATATTAATTTAGTTCAAGGATCTATGAAGTATAAACGATATTCTTCTTCACATTTACATAATGAGCATATTGGGAACATACAAATATTATCATGTCTTGTCTCTTGAACAAATTGGCTCTTTCATATGTATGAATAATTGATTAAAGCATCTGGTCTTTATTTCTCCTGACTTCACATATTAAGTTGATCCATACGCACTGCCATGTCTTTAAGACAAAGTGTATGTGTATTCCTGTATTTGAAGGTATTTTAAAATTTTCTATTTGAACTGATCTTAATATTTATTAAGTTTCTTCTAGTGATCTTTCTACTCGTTTCAATTTCTTAATCGATTTTGGGTGTTGCAGGTATATGTCTATCCAGTATTTTCCAACTCTGTCAGATGAACCATTAACTGTCACTGGTGTCTTTTGTAAGTGTAGATTAAACTTGATTTTGAATTATATGAATGTCACTATATACATATCCACGGTCACAATAACTACGGTGCACTAATAAAACCAGTTAAATACAAATATTGAGACAATACTCTGTATACTGTACATATGCAAACAATATATCTACACAATTACAGTTCTCATTTCTGATGGGACTGCAACTAAAATGTAATCACATATATTTCCTTACCAAAGGCATAGCTGTTCCGCCTCAGTATCATAATATTGACGCACGCTTTTGATGCTTGCAAGCTAAAGCATAGTCCAGCACTAATTTTCCATGTGTACATGTTGTTGAGTTGACAAGAAATGAAACTTTGAGCAATCAATAATTAATTGTAGCAAGTTACTCTAGTGAAATAGTTCATCAATCAGAGTTCCACTAATATTGTCTTTAATATATGTGTAATTGTCCGTACATAAAAAAGGATTCAAACGTCAAATGAAGTTATTAAATGCCAAACAATCAACAACGGACTAACATTACGTGAATAAAAAAGAAAAATTTAAACAGGTTTTTACCATTATACTTTATAGTAAACAAAAAAAATGCTCTAGGTTCTAATTATTAATAGCATTAAATCATTAAAGGAGATTCATACTAGGAATTCATTTCTTAGCGGTTCTAAACAAATAGGGTATACTATCGACAGAACGGTCTAACAGCTAATACCATCACAGAACGTCGCGACAAGAAACATAGAAATAGCAAGGACTGTACGTTCCTGGAAATAGCCAACAAAACTTTATATTATTTGAACTGCACTACCAGTGGAATCATTTTTGCGTTAAATAATTTAAAGGATTTTAAATAATGAAATGGCAAGGACTTTTACAAAATGCTGTTGTTAGGGTAAATTGAAGAATAATAAAGACACACGTTTTACTATGCGTATGTTCGAAATTATTAGCAACAATGGTTTAAAATCACTCGATCTTTCATCATATATGACTGTGATCATTTGTCCATGATATATTGTGTTATCTAGTAACTGGTGTAAGGCCATTACCATTATATTTACTGTAGATTTGGCGGCAATTTCGAAAACTAATTATTTGTGCTTTATAAACTTTCTGCTAGAGTGTATTATTTAGAATGTTTTTGAAAATTTTGTAAGGAATGTTTTCATTGGATGGCTATTGATGCTGAATATTTTAAACCAACTCCGGAAAATTTGCGGAACCAAACATCTTTTGTTAGCCGCTACTAGTGGTAACATCTGTACTGTACAGCATGAAAGTCGACCGTTGTTAGTGCTACTAGCAGACTGACATCACTAATAGAATCCTTATAGTATGAGCTAACATAATAGGATCGGGTGTATATTTAAGTCCCCATGAGTTATTTCTTAAATATTATATGATTTGCCTATCTACAAATATAAGAATGAGATTTGTTCATTATAAATTGTTCCCTTGGTATATAAGAGGAAGTTGCCGAAACTTTTTTTTATTCGCGATTCACATGTATGGAATCTTGGGGATCTAAAAAGGCAAAAGGCAATAGTAAAACAAAAACACTACAGAACTGTTATTAAGAATTACAAAATGAGATTATGAATTAATGCTTGGAAAATGTGTATATAAATGATATCATAAGATTAATTGTAATTTCATGAATGATAGTAGCGTATTAACCATGTGTTTACGTTATGGTAAATGATGTCATATGAATAAATAAGCTTTGAATTCGGATGAAATGTCATTCAAATCGATCTTTTGAGGTAGGCAGTGTTTGTTGTTTTGACTTAATTGCAAAAAATATTTTGAAATAAAATTGAGAATGGAAATGGGGAATGTGTCAAAGAGACAACAACACTACCATAGAAAAAACAACAAAAGAAGGTCACTAACAGGTCTTCAATGTAGCGAGACATTCCCGCACCCGGAGGCGTCCTTCAGCTGGCCCCTAAACAAATATATACTAGTTCAGTGATAATGAACGCCATACTAATTTCCGAATTGTACACAAGTAACTAAAATTAAAACAATACAAGACTAACAAAGGCCAGAGGCTCCTGACTTGGGACAGGCGCAAAAATGCGGCGGGGTTAAACATGTTTATGAGATCTCACCCCCCTCCCCCTATACCTCTAGCCAATGTAGAAAAGTAAATGTATAACAATACGCACATTTAAAATTCAATTCAAGAGAAGTCCGAGTCTGATGTCAGAAGATGTAACCAAAAAAAATAAACAAAATGACAATAATACATAAATAACAAGAGACTACTAGCAGTTAACTGACATGCCAGCTCCAGACTTCAATTAAACTGATTGAAAGATTATGATTTCATCATATGAATATCAGGCACAATCCTTCCCGTTAGGGGTTTAGTATCATACCATCATAACATTTAAACATATGTATTCCAGCCAGTCAATAGGGCTGCTTCATCCTTAGTTATGACTAGTCAAATGTGGTTTTGACGGTAACTTATTATCAATGAATTTAAATGTTTAAATTGCTAATGTTAAGGTTGGGAATTATAATGATTGAATACATTGTTTTTAGAAGTTAAACGGGTTTGCTGACTCGTAAAATTAACTTTAAACATATTTGGACTTTTTTTTCAACTTTTGAGTTGAAAATCCTTTCTCCCCGATTTTACTATCAATAATCTCAAGATAGGAATGTCTTTCATCTAATAGTGTTTACATATAATTACTATATTTTGTTTATCTACTAGTATCTTTTGAGTTCAATACAATTTACAAATCGAATATTTTCAGTATTTCCTTCATTGGTGTTAAAACAAAGTGGCCGCACGTTGACTCTGCTATCAACATCCCAATACAACCAGTAAGTCTATTGAAGTAGCCAGGGGTGTGAACATATACACATGTCCCTGAATCTCCTGGTTGAAACTGCATCCCGTAGAGACATATCTGATTGAACATAGTAATCTTCCCAGACTGAATATGCGACGGCATTCTTACAAGAACATTCTGTTTCATGTCGGTTGTTACAACACTTTTCTGATTGCCGGAAACTCCACAAAATGCTCTAGCGTCACGCAATGAAACTGGATCGATTGCATTGTGGTTCAGGTAAGGTGATGACAAACCTGACAAAAATTGACAAATAAATAGTTCGTTACTGATTGTGATTTCTTATTCATAGAATATTTTGTTACAATAGCCAATTGAAGCGTTACTCTAGCACATGTATTGTCGGGCCACCATTTTTTTTGCAAAGGAACAATTTTAAATTGGCCGTTGAATAATCTAACGACGATGCCATTGATATTAATGCAAATGATGAGAGATAATTGACCTTTAATTGCTCTCATGATATAACTGTTTTCAAGCACTGTTTTGTAGTGACCTACAATCCTTGTCTTACATATCTCTTACACCCAAAATATTTGACTAGGATCTTGATATAAACATAGTTTTCCGATTTTTTTATACCCGCGAATAAAACCCACGAAAAAGAGAGGCGTTCGGTTTACTGTGCTAAATGTCAATATATTCACCAACGTCTAATAGGAATAATGATTCAAAACCCAAAAGCTCCAATATGTATATCGTGAACAGTATCATATTCTTTGCAAGTTGAATAAATAATCCTCTTAAAAACATCTTTAGTAATAATTGTTTTTATCATACTTGTGGATAAACGTGTATCAATGGCCGAATGGCAAACGTTATTAAAAATAACGGAAAACAAACACAAAGTAACAATATTCATAATGGATGAAATAAACATTAAGATACATGTGGATATGGATTTATTGGTTGATTATTTCGCAAGTTCATAACATACATGTTTTGCGCGGCTGTGTAATCCTCTACTAACTATTGATATGCCGTGTCAATCAATATTTTAGTTTTTATCAACGTAAATTTGGAAATTTTGGCGTCGGGATATTTAGATGGTTTTCCCTCGAAAGACATGTGTTTTATTTTAGTGTGTGAACTTTTGCTACTTCGTTCAATTGATATGTTTGATTGTGGAACAATAGTAGTGAGCAAGTTCATTCATATTTGCCATTATTTATCTGTGTATTGACAAAATTTCATTGAATTTTTCAAACGAGAAACACGAAGTGTAACCTAATGAAGGAATCTGATACGGATGCATCTGAAGAAAAAAAATTGTATATCGTCGTTCAAGATTTAGAAGTTATGAATAAAATTTTAAACATAAAAATCACTATATAAATAGATTATTTATTTTAAACAAATATCATATGAAATAAATTTTAATCATCTCTGTTCATCTGAATCTATTCGATCAAGGATATAAATTTTAACCCTAATGCCTCTGGCAGTACATTTTAATTAAATTGAAGATAAAAGATCACAAGGAGTTTTGATATTCTAATTACCAATAACGATGTCTAATTACAATATCCTGCCATATTTATGAGATGTGTGCATAGAAATTCATGTTGTGTTCTCTTAAGAATTCCGAAAAATTGGCAATTAAGTAAAAAAAGGGTGTGCTTGTGTTCAAATTATAACAGGTGTTTATTTGAAGATTTGGCTATGTATGGAATTGTAGGAAATATATGGAAGATTGAGTAACATCAAATATTTTCCACAAAAATTTACATAACGATATCATCATACCGCTACGGGATTTTGGCGTTTAAATTTTTATTGTTTGTTTTATTTTCGTGTTTAATTTTGGCCCCCTTTCATTGGAACAACATATAAACCAATATAAAACTACAACAGAAATAACCCAATTTACGGTACATATTTCGCGATTCAACTTAATTAACTGCAAAATACCCAAAAATATTCCCGCGCAGCTACTTTTACAAACAGTAATTGATCATCAATGCGAAATCATAAACCAATTGTTGTTCCCCGATCCCCTGTGTATGCATTCCATCGCAAGACATTACGCCCTTTTCTATGACTCTTTGTAAATGATTTGATCTTATTTCTTATAGCATAATGTATTATTATTTTCTCCATACAATTTTACTGATATCCTTAAATATGTGTTTTATTCAAAATTATCCATCAATTTCAGTGCCGAGTAGCGTCTTTACTGTCTGATGGATTTCTTTAATAATCCTTATTGGCATTGAAAAAGAAATTAATCATCATGATCTTGGAAATTTGAACGTTTGTACTTGAAATGATTTCCACTGAACAGTAAAGAAAGAAACGTTTGAGTTCTGCCTATGATCAGGCATATTTATTTTGCAACATGTAACTGACAAGGCATTATAGTTGTTTACAAATTTTAAGTTTATAACATGTCTTATTTAAAACAGGGATTTTCAAACTACTTTGAGCTCTTCGTAATCTGCATGCATATGCTGATAAAATAAATTTCAAGAAATATGCGTATGAATTACTTAATAAGTCATTATAATTATTCAATTTTGGTAAAAGTTTGCTGTTGAACTTTCATTTTAAAGTTTTGAATGCATATACAGTGAAACATGACTAAACCGAATCCTGTTCAAACCGAAAACCTGTATAAACCAAACATGTTCGTAAGAACCGTCATATCAAATTAAATGCGTTGTGAACCTGATAAAACCGAACATCGACCAAAACCGAACAAAATCTTAAGTCCCGAAGAGGTTCGGTTTAAACATGTTTCACTGTATTATTAAAATACATACCTAATCCCGAGCAACAGTGCCTTGTCTGATCGTCCCTTGCAATGTTGAACGAGCTCAGGTCACCTACATTGATCATTGCCAAAGCTGCATCTATACTTGTCTCAGATGGATCATGATTATCATGTTTAAACATATGCCTAATTAATGTACATGCAGTTACATCGCCAATGTCGCTGTCCGTCATCATATGGCAGTTTTCAAGATGTATCTTTTCTTTTGATATCGAATGCACATTATCCGTGCCAAAAACAACATGCGCACATGTTAAAAATGTGTTTAATCCATAATATTTTACAAAACCCCCGAGCGTACCAGAACCTTGAGCACTCGTACTTGTTACATTGTCACCTATTCTCAAAGTACCAAGTAAATGTGTTGAACCCTCTAACACATCCGTTTGCACACCCTCAATTTTTAAAGGAAAATGAGTCTCTCCTACTGGTATAACTCCTTTTATCTTACAAACTAAATTGATACAGTTTAATTGCTCTATTGTATGGGATTCGGGATGCTTAAAACCTTTTGATCTCATCGACGATGGATATATAACAGATAAATTACGGTGTTCTTTAAACAATTGTTTTGCTATCTTTCCTGGTATATTTCCTTCTATTAATTGACTTGCAGATGTCTCTAAAATTCGATTTGCAACAATACTTGCTTCTGTTGAGTTTGGTTCGATGAAATCTATAACTTTTGTCGAAAAACTATAAAAATGTGTACCAACGATTGAATCTTTAAATGATGACTGATATCTTTCTATGATAATCTTAGGTTTTGACGAGGAACAAAGACAATTTTCATATCCTTTTACTTTCATGGTATCACAGGCGCATTCGATTCCTAACCAAATACTTGTGTCTTTACCCAACCATTTTTTATGCTTTTGGTAAAATTCCTTGAGAATTCGGGAAGTCACCACTTGTATCGTTTCTGTACATTGCGTTTTAATTGCCGTATCTAAAACGTCTCCCAAAAGTGGCAACATTACACTTGTATTTGATTTTACAAGAATATATCGACATAGTTCGAAAAAATTTGAGTAAATAGAGTTGTACAACTCGCTTTTTACCTTTGAATCACTACTATGCGTCGTTTTATTGAAGAAGAAAAGTTTTTCAAATTCGATACTTGATTGAACTGCGCAACATATCTCTGGGTGCATTTTATCTACAATGAAAATGATCCTATTGTCAGAAATATTCTAAATGTGTACATTCATATGTTAGTGTGTTAGCTGTACACAATTGTATTAGAGTATAAATATTTAGTTTAAACATATTCTATTTACTCAATGTGAAATGGATTGGACACGGAAACCATTCTTAAGAAGTTCGCTCCAAATAATAATAAATTACAATACTATATATTGATATCAGGATGCGATAATTTAGAATATTTTGAAGTCGTATATTTCAACTAATTTGTTTCATCCATGGATAGTCACATGTAAAACTATATTTTCGAAGGTATGTTATTGTAAATTTCATGATTTGTTAAAAAACAAAATTAAATGTACATTTATGAACAATTATTTGAAGAAAAAAATCCTCAAATACATAAGATGTACATTTTTTCTACAAATTTAAAATTTCAGTTATTTTATTTGTTTTAATTATTTTTGTAATACTAATAATCAGATTGTCAATACGACTATTCCAACGAGCATCAGAGCAAACCTTTACTCCACGATGTTTGTGACATTTTGTAATAGAGATTTCTTTATAATTTAAACTGAATTTTAGATCTGGTGCTTCATTATATGAACAAATCATTGTTTTTTTTTCTCTACATGGATTAAAAGCCACAAGCTTTAAAATTTTGAGATAAAGTCTGATTTTCTAAAGGACAAATCGGTTTGATTACTTAGTCTTATATAGGATGGTATAAAAGTGATATAAAAGAATCAGTAGTAAAGGATACTCTACAAAAAGGAAGAATTATAATGTTCACGATAAATAAAGTTAAAAAAGAATAAAAAATTGAATAAACAAAAACAATAAAATAAATGGGTGATGTGTCCGTGGGACAGAGATGATGCCTCGCTTACATATAACGTTATATAGGGATATAATCCAAGAAAGGTAAAAGGGAGGCTTTTAAAATTCGGACTTGATCTGAGTTTTGTGGTAATAAGCATTGTCTAAAAGTTTTATAACATTTGGTCAGGGCAAACATTAGAGGTAACAAAACAAAATCAGAATTTTTTCTGTTTGAAAAGTGGCATAACTCTAGAACGGCAAAAGTGACACCATCAAAATTCATACTTGAACTGCATTTTGTAGTAATAAGCATTGTTTATTAGTTTCATAACATAAGGTTGAGGCCAAAAAGAGTAAGAGACTTGACACCGGTTTCGGAAAAAAACGGATGTATATACATATGGGTGAACGTTCATACGGACAAAGGGGAACTTAATGCCCCCTCTGCTACCGCTTTTGCATTAATAAGAAACATCAAATAAAGGTATCGGTAAATATGTCGGATAATATATATCTTTCGTCCGTATGATAATGATGGTTTAAAATGAATGAAATAAATATATTCTAATTTAACTAAACAATATCGTTATACAAATAAAAATCATCCGAATTAATTTGATTATGTTTGATATAAGCTGCAATGGTACAATTCTTAAATTTCACAGGAAAGGAAGGTTAAATTAGTAAAACAGTGTTTGTGTAGTAATAAATCACCAATCAATAGCGCGCACTTTCAAATTTGAATTAATACATTTTTTTTAGATTTCAAATTTGACGATGGTTACGTTATGACAACAGAAGCTGCGTGTTTGTACACAACATACTATTTATTACATTATCACCGTAGAAGATATCGTCAGAGCATATTAAGTCTTGAATTTTACATTCATAGTATGATGTATTCGATCTGTACAATGCAGTGACTGTTTAAAGTCTGGATAATCAATGTTTGCTTCCAATTACAAGTCAGACATCGTTTGTTTCCACAAGCCTTGCAAGAACCAACGATAGTAGGGCCTGATATAGAGGTTAAATCAGGTCCCAGCATCATGTCGTTAAGGTTTGTGGGCCCTCAAAGATCCAGTACGGGTCTTTTTTTTGTTTACCTTTTTCTCTTGAATATATTAAAAACATATTTCGCCTCGGCGGTTGGTTGAAAACAAAACTTACTACCAAAAAATTAGTATAGCTTCTCAAGTGTTAACTTTCCATTTCCTTGTAGCAACATTACAGCATCGCCTGCAAACGGAGAACATATCTTCCAGATGATATAATTCCAAAGGGCGTGTGTTTCCTATCATGATATCATTAGGTCTTTCCACTTTTCCGTGGAAAGACCTATAGGTTTTGTTCTGATTATTATTATTATTATTATTATTATTATTTTTTTTTTTTTTCTTCCGCCTAATTTTTTTTCTTGCGTAGTATTATTGTTTAATAAGTTGTCGCTTAGATATTTGGAATATGATATCGTATAAATTATACGCTTTAAAAATTTACAACCGCGTAACAAAATACTTTACGTTGTAAGAGTTATCTCCCCTAACACTGTTTTTCTTGTGGCCACTACTCCTTCGCAACCGTAAAAGATTACGACAAATTTATTTTACCAAATTGCTCGTTACTTCTTCAGGATTTGGATATTCATTTAGACCGAAGCTATCCGGAGACTCCATATGAGAGTTATTTCCCCTTATGCATTTGATATAAGTGATATGCGTTTCTAACTGGTAAACCATCAGTGATATAGGTCTAGGGTCTTTGGATTTAAGTTCCTTGGTCCAAAAAAATGAAAATAAGGTCAAGGTCAAAGGTCAAGGTCATATTCTAAATTTTGATTTTGGCTTATTTTCTCTTATTTTCAACAACCGTGAAAGATATTGAGGAATTATTTTTACTAAATTGTGATTTGCGACATGTTGTAACTTATAAATTTTGGTTGGAAGGGTGCGTAAACAATAAATGAGAGTTTTCGCCCATCTTATATTTAAAATCATGCCTAAAGTGATATAACTCATTAACCATACATATTACAGACCTAAGGTCTTTTTATTTGAGGTCCTTGATTGGTGACCTTGAAATTGAGGTCAAGGTCAAAGGTTAATAGGACGTTCTAGATTTTCACCTTTGCTTTAAATTCATATTTATACATTATAAAGTCATAGGAACTGACATTTTAGATTGATTTTTAATATTTTGATAATAAAATAGATCTTTACTTGTGGAAAGACCTTCAATTGTTCTTTGAACAATTGGTTTTTAATTGATAGATGGTTGCTGCGCACATGAAAGCTATAACACAAATATCTCCCAAAAGTCGCAACCACCCCTTTTCCATAGAGTGACCTACGGAATACAACATACTACCGGGGTTTTACTTAAAAATCCAAAAAGACGGGTGCCGAATAAGGAACTAGACTTGTTCACTATTTTGGAGTGCATGAGTTTATCCTCAGTTTTTGTTGGGGTTCTTATTGCGCAGTCTTTAGTTTTCTACGTTGTGTTTTGTGAAATATTGTTTGTCTCATGAGTTTGAATGTCCCTTTGGTAACTTTCCTTTTCTATTACGAAATGATTGTAACTGGCATGTTATAAACATGCATTGAGTTGTATTTTGAAATGTCTCACTAATATCGTCAATAAACCGGAACCAAAAGAGAGGTTGATAAATTGAGAATTTGTGATTCCAAATTCATTCGTGTTCATCATTTTTAATATAGGATCAGAATCACATACAAGACAAAACCAGAAGTACTAATGTCAGACAATGTTATTTTGCATGTGAGAGGCGAGAGCATGTATGAACTCAACATTTAAGCTTAAAACAGCTCTGAATGTGGATTGTGATGAAAATTTAAAATTGATCATTGACCATAATAATCTGCAAATCTGAACTATAAAAACAGGATCATGTTAGAATGAAACATTAACACACACAAAAAAATACCACATAACAACTGTGACATCTACCTTAATAACACACTTGGCTTTAAACAAAATAGCTTTAAGGAAATTGTTATATTATTACTAGTTCTTGGATTAAGTTTGAGTAATTTCCCTTTGAACAGAAATATGGGTTTACCTAGTACTCTTTTATGAGATGTGATTAATATTTTTTCTAAAAGTAGATATGATGTAACGCAAAGTACATTGTACATCTATTTTCAAATCATAATCATAATCAAAGATAATTAATAATCCCAAATATTTTTTTATCATTTGTCACAAACTAATATAGATATGTAATTTTTCAGTAATACAATGTCTTTTTAATTTCTCTAAAAAAATAGTTATTGCCCTTTGTAGAAAAATGAATTAATTCATCAAAAATTGAAATTTTTTGGAAGGGCTTGAACTTAACCTAAACGAGAAAAGCAAAAATTATGATATTTGAACTTGACCTTCATTTAGACACAGACAACAACATATTGAAATTTCATAACATTAGGTTGTGGGAAACTAAACTTAGAGAACAGAAACAAATTAATCAATGTTTCCATTTGTAAACGATCATAACTCTAGAACAATTATAGTGATGCCACCAAAATTCAAACCAAATTTGTGTTTAGTGATAATAAGCATGGTATGTAAGGTTCAATACATTTAGTTGAGGCAAATTCAAGATAGAGAATGGAAACTAACTTTGGAACGTGCGGACGGACGTACGGACGAAAAATTTGGTGCCCTTTTCGCAACGGTAGTGGCATACAATTTCAACAAAACGGATGTACGATCTTTTTTAAATAATCAGTGTAAAGAAGTTTAAATCATATGTGCTGGACCTATAAATGCTCCTTGATTTTTCATACTCTACAATGTAAATGTTCTATCAGAACAGGTAGAAGTCCAACTTAAACGCATTGCTCTTCCAAAGAAAAGCTACGATTTTCTATTTTTCCTCATCGACTGTTAGTCTCAGTGTAAAAGTGTAATGTGACGACAAAACGTCCATCATTGTCAATAATTGTGTTTTCCCGCATTTCGTTTAGTATAGCGGGAAAATATTGTATTGACGGGTACGGGTCGTATGAATATATATTAGGGTCACACATAGTGACCAATGGGTATACTTTCCTTTAGTATAGCATAGGGTCACTTTCTAGCTGTCGTGCAACGAGTGAACACTCAACTTAAGATGGACGCCGAAATTCGATCCGAAATACAAAATGAAGTTCAAGCAGCATTGCATGACCATCCTTCTAGATAACCGCCTGGAATGTTTCAACAAAAATTTCCAGTCTACTCAAAAGGCGTTAGCGGAATCCTAATTGGCAAAGCTAGAGGAGACGTTGTCCGATAATTACAAGTTCAAGAAAGGGGGAACGAGCAACAACACAAACATAACAGGAAAGTGTTGGTGAAGTTCAAGGGAAGTTAACAGTGAGCTAAATCAGGAACACCTCACAAAGGACAATATCGAGTCGGCCAAGGACAAGATAACAGAAGGTATGAGTTTAATTAGAGACAGACAAAGGTTGATAAAGCTAGCTGATTCATCAGAAGCAGGTTGGAGAGCTGTTGCAGAATATACTGCTAATCCGTTAGCTCAAAATTCAGAGGATGAGAAAAGAATGTACAAAGCCCAAACAAGAGCGGAGGCGAAAATAAAGAAAGAAAAGTTAAAAAGAAAACCAGCTTCTAGTTCACCAGCTCCGTACACTATTCCCACAATAACATCCCATATTGACAGACCAGGGAAATGTTTCAACTGCAACAAGACGGGTCACTGGAGCAGAGAATGTCCAGAGGTGACAAGAGTCGAACAAGTGATAAGATAAGTACTGTTTTTCTGTTTGATATTAATGACAGTAATAGTAGATATATATACAACTAAAATGTTTCGAGACAACCCCTTTGTTATGAAATGAACAACCAAAACAATGAAATTGACATCTCAAATGTAAACATTACATCGTCGGCAGGTAGATTGAGAACTCACATAACAAAGTGGTTATCAATAAGCACAAATGAATATAGTTTAGATGTTATAAAAAACTGATATAAAATACCGTTCATGGTAATACCATGAACAATAGGTCAGCCCGAGATAATTCTCAATTTGTTTTAGGGGAAATAAACAAGTTATTACAGAAAAATGCATAAGCGAGGTTTATTATATGCGACATGTCGCTAATCCGTCAAACAGTGGCAGGAAATAAAAAAGATAACCTTCGAATAGTTCTTGATGCAAGACACATTAATCCGCATCTTTTCAAATTTCGTTATAAATATGAAGATGCTAGCACAGCTCGACAAATCTTTAATAAAGCTGACTTCTGTTTTTCATATGATTTGAAAAGTGCCTATCATCACGTTGAAATTTGTTTTTCAGATAGAACATATTTAGGTTTAATTGGGAAAATAAGTACTACGTGTTTAATATATTACCTTTTGGTCTGTCAACAAGTGGATTCATTTTTTTCCAAAGTCATGAGAGAACTTGTTAAGTATTGGAGAAACGACGGTTTTAAAATAGTAATGTATCTAGATGATGGTCTAGGTGGAGGTAAAACCTATTCTGAATGTTAGAAAGCAAGTAAAAAGATCAAGTCTGTTCTTGAAAGTTTTGGTTTTGTCATTGCACACGAAAAATGTATTTGGGAACCGGCACAAAAATTTACGTGGCTCGGTTTTGATTTGAATTTGATTGATGGTTTTATACAATTAAGTGGAAAAAGAGTCGTAAAATTGAAGGACTGCTTAAACAGTTTGTTTTTGCAAATAGGATGCAATATGAACGTGTTGGTGAAAGTTCGATTTATAGCTTCTACAGTAGGTCAAATTATTTCTGCACAAGCAGTTATTAGGGATGAAGTTCGTTTGAGAACTCGGTTTTCATGTGATTGCATATTAGCTAAAACCACCCTATTTACAAGAAAAAGCTATGTCTGTACATGATACATGTAGTAAATATTCAATTGACATGTCATGTGACTGGATTCCTAGAGAATCGAATACTAAAGCCGATAAATTGAGTAGACAGTCAGACTGTGATGACTGGGGTATCCAGTCATGGGTTTTTGAATATTTAAATCATTTATGGGATATTTTCACATGTGACCGTTTTGCACGCGATTACAACTCAAAATACAAAAGTTTTAATTCTAAGTTTTACTGTAAAGGTACATCAGGCATAGATGCCTTTAAACAGAACTGGACAAATGAAAACAATTGGTTAGTTCCTCCTCCTTCACTAATTACAAAGGTTATTAACAAATTGACAGTAGAACGTTTTGAGGGTTCTTTAGTTGTACCTGGGTGGAGGTCAGCAACGTACTGGTGTATGTTAACACACGACGCAAAATTTCAAAATTTTGTAGTTGATTACCAATATTTACATGGATATAATTTGATTAAGAAAGTAAGAGGCCAAAATGGTTTATTTGACGAACAGTCAAACAAAATTAGACTTGTTGCTTTGAGAATAAAATTTTGATTTGTTATTTTTATATTTACAATAGGTTTAAAGATTAATGAGCATGTAGAGGCAGCTGTTTTGGAGAGTTGAGTTATAACAGACAGTCCTTTATATCAACTATATCCTAAGATGTGCAAGTTACTGCTAGAAAGCAGAAGTGACAATACTATTAAATCTTATTTTTAAGCATTTAGACGTTGGGAACAGTATATGACTAAGCTAGGTTTTGCTAATTTGCCAGCCCAACCTATTCATATCGCACTTTATTTTACTCATTTGCTTGATCAAGGTTCGACTGATCACCCTATTGACAATGCTAAGTACGGGATTAAATGGGCACACGAGATTAATGGTTTGGCTGATCCTACAGAAAACTCATTTGTTTCATCCATACAGGAAGCTGCAAAACGTACGGCTTACAAGATTCAGAAGATTTGTTGATTGTAAGGGATTTAACTATGACTTTATTAGGGTTTGCAGGTTTTCTAAGATATGACGAATTAAGCTCTTTACTATTTAGCAATGTTGAAGTTAAAGATGATTTTCTAGTTTTGTATTTAAACAAAAGCAAAACTGACCAGTAAAGGCAAGGAAATGAAGTGTTGATTTCCAAAGGTTTTTCAGTGGCTTGTCCTTTGAATATGTATTTAAAATATGTTCGGTTAGCAGGCTTTGTTGAGGGGTCAGACATGTTTTTGTTTAGATCTGTTTTTAGATCAGGGAATACTTGTAGATTAATTTACAAAAATAAAAAGCTTAGTTAAACGTCAGCTAGAGAGAACATTATTTCTAGACTTAAATCAGTCTCTGATAATTCTAATTTAGGATTACATTCTCTTCGTTCTTGTGGGGCAACCGCAGCTGCAAATCATGTTGCTAACGATAGTAGATGTTTGAAAAGACACAGGAGATGGAAAACTGAGAAAAGTAAAGATAGTTATATTGTGGACTCCATTGAAAAGAGGCTAAAAGTGTCGCAAACACTGGGACTGTAACAATACTTTTTTCTGATCCCCCGTTCTTTGTGTTTTTTTATCGAGCATGACGGGCTGTCGGCAAACTAAGATTATGTTTGCGTTGTTTATAATAGCCACGAGTATGTAGTTAATACTTGTGTTTTCCCGCGTTTCGTTAAGTATAGCGGGAAAATATTGTATTGGCGGGTACGGGTCGTATGAATATATAATAGGGTCACACATAGTGACCAATGGGTATACTTTCTGGTAGTAAAGCATAGGGTCACTTTCTAGCTGTCGTGCAACGAGTGAACACTCAACTTAAATTTTTGATGTACATGTATATACGTTGATATTTTTACTGCATTTAATTTGCCAGTACACACATGTTTAAGGTGTAGGTCAGAGCACCTGGACTTGGAGACGGGATTGCGCACTTGGCATCCACTGACATAGCTATATATATAGGTTTCTAGAGAATGTTGGTCGATTATATCGATTTATCTCTAGTTGTTCCTGGCCGGCCCTGACCTTCTACGAAGGGGTGCATTTAGTTGGAAGTTTGGTTTTGGTGTATTTAGGATAATACGTACATTGGAATTGTATGATGTTTGAATATGCATTGTAATTGTAATAATGATGATAACGATATTTGAAAATATGTATAATACAATCTGGCGTCCATCGAGCATGATGGGCTGTCGGCAAACTAAGATTATGTTTGCGTTGTTTATATTTGCCACGAGTATGTAGTTAATACATGAATTAAATATGTAATCATGAACTGTTTACATGAAGATGGTTTTGTTACAGTTTTGTAAAATTTAATGCATTTTTGGAAAAGCAGTTCAATTGTATATAAAACTGTAATCACTGCCAGAAGCCATTCGTGTTGCTTAGTCTTACGTTTTCTATGCTGTGTCTTGAGTACTATCATTTGTTTGTTTGTCATTTGCGTTTTTAGCGTTATCAGTTTGGTTTCTATCTATGAGTTTGAATGTCGAACTGATATCTTTGGGCCCTCTTCTTGACCCACATGTTGAATAAAAATATGACGTAGTCCTGTCATATGCAAGATAAAGAAGAAAAAAACTTTCCTTAAGTAATGCCTCTTGTATGATTTACATATCAATGAATATTGAGTGCATTTAGTTCAATAACATTGTTTTCGTTAGTTTACACCTTAAAAGACCATGTTGTTAAAACTATTCTTACAACATGTTTAAACACTGTCAATTTCACTGTGATAAAATATAGGTATACACAATAGTGTTTCAAATAAATACAAAAAATTAAATAACAAAAGGTTGTCTGAATGACCGGATCGAACCCAGAACAGTTGAGCAAGTATTGAAACAACTTTTAAGCTTAAAACTGATCTGAATTTGGATTATGAACGAATATTTGACACATCAAAGGTTTATGACACAAAATAAATGTGGCCAAAGAACTGAAATATTTAAAAATGGACATTTACCTATTATGGTCCAATATCCAAAATCTAATTAAATTGTCAAAACCAAAATATCAAAGAAACCCAAGATTCCATTTTTTATGAAATCAAACAAAAGTTTAATTTAAGACCTTTTGGACCAATATGTGGAACAATTTGATAAGGAGCTAACAATCTAAAATCTCTTAAAACATGATTAGATTCAGCATTTCAAGGAACCACATAAATTCATTTTTTGTGGATCAAACAAAGTTATTTTTTTTACCCTGATTTAGACCAACTTGAAAGCTAGGCACTAAAATCGAATATATAAATACAAGTTTTGATTCTGATGCATTTGAAAGAATCCTAAATATATTCTATTTATGTTGAAATGAAACACAATTTAATTTTATCCATATTTTTCTGTGCAAAGGAAAATAACTCAAACAAAATAAATAGACATGATCAAAATTAATAAACCATGCAGAAGCAATATAGTCTAAATTGAAAACTTCGTTCAAACCTATGATTGTGTTGGATAAAAATCGCAATTTTTATACGTGTGCATGTAAAACAAATTTCGTTGTAGAAGGGTCTAAACACAGCACAAACAACATTTTCAAAAAGACCACAAAAGTGAATAAGTATATTTAAACAAAACGCATTTGACTAACAGGTCGAACAACTGATATTCTTGAACCCTGCTGCCTGCCATTAGCGATTGCTAAATAAAATTGATCTCAAGATGTAACAAAATGGATATTAATATACATTTATTACTAAACAGAAAACAATAAACTTGTTGCCAATATGTTATGTCACAAACATGAGGTGTCAATATTTTTTTTGTAAACCAGATTCGGATTTTGACAATAAATGTCTCTTCAGTGATGTTAGGGATCGAAACGGTATTTGGAAGGCAATATAATTTACTCTCAATTTAAGATAGACTGTTGAATTTTAAGAGTCAATATACATGATATAAAATGAACGGATCATATAAACCGGAGGTAAAATATGATACAAACCCAAACGAAAATATATATATATATATATATATATATATATATATATATATATATATATATATATATATATATATATATATATTCACTCCTATATCGCTTTCAATCATCAACACTTAGAAAACAGAAAAATTTCGAATAAATCTGTCACTCCAAATATAATTGTGAGATAAGACATATGTTTATACTGATAGCAGGACATATACACAGGTGAAAAATGTAATTTCAACCGTTTGAAGGAACTGAATTAGATTGAAATTGATTTTTTCTAGTTATCTGCTCATAGACCGTTATTTTGTTTCCCGCGCTTCATGGGATATAGCCATTCAGCACGACATGACCGACTCGACTAGACGTGTTTCTCAGTTAATTTGCTTTATAATTTTGCTTATGTGAATTTATTTCATGTTATATGAAATGATTTAATTTCAGTAGTAATTATGAATTACTTGACTATATTTTGTCGACATGATATTATGTATCATAATGTGCAATTAAAATCAGCACACGGCACTGTCGTGTGGGTATTCAATTTGAATTTTAGTTTGATTTTTATTAGTCTTATCTGCTTAGAGTTTGGTAGTCTATGGGCGTAGTAATTGTAGAAGAATTATGTGTAATCAAACTTTATGTGTATAATTAACAATTTCTGTTCAAAGGTAAATAACTCAATCACAAAAAAATACCACTAATGGATATAAAAAAGGGCGATAACTCACAAATGAGAAAAGCCAAATAGTGAAAACTAAACTCGACCTCCATTTTGTCGCAGGAAATAGCATATCTAAAGTTGAAAAAAAATTATGAAAGGCTTTTCATGTAATGATGGAGACAATGCTTCTTTTAAAGCCTTATACAAAAACGACTAAGAAAATACGTTATGTGGGGAAAATAACGACAACAAAGAGTCGCCTGACATATATGGCATTTACTTCAATTAGAAATCGCTTGTCAGCTTCGGTTGTTCATTAACTTTGGTAAATCTTGTTTATTTTTTTGTGGATAAAATTGAGAATGGAAAGGGGAATGTGTCAAAGCAATAAAAAACGGAACATAGAGCAGACAACAGCCGAAGTCCACCAGTAGTGAGAAACTCCCGCACCAGGAGGCGTCCTTCAGCCGTCCCCTAAACAAATATGTATACTAATTCAGTTATAATGGACGTCATACTAAACTCCGAATTATACACAAGAAACTGAAATGAAAAATCATACAATACTAACAAAGACCAGTGGCTCCTGACTCGGGACAGGCGCAAAATTGCGGCGGGGTTAAACATGTGTTTTAAGATCTCAACCCTCCCCCTATACCTCTAGCCGATGTAGAAAAAAGCAAACGCACAACAATATATACAGTAAAACTCAGTTAAAAAGAAATCCGAGTCCGATGTCAGAATATGAAACAAAAGAAAATAAACTAAATGACAATACCACATAAATAACAATCATTTAATCGTAATTTAAGAGCAAGAAATTACTGAACATGCTATTGTTGATATGTTTTAAGGCAAAACCACGACCAACGACAGTACTGTCCGTTTTGGACAGATATAGTTCTACAATTAAAAAGTAGACGATTGTTTAGTAATATCAAACGCAACTTCACATATGTTTTCAATAATTTTACATAAACCCATTCTTTGTACTTAAACAATAATTTTATAGAATATTTACCTTTAGGGTCGAAACGGAGTTTACACGAACGCCAAAATTGCTGGATTTCAATTTGTTCAGTTTCAAACAATTGGTTGCAAACACTTGGTGATCTACCTAAAATACGTAAACATGCATAGTTTAAAATCAATCATCTGTTAACGCATAGTGCTACCTGCATGGCACACGTTTGGAACTTTATACTTGTATCAATGGTAAAAAGATATATGAAAATAACGATATGATTGGAAATAAAAGACTGAGAAAGGTCAATTTAAATGTTTTGTTCATTATTTTGACAGATTTCTAATTATTCTATTTCTGAACAGCAATGTATGAGGAAGTTGACATTTAATTATCAAATTAAGATGCAAAAACCTAGTAAGACATTCAAATTCATCCGTTTATTCTAACATAATGAGGATGCAACGAGAAAACAAAATTCATTAATAAATTAGTGTTTAGTATTTAAGCTGTATCTACTATGGTTTTGAAAATCAAGTAAAATACAGTTAAAATCATAATAAATATCATTAGTTACCCTATTAATGACTGAGGGCAAGTTTGGTTTAATAGTGCAAAACAATTAAATTAAAAGCTGGTCAACCTATAGCATGTATAGTGTTACAATACATACTGAAGACCCCTTAAAATATATTAGCTTTTAAGTTTTTACCATTTTAAATTGGTTTTTTTTTTCAAATTTTCCTCAGACTGTTGAAGTAAACCCTTATGTTCTATTTTAAGCCATGGTGGTCATGTTGGGCGGATGGCAGGGTCATCGGATACATTTCTTAATAAATCCCACTAAACACATAACGTTCGATGAACTGATTGCTGAACATTTTTGCTGTTAACTGATTATCTCTATCTCTAAAAATATTTAAGATAATAACCCCAAATTCCCTCAAAATTACCATTTCAGGGACAGCAACCTAACAACATAAATTTAAGAGCAGAAATATCTTCACCTTATAAATTTTTTTTTATGCAAGATTTGCTCTAAATATTTAGGTTCAGAGAAATACACCAAAAACTACATTTTACCCCCTATGTTACATTTTTAGCTTTGTCAGATATCTTTCTTTGCAGGCAGAACAGAGCCATTTTTTTTAAATACATTAATAATGATAATGGCCAAGTTTGATTTAATTTGTCACAGTAGATTTAGAGTAGAAGATGTTTTTGTAAAAGATTACAAACAAATCACAACAATAACATAACAAAATAGAATTCAAAGAGTAATAACTCTGAATTGACAATTTGTATTGTTGTTTACAGTTTATCTGTATCTAAAATGATAATCAAGATAAAAACCAAAACCGTAATATTTCCTAATGCATGGGATGTACCTAACACTAAGCAAACAGATAGTTTTCAAACTGATGATTTGCTCTCAATGCTTTAGTTTCAGAGAAATAATTAAAACTGAATGATACCTCATGTTTTATTTTTAGCCACATCGGCCATGTTGTTTTGCAGGCAAGGTCATCAGACACATTTTTTAGACTTGATACCCCAATGATGATTGAAGCCATGTTTGGTAATATTTAAAAAAGTCATTGTAGAGGAGGAGATTTTTTTTAAAATCTATCGATATACGACGAAATGTGACGGCGGACGACGACGACTGACGACAGACGCCAAGTGATGAAAAAAGCTCTTTTGGTATTTTGGTCAGGTGAATGTATCTTACTTTGTTCGAGGTAGGCAGATATATTTGTGTGTGTCCGTAGCCTCTGTGTTTTTCGTTTGATCAACAACATTCTATCAAAAACGAGTTGATATCACTATACACGTCTGTCTTTCTCCTGTTGTCGTACAAATCGACACTTAAATCGAGCCATCATGGCCGCTATAGCTTATAGTTTAACGCCGACGTCTGATAAAACAATTCGCTGAAAAATTAGCGCACTACATAGAAAAAAACGAAACAATAGCGTTGCAAGGCAGAATGCGCAGAAAAAAAATAGAGGGATTTGTCTTTAACATTTTTACTCTTTCGGTTGAGTCATCTCTGCAACGGTGTGTATTATATTTTACTGATTTTTTTAAATTTAGTTTCTTGTATTATTGATGCAAACGGTAGTTGTTGAAATGCCTATCTGCTAGTTTTTCTGACAATTTGATTAAAACAAAAACATTCTTCTGTTAATTTAAAGCGATTAAAGCGAACCCACTGCTTGTCAATGAACGAGAGGTCATAAAAGCAAACCAACTATTGTTCCAAAAACGTGATTTCATTAAAGCAAACCAACTTTAATATTTGTTTCTTGTATATATATATATTATTGGCTAATACAAAATTAAAACGAAAGAGTAGTAATTAAGAAGGACAAGAAAATCAATAAATCAGTTTGTTTTTCCAACACATGTACAGTTTTTTTGTCACATTTAACCATAGCTTATTTTGGGGCACTTCGGACCTGAATGTGAACAAATGTGATAATGTAATCCATAATCAAAATACTTCGTTCCATTCAGGATAACAAAGACCCAATGTATTAAGTTTCGATGTAACAGAGTTTCACTTTGGGTCCTTTCGGCCTAAATGTTGACCAATTCAAAAAATGGGGTCCAAATCTAAAATATAGATACAGGAATTGATTTCAGCTTATCAAAGAACGCAAAAGACTTCGAGACTTTGAAATAAACCCTATTGCTTGAAAAAAATTGTATACTCACCAAATTTTATCAAAAACGTAAAATCATGTTTATATAAATAATATTTAGACAAATTCGAGATCATCAGAAAACGTACATGTTTGCTGAAGCAGCACTGTGCCCAAATTTTCAAATGGAATACGGATCATATAATCATATCGATAACGGAGTGGATTCCGGAAAAGTTACGTATAAAAGAGGAAAGAAAGAAAAACAAAGATCTGTATGAGTATTCACAATATTTATGATATATATTTGTGAAATTAATTATATGTTATAGATACTAATATCATGAATAAGAAATATTTTACATTAATTATTATGTAAACTAACATGAGTGATACTAAATTATAAGATGTAAACTTAGTAAGTTCTTACAGCAAAAATGGAAAAAAGATAGTGTAACGTTAAAGAAAAAGAAATAAAACCTATTGAAGTTGATAAAAAATAAGCAATATATACAAAGTATAAGAAAAATATTGTTCTATGCCCCTTTTTTGGAAGGATTAGGGCCATAGTCCTCAAAAGCAATAACAACTTTTTTCTAGGTATACAACCTTGTGGAAAATTTTCAGAGATCCAAATTATTATACTAAACTATTGTCAGGACACCAGAAAACCCTTGTTTTTGATCCTTAATTCTTTACAAGTTTTTTGCCATTATCTCAACTATCAAACACAACCTTTCATTTGCTGTATGTAACATTGTGGTACAATTTCATAGAGACAAATACATTAATACAATGTATCGGTCTGAAATAGAAAATATGCCGTTTTTTGTCTCTTTCAGGCTCATATTCCCTAAACAGTTAGAACTTCATCAAAATATATCACAAACTTCATTTTGTTGTATGAAACTTTGTGCTGTAATTCAATAGAGATGCAGATACTTATACTCAAGTCATTGTCTGGAAACTAAATGTCATCGGACTACAACGACTACGACACAGACAAAGAAAGCGTCACACCATTATACGGCAGTGTTTAAATTAATTTTATTGTCAAGAATTTCAAAAAAGGCCAGTGATACATTTTAAAGTTAACTATGTACGAAGCTTTATATTTTGTTTTCCATAATTTTTATAAACTCTATCTGTGCTAAAAATAAACATTAATTGTATAGTTTATCTACCTATCGGGTCGTAGTGGAATTTACACACACGCCAAAACTGTTGGATATCAACTGGGTCAGTCTCATGCCATTGGTTGCAAAATCCCGGTGGTCTTCCTAAAATACGTAAACATGCAAAGTTTAAAATCAAGCATCTGATAAAACATATGTCTGCCTGCATGACACACATGTCTAGAACGTTTTACTTGTATTAATGGTTCCAAAAGATATATTCATTTTTGGATTGACATAATAAAACATGCGATAAAGCAGACCCTTATAGGACCTAAATAAGAGATATACAGAAAAAAAGACAAAACGATGATTATTCTGTCAGAAAAATGAAAATCCTAAGCTAAAGAAACCTGGATGGTGAGTAATGTATATGACTTTATATTTTCAAAATATCATATCATTAATGTAACGTCTAAAATAAGACATAAAATACCTTCATTTATTTTTTCTCTCTATTGACTCTAATTATGTTTAGCACTCGATTATCAAAACCACTATCCTAAGATTCAACTTATGTTATTTAATGATATTTTTGCATAATACTTGTGTTTTTTTTTTTTTTTTAAATTAGCATAACAACACGAATATAATTTTATTAAAATTTACTCTTGTTTAACATATGAAATCGTATGACATGCGTGAATGTAACTTTATTCGACAATAATATTCAAAATGCGCATCTGCTGCAAAAACATTTCTACTGTTTTGTCTGTATATGCAAACGTTTTTCCAATGTGATGCTTAGGACTCCATTTACAATATATACCGTGAATAAATGCGCTATCTTACCTCCAATACTTTTTCTATGAATATGATTGGTTCAAATCAACCGTGTAGAGATCGTGTATATTATACCATATTTGGTTAGTACGCGGGGTTTATAACAATACACAATTAGTAGTGGTGATACGTTTCGTTATAAAAACAAAACAGTACCGAGAAAAAATCTTAACGGTTTCATCAGACGATTGATGATGAACGGTTCAAAAAAATTCATAAAACACATTTGAAGCTTATACATGATATTTTTGTTAACATTGGGTTTTGTATGACCAATTGAAGTAGTTTAATGCAAACGATATTGAAGACTTGCTACCTTTGATAGGTCACTAGTCGAAATACTGCATAGATAAGTTAGTCGATAAGTTAAATTCGTTCCATAGCTTCACATCGCTTCTCTCTCATCCCATATGAAATTTACTGACTCAATGTATTATGTCATTAGCACACTATATAACTAATAATATCTATTTTTCTATTATTTAGTTTTTAAGATATGAAGAAAAATTACAAACGAGTTTGTCGGGCCAATAGGGTATAGCTGGGAACAGTCAATATGTATGTTCCTCGGTATAGAAACAAACAAAATGATATATGTGAAGTTAACAGCCGGTTCGTTATTCGATATTCGATGTTCAATATCCAACCGGCTGCAAGCAGGCGGTTGGATATTCAAAATTAAGTTGAAAATCATAAAAAAACTAAATACTAAATATCATTAAAAACATGATTTTCATAGTTAAGAGGACTGATCAGATACGTAGGAAATTTTTTCATGACCTCTTCACGCCTCGTAAATTCTCATTGTTCTCGAATATAGACCCTTTTCTAACTTGCATATTTGTCTTTATGTAATATAGATTGTTGTTAATAAAAAAAAATCAAAGATGTTCTTTTATACATGATATTTCTTAAAACAAAAAGAAACACCGATAACTCTAGAAAACATTGAGGACTATAAATAGAAATATTATGGAAAGCCCAAAAAAGTAATTTATAGTGAAAACCTACCTGAGACCGCTTAAATGAGGGTAGGACCCCCCCCCCCCCCCTGGTCTTTTAATGTCCATAAAATTTAAGTAAATCATAGACTCTGTATATATAAAGGTTGTATTAGAAGGATTTCCCAGAGTAATGTTATATTCGATATCTATTATCTATGGAGGGCTTATATTGTCACTTTTCAACTAAAAATTATCAAAATTTTAGGACAAAGGGCACAGAGAAATGATGAGAGCTCCCTGATCTCTTAATCTTTCTAATATTATGCAGGCATTTAGTCAATAAGTAGATACAAACGTGACTAAAAGGAATTTGGGTACACTTCCTGTCTTTCATGTGTACGGAGCGCCCTAAATGCCAGTTGGATATTCAAAATATATAGTGAAAACTTAACTGAGCCCGCTTAAATGAGTATGAGACCTCCCTGGTCTTTCATTGTCCATAAAATTATCAAGTTTTAAGACAAAGGGTACAAGGCAACGGCCCTTTTGCCTGAAATATTACAGCTGTTAGCTGAGAAGTGTCAATCTAAGCCCTCCATAGATATCGAAGATGACATTATTTTCGAAAATCCGTTTAATACAATCTTTATATATTTGACGGCGTGCAAAAATTTCACGGCAACAGTTAAATGCGCTTTCTAAAGTCGCTTTTTGTTTAGAAACCGTGTTTAACATATATCTTAAATGGGAAGGTTTTTGTTTAAGATAAAAGTATCAAAATAAGCCATTTAAATCCATATTTTATAAAGTATTGTATCTAACTATTTACTAAATGCCTGCATAATATTAGAAAAATTGAGAAATAAGGCGGCTCTCACCAGTGCCCTGTTCCATTTGTTCACAAATTTTGACATTTGTTAGCTGAAAAGTGACTCAAAGGCCGTCGTAGATATCGAAGATGACATTATTCTCGTAAATCCTTTTGATACAATATTTAAATATACTGAGTCTATGAATTCGTCCAATAGTATATACATTGAAAGAACAGGGAGTTCTGACCGTCATTTAAGCGGTTTCAAGTAGGTTTTCGCTATGTATTTTGAATATCCAACTGACACTTTGGGCCCTCCGTAAAACTAGAAGACAGAAAGTGTACCCAATTCCTTTTAGTCTCGTTTGTAAGTGGTCTCAAGTAGGTTTACACTACAGATTTATGTGTTTTGGGCTTTCCATATCTATTTCTATTCATATATCTAAATGTTTGTAGAGTAATCGGTTTTTGTTTTTGTTTGAAAAAATATTTTTGATGTCGTTTTATTGATAAAAACCTATATTTCATAAAAAAAATATGCAAATTACATAAGCATTGATAAGGGGTTATTTTCGAGGACAACAACAGTTTAAAACAACTTGATGGGGTCATAAAACGATTTCCTACGTATCTTTTCGCTCCTTTCAACTATGAAAATCATGCTTTTAATGTTATCAAATATTATAATTTTTATGTTTTTCAAATACATTTGAATATCGAATAACGAACCGGCTGCTAACTTCACATACATAACAAAATGAAATCAAACTTCGTTTTTTTTTATTGAATAAAATGTGACAATATGAATAGTTATTTTAACATGTATAATGAGTTAGGAGAACGCTGTACATAGCAATGGTTGAAAGGCAAGATCCAAAATTTTAATTTAGATTTAAATACAAATTCAAATATAAGGAATATTTTTTATAACAGTAAAATGCCTGCAACATAAATAATTCTAACGAATCCAACATTATATAGAAGAGTAAAGGAGACAACGGCAATAAGACAGTTTCCTAAAGACAAAGCATATCAAAAGACATTCAGGGAATAATCTGAAATCCTCAACATAAGACAGGTGTATGTTATCTTTAGGTTCTCTATATTCCAAAAAATTAAAATTCTGCGAACGAAATAAGCAAACCATAACAAAGATATAACAGCCTTTACCAAAGTCACAAAACTGTTTTTATTTCACATGCTATTAAAATGATGGTTTATTAAAATATTGCAAACGTTATAATCAACTTTTATTTTATATTATGGATACTACCAGATAGCATTTCGAGTCCTTTTTTCTTCGTGATTATCTGTAGCGTTTTATATTGCAGTTGGAGTCGACGACCAATGATACAGTCAACCACAAATCCATCACATACAATGGACAACGCGAAGAACCATTCTGAAAATAAACAGGTATTCATATGAGAAAATTCAGGCAGTTGTAGAAGCAACAACCGACTTTTCTTTTGTGTGTTACACGTTTTAAAGTCTTTTATATGCTTGTTTTTAATTGATTTTAGTTCTTAGTATTACTGATTAGGTTTTATTCATAAAAGAGCTACGAACGCACGAAATACTATTAACGTTACAATTGACATGCATAATGTGACATCTGAAAGGAAAACAATATAAAATTGAAATAAATTGCATTTGACGTCACGAAAAGTTTAACAATTGTTATACAACGCGTAAAAAAGTCGGTTGCATTCACATGTCATTATAAGGGTCATTTCGAGTTTATGTAATATAATTGTATACATTGTGTCATCAATTTTGCCTGAAGAAAAAATAATCGTCGTCTGTATGATTTATGAACGGATGAATATTGCGTAGGAAAAACAAATTCATGGTGTCTCCTGTATATTTTCCTTCATTTCGAAAAAAGGACAATTCTTTATTTGGTATTAAGATTAGGTTCCAGTCGGAACTTGGAGTGTTTGAATACATCTCCATATGATATTGCAAAACGATATCTAGTTTTAAAACGTTTGCGAGTGAATGCAGATTCACTATTCAAAGTAAGGCGCGTTATACGTAAATAATTATTGACCTACTTATGCATAAATTCAATTTAAGAAATACATGAAAGTTAGCTTGTTCTTGTCTCTGTACAATAACCACAAAAAAAACTAAGGATGGGTTAACATAGATGCATATATAAGGTAAAGCAAATAAACGTCACATTTGACTTTTGGGGGCATAAAATTATCTTAAATAAACATATGATACGTATTCCCTACGATCAGTTTTGGCTTTATGATTTATAAGATATTCTTCGTACAATTATAAATTATCAATCTTAGAGAATTTTAAAATTGTCAAGAAATCTTTATAAAATCGTAAGAGAATGTTTATATAGAGAATAATAAATGACAAAATCCATATCATATGCCGTACCATCCCGAGATACCAATATCAACCAGAGGGCCTTTATGCCTCTATGTTTTATACGCTTTATCATATATTTCAACAGACAGGAGAGTATATATATGAACTGCTTTCTGGTCCCTAGCACCTGGCTTACCTCAAGTTCAGTTCTACTTTTGTCTGGTTTTAAAAGAACTGCTCAATTGAAACCATGTATTCAAAATATTAAATATTATTATAATAATACCATTTGATTCAATATGTGATTGTTTGTGACTGGAAAATTCTGTTGTTGGCTTCGATCCCCTTCTTTCAGTAGCTGAAGATTTCGACAAATATAACAGATCTAAGAGCATCTGTACATTTGCTCCTAATTCTGCCATTGCGTGCACTAGAATTCTACACGTTTTTTGGAATTCCGCTTTCTCAATGCTATTATCTACATATCTATCCATCTTTGCTTTGCGTAACAACTCAATCCTATCTATATTAGCAGACAAACAGTGATCATCATCGTTTGGAAACTTGCCCCATCCTTGTGAATGTGGTCTGAAATCACAAAATTCTCGCAGTAAAATGTACAGTGTTTCAATATCAAGATCATTCAGATCTCCGCTATATGTTCCTTTTTCAGGAAATATGATGGATTTCTGTATAGTGTTAAGTCTGTCTTCAAGACCCTTTTTCTTTGAAAGGAATAGTTCTCCAATATTTTCTATGTTCGCTAATCTTCTTTTTAAGATATTTCGAAACACAGACGATCCCATGTTAACGATAATACTACCAATTATGGTAAAGTATTGCGACTGATCTAAAATTGAAAAAAAATACATATGAGGTCAAAACAACGTATGTTAAGAAAGCTGGCTTGTCATGTTTTGGAATTTTGGTCAGATTTTCGGAATCCTCTGGTTTTATCCATTTGAATGCCTTACCAAATTTTGCCCGGTGACCCCCTTTTTTTCTTTTTATAATTCTTTTACATGTATAATGATAAGCTATCTGTTAAAGTTTTATAAAATTTTAATTATTTTTTAGTAGTTTTTGAGGACTTACCCTTGTCAATGATAAAGCTATGAAAAGTCAAGAGAGAACATTTTCCCGCCCAAATTTCAATGGCAAATATCTCGAAAACAAGCACGGGGACCTATATATATTTTTGCTTTTTTGCTACCTTTATTAATCCCCTATCAATATATGCAGGTGTTTTGAATATAACACTAACCATGACTTATTTTGGCTCTAAACTGGTGAAAATACACAATATTATTTGTCCCGCAATTTTGTCGCAAGTAAACCCTGAGTTATCTCCCATATAAATAAATCTATGGCAGCCCGCAATACCAAAACTTAACTGTACACAGTGACATAATTAAACAATAATAGTAAACTAAAACTATTACAAACTAAACTGTAACTTTGAAACAAATATATTTACATAAGTTATGTTTAAAATTTCTGTTTACCAAATTAAGTACTTTTTGCCAGAAGTACATCAGTTAACTTTTCAAATAGAATATGAAGAAACGCTTTGGATTTTCATTTTTGACGGTTTCTTAAATAATTTGAATTAAAAAGCCAATATTTAATTCAACTAATTAACCTTTCAAAATTGAATAAATTACCTTCGTAGCTTAACACATAATAGAAAAATATATATAAAATATGTACTCACCTGAAAATAGTCAAAACCAAGGATTCAATAAAAAAAAGAGTCTTTATTTCTTGATAGCGTATGGCAGAGTGACGCTAATCAAGAAAAAAAGTGAATCCATGGAATTAAACTAATTTTCAGGTTTTGAGCCAATCAAAATTTTTTTTACAAAATTTTCAGTGTAAAAGTGGCAGATTATCGTACCACGTGCAAAACCACTCATTGTCAATGTGGCTATTTCTATTTCCTTCTTTGTCACTTAACTTGTCAAAAGACGTCTAATTACATAAAGTATTTATTTGTTAACCCTTACAAAAGAACTAATGGACATTACATAATTTAATCTGTCGCCTTGCTTTTTTTCATAGACGAGATAAATACCTACAAGATAACTTGAAAATAATCTCTCTTTGTTTAGCAGATTTACACCTTATATTTCTGTATTAAGATAGATAATAAAGTGAAAGAAAACTTGTGAACCAAACTTCAAAATGTTTAAGCCAAATATAAAATTAAATTTCCAAAATGTCTAAAATATTGAACATACAAATAAGTATATTCCCTATAAAAATCTAAAGGAAATTTAATGCAATTTCTAACTATGACAATAGCACACGGTGTCCTCCATTATGTACGAATAATATATTGTTGTTGTCCGAAATATTGATGATTCCTTCGATGTCCTTTTTGAATATCCACGGCACAAGTCATGCTTTGATGTCCTATATCACTCTACAACTTAACAATATTGAGAGAGAAAAAAAAATTTAAGGTAGAAAATTCTTCAGGCAAAAAAGACCTTATTCATGATTTAAGACTTTAAATAGGTTTTGATGTACTAGAAGTATATACACACAGTATGGTTGTTTCAAAATTTGTTTTAGTTGTAAACTTTGAAAGAGTGGCAATCTGATCATCTTAGGAACAGTTAATGATTTCTCATTTATTTTGTTTTTGATCAAAAATTCATCCCATTTAATTAATAAAGTTGGTTGAAAAGTACCAACAACCTCTAGTGACTCTACAGAAGGGGGCATACTAATTTCCCAATAAGCAGGACATAGTGGCATCTTAATAAGGGGAACTTGAAGACAAGAAGTTCCAGTTGTAATCTTCATCATTAAAAACGTAAAATGTGATTTCGATTTTCTTCTTTTAAATAATATAAGTCCAATAAATATAATCAAAATACCAATTATTATTAATAAAATATGATTCATATTAAATTCCTGATCAAACATGTGAGATATAACAGAGCTAGTGGTTGTGGTTTCTGGTTTAAAAATAAAAGATGGTATGGAAGCAGAATGAGCATTAATAGTTCTTTCTAAAATCAAAATTGTTGTTAGCTCACCTGACCCGGTCAACCAACCAAGATGGCCGCCACGGCTAAAATAGAACATAGGGGTAAAATGCAGTTTTTGGCTTATAACTCAAAAACCAAAGAATTTAGAGGAAATCTGATGTGGGGTAAAAATGTTTATCAGGTCAAGATCTATCTGCCCTGAAGTTTTCAGATGAATCGGTCAACCCGTTGTTGGGTTGCTGACCCTGAATTGGTCATTTTGAGGAAATTTTGCCGTTTTTGGTTATTATCTTAAATATTATTATAGATAGAGATAAACTGTAAACAGCAATAATGTTCAGCAAAGTTAGATTTACAAATAAGTCAACATGACCGAAATGGTCAGTTGACCCCTTAAGGAGTTATTGCCCTTTATAGTCAATTTTTAACCATTTTTCATAAATCTAAGTAATTTTTTACAAAAATCTTCTCCTCTGAAACTAATGGGCCAAATTATTCCAAAGTTGGCCACAATCATCTTTGGGGTATCTAGTTTAAAAAATGTGTGGCGTAACCCGGTCAACCAACCAAGATGGCCGCCACTGCTAAAAATAGAACATAGGGGTAAAATGCAGTTTTTGGCTTATAACTCAAAAAACAAAGCATTTAGAGGAAATCTGACAGGGGTAAATATGTTTATCAGGTCAAGATCTATCTGCCCTGAAATTTTCAGATGAATCGGTCAACCCGTTGTTGGGTTGCTGCCCCTGAATTGGTCATTTTGAGGAAATTTTGCTGTTTTTGGTTATTATCTTGAATATTATTATAGATAGAGATAAACTGTAAACAGCAATAATGTTCATCAAAGTAAGATTTACAAATAAGTCAACATGATCGAAATGGTCAGTTGACCCCTTTAGGAGTTATTGCCCTTTATAGTCAATTTTTAACCATTTTTCGTAAATCTTAGTTATCTTTTACAAAAATCTTCTCCTCTGAAACTACTGGGCCAAATTGATTTAAACTTAACCACAATCATCTTTGAGGTACCTTGTTTGAAAAATGTGTCCGATGACCTGGCCATCCAACCAAGATGGCCACCACGGCTAAAAATAGAACAGGGGTAAAATGTAGTTTTTTGCTTATAACTCTGAAACCAAATCATTTAGAGGAAATCTGACAAGGAGTTAAATTGTTAATCAAGTCAATATATATCTGCCCTGAAATATTCAAATGAATTGGACAACCGGTTGTTGGGTTGCTGCCCTCCAATTGGTAATTTTTAAAGAAATTTTGCTGTTTTTGGTTATTATCTTGAATACTATTATAGATAGCGATAAACTGTAAACAGCGATAATGTTCATCAAAGTAAGATCTACAAATTAGTCCACATGAACTAAATGGTCAATTTACCCCTTAAGGAGTTATTGCCCTTTATAGTCAATTTTTAACAATTTTCATTAATTTGGTAAATTTATGTAAATTTTTACCAAATATTTTTCTCTGTTACTAATGGGCAAAGTTCATTATAGATATAATTGTAAGAAGCAAGAATGTTCAGTAAAGTAAGAACTTCAAACACATCACCATCACCAAAATACAATTTTGTCATGAATCCATTTGTGTCCTTTGTTTAATATGCACATAGACCAAGGTGAGCGACACAGGCTCTTTAGAGCCTCTAGTTGTTAATGTTCTAATTTTGAATAATGACCAAATACAGTAAATAAATGTAATGCTGGCTAAAGAAGTTCCAATTAAACCAAGTGTACCATTAAGAATTGGCCAATTATTTTCTATATCTATCTGACCATCTAATAAAGGTTCTGCCAAATTTTGAAAAATAATTCCTTCCTTTTTAGCAACTTTAGCCATTTTCATTAAACTAAGATGGTCTTGTTGATCTTTTACCAAAAATGAAGAATATGAATGATTATAAATTTTAAAGTCTGGAACATTAATACTTATCTTTTCTACGAATGTAGAACTACCATTAATTTCAATCAATTGTTTTGCAGTAAAAAATTGTTGTAGCAATGCTAGATTTATTGGATGGACAACTGTAATATTATTTGACCTTTTGCATGAAGTTATTGAGGGGGTATAACTTAATAATTTTGTGGCAATTGAACATTGACAAGGAATATTCATAATGCAAAAATCACAACCTTCATGAAAAATTTGTTTTCCTGAGCAATCTATTGAAATTTGTGGGATTTTATATACAACTATTGCAGAAGACTTCAAATACATAATTTTTGGCATTATTTTGTTGTGTAAAAATCTAAAATCACACAATGACTGTACTTTATCTTTATCATTATTAAAAATAGATACAATACATGAATCTCCACTTCCAGAAAATGATTGTAATAATGGACAGTACATATTGTTATTGTTATTCTTGCATTTTAAAATTTGTTGACTTGTAAGGGGTAAATATGTTTTCTTATCATTGAACAAAGCTAAGTATTCAGGGGCATCCATTAATTGGGTAGCATGCAAGGATGTGTTTACTGGGACTGGAAGAGCAGTGACTGAAAATAATTCAAATTTTGCCATTTTATATGCTATTGGGATTTTTATCATAATAAAAATATCTGATCTTTTTTTGGAGTATACAAAATTTTGGGATGAATAATAATAGTTTATATTTTTTTGAACAATATAAAATCCTGGATATTTTTGATGCAATTGCATTTCAATTTGCTTTAAAGACTTTCTTAAAGTTGCTGGTTTAATCAACAAGGGAGATAATTTTCCTTCAACTAAACTGAAAATTCCTAGTTTCAAATCATTTAATTTGTGTTTAACTTCTGTATTTAGAGTAATCGTATTTAAAATTGTGTTAGATATAGTAAAAAATAATTTCTCAAGTGCCTTTGTGTTATTTCTTATAACATTTTGCAACAAATCTATTTCATCATGAGTGTCTTTCATTTCATTAACAATGTTTGAAATTCTTTTATTTATTATTGACATAAATGAAAACTGGTGATCTTAGTGAATAGCCATTTCTTTGGTCAATTTTACAGTTCTTGTTGTTAGGGCATTAATATGCTGAGCTAGGAGTTTTACATCAGAAACAGTAGCTGTACCAAATATTGATTTCGATAATTCTCCAATAAATCCTAAGATTGCCTTCTTTTTCCTATTATTTATTTTTGCTTTTAGTTGGAATGTTTTTCAAAGTGGTTATTTGTTTGGTTAAGTTCTCTTGTTGTTTGCAGTTGGAGTATATTCAATTCATTTGCTAGCTTATTAAAATTTTCGCAAAAGTCTTTTCCTTCACAGGGACTAATTAATTTCATCCCTTTTTTAACGGGTAATCTTATTTGAAATGTATGCATCCATACATCATTGCTAAAATGCACATTAGCTTGTTTTTCAAATAGGATTCCATAGTTCAACCGTAATATTGAATTTGCCTTAGATTGAGGTATGTTCAAAAGAACTGCCAGCATGAAAATAACTTTCAATGTTGTAACAAATGTCTAAAACATATAATTTAAAGTTTGTTAAAGCCAAGTTAGAATGAATTGTGCACTTCATTTAGCACTAATTTAAGGAACTTAAATTCTTATGGTTTTAACTAGTTCAAATTACTTTGTTATATATATGTGAGCAATTAAGTTGTTACTGAAGTTATAACACACATTAGAATAAGGCATTTTACATTCAAATATAATAAGGTTGATTTATCAAATCATTAAGAAGTTTTCCTTTTATTCTTTTTATTTAATTGCTTTAATCTTATACTGGTTTCTTATTATACTTGATATTTATGTGCGCACATAATTATTATCAATTTCAAATCTTATGATTTTATTCACTATATTGAGATGGTATTTCTTTTTTTTTTTGTTTTTTTATTATTCTTAACTACTAGCTAGTAAATTGCAATTAATTTCTTGAGTTACTTCATATTTCCATTTATTTGCTTTTATCCTTTATAATTATACATCATATTTTATTTATGCCATATATAGCTTATTTTCATTTGCTTTTTTTTTTATACATCCTATTTTTATTTATTCCATATTTGCTTTTGTAAAACAACTGCTTTGTTTCTTTTTTCTTAATTTGCCACTTTTAGTGTATTTTGTATAAAATTCTACTAGTAAGCCTTCACCTATATCTTCTTCTGCGACCCATGTGGTCTTTTTATAACCAACCCACTTAACTCTATAATAATTTTTACCATTTCTTTTCTTTTTGGCAACTAATTTTTCTGCTAAAAATTCACTGTCATTATCAGTTTCACTTTGTGTTTGATCATTGTCATCAATATCATTGTGGTTATCTTGCCCTAAATTTGGATCATCTACATTAGTTGGCAATTGAGTTTCATCATCATTATTGTCTATGTCTATGCTATCATCATTTTGAGAACTGTTATCATTTAAATCATCATTATTTTGCAATTGTTTAACTGGTTCCCTAACATTTCTTGGGTCTTCATATGGTTTTATCCTATTTGCATGGATTCTGGACTTAACAATTTTATGATCTGACATTCTTCTTAGCTTATAAGTATTATTTTGACCTACATTCGTAATGTAATATGGACCTATCCATTTTGCATGAAATTTTGGTGAAAGTCCTTTTGGAACTTTCATACATTGAAGTAGGACCCTATCACCTACTCTAAAATTTGGCTCCTTCGACCGTTTGTCATAGTACTGTTTTGGATTTTTCTTGAGATTTTTCTAAGTTTTGCTTACAAACTTTTTAAACTATTTTCAAGTGATCTATCAATTGATGTAAATGTTCCTTAGCAGATTTAGACATGTTGTCTTTTGGAAGTACAGAAATATCAAAAGGAATATTCATTTCCTTTCCAAAAACCATATGATAAGGGGAGAATCCTGTAGATTCAGTATTTGGTGACATTCTTTTAGCCATCATAACACTGGGGATTAAGTCTGCCCAATTCATTTGATTTTGATCACAGTAAGTTCTTAAAATTTGACCTATAGTACTGTTCATACGTTCACATGTTGAGTTTGATTGGGGATGGTATGAACTAGTATGGTGTCGGGTAACTTGAAAAAGTTCACACAAGGCTTGAATAAGCTTTGAGCAAAAATTTTGACCTCTATCACTTGTCAGGCTAGCTGGGCAACCAAATCTTGTGAACACCTGATTGTAAAGAATATGGGCTATTTCTGTAGCTTCTTGAGTTTTAAGGGGGAATGCCTCTGACCATTTTGAAAAACTATCAACTATCAATAAAATATGTTTATAGTTTTATTTTGTAGTGGGAAGTGTAGTCAAAATATCCATATGCCAACGATCAAAAGTATCAGTTACAAGCAATGGCATAAGGGGAGCTGGTTGTTTATGTGCTGGCCTCTTTGCTCTTTGACACTTATCACAAGATATTACATAAGAATAAACTTGTTGATACATTCCTGGCCAATAATATTTCAAATGCAAAGCTGCATAAGTTTTCTTAATACCTGCATGGCCACCTCCAGCTTTACAGTCATGATAGGATAATAAAGCATCCTCCCTTAATATTTTAGGCAAAACTAATTGTTCTATCATTGCTTCTATTTTAGGTACACCTTTAGTTCTAGGCCACCATTGATGAATTAATTCACCATCTTGGCCAAGTCTATAGTTATCTTTAGCAAAATAAACAGTTTTAGCTTTCTTTTCATCTTTTGGTAATGTGCCATTTTCTAAAAATGTAATGATGTCAGTTAATTCTGGGCATTCTCTTTGTAATTTTGCAACATCTATAATATGCTAAATTAAATGTTACTTTAACTTACCTAAAATAGACAGAAGTTCTGTAAAATGATGTTTTATTTTCAGGTTCCAAAGATTTAGTGACGCTAAAACATAATTTTGGATATTCGAAATTTTAGTCACATGACCTTTGGATTTAAGAACTTCTTCTATTTTCTCCAATGAAATGCCAAATATTAATTAAAAAGACTTCCCATAATTTATTTCATTGGTCATCAATTACCTGCTGACCATTTAAGTTTTTGTCAATCAATTTGACTTAATTCTTAGCGTCCCTAGTAAACGGATTATCGAACTTTTACCTATAAACAAAGAAGATAAATAATTCCCTTTGTTCCTTTAAATCTAAATATTTCCCAAATACAATTGACATCTTTTACTAGGATTTATCTATTTACTTTATAAAAGTCTTTATTAGTTAAAAGTATTTGACATCTAGTACTTACAAAAGAGACTTAATTAACATGCTCTTTGATATAAGACTTTACGTAATACTATGTACAAAATATCTGTGAAAGTATATAATTAACTTTTAATTCTATTTACAAGTTTCCAACTTTAGTTAATATTTAAAATTATATTCTTCAACATAAATCCAATTTATAGGGTTACATTAATTTTATTCAATTCTTCTAGTATGAATTATTTTATAAATTAAGCATTATAATTTTACTTTCTTATAAAATCTATAATATTTCCTTTTATTCAAATTAAGCATTCTTTCTCTTTCTTTTAATGGAAATATATAATTTCCATATTTTGTCTATTTTTCCTTCACTATAATAGTTCGTGTATGTCAATTACAGTGTGTACTTTATCATAGTAAATGAAATTGAATTAGGTTCACTTGTAGACAATAGAAATTCATTTTAGAGAATTTTTTTCCTCGTTTTTATTATGTTTTTTTATTCGTATTCTCTAAAATTTTGAGCAATAAGTGGTCAACAAAATTATAATAAACATGATTAAAAATTAAGCAAAATGAATATGGATAATAATGTTTATATAAAAAATATTTCCTCGCCTACCGAAACAAGGATTGAAATCATGATAATTTTAATCTGACACGTTTGATACTTTACAACAAGAAGTAGTTCATAGAATCATAGAACAGCTGCTCGGAGATTTTATTTATTTTTATTAATTTGTACACGCTTTGTTTTTATTTTCATTTTCATTGAGTGCCGTTGTTTTGCCGTTTATATAATGATTTGGGAGATTTTTTTTAACAGTATTTATACCAATTACCTAATAAAAAAAAGAGAATAAATATTTTACTATTTTATAGGTGTTTAAGAATCATTTATGCATTTCACTTGACAAAGATAAAACGAAGTCGCCTTTAAAGCTAGTATAGCAATTAGTATATTATTTTCACTTTATTTTAAGACAAGAAAGATAAAAAAATATATTCCAAGGTTAAAAGTTGTATTTTTAAACAATCTTATATTAAAAACATCGTTTATGACAATCTTAGAGCATATCTAACTTCCTTAAAATTACTTATACATCGTTTTCAAAATTACGGCTACATTGACGCGGGAAAGATTATGGACGGCGGGAAAGCGCAGTTCTACAGAGAGGCACAAATTTTGCAACGTCACAGATAAGAAACGTCAAGATGCTTTTGGCGCGACAAAGCAAGAAAAAAACTCGGCAGCAAGAGGGATATAGCGTTTTCCAACGCCCTTGTAAAGTACTTATTACGTGTGTGTAGCGAACAGATATACGCTTGACCAACGCTAGAGCTAGATGAAAATGTGTTTGCTGCATTTCTGGAGTTATAGATTTTACCAAGCGTATACTTTTATATTTCGTCTTACTTTAAACTTATGCAACGCGCGTCTAACGATTGTAAAGCGTTCATCTTGCTTGCACCTCACGTTTACGAGCTTGTAGTGCATTTCTTTCTAACCAAAATTTTTTAAACGTTGTGTGTCGTTTGTTATCGTTACCTCTTGATGCCAGATTTGAAAAAAAAAATCAAAGTTTCGACGTTGCAAATGAGCAATAACAATTTGACTTCGCCAGTGCCGAATTCTGTTGACGTCGTCTTTTTTGGCGTTTTTTTTTTTTCATGTTGATTTATACAGTAGTTTTTTCTAAGCAAACGGCATTCACAAGGGCGGTGACCTGGTGAACATTTTGATAATGCTATATTGACTGATTAAAATCTTTCTATACACATTTGCATCTTAATGTTCATGTACATGTACCAATGAGATTCATAAATGTAAAGTTAACTGATATTTTTTTTTAGATGCTGGTGAATTCGTGCAATTATAAAAAGTTCTTTTTTGAATTGCAAGATAATATTGTAAAGTGTTATGCAATACGTATTTGCCGCCTACAATTTTTGGCTATATATTTTTATATCATAACAGTTTTTAATAAGATATTTTAGAGTATTTATGGGCGGATTTCACCAAACCATGTTTTGAAAGGCACGGAATTGTCAGATGTACATTTGTTAATTTGGTCACAATTTTATCTTCGATTGTTTTTGTTTTCTACTGATGTGAACATTTATAATAGTATTTTGCAAACCAATTTTGGTAAAATATATGCCAAATTTCAGGATAAAAAATTTGTGTTTATATATCCAGCAGCAGATAGTTGTTCAATGATAAATATAACCTGATAAACAGATAGATACGTGTTAAAAAAAATCTATTGGTTGATTGATATCGAAATTAGAAATAACTTTATAAAATATTTTAAAAATGTAATATATAGCCCAAAGATCGTAAAAAATACTGCCTGCCACTGGATTCGTAAATAATTTCTCTAAAAGGGCAATGAAAGGTCAGTTATAATCATGTGTTTTCCCATGTTCAAGAACTTTTATTTTTCTATAAGTAACACTTTGATATTACAATAACTGAATATACAAAAGGAGGCGAGTAATGTTGCGATATTTTAACCTTGCATCATTGTCCTATGCTGTCTGAATACATGAGCCATGTGAGCAGTATTTTTTTTTTGTATTAAATGTTCATGTAAGAACATTTGTTTTTTGCATTTAATGTTTAGGGATAAATTTAGAAGACTGGCTTAGATTTGTCCTAACTCGTCTCGACATGAACGGGACTATTTACCTTATGAAGTTATATACATTTCGTATAGATGTGATTACGTATTGAATGTTTGTCGACCTCTATGTGTATTTTGTTTTTTTAATTTATTGCGTCTGTAGTAGTGTCATTTTTTACGTCTATTTAGTAATAGTAAAAATATCTTTAAAGTTCTGTAATTAATTGTATTTATTATAAACGTTTAACTTGAATTTTGATAAAGGAATATTATTATCTAAATCAAATCTACACTTTACTTTTTATATTGAGTTCATGAATATTCAAAAGGTTCTTACTTTAAATTACGTATTTGATTGGTCATTGTGATTTCGCGGTCAATTTATATTTTGTATTGACCAGGTATAATTTGCACGGGAACTTGAAAATTACAGTCGCATTATATTGTATCCCGATTTATATAACTGTGTTATGGTTTTAATTCATTGTGGACACAACATATTATCTGATTATTGTAAGTTAACTTCTTTATTATATTATTAGTATTTTCACATGTAAATGATAAAATTTAGGAAAGTTTCTGTTGTATGATTTTGTTCTCCTCGTAAAGTTTGGTTATTACATAAGTATGATAGATGTACCCGAGAATCTTTTATTTAGCTTCGTGCTACATGTATTTTATTATCTACCGTTAATTTGTCACGATAGAACAATATATTTGCTTAGCTATTTGATTATTGATACAGATAATTCATATTTCATAAATGGCGGCATATTAGACAAAATAAGGAAAAGTGATAAAGTTGATATTTATTTGTACACTTATATTATACATTGTAATGATAGAAGTATAACTATAAATGAACTTGAGTTATTTTGTCATATCGTATATTTTAATATTTTATGAGTCCGAATGTTTATGATTGCATTTTGGTTTTAGGACTCCATTGATGTAGTTATATAAAGAATGTATTAGTGAACTGTGCCTTGTCCTTGCCAGTAAAAACTCACTCCACAAGTGGTAAGAGTCAATCTATTTTTAACTATGTAATGTTGTAAACAAGACGTTATGGATTAGAAAAAGTCGAACGCACCTTTGAGTGGCAAGGACGTTAATTTTGTCAATGAAAACTTTTCTAAATATATGGTGAAAACTTGGATTACCAGTATTCTTTCCCATGTATTTGCGGAGGAACTTACTAGTTTAAAGTAAGTGTTGCTTCATTGTTGAATAATTCGCTTGTCCAGTTTCACAAAGACACTTTTTAAAGATATGTGCTGTCGACCTAGATATTAACCTGAACTAGTTGTATTACAGTAAACATGGATAAATTACCTGCTTATTTAGTAAAATCGATAGACAATGCATGTAGTTTGTTTAGTAAAATAACATTTACAATACATGGCGATGAAAATAAAGCGAGGATTTCTATAATGTTTGGACAAAGTGAGGATAAAAACAATAAACGTAAATCTCAATCTATGGAACGCAGGAATAACATTAGAATGTCGAATTTCATACAGAAAGTTACCAAAGATAATGAAAATATAACAACAAACGAAAGTCAAGCTACTGAAATTATTCAATGTGATCAATTGATGGAACTCGAAAATGAAAATGTACGGAGCGCCGAAACTGCAACCGTAATGGACAATATTGCGCATGAATTACCGGAAAACGGCACAATGTTTTCAGATAAACATTCACATAAGAATTCACCTAAGAAAAGTAAGAAAACTACAAAAAGGAAAGGATCAATAGACAATGTCGATCAAAATTTATTGGAAAATGTAAAACAAAGTAGAAGTGAAAGAAAATTGCCAACACAAAAAGATGATGAATCTGATGATGACGATATATTAGTTGGAATTGATGACGTTATTTCTAAAGTTGTGATCAAGAAAAGTAGATTATTGCCAGATAAACTAATAGCAAAATTGAAAGGAACCGGTAAAATTATACGGTATGATAGGGAACTTGACAATACAATAGAAGTGTGTTCAATTGATGATGATTACCATACATTTAAGAAAAATGTAGAACAAGACTTTGGTGATGTGAGAGACTACGAATTTCGTCCAGACGATACGGACGAAAAAGTTGAGTTAATGGCCAGATTTGCATTTGACAATGAACTGTTTACTTTGGTGAAATGAATATTGTTGTAAATAATTTTATTTTTTAGCATACAGAAATACTAGTTTTTGTTCAATTTGAAAAGATAAGTCTTTGGTTAATAACTTATGCGACTGATTTAAAAATTTTGAATATGTGAAGGAATTGGAACTCCATCCGCATATATTGTTTTATTTTATTCATCTTGCATAACCGTTTTGACTAAAATCACTGTTTACAGAATCGAATACGAATCATTAAGTCTTATTTGATAAGAGATAGTATTTTGTTGGATCAAATTGAAGAAAATTTAAAAAAAAAAAAAAAAAAAAAAAGGAAAAAAGAAAAAAGGAAAAAAAAGACATATTTTAAAAGTAAATACATGTATATAAAGTATATAACTATAAATATAAATGGATATTTTGAAAGAAATATATAAAGTATATAACAGTAATGATGAATAAATACTATCAAAGTAAATAGATAAAGTCTATTACTGTCAAAATAAATGGATATTTAAAACTGTGATAATAATGTATATAAATGTGTGTATAAGGAATTGCTATGTGTGTATATGATAATTGTATGTATGAAGTATGATGAATAAAGATAAAAAAAAAAAAAAAAAGAAAAGTAAAAGTACACATGACATCAGCTCATTAAATGTCTATTATATGAATTCGCAGTATAGTACACAGTATTAAAGTGCATTGTATTCTAGCTACCATAACTATATGTGATTATGTGTATTGTAGGATTCTTGAGTTTTATAATAGAACTGTTATTTATAATTGTGATATTGTTATTTCAGAGCTTATTTTTATACTACTGGTATAATAAATCATCCGAACCCTAAACAGAGTTGGTTATTACTTGACCCCAAGAATTGACCCTGTTACAAAATGGCGCCCAACGTAGTTTAATGGATTGATGGCACAGTCGAATTAGGGTACCAGTGTGTGTGTGTAACCACCGAAGCAGACGACAGACGAGACCACGTGATATTTGTTTACCAACAATGCACAGATGTTCGAAGATGCACGTGCCATTGTTTACATCCGTTGATGTCCACATGTGTTTATTTACATCAACATTTTATACCGTGTTCCAGTTATGAAGATTTGTGAAACCGGAAGTTACTTTAAGTAACTTAGACTTTTTGATTTTCTTAATTGAAAATAGAACTTTTGTTGTATAAATTTATTCATATTATTGTGATTGGAATTGGAAAAGTAACTTAGCTTTATAAGGTAGGCTTTTTACTTATATATATATTATAATTGTATACTGAAATAGTTTGCTTACACACTTAGAAAAAAAATATTATTTTACACATACATTAATTTGTTTACATAAAGAAGACTTTAATTAAATAGCATACATTGGTCGATTACTATATCGTATTGCAACATCAACACTTATTATGCTCAGCAACATACATTGATAGATAGCATACATACATACATACATGTAGTGTTATTGGTATACCACAGTTCAACTTGAACTTAGTTACACTTAAACATTTTACACATTGACATTGTTCATTCATTCATACACTTTTGGATTTTGAATTTTTTTGTTAACGTCCTACATATTGACCTTTCACACTTAAACATTTTACATTCGAACATTGAAATATTTTTTTTTGTTCATTGAACATTGACATCACTTGGTGATTGATTGTTTACATTTAAAGGAGAGTGCAGATGTACTTGTAGAATTTATTGACTTATATTTTTACACATTAAAAGTACATTTTATACGGAAAGCAACACTATCGTATACAGTTATAGTATATAGTACTATGCAATCATAAACATTCGGACTCATAAAATATTAAAATATATTGTTCTATCGTGACAAATTAACGGTAGATAATAAAATACATGTAGCACGAAGCTAAATAAAAGATTCTCGGGTACATCTATCATACTTATGTAATAACCAAACTTTACGAGGAGAACGATATCATACAACAGAAAAGCAACAGGTTAGCATTGATTAAATGCGCAGAGGGAAAGACTGATCGCATTCCACCGAATAAAGATGTTATGTTTCAAGGCTATATGGACCATGAGTTGCCTTACCACCCTGTATGTGGAATACTTCAACCAACACATAAGGCAGCAGTACCTGAAGACTTAGACATAGCTCCAACACTTGTCAACTACCAATACAAAGATAACAGATTAGTACCTGTACATATCAGTAATGTTACAACGAGAACCATAACAGTTTCACCTAATGCCATCCTTTGTGAGCTGCAACCCGTCTCAATTGCTGATATAGAAACACCAGATGGTACAGATTATGATGTTTTGAACGATGTTCACTTACCAACAGATGTACTCAGTAACGAACAGTTAGAAAAAGGTAAACAACTACTTAGACAGTATAGAGATGTATTTAGTATGTCAGACACCGACATTGGTCATACAGATGCAGTTCGTCATAGAATTGATCTCACTGATGATACACCGTTCAAGCAGAGACATAGGCGTATACCACCAGCCATATTTGATGAAGTTCGTACACATCTACAACAACTACTCACAGCTGGCATAATACGACGTTCTCACTCACCTTGGTCATCTAATGTGGTACTTTGTCGAAAGAAGGATGGGAAACTCAGAATGTGTATTGATTACAGACAACTTAATCAAAGATCCGTGAAGGATTCCTACGCTTTGCCACGCAGCGAGGAGATACTAGACGCTCTAGGAGGTAACACGCTATATACAGTACTAGATATGAAGAGCGGGTACCATCAGGTAGAGGTAGAAGAGTCCCATAAGCAGAGAACAGCTTTCACTGTCGGCCCACTAGGTTTTTACGAATTTAACCGCTTGCCGTTTGGATTAGTCAACAGTCCAGCGACATATCAGAGACTAATGGAAGAGATACTAGGAGACCTACATCTTGATATCTGCTTTATCTATCTGGACGATCTTATCATATTCTCCGATACGTATGAGGAACATCTAGTAAGATTAGAAAAAGTACTGCTTCTTCCTTCAAGAGAAAGTTAAATATATAGGCCATATCGTTTCCAAAGATGGAATACAACCAGATCCTGCAAAGATAGACAAGGTAACTAACTGGCCACGTCCAACAACACCAGAAGAAGTCCGTCGTTTCCTTGGATTTGTAGGATACTACCGAAAGTTTGTTAAAGATTTTTCTAAAATAGCACGACCACTCACCGACTTAATGCCTCCACCGAAAAGTTCATCAAAGAGACGCAAGCCAAAACCTCGAGATCCAAACAGTCAATCATGGATATGGGGAGATCTTCAAGAAAAGGCTTTCCAGACACTCAAAACAGCACTTGCTTCACCACCTATACTTGGTTTTCCACGGTACAACAAACAGTTTGAGTTACACACTGATGCATCCATGCAAGGTTTAGGAGCTGTATTATATCAAGAACAGGAAAACAAGAAGCGTGTCATTGCTTACGCCAGTAGAGGACTCAGTAAGACCGAGCGAAATTATCCTGTACATAAATTAGAATTTTTGGCATTAAAATGGGCTGTCACCGAGAAATTCCACGACTATTTATATGGAAACAACTTTACAGTATTGACAGACAACAATCCTCTAACATACGTGCTAACATCAGCCAAACTAGATGCAACTGGACACCGTTGGATTGCAGCATTAGCATCGTGCAACTTTAACATCATGTACAGACCAGGTTCCAAGAATGCCGATGCTGATTCTTTATCAAGATTGCCCGAGTTACTTGGACGTTCACCATCCAACTTAGATGCTACTTCTGTCAAAGCCATCTGCAATCTTCAGCATACTCAACCTTTCGTCGATACTTTGTCGATGAATACTCTTGCAACTGTTGATGATACATCGTTACCAGCATTTGGTTGACATCAAATCAGAACAAAAGAGCGATTACAGAATTAAAGAACGGATTTATTGGGTATCCGAACACCACAAGCCAAACAAGGAACAACTAGAAAGGGCACCGGAGAATACATGGTTCATTAACAACTTCGACAAGTTACAACTTAAAGATGGAATTCTATTCAGAGAAGCTATTCTTGATGGCACAACATTTAAGCAACTTGTTTTACCAGAAACTTGCCTTCCGAAAGTAATGAAAGCACTTCACGATGACATGGGCCATCAAGGGCGAGATAAGACACTGTCACTTATCAGAGATAGATTTGTATGGTATGGGATGACAAGAGATGTAGATCAGTGGATTACACAATGCAACAGATGTATAAGAAGGAAAACACCAACTAATGAAAGGGCACCACTAGTTAGCATTGAAACATACCAACCACTTGAACTAGTATGCATGGATTACTTGTCACTGGAAAGATCCAAAGGAGGTTTTGAAAATGTTCATCACCGATCACTTTACCCGGTATGCCTTAGCAATTCCAACGAAGAACCAAACAGCAAAGACTACCGCCGAAGCATTTTTCAACCACTTTGTAGTACATTACGGATTGCCAGAACGTATTCACAGTGACCAAGGTGCCAACTTTGAATCGAACATCATTAAAGAACTATGTAACATCACAGGCATGCAGAAATCACGTACTACACCTTACCATCCTATGGGCAACGGTACTACAGAGCGTTTCAATCGAACATTACTGAGTATGTTAGGTACACTGGAAACAACACAGAAGAAAGATTGGAAAGCACACATTGCGGGATTAGTACATGCTTACAACTGTACTAGACAGACAACAACCAGATACTCACCTTACTTCCTTATGTTTGGTAGAGAACCAAGATAACCGATTGACATCGCCTTCAACCTTCCTGGTAATGAACAGAAGCAACCAGTGACGAAGTACATTGAAACCGTACAGAAAAGATTGAAAGAGGCATACGAGTTGGCAACAAAACACTCAAGAATAGGTAAAGATATACAGAAATACAACTACAACATGAAAGCTAGATCAGCCATCTTACAAACCGGCGACAGAGTCTTAGTAAAGATCTTGGCCTTCGACGGGAAACATAAGCTAGCTGACAAGTGGGAAGAGGATCCATACCAGATTGTTAATCAGCCTTACAAAGAGATACCTGTGTATGAGGTCAAGAAAGAAAACGGAACTGGAAGGAAGAAGGCACTACATCGCAATCTTCTACTTCCAATTGGATTTCTGCCAAAGACGGTTGAGTCTGAGATAGCTCCTGCACCTAGACAGAGGCGTAAACCGCTGAGGTCTGGACGACCACCGACGAAGTCTGTTGGGAACAGCATTGAAAAGATGTCTGCATCGGAATCAGATGAGGAGTCGGAGCAGGGGTATTGGATAATAGAGACAGGGAGGAGTACACCTAGCAACACTGACAGTGAAGTAGATATGGTGGAAAGACCTAGGGTAGATGATGTAACTATCAGCGACACGGGTGACGATCTTGATGCCATTGGTAGTAGCCAGGTTAATGGTTTAGTAGAGGACGCTTTACCTTCAGATATAGTAAATGCTGAAGAACTTAACCCTGGAACAGAGGATGTTGAACCTGCAGCGACTGGTCAGAATATTGAAGCTGACGCTTTAGAATTAGATAATGGCAGTGCGTTGACGGAGGATCCATCTCTAGATGAAATGGCAGATGAACCCACAGATGATGAAACTACAAGAGTACAACCAGTTAGGGAAAGAAGACGTAGATACTTACCTACACCACCACGTCACATACCAGAACCTACCACACTTGCTAGACCTCAGAGAAATCGAAAACCACCGAAGTACCTGCAAGATTATGTCACTACATCAAAGCAGGCCACAACTAAACCAGATTGGTTAGCCAAAGTACATTGGTTAGAACGTCAGGCAGAAACAGGACGATTTAGAGGTCTAGAGATTGAACTATCAAGGGCGATCATCAAGATTATCGAGAACAGTTGATAATGTAAACAGCTTGACGAGGACGACAAGGTCATAAGAGGGGAGAAAGACACAATGACATGGAAGTCATTTTCTTCAACAGAGGGGAGAATGTAGTAGTGTCATTTTTTACGTCTATTTAATAATAGCAAAAATATCTTTAAAGTTCTGTAATTAATTGTATTTATTATAAACGTTTAACTTGAATTTTGATAAAGGAATATTATTATTTAAATCAAATCTACACTTTACTTTTTATATTGAGTTCATGAATATTCAAAAGGTTCTTACTTTAAATTACGTATTTGATTGGTCATTGTGATTTCGCGGTCAATTTATATTTTGTATTGACCAGGTATAATTTGCACGGGAACTTGAAAATTACAGTCGCATTATATTGTATCCCGATTTATATAACTGTGTTATGGTTTTAATTCATTGTGGACACAACATATTATCTGATTATTGTAAGTTAACTTCTTTATTATATTATTAGTATTTTCACATGTAAATGATGAAATTTAGGAAAGTTTCTGTTGTATGATTTCGTTCTCCTCGTAAAGTTTGGTTATTACATAAGTATGATAGATGTACCCGAGAATCTTTTATTCAGCTTCGTGCTACATGTATTTTATTATCTACCGTTGATTTGTCACGATAGAACAATATATTTGCTTAGCTATTTGATTATTGATACAGATAATTTATATTTCATAAATGGCGGCATATTAGACAAAATAAGGAAAAGTGATAAAGTTGATATTTATTTGTACACTTATATTATACATTGTAATGATAGAAGTATAACTATAAATGAACTTGCGTTATTTTGTCATATCGTATATTTTAATATTTTATGAGTCCGAATGTTTATGATTGCATTTTGGTTTTAGGACTCCATTGATGTAGTTATATAAAGAATGTATTAGTGAACTGTGTCTTGTCCTTGCCAGTAAAAACTCACTCCACAAGTGGTAAGAGTCAATCTATTTTTAACTATGTAATGTTGTAAACAAGACGTTATGGATTATTTCCCTTTAAATATGCGGTTTTAAGCATATTTAATATATTGGCTTAATTAGTCTTTATGAGAATAGTATTTACAATTCGACGATTGTTGTAACGTAATTGTATGTAAAGAACAAACAATATATTATGTTCCGATTAGTTTAATGTTACATATGCAGTTTTAAGTTTAGTTTTGTACCGTACACATAGTAAACCAGTTAACACCATATAGTATATTATTTACGATCAAGGGTTATATGCTTGTGTAGTGTATCACAATGAAAAGTAAAAGTACACATGACATCAGCTCACTAAATGTCTATTATATGAATTCGCAGTATAGTACACAGTATTAAAGTGCATTGTATTCTAGCTACCATAACTATATGTGATTATGTGTATTGTAGGATTCTTGAGTTTTATAATAGAACTGTTATTTATAATTGTGATATTGTTATTTCAGAGCTTATTTTTATACTACTGGTATAATAAATCATCCGAACCCTAAACAGAGTTGGTTATTACTTGACCCCAAGAATTGACCCTGTTACACGTCTTTTGATGTAGGCCAATATCAATTTGTTTTAAATTGAAGGTCACGAGATTCCTTTTGTGAAAATTTCTGTAGAACCACATCAATTTCAAAAACATAGCAAATACAAAACAGTATGAAAGGAAGTATTGCCCGTAACTATTATCGAAAATAATTTTAGTATATATACTCCTTGTGTTCTTCACGTGCAAAACAACTTAATATATTATTACTAAATGGTATATGTTACATCATTAACCGAATCAAAAGATTAAAAATAGGTCCAGATTTTAGAGGCCGTAATAATCGCTGCTGGCCGGTTTTGTGTAATAAAAAGTATGCCAGTGGAAGGTGTCTCCTCTTATGTCACTTTTCGTTTCTCTTCTTACGAATGCCAAAAAAATGGGTGTTCATTTCGGATTTTTTAATGTGAGTCATCGCACAGGGAAATAGAGAATACTTTTATCGACAAGATCCTTTTCAGTAAATTACAAAAATGAATGTCGAACACTCGGAGAACATATTGTTTCATCAGTTTATTCTCTATAATTTGGTAATGAATATTTTATGATCTGATCTGTGGTAAATGTATCCGTTTAGTAAAATTCAAATCCCTAGCTTCTGTTTAAGTCGAAACAGTCACACTTCAAAAAAAAAAGAAGACTGGTCTCTTTAAAATTAAAAGGGAGATACAGATAGTGCATACAAGGCCAAAAAATACCAAAATAATTTCATGAACCGGTATGTAAAAAAATGGATCTGTAAAGGGTCTATATGGACGTTAATTGAGCTAATGCTAAAGATAGATGAATAAACCCTGCTCATAACCTAGCAATACCATCTCCTTGAAATCATATTGGAAATAGAAAACAGAACCCGTTGCATCTCCATAAAGGTTAAAATTCAGTAATTTTTCATTTATTTTCTCAATTAAATGATTAAACTTATTTGTTATACTTGTACAGGAGTATGAATAAGCCAAATATATATTATTATGAATAAGGCCATTCATTTTATCAATTGAATTGTTTCACATTTTACGTTTCGGGGTCTTCTGTAGGTGATTAGTGGTATTTTTCCTCATTGTTGAAGGCCGCATTATTGCCTGCAATATTGCTAACATCCACTTCATTTCAACCTAGTTGATTGCTGTCTCATCATACCCATTTGCAGTTTAACCACACCCCCTTTTTTGTATATTATAAGTATAAAATATTTGTCGCTGAACTAAATGACATGCAATTAATAAATCGTTAATTCAGTTTTAAAATAGCTTTAGTTAAAATTTAAATTAAATATTTCGTCTATCAACTATGTGAAGCCGACTGAAAGTGTCCGTCAATAAAGCACCATATAATGTTTAATGACACGAATTCAGTCCTAAAATGTTTATAAAATATTTCGAAATTCCCCTATGTTTGTAAAAAATGTACTTAACACTTTCCTCCTTCATGGCAGGAACTCAGCTAGCAATAATAAAGAACACTTTAAAACACCAAAAGCAGTATATAACATGTAGGTTAAATGCGAAAACTAATAAATATAAAATTGTGTTTATTTAATTAAAGTCAAGCATTTGTCGCTTATCAATCAAACACAATTTGGATAAAAGGAACTCAAATGTGGGCATTGGCAGTGTGTATTTTATCGACAATTTTAGGGGATTTCTGTTGATTTCCTTGCTTAAATATGGTGTTTTTCTAAATTTTCATAACTCCAAATCTCAACATTCTTTTATTAATTCCCGAGTCCTCTTGGGCCATTATTTTGTCATGAGTGGACCGATTTCCCGTTTTGGACTGAGAGGGTAAACAGATAAACATTCATATTCGAACATTCGTAATATGCGAAACTTTCAAAAGCATTTTTCAACACACAGTCTGACGAATATGTCGGACATGCGGTCAATAAAGTGTTTTTTTTTATTATATTATTTTGATAAATTACGATGCCAAAAAAAGGGGTGGGCCGGTCTTGTGACCAATGTCATGTGTTTGCAAAGATCTGCAAATATAAAAACCAACGTCGTTGTTTGCCGCTGGAAGACGGTTTTTTTTTTCAGAGAAAGAAAATTTAATTTTTTTAACCACACTACTATTTTATTTTTTATTAGTTTATACTGTTTAGTCAGTTTTTGGTATATCTATTTTTCGTGACTGTATTTATGCATCCCGTCATACTTTGAACGACACAATTATTTCATGTCTACCTGTGCGAATTTCAAACGCGCAATTTTACACCAGTACTCAAAACCCTCCTTCCTTGATGGATGCATTTTACATAGACAAATAAAATCGTATAATATAAGCAAGATGAGGATGTTAATTTGATGTATGCCTTTTTGTGCTTCTTCGTTACATTTGTTGTTTTTATAGTGATTAAGATGATAACACAATGTTGACTGCTGTACCCCTATTTTTGACATTTTTAACTATTGTGTCTGTTTGTTTTGTTCACGCATCGGTGACAATATAATGGAATGTGATACGACTGTCATACAAGTAAGTGGTTTAGCTAGCTATAAAACCAGGTTCAATCCATCATTTTCTACATTTGAAAATGCCTGTACCAAGTCAGGAATATGACAGTTCTTGTCCATTCGTTTTTGATGCGTTTTGTTATTTGATTTTGCCATGTGATTATAGACTTTCCGAATTGATTTTCCTCTGAGTTCAGTATTTTTGTGATTTTACTTTTTAATACTTTTGCCATAATTATAACGTCATCATGGTCATAATGACGTCATGGGTATGACGTCATTGCTTAAAAATACACTTAGATGACCTATGGTCAACAATGTTATAATGCTTTAATCATTTAGTGTATTATAGGTTGCAAAATTTTGATTTATAATATATACTATTGTTAAAACGACTTATATGTCGCCTTGGCATCAAACCCCCCAACCGACGTATATGTCGCTTTGGCATCAACACTGAAACGACATATATGTCGCTTTGGCATCAAGAGGGTTAACGCTACAACAGTATTAGTTTAATTAGCGTTTACTGACCCTGTTTGAACTGTCAATAATGCATGCACATGGTGTTGGTAAACGGACTTACATGTATTACAAAAGCTGAAACAAATACATCGTTTAATCAAGCTGAAGTTAAAAACATACTAACAAACGATAAACGACAAACTGTAGACGTATTTTTAGCGAGTGTATAGTTTGTCAAAGTTTATGTAAACTTTGCAAGCGCATATATGTAACACTCCCAAACGTGTCCTGTCCCTCAAACGTGTCCGATTCCCCCAAACGTGTATTTTCTCCCTAAACGTCTCCGTAATATCCAATATTGCCCAAACATGTCTGATTTTATAACACCCAAACGTGTCCGATAATTGTTATTCGCCAAAACGTGTCCACTATTTAACGCCAGGACGTCTCACGTCTTTTAGCACTAATACATGAATAAAATCAATAAAGTTTACGGCAATTCTATAATGGGGGACACAGTTGATGAAGTGATCATTTATTAGTATTAGTTGGTTCAATGCCGGTTGTTATTGCAAATTTAATCTGTAACATATAAATCGACTTTTGACTGAATTTCTTATAGTCCAGTTGCAAGTATTATGCTCGTTAAGAGCGCACAAACATGTACAAACAATTCTAGTTCAGTTGGATTTTAAAAGCGTTTACCATAGGATAATACCAAATTAAATTCAAATATAATATATTCAGGTTAAACTATGCCTAAACATATTGTTTAAAGATGTCAATCTTATTTACTAAGCTTGTATTAACAATTACACAAACAAAGCAAGCAAGCCAAACAAAGTTTTACTTTGAAGCATTAGGAAATCAGCTGTAATCCACGAATACTGCACGGTAGGATTTTAAAAGAATTGACTTCCTTTTTTCAACAGTTCTGATATTTTAAAAGATATTCAAATCATAAACTGGTTATCAGGTATTTTAATAAATTATAGATTTCCAGCATCACTACTAAAGTGAAGACATACAAACAAGAGTCATAAGTCGAGTGCCGAATATTTCATGCATTATTTGAACAATACCATATTAACAATAAATACTATACATAAGTTTTATTATCATACCGGGGATTTAGGATTGGGCCTAAATTTGTTTACGATTTTTCGGGATAAACCTTAGTTAAACTTAAAAATCTAAAGAGACAGTAAAGACCGATTTTTTTTTAAAGAAACTATTTGATTCTCTCAAAAAATGGAAAAAAAAAGCTCTAAAAATTATAAACTGGTAGTAAGGTTTTATATTATAACTTTTAGTTTCGAGCATCACTTAAATACACGCAAACAAGAGACATTACGTCCAGTGGCAAATATTTCATGCATGGACAGGACGACAACATACTTTGGATAAGTTATATAATGAGATGCGGAAGAATATTTGCCGGAACTCTTGGATTGTACCTTAATTATTCCGGGAATTTGGGATTAGGCCTAAATGAATTGTGTACAGTTATAAGAATTTACACTTTACGGTTTTTAGGAATCTACACTAATCGTAACTCGGAATTAAATTATATTTTTTTGGAGCGGAAAAGGACAGTTTTATTTTTACGGAATATCAGTGTAACAATCTTTTAGTTCCCTTTATATTATAGGACAAGTTTGGGGATTGGGCACGTTTGACGGATTGGGCACGTTTGGGTGTTAATTAAAAAATGGACACGTTTAGACGTTTAAATAATACAAATGACACGCTTTGACGCCTTTTTTACAACTAGACATGTTTTGCAGTTCAGTGACGTCGATGTGGACACGTTTGGGAGTATCAGACTCAGACACAGTTGGGGGGAAGGACACGTTTCTTAGTGTGTTACATATAAGAAACAAATGATCAACACATGTGCGCGTTTAGCCGTTTGCATCCATGCTAATTGTTATAAAAAAAATGCACTCTTGGTCAACTTTCTCTGTACATCGGTATTTAAACCAATGTGTGACAGTGGTATAATGCGTTGAGGTCTAAGTTTTTAGAGAGACACAAACTAGTTAACGTTTGAGTGGATTAGGTTAAAGGTCTATATGATTATGATTCAATAAAGGAGCCTGGTCCATCCTTTTCCCTAGAATTTGCCTATGAATGCTTTAATTGAATAAATATGTTAACAGATTCTAAATGAAATACGTAAAAGGTGTTTGGTTATTACATTCATAAAACCATAAAAGCATACGTTTTGGAACTGACAAACTGTATGTTCTAAAAGATTTGTTGTAGTTACACATTTAATATCCTTTGTGCACACTTTAATTGACCTCCATGATCAAATTGTATTAGTTTGCTCCTGGAATGTAGTTTATAGCTTTACATTTTACATTTTAGTTTTTGTTTAAAAAAAATGCAATTTGAGACGTCTGTTAAAAGATGTAATGCAGCTATGAAACAGCAGATGATTTTGGTATACTGAGTGCCCGGATAAAATGGCATCTTTTGATAGAAAAAACTGCTGGACAAACCATTTGTTTACCTAAATATTTAAAAAATGCATTTAAAAGTTAAATAGTGCAACATTGATTTTAATTGAAATTTGCTATTTTAAAGCAGGTATTAATTTTCAAATTAAAATATCGGAAATTGCAAGACAGTCAAAGCCGTTTTAACGTTTTTCTTATACATGTATCTATCAAAATATATAATGATAAGACCTTAAGAACCTTAGTACTAGTGACAATAACACACTTTAGATATAGTCTAAATGTTGTAATTTCTGAGTTACTAACTTAGCAATTGTCCAATCCTACTAAGACAGGGCCGTAACTAGGGTTCGAATTCTGGGGAGGCAGGGGTTTGGGGACCGCCGATGAGGCCCACAAGAGAGGGGATTGGGGCACAGCCCCCGCCTATTTTTTCTCGCAGTAAAATGGCTAAAAATGACCCGTTTTCCTTCGATTTACTTCGACTTACATTGCACAAGGTCATGTTTTTCTGTCGCTGTTTATGACGTCTTTATGTACTAAATCCATTGGATGTTGGATGTGTACGGATTGATAGTTTAGTATTAGTTGCATGATTTTTTTTATTAGTTGTTAGTTGCTTTGAACTAGCTTTCAGATAACTGCGAGTACTCTCAAATCTGTTCATTGTGTCTTTTGCTGTCGGGATGTATAAGTACCGGGCCACGTCCACTTGTATTTTTGTCCATCTGATGAGTTAAGCCTTTTTCAACTGATTTTTATAGTTCGTTCTTATGTTGTACTGTTATACCACTGTCCGGGTTAGGGGAAGGTTGGGATCCCGCTAACATGTTTAACCCCGCCACATTATTTATGTATGTGCCTGTCCCAAGTCAGGAGCCTGTAATTCAGTGGTTGTCGTTTGTTTATGTGTTACATATTTGTTTTTCGTTCATTTTTTTTTACATAAATAAGGCCGTTAGTTTTCTCGTTTGAATTGCTTTACATTGTCATATCGGGTCCTTTTATAGCTGACTATGTGGTATGGGCTTTGTTCATTGTTGAAGGCCGTACGGTGACCTATAGTTGTTAATGTCTGTGTCATTTTGGTCTTTTGTGGATAGTTGTCTCATTGGCAATCGGTATGATTGTAAATATAAAAAAGAAGATGTTGTATTCATCTTCTTTTTTATATTTACTTTAAGAAACATCAGTATTGCTTGAACCTGGAAACAATTTTTATTCAAAAACGAACTGAGATTGCTGTTCGCGGTGAGCCAAGGCTCCGTCTTGAAGGCCGTACTTTGACCTATAATTATTAACATTAAATACATTGTGACCGCAGGTTTTGTTCTCAATATGGCTAAAAATAACCCGTTTTCCTTCGATTTCCTTACTTTAAGAAACATCAGTATTGCTGGATCCTGGAAGCAATTTTTATGCAAACAATTATTATCTGTATTTAAAAAAAAATTTTGTTAGAAATCAAACTGGTAAGTTAAGAAACATATAATAAAGCAAGATCATAGAAAGCAAGATATTTTTTTTTTGTCGAGGACTTTGAATTTCAATATGGTTGAAAGCTGAACAGACATGTATATATAACTACAACTAGGGACTTTCTAAACTAGTATATACTTATTTTAGAAAGAGTGTTTAACTACTAAGGCATTGACCATAATGTTCTCGTACGATGGGCCGGGAGACGTTAAAAAAATGACCCAACAGCTGATTCAGCCGGTAACGAATTTCCGATATCATAAAAGATTCACAATACAAAGGGAACTTCCTCTGCTTAATGGAGTTCCTAAATAAATGTGAATAGTTAAGTTTTATTCAAAATTGTCGAAAGCAAAGTTTCATATGTGTTTTCGTACGAATATTGAATAACAGACGGACGGCCACACGAAAACAAAATATACTGATACGGTTCACTTTCGATCAAAATCCGGAAAATGACAGATATATCACGTATCATGATAACTCTGTTAAAACTTTAAACTTGTGTTGTTTATAATATAAATTCAAGTTCTTCGTGTACATATTGTCAATATTTCATTTTATTACTTCAAAAAAAATTTGGTGTAGAAAATTCAGGGCAGCAAACTGCCTCCCCTGCCTCACAGGTAGTTACGGCCCTGTAAGAAACTTATAAAACAGAACAGTGTTTGGTTCTTAAATGTTTATTTTATATCGATGACACGGATACATTTATCAGTGTATGGTTACACAAATGATCTTGAAACATGCATCGGATCTTGTTAATACCACCTGTGGGAAAAAACCGTGTGAAGGATCTAGTATGATATTTGACATGTTTGTCCATCTGTCACGTGCATCTTCCACATTAATATATATATTTATCTTTATATCATATTGGAATCAATCATCTAACAAACAAACTGCTCGTTTTCGACATATACCTTCGTTACAACAATGGTGAATTGGAAAATTGATAATGGCAAACTGAATATCCAAGGGATTGAAGATTTTGAAGAACAAATTGAGTATATATGCTAAAAGCTCCTTGCAGTATAAAAAGATCGAGGTAAGTGTTTTTATAAAATAGTTTTTTTAGGCAGTGGCTAATTTTCAGGCGTCTGCAAAATAATAAAATATGCTATTTTATCAGCCTTGTTTAAAATTTCGTAATAATGCCGACACAATAGCATATATATATACGGTGTTTTAAGTTGGTTCCAGCAAAACAGTAAATACGTTTTTTTGCTGGTCATTTGTAAAGAATGAATTTAGATTCGGCATATCAAAAAAGCCCAAGAATTCAATTTTTGTTAAAATCAAACTTAGTTTAATTTTGGACCCTTTTGACTTTAATGTAGACCAATTTGATAACGGGACCAAAAATTAAGAATCTACATACACAGTAAGATTCGGCATATCAAAGAACCCCAATTATTCAATTTTTGATGAAATCAAACAAAGTTTAATTTTGGACCCCGATTTGGGCCAACTTGAAAACTGGGCCAATAATCAAAAATCTAAGTACATTTTTAGATTCAGCATATCAAAGAACCCCACGGATTAATTTTTTGTTAAAATCAAACTAAGTTTAATTTTGGACCCTTTGGACCTTAATGAAGACCAATTTGAAAACGGGACCAAAAATTAAGAATCTACATACACAGGTAGATTCGGCATATCAAAGAACCCCAATTATTCAATTTTTGATGAAATCAAACAGAGTTCAGTTTTGGACCATTTGGGCCCCTTATTCCTAAACTGTTGAGACCAAAACTCCCAAAATCAAACCCAAACTTTGTTTTATGATCATAAACCTTGCGTGTAAATTTCATAGAATTCTATTTTTTTATACTAAAGTTATTGTGTGAAAACCAAGAATGATGCTTATTTGGCCCCTTTTTTAGCCCCTAATTCCTAAACTGTTGAAACCAAAACTCCCAAAATCAATCCCAACCTTCCTTTTGTGGTCATAAACCTTGTGTCAAAATTTCATAGATTTCTATTTACTTGAACTAAAGTTACAATGTATAGTGCGAAAAACCAAGAAAATGCTTATTTGGGCCCTTTTTGGCCCCTAATTCCTAAAATGTTGGGACCAAAACTCACAAAATCAATCCCAACCTTCCTTTTGTGGTGATAAACCTTGTGTTAAAATTTCGTAGATTTCTTGTCCCTTTTACTAAAGTTAGAGTGCAAAAACTAAAAGTATTCAGACGACGACGACGACGCAGACGACGACGCCAACGTCATACCAATATACGACAAAAAAATTTAAAATTTTGCGGTCGTATAAAAAGGCTAAATAAAGTATGAAGTTTAAGAGCATTGAGGACCAAAAATTCCTAAAAGTTTTGCCAAATACAGCTAAGGTAATCTATTCCTGAGGAAGAAAAGCCTAAGAATTCAAAAAAAATCAAAGTTTTGTTAACAGTTTATTTATGATTATGAACATATTATACAGATACCTAATTTCCTTTTCAGGCCGTCAACGTCTCTCTGTATTACCAATCTTTCATCAAGAGTTTCTGTCATCTGTTTTAGTTGCTTCTTTTCTTGTACATCTTTGTCAATATGTGAAGAAATGTGTTTCAACTCCTCTTCAAAATAAGAAACTTTCGTGACAAGTTGCATCAATTGTAATATTGAGTTATCCAGCATCTTTGTTTTTGCATCTTTCAATCTCGCAGCAGTAGCAGGTGAATTATCAAGACCCGTAATGGCCTGAAAAAAAGAACGATTTACAACTAAATTGTATCATGATATACACATATATCGATATTGAGTTCAAGGTATCCGGTCGTTCCAGCCCCAAACCGATCCGGCCCCAAGTCAATCCGGCCCAAAGTCGATCCGGTCCAAGTCGATCCGGCCCACGTCGATCCGGCCCCAAGTCGATTCGGCCCCATAATAAAATATGAATAAACTAAATTCACTATATGGAGGAATTTGTGACATATTTGAACAGTATAAACGGAATTTGCAAAAAGTGTCGATGATGGATGACAACAGGTGAGCGAAATATTGGAGTACCAGTTAAAGAACCATTTTAAATCGATACGAAACTGAGTGTTATTGGGTCTGCTTGTATAGCAGCTCCAACATATTTTAAAATGTGAAGATATTTGCCATGTTGCATGACTTTGAATGTCATAGCGATTTTTATTTTATTTACTTCTCACACAGAGTAGCTAAATAAATGTTTACAGTTAAATGGAACCGTAAAAATTTAACTCGTCATAATGTCTTGTTTAACCAAATCATTAGTATATAATTGGTTTGTTTATTCAATAATTGTCTGATGATTGTGAACTAAGATAATGCCAATCGTAATCACTTAATTCAATCAAAACCTGATTAACTAAAGTTACGTTATCAACAAGGTCTTTGTAGTTTGATCTTTTGTTTGGTGTATATATAACAATAATTAATTGTATCTTTTTTTCAGGTAACATCAGAGGCTTCTATATAACACTTGTTTTTTCTTTTAAAATATCGAATATAGTCAATTTATTTTTCTTAAAATTGACAATACTTTGAATAGTTTTGTGTAGATAAAAAAAAAAAGTTATATGAGTATCCATTATTCTTTATTGCAAGAAGATAACAAACCAATGACACTATAACTGCACATGTTGGTCACATAACACACGAGGAAAAGTCATTGTGATATTAAGGGCATACGATACAGTTACAGGGGAGGTAATGACGTTGCTAACGTTAAATGTTATTTTCGCGACGTCAAACTGTGACATATTGGGAAAAGTTGCATTTTTCGACTGATTTTTATCATTCAAACTGATTTACTTTGAAAACGGGTGCATGGACCCCCATTTTTTAAAACGACATTTTGTTTCATTTTGCAGGGAGATCATGTGGACCAAATTTTATAAAACTGTAAATAGTGCAATTTATTTTAATTTGGATAAATATACAGTGGAGATCAGTTCTAACCTCTCATAAATTCTGTCAGAATCTGTCAGGAGAACTGTTCTAGAACAGTATGTAGAACTGTCAGCCTGACACCTTTTAGTCAGTTCTAGGTTAGAACTGTTCTAGCTAGAACTGATTTGGTCAGTTCTACCTAGAACTGATTTGGACAGTTCTAGCTAGAACTGATCCTGACAGTTCTAGCTAGAACTGATCCTGACAGTTCTACCCTAGAACAGTTTTAGACAGTTCTAGCTAGAACTGACCAAATCTTTGGTCAGTTCTAATTTTAGAACAGTTCTACGGTAAGAATTTATTTCAAATTCTACGGCTAGAATTGATTTATAAATTCTACGGCCAGAATTAATTTATAAATTCTACGGCTAAAATTGATTTATATATTCTACGGCTAGAATTGATTTATAAGTTTTAAGAAATATTTGTCTTAATATAAAGGCTTCGGCAAAATAGCGATTAATATTATATAGAGTTTTGCTATTTTGCCGGTTTTATTTCAGATTTATAATCGGCAAGAGAACATGTTAAACCCCGCCATATTCTGCATGTATGTGCCTGTTTCAAGTCAGGAGCCCGTAATTCAGTGATTTTCTTTTGTTGATGTGTAACGTAAAATATTTGTTTTTCTTTCATTTTTTGTACATAAATTAGGCCGTTAATTAGTATTATGGGGGGGGGGGGTTATTATTTGAATTGTTTTACATTTGTTATTCTGGGAGTCAGGATGGCTCGTTATCACATAACAAAATTATCTGACCTCATTAACCAAATGTAATATCTGTTTACGAGTAGTTTTCCTACCTCGGAGGGACCTGTTTAACAAAAATCTTTTGACCACATCAATCTAAACTGACATTATTTGCTCTTTCTTTTTGCAAATCTATATAGCTGCACACGGTACTTCAGTTTTAATTTTAGGTCAAGAGGGAATGTACTATACAAGTTACAGCAATATTGGAATACAATTTTGTTCGCATCAATTTATAGTGCCAGCATGCAGGGGCAGATCCAGCCAATGAGCATGTCCTCTTTTAATTCAAAATATTGAATCATAAACAAATATCAGTAGTTTTCATACTTCAGACTGAGTCGTATAATAAAATCTTTTGACCGCATCAACCAAAACTTACCATATTTGCTTTTTTTTATGTAAATCTAACTAGCTGCACAGTAATTCAGTTATAATTTTAGGTCAAGAGGGACTGTAGTATATAAATAACTACAATATTGGAAATCAATGACCACAATTTCTTTTCTCGCATCAATTGAGAGTGCCAGCATTTCCTATTTTTATTCAAAATATCGCATCAGAAACAAATATCAGTAGTTTTCATACCTTAGACTGACAGTAACATGTAATCATGTAACAAAATTATTTGTCTGCATCAATCAAAACTGACCATATTTGACAGCATCAATCAAAACTGACCATATTTGACAGCATCAACCAAAACTGACCATATTTGACCGCATCAACCAAAACTGACCATATTTGACCGCATCAACCAAAACTGACCATATTTGCTCTTTTTTATGTAACTCTTATAGTCGCATAGTAAATCTGTAATATTTTTATGTAAGGATGGATTGTAAAATCATGAAAATACAAATGATAGAAATATTGGAACACAATGCTACCTAATTTCATTTGCATCAATTTAGAATGCCAGCATGTCCTCTTTTTATTCAAAATATTGCATCATAAACAACATCAGTAGTTTTCATACCTCAGACTGACTGGTATAACAAAATAATTTGTCCGCATCAACCAAAACTGACCATATTTGCACTTTATTATGTACATGATGTCAATCTTAATAGCCGCAAAGTAAATCACCTATATTTTTATATCAGGATGGATTGTTTAATATAAATGAAAGCAATATTGGAAAATAAAATTATGCTCACATCAGTTTATAGTGCCAGCATGTCCTCTTTTTCATCAAAATTTTAAATCGTAAACTAATTTCAGTAGTTTTGATGTCTCAGACTGACTCATGAATATAACAAAATTATTTGTCCACATCAACCAAAACTGACCATATTTGACAGCATCAACCAAAACTGACCATATGTGACAGCAACAACCAAAACTGACCATAATTACACTTTGTTATGTAAATCTTAATATATATATAGCCGCATACTAAATCACTTATAGTAATACATATTACGATGGATTGTATAATTCAAATGACAGCAATATCAATGAATATTGGAACACATTGGCTACAAAAAAATTTCCACATCAATTTAGAATATCAGCAAGTCATTCAAGTCCTTTTTTTATTCAAAATATTGAATTGTAAACAAATTTCAGTGGTTTGATATATCAGACTGAGTGTGAGTTGTTTTAACAAAATTATTTGACCGCATCAACCAAAACTGAACTTATTTACACTTTATCATGTAAATATATATGTATATGGCCTCATTGTAAACATGGTAAACCAATATTATTTCTATGTGAGGACGGATCGTATGATAAAAATGACACCAACTTTGAAACACAATACACCTTATCGCTAATCCTGGCTGAACCGGCCTCTTGAACTTTTGAAGCATACAACAATGACTTTTCCATTGTGGCGTTAGATATTTTGTTTTATGACGTCAAAAGTTTACAGGAACCTGTGTGATATCCAGTAATGGCAGACAAATAGCGACAAGGTGTATTTATACCATATCTAAGAATTTAGCGCGCCGTCATTTCCTCTCTGTATCCATAATAATGAACCGTCATTAAACATGCTAAAGTGACTTTTTAACATGTTTAAGTCAGTAGTTTGTGATGGGTTTTTTTAAAACAAAACTATTTAATGGCTTCATCCAACACTCACATTACTGATTCATATACTTTATTTTAAAAATAAAATAAAAAGTACATGTATGGGAAGTTCTCTTCTTGGAATAGTATACTGTTAATATAATTTGAAGAAGGCAAAGAAAAATGCAAAATTTTGTTTGTAGCCAAACGTCCAGGGGCAAATGTTTCATTCATGTTCAGATCAAGTATATTTTTCTGAGTTGCAGACACCCAGATATCATTTATAAACGTTATGGATAAGTCTGGCTAAATTGACGAGATGGTGCAAATGTATATATAGTTTTTTTACGTTGTACAACACTTTTTTCATTAATATCCCATAATTCATCCACTGTACAATTTTCGTTTGAACATTTGTCAAAACAGAATCTTAAATGAATGTAAATCCAAGGCAAACAAGGTAAATTACGATTAAAATTCCATGAATTAAATGCAGAGTTTTATTAAGGAAGAGACTGTTAAAAACGGGGAACGAAGAAACGTAAACAATGATGTTTCCGTATGCAATCTTATAAAAATATTTCTCCGATGAGTTGGATAACCTTCTATTCACTTCAATATTTGTACATGTAACGTAATAAAAGTCGTTTGATCAGTAAAAAATATAGAAAATCTGCTATTTAATGTATAGCAAAATAATTGGAAGTGATTTATTTCTTCTAAATTCTAAAGTGCCCTTACTGCAGTGACGTCATTTAGAACGGTTCTACAGTCCTGACTGATTTAGTCAGTTCTGCTGACAGTTCTACGGTTAGAAGTGATTTGAACAGTTCTACCTAGAACTGATTTAGACAGTTCTACCCTAGAACTGATCCTGACAGTTCTACCTAGAACTGATTTAGTCAGTTCTACGTAGAACTGATTCTGACAGTTCTACTTAGAACTGTTCTAGGACAGGTTAGAACAGTTCTATGACAGAATATTCTGACAGTTCTAATGAGAGGTTAGAAGTGATATCCACTGTATGTAGCAAAAAATTACGTTTTTTCTCAATTCATGACCATTTGATAAATATGAGTTATTTCTGAATAAAAAATGCATAACTTTTAAGAATACTTTTAAAAAACAGAAATTTCAAATTATTTAACAAAAAACAATTTGTGTTTATCTTACAATGTATAAAACCAAAAAGTTACGTCTTTCTTTCGAAAAGGAAAATACGGCCACAAATCCGAGTTTTGAGCAAATATACAAAATTTCGACCTCATTTAACTAAAAAATTAGCACATGAAGGTAAATTTTTTATTACATATTTGATTTAATCAGGCAAAAAATAGCCTATATGGAAATTTTCATCAAACTGTAAATACGGGATCAAAACTGTATCGTATGCCCTTAAAAACAAACGCATTCTGTCTTTTACAGAAAGGATTCGGCAAATCAAACAACATTTCTCAATTTGAAAAATTTTAAGAACTTAAAAGAAAAACAAAGTTTGTATGTATCAGCTAACGGATCGGCTTGTAAAGTTGTGTATGTAGCTATTTGTTATAACACAAGACTTGTTAGGATCACAGTCGGCGTTTTACGTTTCCGCAAATTGGAATTACTTTTCCGTATAAAAATAGGAAATAAATAATTTATCTAACATATATATTCAAATATTAACAATTTACTACCAGGTTGATGACTGAATTCTTTTATATACGTTTTAATATACATGTAATTAATATAATCTTGAAAACTTGTAATAAAAACATAATCAACCTAGTTTTCTTATATACTCATCTAATGAAAATATTTTTCAAAGGCCTTCTTTTTTTATTTACCGTACACCTTTTACATTATAATAAAAACAAATCATCAACATTTATTAGTTACAATTATTTTTATTCCTTATATAAATATATTTTTATTGGGGCCGGATCGACTTTACATATGGGCCGGATCGACGTGGGGCCGGATCGACGTGGGACGGATCGACGTGGGACGGATCGACTTGGGCCGGATCGTCGTGGGGCCGGATCGACCCGAAAGTTCAATGTTTCAAACATATAATAATATGTCAAACGTTTTTTTTTTTATTTAAGGGCAAAAATCCCTATGAGTGTCATCAAATTGTTTTGGTTCCATTACAACTTATGCAGATTCTGATTGGTGATCGCTTTTGCTTCTTACATTTTCAACCAATCTAAAATAATTTTTGAGACTACAGGCAAAACACCCCATTTAAGGGACATGACTCTTAGTATTTCAGTCATATTGACTTTTTTCGTCCAGAAAGTGCTTAAAGGATCCAAAGGCTGGCATTTTCTCATGTTGCTCAAAGGACAGAAAATCTTTTATAGGTGTAGTCGTAACAATATATATGATGTCGAAAATTGAAATGTTATTTACTATTTTTGTGTTTCTCTTTGGTATTTATTTTGCATCTGATGTTCCGTTCTTACTTCATGACATTGTGGACAATTCCTACGCAGAGTTAACATTCAGACCAACATACTAAATGGGAAATAACGCATATTTTTTTTTCATGAAAAATTCAAATACTACGTTTCTTTAAGAAAAAGGTAAAACGACAAAAAAAAAAATACAAGGAAAATTCTAAACGGAAAGTCCTTTCATACAGGCAAAATAAAAATCGCAAAGACATCAAACAAATGGAAAACAATTGTCATATTCCTGACTTGGTACAGGTATTTCCTTATGTAGAAAATGGCGGATTAAATCTGGTTTTAAAAAGAGCTTAACCTCTTATTTTTATGACAGTCGAATAAAATTATATTAACAATATATTAATGTCTGAACAATACAAACAGACATAATAGGTTAAAAATGTCAAAATAAGGCAAAGAGCAGTCAACATCATGTTATAATCTCAATCACTATAAAAACAAACAAATATGTCATTAAAGAAAACCAAACAACAAAATGGCGGGATGTACAAGTACCGAGCAACACATAAAGGATGTTACCACATATGATCCAAGCAGTATAAACGTCAACAACTTAGAAAGACAAACAAAAGAACACTCTATCACGTTATTCATATGATAAACAACGTCAGTACCTGGAATCTTTACATCAAGTGTGAAAGCTGGTGCCTGTTTAAACCCACTGTATTTTTAATGTACTTGTCCTAAGTAAGGAGTCTGTGTTTGTCGTTTGCTTGTGCGATTCATAGGTGATTATTGTTTCTCGTTTTTTATATGAATTAGACCGGGTTTTTTTCCTGTTTGAATTGTTTTACACTAAATCTATTTGGGGCTTTTTGCATAAGAAAATGCTGGTACCAGGTCAGGAATATGACAGTTGAAAAGGCCTGAACTTATCAGAAGGATACAAAGCACAAATACATCAATCAAAAACACAACCTTGTGCAATGTCAAGATACAGTTATCGACATATTATAAAGCCATGCATGTGCATATGTATATAAAATAACCCTGCTTCTCGCGTGCCACAGATGCTCTCAGTTTTATTTGTTTCACAGTAGTTAGATATAAATACCTGTTCTAATTCACTCCAGATTCTCACAAAGTCTGCATTAGGTATTGTACCATCCTTTGTATGTGACACAAGAAAGTTGTTATAATATTTCAAGCGTGCAATGTTTGCTCCGTCGCTTTTATCATGAGGAGCAGGTAAATTATCAAATCCAGTTGGAGGTGCTGTCACCAATGGAGGTATGTTACGTAGTAGACAAACGATTAATGTCAAGTCTAAATCTGCTGAAGTAACTGTTGTTGTTCCTGTAAAAGAAATGCATAACAGTTTAAACAATAGCTATATTTGATTTATATATGAGCAATATTCAGGAAGAAGCATCCTATTCGATTCTACATGTGCTGAAGTAACGCTCAGTGAGACTATAATAAACAAAAATGTAAATGACTATGGACAGATATGTTAGCGTCTTGTAACTGTTGTTTGTCTTTTCGATTTTTTACATGGCGTTGCCAGTTTGTTTTGTGACATAATAATTTCTTAAGTATCTTCGTCCCTCTTTACGATGCAATCACTACATTGAATATCTCTTATTCATCCATCAACAGTTAGTACCGTAGTTACATCTGTAGCCTTTTTTTAAGTTTTTGTTTTTTATATTTGCAGTTGACTGATGAAAAAGAAATCGTTACTTATTGGCTATTGCACGTTTAAACCTGTCTGAGTTCAAACACTGTTAATTAAAAATACTAGGACCTTATATTCCATTATAAGAGCTAGATTCTTTGTATATTTTGCATGCGTATCAGTGACGTCCTTAAACTTACAAGTTATGCATTGTAGTAACCACACAAACGTCAACTAGCGAAATGTCATCCTGTATCAAATAGAACTATTACACTGTTAATATTAGCTTATTGATGCTTCAAATCTGATAATGCCGATAGTAGTAGTGCGTTTAGATATTTTTTATTAAGATTGATTGATTGTTGTTTGCTTTACGCCGCATTAGCAATTTTTATTAAGCAATACATGATTGATTTTAACAGAAAACAATCAAATGCAAATCGAATAGTTTATTTCTGTAATACATTATGTATACATGAGTCCAAAGGGATTAGATCTAATGTACAATAAACGAACAATACATTATGCAATGTAAATACATTTAAATTAACACATTTGATCATGTTTAATAAGTTGTTCTGTCTTTTAAGTCAAGTTTAAATGTTAAACTATATGTTTTTTATAGAGCGTGAACAATGCTGTGCTGTATCTTTCAAGGTATTTGTTCTTTGAACGACTCGTCACTCAAATTAGTTACTTTTCTTGTCAACTAATACATATCAAAACACCGAAATTAGATTGATGCGCAAAATGCATTTTTGGAATTCATCGTAAGCTCCGATTTTTACAATGACTTATGAAGTAGAAACAGAATTGAAAATTTCAATAATTCAACAAAGTCATAAAACTTATTTATACGATCAATTTGCTCAATTTGTATTGGGACGCAACCTAAATATCAAAAGGTAAAAATCAATATGCACTTTTATATCCAAAAATGCAACGGCCCAATAACAAATTATAAGTAATAGACAATTACAAGATTTTTAACTGCTTTTTTCATGACAGTTCATCTTTTGTCAGTAATCTAATCTGTTAACTTGTCGCTGGACATTAACAAGAAATATCTCATCGATCACCAAAGTTTTACGTTAATTTTTCTCCAATACATTTTTTTTTAAACAGTTACTGATTTTTTTTTAAGAGAAATATTCTACTTTTTCACTTTACTTCTGAAAATCTGAAAAAAAAATTGTAATGTTGAATTGGCATCAGAAATTTCTAAAATAAACATTACAGCCCTCCTCTAAAACAAGATGATCGGTTAGACATATTATATTCAAATACTTTAAGTCGCTGCAAAAATCAAAGAAACAAACTTATACCTTTGGTGTGTCCGTTGAAACAACAACACCTAGAATAATGATTGCATCATTTCATCATACTTAAAATCTCTATACCCTTTAGTCTTGGTTAAGGGCATACGATACAGTTACAGAAAAGGTAATGACGTTGATAACGTAATATGTTATTTTCGCGACGTCAAACTGTGACATATCGGGAAAAGATGCATTTTTCGACTGATTTTTATCATTCAAACTGATTTAATTTGAAAACGAGTTCATGGACCCCTATTTTTCAAAACGACATTTTGCTTCATTTTGCAGGGAGATTATGTGACCCAAATTTTATAAAACTGTAAATAGAGGATTTTTTTTAATTTTGATAAACATGCAGTAAAAAGTGACGTTTTTTTCCTCAATTCATGAACATTTGATAAATATGAGTTATTTCTGAATAAAAAATTGCATATTTTTTAGGATACTTATAAAATACAGAAATTACCGATTATTTAACAAAAACCAATTTGTGTTTATCTTTTATAACAAAAAACTTATGTCTTTCTTTCGAAAAAGAAATTACGGCCACAAATCTGAATTTTGAGCAAATATACAAAATTTCGACCTCATTTTACTCAAAAAGTAGCACATGAAGGTATATTTTTTATTACATATTTGATTTAATCAGGTAAAAACTAGCCTATATGCAAATTTTCATTAACTTGTAAATACAGTATCAAAACTGTATCGTATGCCCTTAATTGCGTTTTGCTGAACATTCAGCCATTTGTTTATCTTGTAACTGGAAAATAGATATATTCATTCCCTGCTTGAAGAAGTAGAGGAAACAATATATGTCATGGTCTGTGATAATGAATTTATTATCTTTTAGGAATTGGCATGATGTAGGCTACATAATATTCCATAGACATTAATTGATTACTCGTTTTCTCTTAGAAACTAACCTGGAGGAGGATACAGAGTATCCCATTGTCCTCGATAGAGAACTCGTTTCTTCCTAGGAGGGGGAATATACAGATCTTGCAATATAGCCTTGTTTCCTGGTTTATTCAAATCAGCTGATAAACTTGGATGTAACTTATCAAAGAAATTTGTAAGTGCTCCAGCGGCTACTCTGTAGTGTAGATACACAATACGAAGAAAGTTGTCCTCCTCTTTTGACACCATGTTGTTCAATAATCAAAAATCTAAAATTACAGAACATAAACAATTTCAAATACAGACAATGAAAAGAAAAGCGAACATACACTGAACAAAACAAAAGAACTATGGCACAGTGTTATAAAAAATAATAAAACAAGGGGGAGATGTAAAGCATTTCATCTTGAGTAAACAAAAATAAACATTGCATTTCATTGCTGAATCATATTATTATGGAAAAAGAGAAAACAATGACAATTTAAATGCATCCCTGGTACATTTTTAAGTCAGGGAGTTGGTTACCATACATAGCTACATGTAAACACATTTACTTAATTCTTGCATAGATACAAATATCAGAAAGACAGCCATAACCTAGGACAACATGCTACAAAAAGAAAATAATGTACGCAGGTAAATAAAAATAATTTTGTGCTAAGGTAAATATATAGTCATGATAGTACGGAATTGTTTTCTATTACAGAATTAATAATGTTATTTTTCATAGTATGAAAAGAGAAAAGAAAATGTATCGTCATACCCAACACCTATCAAAGGTAGTATATATTAAAAGTAGGGAGAAAGTATATATAACACTATTTAGTAAACATTAAGTGATATATAACTTATCTTGAGAAATGATTTGCACACACTTGATAGTATGACTAAACTTTTCCATGTTATGTTAACATGAAAACTTAGGAACTAAGCTTACTCCATGCATGCATGGACGAAGACAACTAACGTTAACTAAGTCCATGCTTGCATGGATTAATTCTGCTTGAAACATTGAATGTTGTGTTAGTCCATGCAAGCATGGACTAAGTTAACGTTAGTTGCCTTCGTCCATGCATGCATGAACTAAGTCTGTTTTGTTAGTTTATGCAAGCATGGATTTAGTTCACGTTAGTCGCCTTCGTCCATGCATGCATGGAGTAAGCTTAGTTCCCAAGTTTGCATGTTTACATAATATGCAAAGGTTTAGTCATAGTGTTTGCAATTTATTTTGTAAGGTAAGTTATAATGCACAATATGTCTTTAAGGATGTTCGCTACTTGGTTTTAAAATAACAAACTTTTTTAAAGACTGTTATAAATTGATAGTATATAAAAAGAGAAACTAAATAAGCAGAAAAAAATGGAGGGTCCGTGTGCTTGTTTTCGAGATATAAGCCATTGAAAATTTGGCGGGAAAGAATTCTCTCTAGATTTTTCTTTCACTTAACATTGGCCCTTTTTATTTTAAAAAACTATGAAAAAATAACAAGGATTTCATAAGATTTTGAAATATGGCTTTTTAAACAATATGTAATAAAAATATGAAAAGAAAAGTAGGGGTTAGTGGGCAATTTTTTTTAATGTTAATACATGGATAAAATCAGAGGATTCCGAAAATCGGGCAAAAATTCAAAAAATAGAGGAGCAAACACCCTTAAATCATAATAAATAGGTTGAATATGAAAAAATCGACTACAAAGAAAAAAAAATAGTTGCATCAAATTCAAAAATAATTAAACTAACATCATGAAATTGGGCGGTAAAATGAAATGTAGGTTTTCTAAACTTGATGTTGATATCCAGTTTTATTAAATACCTTGTTTAAAACAAATCCTAAGCATTTATTGTTTTAACATCATGGACACTTAAAGAAGACACGACTTGTGCAATGCCAAATTAGTATTGACATGCAGAGAGAGTTTAATGAATATGTATAATGTTATATATAGATAGAGTAATCTCTATTATATAGAAAAATGAACGTGGATGTGTATTGTAAAGAATACAAAAATTCTGAAGACAAAATAAAAGGCTGTGTCAATGTAAATTATATTCAAACAATGGTGAGATAACATTTACTAATAAGTGTGTAAAGGTTCGTTGAGTTTAAACGGATCACATTGTGGTTTGGTTTTTTTTGCGCTATTACCATAACATTGAGGATGTGAAATACCGCCAACTTTACTAACCAAATGTTTGTATCTCTAAAATAATTAATTAATATATTTAGCTATTTATGATAACCAGCTCCCTGACTTAATAAATTACCAGTGTCAGTGCATGAAGCAATGTAAAATTTAACAAAACTGGACACATTGCTATCATTTCATCCACCAAATATGTTATTGGTTCCTGTGGAACATATCAAATCTCAAACTTAACCTTGATCGATGAACCATAAAAATGAGGTCAAGGTCATATGAACCCTGCCAGATAGACATGTACACTTTGCAAAAATTATGTTCACACAATTTTACATATCTTATATTTATCAGTCAGAGCTCAGACATAAACAGGTCGATTTCTGTTTTTGACTTAAAGAAGTCAAAACATGTATTTAATATAAAAATGTGTTTCAATTTTAGACTTATCTAAGTCAGAAAATGACAGACTTGTTTAGGTCTATTTATGTTGATGAAAACACTTAATTGTACTTGCTGGCCAAAGTACACCACCTATGACAGCAAAAACCTGTTTGAGAGTTCACAAGGACTTGCGCTATCTATATTAAATTATCTAATTGAACATCCTTACTAAACACAGATGTTTTACCTCATTAAGTGTGGTTCCAGGTGGTTGCATTGTAAGGTTAATTAACATTATCTCCAATTTTTTAGACTCTCATTCATATTTTTCTTTAGAAGACAAAGCATTGTTGTCATTATTTGATTTAGATGCATGACCTTTTTATAAATATGCGTGGGTCTTGAAGTTAACCAATTTTGATAACTTATCGACTTGTAGGAGTCGATATTTGCAACTTTTTGATTCTGGTGAATTATTTCTTTCCACCATTGACAATTTTTTTTACACATACCGGATTCGCATAGGATTTTTTCAATTAAAAAAAATCATCAGGTTTAAAGTATCAATGCATTGCAAAAAGGAATGTTTCATTAATGAAATTCCCGTCAGATATTCTCTTGAATATCCTTTTTATATCAGATAAAAATTTTATTAGGTCTGATAAAGATTTTTCCTATGCAAGACGTTTCAACTGAGGCACTACACAGGCGTCAAAAGGCGTCATTATGGAGTAAAGGGGGTGGCGTCAAAAAACGTCATTATGGAGGAAAGGGTTAACAATATTTTATTAATTTTTATTAAAGTCGTATTATGTCTTGCATTAAAGGGAGACAAATCCTAAAACTTACAAATCTAGACCTCCATGAGTCAAAAGCAGATTCAGTCTTATTTATGTCTGAGCTCTGACTGTTTATAGTATATGATAAAATTATGAAAAACTTATCATTGACCAATGAACCGCAAAATGCGGAAAATGTCATTAGAACTCTACAAGACGGACATTTCCACCCTACCATTGTTTTATACACAGAATATAATTGCTTATAATATCTTAGAAATAGACTACGACAAAAACGTGATGTTGTCGAATGAACAATGAAAATGAGATGAAGGTCAGATGACACCTGCCATCGAGGGATGATACCAAGGCCAATATGCAAAAGACATGATATAATCTATTTGTCTATATATTTAAGTTCTGCAAATATAGAAAAAAGGTCAATTATAACAATTGAATGAAACATAACAGGTTAAATCGTAACACAATTATTATCAAATTTTTATCACATTTTCCAATTTAATTTTTGTCATTCTTTCCCTAGATTTTCCATCAAACATGATGGAATTTTGTGATGGAACAAAGGCCATCAAATTCCATCATGTTGATGGAGTATTGGAACAGCTTTCCATCAACTTTCCATCAATGCTGGAAAATTGTTGATGGACATTTTTTGATGGAATTTGTGTTCATAATGATGGAAAACTGATGGCATAATTTCCATCTGATGGATAATTGATGGTATTTTTGCCATCTGATGGATAATTGATGGAACATTTTAACTGATGGAATATTTTCCATTACAGGTAAAATGATGGAGAATTGACCATCAGATGGAACTTGAAAATCTTTCCATATATGGCATTTTTTGTGATTTCATAAAACAATATTTGTTCTCTGTCGCATTTAGTAGTCGATTTACATTTGTGTATCTTTTAGTTCAGTGTCCCATTGGAATCTCTGTCCTTGAAGTTGAATTAGTTGATGGAAAATTCTGCAAAATGAAAGTAAAAGAATCTATCATATTATAACCATGATAAATTAGAATAAGTTAACATTGTAAAGACATAAAATAAGGTTATTAGTTACTTGTCATTTGTGGATATATAAATGTATAATTGTCAGTCATACCACAGATCTCTAATTTTATAGCAAAATTATTTTATTGGAATTAAGTACTAAATAATTTTATAAAACAAATAATGTTTTAAAATGATACAAAATATGATTCCTGTCGTACACAATTTTATGATATGTGTATGCACATTTATTGTGTCATTTGGACTCTTGTTGATAGTTGTCTCATTGGTAATTATACCATGTATACCACATCTTCTTGATTAATAATTTTTATAAATCTATGGTCTAGTGTTTTTTTCTCTTGACTCTCACTCTCAGTCTCTGAAAAGCTAATAAAACATTTTAAATGTCACTTAATTTTGAACTAATAGAGCATGTATATCCAAAATGGTGGGAATTCTAATACATTGTACTTACCAAAAGATTTAATCCAGAACATGTGTACACACTTATCTTCCTAAATCCAAGAGACAATTATGTCATCAGAAGAACACATCTGCACTATTCAATCCAAGTCAAAAGAATTAATAAGAACTTTTTGATCTAAATTCATTGTAAAATTCATAATTTGTTAATGATAGAAGACATCTTTGCTTCTTGTCAGCATGTTCATGAAAGTTCAAATTTGAATTTGTTGATTTGTTAAGGTTGTGCAGGGTCTTGTGACAATTTGATTCCTTTGAAATGTGCTCCTAATAAATACTGTTAATTATCTAAATCTTGAATAATTACTGTAAATTATATAAAAAATATTTATTTATTGTTTGTCGTTTATCTTTATGTTATAAGTTAGAGATATTGTAGAAGAATGCATAAACACATGTGCTCTCCTCATTGGGCCTCAAACTCTGTGTTCATTTATGATGTCACATCCTGTACAAAAAGGTTAAAGGAAAACAGATTGGCACCTGACACCTGTGATGGAAAAATTTTCTAAGTTTTTTTCCATCACGAAAAATGACAGGGTCCAAATACCATCACAGCTAACTAGTCTTTCCATCAACAAAATATTCTAAGTCCAAATTCCATCCTTCTTTCCATCAAAGAAAATGTTTAAGTCCAATTTCCATCATAATTCTTTCATTTCCATCCTATTTTCCATCAGATGGAATAAGTGACATCATATTTTCCATCAGGGGTTAAAGATGCCATCAAACTTTCCATCAAAAGAATGCTGATGGAAAAAATATTCCTAATTTCCATCATCCTTTGAAGTATTTTTTTGGTTTGGGATGGAATTCTATCAAGTACCATCAAATTTCCATCAATTGTCCATCAAGTGTTGATGGAAAATGAAGAAATTGATGGAAGATCTAGGGAAGGGTAAATAATACATGAACATTCATTGTAACATTTCCAATTATTTTAGAATAAGGTAATACACAAACGCTAGAATTTGGCATTACTGGGGCTAACCGTTTGTTGATTGTGCATTATTACTTGTGGCCATCTTTGGTACCTTTAGCAATGAAGAATCCTGCCAGATACATATTCATCTCCTATCAGAATTTGTCAGTTTTTGTTTTCGTGTTAGCGTTTTTCATTTGTTCTCTAAAGTCTCAGCTGTATCGCATCCTTCTCTGCGATGAAACGAGCACCGCCATTTTGGCCCTTTTCATTAAGAATGCAACGATGGCAGGTCATTTGGAATCAGGACACAATAACCAAAGACATTTTATTTGTTCCGGGCAGCAATATAAGTAGGACTCTTCAGAACAAATTGTACATGTCTGTCTGGCAGGATTCATATGACCTTGTTTTGTTAAATTTTACATTGCTACATGTAATTAAATCATAACCAGATGCACAAATGAATTATTTTGTTTATTATTTTGAAATTACAGCACTTAAGGGGGCTCGCAGGTCTAGATCAATTTTTGTTATTTTATATAGGATTTCGCTATTTTTTTTTTCTATAACTGAACTTTATCTTACACTTAATAGAAAAATGAAATAGAAAAATGGGGTCACCGTTCATTTACGCTCACAATCTGCCTTCGAAAGAAGCATACATTTTTGTTAATGTCCTTTTTTTCTGTTGAACTACTAAGAGAAATAGCGGTAACATCGAAATAAAAAAGAACTAAATTACAGAAATCGCTTAAATTATACAATTATTTAGTGTACAGCATATATTCGAAAACAACAATAACAAATATAGGTCACCGATGAGTTAAAAAAGATATTTCAATTTATTGCCAAAAAAATGGCATTTTTGCATCAATTTATATAATATGGGAGATAATTTGGAGCTTTTTCAATGATATCTACATTTTAAAAGTCACCTGGAGCCAACACGAATTGATTTTTTGGAATTATTTTTTATACCATATGATAAAGTTACAAATACTAAAGGTAATACATAAAATTTCTAATGAAAAATCAATGTTTAATTCATTCTGAAAATCTTATACCCACGAGCCTCCTTAAACAAGGTATTCAACCCTCAACCATGCAGGCCTTTTTGACGTTGTTTACCTGATAGAGGGCATGGCCTGCATCCCAGCGTTATAAAGCTTGTAAGTGATAATCATTGTGCAAGATAAACTAGAACTAATGTTTGTTTTGTAGTGATTAATTACATTTCACAAAAGACAGTAGTGGGGATTGTCAATTATGATAATTCATGAAAAATAGCATCACAGTTTTCTAACGACTTGTTCAACATGAGAATGGTAATGACGATGCCCCTAAACACATGAATGATGTCCACTAAAATCAAAAGTTTTTTAAACGGCGAACAAGATTGTTTTTCTCAAATCCTTTCAAGACAAATAACAATAAAGACAATATTCAGGGAAACCTCTATTAGCAGTTACTAGTAGTAGAAATCATGACCCCACACAAATCATAAATTTATGTTGTGAAGCACATTTCATTGAAACTTGGTATTGTCCGTCGCAAACATTTAAAGCAGAGTTGTATCAGAAATGAATAGAGTTCTCGATGCTCTTCAACTTTGTACTTGTCAGGCATTATAACTTTTTTGATCTGAGCATCACTAATAAGTTATATGTAGCCGAAACGCGCGTCTTGCGAATTAAAATCATAAGCATGGTAAGTAACTTTAATAACTATATAAATTGATAATATGAGTTTAAAAATCCTTTCAAACTCCAAAGAACATAATGATGTTATACGACAGATAAGCGTTCTTTGTCATAAAAATATTAAGATAGAGTTTTAAATGTAATTAAATCATAAACATCAGAAGGGTGCTATGTTACCTACCTTTAAATTTAATTAATAAACGAAGTAATTTAAAGAAAAAAAAAGTTCACTAATTGAAAAAAACATTCAGGTGTATTGTTGAATCTCTTGTATTTACAGAATAATTCCTCTGATTGCAGTTATATGTCGATATCAGCCGTGAAAAAAGTATGACGTTATTAATTAATTTTTCCATATGCAGAATTTCAGGACTGCATACGCCTTTTATAGCCACCTACGAGGATTGGTTGTTCTTATTGTAAAAAGGTCGTACGTTTGCCTTAATGTGCTAAGATACATTTTATTTGAACTTTGGTGAAAAACTCGACCAAAAAATGTTTCCCAAACAAGGGCGGTTTATATATAAAACATATGAACATACTTTATAAATCGTAAAAACTAATATGTTTGTCGTAAAGCTCTTCAGTTGTCTCGGTTGTTATGTATCCTCGGCGTTAGATTATTCGGCTTTGAGAATTCCTGGTAAAGGTAAATCCAGGAGAGCGCTTCAGGCGCATATTAAAGATAACGAGTGTTCATGACATTTTAACATATTTTGCTTTCCATATACAATTTTAATGTGATTATCTCTCTTTATGAACACAACGCATCATTGCTCGCTTAAGAACTTTGGATAAATTTTTGTCGTATAATTGTCTACCACACTGTTAGTTATGCTATTTTTGTATAATTATGTATGTGTTGATATGTCGATATCAGTCGTGCAAAAAGTATGACGTTACAAAATGGAAACCTTATCCTTAAAAGTCGTAACAAAATCAAAAGCAAGAATAATTGCAGGTGCTCTGGAATTGGTATTATTGCACGACTCTTCGAAATATTCTTCACTAAAATCACTTGCAAATATTTGACAAACATGCATATGAAATCTGTATTTTGTTTTAAAAATGACATGATGGATTACAGCTGGCTAGAGACGTGTGTTCAAATCTTGATATACATTACTTGGTTGACTCAGTTATCAATACTGCCAATGCTTTTTTTCTGTATGCATAATTTTTTAGTACGGAATACATAAAAAATGTCTTTTATAGCCAACTATCCGGATTAGTTTTTCTTATTGGTGAAGGTCATACGATTGTCTATATTTGCTATAATTATACATTTTATTTGATCTTTGGTGAAAAAATCTATCAAAAATTGTATCCCAATCAAGGGCGGTTTTAGTATATAACATATGAAAATAATTTATAACTTCATGATGCACGTAAGTAATTGTTTATAGTTATAAAGTTGTTATATAAACTAGAGGCTCTCAAGAGCCTGTGTCGCTCACCTGTTACTGTATATGCTGATGTTGGCCATCTTGGTTGGTAGGCGGGGTCATTAGATACTTTTAAAAATACAATACCCTAGTAATGAATGTGGCCATGTTTGATTAAATTTGGCCCATAGATTTAGAAAAGAAGATTTTTGTACAAGTTACAAAAATGACAAAAAGTTGTTCAATATTGACTAAAAAGGGCAATAACTCCTTAAGGGGTTCTCTGACAATTTTGGTCATGAAGACTTATTTGTAGTTCTTACTTTGCTGAACATAATTGCTGTTTGCAGTTTATCTCTATCTATAATAGTATTCAAGATAATAACCCAAAACTGCAAAATTTCCTTAAAATTATCAATTTTAGGGATGCAACCCAACAACGGGTTGTAGGATTCATCTGAAAATTTGTGAGGGGATAGATCTTATTCTGATGGACATTTAAATCTTAAAAGATTTGCTCTAAATGTCTTAGTTTTAAACATATAAAGCAAAAACTGCATTTTACCACTATGTTCTAATTCTAGCCATGTCGGCCATTGTGTTTGGCCGGTGGGGTCATCAGACACATTTTTTGAACTATATACCACAATTATGATTGTGGCCAAGTTAGTTTAAATTTGGCCCAGTAGTTTCAGAGAAGAAGATTTTTGTACAAGTTACAAAAAATTACGAAAAAGTTGTTAAAATTGACTATAAAGGGCAATAACTCCTTAAGGGGTTGACTGACGATTTTGGTCATGTTGACTTATTTGTAGATCTTATTTTGCTGAACATTATTGCTGTTACAGTTTATCTCTATCTATAATAGTGTTCAAGATAATAACCAAAAACTGCAAAATTTCCTTAAAATTACCAATTCAGGGGTAGCAACCCAACAACAGGTTGTCCGATTCGTCTGAAAATTTCAGGGCAGATAGATCTTGACCTGATCAAAATTTTACCCCCCCCCATGTCAGATTTGCTTTAAATGCTTTGGTTTTAAAGATATAAGCCAAAATATACATTTTACCCCTGTGTTCTATTTTTAGCCATGGCGGCCATCTTGGTTTGATGGCCAGGTCATCGGACACATTTTTTAAACTAGATACCCCATGGATGATTGTGGCCAAGTTTGGTTAAATTTGGCCCAGTAGTTTCAGAGTAGAAGATTTTGGTAAAAGTTAACGGACGACGGACGCCAAGTGATGAGAAAGGCTCACTTGACCTTTCAGGTCAGGTGAGCTAAAAAGAAGATGTATTGTATAATTGCCAATTAGACTACTCTCCACGAAATACCACAGAAATTAACAACTAAAGGTATCTGTTTCATTTTCAACAATGAGCAAAGCCCATACCGCATAGTCAACTATAAAAGGCCCTGATAGTACAAGTGTAAAACAATTCAAACCAGAAAACTAAAGGCCTAATTAATTTATGTACAACAAAATAAATAAGAAACACATCAACAAACGACAACCACGGAATAACAGACTCTTGACTTTGATCAGGGACAAACATATGGAATGATGCGGGGTTAAACATGTTAGCAGGATCACAACCATCCCCTATCCTGGAACAGTAATGTAACAGTTCAACATAAGAACAAACTACACAAATCAGTTTTAAAGACTTAACTCATCAGATTGATACAAATAGAAATACAAACAGAGTGGACGTTGCTGTGTACTAGTATATACTTATAACAAACAGACACACAATTGGAAATTAGCCGATGTTATCTATGAATCACTACATGACAGTGAGGTCGTATCTCGTAAAACCTGCAAACTGTAGGTTTTGCCAACGCTTGCAAAATAAAACAAATTCAAAACAGAATACTTTCATGTACAAAGTATAACAACAAAATTACTGAACTCTGAGGAGAATTCAAAACAGAAAGTCCCTAAAGAAGTCCACAGTGTCTTTACAAATAATGAACATCACACATAAAATGGACTGAATTTGAAAAATGTTTAACAATGAAATCATTCGATCGTTGACGACGTCTAATGTTCATTTTAATTACATCGTGGCATTGCTTATACATTGACCATTCTTTGCCAAATAAACTATTGCTTGTAAAGTTTAAATGTAAAATTTAACTACTTTTTTACATGTTTCGTTTGAATGGAAAACACTTTAAAAACTCCTTTATTCTTTGTAATACAAACAAAATTTAAATCATGACGAACAGATACATTTTTGAGTTTTAATGGACCATGAATCTAGAAACTTTATTTAGTTCGGTCTTGCTCACAATATGTTGTACAGACCATAAAGGATCATACATATTAAAAATATTAAGATATTTCAAAAAATCTTTCCATTTCAATTAACGTTATGATATATTTTATTTCAGACTGCATAACGATCAAAACAAAAAAATGCCACATGTTGGAACCTTTTATTCTGTCTGCTGTTAGATTAATTTGGCATCGTATTATAGAATGTATATATTTAGAAATATATATGATGCAATAATCATAAATTTATGAACACTAGTTTATCTTATGAAAGTTAAGACTACAAAAAAAAGTAAGTGTTCCTCGAAACCCAGTGTCTGCTTACTTTTGCTGTTGTCTATGTTTTCCGTGTAAGCGGGAATTGCACATAATAGATTTACAATTAATGAAATAAAACATTTGAAATGTATGAAAAAGTTATGCTTGTAAAAAATGAATACGGTATGTTATCAACTCTATAGATTATGAATTATGATTATGGTTTATGAATTCATTTAAAAATGTTTTAAAAACTTTAACTGCGGACAGTACGTAATGTTAACTGGAAGAAAAACTAAGTATATGCATAAGTAATATACGGAATAACAGGAAATACATTTTACAAAATTTTCCTTCTAGATACTAGTTTTTGATCACAAACAAGCTTCTTTTCAAGTTTACAAATCCGGGATAATTAAAGAAAGCTATTTTTTATTTTTTTAAACTTTGACCACAGAGTGAACGTAATGTTAACTGGCAGAAAAAATAAGTCCATTGTATGTAAAATATTGATAAACAGGTTGGTTTTTTTACAAAATTTACTTCTGGATACTATCCTATGATCATAAATAGGCTTTTAGTCAAAGTTTGGTAGAAATCCAGGTTAGTTTAAAATAGTAATTATCATTTCAAATACTTTAACCACAGAGAATAATTCTAGAAAAACACCAATAAGCACATCTACAATACAACATTTTATATCACCTATCAAATTTCGCCTTCTCCAAAGATCATATGTGCTAACAAACTTAAAATCTGAAATTTATGAAATACGAAGGGGAGTTCAAGTCAATAGATATAAACAATTTCCAAAAGTTTTATGCAAATTGGTTTAAAGAGTGTTGGAGTTAATATTCGATATGTTGACGACAGACGGACAACATTATTCCATAATACGTCCTGTAAACAAGCTTATAAAAATATATTGAGTAGTAAACACATTCTAGATACATAATTTTAAAAACATGTTCATAGCAAATGGAATTCATTACTAAGGATTATACCCGTAATAAGAAATACTGGATTTGTCAAGGTCCCGACTTATTGTAATATTTCATTTACTGTTATCTGTTTTTGTCCATCTTAATTCCTTGTTATCTGTTATAAGCCAAATCAATTTGCTGTTTTGCTGTTATTGGGACTCCCCTTGCCCCCCTCATTATTGTATATGTATGATTTATTTAACGATATGCATGAAAACATATATTATATATAGATAGACTGCATAATGAACTGTTTATGCCTAATCTACTTACTTGTAGATTGTTAATTGTCTTTTCATTTAAAGTTACTTTTTTGTTAGGAATACAATACACTGTACTAACCTACTTTTTAGGATCCAATAACAATTTTAAGAGAGATTTCGAACGAAGTATATGCATTAACTGATGATAACTTCCTACTTTCGTTTCTTTTACAAAGGTAGATAACTCGAGTTGTATTAGTGTTCTAGGTAGAAATTTGGTCTGTTTGCAAATTGACTTCGTATTGTTTTTATTATATGCTATGATGATAGTTAAAAAAAATCTAAACTTTTGTCATCACTTAGTGTCCGTTGTCTTAAATCCGTTTGCTTGTTACATGTCGTAAACCTATATATAATCTATACGTAGCATGTTCATACGGTTAAGATATAATTTTATATTATATATATATTACTAATTTTCTACGTTGTTACTGAACATAAAAAAACATAGGTTAAAATGACTAGCAAATCATACTCTTTATAGTACGGAATACAGAGATATAGGACGGCATGCCTCTGGGATGTCATTGATTGGCAAATTTCAAAGTTTGAGGTTAATATATCATAAAAACTCAAGTATTCAGAGAAAATCCGATAAAAATATAATTGCTAAGCAGGTTAAGTTTTATAGATATCTCCTAAACATGCTAAACAGAACATTCAGAAAATCAGACAATCCATTTTGAAATTATTGTCCTTGAAATGTCATTATATGGCTAGTTTTAGTTTTTGGCTCTTATTTTAAAAACTATAACAGAATTGTACACCAATAATATTAACCCCCAGAACGTTCTATATAAAATCTACAAAAACGCGTCAAGTATCAGAAACCGTAAAATGACACCCTAGAGCACCTGGGATCACCCTCAATTTTTGGTAAGGTTCGTGTTGCTTGGTCTTCAGTTTTCTATGTTGTCACTTGTGTATTGTGGACTATAATTTGTCTGTTTGTCTTTTTAATTGTTTAGCCATGGCGTTGTCAGTTTATTTTCGATGTACGAGTTTGACTGTCCCTCTTGTATCGTTCATCCCTCTAAACAAAACCTGTTGGTCTTAAAGGCGATTTTTACACTTTTTGCATTTTGAAGGAAAAAATATTTCAAAATAGAGAATCTGTGCATACAAATTATGGTCGACAAAATTTGATAGACAATGATACGTCAAAATGGACATATAGTGAATTTAGTCCTACAATGAGCTATTACCCTTTGAATACACACGATTTTATATGTTTGCTTTTATGCAGACACAATTATAGATTTAAGAGAAATTCTAACAAGCAAAAGTGTTCAGCAAAATAGGATGTATTTATATTTCAATTAAGCCTCAATTTTCAAATTTTTTTTTTTTTTTTTGCTTTTACAATATTATTCAGATAAAGAGCAACAATATATCAAAATAATGTTCAACAAATTAAGATTTACAACTGAGTCAATATGATTGAAAGAAGCCGAAAGGAGTTATTGTCCTTAAAAGATGATTTTTGTTATGCAGAAACAATTAATTATCAGACCATACGCGCATGTTCGGACCGTATCAGTATATACACAAATGACGAGCAGTTGAATAACGACTACCAAGATATTTGTTTGACGATTTGAAAGATTAATGTGTGTTTATTATACTTATTTCATATCGAAACATATAAATTCCCACTGCTAAAACAGTAAACATATGTGTAATTACGTACTATTTAACATGTTTTCAAGTAAAAAAAACCCAATATAACCAACTCCGAGGAAAATTGAAAACGGAAAGTCCACCAAATGACAAAATAAAAAGCTACCAACATATTTAACGAACAACATACAGGTTAACTGTCATAATTCTGACAAGCCACTGCTGGTTGACGTTTCGTCCCTAATGATACCACCAGCCCAGTAGCCAGGACGTCGGTGTTGACATGAATATCAGCTGTATAGTCATATTTATTAATTTCCTGTTACAAAACTCTGAATTTTTCGAAAAACTAAGGATTTTCTTATCCTAGGAGTAAATTACCTTAGCCGTTTTGGAAATTTTGGGTCCTCAATGCTTTCAACATTGTACTTGTTTTGCTTTTTAACTATTTCGATCTGATCTTCACTGAAGAGTCTTGTGGAGACGTAACACGCGTCTGGCGTACTAAATTATAACCCTATTTACACCACTGGGTCGATGCCACTGCTGGTGGAAGTTTCGTCCCCGAGGGTATCACCAGCCCAGTAGTCAGCACTTCGATGTTGACATGAATACAAATTATGTGGTCATTTTAATTTCCTGTTACAAAACTTTGATTTTTTTCGAAAAACTAAGGTTTTGTGTATCCCAGGAATAGATTACCTACTGTGGATTCATTTTTATTCGTGGTATACCAATTTTCGTGGGTTTCGTGGGTTACAGCGAACCACGAATTTAAGAATTCAACGAAGAATAATCCCAAGAAATGTGTATGGAGTCGGATGTTATGCAGTTCTAGTATAGTGTTGACTAGGGACAAACATTGTAACATAACACGTGTTTTTTATTGAAAGAGGATACAAGTATTTTGATTAAATCTATAATAAATATATCGAATATCAGTGATAATTAACTTTATAAAATTTATTAAAACTGTTCATGGAAAATAACTGCAAGTTGTTAATTACCGTGTCATAGTTTGGTTTACCACTGATTAAAAATCAATAGGATTAAGTACGGGACTATTGGGAACATTTATTTTCACACTTTATACTTATATCACTGTTTATTCTATCGTAATTAGGGAAATGAGCTTTCAATCATAAAGTTTTGAATGCCTTATAGGATTCAAACAAGAATTTATAAATTGTAAAACAAACAAATAATTAGTTGTCTCTGTACATTATTGTAATCGAAGTTATCAATGAACACTTTAACCTAGAATGACCAAGCGAGGATTTTGACGATTCAAAACTTTTTCAATTAATTCCTTCTTTTTTTGTTTTTTTGTTATTTTTGATCAAACCAAGGAGGTTATAGGATCTCCTCAATCAAAAAGAAATCCACGAATTACGTATCTAATTTTTTGTTGTTGTAATCAGCGATCCACGAATTTACGTATACCACGAAACGTCTTTTTTTCTCTATCCACGAAAATTAATACCCACGAAAATAAATGAATCCACAGTAAGTCGTATTTGTCACATCTTTTTTTGGAATGTTGGGTCCTCAATGCTGTTCTTTGTACTTGTTTGGCTTTTAACTATTTTGATCTGAGCGTCACTGATGAGTCTTATGTAGACGAAACGCGCGTCTGACCTGGCGTTCTAAATTATAATCCTGGTACCTTTGATAACTATTGGTACAGGCATTTTTATGTAAGTTTTATTCTATATTATCAATATCAACTCTATTTTAAATGAAGTTGTTTTACAATATTTTCCCTACATTCTCATAATCAATCAAAACTCATTTTATCATCTCAAAATTCATAACGCGCATATGGAGACAAATAACGAAGCTGGATTTACGATTTTTGTCCAATATTCATGTTAGCCCTTAGACTCATCATTGAAGTTTCACGTTTTTTGTTGTTTCATCGTCTTTCCATTTTTGCCCTTCAGTTGTCAGTTTCTTTCAGCTTTCTTGCCTCCTTGGTATCAATAGTCTCTCATTTGACCTCCAGTATGAATTATCCCGGTTGACCATCGTTCACACTTACATATAATATATATATACATTGAGATGATACCATTCTAACGTTTGAATATGTGAGGTTGACCGATTTTTATTTTTACATGTTATTGTTGCAGGAACGTAAACGAAAACATTTCTATCTGCGGTTGAACGCCCATGACGTTACACATTTATTTGCCGGATAACTGGCTCAACTTTTTGTGATTCTCGAAGAGCAATCCTTCTCAGAAATGGCCAAATGATATTACAGTTGAAAGTAAGTATCTTACTATTTCAGTAATGCTTTATACAATTCCAATGTGATTATAAATGACTGATTAATAATATAATAGTGTTATATGAATTTATAAATGCTCCAAAAAAGTATACGAATTTAAGTTTTTGTGCATATCACATAAAATCTATCTTAAGTTTGGGTATTCGCAATCTAGATACCGTAAATAGGGATATTTTTGTGGCAGTTTAATATTCGCTATTTTCGAAAATTTCAAGGACTCTCTATTCATTAGATGAAGATCATACATGTATACGTAAATGAATAGGACATGTAGAGGTCCACGGTATAACAATAATTATCAAAGGTACCAGGATTATAATTTAGTACGCCAGACGCGCATTTCGTCTACATAAGACTCATCAGTGACGCTCATATCAAAATATTTATTAAGACAAACAAGTACAAAGTTGAAGAGCATTGAGGATCCAAAATTCCAAAAAGTTGTGCCAAATACGGCTAAGGTAATCTATGCCTGGGATAAGAAAATCCGTAGTTTTTCGAAAAATTCAAACTTTTGTAAACAGGAAATTTTTAAAAAATGACCACATTATTGATATTCATGTCAACACCGAAGTGTTGACTACTGGACTGGTGATACCCTCGGGGACGAAACGTCCACCAGCAGTGGCATCGAACAAGGATTTTACAGATTACCGATCAATATCTCAAATCATAATAGTATTTCTAAGTGAAGAACAATGTTATAAATCATGAGTTTAACTCAAGTTAATAAATTTAGCATTGACGACATCTCAAGCAAGCGGACATCACGGATATTGTTATGTAAACAACACTCGTAACAAATATCTTAATGACACCTATCAATCAGTTATAAAAGTATTAAGTCGTTGAATCTGTACTGCTGAATCTTCTAAACAGATTAATCAGACCAAAGGATCGATTAATTAGCATTAATCCTGACATAATTTAATTCACTCTTAATAAGGTGTTCTTTTTTGTTATCGTGTATGTGTTTTTACAAGCAGACAAGGCACAACTTTCATCTCTTTTAATAATAACTAACCGAAAACAAAAGATTTCTGCTTGATTTGATCACTTGATTTACGATACATGTAAAGTTGTTTACTTTCTATATTTCTTATGAAAATATTTATATAAACCTCAGGGAAATCGCGAATTCAAAACGATGCAAATTAAGTTTGTGTTCATAAAATGCGAAATAAAGACGGCGCGAAAATATTCCTGTTTACAGTAGTAAAGTTTAGTTTGTGTTTGCGTGGGAAAGGTTAATAAAGGTAACAAACTGATTAAAATCAAAAATGTCTACCGATTTCTGAATATGATAAAACAATAAGGAATAAGAAAATTAAGTCAGAAAAACTAAACATAGAGAATGGCATAAACAGCAAAAAAGAGTCCTCACATCGGCAGGGTAAGCATTCTGGCTAAGCACGCGTCTCCCGCTATGTCAATCAACTCTCAGTATAAATTACACAGTATGTTATACGTTATCATTTGTAAATTTACAGATTCAATGAACTATCGGATTTTAGAAGATCGAAGACGTCCGATTGGTTTTGACCAGCTAATACAATTTAGAACAGCAAATACTATGGAACGCCATCACTGCCTTATAAGAAGAAACTACTATGACATAATGCAAATGTTGCTTACATGATGTGAATTCTTCATTACATGATGTGAATTCTTCTTAACGTGATGTGAATTCTTCATTACATGATGTGAATTCTTCTTAACATGATGTGAATTCTTCTTTATATGATGTGAAAACTTCATTACATGATGTGAAAACTTCATTACATGATGTGATTTCCTCTTTACATGATGTAAAAACTCCATTACCTAATCTGAAAGTTTCATTACATGATGCGAAACTTTCTTTACGTTATGTTAAAAAATCATTATGTCGTATTTCTATTACATTGGACCAAAAGATATACATGGTCATGTCAAATGGGTATTACGAGGTAAGAAACATATATGACGTTAAGTGAACACTTCATTATGTCAAAACATCTTTATAAGAACACGGGACCTCTCGGACGTTATTACGCATGGCGTTTCTAGAATGTAAAAGGCATAAGGGCATCCGAAAGAAAAAGTAGGCAAAGCGGAATGTCATTAAATTTTTGAAGAAAAAAAATAAAACGTAATATCAGTCATTTTGTTCTTCATTTTGTAAGTTTATTACCGGGCACCTTACACTTTTCACTATTCAAAATTCATGAAATTCATGAAAAGTGAATAGTGGTTTTTTTTCCACTTTTTTCATTGTTCAAGTCCACCAAATTGAATAACTTTGATATCTATGTATTCCGCTTTGTGTAAAAACTATCAAATTCTATCAGCATACATTATAGTATTAATTAAGTTATTTGAAGACATGCTGATTTGTTGTCCCCTTTTAATTTTACCGAATTTGGTTACTATATCAACTGCGAGTCTTACACAGATACATAATACATATTATGCATATGGTGATGGTGGTGGTTTGGGGGTGTGGGGGGAGGGGGCTTAACTTAAATTCCTTCAAATAGGTATACAATGAATTGGATGTGCCAAAAATATAGGTCATAATTTTGCTAGATTTTATATAGAAATTAAATTACCCTTCTTTTTTTATATGACATTCTATATCAAAATGCATTATGATTGGATAACTGTTTAGGGTAATGGTATGCTCTACATATTTTATATAAATATGCTATTGAAAATCATTCAGTAATGACTTATTGCGGTATTTAAATGCATTTTAAAGGGAATTGTATATAAAATATTGTAAATTATGAGTGTACATTTAGAGACTATCAGTCGCCGAGTGTATCATCATCTCAGTAGTCAGTACTTCGGTACTCACAAACTTTTCTAAAATTGTCCGTTTATAAATTTTGAAATTATTAAGAAACTAAGGTTTCAACTCCCTCAGGCAAAGTTGACTTTAGATGAATTTGGCTATTTATTTTATGCATTTTTGTTATATAGCTCTTCAACCTTTTCGGTACTTATACATCTTCGGATATCAAATGGTTGGCTTTGAGCGTTCCGAATATAGGTAAATCCAGAAAAGTGCTTTGGGCGCATGAAATTATCTCAATGTTTTAGAGCTTATATAAGCATGGCCGTGTCATATTTTAAATTTTGATTTTTAGAGGGGGTAATAGGGGGTTTGTTAACATGTTAACAACACCTCGATTTTGGCAAAAACAGTTAACAAAAATGCAAAAATGTTGATAACAGTTAACAGCTTTAATTTATCTCAGATAACAGTTTTAAAACAACACCTTGAAAAGGGCCAAAACAAGTTAACATAAAAAAAGGTTTCCCCCCCCCCCCCCCCCCTTTAAGTATAAGTCAGTTTTTTAATATATGTATATACATATAGGAACCTAACTCAAGTGAATTTTATATAAAAATTGTACTTTGGAGAGGCAATGTTGGCAAACGCCTACCAAAAAATATTTGAAAATAATTCTCCTACATCCAGAAGCTACTTAGTATACTGTACGTGTACAATTGTCTCGTTTACTTTGTTACATATTTCAAATTAATTCATTTATTAATTTATTTAAACTTTAAAAAATAAATACATAAAAAATGGCTAAGATGTAAAAGACAGAGATAACAAGTGTTGACACAGACCAGCATTCTGAGAGTATTGCATGGCAATACATATTGAGATTCGTGATTCTTATTATTCATAATTCATAATCGATCTTAGATTAAGGGCACGTCTTCACTATCAAGCAACTCTTATTCAGGCCAGACACTACCCCTTGGCAGCATTTTGAAGAACAAACCAAACCACAGAAATTTCTCGAATACATATACGATCTACATGTATTATTAATGTCGCTTTTAATTTTTTCCGTATAGCGTCTTAATGGTCCTTGTTTCAGTAACATATGTAATTAAGCAACACACGAAAACTTGATGTTTCTAAAGCGTTCACTTCTTATGATAATTGTAATATAATATAATAATGCTTTGTTAAAAATGTCCAAGATAAGCATAATCTTACAGAACTAGGGAGACCACTGCAATCACTAAACTTCATGTACATCCATTAATAATAACTAGAACACACCCGCGAAATCGCGGGCATTTATAGCTTGTAAACTGTTAATGTTAAAGATTATTTTTTGTAAAAGATATTATGACTGTAGAATTTCATATAAGGTATCAAAGACCCTCTCCCTTTTTTCCAAAGTCCGTTATTTGTTTCCTGTTAAATTCAATTATTTTCGTGTTTCTTGCCTTATACCACAATTATTCTTCCCATTTGCTACAACGCATTATTTAATAAAAGTCGAATTAAATTAAAAAATTGCACCGCTTTCAAACATGAAATCAATGAATCTGTTTATAGAACATTATTATTTTTATAAAATATGCTTTTGAGGACAATCCAACAGTGTTTTTCCTTTTGAGAGCTGTATTAACATGCCAATGGTAGGATTTGAATCTCGTATAAATGACTAAGGCTCATTTGAGGGGTGGTCGGAGGGGCCCTGATCCCGAAATTCCGGGCTTAAAAACATGAAATCCCGTGGTGCCTATTTTAACAAAATTCATATCCAGATATCCCGAAATTCAATAAAGATATTCCTGCATCCCGTAAGGCTAAATCCCGAAATGCCGAACTTAAAAACGCTCGATCCCGACGTCCCGAATAAGTCCTGCCTCCCTCTAATCTCTAACCTACTTTCATTTAGGCCAAATCACTACTTTCACTTTCAATAATAAATTTTTATGTCCCATTTATGGGCATTATGTTTTCTAGTCTGTGCGTCCGTCCGTTCGTTCGTCCGTCTGTCCGGCTTAAGGTTAACATTTTGTCAGGTATTTTTTGAAGTTGAAGTCCAACCAACTCGACACTTTGTAAATATGTTCCCTATGATATGATCTTTCTAATTGTAATGCCAAATTAGAGATTTTACTCCATTTCACGGTCCACTAAACATAGAAAAAATTGCCGATATGACATCCTTATACTATGGACACATTCTTGTTTCCACATGCTTTACTATTTCAATTATATGCACCTGGTATGGACCATTTGATAGTAAATATTTTAGAAAACAGTAGACAGAATACAGAGAGTCTCTATATATTATAGAAGTTGTATAATCGTAGTTTACATGTGGATAAACCCGAAAAATAATTGTCTCTAAAGAGGTTTAATAGTTGTGATTCTTGCGATCTAAAAACCATGATATGGAGAACGCTCTGATTGGCTAATTTATTTTTCATGCTTGAAATCTATCATACGCTTGGTTGTTTTTGTGCATGTTTAAAACCGGAAGTCTTATCTATGACTAAAAGTCAGTCTTATGACGGAAAAGTATCCGGACACCATATAGCTATTTTGTTGTTTTTCTCCCAAAACAACTCAATCTAAATAATCATAAAAATGGATGACAAATGCGACTATGCACGTTACCTAAAGAACACAGAGGCATGATGATTAATTTATTGTGGAAGGAAGAGAAGCGACACACAAAATGAGGTCTTCTCGTTTAATAGTATATGTACGCAATACCAAGAAATTAATAGAATCTAAGTAACAAACAACATTGCTCTTTCTATATCGAATAATGTTATTTTTCAGATTTGAATAATAACACACATTGCAATAAACTGTTTGTGTTGTCTTTCCGAAAACAATGATGTATCTTATTACGTCAAGTAAGTCACTCAATACAATGCAACACGTAACAGATAGAAGTATAATTATGCCAATAATTCCGAGCTTTTGGGAGGATCTGCGTTCATCTGCTGCACAAGATGTCTTCCTTATCGTCTTGGATAGTTTTGATTGGTCAATTCTCAGTTCTTCTTTTAGTCTTTCAATTTTTTTCGGTTAACAGGAATTGTCTTTCTTCTTTAGAACTGTTAAATGCTTGTTGGTGATTGTTACTGTTTGTGCACTTGCATAGACAAGTGTTCACGTTCCCTATGAGTAGAAAAATATGAATGTATCATTCCAACTAATTAGATAAATAAAAAATCCGTTTACGTTAAATGTTGAATTGCAGGATAAAATTACATTGGATATTCATTCAGTTTAGACTCGTGAGGAAACAGGAGACAATTGTGATGATCCTCGCATTTCTTAAGGGTAGGCAATTCAATCATATACTTTCATAGACTGTACGGATTTTACATGTACATTTTAAGTATACTACACTTTTGGTATTTAATTCTTATTGTGAACATTTCTCAACGAAAGATCGATAGACTTGAAACCGTTCAATTATTGTTGTAAAAATGTTAGCATATGTACTTTCTTTTCAAAATAATTAACTACAATACTACGTAATTACATAAATAACATGATCAAATTAGCTTTAAGTTTTATTAAAATGTTCCTAATGCATGAATACATTGATTGGCTACAATTCATCTACTGACTGATTGATACTGATTAACATCACCTTCAACATGCCAAGTTAACTTTATCATGGCAACAACTTTGAAAATGGGTGGAATCCGGAGAAACCAACCGAATTTCGGCAATCACAAATTGTCAATCAAAGTCAATTACTATCAAAATCGAACACACCGTTCAAAGACCGGGTTCAACTGACTTCTTAGTTAGGAAATAATAATGGTAAGTCACGATGAACTACTCAAACTAATTAAAAACAGAGGGCATTTCTATCCTTACATCCCCTTAATTAATCTATAAATTTTAAAAAACTATCAACAAACACTAAGATATCAATTCCATAATTTTGAGTTGCATTTCGACCGTCGTTAGATAAATACAAATGTCGTATATGTGTCAGGAGACAACTCCCAATCGTAATCACAACTTGTAAAAGTAAACCATTTTATGTCAAAGTTTTTTTATTGGATTTTCAATTAAATAGCTATAAAATTGAAGTTTTTTATTTGATTTTCAATTAAATAGCTATAAAATTTAATTTTTGGACAGATAATGTCTATTACAAGATTGTTTTACGGAAAAATTGGTACATTGCATAAAGTACCTGTTGTTTGTATATCATACTTCAGCCTTGTATTTGAACTGAAATTGCTGTCATGTGTGATGTAATCTCCAATTGTAGTTTTAAAAGTTGTCGGTCTTGATTCATGTATTCTGTTATCTCCACTTGGCATTCCAAGAGTTGCTGGCTTTGATATATTTGTATTAACTGTATTTCCAGTAATTTCAGTTCCATAGACTTCCACTTCACATAATGTCAAAGGATAATGGCGATAATCATGTTTCTTATATACTGTCAAACATTTCCCTGATATGTGGTCAGTACAGTTAACAAACAATTCAGTTGGTGCCTGTCCGATTTGCTTATAGCAAAGAGTATACTGACTATTCCAATCAGAGGTATTGTGTATCCGTATTTCAAAGTCGCTGTGTCGTTTAGCTGAAATAAGTACTTAAACATGATTTGTTATTTCCTCTTTTTTATGCTGAAAACAATTGTGTTATAGGAATATATATACTTTACATTACATATCAGTTGTTATCATCATACTTTAACGTTAAAAATGATTGATTATCGTTCAGTAGAACCTGTTAAAATTCTGCAGTTGTTATTACTGTTTAATTCACGATTATCTACATAAGAAGATACCGGTACATAGTCAGGACTATGACAGTTGTTTTCCATTCGTTTTATGTGTTTTAGCTTTTGATTTTGCAATTTGAATAGGGGCTTTCTTTTTTTGAATTTTCCTTGAAGTTATTTATGTTATTTTACTTTTTATAAAAGAAACAATCTCTCCTCCCGCCTAGCATTGCACAGAGACCTTATCTCCTCCTCTAACTCTACCTAATAAAAATAAGTTTACATTTCGGGAGATGTTACCTTCTTGTAGGAATATATATATATATTTATTTTTAATGAAATTGGAATGATACTCATGTATCAACTATCAAGCAGAAAAGGAAATCAAAAATGGAAAAAGTAAATGAAAGAAATAACAAAGAAATTATTAATGTTGCTTTCAAATTATGGTTTGAATAAATATATTAGATTGTGGCTTTGTCTGCATTGGAAAGAGGTTCTGCTCGGGTGGTTGCTTTTGGTTGTCTGGAGATTGCATTGAGGCTTATGCATTTGCTACATAATGGTGCTCAAAAGTTGTGATATTACCTATCAAATAAACTAGGGCGACCGCTATACTGCTCACTAAAGTTAATAAAGGCAACAGAAGTATACCGCTATTTATAAGTCATAAATCGATTGACATAAAACAAATCTTGTTTACAAACTAAAGCCGAAGGAAGCATATCACTATAAGAGGAAAACAAAGGAACAACAGGAACACTGAAGTGCAACAAAAACAAACGCCAACATACATAGAAACGAACTATTTGATAACAACTCCCATATCCTGACTAGGTACAGGACATTTTAAGAAATAAAATGCTGGGTTAAACCTGATTTAATGGGTAGCAGAAACAGAATTTGTAGATGCAAACAAACGAGAAAATCAAGAAAATTTGTTTACCACAAATGAAACATATATGTATATATGATAACTTTGGAAAAGAATAAAGGTATATTATATATAAAAAAAACTTACTGCAGCAAAATGTTCTTCCATAGATGCTAACACTTTCTATTGTATACATATTTCCAAAATCTATTGTCCACCATTTTTCAGGATCTGTATTATTAGTATGCATACAATCACCATTAGGTGCAAATTTATTTTTTTTCCATCATTAGCATTGCTTGCTCCAAAATATGTAAAATTATTCAACCTTGTTGACACTTGTGTTACATTTTTATTTAATGCAATGTTCCGATAACCATTTCCTGAAATTCAACACCAAGTACCGATATAACACTGATAATATGTGGTATGATTGTCATCAGAGACCATCTGACGTAGAAGTGGCCATGCTACTTAAGATAATAACCATAATTTTTGTAATCCAACCTGCAACTTCCTTCATTTATAATTTCTTAAAAGAAGTCAGCTAATGATTATACCTGAACCGTAAATTTGTTATTCATGATATTGAGTATCCGGTATCAGTGTGTTCGATGTTGTGCTACTATCTCCAGGTTAATGCGATATTCAAGGACATGCATTTCATCTCATGATTTCTTGAAAAGGGGTTTGCTGCTCACAAGGAAGCCCAATGTGACCTACCAAATTATACTTATCACTTAATTCGTACTTACATGAGCAACACGACGGTTGACACATGATGATCATGATCTGTTTATCAATCCAAAGCATCAGGAATCACCCCTTGATTTTTAGTGGGGTTCGTGTTGCACAGTCTCAAGATTTTCTACTTTGTGTTATGTGTACATGTTTTGTTATGTCTATCAGTCTTTTTTTTACAATGGCGTTATTATATTAGTTAGCACTTATGAATTTTAATATCCTTTTGGTATCTTTCGGTCTCTTTTTACGTATAAGCAGGAATAAATATATTTAGTGTTATTTTCATGTTTTAAGAACATTTAACTTGCTTCCAGCAATTTCAAGCATCTTTCAACAGTATATTATTGGTATACTGTTTATGATAATGCAATTGGTTTTCCTCTTAAACTATTCTTAGATTAGTGATTACGCAGCGAGTAACCATGTAGGTTTATTATTGGCTTATGTATATATTCAAGTTAGGTGTTTATCTAATACTACATGTCAGTTAAAGTCTAAGCATTCACTGATTGTAAGATAACCAAGCACTCTACTTTATATGTTTTATATAATTATTTTTGCAGGCTTGTTTTTGGAATTTTGGGTTTTCAATGCTCTCAAACTTTGTACTTGTTTGGCTTTACAACTTTTTTGATCATAGCGTTACTGATGAGTCTTAAGACGATGAAATGCGCGTCTGGCGTATTAAATTATAACCCTGGTACCTTTGATAACTATTATTTTCTGTGACTGTTAATTAAGTAAAAACGTTAATCGATACATCAAGTACTTGTTCCTACTTACAATGTCTTTAAAATAACAATTAACAGTCAGGGGCATTACTTAAACAAGTAACTTTTAAAATTACCTATATAAGTAATGTTGAAAACGAGGCTATTTTAAAAATTACTTATATAAGTAACTTTTCTAAATATTGTTTTTATAGGTGACTAATTATACAAATTTTACTAGTTTTAACAAATTTTTACAGTCATCTGCTTATTTTTCCCATGAAATATAAAATCTAATCCTTCTGAAACACTAATTGCTTTTCTGACGCACTTATCTTTGCATATCGACGCTTCTTGGTCAAAGATTGGTCTCTTGGGACTATTAAAATATCGTTTTCCTTCAAAATCTTGCAGGTAGACAGATATAAATAGATAGAAACTTATGAATTAGTTTAGACTTGAAGTTGTTTATAATTTGTAACCCAAAACAGTTACATATATTCCTTAAATAAGTGTTATGACTAATTCTTTCAAAGATGTGCAAAATAACTTATTTAAGTAAATAAAGGCAACAGTAGTATACCGCTGTTCAAACTCATAAATCCATGGACAAAAAACAAAATCGGGGTAACAAACTAAAACTGAGGGAAACGCATAAATATAAGAGGAGAACAACGACACAACACTACAATGTAACACACACAGAAACGGACCAAGCATCAGACAAAATCCCACGAGAATAACAAATATAACATCAAAACCAAATACAAGAATTTGGGATAGACAAGTACCGTGACACGTCTTATCGCAATGTCAATTTACACTCATTAAGTAACATTTTTGTCATTATTTTTAGAGTAACCCTTTATGTCTATTCCCCTCTCAAATCGGATCTTACAAATTCTGAAATTTACGATATAAAATGATGTTAAAATTTATGAAAACTACATTTAGTCCCTGCTTCTATTGAAATTTAAAATAACTCTATTGAGTAATTTTATATTTTTCAAAAACAAAAATTACCTAGTATATAAGTAAGTGAAAAAAGTTACTTGTTTAAGTAACGCCCCTGACTGATTAAGGACAAGTTTTAGAAACTACAACTGTAAAAAAAAAGTACACATGAAATTGATATACAAAAAAATATTTCAATCAAATCCGGTTATAGTAGCAGATAGATTATTATATTAGATATAAATTTATCATCGTAACAACTAAGGATGAATAAATATAGATTCTACCATTACTTTAAAGTGTCCTGTACCAAGTCAGGAAGATGGCCATTGTTATATTATTGTTCGTTTCTGTGTGTGTTGCATTTTAACGTTGAGTCGTTTGTGTTTTCTCTTATTTTTGAGATATTGAGATCAGACGTGGCACGGTACTTGTCTATCCCAAATTCATGTATTTGGTTTTCATGTTATATTTGTTATTGTCGTGGTGTTTTGTCTGATGCTTGGTCCGTTTCTGTGTGTGTTACGTTTCGGTGTTATGTCGTTGTTCTCCTTTTATATTTAATGTGTTTCCTCGGTTTTAGTTTGTTACCCCGATTTTGCTTTTTGTCCCTGGATTTATGAGTTTTGAACAGCGGTATACTACTGTTGTCTTTATTTATCCACTCGTGACAGTTAAATTTTGAAATTTAAAACGCGAGGCTCGCCGAGCGTTTTAAATATTTAGAATTTAACTGTCGAGAGTGGATAAATATCGTGTTACACGATCGCGAGATTTGGTGGTGGAATCTGTTTCTCTAATGACTTTCAAACAATAGGCAGGCAAACTTATTGCTTCCTAATGAATGATCTGCAAAAAGATGTGTTCTTTCTATGTGACGTCATCTGGCATGGTCGCCTTTTTTCATGCCGTCACAATAGGAAATTCAGAGGAAAGCAAGAAAATTCGACGTCATAATCGGATTTTAACCAATGATGAACTGAAATCAAACGAACCACACGTTGATTAAATCTTTTTATACAACGGGTGCAGAAAGGGATAAATTCACGAAGAATTAGAGAAAGTAAAATACATAGCAGTAAAGAGGTAAAACATGCGGAGATAAATCGTTGTTTTGTCTATATTCCTCCGTAATAAAACTTCATGCATAGTTACATTGATATTGATACATGTACATATACTTACCAAAATTTACTAGAAAATATACTGTTACAAATATGCAAATGTTGCAGTCCGATATTTCCCTCATAGCTACTCAATCGATCAATATTTTTCAACAAGAAAATCAACAGATAATAGTTTTATTCACGGTATACGTTAATGAATAAAAATGATTAGCATTGGATGAAGCAAATATATGTTTCATGTGATGTTCAGTATTACTTTATGGCCGAATCAATGCTAACAGATGGTTTTAAAGACCGAACAAAAAACACTTTTGATATCACATTGTTTGTATTCCATACAACTAATGTTTGTTCGAGTTCATACCGATTTTATCACTTACCGCAATGTTTAAAAATGAAGCATTAACCAGGAAATTAATATTTACAATCTGAAAATAAACGCAATATATTTTCTGATTAGCAAGTTTACATCGGTATATTTTGTAGAAGTTAAGGAAGTACACCACTAATTCATGGTCCTATTGCTTTCTATGTTAAATTCCGTCATTTCAAGCAGGCACACCTCTTTCATTTTATGTTCAAATAAAGTGGCAATCATTGCATGTCAAAGCAACACTTTATGTTGTCTTGTACTGAAAAATCAACATACATTTAATGGCATATAAGAAATAACTGGTTCCCGGATCTTCGGTTGTACCAAAATATGTACTTCAAATCTGACAAAATGTACCCTCTTTTTAAAATTTGATGCGGTTTTTTTAATATTCAAAATTATAAGTCCGTGTTCTACAATGATCACCAGTCCTTCAGCTTTTATTTGATGCCAAAAATACCTAAATATTTTACATATTTTGAAAGTTACACTCATGCGTAGGGACTATTTTGTGTTAAATATGTACTACTTTCTGGTATGTGCTTTCTAGCTGGGTCCGAATTAGTGGTGTTGCACCTTAAGACCTATAAACCAATGAACATGATGAAGTCATGTTACAGGGTATTGAAATGAATTTACATGATTGATACATCGAAAAGTAATAGCATTCTGTCTCTATAATCCTTAGTAAAGGATTGCTGCTCACAAGCAAACCGATTAAACCAAGATTAACAAATTGTGAAGTTAAAATCATCCCTTCGTAAATTTGTTAATCACGAGTTGGATGATCTAAACGATTTAATGTTAAATAAAACTACCTCTATTGTATCCCATTGCATCATTTTCAAAATAGCTCTACTGAATTAATTATACATCCTTGACAAACATATCAACATAAGCATCGTTAATACAGAAGGATAATTAGAACAGCTATTATTCCTATCAACACATACGCATCGAACAGTGTATGTACGACAAAAGGTTAAGGGTGATAATAAAACAAAATGAATTATAAAGCCGAACTTGTCTTTGGTTCAGAGTTTAAAAGTAAAGCCAATTATAAAGTACAGTCAAACTAAGTGAAATGGTTGGATTAATGCATAACAGCCAGACTATGTTGTAGAATTGTATTGATAACGTACAGCTAAAACTATATATAATATTACCTTATAAAAATTAATAATTTACGGAATCGCAGTACATTTAAGTACGCCAACAATAGTAATGAAACTGTAGCTGTACATTAATGCAAACATTTCCTTTAAAGTCAAAGCTATAAATAAATGCAGACACTGTTATTAATGTTACGCCAATCCGATTGTATAATGTATAAAATAATGCTAATCGCACCAATTCAATCATTCACATTGAAGACAAACATCCATATATTAGGTGTTGGATTCAAGGTTATAAAGTGTATAGCCAGACCATATGAAATGCAATAAGAACCATACGGATTATAGGTGAACATAATGATACTAAAAGCTTTATAATAAATAGAATCACGAAAAAATGTAGTATTCATAAGTAGCTTCTGTGCATATATTTACCTGCAGCCGGAGGTTTCGATAAATGCAAGTAAATTGAATTGAGTTTTCCATATAGGACTTGAATATCTACAAAATACCGGACTCGGATTTGTCTGATAGAATTTTTCCCTTAGATTACACTTCGATAGATCATACTGCCAAAATACTTGTGTAACCTTCAACAATACTCAATTCGTGTGCGAAACATATGTATAGAATACAGTAGCTCTATGTGAATTGAGATTTAAAACAAATAGTGACATAACTAATATTTCGTTTTTAATGCGTAACAAAACGAAAAATGCATTAAGGATTCGAAAATTTAAAAAAATTCAAATGAAATCAACTTCCACGAAATGTCATGACCGATTTTGGCGTATAAACATCACGGCAAAACATGATATCATACTAAGAAAAAGTTTGAAGCTGAATAGCATACCAACTGCCTGAGTCTTGACATGTCACATGCCAATTAAAGAAAAAAGGGTGGTTTGAACCTGAATGGCTAGCCAAACCTCCTGCTTGGTAATGCTTTAAAATCTGCTAAAGAGATTTTACAACGTGTCAGAATACAGTACAAACAAACAAAAAACACTTAAGACACAAAAATTATTTTAAATTAGTTATATAATAATGATTTCATTGATTTCGTCAAATTTGAGTATTATGAAAACATGAAAATGTAAAAGATTTGTTAAAGCCTACAACAATTATAGTGCTAATAGATATACGAAGAAGTTGTATTAGTGCCAATGGAACAACTCTCCATTAAAGTCGCAATTGGTTAAGGTAAACCATTATAGGTCAAAATACGGTTTTCAAATCGAAGCCTTGGCTCACACCGTCTTTTCTATATATCTGTACTCGGTTTGGTTCAGAATGAACATTGAAATGCTGACACACCTTAAGGAGAAAGTTAGTATGAACGTAACATAAAATAACAATATACGCTGAGGTTAAGGCGCTTTTACGTGTTGAAGTGTTCTTTTATTTGTCTTTGTAAATAAACTCATTAAAGATACCAGGATCAAAATTTTATATTTACGCAAGACGCGCGTTTCGTCTAAAAAAAGACTCATAAGTGACGCTCGAATCAAAATATATTTAAAAAGCCAAATAGAGTACAAAGTTGAAGAGCAATATGGACCAAAAATTCCTATAAATAATTTGGCAAATTCAGCTAAGGTAATCTATTTCCGAGGTAGAAAATACTTAGTTTTTCAAAAATTGAAAGATTTGTTAACAATTAATCTATAGTTACGAACATATGAACAGAAGTGCTGACTACTAGGCTGGTGATACCCTCGGAGAAAATAAATCTCCACCAGCAGTGGTATCTACCCAGTGGTTGCAAATAAACTCCTCATAGATACCAGGATCAACATTTTGTAAATTATTTAATTATTATTGAGTCTTTTTTTTTTCTTTTTTTTTTTTGTGGTAATGTGCTTATGTTCCGGACCATATGAGTATTTGGACCATACGCGTATGGTCATGACGATATGCGTATACTAATATGGTCCGACCATACGCGTATGGTCGGACCATATGAGTATAATACTCGTTTGGTTATTAACGGGCCGGACCATATGAGTATTTGGACAATATAGGTATTTTCTTCAAATTACATTATAAATGTTTCAATAATACAAAAAATTTATCTAAAACCAAGTGATGATTACATGACAATATATTAATTTTATAATACAAAAACTTCGTAAAAATTAAATATTGATGCCAAATTTAGTTTTCATCGCTAGTTACATTCTTGCATGTAGGCTTAGGTGACATTCACTTCCACACGGCATCATAGCTTTTTTGCATTTGCAAGAAATTTGTGCACGATCCTTTTCATTTACACCTTTTTTTTTGCGAGTGAAAAGCTACCATTCTTGCAGCTGCGTACAGTGATACCGAGGTCTTTGGCCATTCTGATGTCTACGGTTTTTTTTAGAAGCTAGATCTCAAATATCGTAAAATGACTGCAATACACCATATTCACAAGACAACTTAAATAAACTGTGTTACTTTCCACTGACGTCTTGTGTAACAGTTCATAAAGAAATTTTAGATTTTTTTTTTTAGTCGACATATTGCCATTCACTCGTAATAACTAATCGGTAATGACCATCGGTAATGACCATTGGTATAAAATGTGTTTACTATAAATTTGAAAATTAAGGAAAATTAACTAGTATACGTGAAACATCTTATTTTGATTTAGCTGATCTTTTTATTATAATATAATAATGAAATTACCTATATGATAGCGTCTTTTTAATGAACGGTCATACCATATGAAGAGTTTAGAAATATTATAAGTAAACTGTAACAGAGTGTTAACTACCCCGACCATACGCGTACGGTCGGACCATACGCGTATGGTCGGACCATATGAGTACATACCCTTATGGTCATGACCATACGCGTATGGTCCAAATACTCCAATGGTCCGGAACACTTATACATCCCATCATTCTGTTAGTGTGCTATGGACGTTTTTTTTTGTTTTTGCTCATATGCTTTGTCTATATGCTTTTGTTTTCTTGATTTTTATAGTGATTTTAAGATTATAACACGATGTTGACTGCTGTACCAATATTTTTGACATTTTTACCTATTAAATCTGTTTGATGTGTTCACACAGTGTTTCAATATAATATAAAAAAGAAGATGTGGTATGATTGCCAATGAGACAACTATTCACAAAAGACCAAAATGACACAGACATTAACAACTATAGGTCACTGTACGGCCTTTAACAATGAGCAAAGCCCATACCGCATAGTCAGCTATAAAAGGCCCCGATAAGACAATGTAAAACAATTCAAATGAGAAAACTAACGGCCTTATTTATGTAAAAAAAAATGAACGAAAATCAAATATTAAACACATAAACAAACGACAACCACTGAATTACAGGCTCCTGACTTGGTACAGGCACATACATAACTAATGGGGCGGGGTTAAACATGTTAGCGGGATCCCAACCCCTCCCCTAACCTAGGACAGTGGTATAACAGTACAACATAAGAACGAACTATAAAAATCAGTTGAAAAAGGCTTAACTCATCAGATGGACAAACATACAAGTGGACGTGATGCAATTGTATGCGACTTTCATACAAGTGAGAGGTTTATTTAACTATAACAAAAGGTTTAATCCACCATTTCCTACATAAGGAATGCCTGTACAAAGTCAGGAATATGACAGTTGTTATCTATTTGTTTTATGTTAGCTTTTTGTTGTGCCATTGAGGTGTCAGATCACCAATTAAAAAGCCCATTCTGTTCAACAAAATTTTGCAATTGTCACAGCTTTCTAAATATTTTACCTTAAGTTCATAGACACCAGGGATATCCTGAATTGTACATATATCACCTTTCTACGGAGGAAGTAATTCGTGTTCTGACACCTTGATTATGGACTTCCGTTTTGAATTTTCCTCGGATTTTGGTTATTGTGTTATTTTAGTGTTTTCAAAGGACCAGACCAAGCTCTTGACTATAAATATTGCAAAGGACGGAGACAATGTAATACATTTTAGTGAATATAAAACATAACTTGTACAAACTCATAACACATCTATATTTTTTTAGTTTTTTTAATTCAAGTGACCAAAACTGAGGTCATCCGTCAAGATATCATGTATAAAGTATCATGAAAATAAATTGTTCAACATAATCTACGAGATAAACGTCTCTTGGATGGCAGTGAAAGTTCTTTGTGGACCATAAACCGTTATCCCTAATGAATAAGAAGCATCATTAGTTGATTTTCAAGGCTCATCTAAAGATTAAGAAATTTTAAATAAAGATTGAAGTAAAAAAAAATAAGGAAATCGTATTGGCACCAAGGCAGCAAGGTCGTTCGAGTTGACATTGGCATGGTCAATACTTTAACAAAATCTACAATATTGTTTGTATTGGAATTAACTTTTTATCTTATTTTTGGATAAATCAAACATTACTAGATATATATTGATATGGATGTACAGTTATAAATATAATAATAGTCTTACATTCCGCGTTATTTATTTTTACATTTTGACATTCCACAAGTTTGTGTGTCTCTTGTTTTTCTTTGTACTAAACCTGTTGGGTGTGCACTGATTTATACTTAAGTATATGAGCATATTTCATTTATTAGTAATAATTGGTTTTGATAATCTTTCAATAATTTCAAGTATTTTTTGCTATTTTTATCATAATTTTGATCTATCAAAATCATAATCCATAAACCATTAAAACTTAATTTCTTTATAAATCTTTTACGTGTATAAGCCCTCTGTAAAAGTGACATAAAATTTTAATTATTATATTTTAATAGTTTTTGATTACTTAAACTTGTTTATGATAAAGCTATGAAAAGTCAAAAGAGAACATCTTCGCTCCAAAATTTCAATGGCTTATATCTCGAAAACATACACATTGACCTATATATTTTGTTTGTTCTTTTGATTCCTTAATTAATCACCTTTCAATGTATACTAGTGTTTTTAAATGCTTAAATAAAATTGAGAATGGAAATGGGGAATGTGCCAAAGAGACAACAACCCGACTATATACTTTGAAACTGAGTAGCGAACTTTCTGAAAATTTCGACAACAGCAAAATAACAGGAAATAATTTATAAAACGCTTTGTTACACATCTATTTACAAATTCCTATCAAATAAAAATTTAACATACATTTTCCCCCTATTCAGAAATTGTGCTAAAAATACTTCAAGACTTATACATTTTCATTTCGTCGTAGGTACCTCATTTTATGATGTTTTAAACTAATATTGTGTTTTTGATTTTATGAACTCCTTTTACATTAGATAATGTCTGGCATATTGAAGATCTTGCATGTTATCTTTTAAGTAACCTCGGTAAATGAAAAACTTCGTAAAAAGGTACAATATGATCTACATGAGAACATACGAACATAAGAACATAGCTACTTATAACGATACACTTGACTAAATATATCTGCACTAAGAAAATACATTGTTAATATTTCAAACAAAAAATAAAACACCAGTTGATATGAACAAAGTGCATCAATATGTACATTTAGTACACGTCTTTGAATAAATATTTGAACATTTCTCACACACCATATAATACTGACCACGCTAAGGCAAAAACGGAAAAAGACAAAAAGCGAAACAACAGCCTACAGAACGCTAAATAGAAAACACAACAAAAATCATATGAGATCGTAAATATTGAGGAAGAATAAGCAGACCCTGGTTCATAGTTTGGAACCCGTCGTATTGTTCGTATCAGAACATATTCGTTGATAAGTCTTATTGGTCGCAATCGAATAAAATAATTTAACCTCATCTAAGAAACGGTCCACGGACTCCGTAAAATTTTGATATATTCAGATATCGAGAAACATATTACGTAGAGGTAAAGACAACCTAATGACATAAAACATGTAAAAAAAACACATGGAATTGATGAAATCAACAATACATCGAATTGGGGAATAAGTAAACTAGGTTTCTCAAAATTACCGAGATGAAATCAGATCAACCGAAAGTGACAACAGCTTTCATGATTAGTATACCATTGTTCAAAAATCAAAAATCGATAGAGAGAAAACAGATCCGGGTTACAAACTAAAACTGAGGGAAACACATCAACAACTATAAGAGAAAAACCACAGAAAAACAGGAACACTGAAGTGCATAAAAACAAACGCAAATGCAACATACATAGCAACAAACTATTTGATAACAACAGACATATTCCTGACTTGCTATATGACATTTTAAGAAAAGAAATGCTGAGTTTAACCTTGTTTTCTGAATAGCCAAACCTCCCAACTGTATGACAATGTTATTAGATATCGCTAAATACTTCTTGATATCAATCGACAATCGTAGAATCAATCAATCCTAAATTATGAAAATTAAAAGTTGAAAAAGTTGAAAACAACACGTTTAATAATTTCAATGCATCCGAAGCGCTTTTCTGGATTTACCTTCATCAGGAACGCTCAAAGCAAAACATCTAAAATCCGAGGATTTATAAGTAACGAAACCGTTGAAGAGCTATATGACAAAAATACCTAAAATTGATAGCCAAATTCATCTAAAGTCAACTTTGCCTGAGGGAGTTGAATCTTTAGTTTCTTAATACTTTCAAAATTTATAAACGCACAAGTTTAGAAAAGTGTGTTACATCATGTCAGTACCGAAGTACTGACTACTGATCTGACACTGACACTACTATATCAATTGATTGATATATCATAATGGTGATAAGGAGACTTCATTTATTGCTTCATGGTTAACGGTATAAGACATTAATTAAGAGTCATGAATACTTCTAATATGTACTCCTTCATGTGTCCAAATGAAAAAGATTGGAGTTATTAGGGACAACATCATAAGTTCAATATAGGATAACAAAAAAAAATAATAATTTCATACCTTTTTTCACTGACCCCCTACCCCTCCTCTTAACCTTATTTCAGAAAAATTGATTGACCAAAAAGAATATATATAAAATCGATGTCAATTAAACAAAACTTGCAACAATTTTGACCTCCCCCCCCCCCTCCCCCATAATCAACTTTTTGAATTAAGTTTGTTTTTTTATCTTTTATTGCTTTGTTTATGTCGTCCCTTAATCTGGCGTTTAGGAGAGATCAAAGAAAATTCAAGACAATTACCGATTGATAAAGATGCTTGGTTTATGATTATCGTTTGAAAACATCAGGTTGACTTGAATTACATTTCACAAATAAATTTTCTCTTCCCGTAACAGTATACATCGAATAAGTCTAATTCACCCTTAGACATAACAGCCCCACAATTTGCTACTTTATTAGGATGATTGGAATCAACATTGTTAAGATAGCCTGGCTTGGAATTAAAATAACCAGATATTGTTGTCTTGGTGACCCATTTCCATTCTCCTTCCTTTGTCTCGTCAGATGCTCCAACGTAAAGTGAAATTACATCGTGATCTAAAAACAAATTTATACATTTTACACCATTCAATATTATTTCTAATTATATACTTTTCAGAAATGAATTATCTTTCTTGAAATAGAATCAATAAAAACAACAGCATTTGCTCAATTTTAGCTAGTAATAAACTGTATAATATTATTTGATTGTTAATCGAATTAAATTATAACTAATCAATTGATAATGTGAATTATCGTTTGCACAGTAATGCGAGATTTTCACTCATGAAATTCGTATCAAAACTTACGTTCGGGCGTAAAACGTTTTATATGCAAATTAATTCGAATTTGTTAATGCGAATCGAAATTCGAAATACCTGTTAACACATAATAAAACATGCGATATTGTACATCATCATGAGCATGATATAACTTATTTTACCAATAGTCCAACATAAAACAGAAAACAGGAGTTAAGCATCAATCGGAAAAACAACTGAATTAAACAAGTTCGCCGAAATAGACAATTTACTGTCGTTTGTTCTATTATCGCTTGATCACATTGCTAAATTATAAATAGGATGAAGATAACAATGGCTCAATCCAAAATTGTATACATAAATGACAAGCAGCAATAAAACTGTGCGGTGTGAGTAAAACATCATAGTCTCAAAAAATGAATATAAAATATATACTAAAATAAACTGACAATAATGTTTTAAAAACATATTCATGCAAGTTTGTTGTTCAGAATTCATAATGTATGAATGTAGATAAGATATTAATGTTTCAAAGACACTGACCTAACACTTCGCACTTTTTGACACTCGAGAGAAAATCCACTAGTAGTCTTGACAAAAACACATACTGATATACAAATATATCACCATGTACGTTCCTCCCTAAATGATATTTTGGGAAAAAGATAATCATTACGGTGAATGATAATAACAAGATGCTCTCAAAAGCCTGTGTCGCTCAGCTGCATTTACTGTGGTTTTGTAAATCATATTCAAAAATGTAAAAATCATAGTACATAGTTATATATATCCTAATAAAGATTGAGGCCAAGTTTGGTTTTATTTGGCCAAGTAGTTAAGTTAAAAGCATAATTTTTTTGAAAACATTTCACAAAGATTTTCATAACATTGCAGAAATAGCCTTTTTAGGACAATAACTCCCATAAGATGTCAATATACGATTTTGGTCATGCTGATTTATTTGTAAATTGTATTTTGGTGAACTCTATTGCAAATAACAGTTTATCTAAAATGATTTTCAAAATAACCAAAAACTGATAATTTTCTTAAAATAACCAAATTAAGGCAGTAACCCAACATCGGGTTGTTTGATTTGCCAGAATATTTAATGGGTAGATAGATCTGAACCTGATAATATTTTTTTAGTAAAATCGGATTTGCTCTTAATTTTTTAGAGATATAAGGCAAAAACTGTATTAATAGCGATGTCGGGCATGGTGGTAGGAAAGTGGGGTCATCGGACAATTTTTTCAAACTTGATACCTTAAATATGATTGTGAGTAAGTTTGGTAAAATTTGTGAAAATTTTTGTAAAGATGATGACAACGGCCAACAACAAAAATTTCAAAAAAAAAGTAGGAAATTGACTTTTCAGGGGTCAATTAAAAATGTTGGTCGTGTTGACATATTCGTAGATACTCCTTTGCTGAACATTATAGCTGTTTACAGTTTATCTCTATCTATAATAATATTCAAGATTATAACAAAAAAAAGATTTCATTTCTATCCCATGTCAGATTTGCTTTAAATACTTTAGTTTCAGGCGGGGTATCGGACACATTTTTTAACCTAGATACCCTTATGATAATTGTAGCTAAGTGGTTTCAGAGGAGAAGTTTTATGTAAAAATTCACGACGACGGCCTAAAACGGACGCTGGACAGCATGTGATGAGAAAAGCTTACTTGGCCCATCCGGCCAGGCAAGCTAAAAATGAAAAAGCTGTGGGTGGACCTCAAACTATTTGCATCTGAAAGTTTAGTTTAAATTGCATTATTGTAAATACCTGTACCTAAATGAATGATATAAGCAATTATCCGAACTTACAGTAGGTATTTAACAACTTTTTGGTTTTGTTGACCTTTAGTTCAGAATCTAGGACCAGCAAGTGGCTATTCTTGTTTTCACAATATGTTCTTGCTTCAAACCAATCCAAATCAATAGCAATAAACAGCATACATAGTCCGTTATAATAAACAAAGTCCCAACCATTACATTCTGTAAAACAAAATATCACATACTCATCAGTACATTACATCCATTGTCATTCCTTTGTATTAAAGGCTTGCCAATAAGTCTATGTAAACAAAGGCAACAGTAGTATACCGCTATTCGAAACTCATAAATTGACTGAGAAAAATAAATCCGGGTTACAAATTAAAACTGAGAGAAACGCATCAAATATAAGAGGAGAACAACGAAACAACAGAAACACAACATTAAAATGTAAAGTTTATAAATAAATTTAAACTGTCATGATATGTTTTTGCTATGATGTTATGTGCATAATAGAGATAAATAAAGTGTATGTTTATCATGTGACTATTCCAAACTCATCAAAGAGACCAGGCTTATAATTTTGTACGCAACACGCGCGTTTATTCTCAATACAAATTTACATTGGCACACAAATCAATTAGGAGGTCAAATCAATATGGATATGGAATAGGATCCCAGTTACGGTAACCAGTCCGGTACCCACGAATGTAGTTTTAAAAAAAAACTATAACTTTTCTCTAAAATGGTGTAGTGTTATTATTACACAAGTTCTGTAACTGAATGTAGATTTATTTGAAAGGGTAGGCTTTCTAGTTTGAATTTCTGTAAAAAAATTGATTGATTTAAATAAAATCTGGCGTCAGTGCATGGAGTAAATTGTCTAAATTCGAGCCTTTATTCTTCACCGGAAGTAGACTGAGTGACCCTGTTGTCAATCAAAACAAAATTTTGCAACGGAATGCCGGTCATGAGGCACTGAGATTGCACCCAGAAACTTGGAACCTAATGCCTAACATGAAACAGAAGCCCAAGGTGGCTATCAAAATTATTTAACGAACAGCACCCCATTTATTTACTATGAATTTCAATGCGTTTCAATGGGGCAAATAACTGGGTCCCCGTTCCATATTGAATAATATTGAAAACAAAATTGCAATAGATATATGCCAAATCAGGATAAGTTTATATATGTCTGGTAGTAGAAAACCTTAAAAAACTCGAATAACCTCAAGGATTCATAAACAGTAGAATTGTAAACAACAGTTGCATTCGTCCAAATCACTTGTTTTAGGTTTATATTTAGCAAGAACGACCAAAGCTGAAATATTAGAAGTTGACGAATATATAAGACTCAAAACAATTGAAGAGCAATATTTAACTAATAACTAGATTCTGATGGCATCTCTGAGGTCATCAAGGTTGTTAAAAGAAATCATGTTAGAACAATTAACAAATGAAAAATTTATTATATTACATGCCAAAGGCCACCCCATTTTATGAAGAAGAAAAAAATAAACAAACTATCGGTTGTAACATGTGTAACATGTCTGTGGATAAAAATAAAGCCAGTGTCATTTTGATCAGGTGAATAAAGAAATAAATTGATGCAAATGGATCAATTTGTATGGATGTCGTTCCCTTTAGTTTATATCTAAGTTCGGTGGATAAATGTAAACTGGCATTCAACATGTTCATTTTTTCTGCTTAATTTTACGTATATAAAAGACAAAGACAAAGCCTTTGTTCATCTTGTTATAAAAAAAACTCATCAAAGATATCAGGCTGATAATTTTATACGCGTCATGCGCGTTTCCTCTCAATAAGAGTTCTCATTGGCGCACGAATCAATTAGAAGGTCAATTTAATTAGGAAAGCCAGTGTTATTATGATATAAATTGATGCAAATGGATAAAATAGAAGGAGAGATCTTGTTTTTTTCACTACATTATAGGCAAAAGAATAAAATGATAAAAGATAGTAACCAGCACACGTGATTCTGTCACTGATTTCAAATGTAAACTGAGTTATGGACACATTTTCGATTATCTAATTTTATCCATTTTGCAAAAAAGTGACAATGAGGATGTACACTTACAGGGATTTTGTTTCGAAATTGACAAAGACGTTGAAGCAGACATGTTCTTCACTTGACGTATAAGGTTCACCAAATAGAGGATTGTTAATATGTATCTTATATTTCCTAAGAATATCGGATGGAGGTCCTAAGACAGTACATAAAGAGGTTTTGAGAACAAATTAAAATTCTTAACATCTAATGTAGAAGAAAGAGGATTCCAATGTTAACGAAATAAGCTTTCTTCGTTCAAAATAGCAGGGTGGTTTTTTTTCATACTCATTGAAATGAAAGAAAAAAATAGAAATCATTATTAATTTAAAGCGTCCGAGTGGAAATTTCACTGTAAACATGTTTGGGATTTTTTCTTTACCAATTTTAAAATACCTATGACATGAAGATAGTTGTAATCATTGGTCGGGTCAAAATCCATTAAAAAAAACTGAAACGATTTGCCGTTTTTATTCAAAAGATACATACCGTCTTGTGGTTGTTTGATAAATGTCCGTACAGTTGAAATCAGTTTTGAGTTTGGTGTTAACGTGGATAATCTGAAACATGTGTTTTCGTAAATGAAAACAGCTCTACATTTAGGGTTTCCTGTACATATTATCGAACATTCCATCAATGAGGCTGGCTGTATGAAAAGATAGAATTGTGTGCTCGATGGGTTCCATTGTTTTGAGGGAAACAGTTCCTTAAATATCCACTGAGTATAACCTAAAATAATATTAGCATTAATAATGTTCGATTTGCAATTGAAATTGATTAAAATAAGAAAAATAGGAAGATATGGACCACACAGAAAATTATGTGCTTCAGGTAACATCTCCATCTAAATCAGGGTGTGAAAGTAGAGTTGTTTTATGTTTCCGACGCCATAAAAATTAGGGTCGACAGGGATAAACTATGGTCGGTCGGTTTACAGTAAATACGGATTTTATGACCTCAATGTTATATCAACAAATACATGCAAAAACATTGCTAGGTCAAAAGATCAGGACATTGTCTTCAGTAAAAAAAATCATCATAGATACCAGGATTGAAATTTTATATTTGCTTTAGACACGCGTTTCGTCTACAAAAGACTCATCAATGACGCTCGATTCAAAAAAATAAAATTCAAATGAAGTACGAAGTTCAAGAACATTGAGGACCAAAAATTCAAAAAGTTTTGCAAAAAAAAGAGGGACGAAAGATACTAAAGGGATAGTCAAACTTATAAATCTAAAACAAACTGACAACGCCATGGCTAAAAATGAAAAAGACAAACAGAAAAACAATAGTAAACATGACACAACATAGAAAACTAAAGAATAAACAACACGAACCCCACCAAAAACTAGGGGTGATCTCAGGTGCTCCGGAAGGGTAAGCAGATCCTGCTCCATATGTGGCACCGGTCGTGTTGCTTATGTGATTACAAATCCGGTAAATAGTCTAATTCGGTATGTCACATTCATGAAAGGGAAGGGGATTGTAGTAAGGAACATATCCGATATCATTTGTGAAACGGTTATTCCATAACGGTCAACCAACTCGTGATGGCGTCCGTAAAATTTACGAAGGGATGATTTCAACTTCACCATTTGGAACTCTTAGTTTAATAGCTTCCTTGTGAGCAGCAACCCTCTATCAAGAAAAACGTGAAGTCAGCTTCATAATAATAGAGAAACAAGTCGGCAAGTAAAGGGGCACAGTTTGTTCCCATTGGAATGCCGACAGTCTGTTGAAAAACACGTCCTCCGAACGTAACAAATATGTTGTCAATCAAGAAATCAAGCATCTTGGTAATATACGGCTAAGGTAATCTATTCCTGAGGTATTTCAAAAACTTAAAGTTTTATTTACAGTTAATTATAATTATGAACATTAAGAGACAAGTGTTGACACAATGCGTCAATCATCATATCCTCTTAATTCTAAAAGTATAATGATAAAGATATGCCAACATTATGAATTAAACGATATGACATAAGACACTGAACTTCTCCTTTTTTTTAATTAGTTTTCAAACGATACACAAGAGAAAATATAATCAAAACATCTCATGAACTAGTAACCAGTAACAAGTAACTAACAACATCAAACCGTACGAAAGAAGGCATTTAAAAAAATAATTCGGTCAGACTATCGTTACACATTAACAACATGAATAATTTGATATTTTCTCAAAATATTCAATTGACAAAATATTTCTTTTTTTTTCTTACGGCTAAGACAATATAATTTATTCATAACCGAAAACGAATCCCTCTGCACAGAAAACGACACAGTAGGTCCATGATCACTTTGCGGTCAATTCTTTTTAAACAAACATGAATATAAAAAAAACATAATAGCTCAATTTTTTATTTTATTTGCTTGATTTATAGAACAAGCATGGTGTGTTTTATAAGTTCTTTTATAGAAAGTTAAGTGTAACAACTATAATTCGTTTCATAACCCAAAAGACTATGGGTAATTTCATAGTCCGTACTCCAAAGCGAAATCTTAACTGTTTATAGAAAGTTTTTATCAAATTACACCGTTTTGGTGCACCCTTTTGAAAATCTAATTAGTTATCAAAGGTACCAGGATTATAATTTAGTACGCCAGACGCGCTTTTCGTCTACATAAGACTCATCAGTCACGCTCATATCACAATATTTACAAAGCCAAACAAGTACAAAGTTGAATAGCATTGATGATCCAAAATTCCCAAAAGGTGTGCCAAATACGGCTAAGGTAATCCATGCTGGGGATAAGAAAATCCTGGGTTTTTCGAATAATTCAAAGTTTTGTAAACAAATTTATGAAAATTACCACATTATTGATATATTCATGTCAACATCGAAATGTTGACTACTGGGCTGGTGATACCCTCGGGGACGAAACGTCCACCAGAAGTGGTATCTCCCAGTGGTGTGAATAGTTATTAAAGGTACTAAGATTATAATTTAGTACGCCAGACGCGAGTTTCGTCTACATAAGACTAATCAGTGACGCTCATATCAAAATATTTATAAAGCCAAACAAGTACAAAGGTGAAGAGCATTGAGAATCCAAAATTCCCAAAAGTTGTCCCAAATACTCTTACCCAGAATACATTATATGCTGCAACGGCGAATTATTAACGAGACCGTCCTACAACTGTTGGAGAAGAATCCGATAGAAAGGTCTTTTTTAACTGTTATCAATGTTGGTTCACAGGTAATTTGAAAGAAGTTAACGACAAAAGGAGGTCTCGAACAATGTATATTATTAGGAAGTGTATCAATTTAATGTATGGTTCTTGACGAGAGTATCGTTGAATAATACTTGATGATAAGAGTATATTTTTCAAAAGCTTCCGGACTAAAGTATTGTCAAATAATAATTTGAATTTTGTTATAGAAGAGGAGTTACTGTTTTCTACAAGAAAATATATAAAACAAAAAAACTTCTAAAAAGTAAAATCACCAAAATACTAAACTCCGAGGAAAGTTCAATCGGAAAGTCCCTAATCACATGGCAAAATCAAATGACAAAACACATAAAAAACGAATGGACAACAACTGTCATATTCCTGACTAGGTACAATCATTGTTAAATGTAGAAAATGGTGGATTGAACCTGGTTTCATAACGCTTAACCTCTCACTTTTATGACAGTCGCATCAAATTCCGTTACTTTTACAACGATGCGTGAACGAAACAGACATAATCGGTAAAATAGTCAAAATATGGTTACAGCAGTCACGACTGTGTTATAATCTCAAGACAAACAAACATATACAAAAAACACAAAAAGCATCCGCCAAATTAAAAAACAGATTCCTTGTTTTGCGTGTTGGGCGTCAGAAATACAAACGTCACAAACAGAAATTTTGTCGTTCAATGTCTATAAAAAAACAATTATAATTTCACATGGCATAAAAGGCATAAGACATTTGCTATACTATAAACATTTTTATTATGAGACCAGCTTAGGTCCACCTCCTGTGCAGGAGTTTCTCGTTACGTTGAAGACCCACCAGTGCCCTTCGGCTATTATCTACTATGTGGTTAGGTTGTTGTCTCTTTGAAATATTCTCCATTTCCATCCTCAATTTTAACATCGTACCAAATGCCAATTATGAAAATGTATTTTTGTCCTGGCAAATTGATACCTCAAACACACTGAATATCATTAGCTGTGATAGAAATAAGCTTCTAAGAAGAAGCATTACAACTCAAAACCTTGATATTGAATAATTATTTTGTAAGCTAAAATACCTGTTGTTTGGTCATGAAAATCAAAGCTGGTACTAACATTATTTTCAAGTATTTTGTATTCGCTAAGTGTGGTTCCAAGAGTTGTTGGCGTAGGTTCATATGTATTAACTGTATTTCCAGTAATTTCAGTTCCGTAGACCTCCACTTCACATAATGTCAAAGGATAATGGCGATAATCATCTTTCTTATATACTGTCAAATATTTTCCCGATAGACGGTCAATACAGTTAATGTGTATTTCAGTAGGTGCCTGTCCAATTTGCTTATAGCATAGACAATACTGACTACTCCAATCAGATGTATTATGTATTCGTATTTCAAAGTCGCTGTGTCGTTCAACTGAAATACAATTTACATCATTTATGATTTATCAGTTTTACTAGTACTTGTTTTCATATCTGAGACAATTGTGAAAACTGAATCATTACATATCGTACCACTTGTAACACTTTAAAATATATTGACAATATAACCTTTACCTGAATCAAAACCTTTCCGGCGCACAAGTTATTACTGAGATTAAAAATATTCTCACTGTTCCGACGTAATTGTTATACTCTGATTTTCATGTTGAAAGTTCATCTTATCTGATGCAATTGCTAACTATGTGTTTTAAGTTTTGAAATGAGTTATCACCCTTCTGGTGCAATTGTCATCACTGTGATTTAATATTGTTATATATGCTGACCTTACTGTAGCCCTTGTTTAGTGTTTCACTAATTTGAAATTTGTACCATGTGTATGTGTATGCATTTACTCATTGAACATATTTTGTCAAAAATAAGTACACCTTTGAAAACATTCGTTATAAATAAAACTTTATAACTTCCTCATTTCAATAACCACTGGACGTAAAGCAACCAACAATCAGTCAATAAATTCTGATGAAATGTGTATCAACATCACGAATTGGTCGATCGTTATCAGGTCCTTATCCCACAACTGCCTTTAGATATAAATCTCTCGGTGTTTAACTGTCTTATACCAATTGGTCGTATAACTAAGTTTGACTAGAGTGCAATACTAAGGAGTAGTTGCGTGCTAAAATGTAAGTATTGTGTGTCAATACATATATTAATAAATTAATAAATGTATTTACATTTTAAATATTTATGTAATTAATATTTCCTAAGCGACGAATAATGGATGTCAATAGAGACAAACACGCTTATAATCTGTATTCTTTCCTCGATTTTATCAAGGATTTACAATAAAAGTATATGCAGTGGTACATGCAGACAACAAACAGGTCGGCAATTATTAACATATACAAAACAAAATCAAACAAAGACAAATAAAATAATAAAAGAAAAATGGTAAAGAGATGGACCAAGGAGGACGATAACAATAATAAATTCAAAACACAAAGGCAAAATAAACTACGAAGAAAATACAGCCAATTGTCTACAAATCTCTTCGGATATAACACAATACTAAGCAACACGAGCCTTATATCAGGTGCTTTGATTACTTGCATGAGCGGCCTTGCTCTAAAAGTTGCTGATCATCATAGTAAAATCGGAGGAAAACAGTTTTCGGGGATTGTCACAAACGAACTAAAAAGGAATAAAAGTTTATTCAACAAACAAAAAGTGTTTTAACTGTGGAACAGATAGGAAATTATATCAATAGACTCACGACAGCAGTCTGTTCTTGCATAGATGTGAAGGCTTTCAATAGTATACATATTTCCAAAATCTACTGTCCACCATTTATCAGGATCTTTATCAGTAGTGTGCGTACAGTCACCTTTATTTGCAACCTGATTTCTCTTTCCATTATTAGCATTCCTTGGTCCAAATCTTGAAACGTTATTATATTGTGTTGAAACTTGTGTTGCGTTTTTGTTTAATGCAATGTTCATAGAACCATTTCCTGAAATTATAGAGCAAGTGTCATGTGTACTTTACATTCAAGATCATAATCATTCTACTAACACTAAGGATCAAATTATCTAACTAGATTTATAAGTCTAATCAGATGCCAGATAGTAATTATACCTATATACTATAGTAGTGAAATTTTCTATCCAGTACAGCAACCGATATTAGAGTGTAGAAATGCAGGATTTTTTGTCATAAGGATTAGTACTTCAGCTGGCGTTCAGTAACTTTGAGCATACTTTACTATTTTGATATTGTACACTTGTATTGTTATTATTGTGTATGTACTTTGGTGTCTATTTTATCGCTATTTTAAAGTTTAGTACTTTCTTCTACGTATGTAGATACTATTGTGTGTGATCTTTGTGTACGCTTTGATGGTTAAATGGTTGAGAATATTTAAAATGAACTATTCATCCCAGGAATCTCGTCCTTTTTTATCGTATGTTAAATCTGAATGTTTCTTACTTTGTCTCTTTATTGTTTGTATATAAGCTACATCGCAAAGAAAATGCAAATGAATATTAATATTTCTGTTGAATAAAGGCAACAACAGTATACCGTTGTTTAAAAGTCACGAATCTTTTTAGCGATACCAAATCCGGATAGCAAATTAAAACAGAAGGAAACACATCTACTATAAGAGGAAAACAACGGAACAACAAAAACACCGACCTGCAACAAAAACAAACGCCAACATATATTAAAACGGACTGTTTGATAATAACTGCCATATTCCTGAATTGGTACAGGATATTTTGATAAACAATGTTGGGTTGAAACTGGTTTTATGGCTAGCCAAACTTCCGCGTATATGGCAATGTAAAAATAATCTATTTCGGGTTGAAAACATCTTTATGACAAGTCTGTTGCTGTTGTAAATATTGAGTTGTTATAAGAACCCTACACAACAGACCAAATTTATCTTTTATTTCTTATTTTAATGTTACAAAATTAATCAAAGTCATATACATATACATGTATAGATGCACTTGCATAAGGTTGATTTCTATCTGTCGCAGCTCATATGTTGATTGTTTGTTTGTTTTTGTTTAGTTTTCCTTATACTTAAACATTGTCGTGACGTCAACCTATTCATTTACCGTGGATTCGTTTTCTAGAATCAACACTTTCTAAATCTTTCGCTGAAATAGAATTTCCTTTTTGTGCATAATTTCATTTAGATTGAACTGTATAATTTACTGATTTCTGTTCACTGATGGAATTGATTTAAAAACTTAACTTAAATTTTTGTAATTTTTATATGTCTTTACTAGGAACCATTCTTGTGATCTGTTATGTGTGACTTACATCATTATATCGACGAAACCTCTCGTCGAACAATTGGGTTACCATTTAAATGTCTGTTTTATATATATATAAATGATCATACAATATTCATCGGTACAATGGACACCAGAGCTTGTACCTTTATATATACATATTAGATCATATTAGGCAATCGAATAGTATAAGTTTGTAGCCGCAAGGTTAGCATTGTTAAAATCGAATAGTTAAACGTAGGTTTTTGTTCCCTGTTTTGTACGTTATTGTGGATTTTGTAATGATAGCGAGTTTTACCGTTTATTTTTGGATCATCATTTTCACATATTTGAAACGAAAATGGTTACATTATATTTGTCCATTTTTGTTTTATATATATAGTATGATTTCATCTGATTTTACCACTTTAATTCGTCGTTTCATTAACTAAAGGACTATGGGTTATTTCATTGTTCGTACTCCAAAATGAAAACTGCATTGTTTATATGATGTTTTTATCAAATCACAACGTTTTTGTGCACGCTTTTGAAAATCTAACCCAGAATGCACTATATGCTGCAACGGCGAATTATGAAACGAGACCGTCTCACAGTAGCTTACGAAGAGCCTACTAGAAAGGTCTCGTTTGATTGTTATTCATGTTGGTTCAAAGGTAATTTGAAAGTAGTTAACGACAAAAGAAGGTCTCGTACAATATATATAATTAGAAAGCGAATCAATCTAAAGTATGTTTCTTGGCGAGAGTATCGTTGAATAATTATTGATGGTGAGAGTATATTCTTCGATGCTTCCGGACGAAAGTATCGTAAAATTACAATTTGAAATTTATTTTAGAAGAGGAGTTACTGTTATCTACATGAAAATATATAAAACAAAAAACCTTTCCTTATATTCATTATATTCAACACTACTTTAACGCACAAATTACATAAATAAGGATGTACTTTATTTTTCGTCACTATAGTATAATCAAATAATAACCAAAGCATGTAACTACGACATATTATACTTGATAAGACCTGGGCATCGTTGTTTAAAGATATATAGACAACACGCCATATTTGATCTTCCAATACAATTTGAGTGTTCGAAAGAAATCCTTATAGGCCTTGTCTCTATTAAAGTAAGCGGGTTTAAATGTAACAAAATAATTGATATATAACGTAAAATCATATACTAGTGAAACAGATCCTTGAGTTATGATTACTGTTTTTATATGAACAGGGTATTTTGGCGTTTTATTGATATTATACATTATTAGAGTTATGTTTACGGAATTTACTGATTTGCCAATTCGGACTTCATTTCACAAACTTAAGGAAGTTTTCTTGTCATGTTTTGGAATTTTTATCAGATTTTTCGGAATCCTCTGGTTTTATCCATTTGAATGACTTAACAATTTGTCCATTGACCCTCATTTTTCTTTTCAAAATCTTTTACATGTATCATTATAAGCCATCTGTAAATGTCTTATTAAATCGTTTGTATTTTTTAATAGTTTTTGAGAACTTAAACTTGTCAATGATTAAGCTATAAAAAATCAAGAGAGAATATTTTCTCGCCAAAGTTTCAATGGCTTATATATCTCGAAAACAAGCACATTGACCTATATTTTATTTTTGCTCTTTTGATTCCTTTATTGATCATCTATCAATATATACTATTGTAATGAAAAGCTTGTTATTTTGAAACTGAGTAGCGAACTTCCTTAAGCACACGGCGGTCGGCGTAAATATTTGAGACTCCTTAAAACATCTATTACTATAATACTAGTAGACAATTTTAAACATATTTGTATGAATAGCCTTCTGTGAAATGGTATAAAGTAATTCGAATCGATTAACATCGGGTTTTTACCTTCAAAAACATCTATTACTATAATACTACTTGTTTTAAAAAAAGATTGTAGACCATCTTTAGTTGACGTCATTTTGACGAACAAAAAGTCATCCTGTTTTAAAACCTTAAAATTTCCAACTGGTATTAGTGATTGTCATAATTTTATTTCTACCACTGTAAAGGGTCAGTTGCCTGCACAGCAGAATGAAAAAAATGTATACAGGAGCTATACAAATTTTGATATTGAGAAATTTAATAATGATATAGCTAAAATTAAGATTGAAATTGTAGATGGAGTAACAACTGCAGAACAGGTAAATAAGATCTACCAAACATATGAAAATAACTTTATTAGCACACTAGACAAACATGCACCTTTGAAGTCATGGTATCCCAGAAAAAGTCCTCTTCCATGTATGAATGGAGAATTAAGAAAAGCCGTTTACCGAAAACACATGCTATTTTCTCAGTACACCAAAAAAAAAAGAAATAATAATACTTGGGAAAAATTCAGACAGCAAAGAAATTTGGTAAATAAATTAAAAAAGGAAATCTATGAAAATATATTTTTTAGAACGCTGTTCTGGAGGATCAAAAAGTGCTGATTTTTGGAATACTATCAAACCTTTCTTTTCTAAAAATTGCAAATCCCAAGGGCAAAAGACTATTTAATTTGAAGAAAATAAAATTATAAATAATTCAAAAGATGTATCAGATATTTTAATAAACGTTTTGCTACTGTTACTGAGAAGATATGAAATGATGTTATATATGATCCATTAAACCATCATAGCATAAATGCAATACATGAAAAAAATCACTTGAAAACAGATACAAAATTTAAATTTCAAAAGGTGACATCAGAAAAAGTGGAAAAAATCATTAATGAAGTTAACGTGAAAAAAGCAACAGAAGCAGATGGGATACCAGCAAAAATAGTTAAAGGAAGTAATTCTGTTGTTGCACCTCAGCTTGCCAGTCTTATAAATTTGACTGTAGACACGGGTATATTTCCGGATAGACTTAAAGAAGCCCAAGTTACACCCTTACATAAAAAGAACGACCCACTACTGAAATCAAACTATAGACTAGTCAGTGTGTTACCTATTTTTTCAAAATTTTATGAAAAGATATTTGAAATACAGTTATATGATTTCTTTGATTCCATTTTTAATCCTTATCTATGTGCTTTCCGTAGAAGACATGGATGTCAGACTATGCTGCTCAGATAACTGGAAGACTGGCGTAAAGCCTTAGATAAAACAAATTATATAGTTGCAGTTCTTTTTACTGCTTACCTATATAAATTATAAGCATATGGTGCTTCTCCACATTCTGTATCTTTATTAAAATCATACCTTTCTGACAGAAAACAGCAAATTAATGTAAACGGTGTTCTGAGTAGCTGGGCTAACATCCAAAAGGGGGTACCCAAGGTTCTATATTGGGGCCCCTTTTATTTAATGTCTTCATAAATGATATATTTTATTTTGTTAAACATAGTACCTTATACAACTATGCTGACGACAATACTCTGTCTTTTAGTAGTCCGGATTATTACCATCTCATATCCATATTAGAATCTGAGTCTCAAGTGCTGATTGATTGGTTTTAAGAAAATAAGATGCAGGCAAATCCTGATAAGTTTCAAGTTATTGGTGTAGGGAAAAGAACGTTTGCAAACAATCTATCTATACAAATTCAGCAAAATATTTTATCATGTGAAGAAACCGTCAAGTTGCTTGGAATTAATATTGATTACCAACTAAAATTTGATGCACATATAAATAACTTGTGTAGAAAGGCATCACAACAGCTGAATGTTCTCAAGAGAATTGGATGCTTTTTAAGCAGATTAAATAAACTTACTATCTTTCATACTCTCATTTTGAGTAATATTAATTTTTGCCCTTTGACTTGGCATTTTTGTACAGAGAAAAATTCTAAAAAAAATGGAAAAAAATACAAGAGAGAGCATTAAGATTTGTATATGACGACTATTTATCATCCTCTGAAACTCTTCTTGAGAACGCAAAGGTTCCAACCCTACAAGTAAGACGCATCAGGACAATGGCACTTGAGCAACGTATGTTTACAAAATTTACTCCAAATTAAACACACTAAATATTCTTTTAGATACAGTAATATTTTGGAAATACCACAGGTAAGAATTACCTCATATGGAAAAAAAATATTTTACCGTTGCTGCTGCTTCTTTGTGGCATAACTTACCAGACCACTTCAGGATTGTTAACAGCTTCTCACATTTTAGAAGTCTTGTTCAGTCCTGGAGTGGAACAGACTGTTTTTGTTTTTGCGATGCCTGCAGGTAATCTGTGTTACATCATTTATGCTTTTTATGCTGCATTAACAGCTTGCATTGCAACTGACATTTTGTTTTTACATTTTAATAATTACAAGATTTGAAATTTTTACCTTATGAAAACTGCAAATTTAAAAAAAATTAATTCCTGTATTAGTGCTTCATATATATGTTTTGGTATTTAGCAAGATACATGTATATGCTAGAGTTTAATGTGGTGCTTCTTTTTATTATTTATTTGCATGCTGCATGCCTTGTTTTATTTGTTATTTCATATGTTTTTATATTCGGTGAAAGCTCAGAGCTTATGTTTGAAATGTTTGTCAATATGCCGAATCAAAATAAAGTTTTACTTACTTACTTACTTGATACTAGTAGACAATTTTAAACATATTTGTATGAATAGCTTTCTGTGAAATGGTATAACGTAATTCGACTCAATTAACATCGGGTTTTTACCTGACATGAACACAATGACGCATGTCAGAAATGGGAATGGAAATGGTTACCTTTCTACCAGCTATGATTAAGATTAATAAAAAAATAACACAACCGACCGTGCGAGGGCTGTAAAGCTAGTGAATGTCGTTAAACACCGAATCTATCATCAAATAACACAATTCAAACAAATAAAACTAAAATATGACAGATTACAACCATCGATAACCAACGAATTAACAACTCCTGACTGGGGACAGGTACATACGGAATGTGTCAGGTTTAAACATTTTCTAATGCTAAGCTCTCTCGTTAACTTTGGGCAGTGATTTAGGAGCACAACATTAGAATAAATTGTATAAAACAATTGGATACATTGGCACGAGGCACAAAAACAACCTATGAAATGAAAGAAAAAAAACGACACATATGACCGATCTAAGAATACTGGAAGTTACTGAAAGCTAGCTCAAAGTCAATATCAACTAACAAATGAATTATGCCTTCCCATACTTAAAAAGGAATCAGCACACATTCCAAAAGAAAAGTGTCGACGTCGTAAATGGTGTGAGAAAAATATGACTTTGTGCAACACTAAAACAGAAGTATCGACAGAATTCTAGACAATAAGAATGCATAACTGTATAGAAACACATTACTTTTTATTTAATTTTACATTTCAAATCATTAAATTTAAATACAAATTTAATTACACACAATTAATTTTTAACCTTTAATAAATAGTTGATCGGTAGCGTTTGATTTTGTTAGTTTTTATGGACTTCCACTGTTTTATTTGTCATGGATTTCAGTATTGTTGTAATACTTTTTAATGAAAAGATCAATACGTTTTCGTAGTCTTTATCTACTTTTATGGACTCTATAAACGATATCACCGTTAAAATATGATGCGACATCCCGTTTGTATTAAGGTGTCTACGTTTATATCTAAACGTCCAAACCAAATCATTCTATGACAAAAATTGAGTAAAGGTATTTAGTGATTTATGGTGACGAAATCCATGACATTTATACTGTAAATTGTAAAAAATTACAAAATCGCATTAATAAATGTACGCAATAATTTCTGAATTTACAGTACATAAATTACGTTCAGATAAATCTAAAGAGTCACTTCAGACGTGAGTATTGAGCACGAGTTTGAAAATATACGGATCGAAAGACCAAAGGACAAATGGAAAATTAACAATAGGGACTAAAGAGAGGCTGAGAACTTTTCGTGTGTTTTCTTCTTATACACATCCTTAGCTTTTAAATGTGTGAGTTTGGACTTTACTGATGATAGTTAATCCAGAAGAGCGCTCTGGACACACGAAATCAACAAAGTGTTATTTTGATTGATAATTCAGAGCAAAATTATCATCAAAGCATCAAAAGGTGCTGTTAAATTCATAATATGTTTTTGTAATATAGACGTATTGTCAACGAGTTTGGCCATAGCATGATAAATATGTTTTATGAAACAAATGATGTTGATACATTTACTTACCTAAATGCGATTGTAATAATAGAGTGAGAAATATGTAACTGATACCATAGAGTATGTCCCTCATAACTGTTGGAATAAAACAATACTTTTTCTTAAAACCTGGGTGGTCGTGTGGTCTAGCGGGACGGCTACAGTGCAGGCGATTTGGTGTCACGATATCTCAGTAGCAAGGTTCGAATCCCGGCGAGGGAAGAACAAAAAATTTGCAAAAACAAATTTACAGATCTAACATTGTTGGGTTGATGTTTAGACGATTTGTATATACATAATGTACACAGCCATGTAGCACCATCACTGCTGGTGATCCGATGGATAAATCTGTTGTAGAGTTGTCACTGGTTCAGACGCACTTATACTATGCAGCCAATGCACGATTTGTGTTATTCAATAATGCAACATCAGGGAAGGAGTCAGGAAATGATTCTTGGCAGATGGTTCTAAATCCTCAAATAAGGAAAATCATAAGGGCATGTGTTAAATTCCACGGAATTAAAAACGTTTATTCTGATTTTCAATAGAGGTCAATAAACATTTGATTGTTTAAAAATATATTAATTAAAAAAAAGTAATACTTACAATCTAAAGATAAACATATATTACTTTTTGTATAACTAGTTAGATTATATTTCATACTAGAAATGAACCAATCGAAAACACTATATTGCTTAAAGATTATTATAATAAAAAGTTGTAAGTCCTGTTCAATAAATCTCTCTCGCTGATTAAATTGGCATTATAATCTAAAAATAAAGTCTATAATTTCTTCAATAAGTACTTGCGACATTAAACATATATATATATATCTTTTTTCATAAACTAAAAGGTAATTCGGAATTCGTTTATATATTTAGATATAATTTGGACTTATCCTCAGTGGTATTCTTTAAACTGAACATCAGAAAAACGACAAACCATATAATCAATCATTATCCTATTAAGGCAAAGCTCTTCTTTTTATTATCAGTTTTGCAGTTTCATCTAACTAGTGTCTTTTTTTTAGTCAGGCACATACGAAACATTAAATTTGATAATAAGTAGATGGCAAAAATAATAAAACAACAACGCTCTTCTGGATTTACCTTCATCCGGAACTCTCAAAGCCAGATATGTAAAAGCCAATGATGTATAAGAACCGAAACAGTTTGAGAGCAATATAACCCTCAACGACCTAAAGAAATAGCCAAATTCTTTTTTGCATGTGGTTGTACTTTTATTTAACCATCTTATGTATAAGCTTGTCTTGTGCAATGTAATCAAAACATTTTCGTGACTTTTATTCTCGTTTAGTCTGTCGAAAATGCAAATAAACATTTTTGAGAACTATTATAGACACTGAAAACTTGATATATATTTGGACCAATGTGTGTTGCCTTCATTCCTCCTGACCAACATATCTGATCACATTATTTAGTTTTATATTGTATACAAGGTACGATTGAGTTGTACACGTTTGGTATGGCAAGGATTAGCTGGACTGTTAGTGCGTAGTTAAGCAAATAGTTATCAATCAATCAATCAATCAATCAACCGGTCTAAGTCAGGGCTTTATTAAATCCTATACCATATATAATATGCAAAGATTTCGTTTGAAATTTTTCATTATACCTGTAGAAAAACTTATTACAAGTATTATATCACATCTCATTTTTACAGTGATGTTGTTTATAGATTCCCTCAAATTGAGGTACGAACCGTGTGAAATTATCGACCCTTTATATTAACTTATTATAAATGGTTATCAATTTATAGTCCAGCAGATAGGTGCAATATTTGAAAGAATTGTGCACTTCGTGTTAAAAGCACCAAATTTTGCTCAAACATACTTCTATCTATACTCTTCAATTTTAGACATGGAGACAAGCTGGATATATAGTTTACTTCCGGTAAAATCTAAGATGGCGGATGCATATTGAAATCTCAACTTTTTTAATTCTCTTTATTTTTTTTTAGTTTAAACTACAAGAACTGATGTTTGAATTTGATCGGAATAGCAGCAGATGGTTTTCAGAGTTGTTTATGAAGTTATAGCAGCATTTTGGTGACGTTTGGTCCACTTCCGGTCGAAATTTTGTGATAAAATTCAAAAGAAATGTCGACTTTTAATTTGCCAAAAGTGAATTGAAGGATGTTATAGAATCATGTATTTAAAATTCATTTATGGTGAATATTATCGTTTCATTATTATTATTGAATGTAGATAGACATGCCTACCATGAAACTGGTAGAGCGTTTCACATGGAGATGAAAACAAAACAGAGCTCTTTCATTTTCTGTCGCATTAACTGATGAATGAACTCAATTTCGGGAAAATAATTGTTGCTACAGTTGATACGATGGGTTGTTTTAGGAATGGAAAACACTTCAGATACATTTCAATTCATGAGCTGGCTTACTTTTTAGGACAAGAAAAAGCTTATGCATTGCCTGTTTTTCATGCATTCACTGGATTCGACACTGTGGCATCGATCGTTGGTTAAGGGGGAAAAACAGCATGGTATACATGGATGTCATCATCGTTATAAGAGACCAGGCGAGGACTCTGAATGTCAAAACCACTATTACGCCATTAATCGAGCGATTCGTTATTCCGATGTATGATTGAACAAATATATCAGAGAAGGTCAATGATATTCAAACTTTTTTATTGGCAACATTGCTTATTTTTATTAAACATATGTATTTTGTCCCTAAATTACGTGTTTTGTGATATTTTTGACCGGAAGTGAGAAAATTCCGACTTAAATACCCCGAGGGCTTCAAAGCTTGATACATTATGTCAAACAATGAATACACAATACTTGTATCGTCTACAAAGCAAACGTTGGCGACCAGTTGTGAGAATTATTTAACCATATTCAGTTATCAAATGCATGTTCGCCATTTTTATGATAAAACCGGAAGTGGATAAAATTAAGCTTGCCTCCATATCTTATTTTGTTTAGATTGATACCAACGAGATTTCTACCAAATTTTATGCTTTTAACACAAAGTGCACAATTATTCACCTATCTGCTGGACTATATCAAACTTTTAGAAATTTACATGTGACGTCATTTTGTAGCGTCAATCCAGTCGTATGATAGACAATGCGTGGTTCTGTGGGCTGTTTTATGTGCTGCCCTAGGTTGTTTTATGTGTTCTTTTTTTTTATTCTGTGGTTAGTCAGCACTTCGGCGTTAACATGAATATCTATTATATGGTCAATTTTTTTTTATAAAGTTACTGTTTGCAAAAGAATGCATTATTCTAAATACTAAGGATTTTTTATACCAGGCATAGATAACCATAGCCGTATTTGGCACAACATTTTGGAATTTTGGGTCATCAATGCTCTTTAACTTTATACTGGTTTGTCTTTCTGACTATTTTGATCTGAGCGTCACTGATGACTCTTATGTGGATGAAACGCGCGTCTGGTGTATTAAATTATAAGCCTGGTACCTTTGATAACTATTAGCATGTCGAAATGTAATATATTATTGTTTATTTGTGTATTTCTCTGTCCCGAATGTTCTTGCATTTATTTGTACTGTATTTCCTGTCATGTTATGTTGTCCTTTTTGTGTTATATTTAACATTGCCATAAAAGCGCGAGGTTTGGTTAGCCACAAAATAATAGGTTCAACCCACCATTTTTTCTTTAAATGTCCTTTACCAAGTCAGGGAAATGGCAGTTGTTATCTTAAAGTTCGTTTCTGTGTGTGTTTCATTGTCGTTTTTTTTTAGTTGCACTTTAGTGTTTCTGTTGTTTTGTTTTCCTCTTATAGTTGATGTGTTTCCCTCGGTTTTAGTTTGAAACCCGAATTTGTTTTCTATCAATCGATATTTTTGGGGTGTTTACTAGTATATCGAATTACTCGAACTACAGCGGTTGGTCGCGTATTCCTGTGAATTAGTCATTGAATAATCAGGGGAAATACCAAGTAAAGGCGGGGTCGTCGGACACACTTCAATAATAATTGTGGATAAGTGTTTTTTCTCATTGACTCGTTGTTTCAGTGGATACGATTTGTGTAAAAGTCATAGGACGATGGAGGCCATGTGATGACACAAGTGGCTTATAAGGAGAACAAGATACACTACTAGTATTTATCTTAGGTTGGCGGACAAACGGGGGAAAAGCATATACCCATGACCTTTGTTGGGGTATAGTGAAGTGAAATCTAGAGCTTTTTACGCGAATCTGGCTTCTTTGGGCTACGGTAAAAGTTTTACGAACAATAAAATACCAATAGTCCTTTAGAATCTGAAACGGCCCATAGTACATGTTCTTGTTTCAGATGTGTGACAGAGTGTTTTTAAATAAACAAATGATAAAGCATAGTGTACCATAGGTACTTGGGGACAAGCAAATTTTTTTTGCCCTCCCTTTTTTCCAAAATCCGTTATTTTTTGTTTTCTATTAATTTCAATTATTTTCGTTTTTCACTGTATGATATGACATAAATATAAATAACATGTTTTTGCTATTTACTATCAATTCCAAGTCTACTATCCACAGCGGTTTCGTATGTAGAAAATGTAGGATTGAACCTGGTTTTATAGCTAGCTAAACCTCTCACTTGTATGACAGTCGCATCAAATTCATTATATTTACAACGATGCGTGAACAAAACAAACAGATATAATAGGTAAAATTGTCAACAATAGAGGTACAGCATTTAACATTGTCTTATAATCTTAATCACAATAAAAACAAACAAATATTTAACAAAGAAGGACAAAAAGGTATATATTAAATTTAACCACCTCATTCATTGCTTTTTTATTTTTGAATTTTATTTATGTATGTTAAATCCACCCATAAAGGATTGAACGATTTTAAGTACTGGGAACGAATTGTTAGATTAACTCTGACGTAGAATCGCGCGTTAGTCAAATTTGTATATACGATAAGCTTCCCGTGTAAACTTTAAAGAACGTCAAGGAATGTTTTATTTTATTGTTTATTCACGAGGCGCAGTCTGAGCGTTTTGCATCAAACCAACAGCTGTATTTACTTTAGCTACTTTTTTTGGTTGTGAATACATTTAGACCATGCTTTTCAAATCATTTGCCTTTCGTATTTGCCTATTCAATTTAGTTGTCATCCAGTTAGTAGTTTCGCTGTGTTGTGGGGCAATGCTTTCGTATTTTCCTATTGAATTTAGTCGTAATTTTGTAAGTTGTTTCACTGTGGTGTAGTTTTGACAATACAATCGTATTTTCCTTTATGAAGTTCTTTGTAATTTCGTTAGTTGTTTCACTGTTGTGTAGTTTTGACAATACAATCGTATTTCCATTATGAAGTTCGTTGTCATTTGTAAGTAGTTTCACTGTGCCGCAGGTTTGACCATGCTATGTATTTCCCGATGCAAGTTCTTTGTCGTTTTGTTACTTGTTTCCCTGAGCTTCAGGTTTGACCATGCTTATGTATTTCCCGATGCAAGTTCTTTTGTCGTTTTATTAGTTGTTTCCCTGAGCTTCAGATTAGACCATGCTTATGTATTTCCCGATGCAAGTTCTTTGTCGTTTTGTTACTTGTTTCCCTGAGCTTCAGGTTTGACCATGCTTATGTATTTCCCGATGCAAGTTCTTTTGTCGTTTTATTAGTTGTTTCCCTGAGCTTCAGATTAGACCATGCTTATGTATTTCCCGATGCAAGTTCTTTGTCGTTTTGTTACTTGTTTCCCTGAGCTTCAGATTAGACCATGCTTATGTATTTCCCGATGCAAGTTCTTTGTCGTTTTGTTACTTGTTTCCCTGAGCTTCAGATTAGACCATGCTTATGTATTTCCCGATGCAAGTTCTTTGTCGTTTTGTTACTTGTTTCCCTGAGCTTCAGATTAGACCATGCTTATGTATTTCCCGATGCAAGTTCTTTGTCGTTTTGTTACTTGTTTCCCTGAGCTTCAGATTTGACCATGCTTATGTATTTCCCGATGCAAGTTCTTTGTCGTTTTGTTACTTGTTTCCCTGAGCTTCAGATTAGACCATGCTTATGTATTTCCCGATGCAAGTTCTTTGTCGTTTTGTTACTTGTTTCCCTGAGCTTCAGATTAGACCATGCTTATGTATTTCCCGATGCAAGTTCTTTGTCGTTTTGTTAGTTGTTTCCCTGTGCTGCAGGTTTGACCATACAATCGTATTTCTATTATGAAGTTCGTTGTCATTTTGTAAGAAGATTCACTGTGGTTAAGTTTTGACCATGCTATGTATTTCCCTACGCAAGTCCTTTGTCATTTTGTTAGTTGTTTCCCTATGCTAAAGGTTTGACCATGCTATTTATTTCACTATTCCAGTTTGTTGTAAATCTGTAAGTAGTTTAACTATGATGAAGGTTTTATATTGTGTGTTAATGTTTCACAAAATATGATGTTCATTTGCACAGGGACTAATAAATGACAATTTAAGATAATGTTGTATTCACAAGAGGAACTATATGCAAGTGTATATCTGAAATAAAGAAGTTGTTGACGAAACCTTTTCTTAATTTAAAGACAAATTACGTATCAAAACTTAGCAGTTGGTGATTAAAATAGCATAAAAAAGCTTCTGCAAGTCATGGAAATACATTTTCATGACATGTCTAAAACAAAGAATTTTGCACTTTCTCTAAACCAGAAGCAATTACATAGATCCAGCATGGCTGAATCAAAAATCGCTTAACCCCACCTCAAAGTTTGAGTTCCGAAGTCTGGTTATCTGGACCCTGAGTTGTCTGTTGTTGTTTATGGATGTTTTTTTAGAGAGCGGTGTGTTGTGCGATTTGATGTGATATGTTATTCTGTTCAGAATTTATGACAATTTCTGTCACATGTTATTCCTTTTTATGCATTATTTGAACTCCAGTGGAGGTTGATTTGAATTGTTTTATTGGCACCAAAATAACTATCATTGTAATGTTGTAAGAACCATCAAATAACATATTTCCTTAATTAAAATTCATAAAATTTTCTGCTTCTTTAAAACACATTTGAAATGTTGACAATATGACTCCCTTTTATCCCTTTGTGTGATATGGCACTTCTTATCAGGATCAGAGTAATATCAGTTACCAATTAAAAAAAAGAGTTCTTTAAGACCATACCTGATGAATAAAAACATACCTGTGTGTGAAAATTATAATCGACCAGATTAGGTGAACTGATGAGCCCTCATAAACATGTTAAGCCCTGCATATCCTAGATCATATATATGTGCCTCTTCCAAATCTGTAGCCTTTAAATCAATGGTTACCATTGGTTGATTTAAGTAATCAATTAAACTCATCACATATACCAGGTTTGAAAATTTGTGTATATATTTTTTTTTATTGTTTTATCATAAATCAGGCTTTTTAAATCTTAGTATATTGTATGGCTTTTGCTCATTGTTAAAGGTCATACAGTAAACTTTAGTTGCTGAAATCCACATCTTTGGGACTATCATACCTATGGAGTATGGTCATGAAGATTGATAGTTGTTCCATTGGCAACAAAATACCATATCACTGCATTCATTTTATTATATTACTTGATTTATTTCTCTTGACTGGGCAGGGTTTAACTGGTTTCCTTATTTAAGACCAGTCCATCTATAGACAGGTGTTACAGGATAAACTCAACAATGAAGTGTCCAGTTATTCGCCCCATATCATACACTCTATTCATTAGTATATCAGTTTGATGACACTGATAGGTGATTAGAAATCAGTTATAATTATATTCTAACATGACGTCCTTCAAACGCTTTGAGTACACACCCGTGGTAAAATATGAATATATTGCCAGGGCTGTTCCGATCTTACTCCCACGTCATATGCTTTTTTATCAATGAGATATCCGACGTCATAGAACAATGACGTAAGAATATAAGCATTTTACGGGAAAATACATGTTTGTGTAACCGAAAATCATCCCAACAAGGAAACGTTAACGAACAATGCTTAAATGTGGTATAAGCCATTTTTTTGCATATACATATAAGACATACAATTACATTATCATTTAAATTCATCCAAATCTATCTAAATACGTTATTGTAAATTGTTTAAGCATGTCACTTATTCAGTTTGCTCCGTTCTTTTATGCCAATTTAATAGTGCGCATATTTATGGGAACGGCAAATAATTCATGGGGGCTTGAATATATATCGTGATTTTACCACGGGTTGTCCCTTTATGCCGATACTTTACCCCTCGCTATTGCTCAGGGTAAAATATTTGTCATAAAGGGCCAACCCGTGGTAAAATCACGATATATTCAAACCCCCATGAATTATTTCTTAAACAGCCATCATCCTTATCACACACATCTTCATATAGACCGCCCAATCAGTTGAAATAACATTGGTAAATAATGAAAATAACAGCCATGAACTGATGACAGTACACTTATCTCAATGATGCTGGCTCCTCTGTTTTATATAACAAACCATATAAAAGACTGTTTTATGTGTAATACCACCATTGATTTTTCCCTATTAGTCTTTGTTAAATTTGCACTTTTCAAAAAATTGTGCAGAATTTATCTTTGTTTCAAATAAAGAAAAACTTTGCATGAGTATTTTTTGTCCTGACCAGTACTACATGTACTATAGAAAAAAAATCACATAACATTTCATTGCATATAAGAAAATAACCATCACTGGAAGTTTACCAATCAAATGTCTTCCTTCCTTGATTTAACCTGTGTATAAGCTTTAGTAACCATGTAGCCTCAAGTTTACAAAATATTCTATAGAAACCCCAAATAAAAAATAATGGTGCTTTGAAATACCCAAGACATATGTTTATGACACAGAAATGTTTTACTGCAATAAAATATAGGATTAATTGCCTACGACTGTCAAATTCAAGGGAATATTTTTTTTCATCCTATTTTCGTATACAACTGGAGTGACGTACCATGATTTAATGGTATTCATGGTATTACACCTTTTAAATTGATAGTATATGAAAAAAAGAACTTAAAAGCAGAAAAAATGTAAATGTCTGTGTATGATAAATTGAAAATTTGGCTGGAAATGATTTTCTATGGATTTTTCATGCTATAAACATTGACACTGTTTCTTAAAAAAATAAAAAAATAACAAGGATTATGAAGATTTTCAAAAAATGGCTTTAAAAAGTCTATGTAGAAAATTATGGGAAAAAAGTAGGCTATAGCGGGCAAAATTTTATTGACACTATATGGAAGAGACTAGAGAATTCTGAATATCTGACCAAAAGTTAAAAAAAAAAAAAGAGAATAAAATTGAGAAAGGAAATGGGAAATGTATCAAAGCGACAACAACCCGACCATAGAGCATACATTCTCAAAAAAGAAAAGTCTAAATAATTTCTTAAGGTAAGATTTTTTTCTTCTAGTACAACAAACAACACCAATCATGTTCAACTGTCTCTCCTGAGAAATAGAAAATAGATATTCAAACAAAGCCTAGAAGTAGAACAGACTTTGACTACCTGTTGAGGGACCAAACCAGCTTCAAACTGTCCAATATTTGTAAGCTGAAACCGAGATCAATTATTAAATTCTGTTATTTCAAAACCCTAAAAGAAAACAACTTGTAATGCACCAACAAAATTGAACATTATTTATAAACTCATATTTTTACTGACATTTTTTTTTCTGCTTCATATAAGAAATATTGGTTCTGATGTCAAATATCCTATTCCAAATAAATGTCAGCTGTGAATACTCCAAAAACTCTCACTTTACAATAGATGGAATAATTGCACATGCATCCAATTGACAAATCAAAACAGATTTGCATCCTCTCTACTGTCACACAAATTCATGTATTCCCATTTACTAAGAAATGCCATCTCAATACTCTCCGATTTGTCTTTGACATATGTAATCCGCTCTGGTTCCATTTTATCAACCAACTGTATAAATATTGCATAATGAACAGACTGACTTTTTCACTCTGGGTCCATGACTTTTTCACTCCGGGTCCATTATATCCACTAAGTCCACAAATATTGCATAAGAAAGACGAACAATGTCCACGATTATATCATCACGACCAAGACAGGATAAAACACCACAAAATTTCTTCTTCAGATCTTCTTGATTATTTCCACCATCAAGAGGCCCCATAGCATCTTCTAATAAATTGTTTGTACAAGTCAGACGGAATTTCTGCATTGATTTAATGTGAGCTAGAGCTTTTGTAATGTCTGTTAAATTCTCTTCTGTCAGTATATTTCCTGCAATGTCCAGAACTTTAAGGTATTTCAAATCGTGGCGTAAAATATGACAAAATTCCGACACTGAAGCGTCCGGTAAATGATTCTGTGCTAGGCTAAGAATTTTCACATTTGAAAAATGTTTTGTGATTTTTAACAAAAACATAGGCGATATCCTATCATTGTCATAGATAGAAAATTGGCACACTTTACTTAAATTTAGTTCCTTTAAGTGAATTGCATGTTGAGACTTTGTCAAACATGACAGGTCATTTTCATTCAAGTCACAGCCCCGTAAACTGAGAAATTCCAGGGGTTGTTTTAATGCTGTTAATATCTCACCAAGACAACCAAGAAGGTAATTAAAGCTTAGATCCAATCGAATCAAGTTTGAGAAACAGTTCAAAGTTTCCACTATTTTATTCCGTAATGCAGTTCTACTTCTCGTTCGACCTTCCTGTAAATAAATATTGCAGTCTTGAAGATCTAATGCACGAACGTTTTTAAATTTCTGAAGGTCTGATGCTACGAGAAAGAAAATGCCCTCTTCAAGTTGCTTCAGCTCAATTCCTTCAATGTTCTGAAAAATAAAATAATACATTGTTTTGAGTGTTTATATAATTAGGTTAAGACTCTAACCTGGGTGATCTAGACTAAAAATAATGTATGGATATTTGCTTTTTGTTCATGACTGTTTCAAAGCCTTTGGAAATCTTCTGTTTGTTTGTGCTTTTTAGTTGCTGCCTTAAAGCTTATAGACTTTATACTTTTCATTATTTACATGATGCTTTACTTAAATCCAATGGCTACTGCTGATTGATTTTAGTTCGCTGGCAATTTTTATATATCCATACAGTGGATTCACTTATTTCCGTTGCCTACCATTTTCTTTGATTAAGGAAAAATTCAATTTTTGTGGATATTTGATTTCATGGTTTTGCTGAAGAATAAATAAAAGCAAATAGACATTAAACAATTCCTTATACTATTGAATTAGTGTTTACTTTTGACCTATGAAATAAAAAAAAATGGTATCCCACAAGTTATATGAAAACCTATGGATTCAAGCCACTGCAGATAACAAATGGGGCATTTGTTTTAAAGACAAATTGCAGAGTCTAAGCCTCTCAAAACAATTAAAGGAGTTATCATTCTATGACACAAAGGACAATTAACAGGACTATATATTTGAGGTCAAACCTCCTGGATGAAGCCTTTCGATAAAATAAATTATAAAGATGTAAGAAGATGTGGTTTGAGTGCTAATGAGACAACTCTCCATCCAAGTCACACTTTGTAACAGTAAACCATTATAGGTAAAAGTACAGTCTTCAACACAGAGCATTGGCTCATACCCAACAGCATTTTAAGACAAAATCTCTGGGTTGAAGCCTCTCAGGTCAAATTAAGATATCAAATCTAAGACAAACCTCTGGGTCTAAGCCCCTCAAAACAATAAAAGGGGCTAAGCAGTCCATTACATCATCTCCAATCATTAAATCAGACCTACAAAAGAAATGTATTAACATATAGCACAATTTAATTATAAGGACTACATTAGTCAACTCAATTCAATAAATTAAAAGGACACAAAAAACGTTTAAATCTATTCTGAAGCAATGTCAGAATTCATTACTGACTGTTTTGTTTTGGCTTTTTCTTAATTTGGTATTTTTTATTTTCTCCCACAATTCTGTTTATCCTTACTTAATATAAATTTGAAAACGACGTGACTGTCAATGTCAAAGTTTATCTTAGTGAAAGCGTTATAAAAAGAAATTAACTTAATTCTCAAGAACATTGAATACTTTATCTACTGAAGAAATTTCAGAATCTTCAGAGCTTAAATCTTCTCCCTCCCCCTATAAAAATAATATACCCTCTTTATTTTCTAATTTCAACTAAATTGCAATCAGCTGTGTTTGCTTACCAGTAGTTCTTATCTAACAAAATAAGATAAGAAGGCTAAATGGTGGCCTTGGGCTCTTTGGTAAAGTTGTTGTCTCTTTGACACATTCCCATTTTCCATTTTATGATCCATTTAAATATTTAAGGTTCCCTGCAGGGAAGATAAACGATCCATTTAAATATTTAAGGTTCCCTGCAGGGAAGGTAAACGATCCATTTAAATATTTAAGGTTCCCTGCAGGGAAGATAAACGATCCATTTAAATATTTAAGGTTCCCTGCAGGGAAGGTAAACGATCCATTTAAATATTTAAGCTTCCCTGCAGGGAAGGTAAACAATCCATTTAAATATTTAAGGTTCCCTACAGGGAAGGTAAACGATCCATTTAAATATTTAAGCTTCCTGCAGGGAAGGTAAACGATCCATTTAAATATTTAAGGTTCCCTGCAGGGAAGGTAAACGATCCATTTAAATATTTAAGGTTCCCTGCAGGGAAGGTAAACGATCCATTTAAATATTTAAGGTTCCATGCAGGGAAGGAAAATGATCCATTTAAATATTTAAGGTTCCTTGCAGGGAAGGTAAACGATCCATTTAAATATTTAAGGTTTCCTGCATGGAAGGTAAACGATCCATTTAAATATTTAAGATTCCCTGCAGGGAAGGTAAACGATCCATAGAAATAACTTTTTCTTATGATTATGTTTTAATTGTTTGATTTTAAACCATTTAAAATTCAAAAGTTTTCCCCTGATATCTTGCTTTTTTTCATGCATCATACCAGATGTGTTTTGTACTATGGGCTTTGGGTATATGTCTCTGAAGGCATTATTAAAAGACAGTCACACAGGCCATAAAATTGGGTCTTTCTCAATGACCCTAGAAAATAAAGTTTCGAAAAGTTTTTAGATCAACCACAAGAGTTGTCTTTCAAAAACCACTATCACACCATTAACAAGTGTAATCCTAAATGTTTTTATCAAGCATCCAGGTAAATAATGATTTTGAAATATCCTCTTATTTCTTGAAATTATAGCATCACAAATTATAAAGATATCATATCAGAAAGCATCACACGTTAATTGAGGGTCTTGCTGGGATTTACATTATAAAGAAAAATGGACCATAAAAATAATATAATAGAGAAAATTTAGGCAAAATAATAAATAATAGAAAATAATTGGCAAAGAAATTAAGAATACAGAAATGAAAGACCCTCCCCCTTTCCATCCAGACCCTCACCACAATTTCAATGATGCTTATAAGCTCTAAGGCAAGCACTGTGCTAACCAAAATATCACTTACTTGATACAAATATTAGACACAGAGATAGACAAAGGTGTAATTGACCGCAGTCCATTGCATATGAGGTAATCCATGAAGAATGTCCTGTTTGTAGAAAACTGTAAGTTGTCCATCTTTACAGTCATTTTTTCTCCTGAAATATAAAGATCAGAATTAAAATTTAGTGGATTCATTTTCATTTGTAGAATACCAATTTTTGAGGTTTTGGTGGGTACAAATGTATGAACAACAAATTTAAGTGTTGAGCGATTAACAAGGCTTGTAGGAAGACCTAGGCAAATGTACAAAGTCAAAATTCTCGAAAACTGAATAATTTTAGAGAGTAATATAATGAAGTTATACGCATGATTGTGTAAAATATCAAGAGCTTTCCAACTCCCTATTATAGAAAAAAAAATTAAAATGGGCGGGTTTGGGAAGGCATTTTTTTATTTAATCATGTCATGCAAGAAATTACAATTGATTACTTCATATAATATGATAAAAAATAACCACCACTAATCAAATTTTACTAAAAAGTGCATTTAGAACCCCCTTTTTCAATTCATTTTGGAAAAGCCCTGACATTTAACACTATGATTATCTACCTTTAGGAATGTATATAGAGAATGTGGAATTATCTCCCTTTAGGAATGTATATAGAGAATGTAGAATTATCTCCCTTTAGGAATGTATATCTTAGGCCACAGACCACAATTAATTCCTCTATCAGTTCTTTATAACCTTTTGCATCATTTAAAAAATTGCACCATGCACTTTTGTCCAATTTTTTTTGTGTGTAATGTATTGTCCTAGTCCAAATATATATCCAAAATTCAGAAAGATTAAAGCAATCACTTTTACAAATTTAGCCAATACACATCCATACCCGTATTAACAAGTCAAGAGATGTTCCGAAAACTGTAAATATCACCTTTTTGCACTTGACCTAATCACTCATTCCATATCAAAATCAGTTAAAATACAACCTCCAAAAATTTATTTGACCTCTCTTCTTTCATTTCCACCCAAAAAGATTTAAGGAATGAGTGAGGAAAGGAAAGAAAAAAAATTAAGGAAAAATACACTCTAATTAAAAGGAACTATATTCGTGGACAACGAAAAGCGGGGTCATTAATTGTGGTCTTGGGCCTATTAGGGGCCTAAAACTTGACCAATTCTAATAAAACTTGGCATGATTCAAGCTTAGTATATTATAAAACAGGTTACAAAGTTTCAAAGCCATATGATACCAAATAAAAAAAATGTGGCATTTTTTATATCTGAATTTTGGGTGCTGAATTGTGGCGTTGAATTAGAACAATTAAAACTATCAAATTTGAGCTTCTAAAAACCAAAAGATACCAAAACTAACACTTTTTAATGTCTCTAAGTATAAGTTAACATCTATTTAAAGCAACAGAAAGCATATTTCATGTATCAGACTTATGCAAAATGGCCAGAAGTTAATTTTATATGAGCCTGTGCCAAAAAATAGAGGTTTTCAATTAGGGTGAGGCCTTATATCAAATGTAATATTTTTCACTTACCACAATTTTCTGAAGTTGTTAAGTTATGAAACAAACTTTAACAGGTTATACATGTACTTTTGATGGAAATATAAGTTTCAAATAGCATAACGCATGTGGATAAAATGGTCTTTAGCAATGTTATGCTTAAAAAAACAGATTGCCAGTTTAGGCCGTTCCCCACATTTGCATATTTAAAAGCATATAAATGATATGGGAGATGGAGATATACTTCTTTTTGCTAAAATCTGTGCTCAGATATGATAAAACATGGAGCCTGGATGTAACAAGACTGTCACTTTCAACTATATATGCAGACAGTATGGTCTGATGCAAAGTTTATTAACTTTACTGTTTAAAAACTGAATGAAATGTCAGCCTCAAAAGGCCAATATTTAAACCACTAGCTATCCAACAGAAGAAAGTAAAGGTAGTCTGTGAAACACAAATGGTTAAGCAACCAGTTATAAGTGTTTTTGATGTAGGTTCAGTGCAATCTGTTTTGGAATACAACTTTTAAGTGCATAGAACTTCACATTTCACCTGCTGCGTATACTGACCGTTAGACTTAGACTATTAAAACAGCACATTTTGCACTCTTTTTATGTTTTTATCTACTTTTTTTTGTGTTCAGAGTTCACAAATAAGTTAAACAACTGAAATAAATACCACAAACACAAATAGATATCAGAAAAAAACTGTCAGAGAGAAATTAAGCATGCTGTTTTTGAAAAAATAGTGAAAAAAGTGAAAAAGCTACATTTTAGGCATTTAACCTGAAAAGTGACTTTTTCACAAAATTTCTATCAAATGAAAGTGAAAATCATTTCTTCTCATATAGTTTGACAAATCAATACCAATAGATCATTCAGAAAAGATGCCAAAGTAAAAATTCTAAATTTGCTGAAATGCACCTCTTAGGCCACAGACCACAATTAATTCCTCTATCAGTTCTTTATAACCTTTTGCATCATTTAAAAAATTGCACCATGCACTTTTGTCCAATTTTTTTTGTGTGTAATGTATTGTCCTAGTCCAAATATATATCCAAAATTCAGAAAGATTGAAGCAATCACTTTTACAAATTTAGCCAATACACATCCATACCCCTATTGACAAGTCAAGAGATGTTCCGAAAACTGTAAATATCACCTTTTTGCACTTGACCTAATCACTCATTCCATATCAAAATCAGTTAAAATACAACCTCCAAAAATTTGTTTGACCTCTCTTCTTTCATTTCCACCCAAAAAGATTTAAGGAATGAGTGAGGAAAGGAAAGAAAAAAAATTAAGGAAAAATACACTCTAATTAAAAGGAACTATATTCGTGGACAACGAAAAGCGGGGTCATTAATTGTGGTCTTGGGCCTATTAGGGGCCTAAAACTTGACCAATTCTAATAAAACTTGGCATGATTCAAGCTTAGTATATTATAAAACAGGTTACAAAGTTTCAAAGCCATATGATACCAAATAAAAAAAAATGTGGCATTTTTTATATCTGAATTTTGGGTGCTGAATTGTGGCGTTGAATTAGAACAATTAAAACTATCAAATTTGAGCTTCTAAAAACCAAAAGATACCAAAACTAACACTTTTTAATGTCTCTATGTATAAGTTAACATCTATTTAAAGCAACAGAAAGCATATTTCATGTATCAGACTTATGCAAAATGGCCAGAAGTTAATTTTATATGAGCCTGTGCCAAAAAATAGAGGTTTTCAATTAGGGTGAGGCCTTATATCAAATGTAATATTTTTCACTTACCACACTCATTCCACACTCATTCCATATCAAAATCAGTTAAAATACAACCTCCAAAAATTTATTTGACCTCTCTTCTTTCATTTCCACCCAAAAAGATTTAAGGAATGAGTGAGGAAAGGAAAGAAAAAAAATTAAGGAAAAATACACTCTAATTAAAAGGAACTATATTCGTGGACAACGAAAAGCGGGGTCATTAATTGTGGTCTTGGGCCTATAGAGAATATGGAGTTATCTACCTTTAGGAATGTATATAGAGAATGTGGAGTTGTCTACCTTTAGGAATGTATATAGAGAATGTGGAATTATCTACCTTTAGGAATGTATATAGAGAATGTGGAGTTATCTCCCTTTAGGAATTTTTTAGAGAATATGGAGTTATCTACCTTTAGGAATGTATATAGAGAACATGCTTTGATACTATATATGCCCTTGAATTTTTACTAGATAACATTTTTGTTCGCTTTGGGGATTCCGTATATCGTCAGATTATCGGAAATCTAATGGGGACTAACTGTGCACCACTTATTGCGGACCTGTTTTTGTATTGCTATGTATTACAATTTATGACCAAAATAAGCAAAGACCCATCAAAACAACATCTGATAAACAAATTTAATAATACTTTTAGATATTTGGATGATATTTTGGCTCTCAATAATGACGACTTCAGTATGTATATTAAAGAAATTTATCCTGTTGAACTTACTTTAAATAAAGCTAATACTTACAATGACTACTGCCCTTTTGCTCGATCTTGATATCTATATCACTAACGGAAAGCTGAATACTAATATTTATGATAAAAGAGATGATTTTTCATTTCCTATCATTAATTACCCATTTTTAGATGGTGACGTTACCTTGTCACCATCTTATGGCGTTTATATATCTCAACTTGTACGATTCGCTCGTGTATGTAACAATGTTTTAGATTTTAACGAGAGAAATTTATGTATTACTGAAAAATTATTACACCAGGGTTTTCGATATCACAAACTATTCAAAACATTTACTAAATTTTATCATCGGTATAAGGACATCATTCGTAAATATAGCTCAACATGCAGACTTCTTATACGTTCAGGTATTTCACATCCAATTTTTTATGGAAATATTTTTTATAAAGCACAAAGGTGTCAGTATTCACCTCAAAAACTAACCAGATGCTCCGCAGGGCGCAGCTTTATACGACTGCGGAGGTTGAACCCTGAACGGTTAGGGCAAGTAGGGACACAACATTCAAGCTGGATTCAGCTCTAAATTTGGATTGTGATTAAATAGTTAACACAGCATAGGTTTCTGACACAGAATGAATGTGGTCTAATGAACTTACAATTTTTGTTTTGCCTTTGAGCAATTCACTATGCTGTTGAATATTAATCCTCTAAAAAAAAATGTTTGAAGATTTTTTTTTTATTTATGAAATCTGAAATGAGAAAAATTTACCCCCCCCCCCCCCACAATTTTTTCACAACCCCCTTTTCCCTTTTTCCAAAACTGATGTCAATTCAAATTTCTAATGGAGTTTGCAACAATAACTACTCATTTAAATACAGCATAAAATATTAAAATGTAAAAGAAGTGCTTGTTATCACTGAATGGTAAAGATTGTTTTAATTTATCAGTTGGTAGTAAAAGCGAATATACATTGTATATCGTATAAAACAATGATTTAAGTTGATTCAACAACTATTCTGGACAAAGAAAGATAACTCCAATTGAAAATTTCTTGCTATTGCACAATATTGTGCAATTAGATATTTCTTGCTATTCCGCAATACTGTGCAATTGAAAATATTTGCTATGGCACAATACTGTGCAATTGAAGATTTCTTGCTATTGCATAATACTGTGCAATTGAAAATTTCTTGCTATTGCACAATACTGTGCAATTGAAGATTTCTTGCTATTGCTGAATACTGTGCAATTGAAAATTTCTTGCTATTGCACAATACTTAGTAAAATAATTTTGGATCCTGATTTGGACCAACTTGAAAACTGGGCCCATAATCAAAAATCTAAGTACATGTTTAGATTCAGTATATCAAAGAAGCCCAAGAATTCAATTTTTGTTAAAATCAAACTTAGTTTAATTTTGGACCCTTTGGACTTTAATGTAGACAGACCAATTTGAAAACGGGACTTAAAATTAAGAATGTACATACAAAGTTAGATTTGGCATATCAAAGAACCCCAATTATTCAATTTTTGATGAAATCAAACAAAGTTTAATTTTGGACCCCGATTTTGGACCAACTTGAAAACTGGGCCAATAATAAAAAATCTAAGTACATGTTTAGAAAAAAAACCCAAGGATTCAATTTTTGTTAAAATCAAACTAAGTTTAATTTTGGACCCTTTGGACCTTAATGTAGACCAATTTGAAAAAGGGACCAAAAATTAAGAATTTACATACACAGTTAGATTCGGCATATCAAAGAACCCCAATTATTCAATTTTTGATGATATCAAACAAAGTTTAATTTTGGACCCTTTGGGCCCCTTATTCCTAATCTGTTGGGACCAAAACTCCCAAAATCAGTCCCAACCTTCCTTTTATGGACATAAACCTTGTGTTTAAATTTCATAGATTTCTATTTACTTATACTAAAGTTATGGTGCGAAAACCAAGAAAAATGCTTATTTGGGCCCCTTTTTGGCCCCTAATTCCTAAACTGTTGGGACCTCAACTCCCAAAATCAATCCCAACCTTCCTTTTATGGTCATAAACCTTGTGTTTAAATTTCATTGATTTCTTTTTTCTTATACTAAAGTTATTGTGTGAAAACCAAGAATAATGCTTATTTGGGCCCTTTTTTGGCCCCTAACTCCTATACTGTTGGAACCAAAACTCCCAAAATCAATCCCAACCTTCCTTTTGTGGTCATAAACCTTGTGTCAAAATTTCATAGATTTATTTACTTAAACTAAAGTTATAGTGCGAAAACCAAGAAAATGCTTATTTGGGCCCTTTTTGGCCCCTAATTCCTAAAATGTTGGGACCAAAACTTCTCAAATCTATCCCAACCTTCCTTTTGTGGTCATAAACCTTGTGTTAAAATTTCATAGATTTCTATTCACTTTTACTAAAGTTAGAGTGTGAAAACTAAAAGTAATCGGACGACGACAACAACGACAACGACGACGCCAACGTTTTACCAATATACGACCAAAATTTTTTTAGTTTTTGCGGTCGTATAACAAAACCTTTGAATAGACTTATTAAGAAGGGATATAGTTACAATACTGTTGTCAGGTCATTAAAGATTGCATATTTTGGTGTTAATATTGATTCACTTATAGGGTCTTTCCATCAGAACTAAACACATTTATTCAATCAAAGCGCGAAAGCGCTGTAAAGGCAGTTAATTACAGGTTGTGTGTATTTCTAGTCCAGTTATATCATTATCTTCCATAGAACAGAGGTGGTTTGTAGAATTTAAGATTTAGAGTTCTTTTGTACCTAGTTCACCTATATCTATAGTCTACTGTTTACAGTATATTTTCTGTGCCTCGCCATGAAATGCATTTTTAGCCATGGCCTTGTCAGTTTGCTTTAAATTTATGAGTTTGACTGTCCCTTTGGTGTCTTTCGTCCCTCTTCTTTAGACATATAAGAACTTTTCCTTTTCAATATAAATAGACTATTTTTAATTATTGATTGTATACGCATATTCTATGACTCCCATAAAAAATAGTTCACAAAGATTGACTAGTCTCTGTACTGTGTGTATAGCAAGAACATCAAGTAACATAATGGTAAATGTACATAGTAACACATCAACTTTTTTGATGACCATACCTGCCAACTGTCAGTATTTGCAGAGTATTTCCCCCATCGAGCTCGAGGCTCCCAAATGGAAATTTTGTAAGAGCAATTTTGTCGACTATTTTAAAGAAAACAATTAATTCAACAATGGCAATGAGCTTGTTTATGCACGAAGAAGCCGAAAACCACATTAGAATATATTTGAAGGGAATCCATGACAAATCGCCCCATTAGCAAATAGCCCCACTTTTTCACTAACTCGCCCCACTTTAAAAAAAAACTGCCCCAACCTGGATAACCAAATCGCCCCACTTGTGAAATGTGTTATATTCTTAATATTACTCCTGCCAACTTGCCCCACCTAATAGAAAACGATAATATCTAGATAAATATATTATTAACCAGGAAGAATTTACTAATGCCAACTCGCCCCACTCATGTAAAAAGATGTTATCCCGTTGTATATAAGTTAAATTCCGTTAATATTACTCCTGCTAACTGGTCCCACCTAATGGAAATCGGTGAAATCTAGATAAATATATTATTAACCAGGATGAATTTAGTAATGCCAACTCTTCCCACTTATGGAAAAAGATGTTATCCCGTTGAATATAAGTTAAATTCCTTATATTGCATTATGATACAATTAACAGGTTTCTTTTCAATTGTTATGCAAATAACTAAGCTTCAAAACTTAGTTATTCTTCAACAATACATTTTTTTTTAGAATTATAATTTCAGTATATCAATAATAGTAATTAAATAAATTTTCGGTTTGTTTGTATTCTGTGTAGATTAGTTTTCATTAAAGTGGTGCGAGTTTTTATTTTTAATTATATATATATATATTAATCTAAATATTACCGTTTTTTTATAAGTAGGGCGGGTTGGCAGGAGTAATATTTAACATGATTTAACCAATTTCACATGTGGGGCGATTTGATAAATCAGTTTGTGGCGGTTTTTTTAAAAGTGGGCGATTAGCCAGTGGGGCGACTTGTCCTGCTTCCATTTGAAGGCCCCCTTGAAGGTTTTGTATGACTATATGAACCATCTTTCACGTTAAACCCCCATGTGCATTTTGAAAAGTTGGCAGATATGTTTCTAACTCCAGGCAAAATCTACCGGTATGAATGAAAAAGACGTTTTTAATTAAGGCTCTGTGGCCATAAAAGCTGTCTCATTAGCATTTTAACCACTTCCCATATTCAATTAAAACAATAGAAGAAAATTATTCAACGCAAAAACAAAACTTACTTGTAAATATGAAATTCTCTTTACGGTATGAGTTTTTCTCATTGTTTGAGATTGTACAGTAGTACCTGTAACTGCTTATACCTATTTCTTATTCACTTTTGCTTGATAAACTCACTAAATATCATGTATATACTGTACATTGTACCACATCTCCTTATTTCTATATGCATTCCAATAACATGAACAATTGTAATTCAATTCTATATACCAAAGCAAAATGAACTGCACCACTTTCATTCACTAGTATGCATCTTTTGGCAAAATACAAGTTCTTAAATGACAGAAGATATATTTATTGATAAAAAAATAAAATTTAGTATACAACTCTTTAACAGGTATAAAAAAAAAAGCACAGCTGTGTCATAACTTGTGAAATCTGTGCTGAAAACATAGACATTGATGGTATTTGAGTAATTCCATATGTGAAGCTCAACATTAGCTCGTCAGTTGGTGGTGGACAGTTATAGTTCCTTTCTGCAGGCTAGGATGAATGACTTTTCAGGAAAACCAATTTCACAAATCAAAACTTTCCTCTAGATTTCTCCTACAATATTCATCCAGTTTAGTTCTTTTGGTTTAATTGGACACCGTCCTGATTTTTAATTTTGCAAACCATTCAGTCTCTTGCTTGCAAATGGTGCATGAAAATAGGATGGGTATGGCAGTAGACAAGTCTCTTTAAAGTGGGTTTGTGCCCTGAAAAAAAGTTTTATAACTTAAGTTTTTTTGAAACTTGTGCAACACACATACCTAAATAACTATAACATAGAAGAGAGCATCATTCGTGTCAATGTTTTGTTCCTGTTTACATTGTCATTGATATTTTTTCAGAAAGCCTGAGGCATAGCTCATGAATTCCTGTCATTACATCCTAAATTAACATAATTACTGCTAGAATAATTATCAGTATGATATACGTACACTATCATTGTACAGCCCAAGTCTTCAGTATATATAATTGTTGCATTCATTCACTCCTGTGTTCAGTCGTTCAAAAATATTTAAACATCAACAAATGAACTTTAATAAGGACAAGAAAACACTAGAAAAGATACGTACATACAACCCGTGTTTAAGTGTATTTGAAAGAGAAATATATCTGGTTAAACGATGTATAAAGGAGGAAAAAATTGTAGATATTGCATTACGATGCTTTCTACCTAATAGCACGTGGATATGTTTACATATTTAGACTTGACCCAGTATGACCCGTACATTGTAGGTCGTTTAAACACTAGACTACAGTCGTGTATAAGACAATAAAATGCTTAAGCCTGTACTATTTGTGTGAAGTAAATGTGTTTTTTCTGTACATTTAAATTGTTTTACCTGATAGCAAGGACGTATATCTATCCGTTTCCTTCTCAATTCACTTTGTCAATTTCTTCGATCTTCTTCAAAACATACGTATTACTGCGCCCGGAAGTGAAAAAAATATTAGAAATCGTCGTAAAATAATGCTATTTTCAATTTTGTGGAATCCATTTTGTTATATTTATTATATAAAGATAAAAAAAGTTACGATTAATTATGAATTTGCATATCATTATATGGAACGTTTATGGACTATTTTTCCATAGCTGTAAGTCGGTCATTTTGGCGGGAAATCATGTACACATACACACGTAGATTGGCTGGTACCTGATCGTAATGTTACACATCAGATATATCAAATAGCTAATACCCGGAACGTAGTACCGGGAACCAGGATAATACGTAGACAACATACATAACTAATACCGAAAACGGTTTCTCGTTTATAAACCGAATTCCGCTTTGAATTATAGAAAATGCAATATTAACCATGTTCAGTCGACTTTTCATTGTTATATCAACGTCTGAACTAATTAAAAAATCTTTAGATGTCAGATAACACTCGAAATTGACCCGACCTCTTTCCACAGGGAATACAAATAATGATAGTTTGTAGTCAGGTTGACTGCTTATAATGCAAAATACACATTAATAACAAGTTCTATAAAACGAATAATACACACTGATCGTTTCTTTAGTCCCCAATGTAAATGAAAGAAACAAAAACCATATCATACCATAAAAAGAAGAGGAGAAATTCAAACATATCCGGATCTAATTCTGGCCAAAAGACCCCCTGCATAGATTGCGTATGAAAAGATGAACCTCATGACTTGAAAGTCAGGCCTTAAAGCACTGCCTTTAAAAACCAGTTGTTGGCATGACACGGGTGATGTTCTTCTCATATATGTTATGATGGTATGATACTAAACCCCTTACGGGAAGGATTGTGCCTGATGTTCATATGATGAAATCATAATCTTTCAGTCAGTTTAATTGAAGTCTGGAGCTGGCATGTCAGTTAACTGCTAGTAGTCTTGTTATTTATGTATTATTGTCATTTTGTTTATTTTCTTTGGTTACATCTTCTGACATCAGACTTCTCTTGAACTGAATTCTAATGTACGTATTTTTATACGTTTACTTTCTACATTTGCTAGAGGTATAGGGGGAGGGTTGAGATCTCATAAACATGTTTAACCCCGCTGCATTTTTGCGCCTGTCCCAAGTCAGGAGCCTCTGGCCTTTGTTAGTCTTGTATTATTTTAATTTTAGTTTCTTGTGTACAATTTCGAAATTAGTATGGCGTTCATTATCACTGAACTAGTATATATTTGTTGAGGGGCCAGCTGAAGGATGCCTCCGGGTGCGGGAATTTCTCGCTACATTGAAGACCTGCTGGTGACCTTCTGCTTTTGGTTTTTTTTCTACTTTTAAGAATGTATATAAATAATATGGAATAATCTACCTTTAGGAATGTATATAAAGAATGTTGAGTTATCTACCTTTAGGAATGTATATAGAGAATGTGAAGGTTACAAGAGCGCAATTATTCTTAATGCATTTTCCATAGGGTACCACTGGTGTTCCATATTTTTTTTCTCGAAGACTACACAAACTAGGGAAAAACGGGTAGCAATTCCTGTTACTAGAAATGCCAGTGTTGCATTACAACCAAAAAAATATATAGGGTCATGCGGCTCAAATTGACTTAAAATACAGTTGAAAAAGATCGTCTATTTTTTTCGCTTAATGAAAAAGGCATATTTTTAATGGCTCCGACGTGCAGAAATGGAAGATATTTTCTATACTTCGTAAACTGTGAATATAATTATCTTCAATTTTTATCCTAATTGGATAAACTTTCGATAAAATGTAATTCCAATCCTGTATCATCCAATCAGAAGCCGTATAGGATTCTACTCTGAGTACCATCTTGGGGTTAAAAACTTGCCGGTAAAATGTAAACAAATAATTGCGCTCTTGTAACCTGAAGTTATCTACTTTTAGGAATGTGTAAAGAGAATGTGGAGTAATCTACCTTCTGGAATGTATGCAGAGAATGTGGATTTATCTACCTTTAGGAATGTATAAAGAGAATGTGAAGTTATCTACCTTTATGAATGTGTATAGAGAATGTGGAGTTATCTCCCTTTAGGAATGTATATAGAGGTACCAGTCTTGTATTACAACTCCAGTTTCCGGTGCATGTCAAAACATGGAGGGAAACAAAATAGTGCATTTTTCTCTGAATTTTTTTCTGAACTCAATTTTTTCTGTTTGATTATAGGTTTATGCTAAATTGAAACATATATATAGACTTAAAAAAAAATCTTGCATCTTTTGGGGACATCAATCCAGGAAAGTGGAAGGATATCATGTTTACTGGAAGTGGTGCGGCCTAGTAAAAATAGCAAACAGAAAGTAGAAAAAAAATGTTTTGACTTCAGGGTTGCTTAACTTTTTATTCTTCGTGGCATGACCCCCTTTTTTCGATTTAATCACAATTTCACATTAGTACATACATGATATGAACATGACATTTTTTTTCTATGTCGCATTTTTTATTTTTTTATTTTCAAAGATCAGCTGTTTTGCATGTAAGCCTATGGAGCAGTCTTTTACAAGACTGCAACCTAGAGAATGTGCAGTTATCTACCTTAAGGAATGTATAAAGAAAATGTGGAATTATCAACTTTTAAGAATGTATATAGCTAATATATCTTCCTTTAGGAATGTATATAAAGAATGTTGAGTTATCTACTTTTAGGAATGTAAATAGAAAATGTGGAGTTATCTACCTTTATGAATGTGTAAAGAGAATGTGGAGTTGTCTACCTTTAGGAATGTAAATAGAGAATGTGGAGTAATCTACCTTTAGGAATGTTTTTAGAGAATATGGAGTTATCTACCTTTAGGAATGTATATAGAGAATGTAGAATTTTTAACCATCTCGTGACACAGCAGATCTTCCAACATTTTTGGCAAAATTTCATCTGTTAAACGACTTCTTTTCACACCTAAAATATATTTCAAATTATAACATTTTTTGACACTGAAAATCAATAAATTTATTACTTCTTTTCATACTTAAAATACATTAAATTTCATAGATCCAAATTGCTTTTCTTTAATAATGCAAAAACACTAAAAATCTTGATATTCTATTTTCAAAAGGTATTGATATTTTTCTAGTAAAATGAAACTTAATTTTTACAACTATGGTATCCAAAAGAAAAGCACTTACAAGTTACATACAAAATACTTCCCTTTTACAACATTCTAAGTAAATCTTAGATGGAATACTATAGTGTTTTTTTGTAGGTCAAGTTTGGTATTTTGGTTAACGTAAATGTTCAAAAAAAAATTCTGATTTTGACATTTCCAGAGGACTTAAAATTGTGTGTAATTTCCAATTTGAACTTTCATTTTTTTTTGTACACAAAAGGATAGATGTTTTCTGGTTTTTGGTGTACATGTAATTGAGTTACTGTTTTATTCAGGTCTACCCAAAATCTCCTTTCATATGTATATACAGAATTACATCAGCAGCTATCTGCTAAATTATAGCACTTATACAAATCATTACCAGCGTTTTTGACTATTGTTTTCACTAAATTCTTTGTTTTTTGTTGTGATTTCTTTAAAGACAAAATAGGCCACATCTGTACAATCAACTTGCAGAATGTTCCATCTTCAAAATAAATACATACTATATACTACACATCTACACCATGTGTACACATCTATAAAACAAATACATACTATATATTACACGTCTACACTGTGTGTTCACATCTATAAAACAAATACATACTATATATGACACATCTACACCATGTGTACACAGAAGGGAAAAGACTAACATTTTCCGTCTAGGGCCACATTTGCCCCAATATGAAAGATCAATATTAGCACTATGAACTTATTAGATTAAAAATTTAAGTCCTAAAGCAAATTTTAGTAGCCAAGGTGTTTGGACCTCTGCTAATCTTTTTCTCAGTAATATCTGATCTTTTAGGAAAAATAATCTAACTTCATGGTCCTTTGCCTGCTACAAATTGTATTCAATTTTCCCTACCAAAAATACAGTGTTGCTGCCCCTGAAACAACTTATATCTATTACCTTTTTAAAATCATTCTGATAATTCACTTCTGTTTTGACTAAACTATACCGAATTGTTTTACATTGTCTTATCGGGGCCTTTTATAGCTGACTATGCGGTATGGGCTTTGCTCGTTGTTGAAGGCTGTTTGGTAACCTATAGTTGTTAATGTCTGTGTCATTTTGGTCTTTTGTGGATAGTTGTCTCATTGGCAATCATACCACATCTTCTTTTTTTATACTTATTAATTCTTATTGCTATCAAATACAATAATGAATACTACAGCATTTTTTCAATCTAATTAAAAACAAATCTCTTATCGACCCTGTTTTCTGATATAATTGCGTGGAGGACGGGAGAGACGAAAGATCGGTTTTTAATTAAATTGTTTTTCAGTGAAACTGTCAATTGAACCGTATGGGTCAGATTTTTTTCAATACTGTAAATTCAGAAATTATTGGGTGCATTTATCATTGTGATTTTGTCTTTTTAGACTAAAATGTGATTTTAAATTATTGAGATTAGTACCCTGTTCAGCTTTTGCATTTTCAAAATAATAAAACCATCACAATAATTTCTGAATTTACAGTATTTATTATTATTTCTTGAACATGTTGAAACTTACTCAATTTAAGTCCTCTGAAGTCAATAGATTTCAGTTTACAATATTTAGTTCTGTTGATCACTCCTCTGAACACTACCAAATCATGGCCCATTTCCTCTTCAAATATATCATGGTGCTTGGGTGGTAATATATCCTTAAAACTAAAATAGAAGTAACTTCAATGTACTTTGCCTCTTACAGTAAAACATAAACTATAGAGCTGGAGTAGGTTATAAAAATCTGAATTAATCATTTTAATATTACCATAGAATAACAATGAAAATGTGTAGTAAAATATGAACAATAAATTCAAAGATAAATTTAAACAACGACATGTATAGTAAAATGTGAATAGCTGAAGTACTATGTGTGCATATGAACAACTAAAGCAAATTGTGTGTAGCTGTATTAATACATGTAATATGTGTACATATGTAGATACATGTGTACAACTGTACTTATATGTGTACAATTTTATTAATATGTGTGCAACTAGTACTGTATTAATATGTTTACAAATAGTATTGTATTAATATGTGTACAACTGCAAATTTTGAACCAGTACATAGAAGTAAAGGCTTTACCATGTTTACAGTTGAATGCATTTATGTTTACAATTGTAATAAACTGTGAACAGCAGTAATTAGTACATTAAAACCAAGTGAAGCTGAATATTATTGGTTGATTGATTGGTGTTTAAAGTCACTTACATTTGTATCATGAATATTGTGCTATTTCGTGGAAGTCAGTTCTTATTGGTGGAGGAAGAAGAGAGACACACACTGCCAATCCATTTGGAATGTCATTTTTTTTCTTCTTAATTTCTGTGCACATTCTTTAAAAAAGACTTTGACAAACTTACCATAATTCTGTATGTGGCCAGTTTGATATGATAGCACTGATAGCATTAGGTTGTGCCTTCTCTATTGCTGCCCTGAGTAAATCTTCTGCTAAGTGTATTGGTACACAACGTATCGCATGATTGGTCAATCCATCACATCTGTTGATCACACGGCAACTTATCTGAACCAATGAAATTGGTTTAATTATCTCTTTGACTGGTTCCTTAGGTTTGTTGAGGTTCAGTGTGTTATAGTTCACTTTATCTAATGCCTTAAACATTGTCAATATTCTGAAAAAAAAAAGAAAAAAAACGATAAAGATAAAATTGAACGATTACAGCAACATCCTTTTATGCAGAAGATTCAACATGTTAGAACATTATTATACAATTAATGTCATTTGGTAGGGTAAACATTTGATTTCATTCACTTTGAAAAAAACTGAAATTTAATGAGACCAATGAATGGCTGGAGTTGATACTGATTTAAATAGTCAATAAATCCAACAGTCTACCGAAACAAAAACAGTATTTGTTATTTTCCTATATTAAAATATTTACCCATAATGCTACATGTAAAAATATGCACAGTTTAACACTTTTTGTCAGAGTACGGCAATTTCTCGCTGCGTTGAAGACCCATAGGTGGCCTAGCAGCCTAAATTTGGCTGTTATCTTCTCTTTGGTTGGGTTTTTGTCTCAGATTCAAGAGGATTTGCATCATTATGTGGGGTATAATTATTTTTGTACCAAAATGAATTAAATCTTTTTATACTTGTGCTGCTGTTGTCGAATGGTAATACATGAATAGTACTTGGTATTGAATTCTAGACAGTTCCGCACACAAACAAATTGGCATCTGACAAATCGGAAACGAGAAAGGACACTTCGGCACCAAAACAAATCAGCAGTCATTAAGATAAAATCAATTATTAAATCCTTGATCAAGATATATTGAACCAAACAATAATATTGCTATGCACAAATGTAGGTATATGGGCATGAACTCAGCAATTTTAGTGTTAATCTTGGTTAATATAGTTACTATTTTTGTATGTTTTTTAAATTACCAATTCGATTCTTGCACTATTTATGACATTATTGTAAACATGTAATGGGTATCTTATGAAGAAAAGTGGTTTATTCTTTTTGTTGTTAATTTATGAAGACAGTACTGTAGCGTAGTCATTTGGATAGCTGTCTTATTTCTGTGAATTCTTTTCCAGATGCCTAAATATTGATTTTATAGATTTCACCATTCATCATGTTCATGTTCTAGTTTTAGTGTAATAGAGCATACATTGTAGTTGTATTTCGATAGTATTCTAAAAAATAAAACATATGTGTCATATCTATAATATCTATTTTATGTATTACATGTATCATAATACAATTCTCTTTAGACTGTTATTTTTCTAAATATATATATTATATATATAATCAGAATACAATGTAATAGAGAGAAGAAAAATTAGGTGCGAAATTGACTTGATCCCAAAATGTCCAAAAAGGATGCTGAAGTGTCTTGTTACCCTTGGTACATGTATTTATGGAGAATCAAGTGATGGATTGGTATGAATTATTTAATGAAAACATTGTATGTATGGTGAATGAGTAATGACTAATGTACAAACCACACCATACAATGTATATATATTAAACCACACCAAAATTACTCTTTCAGCATACATCAGTTTGTACATTGGGGCCTTTTATAGCTGACTATGCGGTATGGGCTTTGCTCATTGTTGAAGGCTGTACGGTGACCTATAGTTGTTAATGTCTGTTTCATTTTGGTCTTTTGTGGATAGTTGTTTCATTGGCAATCATACCACATCTTCTTTTTTATATCGTATGGTTCAGAGTATACTGTTTAGTTTAGTGCACTTTATTTCTATAGATAGATATAAGAAAGTGTGGTATGAGTGCCAATGAGATAACTCTCTTTTCAATTCATAATTTGTAAAAGTAAACCATTATAGTTCAAAGTACAGTTTTCAACACAGAGCCTTGGCTCTCACTGTACAGCAAGTTAGATAGGGTCCCAAAAATGACCTGTGTAAAATCATTCAAATGGGAAAACCAACATTCTAATCTATATAAACAAGAGTGCACATGCTGAAATGTCTTGCCTTCTGTACTAATCATTGCTATTATATTGATAGTCCTAAATATGAAGCTTTACTAAACAACTATCACATAAACTTTACATGATCCAAGAAAATAAGTCAAAGCGATATAACACTGTGTATGATCAGTACAGCAGATATAGGTACTAACCAAGCAGGCGTGATCAATTTTGACCTCACACGGTAACAGAAATCTTTGTTTTGTTCACATAATATCAATGTGTACATCAATCTGACAGAGCTCCAGATAAGCTGCGTATTTGCGTGATCACGCAATACAAATAATAAAAAACCCAATGCAATTGCCCATTGCAGGGTTCAATAACCCAATTAATTCAAAGGAAAACCCAATTATATTCCAAAACCATGAGTTCTCAACCCTTTTATTGGCTACCATTTGCGTTGTTTACCCTTATCTGTTTACAGTCGTCGCGTAAACTATTTTTATTTTTTATAATATTCATAATTGGAAATTTCCTTTCGTTCTAAAAATAGATCCCTGCATCAAGTAGCTGAAATGGGTCCCTGTTAGAGTTTGCCGTTGCTCAATAGGTACACATGTTTTTGAAAACATTTCGATCTTCTCAACGTTTATCCAATTAGCGTGTGTCATGTAGTCATATTTTTTTCGCATTGCTCAGGGTTTATCATAACATACATTGAATTAAAACGAAAGTGAATGTTCGGTTAAAATATTGAATAGAAGCATGTTTTCTGCTTCTTTTGAAAAGCTGAGGGAAAGTTATGATGATAACAAGACTCAGCCAGTGTTTTTATGAAGCCGTCGAACACACGGGCGTGTGTGAGTACCTTAACGAGAACATTGCTAATTAAAACAGGGTTTCCTCAAAAAGAAATCAGTTGGAAAAAGTGAAAGGCCAAACACATGAGGCCAAATTCAATTATGACATGATAAAGCATCAGAAACCAAAAGTTCTAATAAAAGACAACTAAACCCAGATTTATGAAAATTGGAATAAAACAAAAACATTCAAGTATAATTAGAGTTTATAAACTATTTTTTGTTTCATTTTACACTGGTCTCAGATTTTATTATATAAAGGTTTAAGACGAGTGCCTATGAATACACATATCCGTTTTATACAGTATATATGAGAAAATACAAAACTGGCAGAAGGTTTGAAACGGAACAAAAATTAAACCTACAATTGTTCCTCAGTGAATAAACCAAATAAAACAGCTAGCAAATAACCCTAACCCTAAACCAAATAAAACAGCTAAAGAAAGAAAGAAACATATTTAAGATGGAAAAAAATCTGGGGTTGATATTGCCTAAATATTCAATATTGTGTTGATTAAAAAACCCAATACAATAAGGAGCTTGGTGGTGAAAAACCCCAGTGTTCTCCCCAGGCCGTTTTAGCGTCGCGGTACCGCGACACTATATTTTTTCACCGTGATGCTATAATAATTCCCGCGACGCTATAATTATTCCCGCGACGCTATAATTATTTTTACTTGTCCTCAATTTTGAACTTTTATCTATTATCGATTATGATCATAAAAATTATATCACCTTTAGTTGTAATCCCTTTAAGTCGGACACTAAAGGCATTTAAGAGATTAAATAGCTAGGTGTTAATTGCCCTCAGGGTGATAACTGTTTGGATGCGAATATCCCAAGCTGACACTTGTGACATGACTATAAATACCACGTGTCTGCAATCACCAATTTCGACATGGAAAAATGCAATCACAAAACAATTCGAAATCTATAAGTCTATGTTTTGTATTACGAAATTTCAAAGATTGAAACGATTTTTTTTTTTTTTAAGATCGTTTATTTGTGCAACTCTACAAAAATTACTTTTTTTCTCTTCCGGTAATACGAGAGCGAGAATTTCGGTTTAGAGCTAAAATAAGTTTAATACTTCTTTAAAAAGTTATCATAATTGGCTTGAGTTTATGTTTAATCCATTTAATGCATTAAAAGCGTCTTATTCATTCACAATCTCTTGTTAAACAATATTTATTCTCGGACTCATTTTCGTAAATTTTTCTACGGCCGCCATTGCACATTTTTGTGTAAACTACGGATAGGAGCCAGACCAGATATGACAAAAATCCGCATTTTCACGATAATGACAACAGATGGACAGTAGACAGAAAAAATATACCAAGAGAGAAGAATACGCATTAACAGACTATTTGTTAGATAACTTTGTTAAAAATACATATCATTTTGATGTATTGAAGATAAGAAACAACTGGGACTTATTCATTGAGTGCCATGAAACAATGAATTTCATAAACATGATAAAAAAAGTTTTTAAATTGATTTTTTTTTTGCTACTTTTGCTACTTTATCTTTACTTAATATAATATAAAAAATAGTTAATTTTGTGTACTAGATATTTAGTTTTGTATATATACAGGTTGCACTATAATGAACCATTCATTCATTTGACTTATTGTTGGGTAACTGAAACCACATATTTATTTTTGTTTGGCACAAAATGAAAAAAAAAATTCTGTAACTATAAATGAATAAAGAAAACATAAACTGAAACAACTGTTTTTGTGGTTATAGTTTAATTGTATTCTCAGTTATGAATTGAACAATGTAAGCTAAAACATATAAAGGAAATAGAGCATCAACGCGACGCGACAAATGACATTAAAAAAAATACAGTTATTTTTTTTTACGCAAAATGTGATGCTATCCAAAATTTCTGGGGAGAACACTGAACCCAATTTGATATTAACATGAGGGGTGAATTGGAATTGATAATGCAATTAAAAAACTTTATCACCCAATTATATAAGAAAATGGTGGGTAAAAAACCCAAATTGTGAATTCTTATCTGGAGCTCTGATCTGAACATAATTGTTGTTTTAAGAAATGATTTGGTCGTAGGTTGATGATTAGAGATGTCTCATTATTTTCCTAAACTTTGAAAGCAAGAACAATTACTAAAAACATGTGCAAATACGTGTCAAAGAAATGGCACGCGTCTCATCCAATATAATTCTATATTCATTGCAACTCTTTTTCTGACAGAAGGCCACTGTGCGTGTGTAATAAGTATAGTTGTATCAATAATTGGCATTGCAATCTTTCATGCATATGTTTTTTTCAATATTTTATTCCGAAAAGAAATGTTGTGTACGGTGTTTAGCTGACCACATATATCCTTCTGTAAGGTGCATAGTTAAGTTGCTGTACACCGTACACAAAAACAAAATTTTCATACTCGTTTACTGACCAAAAAGTTGAAAGGAATGAGTAATTACAGGTAGGTTTATGATTGGTAACTATTACTTTTGCCCTGTGTTAGCTTTCTTTCAGATAAAACATGTAAAAGTCTCGACAATTGTATCAAAATTGAAAGTTGGTGTTGACATTCACAACTATTTGTGCATTTACAAGTTAATTGTTCTTATTAGAATATAAAAGTTGTCTTATAAATAGGAAAAAATTGATGCAAAAATTATTTTGGAGCAGGAATTTCAGATGAGAAATCACACTGAATGTTGATAAAACAAAACAAAGATTTTCGTTACCGTGTCAGTTCAAAATCGATTATGCCCGCTTGGTTAGTACCTATATCTGCTGTACGATAATACACAGTGTATAAACTAAACAAGAAATACATGTACATCTTACAATCATTTAATACACTAAATATATATATAAAGTTGACCTATTGCTAAGAATAAACTTAATGAAGAAAACTAAACATTGAATAATAAACCATGAAAATTAGGTCAAGGTCAGATGAACCATGCCAGACAGACATGTACAGCTTACAATCCTTCCATACAACAAATAAAAAGTTGACCTAGTGCTTATAGTTTAAAAAAAACAGACCAAAACACACAAAAAAACGCACATAAGAAATATCAAACATGAAGATTATGAAAAGAACATTATAGTAAAGTTGTTCAAGTTCAATCCCTTTGTTTGTTTTTACCTTTTAAAGCAAGACAATCATAAGAATCTGAGATGTTTAGAATAAAACGATTGACGTGAGGTCAATGCTCTGAGCCACTGGTATAAGTCTACAGATTGCTTGAAAGCAATCGTATCCCAAAAATGACGATGTGGCTAATAAGGGATTTAATTTATACAATCAACTTCTGAAGGTAAGATCAACAACACCATACCTTACAATAATATCATTATGATGCGAGGATGATGACAAAACGATGAATAATCGTTTTTAAGGTTCATCATAACAAACGAACAAATATGGCTGTATTTACATCCCAAAAATTACTCTGAGAACAGACCTGTAAAGTTGAAAAAGTTTTAATGCCTAGCATCCACTAGATATAATAAAGTTAAATGCATTTTGTGTTTCAGAAAGATAAAATCTCTTTTGGATTTTGATGGGCATTTTTTTTCCTTCATGCAAAAGGTGTAAAAATTGACTAAGTTGTGGTACAACTATAAGATGCTCCCTCAGGTAAAAAACCGGTTTGTATTGTTTTCATTGTCCTTAATTGACTTGGACACCAGGTATCTTCACAACTATAGGTGAGTTAAAGAGTTTATCTGAGTCAGTGAGTGGACAGTATCAAAGTAATTCAGGTGTTTGTTCATTTTTGCACCTTCTGCAGAAAGGAAAAAAAATGCCCATCAAAAACCAAGAAAGATTTTATCTTTCTTAAGCACAAAATGCATTTAACTTTTATATATATCTAGCAGTCAGGGGTGGTACTTAAACAAGTGATTTCAAAATCACTTCTTTGAGTGATTTTGGCTGTGAAATATTTAAAATTTTCGCACAGACTTTTCAAAATCACTGAAACAAGCTTAAGTAATTTGAGAAGTTAAAATTTAATCACTTCAATAAGTGTTTATAACATTTTTTTGATATTTTCCCCACAAGCTTGATTTTTTAATTGGTAAAAAGACCAGAATTCCATTGAAAAAACAACTATGTACATGCAAAAATTGTCATTTGCTTGATAAGCCTGTCAGTTTTTACAGTTTATTTGAATATGCAAAAACTGGAATAATTTCTAGATCAGGACATAACCTTAAAATAAATCATTCTAATTCTAAAGACAACCAATCAGGTCACCTAATATTGTTAACCTTTGTCTGATAGTGAGAGTAATTAATGAATATTTGATTACAGAACAATTCCCTAGGGTACTTTTAAAAGCTTTAGCACACTAACTTACTGCCCAAGCGCACTGGTGAAATTGATATCCAAAGATAAAGGGATAATTGATTTATGTAGGAAAATTATAGAAAAGTTTGTGAAAATATGGAAAATCACTGAAATTAGCATTTGAAGATCAAAGAAAACACCAAAATCACTTAAATAGGTGATAACTGAATATAAAAAAATCACTGATTTAGGTGATAATGAAATCACTTGTTTAAGTAGCACCCCTGAATGTCTAGTGGATGCTAGGAATTAAAACTTTCCAAACAGCACAGGTAAGTCTGTACACAGAGTAGTTTTTGAGGTGAAAATACGTCCATATTTGTCCATTTGTTATGATGAACCTTAATACGAAATGTTGTACTAAGAAGCAGTAACTACGAAATTATTTTCAAGATTTTAATTTTGACCTGGCCAGTCTGAGAGCAAACCAGAGCCCTCCAGTACACAAGACTATCATGCACATACAAGTTGTTTTGAATCTATCACAACAACATTATAGAAAGAAAGTAAACAATGTGAAAATTCAGTAATATAAATTTCTAGATAATTTGCAACTAGTTCAAATCAAAAGTGAGAGTGCAAATACACTAAAAATGACGGTCATAGTTGTCAGAAGTTTGATATTGAAACAGGAAACAGGAAGACATATTTCTTTTCGTAGAACAAAAGCAGAAATTACAGGAAAATAAGTCTTTATCTGCTACATTGTCTTTCCAATCACTTGATAATTTCGTAAGATTAAGTTGCAAAACGAATTTTCTTTTTTAATAGATGATTAGACTGAAATATGAAGAACCTTTACAATAAGTTCAAATATAATGGTCATCTATATATTAAAATTTCAAAGTGAGAATTAAAATTACAAACATAAAAGACTTATTAGATTCGTTTCTAAAAGTAGTCTGAAAAATCAGACATCGCCAAAGAGAGAGAAGTGGCTCGATGTGAGGAAAAAACAATGTTTTAACGCTATCTCTCAGTTAATATTTTAAATGAGTCGACTGGCGATAAATCCACTCTCATGATCTCTTAAAATCCATCAGTTTTGAAAGACAGCTACCTGAAATGTATGCTAAACAGAAATCTCGTAAATTATATAGATAGTGCGCATGCTCATACTTACTTTCGGTTTCACTATTTCCCAGTAGCTGAGGATTTTCTCTAAATTCGTTATGTAGGAATGCATCACATGCCTTTAATCACAGTTGTACTTACATGTAATTGAAATTTTCATAGAATTTATATAGGAAGTTAAAAATATATATATAACAACATGACATCTTTATAATAGGATTCCTAAAACTTCCCTTGCATATCAAACCTGTTGTTCTGTTGTGGTTACATGTTCAGTTCCCAAAAAGGTTTTGACACCAACAATTGTTACTTAAAAAGTAGTTATTAGTTAAGTAGTCCTAGCGAATTCATATGTAGATTTTTTCGCACCAGCTTGGTTTTAATTTTCATTGTTACTGATGACAGTCAGGAATATAACTCTAGACTATAGGCATAGGGTTAATACAGAAAAATAACATGTACATTTGTTATTGTAGACTAAAAAATCAAAGAACTGTGATAACATATGTATGTTACTTGTTTCAAAGGGACAATATACATCATTAGTTTAGTTAAAATGTAAACAAGTTCTATTGGTATTACTATTGTCCTTATGTATACTTAACTATAGAAAGATATAACAGTTCATAGTTTGCCAATTTTGCATAGTACGCCTATGTTATTACAGAAAAAATATGCCTGTAATAACTAAAGGTTGTTATCACAGTTTCTCTATACCACTCCAAAGCATTTGCTCAAACATACATCATGCTTAATTACAATGTACATGATGTATTTTAATTTATTGTAAGAAATAATGACCAGAGCATGTAATGAGGTTCTGTGCAAGCTTCCCAGTAATTCCCAAGTGTCTCCTTTATAATAAGTTACATTCCTTTAATAACTGAGCCTTGTTATTACAGCTAAGTTTATCCCTTAAAAGCCTCGTCTCATTGATTTATCATGGTTAATCAAAAATGTATTAATTTAATTAACAAATTAGTTATCAAGGCTATGCATTTAGTTTCTGCGCAAAGTCTCAAGAGTTCCCTAGAACCCATTATAAATTAAAATATTTTACAAATAACAAACATATGTTATTACAGATTTAGAAAATTTAAGAAATAAAGAGTAGACAACTCATGAAAGTATCTGTAATAACACACGCAAGTTATTTTCTGTAATAACCCTATAGAGTTATATCTCTGACTGGATGAAAAACAGTAATAAGGATTGAATGTTTTCAAGTCGAGGGGTAGTGATTTTGTATCATAAATTAATACAACATGCTATTTCACAGCACATTTGGAAATGTGGATTTAGGAACAAGGCAAACAACGGCAGTGTAAACTGGGCCCCTGTTGTGTTCACTTATTTCTACACTTCAAGCATTACCTGTGGAAGGGGACAAGCTCAGACATGAACAAGTCAATTTTTATTTTCGACTTAAAGAAGTCAAAATATGTATTTATTATAAAAATGTGATTTCAATTTTAGACTTATCTAAGTCAGAAAATGACAGACTTGTTTAGGTCTATTTATGTTGACTAAAAAATTTAATTTTACTTGGTGGCCCAGTGATCTGGAAGGTTTTTTTCACTATGGGCCCAGGGCCCCTCAAAAATAAATTCAATGGGCCATTTTAACAAAATAATGGGCCATATTGTCTAATGAGTGGGCCATAATGGCATTTGAATTGACTTCTGTAAAAAAAAAGTATATTTTGGCAAAGAGGTGTTGGTACTTACTTTTACATAAATAAAATCATGGATATTGTTCCTGTGATTTTGTCATTTCAATTTCAATGAATATACAATAACTTCTTCCAACCCCAACAATATTTAAGTTAACCTTTATTTACAATGTTTAAACTGGTACTTGTTCATGTTCATGTTGGTTTTTTTTACATTAAATTTTGGTCTTGGTCTTGGTCGATACCATACTTATTCCAGACGTTCCGTATCAGAGGACATTTCAGGGATTTCCTCTGCACTTTTTGTATTATTATAACTTCATCACGGTGACAAAAATAACAGTAAAGAGTACCATTAATTCATAGAACAAAACAACTAATTGCTGAAGTCATGTTTACAAAATGTCAAAATGAGCCAAAGACCAAAAAATGACAAGGACAGTATATATAAGCGTCTTTTATGGCGACAAAAACTATATTCCTAAAAAGTCTTTGGGGTTCTTCAATCGAATAATAGCAAGCTAAACTAAATGAGATTATTATTAGAGTTAAATCTCGTATGTACTAGCCAAATTTCACAAATTTAAAGTTGTTTATAAAAAAATATATATCATGAATGATGGTTAATTACGTTTTTCGGGTTATCAGTTAGACCGCATGGTTCTAATATTACAATAGGAAAACACCTGAGACGTTAAATCGCATGGTTCAATTATCATAGGGAAACACACGAGACGTCCCAAAAATATATAGGTGCTCCTATTATTGGAGGAACATTACACAGTTGTGTACACACATATGGCGGCATGGAACACGATCGGAAATTCATTTGACGATATCTAAACGTTTCGAAACGAAGTGAAAAATATCGTGCGCCACGTGGGCGCTTACATTTGTCACTGTATGCGCCATTTCTTGTCAATATGCGCTATAGGCGCAGGGCGCACGTACTTCCCGATCACTGGTGGCCAAAGTACACCACCTATGACAGCAAAAACCTGTCTGAGCGTTCACAAGGACTTGAGCTATCTTTATTTAATTATCTAATTGAACATCCTCACTAAACACAGATGTTTTACCTCATTAAGTGTGGTTCCAGGTGGTTGCATTGTAAGGTTAATTAACATTATCTCCGATTTTTTAGACTCTCATTCATATTTTTCTTTAGAAGACAAAGCATGGTATTTCAATGTTGTCATTATTTGATTTAGATGCATGACCTTTTTATAAATATGCGTGGGTCTTGAAGTTTACCAATTTTGATAACTTATCCACTTGTATGAGTCAATATTTGCAACTTTTCGATTCTGGTCAATTATTTTTTGATAAACAATATTCATGATATTGGACTTATTAAAGTGTTTTATCTTGCATTAAAGGGAGACAAATCCTAAAACTTACAAATTTAGACCTCTATGAGTTAAAAGCAGATTCAGACTTATTTATGTCTGAACTCTGACTGATAAGCATGATAAGTAGAATGAAAATTTAGGGAAATTTTCCTGAAAATTTTTGATTTATTTCTTTTTTAAATTTTTCTATTGTAATTGGGGACTACTTCCCCATTTGATAACACACTCGTGAGGCATTTATCTGTGCTGCCACCATGGGGTTTATTGACAGCTACTTATTAATTTTGGCATCTCAGTATTAATATTAGACATCACATAACTGTCAATATAATTGGTCAATTTCATTGAATTTGTAAGACTTGTCCAATTAATGTCAAGGTGACAATGGCTCAAACCTGTTCCCGAGGTTTAGATGAATGGCTGTAGTCTAGATCTCCAACATGTCCAATGATTGTGGAGGGGATGGGGGGGGGGGGGGGGGAGACAGGGCATATCATTTCTTCCTACTGTGATATCTTTGTTATATCATATAACAAATTGCACATCTTTCAAAGCTAAGGGTTATTATCCATCCAATGGAACCCTTAAGCTTGTCTAGCAAAGATGGAACCCACTCTTAGGCAGTCCATGGGTCCAAACTCAAGTAAATTTCTAGATCTGCCACTGATTTAGATTTGCTCAAAAAATATCAACTCATTTATTGAACTCAGGAAAGATTTCTATCAATAAAGTGCAATTGATTCATATACTGTTAACTCTTATTACAAATATTTTAAATGTATGTAAAATCTGACTTATTTTTTCAGATAAATCAGATCTATAATTAACCGAAATGAGTAGTAGAGCAAGAGAAAGAAGAAGATGTTTGGAAGTTTTAGGAGTGCAAGAAGATGCTACAGATGGTAAATAGATTTATCATACATGTCATTGTAGATGCCAGGCTAAAAATTATGTACCCCAAACAGGCGTATTGTCAAAAAAGGACTCATCACACCTAAAAAGAACTTGGAATTAAAGTATGAAAAAGAAACTGTAATGTTTTACATTTTTAAAAATTATCTTGAAAATAAAGCATCTTGAATATGTCAAACTTGGATCTTTGATTATATAAAACATCATAAAATTTGTTGAAAACAGTTTCATAATTCAAGTAAAATTTGCTATTTAAGGGCTAAACAAGGAAAAAGTATCAAACAAAAAAACAGTTTTAAACCGAACAAGGCAAATATTCTGGAAAATCATTGCAAGCACAAAATCCAAGGTACAGAGAAGCTACTTCATAGTCATGCTTCATATCAATCATGTCAATACCAGATGAATATTTGTGTTTGATTTCATAAGATTTTCATATTGCTGTGTAGGATTTATGGTCCTCTAATGCTTTATAGATTCCATTTTCAATATATTCATTTTCAGATGACATCAAGAAAGCTTACAGGCGTATGGCATTAATATTTCACCCTGATAAGGTATGTTTATCTAAAGAGTAGATCCTAAAATATTCTACATGTCATGTGGATTATGCATCCTGTTCAGTGTTCTCAAAAATTGATACAATTAAGGGGCATACGATACAGTTACAGGTGAGGTAATGACATTGTTAATGTAAATTGTTATTTTTGCGATGTCAAACTGTGACATATAGGGTAAAGATGCATTTTTCTACTGATTTTTAACATTCAGACTGATTTAACTTTAAACGAGTTTATGGACCCCTCTTTTTTTAAATGACATTCGATCTGATTAAGTATGAAGATTCTTTGTACCAATTTTAATGAAAAAGTCAATAATGCAACAGTGATATTGTTTGCCTCAAATTACAGCCGAAATTCTGCCTTTTCCCCTAGAGAAAATTCCCAATTACTAAAAAAAATGGCTTAAAGTTCCTCCCAAAATGTTTTACATTTTCCCAAAACAGTGATGGCATTGGAAGTAATGTTTGTAAATTTCGTATTCATGTTATCATTTTGATATTAGAAAGCACTTTTTAGATCCAGTTTTCTGATCAGAATCATCATGGTGTTTGTAACACATGTGGTTTTCAATGCATTATATAAGTACCATCATTGTTTTGATTTCTTTCCGAAAAGTACCTTTCAGGTTGAAAATGTCTGACAACCAAAATATACATGAAAAACAGTGCAAAAAAGACAGCAAAGGTCAGCAAAAAATTGGAGATGTGTTAAGAATAAAATATACAAATTTCCCAATTTCAATAAAAAATATGCATTTTTCCCAATCAAAAACAGTAGAGGACATAGTTTTGAAAAAAGACAACAATATCACTGTGCAATATATTTTTTAATTTGATACATATACAGCAAAAAAAGACGTATTTTTCCTTCCAAAAGAAATGCTTACTTTTTTGTTTTAAAAGATAAACTTAAGCTGTTTTTTTGTTAAACATGTTAAATTATCTATAATTTCTCCTTTATATAAGTATTTTATAAATTTATGAGATTTTTTTGTTTAGAAATAACTAACATTTAGCAAATGTTCATGAACATAGAAAAAAACATCATTTTTTGCTGTATATGTATGAAATTTCAACCTCATTTTACTCAAAAAGTAGCACATGAAGGTATATTTTTTATTACATATTTGATTTAAACCGGTAAAAAATAGCCTATTCTCAAATTTTCATCAAAATAAATGCCAGATATAGGAAAAAATATGAGCCTGACAAATGTGGAATTGGCATTGGAAAATTGTAAACACTTGTCTTAAGTTTTGTCAGACATTTTGAGAAGACTTATTTAACAAAATCAAAATATCAGGTTGTCAATCAGATTTCAAGACCACTGCTTTCCCTTTTAGGAGTAGCCAGAACCTGTATATAAACCCCTATGCCCATCTTTGGCAATGGGCATGCTATGTCTTTAGTTACCTTGAAAAAAATTAAAAAGCTATTGAAATTCATGGCCTGATTTAATCCAACAGTTTACAAAATACAAAAATTACAGAAAGCAACCTACGACAACCATACAACTTCTAACTTCCATGTCTTCTAGCTTGGGATAGGCATATAAAGATTGTCTTGTGCTAAATTTTATTTGTCTTGTATTACCAGAATCAAAGTGAGGATGCCAAAGAAAAGTTTCAGGAGATAGGTTATGCACACAAATACCTTATTGAGGGTAAGTTATAAAACCTGGCAGAAGTTGAGGAAAACCTTTGATGTTTTTAATTTAAATTTGATTAATACAGCCAATATAGGTACAATCAATCAATCAATCAATCACCTTGTAACCTAGGTATATATATAATTTATAAGAAGTAAACAAACTTAAGGAATTCTATTTTTCATTTGAAATTGTTTGTTTTATAACGGCCTATTATTCATCAGTAAATGGTAATTTAAGCAGAATTATCATTGACTAAAATTCCTGCTAATAAGAGATATTTTCTAAATTGATTGAATTGATCTAAAGTATATGAAAGATAATCAACCATTGCTTTGAATGTGAATATCGATTTTTTAATCAATGTCAAATTTTCCAATTTCAAAACTCATAATTTTTTCCATGATTGCAAAAGATTTGAATTGTTATTGTCTGTTGGTGTCAATTGAATTGATGGAAAAAACTGAAACCAATCTTCTTGATACAGTGAAACCTGGGTAAACCGAACCCTGATTAATCCGAATTTCAGTTTAAACCGAACAATTTTCAAAGTCCCACAAAATTTCCCTATCAATTAACGTTAATCTACCCTGAAAAAACCGAATCCTGTCAACACCGAATTCCGAACGCTTTTTGAAGGCTCGTTAGTAAATTTATATTTAAAATTTACCTGTCAAAATCGATCAATACCAATCAAAACACTAAAATAATATTAATTATTTGCATGATTTAATTAAACAAACACAGGATGGCAGAGTATCCCCGAGGGTATTTGAGGTTTAATGAACTTGTGAGTTGTTATTACAAACTAATTAGCATGTTTGTGTCCATGTATAAAGTGATTTTTTGGTAAAGAAACGTTAAACTGGTCAGGTACCCCCATCGCCGATAATGACAAGAAAGGAACTTTCCCTCACATTAATTAAATGCACGTTACTCAAATAATTACGGCCACAAAATCGTAACTGCCATTCTGTAGCTAAAATGTTTAATTAAATAATAGTTTTAAAGCCTTTCACTGGATTAAGAAGTTGTGCAACACAACAAGGTCAATGGATTTCGATATCCGGATTCCCTTTAGAGGCCCTATATATTTGATTCGAATGCTCCCGAGAACCTCCGTTAGCTATTAAGCAACGATAAATTCCAAGAATAAACTGGACCCCTGCTGTTGTTTCACTCTTATCGTGTGCCGAAGTATCAATCAGCGGGTGACCAGTTTAGTTCGAGAACTCGTGTGTATAATGACGTTCCCGATTCAACTACGGAATCGTCATTTGACAGTGACTGTGAATCTGAATTGGTTAGTGAATGAACGGATGAGAAAATAATTATAAAAAGCAAAATCGCTCCACGTCGGACATCTTACAATGACGAGCGTGGTGGACGGAATGGCGTTTGATTTATAAACAAAAATGAACCAAAACGTCATCTTCTTATATTTTTACATTTACATCTTAATCAACACAAAAATAAACTGTCGTCTGTTTTGTCACCTATTATCCCTTGTCAGTAAATGACAAAATTATTTTGGTGTCGACTTCCGTTTACCTCTACAACCCGAACACCTGTGAAAACCGAACAAATCGCAAAGTCCCGTGGGTGTTCGGTTTAGACAGGTTTCACTGTATATTAGATTTATCAGGAGACCCTCAAAATTTGTTATACTATATGAAATGTTTTGCACACAAAATCAAACTTTTGGTAACTCCTCTGAAATGATTACTTACAATACATTATTTGTAAAAAAAAATATTAACCATTTTAAAGTGAACAAAGCAGTTTAAGGTGAAATAAATAGAGAAATATATTACAACTATATCATATAATTTTTATAAAGTTTTGGTGCAAATTCTATGCTTTTCAGGACCAAGTGCAGTTGGATTTCAAGAAGATGGACAATTTACTGGTCAAGCTGGTGGACATGATGTCCCAGTAAGTTATACATGTATAATGATATACTGGACAAATTTCTCATAGCCCTGTATTCAGAATAGTCAAATCCACCAAACTTCAATGTTTACTCAATCCACAGGTCTCATTGGGGGGTTCCGATCCCGGATCCCGCTTACTGTTTTGTCATATTCACGTATCCTGCTTACACTATGTATGTAAGCAATTCTCATTTTTTTGTAATTTCTTGTGTCCTGCTAAACTTTTTTTCCCGTTTTCACAGCACAATGATTTGACTTTCATGTGTCACCCTTACAAAAAATCGGCAATCCCGCGTCACGCTTAGACCCCAATGAGACCCACTCCACAAGATAAATGATTCCACAGTAGCTTGGAACATATTGTATTGTTATTAGTATCAATAGCCACACACATACACACAGTTAGATTATTGGAAGGCTAATAATTATATCGATAGCAGTATGATCAGTGAAGGTTGACATTTTAGTGGCCATTGTGATGGGAATGCAACACACTCATATAGATTGAAGTTTCAATGACTAATATTCCTTAAACAATCATGTACACAGTTAAAAGTGTATTTGATACTTGTAAGTGACTTAGGATTCATTGTTACATTTTGTTATAAATAAATTTGATGTATTTACTGTCTTCTGATTGGTTAAAAGTATTACTTTTATTTTCAATGTTGTCAATTTTTATGGTGACACGCCCACTCTGACGTTGTGTAGTCATATGCCAACATGTGTGTACGTTGTTATTGTTAATTTAAGTTGTGTAGTCATATGCCAACATGTGTGTATGTTGTTATTGTTAATATAAATAATATAAAAAGTTCTTTGAGCCTTATGTTTGATAGAAATTTTTTTGTAATGAGTGGCAATAATTTATTTTGAATTTATTGACCCATAAAATTAATTTTTGACTTGACATTTTACATAATCAGCTTCGAGGATTATTCAATGTGAAGAGTCAGAAATTAGTTTTATGGTTCAATAAATTCAAAATAAATTATTGCCATTCATTAAATAGAAGGCTACCAATTTTCATTGATTTTTCTAGGTTTAGATGAACCAATTGAACTGTTCAATGAAGTTTAAAATTTTTCATAGCATTTAATGCAAACTTCGGCAAAACCACAAAATCAGGTATCGACTAAAATAAAAAACTCTTCAATCCATGAAAAAATATAAATCACAGTTATGTAGTAAAATTGACCTGCTGTAGTTATTCATGTGTCTGATGCATTTGATATCTAAGCAATGTAAAGTTATGACTGTATTACATCATTTCTATTTATAGATTAATATTTTGACTAGACTGTTTCCATGGATGATGGGCGGTGAGTGTAAAGTTAATGTTAGAAGTGTTATATAAGGGACATTTTTTTTCATTATATCTAGAATTTCCAAGTTGTAATATGTTCCTGACCAGTACAATGCAGTATTTGTATTTTCCTTATCCCACTTATTTACAAGATCTTTTTGGCTGTATCAAAGATGTTATCTTTTTTTATAAATCATCATAGATACAAGGATTAAAACCTTGTGCTCTAGACAAGAGACTCATCAGTAACACTTGAAATGAAACAGTTTTAAAAAAAGCCAATGTCATACTTGAATTTAAGTATAGTATATGAATGAAAAGTTTGAAGTCAGATTTCTGATGCAAATTAATATTTGAAAGTGTGCAGCATTGCTTTAAAAATATTTTGTCATGTTTATTGATCATTTGGAAATAAATGTACACTACAAGTAAACAAGATTATTTCAAACTTTAACATTTTAAAGTTAAAACTTGTAGATATAAAATCTGATAATCATAGAACAAATCAAAAACGATATGATATTCAATGAAAAATTAAGGATTAAAATGTTCCTGTAAAAGACTTGCCTTCATCTATCGATACATTTTTGTTACAATTTACAATAGCTGGTCACTTAACTGCACAACTCTGTCTGTCAGTTTGTCTATCTGTCATAGAAAATAAAAAGGTGGAAAACTGTTGTGTACATTTTCTTGGCTTTATAAGAATGATTTAATATTTGGCTTGATAATGTGGAGTGGTAGCCAGTAGGCTATGTTTACATTTTCCATACAACCAGTTAGCTGATAATTAGAAATTTTACAACTTTTATTGTACAAGGAAAATTTTCATCAAACATTTATAAGCTTCTATAATTTTAATTATACATTGTACTTCAGAAAACATGTATCCTTAATCATGTTAAATAATTGCATGCAGGGGCACAGGTCCAGACCTGGTAGTGGTCTTGTTAATGATACTTTATAAAATATTTTTGTTTATATTACAGACTTTGGAGTAGCCAGACCTTCACCTTCACCATTTGGCGGACTTTTTGGTCATCCCTTTTCCAGTCCTTTCCACCAGAGTCCTTTCCAGCAATTCTTTATGGACCCATTCAGTGGTATGCATGGTGGCTTTGACGATTACGATGATAGTGACGATGGAGAAGAAATAGTCATTATGCAAAATGGAAGAATAACTGTGATAAAAACAGGAAATAAGGGACATTCTAGAAGAAGGAGGACCACCCGAAGACCGCAACAACATCAGGATCCTTTTCTGTCTAGATCAGCACATTTCAACAATAGACAGAGTCAATTCCACTCAGATAATAGTCATATACATCATCCAACATCAGATAATGTACACAAAACATCATCTAAGTTTAACCCAAGGAGATCCTCTGACACAAGTGATTTTCATCACAGGAGACCACCAACTACCCAGAATCCTTCTGACACAAGTGATTTTCATCACAGGAGATCATCAAATTCCCAGAATTCCTCAGACACAAGTGATTTTCATCACAGGAGATCATCGAATTCCCAAAATTCCTCCACAAATACTCCAAATAAAGCATCTTATGGCTCAGGAAATTTTAATGATCAATTTTCTACTCGTAACCAAAGTTCTGGTACCTCTAAGGTTCATTCTCTTTCTACACAAAATAATGACAGTAAAGAAGGGAAATCTAAAACTAAACCTCAGACTGTGATCACCTCCAGGAAAGAAAGAAAGAAGCAGAAGAAAGCAAATAAACCAGGTAAGATGGTAGTAATAATGGATATTGACCTCCAATCTTAAACTTGGCTTACTAATACATTTTTGTAATACAGAAGTATAACATGTGACTATAATTATGGGCAATATCATTGCTGAAACTTAAACATGTTAAAGATTTAGTAATGCAGCTTTAACTATCACCTACAAGTAAGCTACATGTGTTACTGTTACCATGGTAATAACAAGCATGATTTATAGGGATTTCCTGTTATATTTTATTTAATTTGTACTTCTATTAGTTTGTCTGTCACACCATCATTTTCATGTCCAGAGGAAAATCATAGTGTGAAAAATTTCTTAGAATTTCAAACACTGTCATTGTTTATCAAATATGAAATGAGATTGGTTCAGGAGCCTGTAATACAGTGGTTGTCGTTTGTTTATGTGTTACATATTTGTTTTTCATTCATTTTTTATATAAATCATTGTAAATAAGGCTGTTAGTTTTCTTGTTTGAATTGTTTTACATTGTATTTTCGGTTAAATAAGGCTGTTAGTTTTCTCGTTTGAATTGTTTTACATTGTATTTTCGGTTAAATAAGGCTGTGAGTTTTCTCGTTTGAATTGTTTTACATTATATTTTCGGTTAAATAAGGCTGTGAGTTTTCTCGTTTGAATTGTTTTACATTATATTTTCGGTTAAATAAGGCAGTGAGTTTTCTCGTTTGAATTGTTTTACATTATATTTTCGGTTAAATAAGGCTGTGAGTTTTCTCGTTTGAATTGTTTTACATTGTATTTTCGGTTAAATAAGGCTGTTAGTTTTCTCATTTGTTTTGTTTTACATTGTATTTTCGGTTAAATAAGGCTGTTATTTTCTCGTCTGAATTGTTTTACATTGTATTTTTGGTTCCTTTTACAGCTCACTATGAGGTATGGGCTTTGCTCATTGTTGAAGGCCGTACCGTGACCTATAGTTCTAAATTTCTGTGTCATTTTGATCTCTTGTGGACAGTTGTCTCATTGACAATCATACCACATATTCTTTTTTATATTTGCTGGAATTAAATGAGCCTGTTCAAGTTTTATGGTATTTTCCCTTCATTCAAAATTGAATGTGAGTTCAGGGGGTGTTAACAGTAGTTAAAAAAATCACATTATCATGATTATGTCTGTTTGTTCTTATAAGTTAACGCAATTTAGATGCAACTGCTTTTATATCCACTAATAAAAAAGTGTAGGATTGAAAAATTCAAAATCTAAGTGCCTTCTGAGTGTTGAAATTTTAATTTAAAATCAACATTTGATTTTTTTTTTCAGTCATTCAAACTATACCTGCCACCTCGAAGACAGGAGATGCCACACCAGAGATGGTAGAATCAGAGTCAGAAGATAATGATAGTATCTATGACAACATTGATGATATCGAAACTAGTCAGGTATTGTAATAATAAACTGTATGTTATGTAGTATCCATGACAACATTGATGATATCGAAACTAGTCAGGTATTGTAATAATAAACTGTATGTTATGTAGTATCCATGACAACCATAAAGTTATATGGTTCCCTACTGACCCCCTACGGATCCATAGAGGGTAAGTAAAATCCATAGGATCAGTAGCTAACCGTATAACAAATTTATCGCATGCTAGACTTTTTTCTGCTGCATTTTGTTAAAAAATAACAATGAAACACAACAACATTAATAGATGACGTCACCATTAAAGCATCATGAACCCCTATGAAATTTACTTACCCCTACGGATCCATGACCATGCTAAACCAATCACAACGTGATATTTCACCAGCGGTGCGATAAATAGATCTAGATAGCCCAAAAAGGTCATGCTATCTAGGGATTATAAAATGGCATCAGGAAGATTATTACTATGACGTTATTTGGATAGCCTAGCTAAGTAGTATATCGTTCAACATAGATATCTAAGACACAGCGCCTATACTGGCTGCTACAATGTTGAACACAACCCTGGTATTGTATCCTATGCAGTACTGTGGATTTATTTATTTTCGTGGGTATCAATTTTCGTGGATTGCTGAAAACTTATTTGATTTCGTGGTTTTGCCAATCTCTGTATACAAAGCCTATTGGAAATATGTTATTCGTTGAACATTTGAATTCGTGGTTCACCTGTACCAACGAAACCCACGAAAATTGGTATCCAACGAATAATAATGAATCCACAGTATCTATGACAACCTTGTATAATGTTGAAATCAGTTAAGAGTTCACTTCTACTTGTTTTAGCAATTTAGTCTAACACATGTATGATGTTATTAATCAATTGTGTGTAAATCAACTCGTTATTGGGTAGCATATATATATTTGACATTAAAAACTATATTATATTGTGCACATTGTATAAATTTTTATAACATTAAATGATAATATTCTGACTTTAGTGTTACTCAGCTAACAGGAACAAAGGAAATAAAACAGTATCTAAGAAAAATAAACCCTGAACGAATATATACATAAGCAGTACATCACTGTACATGCATGTCTCAGTAACAAGTCATTGCAATACAACCGAATAATATTTAAAGGGAGAAAGAACAATAAAAATATTTAACTTTTTATTAGTTAGTTCAAATTTAAAAGAAGACAAAAATTCCACATGTATAATATTGGCATGATACAAGTAAATTCTCTGTTGCAGGTACCATTGAAATTGAACAAGAAACAAAGAAGAAAACTGAAGAGAGAAAGAGAAAGACTGGAGAAGGTAAAATACAAATTAAAGTAGCTTTTACGAAAGAGTCAAATTGTGCAACGTTTTTTAGCTCACCTGGCCCTTTGGGCCAAGTGAGCTTTTCTCATCACTTGGCGTCCGTCGTCGTCAGCGTAAACTTTTTACATTTTGAACTTCCTCTAGAGAACCACTGAATGGAATGTAACCAAACATGGCATGAATGTTTCTTATGAGGTGCTGACCAAGTGGTGTTACTTTGTAGCCGATCCATCATTCAAGATGGCCGTCAGCGGGGACTTAGTTTTACATAGGACCCTATGGGAAATGCATACAAATGACTTCTTTTAGAGAATCACTGAATAGAATGAAACCAAAAATGGCATGAATGTTCTTTATGAGGTGCTGACCATGTGTTGTTACTTTGTAGGGGATCCAGCATCCAAGATGGCAACCAGCTGGGGACTTAGTTTAACATAGGACCCTATGTGAAATGCATACAAATGACTTCTTTTAGAGAACCACTGAATGGAATGAAACCAAACATGGCATGAATGTTCCTTATGAAGTGTTGACAAAGTGTTGTTACTTTGTAGCTGATCCATCATCCAAGATGGACGCCTGCAGGGGACTTAGTTTAACATAGGACCCTACGGGAAATGCATACAACTAACTTCTTTTAGAGAATTGCTGATTGGAATGAAACAAAACATAGCATGAATGTTCCTTATGAGGTGCTGACCAAGTGTTGTTACTTTTTAGCTGATCCCTCATCCAAGATGGCCTCCAGGGGGGATTTAGTTGAACATAGGACCTCATGGGAAATACATACAAATGTCTTCTTTAAGAGAACCACTGAATAGAATGAAGTAAAACATAGCATGAATGTTCCTTATGACATGCTGACCAAATGTTGCTACTTTGTAGCTGATCCATCATCCAAGATGGCTGCCAGCGGGGGGACTTAGTTTAACATAGGACCCAATGTGAAATACATACAAATGTCTTCTTTTAGAGAACCACTGAATGGAATGAAGTCAAACATAGCATGAATGTTCCTTATGACATGTTGACCAAGTGTTGTTACTTTGCAGCCGATCCATCATCCAAGATGGCCACCAGGGGGGACTTAGTTTAACATAGGACCCTATGGGAAATGCATACAAATGACTTCTTTTAGAGAATCACTGAATTAAATGAAATCAAAGGTAGCATAAATGTTCCTTTCTTAATGAGGTGCTGGCCAAGTGTTGTAACTTTGTATCCAAATGTTACCTTTTTGTATATAATTTCAAAAACCCAAGTAGAATCAGGTGAGCGACACAGGCTTTTGAGAGCCTCTAGTTTTAATTCTAAGGAGAAATCCAATTTTTATTTTATTAGACATTGAATATTTCTTTTTTTGTTGTTATGTTTATCTCATATTATAAATGTTATAAAAACCTTCTTCCCTTCTGTAAGTCATTGAGAATTTTATAAAATTGGTACACTGAAATAAGAACCATGAAAATAACACATATCCTCAATTTATATTGTAAAACACTTGTTTAACTTTGAAAAAATACAAATGTCACTTTATTTTCTTTGTTTTAAAAATTCCAATAGGGAACATACTTTATATTCTTGTAGCAGTAAACCAATTTTTGTACTTTCTGTCAAATCTATGTCAATTTGTGTTAGTAGTTACCTCCCTTAGGCTCTGTATAGCAACAAAAAAAAACACACCTGAAGACTAAATCTCTTTGATTTAATAAAAAACCAACCTGTTTAGACAGTTGGTTGGTTTTCTTTGCCAAGATGTCAACTTTTGCTCCCCCTAATAGTAAACAGGGATCAAGCTTTGTAAATTTGTCAAAGAATTGGTTATGTTAACCTATGGAATCAAAGGTAATTAACTTATGTGCATAGAAAACATGAGAAAAGGGGGTTTAAATACCATTTAGCTTATAATTTGTAGTTCATCCAGTAAATCAGGTCTATTTTAAATTAACTCTTGATTCTAGTGGCAAATGGCAATATGAAGCTTTCTTTTCTTTATCTTATACTCTTAGATCATCAAATCTTGATATAAATAAAGTATTCATTATCTCATGAATTACAGGAAATGGCGGAGACAAGCAGTGGAAATGTTAAAATGTCTGGTAAACCAGTTCCACAGGAAGTTGAAGATGATGATGAGACATCCTCCAATTCATCTGCTACAAACGACACAGAAGGTAGCTTTTATAATTATTATTTTATTTTTTGGCGTTTTAAAGCCACTTTTAAGCAAGACTTTTGGGCTATTTCATGGCTGTCAGTTTTTATGGATGGAGGAAGCCGGTGTGCCCAGAGAAAACCATCGACCTTTTATAGGTAAACTGACAATCCTAGTAAATTAAGATTGAAGTTGAGTGTGTAGTCTTTATGATAATTACATATGTTGAAATTATTTACACTTTCATATACCTATTTCACTAAGATAGTGTTATCTTCATATTTGTTGAATTTAGCAAAAACTACTATAAAAGATAGATAGAAGCTTAAAGCAAGAAACATTAAAGGCAAAACAATATCTGCAAAAAGGGAAATACCAGTTATTCATGGAGTGTGTGATTATAGTTTAACATACTTTGCACTCTCTCACAGGAAACACCTCCCTGCCTCATATTAGCACGAGGAACATTATTGAGTGAAGGGATAAAATCGAATACTGTAAACTCAGAAATTATTGTGTGCATTTATTATTGTGATTTTGTCCTTTTAGATCAAAATGCAGTTTTAATTTTGTGATACTGGAAAAATTTCCGCTTCATACACCTTATCGCTAATCCCGGCTGACCGGGCTGCTTGAACTTTTGACGCATACAACAATCACTTTTCCATTGTGGCGTCAGATATTTTGTATTGTGACGTCAAATTTTTACGGGAACCTGTGTGATATACAGTAACGGCGGACAAATAGCGATAAGGTGTATTCTTATAAAAAAAATCTGAAATGCGAGTTTTGATTATTGCGATATCAACCCTGTCACATTTTTTGCTATTACATTTCTGAATTTACAGTATGCTCACCTTAACTTGACCTTGATTCACTGTACATTGATTTGTTAATTCTTTTTATAGAAAAAAGGAAGCATGCAGACGACAACATTCACCTTTTTGATCACCTTGCTCCACAGTCACACCAGGATGAAGAAGAAATGATTCGAGTTGCCATGGAGATGAGCAAAATGGAAGTGAATAACATAGACGATGACACATTTTCACAAGATGATACAAACTCTAACTATGATAATCTTACCGATGAAGGTCAAAGTTCAAAAGGTCATGATAACACTTCGTGGTACGATGATATAGGCAAAAGTCCATTTGCCAAAACTCCAATGGAAAACATGAAAAAGACTTATTACAAAGATATGTCATCCACAAACTTTGACCCTGCATCATATTATAAGTCAAGTCAACCTCAAGAGCCAAGGTCACAAAATAATTATTCCAAATCTAACAAAGAAAACTTTGCAAGTGGTCATTCCACTGGTGTGGATTCTTCTACAAGCAGAAATTATGGAGCTACATCTCAAGGTCATGAACCTAGTTCTAAAGGTCAAAGCACTAGATACTTCTACTCAAAGGACTATAAGGGAACAGAAAATGTTGGTTCATATCAACAAAAACCAGTTGAACAACATCATCAGAAATACTTTAAAGCTTCCACCAAACCATACAATTCTCATAAAGAAAAGCATTCATTTGATTTAGATGAACCAGATGATGTTCCCTTGAATTTGAATGATGTTAGAACTAGAGGTGCTCCTATTGGGAGTTTTCATACTCAGGAGGTGCTGAACGGTTCATTGAATGTGCCGAAAGGAATTCATGTGACTCAAATAAATCATGTATATAGAAAAAAGTGATGACACATTCATAGTTTAGCTATAGGACTTGTTTTTAGGGTCTGATGCAATTATAACATTATTGATATCAAATTGTCAATTCTCTGAAGGGGAAGATATCCCTATGAATTATTTATTAGGCGGTGATTAAATCAAAACTATTATGTTTGTTATTTGCGGGATTTTTTACAATTAAATTAATAATATCTCATCAGCATTAATTCAAATGAGTCCAACTATTCATGATTTTATTATTTGGGACAAAATATTTGAATAGGTTGGATTCTTTATATTTTGTAACAAAACATTTTGCTGTTTTAGGCAGGAGACTATGTTGTTTTTGCTTTTCAAATTTAGAATCTGGTTACTCACCTGTCAATATCTTCGTCTGACAAAAAACATCGTCCTATTTTTCTCCCACTTCATCATTGAGATTTTGTTGATAGTCTTTCTGTGCTTTATTTTTATTTTAATGAAAAGTAATGCTTCTTGGAAAGTAAATAAAGTATCATTTGTCTTCTAGAATGTTGTTAAAGCTAATTTATAATCCAATGTTATCAATTAGTTCTGAAATGTTAGTACTACACAATGTATGTTATTCCAAAATTTTGGACAAATCAGTTTTCCACACTTTTTTTCTTCATGCTTAAAGATATTGATTTGATATTTGTAATATAGTTTTATCTTGACAAGTTACAAATCAAGTTCAAATATTGTTCCGATCTGATTATTTTGTGCAGAGTTATGGGCCTTGGACTTAGAAAATTCACTCAAATATTCAGTTTTCTATACTTTTTTTCATCGTGCTTAAAGATATTGATTTAATAATTGGTGTATTGCTTCATCATGACAATTACAGATCAAGTTCAAATTTGTTTTTTTTTGTTGGTCAGAGGATTTAGTGCAGAGTTATGGTCCTTGGACTTAGAAAACTCACTTAAATAATCAGTTTTCCACACTTTTTTTCATCATGCTTGAAGATATTAACTTGATATTTGTTATATAGTTTACACCATGACAAGTTATAGATCAAGTTAGCATTAACACTACAATTAACCTTTAATCAGTAGGGGACTTAAAAATTTATGGATAAATGTTGGTTTTTTTTAACAAATTAAATATTTATTGTTTAAGAAATTCAATATTGAGATACTTTTTCTCTGTGAGTTGCTCTTATAGTAGTATACCTGTGATAATTTACCGCTTGATTCTTACTTTTTGGTCAGAAAGACCAAAATTAAATGAGCAAGTTGCTCTTGCTTACAGGTATAAGGCTTTGAGATTATAAATGAGGGTCAATTCCTGGCCTGGGTCATTGAAGACAACTAGTTATGCTTCTTCTTGATTCTAACATTATATTTATATCAGAGTATTGCCATAATATGGTATGCAACATTTTTTTACTCGAAGGGAATTTATTGTTTACAATTTTGTTTATAATAAATTTATTATGTTGACATAAGTTGTTATATATCTTTACAATATTTTAGTTCAGTTTTCATGTGAACCACTGAAAGTCAAGAATATTTGTTATGCAGTTGTGGTTATTATTGGTAGTCTTATTTTCATTGAAATTATTGGGTTCCAATTATACAGTCCTAGTCCATTATTACACTGAAACATTTTTAATTTACACATATGAAACATATCTCTGCATAAACAGTTCATTTAATTTATTAATAGCATGAAAAGCCATTCAAAATATTAGTTACAATTTATATTTTACGATAAAATTGAGAATGAAAATGGGGAATGTGTCAAAGATCTTCAACACAGTTAGAAAATCCTGCACTGAAGGCGGGCTTAAAAAATGTGTACTATACTAAATCAGTGAAAATGGACAAATATAATATTAACTCATAAACATATATAAATGAATTAAAATAAAAAATCCTACAAAAATAAAAAAGGGCAGAGGCTCCTGACTTGGGACAAGCACAAAAATGTGCTGGGTTAACACATGTTTAGTGAGATCTTAATCCTCCTCCTATACCTCTAACTTATGTAGAAAAAAAACCACTAATATGTTCAGTAAAACTCACTTTGAAAGATCGAAGAGTACACTTACACGTCAGGTCAACAGCAAGAAAAGCACTATGATAAAACTAAATTTTGTATGCAACATTAATTGTCTTAATGACGTCTTTTATGTGTAAAAATTGTCGAAAACAGTTGCAATGCGGTAAAATTATTTGAGAGTTGTCTATTGTGACAACATTTTTTAGAGTAACTGATCATTAAGTGATGACACACTGAAGTTCCACATGGTGCAACATGGTGCAAGGTTAGATTTTTTCAAGGCCAATTACATTTTTATGCCTCATTTATGGGGTCTGTTAGTCTGTTTGTCCGTCTGTCCCCCTTCAGGAAAGTTTTTGGTCAGGGAAGTTTTTGATGAAGTTGAAGTCCAATAAACTTCAAAATTAGTACAAATGTTCCCTATGTTATGATCTTTCTAATTGTAATGCCAAATTAGAGTTTTGTCCCAATTTCACAGTCCACTGAACATAGAAAGGATAGTTGATAGTGCAAGTGGGGCATCAGTGTACTATGGACACATTCTTGTTAAAGTATACTTACACTTCTGGTCAACCCCTCAACCGCAAGAAATGGAATTCACTGTAAATTTTGTAAACATTGTCCTTATGCCACCTATCTATAGGCAAAACATATTGAACAATAAAATTATTGCTATGTGGCAACATATTTTTTTATGTAAATGATCAATAAGTGATGCCACTGAAGTTCCACATGCCACAATATTAGATTTTTCTAAGGGCAATTACATTTTTATGCACTTCACAAACATCTCACTGATAAATAAATCTTCCAGTGCTCATGCAGATGTTATGAATTGATGTATCCAAAATATATTTTTGACCAATAAAGTCTGCTGAATCCAGTGTCTCGCCTACTTTTGTTGTTGTCTTTGTTTTCAGTGTGATAGGTGAATGCACATAATAGAATTTAAGTTAATGAACTTAGTCAAATTCACTTCATATATATCATACTGATACAGGGTTGATTAACTTAAGCCAATGTCATTTAACTCAGGGGCGGATGCAGGAATTTTCGAAAGGGGGGGTGCTAACCCAGGGCAAAGGGGGGGTGCAAAGGGGTGCAAAACATATGTCCCGATACAAATGCATTGATCGGCAAAAATAAAGGGGGGGTGCGCACCCCCGGAACACCCCCCCCCCCCCCCCCCCCCTGGATCGGCCACTGATTTAACTCGCATGTACCACACTGATACCAGGGTTATTGAACTTGGTCAAGATCACTTCAAATGTACAAAACTGAAACCAGGGTTGTTTAACTTAAGTCAAGGTCACTTCACATGTACCACACTGATACCAGGGATGTTGAACTTGGTCAAGGTTACTTCACATGTACCGCACATAGATACCAGGGATGTTGAACTTGGTCAAGGTCACTTCACATGTACCACACATATACCAGGGTTGTTGAACTTGGTCGAGGTCAATTCACAAGTACCGCACAAATACCAAGGTTGTTGAACTTAGTCAAGGTCATTGCACACGTACCATACAGAAACCAGGGTTGTTGAACTTGGTCAGGGTCAATTCACATGTACCACACAGATACCAGTTGAACTTAGTTAAGGTCTTCATATGTACCACACAGATACCAGGGTTGTTGAACTTAGTTAAGGTCACTTCACATTTACCTAACAGATACCAGGGTTGTTGAACTTGGTCAAAGTCAATTCACAGGTACCACACAGATACCAGGGTTGTTGAACTTAGTCAAGGTCATTTCACATGTACCACACAGATACCAGGGTTGTTGAACTTAGTCAAGGTCATTGCACACGTACCATACAGAAACCAGGGTTGTTGAACTTAGTCAAGGTCACTTCACATGTACCACACTGGTACCAGGGCTGTTGAACTTGGTAAGGTCACTTCACATGTACTACACTGATACCAGGGTTGTTAAACTTGGTCAAGGTCAATTCACAAGTACCGCACAAATACCAAGGTTGTTGAACTTAGTCAAGGTCATTGCACACGTACCATACAAATACCAAGGTTGTTGAACTTAGTCAAGGTCATTGCACACGTACCATACAGAAACCAGGGTTGTTGAACTTGGTCAGGGTCAATTCACATGTACCACACAGATACCAGTTGAACTTAGTTAAGGTCTTCATATGTACCACACAGATACCAGGGTTGTTGAACTTAGTCAAGGTAACTTCACATGTACCACACTGGTACCAGGGCTGTTGAACTTGGTCAAGGTAAGATCACATGTACCACACTGACACCAAGGCTGTTGAACTTGGTAAGGTAATTTCACATGTACTACACTGATACCAGGGTTGTACAAGTACCCGGCCACATCCACTTGTATTTTTGTCCATCTGATGAGTTAAGCCTTTTTCAACAGATTTTTATAGTTCATTCTTATGTTGTACTGTTCTACCACTGTCCCAGATTAGGGGGAGGGTTGGGATCCCGCTAACATGTTTAACCCCGCCACATTATATATGTATGTGCCTGTCCAAAGTCAGGAGCCTGTAATCCAGTGGTTGTCGTTTGTTTATGTGTTACATATTTGTTTTCGCTCTTTTTTTTACATAAATAAGTCCATTAGTTTTCTCGTTTGAATTGTTTTACATTGTCTTATTGGGGCCTTTTATAGCTGACTATGCGGTATGGGCTTTGCTCATTGTTGAAGGCCGTACGGTGACGTATAGTTGTTTATGTCTGTGTCATTTTTGTCGTTTGTGAATAGTTGTCTCATTGGCAATCATACCACATCTTCTTTTTTTAATTTTATTTAACTAATTCAAGGTCACTTCACATGTACCACACAGATAACAGGGTTGATTAACTTAGTCAAGGTCAGATCACATGTACCACACTGATACCAAGGCTTTTGAAGTTGTTCAAGGTCTTTTCACATGTACCACACAGATACCAGGGTTGTTGAACCTATTCAAGGTCATTTCACATGTACCACACAGGTACCGGGTTGTTGAACTTAGTCAAGGTCAGATCACATGAACCACACTGATACCAAGGCTTTTGAAGTTGTTCAAGGTCTTTTCACATGTACCACACAGATACCAGGGTTGTTGAACCTATTCAAGGTCATTTCACATGTACCACACAGGTACCGGGTTGTTGAACTTAGTCAAGGTCATTTCACATGTACCACAGATACCAGGGTTGTTGAACTTAGTCAAGGTAATTTCACATGTACCACACAGATACCAGGGTTGTTGAACTTAGTCAAGGTCATTTCACATGTACCACACAGATACCAGGGTTGTTGAACTTAGTCAAGGTCATTTCACATGTACCACACAGATACCAGGGTTGTTGAACCTAGTCAAGGTAATTTCACATGTACCACACAGATACCAGGGTTGTTGAACTTAGTCAAGGTCATTTCACATGTACCACACAGATACCAGGGTTGTTGAACTTAGTCAATGTAATTTCACATGTACCACACAGATACCAGGGTTGTTGAACTTTGTCAAGGTCACTTCACATGTACCACACTGATAACAGGGTTGTTGAATCAAGTCAAGGTCACTTCAAATGTACCCACATAGATACCAGGGTTGTTGAACTTGGTTAAGGTCATTTCACATATACCACACTAATACCAGGGCTGTTGAAGTTGGTCAATGTCATTTCACATGTACCACACAGATACTAGGGTTCTTTAACTAATTCAAGGTCATTTCACATGTACCACACAGATAACAGGGCTGTTGAACTTCTGATTGGCTGAGAGACTTATTTTTTTCTTTTTTTTATGTGGCAGTGATTTTATCGATGCTATTTCATGATTTACTCATCAAAAATGAAATTTATAATTAAGTTTGAAGAAAAAATAGTGATATTTTTTCTGTCTATTTGAAATCACATAATATATATAGTGCACACTGTTAAATTATCATGTGGCACGTTATTCAATGTACACTACATTTCTAATATTTCTTCATAGACAGAAAAAAATATAAGCCATTCCTTAAATAATATGAAGGAGATAAGGTATGATTGCTAATGAAAACTATCCATCAACCTTATTTATAACAAAACAATTTACAAAAAACAAATGTTGGGCATGAACTAATGACAACAACTAAACTTTAGGCTCCCGTCTTAGGACAGACACATATAGAATATGGAGATGTCTATATTATCAAAGGAGTAGGTTCGATAAGGCCCTTAAATGGCCCCCTTTTTTTTAGCTTAAAGTTCAAATTAAGATTAATTGACCAACATCACGATGAGTAATAAAATTGAGAATGGAAATGGGGAATGTGTCAAAGAGACAACAACCTGACCATAGAAAAAAAACAACAGCAGAAGGTCACCAACAGGTCTTCAATGTAGCGAGAAATTCCCCCACCTGGAGGCGTTCTTCAGCTGGCCCCTAAACAAATATATACTAGTTCAGTGATAATGAACGCAATACTAATTTAGATTGGAAATAAGTCTTTTTGTTGAATATTTACTTTCCTGCGTTTTATTGATGTCGTCACAAATAGTACTTATTTTGATTTTTCATGTAAAATCATTGAAAATGGGTACATTTTATATTGAATTAAAGAACCTTAGTGAGCGTGCTCACATACCCCACGTCCCCACATTGTCATTGGAGAAATAAAATATGTGTAAGAAAAAAAAATTGTATAAGAAAAAAAACTTGAGTCATTATTTCCTGTCAATATGCACATCTACATAGTTTGTCCTTATTATCTACAAAGTTTTTATGAAATTATGTTGTGTGGTTTCAGAGGAGTTGCGATGACAAACTGTTGCAGAAGTACATTGAAACAAATAAGTTGAAAGGGGCGTAACTCCTAGAAAAAAAAATGAATCATAATTTCCTGTCGATATGCACATCTACATAGTATGTCCTTACTATCTGAAAAAGTTTCATGAAATTCTGTTGTGTGGTTTGAGAGGAGTTGCGATGACAAAAGGTTGCAGTAGTATATTAGGCAAATATGTTCAAAGGGGCGTAACTCCTGGGAAAAAAATTGAATCGTAATTTCCTGTCGATATGCACATCTATGTAGTATGTCCTTATTATCTGAAAAGGTTTCGTGAAATTCTGTTGTGTGGTTTGAGAGGAGTTGCGATGACAAACTGTTGCAGTAGTACATTAAAGTAAATAAATTCAAAGGGGCGTAACACCTAGAAAAAAAAATTGAATCTTAATTTCCCGTCGATATGCACAACTACATAGTATGTCCTTATTATCTGAAAAGGTTTCGTGAAATTCTGTTGTGTGGTTTGAGAGGAGTTGCGATGACAAGAAACAGGACTGACGGACGGACTGACGGACGGACGGGTCAACCGTTGCGTGGGGTATAATTATGGACAGGAAACATAGAACGCATGTGTCGACAAAAAAAATATTTGAAAAAAAATGTTTGTAATGACGTTACATGTTTAACTTGAATATTTAGTTTGTCGATGCCTGCACTCTATGTTTCCTGTCCATAATTCAATATAATGTACCTTGGTCCTAAATTTTGACCTAATTGGAGTGTAAAAATCAATGCTTTAGAATAAAACTTTGACAGAAATAGTTTTATATAACTTTCTCACATGTTTTGTAAGTCAGCTCAAACCATTTTTTATCTGGTAACATTGAACTTTGAATCCAGGCCTTATAAAAAAGAAGATGTGGTATGATTGCCAGTGAGACAACTATCCACAAAAGACCAAAATGAAACAGACATTAACAACTATAGGTCATCGTACAGCCTTCAACAATGAGCAAAGCCCATACCGCATAGTCAGCTATAAAAGGCCCCGATAAGACAATGTAAAACAATTCAAACGAGAAAACTAACGGCCTTATTAATGTAAAAAAATGCAGTACAAGGTAAATTGTGAACAGAAATATAAACTATATGTTGAACCAGCACCTTGACAATAATGAGCTGTAACATGTGTCCACTTTTTAGATCTGTCAAACAACCTCTTTACTAGTATTACGTTTTTTTTTCAGATACTCTGAATTATAATTGGGGCAATGCTTAGCAACATGTGCATTCTTGTTTTATACCACTGATCTCAATTTTGTGAAAATCTTTTGGTAAATTTTTACAATAATCTGTTCCTTTGAAACTACTGGGTCAAGGTAATTATAAATACAGATAATTGTAAACAGCAAGAATGTTCAGTAAAGTAAGATAACTGATCTCAATTTTGTGACAATTGACTTTTGACTTGCTAAACAATCCCATGTCAAGAGTTTCCAATTATGCTGCTTAAAAGTGTCTAAACAAATTATTGTTCGTTCAATGGCAGGAAAACTTGAAAGTATGAACAATCATAATTCTATAGTGGCTGATTTAAAACAATTGATTTCAAGATTTCATTACAAATTTATTTTTAACATGATTTCAAGTGCACTCAACCATTTATATACAAATAAACTGCACCTAAACAATAACAAATTGTACATAACTTTCTCTGGGAATATATAATATTTGTAAAATTCATTAAAAAAAATCTTTTTTTCTAGTCTAGGCCTTGCAGACATAAAACATTCCAACACAATTATCATACTTGGACTCAGAAATTGACCAATCAAATTTAATTTTGGATTCTGCATTTCAAGTAACTCCAAGTACAGAGTTAAGTTTTATGAAGGAGGGTGCATACTATTCCTTACAATTTTGAGGGAAAAAACAAGAAAATAATTGGTTTGACCTTACTATGGAGAGGTCTAAATTTTTTTTTTGGCCAAGATTTATCTGTAGTTCAATACAGATAAAAGTAAACAAAAATAAAATGAACAGTCAATGACTATTGTATTTGAATTTCTTCACAAGAAAAAGAGAATATTTATTTTATGGAAAAAGTTGATTTTTTATAAATTTACTTCTGCAGAAATAAGATATCAATAATTCTTCAATTAAAATTCTATGCTGGTCCTTTTTTACAAAATAATTGCATTGGAATTGAGGTTAATTACCCAGTTCAAAGAGGTTAAAATAAAAACAAAACACTGCACATGTTATTGTCAACTCACAAATACATAAATAAATCAAAACTATCATATCATATTTTTTCAGAGAAAATTTAAAATAGAAAACATCAACTTTAGATTTGCTAATTTCAAAATATTTATTTTAAGTTTAGGTAAGTTGATTTAAAAAAAAACAGTGAACATATTTTTATTTTTTGAAAATGGGAACACACGACGCATAGTTCTGCTTTTAAACGATCTAATGGTGAATTAAATCAAATAAATCTTTGAAAAGAAATTGACACTACCAAATAACAATTTTATATAAATTAACCAATCACTGACAAGTTATTTAAAATAATAATCAATTTTCATATCTTAACACCTCCTTCAATAATCATTTACTGTAAATTCAGAAATTAATGTGTGCATTTATTATTGCGAATCCTTGACTACTGGAAAAAATGCAAAATCAGATTAATGCAACTGCAAAATTGTATGAAGGGAAATCGTTACTGAAATTATAAATGTGACTTTTTATTATTACCTATTTGATGTTTAGTATTTTTTGCATTATTAAAAATATTGCAATAATAATTTATTTCTGAATTTACAATATTTACAGTATTTATATATCCTCTACAATACATAAGTAAGATCTAATGTAGAATGATGAATATTAATAATTGCATCTTCAAAATTGCAATAACAAATTGCCATTTTAGTTAATATCGATGCTTAAAAATCTCACTTGTATTATGACATTGAAACAAGTTATTGCACATTACACAAACAGACAAAATATAGTGTTACCTGTTTAATATGATGCCCCCAAGATTGTGTCCAGATTACACAGTTTTACACAGGTTACATTACCAATCTGAGGAGGACTTGAATAACATTACAATTTATAGAATCTAAGTGTACTGAATGGATATACTTGCTTTACTTTCAATGTAAGGGTAATAAATTCAACATAGCCTTGTATTAGCACTGTAAGAAATGGTTTTTTTTTTAATTTGAGTTATCTTTCTTTGCCCATATATGTAGTTGAATCTATTTTTAGAACCCATCTATTCATATACTATGCACATCTTGTGTAATTTTCTATAAAATAGCTGTTTTGGAAATTAGGGTTATGCATATAAACATTATTTTGTAACTTGAATGTCTGAGTATATATCAATAATAATTTACTTGTGGATAGGATCTTAAGAATGTTTCTTTCACTACACTATGTTGTATGTGCTCTCAAAGGAAGATATGAGGCTCTTGAAATAAATACTTAAGGTGGCAAGAAGATTTTGAATGAATTTCATGCAATTTTAACCCCAAATAAATATACCACACAAAACACAAAATACACAAATAAATAAAAACATTTATAAAGCAAAATAAAGGTACTAAGAAAATCAAATAAAGATATAAATAATAGTTTTATAACATTAGTGTATTGCTGAAACAAAAACATAATTATAAACTGTAAGAATGCTGAAAGGCTGAACATTATACAACTTTAAAGTGCTTTGCAGCACAAAAGTTACACTTTGGATTTAGGTTTCAACTAATAAATTAAGTTTGTCTCAAAAAGTGAAGGTTGTCAAAAGAAATTTAAAATGGTCAAAAGGTCAAATGAAGTTTAGTGTATACATTGGATTGAAACAATATACATATCTTTCCTAGATTTTACTGTTAGCACAATTTATTTACTTTGGATTTAGTTTTCTTCATTGAAAGACATGTAGCAATAATATTTCACACTATGACCTCCGAACAAAAGCCATTTGATCTCAGACATCACATTTATACACACAATACCACATATACACACAATCATTAATACATATTGCTTTTGATGAAGACGTTATTAATTGTGTAATTCACATTTCAACATACACTTATTATAACTCCACTAAATCCCATTTCAGTTTTGTATGATGAGATGAAAATAATTGTTTTTGAAGATGCAAAGTGACCATAAAAGAACCCTTTTAATTAAGAACATTTAGCCAAAATCAAATACATTTCTAACATATTTTAACAATAAGAAGTGGAAAAAAAATGAAATCCAATAAGAAGTTGATAAACTTGAAACAATTGAAACAATAAAATTTAGGTCAATTTTTTACTCCACTGTCATTCACTGTTTTATCATGGGTACCAATATTCATAGATTAAGTAAAATTGCATACTGGATTTCATCGGTTTTTAAAATTTACATTCATCCCCTCAGAAAATGACCATTTTATAGAACACTTAACAGATAACTTTGTGGATAACCACAGTATTTATTTGACAAAGTTTATAAGTATCAATTGTTCAGTCAGTGGTATTGTTCTTTATTTATTGTGTATATAATTCAAAACACAAAAATACATGAAATATTTGTACAAAAATCTGGACTTTTGGCTAATTTGATATGTGTCTATTAAACACAGGCTTGCCAAAAAAAACTAACCTATTTTTGTCATTTAGACTTCTTCCCTTTAATAGAAGGGGTATTTTTCAGAATTTTTGCAGAAACAGACCCATAGCCATTTAAATACTTTCTTTGAATTTCAAATTGACGATTTCAGAGTCTTAAGGAATATGGGTTATTTCAATGTTAATACCCCAAAATGAAAATAGTCATTGGTTGAATTTCCATTGTTAAGGACTTTTTTAACCAATCACAACATTTGGTTGTACACCTTTCAAAAAATTTCCCAGAAATTGCCAGAATGCATTAGATTCTGAAATAGCGAATATTCCACTCAACTACTTAACTGCTAAAAGCAGGAAGTTGACCACTCAGTTAATGCCATCTACATGGATTTCATATGAAATGATTTTGCATGTATTTGTTTAAATATTGATTCAATAAAACAAATATATACAGGTATACACAGAATTTGTATACGGTTTATAGCCATTGATAATAAAGACCAACATGCCATTAAATTACTTTTATTTTTGTAGTAAAAATTTTACAGAATCTGCTTGAGACAAACTTCTGATAGATTAATTGTTTAAATCCACTTTTACCACTATTGGGTATATAATGGCTGTCTGTTTTTATTAGTGGGCTCCAAGTTAAACATAAATTTTACACCAAACTGCTAATCCTAGTCAATTAAGATAGACCTGGCCTTGCGGTCATAAAACTATTGAGCACAATTTTGGTACTCAGACTCAAGAATCAACCAATCAAAATACTGGATTTTGTGTTTCGAGCACTTCTCTGAGTACTGAGTAAAGTTTTATGACCAAGAGCCCTGCTTTTACTGGATTTGAGCTGAGCATTTTACAGGTGTACTCTGTAAACTCAGTTATGTATTTTGTAAGGGAGAATAATATTTAGATGACCAAACTCCCAATGATTAAAACAATATGACCACTCATTTATACAATGTGAACTGACTATTTCAAAGCTGTTGATTAAAGCGCCTCTGATTTTTCATTATTAGAAAAAGTCGCAGAATTCAACAGTTTTGAAATTATTCAGGGTATGAATATGTTTCAGAATATTAAAATGAGAATGTTTTCAGATGTTAAATGAAAATATCAAAATAAGACCTCTGATAGAAAAATATTGCATATATTATTGATGACATCTTGTGAACAATATTAAACAACATAGTTATATATGTACTTTTGACAAAAACAACATTCTGTATTAATGGTTAATTTATCATAAAGATATAATTGCACACAATCAAATTATTTTCTTTTATGTTATTTTCAATATTCATCAAGTTTTTCTGTTACAATAAACACTGTCACTAGAAAGGATCTAAAACAAACAGATATATGGATTAAAATGTCATAATATAATTTTATATTAAAATATTATATTATAGTTTTATTTTCAATTTACAAAATTGTATTCATTGTAGAAATTTGAAAGAGAAATTGTGAAGGCCTAGTATGAATCAGAAATGATTACAATCTCGGTTAGACAAAGTCTAGGATTTCCTGAAAATTTTCAAACATTTCCTGTATAAATTTCCTGATGAAGTTCAAAATGATAATTCAATCATAAATTAGTGAAATTAAAATACAGAAATTCATGAAGTTGAGATGTGGGCTTTTTCAACTTATACCCAATACTAGATCAGCAATATTTTGAAAACATATGAATGATTTACCATCACCCTTGTTGAAAATTTACAAACAGTGAAGATTTCTTAAAGGGAGATAATTATAACATTAACAAATTATCTCCCCTTACACAACTCTCTAATTTCAAGCTTTAAGCTTATTTTTCAAATGCTGTTTAGATATGCCATTTGGAGGTTTCTTGACAAAGCCATTTTTCTTGTGATTGACAAATAATGTTTCTTCATCACTTGAGAAATCTGATTCTGATATCATCACACTGCTGTTCTGTGGTTTACCTGAAAATAAAAATAGATTTTAATGAGATGCCTTTTTGCAGAGTTATCTCCCTTTTCAATGCAAATCTCCATAGGAATTTTAAATCATGATTTTTTCATCTTCCTCAAGTTAACATTTATGGGACTTTCTCTATGTATGTTTGGGGTATAATCCTAAAGATTAAAACTTAAAAATCTTCTGTTGCAATTACTTTTAGGTTAGGGTTAAATTTATGCTAGATTGACTGTACTACAACCATTTTTCTCTCAACATAGATGTCATGTATTGAGTTCCATAGTTATGTATGCAGCATGTATCAGAGTTACTCCCCTTTAGTTATTAAAGCATTTTAATGAGGTACAACCATTTTTCTCTCAACATAGATGTCATGTATTGTGTTCCATAGTTATGTATGCAGCATGTATCAGAGTTACTCCCCTTTAGTTATTAAAGCATTTTAATGAGGTACAACCATTTTTCTCTCAACATAGATGTCATGTATTGTGTTCCATAGTTATGTATGTAGCATGTATCAGAGTTACTCCCCTTTAGTTATTAAAGCATTGTAAGTCCACCATTTTTGTCTTGACGTACCCCACAATGGATGAATAAATAATTTTCAATTTTCAAAAGGTTCTGAAAAATTTTTGTCAGCTATTTGAAATAAGGTCCAACCAATTTTCTCTAAACATGGATGAATAAATCAGTTTCTATTTTCAAAAGGTTCTGACAATTCGTGTCAGCTATTTGAAATTAGGTCAAACCATTTTTATTTAATCAAGAATTGACAACTAATAGTGTTTGGCGAAAGGTGCTTTATTATAATAATGCAATAATATACAATTATACCAAACATGGTATCAATAAGCAACAATGAACAAGTGTCAATATGAAGCACCTTAACCCAAACGAAGTCGCCAAACAGGGAAAAAAAAAAAAAAAAAAAAAAACCATGTGTGTAAGGGACGACATCAAAAGTTCAATGTAGGATAAAAAACTTAATTCACATAGTTTTTTCGCTGACCCCCCTACCCCTCTTCTTAACTTAATTTGGAAAAAATAGATTTACCTATATGGATATATGTAAAATCGATTTTAGATTAACAAAACTGGCAGCAATGTTGACCCCCCATCCCCAAACTATTCGATTTAAGTTTTTTATCCTACATCGATCTTTTGATGTCGTCCCTAATCAAGATCCTGTTTAGTCTGACAATTCAAAAGAAGAAGGAAACCCTTCATACAGCTTGACATTGTACATGGTAATAATTTCCTAAATCAAGCAAATGACAAATTTATATGTAAAACTAAAATTTCATCAACAACATTGTAATTCATGGGTAATTCATGGGTAATTCATGTAATTATATCTTTGACAACAGTGTCAAAATCAGTGCTACATCATGCATAATAAAGGCATTCAATAAAAATGGATCATCTCATTCATAAATAGACACCCTTGTAAATACAGCGGAGGGAAAAGGGGGGGCGGGGGGGGGGGGGACTTTAACACTACACAATCATGACACTAGTGATCACACTATTAAACACTACTTAGTCTAGGTAAACTTTATAACTCGCTTATAATGCAAGGAACAAAAAAAATAATAATATACTAACATATCTGCCTCAAAGATATTCTAAACGAACTTGGGGATGATCATACACAGTAACACGCCCGCATCTGCAGGGGAAAATATTTCTTTTATATCATATAGTACACACCTGAAAAACAGGGGAAACAATCACACCTGTCACTGCAAGAGTTTTGCAAAATTATTATATTTGGAGTTATCACACAAAAACACGACCGCATTAGCAGGGGAATATGATCTCTCTCTAAAAATATAGTACACACCTGAATATTCAGGGGAAGCAATCACACCTGACACTGCAGGGGGTTAAAAATAATATCATAATATTTTGAGTAGTTACTCATAAATATAGTACACACCTGAAAAAAAAAAACAGGGGAAGCAATCACACCTGGCATAGCAGGGGGTTTAAAAATAATATCATAATATTTGAGTTGTTACTCATAAATGTAGTACACACCTGAAAAAAAAAAAGGGGGGAAGCAATCACACCTGACACTGCAGGGGGTTTAAAAATAATATCAAAATATTTGAGTTGTTACTCATAAATATAGTACACACCTGAAAAAAAACAACAGGGGAAGCAATCACACCTGACATAGCAGGGGGTTTCACAATATCATCATTAATATGTATTATAAAAAAAAAATTTAAAAAAAAAAAAATCATGATAATTTTAGCAATATATGCACTAATTTGTCATCTCAATAGTCTCCAAATTGATCCACAGAATGGCTAGTTCCTGCTTGGAAGGAGCAGCAAATTAGATTGCGATTATTATCGTTCAGTTATTCCTCTAAGGTCCATTTTAAGGGCGGAGACGAGAGTGCGGCCTTGTTCTTCTGAAAACGTATGAGACCAATGTTTGTGACCCCTTTCCACCGAACGCAAAACTTCGGCATGAAAATCCTTAATCTCGGTAAAAGGATATTTTTCGGCAAGATATAAAAGATTAATTAAATGCTTTTGTCTTAGCATTGAAATGGCTTGTTCTTCTATGTTGTGCATAATAAATAGTTCACCTCTAATTAACTGTACGAATCCGAAGTCTTCATCGGAATAACTCAATGATTTGGTTTGGGCATGTTCATGTGGCCATGGCACATCGTATTTTACCCGATCCTTAGCAGCCCTTGCTTCACCCGAAACTGCTTTACGTTTTTGTTTGTCTTTGAATAATAGATATGGAAAATCTTTACCTTTGATTTTCGCTTGGCAATTATTCCTATCATTATCTGATTTATCACATGAAGTCTTTTTATCGACACCGAAAGTTTTCTTAGCCACAAGGTGCGCGTTTTGTTCAGCCAACAACAGATCCCGTTCCAATATTTTGTTCTGAATTGTTAATTCTTCAATTGTTTTATCCAGTTCATTCACCGTGTTTGTAGACGTAGGAATTTTTGGATGAACGCTAACCCTTGCTTTATCTGATTTTGGTGCAAAAGTCTCATGTTGAACCACGTGTTCAGAGGTTAAATCTCCAACTTCGTAAACTGATGCAAACTCGTTCTGCATATCAAAAGAAGGTAAAGTGAAATCCTTTAAATAAGCTGGAGGTTTCCTAGTTCTCTTATTGTCCATCGCATTGTCATCAAATACAAAAAATTAATCAAATACATAAAATGTGGCTGGAACATGCTCTTTGCTAAAACCACATGCTAACTAAGAACCGGATGACGCAACAAGGGGAGGCAAATCTAGTACATGGCGTTATCAATTAGGTACAATGAGAGTTGCCTCCCATTGTACACGATGAATCCACCAGTTTCAATTTTCAGAAGATTCTGACATTGTTTGTCAGCCTTTTCTGTTTGTACAGTATTTATTGTACAATCAGAACTTTTAACATCATGGTTGAAATCAATGAAGTGTAAGATTTTAAGAAATCTAAAATTGAGAATGGAAATGGGGAATGTGTCAAAGAGACAACAACCCGACCAAATAAAAAACAACAACAGCAGAGGGTCACCAACAGGTCTTCATGTACATCTGTATATATTTGGGGTAAAGAGCCATATATGGGGTATTTAGACAAATATTACAGCAGATATTATCTGAACTTGTTTTGTATGTGTTCTGTGTCCTCAAAATTATTCATATTCAAAATTAAAAATAGATGTACAATGTCATCAGCTATGATAAATTCTGTAAAAGTTTAAATGAAATTAAGTCATAACTAGATATCATTGAGATGGGAGCCATCTCTGTGGGCCCCGCTGTCAATAACGTGGGGTAAATAAGTTGTATGGATAATCTGATATGAAGCATTATTTGAAGTTATTACATAGTCTCATGTGTGATTTTGATCTAAGATTTTAAGTTAAAACTGATAAATATTCTCATCTTACTTTCATAGTATAATAGTGATATGACTGCATGATGTGAACTCATTGTTTACTACTCTAAGGTGACTTCTGGATATATGGATTGATGTTTGAACAATATGTTTAAAGGTGCTGCCCAATTGATATTTGTCACATATTTTTAGAATTATGCCTTCAATATATTATGACCCACCAAGTATAAAGTATGAAATATTAATGGTTCTCGAGAGGTAGAGCGGACACAATTTGTTAAGAACAACGAATGGATGGACAGACCGACAGACTGATCTTAGACCTAGGATGCATACATTATGACACATTCTCTTGTGTTGGTTAATATATATGTTAAGTTGAAAATGTTTGTCAGGTATAAAGTATGAAATAATAACAGCTGTCCTCTCAAAATATAATGTGGATCAAATTTGTTAGCGATGGACAGACCAACAGACAGACAGACCTTTGACCTAGGAAGTGGTACATACATCATGACACACCCTCTGGTGTTGGTTAAAATGGATGTCAAGTATAATATTTGAAATCATAACGGTTCTCAAGATATAGAGCAGACACAATCTTCACCACAGGACACAGGGTTGTCAACTGAAACCAAAGTTTTTTTGACGTTGACCTTTGACCTAGGAAGTTGTACATACATCATGACACGCCCTCTGGTGGTGGTTAAAATGTATGACAAGTATATACTTTGAAATCATAACGATTATCTAGATATGGAGCGGACACGATCTTCACCACAGGACACAGGATTGTCAACTCGAAACCAAAGTTTTTGACCTTGACCTTTGACCTAGGAAGTTGTACATACATCATGACACACCCTCTGGTGGTTGTTAAAATGGATGTCAAGTATAAACTTTGAAATCATAATGGTTATCTAGATATGGAGCGGACACGATCTTCACCACAGGACACGGGGTTGTCAACTGAAACCAAAGTTTTTGACCTTGACCTTTGACCTAGGAAGTTGTACATACAACATGACACACCCTCTGGTGTTGGTTAATAATCATGTTAAGTATTAAGTATGAAATCATAACGGTTCTCTAGATATGGAGCGGACACGAAAGTGTTACGGACGGACGGACGGACGGACAGACGGACGGACGGACAGACGGACGGACGGACAGACTGATCACTATAGGGCGACCCGCCGTCGGCGGGGCCCTAATGAATGAGGACTTCTGAATACAAATGCCTACTCTTTTTCATAGAAATGGCAAAATTTTTGTCTATAAAAAAACATGAGGGCTGAAAAATAAACTTTTGATGCACACAAACATTTTTAAGATTCAAAGAAAGTTCAGTCAGGAGTTGTGAACGATATACATAGCAGTTTCATGTGCTTGGATGAAAGAAGAAATATATATGACAAATTAAACTTTTAAAAGTAACTCAAGTTTTACATAAACATTTTTCATTTTAGATGGGCGACCGTATTTTTTAATATCAAACAGGAGTACATAGATTTCAGCATGAAACCCTAGAGTAGTGTTCCACTATCAATGGATGACAATAACGTAAATTCAGAAATTAAGGCTTTTATTTATCATTTATAATTGCAAATCCTTGTTTTCTAGCAAAATTGTGAAATCTAGTTAAACAGTTGTGCTAAAGTTTATGAAAGAATTATGAATGCAAGCTTATATAAGGGCTATTCCAGAAAAAAATGTAGGGGGGGGGGGGGGGGGGGGGGGGTTGGAAGGCACATTATATTAATAATACATGGGTGATGGGTATCAGAGCAACTTTTCACACTATAATGCACTATAATTCTCAATTACAATTGTCTGGGTGGCGGGTGCTGACAAAGACTGCCTTCCACCCCCACCCCCACCCCCCATTCATTTTTTTCTGGAATAGCCCTAATAATGAATCTGATAGTCTCATTTATTGCCCAAATAAAAAGCATCACAATTTCTGAACTTACAGTATTACAAATGCTTATATGTGTTAATAATGTACATGCAAACTGGCAAATTTAACATTTCTAAATATCAAATTCAACATAACAAATAACAGTTTGGATGCTCATAGCAAGATGACTTACCAATTATAAATTGCTTATTTTTCAATCTGATCTTCTATATAAAATATTATTTTCTTAGTAAGTAAAATACATGTATAAGGTACAGATATACAAGTTAGATCTATGATTTTGATTGGAAGCATGATGAAAAGTGATGTTTCAAAATGCAGTCTCATCAAATTACAGATCTAGTATACAAGCTTTGCTTACAAGGTCCTGAAAACACCCAGTTCTACTTTCTGTTTCAAAGACCTTTTGGGATCTTCTGGTATTGTCTAACTGAAACACACTTTGATAACTATTTACACCACTGGGTCGATGCCACTGCTGGTGGACGTTTCGTCCCCGAGGGTATCACCAGCCCAGTAGTCAACATTTCGGTGTTGACATGAATATAAACTAGAGGCTCTAAAGAGCCTGTGTCGCTCACCTTGGTCTATGTGAATATTAAACAAAGGAAGCAGATGGATTCATGACAAAATTGAGTTTTGGTGATGGTGATGTGTTTGTACGTCTTACTTTACTGAATATTCTTGCTGCTTACAGTTATCTCTATCTATAATGAACTTGGCCCAGTAGTTTCAGTGGAAAATGTTAGTAAAAATTTACAATTTTTATGAAAATTGTTAAAAATTGACTATAAAGGACAATAACTCCTTAGGGGGTTAATTGACCATTTCAGTCATGTTGACTTATTTGTAAAAGATTACTAAGATTTACGAAAAATGGTTAAAAATTGACTATAAAGGGCACTAACCCCTAAAGGGGTCAACTGACCATTACGGTCCTGTTGACTTATTTGTAAATCTTACTTTGCTGAACATTATTGCTGTTTACATGTTTATCTCTATTTATAATAATATTCAAGATAATAACCAAAAAACAGTAAAATTTCCTTAAAATTACCAATTATGGGGCAGCAACCCAACAACCGGTTGTCCGATTCATCTGAAAATTTCAGGGCAGATAGATCTTGACCTGATAAACAATTTTACCCTGGCAGATTTGCTCTAAATGCTTTGGTTTTTGAGTTATAAGCCAAAAACTGCATTATCCCCCTATGTTCTATTTTAAGCCATGGCGGCCATCTTGGATTGATGGCCGGGTCACCGGACAAATTTTTTAAACTAGATACCCCAAAGATGATTGTGGTCAAGTTTGGATTAATTTGGCCCAGTAGTTTCAGAGGAGAAGATTTTTGTAAAAGATTACTAAGATTTACGAAAAATGGTTAAAAATTGACTATAAAGGGCAATAACTCCCCAATGATGATTGTGGCCAAGTTTGGTTTAATTTGGCCCAGTAGTTTCAGAGGAGAAGATTTTTGTAAAAGTTAACGACTCCGGACGACGACGCCAGACTCCGGACGCAAAGTGATGGGAAAAGCTCACTTGGCCCTTTGGGCCAGGTGAGCTAATAATGTGGTCATTTTAATAAATTTCCTGTATACAAAACCTTGAAAATTTCGAAAAACTAATGATTTTCTTATCCCAGGCATAGATTACCTTAGCCGTATTTGGCACAACCTTTTTGAAATTTTGGATCCTCAATTCTCTTCAACTTTGTACTTGTTTGGCTTTATAAATATTTTGATATGAGCGTCAATGATGAGTCTTATGTAGACAAAACGCGCGTCTGGCGTACTAAATTATAATCCTGGTACATTTGATAACTAATTTCATAAATTTGTAGGCTGGAAGGAGAAGGTTCACAAAGGGTTAAAATTGGCCCTAAAATTTTTATGTTTTTTAAATTCGGCAAAAAACATATAAACTTCACTTAGAAATACTTGTGATAATACTATTAAGACAAAAAAAAATATATTTTCTGACACTTCCTTTGCAATTTATGAAGCTATGACCTCATAAGTATTCATTATTTGTATTTTAAGGTCAATTTTGGTACTTTTTTGCCATAATTTTAATTGTTTTTGGCATAATTAACTTTTGCCGCCATCCACGATCCAAAAAGTTTTTATATTTATGAATTCTAAATCAAAATTGGAATCTTTTGGTCACAACACATTTTGGATCGTAGGTTGTGGCCACGGTGTTTCTAAAGCTTTTAGGTCTGAAAATTGCACAAAACCATCATATTTTGACAAAATATCCAAAATGGGCTTACTTTAGAGAAAATTATGTACCTTTATGAAAAGAACTGATGTATTTAGCTATAGGACTTTTGAAATAGACCATTTATAAACCAAATTGTTACCTTTTTAGTGTTTAATGATTAAGTTGATGTTTAAGGCCATTTTGTGCTATAAGTGAACCTTGTCCTTTCATTGGCTGATTACCAGAAAAGAAAGATAAACTTGTAAGCAAAACTTGGAGACAAGATGTGTATTTTAATCAAATGGTTCAAAATGACATGTATCTAGGAAATGAATGAAGGTAATGCTATTAATCCAGTAAATGAAGTAAACACACATAAAACAACCAACAACTTTGCCATAAATAATATTTCCAACAAGAGTTTTATACAGTTACGCTGGAAAATTGCCAAAGTTAAAGCCAAAGGTGAATGTCAGAAACTACTTCAAAGTATCAATGTTCCTATTTTTACGATTGGAAATAAATTCTCAGTGAAGAAAGGGTTAGTCAGAACAACCAGAAACAAGTTTGATTTTTTTTTTTTGGCCTACATTTCATGTTAGAGAGGAAACATTATTTTATGACTTCAACCCACATTTTCAGACTATAATGCATTCTGGGTAATATTTTCAAAATTGTACACTAAAACATTCTGATTGGCTCACATCATCCGACACAATGAGAATTCTACTTGATGATGTGGTATTTTTTTCTTTGAGGCCTATGAACAATGAAATTACCTGTATGCCTTCTGAAACACAAAAGTGGTAACGAGGGGAAGCAGTGAAGGGGGAGAAGATGATAAAGTGATGGTGATAGAAGTGTTTAACAACGACCTTGACAGGCTATTCACCCCTTACAAGGTCAGGGATGATGAAGTATGTGAACATGCAGTTGTTTCTTTTGATATATATTGGTGATTTTTTAGTTAATATCAACAGCCACTTAATTCAGACTAATAGATGCAGCCAATCAAAGGCATTGGATTCCTAAAAACAATTCTATGGATGCTACTACTTACACTTTAACTTTTCACTTCTAAAAAAATATTTCAACTCAAAAGTTTGTATAAGCTATATCATATACAGACTACTGTAAAACCATGAAATCATATATCCACAAAAATACAGTGATCAGTAATTAGTGCATGTAAAAGCTTAAGTTGAGATCAATCATGCAAGTAAACCAAGCTCCATCTCTGGTCTGTGCGTGTAAATGCTAGTTATTAAAGTGTATGATGTTATAAAAATCCTGACTATAAAAACTAGAGGCTCCAAGTCTAAATGAGTCATTTGTATTATTTTGGATGTGAACAAAATATAGCAACAGTAACAAAAGGCTTGTGAAAAGTTGACAAATCATCAATCCTGTAACAACTTGCTTGTGGAGAGTTGACCAATCATCAATCCTGTAACAACTTGCTTGTAGAAATTACAAATCATGTATCCTATTACTAATAGCTAGTGGACAGTTGACCAATAAAATAAAATTTGCTTTGTACCTTCAAATAGCTGTTTGATTTTTTTCTCCTAGAACCAAATCAGGGCTATTTGTAGACATTATTCATGCCATGTTTGATTTAACTTTGAAATGCAGATTGAAAGATAATGCTGAAAAAGTCTTTTGGATGTTAGAAATGTTTGTTAAGTCTGGTTAAAGTGTCTCTTTTATGTGAAGATATTCTTTTTTTCCCTTTATGTTACACTTTTGTTACAGCCAAGGAATTTTGTTTTTGAATTCCATTTAATGAATTTGCAATATCATCACCATGATACAAATAGAGAATACCTTTTCCAATTTCACAATCGATACTGACAATGTTAACCAGATGCTCCGCAGGGCGTAGCTTTATACGACCGCAGAGGTTGAACCCTGAACGGTTAGGGCAAGTATGGACACAACATTCAAGCTGGATTCAGCTCTAAATTTGGATTGTGATTAAATAGTTGACACAGCATAGGTTTCTGACACAGAATGAATGTGTTCTAATGAACTTAAAATTTTTGTTTCTCTTAGAGCAATTCACTATGCTGTTGAATATTAATCCTCTCAAAAAAATGTTTGAAGAAATTTTCTTTTTTATTTATGAAATTTCAAATGAGAAAAATTGAACCCAATTTTTTTAATCACATCCCCCTTTCCCTTATTCCAAAACTAATCTCAATTAAAATTTCTAATGGAGTTTGCAACAATAACTACTCATTTAAATACATCATAAAATATTAAGATGTAAAAAAACTGCTTGTTATCACTGAATGGTAAAGATTATTTTAATTTATCAGTTGGTAGTAAAAAGTGAATATACATTGTATATTGTATATAACAAAGATTTAAGTTGATTCTGGACAAAGAAAGATAACTCCAATTAAAAAAAAATCTTGCTATTGCACAATATTTTGCAATTAGATATTTCTTGCTTACTATTCTGGACAAAGAAAGATAACTCTAATTAAAAAAAAATTTGATATTTCACAATATTGTGCAATTAGATATTTCTTGCCATTGCGCAATACTGTGCAATTGAAAAGACTTGCTATTGCACAATACTTAATATAATAATTTTAGATCCTGATTTGGACCAACTTGAAAACTGGGCCCATAATAAAAAATCTAAGTACATTTTTGGATTCAGCATATCAAAGAACTTCAAGATTTCAATTTTTGTTAAAATCAGACTAAGTTTAATTTTGGACCCTTTGGACTTTAGTGTAGACCAATTTGAAAACAGGACCAAAAATGAAGAATCTACATACACAGTTAGATTTGGTATATCAAAGAACCCCATTTATTCAATTTTTGATGAAATCAAACAAAGTTTAATTTTGGACCCCGATTTGGACCAACTTGAAAACTGGGCCAATAATCAAGAATCTAAGTACATTTTTAGATTCAGCATATCAAAGAACCTAACTGATTCATTTTTTGTCAAAATCAAACTAAGTTTAATTTTGGACCCTTTGGACCTTAATGTAGACCAATTTGAAAACGGGACCAAAAGTTAAGAATCTACATACACAGTCATGACAGTTAGATTCAGCATATCAAAGAACCCCAATTATTCAATTTTGATGAAATCAAACAAAAGTTTAATTTTGGACCCTTTGGGCCCCTTATTATGTTGGGACCAAAACTCCCAAAATCAAACCCAACCTTTCTTTTATGGTCATAAACCTTGTGTTTAAATTTCATAGATTTCTATTTACTTATACTAACGTTATGGTGCGAAAACCAAGAAAAATGCTTATTTGGGTCCCTTTTTGGCCCCTAATTCCTAAACTGTTGGGACCTAAACTCCCAAAATCAATACCAACCTTCCTTTTGTAGTCATTAACATTGTGTTTAAATTTCATTGATTTCTATTTACTTAAACTAATGTTATTGTGCGAAAACCAAGAATAATGCTTATTTGGGCCCTTTTTTGGCCCCTAATTCCTAAACTGTTGAGACCAAAACTCCCAAAATCAATCCCAACCGTTCTTTTGTGGTCATAAACCTTGTGTCAAAATTTCATAGATTTCTATTAACTTAAACTAAAGTTATAGTGCGAAAACCAAGAAAATGCTTATTTGGGCCCTTTTTGGCCCCTAATTCCTAAAATGTTGGGACCAAAACTCCCAAAATCAATACCAACCTTCCTTTTGTGGTCATTAACCTTGTGTTAAAATTTCATAGATTTCCATTCACTTTTACTAAAGTTAGAGTGCGAAAACTAAAAGTATTCGGACGCCGGACGACGACGACGACGACAACGACGACGACGACGACGCCGACGCCAACGTAATAGCAATATACGACGAAAATTTTTTCAAAATTTGCGGTCGTATAAAAAGTTTATATAAATAAAATATACAGCATGGGACAGAGATAGATCATATGGATCACAATTGTATGTTTTAATATACTTTTACATTGGAAATTTTGGGCTGTTTTTGTAATTGTGGGATTGTGATTAAATTCCTGCTGCAAAACAAATTTTGAAATCATCACTTGAAAGTATTGTTTCCTACATGTTCAAATATTAATCTCACATTATGATGAACAATTCTAAAAATAGCTGCACACAAAATTCTGAATTTACAGTATATAACCAATTTGGAAATTAATCATGTTTGTATTTACCTTTTGGAAGAAGTTTGATTTCATCTTTATATTCACTGTCTTTTAACAGAGAATATCTGTGTCTTTTTTTCGTCCGCCATCTGAATCTGCATCTGATAAAATATATAATGTCTTGAATAATGATATATTGACTTTAACAAACTCCATTTACAAAAATAAATAAAAAATACCCGTATTTGAATATTCAAAATTTTGCTCTTGAATTAGAAGCTTCAGTCCAACTTTGTAAAATTCAAAAGTCCAGGCAAGACAAAAAGAGAATCAATGGAAAATATGTTTTACTCATTTCTGACAAGAGGCAAGAATCTACTAATATAGGGGGTAGGCAATTTAGAAATGTTCAGACTGTCAGGCATTAAAAGACTTCAGTTGACACAAGTTACCCATTTATGCAGGGGTTGGTTTCACTGGCTATATTTATATGAAGGTATTTATAGATTTGCCTTCTATGTTAAACAAACAGATTTTAAATTGTAATTGTCAAAATTATACCATTTCTATTAATAGATTTACCTTCTATTTTTACACCAACAAATAAAACCCCACACTATTGCTGTGATGGCTACCACAATGAGGAATGAAACGATAACAAAATATAATATACTCCAATCTGAAATGATAAGGATTTATATTAGCTTCATAAACTTGACAAATGAATATCAAAGCACTGAGAGCACTACATAACAGTTAATTAAATTCAAAATGAAACAATAATCAGAAAACTTGTTGTTATGTACTGGCTGTCATATTTTTTCCTTGTTTTATTGGTTTGTCACACAGCACATATTTTGTTATGGTTTAACTTTTTGAAGCAGACTGTACAATATCGGAATTGTTTATTTGTTTAAGGCCATATGAATCATTAGGACTCTGTAGTATAGTTGTCTCATTGACAATCATAATGCATCTTATAATTTTTTTCTTCATTAAAATAAAAAGTTCAGCTTAAAAAACAACTAATTCAGTAATATAACTTCTGTCCTCAACTTCATTGCTCTTGTAAATAATGTCTTGGCAATCAGAATATCAAAAGCTTAGACAATTCAATAACTATATACCTTTCTGAAATAGAGAATGGTTTATCTTCAGGAGAAATTATGTCAAAGCTCAGAATTATGTTTTGCCTAGATTGACAGGTGTTTTAAAGAAAAGGAGACAAATGTGTTATTGTGAGGTAAGAAGGTGCTCCACAGTAAGGAGGAGGATACATACCACAATTGCTTTCATCATGTAATATTAAAGTTTTTAAGAAATTTTCCATCCAGAAAGCATCACAGATACAGTTTCTATTCTTTTTACCACAGTGACCGTGACCTGAGCAATTGTTTTGACAAACTGAAATAGAAAATAAAAACATATCAATAAACCACTTTCAAGTTTGTTGTTCACTGGAAAAAACTCGACAATTATGCACGCTTTTATGAAGTCATTTACCAGATAGAGGGGATCGCCTGTATCACTGCACTATTAACATTCATCTTGTGACTAAGTGATCGTCATTGTGCAGGATAAACTCGAAATAATGTTTGTTCTGTAGGTTCTTAATCACAATTGCCTAATGACAGCAGTGCTGATTGTCAATTATGAGAATTCAATTTGCTGAAAATAATTTGTGCAATCAAGCATCATAGTTTTCCAACCACTCACTGAACATGGGAACGGAAGCGATGATGCCCCTAAATGCACGAATGATGTTAACTAAAACCAAATTTTTTTTGACGGAAATGCATAGAACTCGAAAGTTGTCTATTGGAATGATATGAATAGATATCTATATATGCCTTTAAATAAAATTGAGAATGGAAATAGGGAATGTGCCAAAGAGACAACAACCCGACCATAGAAAAAAACAACAGCAGAAGGTCACCAACAGGTCTTCAATGTAGCGAGAAATTCCCGCACCCGGAGGCGTCCTTCAACTGGCCCCTAAACAAATATATACTAGGTCAGTGATAATGAACGCCATACTAATTTCCAAATTGTACACAAGAAACTAAAATTAAAATAATACAAGACTAACAAAGGCCAGAGGCTCCTGACTTGGGACAGGCGCAAAAATGTGGGGGGGTTAAACATGTTTGTGAGATCTCAACCCTCCCCCTATACCTCTAGCCAATGTAGAAAAGTAAACGCATAACAATACGCACATTAAAATTCAGTTCAAGAGAAGTCCAATCTGATGTCAGAAGATGTAGCCAAAGAAAATAAACAAAATGACAATAATACATAAAAAACAACAGACTACTAGCAGTTAACTGACATGCCAGCTCCAGACTTCAATTAAACTGACTAAAAGATTATGATTTCATCATATGAACATCAGGCACAATCCTTCCCGTTAGGGGTTTAGTATCATACCATCATAACATATATGAGAAGAACATAACCCGTGTCATGCCAACAACTGGTTTTTGAATAAATGTGTTTAGTTACGATGCAAAGACCCTTTAAGTGAATCAATATTAACGCCAAAATATGCAATCTTTAATGACCTGACAACAGTATCGTAACTATATCCCTTCCTAATAAGTTTATTCAAAGGTTTTGTTAGTTTTTGAGGTGAATACTGACACCTTTGTGCTTTATAAAGAATATTTCCATAAAAAATTGGATGTGAAATACCTGAACGTATAAGAAGTCTGCATGTTGAGCTATATTTACAAATGTCCTTATACCGATGATAAAATTTAGTAAATGTATTGACTAGTTTGTGATATCGAAAACCCTGGTGTAATAATTTTTCAGTAATACATAAATTTCTCTCGTTAAAATCTAAAACATTGTTACATACACGAGTGAATCGTACAAGTTGAGATATATAAACACCTTAAGATGGTGACAAGGGAAGTCACCATCTAAAAATGGATAATTAACGACAGGAAATGAAAAATCATCTCTTTTATCATAAATTTTAGTATTCAGCTTTCCGTTAGTGATATAGATATCAAGATCGAGGAAAGGGCAGTGGTCATTGTTAGTATTAGCTTTATTTAAAGTAAGTTCAACAGGATAAATTTCTTTAATATACATAAAGCTGTTCAAAATGACTTAATGACATCGTGATATTTAGTGTAATACTGAACACTATAAACATTTACAAAATATTGAATATATTAATAATATAATTGAATTGAACAATCTCTGCTTAGGCTTTACAAATTCCTGATGATGATAATTAATAAATTCATATTTGGAACATTTACCCTTGATCACAGTTACTATACTTACTAATTGTATCTAAATTTATAACTTGATAGCTGAGTATTTGATTGCCTGCAGATCTCAGTTTCTCACTTAACAACTTCTTAGTCTCCATACCATTTCTGATTTCTACAGCATCTCTGTATTCATCCTCTACATGGAAGTATACCTTCATCCTGAAACAACAATATATACAACATATGATGAAATTAGATTAGGCTACACTTGAAACACTCTAATTCAAGGGAATTGATTGTTTTGAAACTTTCAGGGGAGATAAGTTTGATCATGAAAGTACCAATTTTCAAGCAGCTGGTTATTCAAAGTACCAAAGTGATGAAAATATGATAATTGATTTTTCTATTGTGTTAGTGGGTTTTTCTGCATAGAAATCATTTTTTTTCTGTTTTAATCTGCAATAAAACTAGGGTTTTTTACTAAAAGTAGTGTTGGGAAAACTAGCAATGAACTTGTTGTTTCCTCCTCTTAATGATCCAGAACGACTTCTGTTTTAACACTGTCAGATTACTTACAAGAAAGTTAGGAGATTTTGATACAGTGGAGTTGGGAGAACTTACAATGAACTGGATGTTTCCTCCTCTAAATGATCTAGCACTACCTCTGTTTTAACACTGTCAGATTTTTTTGGTAACATCAACAATAACTGACTTTGTAGATTTTCCTACAATACAAATATTGTAATGACTATTAACAAATGGAGCGTTAGCTGAGTATCCTTTTTAGCGTTAAAGCAAAAAAAAAATTGCATAATAATTGTTTGAAGATTTAATCGTAGTCAGATTCAACATTAAAATTGACCAATGAGATTATCCTGAAAAGTATTTAATTAAAAAATTACTTCAAAAGATTTTAAGTTTCATTCACAAAGATAAAAAAAAGTATATACAGAAAAAAGAACCCAATAGTTGTTGAAAAAAAGAATACAATGGCAAGATTTTGACAGGTGATGAACGTGGAACATGATCTGTGGTTATGTTGTTCAGTCTTAAAAAAGTTATTTTGTATACTGATCGTCTTTTTCCACTGTGTCTTTTTGTTGTTTTTGTGTTTCTAGCCATGGCACCGTCAGTTTATTATGAACTTATGCTTTTGAATATTCCTTTAGTATCTTCTGCCCTTCTTTTTTGAAAGGAGTAGATCCGGTAATGGCTGATTTTAGCCTCAAACTTCAGGTTCATCTGATGAAAGATTTTGGACATATGTCACTTTTTTTGTCAAAAATGGAAGTGGCAGCGTCTGTGTTCATTCTCAACCTTTATATATGTTGTATTATCATCGTATACAACTTACATTTAAATATTAAGAATGAACACAAATGAAGCCACTTCCATTTAAGACGGAAACTGTCTAATATTTAACTGTATGCTAAAAATGTGAAGATTTCAGTAATTTAGCATGACTTAATGATGATAGTACCTGATACATGTGCAATGTATTGTCAAAATACCCCATATTTATGTAACAGAAGTATTCTACTTTCCAATAAATAGCTAAAAGTTTACATTCAAACACTTTTGTAAAACTGCAATATTTTGGGGCCAAAAAGGGGTCTTACTGGACCTACTCCTTTAATTTTGAATGTATATATGTTTAATAAATCTATAATGCCTAAGTTTTAACACTTATCAACTTTTATAGTATACTAACTTTATCTTTCTCTGTAAACTGTCTTATGTCTGTATCTATATCTAGTTCTATCATATCTTCTTGATGAGGATCTGTTCAAACAAAAACATAAATGTACTGAATATAAACACGTGTTTGCTTGACTTTATTCTTATTCTTTGTACTGTGGATTCATTTATTTTCATGGATTCCAATTTTCATGGTTTGAGGAAAACTTGCATATTCATGGCTATTTTATTTCGTGGTTTTAGCAAAGTCTGCATTCATTCCTTTAGAAAATTTGTTTTTTTGTTGAACACTAAATTCGTGTTCTCCTCTACCCACAAAATCCTCGAAAATTGGTATCAAACCAATATTAATGAACCCACAGTATTTGATATGAACACTTTAGGCAGCAACCATTTGATTTTCTGGGGGGGGCTATGGTTTTTTTTTCTGGACAATTTTTTTTTCCACCCTATGGCGAAAAAAACAATCTATCTTTTTCGCGACAAGTCGAAAACAATTATTTTCTTTCAATTTTAGCATAACATATAGTGGCAACTGAGGGTGAAACAAACCAATTTTTTTTTTCTCCAAAAACTGGAAACAAACTTTTTTTTCCAAAAAAAACCATAGCCCCCCCCCCAGAAAATCAAATGGTTGCTGCCTTAGTGTTTGCAATTTTTATCATATAAAAAACAAGAAGAACTCAATGGAAGGGGTATGATATTTAATCCCTATAATTGCAACAATAACAAGAATGTGTCCACAGTACACGGATGCCCCACTCACACTATCATTTTCTATGTTTAAAGGACTGTGAAATTGGAATAAATTCTCTAATTTGGCATTAAAATTAGAATGATCTTATCAAAGGAAACATGTATACTAAGTTTCAAGTTGATTGGACTTCTACTTTATCAAAAACTACCTTGACCAAAAACTTTAACCTGAAATTTGCACTATCATTTTCTATGTTCAGTGAACCGTAAAATTGGGGTCAAAACTCTAATTTGGCATTTAAATTAGAAAGATCATATCATAGGGCACATGTATACTAAGTTTCAAGTTGATTGGACTTCAACTTCATCAAAAACTACCTTGACCAAAAACTTTAACCTGAAATTTGCACTATCATTTTCTATGTTCAGTGAACCGTAAAATTGGGGGTCAAAACTCTAATTTGGCATTTAAATTAGAAAGATCATATCATAGGGCACATGTATACTAAGTTTCAAGTTGATTGGACTTCAACTTCATCAAAAACTACCTTGACCAAAAACTTTAACCTGAAATTTGCACTATCATTTTCTATGTTCAGTGAACCGTAAAATTGGGGTCAAAACTCTAATTTGGCATTTAAATTAGAAAGATCATATCATAGGGCACATGTATACTAAGTTTCAAGTTGATTGGACTTCAACTTCATCAAAAACTACCTTGACCAAAAACTTTAACCTGAAGCCAAAAACTTTAACCTGAAATTTGCACTATCATTTTCTATCAGTGAACCGTAAAATTGGGGTCAAAACTCTAATTTGGCATTTAAATTAGAAAGATCATATCATAAGGAACATGTGTACTAAGTTTCAAGTTGATTGGACTTCAACTTCATCAAAAACTACCTCGACCAAAAACTTTAACCTGAAGCGGGACAGACGGACGAACGGACGAACGGACGAACGGACGAACGGACGAACGAACAGACGGACGAACGAACAGACGGACGAACGAACAGACGGACGAACGGACGCACAGACCAGAAAACATAATGCCCCTAAATGGGGCATAATAAATGGGGCATAAAAAGTGTAATCAAGCCATGAAAATCTGTTAATTTTATTTATAAATGAAAATTAATATAATCTTGATACTTTGGTGCAGAAAGGTCACCAAAGATGTCACTTTGACCTAATACACATGAATATTCATGAGAAACAATGAATTGACAGTAAATATCAGTCTATACTTACTTTCTCTGATGAGAACAGATGCAGAATCACTTGAGGACAGACCTTCAGCATCTAAAACTGTCAACTTGAATGTGTAACGTCCTGACACCATGTTAACTAACTGTAATACTGCCTTGTGGTCAGAACCATTCAATGGATCCTGTAATAGGTCAAATGGAAAATACAAAATGAAAGTAGAAAATAAGGTCACTAGTGTCTCAACTGTTAAAAGGATCTCTCATCGGGCTTCAAAAAAAATATGGCAGTATAATATATTTCAACTCTTTATGATATAATGACAAGTAAAAAACACTTTTTTTTTTAAATGGATACAGAAATTATATTTTTCTAGTAGAACTAAATCAAAACTTTAGGATTTGTGTTAGGTTTTTCTGAATGAGTCTTTTTATAAAACATTTATAATATTCAACTTACATGTTAGTTCCACGATTATGTCTGTTAATTCAAATCTGATACAAAAAAAATAAATTGTTTAATCTACTTTCAAGATTTCTATCAAACTGTTTTGATTTTTTTTTGCATCATTTACCATGAAGAAAATTACCAAATGTTATACATACCCCAGCTGCCAGACTTGTTGGGTCCCTGGTCCAGCTGTACTTGACAATTCCTTTATCATCAGATGATTTGGACCCGTCTAGTTTGACAATATCAATGGGTAACATTAGAATCTGATCCTCTCCTGCGTTGGCCACTGGTTTAGAGTTAGGATCTACAATAAGTATCAAATTTGAAATGTAAACCAGTACAACAAGCAATGGGGCAGCCATTTTGTTCTTAATGACCTTTTAGGAACAAAGGTTCATTAGAGAATAGTAGAAAATTTGTTTGTGATGCCTCTATGTTTTTTATTCCGGGGTCCTCAAATTATCAGATTGTTTGGCCCTTTACTGTGATTCAAGAAATATTTCAGATATCTTTATTATTGTGAAAACTGTCACAGGAGATTGATTTTATCAACCGACATTGAGCATGTTGAGTGGTCCTTGAAATGGTTTGACTACTATTGTAATTTGAAAAATATTAGAGTTGTTTTATTATTTTGAAAACTTTGTTTAAAACAACCAACCTTCAGTGGTTCCTTATACAGGCTTGACTGTACTGTTATTGTAAAATCATATGGATAAGAGCAAGCAAAGATTATCAAGTGACATTTGTCATCCAAAATTTGGATAACAAAAAAATGGACATGAAAGTAAGTTTTTTAATTCACTAAAATTATTTTTTTGTACTTACGTTCCTTCACATTTATAACATGATTGATTACAGAACTTGTTCCTTCAACATCTTTGACGGTCAATACAAATATATATTTTCCAACTTTTACTTCCCCTGTTGCCTTGGTTACAGCTGCTTTTGGATCTTTTATATCTAATTTACTTCCTCCAACTCCACTGCAAATTATACATAATAAGAACAATACTGACATATAATAATTCAAAGCATTTCAATTTTTGTTTGATTTTTTTTTTTCTTGAAGTAAAACTTATTACAAGATCTTCCATCAACGCCAGACCACAGACCTTCATAATTAACAACCAAATCCATTATGACCCAGACAGTCCTTGGTCCCTTAATCCTTTAGCCAAAGAATCCAGGACATGAACTCACACTTCAGACAGCTGAAAATGAGACCCAACATCAGTGAAAGGGTTAAGACAGAACTTGTATGATGCCATGTTCAGCATTACTGGCAGTCAGCTTTTGGTTGTTGGAGAAAAGCCAGATTGCCTTAAGAGAATCAAGATTTTTGTAAGGACACAATCCCAGTTAATAAAGATTGGAGTTGATGCTGCAACTTAGTAAGATCAAAAAAGAAATACTTACGGGATTTGTTCCCAGTTATATTGAGTGATTCCTTTGTCATCTGTGCTGTTGGAAGCATCTAGGACAATACCATCCAAGGGGAGATAAATAGTCTTTGTACCACCAGCATCAGCTTTAGGTGGATGATTCACATCTGAAATAATAACAAGGGGAGATAAATAGTCTTCGTACCACCAGCATCAGCTTTAGGTGGATGATTGACATCTGAAATAATAACAACAAGGGGAGATAAATAGTCTTTGTACCACCAGCATCAGCTTTAGGTGGATGATTCACATCTGAAATAATAACAACAAGGGGAGATAAATAGTCTTTGTACCACCAGCATCAGCTTTAGGTGGATGATTCACATCTGAAATAATAACAACAAGGGGAGATAAATAGTCTTCGTACCACCAGCATCAGCTTTGGTAGGATGATTGACATCTGAAATAATAACAACAAGGGGAGATAAATAGTCTTTGTACCACCAGCATCAGCTTTAGGTGGATGATTCACATCTGAAATAATAACAACAAGGGGAGATAAATAGTCTTCGTACCACCAGCATCAGCTTTGGTAGGATGATTGACATCTGAAATAATAACAACAAGGGGAGATAAATAGTCTTTGTACCACCAGCATCAGCTTTAGGTGGATGATTCACATCTGAAATAATAACAACAAGGGGAGATACATAGTCTTTGTACCACCAGCATCAGCTTTAGGTGGATGATTGACATCTGAAATAATAACAACAAGGGGAGATAAATAGTCTTTGTACCACCAGCATCAGCTTTAGGTGGATGATTCACATCTGAAATAATAACAACAAGGGGAGATAAATAGTCTTTGTACCACCAGCATCAGCTTTAGGTGGATGATTCACATCTGAAATAATAACAACAAGGGGAGATAAATAGTCTTTGTACCACCAGCATCAGCTTTAGGTGGATGATTCACATCTGAAATAATAACAACAAGGGGAGATAAATAGTCTTTGTACCACCAGCATCAGCTTTAGGTGGATGATTGACATCTGAAATAATAACAACAAGGGGAGATAAATAGTCTTTGTACCACCAGCATCAGCTTTAGGTGGATGATTCACATCTGAAATAATAACAACAAGGGGAGATAAATAGTCTTTGTACCACCAGCATCAGCTTTAGGTGGATGATTCACATCTGAAATAATAACAACAAGGGGAGATAAATAGTCTTCGTACCACCAGCATCAGCTTTAGGTGGATGATTCACATCTGAAATAATAACAACAAGGGGAGATAAATAGTCTTTGTACCACCAGCATCAGCTTTAGGTGGATGATTCACATCTGAAATAATAACAACAAGGGGAGATAAATAGTCTTTGTACCACCAGCATCAGCTTTAGGTGGATGATTGACATCTGAAATAATAACAACAAGGGGAGATAAATAGTCTTTGTACCACCAGCATCAGCTTTAGGTGGATGATTGACATCTGAAATAATAACAACAAGGGGAGATAAATAGTCTTTGTACCACCAGCATCAGCTTTAGGTGGATGATTGACATCTGAAATAATAACAACAAGGGGAGATAAATAGTCTTTGTACCACCAGCATCAGCTTTAGGTGGATGATTGACATCTGAAATAATAACAACAAGGGGAGATAAATAGTCTTTGTACCACCAGCATCAGCTTTAGGTGGATGATTGACATCTGAAATAATAACAACAAGGGGAGATAAATAGTCTTTGTACCACCAGCATCAGCTTTAGGTGGATGATTCACATCTGAAATAATAACAACAAGGGGAGATAAATAGTCTTCGTACCACCAGCATCAGCTTTAGGTGGATGATTCACATCTGAAATAATAACAACAAGGGGAGATAAATAGTCTTCGTACCACCAGCATCAGCTTTAGGTGGATGATTCACATCTGAAATAATAACAACAAGGGGAGATAAATAGTCTTCGTACCACCAGCATCAGCTTTGGTAGGATGATTGACATCTGAAATAATAACAACAAGGGGAGATAAATAGTCTTTGTACCACGAGCATCAGCTTTAGGTGGATGATTCACATCTGAAATAATAACAACAAGGGGAGATAAATACCACCAGCATCAGCTTTAGGTGGATGATTCACATCTGAAATAATAACAACAAGGGGAGATAAATAGTCTTCGTACCACCAGCATCAGCTTTGGTAGGATGATTCACATCTGAAATAATAACAAAACCCAGGGAGATTAATAGTCTTTGTACCACCAGCATCAGCTTTGGGTGGACGATTTACATCTGAAATAATAACAACAAGGGGAGATAAATAGTCTTTGTACCACCAGCATCAGCTTTAGGTGGATGATTGACATCTGAAATAATAACAACAAGGGGAGATAAATAGTCTTTGTACCACCAGCATCAGCTTTAGGTGGATGATTCACATCTGAAATAATAACAACAAGGGGAGATAAATACCACCAGCATCAGCTTTAGGTGGATGATTCACATCTGAAATAATAACAACAAGGGGAGATAAATAGTCTTCGTACCACCAGCATCAGCTTTGGTAGGATGATTCACATCTGAAATAATAACAAAACCCAGGGAGATTAATAGTCTTTGTACCACCAGCATCAGCTTTGGGTGGACGATTTACATCTGAAATAATAACAACAAGGGGAGATAGTCTTTGTACCACCAGCATCGGCTTTTGGTGGATGATTCACATCTGAAATAATATCAGAACCAGTCAGATAAAAAAATAGTGTATTGTTTTTGTACATTTATCATATATAAGGCCAATAGTTTTCTTTTTGTTTTCATTATAGCTTACTATCCAAATTGAGTTTTGCTCAATGTTGAAAGCCTTATAATGACATATGGTTGTTACCTTCTGCATCCTTTGGTCTCTGGGGGAGAGTCGTCACATTGACATTCATATCACATCTTCTTGTTTCTATAAATGCTAGTATACAAATCTTCAAGCAAATTTCTAGCTTATAGTTTTTCTAAAATTCATATCATCAACTTACCTGGTTTGACAAACACATGTACTTCTGCTGATGATGTCTGTTTGGCTGCGTCTGTCACTTTTAATGTAAAAGTATAGTCACCTTCTTGTAAATTGGATAAATGTAGAAACTCTGTCCGCACACCCTGAAATATAATGTCAGCAAATTTGTAATTCCATTTTTCACCAAAAATTTTATTCTTAATTCTTAAAGTGTAGATTTTTTTACACTAATGTCATGCAACCTAACTAAGATATTACATTAAAACATCTTGCAGTTCAATACAACTAAAATTTTTCTAGAAGTTTTTGATATTACCTTTAATTAACCTTTACAAAAGAGACAAACTTTTCAATGATTTAAACTCCAGGGGAGTTTTCATAAATTAATTTATTCAACTATCTGAGAAGTGAATTTACACTGAAGTACACAATCTTCTCAGAAAGTACTCATTGCCATTCCTTATATATATGTACATGTGTTATATAAGTAGACCTTACCGTCATATCAGCGGTCAGTTTATCATCAGCAGCCTTGATCCATTCATACTCTGCTATGCCTTTATCATCAGTACTCAGGTTTCCATTCAGTATGACTGAGTTCTGTGGTAGGTGAATAATTACATCTGATCCTGCATTAGCTTTAGGTGGGTAATCTGTCTCTGTAAGAACAGAACGAACAGAATCAATCTAAACATCAAAATATTGTTTGCATTACTGTTAAATCATTTATTTTAGTTGATGTTATTTTTCATGGATTGAGAAAAAGTTATATTTTTGAGGACACCTGATTTCATGGTTTTTCTGGTCTGTTTATATTTTATAAAAACTCTGTACTTCTTTAATCATTTGAATTTAGGTCTAATATTCACCCAGGCAATCCACAAAATTGGTCTTCCACAAATAAGAATTAATTCACAGTACATGTATATCAATATTTAAAGATTATTAGGAAAGGGGTTTAATTAATGAAATTCTTTTACTCAGATATCCAATTGGTAAAAATTCTTTGTTAAAATATCAAGCAAATCACAAAATATTTATACACCCCTGCAACATGAGACCACAGAGGCTGTTACAAAATATGGGGTAGAAAGATTGTTGGTTTGTTTGGATGCTGTTATATTGATGTATAACCACCATCTCGTACATTGAATGTATAATCCAACTAGTCACATTATGAAAGTTCAGAAAATTTTATGTATTCTTGAATATGTTTTTGGATAAGTACAACCCACAACAAAGGAGTAGGTCCAGTAAGACCCCATTTTGGCCCCAAAATATAGAAGTTTTACAAAATTGTTAAATGTAGAGAGTCTTATAACAACAAAACTTTAGGGACTGCTGCAGAAAATTTATTGATCGACATGTTTCAGTGCCTAGGGCACCGTCATCAGGATAAAAACACTACATAAAATCATGTTGAAGTAAAAAATCGGGTTATTAAAATTTAAAAGTCACAATGTTACAATGGTAAGTAACGTTATTAATAGCAACGTACTGAAAGTGAAAGTGAAAGTTCATTGGAAGTATGTAAATAAACTATAATTAGAAATTAAAAATAAAATGTTTTTGTTGTGAAAATGTTTGTTAAAATTATTCTGCCAACACGTGTTTGTCCTCTTGCATCGTGGAAAGAATAATACAATAAGTTGTCAGGCTGTGTATATACTGTATAGGTTGTGTGGTCTGAATGTTCTGTTAACTTTCTTCCCCAAAATAGACGACATTTTATCAGCAATTCCGTACCATTTCGACTGGCTTCCCTTGGCCAGAGGTACTGCTTCCAATCGCGTCAGGAATGCTGTAAAATGTTTCGGTCGCCGAAAGTAAAGGACAAAGTATAAATATATCTAGTCTATGTTGAATTTTAACTATGTGTTCGTTCATCAAACTATCGGGAATGGCCAGTAATCTGTAAAAGTTGTTGTATCTCGAGGGTTGTCTGTTTGATTAACATATTTTCGGGAGCATCAGATTGAATTTGAAGAATACGAAATCGGGTGCATTTAATTTCAAATGAATTCTGTTAGAGAGAAATAATTTCCTATCACTGTTCTTTTCCTCCTTAAGGCTCATTTTGGGTTAAGATGGTCCGTAATTATCGATTTCTTTTCTTGTGGTTGATGGCAGCATTCTCGGAAGGTTCCTGTGGGTGCCTCAATAAAATATAACTTTGTTTACTCTGTGCGAATGGCTAGTATGATTAGCGCTGGTTGCAACGGCGGTTCCTTAAAAGGAATGCAGGGGTTCACGATAAAAAAATAAAATCAATTACAAACGAAAGTGAACCAACGCCTGGTGAGTCTGTTGTACGGTAGAGTCCATAAAGTGGATACCCGAGGGTATGCAGGGTCGTTATGATAAAAACATAAAATGTAGAGAGTCTTATAACAACAACACTTTAGGGACTGCTGCAGAAAATTTATTCTTTCCACAATGCAAGAGGACAAACACGTGTTGGCAGAATAATTTTAACAAACATTTTCACAACAAAAACATTTTATTTTTAATTTCTAATTATAGTTTATTTACATACTTCCAATGAACTTTCATTTTCACTTTCAGTACCTTGCTATTAATAACGTTACTTACCATTGTAACATTGTGACTTTTAAATTTTAACAACCCGATTTTTTACTTCAACATGATTTTATGTAGTGTTTTTATCGTGATGACGGTGCCCTAGGCACCGAAACTTGTCGATCAATAAATTTTCTGCAGCAGTCCCTAAAGTGTTGTTGTTATAAGACTCTACATTTTATGTTTTTATCATAACGACCCTGCATACCCTCGGGTATCCACTTTATGGACTCTACCGTACTACAGACTCACCAGGCGTTGGTTCACTTTCGTTTGTAAAATTGTTAAATGTAAACTTTTAGCTATTTATTGGAAAGTAGATTACTTCTTTTACATAAATATGGGTTGTTTTTGACAATATAATTCACATATATATATTGGGTACTAGCATCAGTAAGTCATGCTAAAAAATCTTCAAAATTTAATAATTTGAGTTAAATTTTAGATGGTTTCCGCCAATTTATGGGTTTTCATCATTAAGTCAGTTTAAATCTTTCATATTAACTAATTGAATCGACTGAAGTAGACACTTAAGTGTTTAAAAAGTGTCCAAAATCTTTCATCAGATGAACCCTAAATTTGAGGCCATAATCAGCCTTTAACAGATCTACTCCTTTAAAAGTACCTCCTGACCACCAACCAGTATCTTTATACATTTTTTTTTTAAACATAAGTTCTAATCAATTTATGTTTTTTACATCATTAAATTTTTATTACCTTTAATCACTGTTACATTTGCTACTGTAGAATTAGAGGCACCATCTGAATCTGTAACTGTTAATCTGAAATAAAATCAAACATTTGGTATCTTAGTTCATAGTCACACTAGACTATGAAAAAAAGCAGCAATCTATGCATTTCACATACAACACTGTTTTGACTAACTTATATCTATAAATTATAAGAACAAAATTATCTTGATCACAAGTCTGGTTTCTCCATATTAATATGCTAACTTACTCAAACATGTAAACTCCTGGAGCCAGATCTTTCAAGGTCAACATGGCTGTATCGTCCTGTAACTGTTGACCTTGTAATGGACCACTTTTCTCCTCCCAGTGATATTTCACTATTTTATCATCATCTTTACTATCTGAAATAGAAGATATGCAAATTCATTTTCTACTGTTAATTATTGTTTACTGCAAATTCACATCCATTTTTTAGGGGTGGAATTTTAAAGAATTGCCTAAGATGCAAAATTGATATTTGTGATTTCAGGAAAATCTATATATTTAAGGAATGACTGTAATATTTTTTCTGTCTATGAAGAAATAACATAAAAAATTTGGTGCACACTGAATAACGCGAGTAGCGGGTTATTTAACAGTGTGCACATTTTTTATGTTATTTCGAATAGACAGAAAAAATGTTAGTCATTTCTTATAATTTAATTCTAAATTCCATTTTAAACCGTAGAAAACCATGAAAAAACGTTGATGACGTCACGGTCACATGACTAAATTATGTCTATGGGCTCATAACAAAATAACGTCAGCCAATCAGAAGACGTGTTACATCCAAAATTAAATTATAACTATATGTATCAGATCTAAGAATGGGATATGTTATTAGATTGCAATACTCATTCAGTCGCATTATTCACATTAATAAAAACCTCGCAATAATTTCTCAATTTACTGTATTCAGAAATTTATGTGTGCATTAGTCCGAGATTACTCTTACGTCCAATGGCTGTTTTGCCAGACAAGTTGAGGCCGTGGAACGTCAGAGCTCGTCCCATATCAAAAAGTGGATATTTGCCCACCCAAAATAGATGCAGGTTACAGTGACCTACATGATCTATCAAGTGTGAATGTACAAATTTGGAGAATTCAACAATTTTGATTATAGATTGGGTGACTGCCACATGTGTAGTATTCAATCTTACAACAGAATTAGTATGCAGTGACCTTATATCATATAAAAGGTTATAGTGGCCTAACTGAACAATCAAGTACATTAAGTGATACTGGTAGATCAAATTTATTCGTTCAATGTCTATTCATTTGTTTTTGTTAATATGCCTTTGAATTGTTTCATAAGCATTTCTTGTTTCTCTTTTTTATATAGATTAGACCATTGGTTTTAATTTCCCGTTTGAATGGTTTTACACTAGCCATTTTCGGGGCCCATGATAGCTTGGTGTTCGGTGTGAGCCAAGGCTCTGTATTGAAGGAAGTACTTTGACCTATAATGGTTTACTTTTGCAAATTGTGACTTGGATGGAGAGTTGTCTCACTGGCACTCATAGCACATCTTCTCACATCTCTTTTAGCGTCTTTGTATATTGGTTTGATCACAGCTACATATGTAAAATTCCATCTAAAACACAATAAGATTGCAGTGACCTTCATAACAAACTAGGTTACAGTGACCTTCATAACAAACTAGGTTACAGTGAGTGACATACCTGAACCATCCAGTATGGCAGAGTTAGGGAGTTTAACCTCTTGGTTCATTGGTTTGATGACTGCTACAGGGGGTGTGTTCTGTCTAGCAGCTAAAACAAAATAAAATATTTTATAAAACCAGAATGAGATCATATATTTATTCAATAAGATGGTATTACTCATATAAAAAGATATATACACAAGAACTTTGCACATAGTCTAAGAACTTTCTATTGCTACCAAGATTCATCATTGAATTCAAGGGGTTTTGAACTTCTAAAGCAGAAACAATTTTTGTACATAGGCACAAGTATGCCTATGTTGCACTTGTTTTTTCACCTTGACTTTCAATAAAAGGTTTTCTTCTTTTTTATGACACACCTACTAGAAGTGGTAAATAATCATGCTAAGTTTCATCACCAAACTCAAAAGTAAAAAGCAGATTTTTTATTTCAACTAATGGCTTCTAATATTACCTTTTAATACTGTGACGTTCACAAAGGCTTCTCCTGATTGGTGAGGTCCTCTAACATGGATTGTAAATGTGTACAGCCCTTCTATTAACTGAAAATAAGTAAAATAACAATAATCTATTATTACAATTATTATTAATTGCTGTAATCATGTCTTATCTTAAAGAACTTCATGTAGTTTTTTATTTTACTCCTTGTTGATGTCATGACCCAGAGATTAACCCATTTCATGTATTTTTTTTCCCTTGAACCACAGAATAAAAAGTGTATCACAATCCTGACATTCATACTTCATTACATTAACCAATTTTTCTCACAAATCACAAATATGCATATAGAAAAAATCATTTACAGTGACGTATAGGTATCACTATGACTGGTCTTCACTTTTTTCTATTAAAAAAATAAAATAACGAGATTGTTTTGAACAATTTGAATTTATTAGAATTTTTAAAAACATGTTTCCTCAATGAAATAAGCATAATAGTTATTGTAGAACGGTCATTATTGTGATACATGGACTGTAGGACAGTGGTATTGACTTTGAAAACTATTAAGTAAATATTGTTAAACACTTATATTATAAGCATGTGATTCACTAGATCCTCAAAAAAAATATTGAATCCGCAGAATATATCTTACCTTTGACAATTTGAGCGTGTCTGTGTTTTTGCCCACCATTGTACCAATTTCTCCTCCGTCTGGCATGGATGTGATAGACCACTCATAATCAAATTTCTTCTCTACAAATATATAACGAAATGGTGAGTTCTGTCATAATTTTTCAAGTATCGACGTAATTCTTATTTATTTAGTGTTCATGTAGCAAATAATGTTGATTATCAGAATATACAAATACAAAAATCTATAAAATGTCACACACAAAATTATTTATCAATGTAACTTTTCAGGGTATTATAGTTAGTTGTTTATATTCTGCTTTTAACCTCACCAAATTAATGTCTTGTTCTTGGGAATAACTGCTCCTATTTTTCAATCTGTGATGTGTTTTGTGGACTTCTGATTATCTTATGTTATATTTGTTTTGTTATTTATTTTAGCTGTATTACTGCTTTTATTTGGGTTTTTTTTTTCTCATTTTTTCTCTCACTGTTTTCTATTATATTATTTATAGCACTGCATAAATTATCTCCCCTTACCTTCTTCATCTTTACTGATGACATAAGCATTTAATGTGACTTCGTTGATAGGTAGCTGTATAACTTTATCTTTTCCTGCAGACACTGTTAATGGTATAACTGAAAGGAAAATAGTTTCTCATTTATAACATTTGACCTCATACTCAATAACCTTTGCACCTTAAATGGGAAAAGGATTTTCTGTGTGTAATGTTTTGAATGCTCTTTTTTTTAACCATGCATTTAGAGACTTGTTTAACTGCATAATGAGAATATTCTTTAATCAAACTGTAAATATTTCACCAATTAAACTTCTTATTACAAATTGTATCGGTCACCATAGTTGTTGGTTTCATGGCCATTATGAACATTAAATTCCACTGATTTGTAAAGTAAAGTACTGAAAATATGACTTAAACAAGAATGTGTGTTCATAGGACACCATGACTGGCTCACACACAAACTAAGTTTCAACCACAAATTCATGTTAAAGAATAAATAACATCAAATATGTGGTGCATATTGAAAAACCTGTAGCAGGTTTTTTAAAGTGTGCACCACATTTTTATTTTATTTTATATTACAGTTATTTCTTATAATTTAATAAAAATCATGTCTATAAGCTGATAGAAAAACACATTAAGCCAATCAGAAGAGGTGTTACATCCAAAAATTAAAGTATATGATGTTAAACCAAAGTTTTAACCTAATACAGGATGAACCTTCAAACAATCAGACATATAGACTGACGAACATGTTACCTCTACAGACATGAGGTATAAAATATGAAATCTGAAAAACATAATTAAAATGTCTTTCAGACAAGCAGATAAATTATTACCTTTTATAGTAGTGGTTGGTGCAGTGGTTGTAGTAGTTGTAGGAGAATTTGATGATTTATTCTGAAATAGAAATATTGGATCAATGTAACTATAACCTCAAATACAGACAAACTACAATGTACTTAATTACAAAAGTCCTAACATTTACATGTATAGATAAAAGACCTAAGATACAAGAAATTTAACAACTGGTCAAAACACCAAATCTCTATACAGTGTACAACAAAAACTAAACGATCACTATTAGTTATAATAAATAAATGGGGAATGTGTCCATGGGACACAGATGATGTCACCACTTGCATATCATATAAAGTTATAAAGGAACAAAACTGAAGAACATTAAACAAAGTGCTTTTAAGCACCGAAGGGGAAAGATTGTTTTAATATTTTCAGTGAACATTGCATTGTATAAAGCATTGGTTGCAGTTAATTCAACTACAATTATGGACAAAGGAAGATAACTCCAATTTTAAAAATTTCTGTTAACAATTACATCATTGATATTTTTAGAACAAATAAAAGATTCCTATTTTTCTATTTATAAAGGGGTATAACTATAGAACAGTTGAAGTGACACCAACAAAATTCAACTTGATCTGTATTTTGTGGTCATAAGCATTGTGTGTAAGTTTATTAACATTGGGTTGAGGCAAATTTTTTCATTTGAAATGAGGCATAACTCTAGAACGGTAAAAGTGATGCCACCAAAATTAAAACTTGAACTGTGTTTTTTGTATAAGTGTCATAACATTTGGTTGAAGCAAACTAAAGTTAGAGAATGAAAACCAACAATGGGGCGTATGTCTGTACGTACACATAGACTATTTATGCTGTAATTATAACTAACTAAGATAACCTTTAAGTAATTAAGTTAATTACACCTACCCTCTTGGAGGCTGTGATATCTAAATCACCTGAAACACATGTAAATTATTAATGACTACCAAACAGAAGTATTGAATATGTTGAATGTTAGAGAATTCATTGCAAATTTTTTTTATTTAAATTATCCAATTTTTTAGTCTTATAAACATGATAAATATTTACTTCCTCTCTTAAAATAATAAAGTAACAATAAGTTAACAAAACAATATTACAAGAGGGGCGTAAATGGGGGTATCTGCACTGAAGATTGCGAAATAAAATTGCTATTTTATGATGAACAAACAATAAAAAAATTCTTGCACATTGATCTTTTTACCAGATTTCACAAAACACAGTGAATAAGGAACCTTTTTCACGGCTGCATGTGAAATAAAAAAAGCAAAACATGTTGCACAAAAATAACCCTTTACCTCATAACATTACAATAGGATAAACATATAACGTAAACAAATAAAATTCATCAATAAGTATAATATTGCAATATTATGTAAGTGAATGAAAAGACATGTTAAATCAGAATATTCCACCACCAAGCACATGCTAAGGCATAAATATAATCTATTAGGAGCATAACATTACAAGCTCTTTATTATGGTCTAGAAATAATACTGAAGTCAAAATTGATTTTTTTTTTTATGAACAACACTGAAAAGATATTATTGATATTGAAGACATATATCTTTCTTTGAAAAGTTGGAAGGCTTAGTACTGTAGATTATTTATTTTTTTCCTGGCTACCAATTTTTTATGATTAAGAAAAACTTGCATCTTCGTTAATATTAGATTGCTTGGTTTTGCCAATCATTGCATACAAAGCCTAAATTAATTTTTTATTCATGGAACATTTGAATTTGTGGTTCACCTCTACCCATGAAACCCAACTAAAATTGATATCCAACAAATAATAATGAATACACAGCAAATATAAGTTCTTGAAAATGGTGTAAAATATTTAAACCTTTAAATTAAACTAAATCTTTATTAATTGCTTTTCTTTCAAGAGTGTTCCTAAAAATATTAAAACCTGGAAACATGATCAGCACCAAGGCAATTATATAGATATAAAACAACTACAGGTAACTACCAAAGAAATCCTCAAGACAAAACATGAAAGAATGATCTTTATATAAATCTAAATAATCTGAAATGAGTATATATAGATTCTACCATTGCATCCTGTGTGACCTACATTTCTGTAATGAGACGAGAGTTGAGGCTTGCTGAGAATAACAATATTAAATATTTAAAATTGTTAAAAGATGTTTAATATTGTATCGCAAAAGATTTGATGGTAGAACCTGTTTTTGAAAAGACTTTTACTGAAAAGGACAGGTGGTTGCCTATTATTGCTTGAAACACTTCCCTACTGTTCTTTTAAACTATGATGGATATATCATATGGTCATTTGATGTGTTTGAGCTTTTTGATTTTACAATTAATAAGGGACTTTTCAATTTTTTTAAATTTTCATCAGTGTCTGGAATTTGTGTTATTACTCTTTTCTTTGGAGCAGGGTCGTCTGGTTGGAAATAATAGCGCATCTTCTAATATCTATATAGGGATATTGTAAATGATAATCAACTAGTCGGGAAAAATTTAATCAGCTAAAAATTAGAGAAACTATCAGACTAGTCATCAGGTTTGGAGGGTATCTACACATAGCCTAAAGTTTATATATATACGGACAACTACAAGAAATAATGCTACATCTATGAGGGTAAATATTAAATAGTTAAGTATTTGTTATCAAAAGGAAAGGCTAATAAAATATATGCAACCAATTTTTTATACCTATCGAGATATTAACACACGTGTAATTGTCCCCACGTTCAAAGCCATCGATACAGATGCAGATTCCTGTTCTACTATGCGAGTTATCAGGGATAAAGCATTCTTCGTAAGAGTCACACTGATCGTGTAGACCATATTCACATTGAGTTCGATTATTATCGGGTATGATACTTGCATCTGTTGTATTGTCTGAAATTTGAATTGCCATTCTCAATTTCTTTATTACAGGTGTTTTAATTTTGTCTAATAATATTTCTTTGCTCTTAACCTCATATTTCTTTCTTAGTATTTACTAATAGGAATTTTATTCTCTTGTGAAAAAGAAAAAAAATATATCTTATATAATTTTCTCAAAAAAATTACAACAGAAATCATTCATCTGTTGACCTATTTACTTACAAAAGGTTAATTCTGCTGTTATATAATTTTGATATGACTTATTCAGTCTCATCTCGAATGATAAAGACCTGAAAATGTGTTGTAAATTAAGAAAGTTAAATTAAAATTCCTAATTAGTGTTTTAAATAGCTTCCCAAACAATCAAACTGAAATAGACCACTTGTAAGAACAATTCATAAAAACATACTGTTAATTCAGAAATCATTGTGATGTTCTTATCATTGCTAAAAATGCAACAGGGTTATAATCGCAATAATTTAAACACAGCCATTTTGAAAATTTGTACATGAATTAAGTAGGATTGTTTTTTCAATATTGCAAAAATTTAAATCACCTTTTAGTCTAAATTTACAAAATTACAATAATAAATTCACGCAATAATTTCTGAATTTACAGTAAATGACCTCTGTTGTAAATTATTTAAACGTATGAACTGTTAAATAAGCAGGCAATAAATAATATGTTAGTTAACTCTGAACTGTTGATATTTACAAGCAATGTAAAAATAACATTAATAATTCATTACTGTGGATTCATTTATTTTCCAAAGTTTCGTGGGTATAAATTTTAGTGGATTGAGGAAAACTTGCATTTTCATGGATTTGATTTTGTGGTTTTGGCGATTTCGGGTGTACAAAGCCTACAGGAAATTTGTAATTCGTTAAACATTTGAATTGGTGGTTCACCTGTACCCACGAAAATTGGTATGTAATGAATAATAATGAATCTACAGTATCTTTTAAACCACTTTGTTGATCTTTTTTTCAGTAATAAACTTTCAACAGTATTTTTAAACACAGTGTATACCTAAGCCAAAGGAAACATCAACGCATGTGTAATTCTCATTGCGTTCATAGCCATGCTTACAGACACAGATGCCTGTACGACTATGAGAAGTTTCAGGAATAAAGCATTCCTCATTTGCGTCACACTGATTACGTAAGCCATATTCACAGTGGTTTGATTTATAACTCTCTATGTTGGATTCTGTTGTTGTCACTGAAATTTTCAAAGTTTGATTTCTTAAACTTCTTTTTTACATTCAGATTTTACTTCATTTACTTCTTTTTTATACTTATTTCGTTGCTTATAATATGTTTATTTAATATGTATCTATTAAAAACTAAAGGCTTAAATCATTGCCACATACTGTCATATTCCTGTACCAAGTCAGGAATATGACAGTTGTTATCCATTCATTTGATGTGTTTGAACTTTTGATTTTGCCATTTGATTGGGGACTTTCCTTTTTGAATTTTCCTTGGAGTTCAGTATTTTTGTCATTTTACTTTATACATGTATATATATATATATATATACTGAACATATAGAAAGTATTGTGTGCATTTGTTATTGCGACTTTGTCATTTTAGACTAAAATGCAATTTTAATGTTTGTGTTATTGAAAATAATCATGTTTTAGCATCTATAAAATGAGCATGTTGTCTTAACATAAGTAGGTGTAGTATATCAAAGTGACATCAAAAGAACAGACATCAAACAACTGATAATAGTTATTTTAACATGTGGACATATGTGCAAAATAAGGAAAAAAAATAAATGTTCATTTGTGTACAAGAAATTTTCATTTAAGGAGGTAGACCTAGGTTAAGGGAAGTAACTCTTAAAATCATCAGTACGTTTGTGTCAACCATTTTTTAAGAATATATTCTAAGCTTCTAGGTTACATAGATTATTTTCAATCTGTTTCAGGTAAATGCTTAAAATACATTGATGAACTCGACTTTTACAAACACTTAACTGATTTAAAGAGTTATCTCCCTGAACCAAGGTCTACCCCCTTAAATCAACAGAAAAATTGAAAAAAGATGTGGGGGTACAAAATGGCAGCATTCAACAATACATTACAACATTATATAGAAACATGTATATATTTGTAATCATCAAGAAAGTATGCATATGTGCACTAAATTTCAAATGTACAACAGAAAATATTTGAGAACAGAATATTTACCAAAAGAAACACATTTGTAATGAAACATTTGAAACTAAGTATTGACTAAAAAGTATAAACATGAGTGATGACAGCTAGGTCAATATATATCTATCATCACACTGGTTTTTTTTATATTTACCTATAGAAACACATTTATTATCACTATCAAACTGGTACCCTTTTTCACACCTACAGATACCAGTTCTACTGTGCGAGTGCTTAGGAATATAGCACTCTTGGTGATGGTCACATTGGCGATGAAGTCCATATTCACAATGACGTACTTTAAACTTGTGATGATTATGCACAGGCGATGATGCTGAAATGGTTTGGTTAGGGAAGATAGCTTCAAAAGCCATGCAAAGTTATACTGAATATTGTGACGTAGTCTTATCTACTTATCAGTCGATAACAGACTAAGTTAATTTGTAGAATTGTAAACCAACTGATTTTTGAGGATTGTTTTTATTTTGACATTACATGTATTACTTTTCTAGCATGCTCAATAGAGATTTATTTTCACAATTGATTTTTTTATATTTTTTTTTAAAAATCTATGTATGAGATGTTTGTGACATGCTTGAAATTATCTTTAAGTGAAGTCAAGTACATCACTGCCAAAATTAGTTGGTTTACAGTTTACTAATTCGTAATTTAATTTTAGCGAAATTTAAGGATTCATCTCACTCAACATATGACATCCCCAAATGAAATTAACATTATGAATTCATTGGAAATTTAATATCAACAATACCAACTTAATATTTTATCATATATACTTAGCCAAAAACATTTTAAAATCACAATAAACAGTATAATGCCATCACAGGTGAAACAATAGAGCTAATCATTTACTAATCAGACCTATACCGGTACTAACTCAAATACCAAAAGACCATCTATTCATTCATTTTATCTAAGTATCATTTTGACATTATTTGTTAATGGGTAAAGTTAACACATGCAAATATTAAATAAACACCACAGCAAACTGCTGTACAGCTGCATTCCACGAAAAACATATTCATGCAAATTAGCATTCTTTATTTTTTTTAATGGATTGAAACAAAATCCTATTGTAAACCCAAAGTAAGAATAAGGCTTTTCCAGAAATAAAAGAACCTTTTTTTACATGAAATCCTTTTATAAAGGCATTTTAAGACAATTTATTGTGAGTAATTCCAACATTAAAGTCAAACAAAAGTTAAGAATAATTTCTGGAAAAGTCAAACATAAAAATAGATTTTCCCACCACACATAGTTACTACAAATCACATTAAAAAACAACCACAAAGACGAGGAAGAGATACAATTGGTTAATTCTTAAAAACCTGAACACAACATGGATCAAGCATGTCTGGTTACACAAACAATTACAATATTTTCAAATTTAATTGTTTTTTATATAAAACTTACTTGGAATGACTGAAGTACAGACGCCCTTGTCATTTTTCTCGTACCCTTTATTACACACACAAATGCCTAGATGTGGACTGAGATTACTGGGTACATAACACTCCTCATGGTCCCCACACTCAGACTTTGAGGGATCACATATCTTATTGGTCTTCTTCTCTGAAAAATACAAATATTCATTTTTTACTTAAATTACTTTATTAACAAGCATTCTGTGAGTATTGCATGGTAATACACAGTCCCCTACTGATTAAAACTTCATTTTATTGGAACAGAATTCAAACTTGATTTCTAACTGTCACAGTGTAAACTATATAACAAATATCAAGTCAATATCTTTAAGCATGATGAAATAAAGTGTTGAAAACTGATTATTTAAGTGAGTTTTCTAAGTCCAAGGACCATAACTCTGCACAAAATCTTCAGACCAGAACACAACCCTAACTTGATCTGTAGCTTGTCATGATAAAAGTATACCAATTTTCAAATCATCATCTTCAATCATGAAAAAAAGAATTGCGGAAAACTGATTATTTCAGTGAATTTTCAAAGTCCGAAGACCATAAATCTACACAAAATTATCAGACAAGAACAAAATTTAGACTTGATCTATAACTTGTCATGATAAAACAATACACCAAATATCAAATCAATATCCTTCAGCATGAAGAAATAAAGTGTGGAAAACTGATTTGCCAGACGGACGGATGGACAGACAGATGGACAGACAGACAGAAAAACATGTACTTCTGACCTGAACAACAGGGCAAATGTGCCCTCCTATAATAATTGTATATTCTTTCTAATCATTCATAAGAATCTTTCAACAGGGGTTTTACGGCACTCCAAGTCCCCAAGCTTTCATTTGATACTAAAGCCATCCAAATATTTTGTTTAAAATATGTATATACTTTTTTGTATGTTCTGTCCAACAAGGCCCAAATTAGTGGCTCTATACGCCTAGAACAGACATTTTCATATGCAAATATAGGAAACCAATTTTTAAATCTTTTATTAAGAGTATTTATCTATAACAATTATTAAAGATATATTTGTTTCCCCATTGATTTAAATTAACAGGGCAACATATGTGACAATAAAGATTAAATTGAAATGATTTAACCGAGTTATATTACATTGAACCTTGTGACAATGTATTGATAAGACAGACTGTTGCCTTTGATTTAAATCAATGAAACTGTTACTTAAATTAAATGTTGAGGAATAAATTATAGATCACTTTTATTCAATGTGAAAATGATAAAATGAGCAAAAATAATGATGCATTTTACCACACCATACTCAGTGAATCAAAGGTAATTTATTACCAAATTGAACCTTTCCAAAAAAAAATATCATATTTCAACAGCTTGTGATTGTTTTAAAAACTTATACTGTAAATTCAGAATTAATGAGATGTTTTTATTATAGCGAAAAATGTGACAGGGTAATCAACGCAATAATTTAAACTTGCATTTTGAAAATTTTTATATGAATTTAAAAACAGAAATTTTATCAAAATTGCAAAAATTAAAATTGTATTTTAGTCTAAAATGACAAAATCGCAATAAAAAATACACGCAATAATTTCTAAATTCACAGTAATTATAAACAAAGCTGGTCAACAGTTCAACTGTTTCTGTTACAAAACATTAGAAGTTTGTATACCATGTATACCGTGGATTCATTTATTTTCATGGGTATCAATTTTCATGGACTGAGGAAAACTTTTCTTTGACTTTATTATCATTTGTCAATTGGGTGTCAGAAATATATGGAATGCATGAGTCTGTTAACCTATGTATGATTCTTAAAGTTGGCAGTACTAAGACTGTCTAGGTATCAAACAAAATAGACTCAATAAAATTGAGAATGGAAATGGGGAATGTGTCAAAGCGACAACAACCAGACCATAGAGCAGACAACAGCCTAAAGGCCACCAATGGGTCTTGAATGTAGCAAGAAACTCCTGCACCCTGAGGTGTCCTTCTGCTGGCCCCTAAACAAATATGCATACTAGTTCAGTGATAATCAAGCATTTTTACCTTGAACACATAATTTCTGGTCTTCATCAAACTTGTATCCCGTGATACAGACACATTCCGTGTGGTAGGACGAGATGGTAGCTTTTAACCTACATTCCTCATGTTCCTCACAACCTGACTTCTTACTCAGTATGTTACAAGATCCTTCACGCTGAGCAGGGGTACTACCTCCCTGGGAGTAAACTAAGAAAAAAAATCATTGTACATGTACATATGTATTTCATTTCCCATAAACTTGATAAATTTAATTTGAAATCTTTATAAGAAAATTCACAGAAGAGGTAAAACTACTGTGAAATGGATGCATCGTTTCATTTCATCTTATGAAGTTGTACAGAATAAATCAATAATCTATATAGTTATAATAATGAGCCATGAATATTTACAAAAAATATGTATATATGTTAATCTGTTACAAAATTTTAAAGGAATAACTTTACTTACAAGATATATATCAGTATGTTTTTCATTTAAATTGTTTTACATTTGTCCTTTAGAGACATTTTAAAGCTCATTATATTGTATGGGCTTCGCTCATTGTTGAAGGCTGTATATGGTATAGTGAACTACAGTTTTTAATTTCCGCGTCATTTGGTCTCTTGTGAAGAGTTTTCTCATTGGCAATCATACCACGTCATCTCTTTTATATTTAGACATTCTGAATATTATGTGTAATGTCCTATAGAAATGGTTTAAAAAAATGCATTTGTGTTTAAATATCTGCTGTCTTTCATACAAGACATATCAATATGATATGAGGTTATGAGTACCAAACTTATTCGCAAATTCAATTTCATAAACATGTCTGTATACTTACCTACATCACGAACATTTACAAAGTATGTTTTATTTGTTGCTGCGTCTTTAGGACCTGGGTCACATGATCCTGAGTACGTCTTATTACATTGTATCAAATAACATGTGACTGAATCTATTTTTGGATTATGAAAGAAGAAGACAGCGTCACAGTTGTCTTGGTTACAGCAGCTTAGAATACAGGTGGAAAGTTTGGTCGCTTTCGTGTCTTTTGAAAAGTTTCCTGCTTGAAAACCCCCTACTGGTAAGGCACCTTGGTGTAACGCTGATGTCAGTTCTTCTGTACTGGTATCCTTACGACAAATATCAACACTGAGAACACCTGAAATAGAAAGTTGATCAGCTATAGAAGAAAATTTCAAGGTCAAATGCACACGAAATATTTTTATAAAATACTAAAGAATAATCTTTTGTGAAGACTGTAGACACGGACCATGTGAGGGCTGTATACAGGTATAGCCACTCAAGGTCAATAAAATCTTCCATCATCATTTGTGTAGTTAAAAAGACCCCATACTTCATTTCATTCTCTAGTTCTTTATTGCTTCTTGTGTCATATATTTTATTAAGCGAGGGTTAGGTATTTATAAGAGACATACTTTGCAATTGCAATTGCATGAATAAATGTTAAATTGATTTTAAGAATAATTATTTTAATATTTGTCTTCAATTTAGACATGTTATAGCACTGGTACTTCTATTTAAGCTTTTAGAGCACAAATTATAATAGATAGAATACACTTGTATAGGCTTATAGGCTGTACACTGATAACATCTACTACATTTTGGCTCTATTCATGCTGGTAGAGAGTTGGCAAACATACCTTTTCTTCTTATTTTTGCAGGATTTTTTTTGAAACTTCAGTCAAATTTTCTCTGAGTTTTTTCAAAATATTCATTAACAGACTTATTATTGCTAAAATTTATAAGTACTTTTTATTGATTAGTCATCAATTCTGGATTCATACCAAATCTGTACAATTTCTCAGCTAAGTTATATAACAAATATTCAGAAATTGACAGTATAAATTTTTATTTCCATTGCCTATGCACAACATTTTTTCGTAAGTCACAAACCACTTATCTAGATGATCTATAGCCATGATAGCCGATAATACCATCTGATGGTGAAAAGTAATAAATTTTGTCTGATTGACTATCTATTAAGTAATATTAATTCTCCTGATTTCCAATGACACAATTCAGTCCACTATCGCGACTATTGATCCGTTACGGTTTTTATCAATGAAGCTCATTGTTTCCAGACTGTCAGCTACAATCATAAAATAAATTGGTATTCTGATGTTATCCTTTTATGCCCCAAAGGCCAAAGCAAGAAAATATATGAGTTTAGTTTTTGGCAAATAAGTTCTTTTATATTTGCAGAAGAAATAGTCAAAAGTAATACAGAACTATATTCTAACTTTCACAACACCCCTCTCAAAAGAGGCCACTCTTCTTTATAAATAATTGTTGCAGACTATGATACTCTACATCATCACAAATAGGTTAATTGTAATGGTGGGAGAGCTAAATTTCAAATAGTTCAAAATGTTTAACAAAATGCAGTTTAAAAAAAATCTGATTTAAGTGTCAAAACTTATAGATCATGTAAATATAGAATGTTATCTTTTATCTATACTGTATTGCAAGACCATTAGCTTTTAAGCAGAAAGTCTGATTCGTTTCTTATTACCTGTACACATAGAATTCATCACCAAGAAAACGTGACAAATAATAAACTTTTACTAAAGCTAAAAAACAGTTGTCATTATATAATATTGATAATACAAGTACTGGTGTTTATATATATATCACAGGTAATACAATTGATTGTTACTGTGGGGAAAAAAACAAAAACAAGAATATGTCCCTTAAGTACATGGATGCCCCATCCGCACTATCATTTTCTATGTTCAGTGGACAGTGAAAATAGGGTGAAAAATCTAATTTGGCATTAAAATTAGAAAGATCATATCATAGGGAGCATTTGTACTAAGTGTCAAGTTGATTGGACTTCAACATCATCAAAAACTACCTGATGCGGGACAGACAGACGAACGGAGGCACAGACCAGGAAACACAATGCCTATAAATGGGGCATAATAAATAGGGCATAAAAATAAGAGAAGATAAGAATCTTAATAAAGGGCTTTTTGGCTGGATGCTATTTCTAAAAATAGACATTTTACTAATATCCAAATGGAGCTCAAACACTATAAATTCATTAATATTTTAACATAATGATGAATATTGGAATATGAAACAAAAATCTAATCGTTTTTATTCGTTTTGTCTGTGCATCACAACAAATAAAGGTATAATGTTTCATCTATAACCAGAACGATTGCATAATCACAGTGACAGTACTATCTGGTTTAATTATAACACTTCTAAGAGTGTCATCGATTCTAATGTATACATGGAAAGAACTAATTGTTTTATGGCTGTTAAATGCCATTATTATATATAAAAGAAACTCAAATTTCACCAGTTCATATTTACTGTCTGAAGTTGGACCAGAAATAATTTGCTTACTTAATGACTGAAAAAATCTTTGGTGTATGTGTTTGCCACAGACTTAGAAAACAATGAATAAAACTTATAATATTTGTATTTATAATTACTTTTTAGAAATGTTGAGAATAAAACCCTGAAAATCTAAATTGAAATGCATTATAATTTTCAATTTCATTAAAATATGAAAACAGACTTTAGCTTTCAGCTTATCTCAATATTTTGAACATAATAAAAAGTCTAGTTTATTTTTTTTCTATTTTTCTTCTGCTTAAGTCGTAATCTTTTTAACCTTTTAAAAAGTCTAAAAAAAATTCTTTTGCTTTTCTGGATAATTTTTTTTTTTTTTGTTGTATCTTAATGTGTTATCACTAATGGAATTTAAAGTTAAGAGAATTTTTTTATGGTCTATGTTCAATTTATTCGCACAATTCTGAACTGGCAACTTTAAATACAGTTTTGTGTGTTGAATTATAAAGATGCATACCCAAATTTTGTGTAGAGATGTTCATAAAGATTGTAATGTATAATATATATTTAGATAATTCAGATATGACTTTAAAAGCATATGCATCATTGTGAAAAAATTGTCATTACAGGCATAAATTAAATTTACACTTTAGTGTTATATTTGTTATTTAACTCTGACACTAAAGTCTTCTTGTAAGTTGGTTTTTGGTCACTGTCTTTTGACATTTATCCCATATCTCCTAAAATTCATAATAATGAAGTGAATATTCCTTACAGCAGAATACATTTAGTGTGTAGGTAAAGGTAATATCTTTGGTTAGCTTGCTCAAGTTAGCTGAACAATCATCATAAGTCTTTATAACGTGAGGTATTCTACCCTCTTTTTGAAGTAGTCTATATAGTCCTACAGACAAATAGATTGGTTATCTGTCAAACTAGTCTACTCTTAAAGGAGGGTTACTAGTTAACCTAACCTAATGCTGACTTCCAGATTCAGCTAGCAAGCAAGCTAACCAAAGTTAGTACCTTTACCTACACACTCAATGCATTCTGCTGTAAATGATTATGAAATTTCAAGCAAATTGAATCATGTTATTTCTTATACTTAACTAGGGTAAATAAATGACAAATCAAGCCACACACCATATTAAGATTAACCTACACATCATCAATCTAAATTAACCATTATATGAATAAGTAAACAAATCAAAGAGTTAGAGATCAATACAAAATATTGTATATTGATTTGATTTATCTTATAAATAAATATTATTAACATTCTACCTAGTGTTAATACAGGTTATTATAATCTATAGTACCTTATTCAACATACATTTAAATGTTACATTCCAAAACTTTATAAATCTGATTTAAAAGGTATAACTTATGTATTCTTATAACAAAATGATAGGGACAATAAGAAAATAAAGATTGAATCAGTGACAGTATAGAAGAGGGACGAAAGATACCAAGGGGACAGTCAAACTCATAAATCTAAAACAAACTGACAACGCCATGGCTAAAAATGAAAAAGACAAACAAACAACAGCACACATGACATATAAATAAATAATTACATATAAAATGTGTTCAAAAAGTGTTGAAGTCATTTCTATATAATTAAAATGATTCCTATTCTTGATGAAGTTAAATCCAGAAAAGCAATTCCAATGCATGAAATTTATAGCGTTGGTTTCACAATTTTTTACAACTTTTTACAAATGTAATTGGAACTTTGCAATTAAAAAGTCATTTTCTGAAGGTCATAATACATTGTAATAGCAGATTTTATTCACCCATTTGTCCAATAAATTGTATAGGAAAACCTATGTTATAAAAGTGTTAATATAGATCTCAACAACACCTGAGTTCATGCAATGTGGAGAGTATTTTTATAGGCTCTATTCTCAGGTAACAGCAAATGGTCTCAACAAGGCTCTGTAACTTTAACTTAAATATAAATTATTTATAGCATTTTATCATTTAGCTTAAGTAACAAAATAAGATGTGGTATGAATGTTAGTGAGACAGTTTTCCACCAAAGTGCAATTAAATGACATAGAAGTTTAGCTATAGAAATATAGGTCCCCATATAATCTTTAACAATAGCAAAACCCATACCACATAGCAAGCTATAAAAGACCCCTAAATGACAAAGGTAAAAGAATTCAAATGAGAAAACTTAATCATGTTAATCTTTGAACAATTTATACAAAAAAATATGGGAAAAAAAAAATATGATAATATGCAACTTAAAAATAAATTGTTCAATGACAGTTCCTGCAAGACATAAAACAGTCATGTAAAATAACAACCAGTAGAACTAAGGTTTGCAATTCCCTTGGTTTCCTATCTAAAGTGAATGTAACACCTGCATATAATGTCATTTGGTTTAATCCAAATCCAATAAACTGTCAGACACATTACATTGTAGATCTAATACCTTGGTACAACATAATCCTCTTGTTAAAGTTAAGACATTGTAATAAAGAAATCTTATGTTTATAAATCTTTTGTCAATTTGATACATGTTGTTTTTCCCTTGAAACCTCTCATAGTGCATGTAGTGAATTTCTCTAAAACATTCAAAATATACAGTAGGTTGAATGATTGGTTTAAATTGTGATGTTAAGACCAGCTAATAGTACAACTTTTGGTTTTGTCATGTTAGCCAGAAAACCAATGATCTTTGACAGGAAAACTGACTATCTATAGTCAATTGATTACCGGTAATTAATTGTCTTTATTAACATTCAGTGGCAAATATTTCATGCACGTTCACAACCATTTAGTCAATTGAGATAGCAGTCAATATCACACCATCCACTAGCAGAATTTGATTAAAATATACAGTGTTGACATGTTTAAGTGATCAATCAACTGTACATGTGTATATGAACCTTTAAGACACAAAAGATATACATGATATAGATGAAGTGGAGTTGATAACAAAGACATGAAAGAAATTTCTATTTTCCCAAAAAACAAAAGGCACAACTGCAGACATTGTAATATGTACTGTATCTACCATGGGGGGCATGCATCCTACTAAAATAGGTTTATGTTAGTTCCAACAGATTTAAGAACTTTTTCTTTTGATCTAATAAATGTCATGGTTTGGTCAATTACAATTGATTGTTTAAGCATATTGAGAGTTCACATTAAATTTTCAGTGACCTTTATAAACAAGTTTAAATGTCATCATACATATCTTCTCGAAATGTTTCATCTCTTTCCCTCTTTCTGTCTCAGCATATTGGCAGAGCCAGAAGGGGGGGTCCGGGGTTGGAACCCCCCTTTATTTTGGCTGATTAATGCATTATAATGGAAGCATATAGTTGGAACCCCCCCCCCCCCCCCTTTACTCTGGGTTGGCAACCCCCCCTTTTCAAAATGGCTGGACCCGTCCATGCAGCATCAGTGAATCCAGGGGGGGAGGGGTCATTAAATGACTTATAAAAATTTCGAATCCGCTTCTGCTTAGAACTAAAATCATGCAGTTCTCTAGTTCACAAGAGAAACAAAACCAGTTAATGGAGAAGATTGTTGTGCAGACTGCAAAATGATAATCAAAAAAGCTCAATTTCCAACCAATAAAAGTTATGACGTAAGAGGCTTTTAAAGAATTTGTATACATGACAAAATCAATTTTTGCATGTCCTATGCAATAAAATCAAAATAATATGTTTATATTGCATGTTTGACAATAAAACATTTCTTTATATTCTCTTCATTTAGCATGCATTTAGGGGCCACAAAGGGGCTAATACATTTAGTTTAACTGAAATACACATTTTTTGCTGATTTCGCAGTTTTTAATGCAGTATTTACAGATTTCAAAGATATCAATTTGATGTGATTAATTTTTATGACAATATAAATCTTGACTAAACATATCTTCTCTAAACAGGATGTCATTTCAAACTATTGCATGACACAACATCCAAATTACGTAACAATATAAACTACCACGGCGTATTGATTCATGTCATAAAAGAAATTTGCATGATCTTTTATTGAAAATGGCCTTACAGAAAGTTCTTAAATTTCTCCCTTAACAAAACTAATTGATCTCCATGTCTGTAAAATTGACAATTTACAAGTCAAATTTCTGATGATGACATTGTTCTCTATAGCACTCAATATCGAAACTTGTCAAAATTAAAAACAACATGTTATATTTTTTCTTCTGAAGGGAGCTAGTAAATCATATGTAAATTTCTGTTATACCAGTTCAACATTTTATTTCATGGTTAACAACATGAACAATTTTTATAGACTAATGAAAACCTGCATTTTCGTTGATACTAGAAATCCATGGAAATTGGTATACAACGAATAAGGTAGGGCGAATAACAAAGGAATTTTATCACATAAGGACAAAATAAAAGTTATATTCTCCTGGAACACTACCACTGTACTGGGGCTGATTCAAATGCCACAGAAAAAACTATCCACCCGAGTTAAAATTAAGTGTTAGTAAGAATTGATAGACCACTGTAAAATGTTAAATATCTATTGAATGGATATTTAGGCTAACATCATGTCAAGGTCACCAATAAAATTCTGTGATTAGCCCTGATGGACCACAGTTTTCCACTGAGTTATAATTAATGAATCAATTCCTGTTTATAACTTCACTTCTGACTACCAAATTGCAGCAAATCAATTCTTAATGTGAATGTTAATATTTACACTTGTGTTATTTGGCATGAAATTATATTGAATTTATGATCAAGCATCTAATCTTGTACTTGTAGCAGGGGGAGGGTGGTACTTGAATACATGCATAATACATAGAAAATTTTATGCATGTTCAAAATGTTTGAATTTTATAATAAAAACTATTGATTATCATTGCTGAAAAGAACTTCATAATGAAGTTTATTGTCTATATACATGATATATATGTATACTTGGTCAGTATTTTCAGCTTTAGGTGTTAACAAAGGTAAAAGTGGTCGTTTATCAATATCTCTGAGAAACTAAACCATAACTTGTATGGAATTGTGGATTTCCATATATTACCAACATGACCAATCAGCAGTTTTATTACCATGATTACAAGAAAATAAAAACAATCAACATTTAGTAACTGATAATCAAAAATTTAGCAACTGATAAAAAATAAACAGCTGCGCCATGAGCGCATGATACGCACGATGTCTTGTGTGGAAGTTTTATGCAATAATCATACATAGTTTCTATAAAACCCCCCTGTTTTAGTTACAAAGTGCCGTAACTCAAAAAGTATTAATCTATTTTCACCAAAAAGTATACAGATCATTTGACCATCATAAGAAACAACTATATTAAGTTTCATGAAATTTGGATAAGTCGTTCTCAAGTTACGGTGCGACATGTTTACGCCGGACAGACAGACAGACGGACACTTGTATACCATAATACATCCCGTCAAATTTTTGACGGGCGTATAAAAAGTTAAATTTCTTACAATGGATAGTCATGTTAGATAGTTAATAATATTATATAAAAGTACTTTCTTTTGTATTTTTAGATCTAAATTCCAAAATATGTTTTGGTTATTGGCCTTAATGCCTTAAAGAATAGTCATTACTAGAAAATATAACTGTTTTTTAGATAATTGATAGCAGAAAGCTAATGGATTTTAGAAATACCTTAAAAAATCAAGCCCTGAGACATCATTTAGAGTAGAATATGTTCAGCATGTTTAAACATCATAACTGTGCAATGCAAGGGTTAACCTACCTGATAGGAGTAAATAAATGGTCAGAGATACCACAGTGTAACAGGGTGTTCTGTTTATCCGTTCTCCATAACACATCTTAATACTTGTCAGTAGAAATCAGTATGTCCATTTTTTAATAGTTAAAATCTGAAAGATACAATATTAATTTGAAGACACTATATCTATAATGGCAAATGTACTTTTAACTAGTTTTGAAAATGATTAGTCCAAACAGATATTTGTTAGTCCAGGACTCAGTAACAATTAATTGCATCATCAAAATTATACTGTATGTGTTCCTTTCTTTAGTTATCTGAATCTGAAACTCCTCCTCTGCAGTCTACTGGTAGCTTATTTCCTTGCTTCTGACCTTACCATGCATTAAACTCAGACAAACACTTTTATTAATTACTGATATTTTATACATAGAGACAATAAAACGATTTTCCTGAATAAACATGAAATATTTGCCACTGAACAATAAAAAAAAAACAATTTATCAAAGTATTTCAGCACTTTGATCTAAAACAAATTCTAAAGCTGATAATTGCATCTATTTTCTTCATTTAGTATTTGATCAATACCTCAGAAAATATTGCATTATAAATAATAAAACAATTAAATACATATCAGATTTAATGTGTTTTATATAATTTGTTCAATAAAACATGATTGATGAGTCAAGCAAATGCTTTCTTTTTTTAATATTTCATCAAATAATTCATTTTTGTCTGTACACATGGTACATGTAATAAGATACTGTCTGAATGAAAACAGATATTTCTGTTCTTTCTAACCATTTGTGCTAACCAATACCGATAGTGAATTTTACTTATTGTACCATAGTTGTGATACATGTTACAACATTGTAGTTGCTAAGAATTACTTGGTCATATTGGTCTCAAATAATTTCAAAACTTATTTATTACATTACACATTTGTTACATGCATAAATACTTTTAATATGCTGACAACAATCATTATCGAGTTCTATAATTCAAATACTACATGGATTCATGTATTTTCGTGGGTATCAATTTTCATAGATTGAGAAAAAATTGCATTTTTGTGGATATTTGATTTCGTGGTTTTGCCAATCTCTGCATTAAAAGCCTATCGAAAATGTGTTATTCGTTAAACATTTGAATTCATGGTTCACCTGTACAAACGAAACACAGGAAATTGGTATCGAGGGGCGTAAAGGGGGGGGGTATCTGCACGGAAGAACGCGAAATAAAATTGCCATTTCACGATAAACGAACAATTAAAAATGTCTTGCACGTTGATCTTTTTACCGATTTCACGAAACATGGTGAATAACGAACCTTTTTTCACGGCTGCACGCGAAATGAAAATGGCAAAACATGTTGCACGAAAATAACCCTTTACCACCCTCGGTATCCAATGAATCATAATGAATCCACAGTAATATTTCTTAAAGGGATAATTCGCGATTTTTCACTTTTCATCTTATTATGTTCATAATACCATAAAAAACATATTCGCCAAGTTTTATTTTGATATGAAATCTAATAAAGAAGAAAATTGGGAATTATTAATTTTATTTTTTGAAACTTCCTGACTTATGTGACGTAGTTTAAGTCTTTGATGCATGCCGGGAGTGAAAATATCTCATTTAAGTCTTGTTCGTTAACCATCTAATAACGCGATTTAAAGCGCATTGACGACTTTTGGTGTAGCTATTAACCAACGAAAAATAAGTGATAGCCATGCAACTTTTAAAATAAGATCGTGTGGATTTTTTAAAACGAATTTTAATAATAAAAGTAAATCATACAATAGAACATTTTTATGATTTTTTTTCTAAAAATACTTTAAACAAACATACGAAACTGACATGATCGATAGTGTATTAAAAATACATATTTGTATTCTGACCTTTTTGCTTCATTCCAGCAATCATTTTCACTTGCTTGTACGGTGGAAACAATAAAATGTGTATTGTTTTGTGACACCTAAAGAATGTGGAATGCGTAGTTTAACTCAAGGTAATTAAAAGATTAGCATTATGTAATTCTAATCTTTTGATCCTCATTCAGTGAAATCTAGGCGTCACGGTTCACTGGCATTTCAGGTGTGAACAACATTTCGTATCAATTGTAAACGGGAGTCAGACAAAGTTTCAGACACATGAATGTAAAAAAAAAAAATTAAAATTAATTAACGGGAATAATAAGATCGCACAATAACTGGATATCTGTTGTATATTTTTATATTTTGCATAAGATCACTTTTAATGAATTATGACTTTTGATTACTTTAGTAACGATAAAATACTGAATTATTTTAATTGAAGAATTTATAAATAAAAATAGCCTTCTAAACACGAGTTTATGAACTAACCAGATGCTCCGCAGGGCGTAGCTTTATACGACCGCAGAGGTTGAACCCTGAACGGTTGGGGCAAGTATGGACACAACATTCAAGCTGGATACAGCTCTAAATTTGGATTGTGATTAAATAGTTGACACAGCATAGGTTTCTGACACAGAATGAATGTGTTCTAATGAACTTAAAATTTTTGTTTTCTCTTAAGAGCAATTCACTATGCTGTTGAATATTAATCCTCTCAAAAAAATGTTTGAAGAAATTTTCTTTTTTATTTATGAAATTTCAAATGAGAAAAATTGAACCCAATTTTTTTAATCACATCCCCCTTTCCCTTATTCCAAAACTAATCTCAATTAAAATTTCTAATGGAGTTTGCAACAATAACTACTCATTTAAATACATCATAAAATATTAAGATGTAAAAAAAACTGCTTGTTATCACTGAATGGTAAAGATTATTTTAATTTATCAGTTGGTAGTAAAAAGTGAATATACATTGTATATTGTATATAACAAAGATTTAAGTTGATTCTGGACAAAGAAAGATAACTCCAATTAAAAAAAAATCTTGCTATTGCACAATATTTTGCAATTAGATATTTCTTGCTTACTATTCTGGACAAAGAAAGATAACTCTAATTAAAAAAATATTGCTATTTCACAATATTGTGCAATTAGATATTTCTTGCCATTGCGCAATACTGTGCAATTGAAAAGACTTGCTATTGCACAATACTTAATATAATAATTTTAGATCCTGATTTGGACCAACTTGAAAACTGGGCCCATAATAAAAAATCTAAGTACATTTTTGGATTCAGCATATCAAAGAACCTCAAGATTTCAATTTTTGTTAAAATCAGACTAAGTTTAATTTTGGACCCTTTGGACTTTAGTGTAGACCAATTTGAAAACAGGACCAAAAATGAAGAATCTACATACACAGTTAGATTTGGTATATCAAAGAACCCCATTTATTCAATTTTTGATGAAATCAAACAAAGTTTAATTTTGGACCCCGATTTGGACCAACTTGAAAACTGGGCCAATAATCAAGAATCTAAGTACATTTTTAGATTCAGCATATCAAAGAACCTAACTGATTCATTTTTTGTCAAAATCAAACTAAGTTTAATTTTGGACCCTTTGGACCTTAATGTAGACCAATTTGAAAACGGGACCAAAAGTTAAGAATCTACATACACAGTCATGACAGTTAGATTCGGCATATCAAAGAACCCCAATTATTCAATTTTGATGAAATCAAACAAAGTTTAATTTTGGACCCTTTGGGCCCCTTATTCTGTTGGGACCAAAACTCCCAAAATCAATACCAACCTTCCTTTTATGGTCATAAACCTTGTGTTTAAATTTCATAGATTTCTATTTACTTATACTAACGTTATGGTGCGAAAACCAAGAAAAATGCTTATTTGGGTCCCTTTTTGGCCCCTAATTCCTAAACTGTTGGGACCTAAACTCCCAAAATCAATACCAACCTTCCTTTTGTAGTCATTAACATTGTGTTTAAATTTCATTGATTTCTATTTACTTAAACTAAAGTTATTGTGCGAAAACCAAGAATAATGCTTATTTGGGCCCTTTTTTGGCCCCTAATTCCTAAACTGTTGAAACCAAAACTCCCAAAATCAATCCCAACCGTTCTTTTGTGGTCATAAACCTTGTGTCAAAATTTCATAGATTTCTATTAACTTAAACTAAAGTTATAGTGCGAAAACCAAGAAAATGCTTATTTGGGCCCTTTTTGGCCCCTAATTCCAAAAATGTTGGGACTAAAACTCCCAAAATCAATACCAACCTTCCTTTTGTGGTCATAAACCTTGTGTTAAAATTTCATAGATTTCCATTCACTTTTACTAAAGTTAGAGTGCGAAAACTAAAAGTATTCGAACGACGACGACGACGACGCCAACGTGATAGCAATATACGACGAAAAATTTTTCAAATTTTGCGATCGTATAAAAACAGCAAAATTTCTTTAAAATTACCAATTCAGGGGCAGTAACCCAACAACAGGTTGTCTGATTCATCTGAAAATTTCAGGGCAGATAGATCTTGACCTGATAAACAATATTATCCCATGTCAGATTTGCTCTAAATGCTTTGGTTTTTGAGTTATAAGCCAAAAACTGCATTTGACCCCTATGTTCTATTTTTAGCAATGGCGACCATGTTTGTTGAAAGATCACAACTTCGGATACAATTTACAAACTAGATACCCTAAGGAACATTCAGTTAAAGTTTGGAAGTATTTGGCCCAGTAGTTTCAGAGGAGAAGATTTTTGTAAAAGATTACTAAGATTTACGAAAAATGGTTAAAAATTGACTATAAAGGGCAATAACTCCTAAAGGGGTCAACTGACCATTTCCGTCATGTTGACTTATTTGTAAATCTTACTTTGCTGAACATTATTCCTGTTTACAGTTTATCTCTATCTATAATAATATTCAAGATAATAACCAAAAACAGCAAAATTTCCTTAAAATTACCAATTCAGGGGCAGCAACCCAACAACGGGTTGTCTGATTCATCTGAAAATTTCAGGGCAGATAGATCTTGACCTGATAAACAATATTACCCCATGTCAGATTTGCTCTAAATGCTTTGGTTTTTGAGTTATAAGCCAAAAACTGCATTTGACTCTATTTTTAGCAATGGCAACCATGTTTGTTGATAGATCAAAACTTCGGATACAATTTATAAATTAGATACCCTAAGGCACATTCAGTTAAAGTTTGAAAGTATTTGGCCCTGTAGTTTCAGACGAGAAGATTCTTGAAATAGTTTACGACGACAGACGACGGACGACGACAGACGCCAAGTGATGGCATAAGCTCACTTGTCCCTTCGGGACAGGTGAGCTAAAAATGGTTAAAAATTGACTATAAAGGGCAATAACTCCTAAAGGGGTCAACTGACCATTTCCGTCATGTTGACTTATTTGTAAATCTTACTTTGCTGAACATTATTCCTGTTTACAGTTTATCTCTATCTATAATAATATTCAAGATAACCAAAAACAGCAAAATTTCCTTAAAATTACCAATTCAGGGGCAGCAACCCAACAACTGGTTGTCTGATTCATCTGAAAATTTCAGGGCAGATAGATCTTGACCTGATAAACAATATTACCCCATGTCAGATTTGCTCTAAATGCTTTGGTTTTTGAGTTATAAGCCAAAAACTGCATTTGACCCCTATGTTCTATTTTTAGCAATGGCGACCATGTTTGTTGATAGATCATAACTTCGGATACAATTTACAAACTAGATACCCTAAGGAACATTCAATTAAAGTTTGGAAGTATTTGGCCCAGTAGTTTCAGAGGAGAAGATTTTTGTAAAAGATTACTAAGATTTACGAAAAATGGTTAAAAATTGACTATAAAGGGCAATAACTCCTAAAGGGGTCAACTGACCATTTCCGTCATGTTGACTTATTTGTAAATCTTACTTTGCTGAACATTATTCCTGTTTACAGTTTATCTGTATCTATAATAATATTCAAGATAATAACCAAAAACAGCAAAATTTCCTTAAAATTACCAATTCAGGGGCAGCAACCCAACAACGGGTTGTCTAATTCATCTGAAAATTTCAGGGCAGATAGATCTTGACCTGATAAACAATATTACCTCATGTCAGATTTGCTCTAAATGCTTTGGTTTTTGAGTTATAAGCCAAAAACTGCATTTGACCCCTATGTTCTATTTTTAGCAATGGCGACCATGTTTGTTGATAGATCAAAACTTCGGATACAATTTATAAATTAGATACCCTAAGGAACATTCAGTTAAAGTTTGAAAGTATTTGGCCCAGTAGTTTCAGAGGAGAAGATTCTTGAAATAGTTTACGACGACAGACGACGACAGACGACGGACGACGACGGACGCCAAGTGATGGCATAAGCTCACTTGTCCCTTCGGGACAGGTGAGCTAAAAACGGAAGAATAGGTGCTGAAATATATATAAATAAAAGTAAAATTGAAATTAGATAACAGTGGGATAATCTATACGTATTCTTGCGATCACTCTTAAAACCAGATGCTCCGCAGGGCGCAGCTTAATACGACCGCAGAGGTTGAACCCTGAACGGTTGGGGCAAGTATGGACACTTAACATTCAAGCTGGATTCAGCTCTAAATTTGGATTGTGATTAAATAGTTGACACAGCATAGGTTTCTGACACAGAATGAATGTGGTCTAATGTACTTAAAAAAAAATGTTTGCCTTTGAGCAATTCACTATGCTGTTGAATATTAATCCTCTCAAAAAAATGTTTGAAGAAATTTTCTTTTTATTTATGAAATCTGAAATGAAATCAAAGCCTTAAAGGCTGTAAAAGCAATTGCTGCCATGTTAATGTTTGGGGACTTTTATTTTTCATCCACATATATACAAGAATTAAACCTGACATGAGTGTTGTCTAGTTAAAAGTAAGAAGGTTTTACCTTTATCAAAATAAAAGACTTTAGCAGAAAGTCATTTTTAATATGTTTTATATTTCACAAGGAGACAACACGTTTACCAGGCTAAAGTTGGGGTCAAATATACATGTGCTGAAACATATAACTCAAAAAGAAATCATCATGGATTATCCCCTGGTAGTGTTTGTAACTTCCTTGGCAATAATTTCCTTTATTGATTTAATTTTAACAATTTTCATTATTAATTTATATTTAACCATTAACACAAATGATTAAGTTAAAACATTTCAACTTTCCAGACGCAAATGTTAAAAAACGGGAAAGAAATAAAATATCTTACAAGACATAAACATGTAAAGAATAAATGTATATTTCAGCTTAATAAAAATATTTTCATAATGTTACTTTGTCATCATTTTCATGTTAAAACTAAGTTCCAAACATTATTGCTCAGTTGATATGTGTCCTTCTGATGCGGTACGAGCACAGGCACTTGTTTCTATCCATAGGAAGGTCGATTATCCATATAAATAGTTTTATATGGATAGTCGACCTTCCTATGGATAGAAACAAGTGCATGTGGGTACGAGATAACTACAATTCTCATGCAATCCCGAAAAGGGGGGTCATCACAGACAAACATGACATTAAATCGTTATCACTGAACTAGTATATATATTGTATAGGGGCCAGCTGAAGGACGCCTCCGGGTGCGGGAATTTTTCGCTGCATTGAAGACCTGTTGGTGACCATAATTCTGCTGTTGTATGTTTTTCTATGGTCGGGTTGTTGTCTCTGACAAATTCCCCATTTCCATTCTCAATTTTATTATACGAACAAGAACAAACAGCTCTACGTTGCTTTGATATTTATCAATTTTCAGGAAACATTGCGAAACATGATCTTCAATATTTCGAAAACATGTGAAATAAAATTGCTAACACGGTGGACCGTCGAGTGTCAACAAACGTAGTAGACTTGTTCACTGAAAAGACGAGGATAATGGTTTCATCTGACATTTGTTATGCAAACCCAGTTTTGATCATGATATTTAAAAAGACGTACTTTTTTTCAATCTATGTATTAATAAACTAGAAAATTCCAAATTGTAAATATCTCTTCATCTGGACCGACTTGGCATCTACTACGTTTGGACGGGTCCATTTCATTAGTAAGGTGATCGATAAATATTACGGAGTTTTGACAGAAAAGGAAAACGAACTTATTGTTATGTGTTTTCAACAAGGGTTTCGTTCCGCTAAATTATTTGCGCAAATAAAGTTTGTCTATTTTTAGATTACAGGTAATAATTTGACACTACGCATTAACCTGTGTAGTGATTTTGATTTTACGATAAATGTATGAATGAACGATAATTTTATGAATGAACAAGAGCACCTGACCTCTTAAAGAAACACAAATTAAACATAAAAAACCGTATTTATTAGGAGATAATTCAGTTAAATTTTCAATACTAAATCAACAACTGAAATGAATCCATATTTTGTTGAAACATCGTACGAACGGCGGAAAACGGAATCGCATTTATAAAAATGTACTTTTTTTCACTCGGACTTCTATGTTATTTGATAGTCAAACGGTTGACCCTTTAAATACAAAAATACATCTACAAGAACATATTCTGAAACTTCTTAAATCCACTAACTTTTTTTTAAAGTTTCAAGCTATGTATTGCATTAGAAAACATACATAGGTGTTAAAGAATGACTGACCAGGAGCCTGTTTAACAAAATACTATGGCTTGATCTGGGCGGAGTCTCTGATCTGGGTCACAAAGATGGCCATACGCGACGGCATAAAAGCAATTGCTTTAAAAAATTGACCCTCCAATTTTTTTTTCACATCCCCCTTTCCCTTATTTCAAAACTGATCTCAATTCAAATTTCTAATGAAGTTTGCAACAATAACTACTCATTTAAATACATCATAAAATATTAAAATGTAAAAAAAGTGCTTGTTATCACTGAATGGTAAAGATTGTTTTAATCTATCAGTTGGTAGAAAAAGTGAATATACATTGTATATTGTATAAAACAATGATTTAAGTTGATTCAACTACTATTCTGGACAAAGAAAGATAACTCCAACTGAAATCCAATTGGAATTTCTTGCTATTGCACAATATTGTGCAATTAGATATTTCTTGCTATTGTGCAATACTGTGCAATTGAAAATATTTGCTATTGCACAATACTGTGCAATTGAAGATTTCTTGCTATTGCACAATACTGTGCAATTGAAGATTTCTTGCTATTGCTGAATACTGTGCAATTGAAAATTTCTTGCTATTGCACAATACACCTATCCACTCTCCTGTCAATCATCAGTTAATTGACCAATCACATGTGGTCAATTTACCACATGTGTAAACATTTGATAGCAGCACGTGTTGTCGGACATAACCTCGGTCAAGCTTTCTTATCTGAACAGTTAATTTGATAGATTTTTTTTGAAATTTTCGCAATTAAATCATTAATAATATTGTTTTAGGGAAGTAATTAATGTAGGAGGGTAGAGGAAGGTCAAGTTGTCAATTTCCAACAAAATAAAAGGTTATTTCAATAAATGGAACTAATCAATAAATCAATTAAAAGGGAATAGGATGACAGTGCTTATTGATTTTAAAATATTGTTTACATGCTAATAGTATTTAAAAAAAATGATGAAAAAATATATATTTTGAAACACAAGATATTGATTGGTTTACAAATTAAATAAAATTCAAATTGATATTTTTTTCATTCATTTAAGACTTTACTATATATACTATTAAACATCCAAGTTAGAATGTATTATTTCTTGAAATTACATTATATATCATAATGTAAAGATTCAGAAATTAAAGAATTGAATTTAGAAATGAAAGTATTCTTAGAATTTTGTTAAAGGTAGGGGAAACTTGAATAATTATAATAAAAAATATATTTGAATAGATGCTTCATTAGTAAAATGAAGTGTAATTTTGATACAACTTGGTCTTCTGTGGGAATATTTACTGATTAAAACAGGATTATTATTATATATTTTATAAAAAGAAAAATAAAGTAGAGAGAAGTTTGGATATATGTTATTTTCTTAATTTGAAATTAAAAAGGTACAATGTGCAAATATTTATATCTTAAAAGGATAAGAGTCTATATGAATTTAAAGCCAAGACGAACATCAATGACCAAATATACATGTAAGCAAAAAATAAATTAATTTTCTTTTGTTCCTTATTTTTTACTTAGTGATAGGAATTTAAATTATCAGTAAAAGTTATCTATGGACATAAAAAATAAAATTGGCTAAATATTATTCAATAAACAATTATTAGGTACTGGAGCAATGATGCTTGTTTTACAAGTTGACCCACTGCTGTGTTTGTCTACACAGTAAACACACTTATCAACATTCATTAGCCATGCTTAATTAAACCTGTAATTTATCATCATAATTTATCTTATCAATCATATCATATTCTATATCGTGTAATAAAAACTACATTTTTGTGAATGAAGTAATCTATAGTATAGCTTCAAATTTCAATATTCTATTTGTTTCTTTTAATTAAGTTTAAATAGTCAGAATTTCAAAAATCTATCTCTCAACTCTTGAGGAGTAACTATTTTATCACATTTGAACACAAAAACATATATATTTATTGCTCTTCTTTATATTTTTATAACATTTTCTTTACTTTGTTATTATTCAATGTTCATAATAACCGCCATTTTGTTGATTAGCTTGACCTAAGATGCTGGGTTGCCATGTGTTGCTAAGGGGGGCGGGCTTATCAGTAGATAGTGGATAGGTGTATACTTAATATAATAATTTTGGATCCTGATTTGGACCAACTTGAAAACTGGGCCCATAATCAAAAATCTAAGTACATGTTTAGATTCAGCATATCAAAGAGGCCCAAGAATTCAATTTTTGCTAAAATCAAACTTAGTTTAATTTTGGACCCTTTGGACCTTAATGTGAACCAATTTTAAAACGGGACCAAAAATTAAGAATCTACATACACAGTTAGATTTGGCATATCAAAGAACCCCAATTATTCAATTTTTGATGAAATCAAACAAAGTTTAATTTTGGACCCCGATTTGGACCAACTTGAAAACTGGGCCAATAATAAAAAATCTAAGTACATTTTTAGATTCAGCATATCAAAGAACCCAAAGGATTCAATTTTTGTTAAAATCAAACTAAGTTTAATTTTGGACCCTTTGGACCTTAATGTAGACCAATTTGAAAACGGGACCAAAAATTAAGAATCTACATACACAGTTAGATTCGGCATATCAAAGAACCCCAATTATTCAATTTTTGATAAAATCAAACAAAGTTTAAATCTGGACCCTTTGGGCCCTTTATTCCTAAACTGTTGGGACCAAAACTCCCAAAATCAATACCAACCTTCCTTTTATGGTCATAAACCTTGTGTTTAAATTTCATAGATTTCTATTTACTTATACTAAAGTTATGGTGCGAAAACCAAGAAAAATGCTTATTTGGGTCCCTTTTTGGCCCCTAATTCCTAAACTGTTGGGACCTAAACTCCCAAAATCAATACCAACCTTCCTTTTGTGGTCATAAACATTGTCTTTAAATTTCATTGATTTCTATTTACTTAAACTAAAGGTATTGTGCGAAAACCAAGAATAATGCTTATTTGGGCCCTTTTTTGGCCCCTAATTCCTAAACTGTTGGAACCAAAACTCCCAAAATCAATCCCAACCTTTCTTTTGTGGTCATAAACCTTATGTCAAAATTTCATAGATTTCTATTTACTTAAACTAAAGTTATAGTGCGAAAACCAAGAAAATGCTTATTTGGGCCCTTTTTGGCCCCTAATTCCTAAAATGTTGGGACTAAAACTCCCAAAATCAATCCCAACCTTCCTTTTGTGGTCATAAACCTTGTGTTAAAATTTCATAGATTTCTATTCACTTTTACTAAAGTTAGAGTGCGAAAACTAAAAGTATTCGGACGACGACGACGACGACGACGCAGATGACGACGCCAACGTGATAGCAATATACGACGAAAAATTTTTCAAATTTTGCGGTCGTATAAAAATTGTACTATTTCAAATTAGGAACGGCAGCCTTAAATATTTCAAACAGATCATTAACAATTGCAATTATATAATTTAGTCCATCCAAAGTGATCTTTAATTACCTATTTAGGAATTAAACTGCTAATCAAAATATTTTAAATCTCACAACACATGAATACTTCAGATATTTGAAAAAAGATGTTTTAAAAAATTGACAGGAAATTAAAGGATCTAATTGGAATTGAATCAACAAATTACGAACAGATATGCTTTTCAAGTGTGAAAAACATCAACAAAATTTATACATAATCGGGAATGTCCTTCTTAAAATACTCTTTGTCTCACACCGTAACTATATATAATACTTTAGCTATTTGACCAACGATGTATTAAAAAAAAAATGAACGAATTAAATGTCATCTTTCCCTATTTTTTAATGTAATTATAAGTCTGTTTCAACTGGCAAGAATACCACTAAAACGGACAAGCAGTTTATTCTTTAAATTGCTGTCATTGAATATCAAGAGAGAAAATAAATCCCGAAATTGATTTGAAACTTTGATACTCTATAGTTTTCCTGGAAAATATTCACATCCCTCGGTATTAGTGTACTTCCAGTTGCGTATATATTACATGCATGTCGGAACAATTGTGATGATGGCGAATTTCTTCCTTTTTTCGAGAACAATCTAATTGATATATAAATGTCCATAACTTCGATGAGCCAAATAAAGTTATATATCGACCTGTATTTAAATCTCTTCTTCTTCTTTTGATATACTATAGTCTATCGTCATTTGATGATTACATACTGTTGGCATACGTGGACTTGTCATTTTACAAAACTTTTACCCCAATTTACGCAAAATGTATGTTTCTTTCTTATGTTCTATGTATACATGTATATGTTTTAATTTGCTCTATAGGTCCGTAACTTATAATCCAGGCGTATATATACGAATGGTCGACAAGTGCGTACATTTTTTTAAATCAATATTTCTGGCCTTCACCATTGACAACGAGTATATATTACATTTTACCAAATTTACCCTTGGAAAAAATACGTATACAGATTTTTATTTCATCAAATCTGTTTGGTTTTTTTTTGGTATTATTTATATTTTTATAAATAATTTTCTTTTCACCAGAAATGTTATTCATAAACAAGCGTATGAGTTTAGTAATATCACTTTCGGACACGCAAGATAGAGATGTATATTATACACCTAATAGTTTGAAATGGAAAGTTATAAGTTATCGGCCGTGTACACTGATCAATACACTAAGAAGTGAAACGATGCATGAATTTGCAAACTCGACAGGAAATCGCTTGAATACCTGGACGTGTCACCTCACACCCCCTACAATATCTTTGGGAGTAATACCTTTAGCCATGCGGGTGATCAGTGGAGCGAAGATCCTAATTTATTTGAATAAAGTTTATTACATAAAAATATTATGAACTAATTAGATTTCCGAAAACAATTCAAGTTTCACGGAAGACTTATTTATGATTTGAAATTTTGACTTTTTCACTTTTAAATTCCTATATTATCAGTCTAAAAATAACAGATCATGGTTATTTAAAAAAAAAAGAAGAAAATTTTCCGAATCAAGTTAGTTAACTAGTCGGATAAAACAACCGTACAATTGACGAGATATCGACACGCAATTACGACTACATCGGGTTACTGTAGTTTTGGTCCTTAGACATATCATGACTGCAAATCGGAGAAGGTGACAAAATGGCTGACCGCAGAGATTTGATACTCTAAATTTAAAATCGATGGTGATCTCTTATCTAGCAGAATAAAACTTTAATATCTATGAATTTGAGCATTTTTATACAGAATAAACATAATATCAATTTTTGATTTTTTTGCGAAGTTTCCCTTTAATACAATTTTCATAACCACACAATGCTACCTGGGAATGCAAAGGAATACAAACACAAAGCTTGATAAACTCATAATTTCATGGTTGTAGCATATATATATGTATACCTGTGTATACATAAAGATGTAATTATCATGATTATCATGACCATGATTATACAATGTTATATATATGACAATAAATTTCTTTTTCTTTTGTAATTTCTATGGGGTGTAAATGCGATGATTATTTACACCAAGCTTCATACAAATGTCAGCTTCTGTCAACGCTTTTTTCAATACGACAAAATTACCAAAGGAATCTTTTGAGTTTTGGTACAACCTGAACAACAGACAATAACATATTTTCATATCCAAACGAAATCTTCTGGGCTTCCTTCGAGATTTGGTTCTAACAGGTCTTATTAACTTAATTATCAAATTTATTCGCAATTTGTATTTTAAAAGTTTAAACTTAAATTTTATATGAAAAAGCTATTTTATCAAGTTGAATATATGTGCTGAGGGAAGAGTTTGTCTGATCTTTTTCATTACTCTTGGACATGTAAGTCAGATAAGAGTGCAGACTTGAATGCATATTGTTTGTTTTTAGTATGACTGGAATCTTTCACGTCTTTACATAATTTAAAATAAATTGCGTCTCAAAGTGCAGCTGGATACGACTGCAGAGGTCAAACCTTCATGACCTTAAGCAGTTGGGACAAAAATGGACACAATATTCAAGCTTGACAGATACAAGTTCATGAAGTTTAAATTCTTATTGTAAATAATATTTGACACATTATAAACTTAAGTTATTGTCTGGAAGAAAATGTCTTTGTACTACAACTGTACAAAGAAGACAACACAGATGACGACATTCAATATCTGTAAAATCAAATATCTCAATGCAATCAATTGGTCAAACTTTAAATCAATAGTCAATTTTAAGGTCAATGAACTGGCTTAGGATTACCTGTTAAATCTATTACAGAACCATTATTTGATTATTATGAAATTAATTGTTTATCCTTACATTATAACTTTTACTAAATGCTATCAGTCATTATTTAACAGGTCAAGAATAAACACGGGGATTATTGGAAATGTGTGAAAGCAACTGACCAATGACTGACATGAATGAGGGGGTGTCGTAGGGGTCCTGATCCCAAAATCCTGGGCTTAAAAACCTGAAATTCCTAGTAAAAGCAACTGATCCCGACATCCCAAAAAAAGGTCCTGCCCCCCTTCATGAATAACAAACACCTGATCATGGCGGATAATTACTGGCAATTTGCAAAGTGAATATAATCATTAGTACAGTAGGTGACCTTGCAACTATAAATAGTAAAACCAATCATTCATCAGAATAAGATGAAGGGGATTTAAAAAAAGCATGCCTGTTTTAATTAAATTTGAAAATTTTGTTCATTTGAAACTTGTAACAAAGAACCGCAATGATTTTTTTTAACACAACTGAACCCTGTTAATAAATTAATATTTTTAGGAACTATATGTAGGAAGCAGATACATTTTGTGTTTTGTACATGTAAATGTGTCCCATATATATATTATATAAATTCAAAAAGCAAATACATATATCTGGGGCTCTTTCCATCAAAAATTGTATGAAAAAATTCTTAATTACATGTTTACTGATTTGAAAATATATATACATGTACATCGGCTAACAGGTGTTTTTAATCATAAGACCTTGATAAGATTTTTTGTGAAATAAGTCATAGGCAATAAAATACAACAATTCTGATTGGTTGCTATCATAAAAGTAGGCTTTTATAAAAAAAAACTTATCACAGGGAATTTATTTTACAACATTGTATAAAAGATCAAAATGATACATTTAAGTGCTAGTCTTGGCTTTCAATGTTCAAATGAATGTCTACTAGTCTGTCCATATGAAACACTAGTCCCCTAGAAGTCTGGCTTATGCAATTATCTAAGGTTACTAGATATTTAAGTAAAAATTCTGACACGACCTTGCTTATGTGACTGTTGTACTAGACATCAATAACTGAAGTCACAGGTACCAAATCAAGTGTTGCTGAATCATAAATAACAATAGGGTCTTAATCTTGGAACTAGAATCATATATGCAAGATTTTGATGCACAGGCACTTGTTTCTACTATCCATATATATATAAGTAACATTACATATATTGATGCAGGATAGTAGACGTTCCCTTTGATACAACGGAGTAGGGTAGTAATGCCCTTAACTGTCATTTTCCACTTCTGTACACATCAAATTTTACCATAATTTTTCAAAATATCATGACTCATCAGAAGTCTCAAATTATTATTGAATTTGTTAGCATTATTTTTGGAAAAAAATTAAAGCGGTTCATTCAACATGTCTAAATCATTGGATTGCTTTGTTTTATGGTCTACTAGAAAGTAAATATTTTAATGCCATGCTACAAAATTACCGTTAACGTCATTTGGCTAGATTTTTTACCATTATTTCTTATGAAAGTACCCCCTATACTAGTCCAAATAATTATGACGTCTTGAAAGGCTATTATAATTTTTTTTCTTTGACGCCTTACTTCGAAGTAAGGCGTCAAAGAAAAAAATTATAATAGCCTTTCAAGACGTCATAATTATTTGGACTACGAAGTAAGGCGTCAAAGAAAAAAGTTATAATAGCCTTTCAAGACGTCATAATTATTTGGACTACCCCTATACAACCCTCATGAAGATGGATAGATCAAACAAATAATGTAATTTTTTTACATTTTCAATGCCTCAAATTAAATATTTGTTTCTGTTTTGACAAATCTGCATATTTAACAGTATAAATCACATGGTTAACAAATCATTAGCTATCGTTAACATTGAAATCTGTGCGACATGCAGTGTCAAATAACCAATGATCACAAAATATGACTTGACATCGACTTGACATCGATCTGACCTAATTTTTAGGCTTGGTGTATACTTATTAAAAACATATTAATTGTGCTTTAATTCATTAACTGTCAATCTTGACTAACGAGAAGGGCCCTAGGGTGCTGATAACATGAAATCAGTGTTGTTATTTACCTTTTAGTTTGTGTGACAGTTTACAACTTGACGATGATAGAATTCCTAACGTCACCCAAGATAAAACCTTTTCTGATTGGTCAGTGTAAATATTTTTATCCAATGAAACACATTTTTACTTTGTAAACAAGTGCGGGCCTACAATATGGATGCGCCCATGAAATTTAAGATTATTTTTGTGAAATAGTCATTATGAGTACAAATATCGTGCAATATGTAGTTGTAAGACGTGATGTCGTTAAAACATTAAAATGGCCTCTTGGTGCATTGATTGCACAAGCCTGTCACGCATGTACTGCAGTAATGCACAATTTTTATGAGCACCCAGACACACAGAACTATCTAAAAGATCTTGATAATATGCATAAAGTTATTTTAGAGGTATATTGTTGAATATTTTTTTCGTTACAATGTGATTCAGATTGTATTTGTTGCTATTTGTAATGCTTAAGAACAAAAAAAAATAAAAAAAAGAATCCACCTTATCAATTGCTTATCGTAGAGGTCCCATTAACATTTTGACATCACAATATAATTATATCTTTCGCCATGAATGGAAAAGCATTGTTGAATGATGTCAAAAGTTCAACTGGTGCAAATTCTCTGGTTTAGCGAAAATTCAAAAAGATCTTCAATACTGAAGTAGCAACAAGGTGCATGTTTACACTCTGACCTATTGTTGTATCAGCCAAGGATTTGTATAGGATAAATCATAAAATGGAAACATTTTTGAATTAAACATCTACTATGGCTATTTATCCGTCATAAATGGACATCACTAAGGTTCCCGTAAAAATTTGACATCGTACATGATGTAATACAAAACGGAAAAGTGATTGTTGTATGACCTCACCGTCACCTATATAGTTCAAGGGGTGCAGATTTCCAAATAGCCGTAAGTTGTATTCGTGAACCTTACCACTGTTAATTAAATAAGGCTCCTGCAACAGTAAACATATTGTGACACTTGAATAGCAGTAACTTCTCTTTTATGGTGTGAAACTTTTTCTCTGGACCTTAAAAGATGTCATTTGGTTATTGGAGTCATAAGGTTGCTGTCTTATAAATCTTCTTTGGTTTATCATGTTCATTTTTCAATTTTATATATACAGTATTTTTGAAGTTGGTCAGATAGCACTAGAAAAGTGAGAGAAAATTATACTGTTCAAAAGATCAAATAAAATATTACATCAAAGTAGCATGTACATATACCAAGTCTGCTGCATGAAATCAGAAATTTTCATCATCAGGAAAACTTGAAGGCAAACATCTTTTATAAAGTCTAAATGTTAAAGTTCATGTGGAAACAGTAGATAAACATAACAGAAAGGACGAGACAAAAGTTAATCCAACTGAAAAAGGTTTCTCTTAACATGTTTAAAATAAACAAAATATTACAATATTTTCATAGTACTGCAATAAAATATATATTTCAACATTATTATTATAAAAAAAAAAAATAAGTAAGGATTGGAACTTGTAAAGGTTCTGGTATTCAGTTGCATTCTTATTGAGTTTCTTTGATACATTTCAGGCAAAAGATGAAGAGAGCTTAAAATCCTTGTCAAATGTCCTAACAGAAAACAATATAGACCATAAACTTTGGATTGAACAACCAGAAAATATATCAACATGTGTAGCAGTTAGACCTTACAACAAAGAAACAGTACAACAATTCTTTAAAGAATTTAAATTATTTAGATAAAACTGTCCTGCTTATAAAAATCTTGTTATTTTTTAAATGATACATAATTAACAGTGAACAGTGTATATAGATATATAGGAAGATGTGCCAATGAGACAACTCGCCATCCAAATAACAATTTATAAAAGTAAACCATTATAGGTCAATGTACAGCCTTCAACACGGAGCCTTGGCTCACACCAAACAAAAAGCTATAAATGGCCCCAAAATTACTAATGTAAAACCATTAGAAACGGGAAAACCAACAGTCTAATCTATATAAAAAACGAGAAACAACAAAACACGTATAAATTACATGCTATACAGATACAGCTATACGTATAAACGTTAGCTTTATAAATCAATGACTTCAACTAACTTATAAGCTCCGCCTACTTACCGGAACTACTGTGTTTCATCAACAACGTCACATCACAACCATGACAACTTGTATAACAGTGGTCAAACTTTTATAAATTTAAACCTGTTATGTCTTCAAATTGGATAATATATACCATGTTTATCAAATGTTATTAAGTAAGTTCATTTTTCCTTTCTAATTCCTTAAAATGTCAATGTCTTACTGCCTGGACTACGCTCAAAGGGAAATACCCCCAAAATGGTACCCCAAGAGGGAAATTCCAAACACTTTTTTTAACAATATTTGTTACATATTTCTTTTATTTTTATCGATTTCAGTATAAAAAACAATTTACGTATAGTGTCTTGAAATATGAAATTTATTTGTATTTGGCAGAAACAGGGAAAATGCTCGATAAAACCTCGCATTTCTCCATTTCTAAGCCTCATACAAATAATTTCATATTTCTATACGTATATTGTCTTATAAACAAACGACAACTACTGTACATCAGATTCCTGACATAGGATAGGTGCAAACATTTTAATGGTACCAACCTTCTCCCTTTTTTCTGAAACAATAGCATAACATCACAATATAGAAAATCACACGATAAAATATCAATTGGAAGGCTTAACTCAATCAAAAAACATAAATTAACACACTGTGAAGGAATTTTGAACTGCAATACCTGAATGCAAATGTATATTTCTTCTTCTTTCCTGTTAAATAAATGAGTGTCTGTTGATACTTCTGTCACATATTTGAATTATAATCTGAAAAAAACAGTTAAAGATCAAGGTTTTACTAAAAGCATTTGAAAAAAAAATATGATGAAGAGGTCAAGGTCAATTGAATTGTGTCCGACAGGCATATAAACATATCAATTTATTAAACACCTAATATTATAAACTTTTTGTGTATGCTAATTTAAAAATTGACCTGAATACAAAAATTTCATATTGACCAATGAACCATCAAAATGAGGTCAAGGTCAGATTATAGCAGTCAGTCTGGCATGTGCTTATTACAATTAGTCCATCCACCAAATAAAGCTAACGTTTTGCCATCTATATTTCAAAAATAGACCAAAACACAAAATCTTAACATTCAACCATAAAACTGAGGCAAATGTCAAACATTACAATCATTTCATACAAGAAATATAGTTGATCTATTTATAGTACTTGAAAAAAGACCAAAACACACAAACTTAACACTGACCAATGAATAATCCATGAAAATGAGGCCAAGCTAAGATGATATCTGCCAGACTGACATGTACCTATTATAATTAATCCATCATAGGCACTTGCCTCAGAATTTTTTTTCCTACATCGATATAGGAAGATGTGAGTGCCAATGAGACAACTCTCCATCCAAATAACAATTTATAAAAGTAAACCATTATAGGTCAATGTAGGGCCTTCAACACGGAGCCTTGGCTCACACCAAACAACAAGCTATAAAGGGCCTTATATACCTTAAAATAACGTTATATTAAGGTATATAGGAAAACAAATTCTTGTACAATTACCTGTGAATCCATATACCAGATATAGCTGACTTACACATGTACTGCTTATAGTATTTGAGAAATGGACCTTATCATATTCCTTTTACCTTGAACACTGATCCATGAAATGAGGTCAAGTTCAGGTAAACCCTGTTTGACTGACATGTGGACCTTGCAACAAACCAATATTCCAAATTAGTTGTCCTAATATATGTGTAGGACTCAAATCTATTGCGGGTTCCAAATCTATGGCAAATTCCTAATCTATGGTAAATGCGACGTTACAAACGCCAAACAACTCAAATCTATGGCAGTTTTTTGTTTTCTCCAAATCTATGGCAGATCTGAGGGAGAGAGTAACTTATAACGTCACAATTGAATAACGCCATATTACATCTTCGCCGCCGCTAACGATGACGGAACCCATAGATTTGAACACCTTTCAAGATGAAGTTATTTTCCTGACAAAAATTTGCCGGTGGATTAAAGGTAACACATATAAATCATGCATAAATTAAACCAGATGCTCCGCAGGGCGCAGCTTTATACGACCGCAGAGGTTGAACCCTGAACGGTTGGGGCAAGTATGGACACAACATTCAAGCTGGATTCAGCTCTAAATTTGGATTGTGATTAAATAGTTGACACAGCATAGGTTTCTGACACAGAATGAATGTGGTCTAATGAACTTAAAAAAAAATGTTTGCCTTTGAGCAATTCACTATGCTGTTGAATATTAATCCTCTCAAAAAAATGTTTGAAGAAATTTTCTTTTTATTTATGAAATCTGAAATGAAAAAAATTGACCCTCCAATTTTTTTTCACATCCCCCTTTCCCTTATTTCAAAACTGATCTCAATTCAAATTTCTAATGAAGTTTGCAACAATAACTACTCATTTAAATACATCATAAAATATTAAAATGTAAAAAAAGTGCTTGTTATCACTGAATGGTAAAGATTGTTTTAATCTATCAGTTGGTAGTAAAAGTGAATATACATTGTCATGATTGTATATTGTATAAAACAATGATTTAAGTTGATTCAACTACTATTCTGGACAAAGAAAGATAACTCCAATTGAAATCCAATTGGAATTTCTTGCTATTGCACAATATTGTGCAATTAGATATTTCTTGCTATTGCGCAATACTGTGCAATTGAAAATATTTGCTATTGCACAATACTGTGCAATTGAAGATTTCTTGCTATTGCGCAATACTGTGCAATTGAAGATTTCTTGCTATTGCTGAATACTGTGCAATTGAAAATTTCTTGCTATTGCACAATACTTAATATAATAATTTTGGATCCTGATTTGGACCAACTTGAAAACTGGGCCCATAATCAAAAATCTAAGTACATGTTTAGATTCAGCATATCACAGAGGCCCAATAATTCAATTTTTGTTAAAATCAAACTTAGTTTAATTTTGGACCCTTTGGACGTTAATGTAAACCAATTTTAAAACGGGACCAAAAATTAAGAATCTACATACATAATTAGATTTGGCATATCAAAGAACCCCAATTATTCAATTTTTGATGAAATCATACAAAGTTTAATTTTGGACCCCGATTTGGACCAACTTGAAAACTGGGCCAATAATAAAAAATCTAAGTACATTTTTAGATTCAGCATATCAAAGAACCCCAAGGATTCAATTTTTGTTAAAATCAAACTAACTTTAATTTTGGACCCTTTGGACCTTAATGTAGACCAATTTGAAAACGGGAACACAGTAAGATTCGGCATATGAAAGAACCCCAATTATTCAATTTTTGATAAAATCAAACAAAGTTTAAATCTGGACCCTTTGGGCCCTTTATTCCTAAACTGTTGGGACCAAAACTCCCAAAATCAATACCAACCTTCCTTTTATGGTCATAAACCTTGTGTTTAAATTTCATAGATTTCTATTTACTTATACTAAAGTTATGGTGCGAAAACCAAAAAAAAAAATGCTTATTTGGGTCCCTTTTTGGCCCCTAATTCCTAAACTGTTGGGACTTTAACTCCCAAAATCAATACCAACCTTCCTTTTGTGGTCATAAACATTGTGTTTAAATTTCATTGATTTCTATTAACTCAAACTAAAGTTATAGTGCGAAAACCAAGAAAATGCTTATTTGGGCCCTTTTTGGCCCCTAATTCCTAAAATGTTGGGACTAAAACTCCCAAAATCAATCCCAACCTTCCTTTTGTGGTCATAAACCTTGTGTTAAAATTTCATAGATTTCTATTCACTTTTACTAAAGTTAGAGTGCGAAAACTAAAAGTATTCGGACGACGACGACGCCAACGTGATAGCAATATACGACGAAAAATTTTTCAAATTTTGCGGTCGTATAAAAATGTTTATTTTTTACAGAGGACTTCATTTCATCTTGAAGTCTGTATTAAAGTTTATGAATTTATAATTTATGACTTTTTTTGGTTGACCATTATGGAATGTTAATTCACAAATGTTTAGGCTAGAGGTATAGGGGGAGGGTTGAGATCTCATAAACATGTTTAACCCCGCCGCAATTATGCGCCTGTCAGAAGTCAGGAGCCTCTGGCCTTTGTTAGTCTTGTATGATTTTTAATTTTAGTTTCTTGTGTATAATTGGAGTTTAGTATGACGTCCATTATCACTGAAATAGTATACATATTTTTAAGGGGCCAGCTGAAGGAAGCCTCCGGGTGCGGGAGTTTCATGCTACATTGAAGACCCATTGGAGGCCTGTTGTCTGATCTATGGTCGGGTAGTTGTCGCTTTGACACATTCCCCATTTCCTTTCTCAATTTTTTGTTCCCGTTGTCGTATATTTCCTCCTTCTTAAGACAAGTCATTGGTCGAAACTGTACTGCATTGTTTTCTATTTGCAAACAAATTGCCATAGATTTGGAAACAATAAAAATCCGCCATAGATTAGGAAACTACAAAACTTGCCATATATTAAGATTGTTAAAAATCTGCCATAGATTTGGGATGGCATGACGTCACATTTACCATAGATTAGGAATCTGCCATAGATTTGGAACCTACCATAGATTTGAGTCCTACATATGTACTCATAATAAGTGAGTAATTCAAATGAATGGAAATTATTTTTTTTTCATGCAGTCACTAAACCATGAAAATGAAGTCAAGGACATATGATTGACAAAAAATTTATAACGTAAGATATCTGTGTACAGAATAGGAAGCATCCAGGTTTCAACCATATGAAATGTAGAGCTTTATACAAACAGTTTACCCCACTGCTGCCAGATAGTAATACCTAGGTTTTACATACTACAACTTTCGTCGCAGGCAAAACAAATTCCATGGTTGGATTTTTTTTCTTTGTCCTTTTAACAAGGAATATGTTTGGTGTCATTTTTATACCATAACTCATATAATGCAGTAGGTGGTATACTGCATTTGCATTTGTGGTAAACAATCTCTTGGAAAATTTTGTTGCATATATCAGACAATGACAATATTTTTTTTTATATATACCTACTGAGTGAAGCAATAAGAACATAAGTTTATTCCTGGCTTTGTACAGTGTCCATTTTTCTAAATCTTGTATTTTTTGCAAAACATTTTAATTTCTTCTTCAACAATTTGCCTACCAATCCTTCGAATGATTTTGACTGCATTTTTGGTGTCTTACTTGTTTATTTGATTGTTCTATTGTGCTCATATAATTTATCAAGTTTGGTATTTGTATTTGTAAAATGGTATTTATCTAAGAGAGTTGACTGGCACTACATTTACTACACCTGTTAATGTACCCAAATTTTAACATCTTTTCATTGGCTATAAAGATTCATGATAACAAAAACCAATCTTATATTTTTTTGGCAGATGCCTTCAATGATTTCACTGATGATATCACTGTTGTTAATATTTTCTTCTAGAACTTTGTGTCTGTTAAATTAAATGTTGTAGACTAAATGTTGACCTCTAGAAGTCTTTGGTGGTTCTCCATGTGACTTTCATACAAGTGAGAGGTTCAGCTAGCTATAATACCAGGTTTAATCCACCATTTTCTATATAAGTAAATGCCTGTACACAGTCAGGAACATGACTGTTGTTTTCCATTCATTTGATGTATTTCAGCTTTGGATTTTGCCATTTGCATTTTCCTTGCAGTTCAGTATTTTTGTTATTTTACTCTTTACTGTATTTTTGAAAATTATCCCACATCTTTCCAAGCTGCTAAACTACTTTGGTTTGGAATCTATTTCACAATCAATATTTGGCAAAATAAAAAGAATTCCAAGCCCACATTTAATCAGTAACAACAACAGAATATTTTATCACAAAACACAAAATTTCATCACAATGTACAATGATAAACAGTAGGTTATCTCCCTGTCATAGCAAATTAAAGATATCTCCCTTTATTGCAGGTTGATAATCCATATTGTTTCTCATACAGGAACAATCCTCTTTGGAATAAATAGTAAATATTTACAATTCTTGTATTTACATACATGTATGATGATCTGTACATAACTTGTAAGCCATTATTTAATTATTAGCACCATTCACTTCAAATAAATAACATGTTTAAAATGCATCACAAATTGATCACCCTTGCTGAACTTTTCCAAAACATTTACATTTTTAGTACAATTTATTAATTTGTATATTAAACAAATATAAAACTGCGGACAATGGGGAAACTTTCTGTTGTACACTACTTTTATAGATTTTATAATCAAAAGCCATGACTTGATATAAAAGCAATACATGTAAATGCTTACCTGGAAACAAATGAAGTCGTTCATCTTTTAAGTACAATAGTGTCATCACTGACAGGTAATGTTCTAGACAAAAATTCTTTCTTAAAAAAACATAAGATAGTACAGCACCAAATAAGAGTAACCCTTGGTGATAATAATATAAAAGTAACTATGAATTAAGTACAACATAACAATGGAATAAACTTGCTTGGAACTTGGAAAAATTATATTGGAATTTAATACTCTCCAAACTAATTGTATGGCCAACTTATAAACAAATATCTTTAACACTTCAAATCTTCAGATTTTCAATGGAATATAGAAATCCAGTCAGAGCAACAGATTTACAAGATTGAAAACATAACTGTTTGACACTGATAATACATGTGAGGTTTGTGTTCTAAGACAATATTATGAGAAAGCAAGCAAAAAAACAGAAACAAAGACTAGCCAACTATTTTTTTTAAAGAAAGAATTGTGCACACCCAGGACCCAAAATATATATATATATATAGAAGAGGTTAGAAATTTGTGTTATTCTCAACCCTTGGGAGTAAAAATTATTCCAAGCATTAGCAACATGGTTAAAAAGGAAAATTTTCCAAAAAAAAGGGTAAAAATTGATAAATTCAATAGGTACTAAGTTAATTATATAAATTACTTTGATTCTACACTTAAACATTCTAGACTGGCTCAATTTTCTCCATAGGACTATCAGATAAAGTGGAATTAGGGATTTCGGGCCAGTAATACCTTTGCAGCTTTTAAATTAAGATGTGAGTCTTATGGAGCAGTTTTAACTTTGAGAAATTTTATTATAGAGAGTTGACAATTAAAATGAGGTATGGTGAATCTGAGAGTCTGATAATTGATGAAGGCCCAGAGTATACTGTGGATTCATTTTTATTCGTGGTATACCAATTTTCGTGGGTTTCGAGGGTCACAGCGAACCACGAATTTAAGAATTCAACGAAGAATAATCCCGATAAAAATGTATGGAGTTGGATGTTTATTTCCGGTTATGTTATGCAGTTCTAGTATAGTGTTGAATAGCGATAAACATTGTAACATAACACGCGTTTTTTATTAAATGAAGATACAAGTATTTTGATTAAATCAATAATTAATATATCGAATATCAGTGATAATTTACTTTTTAAAATTGATTAAAACTGTTCATGGAAAATAACTGCAAGTTGTTAATTACCGTGTCATAGTTTGGTTTACTAGTGATTGAAAATCAATAGGATTAAGTACGGGGATATTGCCCGTAGGTAATATTGTTTATGACAGGAACATTTATTTTCACACCTTTTACTTATATGACTGTTTATTGTATCGTGATTAGGAAAATGAGCTTTCAATCATAAAGTTTTGATTGCCTTATAGAATTCCGACAAGCATTTATAAATTGTAAAACAAACAAATAATTAGTTGTCTTTGTCCATTATTGTAATAGAAGTTTTCAATGAACACTTTAACCTAAAATGACCAAGCGAGGATTTTGACAATTCAAAACTTTTTCAATGAATTCCTTCTTTTTTGTTTGTTTTATTATTGATCAAACCAAGGAGGTTAAATGATCTACTAAATCAAAAAGAAATCCACGAATTACGTATCAGAATTTTTTTTTTTTGTAATCAGCGATCCACGAATATACGTATACCACGAAACGTCTTTTTTTCTCTATCCACGAAAATTGATACCCACGAAAATAAATGAATCCACAGTACTATACTTCATTATTCAGTGAAAAAAACACAACCTTAAAAAATTCAATCAACCTGTCTGTGGTCTCTCTAGGGCCTTTTAGCAACATGGGATGCTATCTGACACTGCTCACCCATAAAATTCATATATAAAAGCATGGTTAAAATACCATCATATTTTGTAGACATTATAGCATCAAAATCATGTCTTATTTCTTTGTGTAAAAATGTATAATAAATGAGTTATTAGTTTTTCAATGAATAACAAATGCACAGATTTTTAAGTTCACATGGCCTTACCTTTCAAATCAAAGGTGTATGGGAATTGCATGCAATGCAAAACTTATATACAATGTTTGAAATCATTTTTTTTATTAATAAACTCAATTTAATTGAATAAATATGATAATTAAACTAATTCAAATAAAACAATATATGCTTTACAAAAATTAAAAGCATAAAATAAACACAAAGTCAAAGAAAAATTTGAAAATTGCATTCCTGTGAAAGAACTTGAAATGTCCTCAAAAGTAAGTCTACTTATGTCTTGTCCCTAACAAGAACCAGGGGCTCCGCAGGGTGCAGCTTTATACGACCGCAGAGGTCGAACCCTGAACAGTTGGGGCAAGTATGGACAAAACATTCAAGCGTGATACAGCTCTGAATTTGGATTGTGATCAAATTTTTGACATTACATGGGTTTTTTTACACAAAACAAATGTCAAGATTTTACAAATCAATTAAAGATTTCTTTTTCAAACTTATTTCAATCTAAAATTAAATAGTTGACACAGCATAGGTTTCTGACACAGAATGAATGTGGTCTAATGAACTTAAAATTTTTTTTTTGCCTTTGAGCAATTCACTATGCTGTTGAATATTAATCCTCTCAAAAAAATGTTTGAAGAAATTTTCTTTTTATTTATGAAATCTGAAATGAGAAAAATTTAACCCCCCCCCCCCCCCCCATTTTTTTTTCACATCCCTGTTTCCCTTTTTCCAAAACTGATATCAATTCAAATTTCTAATGGAGTTTGCAACAATAACTACTCTTTTAAATACATCATAAAATATTAAAATGTAAAATAAATTGCTTGTTATCACTGAATGGTAAAAATTGGTTGGTAGTAAAAGTGAATATAAATTGTTTATTGTATAAAACAATAAAAAAAACTTCATCAGCAACATTATATATTGGCAAATTTCCAATGAAGTTATTTACATAAAGTTATTGGCAAATAAAAATAGAAAATGACATCATAGTCATGTCTGGCAAATGTCCAACATACATTATCTAAAAACATTTTAGATAAGATAAGGAAAAAGAGCTTCATCAGCAACATTTTATATTGGCAAATTTCCAATGAAGTTACTTACATAAATTTATTGGCAAATAAAAATAGAAAATGACATCAAAGTCATGTCTGGCAAATTTCCAACATATATTATCAACTACTATTCTATACAAAGAAAGATAACTCCAATTGAAAATTAATTGCTATTGCACAATATTGTGCAATTAGATATTTCTTGCTCTTGTGCAATACTGTGCAATTGAAAATTTCTTGCTATTGCACAATACTTGATATGGAATCCTGATTTGGACCAACTTGAAAACTGGGCCCATAATCAAAAATCAAAGTACATCTTTAGATAAAGCATATCAAATAAGCCCAAGAATTTAATTTTTGTTAAAATCAAACTTAGTTTAATTTTGGACCCTTTGGACCTTAATGTAGACCAATTTGAAAACTGGACCAAAAATTAAGAATCTACATACACAGTTAGATTTGGCATATCAAAGAACCCATTTATTCAATTTTTGATGAAATCAAACAAAGTTTAATTTTGGACCCCCATTTGGACCAACTTGAAAACTAGGCCAATAATTAAAAATCTAAGTACATTTTTAAATTCAGCATATCAAAGAACCCCAAGGATTCAATTTTTGTTAAAATCAAACTAAGTTTAATTTTGGACCCTTTGGACCTTAATGTAGACCAATTTGAAAACAGGACCAAAAATTAAGAATCTACATACATAGTTAGATTCGGCATATTAAAGAACCCCAATTATTCAATTTTTGATGAAATCACAAAAAGTTCAATTTTGGACCCTTTGGGTCCCTTATTCCTAAACTGTTGGGACCAAAACTCCCAAAATCAAACCCAACCTTCCTTTTATGGTCATAAACCTTGTGTTTAAATTTCATAGATTTCTATTTACTTATACTAAAGTTATGGTGCAAAAACCAAAAATAATGCTTATTTGAGCCCCTTTTTGGCCCCTAATTCATAAACTGTTGTGACCTCAACTCTAAAAATCAATCCCAACCTTCCTTTTGTGGTCATAAACCTTGTGTTTAAATTTCATTGATTTCTATTTACTTATACTAAAGTTATTGTGCGAAAACCAAGAATAATGCTTATTTGGGCTCTTTTTTGGCCCTTAATTCCTAAACTGTTGGAACCAAAACTCCCAAAATCAATCCCAACCGTCCTTTTGTGGTCATAAACCTTGTGTCAAAATTTCATAGATTTCTATTCACTTAAACTAAAGTTATAGTGCGAAAACCAAGAAAATGCTTATTTGGGCCCTTTTTGGCCCCTTATTCCTAAAATGTTGGGACCAAAACTCCCAAAATCAATCCCAACCTTCCTTTTGTGGTCATAAACCTTGTGTTAAAATTTCATTGATTTCTATTCACTTTTACTAAAGTTAGAGTGCGAAAACTAAAAGTATTCGGACGACGACGACGGCGACGACGCCAACGTGATAGCAATATACGACCAAAAAATTAAAATTTTTGCGGTCGTATAAAAAGGATTTTTTTTTTAAATAATCAACACAATTTCAGGAATAAATATAGAAATGGAATGATTTTTCAATTGTTATTACTTTACATAAGGATGTTGGCCACTCTTGTTTTTTTAATTTTTGCCAGATATATATTCAGAAATGTCTAGTTGTATCTGTGTAGTATCGAAGAAAATTTTTGCCCCATTACCAGTATTTTTCATTTTCATAATTTTATAACATTTAGTTTAAAAAGTCATATTTGAAAATCTTACAGAAACTTCCATAAATTTTAAAAGAAAAAGTTGCCAATGTTAATTGTATACAAAATCTGGAGATAATTTTTAATGGCTAATATCTCAAAATCATGGACAAGGACCCTTCCTTTTTTCTATTTTATTATTTCCGTTATTTATATTCTATCAAATTATAATATTTTTTTTAACAGGTTTGTTATTTGAAACAGGAGCAAACATCCTTAATCTAAGACACAACATATTTTCAAAAAAATGAAAAGAATGAAATTCTAATTTCAAAATGCAAACAATATTATTTTCAATAAATAATGTTATTACAATTTAAACAAAAGAACACTTCAATATTATCTTTCTAGCAAAAGATCATCGTTAAAATATTTTTTTTTCCATCATATGGATTATATAGAAGTTGCTATGAATTAATTTATACAACTGTAAAAACTAAAATATATCGAAACAAACAAAAATTTAAAAAAAAATAAAAAATACACATACAGTAAATACACTTTATAATTTATAGTTTTGGGAGCTCTTACATAAAAATTATTTGAGGTCAATGCTTGGAACTGCTTTTGAATTTTCTATTTCTTTCTAGCAGCATACACCCACATATCCCAAATAGTTACAAATAAAACTTGCTAAAATTCATTTCCGCACTTAAAATTTGACTTGCTAGTCGAGATCTAAATCTAGACATAATTAAATGACAAAATCCAATTTTTTTTTAAGGTGGTACCTAACACTACAGGGAGATAACTCTGTAAAGTCAGCAAAACGTTTTAATTACGTTGTGTTGTAAAAGGAATATTAAGCTTCTCAATGATCAAAATTGGTGTTTGTAAAATTGCTATATAACCAGTGTAATTTTTCTGACAAAATGATTGGTACAAAAATTTTTAAATTTTTATATTTTTGTCAAAGGGTCAAAGTAAATACTTTGTCAAAATTTTATGAAAATTAAACGAGCCAAATTAATTTTAGTGAAAGTGTTGGGTACCACCTTAAAGTACCAAAATTGTGTTATAAGATTTGCAGGTCTTTGTTACAACCCATACATTAAAGGAAACTTTTGTACTTATTTGAATATTATTTTCAACCACCCAATCTAATTAAAGCCTTTTTTCAAACCGAAAGTAAGTCCAAGGGAATGTAATTCAAGACTGGATCTCATACACACTGTTGGCCAATCGACGGCTGAGTAATGTTAGCCACATTTATGTAAAAACAAAGAAATTAAGAAGGAAAGATCTAACGGGAATTACCCGCCGCCATATTGGGATCGTGGTAACTTCAGTTACCATCATCTGCTTGTCAACAGCATATAAGGATACATAGATTATCACATAATGTTTATATTTTGTTTTAAACCATATATACATATCAGTGTTCCAGCTTGAATCTCAGGGCAGAAGGGTGCTACTTGTCTGAAAGGGCACTTTAGCGCAATAACCCAAATTGTAAGGGCACTGTTTGGCAGTGTATTAATAACCTTGAATATATGTATTATATATTGCTAGGCTCAGCTGCAGAACATTACTTGTATTTTAACCTTATTCAGAAATTAATGTGTTCCAAGTGTTGGTTCCAGTAAGATTTTTTTATTATCAAATAATCATACCATGACACAAAGCATATCATTTTAATTGATGTAAATTTATGCAAACTGCATTTTGATCAGGAAAAAAATCCTTAGAAAAATCTTTTTTTTTATTTTATAATTTATATAACTTAATTATACAAGTCTATAAAAATAAACAAGTAGTTCTGAAAGATGGAGCTAAACAAAATTGAATTTGTTATGTAATTAAATTATTTACATTAAAACTACTTGTTTAGACATATAGTATTTGTGTTATTGAAAGTTACCTAACTTGTAAATTGTTACAAAAAAGTATTAAGAAGTGCACACCAAAGTGCTCCTAAGTAGGGAGTTTTATAAATATAACAGGTGATACAAGAGATGATTATATTATAATGATGCAATAATACATTGCATATATTACAGAAGGTATAAACTCCATTATGGTTAAACTAGAGGCTCTAAAGAGCCTGTGTCGCTCACCTTGGTCTTGTGCATATTAAATAATGGACACGGATAAATTCATGACATAATTGTGTTTTGGTGATAGTGATGTGTTTGTAGATCTTACTTTACTGAACATTCTTGTTGCTACAAATATCTCTGTCTATAATGAACTTGGCCCAGTAATTACAGTGGAAAATATTTTCTACAAATTTACAAAAATTTATGAAAAATGTTAAAAATTAACTATAAAGGGCAATAACTCCTTAAGGGGTCAATTGACTATTTTGGTCATGTAAACTTATTTGTAGATCTTATTTTGCTGAACGTTATTGCTGTATACAGTTTATCTCTATCTATAATAATATTCAAGATAATAACAAAAAACGGCAAAATTTCCTTAAAATTACCAATTCAGGACAGTAACCTAACAACGGGTTGTCCGATCCATGTGAAAACATCAGGGCAGATAGATCTTGACCTGATAAACAATTAAACCCTGTCAGATTTTCTCTTAATGCTTCTGTTTTTGAGTATAAGCCAAAAACTGCATTTTACCCCTATGTTCTATTATTAGCCGTGGCAGCCATTTTTGTTGATTGGCCAGGTCAGGCCACACATTTTTTAAACAAATTACCCCAATGATGATTGTGGCAAAGATTAGTTTAATTTGGCCCAGTAGTTTCAGAGAAGATTTTTGTAAAAGATTACTAAGATTTACGAAAAAATGGTTAAAAATTGACTAAAAAGGGCAATAACTCCTTCAGGGGTCAACTGACCATTTTGGTCGTGCTGACTTATTTGTAAATCTTACTTTGCTGAACATTATTGCTGTTTACTGTTTATCTCTATCTATAATAACATTCAAGATAATAACCAAAAACAGCAAAATTTCCTTAAAATTACCAATTCAGGGGCAGCAACCCAACAAGCGGTTGTCCGATTCATCTGAACATTTCAGGACAGGTAGATCTTGACCTGATAAACACTTTTACCACATGTCAGATTTGCTCTAAATGCTTTGGTTTTTGAGTTATAAGCCAAAAACCGCATTTTACCCCTATGTTCTATTTTTAGCCATGGCGGCCATCTTGGTTGGTTGGCCGGGTCACGCCACACATTTTTTAAACTAGATATCCCAAAGATGATTGTGGCCAAGTTTGGTTTAATTTGGCCTAGTAGTTTCAGAGGAGAAGATTTTTGTAAAAGATTACTAAGATTTACGAAAAATGGTTAAAAATTGACTATAAAGGTCAATAACTCCTAAAGGGGTCAACTGACCATTTTGGTCATGTTGACTTATTTGTAAATCTTACTTTGCTGAACATTATTGCTGTTTACAGTTTATCTCTATCTATAATGATATTCAAGATAATAGCCAAAAACAGCAAAAATTCCCTAAAATTACCAGTTCAGGGGCAGCAACCCAATAACGGGTTGTCGGATTCATCTGAAAATTGCAGGGCAGATAGATCTTGACCTGATAAACAATTTTACCCCATGTCAGATTTGCTCTAAATGCTTGGGTTTTTGAGTTATAAGCCAAAAACTGCATTTTACCCCTATGTTCTATTTTTAGCCATGGCGGCCATCTTGGTTGGTTGGCCGGGTCACGCCACACATTTTTTAAACTAGATACCCCAATGATGATTGTGGCCAAGTTTGGTTTAATTTGGCCCAGTAGTTTCAGAGGAGAAGAATTTTGTAAAAGTTAACGACGACGGACGACGACGGACGACGACGGACGCGCCGGACGCCGGTCAAGTGGGCCAGGTGAGCTAAAAATAAAAGCATTTGTTAAGTGCTCCTATGTAAGGAGGATTATAATACAAGAAATAAAACAGGAAGTGGTGCAATCTTGTTATGTTTAAATACAAATTTCTTTGGTTCTTCTTTTAATTTCATACTCGTGGTTATAAAAACAAAACGTTTTTACCAATCTACCAATTTACTCAAAACTTAGTCTGCCTTTTAAATTGTTTTAAATTTTCTTTAAAAATATTTTTTTTTATATGTACATATGCTATGATACGTAAACATTACAAATGGCTAACATGTCAGCATTTTCATTCTGTATTAAATATCTAGTATTTGTTCAATTATCTTAAATCCACTAATTAGCAGTGAACAATCATTAGCAGAGGTGATAAAACTGCCAAAGGCATTAGGTATTTAACTTAATCCTATTGTCAGTTAATTAGTGTTACACAATCACTCAGGTAACAATTTTACCGGAAACGCCAGAAGGCATGAAATTTGTAAAATGTATCTTTTGAAAAGGCAGAGGGGGGCATTCTTTGGCTTTGGAGGGCAGAAGGGCGGGGGTAAGGGCACCAAGGGCGGGGCGCCCTTCTATTTAGGGCAGGCGGGAACACTGCATATGAATTAATTCAAAGAAGTTAAAAACATACAGCAAAATCTTATTTAAAAAAATTAAATAGCTTTTGTAAACATTACATTTAAATATACAATGTGTAAAATAGAGATTTATTGTGTAGTGTTTATCTCCGTGGGAAATAACTCAAATGTATTTCAGGGGACATAAGTGATGTGTATTTCATGGGATATAACTGATGTGTATTTCATGGGACATAACTGATGTGTATTTCAGGGGACATAACTGATGTGTATTTCATGGGACATAACTGATGTGTATTTCATGGGACATAACTGATGTGTATTTCAGGGGACATAACTGATGTGTATTTCAGAATTACACTACAATAAATAAAAACTTAAAATAAAGCACTTTACATACAACTCAAGAACAGTATTATAGCACATAATTAATAATGTTCTTTTAAAAAGATCAACAAATTATTTCATCCATGACTTTGCAATACATATGTGTAAGTTTATTCCATTCTGGAGTTCGCATACATCAGTAACCAGGAACTTGGGTGAAATATGGAATCTTGTGTGTTACCAATACACCTTAATCTTTCAGGCTGCCTTCTACAGCAGCATCTCTGACAATGTCTGTATCCACTTTTCTCTCTGTTTTCTGTAGATCACAAGATTGTTTTTATTTTCTAATTTTCTTTATCATATTTAATGTTTTTGTCATCATTGGAGCTTTAGAGACTGGTCTAGCTGTAAATGATAAAAAACAAACATATATTCTTGATTTGTCAATTACAATTAAATGGTTAATACTGAAGCCTTTACTGAAAGCTATGTATCTGACACATAAATGTTTTAAAGTGTCACATTTAGAATTTACCTAAAATAATTAGAACTAACCCTGGTACTGTAAATTCAGAAATTGTTGGAATGTTTCTATTAATGAAAAGAAATGCAAAAATATCAGGTTTGGTAATATAATTCATTCAAAATTTCAGTGTAGTGATTTTACTTAACATTTTTTGTAATCGCTTCAATTAGACCATGCAATCTGTGATTCCCAATAATAAATGCATGCATTAATTTCCAAATTTATACCGGATTCTTTAACATTTATTTGTGTTCTGGCATTTATCAATATTACAAGGACCAAAACTCCTAATAGGTAAAATTTATGATTATCAATATCAAACTTGACTTCCATGTTGTCAACAATAACAACATATAAACTAGATAGAAAATGACCCTCTAGCAGGACAAACTGTGTGCCCTTAATGCATAAAGTAAGAAAAAATTACTAAGTCCACCTACCTAGGATTATGAAAATATCTAAAATAAAATTTTAAAAGGTTTGGTTGAACGGTTCATGAGTAAATGCACGGACACAACATTTTTTAAACTTTCAAGAACCGTAACTCCTGAACGGTAAAAGTCAAAATCGTCATTATTGAACTTGACCTCCATTTTGTTGTCAGTAACAACATATTAAAATTTTAAAAGGTTTGGTTGACTGGTTCATGAGTAAATGCACGGACACAACATTTTTTAAACTTTCAAGAACCGTAACTCCTGAACGGTAAAAGTAAAAATAGTCATTATTAAACTTGACCTCCGTTATGTTGTCAGTAACAACATATTAAAATTTTAAAAGGTTTGGTTGAACGGTTCATGAGTAAATGCACGGACACAACATTTTTTAAACTTTCAAGAACCGTAACTCCTGAACGGTAAAAGTCAAAATCGTCATTATTGAACCTGACCTCCATTTTGTTGTCAGTAACAACATATTAAAATTTTAAAAGGTTTGGTTGAAGGCTTCATGAGTAAATGCACGGACAACATTTGGTTGCCGCCCGCCTGCCGTACATCCCCAAATCAATAACCGACATTTTTGACACAAAAATCCGGTTAAAAAGGCGTATGTCATTGGTTGATTCAACTTTTTTAGGAAGTTGTTAGCCTATCACAGGGTTTCGATGTACACTTTAAGAAGTGTTATCCAGAATGCATTAGAGTCTGAAATGGTGAATTCCTGGCCTTGAAGGCATGAAACCTTGCTCAGTGCTCTGAGCACAAAAATTATGCTCGAAACATTAAATCCAGCAATTGATTGGTTGATTTTCGAGTCTGAGTACAAAAAAAATGCTCGAAAGTTTTATGACCGTGAGGCCTGAGGTGGTATTTTTATAATTAATCATAATCAGCCATGTGATACTTCTACATATAAACTAAACCACTGCAGTTAAGTGATACATACATTTTCCCAATGGGACAACATCCATCATGCCTGGTGTGAATTTTCTAAACCTTTCTCCTGTTACATTAACATTGGTACCATACTTAAGCTGCTGTCGTCTAACTTCACGAGGTGGTTTAGCCATTGAATCTACATAGGCTAACTTTGTCTGTCGCACTGAAATAAACACACAATGTTGTCAATATATCAATAGAAGCACAACTATTTCTTTGTGGAAAATAAAATCAAATACAGTTATTTTTTTATTAAAAAAATAACATTATCTGAAAGCCCCTGATTCCAGGGTTAAACGTTAAGCATTTTTTTTTAACTTATTCTGTAACGAAAGTAGGTGCTTTTAATTGTACAGCATACAAGAATAGCTGACATTGGCCAATTGCACCTGGAGACGCAAAACTTGTACAGAGTAAATACTCTTTTAATGTCTTCCTTGATATCATCTTTAGAATATAAACACAGTTCACCATTTCAGAAACTAAAGGACTTTGGATAAAATTATTATTCTTGAATTTTTGGTGTACGAACAATGGATTTTTGGCCAATGACATTACATTATAATGTTTCTAAACCAATCAATTTATTTTGGTGTATGTTTCAACCACAATGCAATTGATTCTGAAATGGTGAATTGATATACATGACAATAAACAGATTACCTCCCTTAGTTTACTTACATGGATCTTTCTTGACTTGAGCAGCAGATATACTTTGCCTTATTACCTCCCTTAGTTTACTTACATGGATCTTTCTTGACTTGAGCAGCAGATATACTTTGTCTTATTACCTCCCTTAGATTACTTACATGGATCTTTCTTGACTTGAGCAGCAGACATACTTTGTCTTATTACCTCCCTTAGATTACTTACATGGATCTTTCTTGACTTGAGCAGCAGATATACTTTGCCTTATTACCTCCCTTAGTTTACTTACATGGATATTTCTTGACTTGAGCAGCAGATATACTTTGTCTTATTACCTCCCTTAGATTACTTACATGGATCTTTCTTTACTTGAGTAGCAGACATACTTTGTCTTATTACCTCCCTTAGATTACTTACATGGATCTTTCTTGACTTGAGCAGCAGATATACTTTGTCTTATTACCTCCCTTAGTTTACTTACATGGATTTTTCTTGACTTGAGCAGCAGATATACTTTGTCTTATTACCTCCCTTAGATTACTTACATGGATCTTTCTTGACTTGAGCAGCAGAAATACTCTGCCTTATTACCTCCCTTAGTTTACTTACATGGATATTTCTTGACTTGAGCAGCAGATATACTCTGCCTTATTACCTCCCTTGGTTTACTTGCATGGATCTTTCTTCACTTGAGCAGCAGATATACTTTGTCTTATTACCTCCCTTAGATTACTTACATGGATCTTTCTTGACTTGAGCAGCAGATATACTCTGCCTTATTACCTCCCTTAGTTTACTTACATGGATCTTTCTTGACTTGAGCAGCAGATATACTTTGTCTTATTACCTCCCTTAGATTACTTACATGGATCGTTCTTGACTTGAGCAGCAGATATACTTTGTCTTATTACCTCCCTTAGATTACTTACATGGATCTTTCTTGACTTGAGCAGCAGATATACTTTGTCTTATTACCTCCCTTAGTTTACTTACATGGATCTTTCTGACTTGAGCAGCAGATATACTTTGTCTTATTACCTCCCTTAGATTACTTACATGGATCTTTCTTGACTTGAGCAGCAGATATACTTTGTCTTATTACCTCCCTTAGTTTACTTACATGGATCTTTCTTGACTTGAGCAGCAGATATACTTTGTCTTATTACCTCCCTTAGATTACTTACATGGATCTTTCTTGACTTGAGCAGCAGAAATACTCTGCCTTATTACCTCCCTTAGTTTACTTACATGGATCTTTCTTGACTTGAGCAGCAGATATACTTTGCCTTATTACCTCCCTAAGATTACTTACATGGATCTTTCTTGACTTGAGCAGCAGATATACTTTGCCTTATTACCTCCCTTAGTTTACTTACATGGATATTTCTTGACTTGAGCAGCAGATATACTTTGTCTTATTACCTCCCTTAGATTACTTACATGGATCTTTCTTTACTTGAGTAGCAGACATACTTTGTCTTATTACCTCCCTTAGATTACTTACATGGATCTTTCTTGACTTGAGCAGCAGATATACTTTGTCTTATTACCTCCCTTAGTTTACTTACATGGATTTTTCTTGACTTGAGCAGCAGATATACTTTGTCTTATTACCTCCCTTAGATTACTTACATGGATCTTTCTTGACTTGAGCAGCAGAAATACTCTGCCTTATTACCTCCCTTAGTTTACTTACATGGATATTTCTTGACTTGAGCAGCAGATATACTCTGCCTTATTACCTCCCTTGGTTTACTTGCATGGATCTTTCTTCACTTGAGCAGCAGATATACTTTGTCTTATTACCTCCCTTAGATTACTTACATGGATCTTTCTTGACTTGAGCAGCAGATATACTCTGCCTTATTACCTCCCTTAGTTTACTTACATGGATCTTTCTTGACTTGAGCAGCAGATATACTTTGTCTTATTACCTCCCTTAGATTACTTACATGGATCGTTCTTGACTTGAGCAGCAGATATACTTTGTCTTATTACCTCCCTTAGATTACTTACATGGATCTTTCTTGACTTGAGCAGCAGATATACTTTGTCTTATTACCTCCCTTAGTTTACTTACATGGATCTTTCTGACTTGAGCAGCAGATATACTTTGTCTTATTACCTCCCTTAGATTACTTACATGGATCTTTCTTGACTTGAGCAGCAGATATACTTTGTCTTATTACCTCCCTTAGTTTACTTACATGGATCTTTCTTGACTTGAGCAGCAGATATACTTTGTCTTATTACCTCCCTTAGATTACTTACATGGATCTTTCTTGACTTGAGCAGCAGAAATACTCTGCCTTATTACCTCCCTTAGTTTACTTACATGGATCTTTCTTGACTTGAGCAGCAGATATACTTTGCCTTATTACCTCCCTTAGATTACTTACATGGATCTTTCTTGACTCGAGCAGCAGATATACTTTGCCTTATTACCTTCCTTAGATTACTTACATGGATCTTTCTTGACTTGAGCAGCAGATATACTTTGTCTTATTACCTTCCTTAGATTACTTACATGGATCTTTCTTGACTTGAGCAGCAGATATACTTTGTCTTATTACCTCCCTTAGATTACTTACATGGATCTTTCTTGACTTGAGCAGCAGATATACTTTGTCTTATTACCTCCCTTAGTTTACTTACATGGATCTTTCTTGACTTGAGCAGCAGATATACGTTTACTTACATGGATCTTTCTTGACTTGAGCAGCAGATATACTTTGTCTTTTTACCTCCCTTAGTTTACTTACATGGATCTTTCTTGACTTGAGCAGCAGATATACTTTGTCTTATTACCTCCCTTAGATTACTTACATGGATCTTTCTTGACTTGAGCAGCAGACATACTTTGTCTTATTACCTCCCTTAGATTACTTACATGGATCTTTCTTGACTTGAGCAGCAGAAATACTCTGCCTTATTACCTCCCTTAGTTTACTTACATGGATCTTTCTTGACTTGAGCAGCAGACATACTTTGTCTTATTACCTCCCTTAGATTACTTACATGGATCTTTCTTGTCTTGAGCAGCAGATATACTTTGTCTTATTACCTCCCTTAGTTTACTTACATGGATCGTTCTTGACTTGAGCAGCAGATATACTTTGTCTTATTACCTCCCTTAGTTTACTTACATGGATCGTTCTTGACTTGAGCAGCAGATATACTTTGTCTTATTACCTCCCTTAGATTACTTACACGGATCTTTCTTGACTTGAGCAGCAGATATGCTTTGTCTTATAGCTTTTAGTTTCTCTTCTCTCTCATCAGACCTCCTCTGAAAAAAAAATGACAAAATGATATTTCACTGCTTAACGCTCAAATAATAAATGAATAGTCCAGACAATAAGGGATGACATCAAAAGTTCAATGTAGGATAAAAAACTTAATTCACAAAGGGATATATGTAAAAATCGATTTTAGAAATATAAAACTTGCAGAAATTTTAACCCCCCACCCCCAAACTATTTGATTTAAATTTTATATCCTACATCGATCTTTTGATGTCGTCCCTAATATGTACTGTAAACCAACTTATTTTCGCAGATACTTTATTTCGTATGACCTTTTTCTAGTCCACTTCCTGGCTTTTTAATTTCACAATTTTCTACTTTTACTAGATGTAGTTCAATGAGAAAAGATGAAAGTTTTAAATGTTTATGACGATTTATTTTCGCTTTATTTTTGTACTCACTTAAAAAATAAATCACATTTTAAATAAAAATTTACCCTGCTTCGTGCTTAGTTATAGTTCAAAGGTAAAATGAAAAAAAAATGTGTGTTTCCCATTACCCTACCCTCCCTGTTTTTAAAGCTAAAAAAAAGACTGGCCTACAGTTTTTTTGTCATTTTTCAATAACCAATGTTAAAGTCAGAATGTCCCTCCCATAGACTCAATTTAAAAAAAAAAAAACGGTAAAAAATAAATAAAATTCTACTTATCCTATTTTTTTTGAAAAAGGAAACACACATATTGCTTTTTAATGTTTTTATGTTTAAACTTTCTTGAAAACTTGTCTCTTAACTTTTAATCAAAGAGCTGAAAGCTCTGAAGAAAAATGACGCCACTGTCTCTAATATTGGGATAGTTTTTATGCAAGTCTTGATTTTCACATACCGTAATTAGTTTAACAATGCAACATGTATCGTGAGCATATAATTGATATTGGTATATGTGTGTGTGTGTGAAGTGAAGGTGACAACTGGCTGTTTTTTAAGACAAATGAATAGGTCGACTAGCTGAATTGTACAAATAAATACCGTAGAAAGGCATGTATATTTCTCACTGGTACATAGTCTGAATCTGGGTCCGTTCGCTTCCATTCACGTTTGCGCCCACTCATTTTCACCCCTTTCACTTTCACCCCTTTCACTTTCACACCCTACATGTTCGCACCCAATCTTAATTGGTTTTGTGTTTAATAACTCTGTAAGCAAGTGTTTTCTTATAAGTATAATTGTTGTCATTGTCTCAAAATAAAGTGAGACAGCAATTTTTTTTTTGTGTTGAATAAATCTTAATCATGTTTTGGATAAGGTATTGCTAAAAATAATAATAATCCTTTCTAAATAAAGTGGTATTTTGTCAACGTTTTATTTTGTGTTGAATAACTCTTAATCATGTTTTGGTTAGTGTATTGCTATAACTTGTTTCATTGACTTGTTTCAAAATGAAGTGAGATTCTGACTATGTTTGTTTCTGCGTGTTGAATAAATCATGTTTTGGTTATATTAGTGGATTGCTATATTTTGGTTTCTATGTTTTATTGTTTCGTTGTTTCAGATCAATGGGACCAAGCTGTTAAAAACAATTATCTTTTGTGTTTTTTCCTTTAAAATCTTCAATGTTTTACTCATACCAAGCTATAAATACATTCAGTATTCACACCAAAGCAATTTAAAACAACAACCATGATTTTCCAATTATTCAACTTGAATTTGAATTAAAATTGGGCGCGAATGAGTGGAGTGTGAATGTGCGAACGTGTAGGGTGCGAAAATGTATTGGGCACAAACAGACCTGATACCACACAGTCTGAACCCCCTTCTCCCACAAAATATTAAGTAAATAATCTTTTTGTTACTGCTATCAAAGGTCTAATGAAACTCAGATAGTTTCAAACATTTGTCAAAGAATTCTAGTCAAACTGGCACCTAGTTAAATTGGCACCTGGACAAATCAGCACCTGGTTAAAATCGACACCTGATATAGTCAATTTGTCACCCATGTTAAATATATATTTTTAACAGTATTTTAAGCAATAGGGTAAAAATAAGAAAGAGGTTGCCAGAATTTTTTTCAGTATTTAAGCAAAAAGAGTTAAATACTAACTTTCACATTTTTGGGTGTTCATGTACATTTTGTATATATTTATTTTTCTCAACTAATGACTTTTTTGGTGTTTTTTAATGATATATATATATATGAGTAGTCCAAATAATTATTACGTCTGGCAAGGCTTTTTTAATTTTATTCTGGAACACGTTCCTATGACCGCAAGGCTATGTTAATTTTTTTTCTGGGACGCCTTCCTACGAACGTCGTAGGAAGGCGTCCCAGAAAAATAATAAAATAGCCTTGCCAGACGTCATAATTATTTGGACTAATACATGAGATATTGTGTATTTTTCTGCATTATTTTAACCAGTTGAGCATTTTACAGGATTGTTGGTTTAATGCTGTTTAAACTTTACTGAAAAACAAACACCTTAAATTTGCTAATTATTTGGCATGAAAGTTTGATTTATTGAAAGGGACTCATAGTTTTCCATTTTATTTTAATAATTGACTTGTTTTTACAATTACACAAATTGTCTAATTGTTAAAACAACAGCTTTGGTAAGGGCTTCGTTGTTTACCTTTATACACTACATATTCACTTTCGTTTCGTGGTTTACCAAAATACACAACAACATATTCACTATGTACTTGGTAACAGTAATTAATTAATTGAATAGAAAATATTATAACAAATATTATTGGATGCCGAATTGACGTCGAATAGGTGCCGATTTGACTAGATGCCAATTTAACCAGGTGCCGACTTGACTTGTACGTTTCAATTCCTCTGCGATCGTTTGCGGTATTTTCTTGAGAAAACCTATTTTCCATCATCAAAGAGAAGAAGAAACTGCTTTAAAATGATTCTGGAACGCTTCATGATTGTTAAAATAAGTTTAATTCACTCAAAAACAATTTTAAAACTTGCGATTAAACAGGAAGTTTCCAAAGCACGTGTAAAAGAAGAAATTAACCGGTGAGAGTGGAAATCCGTATATGACAGATATCCCTATAGTACGACTTTGAAAGTAAAACAGTTCAATCCTTTTGTAAAACAATCTTTAATATACCTATCACATTAATGTTTGAAGGGTCTTAAGCTTATTCAAACCATATAAGTCGGTATGAAACACCAAAACGGAATGAACAATAACCGATTACGTTTTGTAGTTTACAAATTCTAAAACTGGTTCCCGTCAAACTACAACACTTTGTTCGAGTGTAGTGGAATACAAGCAAAAACCAGTGTAAACTGGGTCCTGGCTGATTTAATACTACACAATGATGCATAATGATAACACAAGCAGATTCCAGTTTGTATGGAAAATAGGAAATACGAAACCAAGCGCGGTAGGCAGAGAAATGTAATGAAGTTCAGGTCGGCAGTTATGGAACAATGACTGCGTCATTTTCCAAAAACTGTTCCATACTTAAAATGCAGTTAAAATTTTGACCAGTCTAAAAAGCTGAAATGAAATACATTCAGATACTGTCATAGTTTTTAAATTTAATTTTTTTTTGTGAGTTGGTTATCTCTCTTAAACAGTTGGCATTTACTGATAAAAAGGTATCTACCAGGGAAAACAAAATCAAAATTTTGTGAGAGCCATTGATATTTTATGACAGACAGTTGCATCGAAACAATCAAAAAGAAAAATCTAAACCCTTTTAGACCTTTGTTATAACTTTCAAAGGCATCCTGAAAAAAGAATGGTTCTAAATTTGATTTTAGTGGTTTGATAATGGACAAATCTCACAAAACGCAGAATATTTGTGTTACTACTTTTAACAGGTGAAATATATTTAATGAGTATACCCAGTATAATTCTCTCCATGATTCCATTTCTTCTCGATCAACACCTTTAAATTCCTTGTTACAATGCTGTCTCCATAAATAATCTGAATCTTCAAGGAAATGCTAAAAATTATAAAAAATAAAGTATTCATAGTATACAAGTTAACATTCAGCAGTTAATACAACGTTTTAACATGCACACTCAATTTTTTTTTTAAATCAAATATTTGGTTTCTCATTTATTTCATATTAAGCTTTTATACACAGTCTTATTATTTGTCAGTATCTTAATTCAAACCTAGAAATTGTATGTCCTTTCTTCGTTGCCTTACTGTCAATTAATGAAATTGGTACATACTACATTTGTTACTAAACTCCAGGAAATGACAATTCAGGACCAGGCATGGGGTAATCGTAATCAGTAATCGTAATCAGCTGTAATCGATTACATTTTGCAGTGTAATCATATGTAATCAGTAATCATGCCATTTCTGATTACAAGTAATCATAATGTAATCGATTACATTGCAAAAAACAGGTGTAATCATGATTACTTTTAGATTACTTTAAGATTACATTCTTATAATTACTTGCTGATTAGAAATCTTGTATATATATGAAAATAGTTTTTGATAGACAATATGAAAATAAGAAAATGTAAAGCTTGAATGAAAAATCATGAAACTGGTATTCACATTGACAATGATGGGACCTTGTTTAATGTGATAAATTGTATCATCTATATAACAAATTTGGATAACCAAGTGTTTTATTTTGTTAACAGTTTACTAAAGGAAATTGCCTCTCCAATATTTTGTTGTGAGATTGAGCTCCTATGATACAAGAATATGCCTTGAAAGCATTTTTTTCCTTGATTGAAAACTTCTGATATTAACTCCAATTTCTTATAGAATGAAATTCAAAACAGTGTAGCTGTGGCCATTGATTGACACATTAAAATCATCCATTGACTGGGACAATTTAGGTGAACGTTTGTCTGTAACGACCACTGTTCACAACGTACCTACGATAGACATTTAAACTGTGGGGTCACAAAAGGTTTCTTAACGCCTTTAATTATAAAATAATTCGAAAAATTAATCAGGAATAACCTTTGTGTTTTGATTTATATAATTGATATAAATCAAAATATCGTGTTATTTCTGATTAATTTTTCGAATAACTTTATTTAGGTGTTGAGAACCTTTGGTGACCCAATAGTTTAAGTGTCTTTAAAAAGTACATAGTGAGCATTGGTCGTTACATACAAACGTTCACCTAAATTGTCCCAGTCAATGGATGATTTTAATGTGTCAATCAATGGCCACAGCTACACTGTTTTGAATTTCATTCTAAATTTAACCAATATTTTTACATAACTACATTGAAATTTAAATGCAGAAAACATTTAGTTCCAATTTTACTTCGATGGTCGACATAGATATATGAGCTCACTTAATTCAAAATGGAAGTTAAAACCAGATTTCATTTATTGACAAATTGAATAAATTTTGTTTTCCATAAATTCGTGTATAATATGTGCTTTCTAATTTTTATTCTTTATTAACTTTGAGCCTTACGGCTCATCAGTACAAACAAGTACATGTACAGTGTATAAATGTACATATGGCATAATATCAAACAATATGCATAGTAAACAACAGGTGACGTCAGAAGTTTCATTAGGACAAAATGTATTTTATTAAAATAAACTGCTTCTTAATTTAAAGAGAAATGTATATACTTTCCTAAGTTACAAAGCTGTTTTGGTGTTTTCACCTGACAATAATTATTAATTAGATCAAGTATTAAAAAATTTCAAACAAAATAATGACAATCAATCACTTTTAACTTTATTGATATTGTTATTAAGACAATAAAATTTTAATACCCAAGCTCACCTATTGTTTGTTAAAAAAAATGGAAGTGGTGATTAACACCTGTAAAAACATTAATGGATGTGTCAATTATGTCCCAACAGACAATAAAACTATACTTAATTAATTTTTCCTTATTTGTTCAGGTTTTTTGTTAATTAGGCAGTTGGTTAAAATTTGTAGAAAAAAATAAAGTTATATCTTTTACATGGAGAAAGGACATGCATTTGTCTGTAATAGCTATTTTATCAAATAATACATGTTACACTGTACTTGCACTTGTCTATAAATTCTTTTAATTAAGATGAATAATTTAAGGCTTTTAAAAAAATCACCAAAATTAGCTTTTTTGTGAGGATAAAAATTTATAAAAAAAACTTTGATATTGCAATATACAATGTAATCATAAGTAATCTAAAGTAATCATGATTACTTTAAAGAAAAGTAATCTAATGTAATCGATTACATATGAAAAAGGGTGTAATTGTAATGTAATCGATTACATTTTATTAGCAAAGTAATTGTAATTTAATCGATTACATTTTAAAGTAATCGCCCCCATCCCTGTTCAGGACACAAAATTTCTAACAATATTTGCAAAAAGTAAAAGCAAACAATTTTATTTTGGTCATTTGCATTTTTATTCAACATAGATAATGAAATATGATGTATATTACTGGAACCTAAATGTGCAATAAAAAGTTTGTGAATTGGCAGCCGATACAAATTGTGTATATTTTTATTGAAAGACATTTAGCTTCACTATAAGTATTTAGTTCTTATGATAGCTGGTCTATCATTGAATGAGAACTAAGTCATAAGATCTCTTGTAAGGAGTTGTCTCATTGGCTAACATACAACATCTTCTTTAACAATTTTATAATAGTACTTCTGAGCATTTTTTTTCACATAATACACCAAATTTACAAAAATATGTTGAACTAATTTTTTTCGAATCTCAATTTTTATAGGGGAGATAACTTACAATATTTATAGGGGAGATAACTTACAATATCTATAGGGGAGATAACGTACAATATTTATAGGGGAGATAACGTACAATATTTATAGGGGAGATAACTTACAATATTTATAGGGGAGATAACTTACAATATCTATAGGGGAGATAACTTACAATATTTATAGGGGAGATAACTTACAATATCTATAGGGGAGATAACTTACAATATCTATAGGGGAGATAACTTACAATATCTATAGGGGAGATAACTTACAATATCTATAGGGGAGATAACTTACAATATCTATAGGGGAGATAACTTACAATATAACTTACAATATCTATAGGGGAGATAACTTACAATATTTATAGGAGAGATAACTTACAGGGTTACAATCCTCGAGTCTGTATAAATCGTTAGGTGTACATTTCTCTAGCACAGGCTTCAGTATATAAAATGGTACACCACCAACATAGTCTAAACCTGTAATAAACAATACATTAGAACAAGTGTCTCATTATAGGGTTAAAAAAACTGTTAACACTTTTTTTTAACGATTGCTGATTGAAATAATCGTGCTATGGACATGCTGGAAGATGTGTTTTTGTTGCTCTTAAGCAAATATAACTTATGCGGCATGGGGAGGCAAGTATATGTCCCCCATGTACGTAATAACAGGTATAGGAAAAGGTTGAGATCTAACTAAATGAAGTTTACCACACAGCATTTTTGTGCCTGTCCCTAGTCTGACAGGAGGTCCTGGCCTATGTTAGTCTTGTACGATTTTTTTATTTTTGTTCATTGATTTGTTTTGGAGTTTTGTATGACGATACTTGTCTTTTGTTGAACAATGTATATTTGTACCTTTCAACAACAAAAATGTTGATGAAAATTTGTAACATATGCATTATTTACTTACTTTCTATATTGTTCATTAGAATCTGCATACATATATCTTGTAGTTTGTACACCTCTGTAATAAAAAATATAAAATGCACGAAAAACAGTCATATGTCATGTATATTGTAATTTTATTTAAATACTGATATTCCTTTTTGCCATGTCAGGGCTTTTTATAGCTAACTAAACAATATAGGGTTTTCTCAATGTTTAAGGTGGCCTGTAATTGTAACCCTGTAAGTTATCTCCCCTATAAATATTGTAAGTTACCTCCCCTATAAATATCGTAAGTTATCTCCCCTATAAATATTGTAAGTTACCTCCCCTATAAATATTGTAAGTAAATATTGTAAGTTATCTCCCCTATAAATATTGTAAGTTATCTCCCCTATAAATATTCTAAGTTATCTCCCCTATAAATATTGTAAGTTATCTCCCCTATAAATATTGTAAGTTATCTCCCCTGTAAATATTGTAAGTTATCTCCCCTATAAATATTGTAAGTTATCTCCCCTATAAATATTGTAAGTTATCTCCCCTATAGATATTGTAAGTTATCTCCCCTATAAATATTGTAAGTTATCTCCCCTATAAATATTCTAAGTTATCTCCCCTATAAATACACATCTACATCATTTGGTCTCTGCTAGATCGTTTAGACTCATTGGCTATCATCTTCTTTCTTTTATATTTATCTTATTGTAATGTACCATACAGCTGGTTTTTCCCAAGTCAGGTTTCGTTCATGGTACAGGTGTCTAAGTGGGACATTTAAAGGAGTATGTTCGATAAGGTCCTAAAATGGCCCACTTTTTTAGCGTAAATTTCAAATTCGGATTTATTGACCAATATCACGATAAATTATAGCTAATACATTGACTAGATAGGATATAAGCCATTTTGTTTAAAATTTTACGTTTCTGCGTTTCATTATGACGTTACAAGTTGTACTCCTATTGATTTTTCACGAAAAAATCAATGAAAATGGGTAAATTTCCAAAGATTATTTGACAGGAAACATAGAGCGCATACGTTGACAACAAAGATCTTTTAAAATAATGTTTGTGAAGACATTTAACATGTCTTATTTGAATATTAAGCTTGTCGACGCCTGCGCTCTATGTTTCCTGGTTCTTTATTTGGTTGAAATCCCGCTGATTTTGTCAAATTTCACCAAAATCCCTTATCTAGACCGTTTTGGAATGTAAAAATCGTTGTGTTAGAATTAAACTTTGACAAAAACAGCTCTGTTTAACTTTTTCACATGTCTTTAAGGCAACTTAAAACAATTATTGTCTTGTAACCATGAACTTTATAATTTGGGCCAAATATGGCACTTACCGAACTTACTCCTTTATAGCATTCATCTGTGGCATGTATTATTGAGGAACATATGAGCTGCTTTGGATAAAAATAGACCTTATGCAAGTGCAGGTTTACATTTACATGAATATGATTTTGATTGATTTTGTTTAACAAACCATTACAAAATGGTTGAATTTTGGTCTTTTTTTAAAGGTTCATATATATATCAACTCAATTTTTTAAATATTTATAGACGTTGCATTTTTCAACACGAAGTAAATAATTAGACGTATTTATAATCATTTGCATAAGAGCTATTTCTATCTGATACAGCTCCTATGTTGACTTCTAGATGTCTTTTAACATTTCATGGACTTGACAACTCATTGATTTTAACCCTAAACTTTTATCAAAGTTTTAAAAGGTATATACAGACCTGGAACTACAGTTGATTTCTTTCCTGAATACACCTTTGTCCTATCATAAGTCTTTGTTCCAATCACAGACTCGTCAAAAAAAGAACCTTTAAAAATTATATCATTTATATGTTTAAAAGTAATTCTGACCTTGATTCAGTGTGTAATACATTCATTAAGTGTTTCTTCTTCTTTTTTTTAAAGATAAGACAGTGTTCCCGTTTGAATGGTTTTACACTAGCTTTCTGTTTGGTATGAGCCAAGGCTCCTTGTTGAAAACCGTACTTTGACCTATAATAGTTTTTCTTTTACGGATTGAGACTTGGATGGAGAGTTGTCACATTGGCATTCATACCACATCTTCTTATATCTAATTAATTAAGCATCATGAACATTTTTTTCAGGAAAATAAGTTTATTCAGTTGACCTTTCACATTTAGTCATTTTCACTTTTTTTTCAGTGTGTGACACAGAATGCATTGAAGTCATGCAAGTATACTGTAAACCAACTTATTTTCACAGATACTTTATTTCGCGTTTAACCCTTCCTAGTCCACTTCGCGTGGGTTTAATTCTGCGATTTTCTAATTTAGTTGATATATTTACATAAGGATAGATCCAAGATTTACAGATTCGCAACGATTTATATTCACATTTTTTTTCTACTCGCGAAAATCACAAAATTAAATCGCTCGCTAAAATAAGTTGGTTTATAGTAATCCACATTTTTCAGCAAGTTTCTGCAATTAAACATTGTTTATTTTACTGGGGATTAATTATTTTTCATTGGATACCAATTTTTTCGCTTAAGGATGTACTTAGGTGAGGTTTTGGAATTTGTGTCAAATGTTCGGACTCCTTGGTGTTTTTCCATACAATACAATGTAAAATATTTTGCCCCATAACACCAATTTATTTTTTCATATAAGACTTAATAGCTCATGAAAGGTCATTTACCAAAATTTTAAAAGATTCTTAATTTTCTTTCTTTTGTTTTGAGACCTAATAATACCAATGCAAATATTAAGTAAAAGTCCGAGTCAGCCTTTTCCCGCCATATTTTAAATCACAAATATCTAGAAAAGGAGGTCCATGACCTATCAATATTTTTAGCTTATAGTTATCCTTAATTGATGCTCTACCAGCTTATAGTATCAATTTTAACTTCTTAATTTATTAATTTTCACCTAACCTCACCTAAGTACATCCTTAATTCATGTGAACAGGTGAACCACAAATTTAAATGATCAACTAATTACAAATTTTCTGTAGATTTGTATGCAAAAAGGCTGTTGTCTGCTCTATGGTCGGGTTGTTGTCACTTTGTAACATTCCCCATTTCCTTTCTCAATTTTTAACTTTTGTTGTTTTGATAGTAATTAATCATCATGTCACATTTATGACCTGAAATTTGTTGATGTTAAAGGCAAAAGGTTGGGTCAAAAAGATCGTGAATTATGTAAAAATGACCGAAAAAGCCTTGAAAACTTAAAAGTATATGACCGTTTCATGCTTTGCCCAGCCGGACTTTTACCGGACATTATACAAATGACCAGAATATATGACCGTTTTGGAAGCCCTGATGTATACCATTTTATCATATACTTGTAGAAAACAATGGCATAATTGTACCCCTTGATAAAACTAATTTATATTCATTCATTAAATTTGAACAATTGTCTTAGACGTGTGATATGACTTTCGTTATCAACAGCTTCCGGTATATATCAACAGCTTCCGGTATATATCAACAGCTTCCGGTATATATCTTTAGCTTCCGGTATATATCAACAGCTTCCGGTATATATCAACAGCTTCCGGTATATATCAACAGATTCCGGTATATATCAACAGCTTCCGGTTAATATCAACAGCTTCCGGTATATATCAACAGCTTCCGGTTTATATCAACTGCTTCCAGTTATATTGCATGCCTTTCTTTAAAATATTATTATGTATCGCTTTTGCTGAAGTATATGATAAAAAGAACATTACATGTCATTTTTCATATCAGACCCCTTATCAACCCATGGTCAAAATCATTCCTCAAGTCTCTAGGCTCTTGGGCTGCCATCATGACCTAGAACTGATAAGGGGTCTGATATGAAAAATGCCATGTTATAATCTATATGTATCTAACGAACAATTATAAATCTACAGTTTTCCACATTTATTAACTTTTTCATCAATATGACCTGTATTAGTATAACAAATCTGACCTTTTTTAATTTCCTCTGGTGGTGGTATATATTTCTTTGGTTTATAGTCCGGCATTGGTTCTGGTAGGCCACTAGGGAAACTCTCTAGTTTGATCTGTAAATAATAATCAAAAACATTTATAACATTGGTCAATAATCAAAACATTTCCACGTTGGTAATACATGTATTTAATTAATTTTTTTATATGATTGGAGTTTGAATATAACAGCATACATTGTGTACATGGCATATATTCACCTGAAGAAAACCGATATTCACCCCATTGAGCATCAAACGCTTTTACATGTTCAATTTATATGGTAAAAAGTTTGATATACAGTTGATTGTGGTAAATAATTTTCATTCAATACTAGGAATTTTTTTTCTCTCAGAACTATATAATCATGATAATGTCGCTTACACCAAGTGACGTCTGCTCCACATGACCATGAATTTTTATGACCTTCATGACCTATAATCAGTGTTTTCCATTCGGCATTTAAGCCGGGTGTGCCGACCACCTTTCGACTTTAGGAGGTGGTCAGCTTTTTTTTTCAAAATCCGGATTTTTTTCGGTTCTGTACCGTTAAAATTTGAACACTAATCCTGTCTTGTTTTCATTGACAAAGATGGCGTCCAATCGTCAAATTTTAATGTTTTCATTAATCAATTGGGGGAAAAGAAAGGCAGATGACGATGATAATAAAGAAAATACTAGACCAAATAAGTTAAATAAAATTGATAGTAATGTTGAAGTTGTGGAAATTGAACAAAAATCAACCAAACAACGGAAAAGACACGCAAGTGAAGACAAATATGAGCAAGACTTCAAATGACTTATAGTCACAGAGGAAGGATACTACTGTTCTGTGAGCCAAAAATACGGCACAAAAGCAAGAAACAGGACAGAAACCTGGATCGAAAGGCCTTAAATCCATGCTGATGCATAAAATTGTAAATGAAAGAAGAGATAAAAGAGATAAATTTTTGAAAAAATAAAATCAAAGAATATTTGACAATTAATATATGACTACTTCTATTTATGTTTGTTCAACTCCATTAAATGTGAATAGTATACTAATCTTTATTTCTGTGACCCCCATGTGCACCCACAGTAAATTAAAAAAGGTTGGACATTTTTTTTTAAAAACCACCCGGTTGCAAGTTATTTTTTTAAAACACCAACCTTACCTTAGTGAAAAAAGGAAAACACTGCTATAATGCAATTATGCATTAGGGAAATGTCCTGCATAATGAAAGAACTTTTACTGGAATAAAACTGTTGATTAATATATTTTGTAGAATTAGTTCAATTCATCAATATGTCATGTACATGTATGTACACTGTACTGCATATTGTCTGCACATTATAATAATATTAGATTATTAGCATTAGCTGTGAAAATCCAAACTGAGATTGATCCTCAGAGGAACCACTAGGACTGTAATGTACATCATCATGATCTTATCATGAGCTTTAATTTTCATTTTCTGCGTGTAAATATAAAATTTCAATGTCTTTTTCATTTTCTGCGTGTAAATATAAAATATCAATGAGTTTTTCAATTTGTTTTTATCAAAACTGCAACCATTTGAGTCATTTTTGGTGTATCCATTTTGCCTCGAGGTAAATCTGTCAGCTAAGTCATTGTACATGTAAGAATTGGCTTTAACACACTTAAATTATTTTTGTTGATCTAATGCTGATGATATTTGGATTTTCATAGTGTTGTTTGGTTGCTGTTTATTGACATATTAATGATTACCTTTTATTCATACATTGATTGATTGTTCGTTGCTTTACGCCGCATTAGCACAAAAAGGCTATATCGCGGCGATTTATTCATACATGTACATCACATAATATATTTGTTTTGACATGTTTGATGACCGTTATATTTGTTGCCCTTATCACAATGCTTATATTAACAAATAAACACTCCAAATTTTCTCTAATAATATAATATGTACATCATGTACAATACCAACCTGCTTAGTAACTGGCTTTTCCAACTGTGTTTCAGATTTTCTCTTACTACCACTTTGCTGATATTTGTCTGGTTTTTCCTGCTTAATCTTTACCGAGTTGCTTCCCTTTGTATCAGATTTACTTCCCTTGGTGTCAGAAGACTTATTTCCTGTTGATTTATCTCCTTCTGTTCCCTTCTTTTTTATTTTGAATTTAGATATTAACTCTGTATATTTACTGTCCACCTCTCTTTTCTTTACTTTCTTTTTCTGGTCTGCCAATAGAGTATCATCAAATGACTTCCCTGAGCTGTTTGATTTACCACTTGACTTTTGAGATTTTGAAGATTTATGATTTTCGCTTTCACTTGTAACTTTGCACTTTTTACTATTCGATTTATCAGTATCACGACTAGAACTTGAGGATTTTTTATGTTTGTTTCTTTTTAAGGACGGCAGAGGTAGCAGTGGACTGTCATATCCTTCAGTTAATCCATTCTCTAACAAAGAATCGGCAAAACCATCAAAATCATCAAGACTGTAGTTTTTCGCTTCATGATCGATATATTTCATCCGTTCTTTCACACTCTTTTCTATATCTTCAAATGAAAAATTCTCCTCCAAATTTTCATTATAATTATCATTTTCAAAATCACTGATACCCATACCCCAAGAATTTTCCAAGGGTTTGATCTTCTTCTCTTCTTCATGTTTTTGTTCACTTTCCGTCAAATCGTTTCCATCTGAATCCATTGATTGTGAAGATTTAAATTTTCCTTCACAATTTGAGATTATATTCTTTGCCAGTTCTGCCATGATGTCACTTGCGCTCTTATGTTTATCTGAATTTGTATTTGCTTTTTCATCTGAATCTCTTTTGCGTTTATCAGAGTGGCTAGAACGACTTGAATGTTTATCTTTTTTATCAGATTCACTTCGATCCTTGCTTTTAGAATCAGAACTACTACGATGTTTGTGAGACTTGTCTGATTCACTTTGATGCTTGTGAGCAGAATCACTATTATGTTTGTGCTTATCATCCTTCTCATTCTTTTTGTCTTTCTCTCTTTTATCAGAGTCCTTACTTTTTCTATCAGATTCAGAGCTGTGCTTTGATCCTGAACGATGTTTATCACTACTAGAACTGGAGTGTTTTTTATCTGACCTACTTTTATCAGTTGACTCTGATCTCTCTTTCCTGTGATTGTTCTCTGAACTGTTCTTTGTATCTTTCTTATCACTAGATTTATGAGATCGTTCGTGTTCACTTTTCTCACTGCTGTGTTTTTTATCAGAATTATCTTTACTAGATGCACGACTACTACGATGTTTTTCATTTGAACTTTTTTCACTACTAGAATGCTTTTCGTCTTTTTTATTACTTTTTTCACTTCCAGAATGCTTTTCGTCTTTTTTATCATTTTTTTCACTTCCAGAATGCTTTTCGTCTTTTTTATCACTTTTTTCACTCCCAGAATGCTTTTCATCCTTTTTCCTTTCTTTTTCATGATGATCACTGTTTTTATGGCTACTTTCAGTCCTATGAGAATGTTTTTCGCTTGGATTCACAGATTGTTTTTCACTCTTTTCTTCCTTACTGCTTCTGCGACTTTCACTATGTTTTTTATCCGAATTTTTGTCACTTAAATGTTTTTCATCTTTGCTATTTTTATCAGACTTGTGACTTCCACTTCCATGTTTTTTATCAGTACCACTTTGCTCACTTTTACGATCTTTATCACTTGAGTGTTTAATATCTTTATCACCAGAACGTTTATGATCAGTATCACTTTTGTGTTTGTTATCAGAGCTACTTTTGTGATTAGTCTCACTACTTCGACTTCTACTCTTGTGTTCGTTTTCTAAATGTTTACTATCAGATTTTTCTTTGGAACTTTTGCGACTTTCACTTCTATGACTACTTTCATATTTCTTGTCATCTTTGCTACTTTTATGGCTTTCACTTGGATGACTACTTTCCGATTTCTTGTCATTTTTGCTACTTTTATGGCTTTCACTTTGATGACTACTTTCCGATTTCTTGTCATCTTTGCTACTTTTATGGCTATCACTTTTATTTTTCTCTTTCTTATCGTCTGATTTTGTTTCTTTATTGTCTTTTTTGTCCAACTTTATATCACTTTTTTCACTAGAATGTTTACTCTTATTCTGACTATGTCTGTGTTTTTCCTCTGTATGTTTGTCCCTGTGCAGTTTATCATGTTTATCCTGAGAATGTTTTGTATCAGACTTACTTTCACTTTCTTGTTTTTTATCTTTATCACTAGAGAGTTTTTTATCAGATGAATGATGACTTGAATGAGATGACTTGTGCTCTTTATGAGATTTTTCAGATTTTTTATAATTACTACTCTCATGTTTTTCACTTTTACTAGATTTGTGTTTTTCTATTTCATGTCTTTTATCCCTATCTTTAGATGACTCATGTCTGTGAGGAGCCTTTTCAGGTTTACTTTCTGCTTTTTTATCATTGTTGTTTTTAGACCTACTATCACCCTCAACATTTCTCCTGTGTTGATTTTCTTTTTCCACATGACTATCATCACTAGATTCATTATCAGGTGATGGAGATCTACTTCCTGATTGGTTGCTATCAGGTGATTGAGATCTTGGTGTTGATTGGTCCTCCTCAGGTGAAGGTGACCTTTGTTCTGAATAATTGCTTCCAGGTGACTCTGATCCTCTTTCTGATTGGTCATTTTGATCTTCACTGACTTCAGCCTCATTTTCCTTCTCCAATCGTATTGCTTCTTCAGCAACCATCATCTTCCATTTAAAGACCAATGCTTTAGCATACATGCCCACTTCACCATCCTCCTTTCTAAATCCATTTACAGTCTTTCCAATACCAGTTGCCTTTAAAACATAACAGTAGATTATGACATGTGTTGCCTTTAAAACATAACAGCAGATTATTACATGTGTTGCAAAGACATAATGTGATATCCCTGTTAAAAAAATTCACTAAATAATTTTTACATTAATGTAACAAAATCCTTTGTTTTCACTTATCTGATAAGTTACACACAATACAAGGGATTCATTATTATCCGTTGGAAACAAATTTTCATCTTTTTAGCAGTTACCTGGGATCCAATGTCCAACAAATATTGTATAGAAATTAATGCAGACTTTGACAAAATGTGGAAAAACAAATATCCATGAAAATAAAAGCTTTCCTCCATCCACAAAAATTGATACCCTAGAAAATAAAGGAATCCACAGTGCCTGTTTCAAAACATGGACAACAAAGTTGCCTCTCAATGGAGTGATTATATGTAGATAAAGAAACAATTCCTTGCATTTCTTTAAACATTTGAATCCTTAGATTAATTGCTCTACAAATCATTTAGTTTCAAATACAAGGAGCAATTTTTTCTTCAATGTATCAAGAGCAAAACAGGGGCGGATGCAGGAATTTTCGAAAGGGGGGGTGCTAACCCAGGGCACCCAGGGCAAAGGGGGGGTGCAAAACATATGTCCCGATACAAATGCATTGATCGGCAAAAATAAAGGGGGGGTGCGCACCCCTGGAAACCCCCCCCCTGGATCCGCCACTGCAAAACATGAAGCTTGAGAGTAATTTTAATAATGTGTTACATGAATGTAACTATAAACTATTCTAATATGATGTGCTTCTTTAGCTTTGTAAACAACACTGTGATAAAATTCTCGATAAAATATACTTAGCGCAGACTCAGAGATATATACATAATAATGGCTGTTACAATATATATACTTCCCATATAAATCTACATGTATTGGAACCTATTTGCAGACCCTTTGCCGATTTTATTGTTTTAAAACATGCAATTAAAAAAAGACAAAATAATTTTTATTCTTATTCGTATGCATGATAAAAAGAAGTAATGCACAAGAGCTTGGAGAAATCAACAAAATTAAAATTCAATAAAATTCTGGGAAAGTCTAATTAATCTTTTTGGCGCATTTAAGTCATTTCAAAACATGACGTCATACATATGAAACCGATATAAAAGTTGAAAGTTTTCTGTTACGTGAACCATCGGAATTTGTATGATATTGTATTAAAACTGATTTTTGAGGTAGGTTTGTTTTTTTTCCTATTCTATTGCATTATTCGCGTATTTACTCATTTCAGCAAGTCAACATGGCAGCTCCTTAGTTACAAAAGGTCCAACTTTGGATTTGATGGAAGCTTACAAGAAAAACATGTAAATTAAAAATGTTTGGTTTGAGAATTAAAAGAATTAAAAAGTTTTTTTCTAGCAGTTATTCATGAAATAACCTACGCAAGCCACATATTTATAAAGATATTTGAGCTTTATCTAACAGGGAGTAAAAAAGAACAGCCACACACACAGCATACCAACCCTCGCTTCAGTTTATTAATGACCGTATTTGTCCTATTAGAATCGAAATAATTCATGGAAGCCATAGACTGTTGGAAATTTACACATGGCCTGGGCCGTAATATTTGTTAATTTCATCCCTCGCTAATGCTCAGGATAAAATTCAAATATCACGACCCAGGCCATGTGTAGATTGTTGGAAATTTACACATGGCCTGGGCCGTGATATTTGTTAATTTTATCCCTCGCTAATGCTCAGGATAAAATTCGAATATCACGACCCAGGCCATGTGTAAATTTCCAACAATCTATGGCTTCCATGAATTATTTCTTAAACATGTAAGATATTGTTTATTCTTCAAAATAAGTTGATCTTAGAATACAGGGCTCACACTACTTCAGAATTATAGGGAGAAGTGACTTCTCTTTTTGAAACTGATAGGGAGAAGTGGTGAGATTTGAAAGAGAAGTGCTCATTCGCGCGGTGCGATACAATGTTTGGATTTTACAATAGTATAAAGGGCCATATGTAAATCATGTTCTTTGTATACTGTTCAATTCATATCTGAGTAAAAAATTACAATTAAAGTAACATTTGAAATTAAAAGTTGTTTAAGCTTGTGAGAAACTACCAACTAAATATCTAGCACTAAAAAAATATTTAAAAAAATGTAAAGAAATTATAATATATCAATTACAGTTTAATTAAAAATTATCTTGTGTATGACATTCAGTGTTTCTCATAAAAAAATATAAAAGTTATTAAGCTGGGCCATAATATATTGATATTAGTATAATAGTCTCAGAGTTAAGCAACTTTAATCAATAGTTTGAAACAATCCATAAAAAATATAAGGAATTATATACACCAATCAATTAGATGTAACCAAAAGTCTCTTAATGCGTTTGGAATGCGTAATTTTTCCCTTTGGGATCAATATTCTTCTGTCAGCTGTTCCATCCGTGCGTCCGTAGTAATTATTGTAAAAGTACGGATTTCGGTCATAGCTGGTCCGGTTCAGATCCGGAGATTAGAAATCGGTCAATGGCGGACAATTGCAAGAAAATTTACAAAAATAAACGATGTTTGACAAGTTATTTGGAAAGGAACATGACGTTTTTAATGCAATAAATGGATTAAAATTTACTGGAGGCAACTTTTATCACGTTTAAATGAAGTAACAAACTTATTTTACCGCCGAAATTGAGGTTGATGTACGTTTTCGAGTAACAAGCACCGGTACTTGCGGAAATGCACGAAGTGATAAAAAGTTGTATTTTTATCAAATAACCTGCTACACACTGCGAAGACAATGCTGCATCCTCTTTTCAAAAGATAATGAATCGTTTATGTCTGAATTTCTTTAATTATCAATAAAAATTTGATGTTTCATCAACTTGGTAAAAATTGAAAATGTCCGATGACGGAAGCGACTGAAAGCGACTGTCGTCAAGAACAGGGCGACTTCTTTTCGCTTTTGGGGGTCGGGGAAAGCGAAGTGACGGTCGGGAAGGCGACTTTTTCGCCCAAGTCGCCTGGTAGCGTGAGCCCTGGAATACCTGGAGTCCTAGGCCTGCTTTAGCATTTATTGGTTAATCTGATAGTCACTTACCTGCAAAACATCAACATTTATTGGTAGATCTGATAGTCTTCTTACAATATGAAGCACCTGCAAGTACATAAAGTATATCAAATCAAATTTGAGGTTATTGTTATCTTATTTAATAAGAAATTGCTATAAACATGATAAATGAACTGGCAGAAAGTGTGTTTTAAAAAAGCTACTAAATCAGCTGCTGTTCTGTACAACAACCAAAAATCTCACTAAATGTCTACTTGTTAGTGCTTATCATCTTTGGTTGTACACAAAGTATGTTTTAATGGGAAAAAAAACTCTGGTTCAAGGTGCAGAACAATAAATTTAACCCATACTCACAAATGGTGTCAAGGGAGAGCTGAAAATTCAGTCCCTGAGATTTTCTCCCCACAGCGGGGATCGAACCAGGAACCTTTGTGTTTGTAGTCCGATGCACTAACCCCTACACCAAGGCTCTAATCATAATGTATGTTTATCATTCTTATCATCATGATCATGCTTATATTGAACTGTTACACCACTGTTCCAGTTTAGGGGTAGGTTGGGATTCCACTAACATGTTTAACCCTGTCACATTCTGTATGTATGTGCCTGTCCCGTCGTTTGTTTATGTGTTACATATTTGTTTTTTGTTCATTTTTTGTACATTAATTAGGCCATTAGTTTTCTCGTTTGAATTGTCATTGTCAGTTCAGGCCTTTTATAGCCGACTATGCGGTATGGGCTTTGCTCATTGTTGAAAGCCCTACGGTGACCTATAGTTGTTAATTTCTGTGTCATTTGATCTCTTGTGGAGAGTTGTCTCATTGGCAATCAAACCACATCTTCTCTTTTATATACTTTTCATTACAAATGTGACATGAAGTGTGATGGGAATGCTTCCCTTAGTTAATGTGGTAAATATTTAGACAGCCGTAAGCTGACTTATTTAGCTCAGTTGGTATATAATCTGCCTTGTAGCAAAGAGGAGGGTCGTAATGAGGGTACCTTTATGATATAGAATGGTAATAATGCTTGCCAAATGACGTTAACTGTAAATGTTGGTGCATGACGATAAAAAATACACCTTCTTTTAGACCAAAAAAAATGAATGATTTTTATGAACATAACGGTAAAGATAATTATTTGAGAACCCACAACGAATCACGATAAAGATATATTTTGAAGAATCAGGGTAAAATTTTAACCAATTTGATGCTAATGGTAGACAAAATTACTGTTAGAAGCCTGGCGGTAAAGGACATTACTACCCTCACAGATATCCTGGGTTCAGATCCCAGTGGAGAGAAAGTGATTTTGTAAGAAGAATTATCCTCTACGGTTACAGATGTATCAAATGTGCATTGGAAGCAAAGAGAGCTGATACTGCAAATATGGACCCATAAATTTTCTTAATCAACTTAAGCAAGTCATTTAAGAACTTTTTAAGTCAGCAACAGGGAAATAAAGATGACTGTGTTCCACAAAGAGGCCATGGTTTAATAACAAGTCATGATAATGGAGGAATATCTGCAAGAAATACGTCCCATTTCTAAGGTCGAAATAGTTACAATCTTTTAGCATGTTTACTTTGCACTCGGAAATTTAAAACCGATATCAGAACTAACAAAAGTCTGTCACTTTCAAGAATATAGAACTTTTGACAGCAATCATAAAAGGTTCGGGTAATTAGAAATATACCTTGTCTGTATCATTTTTGCTTGCATTTAAATACGATTTGTATTTTAAAACTTTGTTGGTTATGTCAGCCATCCCATCTGTTTTCGTGTCGATATATGCCGAGCTAGTCAAAATAGAAATTTAACAACTTCCGGTTTCCATTTGGGGCTCACAAGGGGACATTCATTCGTCCGTTTCTGTTTATCTATCTTCCCGTCAAGGAGTGGACTCATTTTTTAGTGTATATACTCCATTTTGAATCATCAGATCTTTGGATTAATATAACTAAGAAGTGTGTAACGTTTTAAGCAATGAACATAAATAGCTTCTGAGATACGGCGCGACCTGTGAAAACCCCCCTTTTTTACAAAAAAACTCTAAATTTTGAATCATCACCAAAAAGTATAACTGTTACAGATCTTTAGATTAATATATATATAATAATAATATAATGAATTTTATTTTATACTGATTGAACATATTTATACAATGACATAATAAAAATATACATTAAAACAATCAGTACCCAGCCATAAGATTGGCTTATGTCTATACACCTTATCGCTATTTGTCCGCCATTGCTGGAAATCACACAGGTTCCCGTAAAATTTTGACGTCATAAAACAAAATATTTGACGCCACAATGGAAAAGTGATTGTTGTTGACGTCAAAAGTTCAAGCGGCAGGGTCAGCCGGGATTAGCGATAAGGTGTATTTAAAAACATTTCAAATTTAAATATATGTAAATTTTACATTTGGTTTTTGTACAATTTCAAAAAGATTTATCGTTTAAATAATAACAAATTCAATTAAAAATTCATTTGATAAATTAAAATAAAAAAAATATATATATAGATAAAAATATAACTAATAAGAGTGTAAGGTTTGAAGCATTAATCAGAAATCGTTTCTGAGATATGGAGCGACATGTCAACCCCCTTTTTCAATAACTCTAAAATAAAATCATGAATCATCACAAAAAGGTATAAAGATCTTTAGATTAATATAACTAAGAAGAGTGAAAAGTTTTAAGCAATAATCAGAAATCGTTTTTGAGATACCGTGAGCAACATGTGACACCCCCTCCCCCTGTTTTCATTAACTCTAAAATAAAATTATGAATCATCACCAAAAAGTATACAGATCTTTAGATTAATATAACAAAGAAGTGTGTAAAGGTTTAAGCAATTATATCATAAATCGTTTTTGAGATACAGCGCGAAATGTGAAAACCCCCTCTTTTTTTTTTAACTCAATAACTCTAAAATGAAATTTTGAATCATCACTAAAAGTATACAGATCTTAAGATTAATATAACCAAGAAGAGTGCAAAGTTTTAAGCAATAATCATAAATCGTTTTTGCGGCGCGACATGTGAAAACAATACCTCCCCCCCCCCAAAATCACCCTAGCACACCACGGTGTCTAACTAGCACTAAAAACATATATTTGAATGTCACTAATATAGGATTTTATTTTTTTTAATTTGCAGCTAAACATTCTGAAGTCAATAATTTAGTGTCCGAACTCTTGTAATTATAAAAACGTACAAACAAAATTTCAATTGCCGCACAAAAAAGCATAAATGAAATTGTTTTAGGATACCTTCTGTCCAAAAAAAACAGGGAAAATTCCCATATTGAATACTAAATTAAAAAGCATTTTTAAAATCAGAACAAAAAAGTTCGTCAATAATCATTTCATTAATAATAATAAAAAAAAAAAAGTTTATAAAAATAGACTGGAGAATTTCATCTTCGGAGATTTCCGTATCCCACGAATCTATAACAATATCATTCAATCAGATTTATAACATCATATATATCAGGTGGATTTCCACCAAGTACCTGTTCGAAATGAATAAGTCACTGTCAGCAAGACATTTATTTTTATGCCCCATTTCTGAGCATTATGTTTTCTGGTCTGTGGGTCCGTCTGTTCGTTCGTTTGTCCGTTCATCTGTCCGTTCGTCCGTCCGTCTGTCCCGCTTCAGGTTAAAGTTTTTGGTCGATTTAGTTTTTGATGAAGTTGAAGTCCAATCAACTTGAAACTTAGTACACATGTTCCCTATGATATGATGTTTCTAATTGTAATGCCAAATTAGAGATTTTCCGCCATTTTCACGGTCCACTGAACATAGAAAATGATAGTACGGATTGGCCGCATCCGTGTACTGGGGACACATTCTTGTTATTCATTGGTTTAAATGCCGACCTAAATCATCGAGGGTCATGTTTTGCAAATTCGAAGAGATCAAAAGCATTTAGCTCGCTTATATATAATTATAGTTGGTCACCACCAACGGTTTTGTTCGATTGTTTGTATGTTGGGCTAAAATTTAATGAAGACGAGTGTGCGTTATACATATGTTAAGTTACGTTTCAGTACAGTTTTACCACACACAAAAAAAAACAGTAAAAGCACGGTCATGTAAAATACGGTTTATCTCCCTTACCGCATAATTACCATCATCGACACTATTCATGTTTGAATATATAGTCTTGGATTTTACTGGAGTCCCATTTTAAGTATTTGTGGGTACAGTGTAGCTTGCCTAATCCGACACGCTGGGGGACCAGAAAAAAACGTTGGATTTTAAGCAGGGTGTTGGAATACTCAGGTTTTTTTCTATAAGGATAGACATATTTTGGGACCATGAAAATGTGTCGGTTAAAGCAGGATGTTGGAATACTCAGATGTCGAATTAGGCAGGTTACGCTGTACACGTACTTGTCAAACTGTTATACTGGATATTGTTATTTAGACCTATCTCGTATGATAGAGATGAATAAAGGAGCATGATCAGACAATTCAATAAAGTCTAATACCCCAAAGTTCTTGATAATATCATATAGTGGTCGGGAAAAAAACAGCAAATAATATTTACACTTTGACTCCTAGATATACAAAAAGTAGAAGGAATTACATCGGGCTCAACACAGTCACAAGAATATCATTTAGCTCGTCAGTGCGGCTATTCATATCACAATAATCTTTAATCATCATGAAAATCATTATCACAATATTACGATTAAAATTAGACTGTTCGTGTGGTATATTTAAGCAAAACATATATATATATAAGTCATCATTAAATTATTGCTTGGACTGAAAACTTTATAAGTATAATGCCATGGTTATACTCAATAGATATATCGTTAAAAATGTTTTAACAGAAGTTACCGCTATAGCGAAACCCTCACTATTAATCCAAATGTCTTTCTTTAACCATGTTTCGCATAAAAACAACACACACAAACTATTTATAAAGTTCAAGAAATCATTATCATCATAACAAGACTCTGCGTCATTAATGTTCCATGTTAAATATTTTAAAGTGTATGCATGTTCTCTGCATCGGTGACCGCTAACGCCAACATGAATTTATTTTGTCCCCGACAAACCAAGCTTTTACACAGCGGTCATAAAGTTCTTTTATAAGTGGTATCAATGTTATAGTTCTTTCCTGCGATTTTGAACATCTATTGGTAACTGCTCTAATTTTCCACACGAAGAACCTTTAAATGTTTTAGCGTTATTTCGCACTAAGTCTAGTTCAAGGTGCACATATGAGGTAAATTTAGTTAATGTTGATCTTCTCGCCTTTTTTTTTACGAATACCATAGACATCTGACAGCTGAATTTGATCGGAGTTTTCCATTCTAATTAAAATATTGATCTCTGATTTCGTTGTACTCAGATGTAGTATAACGAAATCAGAGATCAATATTGAGTTTTCGAGTTTCAGTGTAACTTTACAAAAGTCAAGTATAACATCTGGACAATTTTCAACTTCAGTCAGTTCTGGAATATTGTAAAATATCAAATTGTTCGAAACTGATTTAATTTCGAAGTCTAGAATGCTTTCTTAAAGACTTTTAGTTTGTCGTTTTCATGGGCATCATTTTTGAGTTCATAACTGTTAGTTCTCAATAATATAGAAATGTTGATTACCTCTATGTTAAGTTCTGTTATATTAGATCAACTTTGGTTATCACGGATGAGCTGCAAACAACTTTCTACCTGTTGCATACGGTCGTCAAGAGATTACAAGTACCCTGTTCAAGGCGGATAACTTCGGCATTATTTGTAGTAACAATGCTATCAATTTTAATCAATTTTATTAAGTTTCTCTTGAAATGTGCCAATGCGTTTAAATAGTTCATCTTCCCATGGCGGTTTCTATTGTGATATTTGTGACTGTGTAATAAACGAAACAAATTCAAATTCAAATATATTTTATACTATGTTGTTGGTACATTCCTGATGTAGGACTACAAAGCAGGAGTATTGCTGTGATAACGGGAATGAAGAACCCTGTTGGTACATAACGTTTGTACGTAGTAGCCTGATTTACTTTAATTGTACTTGATTCTGGTTGTTCATGTTACTATTGTTTATGTTTACATTTTAATGTATGTTTACATTTGTAGGTACTTGATGGGAACCGCTCGTTGAGTTTGCTGAATTAGCATCACCTGTGTTTACTTTTGTTTATTGTTCTTTTTAGTTTTCTTTTTTGTAGGTTACTCACTTTCAGACTCACAGTGCGTCACGCATTCAATAAACTAGCACTATTCCTTTATGTACTTCAACCTGGCAATATATCGTATACATACTTTTTTTGTTTGTATAGCAAATAATATTAAAAAAAAAGAGAGGATGTGGTATGATTGTCAATGAGACAACTCTCCAGAGACCAAAATAACACAGAAATTAACAACTATAACTTAAATTTTCTCCCTGCCCTTTAAAGATTTCTTCTTGTCATGTTGTCACGTGTCTCTTTTTTTCACAAAATAAAAAAATATCATTTATGAAGACACTAAACAAAAGGGGCCCTAGTATAGAACCTTGAAGAACCCCCTTTTGGGTGGCAGCAAAGCTACTCAGTACAATGTTGACTTTAATTTGCTGTTTTCTGTCAGAAAGATATGATTTTAACAAAGATACAGACTTTGTACACCATATGCTTATAATTTATCTGATAGAATATCACCAGGTAAACAGTCAAATACTTTAGATAAATCCATAAGAACTGCAGCTGTATTTTTTTAATTTTTTTTTGGTCCAGGGCTTTAATTTACGTCAGTCTTCAAGTAATTGAACAGCGTAGTCTTGCATCCATGTCCTCTAAGGAAAGCAAATAGCAAAGAACAAAGAAGTCATATGTAAGTGTATTGCAAAAAAAAACCATAAAAAAAGGTAACAAACTGACTGGTCTGTATATATAGTTTGATTAAAGTAATTGGTCGTTTTTTTATGTATATTATAAGGGTGTAACTTGGGTTTCTTGAAATAAATCTTGAAATATGCCCATGTCTACAGTCCAATTTATATCAGCTGAGGTGCAAAGACAGATCTACTTCCTTTTACTATTTTTGGTATCCCATCTGCTCCTGTTGCTTTTTTCGCATTTACTTTATTTTTGATTTTTCCCACTTTTTCTTGTGTCACATATTGATTCAAATTTTGTATCTGTTTTCAAGTGATTTTGTTCATATGTGGCATTTATGCTATGATGGTTCGATTGATCATATATTACATCATTTCCTATATTTTCTCAGCAACAGTTGCAAAAAAAATGACACAATCCAAATGAGAGAAAAAAAGCACCTTTGCTAGCCCCATTTCTTGATGATTTGTTCCTTTATCCATATGAGGCTGACTGCATACAGAAAATTTTAAATTAAAAAGAAAGAAAAGAAGGTACCAGTATCCTTTAACTGTACTTTCCGCTCCATAGATGGTGTTATTTTATTAAATGATTAAAAGTTTGGTGACTACTGGTATATTGAATGCATCCATCCCATCAAACTTGAAAATCATATACCAATTACAGTTAAGTCTGCCTCATATCTTGACTTACATCTAAAAATTGACGATGCATGAAGGTCGGCCGAATACAAAACTTTACGACAAAAGAGATGAGTACAGCTTCCCAATTGTGAACTTTCCATTTCGATGTAGCAACGTTACAACAGCGCCTGCATATAGATGATATATCTCCCAGTTGATACGATATTTCAGAGCTTGTATGTCCTATCATGGTTTCATTGATAACAGGTTGCTGCTCACAAATAAACTATTAAACCAAGAGTTTGGTCAAAAACCTTCGCTTATTCAAGCTTCATGTAGAGAAAAGATTGTCAGATTTTTTTCTTAAATTTTATGTTATAGGAAAAAACTAAATGCTAGAGGTTTAGATAAACTGTAAAGAGATAACTTTAACATTTGTTTTGAGAGAAAAAAAAATTAAACGACGGAACTCATTTTCTGGATGCAAAACAAAATACATGCAGGTAAACTATATGTACATTCCTTTATAAAATTAAATTATCTGATTAATGTTCCCTTATGTTGTTGAATAATAAAAAATAAAACAAAAGTATTTGAAAAAAAAACCGTGTAAAATAAGCTTCTCTCTCAACATGCAATAATGTAGTAATACAATCCCGCTTCCTTTCCCGAGATGCGACCTACCGACTAATAATGCTTATTACCGGGTGTGTACTAACATTAGCCACCACAGGTGCCATATGTAGAGCATGACTTGCTACCATTCCGGAGCACATAGCTGAGATCACCCCCAGTTTCTCGTGGGGTTCGTGTTGCTCACTCGTTAGTTTTCTATGTTGTGTTTTGTGTACTATTTGTCTTTTGAACTTTTTTAGCCATAGCGTTGTTAGTTTATTTTCGACTTAAGTTATTAGTTTGAATGTCACTCTGGTATCTTTCGCCTCTCTTTAAAGATGTCTTTTCGAAGGTAACAATCTGCTCTCTCCCCTTCTCACCTAATTGTCTTATTCATATGTATGCATTAGTCTAATGGGTGTGTATTTAATTCCCCTGCATTTTCAATGTGTAAAGATACAGACTTTATAACCTTTTAGAAAATAAAGGGTATTGGATATCCGTCCATGACATAAAATCGGTCCATGCTCAAGACACAAAAAGCACCGGGTTTTCTTTGGGTTTTTTTGTTGGCTGTTTTTTGTCTCAAAGTGACGGGGAAGCTTCAACACAGAGAGAGAAAAGTCGCCCTACTTCTAATTTAATATGGTCCCTAGCACCGGCTTAGGCGGAAATCTTTGCAAAATTGATTCGGATAGACATTGAAAGATGTAAATATACATGCACATGATCACGGAAGAAGGAAAGATAATGTGTCAAAAACACTCATATCACTTGTGTGTTTAAAAAGTAACCAAATTTTTCATTAAACTGATTAAATTTGCTTCAAATATTTTTTGAACACAATCATTCACTATTTTATAATATAATAATATAGTTCACGTTTCCTATTCTCTGTTTTGTTTGTTAATTAAATTCCTCTGTATCTACGCTTACAATGTCCGTTTATTGATTTAGTTGTATATGTATACATGGATGTTCCTTGGCGAAGAAAAAATGCCGCATTTATGTTTTGAAATAACCTTTTGTACTGATATGAGGTATTTGGATGTGTACTTGACTCAGAAAAGTATTCATGTGGTTCTCGGTTAGAATGTACTGTCATGTGATTGATATCCTAGTGGACGCTTGTTACTGTATGCATATTATCATATATGTTTTTCGAGAATGTGTTTAGAGAACAAAAGAAGATGAGGAGACAACTGTTCACAAGGGATCAAACGACACGGAAACCAACAACCATGCATAGGTCACCACATGGTACCCAACAACGAGCTAAGCCCACACCGCACAGTCAGCCCAGAAAAAGACCCGACATGATAAATATAAAACAATTCAAACGAGAAAACCAACGGCTCAGCCTATATGTATAAAACAATGAACGGAAAACAAATATTAGTTTGCAACACAGCAACAAATGACAACCTTTGAATTAAAGATATACATCAGAGACCTATAGACAAGTTCTGGTTTCAATTGTTTTACATTGGTGGTTTTCTGAACCTTTTTTTTTAGCTTACTGTATGCATGATATGGGTTTTGTTCCTTTTAGAAGGCCGTATTGTAACCTCAATAGTCGTTGACTTCTATGTCAATTAGTCTCTGGTGGAGAGTTCTATGATTGAGAATTTTACCACATCTTATTTTTATATTAACTATGTCCTTCGTTTCAAGGAGTTTCGTCTTTTACAGTTTCGCTGCATTTTTGCACCTGCCCTACGTAAAGAGCTTATGGCCTTTGTTAGTCTTGTATGTTTCAGAGTTTAGTGCGACGTCTAGTTTTGCTGAACTAGTACATATGTTTGTCCAGGGGTCAGCTGAAGTCCTCCTCAGGGTGCAGGATTCTCTCGCTGTGTGGCATTGATCTGTTGTCTGCTCTTTGTTCGTTTAGTTGTCTCTTTGACACATTCCCAGTTTCCATTTTCTATTTTATTCATAAGCTTATCAAAAGGATATTCAATTAAATGATTCATATTTATTAAATGCACAAATAAAAACGTATGTATCTATAATACAGTCTTCCATGCTATACTGATCACTATAGTTTTTTTATAAATTGGCATTTTATTGTGTACTCTTTTACATGGTTGTCTCATTTGCAAACATGGCTGCCACATATATATCGAGAATGAAAATGTGGAATCCTCAAAGAGACAATAACCCGACCAGAAAGCAGAAAACAACCCTATGTCATACTCAAACGTTATTATGGTCCTTATCATTGTTGTGCGATGCTACAAGGGAAATCATGACAGAATAATCAGACATTTTGATGGTCACCAAACGGTAGAAGACATTACCAGAATTTACAATGGGGCGATTCTTCCCTTCTTATTGTATACTTTCCTTTTCTTATTGTTAGTGCATTTATATAATATATACTATTGAAAAAAGTGTTTAACAACACAACTTTTGATTGAAAATAAACTATAACAATATCTTGATTTATCTGTCATGTTTATGTATTCTTAACCTTCATTCATATATGCTGGTCAAATTCGATAGCCACACTCTTCGCAATCTTCGAAGAAAGCGGTCACAATTAAAAGAGGGACGAAAGATACCAGAGGGACAGTCAAACTCATAAATCGAAAATAAACTGACAACGCCATGGCTAAAAATGAAAAGGACAAACAAACAAACAATAGTACACATGACACAACATAGAAAACTCGAACCCCACCAAAAACTAAGGGTGATGTCAGGTGCTCCGGAAGGGTAGGCAGATCCTGCTCCACATGTGGCACCCGTCATATTGCTTATGTGATAAATCCGGTAAAAAGTCTAATTTGGGAGGTCACATTCATGAAAGGGAAGGGGATTGTAGTTACGACGTAAGGAACATATCCGATATCATTTGTGAAACGGTAATTCCATAACGGTCAAGCAACTCATGGTGACGTCCGCAAAACTTACGAAGGAATGATTTCAACTTCACCATTTGGAACTCTTGGTTTAATAGCTTCCTTGTGAGCAGCAACCCTCCATATATATATCAAGAAAATCATGAAGGTCACAATTTCAACTCCTTTTGCAAATGGTACAGTTAAAAGAATCATACTATGCGCAAAATTGACAAATCCGTGATTCTGACGGCACAATTTATTACATAAGACCAAAATCATCCAGTTATATAATGCTGTTAATTTCAGAACATTTTAAACATTTTCTACAAAGCCATGATATGAACCCTCAAAGTTAGATCCCCTCTGATGAATCTCACACGTTCTTTATAGTATTGTATATATATCCTGGTAGGATTTATTATGGGCCTTCAATTCCAGGATATAAACGTTTTATACATACGGCTTAATTTTTTATGGTCTTATATTGAAAGACGAGTCAAAATTAATAAATATACTGAAAAATTGTCCTTTAAATTTCAGCATTTATTGACGTTCTTGGGAAAGGATATTGTGTTTCTGTATATTGGGGTGGGGTGGGGTAGTGGTGAGTAGGGGTAGGGTGGGGTAGTGGTGAGTCAGATCAAAATTATTTTATTTTGACACAGAACATGACATATAATGAGTCATTTATTTGTTTTTTCTTTTGCACTTAGTTTTTATTTTACTCATTAGATTACTCCACACTGTATTACATTAAACTATGTTTTTCTTTCAGGTATACATTGAAAAAGGTTATCCTTAATGAGCTTATTCGGATTGACTTTTGATTCAGTGCACATTCCAGTGAACGATCATCTGAAGTTCAGCGACTGGTATTTCAAAATAACAGTATATAGATTGTGGACTGTGAAGTTGCTGCTAGTATTTGAGAGCATTTGTCGATACTGTTTCGAGTATTGTTTTACCTTTATCTGTATTTATTTCATCTGGTTTAACGATATTAAAGTTTCATATTGTTAAGTGTTTTCTTTTTATTCATTTTCGTATAAAATTGAAGATACATTTTCAAACTATTATAACAAGCTTTTTGTACTAAAGTATGCCTTTAACATACATAGCAAAAAACAAAAAGTGAAATGCAGTTCTAAGATTTCGTTACAGAATATACATAAAAAATATTTTAATTGTTTGAGTTTGGGACCTCATTGGAATTTGTTCCATAATAAATCTATACACCTTAGTGCCGTATCTTTTAAAGAAATTTATTTTTAACAGGTAACTTTAAATCTATACTTCGCCATATATATATCCACAGTCCGTACAAAGGAGTAGGCTCAGTAAGACCCTTTTTTGCCCAAAAATTTAGCAGTTTTACAAAATTGTTAAAATGTAAACTTTTAGCTATTTATTTGAAAGAAGAATACTTCTGTTACATAAAAATGGGCTGTTTTTCTGACAATACAATGCACATGCATGTATCGGTCACTAACATCTTCGAAATTTTAGCATTTTGGTTTTGACGGGTTCCGTCTGAAATGAAAGTGGCCGCATTTGTGGTAATTCTTGATATCTAATTTTAAGTTGTATTTGATGATAATACATAACATATATAAAGGTTGAAAATGAACACGGATGCTGCCACTTTCATTTTTGACAAAAACTAAACTATCTGAAAAGTGACATATTATGGCATATTTGATAATTTTTTCATAGCTAAGCTTGCATTTGAGCGTCTCTAATGAGTAAATCAGTTCAAATCTTTCACATAAACTAATTGAATCGAATGAACAGATGAAATAGACACTTAAGTGTTTAAAAAGTGTCCAAAATATTTCATCAGATAAACCTGGACTCGGAGGCCGCGGCTTACCGGACCTACTCCTTTTGGCGTCAACCTCTTTAAAGTAAAGCAATATAGGGGGTAATGCAATTGAATGATTTGCTAGTGTTATCTGATATTCATTGTTTTGTCAATGAATATATTTGTAATAAATTTCGGACAAAATAATACTATTTTGTAGAATAATATATAAATAGATATAGGAAGATGTGGTGTGAGTGACAATGAGATAACTCTCCATCCAAATAACAATTTTAAAAAAGTAATAACTTATATATAAAGCCTAAATGACACAGACGAAACTGTGAATTATATTTTTTTCTGTTTTGAAGTTAGAATTCTGAACAACCTCCTCAAAACATAACGATTTTTTGTTTATCATTTCTCTACGCCATTATGCAGAATATTAAGGGAATATGAATTATTATTATAAATCGTTCAGTTTGTACCCAAATGCAACTAATTTCAGAGATAATGCAAAAGAAAATAAGTAAATGCTTTAGTCCAAATGTCTTACAAAAATACATATAGCTTGGCACAATTTTCTGTACATGTATCCAAGTCAAAAATATCACAAAACACCAAAAAATCCATAGTACAAGTGAACGACGGCATTTCCACGCAGTATAGTTTGAAGTCAAAAATTGTACAGGTAGGAAAGCCATACGTTTATTTTCCCATGGTGAAGCCGTGTCTCTTTTCTGTTGTTAATTCCTTGTCATTCATAAAAAGGAACCGACGAACGAATTAGTCCTCATTCCGCTTAAAGATCGTCAAGAAAGAAACTTTATCTTAAAAAGACTTAGAAGCCATACAGCGTTATCTGGACTCTTATCAAAGAAAAATCACAACCAGGTAAATCTTTATGTTGTTTACCATTTAGAATCCGATGTTGCTTGGGAAAATTAAATATGGGCTCTACAATAATTACGACCTGGCAAATTATGCTGCCATAATATGCAAAATACCTATAAAGTTCAAAGTTCATTTTGGCTTATTACGGGTTGTATATTTCCTTTACAAGTGGGCTATCTGTAAAGTTGTGTGCGTATCTTCGACTTCTTTATCAGGAATTTCATGGTAATATAAACGTTGATTTATCGCATTTTACGGCCAACATGTCCTCCGCGCGCGCTATCTTTACCGTTGGGCAATACACAATCAGTGATAAAGTTTTATCATTCTAGTTTTCGTATCTTTGCTCTGCTCTCGAACCATTTAGGGAAAGTTTGTGGACAATAACGCATGTTGGCTTGGAATTATTTTAAGACTTCTAAACTAAGGATTTAAAACCTTTCTTTCGTCTTCCAAATTCAAAAAGTTTAGAAAGGGCGTGGTTATACTTGATACTTAGGAGTTTATTTCTACCATTTTTTTTTATAACAATGTTTTTTGAATCACCGAACAGGTAAGGAGAACTTTTTTTAACCTAGTCGAAAAGATTGGTCAGTGATTAAAACAGAAACTGGACTGCAGAAAAATAATATGTAATCAGAATAATAAACACAAAAAAAATAATCTTTTTTTTTAAATGTAAATCTTTTTATAATTCAATGTGTTATTGTTTTTAATTTTTGGAAATTGAAGACAAGTAGGTGTTTCTGCTGACGTTGTACAGTAGCTTATGTTCTGTTCTAATTTTAACAGGTGCGCGAGTTCACAACGACAGGTGACGAGAGACCAACACACAGGTATATGGATTTGTGACTTTGAACCGTACAAGCTAAAACAACGCCTCCTACATTCGAACCGTTATACTTTATTTCCAAAATGACGGAAGTCGACCAAGCTTGGCAAAATAATTCACCTGAAGCATATTCAGATGAGGAAACAGACCCAGCAGCTTGCGAAGAAATAACAGTCATATCAACTCAAGAACAAGAAAATTCTCAACCAAGTGATGATACGCATCATCACTTTTCAAGCGGTTCAGAGTCCACGGACATCAGGTCAAATTCTAATGTGGAACTCTACACGACGAACGGAGTAACTCCCCTCTGTCACCAAGTAGTGATACAATCGGCTGAATCTGCTGCCGAGACAGCACAAGCCGTGGAAAGTATAAGTCAAGAAATCTCTAGCGAGAACCCGGATGAGGACAATACACTGGCACACGAAAGCGACGGTAATGTGACATACACGGAGTACAATATACAACCATCCGGTACTTTGACACAATTAACACCCGTGCCAACGTTTGAAACTGCCACGGGGCATTTATTACCTAAAGAGGACGTTGAAGCATTTTTTAGCAACATGGACCGACCAACAGCAACTTCTGTGACATTAACCACGCCCAATTATCAGGCTGGCACGGGGAACGGTGAGTTTACGACTCTGACACCCGCCCAGTCATTATACCAAAATCTGCTATCGAGTCAGCATCAGGTCACTGATAACAACACTGCCTACAACATGACAGCTTTGTATCCCAACCCCCGGGCTTTACAGATGCAGTACGGGGTGACCACGACAGGGTGGAATCTATCTGCCACGGGCGATGCTCTATACAGTTCTCCGTCATCTAGTCCTTCCGCTGGTAAATACAACAACTTTTCCATGACAAATGATCCCGGGTCTCCGTCCAGTGGCCGAAGTGATAATTCTGTGGACACACCTTACAGTAGACCGCCAATGTATACCAACTTTATGACACAAGATGGAGTTCCTGGGTACAACTACACAATACCATACGGCTCTCAGGGTAAGTCTTGTATTTAACAAATATATTTATGCTCAGAATGTCATTTACTTTATACCTATTCCATGCATGTATTTCATCCTGCCCCGAAATTCTAACCACATTGTCTACGCAAATTAATATATTCGAATATCTTATTTCAATGTACATATGTTAAATGTATTTTAATTTCTTTAAAAAAATAAATAAAAAAACTATTTATACCCATACCGTATTTCATGCTTCCCCGAAAGTCCAACCATATTGTCTGCATAAATTAGTTTATATATTCAAATATCTTATTTTATTAGAACAGATTTTTAAACATTTTCATTTTGGGATTTTTTTTAAATTTTATTTTGTATGTTTATTTCAAAGTAGATAAAACCATATTATCTACACACACTAATTTATATATATTCGAATATCTTATTTTATATGGACATATTTGATGTATTTTCATTTTCCTAAAAAGTGTTTTCTTTATACTTTTTTAAAATTTATTTTCGAATGTTGATTGTATGCTTCCCCGAAAGTCTAACCTTATTTTCTACACAAACTCATATATCATATCGTCGAATATCTTTTTTTTTTTTATCTATATTTACACATTTTTTATACCTTTTTTAAATATGAGTTTTTGTTTACTTTTTTAAAGTTATTTTTGTATGTTAATTCATTAGTTGATTGGGTTGTTCTATATTTTCGTGTAATTATGTGAACGTGTTGTGGAAAGACGACAATTTCTTTGCATGTAGAAATGAGAAAATGGTTTTGTTGATATTATTTGAACATTGTCTTCGTGGTTTTTTTTTTTTTTTTTTTTTTTTTTTGTTGTTGTTGGGAAAACAGCTTCCACTTTTCTGTTTTTACTGCAATATTAAATATTCCGGCATAGGTTTTAGCCATCATATATACATTACTATTAATCATAACCGCTTAAAGTTTAAATAAATAGAAATAATTTCAAAACTGTCTGTATATTGAAATTTATTACAAACATAATTTAAAATACATAATTATTTAACATGACTGAGTGAACTGACATAATACAAGAATAAATTTCAAAGTGTTGCTAAATATAAATACATATTTGAAAAAAATAAATGCATGAGTATTTTATTTTGAACAAAAACACCACATTTATACTAAATACATTTGTTTTTTATTTAAGGCCCGTTACACGCATTTTTTTTTATTGTTAAATAGTCAAATATGTACAGTTAAAATACATGAATAAAAGTCATTTATGAATAAAGCCGTTTTCGAAAGGAAAAATAATTGTAAGAATGTAAGATAAAAAAATATTTTTTTCTTTTTTAAAGTTACAATTTATAACTCAAGTCTGAACTTAGTATAATATTTACTGCTTAAAGTTAAATTTAGGAAAAAAATAACTTTAATAAAACCATTGAGTTTATTATGACCCAATGGTGTCATCATGTCAGCGGCATTTGTTTCTAATTCACAGACTCGTATAAATTCACTTTTAATTAACAAAGTGTGTTGGTGTCAATTCTATCAAATATTTATTATCAAAGATGACATGTATATTGCCAGAAACTTAGTGGTCTTTGTAATGGCATAAGATCTATTTATTATATGTTTCGTAAAACATGAATTTAATTTATGAATAAAGATTAAAACTGTAGGTTAATATTTCTTCTTCTTCTTTTTTAAGGTTTATAAAAAAAATCTTTTAGTTTTTTAATTTCGAAGTGACATTTATATATTTTCTTTCAATTTTTTTTATTTAAAACAATATTCATGCATAAATGGGAAATGTATATAGACTGCACATTGAAACATGCATGTTTTTTAAAAGATCTTCACCGAATTCGGAAATGTATTAACAAAATAAAAATGAAAAAAAAATTGTAGAGCTATGTTTTTTTTAGTTTTGTTACAGACGGACGCAAATCCAAAATTCCAGGACAAAAGATTTTAAATTGTCCTGTAAACAATCTCGAGATTAAAGGTTGTCTTATAAGGCGTTATCTTTAACAACGTTTATTGCAATGCAAACAAATTAATTAGCATATACAAACAAAATGGGCTTCAGTTTCTTGTTATTGTTCAATGTAGATATTTTTTTATTAACCACTTTGAAATAGCCATATAAACGAACTCATTTGAAAAATTTCTTATTTATCAGTGTATTGAGACGTTTTATATATCTCTGATGTATATATGATAAGAAATTGTAACTGTTTATAAGAAACTTAAAAACTTATTTTTTCCAATCTTAAAGAACGAATTTAATCTTGTTTTCGCTTAATCTTTCACAAATCATTCAAATTGGTTTGATGACCCCCCTCCCCAATCCTTGTTCAGAACTTGAAATTTGAAATTTTGAAGCAAAGTTTACAAAAGACAGTATTGTTCTTCAATCAGTTCCTCTTCTAGTTCTCATCCAAAACTCTTGGAACCTCACAGAAAGATAGCAAACATTTTTTGAAGTTTTTACGTTGATATTGTTGAAGATATTTTCCCTCATTTTTTCTCATTTTACATTTGCATCAAATTGAATTGGTTCATTCTTCATGCATTGTTTTACACATTTCCTGCGCAACTCGGCCATATGACCTTTTTTTGTTTTATCCATTTCAACATAATTTCACAATTACAATTGTATAAGAGAGGCGGAAGATATCAAAGGGACATTTAAGGTGGAACCTAATACTACAGGGAGATAACTCTGTAAAGTCAGCAGAACGTTTTAATGACGTGGTGTTGTTAAAGGAATGTTAAGCTTCTCAATGATCAAAATAAGTTTTTGTCAAACTGCTATATAACCAGTGTAATTTTTCTGACAAAACGGTTGGTTCAAAATTTTTGAAATTTTTATATACTTGTTAAAGGGTCAAAGTAAATACTTTGTCAAAATTTTATGAAAATTAAACGAGCCAAATTAATTTTAGTGAAAGTGTTGGGTACCACCTTAATTAAACTCTGCAAATAAATATTTTTTTTAGTCGAAAATAAAAGAGTATGAAATTGCATATTTTACGGATAACTATTACTCTTGTGTCCAGCTTCCTAACCCAATTTGGCCGGTCACAAATTAATAATATGAAAATATGAGTTAGTTTTCATAACTTCAGTCAAATTTCATGTATATGTCAAAGGGTGAAACCTGAACAAATCGTTAAGGCAATCAAAAGAGAATCAGTATAAAACGAATGTAGGACAGAAAGTCACGGACAAAAAGTCACAGGACAATAAGTCACAATTCAGTTTTGAGATAATTTTTTAAACAGTTTTTTTGTTTTTCCTTGAACTATTTTATATGAAGCAACTTTGTATTTAAAATGTATTCAATAAATATCAATGATGATAAAATAATTATTATGAAAACAAAATGTTAAAGTGACCGGTACTTAAATGGCTTCATTCTGCCAATAAAAATGTCCTTTGCATGGTTAAATTTAAAAATAAAAAAAATTATAAAGCCTTATGAACAGTATTCTTAGCTTAAAAATGAATATATGTAATAAAAAGAAAATATTTCAGATCGTTCTCTTATATATTCACAAAAATTATTTGTGACTTTTTGTCCTCTGACTTTCTGTCCGTTTACCTTATAAAACAAGGGTACCAAGCTGTTTTCTTTTTGTTTCATGCAACAAGAGTATATACAAAATCAAGCAATTGTTTTGCTAAAGTTATCATAGTGTGTGTTAAAAAGCACATTACTGTAAAAAATGTCAGCCATCTTGAATTTAATAGTTGTATCTTGTACATAAAAGCTGTGACAGTAAGTCTCGAGTGTTTACAGTAACACAGATTTTAAAGCTATAAATTACCAGATTTACTGCCGCTTATTCAAATATTTACAATCATAAACATGTACTCTAAAGACTCAAATTATGAGAATGAAATTATGGTGCGTTTTAAATTTGCCGTTTTATGAACCAAACAGCAAAAAACGTGTTCCAAATGACATTAAACGAATACAAACTGAGTGTCAGCAGTTTATGGTATTTTATGTACCATGTATTCCTTTTAAGATCTTTGATTTTTTTGGGGGCATGCAATTAAACCTATATAAACGTTAGTTGTTTATTCTCGTCCTTTTCACAATTCTGTTTGAAACCGATGAGAAGTACATGTAGTACATGTTGCACCAATGAATATGGATCATGCAAATCGAAACGTGTTGCCATAGTCTTATGGGTTCATTGGTGTTTTATACGGTTTCAGATGTCTGATATTTGATTTTGATAAAATATTTTCAAATTAATATCAGTTTGTTCAATTATGTATTGAATGAGACTGAAAACCAAACTATGTAAAATTGGCATTTTAAAGTTATAACGTGCAAAAGATTATATTTCTGCTGGGACTATTATACACCCATAGTATAATAGTCTCAGATTTCTGTTATGACACATCTATACTGTGTGTTCTTTTTTTTTTTATAAGTACCAAAAATTTACAACGATTTATCAAAATAGTCGGTACGCATCTATAATTTTCATTTCATTAATTGTCAAATAACCACACGAATTTAAGTCTTGAAAATTGCATATTAATTAATATATCAATGGAATACCTTTCTTTAGTATTATCCTTTCTATTTTATTGTCATATTAAAACGCCATTGATGAGTGCAAAAGGGAATGACAAAATTCGTTTTATCCAAAACTCAAAATGAATAAAACAATGAGAAATATGCTTAATTCCTTATTTTGTCATGATATTTGGTACACGGAAAGGAAGCAAGACAAGTCGCCCCACTGCCAAATCGGCCCACTTACTTTTTCACCAACTCGCCCCAACTTTCTAAAAAATCGCGCAAAGTGACCCATGTTTACCAACTCACTGTTAAACACTTATCATGTGTATTCTCTTCAATTATAAGAATAATCCAAAAGAAGTTTGTGGTAAATGACAATTTTAGCCTTCATGATTTTATCCGTTGGGTTTAAAACACAGCTGCAGTTGTACGGTGTATTGAAGCCCGCATAACAAGAATTAGAAAAAAATTGAGGATTGTATACAACTGAACACACCAACTTCCGAAATTTAACTCTGATAATCGCTTGATAGTTGGTTGCTTCACTTCCAGTGGCAAATATTTCATGCATGTTCAGGTCGACAAAATAGACGCAAAAACAAAGATACAACAAGGAACAACAAATAGCCCCGATAGCTTGTGATGGTTCTGAACCTGCTTAATTCATGTTTTCTTTCTTAGCTTTCCTAGTATATGACTAAAGTATTAAGAAGTATACCATAATGCTACTGATATACTATTGAATTAAGATAAGAAGTTTATGTCTTGTAAATAAAGGGATTGGCTGAAGTGTCTTGATAGAAGTTTATTCGTCATAGTAGTTTTGGTATCATCGAAACCTCCATTAATTTTTCTAAAAGTTGATTTCAAGGAAAAGGAAATTATTTTTTTCTATATTTAATTCATTTCAAACATTTTCGTGTAAACCCATTTAGAAAAAAAATCCAAGAATAAAGGCCAAAATATTTCTAGGTTTATAAATCATGTCCCTTTATTTCATTTAACTTCAGGTAGCCGTATACACTGAGACGTTTTTAGTCGATTTTGACCTATAAATTTCCGCGAAAATCAATTTTGCTTTAAACAAATGACATGTTGTTCCTCGTAACCTAGCAACAATCTTAGACCAAGTGTTGTTTTGTAAAAAGTTTCATTATAAATAATCCAAGACTTGACAACTGACTGTTTAGGTAGATTACTCAAACTTTCTAAAACTTTAATATTGCAGTTGTTTTGTTTCTCAATTTAATATATTTTAGCTGAGTAGTTATTTTGAAACCCTTTCAAACAAATTTCCTATTCATTGTATAAGTTGTAAATTTACGGATAAACTTTGATGAATAACAATACCAGTAGATTAATATGAGAGATACGGTTTATTTTGTTTCTTGCCATTTTTGTATTGTCCATTTAAGGACCAATTGTGTCGAAACAATAGCTCAATATGAGAGATACAATTTAAATCTATCTCTTACCATTTTTTGTATTGTTCATTTTAGGACCAATACATTTTATCCGTCTCTCAATTTTGTATAGTTCATTTCAGGACCGACCGTGTGTCGAAACTGGATAGCCCGATATGAGATACGGTTTTATTTGGTCACTTTCCATTTTTGTATTGTTCATTTATTGGTCAACTGAAGTACATATTGAGTTTACCCGTCTTCGAGATACGTCAAATCTCCAGTTTAGGTCTCTGACCTTCATTATCATTTCTGCAGTACATGATTGTAAAATAAATTTTAATTTGCAATGAAAATATAAAGCATAGACTCAGACCTATACTACACGTACTCATGACTTATGTTAATAAAATATTTTTGAAAGTGAATCGACAACACGAGCCTATAGTTGTTGAATATCGCCTTTCTATGAAGTGTTAAATATTTCTCTTAAGAAAGTTATCGTTATAGAAAAAGAAAATCACTCCCTTTTTCAACAAAACAAGCATTTCAGTTTGGTTCAAACATTGACCTGAGGTTTTTTACTCTGCAAATAAGGATATAAACAAAATTTCGAAACATTGATAGATTTCGTCTGAAATTTTATTTTGTTTTACAGGCCCAAATCATTTAGACAGGTCTAAAGTTGTTTCAAGTCTAAAGTTGTTTCAAGTCTAAAGTTGTTTCAAGTTATATATATTGTATAAACATGTTAGACAATCATGTACCAACTAACATATTTTGTGAAATGAAAAAGGTTAAATTTATTCCACAACACTATTTTTGTAATCTTTTTTGCTTTTATCTCCATTGTTTTATTCATTTAACCGAAAAGTTCCAACCTAACTCCCGGACAATGTCCCACTAGTGTTTTTAATATCGGAATTAATTTCATTTAATTCAACAACATGCAGATTTCGACCATTTTTACAAAATTTCGAATAATTTATACAGTGTCCAAAGTTAGTAAGTAGGTAAGTAAGTACATTTATATTATACTGAAGTATGTTTTTATGCCCCATCTACGATAGTAAAGGGGCATTATGTTTTCTGGTCTGTACGTCCGTTCGTCCGTCTGTCTGTTCGTTCGTCTGTGCGTCCGTTCGTCCGGATTCAGGTTAAAGTTTTTGGTCAAGGTAGTTTTTGATGAAGTTGAAGTCCAATCCACTTTAAATTTAGTACACATGTTCCCCATCATATGATCTTTGTAATTTTAGTGCCAAATTAAAGTTTTGACTCCAATTTCACGGTCCACTGAACATAGAAAATGATAGTGCGAAGTTCAGGTTAAAGTTTTTGGTCGAGTTAGTTTTTGATGAAGTTAAACTTGAAACTAAGTACACATGTTCCCTATGATATGATCTTTCTAATTTAAATGCCAAATTAAAATTTTGACCGCAATTTCACGGTCCACTGAACATAGAAAATGATAGTGCGAGTGGGCATCCGTGTACTATGGACACATTCTTGTTTTGACATAGACTAGACCGTTAGTTTCCCGTTTTAATGTTTTTAAACATGTCATTTTGGGTCCTTTTATAGCTTGCTGTTCGGTGTGAGCCAAGACTACGTGTTGAAGACCGTACTTTTACAAATTGTGTGCTTGGATGAAGAGTTGTCTTATTGGCACTCATTCCACATCTTCTTATATCTAAATAACAAATTTCTTCTACATTTTGAATGTTACATATTTGAAATGTTAAACATATTTTATTTGTGATCAATCAAATTTTTTTTCCTCCAACATATTAACTTGTATATAGAATGAAAAATGTAAATAGGTCCTATCTTTGAGAATAATAATTTTAAATTGACTGAACTGTATATGTGATGAGTTTGTGTGTTTTTTCATTATAATGTCGAGAAGTAAAAAAAAATGCAATTTGTCGCCTAAATTGCTCTTAGTTGTCATACAAATATTTTCCTCTGGAAAACATAGAGGCATATTCGATAAAATATGAATGTTGTTTTGAAACCAGGTATTCAGATTTATTTGTTTTGATGCACATGCTGCATATTTTTAAGCTTAGAACGGAAAGGGGTGTGGTGTGTGTGTGTGTGGGGGGGGGGGGGGGTCAAATACGAGAAGAAAATTCAACAGGATCACAAAAAATAGAACTCTTATTGCATTCTCAGTTATAACATACTTGGAAGTAATTCCGTCCTGCCTCAGTCTTAATTCATAAGTTTGTACCATAAATAAAAAGTTATAATCATTTCATCATAAAAGTCTTTTTATATATTATAAGCAATTGTCATTACAAAAATAGCTTCTTACCCTATAGTTATGAATCTGACCCATTTTCGATACAGATATTTCCATATTCTATTTTTATGTTATTTCCAAATATTTAATAAGTCCTTAAATCTATGTGGTTCATAATATAAATACAATTATTTATTAAATATATCACAAAATTATTCTTTTTGAAGTAAACCGGGATTTTTTAAAAACATTAGTATATGAGAAAAATTTAAACTGATAACACAATATAAGTAAATCAAAATAAATTTGATATAATTCATTTTATCAACATATATATATTTAGGTAGAAAGAAAAAGATAATAAACAAAGTACACCCGACCAACCCCTTGTATATGATGAAGGATTGTCTGAATATATTGTGTAGGACCTAATCTAGATTTTTTCCAAGTGATAACTCATTGTTTTTTGGCAAATGACGATGTTGTCTCCCCTTTCAAAACTATCTGCAACGTATTCTCTAAAAATCGGATGAAAATAAACTTGTCAATACGTATAATGCCAGAATATTTCGTACTCCCCATATCTTGAAATGTTTTTTTATGTGGCTTTTGTTCAGATTTTAAAGTTTACTGTTCACTAAAACAACCTTATCAATATTTAAACGGAATTAGCAAACTTTTAAAAGTCCTTGGACATTACGAAGTCCACAGGTCTTTTGGTCTTTGTGTCTAGTTTACATGTGAACAGCCCAGACGTTGTTCTCTGTAAACACGGCAGTGTATAAATTGTGGTACAAAGTTCTCATTAGAGATAAAATATTTCGTTGTTATCTTGTATTATCTCTGACCTGATGACAGAACGTACAAAATACGACAGAATTAGTCTCTTGTCATCGATTTAATATCTAAATATTTTATCTTTTTGATAAAATTCTAAAAGTATGTTATCTATTTTCTGTATGTTTACATGCTGTTTTTCATTCATTAAGTTCATTGTGGATTCTTCAGGTAGTTTTGTCATCGGCTTTGTAATAATTAATAATGTATGATATATTCTGGGTTTAAACCGAAAGTATTATATATAACTTAAAATTCTTGAAGAAATACTAGTGCAGATGTTATAAAACAATAGCAGAAGAAAATACGACTGTAGTCATCTTTCCTTTACCAATTACATTACATATGATTCATCCCTAAACACCATCTAAACACCTAAACATGTTGAGACATGAGACATGTTTAGACCTAAACATGTTTAGAGACAAGACATGTTTACACTTAAACATGTAAAAAAAAAGTGCACAAAAATGTGTTTAAATCTAAACACCATTTTTACAGTGTATGGAAAGAAAATTGAATGCCTGAAAAAGGTCTGAGGCATAGAGATACATGCTTGTTTGAAATGGAATAAAAAAAAAAAACCCGAAAATATCCCTTTTGTTATGTACTTATAAGAAACATACCATAAAAAATTGAATAAAATATTAAGCAATTTCAAGTCATAAAAAATATTACATTATATCACCACATTTCCTTTTGTTCATTTGCAAAATTCTCATTTGATAGTCATATAATGGAATTGGGAATATTACACTGCAGCCTGTCTTTTGATCGCAACAGTTTTCTTTGTTTGTCGTGGCATCGTAAAGTTGATCAAAGTTTGTCTTCGACATGGGTGTTTGACTATTTGGTATCTTCTGCATCTCTAATAACATTTCGTCCTAAACATGAATGAGATATTTGCCACTGGACGTTAAGCAACCAATAATCTATCAATCTTATATAACATTGAATTTGTTTTAAACTTTGCTAACCGTCGCACTAAGTCATGCAACTGTTGGGACATACATCAGGGGCGGATCCAGGAATTTATTAGGGGGTGGTCACCTTTTGAAATCTTAAATTAAAATTTTTTATGGCCCCTTATAGGAAGATTCTGTTTGCCACAAAGCAAAACACACTTGCATATAGATTTCAAAACAGTTCTGTTTGCTTTTATACGTTCATTCATTGCTTTATCAATAAATGTTTGAATATCAGTAGTCCTTTGCTCAATGTTGTCAAGAAAAAGTTGAGCTTTTGCTCTAGCTTCAGTATGACTTTTTTTTACATGATTTCTCATCACGGCCGAAATGATCGTTAAGTCTTGTACTTGCATGTGCCATATCTGTTAGTGGTTTGCATAATAATGTTCCCAAACTGTCAACCCCAAACAGAGCACAGTATATATTCTTGTGAAGGTGAGTACACTAGCCCATCATAGCGATTTAGCCAATTCAGCTGAAACAGTCTGTTCTTTCCTGCATATTTTTTTATAGGAAAGATATAGTTTATTCCAGGTTGGAAATGATTTCTTATCAAATTAAATTTCTCTTCGTTTGTTAATTTACGTGTTGATTGTTTTACAAAACCAATGTCGTTTGTACTTATATATATGTAAGTCGTGGGTTGTTTCCTTAATCTGATCACTTTTATTCGTATCAATGCTATATCCATTACAAGTCGTTGGTACTTCAGAATGGGCTGATTTGTGGCGTTTCCTGAAGGAAAGAGGGTATAAGTTACTAAAAAATTGGAATGAACGAAACTTTTAGACAAACAGATGATGGAACGGGGGTATTCATTCAATATAGAATATGTATGTGACTTTAAAACTTTAAAATTATTTTTGAATTTTGGCATCACAGTAAAAAAATATTATTGGTCGAGAAAAGTTATTATACAAACTTTAAAAATTTAGATAAACGTAATGTAAAAAAAGTATAAATTACCTGCTAAAAACATCTACGATTGAGGACTGTCTCTTCATTTTTACACCTTAACATCAAAGAAATCGACCAAGGTACATGTATTTAGCCTTAAGGTAAGTAATGACAACTTTATGACTGGTGATTACGATAGACAAATTGATTTGATCGACGAATTTATTTTTCAAAATGTTCAAGGTGCACCATTTTTTGGTACATGGTGCACCATTTTTGCAAACCCAGGGGGTGGTCACCGGCACCGGATGACCACCCCCTGGATCCGCCTCTGTACATATATATATATATATATATATATATATAAAACACTTCCTTTTTTTGGTAAACAGAAACAAAATAACTTAACGGTATGTTTATTTTTACTCATTGTTGAAGTCCGTATGCTTGTCTATTATTGCTTACATCCACTCAGATCATTTGGTCTTAAGCTGGTTATCGGCTGACAATAACACTTTGTTCATGTTTGAGTGTAGCGTAATACAAGCGGATTCCAGTTAAATTTGGTCTTTGGTGGAGAGAAGTCTCTTTGCCACACATCTCCATATTTTAATGATTTTGCTGACTAGGAAACTTGCTAAAATTTCAATATCTGCAGAACATAATTCAAGAAATGAGAACAGTTTTTGTTGACATGTGAAGAGGACATTGATAATTAATTTGAAATTCTTGATAGAATTTAACAGTGAATATATTTCCATTTATGCAACACATTGCTTTGATGCGTAAAAGTTATTAAGATTTGTTTAGGTGACCGATAATGCCTTCACTTCATTCCTTACATGTAGATGTCTTAATTTTGGTAGTTTATTACAGTAATTTTGATTTAACATATTTTGAAATCTAACCAACACAGATATTTCAGGTTTATGGAGCTGTTTAGAACTTTTTACCATGTAATTTATTTTTCAAAAATGGTTCTCGTGCTAAGCTTTCACATTATAAACAAGGATGTCAAGGCCGGGCTAAAGAAGTGAAATCAATTAAATTGTCCTCACTCTCAACCTGATTGACTTTAATGTTGACTCAGAATAATGTATGCTAACTTATAGAAAGGATTTGTGTAATATTATTATACAAATCCTTGCTTATAGTCTTACATACATAATATTTAATTTGTTGTTACTGCCTTTTTGCTAGCTTTCAGTAACTGCGAGTTATCTCAGAATTGTACATATTTTTTTTGTGTCTTTGTTCATTGTGTTTTTTTAATACCCTTACTTTAAAGTATTTGAACTTGAATATATTTTCAAGGCTTGTAAAGATGTATGCTTTAAGGCTTGTTTTCAATTTTTCCGAAACGTCATTACTATTCTTTTTCTTTTTTTTTCTTTCTTTTTAAAGCTATGCATTACTTACTTTCAAGCAGACTGTTGTTCACCTTAACCTCCTTAAACACTTTCATTACAAATACACTTCTGGAAATATATGCAAATTGTTGATGCTTTTTAGTAATACATCTGATATAATCTGAATATGTTTAACTGTTAACCACAGTCTTTTATTCCTTTTGGTGCTTTGCGGACTATCCTTGATATTTTCGTCTTTTCATTTTTCACTTGAACTTTTGTTTACTTTTCACATGTTTCAATTGGTCCTAGTTTTAGTGAAATTATTAGTTTTTCGTTTTTAATAACATGAGTTATAAAATTGCCAATGAGACAACTCTTCATCATAGAGTGAATAGGGTTGAAGGTTAGCAACTATAGGAACGAACAGCCTTCAACAATGATCAAAACCCATACCGCAAAGTAAGCTTTAAAAATGCCCTAAAATTAGAAATGTAAACAATCAAAACGTCTTTTTTCAAAGATAGTATCTTTTTGATCAGATATAACATTTCTATAAGATAGTTCTATAACTATTTCAATTTTATTTTTTTAAATATTAAAAAATCACATCTTAATTGTTTATGAATTTAATGTCATTGAAATTAAAAAATACTGTAAAACGATGCAAAAGGGGAGATAATTCTAATATCACCTGGCATGCCAGTTAATCTGAAACTTGATACATTCAAGAGTATTTCATTACCCCACGCCAGCCTCTCTGAAGATAAAAACAGGAATGGCGATGTTCTGATAACAATTTCAAACAAACTTTCCATTCATTTTTTACAGACGAGGCAGCTACATACTTTGACATGGGGGAAGGCCGTGAGTGTGTGAACTGTGGGGCGGTATCCACACCCTTGTGGCGGAAAGATGGGACGGGTCATTATTTGTGTAACGCCTGTGGATTGTATCATAAAATGAATGGATTGAATCGCCAGCCAAATGGTAAACCGATCCAGTCTCCTAGTAGGGTAAGTGTATTTTTAAAATATTTTGCACTTCTTTTTTTGACAATTTTATAATATATTTTATTTTTTTATGTTTTCTTTATTTGCCTTTTCCTAGACTTTAACCCAATGTAAACAAAGGCATCTATCATTCGGGTTGCTCTTGTGTAATGGTTTGTTTACAGTTGTATATTTTATTTCTCTTTTTCACTTTGGCTATGGTGTTTGAAGGCATTTTTACGGTTTCGGGTCGCCCATTTCGGAATCTTCTCTTCCCATTTTTCGATTCAGAAAAAAAGAAACAAGTCTAAATTTTGTGTCAATGCAACTGATCATCAAAGAACAATGCAACTCGTTAGTTTTGGGGTATAGCTAGCATTTTTCGAAATCAAACAAATTCTGTTCAATATTTTCACTGTAAAAAATATTACAGTGTCCTTTTTGAAATCTGGGACCATTATATAAATATTGAGGTGTATTTGATTCCAGCTGAAATGTTATATAGAAAAAAAATAAAAAAATATTATCTTTTTAAAAGTATGGCCTTGTTAAATATATGTGTAAATATGCATTATAGACGAGTATTATATAAACCTATTTGCACTGATTATGTTAATACCATTTCATACTGACAAATCATTTAATCCCTTCAATAAACATGACCTGTTGGGATGACACCACCAAATTGTACCCCTGGTGAGCCTTATTGAACATGACCAGTTGCTTGGTTTAACAAGTAATGTGTTAAAGTGGCATTATGCATGCCATCTTACGACACTCCTGGGTACTCAAACTCCAGCAGATGAAAGTTTGAACAAACATGACATTGCCAAAAACAACTCCCCAATAGTGCCTCTTTAACTTTCTCATGGAGAGGGTGTCATGTTTCTGCATCAAGTAAACTTTCTTCATAAATAATTCACCAGTATAACAGGACACACGTGTTGAAATTCACCGAACATTTCGGACATTTTTAGAACTTTATTTGACATTTGATGTTAGGAATAAACAAACACATATAGACATAAATTATTATTGGTTTTAATAACTATATATTGCGTTGTTGACAGAAAGAAAGAAAAAACTTGCGTTTGTTGTTGTATTTGTTTGGCACTGAAACTTTCTTCGGAACCTATTGGACCCCTCCAAAAAAATGTTGCAGATGTATCAGTTCGGAACACAAGATTTATCTTATTTATTTCAGGAACAGGTGGAAGAAGAAAAACCAAAGAAATTTGAGAAGAATTTTGACAAGGTATACTAAAATTTTTATTTTTATCTTATTTTTTTATCTTATTTTTTTTATTTTTTTGTCCATTTATGTAACATATCATTTTATCTGTTTCTTCTTTTTCCACTTATAAGAGTTTCAAGTTAGGTTGGCGTCAAATACACATTATCTGTTAAGATTGCCATGTTCAGATATTTGTGGCTATACGTTACAGTTGTGTAAATACAATCTGACAGCTTTGGTGCAGGTGCGGATCAATGCTTTGATGCAAGGTTCTCCTGAGAAATAAGAGTAATAAGACCCAGTTTTGATACAAAATGTCTGTGATTTTTACCTCATAATTAAATTTCTTCGTTTTATAGAGGGGTTGCAATCGACCAAATTCTTTACCTGAAGTGTACTATCATGCCAAACAAAAACACATTAGGAAAAAAGGACTGTACCTACATATGCATTTTTTGTTGTTAGATTGCAGTCTCATTGCTTACTTGACATCTATAACATGTATAATTTACATATTTAAATATGATATGAAAGTTAGATATTTTTAGTAAAATAACCATTTTTTAAAATATTGGTGAAATATTTGTCGCCAGACATAATCAAACATCAGTATGTATCCCTGAGTCTGTCTAACACCTAAGGCTATCCCTTCTGTTCACCTAAAGAATATTTTATAAATCGAAAATTGGACAGTTCACTTGTATTTTTAGCAGGTGATAATATTTCTATAAGTTTACCTCTCACTTAGATATTTTTGGAATTGCAAAAAACAATGTTTATGTTTACATAACTGTAACTTGTTAGTGAAAGAGGCACTTCGAATGTTGCTATACATTAAAACGTTATAATAACAACACTTAACCAAGATTGATATTAGACAATAGGATGAAGAGAAAATTGCATAAAATGGAAGACAAGGTTGTATAATAGTGAAGGGTTTTTAAACAAGAAGACCACGTATATCGTCTAGGTAACCAATTTGGGAAGGCATAAATAGAGCAGTGTTCAGACTGAAAAAAATACTTAGATTCAGTTTTTTGTAAATTTTCCCCCATTCAAATTGAACTGCTTATGGTAAAGTTTTGAATAAATGATTCGTCTACATTTGTTTGATAAGTCGAGGATTTTGTGTGTTAAGTCAAGGAATTGTACAATATGCCAAAGGTTTGTACAATATGCCAAAGGTTTGTACAATTTCTATACTTTGGACAAGCATTTAAGGATTTTGAAAATTCATAAAAATCATTGAATTGAAATGGGTATTACCTATTGGTAACCTTCTGCTGTTGTCTGTTCTAAGGTCGGGTTGTTTTCTCTTTGACAAATTCCCCATTTCCATTCTCAATTTTATTGCTTTTTTTAAAAGTGTACAGTTTGGAATGTATCAGTTTTCTCTCGCTCTTGACAGCCGATATGAATATAGATAAATAAATCTTTAGATAAATAATTTACCCACCTATGAAGTGTCAGTATTTATAGTTTAATGAATTAATTTACAGCAGTAACTAATTGAGAGATTGATTTATTACCCTCGTTTTTATCAATGAGCTTTTATACACCCAATGTAGTTTATATTGTTAGTGCGAAGTCTTTGAAGTACTAACCTAACAATTTTTGTTTCAATGTGCATGATAACCAATTTTAAGTATTAGATGCGATAGTTGTCCAGAGTTTGAACCTCACCCATTCTTGAACATGACTTTGTTTGAAGATACAATTCAATATAACATACAAAACCTCAAGATATACATGAGCAACAGTGGCGGATCCAGGGGGAGGGTCCGGGGGTTGGAACCCCTTTTTTGGAAGATCAATGCATTTGAATGGGGACATGATGTAAGAACCCCCCTTTCTTCTCGGTTTTAAGCAATACTGGATCCGCCCCTGTGCCATTCTCCATAGCAAATTATTTATTTTTATTTTCTTAATCTATTTTACCAATAAAAAAAGGCAACGTTTGTATTTTCTAATTTTTGTTCTTTACTGAGACAAGTCTACTTAATCTTAAGAAATATAACCATGCCAGTCCTACTTTTTTGCAATCAAATTCTCAACACGGTTTTTGTTTTAATTCGTAATAAATTCATGTCGCCGTCAACCTAATTTGAATAAGTTAGTGTACGTGACCAAGAATATTCAAATTTAACTTGCTGCAGTCTGCATGTTTAAGGGGGATCATATTCCTCCAACCTTTGTTGATTCATAGCTTGTCCTGTATCGTAGATCTAATGTTGCTCCTTGTCTCAAAGTTTTTGAGCAAATTGCATAAATATAAAGTCACTGATAATGACGCTTTTAATTTCAATGAATAGGGGGATTAAAGAGGGTCAAGGGTACCAGCGCTTCCCCTTTTTGAAGGTAAAATTTGGTTGAGTAAATACGGAAACACTGAAGATTGACCGCGGCGGGCCTCTCTCAAGCAGTCAGTGCCCCCTCCCCCTTATGAAAATTTCTGAAATGCATGTACATCTAAAAATCGACAAAACTGTTGCGATGATTATCGGATTTTTGGTAATAAATCCGGGCTTAAAGGGTTCTTAAGGTGTTTAAATGTCTGGAAAGAATTATATTTCGGGTGTGTCTGTTATTGGTAATAAATATAAATAAATCTTAAATAAATAAATTAGAAACATATATATACATATGTATATAGATTATATACATATGTATATAGATGTCTCTGGGTAAATTAACCAAAATATCAATTCAGTGATTTATGAATTAGAGAAGTTTGATTTAAATGTTTATCATGTTAATGTAGAAAAAATAGTGTGTTTTATTTTTTGATATGAGAGTTGAACATTTATACCCTTGTAAAGTTTTTTTCTGGTTATAGTAATTTGTTCTGTTTGGCCTGTAGATCAAGTGTTTACTTAATATGCGTGTATTTGTTTTAAACTAATAAATCAGACATTAAACGAAACCGGCGATAGACACGTTTTGTATCCGGAAGTGGTCAACACTTCAATATTAAAAGAAAACTTAATGGTTTACCATGATAAATTACTAACTTCAAATAGTCAAACAAGTCTCGGTTCCGTCACGGTATAAAATGTAATTAATAGAACTCAAAGACTAGAAATCTCTTATAAGATCGATTCACATACATTTAAGTGCAACAAATCATTACTAATATAGAACAAAGCTCATTTGGTATTTAAATTTTCAAGAGTCCATCCTAAAAAAACTTGGTGTGTAGTCCTTGAATATTTAAAAGAAGTAAAAGGCTGGTTTGGTAAACGTCAACTAGACAGCAATAAACGACAGAAATCACCAAAAGACAGCATGTATATATTCTGCTCTTTGGTCTTGTTGTTGTCTCGGACACATTCCATATTTCCATTTCTCAAATTTATATACATTTCAGCATACTGTCGTCAGCAATAGACACTTAACAATGGGTCAAGTACTTATGTCTATTAAATATATAGAGGTTGTGAATAAATCAAACAGAAACTGCAAAAAAATAAACAATTATGAAGTAAAAAATCCCCAAAAGACAAAAAAAAAGGAAAATACGCCATTTAAAAAACTACTAAGAACGAGGTTTCTGGACAAGCCCATAAATTTTGTTATAAGCTAAACTAGTTTTGTGATATGTAAGTCCTCTAACTTTTTAAACTAGACCTGTTAGCAGACGATGTACAATATTAAATGGGTGAGGCGAGATAAGGTACTTTTTGAAATACATTTTGGCATTCCTGAAATGGGAAGATTACATTATGTTGTCTTCAGTGTGATAGAACGGTTTGCACGGTTTAACTTAAAACACCCGGGAACCATTATATCCACCCATCCATCTACCAATTTAGCGCGTTTGTTCGCATACAATTGGACTGAGTCCCCAGGACTCATTGAAATAAATCATATCAGGCATCTGATAGATAGGCGCAATGTTAAGCAGAGATCCACAGTTTTATATGTAAAATTCAATGAGGACCGCCATCGGTCATATATAAGAGGAGAACATATCATGATAGGAATTCTTGTATAGTAATGTTATGAGGAAGGTGACACCCAAACAATTGAAAGCAGACGTGCAATTTAAGGTTTCTTTATGATCTACATATGTTTCTGACGACATCTGTTAGTATATTGTTCTATAATTAGACACATAACATATGGTCAGTGTTTAAACAGTAAAGATGTATACTTTCTCATCCATCATACTATCTGGTAAATTAGCGGGACTTCAAAAAGCTTACATTACTTGTCAACTACAATTACTCTTCTCAAAATTTCATTTGACAAACAATTCGGTATCGTTTATCCTGTCCCATTCGTCCTTGATATGCATAGAAATACCTATTTTTTTAATAATAATACTACATAAATACAAAAATGTATTATGTTTATGTTGAATGTTAAGAGTCAGGTCATCCAGCACCTGAGATCACCCCTAGTTTGTTTGTTTGGTTTTTTTTTTGGGGGGGGGGGGGGTCGTGTTGTTTATTCTTTAGTTTTCTATGTTGTGTCATGTGTGCTATTGTTTGTCTGTTTGTCTTTTTCATTTTTAGCCATGGCGTTGTCAGTTTATTTTAGATTTATGAGTTTTACAGTCTCCTTGGTGTCTTTCGTCCCTCTTTCATACCATAGAAACATACAAATTGTTCAAATAGTTGTGTGTTTATGACTTGTTTGCTCCTGCTACCTATGTTTCGGTCCGTAATTGTTGGGGGAAAGGGAGGGGGTATTATTTCTTTTTTTCACCTACAATAATAGTTGGCCTATCCAATTGTAAATGTGGCTTCCAGAAACAATAGTCTTTCTGTATTCTCCCTGTTTATTGTTGCACTCGTAGATTGTTATTATGGTTAACCATGATTGTTAACAAAAGAACATGTCTATTAATCGTGAATTGTAGCTGTAAGCAACAGAACGTGTCTTCGAGTCGTTATCTGTAATTTCATAGAAATGAACATGTCTGCCTGTAGATGTAAGCAAGGGAACATGTTGAATATGGCTATCTGTATTTTTTTTTTTCTAAATTAAAGGACTAGTCAGTCTATTGTGATCAATTGCAACAAAACATTATGGTAACTGTAAACAAAAAAACATACCAGTTGAATGTGTAGCATTAGACAAAGGAACAGTCTGTGTAATATTGCCTGTAAATGTCAGCTTGACAATGGAACGTTTCATGAGTTATTACCTGAAATTTAAACAAAAGAACATGTCAGTTAATTATGGTCTAAGACTCTTTAGCTTTAAATAAAGGAACGTTCTATGTGCTATATGAACTTAACCAAACATAAGGTTGATGAACAGCTTTCTATCTTTTATATCTTATAGACACAGAGAGACCTCGGTCTTACCGTCTATATGTATATGCAAGAATATTCATATTAATAGATTTTGAGAAATTCATCAAATCTATCAATACGAATAGTGTTGCACGATAATACCAATATCTCTTTGTTCTCTGTTTGGTGAATATATTTCTTATGATACCCGGGAATATATTGATTCTAAGCACATTTCTCCACGGACCGACTCTGAAGTCACATATCTTTACACATAGTTTATAATGTTTGAATCACCTTTGAATAAAGCCTTCACGCATTAACATCTTAAAACATATTAATACACAATCACAGGGGGAATGCGGTGAATAAAATCTTGTGAAAAAAATCAGATTTGATGGGTTCATATGAATTACATTCTATTTATAGTGCTACGCGCGTGCATTAAGTAATAAAACAAAATTTCTCATTAAATTGTATCAAAAATCTTTACGAAAGTTCTCTCTATGATTATTTTTTTAAGTGACTCAGCTGTTTTTAAAGGTTTTTTGCGAGAACTATCTCTAAAAAGCATCTTTGTGACGCAGATTTAAACAGTATAACGGTTGGGCGAAGATTTTAGAATTTGAAGCCAACCGTTTGTTTCTCGACTTAGAAAATAATCCAAGATATAAAACAAACAGAAGTAGATTCGGCATACAGAGCTTGAATAAACATAGATTGTAAATATCACAACACGGACTGATAATTAAACTAACTCGAATTCTACATTTCACTAATCACCAGAACCATCACAATTATGCCAAGAAAACATCCAAATACCAAATGAAAATAAAACTACTACCGGGATTTTACTTTACTTATTTCAATAGACAGATATTGATTTACCTAATAATAAACTGAAGAAAAAAACAACTTTTTTTTTATAAATCTTTTATTATTGTTTACCCCTTTGGCATGTCCTCAATTGAATGTAAACAGAACTACAAAGTTGAACGACCTTGAAGAAAATCGTAATTTATGGCCTTGCGGTCATATATTATTTTGAATACGATTGTCGTACTCAGACGTACTCCGAATCAAAAATCTACCAATCGAAATACTGAATTTGATGGTTGGACTTTCGAGTACAGTTTTTTTTCACTGACTATTGTGTCAAGTTTAACGACTGGACATTGATAGAGATTGAGGTTTATTAAGGCTTTTCAATGCGGACATTGTCTTTTTATAACTTCAGTTATGAAATCCGGGCAGCAAAGCATTTCAAATCTTTTTTTCCTTACATTTAATCTATTCAGCTGATTTTTTTCATAAATTTAAACAATGTAGAAATGTAGTAAAAACTGTCACACATTTGCTAACTTTTTTTTCCAAATTGTTATGCGAAATTTATAGCTATTTCAGAAGCATACAACATAAGTCGGAGCCTCCACCACGCTAATGACTTTCAAATTAATGACTGATCCGCCTAATTGGTAATTTAAACTTAATGACCAGGCCGTCTGTGATTCGTCAAGGAAAACTTCAATTAAGAAAACATTCCATATATTTAATGAGGTCAAAATAAACATCTTTTAAATAAAAAACAGCAGTTTTGTGGCAATGAAAATTTTAAAGATCCCATAATAAATATGTGTTCGTTAATTTGTATAACATTATTGTTTTATCAAAGGACCTTTGGTAGAATCGAAACAAACGCGACCTATGCCTATTGTCTAAATATGATTTCTGAGCAGAAAAGATTGTTTGTGTGTTTGTTTGTGTGTTAATTCAGATATTTGAAAAAGTTACCAATACAAAACACTTTGAAAATTTTTAAACGGAGATACAATAATATGAGTTATTTCATGAATATTGGGGAATATTGTCCCGAGTAGAATTTTATATTGCACGAGCTTGCGAGTGCAATATATGTTCTACGAGGGACAATATTCCCCAATATTCATGCAATAACCCTTTTATTGTATAGCAATATAATATTTGAAAGTAAAACTTGGTTTAAACTAAGATTTTGTCATTGATGACGTCATGAGTTTTGAAGATTTATTGCACTAGTGCAATAATAGAATTTATTGCACGCTAACTTTTGGTTACTTTCTGTTGGAAATATTATATTGCTATGCAATAAAATATGATATTTTCAGCATTTACCTAATACCAGAACGATTGAAAAAATATATAATTCTTTATGGTTTATTTGTTCATATAATCTCCAGACTTTCATAATTACATTGAAGAATTTATTATTCTTCCCACAGTTCGCATTATTCATTAAAAATGAATTAGTATACCGATCGTTGATTTTAAACCTGGATCAGTATAAAACCATGAATCCATCTGGCGGAACCGGGACCAGAGGAGTTTTAATTCCTAAAGTCGTGATATGCGTATTATATTTCATCCATATGAACTCAGAAACCGAAGTTTCTATTTTAAGTTTCATTCCTCGCAAAATTAAATGCATTAAGAAGAATTGTAGAGATTATAATTCATCAGGATATTATGTGATTGTGTTAAAGCTAAATGTAAAATTTATTAATATTAATTTTCCATTGAATGTCAACACGCTGTTCAGGATTTTTTTTAGAGATTATGTGGGGCATACTGTAAAAAGCAGTCTGGAGTAAGTGATCCTCAAAAGAAAGTTTTTACAAAATTAAATACCGAATCACTTTGCTCGAAGTTAGTATCAATTTTGTATTGAGTGTCTTCTCTTGTTTGTAATACACCTTCACAGAGGATGTATCTATGAGTGTCCTATACCTTAGTTATTTTTTAATGGAAATACAAGTTATACATGTAAAATAGGATCCTCTAAAACTGTTTATGAATTCAGTCTCGTTCCTTTTGGAGTTCATATAAAAACATGATTCCTCCCTCTTTCCCTCTTTTGGTTTCTGTTTTTAAAATGCGATATCAAAGTAAAACAACTCATGGCGGTGCTCTTAATGTAATGAAGCTGACACGTTTCGTGCATACTTTTGAGTTTTGAACCTTTTCTCTTATTTAAACCCTGAAGTTCTGACAAAGACATATCATTTTTAACATGAACATTTGTGTATCTTCTGGAGTATCTTTCATACTTTTAAGATTAGCAATTTATTTGTCTTAGACATTATACACGTATACCTAAAATTATAATGGATTTACTGTAAATGCAAGTTTGACTCCTTCAAAATAGCTATTTCAAGAGCAGTTTGTTTTTAATGTTACCCGCTACTACATACCAAAGCTAACCTGTACAATGTTATTATTCAGATGAAATATTAGTTACAAGATATTGATATCAGATGCCATATCTTAGGGATCATTTAACAGGCCCTGCTTACTTTCATCGCTGAAAGTTCCGAAACATTAATTCTGAAATAAATATCTTGTGTTTCGTGTTATTTTGTATTTGGCTGATATAAATTCTTTTGTTTACAGAAAAAAACATATTATTTTCGAGCATATGTTTCTCAGTTTTCAAGAAACAAAACAAACAAACAAACATGAGTTACTCCCTTTATCTCAAGCTGATCTCAAGATCTTAAAGGTTGATCTCAATTATCGCTCAATATCCTTACTCGAATACTTCTGTGCCTTCTAGCGTCTTTCGATGTAGCAAGCTGAGTTTAGGCAGAGACCGGCGGAATCTACGACTAACGTTATACGAATTAAAAATATCTAAGTTTTAGCAATTTTGGATATCCCTTTTATTAAACAGATTTTAAAACAAAGGAAAATAATTATGCACCAGTCTTCGATCCAAATTACTTCCAAACAAAGTAAGTTTGAGTTCTTTAGTCCGATCTGATAAGTGATACCATATTTTTGCAGATGCCATATTTATATCCACTGCATTAGGCACGCTGTTCAAACTCTCCACGTTTGTTTGTTCAAGTTAAATAAGAAGGCGAGGGGATTATTGGTGCTTTTAATACATGTAATCGTTTAAACATTAGTATCCATGACAACACAATGAATAAGCATGACTAAAACAAAGGCTGTCAATATTATTATGAAAATTATAATTGAATACGTCACGTCCCTGAATGATACACGTAATCAGAGGAGATCAATGAATATCTAAAGATTAAAAAAATATGTTTTTCATATGAAGCTTTAAAAGCAAGTTTATCTTGAACCAGGGACTTTCTATACTAATGTCCCTGCTTGAACACGAATTAAAATTAAAATTAAAACACGAAAACAATAAGACAAAGATAAGTTACATTTGGAATCAGTCCTTAAATGAACTGGTTATCATTAGAAGTGAGAAAAGTAGACTATTCATACAGTTTGATGAATTGAGCACCAGTAATACTTTTCTACTGAATACGAGAACAAATTTTATAATTACAATATTTGTGTCGTGAACTGGTTATCAAACCTCATTTTTTCCGTTTCAAAGACTAAATGGTCTATTACATGTTTAAGCTTGTGATGGATGGCTCTTTAACTTCCAGCATAAAATGTATATTCGAACCCATAACCTCCCGCACTCAAGATGGTCACTTTACCACTAAGGGTGGTGTATATATGTTGAAATCATGCGTGTCGTGACAATTGTTATGCATACCTATATGAAGTAAACAATTTTGTTGATTTTCCAAGTCAGATTGGTTTGTTTGTAACATTTTACCAGACATTACAAAAATTATGAAGGGTGTTTATAAATTTAAGAAAGCACTACTCCTTGTCCATCAAGAATGAGTACCAACTTTCGGATGTGAAATGCAAAAACAAAAATATAACAAAAAATGCAAAATCTCCTGTTCCCTGAGAGTTCCTGGTGAAGGATATTACATAATACTCTTTGAACGCGACACATTCCTCATGTTTCTTTACTTCATAATTAAACCAGCATATTTTTATTGAATTGAGGTACACATTCTGAGAAAAAAATATATATTCTAATGTTTTTCAGGTTAATAACAGAAGTCGGATGGGTTTGTCCTGTGCTAACTGCGGAACAACCACAACCACTTTATGGAGAAGGAACAGCGAAGGGGAACCAGTTTGTAACGCATGCGGACTCTACTATAAATTACACCAGGTATACATACGAGCAATACTTCCATACTAGTAGTTTACATGCCCTTCACATTTGAGCAACAAAACAGAAAGCCTCCTATAGATATTCAGTTTTCTAGGAATACTGCTTTGATTTTGGTGAAATTTTTGAAGAATGAACTTCATCCTGAAGATTATAATTAGAATTAAAAGAACGACTTTGATATTAAAAAGATTGATAAAGATTTGATAGTTTGCAAGTTCCTGCATACTTTTGCTTACAATTTAATAATGTTTGACTGAAGTGTTTTATTATTGTACATTTCAGGTAGCCCGACCAATGTCAATGAAAAAAGATGGAATCCAAACAAGAAAACGTAAAGCAAAAATGGCGTCAAAAGCAGCTACTCCAACACGTGAAATGAATAATACACCAGATCATAATATCATGCCTTCATCATACGCAACATCCATGCCATATACAGGGAACCAGTCATCAGGATTATTAGATCTTTCCGTTACCAGATCAGACAATCAATTAGGTAATTATTGTCACCAGTATAAGACTAAGTTATACTCTAGAGAAAGCATCATGCGATATATGTACAAATATTACTTCCATTTACTGTTTTGTTGTTTGTTTAAATATGTTTAAATAGTTGTTTATTATGTTTCTGAGTTGTTTCCGATGACAGTAGGTAGTCCTTATAATTATGTAGTCTGCTTGGTATATGTTTCATAAATCCCCAAGGAAGCAAAACAATTTGTTTAAAGACGTCATAATTATTTGGGCCAGTGCCGAGTTTGCAATATGGTTTACTGTATACAGTCGAAATTTAAGACCGCAAGTTTTTTTTTAAATTTTTTGACTTAAATTGTCTTTACCATTTCTCTATTCTTTATTTATCTAGTCTCTTTTTCTTCATTCCTAATTTTAGCAGCATTTTTTTCTCTATTTTTTTGAATTTTCGTCCATTATTTTGAATCTCAATTTTGTGTACCCTAATCAGACACATAAAAATAGGAAAAAGATTAATAGAGCTTTGTCTGGAATTCCGAAACCTTAAGTTCCATTGGCATTCCGAGTTGACCTATTAAAAAACGTTGTATTTTTTTTTGATTTCAGTGACTGACATGAAGCATATCACAACATATCCTCAGCTATATCAGAGTCACAGTTCTGTCTTGGCTGCTCTTAGTGCGCCACCTCCCGCTCTTCTACAGGTTGGTAGCCCTCCACCTGGCATGCTTCCATCTTTTCAACACGTCACATCCGGTCACATGACTGAATTAGAGCGTTCCATGACATTTCATTCTGATATGGTCCTGAAGCAAGAGCCAATATTTGAACCATCACCGCCAAAGGCTGTTCCCGTATCAGTTCCAGAATTAGAAGCAGAAAGTGAACTCAGGACCACTCCAAATGGCACACCACCTTCAGATATTACACCATTGAGAGCAGCCACAATGGTATCACAGAATTAATGGATGATAGTTTGAAAACGTCTGCTTTTTGAATGGACCAGAGTAATTTTATAAATATACTCAGTTTTTAAAAAAGTTTTAAATACATATCAAATTTTAATATGAAATCAAAACCATAAGCATTGAGAAATGTATTGTCTACTCATCTGTTAATGTAACAAAAATGTATTGAGAGCATCTTGACTTCATATTCTTTGCTTTTACATTAGTTTACAAAGATGATATTTCTCAAGTTGTTGAACGTCTTTGATCTTCTATTTTGATGACATTTTTACCATCAACTATGAAACTGTTATTCAGTTTTCTTATGCTGTTACTAATCAAACAACCTCAAGAATTGAAAAGCATAATATATTTCATGTAAATAAGTACGAATCGAGTGGTATTGTAGCATTCGGTAATCCTCGGTAGAATTTGCCACTCTCCTTCTTAGATGAGGGTACGGAATCAACCGAGTTGTGACGAATGGGTATTGTAGCTTTGCTCAAGATATCGTGGGTAAACGAGGAAAGGGCAGTAATCCGTGTAATACTTCAAAACTTTATATAAAACGAGAATTCCAAGTGAAGGCCTACCTCATTTAATAGAAGTATTGATCGTTCATGTTCACTATTATTTTGTATAATGAAATAAGCAGATTAAATGGTTATAATTACATTGTTATACAGTTGGATATGGTCAAATATATAAATAATCTTTATAATAAAATGATGAAATATAAATAAATAAACTGGATTTTTTTTTTATAGATTCTCGTGATTGCATTTCTGATTTATGAGTATTCGTGTATAATGTTTGCCGCTGGAAATTAAGCAAACAACAATCTTTCAACCTTTTTATGTTTTTTCTTTAATTACCCTGAGATTAATAAATAATAATTAGTAATAGATTTTCCATTCATGGGTTGTAGACAAATATTAAACTTTTCTTTAACTGTTTTCTTTTTTAAGCAGTTTGGAACCGACCCACTTTCTTTGATTTTATTGGAATTCTTTTCCGAGTCTGATTTTTAGAAATTTAAGAATTTAGTGATAGCTACATCAAAAGCATTTAGGTAATGAACAGTGCAGATATTGAAAAAATGACAATTATGAAAATAAATTTTTATAGGTCTATATGTATTTCATATGAAACATTTGACAACTGGTATATATATTATTTGGAGTATTTTATTTATAGAACAGGGTATGCATACTGTAAATAGATTTTGTGTTTGGAAGTTGTATGCAATTTCTTCTAATTTGTGATTGAAAGTTGTATTCATCTTCAGTGAATTCGTTTGTATCTAAATATGTAAATTTTGTTTTGATTAGAAAGGTGCTATTTTTCTTGATATGTTTTTGTTTTTGATAGTTCATATAAGATAGACAATCAAAACACTTCACAGTACTATTGACAATATTAAAGGGGAGATAATCAGAGTGATTTTAGAAGTATGTCCTAACCAATCGGCAGTCCTCGAATGACTCCGCTATTCTCCTTCTATGAGGTACGGAATCGGCCGAGTTATGACGAATGATGTCCTAACCAATCGGCAATCCTCGGGTGACTCCGCTATTCTCCTTCTATGAGGTACGGAATCGACCGAGTTATGACGAATGATGTCCTAACGTGTTGTACTTAAAATAATCATATACGTGGAAAAATACCCCCCCCCCCCCCAATTAATATCGCATCGAATGGTTGTGCTTGATTATTTTTATGAGAGACAATCAAATAAAAGCAATACCTACAAAGTAAGAAAAACTAAGAAGAATATTTACGCAAGTTTGTCAATAGTAGCCTGGTACTGAACTGGACAAAATGGGCTACTGCTCATGCAAAGCTTTCTAAGATGAATGTGTATAGCCTATAGGCATCTTGGAAAACAAGTATGTCCTTTATTGAAAATAAAAATGTATGCCCATACCTGTAAAAATAATCTAAATGATTACCAAGGAAGATCAGATAAAACAATTTTTTGTCCTTTTTCCTGCTGTAAATTTAATTATTCCATATCAATCAAGATAATAGCACATTTTAATAACAAATTAGCATTTAAAATTTATTTTGCATAATTATGTCAGAAGGGTAAATATTCTAAACTCATATTTATTTCAACCATATTTTCATATCATACATTTAGTCAGTCGAGGTATTTTCCACTGAAATACTAGACTGACAATTTCAAAGACTGTTACAATATTTTTTTTTAAAAATACTTGTACGGTGACATCTAGTCGCTGACTTATATGTCAATTCGCCGTTTCAGAATATAATGCATTCTGGGTAATATTTTCAAAAGCGTACACCAAAACGTTGTGATTGGTTTAAAATGTTATAAACAATGGAAATTCAACCAATGCCATGTACGAACAATGAGATTAACCATAGCACTTAAGATTCTGGTGGAAAGTTGTCTCATTGACTATCATACGTATATCTTTGTATTTTTATATTGGATATATTTAACATATACAGAGAGGCAAGCTACTCTTTTAGATAAACAAAAATAGAACTATTTCAAACATAGTCTCTCAGTACCAAAGGACTTAAGATTTAAATTACTTTGATAATTCATTAGAGTTGTGATAAAAATGATGGTTGAATTAACATATCAAGTTTTATCTTATTTCTTTCCACATTTAAATGCTTTGTATTTATATACTTAAAAACTTTCATAATTGTTTATTTTAATTTAAAAATGTGTACAATGGACATCTATGAAACGAAGGACTAAAGGTACCACTTTTTTATACAGTTAGAATAACTTTCAGTTTTGATGTTTTCTTTCATCTTTGCATTGGGTGTACTACACAAAATACTATACACACAGTGTTACCTGAATTTAAAAGTTATTAATCCAACATTTATTAATTCAAAAGTTTTCAGCAGTTACTCGCTAAGTTCACATAAAATGCTATTAGATTATCACCTTACTCTGGCCAATATTGTGTAAGTGAATCTTGATGATAATCTAAAGTGAATGATTATTGGTCTTTTAGGTGTTAAAAACGTGTTTAAAGAATAAAGAAAATTTTATTTAATTTAGATATTTTTATTGTTGATTTAAAGATTTGTTTAAAAATCTTATATTTTTTTCCACAAACATTTCACGATTTTCATGTGTACAATAATCTTATCAACTTTTATTCTGTCATTCTATACAAAAGATTTATTGTTATTCATTATGTAGCTGGTCTGCAACTTTTAAGGAACAGATGTTCAGTTCATCATATAATTATATTGGAGTCATGTAAATTGTATATGTATTTGTCATTATATGTATAGTCATAAGTCATCAGGCAGTTGGTCACGCTTGGACTCGTGGTATATTTTTTATAAACCACAAAAGAACCATCCTATAACCCTTACCTTAGTTGTTGAGACCATTACTTGCCATTTTATGATAGATTTCCAGATAACAGGACCAACATGTCTTGCCTGTAATTTGACAAATACATTCCATAAAATAGAAATTTGTTTTTGTTTTTATTTTTATGCTCCTACCCTAGCGGAGAGTGCATTACGTTTTATCCTTGTCCGTCTGTACTTATACACAATGCTCATTGCCACAAAACACAGACCAAATTTGAATTTCAGCCGATTGCATGGAGTGTGAAGATAAGATATTTGGTTAGCTTGCTTTCTAGCTGAACCATGAAGTCATTATTATGTACATTAAGGTATACTAACCTCCTTCCGTAGTAGCATAGTCCTACATGCAGATATATTGGATATCTTTCGGACTAGTCTACTCTTAAAGGAGGATAGTTTACCAAGCCTAATTATGACTTAACGGTTCAGCAAGTAAGCAAGCAAGCTAACTTGATATATAGTACCTTAACCTACAGTCTCAATGCAATCGGCTGTAAGGTGGCGTCGCTTTTATATTTCTAGAGTATTGACATTTATAAATTCAAATATTGTGGATTTTTTTTGTGTCCATCCTGTAACTTAACTTTGCCTCAACCAAATTTTATGAATCTTCTTATTACCAGAAAACACAGATCAATATAAAAGAAGATGTGGTACGATTGCCAATGAGACAACCGGCATCACAAGAGACCAAATTACACAGAAATTAACAACTATAGGTCACTGTACGGTCGTTTACAATGAGCAAAGCTCATACCACATATTCAGCTATAATCGACCCCGAAAGAACAAAAGTAAAACAATTCAAACGAGAAAACTAACGGCATAATTTATGTACAAAAAAGGCTACAGGCTACTGACTAAACTGGGACAATGGTGTAACAGTAATACATAAGAACAGATTGTAAGAATCAAATGAAAAAATATTAACTCATCAGATGGATTCAATTTGAAATTTGAAATACATCTAACAAAAAACAGTGGACTTGACCGTTCAAAAGTTATGCTCTGTATAACATTTAATGCAAGAGGGGCATCATCTGTGTCCCATGGATACATCCCACTTATTTTTACTATAGTTTAAGCAAGGAGATAGTTGCGCCATTTGTCGAGAATAAAAGAGGGTGTTAGATTGGGTTTACAGAATAGAGAAAAATGAACAAAGAATTAAATATTAGAGACAATAACAATCAAAACCAAGAAGTAAACAAAGACTCATAAAACCAAAGGACATTGACATCAACAGTTATAAACAATAAATAAGAAACAACACGAACTCCACTAAAAACCGGGAGTGGAAACAGGTGCTCCGGAAAAGTAAGCATTTCCTGCACCGTATACGGCACCCGTCTAGAATTAAAGGTTCTCAATCCACACCCTTATACAAGTAAGACGTGATTAGGAAGCTAAGTTGTATGGTAGGCAATTTTTTCATAGCAGTAAATGGTCACCCTGACTAAAACTGAACCGGCTTTCGTTCCGTTTTGAGTTCATGAATTGCGAACAGTTTTTTTTTTTTAAATAAAAGAGATATTGGAAATGATTTGACCATAAAACAAAGTAAAAATAGTAACAACAAATATCTAGAGGTCAACATCTTCAAATGGACCATGTCAATACAAAAAGTAAAGTGTACACTAGAATTAATGATATTTCAAACTGAAATTGGTGGAAATACTTCGCATAAATGTATAGAAGCCCTATTTTGATTATTCTTGGTAATTTTACATTAAGTGGCTAATATTATTGCGTACTCTGAATTATACACACTATGCAATTGAAGCATTTTAAGTTTACAATCTGATTTTAGAAGATAGCAACAGATCTTATAGGATTTTCAAAAAGGGTTCCTTTCAAAATCATGAAAATAAACATTGGATGGAGAGTTGTCTTATTGGCACTCATAGCACATCTTCGTTTATCTTTGAAAATAAAATTATACTTAAAAACATCCGACCTAAAGGCATACTTGGTCATCTTGCTGAAAAGTTAAAAACAATACCGCAGCAATTTTTTTTTAATTCAAACTGGTTACCCCAAAACACATTTTTGAGACTCACGTTTATATTTTAATACAAACAAATATTCTAAGTACCGTCTTTTCTCGGTAGTTTTTAAATCTGACGCTCATTTCAGTTTTGATTTTGGCGAACCACTGCTTGTTTAAATGTGATTAATAGACATAAGTTATTTGATATTGCACAAATCCGATGTCAAACAAACATTTAATCTCAGTCGAATTCATCTGTCGTTTTGAAGCTTATTCCCTCGGGTCTGACTCGATTGCCCTTTGTCATCAGCATGAAAGTCCGCGAAACACTTTTTGATGCGTTGTATGGAAACGGAGATTCCTGAAAAATATATGATTATTTCAATAAGTATGTACTATTCGATTTGAGGCATAGTGAAAGTGAATTTATAACGTATATGCTGTCAAAACTGCTGCTTTCTAATGTTCGTCTACCTGAAAATCTGGTAATGAGGGTATACATATAACGGATAAAGTTGGATAAGACCCTTGGTTTAAACTCAACAATTGTATCGATTGACCTTTATTTGCCTTACAACCAGTGGCAAATATTTGAGACATAGTCAGGACTATTATATTAATACGACAGGCAGGTTGGTTGATGATTGCCTATAGTACAGGTAAATTTTTCATGCATGTACAGGATGATGATTGGGTAATGACGGTCCACAATAAAGGATAAAAATTATAATAAAAATTATTAAAAATGGAGCGACAGAGATGCAAAAGATACGATATGGAAAGCTAAACTTGTTAGTTTTAACAAAATAACAATGGAATGAAAAAGAATTATAGACCAACAAGTCCACACAACTCAGAATAGAAGACTAACAATGACCAAAGATAGAGCAGTGTTCTAGGATTTTTTTGGCACCTTGACTTACCACGGGTAAGATCAATAAAAAAATTACTTACCCACATCTAAAAGTTAAATCCGCCAACCAATGCGGACGGCGCAAAAAAAACGATTTCTTACTAAATTTGACAAATATGTTATAGTTATTACTATGTCATTTATTAAGAGCTATAATAAATGCAACTGTAAGTTTATTTTCCTCCGATGACAAGAAAAAAAATCGTTTATGTCCCGATTTAGGCACCAGTTATCAATCCGGATTTTCCGATTTTACCGACACCGTGACCGACTTTTAGAATGATAGGAGAAGAATGTTGTCTCTTTTGCGCTTGATTACACCTAGTAAACGAGTGCTTGAATAAAAGCGCCGATAGACATCGACAAAATCTTCGATCTTTTATCAAAGTTTTTTCTCGTGATTTAATAAAAATAAAAAGCAGATATGGGAAAATTGAAGAGGACCGGGAAATTTCAAGAGTTTTTCGGCTTCCCCGAACTTGAAAATTGACTTACCACCGGGTGACAAAGGCTAAAAAATGACTTACCCGTTGTCCTAATCCACTTACCCCGGGTAACGGGTAATGGGAATCCTAGAACACTGTAGAGCCGCTCGAACCGCAGGAAAACCGGAGTGATTTCATGTGCTCCGAAAGGGAGGAAGATGTGCTCCACATGTTGCACCAGTCCGGTTGTATTGCTCGTGTAAGTTCAGTCAATTGGGAGGTTAAAAATTTTTGCTGTGAATAGGGCCACAAAACACAAAAGGACTATTCAAATAGTTGTTGCTCATTTGTTCCTCAACGGAAAGAAAGTATTCTACTATCCGTATCGTAAACTGTGAAAGCTTTTAAGTTATTAATCAACAACAATCAATGATGGCGCAAACCTCTACAACACCTGCGACAGTGTAGTAATAGTACAACATAGGGACAAAATGCAAACATCAGTTGGATTGGGATCATTAGATTATCCTCTTCTCCAAAAATGTGACATCATAGAATTAGACTTATCAACAAATTTGAACTCATATGAGCATAACGTCGTGGAGGAGGATCTGCTTAATCATCCGCAGCAACAAAGTTCACCCCTTTGTTTTGGTGGGGTTCGGGTTGCTCAGTTTATGGTTTTCCATGTTGGGTTTTATCTTTGGTCCTTTTTGTTTTTGTTTTTTACCATGGTGTTGTCTTCGTCTTTGAGTTTGAATACTAGTACCCCTTTGGTACTGTATCATCTGCATGTATTGTGATGTTCTGGCGGACGCAGTTGTTTACTTATGCGGCATTGCTCAATATAGTAAACAAGATGAACATTTTTACTTATGTCCATTTAGTTCATCGAAACCGGAACCCTGTTGCGTAATTAAGTTACTGCAATACACTTACCGCTCTTTCGACATGTTTTGGTTTCCGGTCTACTTTTGGTTCTGACTTAGGTTTGGGCTCTTTTGGTTCCTGTTTTCTCTTTTCTTTATCTTTATCATTGGGAAATCCATAATCATAAAACGTATCGTATTTGTGGCCCTGGTAATCCTCAATCTTCCGTTTAGTAATGTCGTCTGTCGTCCGTGTAGGGGAATATCCTGTCTGTTGCTTGAACGGGTCGGTAGGCTCACTAAGTGTATTAGTTTTCTTCTTTTCGAACGGATCGATGGTTGGGTTATAAGTCTGTACTTCATAGAGACCATTCTTACTACTGATGTTAACTTTTGATGGAACATAGGTTTTACCAGCTGAAAATATTTATAATACATTAGCAAATAATTTAAATTTGGTTGTAACACGTCTTTTGATTGGCTATTTTGTTCTATCAACTCATATACATAATTATGTCATGTAAGCGTGACGTCTTCAAGTTTATTTTTTAAGGTTCATTCCATAGAAATGAAATATGAAATAAGTTTATATACGAAAATACACACACTAAAATGTGTGTTACCTTAAAATTGATAGTAAGTATATGCGAAGAAGATGTTGTATGATTGGCAATGAGACAACTCTTCACAAGATACAAACAGAAATATCTAACAAAAACACAGAGTGGACGTGATCGGGTACATGTATATCCCAACAACAAAAAGACACTAATTACTGATCTGAGAGTACTCACAGTTTCTGACTAGAAAGGTTTGGTTGAGAATTAAACTTTATGACAAAAGAGATAGTTAATTAGTTTAATCCATCAAGAATGAATTTGAAATAGAAAAGTCGTCACTTTGGGCTTCTTCCGATCGGCATCCAAACCCTTGCCTTGTTTATTTGCCTTTCGGGATGTACAAGTACGTAGCCACGTCCAATCTGAATGGCACCTGTTAATCCGATGCCTCATGTAAAGAATATGTATTTTACCAAACTTGGCCGCTATTCTTATTGAGTATATTGTTTTAGGAATGTGTCCTATGCAATTGCTTACTAGTAAATATACATGTAAGTATTCAAAGCACTTCACAAAGGGAGGAATGCGTTATAACATTGTTGATGAAGTATTTGCCACTGGACGTTACCCAAAACAAAATTCATTTTATCAATAAAATATTTACACTTACAAGTTATACTTTTTTCAGTCTTGAAGTCCATTTTATAATGAAATCCTGAACGAGTTCAGTAACACGACAGTACAGTTCTTAGTTTTCTTTTACTATTACTGTACAATAAAAATATACTCTACTGAAAATCACCAAACACTTGTATCGCAATAGTCTACTTTTGTTTGTGCCTTCGACTGAATTTTTTACAACTATATATACAACACTGCGAATTGACAAAAATGTTGATTACGCAATATCAACAAATCTATCCGTTTATCCTATCTGATTTTAATTCACCGTAAGACAACTTTATCTACTACAATTCTTATTCCTTAAACTATATTGTCCTCAAGATATATATCCATAGCTATAAATCACCACGTTTTGAATTATAATTTGTCAGACCACAATCCACTCAGAATGTAATTTTTTTTTATCTGTTTCCAGTAATGTACCGTTTGCTTTAACTTCTGTACACAATAAAACCGAGCTATCCTGTCACGATTTTTATCAGGTAAAAAAAATTGTCTTAAAAAACCAAACGTCATCCGATCCTTGTTTCTATGTAAACAGAAAAACACAAGTTATATATATATAAAGTAATATATCGTTAAACACTGGTAAATTTACTTAGGTTTTACTCCAAGGCTAAATTATGTGAATTTTAAATCTCAAATTAAAAATTTAAAGGGAAAAATTCCGTGGTTGATTTTAAGTGCACCCGATTTTAAACCAGAAATGTCAAATAATCACTACATTTCATCAGTAAGATTTGAAATGTATTAAATCATAAAACTTTAAGAGTTTTAATGTCAATAAAACTATAGGAAACATTTTATGAATAATTTATTGCAGTGTAAAGTTTCAAAATCAATGGTGAATGTATACATTTGGTGAAGTGTGTTAAAACCAAGTGAATGTATTTTACAGATATGTCTTAATGGACAACAATGTCATTATACATGTTATAATTGATTTTCTATGACATTTTATCCTGCAACCCACCAAAACCCCAATCCCACCCCCTAAAGAAAAAACCAAGTGAAAGTGTGAGTTACTGCCCACTAATGATGCCATCACTGTAATACTTCGGTAAATAAGAAGCTGTTGAGTGACGAATCTGAAAACACATCACACGGTGAAGCTGACTTATATTAACCCTGAAACCAAATTTCAGATATGATTGTACTGTAGTTCCTGAGAAAAATGTGACGTAAATTTTTAACTTGGCTTATATCACGACACAAAACCCCAAACCAATGAAATGATCAACATACGGTTATAAACAATAGATAGATATCTATATCAAGTTATAAATCTACCCAGGACTTTCAAGGTTTGCAATTTAACAATATTCTTCAAAAAAAAATCATCATAAAATTCACGTTTCATACATTAAAAATATATATTTCAGAATAAAACTGTTCTCAAGTTCATTTCGAATTTGTCTAATTTTGATGTCAATTGATTTTTAAAATTCCTATAACGTGTTAAAGTTTTTAAACATAAGGTTTAGATGTGAAAATATATTTTGAACACTTTGAGATCTTCCCTCTCACAACAGTTACACCGTTCCGATCATTAAGCAGACAAAACGTTTTAAAGATCTTCAAATGCATCAAATCTGATAATTTATATTTATATGTAAATATAGACATAGTTTGTTTATGAATGAGCTTCGTGATTTTTAAAACCCACTTTAATTAAAGATCATTTAAGATAAAATGTTGCTACATGTATTTATGCATGATCAGTGACTCAAATGTATTTATTTAAAGATCATTTGCTGCGTATTTATTCCTCATTATTCATTCTAACTTCAAATGATAAATAAATAACTACATTTGTACTACGAAACACAGATTGTTACGTTAGGGCTAAACCGTTTTGTTCATAGTCGGACAATCTTCCAAAAGTCATATATTTTTCATGATACCTCACAGTTTTCATCTTCTAAACATTCTAAGGGAAACAGTAACGCTTAATAAACTCAGAAGCGTGGCATCAAGAATTATGGGTGGCACTCCGTTAGCTTTTCACATTGGAATAAGTAAGCAAACAGCCAATAGAATAAAACACCTTTTATGAATAAACAAATCACACTGGTTCCTTTCGAATTATTTTCGCATTCACTGAGCGGAGCAATCGGAACCACAAAGCACTTTTCCGACTTTTGACAAAACGGCTGATAATTATTTCGACTGCAAAGATTTCTTTTTTCACCTCGCACTGTTTGGATCGGATGCAGCAAAGTTGTACTTGAATGGTGTCTTTAAATTATGGATAAATGTTCTAAGCTTAGAATTTACCCCTACCACTCTAAATCATCCTTAATTGTCACTCTCTTTGGTTTAACTGCAGTCGGTTTCTTTTTTAAGTTTTTATCTTCTCCTTTCATATAAAGTTCAAGTGTCCTCTGTATGACCTTGGCATGACATCTGTTCTTTCGGAATTTTCCATGGCATAGTATATCTGCAACCTGTGAGAATAAATACATATTAATAAGAAGATATAGGTATAATTGTCAATGAGACAACTTTCAACACGAGCCCAGATGACACATACATTAACAAGTTTAGGTCACAGAACAAACTAATCACTGACAAAAACACGAACCCCATACCAAAATTTGGGGTGATCTGAAATTCAACGGAAATGTACGGAAGCCGGTAAGTGTCAGGCTGGAGTTTTATATTTAAGTCGTTATAGCGACTTGGCTAAGTTGTTATAACGACTAAATATATTTATCTTGTTATAAAAACTTAGCTAACTTGTTATAACGACTTAGCTTACTTGTTTAAACGACTTAGCTAACTTGTTAAAACAACTTAGCTTACTTGTTTAAACAATTAAGCTAACTTGTTTTAACGAATTAGCTAATTTAACTCGTTATAACAACATAGCTAACTCGTTATAACGACTCATCTTAGTCTTTTAAACAAATTAAGCTATTTCGTTTAAACAACTTAGCTTAGTTGTTTTAACGAGATAGCTTAGTTGTTTAAACGACTTAGCTAAGTCGTAATAACGAGTTATCTAAGTTGTTATAAGGAGTTAAATCAGCTAAGTCGTACGGAAGCGTATAGGGGCCTTATATTAGTTAGTTAACAATGCTTAAGAAAACTTAATTAATACAATACCATGCACTATAATGCATTAAATTGTTTTAATTTAGACAATTTACTCACTTATAAGAGATTTAACTCCTTTATTTATGGCAATATTAAGTCTTACTAATTTTAAGGATGTTAAGTTAAATATCTTTATTTTTTAGAATTTATTAAGTTGCATTTAATAAAACACTTTAATGTTAAGGAAACTTAATTAAGGAGTTTTCATCAATTATACTGTTTTAAATTGTTTTAATTAAGTTCATTTACTAACTTATGATATATATCCAACTTAGTTAACTCATTTTATTTTTTATATTCATCTAAAATGTATAAATTTAAAAACTTTATTTCTAATATGGCATAACTAAAGCTAGTGAACTGAAATGGTGTATATATACAGCGAAACTTTCCAACGCATCCACTGTAGATATCTTATATGATTTCTGAAAATAAGAGATAACAAGCCAAAATCAAAAATTTTAATCATGACCTTGACCTCATTTTCATTTTTTTGGACCAAGGACCTCAAATCAAAAGACCCTAGACCTCTATCACTTATGGTTTTCCAGTTAAAAATGCATATCACTTATATCAAATATAAAAGGGGAAATAACTCTCATATGGAGTCTCCGGATAGCTGTGGTCAAAATTAATCAACACATCCTGAGGATATAACGAACAATTTGGTAAAATAAATTTGTCGGTTTCTTATACGGTTGCAAAGATTAAGCGATAACAAGAAACACAGTGTTCGGAGAGATATCTTTTACATGGAAAATATTTTTGTTACGCGATCACAGTTTCAAAAGCGTATTAGTTGTTCGATATCATATACCATATGTCTAAGCCACATCTTGCGAAACAAAAAACAGCAAAGGAACAAAAAATTGGCGGAAGAAAAAAAATAATAGTCAGAACAAAACCAATAGGTCTTTGAACCGAAAAGGTTGAAAGACCTAATTATATCAATACAACACGTGTGATTACACTATCATATGTTAGACGTTATTTATAGTACTTGCAAAGCAGTTTTTCAAAATCGAATCATATTTGTTTTGTGATAAGTATTATAATGACAAAATTGACATATGTTACTCACAAATAAATGATAACCACCTTTTAAAAAGAACTCATCCTGAAATAATGTGTACGAAAAAATAAACCTAGAAAAGGGGGTCCTGTTCGATTGTTTAGTTTTTGGGTGTTGCTCCACAACGGAAACGGAAAACGGAACGGAAACGGAAAAAGGAACTGAAAGAATTTACATCTTTTCTTTTTGGTAACTTTATCTATATAGGAATGTTTTATATAGTATACTTAGTAACACAGTCATGTTAACAAGAAAATAAAGTAGAAGAATAAATTTAGAATAAAGGATTTTAAAGCATAAATTATTTAAATCAGTAGGGGATGATGAGACTGTGTGTTTTTGAAATATTTGATAAGGTACGTCTTTCATGCGACACAAAAAGAACTTAACATACGGCCTAAAAGATGGACTTTGGCCTCGATTCGATAGAAAGGTTGTTAAGTAATACATTTGTTGGTAAATGTTTTTCATCGTTTTTTCTTTGTTTCTTTTTTACTTGCCTTGAATCAAGATTAGTGATGTGGTGTATTTTGTTGCGTTGTTCTGAATTATTGATATTATTCTTTGATATAATGGAAAGAAAACGTAAAAGAAACCTAATGGGGCAATGCTGTATGGACAACAACCGATAAGGAAACCCGGGAACTATATTAAAAACTCAAATACACTTTATATTTATGTAAAATTGACAAAATCACTCTCTATACAAAGCCTTTCTCACTGAAGTTTGCAGTTTGGTATTAACGCAAAAAAAAAAGCACAACAATTCCTAGAAATTAAAATCAATAAATACGAATTAAAGCGAAAGAAGTGGCGGGAATTTAGTAGCCTACATGGATATTATACGTTTTGCAAAGTGCCCTTACCAAGTTAGTCTTAGTCATGTCTAGGGTTTTCAAAATCATATTGTCAAAACTGCTTTGTATATCATGCCGCTTAATTCTTCTCAGAAAATTCAATCCATTTCAAGTAGCCGTGATCACTGAATTCGATTTCATAGTATTACAATTGAAAATAGTGTCACTCATTCAGTTTGTTGTTTTACGATATAGTTGAAAACATTAAAAGATAGGCGAAAGATACCCGTTAAAAATAAACTGACAACGCCATGACACAAAAAAAAAACAGATGACAGACAAACGGATAAACAATAGAACAAAAAACTGGGAGTTATCTCAGTTGCTCCGCATTGGTACACATATCCAGCTTCACGTGTGACATCCGTTAACATAGCTCATTATAGACGGCCGTACGGTTAGGAGATAACTGTATTGTATTTTAAGCTCCGACGGCATCAATTGGGGATTTGATGGTCGCAAATTAAGTTTACTGGCGACGCGTTAGCGACCATCAAATCCCAAATTGATGCCGTCGGAGGTTAAAATGCAATATTGTTATCTCCATTCTAATGAAACTGACAGAAAACAACGTTAAAACATGTATTTAAAATCTGTCATATGCCGTCTGCGCTTGCGTGTACGTCCCATAGCATCAATTGTCAATTGATGCCATGTAAGAAAGTGACGTTATCCAATCAAAATGAACGTTACAAACTTTGTTGCATTAGAATAACCTATAGTTGTTAATTGCTGTGTCATTTTTGGTCTCTTGTGGACAGTTGTCTCATTGGCAATCATACCACATCTTCTTTTTTATAATTAATTTATATTCATTCACACTAAAGGAATGTTGAAATTTGAAAGTTACTTTCTATTTGTATTGGTAGTTTTTAAAGATTTTGATGCTATGTCAAGACAACTGAAAACTCGATAGTTATTTTTATGACGGAAATTATTTTTATTTTACACTTCGCATCATTTACAGATCGTATGGATGTTTCTACTGGCCAAACACCCGATTATCCAAGATATCATTTACTTAACAATACCTGACCCAGAACAGTTTCTTGATATACCACAGAATCAACGGCCTGTTTGACCTGTTTGATGTTGTCCAATTTACCACGACTCTTTGCTTGTGGAAGCATAGGAATGAGTAAACCCAACATGCATTGTGTTTTATCTGGTTTCATGTAACTGTTTAATTTCGATTTAAGTAGTATATATGTGGCTTTTTCAAAATATAACATGACGGTAAATATCCTTACCGATGTGTTTGCGCAATGATTGATGACAACACATTGTCATAGTTGCAACTGCAATATTTATGAAAAGCATTGATAATATTCTAATAATCAAGCCGGTTACGCACTATGTTGGAGCATACTATATATGTTAGAGAATCATGCAGAGAATGCATGTTTCAGATGCTTATCGAGCTTTTCTTTTCATTTGGCGTCCGTCGTCTGTTTTCGTCTTTATGAACTTTTGCAAATATCTTCTCTGAAACTACTGGGCCAATTTTACCGAACACAGTCATGTCTTTTAGAAAGTCGTCTGACAGTTTTGGTTAAACTTGGCAAAAATTATCATCGGTGTATCTAGTTTGAAAAGTATGTTGGATAACCCTGCCTGCCAGCCAAGATAGCAGCATGGCTAAAATTAAAACATAGGAATAAAATGCAAGTGCTGTCTATTGAAAACAACTATGAAAAGCGATGTTATGTATTTCCAAAACTGTTGGCTTTTTACTTTGATATATAGCTTCTATCCTATTGTCAGCAATAATTGTTGTGTGATTTCGTTACTGGTTTTTGTAGCTCTTTCCATTTCCCCCTTAAATTCCGTCCATATATTTTTTTTCTTACCGTTTCCGTTTCCGTTCCGTTTTCCGTTTCCGCCGTTTAGCAACACCCTTAGTTTTTAACAAACAAAAAAATTGTTATTAATGTGCCGCATTTTCGGCATTAAACAATGTCTGTAAGGAATCGAATTCATCCAAATCATATTTATAAATACATATTATAAAATATTCATACTTGTAAAGGTATGCATTTTTCTATCGGGAATTCTTAAGGTTTATGTACCCTTCTGTAGCCATTTTTGTACGAACTTTTCAAACTTCAATTGTATCAAAACTACAGATATTATGAATAATAGAGATAGGCCATTTTGTACATATTCCAAGGGGAAACTTGATGCAAAGCATTAATTTTTACTGTTCCATTGCATTTAATAGAAAAGGAGGACTTTGTGGCAAATAAATCAAGATTTTTATAGAAAATCCACAGCCTTTATCCTTGTACTCTCATATTTGGCAATTTGATGACTGATAGATATAGGATTATTACATGCAGTGCTAGCATTGATTTCTTTAAAACAAGTTTATAAATGTAGTTATTGGTAAAGACATGTATAAATATGGCCAAAATCAAGTACACCTTTTAAGGTGCTCTCGACTTTAGTGACTCAGCACGAGGTGTTTTGGAATTTACAGGTTACTTAGAACTTTTTGTAAAAAATAAACACTAGCACATCATAGAAAATCAAGTGAGTAATTTATGTTTCAAATTTATAACAAATATCTCTGTATTAAAGATATTTAATGTGCGTATTGTTATGCGTTTACTTTACTACATTGGTTAGAGATATAGGGGGAGGGTTGAGATCTCACAAACATGTTTAACCCCGCCGCATTTTTGCGCCTGTCCCAAGTCAGGAGCCTCTGGCCTTTGTTAGTCTTGTATTATTTAATTTTAGTTTCTTGTGTACAATTTGGAAATTAGTATGGCGTTCATTATCACTGGACTAGTATATATTTGTTTAGGGGCCAGCTGAAGGACGCCTCCGGGTGCGGGAATTTCTCGCTACATTGAAGACCTGTTGGTGACCCTCTGCTGTTGTTTTTTATTTGGTCAGGTTGTTGTCTCTTTGACACATTCCCCATTTCCATTCTCAATTTTAATAAATCAAATACAATTGACGTCATAACATGATACATGCAGACAGACATGTACACCATACACCAAATACCGTGGCGCTATAGCATACAGGTACAATGTATATTAGCAAAAGACCAAAAAACATAAAACGAACATTTCCAAATAATGCGTGATAATGAACTCAATGTTATTTGAAACCTTGCAGAAGCCGAAAATGTACATCATAACAACAGACTGTTATCCTCAAGCTCAACGAATCTGCGATACGGACTTGACCTCAAAACTAAATCTTCATCCATAAAATGAGGCAAAGTCGAGGTCAGGTAAAAATATTAATACTATGAAATGCTTAAATTTATTGAGGATCTTTGTCAATCTAGATTTTTTCAATAACAATAACAAATGTTAGTTATCATATATTTGAAGAATAATTTGAGCGTCTTCGTGGAATCAGATCTTTCACGATCTTCAAAAAGCGGTACGTGATTTTTCACGATCCGAAAAATCAATTTTGTGTAAATATTTCTATTTTTACCAAGTTTCAGATTATGTTTATACAAAATGAATATGAGAACCATTTGATTCATTCAAATAGAATGCCCTTATTCGGATATAGTAGTTTATTTTATTCGAATTTGTGAAAAAATCATGTTTCTTTACAATTTTTATGTCATTGAAATTTCGAGAAGCAATCTGCCTTTTGTTGTTTTGTGAAAACTATGTACTTTTAAAACTTGATTTTCTCACATACTGATCATAATGTTGAACTATTGTGACAGAACGGAACTTGAAACCAATGTCCAAGGGATAGGGAACCTTTTTGACGATGTAAAAGGAGCACTAGCTACGAGATATATAAAAAAATCTAAAGTTTGATATTTTTTGTTCAATCAATAATGAAAGTGATATAGTGAAATAACAATTCGCTTTTTGCAGCCAAAAATGTTCAATTTTGTCAAATTACGCTAAGAAACATTGCTCATTAGTTGTTCACTTGAAAGTGAATGAGTCGACCTCTTTAAATCCGTATTCATGTGAACTTCAATTTAACCCCTAGCTAGAGATTGACAACGCATGCATTGTACGTGTACTGGTTATTTAAAGAAGAAAAAATGTCAACAATGAAAGTGAAACTACGGTAAATCACTTGATTACTAATTTGATGCACATAAAATCATTCTAGTACGGTTAAAAACAATGAGGAACATCTATTTTTAATCTATAAAATAAATTAAAACAGACCTATAAAAATCCAATTGCACGTGTTGGTTTAATCTATTCATATCTTTATTTATGTTTACGTCGCTTATCTGGTCATCTGAGGTCAAATCGATAGTTTTAATTAGATGGCGTCTTGACTAAAATACACACGAAACGAACCTATATATTATCTACCCCATGCTCTGTAAACTGTTTATTTTAGACTTTTGATAGTTTGGATAAATGTTTTACATTGTTATAAATCAAATATGAGAATTTGAGTAAAATCGGTGACCATGAATTTGACAGCTAGTGCCCCTTTAAAGCTCGATGCGACAGAAACAAAATCGTCACCGAGAAAAAAATCAAATTAACTCGAACAAGCAAAAGTCTGTATAAATAAATTTTTCAAAAATGTATCAGAATTGAGTGACCAGTAGCAAGAATGCAACTGCCAAACAGAGCTTGAAAACATGAAGGAAAGAGTGCTCGACCTTCAGTGCCGCTCCATGAAAAACAATTTTGTTTTACCGGACTTTATAATGTCAGAGATGAAAACACCGAAGAACTTCTCCGGTGCTTTCTTTACAATGAACTAGGCATTGACTATAAAATAGATTTCGGGAACGTTCACAGGTTTGGACGATATCAAGGAGGCGGAAGATCCATAGTAGCACGTTTCCTACATCATTGTGACCTACAGTACGTTTTAGATAATGCATACAGGCTACGGAACACACGATACGGCATTAAGCAACATTTCCCCCAAAGAAATAGAGGACAGGAGACGAAAGCTATATCCTATTATGTTGGGTTTATTTGAAAGGGTGAAAAAATGCCGAACAATATAAATTGCTATCTTAGACTTAGATTACTGGTGGTAATTTTTACAACCTTTGAAAACCATTTTTTAGAGGCATTTTTCAGTACAACCTGAAAAATTGGAAAATAATCTATTATTTTACAGAATGAATATAACATGTATAAATAGGTGTTTATTCTCTTAAAAACCGTCAAATTGATTACATAAAACAAGCTTAACATTTTATCTAAACCTTTTCTTAATAACCCAAAATTTCTTTTGAAAATGGTAACAGGATAGACAAAATATTGTACCACCGATCAAAAAATGTTTCAAGATATTCTAGTATGACCTCATTAAGATTGCATCTTTTATGTTGTTCTTAAAGTACTGTTTGTTTTGATTTGCTTATGTAGAGGATTGTTTGAATATTAAGTAACTTTTAATAAATTTTTCATTTTCAAAATTCGACATTTTTTTCAAATGACCCATATAAGTAACATTATACTTTTGACATACACAAAAGTAACAGCAACAATAAAATACCTGAGTTGAACACACACATACCTATATATATACAAGTAAAACTAACTAAGAGTCCCCTGTCCTCAGTTCTAAAGACTGTTTTATTTCACTTGGTTTATATTAAAAGGATTTATTAGGACTACTAGTTTTTCAGTATCAGACAGATTTGGAAACTTAGGACTATATATTGCCATGTCATTAAAAAGTTTTAAACGTAAAACATTATTAATTTGACAGTAGAGGAGAAAGTGATTTTCATCTTCTAAGGTTTTACAAGTTGAACATGTTCTATTGTCTCGAGGTATTTTTAGATATCTGCCCTTCTCAATGAGCAAATTATGATCTCTAATTCTAATTTTTGTAAATAAACGTCTAGATTCAAAATTTGGATATCCTAGATAAAATTCTTGGTCTTGTTTGACTAATATTTTTGTAAAGAAAAAGTTTGTTATTTTTGTTCAAACTTGTCATTTTATTTTACAGTAATTCTGAATGAAAGTTGCTTGTAATATTCTTAATCCAAGTCTTAAGTTATCATTATTCATTTATTGTGTTTAATCTGTGATAACAGTGCTCATTGTTGAAGGCCATACGGTGACCTGTAATTGTTAATGTCTGTGTCATTTTGGTCTCTTGTGGACAGTTGTCTCATTGGCAATCATACCACATCTTCTTTTTTATAAATACAAGTATAAATTCCTTGTGAATCAAGATGTTTACTTATTGTATAGCTTTCTTTTAGTAATGGGTTTATGTTTTCAGTATTTAATCTAACCCAATAAAGAATTGCTTGTGTTTTTATATATTTTTCTATTGGTTGTCTCTTACGTTCAGCTTTAACACCTAAATTAGCAGATGTTTTAATAAAACCATGATTATAGACATTTTCAAAACGTGCATAACAATATTTCAAAACTGTGCTTCCGTCGTTATCATGGTTATGAACAAAAATATTTGTCCCAAATTCAAATGAAAGTCGCAAATTGCTAGCAATTTCAACAACTCCTTTTTTAAAAACAACATAACATTTCTTGAAAATATAACTAATTGATCATTTATATATATAATGCACAAGTGGGTTTCAGCGAGGAAGCGAGGAACACTAGATCTAGATTTTCTATATTTAAAAAAAAAAGGGTCTTATTTTTTTTTGTTTTTTATATTTTTTTTAGACCACCCACTTCCCAGAAGCCCATTTAAATGGAAGATAAATCACCACAAAACTCATTTTATAGAATAAAAAAGTGTCTCTAATTCTATCTTATAATTTTTTGAATAATATATGATTGAACAACTTGTTTTAATGATTGCAGATATTAATAAAAGAAATTGAATATATGAAATACTGGCTATCCTAACTCAGTATCTTTATACTACAAAATTTTAGGGTTTAAGCTACAGGTGATTGTGACATGAGAGTAATAATACTGTAAATATTTTCACAACTGATAGAACAATGTTTCATCATAAACAAACAGATATTTATATAATTATATATAATATTATATAAATGAGTTGTAGCTGGATTGCTGTTTGCATGATAGCCTCAGTTATTGTGTTTTACAATACGAGAAAAGTGGTCCACTAAATTTTTTTTTTGACGTACTAAATGTAGCGGTAGGTGTATTTGTACGCTCATGCACATCCTGGTGTATGGTGGATTTGATGGATGTTAGGGAATCATCAAGCTTAGATGAATGAAACTGTGTTGTCGTAAACATCTTTTAAAGTTTGATCTAGGTCAAAGTGTTCCTCAACTGTAGCATGTGTAGCATTATCAATCAGCTTGGCTGAGATTTGTGTCAGGACAGGAAAGTGAGAATGAACAAAGGTCATGAACTAAGATCCCTGAACCCTGATTGTCCCGGTTGTAACAAAGAATGTTATGTTGAACTGCAATACTTGTTCCTTATCCAATATTTCGATGAGGAACAAACATATATGTGTATAAGCAGTTACATTTATTTCATGTTTGAAGCGGTGCAAATATAGAATTTTACCAAAAAGCATTTTAGCAAAGGGGAAGAATAATTGTGGTCTTGTGAAACTGGCATACTACGGGGTGAAAGGATCAACATTGAACTGGATAAAGGACTTTCTAAGCAGTAGAGCCCAGTCAGTTGTTCTAGAAGGACATACATCATCTCCTTTAGATGTAATATCAGGAGTTCCACAAGGGACAGTCTTAGGTCCTCTACTATTCCTGAAATATATCAATGACATGCCAGATTGTACATCATCAGATGTAAGGTTGTTTGCGGACGATAGCCTGGTGTACAGAAAAATTAGAAATCCTGATGATGCTGCAACTCTACAGAGAGACCTCACTGCTCTGGAAGAGTGGGAACACAAGTGGCAGATGTGTTTCCATCCAGAAAAGTGCACAGTCATGAGGATATCTAATAAGCGCAACACCCTGCAAACAACATACACCTTGCACGGACACCAACTAGAAGTTGTTCATAGCGGAAAGTACCTTGGAGTTACCATTAGTCAAGACCTACAGTGGAATAAGCACATTAATAACAGGAAAAGCAACCAGGACCCTCGGTTTTCTCCGCAGAAACCTGGGCCGATGCAAACCATCTGTTAAAAACACAGCCTATTGTGCACTCATCAGACCATCGATTGAGTACCCTGCCACAGTGTGGGACCCCCATCAAACCACCTTGATCAAAGACATCGACCGGGTACAGCGTAAAGTAGCACGATTTGTCTACAACCAGTACACATACACTTCCCCAGGATGCGTCACTGGACTATTAGACCAACTCCAGTGGGATCCCCTACAGTATAGACGAATTAAACAACGACTCGTACTATGCTACAAGATACAGAACCAACTAGTGGAGATACAACCCGCTATCTACTACACATATGGGGACAACAGAACAAGGGGTGGCCACAGACTAAGACAGATAAGAGCTACTAAGGAAGTATACAAAAACTCCTTCTTCCCACGCTCTATAAGAGACTGGAACCTTCTGCCAGACACAGTAGCAGCTGCACCAACACTCGAGGAGTTCAGGGCCAGATTAGCCAGTGTGCCCTGGACCCAGATGCAGCCTAACTAGACATCAGCTTTCCAAATTGTACAGTGTATATAGTTTTAATTATTTTGTTAATATTCACTTTTAATCAATGGAGAAGCCTCCTGTTTTACCGAGCGGAGTTAGTAAATCATTCAAATATGAGGTCAACTCCTTAACGGAAGAAGGAGGCCAGAAACACAAAAATAATGGAGTTTAACAGAAAAGAAAAAAATAATGGACTTTGCAAAAAAGGGAGAGAGCTTTTGATGCCTTTTCTGAAATTCTCCAGACATAAAATCTTTTACAAAAGTTTAAAATGCCCGTGATTTCGCGAGTGTTCTGGTAATAATTTATTTTAGAAAATAAGACCTGCTGAATCTAAGGGTATTGCAAACTTTATTTCCGCATCTAGGACAATATCCCTAACGCGCCTCCGATTGAGGTTGTAAACAAAAAATCTCTGTGTAGTGCTATCGGACATGTTTCAATTTTTAACAAGTAACTGAGCTTAACAAAGTATAGAACCTTAGAATAAAAATGGAGTTATTATATGTATTCAAAGTATTAAATTTTCAAAGAAATAATTGTGTGAAAAAAAGACTTTTTACCATGAAGAGCCGCATCACGAAAAGATTTTCGGGGTATACTAATTTACACAAAAATGAATCACAATTCGTACCCCGAAAATTTAACCACATATGTAGAAATGTCTCACCTTCGAAACAAGCCATCATACATATTCAAGTTTACGATATGGGCTGAGCAACAGAAGAAAACGTTACCATTACCGCCTATGGGGAAACAATTACGCATATTGCCCCATCTGTACCTAATGCTCAAATGTATATAATTTTAAATGGAAACAGGAATCCGCCTACTGTTCTTTTTCTTTTCATAAACAAGAAACGCACGTGTTTTAAAGATGCTTAAAATATGCGTGGCTGCACTATTTCACATGCATTGTCTATTCAACTTCACTGGACGGAATTCAATGCAAATTTTCCGTTGTGTTCGCTACTGACGACAACACGGGACAATTTGTGAAATCAACCGTTTAGAATTGGGTAAAGCAAATGGTAAATGTTAATCTCACAACAACAAAAAATACCATCTAGCAGCCTTATTAAGACCACAAGACTTTACCACCACCCAAAATTATTGGTTTTCATAAATCTTCGGTAGCCAGTCAGAGAATTGGTCAAAATCCCGTCCAAGTCAATAATATTGTATTATTTCATATCGGTTGAGAATAAGATTCTCTTATTGGATTAAAAGGGGTCACATGACATTCATTATTCTTCAGTAATAAATTCCATCGGTCATTAACAGAAAAAAACGGACCAGAAAACCGGTCGTTAACGAACTTTTACATGATAATGACTTGTGGGCGTGGTTTCCGTCTGATAATGACCGTTGGGGCGTGGTTTTCGTCTGATAATGACCGTTGGGGCGTGATTTCTCTGTTAATGACCGGTGGGGCGTGGTTTCTCTGTTTAGAGAGATGTACCTTTTATAAAACATGTGCCTGTTTTTAATATTATATTTAAGTTGTTGAATTGTTTATTATATGTTTTCGTAAATTATGAAATTAAAGATAACTTGATTAAGTATTTATATACTGAAAAATTGCACTAAAATGAATGGCAGTATTACTACGACTGGTCTTCACTCTTTGCCATAGAAATCGTACAATTACTCGAGTTCGCTGTAGGCATTTTGAATTTATGAGAATTTTCCAAAACATGGTTTCTCAATGAAATAAACATAATAGTTCTTGAAAAACTGGTAATTATCGTGATACATGGACTGCCCGTATGACAGTGGTATTGACTGCGACAGCGATAATGACCTCGACTTCGGCTCAGTCATTATCACTATCTTAGTCAATACCACTGTCCTGTGGGCAGTCCATATATCACGATAATGACCAGTTTTTCAAGAACTATTATATAATTATTGAATGGGTGTTTTTATAATGGCCCTGTTATATGTCCAAGGTCTGTAATAATACACCTTATCGTTATTTGTCGGCCATTACTAAATATCACACAGGTTCCCGTAAAAATTTGACGTAATAACACAAAATATCTGACGCCACAATGGAAAAGTGATTGTTGTACATGCGTCAAAAGTTCAAGCGGCCGGGTCAGCCGGGATTAGCGATAAGGTGTATGGTAGAAGAAGTCTGTAATGGCCAGAGGCAACGCCGAGGGCCATTACAAACTCCGATTTCTTAATACATTTATTAACCAACTGAACAAAAGTGTAACTATGTGTCGCTGCCAACTTGATATACTCTCTACTCTTTTAATGACAGGTTAGTTTGAAAAAAATAATTTGTACTTCACATCATCAAGCTTTTAATATACCAAATATCCAAGATATTAAGTTAACAGAAGTTATGTGTTGAAAAACAGGATGAGCAGTGATCCCTATATTTGAAAATCGGCGGCCATGTTAAATTTATTATATTTGATATAAACACTGTTTTTCTGTAATGGCCCTATTTTTCTGTAATGGCACCTGTTTTTCTGTAATGGCCCTATATTAATGCCCAGTTTGTCTGTTACAGTATTAAGCCCAGTTAGGGTTTATAATAAACAATAATTTTTGGCAATAATGTACTTAGTTGGCTAATAATAAATCTTGATTTATATTGACAGTGAAACGTTTTCAGTATTGCACATGCTGATTTATCCGTATTATGGCTTATTTTGCTCATATCATTTAATAAAAGAACATATATATTAAACAAGAACTGGAATCGTTTTGTGACGAAGATGAATTTCACATGCAAAGAACTACAAACAGATTTATAAAGTAGTCCAAACGCTTGAATGATAAACAAGATCCTGATTTTCAGACTGAATAAATGTAAACAATGATTACGCGTACGGCTGTGTGTGCAACCATTTGTTTTAAAACATCATATCCATGCAAGGCAAAGAGACGAATCTTGAAAATAAAAATTCGTTTTCCCGTAAGTTAATAACAACCATTGTTTTTTTTAAATAGTGTTCAGTCAAAAAACCTTTGGCAAAAGATTACACAAATAAATTAAAGATATAATGCAAATGGTCAATGTACTATTAAAAATAAAACATGTATAAAACGTAACTTGAACTCGACAACCCTTACGATGTAACATTTTGAAAATACATCGACAGCATGAGATATTAATGTTGCGGGAAATGGCATGCAACGTTAACACAACTGATCAACATGAACTGGTGATAGACACTGGGGAAATCAATAATGATCAATTATTGGTCAAATTTTCTGGTAGTGATTAACAGGTATGAATAAATGGTGAGGCTCTTGTTGGGACGGAATTTAGAAAAGTAGGAAGTTGTAAGCTTATTTGTAATGGAATTGCAAGAATCGAACACTTATAACCTTTCCAGATAAACGTAATGAAGTGTATTTTTCTTTTTTTTTCTTTTATAGAAATAACTTCCTTCTCTGATTGTCGACCCGAACGGCAGTCTGAATCCTTGTATTAAATATGTCGCGATCGTTTAATTTTCTCCATCATTCTGATTGATTATAGATTATAACGCATTATAACAGTGTAATACAAGCAATCAGCGTCAACGATACAAATGTTCCAAAAATGAGGAAAATTATTTCAATTGACCCAGGACAATCTCTATCCAGAGTTGCCGGTCCATACTCCCCCCTATATGGAGAGTATGGATCGATAACTCTGGATAGAGATTGGACCTAGGGTAATGAAGGAGTGTGCAACGGAGGCACTCCTGGTTTTCCGCATCTTCGCTAGCCAAGGGTTACGATCCAATTCCCTAGAGAAGGGAAGTGGATCGTAACCCTTGGCTAGCGAAGATGGGTTTTCCGAGGATGTCAATAAATAGGCTAAAAATCAAAGACGAAATCGTTTTTCAAAGTATATTTTAATACAAGCTAAGCAAAAATGGTGTGCAACATCAAAGATATGAGATGACGATATAAGGTTTTAGCCTCATCAGGCGTTTGTACTACATCAAAGTCTTCAATGGTCAGTCCTGTAACCAAGGATACCAATTGCCTAAACTCATGTGAAACTCCACGGTGAAGCGTTTGTTCAGTGTATTGATCTGCAATATCATCTAATACAGTGTCACCACAGGGCAGTGCAAACGATTGGTCCAATTTTCCGTAAATGATAGGCTGGAAATACATGACATTAGGAATCCCATAACATTGTTCCGCGAATCCTTGCTGACGGATTCGATGGGTGTTCCACATTTCTTCGAACTGGTTTAAATGCAACTGAATGATAGGCAAAAAACAAAATCGAACACATTCTAAATGTAAAGGGTCAGTATTATTTAAAATTCCCTCTTCTACAAGAAAATTGTAAAATTTCGCATTAAGAAACTCCATAACATCTCTATCCTCTGGTTTGCAGTTGACCGACCAACTGATACACTATGAACTCCAGCCGAAGGATCACGGTGGCGATATCGTAAGGCCATTTGGATTCTGTGAATAAGAACATTTTCAGTTCCCGCGTCAGTCCTAACTGATCTTGGCACACGCTTGTACTTCTTTAAGTGTTCTACGAAGTAACGAGCAACGTACCGTGGATTCTTGTTGGTATGACTGGCGGTGAGCCACATGATTTTTCTGGAAAAGCCATCAATACAACCATGTATTGAAATGCCGAAAGGCTTAAGTTTGTCATACCCATCCACGTGAAGACAATCATTAGGTCCTCTGCTGTTATATGATCTTCTAATAAGCCGTCTTCGTCTTCTAGCATTGACACCGTCAGTGTCAATTACACTCAAAGCAATTCTGACTGTCTTTTGGGTTGCACGTACACCGTACAATGTATTTAGCAATCTCCACATTGTGCGATATCCCACTTGGTCGTATCCAAAACGTCGCAGGTCAACAATTTTACGTACAATATCAGGCAAATGATTTTCAACACCTCTTCTTCTCAAATTTAATCTCCTCAAAATTCTTTTCAGAGTTCTCTTGCTTATCATCACATTGTGCAGAAACAGCAGGAAACCCAGTATTTCATCTTGCGTGTATAACTGGCTGAAATAGTACTCAATAAGTTCGTCTAATGTCGCTCCATCTTGTGGTTGGGGAATAATGGCATTCACTGTTGTTGCACATACACAAAACAAAACAATCTGAAAAATAACCATAGGATATTTAGATACAAAATTATGTCATAGCCAGAGAAAATACAATCCCTGTGTATCATTTGTGTACTTTTTTGTTTTTTTGTGATGTTGGTTTGTCTTTTGTTTGTTTGCTCGAATTAACCGATTCACGTCCATACTTACGGCCTTTGCTCTTTCACTAATACGAGATGTTTCAGAAAGTGTTTGAGACATTTTTATCCTTTGCCGGGGAATTTTCCAGACGTACATGCATTTTTACCGGCATATGCTTTTCCCGGTCTTTGTATGTTTTACCCTTCACCGAGATGCTGTCACTCGTGCGTTTATAATGTAACATCATTCGGTAGATTTATCAATAGATACATCATCGAAAGGAGTGGTATTTGTGAAAATTACAAATTGCGGGGCGGTGAAATTTCACGAGCCTGAAAGGCGAGGAATATTTATAGACCGAAGATTTGTATTTTTTGCAATTGCCACTACTTCCTATGATACATGTATACATATCGTTTTAATTACACCGAATATCATCAAAACGCACAAATGACCAAAAGACAAATCCCTTGACAAATTCGTTACAAGCGTCTAAGTGAAGGGTTGTTACATCAGGACATTTAAAAAAGTCGGTTTTGATATGTATTTTGTTCTAACCCAATGAGGATTCCTCGTTATTACCTTAAATGTATTTGGCCAAGGCATTTGTGGGGCATCCGGGGTGATATTGTTCCATTTTATGTATAGTTTTGCACTTTTTTATACTATGAGGCCTGAGCGAATCAGGTGAGCGTGTGATCTAGTTAGTATGTTTTATTTTATATTTTCTATTGCATTGTATATATTGTTTTTGGACGGTTAACTTTCTGGTGATAAAACCCGTCACGGCCTGGCTAGGGAATTGGGTAGGCAAATGCTCACATTAATCTGTACCGGTCCGATACAGGCTCCAAATGTCCTCCTTTCTACGCCATAACTCATGGTGGTGCTCCTGATAAAGGAGGCTCATACGAGACAAGAAGAAAAAGGGTAAACTTAGGTAATTATTAATGACAAATACCTCGGTGATATCAAAATCCCTGCAAATTTCCCTTGCAGCGGAATAAATTCATGAACATGTGCAAAAAATACACCATCTATTGACCAATCAAAAGCCTCCATTCTTGGGGGGGAGGTTCCGGGGGTTCAAATCCCCCTTTTTTTGGCCGCTCAATGCATTTGAAGCGGGACATATAGTTGGACCCCCTTTTTAAAATGGCTGGATCCGCCCCTGAATTAAGCAGATAACATTTTTGGTCAGGGTATTTGTGCAACTGTACTAGTCTTGAGACGCAATTTCTCTCGCACGATGACTCGGTAGAGTTTTTCACAAGTTTACCATACAAATAAAAAAAAACACCACATAGGATGTCGATGTCGGACAGTAACCAAAATCTTTCTCTACTTATGTCCCGTGTATGTAAAGTAATATATTGAATAGACCACTTGTTGCAATGGCATTCGGTCGGATGGACCAGGTTATTCCAATATACCAAATCATACCCCCATCGAGTGGAGGCATAATATGTTCAATATGATTGAAAAGCTTGTAAGTTTTTCATATGAAGCCAGAGTTACCTGTTGACTTTCACTTCGTGTGTTTTCTTTAGTTTTACAGTATATTTTTGTAATTTGTTCATTTAATTGATTTTTGAATGTCAAACTAGAAGTGATCAACTTTGATTCTACTTACCATTTTAATCATGTGAATATTCATTATCAGGTCACATAGTTTGGCGTCTTCCGAAATAAAAGCTTCGTCGAATTGAAATGCTGCTTTACTTCCAAGAATGGATGCGTGGTAATGTTTCGCTGTATATATACACCATAACAGTTAACTTGCCTTAGTTATGCCATATTAAAAATAAAGCTTTTAAATTTATACATTTTAGATAAATATAAAAAATAAAATGACTTAACTAAGTTGGATTTATCTATCATAAGTTAGTAAATGAACTTAATTAAAACAATTTAAAACAGTATAATTGATGAAAACTCCTTAATTAAGTTTCCTTAACATTAAAGTGTTTTATTTAATGCAACTTAATAAATTCTAAAAAATAAAGATATTTAACTTAACATCCATAAAATTAGTAAGAATTAATATTGCCTTAAATAAAGGAGTTAAATCTCTTATAAGTGAGTAAATTATCTAAATTAAAACAATTTAATGCATTATAGTACACGATATTGTATTAATTAAGTTTTCTTAAGCAGTGTTAACTAACTAATATAAGGCCCCTATACGCTTCCGTATTAAGTCGTTATAACAAGTTAGCTAAGTCGTTTCAACGAGTAAGCTAAGTTGTTTAAACGTGTTAGCTAAGTTGTTTAAACAAGTAAGATAAGTCGTTATAACAAGTAAGCCAAGTTGTTATAACAAAATAAATATGCTAAGTCGTTAAAACTATTTAGCTAAGTAGTTAAAACACGTTAGCTAAGTCGGCATATCAACTTAAAAATAAAACTCTACCCTGACACTTACCGGCTTCCGTACAAACAGGTTCTGTCTCAAGCATGGACTCAGTAGAAGATATCAATCGAAACAACACAACTAAACAGTCAAATCTGGTGAGGACATATACATTGAGTGGTTTGTTCTAGTAAGTACAAATACCTGAAGGGGTTTATTCTAATAAGTACATATACCTGAAGGTGTTTATTCTGTTAAGTACATATACCTGAAGGGGTTTATTCTGTTAAGTACATATACCCGAAGGTGTTTATTCTGTTAAGTACATACACCTGAAGGGGTTTATTCTGTTAAGTACATACACCTGAAGTGGTTTGTTCTAGTAAGTACAAATACCTGAAGGGGTTTATTCTAATAAGTACATACATCTGAAGTGGTTTATTCTAGTAAGTACATACACCTGAAGGGGTTTATTCTAGTAAGTACATACATCTGAAGGGGTTTATTCTAGTAAGTACATACATCTGAAGTGGTTTATTCTAGTAAGTACATACACCTGAAGGGGTTTATTCTAGTAAGTACATACATCTGAAGGGGTTTATTCTAGTAAGTACATACACCTGAAGGGGTTTATTCTAGTAAGTACATACATCTGAAGGGGTTTATTCTAGGAAGTACATACATCTGAAGGGGTTTATTCTAGTAAGTACATACACCTGAAGGGGTTTATTCTAGTAAGTACATACATCTGAAGTGGTTTATTCTAGTAAGTACATACATCTGAAGTGGTTTATTCTAGTAAGTACATACACCTGAAGGGGTTTATTCTAGTAAGTACATACATCTGAAGGGGTTTATTCTAGGAAGTACATACATCTGAAGTGGTTTATTCTAGTAAGTACATACACTTGAAGGGGTTTATTCTAGTAAGTACATACATCTGAAGTGGTTTATTCTAGTAAGTACATACACCTGAAGGGGTTTATTCTAGTAAGTACATACATCTGAAGTGGTTTATTCTAGTAAGTACATACACCTGAAGGGGTTTATTCTAGTAAGTACATACATCTGAAGGGGTTTATTCTAGGAAGTACATACATCTGAAGGGGTTTATTCTAGTAAGTACATACACCTGAAGGGGTTTATTCTAGTAAGTACATACATCTGAAGGGGTTTATTCTAGGAAGTACATACATCTGAAGGGGTTTATTCTAGTAAGTACATATACCTGAAGGGGTTTATTATAGTATGTACATATACCTGAAGTGGTTTATTCTAATTAGAACATACACCTGAAGGATTTTATTCTAGTAAGTACATTCACCTGAAGGGGTTTATTCTAGTGAGTACATACACCTGAAGGGGTTTATTCTAGTAAGTACATATACCTGGAGGGGTTTATTCTAGTAAGTACATACACCTGGAGGGGTTTATTCTAGTAAGTACATATACCTGAAGGGGTTTATTCTAGTAAGTACATACACCTGAAGGGGTTTATTCTAGTAAGTACATACAACTGCAGTAGTTTATTCTAGTAAGTACATAAACCTGAAGAGGTTTATTCTAGTAAGTACATACACCTGAAGGGGTTTATTCTAGTAAGTACATACACCTGAAGGGGTTTATTCTAGTAAGTACATACATCTGAAGGGGTTTATTCTGGTAAATACATACACCTGAAGGGGTTTATTCTAGTAAGTACATACACCTGAAGAGGTTTATTCTAGTAAGTACATACATCTGAAGGGGTTTATTCTAGTAATTACATACATCTGAAGGGTTTTATTCTAGTAAGTACATACACCTGAAGGGGTTTATTCGAGTAAATACATACACCTGAAGAGGTTTATTCTAGTAAGTACATATACCTGGAGTAGTTTATTCTAATTAGTACATACACCTGAAGGGGTTTATTCTAGTAAGTACATACACCTGAAGGGGTTTATTCTAGTACGTACATATACATTGAGGGGTTTATTCTAGTAAGTACATACACCTGCAGAAGTTTATTCTAGTAAGTACATACACCTGAAGGGGTTTATTCTAGTAAGTACATATACCTGAAGGGGTTTATTCTAATTAGTACATACACCTGGCGGGGTTGATTCTAGTAAGTACATACACCTGAAGGGGTTTATTCTAGTAAGTACATACACCTGGAGGGGTTTATTCTAGTAATTACATACACCTGAAGGGGTTTATTCTAGTAAGTACATACACCTGAAGGGGTTTATTCTAGTACATCTGAAGGGGTTTATTCTAGTAAGTACATATACCTGGAGGGGTATATTCTAGTAAGTACATACACCTGGAGGGGTTTATTCTAGTAAGTACATATACCTGAAGGGGTTTATTCTAGTAAGTACATACACCTGAAGGGGTTTATTCTAGTAAGTACATACATCTGAAGGGGTTTATTCTAGGAAGTACATACATCTGAAGGGGTTTATTCTAGTAAGTACATACACCTGAAGGGGTTTATTCTAGTAAGTACATACATCTGAAGGGGTTTATTCTAGGAAGTACATACATCTGAAGGGGTTTATTCTAGTAAGTACATATACCTGAAGGGGTTTATTATAGTATGTACATATACCTGAAGTGGTTTATTCTAATTAGAACATACACCTGAAGGATTTTATTCTAGTAAGTACATTCACCTGAAGGGGTTTATTCTAGTGAGTACATACACCTGAAGGGGTTTATTCTAGTAAGTACATATACCTGGAGGGGTTTATTCTAGTAAGTACATACACCTGGAGGGGTTTATTCTAGTAAGTACATATACCTGAAGGGGTTTATTCTATTAAGAACATACACCTGAAGGGGTTGATTCTAGTAAGTACATACATCTGAAGGGGTTTATTTTAGTAAGTACATACACCTGAAGGGGTTTATTCTAGTAAGTACATACACCTGAAAGGGTTTATTCTAGTAAGTACATATACCTGAAGGAGTTTATTCTTGTAAGTACATATACCTGAAGTGGTTTAATCTAATAAGTACATACACCTGAAGGGTTTTATTCTAGTAAGTACATACATCTGAAGGGGTTTATTCTAGTCAATACATACACCTGAAGGGGTTTATTCTAGTAAGTAAATACACCTGAAGGGGTTTATTCTAGTAAGTGCATACACCTGAAGGGGTTTATTCTAGTAAGTACATATACCTGAAGGGGTTTATTCTAGTACGTACATATACATTGAGGGGTTTATTCTAGTAAGTACATACACCTGCAGTAGTTTATTCTAGTAAGTACATACACCTGAAGGGGTTTATTCTAGTAAGTACATATACCTGAAGGGGTTTATTCTAATTAGTACATACACCTGGAAGGGTTGATTCTAGTAAGTACATACACCTGAAGGGGTTTATTCTAGTAAGTACATACACCTGGAGGGGTTTATTCTAGTAATTACATACACCTGAAGGGGTTTATTCTAGTAAGTACATACACCTGAAGGGGTTTATTCTAGTAAGTACATACATCTGAAGGGGTTTATTCTAGTAAGTACATATACCTGGAGGGGTATATTCTAGTAAGTACATACACCTGGAGGGGTTTATTCTAGTAAGTACATATACCCGAAGGGGTTTATTCTAGTAAGTACATACACCTGAAGGGGTTAATTCTAGTAAGTACATACATCTGAAGGGGTTTATTCTAGGAAGTACATACATCTGAAGGGGTTTATTCTAGTAAGTACATACACCTGAAGGGGTTTATTCTAGTAAGTACATATACCTGAAGTGGTTTATTCTAATTAGAACATACACCTGAAGGGTTTTATTCTAGTAAGTACATTCACCTGAAGGGGTTTATTCTAGTGAGTACATACACCTGAAGGTTGCACTTTGTAAATATAGCTGTTTCTCAAAACACGCCTCTTTTGGGGAGTAATAGAATATTCATAGAAAATTAATTTTGTTTACATACTGGTTCCCAGTTATGCTCTCTGTGTTCCATATCGCAGAGACAGAACTTTGGAATGTTACCAGTAAATAAACACGTGCATATTGTTTACATTGAAATTTGTGGTAACCTTTCATTCGAGGTAGGGGTAGTTAAGAAAATTAGTGTAAGTTTAAACTCTGAGAAGTTCAGGGCATATAAACGTTGAAAATATGCCGCACAGCCCTATATTTTGACCTTTGAAAAAAATTGTGGTGCATATGAACTTTCAATTCTAGGATAAGATTTTTTTCAAAACTTCATAGTAAAAGTGGTACAGTTTTAGCCGTAAAAGGAGTTCCTATGGGAAATTGCATTGTCAATATTTACAGAAATGCAACCTGAAGGGGTTTATTCTAGTAAGTACATATACCTGGAGGGGTTTATTCTAGTAAGTACATACACCTGGAGAGGTTTATTCTAGTAAGTACATATACCTGAAGGGGTTTATTCTATTAAGAACATACACCTGAAGGGGTTGATTCTAGTAAGTACATACATCTGAAGGGGTTTATTTTAGTAAGTACATACACCTGAAGGGGTTTATTCTAGTAAGTACATACACCTGAAAGGGTTTATTCTAGTAAGTACATATACCTGAAGGAGTTTATTCTTGTAAGTACATATACCTGAAGTGGTTTATTCTAATAAGTACATACACCTGAAGGGTTTTATTCTAGTAAGTACATACATCTGAAGGGGTTTATTCTAGTCAATACATTCACCTGAAGGGGTTTATTCTAGTAAGTACATACACCTGAAGGGGTTTATTCTAGTAAGTGCATACACCTGAAGGGGTTTATTCTAGTAAGTACATATACCTGGAGAGGGTTATTCTAGTAAGTACATACACCTGAAGAGGTTTATTCTAGTAAGTACATACATCTGAAGGGGTTTATTCTAGTAAGTACATATACCTGAAGGGGTTTATTCTAGTAAGTACATACACCTGAAGAGGTTTATTCTAGTAAGTACATACATCTGAAGGGGTTTATTCTAGTAAGTTCATATACCTGAAGGGGTTTATTCTAGTAAGTACATACACCTGAAGGGGTTTATTCTAGTAAGTACATACACCTGAGGGGGTTAATTATAGTAAGTACATACACCTGAAGGGGTTTATTCTAGTAAGTACATATACCTGAAGGGGTTTATTCTAGTAAGTTCATACACCTGAAGGGGTTTATTCTAGTAAGTACATATACCTGAAGGGGTTTATTCTAATTAGTACATACACCTGAAGGGGTTTATTCTAGTAAGTACATACACCTGAAGGGGTTTATTCTAGGAAGTACATACACCTGAAGGGGTTTATTCTAGTAAGTACATATACCTGGAGTGGTTTATCTTTTACTGTTGGTTCATGATATTCTGTCTCTTTATCTCCGGGGAAAATGTTAGCCTGATAGCCAGGGTTTTCAAAAATGTCTTCTTTCGCCTCAAAGACATCAATACCACCACTTTTATGTGCTAGTATATCGTTGTCTGATTTGTTCTCAAACACATCAATCACTTTTTTGGAAAATATGTCGTTTGATTTCTGCTTGAAAATGTCCTCCATCTTAACCAACACCTACTATATACCTGCATATAAGGTAAAAAAAAAATAGGCTTTGATATTGACAAAATGGTCATCACATCTCGTAGCACATGTTTAGTTAAGTTTTCACCCTCCACATTAGACTCAGAGAAATAAGGGAGCGGTAAGACTAGAATTTAACAGCAGTAAACGGTAAGATTTTGAAAAAATTATGATTTTCTTAAAAAAATAAAGTTTATGTACAATTGTTTTACAGTAAAACTTAGTCATTCAAGTATATAAAACGTATTCATGTTTGTTGTATTTGATACATATATTAATGGCAGATGTAATATGTTTCGAATGACTTTAAAATCAAATTGCTCCCCATGTATTTTAAATACCATGTCCGTTTTCATGTGTCCTTTAAATTATTCAATTAAAAGCCCAACATTCAATTATTAAATAAGAAGAAAGCTTTTCAATCGAATCAAATTAATTGAATTGTAAATTGCCAAAATAATACATTTTAAACATACCTACTGAAAGGCTGACTAAAATTAAATAAAACCGTTTCTTATGAACGATTACATATTTTAATTCTGGATTTTATTCAATATTCACCTTCTTATGAGTGTAATTCGTAACATAAAAATGATACTTTAAAACAGTAAAACGAGAAAATGTGTAAAATATGTAATTAACCTATATAGAATATACTTACATTTAACACTCATCTTAAGTCTCAATACACTGTATACTATTTGAAATATTTAAATTAAAGTATCGCCTTTTGTTTTAATTGTAAAAGATTTTAAATGCGATAATCAGTTGGACAAACTCAAAGTTAAAACTAACATAAGATAAAAAGATAACATACATGTATAGTTAAATCATCCAACTGGTCCCCTCAACTGGTTCCATATTTGCATTGATGTAATCGTGCCTATACGTTGTCCCAATGTCCTTTGTTGCATATCCTGTTTGATAGAATATCCATCAAGACTTGTGTAAGTTTTTCTGAATGTGTCTGACAGACTTTATATATACTAACCAACTAAAGAAACGCACACACTTTTTAAATCTCGTTAGAGCGATCCATAATCGTCGTGTGAGTCTTATAATTAAAATTATATGTCCAGTTTCATGCAAAAAAAATGTAGCTGTCTATATTTTCTAAATAGGGGTTCGATGGTTTATCAATATACAATATATTCCTATAATACGAGATTTCTAAATTCTACGAGTTTTTGTCAGAACTTGAGTTTTCCATTTACACACTCCCATTTCTATTATTTTGTATCATTTCAACTAAAATCAATCTAAATAACTTCGATGTTTAGTTTCTTTTAATTGAAATTTAGTAAAGAGCAATCAAGTTGAACTTGACCAATCTCATAATTTTTGTCGGACTTTTTGGAAGGAAAGCACCATTGTCGCCACTTATAAGAAATTTTCTCTGTTGAACCTTGGATTGATTTCAAGGCCATTCTTAAAATTTCTATTGATTTTACATTTTTTTTAAACAAAAAACCCGAAATTATGAATATTAGTATATTGTAACGTTGATTGGTAAAAGTGCTGCGTTATATGTGACATTGAGTACATGACACTATTAAACAAATGAACCATCCAGTAAGGCCAATGATTTTTAGTAATTCACAAGACTGAAAACGATAACAACGAATGTAAACAAATTGTAATTGTTTTCCAGATTGTTTTCCAAATTTATTGCTTTTCATTTTTTTGTAGAATAATTAGCTATTATAATGTTTTGATTTGATTCTCACTGTGAAGTTTTTTTTGTAGATAAATGTATTTTCTAGTCCAGAACCTGTTGTTTAGTGGTTGTCGTTTGTTGATGTGTTAAAATAAGTGTTTCTCGTTTTTCCTTTTATTTATAAATATAGATGTTTTTCCTGTTTGAATGGTTTCACACTAGGCATTTTGGGGCCCTTTATAGCTTTCTGGTCGGTGTGAGCCAAGCTACATGTTGAAAATCGTACTTTCACCTATAATGGTGTATTTTGTTTTTACAAATTGTGACTTGGATGGAGAGTTGTCTCATTGACACTACTACCATATCTTCTTATATCTAACTATCAAATTTCTCTTGTATCTTTGCTATTTTGTTATGATATACGCACGGGTGGTTGAGTAAATGCCCCGAATGAATGTTCACTGTCAAGGGCAAATATGAAATATCTAGTTTTTTTTTAGTAATTTGGTTACTGTTTTCACTATATCACATACCACAGAAATACATAATACCATACCAAACGCATTTTTGAACTTTTAACCGACTGGTCTTCAAGTCTCCCGAACGCCAAGATGATGCAGCAATTAACAAGTTTAAGTCCTTTGTATTAAAAATGATGAAAACTAAGACTACAACTTCATTACCGATTTGAAAAACACGGTAGGTAATTTAAGGCCGTACGGTTTCATATAATTGCTGGCAGCATCTTCAATTGTACTCTGGTGGATAGTTGTCTCATTGCAATCATTCAACATCTCCTTATTTTTATTTATTTTGCGTTTTACTCAAGTAAATCGGTCAACTTTTCGAGAGAAGAAGGTTTTTTTTAAGTGAAAAATCATACCATCAAATATATTTCTTCATCCATTTAAACCCACTTTTAAATCATTTGGCCCACAAGAGCTTATCTCATCACTTGGAATTTGTCGTCCGAAGTCCTCCGTTAACTTTGATCAAAATCTTCTCCCCTGAAACTACCAGCCTAAATAAAACCAAACTTGGCCTAAATCTTCCTTTAGGTATTTAGTTTAAATAGAAGTGTCCGATGACTTCGAACACCAACCAAGATGACCGCCATACCTGAAACTTAATCAATTAGAGCAAATGTGTTAGGAATAAAAATGTTCATCAGGTCAAGAGCTATCTGCCCATCACTTTTCAGACGCATCAGATAACCCGTTGTTGGGTTGCTGCTCATAAATTGGTAATTTTAAGGAAATTTGAAGTATTTGGTTATTATCTTGAATACTATAAAAGAAAGTGATACACAACGGTAAAATTGTTCAGCAAAGTACGATCTACAAAAAGTGAAAGGACCAAAATTGTCAATAGAACCCATTAGGAGTTAATGCCCTTAAAAGTAAACTTTTCCCCAAAAAATCGTATATTTTTGTAATCTTACAAAAATCTTCACTGAAACAACAGGGCCAAATTAAACAAACTTGGCCTGAATCATCCGTGAGGTATCTAGTCTAAAAATGAATCACATGACGCCACCCATCAATCATGGAGGCTGCCATGGCTAAACTGCATAGAATAAAGGGTTTATTATAGAACTCTGTGGACAAAATGTACAAAAGCAATTTCAAATGGTCACAACTTGAAAACTAATTTTGATAATAATAATAAGAGGACGTTAGCTACTTGCTACCGTAGCTATTTACCACAGCTATACAAGTACTACAATATATGCTGTGTGTACTATGGTTACTACCATTCATTCATTCATTCGTTCGTTTATTTCGTTCGTTCTTTTGTTCGTTCGTTCAAAGCAGGTCTCCCCTGCACATCAACAATATTCACATCGCAGTTGTCGGCAAGTAGAGATTCAACTATTTTGTAATGGGTCCAAGAGTTGCACCAGTAGGTGAATGACTACACTCATTAACTTTAGCACCATTCTCAATCAATAATCTTTATATTTTCAAAACCAGCGATACAAGAAACACATATTTATCGTTTTTGTTGATATCAGCATGTTTTATCTAATCCGTAGTGACCGCAAATACAAGCAGTATATTGAGGTGTTTCTCCGTCAATATTAGTTTGGTTCACAATGATGCTTTGGTTAAGAAGAATTTCTTATGATCGCCCGTCACGACATGCAGCTGTCAAAGGTATGAACCATCCATTCTGAGCATCCATAGCAGCTCAAACAAAAATAAAACGATCAACAAGTTCCTTATAGCCGCGTAAGCATGAAATTGAAGAAGTAATCCCATTGTCGTCTTTTATGTTCACAACTTTCCTTTTCACGTCATCGTCTAAGTCTTTTTAACAACATTTTAACACATATCCCTTTATTCTTTGTATCTCATTTGATTAGTTTATTTCAAACAACAATGTATCTTTTCGTTTTCAAGGTTCATTTTAATTCTATCATTGTATTTTTGTTTATCAGTTGCAGAAACACTTATTGTAAACTTACCGTGTATTTATTCTAGTTGTACACGTTCACATATCATTTTATCATCTGCAAATTTTATTAATTGGTGTGATTAATGTTTTGCAAAAGAAAGAAAGTAACACATAACATCAAACATTTTATCGTGTATAACTATGTATTCTTTATCTACTTTAATGAAGTAATTGCAACAACAGCATCCAGTTTGTCAACTCAAAGACCGAGATGAACCACGCGCTTAATTGCATCATTCAAAACTGTCATATTGATCTTCCTTCTCTAAATAGCTTCAGTTACTGTGCCGTTAATTAATTATAACACATATTAATAGCACACAAAATTTCTCTTTGTCGAAAGCTTTTCAACTTTTTTTTGCATTTTTCAGAAAAAGTTTCATTTGACTGTAAAAACTAACAAATATCTAATTTGTCATGCTGAGAGCACACAAAACACAATAAAGGCGCGAATTCAACTTTTTGTTTTGAAATCTGACAATATTTGGTCAATTTTGTTTAGGGTTTTTCTAGCAATGTTTAATTTATCCGTGTTATCCTTAGGTAAATATTTTGAGGATACATTAGACATATGATCAATGCGTAGATCTATAACTTTTTTTTTCATCATGGAAAACTTCATTTCGAGGCCAATATTTTGTTTTTGCCTTTGTCTATAATAGATTTGACAAATTCTTCAACTTTCATCCAGTTTTCAACTTCACTGATATTTGCCGTATATTTCCACCATATATCGTCAATAAAAAGCACTTGACTAACTTTTTCTTTATATCGCTTTTCAATATGTGTAAGAATACTATGTATACATGGAACTATAATGTATTCCTTTGCAAGACATACATGTATCTCTATATTCTGTGCAGTCCTGGTCTTTCATATTTCAGACACTCCCGTCAAAAATACGTATTTTTTTCACCTCAATTATTCCTAATGTATCTGTGAATAGGTCTGTTTCAACATAAAGTTAACTTCTTTATTTTCATACTTCAATTTCGGATCAACCAGCGTCTAAAAAAGTGTTAAACGGAATTTCTAATTGAAACGGAAAAAAATGAACAGACGATTTTAATTAAATATGTGTAATCTTTTAACAGAATATTTATTTTATTATTATTTTTCATAAAACTTTACCAACTTCGTCTCGCCCCGTTGTCTAATGTTAGAGTGTATGCCTTGAGTATGGGAGGTCAATGGTTCCAACCGGAGACTTAATTTTTGCTGCTTCCCCGATGAACACAACACAGGAAGGAGTACAAACAAAGAGTGATCGTCTCGGAGTCAAACAAAAGTGTACAGGTAGGGCGGCATTCCTTCTTGCGGACTGTTAAAACTGTGAACTAGCACGTTAAAACTCCAGCTCAGTGTGTCGGTAAAGTACAAAGGAGGGATTATATTCATCTTGAACATGTTCTCGATATTGGTTTTGGTTTTACACCAGTCACGTCTTCTTTGAATGTCTATCACGTTAACATACTAAATCCCTGGGATATGTTTTGTTGATTTGAGTCTATAAGGATTTTGTTATTAATTGTTTTCGGTTTTTATCTAGCTTTCAGCAACTGCGTGTACTCTCAAATGGTACTGTCGTGTTAATTTAACCTGTTGATATTTTGAAATACATTTATGTTAGTTAAAGTTTATAGATATAGTGTGAAATCGCGTCTCTCTGTTTTAAATGTATACCAGCTTTTTTTAGTATAACTATACATTTTAAATTCTGTTCTTGCAAACATATATCTGCACTCCATGACTGTATACCTTACAGCATTTTTTGTTTGGTTTACCTGTCAATGTATTTTATTTTGCGGCGTTTTGCCTAAGGTTATTGTTGTCTGTCTGATATTGTTTATCATCTCGCCCCTTATTTTATTTATTCTGTTTTTACATTGTGTCATTGATCAATTTTGTCGTTCAGTGGATTTCACTTGTTTCTGTAAATGTCTTTTGATTGAGTTAAGCAATTTCAATTGATTTTATAGTGTGGGTTTCTATGTTGTGATGTTACAACATTGTTTCAGGTAAGGGTGATCCTATCAAAACGTCTAAACCCGGTGCATTTGTGTGCACTGTGCTTGTCAGGAACCTGATTTTCAGTGGTAGTGGTTTGCTGATTTGGTTCATACGTATATTTCGTTTCTCGTTTTTTTTCAATAGATTATATCGTTGTTTTTGTTTTTTGTTTGAATGGTTAAACGGTAGTCGTTTTGGGACCCTAAATAGCTTACTGTTCGGTGTACTTTGACCTATAATGGTTTACTTTTACAAAGTGTAACCTGGATTATTTCATTGGGACTCATACCACATCTTCTATCAGTTTTGGAACGTGTAATCTGTGCACATTACGAACCCTTTCAGGAGTCCGTTGGTGGCCTGTTGAAAAGCAAAAATATTGTCCCTATATAAAATAATCTTATTTTCTAGTGGTAGTTACTTGATCCCCAACCATCATCTCAGACGCCCTTTATTCAGGAACTATATATTTTATTTATAGTTAATTCTTAAAATATAAATATAAAACAAATAGCTGAAATCGTCAGATGACCCCTTCACTGAGTTTGTTTTATTTAACAAAGATGTTTTAGAATATTTTTGAGTGTTTTGCAAAATAACCTAAAAGCTAACATAAATCAAATAATCTTCAAAATGCAAAAATGATCAACAACACAAAGACAATAACAATCAAAACCGATGAGTAAACAAAGACTCACAAAACCAAGGGGCATTTAGATTTACATTTATAACTAACAATAAGAAAAATCACGAACTCCACTAAAAACCGGGAGTGAAATCAGGTGCTCCGGAAGGGTAAGAATGTCCTGCACCGTACACGGCACCCGTCGTACTATTTCTTTGTTCAGTTTGAAAATGATGGAAAGTTATTATGACTGAGGAAGAATATCATATATGATTTCTGACACACTTTTGTCACAATGGCCTATCAGCTCATGATAGCGACCGTAAAATTTCTTGAGTGATGACCTTAATTTAATTGAATCATAGCCCTGTATAAGCAACTTTGAGAAAGCAGTATTCCTCGTTCAACAAAATCAACATACTTTGAGCTAGCTCTAGAGTAACGTATCAATTGAGACACATATACTCCATATGATGTTGCCGCTGGGATGTTGCTACACAAAAATGGAAAGTTGGCTATAGGAAAATTATAATCATCGCGTTTGTCATTAATTTTGGTATTCAACATACCATCAGTAGTCATTTCGAAAAAAAGGTCTAAATATGAAGCAGATTTATCTGTGTCGGTAGTATCTTTAATTTCAAGTTCACTTGGATATATTAAATGTAAGGGATCACTGAATCTATTATTATTAAGAAACAGTACATCATCAATATACCGAAAGGTGATATTAAAAGACTGGACTAATTTCTTCTCTCCTTTCTGAACAAGCTCTGGGATAAATTCTGCTTCATAGAAATATAAAAACAAATTTGCAAGTAGAGGAGCGCAATTGGTACCCATAGGGATTCCAATAGTCTGTTGTCAATCAAAAAGTCCAATATAGCAGTGATATCCTCTTCGGTGTATATTTTCCTTGACTCTGTATGATTTGTCAAAAAGTAAGCTGAATTCCTGCACAAAACTAGATATTTAAAACGTCTGGTGCCCTTTTTGTTAAAGAAATATAAGCTGTAGAGTTCTTTAAGTCTAGCTTTAAGTTTAGTATGTGCAATAGTGGTATAAAGAGTTGAAAAATCAAAGGTTTTAATGTTGGTACAATGTTTTAATGATTGAGATGGTAAATTCACCAATAACTCTTTTACATGCCGATTTGTCAGTCATTTCATGTCTTCGTGTGTTACATTTCATTCAATGTTGTGTGTCTGTTGTGTCGTTGTTCTCCTCTTATATTTGATGCGTTTCACTCAGTTTTAGTTTGTAACCCGGATTTGTTTTTTTCTCAATCGATTTATGAGTTTCGAACAGCGGTATCCTACTGTTGCCTTTATTTAACTATTCATTATCCTGACTTGAATTGCCAAAGCAACATACCGTTAATTGCAAAAAAAAGAGCATACTGATTCCCGGAAGTTTGATAGTACAACAACGTGTACTTCTGATCTGAACAACAGGTCAAATGTGCTCTCCTATTATGATTGTAGGCAAGTTCTAAGTATTAAAAAAAAAATCACCTTTAAATGTGAGTTCTTCACCAATTTTAAGTCTCCAATCTTTCATTTGATAACAGACAAATATTTCACCTATTACCAAAGATACAGCTATGCTTAATAACTGTTTTGTTAAAACTATGTTCTTCTTTCTTGTGTGAACTTTCAGACCGGGCCTGAATTAGTAAAAGGTGTTGATATATTAAAAGGGATTGATATATACATAGTTTATTGTACATTTATATATGTTAACTACACATGAACAAAACTATGATAGCAGGTCATAAAAATTACACACGTCAATATAGTTTGCAACGATGGTTACTTTAGAGATGTATAACAGTGTGTGCTAGTGTTGCAAGCCAAATCTCAAACAGTGTTGCATAAGTTGATGTCTAAGAGATGGTTTTATTCAACCGATTCTTTAAAAATGTGCAGGCTCGAAAATAAAGCACAACATGTTTTATTTTATTGCAATAAAGTTGAACAATTTCTAAGTAAATGATAAGCGCAAATAACATTATTATTTCAAGTGTTTGTCAATCACTTTTTGCATAAAGGTTATGTTTTAAGATTTTGATTTATGAATTAAATAACCGAAGTAATCCACATTAACTTCTGTAAACGAAATTTTGTGCTGACTAAACTTAATCAATATCACGCCATTTTGATTTGTATATGCAAATGCTGGGTTTATCAATATACCATAAACAAAGTAAAATGATTTAAATTTAATCTGAATTAAAAAAATGCGTGTGTTGCTTTTGAAAGGTTGACTTCATTTTCAGTGACAACGTTATATCGTACCTCATATACATAGATTGACTTTAAAAGAGGTACTGAAAATATCAGAGGGACAGTCAATCTCATAGATTGAAAATAAAATTACAACGACATGGTTATAAATAAAAAGAGAAACAGGCAAATAATAATACAGAAGACACAACATAGAAATCTAATTTATATCTATGATATATTTGAGTTATATTGAACATTCTAACATGACGTCCTTCAAACGCTGTGAGTACACACCCGTGGTAAAATATGAATATATTGCCAGGGCTGCTCCGATCGTACTCCCGGTCATATGCTTTTTTATGAATGCTGTATTCGACGTCATAGAACGATGACGTAAGAATATAAGCATTTTACGGGAACATACACGCTTGTGAAACCGAAAATCATAACAACAAGGAAACGTAAACAAACGATGATAAAATGTGGTATAAGCAAATTTTTTTATACATATAATACATATGAGTAAATTATCATTTAAATTCATCCAAAACTATCTAAATACGTTATTGTAAATAGTTTAAGCATGTCACTAATTCAGTTTGCTCCGTTCTTTTACACCAATTTAATAGTGCGTTTTTTATCGCTCAGGGTAAAATATTTGTCATAAAGGGCCAACCCGTGGTAAAATCACGATATATTCAAGCCCCATGAATTATTTCTTAAACATACACCTTAATAAATAAAATTGGTTAACATGACAATGATTTGGATACAGCTGTCAACACTCCGAAAATATACATCAGAAACATAAACAATACCTGATTTACCAAATTAAAAAAAACACACACAATGCAAATAACTGTGACAAAAACCGTCACAAAATGTTATGTAGTTACTGTCAAGATAATGACATAAAACACATTTCACGTCTTAAGTAAAATATAAATACAAAAGTGTTGAAAGATATAAAATCCACAATTGATAAAAATATCAATTCTAATATTTTCAGTCATTAATATTAAAGGTACACTACAAATTAAATGAGAGTTATACGTCTTGTTCATACCATAATCAAATGTTAGTAATATTTTACACTTAAGCAACTTAGCATTACCCTATGTAATGTTATTGTGTATTTTGTTTTTAGCCTTCTCAAACCAAACATATGTTTTTATATAGGTGTAATACCACCAAATCATGATACGGCACATCCGGTTGCATACGAAAGTAGGTCTAAAAAAATATTCCCTTGAATTTGACAGTTGTAGAAAATTAACCCTGCATTTCAATGCACTTAATTTTTTCTGAGTCATAAACATGTATGTTGGGTGTCTGAAAGCATCATTCTTTGTTTATTTGATGGTCTTATAAAATATTTTGGAAAGTTAAGGTTACCTAGTTACCAAAGCAGGTAACCAGTAAATAATAGTGTAAAAATTGGGTTGTTTACTTCCGGTGCTGGTTACTTTCTTATATGCAATGAAATGTAGTGTGAAATTTTCACTGTAGCACTGGACAGGATTAAACTTTATTCATGCAAAGTATTTCTTTGGTTGAAATAAAGGTAAATACTGTACATTTTTTTTAAAAGTGCCAATTTAACAAAGACTAATAGGAGAAAATCAATGGTGGTATTACACCTATAATATACTGTTATATGTTGTTTATTGTTTTTTGTCATTTGTTCTTGTTTTGTGTCTAAAATGCATACACACTCTTTAATATCTGTTAAAAAAAACAATTCTGTTTGTATGAATTATTTACAATGGAAAACCAACTTTGCCAAATTTATTTAATATTGTATCTTAGGAAAAAAAATACGCTGCCAAATTCCAAATTTCAAGGACTTTTTATTTTTACATTTATTTTTTTTTCTCTAGTTTTTATATTTTTTGTTTTTGTTTTGCATTTGTGTTTTATTTATTTATTATTTTCTCTTCTCACTTTCTCTCTTAAATAAAATTTTCTCTTAAATGATCAATATTGAAATAATTGATACTCTATAATATATTGTATCTATTTGATAATTATGAAATTTATATATACAATCTAATGTTTAACGAGGCCGGGATAAGGTATCGGTACTTTATGTATCAAACTAACAAATGTGAAAGTTTTCAATAAAGTATGTATATTTTTAAAAAAATAAATTAAAAAAATAAAAAAAATAATCAAATGTTAATTCTGATCAGCTGCGATTGATTCAATCCACCATTTTCTACATTAGGAAATGCCTGTTCCAAGTCAGGAATATGACAGTTGTTATCCATTCGTTTGATGTGTTTGGACTTTTGATTTTGCCTTTTGATTTTTGATTTTCCTTTTTGAATTTTCCTCGGAGTTCAGTATTTTTGTGTTTTTACTTTTGATTGTTAGCAAATGATATAACAAATAAGTACATAATTATAATCAGATATATTGTTTTTTTGTATCAGATAATGCATACATCTTAAAAGTCCAACTATATGGAATGCATATACATTATAGATAGTTTTTTTCTAGTTTAATGTGTTAATTTACGCATTAATCTATAAATGCATAAATTATTAAAATAAATGATTTGCCAGATTGAAGTCAGAAGTTGATGTAAAGTAAAAAATAAAATAACAAAAATACCGAACTCCAAGGTAAAGTCAAAACGAAACTTCACTTAGCAAAGTGCAAATCAAAAGGTTTCACACATCAATTGAATGGATAACATCTGTCCTATTCCTGACTTGGGACAGTCATTTTGTTATGTATAGATCTAGGTGGATTAAACTTAGTTTTATAGCTAGCTTAACTTCTATATTCTATTATAGTCGCATACAATTCATTATACTGACAACAATGAGTGAACAAAAGAAACAGACATAACAGGTAAAATATCAAGAGGTCAAGAAATGGGGTACACGTTGGTTTACATGAAATATAACAGTTATTTTCCATTCGCATTATTTGTCGAAGCTTTTAATTTTGTCAATTTATAAAGATCTTTCCGAACTGAATTTTCGGTATATATACAACATTTAGTCCTGTTATCTATGATGAGTTTATTTCCTTTTGATATCACGCTTTTTTGTGAATATTTACCTCGGGAATTGTCACTTTCAAAAATTCGACCGAACGCTTTGTTATAGTACAAACCAAATTTCATATTATTGACAGATCAATTTGACATCTTCTGCCTACAGAAGCAGGTATACGTCATTTTGATAATTCTGATACTTGGTCATATAAGACCAACTAAAAGCTGTAAAATCAAGCTTAAAATCTGATGAAACAAGTACACGGCTGGTAATCTACACACGCAGAACATTTGGTTCTGCAATGAAAACCGTGAGTGGATTTTCCGGTTGTGCTTGAGTGGAGTAATTGTCACCGCTTCAAAAGGTATGTACATTTCTAAATCTCAATTTTCTTATTCAACTGATCAAAATATTGAAAATCGGAGAATGCTATGCTGTGGTGAATACTTTAACGAAGAGATACATGTATCATTTACTGTTGTACGTAGTGTTGAACTCCTACAAAATCGGTTGTCCCACAAGAAATTGCCTAAAAAGTGACATTTCAATTTTGAAATTTTTCTATTTACAGACCTACAAGTTCAAATTTAGTTATTTTTCGGGCAATGGGTATGATTGTTGTTTTTGACGGCGTGTGCGCTGTCCAGTGTTGATAGACGTCTTAATAAGCCAAAAACAAGATTTTCCCGTGAAGTCATGCGTGAGGGGATCGGTTCTGATTGAGGCCATCGTGAATGCGTGAGGGGAAGTACAAACTTTTTTTTTTAATCTTTGGCTTTGTGACTTTTGTTGACTCAATACATGTGATCAAATAAATGCTGATTAAAAAGCACAGATTTATCCTCATACTTTAATAGATGTAAACTAATCACTGATTCAATGAAATCAAATTATTAATTGTTTGTTCAATTTCAGAAAATGCCATTGTTCAATTTCAGAAAATGCCATTGTTCAAAGGAAAAAGGAAAAGAGGCCTGAAATTGATTCTCTACAAAAAGCCATGGAGATACAAGTTATCCCCGCCCTCGAAGCGAACTAAACACTCTGGAAGTAGTCCTGTTGTCAAATATACGTCACAGAGATCACCACATATACATATGAAAAAAAAGTATTGCAACACCAAATTGAAATTCAAATTAAAAAAACAGTTTTAATTTTTTGGTTAAATAATTTGTCTTTCGTCCTTCCTTAGTTGAAAAAGAACTAGTTAAACATTATGTTAATATCACCTGAGTTTAATAAATAAATATCGACTGTACTCGTAAACACTAAAACAGATGTTTTTATCCTCGTTGTGTTCAACACTTAAAATAACCAAGTTTATAAATTTATGTGATTGACACCTTGTAATTGGTCATCCACCACTCATAACTGCAGCAAGATGGCGGAAAATTAGCATGAGGGAAGCAGGTATTTCGCTGTGATAATTGCACGTATTGTTGGTCATCACCATTCCACTATAAGTCGTTTTGAGAATAAAAACCAGGCAAGAAACGATGTTAAAGACCTTCCGAGGTCAAGAAGACCCCCTATAACATCTGCTAGGGAAAATCAAGCATAATGAAGGTTGAAACCCATTGCAAACAATACAATCCTACAAAGAGAGTGATGACCATACAGGAGCCTTTAAACAAGAACTGTTCGAGATCGGCTCATCGCTACTGGTCATCGTGCGATAATACCATTTCGGGGACCTTTGCCTACGAACAGACACACAGATGCCCGTATCCAATATAGTGCAGAGCTCGCCAAAGTTGGAAATTAGCGTCGTGGAGGAAGATCCATTGTTCCAATGGAATTCGGTTTATCTTCCTTAGCCCAATCGTAGCCCGGATTTGAACCATATCGAGCATATATGGGACACAATTGGGCGTAAAGTGCACGAAAGGACACCTCAGTTCAAACACGTCATGAAATAAACAATACCCTTCGTCAAGAATGGTTGCTGCTACCTTAGGAACAAATTAGTCGACTTAAGTTATTGCAGGAATCAGAAGACGTTAAGATACGGTTATCCGTTTGAATGGAGGCTGCGCACAAAGTACTAATTCTTTGGCGTATAACGATCAAACCATGATGTGAATAATTATCTAAAGAATAATTTTGAAATGTCTGACATTGTAAAATTCGACTACAGTAAAAGTTGTTTTAAAAATGCATTTTTTTTTGTATAAAAAAACACTTCATTTTGTTATAAAAATTTTGGTTAGATAAAACTTTTTTTCCATACATTTTTTGTTCATTTTAATGCCAATGATATCATTAACTACGTTTCAATATTATTTTACAAATATTTTATCATGTTCCATCCAAAATAAGAGACTGATTTTTCAAGTTTTAAAAAATCAAGGTGTTGCAATATTTTTTTCAATGTGTATATATCTAAGAAAATTATATCGCCGATGAAAACTTCGACACCTATTAGACGAAATCTGTTCGCCCAAAATCACGAAATATTCGAAACAACAAAGGCAGATATACAGAATTATTATTCACCAACATCGATGAACGCCAAAATAGTCTCGAGGAACACCATAAGGAATATCATGTTTTCTCTAATTTTTGTGCTAGTTTCACATTTCTTGACCAGTGTGAGAAAAATATTTCTCCTCACTAGTGAAAAATCTGTTCTCGGCAAACGATTAGTCGAAATTTGATTATGATGTCAAAATGATTTGTTTTCTTCTCAATTTACTATTGTGACGTCATGAAAAAGGCGACCTTGCCTGATGACGTCGCATATAAAGAACACAAGTTCTGAAAATCTTTGAAAAAAATGATAAGAGTCATCAGAGAAACAGATTCCAACACTATAACTCGTGTAGTACGATATTTTTCCACTCTCGACGGTTAAATTTTAATTATTTAAAAAGCTCGGCAAGCCTCGCGCTTTAAATAATAAAATTTAACTGTCTCGAGTGGCGAAATATCGTAATACACTTGTTGCAGTGTAGGAATCTATATTTAGACAACGAAAAAGACATAGAAGAAGACTTACAAGAAGACATAGAAGAAGACCACGAGAAAGACCACATAAAATACCTTGAGGAAGAATATAAAGTTTTTCAAAGTGCTTTAGCTAAACTCTCAGACATAGGGAAAAGGGAAAGATTTTTGATTTTTTTTTTCATTAGTACAGAGTGGACGTTTTCCTTTAAACAACATTGCATTCGACCTGTTTTTGGACATTGTTGAGTGGTTTGAAAAGGACGAATCATTACGAATGAGATACTCCCTTTCATCTCTGCAGTTTTTTTAGTTAGGAAGAAAGTTGTTTGGAAGTCGCTATATTTGATTCATGTCTGGTCCAAAAAACGAAAGTGACATTTTATCAGGAAGTTCATCATTTTTGTCTCCGTTGAAATCTAGAGTAAATTTTGCATGTCCAAACGAAAACATTTAAAGGGGAATCAATCCATTAGGGTCAGACTTTCCGTCAGTGTATAGTCCTGGATTAATAAATTCAATGCCAAAAAAAATGCAGAACAAACGTCCTACATTCTTATGTTTGATGGTAAAAACGTCAGGAAAGGGGGTGATGTAGATCTTCTTGGCTTTGAGGATGGACAGTCATTACAATTTAGAAAGGAAATCCATGCCAATGAAATAAAAGCGATTTCAAAGCTCGTAGAATTAACAATTTTTCTAATTATTGCTATCAAAATGAACCCCCTCTCTTTATAAACTTGAAATAAAAATATATATGGCCAGTGTGCAATATCTTTTATTAATTAAGAACGGAAACGTAATTTGAGTTTTAAAATGTTTGACTTTACGGAGTGTAAAGACGGAAATATCATTCACGTCAAACACTGAAATACGACTAAAATGAAATTTGTAGTACAACTTACCAGTACGAAAGTTTTCCCTAATCTTACGACATATTGATCAGACGAGGTTTAAATAAGTCTGGACATTGAGTCTCAAGCACGAGAAACCCGATCCCCGCGAAAAAGTGACTTGATGAACAAGTTATATATAATATCTTAAAATAGTAAAAGGCGAATTTACGATGACCCATAACGTTACAGTACAACATAAGAACGAACTATAAAAATCAGTTGAAAAAAGTTAATGAAAATTCATGTTATACACATTTACGAAAGGAGTTATCTCCCCTAAAAAAAGTTTATTTAAAAAAAAAAGATGATTCTAAAAACACAAAATTTGATATTTGTTTAAATATTTTGATATATACAATGAATCTCCAAATATTCTTTATATGAATAAAGTTTAACTATTGAATTGCAAATCTGTCTCCAAATTTGCAGATGTGGGCAAATAATCTGTCTAGTTTTTACTTGTAGCAAGTAAACAAAATCGTTGACAACATTTTTTGTCTTTATTCTTCGTGAAACATATTATTAAACATAGGTTCCTACAATTATTTCAAAATCCAATCTCATAAACTTTTTTAAGCACACTCACATATGTTTTTTTCATGAACAATGTAGCCAAATTTAGGTAAGTTTCAACGAGTCATAGCTTAAATATAAAGATATGATTTGTACCTCCCCTCACGCATTCACGATGTCCTCAATCAGAACCGATCCCCTCACGCATGATTTAATGAAAAAATGTAGTTTTTGGAATTATTAAGACGTCATCAACACAGGACAGCGCACACGCCGCCAAAGATAACATTCATACCTATTGCCCGAAAAAAAACAAAATTTGAACTTGTAGGATTGTAAATAGAACCATTTCAAAATTGAAATGTCACTTTTTTAGTCAATTTCTCGTGGGACAACTGATTTTGTAGGAGTTCAACTCTACGTATAACAGTAAATGGTATATGTATCTCTTCGTTAAAGTACTCACCACATCATAGCATTCTCCGATTTTCAATATTTTGATCAGTTGAATGAGAAAACTGAGATTTAGAAATGTACATACCTTTTAAAGCGGTGACAACTACTCCACTCAAGCACAACTGGAAAATCCTCTCACGGTTTTCATTGCAGAACCAAATGTTCTGCGTGTGTAGATTACCAGCCGTGAAATAACTCTTTTGCGTTGACTGTGTCGTGTACAGAAACATTGAATGGAAGCCGAATGTACCAAATGACCCGGAAGTAACTCCATCATTGGAAAATGAACGAATTATTTTTTCATTGATGTAGAATTTTCTACTTCAATTTAAACTGTTTGGAAATTCCGTCGTCAATTAACAATATAATCTACTTTGATGTTTTGGAGATATATATTATACCTAGATATCTGTACAGGTATGTGTGAATGCTTAAAACCCTTAAAATGAATACCAGCCCTCTTATGATATGGAATCGTGCGATAAAAATTGATATAGATTCGTACAATTATACTTATATTCTAATTTGCCAGCTCAAATGAATATAAATTATGTAATAAATAAAACAACGCATAAATAGGATAAGTGTGCCTTCAGCTGTAGCATCCTTTCATATTAATTTTACATTCAATATGATTCTCAAAATAAAGTCCTTCACTATAAATTCAGGCACAATACCAATCCAATCATACAATAGCACAGTAATATACAATAACACAATAAAAAACTATCTACAAAAGAGGAAAAATTCATATCAATATAATGTAGTATATGCATATACTCCTATTAACGATAACCATCTCATAAAAGGATGGTGACATAATAACGAATGCTGCTACGTTGAACTATAGGTAAACTTCGAATAACTTTAATTTCTCAAACTAACCCCTTAAGTAATACCTCATCATGCTTTTCTGGAAAATCATAAGGGCATATACCCGTAAAACCGGCATAACGGGTGTATGCCATCCAATCAAATTGAACATAAACAAACACTATGTGGTTGATATACACACACACGTGTTTATAGTAAACAATCACTTGACCGTTACAACGTCATGTTACCAATAACTTTAATGAATATGTTCTTGTCTGAAATTCAATTTATTTTCTAAAAATTAAAAAGAAATGACATTTACTTGGTCCCCCAAATACAAGACCACTAGGATAATATCACACAAACAGTGGTGGTCTAAAACCTCGTGTTATATCGTGATTCATAAACTTATACTTATAAAGGAATATTAGACATATTTAAATAAGGTAATACAAATTTGCCCTGTGAATGCATGATAAATCAATACGCAAAATCGATGAAAAGTGCACCTATATACAACAACAAAACTGGTGTTTAAATAAAATACACTGTTACTATCATTCCATGATTCGGCCTAGCACTTAACTATAAAACTTATTAGCTCGATTGATATTTATTCTACAAAATTTCTTGTTATGACTTCAATGAATAATAAGATGTGTTGTGTAGTTGTGATCTTTATGCTTTCTTCTTGAAGCAGCTCTTTTTCAACATTTTAATTAAATTATAATTTCTCATCTCCCTAGCAACAGACAATGGCGTTCTTCCTGTCTTATCCGCCTGATTGGTATTAGCCCCATTTTCTATCAATAGTTGAATCACTTTAAAGTGATTTTTTATCAGATTTTCGAATTGTATTCCAATGTGTGCTAATTTATAACTATGACTTTCAACATCACTATTATTAAAATTCGATTCATTATCATTATGATAGTTTATCATTGAATTAGTGTTGCCGCCTTCCTCCATAGGTTTTTTCGTAGAAAGGTGTATCACACATGCTAACAGAGGTGTTGCGCCGAGTATGTTAGAGGCGTTAATATCAATCCCTTTATCAATTATCTTTTCGACAAACTTATATGTTCCTTCTATGCACGCTGTATAAAACAATGTTGTTTTTAAGAATCGAAATGCTTCAACAGAAGACCCCCTTTCCAATAAAAGTTGGAGTACTTTTAGATTACCACAGGCGTATACAACATTAAGGCATGTTTCTGACTTACTTGATATGCATACACTCATATTTGTTTCAACATCCACACTTGAGAACTTTGTTGATACAACTCTCGTATCAATGTGTGCCCCTTGATCTATTAAATATTTAACAATCGTGGTGTAGCCACCAGCACAAGCAGAATACAAAGCTGTCTGAACACACGGATCCACTGAGTTAACATCAGCGCCTTTTTTTACAAGAAACTGAACAGTGTCCAAGTAACCTTCCCGGCAAGCGTCATTCAAAGAAATGTTTAAATTTGCTCCGTTTTCTAAAAGTAAATCTACTATTTCATAATACTTCCTTTGGCAGGCCGTAAACAAAGGAGTATATCCAATCCGATAAGTACCGGAGTAATCATTGTCTAGTATTATATCATTTGAAAACTTGTCTACTTGTGCTCCATATTCAAGAAGCAATCGGACAACTTTGATATGTCCTTTCCGACTGGCTAAACACAACGGAGTTTGTTTAAACCAAATTGCCCCATTTTGTTCCTTTGATTTAAAAAATAAATTTATCTTCCTTCTTACGAATGGCCTTCCATCTATATACCTTTGCCACGATTGTGCTTCTCCAGTCATACAAGCTTGAAACAGATATTCACACTCATCACATGTATCTTCAGTCATAATCCCTGTATGATTGTCTCTCTCCGTTATATATACTAGTTCTTCATTCTCGGGGAAAAAGGGAAAACTCCTCAAACTATTGTGATTACAATCCTGAGTTAGTAGATACTCTGCTAAATGATCATTCCCGGCAATGTCTGCTAATATCGCAGGTGAATAGCCATATTTATAGATATTGTTAAAGACATCCTCATGTTTAAGCATAATCTTGACATTTTCAAAAAGTCCTAACCTATACATATGATATAAGATGGTTTTACTGAAGGTCATTATATCATTTGTATAACCTTTTGATACAACCAACCTTGATAATTTAGTATTCCCGCTCTCAAATACTGAAATAATTGCTGTCTTTTTATCTTCCTCTGATGTTGCAATAGGAAAGCATGTTTGTATTAGATAGTATGATATCTCATCAATTCCGCTAACCATTGATTCATAAAGGGGATACCTTCCATAGTTATCTTGTTTGTTTGAATCTAAACCTATGTCTATAAGAAGCTGGAATACATTGAAGTTGTGTGCAACGTGTAGCAATGTTTTTCCTATTTCATCCATTTCATAAATATCTGCTCCTTTATCGATTAGTATTTCTACTATCTTATTATATCCAAGTGTGCATGCTGACCATAAGGGTGTTTTCCCGTCTTTAATACAGCGATCATTACAATTTGCGCCTTGTTCAATAAGCAACTTTACTGTTTTATCGTATCCCGTGGTGCATGCAATACATAACGGTAGATGATGAGAATTACAGACTCTTTCGACATGCAAACCTTTTTGTAACATAAAGGTGATAACCTTAATTGAGCCTTGCTCAAAGGCCAATGTTAAGAGCGATTTCCCATCGTCCGTTTGATAGCTTAAATCTCCACCTTTATATGAGAGAATCTTAACTGTTCTATCATAGTCGTTCTTAACGGCAATCAACAAAGCATTACATATATCAGCTCCCTTATCTATTAACAGTTGTATTACAAAACCATGCCCTTGTTGACAAGCAGCAACCAAAGGCGTTTCTCCACTAGTAGTTTTCATGCCGACATTTGCCCCTTCTCTTATTAGTGATTTAACAGTTTTAAAATCTCCATGCATGCATGCTTCATAAAGAGGTGTCCATCCATGCCTTATCAAAAACTTCGTAGTGTGTTGTCCCTCAAATTTGTTGATTTCGTTAGAGGTATTTGTTGACCATTTCGATGGTCCTATTTGTTCTGTAGATTTTAACATGATCACATCCATTATGTCGTGTTGTTGTTTTGCCAGATCAAATGGGATAATCCCATATGCATTGCGTTGTTTAATATCTGCTCCCTGGGTTAGTAGTGTTCGTATTATACTAGTCGATCCTTTTCTACACGCTTTGTGCAAAGGAGTTTCCCTATCATTGTCTAACATGTTTATGTCAGCGTTATTTTCAATCAACGTTCTCACTATGTCAATGTTCCCAGTCAAACATGCCGCATGCAATGGTGTTTCGCCGTTGTCGTTGACTTTGAAGATGTCAGCATTTTTGTCAATAAGCAAGATCACTATCTTCAGGAAGCCTTCCTCGCATGCAATGAATAAAGCAGTTCTTCCATGTAAATCGACACTATTGACATCCCATCCTTTTGTAATAAAACTTTCAACTAGATCGTTGTTACCTCCATATGTTGCATTTATTAGTAAATTGCAACATTCGAAAACTTTTGCCCCTTCATCAATTAAGAGTGTGGCTATCTTTTTATAACCCCCCAAACAGGAAACGCACAATAGCGTATGATTACATTTATCTCGAACGTTTATATCACAGCGTTCCTCTATCAGACGTTTCACTAAGCAAAAGTGACCACAAATGCAGGCAGTATAAAGAGGGGTCTCTCCAAACTTGTTAGTTTGATTAACCATGGCTCCATTATCAAGCAAAATATCAACTGTTTTCAAATGCCCATCTCGACAAGCGGCTGTCAAAGGTGTAAACCATCCATTCCGAGCATTAACATCAGTTCCTATAGATATAAAATAACCAATTAGTTCCTCATAACCTCGCAAGCATGAAACAACGAAAGAGTTAACTCCGTTTTCATCCTTAATATCAATCAATCTCCCTTGAATGTCATCGTCTAAATCTTTAACAACATCTAAAAACTTTTCTCTGTATTCCTTGTGTTTCATTTGTCCGTTGTTCAAACACCAGTGTATCTTTCCATTTACAAGGTCACATCTTAACCTATCCACGTATTTCTGCTCATCAGTCAACGATATCCTTATTGTAAACTCGCCGTTTGTTTTTCGTATTGACTCTATTGACTGTAGTTGCACACGTTCACATATAAGTTTATCATTTGCATATTTGAGAATCGGAGCTAATAATGTTTTACCAAAATAACAACATAGAAAATCAAACATTTTATCGTGTATTACTTTAAACTCTCTATCTACTTTAATAAAGTAAGTATCAACACAAGCGTGCAGTTTCTCCTTAATTGTAGACCGGGAGGTGTCACGACACAATTTACAATATTCAAAAATGTGTTTTAATTTCTTTCTTTCAATTATATCTAAATCGTTTGAAACATCAAAAATTGCTTCATTAATTATGCCGTTATATATAACGCAAAGTAACAATACACAAAATTTCACTTTGTCAAACGATTTCAGCTGATTCCATTCCCTTTGAAATGTTTTATAAGGACTGTTTAAAAACTCGTTGATCTCAAACGTATCATGCTGAGAGTACAGGAAGCACATAATTGGGGAGAATTCAACATTTCCTAAAATATCTAACAATATATTTTCATCCTTTTTCAGGTATTTACTGGCTATTTTTATTTTATCTTGAAGTGAATATGTAACAGTAAATTCGTAAAAAACGTTTTTGAATAAATCAAATGCTTCTTGAAACGATTCTTCATTGAACACTTCAGTACGACAAGTGGCTAATATTTTTGTCTTGCCCTTAACTAGAATACATTTGATAAACTCCACCATTTTTAGCCAGTTCTCAATATCATTGATATTTGCTGCATATTTCCCACACATATCATCTACAAAAAATACCTGGGGAACATTCTGCTTGTATCGCCTTTTGATATCTTTAATACTAATGCAAGGTTCTATAATATACTCCTTTTCTTCAGATAATTTCAATGCTATATTTTGTGCAGTCAGGGTCTTTCCCATTCCAGATACTCCTGTCAAAAGTAGGCAATGTTGGGATTCCAGAATCCATAATACGTCTGTGAATACGTCTGTTTCGACAAATAGTTTTCTTTTCTGCTTCCATTGTTCAATTTCGGGCATATCAGCGTCTGTAAAAAACTTAAGACTTTAAGGATATGTCAAATTAATATACTTATGTAAACTAGACCAAAAGTTTGTGATCTTCATATTTATCACCGGCTGTATTCCCCCTAAATGTTAAATTGCTTATTTCCAGTAAATGAACATAATCCTCAAAGATAAAATTGTTATTACTCTATTTATTTTAATAGCAAGAGCTTTATACATTTTGCCTTCTCTTTGTTTGCATTGTGTGGTACTCTTTGTATTTGTATTTGTGTTGCAATTGTACATTGCCATTTTTACCAGGAAAATATTTATCTTAAAACATGTTAATTTCACACAAACAATTTATTTTCAACTAGTGTTTTTTACCTTTTAATTTCTTAATCGCTTTATATAGTACTGAAGAAGCAAATACCATAAGAATTAAATCGGTTGTTACATATATATTCTACCACTGCATCGAGTGTGATAAGATATTAATCATCTCGAGATCGTTGATTTTTCCTATTTAAGACTCGAGGCTCGCCGAGCGTTTTAAATATTCAAAATTTAACTGTAGAGAGTTGAAAAATATCGTATTGCACAAGATTTGGTGGTGGAATCTGTTTCTCTAATGATTTTAGACGATATGCAGACAATCTTTAACTCATTTTTGAACGACCTCCAAAAAGGTGTGTTCTTTGTACGTGATGTCAAGCAGAGTAGCATTTTGCATGACGTCACCTTAGGAATTTCAGAGTAAAGCAGGACAATTTGACGTCTTAATAGGGTTTTGACTAAGAACTGAGATCAAACGAACCACACGTTGATTAAATAAAAATAATCAACAGGTCAGGAAAAGAATAAATCGAGTAGGAATTAGAGAAATGTACATATATAATTAACATATATGTTATGCAGACTGGTGATAACAATATGTTAACCCCAAAGAAGCTCAATCTGTCATTACTGTTATCTTTTAATGTTATAATTTAACTGTGTTTACGTTTTGCTGTGTAATTTTTAATTTAGTTCGGAGGAAGAGGATAGTTTAATTTTGATTTTAGTTTTCTTTTTGGTTTGTCATTTTGCCTTCTCTTTGTTTGCATTGTGTGGTACTCTTTGTATTTGTATTTGTGTTGCATTATGGTTTAAATTGCCCTTTCGTCAATTTTTAAATTTCATTGAATTGTCGTTACAAGTATCGACTCCTGTTACAAAGAGGATTTGGTTTCATGTTTTCTATACCGTTATTCTTTTTTTCATTTTATTATTTACATTTTTCTGACATTATTTCATGTCTTTATTTTTGTTCTTTTGTGTTTCCTGACATGTCAAATACCTGCTTATGTTTATGTTTTAAATTGTTAACCGATAAAATTATTCAAAATGGAATCTGTAGTCTTAGTTCTCAAATCATGGTACACATAACAACGTGTTTGATGAAGGTTTATGTAAAATGCATCTTGCAAATTGTTGATGCTAAAATTAAGCATACCGTATAAGGATCCATATTCAAAAAGTGCCTTTCCTTGTCTAGCAACTGTCTGTAAAAATAAAAGAAGTCGTCTAGCTGGTTTTAATTCAACCTAAACCTGACATTCATATACCATGACGGCAGGATGCAGTAGAAAGGCAATATAGTGTCTATCGCGTAAATAAGAATAAAATTGTGTCGCCACACGTAGAAATTGCAGTTGTTTTTTGTATTCATATTATACACGATCACTGTTTTTAAATATTCATTCTAATTCAGACGATTTTTTAATTCTCTAAAAATGTTCTGTACCAAATCAGAAGTATGACACAATAAAAACTTTAAGCAATGTTTGGTCCTCCATGCTCGTCAACTTCGTACCTTATTCGGCCTTTTAAGCCTTTTTTTATTCGAGCGTTAATGATGAGTCTTTTTGTAGACAAAATACACGCCTTGTGCAAATACACAATATTATTCCTAGTACATTTTTGTATTTATGATAAGTTAATTGTAATCCTATAAAAGTGACATTAGCTAAAAAATGTGATCTTTGTTTGCTTCAAATATTTAAAAAAAAGCGATATTGTGATATGATAATTTCGCTAAAAACAGTCATGGCTAATTTAAAAACTTTAAAACATGTTTTGGCTTATAAGTAACCACTTCAACTCATTAGAATCAGTAGTTATGGTAAATTCAATTTAACCATTACCTGGTGATTGATTGTGCATGCGCAAAGCATTTTAGTTTGTGAAAAAGAATGTGAACAGCTACCGGAATGAACATTGTCGATTATTGATTATGCCCGCCCCCTACTACCAAAAAATCATTCCAATACAGGTAAAACGATAATTTGCTTTTCTTTTTAAATCTATGACAGAATCTCAAACTGGAAATATTGTTATTACACAATTGCACAGTATATGGTTCTATATTCATATTTATGTTTACATCAAGGCAAATGACCTATGGAATTCTGAAAAAATAATCTCGATAGTTACTTACTAATTAGAGGGCTTCTTTGTTTTTGCGATTACTATTTCATTACGAAATTTGTCATAGGCAAACGTTACACTGTCCATTTAAATTCATAGCGCAATGTCAACAAAAGTACATAATGAGCACGCAAAAATTAACGACTCAGCTACCCTTTATGAGGCCTTCACAGCAAAAAAAGCAGAAACACAAATAGTATAATCTGGTTTTCGTTTAGTAATTATTCAAGACAGCAATTGACATCAATTATCCCAATTTAATAGTTAATCATTTCTCATGGGATTTGTTCATAGATATTGTTGTGGAATGAGTGCAAATGAGACAACTCTCAATCCAAATCACAATTTGTAATAGTAAAACATTAAAGATCAAAAGTACGGTCTTAAACACGAAGCCTTGGCTCACTCCGAATTGCAAGGTATAACGGGCCCTAAACAACTAGTGTAAAACCATTCAAACTATACACACATGTTATTTCGAAATTTTCGTTATTGACATTTTTAGTGTTGATGTGTCAGCTAGAACATATACATTTTGTCAGACTTTGCTAAAACTATAGAGGATAAAAGAAAAGCACAGGCACAAGCGAATCGCCAGCATTGCAATATCTAAGAACTCCCTTGCACATTTGAATTGGGAACTGATTACATAATACTGTTTTTGGTTGATATTTACATTTTCAAGAGTTGAGATCCTTTTATCATTTTGACTTAACGTGTCTCCAATTTCTCTGAGCTCTGTATGTACTCTTGAAAACTCTCCATCTCCTGATTTGCAAATAACATCCGCATATTCCACTAATATTTGTATCTGTTGTCGGATTTCATCGACTAGTTCAAGACCGATTGTTGTTCCTTGGAAAAAACTTGTACCTAGTAATATACAACATATATAGATGAAATTGTCAAATATATTGGACAGGACAGCAAACCAACAAGCTAGAACAACTGAAAAAATCTCTGCGTCTTGTAGTTATTTTGTAGGATTTTCTGGGCTGTGGGAGGTTACAGAGCAATACATATATAAACATAGGAATCGCCAACCCAGACTTTTGGCTGCAAATATTAGGTTAAACATCATAGCAATCTGCACAGAAAATGAGCACTGTACTTAAACGAGGATTTACTTCCAGAACACGAGAAGAGTAGAAATGACCATATTTGAATATCGCAATCAACAACAGTCATGGTGTCGTAATAAAATATGACAGCAACCATGAGTCACAAACAACATACAAATGTAAAACAAAAAGACTTTTGAAAAAATTAAATGCAATACATAGTCCCCAACTTTTAAAAACATCGTTGTACAAGAATAAAATGCTATCTTTATCTGTAACTTGTCATGGTGCAAACTGTATATAAACAAACATCAAGTCAATATCTTTAAGCAAGACGAAAACAAAGCGGGGAAAACTGAGAATATATGTGAGTTTTCTTAGTCCATTGACGATCACTCTGCACAAAACCATTAGGCCAAAACAAATTCTAACTTGATCTGTAACTTGTCATGATACAATTATATACCAAAAAGTAAAATCACAAAAAAACTGAACTCTGAGGCAAATTCAGAAACGAAAATTCCCAATCAAATAACACAATGACGGGATACATAAGTATAGAGGCTTGTCAAAGAATATCACCAAGGTTGCATTACTGTAAATATCTACAATGTAATTTCTCGTGAGAACCCTTTCACGGCTTAAACTATACCATTTTTACTATGAAATTTTGAAAAATATTACATCCAGGAATAGAGAGCTCATGATATGCATTACTATGTTTTCCAAAGGTCAAAATATAGGACTTTTCGGCATATTTTCAACGTTTATATGCCCCGAACTTACGAAAAGTATGCATTACCCTTACCTTGACTTTAGGATTTCAACAGATTTCAATATGACTGATATAGATATAAATCAAAATTGGGAACCAGTACATACACAAAATTAATTGTCTATGAATATTATATATCTTCCCAAAGGTGGAGTGGTGTGAGACACAGCTGTATTTTACAAGTGAAGCCTGAACAGTAAAATTAATTTTCATAGAGACAAATAAAAGAATACTATAACACGTTATTAAGATGACCAACAACGTCAGTGCCCAGAATCTATATTTCAAGACCATCGTGCATTTATCAACAAAGTCTTGGTACCTTCCGATGAAATTTTTTTAGAAAAAGAACGAGACGTTCTTTGACATACCCTTGGTTCATCAACCTTATGCGCTGACACAGGTGACTCAGAAGTCTGAGTAAGAGCTGCAAACTCTGGAATACCAAACAGGTTGGGAAATGTAAATTCCATATGCAGGTAGAGTTGGTATATTTCAACTAAGGTGGGGAAAATTGATAATTCAAAATTAAAATCGTCTCGTTTGTCATAGATTTTGGTATGACATTGATATTAATATGTTGACAGTCCTAAATATTAAGCTATACTACAACTGTCACATAAACATGATACCAGAAAATGAAGTCAATGTCATGTAAACCAAACAAGAAATACATGTACACCTTACAATCATTTAATACACGTAAATAGTTGACCTATTGCTTATCGTTTTTAAGAAACAGACATAACGATTAAAACTAAACATTGACCAATATTCATGAAAATGATGTCAAGGTCAGATGAACCATGCCTGGCAGATATATACAGCTTACAATTCATCCATACAACAAATATATTTGACCTATTGATTATAGTTTATGAAAAATACACCAAAACACAAAACTTAACACTGAGCAATCAACCGTGAAAATGAGGTAAATGTCAAATAGAATCTGCTAAACTAACATGTACATCATAAAATATGTATATGCACCAAATATAGTTGACCTATCGCATATAGCATTAGAAAGACCAATACTCAAAAACTTGATTTTGACCACTGAACCACGAAAATGAGGTCAAGGTGAGATGACACCTGCCTGCTAGACATGTACACCTTACAATCATTCCATACATCAAATATAATAGACCTTTTGCATACAGTATAAGAAAAACAGACAGACACAAAACCCCAACTATAACCACTGAACCATGAAAATGAGGCCAAGGTAAGATAACAACTGCCAGATGGACATGTTCACCTTACAGGCCTTCCATACACCGAATATACTAGACCTGTTGCTTATAGTATCTGAGATATGGACTCAACCAAAACTTAACCTTGTTCACAGATCCATGAAATGAGGTCGAAGTCAAGTTAAAATGGTCTGACGGACATGAGGACCTTGCAAGGGTACGCACATATCAAATATACATTGTACTTATCATATTACTCATAATAAGAGAGAAATTAACATTCCAAAAAATCTTAAACTTTTTTTTTCCATTAGTCACTGAACCAAGGACAATGGCCATGTTACAGACTGAAACCTTGTCACATGAAGCATCTATATACAAAGTATGAATCATCCAGGTCTTCCACCTACTAAAATATAAAGATTTTAAGAAATGAGCTAACGCCGCGGCCACTGCCGGATCAATATCCCTATGTCGAGCTTTCTGCGACAAAAATCAGACCGGTGGAACAATGTCTGTTGCTTCTTGAATTTCAATTTCTTGGGGTTACATTAATGGAACTCTATCAGAAATGTTCGGATTGTTAATGGAAATAACATCATCAATATATCTGAATGGGAAACTAAATAGCATGGCTTCTTCAATCTTCTTGTTTTTGACAGGTGTCTGAAGGCACTCCGATTCATATGAAAATAAGAAGAGGTCGAACAGGAGTGGCGCACAATTCGTTTCCATACGAATACCGACAATTTGTTGGAAAAGTCTACCTCCAAATTTAATAAATATGTTGTAAATAAGATACTCCAGCAAACAGATCGCTTGAAGTCACCCCTAGTTTTTGGTGGGGTTGGTGTGCTTATTCCTTAGTTTTCTATTTTGTGTCATGTGTACTTTTGTTGGTCTGTTTGTCTTTTTCATTTTTAGCCATGGCGTTGTCAGTTTAATATCGATTGATGAGCTTCACTGTCCCTCTGATATCTTTCGTCCCTCTTTTTTTGTTCCTCTGTGTAGAATGTCTTACCCTTTTTATCATTAACAAAGTATGCCGTATGGTATTCAAAATTAATAAATGTATAGCGAACGCTACCAATTTTATGTTGAAAAATAATTTCAGAAAAAGATCGAGATTTAAAATTATCAAGATGTTCATAGAATCCACATATTGTTAATACCACTACGCGAGTAAGCAGTTTTACAGTATTTCTTAAGAATCTCTTTCCCTGCGGACATAATTTTTAATCTGATGGATATTTTTTTCTTTCGATAATGCAGATTAGCCTGCACTGTACCGGTGTTTGAACGGGATTTTGCAAAGCTTAGGTATCAAATTCAAACAAGATAAGACCTCCAATTTCTTGTTCAATGCAATTTTCGTTGAAGTCATGAAGGACTAATGATCCGCAAAAATCTCATACTTGCCAAATGATAGTAGTACGATTTACATACAAAAACAATATTATTTGAAGGTTTGTCCGCAGGAACAAGAACATACTTATCATGAAATAATGATAGACATTTCACAGTCTCTTTGTTTCTGAAAACGGACATTGGTCGATCATGCACACAGTTTTTCGACTTTTTTCAGTTACCTGCTTGTTTTGACCATTCTGACAAAATGTCCTGTTCAACTTCTTCTCATTTAACCTATGCTCCGGCGTAATCCTAAACGGATTCCATATTTTTTTAAATTATCAAAACAATGTCTTAAAGAATGACGAAAATAAATTGAGTGAATATTTTAAGGCCAAGCACCATAAGTATGCCCAAAATCATCAGGCCAGAACAAAACCTAACTTGATCTGTAACTTGTCATGATAAAACTTTTTACGAATAATCAAATCAATATCTTCGAGCATGACGAAAAAATGAAGAAAACGAATTAGTAAAGGGATCTTTCTAAGTACAAGAACCATAACTCAAAATCATTAGACTGAAACAAAATTTGAACTTAATATGTATAATCATGATAAAACTATACGAAATATTAAAAAAGTTGAGAAAACTGATTATGTGAGTGAATATCATAGGTCCTTAAAGGATTATTTGTAACCGTTGTATTATGAGATTAATGGTTGTAAATGATAATTCGTAAACCAGTATCGCATAGCGTTCTATGCTACTTTTTCCCGTCGCAAATTCAATTATCATGTCATAGCTGAAGGTTTCAATTTTTGAAAGCAGCTATCAAAAATTTTTCAATGTGTTAAATGTACATGCATATCATAATAAGATAATTCAATAAAACGGCAATTTATGTAAATAAGAGGAGTCAACAATGAATAAGGCAGAAATGCGCATTTGCATTTCACAATTATGACATATGTTCCTTAGAAAAACAATCTAGGTATGACATGATTGTCATATAAGTGAAAATATAAAAGAAAACCAAACAAAAAATTCGTTGTTTTCATTATTTTACATTGTATAGTATAAGAACGATAAACGCTTTAACCACTGCTTAAACTTATCACATGTGCAATACTGCATGATAAATTGCAAGCAAAGGATTTTTTGTATTTCTGACCTGTTATATTTACCAATTTTAAACAGAAGAAGTATATGTGTTATTACCTAGCAAATTGAATATTCCCGTCTGAAAACAAATTCTAACCGAATTTGGTTGTAAAATTTCATATAAAATGACATTTAATGTCGCTGTCCATCTTTTAAGATACATTTTTCGCAAAAATAACCAGACACCTCAGATCTTGCGGAAAAAGCATCGTTCTCAAACGAATTTTATTCATTGAAGTACCAATAAATGTGCCAGATACACCAGATCTAAAATGATTTCTGAGTCGGCATCGATAATCAATAAAAAAAAATACTTGGAACATTGATTTAAAAAAAAGATTTAAATTAAAATTTGAAAAATAATCAAAAATATCTTAAAATCTTAAAGTATTCATATAGTTAAATACTTTATTTACCATTTATTCTCCATTTGTTTATTTCTCTGATGAATTGGCTCTCCTCAGCTGCATTTAAGTTTAGAAGATAAATAAAATCCTCTATCCGTTGTAGTGACGAAGTGTACTTCATTGTATCCCATTCTGTAAAATTGCAGTGGGCCCAAGGATTTCGTATATCTGATCTAACCTGAAGTATATTTAAATATTAATCTAACCTTCTATTCATTTCTAAGAATATCATTGGTTGAAACCAAACAAATGGGGATCCTGTATGTTTTGAAAATATGTGTCAGTAGCTGTTTATATTAATATATGGTTATTAGCAGTGCTACGTCTTTTGTTGGTGTTTTTTTTTTGCTTTTTTCTTATTACAAACAGCTTGACGTTGAATTAAAAATCAAAACGTTTCGCTTACAAAAAAAATGACGAGATCGATGATGAAAGACAGAAAACACAGAAAGCTACCAACTTGTTACGTTTTGTATAGATCAAAGGAAAAAGTTCTTTCATGTTTTAATCATTGACTATGCATAATTGGTAATCAAGTGTGAAGACATAGTCTAACATATGCATCTGATCTTGATTTATATTTTTGCAAACGAAAAGTGAATAAAACATTACTATACTGGCTGTCAACTTTCTACCAAATCGTTAAATAATCTAAAGACAATAACAATCAAAACCAAGGAGTAAACAAAGACTCATAAAACCAAAAGACATTTACATCAACAGTTACAAATAATACATAAGAAACAACACTACCCACAAAACACGAGAACGCGAAACGGGCGTATAAATCCATAAGTATCTGTAATTTATGAATTAACGTATCAAGTGAAAACTATAAAAGTTTCTCACATCTAAGGGGATAACATGTATAAATGCAGTTATATTCGTTGTAATAATAGGCATTAATATAATCAAAATGTAAGTTGAACTATTCAAACATTGAGTTATGTATATCCTTACAGTCCTTGCAGCTATCTGCACGTTTCCAGGAAACTTGTCTATTTTGTCGATCATTCCAAGCAAAGCTGATGAATCACATGATTCATCAAATGCTGTGTAATGGGTCATGTGCGTCTGGAGGAATAATTTCGACAAGTCCACTGCATTCTGTACGTTGTAATCCCATAGAACTGTACGATAACCATGAGCTGTCTTGTTGCTATTGATTGCCTCATAATTGAGGTAGATATTTGCTGCGCCATATATCCGTAGATGTATTGTTGGTGTTTGTAAGTCGATCTGATCAGTTATCTTTAGTGAGCTGTAAAGGTTAGTAACAACGGGGTCCACATATTTTCTCAAAGCTGGTGATAATATACTGTGCACACAAATTCCAACCACAAGCCATCTTATCCTGTTGTCATTTAAGTCACCCGGTGGACCTAATCAAATATTTGTTACTGTTTTAAATGATATTTGACATTAAGAACGAATGTACAGAAATTATGCGTTTTATTTTTATATACACGTGCATTTACTAGTGTTATTATCTATGTACGTGTATCTTTAAAAATCGTGCAGTACTGATGAGTATAACCTTTTTTCTATTCTAAGTAGAGGCCGTTTGTCCTTGTGAGTTGTCTCATTGGATATCATACCACATCGGTTTTTTTTTATATATGCATTGGTTCAACAATTTCGATAGCATTAAAATTTCAACAAAATCGTTTCATATGACTTTAGAGTAGTAATGATTTGTCTTCTCAATTGATTTGTGACATCTGTACATCCTTAAACAACTGTTGCCTTGATATCTATTAAAATGACAACATTTATACCTGTATGTGAAGAATATTCTACATGCAGTTCACTTATTCTTCTTTCTAAATCCAAAGGTATTGAACTCTGTATCGGTGTTGGTGCATGATTTGCCATGTTTACCTACAAAATAACATTTTTGTTTCTGATTTTGGCAGTTAATAAGTTTCCTCAGTCGGAACTATTCTATCACTCTGCTTTGCTTTTTAAATTACAATTGCACATAACGGCTTTATTACGTCAAATACGTTGATCCGCCATCAATAACTTGACCCGTCATTATGATTTAACCGAGGTTGATAAGTTTGACCCGGATTTATCAAGCCATCTTCCGGTTTTCTGGTGAAACAAAGAAAACACTTGTTTTTATCATACAGTCAGGGTTCTACTTCGACCAAATTATCTCCCCATCCTTTCTACAATCGTAGAAATGGAAACCATTGAAGGGATGACGCGCAACTAAGACAAACACCAGCGAACACCGAACACCAAACAAACAAACCGCAGCGAACTATGTTTATTCGCATAAACCTAGCAATTCAGGACAGCAAACCTCCCCATATCTTGAGGTGAACACATTTTGTATGGCATAAATTTGAATTCATTCATATATGTTTTAAAAATGGATTATAACAGCCATTTTAATAATTTAGAAATGGAGCGTGTAATGTACATGGATGAAAATATTTCTGAAAAGTTAAGATTATTTTATATTAAATATGTAATATAAATGTTTACGAATAATTGTTTCAACATCTGCAGATAAAAATAGTCTTTAAGTTAAGAAATTAATACTAAAACCAGATAATCCGCAGGGCGCAGCTTGATACGACGACAGAGGTCGAACCCTGAACATTTTGGACATGTATGCACACAACATTCAAGCTTTATACAGCTATGAATTTGGATTATGATTTGATAGTTGACACATAATAGATTTCTGACCACAGTATGAATGTGGTCTAAGAACTTAAAAAAATTAAATTAGACATTTACCTATTATGGTCCAATATCCAAAATCTAAATGCCTGGTTATATTCAGCATATCAATGAACCCCAAGAATTCAATTTTTGATGAAATCAAATAAAGTTCAATTTTGGACCCTTTAGAACTCAATGTGGACCAATTTGATAAAGGGGCCTAAATATTAAAAATCTAAAGACATGGTTAGATTCAGCCTATCAAAAACCCCATATATCCAATTTTTGTTGAAATCAAACAAAGTTTAATTTTGAACCCTGATTTGGACCAACTTGAAAACTGGGTCCATAATAAAAAGTATAAGTACAAGTTAAGATTCAGCATATCAAAAAAACCCAAGAATTAATATTTTGTTAAAATCAAACTGAATTTAATTTTGGACCCTTTGGACCTAAATATAGACCAATTTGAAAACAGAACCAACAATTAAGAATCTAAATACATGGTTAGATTCAGCATATCAAAGAACCCCAATAATTCATTTTTTGATGAAAAAACAAAGTTTAATTTTGAGCCCTTTTGACCCCTTATTCCTAAACTGTTGGGACTAAAACTCCCTAAATAAATCCCAACCTTCCTTTTGTGGTCATAAACCTTTTGTTTGAATTTCATAGATTTTTGTTTACTTATACTAAAGTTATGTGCGAAAACCAAGATAAAATGCCTATTTGTGCCCCTTTTGGCTCCTAATTCCTAAACTGTTGGGACCAAAACCTCCGAAATCAATCCCAACCTTCCTTTATGTCATAATGATATATTTCTATTATGAATTAGAAAATACGTTGAACGACAAACGTCAAAATTATTCAATTGCGTAGTGGAATGAACTATTTGTGGATTCTTATAAATTATATAGGACTATTTTAAATCTCGGTCTATTTCTGAAATTAATTCTAACATACTTTTGATTTTTTAACCCTGTCTGCTAACATTGCCCATGTGAAATTTTAAAATTGTTTGTAAAAACATTGAACGACAAAAATATGTGGTGTCTTCCTCCAATTCACTATTCCTTCTATTCCCACATGCAAAGAACAAAAGATGTTTTGATAATTAATTTTTGTTTATAACAATCAAGGTTAATAAAAAATTCACCTAAGATTTACCTGTATTTTTTAAAGAAAACATATTCTTACACTTTAAGTAAATTAATTATTTAAAAAAGAATTAATACACTGTTCATTTGTAAAATAATGTTTCTTCATCAAAGGATTACCTTAGAATAAAGAACAGGTCAGATATACAAAAGTAATTTAAGATTGAAAAATCAGTGATTTTGTAAACCTCAAAAATTGCCATCCGAACAAATAAATTGATGATTATAGATAATAATAAAAAATCTTGCAAGATTTCCATGTACAACAAACGCAAAACAAACCTAGCACTATGAAATCAACATAGAGGGTATTTTTGTAATATTTGTGACTGGTATAATGACACAAACATTCATAAAAAGAGAGTGTTAACAAAATAGAATTTGACTTTTAACAAATTATAAAAAAAATATGTTCAGATGATCTTCATAGAGTATCTTCAAGATCATATATGTAACAAATTTAAAAGGACTTATAGAACATTCAATACCGAAATTATTTGTGATATTTTTTTAAAACACTTGTTATCTCCTGCTCAACGTAGAGCATATTCACAATTCAGGTGTAGTGTTGCACCTGCATGAATCGAAACAAGGTTTTTTGAACATCGAATGCATGACCAGGCTTGCTTTATGTGTGATAGTAAGATGAACACTGAGGATCATGTACTACTTGAATGGCCGCCCAATGACAATTTAAGGAACGAAATATATGAACACATAAACAGCGAAGATGAGAATTATAACATGTTTACGAATCGCGAGGAACTGTCTTTGTGTTTGGGTGCTAAAATGTAAATGTTACGTACAAATGTGTCAAAACCTGAAAATCTATTTTAGACAGAAGGAGAAGTTTTTTATATCAATAATTTTTACACTAAAGTTTTCCTTTTTATTTTAAGAAAGTACACAGTTTTATAAGTCCTTTTAATGTTTGGTGAATTTTTACTTTTTGTCTATCATAATTCTATCTATTTATGTTTTAATGATACATGTATTTGTAAATATTGTATTGTGTATACTAATGGTGACACGTCAACAAACTATCTATCTATAAAAGAAATAAAAATGATTTACTTAATTTATTTAACACAGAATTAATACACACACACAAACATGACCTATTACCTATCCAAAAAACAGAGGTCAATTAAAAGTTGATAAAACTGTTTTCCTCCTATCCCCACATGAAATTTTAACTTTTATCAACATATTTCTAAAAAGTTGGAATAAGAGGAATGTGACGTGTATAATTTTCTGACGTCAGACACGCGAATCAATGAATGTGTTTGTAGATAGATGCTTTTGTGTTCTGTTAAATTGTTCCTTTTAGAATTATTACACGATGATGACTGCTGTACCCATATTTTGACTATATTATTTCTTGTGTCTGTTTAGTTCACGCATCATTGTAAATATAACGGAATTTGAGGAGACTGTCAACAAAGTGAGATATTTAGCGCTATAAAACCAGGTTTAATCCACCATTTTCTACATTTGAAAATGCATGTACCAAGTCAGGAATATGACAGTTCTTAATTATTCGGTTTTGATGTGTTTTGTCATTTGATTTTGCCATGTGATTATGGACTTTCCGATTGGATTTTCCTCTGAGTTTAGTATTTTTGTGACTGTACTTTTTAGTAACTTTAAACGTTGTGTTTTATTGATATCTATTCACTTAAACTAATGTTATTATCCGAAAATCATCCGTCTTCGGACGACGCTGACGACGACGTGATACCAATACACGACTATTTTTTTTTTAATTTTTGCGGTCCAATAGAAAAGTGTGCGCACTGAGTGCTTGTCAATCGAATGTTATTATCCCGTTTGAGTTTTAGTCAATTAAACCAAAGAATATAAAGTTTGTTAAAACGACTCTAAGATCCAATACTTATAATTTTGTAACGCCAGACGAGCGTTTCGTCTGCACACGATTCAATGTATATATGGCGTCAATGTTTGTTGTTTATACCAAACAGCTTAGTGCCCATATAAATACAAGCCGTTGTGTTGTAATCAATCATTATAATTACAGATTGAATGCAATTTAAACAAATTAATTATCTTTTTGAAAAACCTTTTTGTAAAAAAATAGGACTATGAGGTAGCAAATGTTTGCTGAATAAATGTATAAGAATGAATTAAAACACAAACCGTTTGAATCTTGCATTACAAGGATATATATTTAGCAGGGAATTTCCAATAGATAAATACGTCACTTTGTTTGACATAATTGTAGGTAAAGAAATAATCCTTTATATAAAGAAAACACTTGAAAACTAAATTTTAACAGAAATGCCGTACGTTAACGACCTATTGATATATTTATATATCCATATTTTTCTGCTATGTTGCTTATAAGAAAGGATAAAGTTTGAAATTTGTATGAAATGTGTCATTATTCTACAACAGGGCACGCCCATACCAACATTTCTTGACAGGATCCTAAAATTGGGTAATGCCTCTGTAAATACATGTTGTAAAGTGGGTTTAATCCACCAGTTTCTACATTTGAAAATGCATGTACCAAGTCAGGAATATGACAGTTCTTATCCATTCGGTTTTGATGTGTTTTGTCATTTGATTTTGCCATGTGATTATGGACTTTCCGATTGGATTTTCCTCTGAGTTTAGTATTTTTGTGACTGTACTTTTTAGTAACTTTAAACGTTGTGTTTAATTGATATCTGTTCACTTAAACTAATGTTATTATCCGAAAATCATCCGTCTTCGGACGACGCTGACGACGACGACGACGACGCTGACGACGACGTGATACCAATACACGACTATTTTTTTTTAAATTTTTGCGGTCCTATAGAAAAGTGTGCGCACTGAGTGCTTGTCAATCGAATGTTATTATCCCGTTTGAGTTTTAGTCAATTAAACCAAAGAATATAAAGTTTGTTAAAACGACTCTAAGATCCAATACTTATAATTTTGTAACGCCAGACGCGTGTTTCGTCTGCACACGATTCGATGTATATATGGCGTCAATGTTTGTTGTTTATACCAAACAGCTTAATGCCCATATAAATACAAGCCGTTGTGTTGTAATCAATCATTATAATTACAGATTGAATGCAATTTAAACAAATTAATTATCTTTTTGTAAAACTTTTTTGTAAAAAAACATAGAACTATGAGGTAGCAAATGTTTGCTGAATAAATGTATAAGAATGAATTAAAACACAAACCGTTTGAATCTTGCATTACAAGGATATATTTTTAGCCGGGAATTTCCAATAGATAAATACGTCACTTTGTTTGACATAATTGTAGGTAAAGAAATCCTTTATATAAAGAAAACACTTGAAAACTATATTTTAACAGAAATGCCGTACGTTAACGACCGATTGATATATTTATATATCCATATTTTTCTGCTATGTTGCTTTCAAGAAAGGATAAAGTTTGAAATTTGTATGAAATGTGTCATTATTCTACAACAGAGCACGCCCATACCAACATTTCTTGATAGGATCCTAAAATTGTGTAATGCCTCTGTAAATACATGTTGCATAGTGTGTTTTTCGGCTGAAATTAAACCAAACAAAGATAAACCTGTAAATATGCATGCGGTAGCGAATATTTGCCCTACTTAATAAATATATAAGCCTGAATTCGAAATACACAAACCTGATTACGTCAATTTACACACTACGTTCAAATATATATTTTTAGAAAATGATTTTCCAATATATAAATGCGTCACTGCTTTTGACACAATTTTAATGAAAATCGTTTTTTATGTAAGAATCGTTTGTAATTGAATAGCCGATTGCTGTAACTGATCAATATTGTGGTATATTTTTATGCCCCATGTATAGGCATTATGTTTTCTGGTCTGTGCGTCTGTATGTTCGTTCGTTCGTCCGTCCGTTCCGCTTCAGGTTAAAGTTTTTGGTCGATGTAGTTTTTAATGAAGTTGAAGTCCAATCAACTTGAAACTTAGTACACATGTTCCTTATGATATGATCTTTCTAATTTTAATGCCAAATTAGAGAGTTTACCCCATTTTCACGAACCACTGAACATAGAAAATAATAGTGCGGATGGGGAATACATGTACTTAGGACACATTCTTGTTATCTATTTATCAAGAGCATAGGATTACAGTAGCAAGGGCAGATAATAATGCATCCGGGAACCCATATGGTTCCAATTATTTGCAATGCATTTTCAATAGAGTAGAACTGGTGTACCGTATTTTTTTCCCTCGAAGATTACACAAACTAGGGACAAACGGGTAGCAGTTCCTGTTACTAGAAATGCAAGTGTTGCATTACAACCAAAACGTATAGATGGTCATGCGGCAAAAAATGACTTAAAATGCAATTAAAAAAGATCTTCTTTTTTTTCGCTTGATGAATAAGGCATATTTTAATGGCTCCGACGTGCAAAAATAGAAGATATTTTCTATACTTTGTAAAATATGAATATGATTTTCATATTTTTTAAACCTTATTGGATACGCTTTCGATAAAATATAATTCCAATCCTTTATCATCCAATCAGAAGCCGTATAGTGTTATATTCTGAGTACCATCTTGGGGTTAAAAAACTTGCCGGTAAAATGCAAAACAAATAATTGCGCTCTTGTAACCATATGTAGCACGTTGTTTTTGCAAAGTTACATAAATTTTCGGGAAAAAAATATGATCTCATCAAATGCGGTACATGAAATTGGAAACTATTTGGAAAGGAAACGTTTTGTATTTTTTAGAATGCAAAATGTACCACAAGAAAGAGCATAAGTTCTATTAGCAATTAGAAACCATAAACCGAACAGGTGGTTAATTTATTAAGACTTATATATCAATTATAATATTGAGATGTTATAGCTTATTTTGTACTTAAGAAAGAACATGTGTGTAGAATATAAATGAGTAAGCAAAATAACTGTAAGAATCAAACATTATAGGATGCACCAATACCTTATTTACATATAACAATGCATTTCCCTCGTTTAATATTCAAAAACGACGAAGCAATTAATATTTTTGCAAAGTTGCGTGATGATAAAATGTACGTATCTTCATCTGCATAATAAAATATTTGCGCACATACTATTGTATGTTTCTTGATACCATATAACATTGATTCAACATGGCTAACAATTAAATACAATTATTAATCTTACAATTCATTTACTGAGCAAAATGTCTAAAGGATATTAACGAATTAGTATACTTACCAATGCTACCATAAATTCTAATAGGGACTCCATATCGTATGGTCTTGAGGAAACGATGATAGTCCATCAGAAGGGAACGATAAATGGCTGACCCGTGTTAGAAGAGAGTCATATCTCTTTCACGTAAAAGACACCCTTGTAGATTTCGAAAAAAGAGCAGGCTAATGTCGCTACAAGGCAGCACTAGCACCTGCAAAGTGGAAAGGAATTGCTATAAGTTGCAATAACTTGTTTCCCAATCCACTGTCAATAAATAGGTTTAAACCAAATTTGATATATGTCTTTGTGTGCTTCTTTGTTACATATTTCTTTGTTTTTATAGTGATTAAAGCCGTGTTCACATGAACCGCCATGTACAGTAAACATGTTTACAATTAGTTTAACGTAGTGTACACTGGTTTCACATTAAATTTGATTACATCTATACACCTTGTTTAATTAACTGTACATAAAATTTGTTCACACTTGTAAACTATATGTCATTTAAATGATCATTACGTACAACCGACAGCAATTTTTTCTGACAACTTTTCTAGTAGTTAGGGAACGACCATATGACTTCAAAAAGGGGACGGAGATGGATTTTTCCTTGAAACATATTTTCATCCCCAATTTGATAAAAAAAAATATTCTGGTCATACAGATATGATAAAGAAATATTCTAAATCAAGAGTTTCCCCGTACATTGAGGGTTGCTGCTCACAAGGAAGCTATTCAACCAAGAGTTCCAAAAGGCGAAGTTGAAATCATCCCATCGTAAATTTTACAGACGCCATCACGAGTTGGTTGACCGTTATAATGGAATAACTGTTTCACAAATGATATCGGATATGTTCCTTACGTCGTAACTACAATTCACTTTTCATAAATGTGACCTACCGAATTAGACTACATGTATTTACCGGATTTGTTATCACATAAGCAACACGACGGGTTCCACATGTGGAGCATGATCTGCTTACCCTTCCGGAGCACCTGCGATCACCCATAGTTTTTGGTGGGCTTCGTGTTGCTTATTCTTTAGTTTTCTATGTTGTGTCATGTGTACTATTGTTTGTCTGTTTGTCTTTTTCATTTTTAGCCATGGCGTTGTCAGTTTATTTTCGATTTATGAGTTTGACTGTCCCTCTGGTATCTTTTGTCCCTCTTTTATATTGAAAAAAAATATTTAATTGCTACCATCGAAAATAAACTGAATAAAAACGTCTGCACGAAAACAAATTCTAACTCAGAAAAAAACCCAACGTACCCCCTTCTTGAAGTTAAGTGGTTACTCCTATATGACAGCCATTTTGGTGATTAAAAGTAGGTCAAACTTAATTAAAGATACTAAAGATGTTTCGATTATGCATTAGAAGATGTAGGCTGCAGCAGCGTGATTACTGACGAAGAAAAAGGATTGAGATCATAAGGTTTACCACATTTCTATCTTTTCTGTTTGTTTCAAATGGTATTTCTTCTCTAAGGAGTATTTGGCAAAGGGAGGGGGTAATTTTTTTAATTTTTAAGTGTATTTTAACGGATCTGAGATACTAGACAGACAAAACACTTACCTCACACTTTTTTTTAGTAATGCATTAATGAGTGAATCGTTGTTTGAGTAAAGATCTGTGGCAAATATTTCTGTGTACGTCCAGTCAATTTGGGAAAACCTTTTTAAATAAATTATGTGTTCGGCAATGATGATGCTTTGGGTCTTGATAAGGGTAAAAAAAAATTATATAACAAATGAATATATCAAGTTAAGACAAATATTTCTGTAAAGAACGTTATTAATAATTGTGATAAATATCAATGTTTTTCAAAAATCATTTCTTCCTTGAATATACATGGTAAAACATATGTTCTAAATGCCTATTTTTGTGTACACTTAACCTACACAAGGCCTTTATTGACTATCGACTGCATGTAGACAAAACATGATTTAAACTAAATGTAAACATTGAGTTTTATCAATGGGAACGTAATTGTGTTTAGTTTACGTGTGAGTTACACTAACACAACACCGAGTTTAGCTCAATGTGAACACGGCCTAAGATAATAACATAATATTTGCCAGTTGTACTCCTATGGAACGCCACAGCTGCATTATAATAACGATAACCTTATCATTAAGGATAGAGATATATCATGAAGCAAATGTTCTATAATATAATGACATTTGACTATACTACTCTGTCAATTTGCTATATCACTAAGGTAAATTGATATATCATAAAGACATCTTAATACAACATGGAGTTACCTTTTTATACTATTCTGTCATTTAACTTTGTTATGAAGATACTATTTTATACTATGAAGACATCTTGATATAACATGGAGCTACATTTTCATACTGCTTTGTCATTTTACTAAACTATTATGTGATATTGCTATATTATAAAGATACAGTTTATACTATGAAGACATCCTAATATAACATTTAGGAACTTTTTCATACTATTTAGTCACCTCAGTTTTTTATAACGATAAATTTGTATACTATACAATCATCTCGATATAACATGAAACAATTTTGTCATACCATTATGTCATATGATTATCTTATAAAGACATATTTCAATATCAAGATAACAATTTTTATATCACGAGGTGTCATCTATATACCAGGAGACTATTTGATTACACTATAAGACCATTTCATCATATCACAAGACCATTTTACCATACCATAAGACAAATCTATAAATAGCTGCGAAAATTCCCCGGGAAATTTATCATCAACATCGATTGTGAAAAAAAAAGCCGTGGAGGAAATTGTTTTGCAGACCTTAGATAATCGCTTTTTTAAGATGAATGAATTTATCAACTGTAATGATGCATTTATCCCCAGCGATGCGGAGTTAAAAATACTTGGAGTCATCACGGTAGGCGACACATACAGGTTGTTATCCCCTAAAAAAATAACATACAAGACAAAAAGATTGCCTACATTTTTTTTTGGTCAAATTTTAATTGTCATGAAAGCAACCTGGTTTTAAGATAGGTTACTTAAAGCACGTGTTTGCAAATCATGTCGACAGGTACAGTGCAAAATGTGTAACCCGTATCTCGTACCCCGTTTTTGTAACAATTTAGCCGTATTCTTGAATATTATTATTGACTTAAAGCTGAAAGATAGTCCAGATCGGCATATATATGAAATCACATTATTATTACAATCATAAGGATCTGTAAAATAAAGTACCCGGCCACATCCACTTGTATTTTTGTCCATCTGATGAGTTAAGCCGTTTTTAACTGATTTTTATAGTTCGTTCTTATGTTGTACTGTTAAACAACTGTCCCTGGTTAGGGGAGGGTTGTGATCCCGCTAACATGTGTGACCCAGCCACAACTCTCCACAAGAGACCCAAATGACCCAGAAATTAACAACTATAGGTCACCGTACAGTCTTTAACAATGAGCAAAGCCAATACCGCATAGTCAGCTATGAAAGGCCTCGAAATGACAATATAAAACCATTCAAACCTGAAAAATAACGGCCTTATTTATATAAAAAAAAATGAACGAAAAACAAAATATGTAACACATAAACAAACAACAACCCCTGAATTACAAGCTTCTGACTTGAGACAGGCACATACATACATACTATGGCGGGGTTACACATGTTAGCGGGATCACAACCCTCCCCTAACCTGGGACAGTGGTATAACAGTACAACATAAGAACGAACTATAAAAATCAGTTGAAAAAGACTTAACTCATCAGATGGACAAAAGTACAAGTGGACGTGGCCGGGTTCTTCATTTTACAGATCCTTATGATTGTAAACAATAATGTCATTTCAAATATCTGCCGATCTAGACTATCTTTCAGCTTTTATTGAATAATAATATTCAAGAATACGGCTAAATTGTTACAAAAACGGGGAAAGTTGGTACGAGATACGGGTTACACATTTGGCATTGTACCTGTCAACATGATTTGGAAACACGTGCTTTAAGTAACCTATCTTAAAACCAGGTTGTTTTGTGTATCCGCAACTTCTCCTAAACCGCTCAAAACAATTCATTAATAAATTTTATAATACATTACAAAAAGACATTTACTATGTTGAAGGAACAGAGAACCTAAAACTGGTTGACTATCTAATGTAATTGTATATAATATACCATTAAAACTCAATGCGACCAGATTTTTGGGCCAAAATCAAACACTGCAAGTTGGATTTTAGGAATCGATTGCTATGCAACCATTAAGTCTCATGAATAAATTAATGTTGTTATTGTTTTAACTGTACCTGGCAAAGATTGCATATTGGTTATTGATTGCATAAATACAAAAAAGTTCTGGTATATTGTCCTTTAACCATTGCATGCGATTGTGCAGCTCTTATTTTATTTTTTATTCGAATCGTTTTGAAGTTTCTCTTACTTGTATAAGCGGTACTCTTTTTGTATTAACAACTCTTCCTCAAATTCCTATTTTAAGTCTATAATAGTTTCTCGCAATTATATTCAAGGTAGTATGCTTAGCCAAATTCTTTGCACACGAGAAAAGTTCAGTAATTGAGACCTTGCTTATTACATCTCTGCTAGCCTTTTGTTGATTTTAGTGTTTATAATATTTGTCCAAAGCAATTAGGAACCAATATTTTATTTGCAGTATTTACGTACAGATTTTAATTGTCATGGATTAATCCTTCTCACTTTACTTTCGGTTTCAAGATTAAATGTTCTTTAAATGGATTCTCCATGACTTTAAGTTGATTTTTAACACTTTACCGAAAAAAAGCTGAATTTGAGAAACAGATAATTTGTATCCTCTACGAATGATTCCATTGTTTGGTTGTGAAATGCAAGAAAGCATTTTTAGTAAGCAACTTCTAAGAATACGTGATGTATTTAACAATCTCGCTTCCGCAGAACTATTCAGATACATGTATATGAAGAATATCGATCCATTAAACATTAGCCTGACTGACTCTAAACACCTTAAACATCTTAATGAAACTAAACAATAATGTTAACCAGCATGGTATCGACAAGATGGCGGCCGTTTCCATGGAAACTGCTAAAATGTGAAGAAAAAAAAATGCAAATTCTAAATATTTCATTATAAGACCAAACTGGATGAAACTTTATTGAAATGTTGCCTGGTATCCCCAGTTGTGCATGCAATATTAGGAAGTTCCAAAATGACCGCCATTGTCATGGAAACAGTGGGAAAGTTTAACATTGACGCTATTGGAAAACACATTGAAGCTGCATTTTTCTGCAATAATGTTAGATCAAACCTTATAAAATTTAATGGATATGTAACATGACATGTCCCAAAGTGGCACCTGTTTTTTTGATTTTTGGAATTTGAAGCCGTTACCATTAAAATAGCAAAAATTTCAAAGTTCTCCAAAATTGATGAAACTTGACATTATATTGTTTTAAATAGACATATGTAAATGCGGTCTTTAACTTTGGAATTTTCAAAATGGCATCCGCTCCCCTAGCAATGGGGGAGGGTGTCATGCGTTATTGCTAGCAATTACAAATCTAGTTATTTGTGCTTTCATTGAACAACAAACGCAAAATGTTCTATGAACGCGACAGATTCGACAATTTATTTTGTAGTAAAACAGAACACAGAATTGTAATAAATTTTCAGAAAAAAAACCCAAAGTTTTTCAGGTTAATAACAGAAGTCGAATGGGTTTGTTTTGTGCTAACTGTGGAACTACCACAACGACTTTATGAAGAAAAAAAGTTTGTAACACACATAAACTGAACTAAAAATAAAATCGTGAGATGATCGTTAAGATGTTTAAAAAGAACAAAAAGTTAATTAATCTTACTTTTCAAGAGCTTTGTATTTACTGATGTATATATCTCGGCGGATGGCAGGAATTACCATAATTTATAAATCAGTGTAGGGTAGTTATTTCATCAATGAAATCATAATCAAATGAAAAAGCTCTGAAGAGCGATATATACTTAAACAATCTTATAAAATACAAGGACCAACTATTCCCAATAATATAAGAATATTTGTTTATCTATGTATGATGTTTTATTAGAAAAAACGTATCACTAAACTTAGCTGTGAAGATAAATGGTCCTTAAGACTGGACACATTAGTTACACTTTTGAAAAGCATATAAGAAACAATATTTCATTTGTAGTACTAAGTATTTACGTACGATTCTTTTTGTAATGATAAAATTGAGAATGGAGATGGGGAATGTGTCACAGAGAAAACAACCCGACCAATTTACAGGTTACTGACGCATGCAGAATGTGGCGGGGTAAAGCATGTTAGCGGGCGCTCAACCCGTACCATTAACTGGGACAATATAAATGGCGTAATAGTACAGCATCAGAACAATCTCAGACTGTAAAAATCAGTTGAAAAAATCTTTAACTCATCAGATGAATCAAATTTGAAATACATCTAACAATAAGACAGTGGACGTGACCGGGTACTTACATTCAACAACAAAAAGATTCTAGCGAGATTTAGCGAGAGAAATTTATGTATTACTGAAAAATTATCACACCAGGGTTTTCGATATCACAAACTAGTCAACACATAAACTAAATGTTATCATCGGTATAAGGAAATAATTCGTAAATATAACTCAACATGCAGACATCTTATACGTTCAGGTATTTCACATCCAATATTTTATGGTAATATTCTTATATTCTAATAAGCACAAAAATGTCAGTATTCACCTAAAAAGCTTACAAAACCTTTAAACAGACTTATTAAGAAGGGATATAGTTACGATACTGTTGTCAGGTCATTAAAGATTGCATATTTTGGCTTTAATATTGATTCACTTTCAGGGTCTTTGTATCGGAACTAAACGCATTCATTTAAAAAAAACAGTTGCTGGCATGAGACGGGTTATGTCCTTCTCATATATTTTATGATATTATGATACTAAACCCCTAACGGGAGGGATTGTGCCTGATATTCATATGATGAATACATAATCTTTCAATCAGTTTAATTGAGGTCTGGAGCTGGCATGTCACTTAACTGCTAGTAGTCTAGATCTGTTGTTATTTATGTATTATTGTCATTTTATTTATTTTCTTTTGTTACATCTTCTGACATCGGACTCGGACTTCTCTTAAACTGAATTTAATGTGCATATTGTTATGCGTTTACTTTTCTACATTGGCTAGAGGTATAGGTTGAGGGTTGAGATCCCATAAACATGTTTAACCCCGCCGCAATTTTGCGCCTGTCCCAAGTCAGAAGCCTCTGGCCTTTGTTAGTCTTGTATGATTTTTAATTTTAGTTTTTTGTGTAGAATCGGAGTTTAGTATGACTTCCATTATCCCTGTACTAGTATAAATATTTTTTAAGGGGCCAGCTGAAGGACGCCTACGGGTGTGGGAATTGTCTCGCTACATTGAAGACCCATTGGTCGTCTTCGGCTGAAGTCTGCTCTGTGGTCGGGTTGTTGTCGCTTTGACATATTCCTTTCTCAATTTTATCTTTGAGTCTGAAAGAACTTGCAGTTACTGGCAGCTAGTTTAAAACCAATAACAACTTATACAAAATCAAGACCAAATTATCAGTAAAGAATCTGGTGGCGTCACGTTTAACATTGAAAAGTTTTTCCCCTTTTCAAAATTCTGAATATCTTGGTTCCATTTTCTTTCTTCAATTTGCCTAAATCAAATGTTATGAAACTTATACACGATACAATATATATTACCATAAAACTCAGATCAAGTTCAAATTTGAGTAGCGTGACTTTTACTGCTAGCTATTGAGTTATACATCTTTATAACGTTGTATGAAAGAGAGTGCATTATTTGCGTTCTAAGGACACACTTACCACTTAGTTTTACTGTAGTTCAAGAAAGGAGATAGTTGCGGTTAGATTGGAAACAGAATAGAGAATAATGGACAAAGAAATAAATATTAGAGAATAATGAGATGCTAGAATATATTGAATAGAGATTAATGGTAAACAAATAGAAAGAATTGAGAAAAACAGACGGACAATATAACTGATTCAAGAAGTGAAGGATCCCAATCCACACCCTTATATAAGTAAGACGTCCCAATCCACACCCTTATATAAGTAAGACGTTCCAATCCACACCCTTATATAAGTAAGACGTTCCAATACACACCCTTATATAAGTAAGACGTTCCAATACACACCCTTATATAAGTAAGACGTTCCAATACACACCCTTATATAAGTAAGACGTTCCAATACACACCCTTATATAAGTAAGACGTTCCAATACACACCCTTATATAAGTAAGACGTTCCAATACACACCCTTATATAAGTAAGACGTCTCAATCCACACCCTTATATATATATCACCCCTAGTTTTTGGTGGGGTTCGTGTTGTTTATTCTTTAGTTTTCTATGTTGTGACGTCATGTGTACTATTGTTTTTCTGTTTGTCTTTTTCATTTTTAGACATGGCGTTGTCAGTTTGTTTTAGATTTATGAGTTTGACTGTCCCTTTGGTATCTTTCGTCCCTCTTTTATATAAGTTAGACGTCCCAATCCACACCCTTATATATAAGTAAGACGTCCCAATCCACACCCTTATATAAGTAAGACGTGATTTGGAAGCTAAGTTGTTTGGTAGCAATTTGTTCAACAGTACATGGTCACCCTAAAAATGAACCGGGTTTCGTTCCGTTTTGAGTTTATGAAGTGTGATTAGTAAAGTGTACACCAGAATTTATGATATTTCAAACTGAAATTGGTGTAAATACTTCGCTCATACATTAATGTATAGAAGTCCTATTTTGATTATTCTTGGTAATTTAACATTAAGTGACATATTTTTGCGTACTCTGAATTATACACGCTATGCAATTGAAGCATTTTAAGTTTACAATCTGATTTTAGAAGAGAGCAACAGATTTCAGGATTTTCAAAAAGGGTTCCTTTCAAAATCATGAAAATAAACATTGGATGGAGAGTTGTCTCATTGGCAATCATAACAAATCTTCGTTTATCTTTGAAAATAAAATTATACTTAAAAAACCTCCGACCTAATGGAATACTTGGTCATCTTGCTGACAAGTTAAAAACAATACCGCGATAAACATTTTTTAATTCAAACTTGTAACCCCAAAACACTTTTTTGAGACTCACGTTCATATATTAATAAAAACAAATATTCATTCAAGTATCGTCTTTTCTCAGTAGCTTTTAAACCTGACGCTCATTTCAGTGTTTTTGGCGAACCACTGCTTGTTTAAATGTGATTAATAGACATAAGTTTTTTGATATTGCACAAATCCGATGTCAAACAAACATTTAATCTCAGTCGAATTCATCTGTCGTTTTGAAGCTTATTCCCTCGGGTCTGACTCGATTGCCCTTTGTCATCAGCATGAAAGTCCGCGAAACACTTTTTGATGCGTTGTATGGAAACGGAGATTCCTGAAAAATATATGATTATTTCAATAAGTATGTACTATTCGATTTGAGGCATAGTGAAAGTGAATTTATAACATAATTATATATATATATATATATGCTGTAAAACTGCTGGTTTCAATTCATTAGGGTAGCATTTGTCTACGCTAATAAAATCCTTTCTAATGTTCGTCTACCTGAAAATCTGGTAATGAGGGTATACATATAACGGATAAAGTTGGATAAGACCCTTGGTTTAAACTCAACAATTGTATCGATTGACCTTTATTTGCCTTACAACCAGTGGCAAATATTTGAGACATAGTCAGGACGGAAATTTATATTAATACGACAGAAAGGTTGGTTGATGATTGCCTAAAGTACGGGTAAATTTTTCATGCATGTACAGGATGATGATTAGGTAATGACGGTCCACAATAAAGGATAAAAATTATAATAAAAATTATTACAAATGGAGCGACAGAGATGCAAAAGATACGATATGGAAAGTTAAACTTGTTAGTTTTAACAAAATAACAATGGAATGAAAAAGAATTATAGACCAACAAGTCCACACAACTCAGAATAGAAGACCAACAATGACCAAAGATAGAGCCGCTCGAACCGCAGGAAAACCGGAGTGATTTCATGTGCTCCGGAAGGGAGGAAGATGTGCTCCACATGTTGCACCAGTCCGGTTGTATTGCTCGTGTAAGTTCAGTCAATTGGAAGGTTAGAAAAGTTTGCTGTGAATAGGGCCACAACACACAAAAGGACTATTCAAATAGTTGTTGCTCATTTGTTCCTCAACGGAAAGAAAGTGTTCTACTATCCGTATCGTAAACTGTGAAAGCTTTTAAGTTATTAATCAACAACAATCAATGATGGCTCAAACCTCTACAACACCTGCGACAGTGTAGTAACAGCACAACATAGGGACAAAATGCAAACATCAGTTGGATTGGGATTATTAGATTATCCTCTTCTCCAAAAATGTGACATCATAGAATTAGACTTATCAACAAATTTGAACTCATATGAGCATAACGTCGTGGAGGATGATCTGCTTAATCATCCGCAGCAACAAAGTTCATCCAAATATTTTGGTGGGGTTCGGGTTGCTCAGTTTATGGTTTTCCATGTTGGGTTTTATCTTTGGTCCATTTTGTTTTTGTTTTTTACCATGGTGTTGTCTTCGTCTTTGAGTTTGAATACCCCTTTGGTACTGTATCATCTGCATGTATTGTGATGTTCTGGCGGACGCAGTTGTTTACTTATGCGGCATTTAACCATTATACATATTTTGACAACCAAAATTGTATAACCGACGTTACCCAACCCGACCAAAAATGTTATTTGAAAGCTCAATATAGTAAACAAGATGAACATTTATGCTTATGTCCATTTAGTTCATCAAAACCGGAACCCTGTTGCGTAATTAAGTTACTGCAATACACTTACCGCTCTTTCGACATGTTTTGGTTTCCGGTCTACTTTTGGTTCTGACTTAGGTTTGGGCTCTTTTGGTTCCTGTTTTCTCTTTTCTTTATCTTTATCATTGGGAAATCCATAATCATAAAACGTATCGTATTTGTGGCCCTGGTAATCCTCAATCTTCCGTTTAGTAATGTCGTCTGTCGTCCGTGTAGGGGAATATCCTGTCTTTTGCTTGAACGGGTCGGTAGGCTCACTAAGTGTATTAGTTTTCTTCTTTTCGAACGGATCGATGGTTGGGTTATAAGTCTGTACTTCATAGAGACCATTCTTACTGCTGATGTTAACTTTTGATGGAACATAGGTTTTACCAGCTGAAAATATTTATAATACATTAGCAAATAATTTAATTTTGGTTGTAACACGTCTTCTGATTGGCTATTTTGTTCTATATATATCAACTTATATACATAATTATGTTATGTAAGCGTGACGTCTTTAAGTTTTTTTTAAGGTTTATTCCATAGAAATGAAATATGAAATAAGTTTATATACGAAAATACACACACTAAAATGTGTGTTACCTTAAAATTGATAGTAAGTATATGCAAAGAAAATGTTGTATGATTGGCAATGAGACAACTCTTCACAAGATGCAAACAGAAATATCTAACAAAAACACAGAGTGGACGTGGTCGGGTACATGTATATCCCAACAACAAAAAGACACTAATTACTGATCTGAGAGTACTCGCAGTTTCTGACTAGAAAGGTTTGGTTGAGAATTAAACTTTATGACAAAAGAGATAGTTAATTAGTTTAATCCATCAAGAATGACTTTGAAATAGAAAAGTCGTCACTTTGGGCTTCTTCCGATCGGCATTCAAACCCTTGCCTTGTTTATTTGCCTTTCGGGATGTACAAGTACGTAGCCACGTCCAATCTGAATCGCTACTGTTAATCCGATGCCTCACGTAAAGAATATGTATTTTACCAAACTTGGCCGCTATTCTTATTGAGTATATTGTTTTAGAAATGTGTCCTATGCAATTGCTTACTAGTAAATATACATGTAAGTATTCAAAGCACTTCACAAAGGGAGGAATGCGTTATAACATTGTTGATGAAGTATTTGCCACTGGACGTTACCCAAAACAACATTCATTTTATCAATAAAATGTTTACACTTACAAGTTATACTTTTTTCAGTCTTGAAGTCCATTTTATAATGAAATCCTGAACGAGTTCAGTAACACGACAGTACAGTTCTTAGTTTTCTTTTACTATTACTGTACAATAAAAATATTCTCTACTGAAAATCACCAAACACTTGTATCGCAATAGTCTACTTTCGTTCGTGCCTTCGACTGAATTTTTTACAACTATATATATAACACTGCGAATCGCCAAAAATGTTGATTACGCAATATCAACAAATCTATCCGTTTATCCTATCTGATTTTAATTCACCGTAAGACAACTTTATCAACTACAATTCTTATTCCTTAAACTATATTTTCTTTAAGATATATATCCATTGCTATAAATCACCGCGTTTTGAATTATATTTTGTCAGACCACAATCCACTTAGAATGTCTACCTTTTTATCAGTTTCCAGTATTATACATAAAAAATTACGATGTGGTATGATTGCCAATGAGACAACTCTCCACAAGAGTTACAGTTTGTCTCAACTTCTCCTTACAATAAAACCGATATATCCTGTCACGATTTTTATCAGGTAAAAAAACTTGTCTTAAAAAACCAAACGTCATCCGATCCTTGTTTCTATATAAACAGTAAAACACAAGTTATATATATATAAGGTAATATATCGTTAAACACTAGTAAATTTACTTAGGTTTTACTCCAAGGCTAAATTATGTGAATTTTAAATCTCAAATTAAAAATTTAAAGGGAAAAATTCCGTGGTTGATTTTAAGTGCACCCGATTTTAAACCAAAAATGTCAAATAATTACTATATTTCATCAGTTAGATTTGAAATGTATTAAATCATAAAACTTTAAGAGTTTTAATGTCAATAAAACTATAGGAAAATTTTGATGAATAATTTATTGCAGCCAGTGTAAAGTTTCAAAATCAATGGTGAATGTATACATTTGGTGGAGTGTCGTAAAACCAAGAGAATGTATTTTAAAGATATATGTCTGAATAGACAACAATGTCATTATACATGTTATAATTGATTTTCTATGACATTTTATCCTGCAACCCACCAAAACTCAATCCCATCCCCTAAAGAAAAAAACAAAGTGAAAGTGTGAGTTACTGCTCACTAATGATGCCATCACTGAAATATTTCGGTAAATAAGAAGTTGTTGAGTGACGAATCTGAAAACACATTACACGGTGAAGCTGACTTATATTAACCATGAAACCAAATTTCAGAAATGATTGTACTGTAGTTCCTGAGAAAAATGTGTACCGTGTAAATTTTCAACTTGGCTATCACGACACAAAACCTCAAACCAATGAAATGGTCAACATACGGTTATAAAAAATAGATAGATATCTATACAGTGTATCAAGTTATAAATCTACCCAGGACTTTCAAGGGTTTGCAATTTAACCATATTCTTCAAATGTATATGTATCGCACTATTTAAAATTAGATTAACATAGAAAACACAATAATTATAAAACATTAAAAATATATTTCAGAATAAAACTTTTCTTAAGTGCATTTCGAATTTGTCTAATTTTGATGTCAATTGATTTTTAAAATTCCTATAACGTGTTAAAGTTTTTAAACATAAGGTTTAGATGCGAAAATATATTTTGAACACTTTGAGATCTTCCCTCTCACAACAGTTACACCGTTCCGATCATTAAGCAGACAAAACGTTTTAAAGATCTTCAATTGCATCAAATCTGATAATTTATATTTATATGTAAAATATAGACATAGTTTGTTTATGAATGAGCTTCGTGATTTTTAAAACCCACTTTAATTAGAGATCATTTAAGATAAAATGTTGCTACATGTATTTATGCATGATCAGTGACTCAAATGTATTTATTTAAAGATCATTTGCTGCGTATTTATTCCTCATTATTCATTCCAACTTCAAATGATAAATAAATAACTACATTTGTACTACGAAACACAGATTGTTACGTTATGGCTAAACCGTTTTGTTCATAGTCGGACAATCTTCCAAAAGTCATATATTTTTCATGATACCTCACAGTTTTCATCTTCTAAACATTCTAAGGGAAACAGTAACACTTAATAAACACAGAAGCGTGGCATCAAGAATTATGGGTGGCACTCCGTTAGCTTTTCACGTTGGAATAAGTAAACAAACCACGGATTAAGAAAGCAGCCAATAGAATAAAACACCTTTTATGAATAAACAAATCACACTGGTTCCTTTCGAATTATTTTCGCATTCATTGAGCGGAGTAATCGGAACCACAAAGCACTTTTCCAACTTTTGACATAACGGCTGATAATTATCTCGACTGCAAAGATTTCTTTTTTTTACCTCGCACTGTTTGGATCGGATGCAGCAAAGTTGTATTTGAATGGTGTCTTTCATTTATGGATAACTGTTCTAAGCTTAGAATGTATCCCTACCACTCTAAATCATCCTTAATTGTCACTCTCTTTGGTTTGACTGCAGTCGGTTTCTTTTTCATGTTTTTATCTTCTCCTTTCATATAAAGTTCAAGTGTCCTCTGTATGACCTTGGCATGACATCTGTTCTTTCGGAATTTGCCATGGCATAGTACATCTAAAGCCTGTAAGAATAAATACATTTATACATTTAAATTTGGAGAGCAGGGTAAAGGGATAGTATACCAAAACAAAAAATACGACAAAAAATACTTCGTTGTACTGTTGTTCAATATTATAAATAAATCCAAGGGACATCACTTTACAGAAAATATGCAGGTTTAAAGACGATTCGAAGTAAAAAAATAAATTGTCTGAAACAGCAGATCTTGAATATGGTTTGGTATCAGTTGGAAAGTTACACAAATTTCAGTCGCAAAATTTTTTTTATGCTTCTTCTGTTTGCCTTTCGAAAAATGGAGTTGTCTTTTCTTTTCGATTTCTCAACTTTGATTGCTTCAGATAAAAAAAAGCAACGCAAAGAGCAAAAAAAAAAAAAATTTTCAAAATACAAAGAACAATCATGACGGGAATTCTCTAAGTAGTGCTTTCAGCGTACTTGCCGAACAGTCAAATTTAATAATATAGTCTGATTGAAAAAAACTTGAAAATCAATCTGCACCTTTCAAATTCCGACAATTTATCTAAAATTGCGTTTCCCGCCATACTTTTATGACCGGCTGATTGCTTGCCGGTGAGTGAATACCGGCGATTGCGGCGTATGCCTATTTGCACCGGCGGCTGATTTTACAGGCAATGAAGCGACTGTGCCTATACCGGAAGCGTCGACCGGGCTAACCCGTGTTAAGCCGCTGTGACAAATGAAGTACTACCATATGCCCGTACCGTCTGCAGAATTTCCACGCAGTAGTTAAAACCGACACATTGTCGGGTTTAACCTGTGGCTGTAATTTAAGGTTAAATATTTTAAAATGTTGAACACTACAGAGAAAAGTCAACCAAAGAGCGACGAATGACACCAAAGTAATAGTCATACTCATCAGTCGAAAACAAAGTAACAATGGCGTGGCAAATAAACCATACCAAAATAAAAGACAGACAACTGTCTGAAAAACACAATATAGAAGACTAGATACCGAGCAACACGAATCCCATTAAAACTCGAGTTGATCGCAGATGCAACGGAAGACGGAAGTGCAAGTAGATTCTGCCTTACATGTATATAGGATAAGCTAGCAACCCAACAACACCACTAAACAATCAAATCTAGTATGTACATACACCTGAAGTGGTTTATTCTAATTAGTACATACAACTGAAGGGGTTTATTCTAGTAAGTACATATACCTGGAGTGGTTTCTCTTTTACTGTTGGTTCATGATACTCTGTCTCTTTGTCTCCGGGGAAAATGTTAGCCTGATATCCTGGGTTCTCAAAGATATCTTCTCTCGTCTCAAAGACATCTATACCTCCACTTCTAGGTGCCAGTATATCGTTGTCTGATTTGTTCTCAAATACGTCGATGACTTTTTTTGAAAATATATCGTTTGATTTCTTCTTGAAAATGTCATCCATCTTTACCAAGAATCATTATATACCTGCATTACATGATGCAAAAGATTTAATATTGACAAAACGGTCATCATATGTCGTAACAAATGCTAAATGATACAAATGGTTTAACATTGACAAAATGGTCATCGTATGTCGTACCACATGTTTAGTTAAGTTTATACCCTCCAAATTAGAGAGCGGTAAGACAATAATTTAACAGCAGTAAATGGTAAAATATTGAAAAAAGATGATTTCTTTTAAAATAAAGTCTATGTACAATTGTTTTAGAGTAAAACTTAGTCTTTCAAGTATATAAAACGTATTCATATTTGTTGTATTTGATACATATATTAAATGTAGATGTTATATGTATGACTTTAGAATTAAATTGCTCCCCATATATTTATAAATGTCCGTTATAACATGTCCTTTAAATTATTTAATTAAAAGTCCAACATTCAATTATTGAATAATAAGAAAGCTTCCAAATCGAATCAAATTAATTGACCAAAATAATACATTTTAAACATACCAACTGAAAGGCTGACTAAAATTAAATAAAACCGTTTCTTATTAACGATTACATATTTTAATTCTGGATTTTATTCAATATACACCTTCGTATGAGTGTAATTCGTAATATAAAAATGATACTTTAAGACTGTAAAACGAGAAAATGTGTAAAATATCTAATTAACCTATATTGAATAGACTTACTTTTAACGCTCATCTTAAGTCTCAATACACTGTATACTATTTGAAATATTTAAATTAAAGTATCGCCTTTTGTTTTAATTGTAAAAGATTTTAAATGCGATAATCAATCGAACAAACTTTAAAGTTAAAACTAACATAAGATAAAAAGATAACATACATGTATAGTTAAATCATCAAACTGTTCCCCTCAACTGGTTCCATATTTGCATTGATTGTCATCGTGCCTATACTTTGCCCCAATGTCCTTTGTTGCATATCCTGTTTGATAGAACATTCAGTAAGACTTGTGTAAGTTTTTCTGTACGGTCTGACAGCCTTTATTTATACTAACCAACTAAAGAAACGCACAAACTTTTTAAATCTCTTTAAGGTAGATCATAAGTAAATCTTTTTTGAGACAGAATTTTCTTATACTTAGCCAGCATGAAGATTTTAATATGCTCTTTTCAAAAATATAATAAAAAGTAGGGGTAACCGTGCTATTTTTCAAGCTATGAGTCGTTGAAAATTGCCTAAATTTGGTTAGATTGTTAATGGAAAAACACAATTGTGTGCATAAAAAATAATCTATGAGATAGAATTTTGAAATAAATTGTGAAAAGATAGGTTTTGTAATATGTTTTAAGAAAATAAAAAGAAAAAATGGTGTCACCGAACTTGTTTTCTTGCTACAAGTAAAAAGACAAAATTTCCCTATCTGTCCAGTATAAATTTTTTACTAAAAGAGTTATCTTCCCTTAAATGGCTCATTTGAAAAAAATGATTCAAAAAGCAAAATAAAATGATATTTGTTTAATTATTTTGAATTATACAATAAATTGCCAAGTTTTCTTTATATTATTGAACAGTCTAACCATCAAATTGCAAATCTGTCTCCAAATGTGCAGATTTAGGCAAATAACTAGACCGATTTTTTACTGTGATTGTTCAATCCAAGATGGCGGTATACCATGAATCTACCTTAAAGCGATCCATAATCGTCGTGTGAGTCTTATAATAAAAATTATATGTCCAGTTTAATACAAAAAATGTTGTTTGCTATATTTTGTTAATCAGGGTTCGATGGTCTATCAATATACAATATATTCCTATAATACGAGATTTCTAAATTCTACGAGATTTTGTCAGAACTTAAGTGTTTCATCTCCACACTCCCATTTTTATTAATTTGGATCATCTCAAGTGAAATCAATCTCGAAAGAGCAATGAAGTTGAAATTGATAAATCTCATACTTTTGTTGAAATTTTTGGAATAAAAGCAACATTGTCGCCACTTAAAAGTAATTTTCTCAAGTGAACCCTTGGATTAATTTCAAGGCCATGCTTAAAATATCTATAGGTTTTACATTTTTTAAAACAAATAACCTGAAGTTATGAATATTAGTATATTGTAACGTTAATTGGTAACAGTGGTGCCTTATATGTGACATTTCTAAAATTTTGTGATATTATGTGAAGAGGTACTATACTGTAGAAGAGTATTTTAAGTGTATGATATAAACACCTGCTACAAGTGAATCAGCACCTATCATTTCTATGACATTTTTATTTACAATTGATGGATGAAATAATTCTACTGTTATACTTTTGCTCTAATTTCTGAGATACCAGTCAAAAACTGCATGTTCTCTATGTTCTATTTTTATCCATTTCTGCAATGTTGGTTGTCAGACAGGGTCATCGGACACATTTTTAAAAACTTAATACCCTTATGCTTATTTGTGGCCAAGTTTGGTCATATTTGTCTCAGTTGTATCCAGGAGAAGACTTTTGTAATAGGTTACAAAATTTTACGAAAAATAGATAAATTTGACCTTAAAGGGCAACAACTCCTTATGGGGTCAAATGACCATTTTTGATCATGTTGAATAATTTTTAGATCTTAATTTGCTGAATATTTATGTTCTTTATATACAAATTATCTCTAACTATAAGAATACTCAAAATAATAACCAAAACAACAAAATTGCCTTAAAATAACTAATTCAGGGACAGCAATCTAACAACAATTTGTCTGATTCGTCGGAAAATTTCAGGACAAATATATCTTAACCTGATTAACATTTTTATCTTGTCAATTTTGCTCTAAATGCTTTAGTTTCAAAGATATAAGCCAAAAACTGTATTTTACCTCTATGTCATATTTTTAGTTATGTCGGCTATGTTAGTTGGCAGGTGGGTTCATAAGACACATTTCGTAATCTAGATACCATTATAATGATTGTGAGTAAATTTGATTACATCTGTCTCTAGTTTTAGAGGAGAAGATTTACAAATATTGTTAAAAAATTTACTATAAAAGACAATAACTTTTTAAGGGCTCAATTGACCACTTTGCTCATGTTAACCCTTATTTGTATGTTTTTCTTTGCTGAACATAATTGCTGTTACTTTCCTTAGCTTCAGATTGAAAATATAATTTATTTTAGATTTGCGGATAATCCAGTCCTTTTCCGTCATGTCTCTTAAAACTCATGTATCTTTAAATCTTCCTTTGGCGGATATTTACAAAAAAATGTTGTGTAATTTTAAGGGAAAATGCCTAAAATTTATAAATAACGAAATGGGAAGGTTGAAATCATCATGTTTTTAAAAGAATTTTGGCCAAAAAATTAAGAAAGCAGGTGAGTTAAAAGTTATTTAACTTTAAAATTCAACAAACAAGGTGTTTCCCTATATGCAAACAAATCATGAACAATTTCTTCTTACATATGTCTTTCTGTTTTGAATCTTGCTATTTTACGATTTTCCGTCATTTTAAATGATCTTATATAGCAATTATACAATGGTTACGCTTCCGATTTTCAAACTAAAAAAACGAAAGATTTCAGAGTAGAAAATTTCCATTTGTACACGGACAGAAGCCTTCAAACATGTACAATTCACCTATATGCGAACAAATTGTTCATTCGACATAGGTATTGACATATTGGCATTTTTATTTCAGGCTTTTATAATCCTATTGTAATGGCTGTCGTCATGATAAGGCAAAATGACCGCAATGCAAATAAGCAAATTACCCCTAATTTTGCCATATGGTCATGGGCAATCACAATACCATCGAAATAATGTAAAAAAGTCTCCCAAATCTAGATCGCCCTGTGGAAGTTTTGATGACCCCTTTTACATCTTCATCATCTGCTAGAATTGCATTTCATTAGAACTATTCTTTTGTTACTTCCCGTTACTTTTCAAAACTGTTTGAGAGATTATGCACTTGACATGACAAAGGATGCATAAATACATTTTCTCCAATATACAGACTTGTCAGTATAATTTGTGATGTAGCTCTTTTTCGTTCTTTTAAAACAGTTAGGACTGAAATTCATTCCTGTTCATATCAATAGAGGAATTGGTGCTTTCAGCATCAGCAACGTTCTACATCACAAGGAGGTAACATTCAAAATACCAATTTATTTTCAAAAGCCAGTCTCTTCCTATTGAATCATACAGTTAGACTCTTGGTTTCCCCGTTTGAATGGTTTTACGCTAGTAATTTTGGGGACCTTTAAAACTTGTCGTTCTGTGTGAGCCAAGGCTCCGTGTTGAAGGCTGTACATTGACCTATAATGGTTTACTTTTATAAATTGTTATTTGGATGGCATTGGCACTCATATCACATCTTCCTATATCTGGTTAGACCAGAAACAGAGAATCTTCAAAAATACTAGGAAACTGTTTTCACGCGAAGTAGTATTAACCATATGGGGATTTCAAAGAACTCCAAAGAACTTTTTAAAGAAAAAGAATTTTAAATCGATATTTAACTGAAATTAGTTCTATCAAAACTTTGATTTTTCAACTCTGTATACCACCGTTACCCATGTGAAGTTGAAAATCGTCTAAAAGAAATAATCTACGATGCTTTCTTCTTATATAAAAATGGTAGCATACACTATAAATCTATAACTTTTTTGCTATTGTAAAACATTTTTGTATTCTTGTCTTTCATTTTTGGCTAATGTGCTTTGTCTATATGCCTTTTTTTTTATACATATATGACGTGAGTCTTTATTTAAACATCCCGTTATTGTGCTATTGTACCATGTTAAATTTGTGTATTATTGTCAAATATGCTTGTTCTATATGCCATTTTGTGCATCTATGTTACATATTTGTTTGTATCTATAGTGATAAAGATTTTAACACAATGTTGACTGCTATACCCATACTTTTTACATTTTTACCTTTTATGTCCGTTTGTTTTGTTCACAAATAGGTGTCAATACAATGTAATTTGGTGCGATTGTCATACAAGTGAGAGGTTAAGGTAGATTTAAAACCATGTTTAATCCTATATTTTCTACCTAAGAAAATGCCTGTACCAAGTCAGGAATATAACAGTTGTTATCCATTCGTTTGATGTGTTTGAGACTTTGATTTTGCCATTGGATTAAGGATTTTCCTTTCAGAATATTCCTCGGAGTTCAGTATTTTTGTGATTTCACTTTTTATTCGAATTCCAGTATGATTTGACAACAGTTTTTTTTGACATTTTTGATTAAATACACATTAAGAATTAATAGGTAATTATGAAAAATAAATAAATGGTTAATCTTAATATTTAAAAATCTTATATGACTATTACTATTTTCAGCTAATAATAAATAATGAAATGCAATTGTGTTCATCTATATATCAAACGTTGATAACTTATGATATTTAACATACTTTGGATTCATTTATTTTCGTGGGTATCAACTTTCGTGGATTGATAAAAACTTACATGTTCGTGGGGATATATGATTTTAGCCAATCTCTGTATACAAGGCCTTTCGAAAATATGTTGTTCGTTGAACAGTTGAATTCGTTGTTTACCTGTACCCACGAAACCCAAGAAAATTGGTATCCAACGAATATTAATGAATCCACAGTAACATGATGAGGAGAAAAAGGGCAAAATTAGCTTGGAATTATTTCATATCACGGTCATTTATAAGGGTCTTTGCATTGTTTTCTTTTTAGATCAACTAAACATTGTTTTTCGATCCCAAATTTGTTGTTTCTTCGATTATAAATGTTGATTCATATCGCTCCCATTTATTAACGTGATATAAATGCTGATAGGTATCATCTTTTTTTTAAATGAATGATATTCTGTTTCTCTAATTTGATGACAAAAATATTTCACCCGTATAATGTAATACACACAGCATTAGAGGTGTAGCGCCGTAATTGTCAAACGCATTGATATCAAGCTTTTTTTTCTCTGAGCATTTCTATAGTCCATAGTGTAATCTGTTACGCGCAGTACATTAAAGGTATCACCATTTTGAAAGAATTCAACGTTGTAATGCATATTATTTTGTGCATTTCGTAATGATTGACATACACACTATTCGTCTGGCGTATTAAATTATATCCCTGGTACCTTTGATAACTATTATGCTTAAAATAATTGTTATTGAACATTTGAATAAAGAACTTTATATATACTCTAATGAGTCATTCTTTCCAGCAATGTTTGTTTGAATATCAGATGGGTTTCTATCCACATATTTAAAATATATCACCACAAAACACACAGCAAATACCCAAAATAACACACAAACAAATATAGAAATACAGAATGCCAAAACATTCCGCTCATAACCAAAGACCGAATTCTTCAATTTGTTTTTATTCAATTGCTTTCGGAGGCGGTCTGACACTTGCCACTCATATAAGTCGAACGCGTTCGGAATCGGAATATTGTCTGTGTAACCTTTTGATATAAGTAAACCTAACAATTCTTCATTAGTTTTTGTCCTTGTTGTATCTTTCATCTCTGTTTTTTTTCGCGTGTATTTGCTAAATAAAGAATCCAATGCTTGAAATTCATCTTCGTCTGACTTTGCTATAGGGATTCCTTTTAGTACTAAACACTCTGAAATCTGATCGAATCCTTCAAACATTGACACACAAAGAAGATATCTCCCATCTTTATCTATTTTGTTAACATCCGCTCCTTTTTCTAAAAGAAGTTTGAAAACATTAATTGAACCATGTTCACAAGCTAATCTCATGAGAGACTTCCCATTGTGTCCTTCATAGCTCAAATCTCCTCCCTTAAACAACAGAATTTCAACTGCTGTGTCATAGTCTCCCTGAACGGCACTACATAATGCTTGATTTATATCCGCTCCTTCGTTTAGTAACATATCTATCAAATAAATATTATCTTGATGACAAGCTGCCAAAAATGGTGTTTCACCTTCGACAGTTTTCATGTTCACATTTGCCTTGCTTTTAATAAGGGTTTTTACAGCTGTTATGTCTCCACACATCACTGTTAAATCTGTTATCCTGTTTCGTTCGTAATGCCTTTATAGGCGAGTGACATTTTCAGAAAAGACGCTTAGTTAGTGACTCTAATGCACCCACTTAACACACAGCTGATTTTTTTATATGGTGTAGTATAATATCTGAACTTCTTTTTTTGGTCGGTCGTAAAAAAATCGTACGGTGCAATTTTTGTAAAAATTGAATTAATATCGAGAAATAATTCTAGATAAATGACCAACAGTGTTGAAGAGTGAAAAATTAACATGTAGCTTTATTTTCTGTTGTCACAATGCCACAATTATGTACGTTAAACAGGTCAATGTATACAAAAATACTTTTTAAAAATAAAAGAAGTAATTTTTTGCGAAAAAAATAGAGCTTTTTGTAACAATTTTGGATTTTTTTTTTATAAAAATGGTGCCAATTTTCATATTTTTTTTTCATTCTTAGATATTTTCGGCTGGAAACCCAAATTAATGATGTTCGTATTATTCAAAAGTTCATTACTTGTTTAATACATATCGTTATCACTGTATTATTCTGGATTTTATACATTTTTACATACTCCCCCTTTTCAATCAAATTTCCGAAATCGCTTTCTCTGTTAATTTCCCTAAAGTTAACGGACCTAAATGCTTCGAAAAAGAGTATGAATAACCATGAAGGCAATTTTCGTGGTACAACATTATGCAAAGTATAAAAAGAAAATTAAAAGGACCATAGAAGCTGAGATGTCAACGTTTTTTCTTGGTAGAAAACCAATATCTTATTGTTCTTAGTCAATTTGCACTTACAAAAAGCAGAGATTATGAATAACTATTGAAAAATACTTCTTTCTCAATTGGATCAATGCACATTTGAGTTTTGCAACTAAAAGTACGCAAAAATGTGTCAAATCTGATATTTTCTCCATGAACTTGAACGTGAGATATGTCCACCTTTTAAATTACCTACCGTTTTAACCATCGCATACGGTAGACTTATTGATGGTGCAAATTTGGTCAGTATTTTAGAGGAAGCATATAGCGTATGTGCTAGGGCCACGCCAAGAGCCTGTTTGTTGACATACTATTAATACTTTAATATTTTGGGATATCTATTTATTCAGTTGGCAATTTTGAATTCTTCGTATAGATATTTGAAATACAATAAATGTTCTACCTCAGGGAGTATTACCTAAGCCGTATTTTAAATAGGATTACGTGTTTTTAAATATTCTTCGAAGTTTAACTTGGTTCGAGCGTCACCAATGACTATTATGTCGACGAAACGCGTGTCTAACGTAAACAATCGATCATATGCCTGATAGCTTTCCAATTGATTTCTAATTCATTATGGTTGTCGTTGGTTGCTTTTTATGATTTTTACTTTTGTTTGTAGTTTTGAGCATGATTCAGGCTTTTGGGTAACTTATTAAAATTGTTTTATAACCTTGGTAGCTTATTATACAGTGTTGGCTATTGCTACTTGTTTTAGGCCATACGATAAGCTATAGTTGTTTACCTCAAAGCATTTTGTCTCTGGTATACAGATATATATTATACTGTCCTTTTATTCATACTTACCAAAGGTACCGGGCTTATAATATGATATCATCAGGCTTCTTATTCTAAGTACAGATTAACAATTTAAGAGGAGTAATGTCAGAGGGTCAACGATGACCTGACACTTATTGTATTCTAGACATGGAACAACTGTGTGCTGTTTACGAGTTCTATAACCAGTGGGAATTATGGTTGGCGATGCACTATCATGGCATATTTATTGTGCATGTATAGTTTCTTTTATTAAATATATGTACATTTACCAGCAGTTCATGCCCTTACAGGTTCTATAGCTCATCATCTATCTTTGTTGCTAAGAAAACTATCTTTTAACGCTATCGAAATTATCAATAGATGGCGGGTCTATCACAAATTAAACAAAATTCATATTGACACGTAGATCGGTGCTGCAAGAAAACTCTTAAGTGTCCGAAACCAAAAATAAGTATGTATAAGTCTAAGCAAGACGATTTGAGCAAGCTACATAATATCAGACTTCCAATCAAAAAGAATGCCATCGTGTCACGCCTACCACCAAGTGCATCATCATTCAAACTACGAGTTCTGAAAGTTGGCAAACAAGGACATGGCGTCATAACAAACAAATACGGCAGTAGGTTTACCTAAATATGAATACGGATGACAAAAGTGGTCTTAATACGTCATACTTTCTTCAGGATTTGATAAATTTGTTCTTGTAAAGGAAAAATATATGCATTAGGGAACTTGTACATGTACTGAAATCATTGTAAGCATCTGTTACACAGAATTATGTCAGTAACAGCGAAGTATCAGGAATTGTTTCAGTAAAGCAAAAGCTTCCGTGACAGACTCAGTTTTAAAATGTAAATTTCGACTGTCTTATATTGTTAAAAATCACAAAATAGAAAATTGCATCATTTGTTATAAATTAGATTTATTTCGTTTCTTTTAAAGAAATAGATCATTCAAAGAAACTCCTCCAGAATGACAAAAAAAAAACTACATATAAGTTAAGCCGAACTATATCCCGCAAACTCATATTAGTTATTAAATATCTATATATTATATGTTATTCAGGTCTCAGACAGGGTATATACTGTGACATTCCCGGCTTAGAGTTTATATCCCCTGAGCCGAAGGCGAAGGGGATATAAGCCCTAAGCCGGGAATGTCACAGTATATACCCTTTCTGAGACCTGAATTACACATATATTACGGATTACCCCTGACTTAATGTTATTTTCCAGTGCAGGTATTTGTTGACAACACATATATATTGAAAAACCCAACCTGATGTGTTCGGCATACGTGAAGGATTTTCTAATTTGCTGTGAACATAATTTTATCGTGTATGTAATAATTTATAATAACACTTTTAACATCAAATTAAAGTATTAAAAGTGTTAATTGCGTGATTTTGTATCAAAAATGTATTATTGACTGAAGCACGTCATTATTTTCCCTCTGTGAACCTCTGACAGTCTGATAGCTTATGACTACGTCACATAGTAACCGGTGTTATGATGACGTTTTTGAGGTTCCAATTGGGGATAAAAAACGTCGTATATACCCCGGCAGTTTCCTGAATATATACTGACATCTCTGTGTTGTTATCCAATCAGAAACCTCGACACATTTGTAATCCGTAATATATATATATATCTAAGTTTTGAATACTGGTAAGACATTAATGCAAATTTTAACTGCAAACCTTTGGACTGCACAAACATGAGTGCAGTCCTAATAAAAAAAACACGTTAAGAAATTAAAGTGTTTGTAAAGTATACAATCCCAAATGTCAAAATAAAGGTCACCGTGGGACCTAACTTTAGTTAATAAATCACCGCATTCTAATTTTGCATCTGGGTTCAGTTTCACAACAAATCTTTTGACTAAAGCTAGTCGTAAGTCATGAATAGTTCAGTTTACTTACGATTAATCTTGTCTTAAGTTTTTTTGTGAAACCGACTTCTGTATCTGAAGTTTGGTAAATCTTAGTTTTGCAGCTATATATGTCGCGGACAGGATTCCATTATGATTGGATCCATATCATAGTGACCTGATTTTAATTTATGACCATCCCCTATTATATGATGTGTATGCATACTTAGTTTGGAAAACCCAGGTTCAACGGTTCAAAAGATATGGACCGGACACAAACCAGACAAGGACGAATCAAACAATGTTTGAAAATTGACGGCTGAAATGTCAATGCCAATGTCAAAATGAACTGATTTAATTTATGAAGAACCACGTGCCATCCCATAATACATCTCTGAACTAAGTGTTTAACATCAGTTCTATAGTTCAAGGCACTGCATTTTATATTTGAAATCATTGGTTTTTGGATGAACTGTATACATGTATAAGTTACCTGATTTAATTCGACACGGGCCGCAAACAAATGGGGACTGACGGACGGACAGACTTGCAATGTGATTCATATATCCTCTTTAACTTTGCTTGTGGTTGTATTAAACATGTAAGATAGTGAATTCCGATCTTGACATGGTTTGTAGGCTGTCAACAAACAGGAGACTATTGTCACTGTTGATGTGACAAAGACGTCTACTTTTTACTCTCTTTATTGCGTTGTTTTCTGTCCCTTTTACTCGTAAAACTTACAAATATTTCATCATATTTTTTTATTTCGCATGACACACCATCAATCATAGTAAATATTAACACATTTAAGGTCAAATACTTGTTATTATATGTCGTTTTTGTAGAAAGTACCGTTTTACCTATAGCAGAGTGAAAACGTCAAAATGAAGTCAATTATTGCCAAACCATGAACGATATGCAACTAAGAATCAAAGAAACGTTATCATAGTATCGTGTAAAGTAAAATTTGAATTAGCTATATTACCAGCTGCTTCAAATAAGACCATAATACTAAAAAAGTGTTATTCTTTCAATTTTTTATGAATGACCTTTGATCCCAATTTAAAAAAGATTGCACCATATTTCACTTTTACGACCGGAAAAAATGGAATCTACACATTTTTTCCTTCCGAATGATATATAATATAGCTGTGTGTTAGATAGGTGCATTAAAATATTTTTTAGGTCTGAATGTCACTCGTCTATTAAAGCTTTCATTGTTACCACGTCATTGTAGTTACTATCTCGCTATCTCAAGCTTGCAAGAAATATGATAACTTCTGATCTGTTTTCATCATAAACGTCTGTTGTTCCGTTGCCTAATGATGTTTGTTTACAAGATCCTTTACAAAACTATGGCCTTAGGTGTTTCTTCATCTGCACAGATAATGTTAACATCGACATAGTTTTTCAACAAAATATGTTCTTTTTCATCATGTCCAGCCCCAAAGGCATCACTATTGACCTTGACAATGTCAGCATGTTTCTAATAATAAGCAACGTAACGATCTGTGTATAGCCTTCATCGCTAGCAATGAACAAAGCAGTCCTCCCGTGCTCATCATTTCAAACGAGAAATTTAACGGTCTTATTTATGTACAAAAATAAACGAAAAATAAATATGTTACACATCAACAAACAACAACCACTGAATTACAGGCTCCTGACTTGGGATAGGCACATACATACATAATTGCCTGGGTTAGACATGTTGGCGGGATCCAAACCCTCTCCTAAGAACAAACTATAAAAATCATTTGAAATCAGATGGATACAAATAGAAACATATAGATTTGTTTTCATACCTTTGTCTTTTTCACCATAAATTTATGTATGTGTAGATCTTGTGTGATGACTTTAACTACTTAAATGAGAGAACAAGGGTCAACGTGAACGTCAATTCTGCATTTAATATGTTTTACTTTTATCAAATTATTCTAAAAAAAAAAGAAAATGAAAAAGATGTTATACATTTTTATATTTAAGACGAAGACAAAAAAGTAGGCTTGATTATGACGGATTTTACTATAACTATGTTATCCAAAACACGTGTTTGTTCATCCTGATTCTCACACATTTTGGTTAAAATCAATATTAAGTTTTTTGCAATTTTTACTTAAGACGGCAATTTATACGGATACGGATGCAAATGTGTGCATTCGTTTTACACCCATTATATACAATCTCTATAACTTGTCTTTATGAAAATAATCAATTTGACTTGAGCTGAAAAAAACTCTACCTTACTGGTAACCGGTACTTTAAAAAACCAAAACAGTTACTTCAGATCTGAACAACAAGGCATATGAGCCTTCGTATTAATTTAATAGATTTTCTACTATCAATAAAAACTTTTAACGGGGGTTCTACAGGAATCTTTTTGTTTAAAATATTTACAACTTTGTTTATTTTATCTCAGACCGAGTCAGTGTAGTCATTCTATAACTTATACGGGTTAATATATTCCCAGCATTGCAAATCAAAGCTCTAACAGTGTTTCATAGGTCGAAATTTGAAAGTTGATGGTATTGCAATGGTTCTTCACAAATGTACAGAGTCGGAAGTAAAGCTGTAATTCAGCACAATATTGGTTAATTTAAAACAAAAAATAAGATAACACCGACCATTTTGGCCATTTTTTTTTGTAATCGTATGAAGCAGAATTAATTCAGAACCTTTTAAAAGACAAGGAAAATCACCATGCAAAATTCAATAATTTCACTTTCATATATATTGATGATATCCTATCACTGAATAACCCATATTTTAGTCAGTGCTTAAATTTCATATTTCCTAGTGAACTTGACATGATACGAGAAGGACTGCTTCATACGTTGATCTGTTCCTGAATATTTACACAGATGGACTTTACACTAAACACAAACAGAATCATTTCAACTTCCCAACTATTAATTCCTTATTTCTCATCAGTATCATACCCTTTGCTCCGTTGTTTGGTGTGTCAATATACTATCAATTGATACATTATACTTGTGCATGTTTGAACTAAACGGAATGTATGTAAACATGGTAAAGGAACAGAAGACAACAACTGTCATATTCTTTGCGCAGATCCTGCTCCAACGGAGTTATAAGATGGAAAGATTAAAACTGACACTCCGTAAATTTTATGGACACCATCACAAATTGGTTGATATATACGATGTGCCTGTATAAACTTACTAATAATATGTTTACCACGTCTTAGATAATGGTTTAATATCAATGTCGTCTGTCTGCTAAGTACCAAAAAAAAACAAAAAAAAACTGTGGACCGAAGAAACATCAAAACGGTAAGTCTTTAGTCAAATGGTAAAATCAAAAGCTCAAACACATCAAACGATTGGATAAAAGCTGTCGTATTCCTATCTTGGTGCAGGCATAATAAAATGGTGGATTAAACTTAGGTTTATAGCTACCTAAACCTCTTACATTTGTTTGACAGTCGCATTAAATTCCATTTTATTGACAACAATGTGTGAACAAAACAAAAAGACATAATAGTAAAAAAATAAAAAAAAAATAGGGGTATATCAGTCAGCATTGTGTTATAATCTTAATCACTATACAAAAAAAAAACCCCAGATAAATCTGATACAAAGAAGAAAGAAGTACAAAAAGGCATATATACAAAGTACATCAGCAAAAACGAAATACAAGAATATCAAAATCTATCAAAGCACGATAACACAATGACAAGATGTATACGTACAGAGCCAGGTCATATGCAGCAAAGCCATACAAAAGGCATATAAACAATGCACATTAGCAAATATGAAAGACAAGAATACAAACGTTATCATAAAAACAATAACACAATGACAAATGTAAAAATTCAGAGACATGTCAGATGAATATCACCATAATCAGACTGAACATTACACGTAGAATTCATAAAGACAAATGAAAGAATAATCGTTTTTAAGTTGATAAACAACATCAGTACCCAGAATCATACTTTAAGACAATAGTGTATTACTTGTGAAGTTGGTTAGGATTATTTATCAACAAGGTCTTGGTACCTTCCGATGAACTTTAAAAAAAGACGAGACGTTGTTTGACATACCCTGGTTCGATAACTTTCTCCTCAGACACTGTTGACGGTTCATATAGTCTGAGAAGGAGCAGCAAGCTCTTATTTACCGAATAATTTGGAAAATGTATATCCAATGTGCAGGTGAAGTTAGTACGTTGCTGCTAAGGTGGGAGGAAATTGATAATTCTAAAATCAAAATCGTCTCGTTTGTCATACATTCTTGCACTGAGATGACGGTGTACGTGAAATTATACGTATAAATATAAAATTGAGGCGGAGTAAGACATGTCTGTTGTTTTTTTCTAGTTTTGAGGGACATATTAATGGAACCCAATCAGAAAAGTTTGGATTGTTAATGAAATGAACATCGTCAATATATCCGGATGTGAAATTATATGACCTGGCTTCGCTGATCTTTCTAATTTGACAAGTGCCTGACGGAACACTGGTTCATATGAAAATACGACGATGTCGACAAGAAGCTGCTCAATGTTCGTTCCCATAGGAATGACGACTACTTATTGAAAAAGTCTTCCTCCAAATTCCGCAATTGCAAATATATTGTCCATGAAAAAAACCTCCAGCAAAACTGATCACTTGTTCCTCTGTGTCAAACTCCGAAACAGTGGTGACGTTGCTTCGCTAAACTATTAAAGTCAACGTAGCGTAGTAAAGAGGACGTAACCGCTGTTTCGGAGTTCGCCTCTGTGTAACATGTTTTTCCTTTTTGTTCACTATTGACAAAATGTGCCGTATGGCATCCCAAAGTGTAACATGCTACCATTTTTATATAACGTTTTATTTCTTTTCCACGAATTTTCAATTTCACGTGGAGAAAGTTGGTTCAATAATCAAAAGTTTTGAAAGAACTGATTTCAGAAAAAGATTAAAAATTTTAAGATAATACATATGGTTAGTTCCGCTATCCGAGTGAACAGTTTCACATTATTTGTGAATACTCTCCCAGTTAATCTTATTGACAAATCTTTTATTTGTTTGTACGGAATCTTGTAAAATCTAAGTAACCAATACAAACAAGGTTAGTCTCTAGATTTTTTGTGCAATGCATAGTTCATTGATGTCGTAAAGGACTTATGATTTGCAAATATCTCACTCTTGTCAAATTATATATTTGTGTACGTGGGATTACCTGTGTGCCCATTTATTCCTTATTCTTTTACAATACATACTTAGTAGTAAGATCTACATACAGAGACAATATTATTAGAATCTGAGTCCGCAGTAAAGTGACCAATTCCCAAATGTGGCTGTAATACCGAGTATGAATTTGCATTGCTATACGACGTGTCACGGTATTTTGTAATACATCATTCATGTATTTATTTTTGAAGTTTCTGTTATGGTTTCGCTTGGATAATGTGTTACATGTATGTCATTCGTAGTCCAAAAAATCATAAAGCAGCCTTTCTATACCGTCATAGTCATGATCATTGTTTAGACTGGTACAGTGAAAATAATTGTATGAAGTTCAATATAACGTATTCTTGCGTCACTGTTTGTGATGTTCTGTGATGTCTGTTGTTGTTGTAATATATTCGTTGTTGTTCTGTGGTTTGCATGTTGTGTCGACTCTTATATTATTAGTGTGTGTGTTTCTCTGTGATAGGTGTTCTTGCGCGCGCGAGTATGTGTGTGTTTGTGTGTGTGTACTGTATTTTTGTTACGTCGTGTTGGCATTTTAACTATATTTTAGTATTGCAATATATAAGTGGGAGGTTTGATTAGCCCTAAAACCGGGTTCAATCTACCAATTTGTATCTATAAATGTTCTTTACCATATCAGATATATTGTATCAACGAATGCAACATGTTACCAGTTGTTGTTTTTTTTTTTTGTCATGAAAAAAAACCCAGCTGTAATCGGAGGAGAAAGTGCTCACCCATCTGGATAAGATGAAACAACAAATCATTTTAAAGGTAATCAACATGGATTTTTTTGTCTTTGGTTTTCTGTCATATTTCAACATGTTCGATTGTTTGTTTTATTTTGTATCTGCTAGTGAGATAGGTCTTCTATGTTTGAGAAGCATGTTCAGTTCAAAAGTTCACATTTGTTTCAAATTAATTGTTAAAAAAAATACATTTTCACTCAAAGACAAGGATGGCCTACCCAAAAGCGATACATAAATTGAAGCTTCAATATTAAACCAGCTGTGCACACTAAAGAAGATATACTTAACTTGCTTCTTATGATTTATGTAGTTGTTTTTTTTTTAAATATAGGGATTTTAAATCTTTCTCTCAGCCATGCGTTGAAGCCTTATCACAACCAGCACTTGTCGAATATTGATTTAAGAAACATGAAAACAATAAAACAGGAACATGCACCCAGTTTATGGTTGGGTTCGTGTTGCTCAGTCCCTTTTTTCTATAACTTTGGTAACTCTCGACTATTTCTTAAAGAACTACTTAAATTTATTCCCGTTACATATGGGGTCCTTGATGGTAAACGGATTTGTGGATTTGTTTCCCTTTCCTATTCTATATGTTGGCAATAATGCTGTCTCCTTTTCGTTTTACATAGACAGCAATGTACGTGAGTCATATTAATATCTTTGCCCACAAGACACCTTTCAATTTTTGTTGAATGTATGAGGAATTAAAGCGCCAAAGATATGATGTAGCTATTCAGTATCTATCCTACGTAAAGCAAGACTAACCCAAAATCTGTTCTGCTTTACTTGTTACAGGATATAACGGTATTATTACGATTGTTTCGGTTTTATCATGATATAATTAACACGGTGGATGTAATTTTTGACGTAGTTTAGCTGTACAAAATAAACCAATAAAACACAAAGTTCACATCCTAATTTTATTCTGGTAACTCAGTAGATTCTATTAAGTGTTTTATTACTAACAGAATACACATATACACTTTTGAAATCACAAAATGTCCTTTACAATTTTATTTACTTTTAGCAAATACAAAGCATTAATAATCTTCTTTCCCTTCCGAACCAACGGGGGTTCGTATTGCACAGTGTTTAGATTTCTTTGTATTACTGTGTACACTGCTGTTTTTCTTTTTTCATTGTTCGTGGTCAAGGTAGTCTTTTTCCAAGTTACAATGTTTGACTGTCCCTTCCTTAACTTTTTTAAAAAACAAGAAACAAATATTCAAATGTGCTTACGTGATTCAACCTTGTTTTGTTGTAAATTTGAATTCCTTGTTTATGTTTTGCAATCAATTTCTGACGTGATTGTAGAAATGGGGACCCCAAAAATATATGTGGCCAACGTTTCATGAAATAATTGAACATGTTGAAAAAGATAATGTCTGGCTACGAAACATGAAGCTGATGAAAACGTAGTCAAATAATACATACAGAATCAAATTGATGAGTATTACGTATTGGACTTTTGTGCTAATTTCGGGACGATACTCATCATATTTAAACAAAACTTTCAAATGACGTTCACTATATTTTGTTATTAGAAAGGCATGTTGCATTGTTCATTTTAATCTAGTCCCGTTCGGTCACTATTTAGTTAACAACATTTCAACTAATTTCATATCTTTAATATCTCTAGCGTAAGACAATAATGACCTTTCATCCATTTCCGCCTTTTTGATATCGGCCCCATTTTTGATCAGTAGTTGAACTATTTTATAATGATTGTCGGTAAGAAATTTGAATTGTCCTCTATAGTTTGATGATATTTCACGAATCAGTTCACTATAATTATCTTCTTGCATTCGATAACGCGAACCTTGAAAGGAATGAAATTTCCTCCTTACCATGTGATACCAAATTTCGTTCTCACAATGGGTATTCTCTATCCGTTGAAAAATACACGCGTGCAGGGGTGTGGTATCGTACTTGTCAGACGCATTAATATTAGCCCCTTTGTCAATCAATATTTCCACAGTCTTATAGTTTCCTTCTTTACACGCTGTATGCATCAATGTTCGTCCTAGTTTACTTACTCTATTGATAGAAGCTCCACGTTCTATTAAAAGTTTGAGCATTCTTTGATTACCACATACATAAACAACTTCTAGGCATGATATTTCATGAATGGATAACATTGGGCGATTTCTCCATTTAAATGTCGTATTAGCGAGAGCCCCTTGATCTAACAGGTATTTTACTATAGAATAGTAGCCACCAATACAAGCAGCATGCAAAGCTGTTTGACCAAACCGACAAACCGAATTAACATCAGCTCCTTTCTGTAGAAGAAATTGAGCAGTTTCTAAGTAACCCTCTCGGCATGCGTCATACAAAGCTTCGTTTAAATTTGCATCATATTTCACAAGCAAATCAACTATTTCATAATATTTCCTTCGGCATGCTGCAAACAATGGAGTATATCCATATCGTATGGTACTGGAAAACACATTACCGTCATTGTCATGTGGATAACTGTGTCCGTCGACAGTCAGGTCTACATTCGCGCCATTTTTTAACAGAACGTCAACTACTTCCTTGTGTCCTCTCCTAGTTGCTAAACACAATGGGGTTTGCTTAAACCAAATGGTGCCATTCAGACCTTCCGGTGCAAAAAAAATATTTATGTTCAATCTGGCGAGTCTCTCTTCAAGAAGTGATGATCTTGCTTCTCCATTCATACATACTTGAAACAGATACTCATAGTTTTCAGTACTTTCTCTCATATGTTCAATTTTAACTCTTTTGTGACATCCCTTCGCCTCGAAACCTGCTATTGGCATGCATTGGATGCTTCCGTTGGTAAGGGATATACACCGTGCTGGATTATGATATAATGCTTGACTCTCTAGATACTTTGCTAAATCATCATTCCCAGCAATGTCCGCTAATATAAAGGGTGTATATCCATTTTCGAATCCTGTCTCAAGGGCACCTACATCTTCAAACCCGTTATACGTGCCAAATAATCCTTTGTCGGGTAAATGCTGCACATCAAGGTTATCTTCATGGTGAAACAATGTTGTCCCGTTTTTGTCTGCCTCATTTAGTTCTACCCCATTCTCTATTAGCATTTCTACTACTCTATTAAATCTTTTTTTGCATGCAGAATACAAAGGTGTACTTTCGTCTTCATTGCAATGATAGTTAAATTCTGGCCCTTTTTTTATAAGGAACTCAACTATTTGATGCAATTCATGTGTGCATGCAGTACATGTTATCGTATGAGTATCAATGAGCAGTGCGTCATCGGATTTTTGTAAAAGGATTCCGATAACTGTAGTTGATTTGTGTTCACAGGCGACTTTCATGAGCCATTTCCAACCACATCCTTTATAGCTAAAATCTCCCCGTTTGAAGCCTGAATAGATTCCTTTACACATAAGAATTTTAACTGCTCTTTCTTTGTCTCTCTGAACGGCACTTAACAACGCTTGATTTATATCAGCTCCCTCGTCTTGAAGCATTTGTATTAAGATACCATGACCTTGTTGACAAGCAGCGACCAGAGACAGTTCTCCACTGTCCGTTTTCATGTTTACATTTGCCCTATTTTTGATGAGCGATTTGACAGTTTCAACGTCTCCTCGCATACATGCTGCATACAGCGGTGTCCATTTGTATCGTAGCAACTCACTTATTGTATCAGGTATGGGTTGGTAAGATGTTTCTTTTGGGGTTCCAGAGGTAATGACGCTCTCATTTGTTTCCAGTTGGACATTTTCTGAAGTATTAAAGAGAACCGCATCCATAGTTATACATCCCGTCATTGACACATCTGCAGGGGTTTGCCCATTTCTATTTGTTATGTTAACATCTGCTCGTTTAGCCAACAGTGTTTGTATGACCTCTATGGATCCGTTTCTATACGCTTTATGAAGACATGTTTCTCTTTCAATATCTAGCATGTTTACGTCTGCATTATTGTCCACGAGAAACTTCACTATCTTAGTAAATCCTTCTTCACATGCAATGGCTAACGCAGTTCTCCCTTGTATGTCGACAATATTCACATCAAAGTCTTTTGTAATCAGTGTTTCAACTATTTGATCATGACCTCCATTAGTGGCACCTATAAGTGAATCGCTACATTTGAAAATGTTTGCTCCGTTTTCTATCAACATATTGACAATGTTCTTATGACCCTCTAAACTTGAAACGTACAAAGGTGTGTGATTATAAATATTTTGTTTATTAATATCAGCACCTTTCTCTATCAGTATTTTTATCAAATCATAGTGTCCACCAAAACAAGCAGTATACAGAGGTGTTTCTCCGTCATAATTAGTTTTATTTATTGCAGCCCCTTTATAAAGAAGAGATTTGACCGTCTGTAAGTGCCCATCCCGACACGCTGCTGTCAACGGTGTGAACAATCCAATTTGAACATCAATAGCAGCTCCTATAGAAAGAAAATAATCGATAAGATCAGCAAAACCACGTAAACATGACACAATAAAGGTGGTCATCCCGTTTTCGTCCTTTGTGGTAATCAAACGCTTTTTTGTGTCAATATCTAGAGCTCTAACAACATCTAACAATTTATGTCTATATTCTTTGTATCTCATTTGCGAGTTGTTCAAACATAAATGTATTTTTCCATGTAAAAGGTCTGTTCTTAACCTATCATTATATTTCTGTTCATCAATTGACGAAACCATTATTGAAAATTCACCAGGTGTTTTTTGTATTGACTCTAGTTGAACACGTTCACGTATTAGTTTATCATCTGCAAATTTGAGGATCGGTGCGATAAAAGTTTTACCAAAATAACAACATAGAAAGTCAAACATTTTATCGTGTATTACTTTGAATTCCTTATCTACCTTAATAAAGTAAGTGTCAACACAAGTGTTCAGTTTGTCTTTAATTGCCGAGAGAGGTGTGTCACGTCCTAATCTGCAGCAATCAAACACGTTTTTTAATTTCATTTCTTCGTCAATGTCTAAATCGTTGGGAACATCGAAATTAGTTTCGTTGATTGTGCCGTAGTATATAACACAAAGTAATAATGCACAGAATTTTTCTTTATCAAAGGTTTTCAATGTATCCCACTCATCAGAAAACGTTTGATATGGACTGTTAAGAAATTCATTAACATCAAAACCGTCATGTTTAGAGTAGAGAAAGCTTATCAATGGCGAAAACTCAACCTTTTTTACAATATCTGCTAAAACTTTATCATCAACTTTTAGATATTTTCTAGCTAGTTTCGATTTATCTTCAATTGAATAATTCTTGGTCAAATCGAACTGTTCTAGAATATTGTTTAATGTTTTTTCAACGTGTTCCTCTTTGACAATTTCAGTACGACAAGTGGCTAATATTTTTGTCTGACCTTTACGTAGAATAAAGGTGACAAATTCCTTGATTCTCATCCAGTTCTCAATATACTTGATATTTGCTGTATATTTTCCACATATGTCATCTACAAAAAACACCTGACGAACATTGTCTTTATATCGCTTTTTGATATCCTTCACATTACTGCATGGTACTATTGAATATCCATCTTCATGACATAACTGCAATGCTATATTCTGTGCAGTCAGTGTCTTTCCAATTCCTGATACTCCTGTTAAAAGTATGCCATGGTTGTCTTTTAGGATTCCTAATATATCTGTAAATATATCTGTTTTGATAAAATCTTTACTTTTCTTAATCCACCGTTCAATTTCAGGAATATCAGCATCTGCAAAAGCAATCAAGTTTAAACAGAAATATAGATTAAATGGTCAACTACACACCGATGCTTCGTCTTATACTTTATCAATCGATGTATGCCATATAGTATCGTTTCTGACAGTAAAGTGTTCTTTAAAACTAGGTATACAAACTAGAGCTCTTTAAAAGTTGGGTTTTGAAAATCAACAATTCTGAGGAAAAAAAATGTTAATTCAATTGAGGTGTTTAGATATATCCCATTTTCACACAAACAATTTCAACCCCTGATGTAAATAAAAATATTAAGTCAATATCGAGGAAAAACAAACCGCTTTGGTTATGACATGTACTATTATGGACAAAACATATAAATGTATTCTCTTAAAAACCCATTAAATAGAATTAGATAAAATAAAACATGGCATGAATGTTCCTTATGAGTTCCTGACCAATTGTTGCTACTTTGAAGTCAGTCCATCATCCACAATGGCCGCCAGAGAGGGACTTAGTTTAACATAGGAACCTATGGGAAATACAAACAAATCTTTTGTTTAGAGAACCACTAAATGGAATGAAACTAAACATGAAAGGACTGTTCATAATGAGGTGATGACCAAGTGTTGTTACTGTGTAGCCAATCAATCATTCAAGATGACTGCCAGCGGGAAACTAAGTGTAACAGACAACCCCTTGTGAAGGAGATACAAAAGTCTTCTTTTGAAAGGAAACCAAACATGACATGAATGTTCCTTATATATGCTGACCAAGTGTTGCTAATTTGTAGCTAATTCATCAACCAAGATGTCTGCCAACGGAGGACTAGGTGTAACAAAGAATTCTATGGGAAATTTAAACAAAACTATTTTTCTACAAAACTGATTAATGGATTTAAACCAAAAATCCCACCCCTTCAGATCGTCGTAGTCTAGTTTTTGTTGCTGTGCGCAATCGATGTATCGTGCATAGTTAAACGCTATTTTCTTCGTTTCATTTCTCTTTTTCGTATACAGATATAAGAAGATGTGGTATGAGTGTCTATGAGAAAACTCTCCATCCAAGTCGCAATTTGTAATAGTAAACAATTATAATGAACTTTCTTCAGCACGAATAACATTGTCCTAAAATAAAGGAGCATAAAGACTTTACTTGCTGACTAGTGGTTGGATTTAGGATATATTTCATTTTATTACCAGAATATCTTTGTATTGAGTTTTAAATCGTTATAAAAGACTTGTCTTTAATCATCATTTATTTTACATAATACAAAGAATTTGGATTCATCATCCAGGACTTCGCACTTGTTACAAAGTCTTTGAGGGCGTGAAATATTTTTATATCTTCGAGTTTCAATAGCAAGGGCATGCTCACTAATTCTAAATGTGCATATAAGTTTTCTTATAACATTCTTGTTGATATTCAGTTTTTATATGATTAAACAAAAGAAATTTGCTATTTTGTTCTAGAAATGATATTTTATTGTCATTTTTATAGTATTTTTTAATGCAATTGTAACTTTCTCTGTTTTTGTTATTTCATCTTTGTGTTTGATGAAATTATTGTCGGACCTAATATGATTTAAATATGCATATATGCGTACCATGAGTATACATCTTGATCATGAAGTGACTTTGAAAGAGAGTAACACTCTTTATGTAAATCAGATGAGTTTTCACACAAAAGTCGCTCTTCATACAAAACTGATTTTATGGCAATAGAGGTATCTTCCTAATTCAGATATAGAGGCAATATTACTAGCACATTTCTTTATTTAAAGTGTAAATTTACTAAACCTATCGTAATGTTTTTAGGAGGACTCTCATCTATAAAACTCAGATTATCCGAGGGAGAATTATTTTTTTCTGGCTCTAGCAATTGCATTAAAGTGTAATTTGTACACATACATATACCATAGTCTTAGTATTAGTCTTTTTACAATTAACATTGAGTTGTTATTTGTCACAGAAAGATCAAAATGTATCTAAGCTTTCCTGAAGATGTTCTTTCATTTTGACATTATAAGTAAATCATCTGCAATCATTAAACTTCCAATATCAGAAGTTAGTGGTTGACAATACTTTCCTGAGAATAAATTTGAAACATCATTAATATATATTAGATTCAGACTGAAGTCCGGCCTCTAATCGATGTCCGTTCTTTAAATCGACGATTTGACGTCACATTCACAAATTTTGATACTCTAATCGACGTCCAATTTAAATTTTTTACGTCATGTTTTGATAAAACAACGTCGTATTTATAACTGGACTAACACTTATACATGTACATGTTTTGTAGGGTTCAAGACTATGGCGAGTAAGTTTTCAAACATTTATACATACTTTTCATATAGATTTTTTTCAACCGAAATAATAGGTAATATGTAAATTTTTGATTTATCTGAATAACAAGGAAAATCTCAAAAATACTGAACTCCGAGGAAAATTCAATAGGAAAGTGCCTTATCACATGGCAAAATCAAATGACAAAACACACCAAACGAATAGATAACAACTGTCATATTCCTGACTTTGTACATGCATTTTCAAATGTAGAAAATAGTGGATTGAACCTGGTTTTATAGCGCTTAACTTCTCACTTGTGCGTTGGCATACAGGGTTTAAAATCAAAAGTATGTTAGAATTAATTTCAGAAATAGACCGAGATTTAAAATTGTCCAGAAGTTCTTCAGAATTTTTAGAAATCCATAAATGGTAAATACCACTACGAGATTAAAAAAATTTTGTCGTTTGTCGTTCAAAGTATTTTTTAATTTATAATAGAACTATAACATAATGACATATAATGGAACAATAACATAAAGACGGGATCTTTTAAAGTACAGAGTCACGTTATCAGAACCAAAGAAACACTAAAAATCGCATATACAAAACAAACCAGCTAAAATGAAAGATAATACAAACACATTGACGTGGATGTATAAGTACCGAGCCACGTCAAATGGATATCACAGAGTAAGTAAGTAAAAGTAAGTCCAATCGATCTATATAGTAGTGTGTCATTCCCTAACATATTAATAAATGACATGCTTGTAAGTGTAAGTAAATGAGAAAACAACCCAACGACAAAGAAACCTAAACGACATCTAGAGGGCATTAGTCAGTCTTCAAAAATACACAACACAAAGAAGTACTGCCAATTGTTTTAAGAACATTATAATTCGGACACTGTTTTCACCTGGATTGAAACATATATGCAATACATTGGCATTATGTTTTATGTTGAGCTGTTAGACCACTTTTCAATGTTAGAGGAGGGCTAAGTGCTCACATACATGTTTAATCCTGCCGCATTATGTATATGCCTGTTGTCCAGGGGTTTTCGTTTGTTTATGTCTGTCATATTTGTCTCTCGGAATTATTTTTTTTTATAAAAAAGGGGCGGTAGACACCAGAGGGACATTTTGTGATTACTATAATTCGGACTCTGTTTACACCTGTAGTGAAACATATATGCAAGAAACTCGCACTATGTTTAATTTTGTGCTGATACACCACTGTTCAAAATTAGGGTAGGGTTAAGTACCCCAACACACAATCAATCCTGTAACATTCTTTATTTCCCTGTTGTTTCGTGGTTTTCGTTGGTTTATGTCTGTCGTAGTTGTTTCTCGGAATTGTTTTGTTAAAAGAGATGGGCCATTTTAAAAAGGGGGGGTTCCCAACCCAGAGTAAAGGGGGGGGGGGGGGTTCCAACTATATGCTCCCATTCAAATGCATTGATCGGCCAAAAAAAGGGAGGTTCCAAACCCCGGAACCCCCCCCCCCCCCCCCTGGATCCGCCACTGCAGTTTCATAGATCGAAAATAAACTGGCAACGCCATGGCTAAAAAAAAAGACAAAGAATAGTGCACAAGACACAACATGGAAAACTAACGAATAAACAACACGAACCCCACCAGTAACTGGGGGGATGATCTCATGTGCTCCAGAATGGTAAGCAAGGGTATTGCTAAGTCTTAGATAAGACCGTTAGTTTTCTAATTTGAATTTTTTACATTATTCATGTCGTGGTCTTTTATAGCCGACTGTACGGTATGGGTTTTAATCATTGTTGAAAGCCGAACGGTTGCCTATAATTAGGCTACAATTGCTCATATTTACTTTATTTGAAATCTGGTGGATAGTATAAGTTGTCATATTTGTAATTATATTATGTTTCCTTATTTTCATGCAATCTCTAAAATTTAAAAAAATGATATTTCAACCTGTTTACATACTAAACAAAAAAAAAAAAAAAAAAACTACCGTTGTAGTATGTATTAGATTTAATGAATAGATTTCATTTGCCATGCACACATGATATGTTAAAAGTCTTATGATTTCATCTGATATCAGTTCAGTTCAATGTTGTAGTTTGTGTTCAAAACGGACGTCGATTATGGAAGCTAAAAATGAGACGTCGATTAAAGAAGCCTAAAAGTTGACGTCGTTTAGATAGGCATAAAATTGGCCGTCGATTTGTGGATATTTTATTGTGACATTTGATTTGGACGTCGATTTGAGACCGGACGTCGATCTTAAATAATCTCCTTGCCTAACTCTAGGTTTATATCAGAGAAAAAAGTAAAATCACAAAAATACTGAACTTAGAGGAAAATCAATTCAGAAAGTCCATAATCACATGGCAAAATCAAATAACAAAACGCATCAAAAACGAAAGGACAAGAACTGTCATATTCCTGACTTGGTACAGGCATTTTCAAATGTAGAAAATGGTAGATTAAACCTTGTTTTATAGCGCTAACCCTCTCACTTTGATGTCAATCTCATCAAATTCCGTAATATTTACATTGATGCGTTAACTAAACAGACACAATAAATAAAATAGTCAAAATATGGGTACATCTTTCATAATCGTATTACAATATTAAAAGAAACAATTTAACAGAACACCAACACATTTATCTACAAACACATTCATTGTTTTGTGTGTCAGTAGAAGTCAACAGAAAAATTGTTGATATTCAGTGCTGACATTGTAAAAGAATACATGTAATCATTTTAATCATCTTATTGCCGACTCCTGAAGACAAAAGTTTTTAAAATACATGTTTTTTCTTAAGCAACACAGATTACAACGCTTTGTTCAGGTCAATGAAGCATGCATAAATGTATCTTTTATCAAGATGTATGAATTTATTTATTAAAATTTGAAATACAAACAAACTGTCAGTTGTCCTTTTTATAGGACGAAAACCATACTGAAATCTACTGAATTTGTCTTCCATATAAATCATTATCTGTTGATTTTATACGGCACTTAGTTTTGCTATATGATTTAAGAGTGAATTACCACTAGAATTAGTTTGGTCAAGTGGCACACCAGCCTTAAATAAAAGGACTATATATGAGTTAAGCTAAGTTTCTGGATAAAATCCTGATGAAAATATCAAATTAAAAAGCACAGTTACAGATTTAACAATAACAGCACAACTTGTTTTTATTATTTTATTTTATATATCAGGACCACATGATTAACCAACCTAAAGACTTAGTTACTCGTTTTACCTCTGTTATTAATGTTAAAGGCTTATCAGTAATATCATTATCTTTGTTATTATTTACATCTGATAGAAAAATTTCACTTTCTTCTATATGCTTTTGTTAAGGGTATAACTAGTCACCCTAAGATTGGAAGTGTTTTGGGAATTTTTTGGGCTGAAAATTATCGTTGCTAGATGTATTGATGTTCTTATAGGTATAAATAACTATTAGCTTCTTTCAACAATTTTCAAAATTCCTGTCGATTTTCCGTTTTAGCGTCTAAAATTTTTTTTTAGAAAATTTTGTCTGAACTGGGCATTTTTTTCCTTCAGCACACTTCTTCATATCTTTAGCTGTAATACAATAATTATTTCTTAATGTTCTATCAAAAGGTTTAGATTTCAAAATATTTTCCAAATAAGTTTGTTTTTGATTTTTAGTTTCTAATTTCACTGTCAGACAAATGTATTTTGAATTTCTCTTTTTAAATTAAATTGGACTTTTTCTTTAGCAGATATCTTTCGATATATTATCAAACATGTCAAATATGATTCAAATGTCAATGTACGGCTTTTTACGCATCCTTCACAATGTTTACTGATATGCTTTTATTTTTAATGCCTCTTTCACTTTGGTGCCTTCTTTCATTTATAAAGGGACTTTCAACTGGTAAATGATCCTTAGATAATATACAAAAAGATATTTATTTAGTTTAGTTTTCATATCGAGGTGCACATAGCTTATTGTTTTATGCAGATTTCTTTAAACTCAAATATTCTGAACTAGAAAGTTTAGCAAATTTATTTTGGATATATTAACATACCATTGAAAATTTAAGATGTTATTTTTTACGTTACGAAGGGTTTTTACCTCAGAAAAAAGTTGAATCGTATAATACTTAATTTTTAATTTTTAATAAAATGAAATCTATTTTGCAAGGTATTGATCTTTTATTCTTATATGACGTGCTTCTTTCGCTTTATGAATAAACCCATGCTCTAAATCCAATAGTTTGATTTGCACATGCGTATATTGACTTTTGTAGAATAATGAATTTTATCAAATTGGCATGCATTTAATATTTTTCATTAACACTTCCAAACTCTTAAATGATGCACATGTTGTTACTATTATTATTATTATTATGACTGTAATGTGCTGCATTCCGAAATTGACATATTTGACCTAGATACGACAACCGTTCCAGCTTGCTGTTCAAAAACTACTCCCTCTGAAAAATCACAGTGCCAGCCGTTTGCTTCCTTACATAAAAGGGAGGTTCGTGGAAGAGCCTACACTATCGCTTTACCCTTATACACATCGGATACAGAAATAACCTTAATTGTCCTAATCAGAATCGAAATAATTGATGCAAGCTATACTTTATTGTAGTTTTAACATGGGTAGGCATTATATTCGTGTTATTTTAGCCCTCACTATCGCTCGGGCAAACATAATCACGAATATAATGTCTACCCATGTTAAAACTACAATAAAGTATAGCTTGCATCAATTATTTCTTAGATTAAACATACCATATGATGATCCATATTCCATTAATGTCTTCTCGTGTGTAGCAACTGTCTGAAAAAAATAAAGGAGTCTATCAGCTGCCACCAAATGTCTGGATGAAATTAACACTTACATTTCTTCACATTCGGTAGCAGAATATATATCAAATACAAGCTATATCACATGGACAAGGAACAACTGCTTCTTTGAATTAAAGTCAATTTCTCCCTACACGTCCCACTTTACAATTGATCTTTAATCTACTAATATGTAAGTAAAGTTATCACGGACAAATCTATGTACTTTATCAGTCTAAACATTTCACATATCATGTTAAAATATTTATTTTCACTTAGCGTTCATCTTTAAAATACACACACAATATTCATTTGAACGATTATAAAATATTTGTGTAGGTTTTTTTTTCTTCAGGTAACAGATTTCATTGAGTTCATTTGTTATGTTTGTTTGCCTGAAACAAAAATATATTCATGCGCAATTCAATGACTCAAAACCAAGAAACAAAATCCGACATAACACAAAATTTACATGTAACATAAGTGCACGTTTTTATGATTGAGTAATTAGTGGCCTGAGAATCTAAATATGTCAAGCTATGAGAAATCAATGATACGAAACATGTGTAATATCAGATTATCAAATGTCTTGGTATTAAATCATTTACAAAAAATAAACGTTTATCATAAACTGACTGTCTTTTGTCCGTGCTTTTTTTTTTATCAAATAGATAAAAATTTGGAAAAGTTGACTCATACTTATGTTCAGGGTTTCCCCTTGGTCGATTATTAATTTTCGCCACTTTATTATTTTTTTCGCCAAGTAACACAAATATATTTTTCTTTTGAAATTTTCCTTTTTTGCCAACTCCCTTCCCTAAATAAAAAGTGGTTTTTACAACAAAACAAAACATGTTATCACTTGAAATTGATCCCTCGTATAAGGTGTAGTCATTACATTGAATGGTTACTCTCATGCCAACCATTTGAATAGATTTCTTCATAACGATAGTTTTCTTTTCTAGACCATCGTAAATAAGTGAAACTATGCTTGAAACACGTGTGTCACTGAAACGACTTTAAAGTACCCACACAAATCAATTATCTATATCAAAGTTGAATGATAAAGTTTTAAATCAGAGACCTTTTTTGCTTTTGAGTAAATTTATTCATAACAACAGTTTTCTTTTCTGGACTATTTTTAAACGAAGGAGAGGAAGCGTAAAAATTTGCTTCAAACACATGCGTCGCAAAGTGGTTCATAAATCCCTTTTGTGACATGTGACGGACGCCATTTAACCATATCATTTTGTCATATAATACAATCATCACCTTTAATTAATTAGTCCTTTGATGTCGATAGCTATAAATGCAATCAGCTGATTATTGATTTTCTGTCAAAATCTTCACGAGTTCAAGGTGAATTTCGAGTATTGTCTGATCGGCTAAAGTCCGAGAAACCCGAAAAAAGTAACTAAACAAGCTAGCTGAAAATAAATCGTTATATATATTTCTTTCGCCAAATTCTTTCGCAACTGACGAATTTTAATCGCCACATTTATTATTTTTTCGCAAATTGCAAAAATGGCGACCGCCAGCGGAAACCTTGCTGATGTCGCTTGATTTAATATGTAATATTTTTGAAAGGTAATACCTTATCACGTAAAAAAAATAAAATAAAAGAAACCTGTCTTGTACATAAAGGATACTACAGATACAGTTAAGTCGGCCTCATATCTTGACTTACATCTAGAAATTGACAATGAGGGTCGGTTGAAAACAAAACTTTACGACAAAAGAGCTGATTTCAGCTTTCCAATTGTGAACTTTCCATTTCTAAGTAGCAACATTCCAGCAGCACCTACATATTCCCGTGCTTGCATTTCTTATCATGATTTTTTTTATAGAGGGTTGCTGCTCACAAGGAAGCTATTAAACCAAGAGTTCCAAATGGTGATGATATCGCATATGTTCCTTACGTCGTTACTACAATCCCCTTCCCTTTCATGAATGTGACTTACCGAATTAAACTATTTACCGGATTTGTTATCACATAAGCAACACGACGGGTGCCACATGTGGAGCAGGATCTGCTTACCCTTCCGGAGCACCTGAGATCACCCCTAGTTTTTTTGTGGAGTTCGTGTTTTTTATTCTTTAATTTACTATGTTGTGTAGTGTGTGCTGTTTGTTTGTCTTTTTCATTTTTAGTCATGGCGTTGTCAGTTTGTTTTAGATTTATGAGTTTGACTGTCCCTTTGGTATCTTTCGTCCCTCTTTTACTCATATATATGTGTGTATTACATGGGATCAGTATGATATATTATGCCTTTAGTCGATAATGTTTAACCCAAGGGAAACAGCATAATCAGACATAAACTTGACTCATCGAACAGTTAAATTATGTTAGTAAGGTTCACATATATATATATATATACAACTCGTCTAAACATCAACCCAACAATGTTATATCTGTAAATTTGATTTCGCAAATTTTTGGTTCTTCCCTCGCCGGGATTCGAATGCATTGATGGCGATCCGATGGATACATCTGTTGTAGAGTTGTCACTGACTCAGACGTACTTATATATATATATATATTTATTTTTTTGTTTTTGTTTCTCAAATATATCTGATTTCTCAATACTGCTGTACTTAATAATGTTAACCATTTTGCCACAAATCAATCGGTTAATAATATCCTTGACCAATGATGCAGCATTATGAGGATATATTGGTTTTTTTTTATTATTAATTTCCCAGATTAAATACTTTTGATCTGTTATGTTTAGTTATTGAGTCCAAATAATTTAAGATAACATAGTCAATAGGTTTATGGTATATATCTATAGGGATACTGCCATACTACAAAATATTGTAGACAATTATGTATTAATTATATTTGATTTGATTAATTGGTTGTTTTTACGCCACGTTCTGCACTATTGTGCAATTTAGTTTCGATAAGTTTTTATTTTTGGACAAGATGAATCATCAGATCCCGGACAGAACCAACGAGCTTCGGTAGGAAACTTGGCAATCCTAATCAATTAAGATTAGAGCCAAGCGCACCTTCAATGTGCAGAATTAGAACTCACAACATTTATGTTTGCAGGCTAGTAATCCAATAGTTCTAGTACGATAACCATTCGGTCATCGTGGCCCCGGTTATATACGAAGGACGTACCACGTATGCATTAACATCGCTTTGACATGGGTTTATACTTTCTTGTTTGAGGTGATAAAAAAAAAAACTATTTTAATTACCACTATATAAAAGTCGTAGGATAGTCAATGCATTTCAATGAAAAATAGGACAGATACATCAAGAGCCATTTCTGTAATTTATAATAATCTTTACCGTTTAACATTCCAATTGTTTGATTTGATTTTTTGGACAACTTGTTGGTATAAAGGTTTTTTACAATGTTTGTCGGACATAATGTGGTTGAGAGCATCGAATAAAATAATAGTCACAATACCACGATTTAATGTGCCTGCCATTCTATCATTCGATGTGTTAAGTCAGTGTGACGATTGGTTTTTTATTTACTTATTTTGAATATAATATTTTCATAGAATATTGTCAAAACAAATCGTTGGCTTGAAGAATCATATGACTTTTTTTATAAATTGTGGCTGTGTATTTTGCAAAAAACTAATATCAAAACTATAAGTTATACCTAACAATTGTTCCCAAATTGTAATGTTGAATAGCATTTAAAAAATGTATTTCTTACGAGCTTGAGTATGAGTCTCAAATGAAGGAATAGTAAAATACAAATTAAAGATATAAGCATTTTTGTTTTATTTATATTTGCTTGAGAATAAGCAAAATGGTTTCTTTTTTCCTAGAAAGATTATAGATTATGTTTTTTTTACAATAAAGTTTTCTTTGGAAGATGCACGCCTACATGTGTGGAGTTTTCTCGCTTAGTCGCATCTGCAGCCATTGCATATGTTCTGCTCTTTCGTCGGGTTGTTGTCCCTTTGAATCATGTTGTCCCTTTGAATCATTCTTTTTCCATTCTAAATGTTATTTCATACTTATATTTCATGCTTTTATCAATTTGGCTCAGTATAAGTAGAGCAATCTGGTGGCAGAGGGAGTGCGTGTTGAAACCTCACAGCCGGGTTCGAAAAGTTATTTTTTGATATTAAATTATTTAGTCAAGTTTCAATTTTAAAAGTCACATGAACAAGAATGTGTGCATAGTACACGAATTCCACCAGTCGCTATATCAATTCTAGGTTCTGTGAACCGTAAAATTAAAGCGAAACGTCTAATTTGGAATTAAAATTAGGAATATCATATTATAAGGAACATCTATAAGTTTCAAGTTGATTGGACTACATCTTTATCAAAACCTACAATGACAAAACACTTTTATCTGGACAGACGCCCGTTATTTCTGTGTCCCTTGCAACGTGTTTGATTAGAAATAAACTGAGGGGATCGGCTGCATCGTCATATTTTAGGTGTTTGCCACCTAAACATAGTAAGGATCATCGGGTTGCATAGTTTACGAAAAAGGGGAGAGAACAAATACTCCAAAGAATTTGACAGTTTTTGGTAAATTCATCCTACATTTCATTGCAATAATAAAAATTCTGAACTATAAACAGATATCCTTGGTTTTTCAAAGCACCATTTCTTTTTGATTAGGTGTTTTTATAAAATATATTGGAAACCTGAGGTTACATTGTTACAAAACCTTGTGAACAGAAAAAAAGAAGTAAACGCTTGATTGTTTAGCTTCCAGTGATTGTTTTTATCTTATAAACTAGAGCCTCTAAAGAGCCTGTGTCGTTCACCTTGGTGTCGGTGAATATTAAACATAGCAAAAGATGGATTCATGACAAAATTGTGTTATGGTGATGGTGATGTGTTTGTAGATCTTACTTTACTAAACATTCTTGCTGCTTACAATTATCTCTATCTATAATAAACTTGGCACAGTAGTTTCAGTGGAAAATGTGAGTGAAAATTTACAAATTTTTATGAAAATTGTTAAAACTTGACTATAAAGGGCAATTACTCCTTAGCGGGTCAATTGACCATTTCAGTCATGTTGACTTATTTGTAAACATTACTTTGTTGAACATTATTGCTGTTTACAGTTTATCTTTATCTATAATAATATTCAAGATAATAACCAAAAACGGAAACTTTTCATTAAAATTACCAATTCAGGGGCAGCAATCCAACAAAGGGTTGTCCCATTCATCTAAAATTTCAGGGCAGATAGATCTTGACCTGATAAACAATTTTACCCCATGTCAGATTTGCTCTAAATGCTTTGGTTTTTGAGTTATAAGCCAAAAACTGCATTTTACCCCTTTGTTATACTTTTAGCCGTGGCGGCCATCTTGGTTGGATGGCTGGGTCACAGGACACATTTTTTAATCTGGATACCCCAAAGATGATTGTGGCCAAGTTTGGATTAATTTGGCCAAGGAGTTTCAGAGGAGAAGATTTTTGTAAAAGATTACTAAGATTTACGAAAAATGGTTAAAAATTGACTATAAAGGGCAATATCTCCTAAAGGGGTCAACTGATCATTTCGGTATCTTGTCTTATTTGTAAATCTTACTTTGCTGAACATTATTGCTGTTTACAGTTTATCTCTATCTATAATATTATTCAAGATAATAACCAAAAACAGTAAAATTTCCTTACACTTACCAATTTAGGGGCAGCAACCCAAGAACAGGTTGTCCGATTCATCTGAAAATTGCAGGGTAGATAGATCTTGACCTGATGAACATTTTTACCCTGACAGAGTTGCTCTAAATGCTTTGGTTTTTGAGTTATAAGCCAAAAACTGCATTTTACCCCTATATTCTATTTTTAGCCGTGGCGGCCATCTTGGTTGGATGGCTGGGTCACCGGACACATTTTGTAAACAAAATACCCCAAAGATGATTGTGGCCAAGTTTGGATTAATTTGGCCCAGTAGTTTCAGAGGAGAAGATTTTTGTAAAAGATTACTAAGATTTACGAAAAATTGTTAAAAATATACTATAAAGGGCAATAACTCCTAAAGGGGTCAACTGACCATTTCGGTCGTGTTGAATTATTTGTAAATCTGACTTTGCTGAACATTATTGCCTTTTACAGTTTATCTTTATCTATAATAATATTCAAGATAATAACCAAAAACAGTAAAAATTCCTTAAAATTACCACTTTAGGGGCAGCAACCCAACAACGGGTTGTCCGATTCATCTGAAATGTTCAGGGCAGATAGATCTTCACCTGATAAACATTTTACCTCGTGTCAGATTTCCTCTTATTGTTTTGGTTTTTGAGTTATAAGCCAAAAACTGCATTTTACCCCTATGTTTTATTTTTAGCCGTGGCGGCCATCTTGGTTGGATGGCTGGGTCACAGGACACATTTTTTAATCTAGATACCCCAAAGATGATTGTGGCCAAGTTTGAATTAATTTGGCCCAGTAGTTATAGAGAAGAAGATATTTGTAAAAGATTACTTAGATTTATAAAAAATGGTTAAAAATTGACTATAAAGGGCAATAACTCCTAAAGGGGTCAACTGACCATTTCGGTCATGTTGACTTATTTGTACATCTAACTTTGCTGAACATTATTGCTGTTTACAGTTTATCTCTATCTATAACAATATTCAAGATAATAACCAAAAACAGCAAAATTTCCTCAAAATTATCAATTCAGGGGCAGCAACCCAACAACGGGTTGACCGATTCATCTGAAAATTTCAGGGCAGATAGATCTTGACCTGATAAACATTTTTAGCCCTGTCAGATTTCCTCTAAATGCTTTGGTTTTTGAGTTATAAGCCAAAAACTGCATTTTACCCCTATGTTCTATTTCTAGCCGTGGCGGCCATCTTGGTTGGTTGACCGGGTCACGCCACACATTTTTTAAACTACATACCCAAATGATGATTTTGGTCAAGTTTGGGTAAATTTGGCCCAGTAGTTTCAGAGGAGAAGAATTTTGTAAAAGTTAACGACGACGGACGACGACGACGACGGACGACGGACGACGACGGACGCCGGACGCCAAGTGATGAGAAAATCTCACTTGGCCCTTTGGGCCAGGTGAGCTAAGAATGAAATGTTATGCAAAATTTTGTGTGTGGTATTTGACTAGATGAAGCTTTACTCATTCCAAATATTCCTTTATTTGACACAAATATAAATTCTGCGCAAAGACTAATAGGAGAAAACAATTGGGGTATCAATAACTGCATTTTTATTCCACAAAAATAAAAGTTAAAATATTGTAATTCTCATTATATCTCAATTCTGATTAGAAGACTTGTCTCAAGATAGTAAAAATAACTGATTGCAAAAAAAATAGTATAATATTTGATAAAAAGAAGATTAATTTTGGTAATTCTAAACAATGCGAACAAACTTTTAATATCATTTCTTTGACATTCTTTTAATTTCATAAAAAAACAACTTATTCGAAAATATTGAAAGTTCAAAAATCCAATGGCGGTCTACAATAACCATTTTCGTAGGAATAAGTGTATGTTAACAGCGTCATATAATACAATTATGTATTATATGTCTTTGATGTAAATAATATTTAATACGAAAATATTAATCAACACAAACAATTTAACGCTCTAAGCATCTTATTCTGTTACACTTTTTTTACTTTTTTATTGCAACTAATTTTTATTACAAATTAATGTGTAAATTAAGGTGTCTTCGTAAGGGTCCGCGTTCATCGATTGTAAACACAGTCGAGTTCGGTTTACATAAGAATTTTAAATATATACGTATCCGTCCGATCCGTGCCTAAATTTAATTTACTGATCGATCGGTGACAGTTGTCAGGGTAACTCTCACATAGGTTATTTGACTTATCTGACGGATCCTATGGGTCAACGATCACCGATCACTCATCGATCAGTCAAACATCCGTCACCGATCATTCACCGATCAGTCAATTTCACGTCAAACAGTAACGCCTAAGGTTGCAAGTACTGTACATATTTTAAATCGGAAAAAAGACAACAAATGGTTTTTAAAGTATAAATATTGGATGACTTTTCTAAATTTAGACAGCGAAAACCTCGAAAAATTTATCGCAAATGAGTTTCGGTAAAACTTGATGTATATTTAATAAATTCGTTATGGGGACCATATAACTTACGAAAAGTAGATTTTAAGAGTTCTTTCTCAAACCTATGATGGCACAGTTTTTGTGTCGGGAGCACATCCAAATTACTGAGCCGAACCTAGCCTAAAAAGGAAGGAGTGTATTGCATTATTTGAAATAAGTGAACGCCATACGAGTGAGAAGTTGTTCTGTTACTGCTGGAAAATTGAAAACTAGAAATTGTTAAGTAGAACATACATTACATAGCACGTTTGTGACTATTAGTTTACCCGGTAGTATCCCTTTTAGTATGAAATATCAATAAAACGTTCATTTCGATAAATTTACTGTTTATAAAATTTTGATTGATTTGAAATAAACTGTTGAACCCCCCTTTGCTGTAAGCATATTTGACAATCAATTCGAGATTCAGGGTACATTTTTCAACGGCCCTCACCCCTCTAGTCGATGCTTCTGTGTTTTGTCATTACATATCACATTTATAAATGATGCATTAATTTTCCTGTAAATTTATTGTATATAAAACAATGAATTTCCAGTACTCTTATTTAAACATCGTACATGTACTGTACATGCTGTACTCATCAAATATTTCTAGAAAATTCGTGAGTCTAGCGTGCCAATTTTGAAAACTGTGGTGTCTGAAGTTTTTTTTTTATCTGTCAAAGATTTTATTTTGCTGTCCTCCATTGTAGCAATATCACTAGTATTAAGGGAGATAGGGTGTCTTCCTCCATTGAGGATTTTGAAATACCAGAAAACAAGGTCTAGATTTTTGATAAAATGTGCAAATTTTGAGATTAGTAGGTAATTCATGTGTAAGGTTTTTCATTATAATATAGAAAATGTCATGTTTTATCATATTTAGGGTTGTATTTTACTAAAAAACAAATACTTTTGTTTGATTCATTTTTTTTCAACTTTGCCAAATAAGGGGAGACAACTCAAATGCAAGGGCAAATAATTCAGATAGTGTTACTTTTACAATAGAATGTGTTAGGAATTTACCCATTTTATAATGTAGCAAGAAAACGAGTCCGGTGACCCCATTTTTTCTTCTTCTAATCTGAAAGAATATTATTGGAGCTATTTTCTCATATTTTATCTCAAAATTATATGGTGTAGTTTTCGTTTATGACCGAAAATTGGGTTTTCCATGCATAATCTATACAAAATCTGTCAATTTTGCACAACCTGTAGTGTGAAAATAAGTCCGGTGACCCATTCTTTTTATTAGTGTTCTTAAACAAGAAGGATATAAACTACATTTTGACAAATTATTAAGACATTATATGGATTATAATTTAGACACCCCATCTACCTTAAGCTTATCTTTCAGTTCAAAACAACTGATTTAAAAATAAAAACACTTTAAAGAGTATCTAAAAGAGAATCGAAAGCAAGTTTTTTTCCCTTTGAAATAATTTATTAAAAATCCATTTAAAATATACATACAATAATAAACAAGTTATCAGATGTTCTCAGCAGAAACTTATTTTGATCGCGTTTATGTTTCACTATTTGTTGGTAGAACCAGTATGATAATTGACACAGAAGGAATTTTGTTGAATAAATACTTGATATTTGATTTTAACATATGAAGTACGAGTAGCAATTTGCTGAGAGTTTTCAGTGTTCGGTTAAACTACTGTGTATTACCCTAGTTCAAAATTCTGTAATCCTTTAGTGTTTATATTATAGTTTTACCGTTTCTGTTTATTAAACTGGCATTTGGTAAAATTAACCAAGACCTTTAAACAAATCAAACCACCAACTGCACAAAAATATAATGAAATCCTTAGGATTGAGACTACTGCAGACATGATTGGGGAGTATGTTCTTATTAGTATGTAACTTACATTTTCAAGAGTTGATATTCTTTTTTCATACTGTCTGAGAGTTTCTGCTATATCTATCAGCGCTCCGTGTACTTTTCCAAATTCTTTATCGGCAGTCTTGGATATAACTTCAGCATATTCCATAAGTACCTGTAGTTTCTGTCTAATTTCATTGACAACTTCAAAGCTGATGGTATAACCTTGCAAGAAACTCGTTCCTATTATAGGTATGTCAATGAGTATTAATTGTTACAACATACGACATGTTCTAATATATACAAAATTGTGAGTAATTGAAGTACGTAAAAATAAATATTAATTCTAAAGTGTTATTAAGAAAGAGTGATCATATGACTTTTTTCAATTTCGATAAATTTGATATAAATTTGTGTTGAAAATTAAATCATTAATAAGTTATGTTTTATTTAAAAATTGTCGTCGTGGTAATTAGTTTGACAGATCAATAATTGTCCAGTATGTTGATTGCTATTGTTAATCCTAATATCATACAATTAATTAGAGTTCGGGGCAGGATGTTTAAGAAACATAATTAGTACACGTGTTTGTTTAACAGTAACTTTAAATCAGTAATGAGATTTAATTTTACCAATTACTTCATTATTTCGTTTTCGATCTAATAATGTGCAACCTCCGTTGTGCAAGGGTTAGTCTTACTTTAAATTAAAAAATTGTGAAATGTAAACCAATGTGAATGTACTCAATGTATATGTGAAAGTACGAGTAACATGCTTAAAGAAAAAAGCAAACACAGTGAAGAAACAGGTCGTACAGCATGTACAATGACCTATAAATTTCTGTGTCATTTTGGTCTCTTTTGAGAAATTGTCTCATTGGCAATCATACCACATCTTCTTGTTTTATAATTAATCATTTCAAATTGAAACACATCCCATTATTTTCGGAGAGAACAAGAGAAAAGGAAATAATAATCGGTTTCAGACATATGACATATTCAATTCTAAGAGATTAAGATTTTTTTTTGTATTTTTTAATCTGAACTTGGTACAAACGCCATAGTTGATACGGTGTATTTGATTATTAAAAGTCAAACTTCGCCAGGAATCCTCACAGACAAGCCTTATAATGCTAGAGGAAAAACTTCAATTCTAAAAGCGTATTTATGACTTGGATGAAAGGTTGTCAAATTGACACTCATACCACATCTTATATCTATGTGTAGGGTTCTATTGATAAGGCTTTCAAACACCAACTTAAATTATCGGTTAACCGGTTAATCGGTCGAACGATTATCCGAGTAACCGGTTAGGCAAAAATGTACGATTTGACAACACTAGTATATTTTGATGTTCTTAATTCATATTTCGTTTGATAAGTTTAATGGTATGTGGATTTACAGTCTTTGATATCGGTCATAGGTTAAAAGCTTACTCAGTTTTATTTCATGCTTTACTTATATTGATTTATCTGATTTCTCATTTTTTAGCCAGGCGTTGTCAGTTTATTTTTGATTTATGAGTTTGACTTTCCCTTTGGTATATTGCGTCCGTCTATACTCAGTTACTCTTGTCAAAATTCGTTTTATAGTAATAAATAAATAGAACAATAATACACAGATATCAAAGAAGCAACACAATAAAGTACAGTAAGTGGTATGGGGATAAATGACAACAAGAAAACGACTAATAACACACTATACGGACAAATTGATTGATTAATAGTCATTGGCGATAAGAGCTTGATGAAATTAAAAGTACAAAAATAATTACTTCCTATATCCCATAAATTTGACAACTTTCGACAGGACCGAACATTCTTTCAATCGGATACAGTTAAAAAGTGAATAGTCAACATCAGAGTAAAGTTCATTAAACTTGTATCAAAAAAGTACATGTATGTATGATTTTTTTCTCTTTCATAATGTTAATAGCGAATTGTTTCATAAAAGGGTTAACAGTAATTAATTAGCACTAAAATATGTCTATTAATAAACCAAGGTACGAGTCATTACCATTTGTTCTCCATTTATTTAATTCCTCAATAATTTGCTTTTCATCAGCTGCATTTAAATTAAGTAGATAGATAAAATTTTCAATAAGCTGTAGTGACTGAACGTGCTTCACATCATCCCATATTGTGAAATTGCAGTGAGCCCACTCATTGCGTATAGTAGATCTGACCTGAAATACATATGAAACACATCTATTATTTTCTCACCTTCTATTCATTTCTATGAATATTGGTTAAAAGCAAACACGATGGGACAGTGTTTAATCCATATTAGGTAAGTAGGCAAGGCTTACATCAATTCACGGTTAGTAGTTGTGTTACGTTCCTTTATAAAAACAACCAAGTGAAAATTGAAATAAATTCATTAAACTCATTTAAAGATAATAAGTTATCACTAGAGGCATTTGTTTTTGTATAGACCAATCGAAGAAGGTTCTTTGTACTAATGGTATTAAAGACTTTATCATTTTGATAGATCTATAGTCTATATACCAAACGTAAAGACAGTCAGTAAGCTAAAGCCGTTAAATAATGGCTAGTAACCTAATACGATATATACGGGGTAAATCTTATATAAGTTTACTGACCCCATTTATATGGTAATGGGTCACTAGCACATTATACTAACTAATAATATTTGCATGACACGCATATGCTTTTGTATATAAACAGGTAAACAAATAGTCAGAGAGGCGAACGTTTCAAGTTTTATGTCACGAATATATATTGTTAGTTACCTGACTAGAAAACTGGGTTTAACAGGAATTAATCAAAATTTCAAAATGTAGCTGTTGAATGTAAATTAAAACTTATTATCATATTTAATGGTATCTACAGATGAACATTACAAAGTGATTATATCAAACAATATCAAACTTTTATAGTAAAGAGAGTGTCAATAGTTCAAAACGAAACAGAAACCGACCACGTTTACATCTAATAAACATTAAAATGACATATTTTCTATTAAAATTAGCGAATCGTTCTAAAATTTGAAAAATTTTAGTGCTGCAACATGTGCAAAAAAAGAACATTTCCAACAAATTTCGATATCCTGATGCTAGCGTTTTTGACTTCACATTTTCAACACACAATTTGAAATGTACAATTTGTATTGAAAGTTTCATTACAATTAACCCTCAACAGCAAAGAGTATCAAAAAGACATGCTGATTGACAATTCTCCTTTGCATTATTTTCGTTAGCGTAAAGTATGAAATTTAGATGTGCATGAGTTTGAATTTTTACCAAGTTGGGAATATTTACGAATTTGCAAATCCGTACTGATACTAAACAAAACTGTTACAAATATATGCAAATAAATATTTGAGGATGAAGTGAAATAAAGTTGTTGTTATTTATTCAGAAGGACACTAAATAAAGTTTTATTGAATATGTTCAATTAATGATCTATACGTACCCCATATCAAAATAAGTGAATGTTGTACTCATTAAATATTAATCGAACAAGCCTCTAGGAACACGCAAAAAAGGGTACGTGAAACATGTGTATTTTATATCAAATTATTATATTTTTATGAAAATGAAAGTAGTTAAACACCCTTAAAAAATATATCCTTGCATCTTGCCGTATACATGGATTAATTGTTCGTACATTTTTTTTTTTATAGAAAACGGAAAGACCTATTAATATATCAATAATATTTAACAGACAATTGGTATATACATGTACTTACATCATTTGCCGCTGTCTGCACAATTAAAGGAAACTTATCAATCTTGTTGATCATTCCTAACAAAGCTGAAGAATCACAAGCTTCATCAAATGTTGTATAATGGGACATGTGTGTCTGAAGGAACAACTTCGACAAATCAACAGCATTATGTACTCTGTAATCATAGAGAACTGAACGATGACCATGAGTTGCCTTGTTATTATTGATTGCCTCATAATTGAGGTAGAAATTTGCCGCACCATATTTCCGTAGGTATTTTGTCTGTGTTTGTATGTCGATCTGATCAGAAAGCTTAAGTGCGCTGTAAAGGTTGGTAACAACTGGGTCCACATATTTTCTTAAAGATGGTGATAAAATAGTGTGCAAACAAATTCCAACAACCAGCCATCTTTTCTTGTTGTCATCTAGATCTCCTGGTGGACCTGATAACGTGCATATAAAAAAATGTTTAATTAGTATACACATTTCTACAGCTTAGATGAATTTACTTATATTTGAGTTATATAATTTATAGGAATATGCAAATAAATATGTGAATACTTCATGTTCTATTTGATATTATAACTGTGTTTTGAAAGCATAGTAAAAAATGTGATGTTTTATAAAGTGAATAACATGTCGCTATTTAATGGTTTTTAATGTGAATATTCATTCCTTATTCAAAAGTCAAAATGATCGTGAAAATAATTTCATATGGTATGATTGTCAATGCAAAAACTTTCTATCAGAGTACTAACGAAGTGTTTGTATGCATTTACAGTTTGAACTTTATTTGGGTCGAAGTGTATCCTGTCATTATCAGATATCGTTTTTTTTTTACCATTTCTTTGAAATTTTTTTGTGATAATTTTTCATTATTATATTTCTCACTTGAGATAGAAAATAAATGAGGGAAACTGAGGACACACGTACTCATGCCATTGTAGACATTAACAACGTCATACTAGGCAAAATATCAATAAACAGATTATCAAGGTCTTTCAAACACAGGGATGATTCCGGCCACAACTCAACTCAGGACAATCGTCTTTCAATCAGATTGAAGATGAAAAACACCTTCCCATTTAAAAAACCCTTGATAATCTTTAATAACCATTTATTAGATTTAATTTAATGAGCATTCATTCAATGTGCCATTGATGATAAAAATACTAATAAAAATTATGATACTTGATCTAAATATGACTGAAATAGCCTTACCTGTGTGTAATGAAGATTGTATTTCACGTAGGTCTCTTTCCAAATCAGCCGAAATTGAACTTTGTATACGAGTTGGTGCTTGGGTAGCCATGTTTAGCCAACAAAAACATAAGCAATTCTGTTAAAAAACCAATTTGTTTCAGTTTTATAACAAAAAGGTCAATTACTTTATTAAGATACAATTGATTGAATAGAATATATTTTTACATGACTGATTAGTAAAACAATCTTAAGCGATTATACAGTGTTGGTTTTCCTCTTCGATATTAAGTAGACCACGGTTACTGTCTGGTCAACGTAGTTCTTTAAGGACACGTGGGGATCTTGCGACAAAGAACAGCAGAAAAAAGAGTGTAGCTCGATGAAGGCAATGAATATTTTCAACTTTACTCGACGTTATTCTACATCACCTACTCTGCATGATGTCTCTATTAATGACTTGCTGCCATTCATAAAAAAAGCGGTAAAGTATTCATCACGTTCACAGGAATCCTTACCCCTTTCAAAAATTCCTTCTCTGTTCAAGAAAGAGGAACGAAAGCTACCAAAGGGACAGTCAAACTTATAAATCTCAAACAAACTGACAACGCCATCGCTAAAAATGAAAGACAAGCAAACAACAGCACACATGACACAACACAGAAAACTAAAGAATAAACAACACGAACCCCAACTTATGTTTTGTATTACCTTAGCTGTAGGATTTTGTACCCCAGGCATAGATTACCTTAGCTGCATTTGGCACAACTTTTTGCAGTTTTGGATCGTCAATGCTCTTCAACTTTGTATTTGTTTGGCTTTATTATGAGCGTCACTGATGAGTCTTATGTAGACGAAACGCACGTCTGGCGTACTAAATTATAATCCTGGTACCTTTGATAACTACTGTAACTAATGTTACAAACCCTCAATCTAAACAATAAAAAACTTACAGCTATCCTTCAGGATATTGAAAGTCACAGACCTATCAAACCAGTTTGCTTTGAAAAGATGAATGCGAGAAAAGATATTTTTCTTAAACGTTCCTTCGCCAACAAAGGTCTCGATGGCGTCAGGTTGGGCAATATCTTTCATCATAAATCAATTCTATCGAAAATACCTCCCTATTTTAAAGATCAGTCTGTACCAATCATTTCTTTACCTCTACCAAACCATTTGCAGATAATGTTTTCAATTACAGAGAGTGAAAGAGTTGGTATTGCTTTGTTTCTAAAAAAAATCCCTCTGATTCAAACTTTTTTTTCCTGAAAGTTACATTATCATGATGCTGATCTCTTGATTGGCAACATATTTCTTAAGTTGAGAGAACGTATTTTTCAACAAATTATCGGCATGCCCATGGGAACACATTGTGCTCCTCTTCTTGCAGAGTTGTTCCTTTATTCTTATGAGGCTGACGTCAGACAGGAACATTTCAGAAAGTTAGAAAAGAGGTAAGCAATATCATTTTGCTTTCCGCTATATAGAGGACTTTCTCTCACTAAATCATTCAATTTGGTGACTATGTTGAATGCATATATCCCATCGAACTAGAGATAAAGAATACAACATATACAGTTAATATAAGAAAGAAGATGTGGTTTGATTGCCAAAGAGTCAACTCTCAACAAGAGACCAAAATGACACAGCAATTAACAACTATAGGTCACCGTACGGCCTTCAACAATGAACAAAGCCCATACCGCATAGTCAGTCTCGCTCATATCTTGACTTGCATCTAAAAACTGACAATGAGGGTCTGTTGCAAACAAAACTTTACGACATAACATATATTGTCAGTTCCCAATTGTGAACTTGCCATTTCTATATAGCACAATTCAAGCAGCGCCTGCATACGGATTATATATCTCCCAATTAAAAGTATATTCCCGGGGTTGTATTCCTTATCATGATTTCCTTGAAAGGGTTGCTAATCTTGCTATTAAAACAAGGGTTACAAATGGTGAAGTTGAAATCATCCTTTCGCAAATTGTACGGACGCCATCACGAGCTGACTGACCTTTCTGAAATATCCGTTTCACAGATGATATTGGATATGTTCCTAAGTCGTAACTACAATCCGTTCCCTTTTCACGAATGTGACCTACCGAACTAGACTATTTTTGGGGTTTGTAATAACAAGTGCAACACGACGAGTGTCACATGATGAGCAGGATCTGCTTACCCTCCCGGATCATCTGAGACTACCCCAAATTTTGATCTATGAACTTGAATGTCTCTCTGGTATCTTTCGCTCCTTTTTTTTTTTATGGAAAAGAAGAATAGTTATTCCTCGAATTTTGGTTTGGACTAGCTGTTGAATAGATTTGATGTTGATATTTCGACACTTAAGGCGGTTAATTACTGGGAAATCTTCTATATTCGATGTCTATTGAGTAGCTTATGAAGCAACTATTGTGGCAAACTGTTCCAACTGATCCTATAAATAATCACATTTCAGGTTAAAAATAAAGAAATTGTGCGCATTGATGAGTTTACGCTCTGTGCATTCATAGAGCATTTATTTTGTTAGATGCTATTTCTTTTTAAATTTCTTCAAACATCTTACTTACAAAAACAGTAAGATGATAACAAAAACTCCAAGGAATTCAAAACGGAAAGTCCCTTATTAAATGACAAAATCAAATGCTTAAACGAATTGAAACCAACTGTCATTTTCCTGACTGGGTACAAGTATTTCCTTTATGTATTAAATGGTAGAGTAAACCTGCTTTTATAGCTAGCTAAACCTTTTACTTGAATGACAGTCGCATAAAATATTTGTGCAAAAAACACAAACATAATAGGTACAAATTGCTAAAAAATGTACCAAACAGTCAACATTGTATTATAATTTAATCTATATTAAAACATAGAACTATGCCAACAAGGCTTTAGGAAATGGAAATGTGTAAATGTAATGCATAGTAATGCATTACATTTTTCTAAGTAATTACATGTAATGTATAATGCAGCAATATTTGCATTACATGTTATTGTAATTTAATGCATTACTTGAGAATAAGTTGTGTAATTTCATGCAAAACATTGCATTACATGCCATTACTTTTTTCACATACAATATATCTTTTTATATTGTTTGAGATTTCAATTAAGCAGAATTTAAAAGATTTCTGGATTAATTAAAAATGTCATCCTTTGAATATTTTTTTTATTTGAACAGCATGACTGTAAAAGTCTTTTACTTTTGTCAAAACATCAACGAATATATTTTCACAATTGAATAACAGCAAATTTACCATTTTCGTTAAGCACTAATTGGTTTGTTTTCTAATAAATCTTTTCACCATTTTGACATTTGGTCATAAATCAAGTTCTTTGTTTGTGTAATTAGGAAAGAAAATCTAAGTAGATATTTTTGAATGGAATTGCTTAAGCAAATGCATATTTATAAAAGTGAAATTAACATTTATAGTTAAAATGAATATTAAACTTCATCTCTGTCATTTCTTTTTAGAGAAAACAGATAGATTTATACATTGAAACCCTTATGATTTTATAACGTAATAGTTGTATTGAATAGGCTGCTTACTTGATACTTTTTTTATATGGATACGTAACAGTTATTGCATATGCTAAGATCTGTTATGACTTCCATGTTGTTTTTAAAAATATTTTTCACTTAATTATAACATTTACAAATGTAATGTGTAATTGAATGCATTACTTTGCAAAAATAATTGTAGCTTAATGCATTACTATGATAAATGCATGTAATTGTGCTTGTAATTAAATTGATGTTTTGTCAAAGTAATTGTAATATAATGCACTACATTGCAATGTAATTCGCCCATGCATGATGCCAACAAAGCAATTGTTATGCTAGTTGAGTAGCTTGTAAAGCAAATATTGTGGAAAACTATTCCAACAGATCTTATAAATAATCGCATTTCAAGTTTAAAAAAAACCCAGAAATTGTGCTCATTTTGTGATTGAACAGTGAATATCATATGAGCTCACACTCACACATATTGCTTCTGCCATGATATAGATATTCTTATGAAAACGTTGTTTAAAAAAAGTTTAAAAAAAAGAACCATAAAGTAGGTAAACTGATATTCAAAAAATGAAAACTCACAACAAGACATTCTGGAGTCACACAATATTTTACATAAGAATATTTGTAAAACAAATACTTGAATGTATCTTTTATCTTTTACTTTTTTTTTAATTGTAATGATAATTTAAATGTATTAATTTGAGGGTTAGATATATGAGTTATTCATTTATTCTGAAAGTCCACATAACCATACTGAAAAATCATTAATGCACATAAAACTTTCACCAACGTACGTTTTAACTAATTAGACCACAAAGGTCTATTGTTTAGACAAGACAAAAGGTCAAATTAAAAATGAATGATGTATGTCTATCCTGTTTATGCTTAAGGTATATTAGACACCTAGATATGGGACAAAATAGAACGTTGTAGACCAACCGCCATGGTTTGTTGTCTTATTCAAATTTTTCATGTTTTGTTTATTCTAAATTGAGATGATTTTGTAACCTACATGTTTATGATATCAATTTTAGAAGTAGGGTTTTCCAATTATGTTTGGGTTTTAAACACTAATTCTTTCCCTTACTTTCTCACATATAAAAATCTATATTAATATCAATATATATTATGTAAATTCCAGCAATAAAAACTAATGAAGGTAGGTTGAGCGATGAAAACATGTTACAGTATTTCTCAGATTTTTTATCATTTATAGTGCCAAAAACGTAATAGTCCTGCAAACTAAGAAATAACATGAAGTGAATTAACTGGTATGAGTATTTCTCGCAAGTTTAGCATTCTCATCAATGACTCATTATGATTGATAACCCGGCAAATGTCCTGCATATCATATAAAAACTCAAATTAGCACCAAAGCTTAGCTTTTGAAAATATATAGCCAATATAAGTGGCGCATACCTTTAAATAGTATACTGCTATTATATACCATTCATGAAATAAACCATTGCTTGATTGGATCCGACACTTAGTTATTATCAAAAATATTTAAAAAGTGTGACATTTTTATATCTAAAAAAAACCGGGGTATCAAATTGATTTCTCAGATGAGTTTATTTAAAGAACATACAGATACTCGTACTTCACTTACCCCAATTTTAAATCTATAAATGTTCAATTACATTTTTTTCTGAAAAAAAATAAATATGAATTCAAAATTACCAACCTTAACATGCTCTTCTCTGCTAAATTTATTTTAAACTGCATTACAAGGATATCTTTATAGAATGGAAATCAATAAACACACTCGTCATCGTCTTTTATACAATTTAAAGACAACAGCTAATTTAGATAATTATATTGTTATTGAAATGTAGTGAACTTTAACCCAACTATACATCTTGTAAACCACTAAATAATAGTACAACTTAACGAGGGGTTCACTGAAGGGCCTTTGAATTGAAGTATTCGACAAATAAAAAATGTTTTCCACATAAAGTTTGTAAATGTGTGCCAAATTGTAACTTTGTTACAATATTCATGTAAATAGCTCATAAACAAATGAATATGGATGTGAAGAATGGTCACATGTAGAAAATTCAAAAAATTCCAATATATATTAGAGATTTCTGAAATATATATCACAAGAAAGTGGCGTTTTCAGCGTGTCATAATCATACAATCTATAACCTTAAAAGTTTAAGCTGTTTCCATATTCCGCGTCACTGATGAGTCTTATGAAGACGAAACGCGCGTCTGGCGTACTAAATTATAATCCTGGTACCTATGATAACTATATAACACCCTTTCAACAGAATAGAATCTGACACTTTATTATTGTCAAATATTACAAATGCTTGCGATGTACATATCGTCGATATTTAGGGTGCTAAATTGTAAACCAGTAATATAAGATGAGTTTACCAAAAAAAATTCTAACAATTTTTAATCTGTGAATATATGGTAACATATGATTTAGCCAATCTAATGACTAAGCGATAAACATTTTTTAATTAAATCAACCTTACAGTGTTATAAGTCTCTTAATCTATTTCAAATCTGCGTTATGAGGATATATTTAAAACAATTATTGTTCTGTATCAATACATACGTCACAGTGATTGTTAATTTACACAAGCTAATGGTAAACAATACCTTTAAACATTCTTTTGTTATTGTTATTGCAATGCAGTTTATTTTAACCGATCTTTTTTTATTGTAAATCCTGTATTGAATAATTGAAGAGGATACGGAGAGATTGCGATATAAAATAAAATATAAATTTATCAGTAATTTTATCTTGAAAATAAGTAGTAACAAATTGATAAGTGTGTACAAATATCACTCATTGGAATATTACGATTAATCTTGCAGATTTTGCGTTCAAAAGTTAGTAAAGTTAACAATGTATCTACAAGTTATACCAAATTATGCATAGTTTCATACACACTCGTTCATGGAAAATAGTTATTGCTTGCAAAGAGCTTGAAATCGTAATAAAAAGATTGTATTATTTTTTTGTTAGTTGTATTTGATCTATTTTGGTGGATCCGAATAAAAGACAAAACTTTTCATGTTATTCGCGAAAACCTACAGAAGAATATTTTTGGTTAAAATTAGATACAAAATGTTTAATAAATATTTCTTTTCTTGAAAACAATGTTCAGTTTTGTATGATTTTTAATTTTAGTTTCTATATTTTAGAGTTTAGTATAACGTCCATTATCACTGAACTAGTATACATTTTTGTTTCAGTGCCAGCTGAAGCACGCCTTCGGATGCTGGATACTGCGTTGAAGACCCATTGGTGGACGTCGGTTGTTTTCTGTTGCTGGTCGGGTTGTTTTCTCTTTGGCGCATTCCCAATTTCCATTCTAAATTTTACAGAGGTTAGATTGTGAAAAGTCGCATGAATTACATAAAGGATGTTAATAATTTTAAAAATGGAAAACATCAATCCGACCGTTACTGAAATTGTCTTTGGCCTCGAAAAAAATAAAAATAATTACATAAATACCGAATTCCGAGGAAAATTCGAAGCTGAAAGTCCCTAAGAAAATTGCAAAATCTAATTTAGCATGTTCTTGTATTATACTGCACACACCTTGAAATGTTATACTGCTATTATACCAACTGTGAAACCAACCATTGATTGATTGGATCCGCCACTCGAATATTTTCAAAACGATTTGATAAGCGGGGCATAATTAGATCTAAATAAAACTCGGGATGACAGATTGTTTTAACTTAGATAAAATAAATTCATATACTTCGCCTTTAATTAACCCACAAATTTAAATTTATAAATGTTCAATGACATTTTCTTCTGTAAAAAACATGAACTCAAAATCAACAAACCTTAATTGTCTTTTCTCCTCTAAATCCATGTTCAACTACATGAAAGGATATCTTTATCATTTGTAAATTAAGAAATAATTGATGCAAGCTATACTTTATTGTAGTTTTAACATGGGCATTATATTCGTGATTTTTTTCGGCCCGAGCGATTCTGATAAGAAAAATTAGTGTAATTTCTATGTCCGATGTGTATAAGGGTAAAGCGATTGTGTAGGCTCTTCCATGAACCTCCCTTTTTGTTTGCAAAGAAGCAAATAGCTGGCACTGTGCTTTTACAGAGGGAGGAGTTATGGAACAGCCAGCATGAACGGTTGTCGCATCTAGGTCAAATATGTCAATTTCGGAATGCAACACATTACAGTCATAATAAATGAATTAGTAACAACACGTGCATCTTTTAAGAGTTTGGAAGTGTTTTAGGTTAATGAAATATATTCAATGCATGTAAATTTGATAAAATTCATTATTTTGCAGTAGTCAATATACGCATGTGCAAAAACATTTTATTGGAATTAGAACATAGATTTAGTCATGAAGCGAACAAAGCACGTCATATTAGAATGTTCAATAAAACATTCGTCATTGTCTTTTATACAACATCTAACACTAGAAAAGATTATAATACAGTTAAGTCGGCTTCATATCTTGACTTACATCTAGAAATTGACAATGGGGGTCGGTTGAAAACAAAACCTTACGACAAAAGAGATGATTTCAGCTTTCCAATTGTGAACTTTCCATTTCTAAGTAGCAACATTCCAGCAGCACCTGCATACGGGGTATATATCTCCCAATTGATACGATATTCCCGTGCTTGCATTTCCTATCATAATTTTCTTGATAGAGGGTTGCTGCTCACAAGGAAGCTATTAAACCAAGAGTTCCAAATGGTGAAGTTGAAATCATCCCTTCGTAAATTTTACGGACGCCATCACGAGTTGGTTGACCGTTATGGAATAACCGTTTCACAAATGATATCGGATATGTTCCTTACGTCGTTACTACAATTCCCTATCCTGTCATGAATGTAACCTATCGAATTAGACTATTTACCGGATTAAAATTTTGTAATCACATAAGCAACACGACGGGTGCCACATGTGGAGCAGGATCTGCTTACCCTTCCGGAGCACCTGAGATCACCCCTAGTTTTTGGTGGGGTTCGTGTTGTTTATTCTTTAGTTTTCTATGTTGTGTCATGTTTACTATTGTTTTTCTGTTTGTCTTTTTCATTTTTAGCCATGGCGTTGTCAGTTTGTTTTAGATTTATGAGTTTGACTGTCCCTTTGGTATCTTTCGTCCCTCTTTTTTTAACATAGCTATTTTATCATTGAAATGCACTTCACTATAATCGACCTATATGCTTTGTAAACTATTTTGTAAATACTATAACAACAAAAAGAGGGGATGAGATAAGGGCCTTTACGAACTTAAATTCCAATTTGAACAAATTAGTCTATTTCACAACGAATAATACTTACCGCCACGAAATAGTACATTAAAGTTTAAAGTAGCGTGAACCACAAATCAATCAATCAATTTTACATAATTACAAATAATATCAATACATATTAGAGGATTCTTAAAAATATACCCGAGGAGTGGCATTTTCATCGTCTTATTATTCTAAATTTAAATACATTAAAAGGTCATACTACTATACTATAACACCCATTAAACATTGCAGATAGGATCCGACACTTAGTTATTGTTAAATGATCAAACATTCTTTGCATCGGAACTAAACACATTTATTTCTAAAAAAACAGTTGTTGGCATGACACGGGTTATGTTCTTCTCATATATTTTATGATAGTATGATACTAAACCCCTAACGGGAGGGATTGTACCTGATATTCATATGATGAAGACATAATCTTTCAATCAGTTTAATTGAGGTCTGGAGCTGGCATGTCAGTTAACTGCTAGTAGTCTGTTGTTATTTATGTATTATTGTCATTTTATTTATTTTCTTTTGTTACATCTTTTGACATCAGACTCGGACTTCTCTTGAACTGAATTTTAATGTGCGTATTGTTATTCTTTTACTTTTCTACATTGGCTAGAGGTATAGAGGGAGGGTTGAGATCTCATAAACATGTTTAACCCCGCCGCAATTTTGCGCCTGTCCCAAGTCAGGAGCCTCTGGCCTTTGTTAGTCTTGTATGATTTTAAATTTTAGTTTCTTGTGTATAATTCGGAGTTTAGTATGACGTCCATTATCAATGTACTATTATGCATATTTTAGGGGCCAGCTGAAGGACACCTACGGGTGCGGGAATTCTCGCTACATTGAAGACCCATTGGTTGCCTTCGGCTGTTGTTTGCTCTATGGTCGGGTGGTTGTCGCTTTGACATATTCACCATTTCCTTTCTCAATTTTATTTGCATGTTCTCATCTGTAATATATGGCGTGCCAAATTGTAAAACTGGTATCTACGATCAGCTTATCCAAAGATAAATCCGACATTTTTAAATCTGTGAATTTACGCAAATCTAATGACTATGCAATAATTATGTATTTAAACACACTAACCCTATTATGGTCTTAGTCTCCTAATCTATATTTGAAATCTGCATTTTGTATAATGGATGTTCTCCATCAATACATACGTCACTGTTAATTTACACTATCTAAAGGTAAAAGATACATTAAAGAACCATGTATATATTGTTTTAAAATTAAATGCAGTTCACTATAATCGATCTTTTTGAATTGTAAATCCTTTAGTAAATATTTGTACAAGATACGGAGGTATTGCGTTATAAAATGAAATATTAATTAATTAGTATTTTTTCGTCGAAGTAGAAGGTAGTACATTGATAAGTGTGTGCAAAAATCAATCATTGGAATATATAAGGAATAATCTTTCAGATTTTGCATTCGTAATGTTCATTATGTATCTACAAATTATGCCAAATTATACATAGTTTGATACATATTTGTTAATGGAAACTCTTTTAAAATTGCAAGCAAATAGCTTAGAATCGTTAAAAAAAAAGTGGTGTTCAAATAAAGAAACAAAGATGTATATATATTTTTTATATGCTCTATATTGGTGGGTCCAAAAACACATAAAACATACAAATATCTGCATGTCATTTGCAAATGAAAGGTAGAAGAGTCCATTTGTTTAAATTTAGATACAAATTGTTCAATAAATATGTCATTTCTTAATACAATGTATTTTTTTAAGATTGTGCAAAAGCCCCTGAATTTTATAAAGGATTTAAATATAAAAAATATAGAAGCCCTCAATTTGACCGTAATCATGGTAATTGAAATTGATTTTTGACATTGAAAAAAATGAAATGATAACTTGCCGAACTCAGAAGAAAATTTGAAACGGAAAGGCCCTACGAAAATGGCAAAATCAAAAACTCAAACACGTCAAACAAATGGATAACAAATGTCATATTCCTGACTTAGTATAGGCATTATCTTAGGTAGACAATGTTGGATTGAACACCGTTTTATAGCTAGCTAAACCTCTCACTTTAGTTTGTTATAACATGAGCAACACGACGGGTTCCATATGGAGCAGGATCTGATTGTCCTTCTGGAGCACCTGAGATCACCCCGGTTTGAGGTAGGGTTCATGTTGCTCGGTCTTTGGTTTTACATGTTGTGTTTTGTGTACTATTATTTGTCTGTTTTTATATATATTTATTTAGCCTTGGCGAAGTCAGTTTGTTTCGTCCTATGAGTTTGAATATTCCTCTTCTATCTTTCGCCCCTCTTTTATCAAATATATTTTGATAGCTTCCGATGAACATTTAAGAAAAAAGGACGAGGCGTTCTGTGATATAACCCTGGTTCACCAAATTTCTGCTCAGACACTGGTAACGTTTTACAAAGTCTGATTAGCGCCCACAAGCTCATATATACCGAATGAGTTGGAAAATGTTTAATTTACATGCGGGTGGAAATAGTATATTATTACAAAGGTGGGAGGAATTAATACTTTCAAAATTAAAATCGTCTCGTTTGTCATAGGTTCTGCTACTGAGAAAAGTTTTATTCATTTCTCGTTATTCGATAATTATATACACCAAGTTCTTCTTTCAAAGCAAAATCGCTGTTCAAAAACATCAATCCATATCGGTATTGACAAATGAAACTGAGATATGATTTTATAATTGTCTTCAGTCTGATTTTTATACGAAATTCACAAAACAACTAAAACAAACTCATTTGGTTGACCAGTATGGACTATTCGTTTCACATATGATAGCGGATAAGTTACTAATATCGTATACACAATGGGTGCGACATGTGGAGCTGATCTGGTTACCGTTCTCAAGCATATGTTGTGATTTGTTATCCTATGTTTAATCTTGTCTTATAATATTTTTCTGTTTTAGCCATGGCACAACAAATATTAGCATATGAGTTTGGAAATAAACACACTGTTATAAAAAGAAACCAAAGGAACAAAACTTGGTTTTACGCCATATGAAGCTCTTGCAAATATGATTAGTCTTTGTCTAATCTTTGATGTTTTAGACCAATTATATTGTAATTAACATATTTATGAAGTATTTAAACACGTCACTAGTACTGTTAAAATTTGAAAGAACATGCGATATACGTTTTTTTCTATATTATTGAAATGCTGTTCACTATTTAAAAAAAAAAAGATTTATACACCTTCTTGACACACATATTCAAATTAAAATCATGAATATTAGAAATATATTGTTTTCCGGTACCACATATGTTATTTGCATACGAAATAAAAAGTATTTTCAGAAACATTCGCTTGTGAGGAGCACATTAACATAACAAGAAGACAATATTAAGATACCAAACACGGGATATGCTGCCGAAACCAAACTAGTTTCACCAACGAAATATCGATAATTGAAGCTTTTACATTCTGTGTTATTCAATGGTGATATACGTTGCTTTAGTTCTGACAAACGATTTTTCTTTTACCCCAATGTTCACATTCACTTATTTATTAGTAGAAGTTACCCTTTTAAGCTACATATTAAGCTTATCAATTGTTGTTTTACATTTGAAGTTTCATGTGACTTTATACAATTCGTCCAAAATTTACCAATTTGACATCTACACTTACGGTAAACGTTTGTACCTTTTTAAAAGAATGAAAATGATTCACCATTAACTCTCTTGATTGCGATATTTTCTCTTAATCCATTTTAAAATGATTAAGAAGGGCTTATTTAAAACTGAATTTCTAAAATAAACGTGAGACTGTCAGTTGGTTTACATGGTGGTCAATACAAGTAAAAGATAAACAATTACAGGTAATGTTCACGCCGAGCAAACCTTCTCTGTTTTCTATTAATCTGGAATGGTGGTAATAACTACTATATCTCACAACCGATATAAATAATATACGTATCTTTGTTCCATAATAAAAAAGAATGAACACCATTTAAAAATACAGCTATCCTACTTTTCTTTTGTCTGTTGGTTGCCTGTCTTACTATGTTGACATATTTGTTTGTTTTTGTTGTCATGCAGACAACTCTTAATCCAAAACACAATTTGTTAAAGTAAAACATTATAGGTCAATATACGATCTTCAACACGGAGCCATGACTGATACCGAACAGCAAAATATAAAGGGCCCAAAAAATGACTAGTATACAAACCGTCAAAAGGGAAAACCAACGTTCTTATCTAAATAAAAAATGTATGAACCAGATCAACAAACGACAACTAATGAACAATAAGTCTGTTTGTTAAGTTCAAACATCGTTGTCAATATAATGGTATTTATGATACGGTCATGCAAGGTAGAAGTTTGGCTAACTTTTAAATCATAATTGGTTAATTTTCTAAATTGTCTTGTTTTATAACTAGCTAAAGCTCGCACTTGTATGACAGTCGCATACAATTCCATAATATTGACAACGATTATAAACTGTAAAATTATAAAAGGTTTGGGTATAGCAGTCAACATCGTGTTATAATCTCAATTACATAAAAACACAACTATTTCAAAGACGAAAAAGCAAACTGGCATAAATACACTCTATATTTAAAGTCCATAGGAAAATTTGAAATACAAAAATACAAAACAAAACATAGCACAATAACTTAATTGCAGGATATATAAATATCGAGCTTCGTCAAAACCATATCAGCAAAGTACAAATGTATGTGAAAAAATGTTGTACCTTGTAGGTACAGCTGATTCGCAAACCCGTCCTCTTTTCAGGAGAAATTTAGTATTCATAGATGTTTAATCAATGTTTATCTACAGAAATTAATTGGTTCCCTGATATGGTCCCTATGTTTCATTTTATATGGACACATCATGAAAACTTTAACATTTTAAATACAGTTTGATATCGGTAGAATACTCAGACTCAAATTAAACGGAAGGGTAGTACATTATTTAAGTGTAAGTTTAAACTCTAAGAATTTGGAGACTTATGCATGTTAAAAGTGTGTTGCACAACCATATCTATCGACCTTTGCAAAAATGTAGTGCATATGAAATTTCCATTCAGGTATAATTGTTTTAGAGGCTCCGTAAAAGGAGTTATTGCGGGAGAGTGCATTGTATCATTTTTTTTTTACAAAAGTGCAACTGCTTTTGTAAAAATGTATTGATTTATTTAAAAAAAAAATGCAATTAAAGCTAGCTGTACATAAAATATCTAAATATTCAAAAACAAACGGACAATAAATGTCGCCATGATTAATCTAAAAATTCTTTAAATTGTAAAAGGTTTAAATCACAGATATGTAACAGCTGAACGCAAAAAGTAAAAATGTACGATATGAATACTTATGTGAATCATATTTGACAACAAAAATATCAAAAGCGAAAAGTTATCTACATGTGACTCTGGATTTAATTAAAATTGAACAGTTTTTAATCTGCAAACGGTAAACATCCTGTACCAAAAGATGTGCTTCTTTAATTGCGGTCTTATTCTTTCAATCTGTTGTACACTTAATAAAAAGGGATTTTTTTAATACTGACATTTCAAAATCAACGTGTGACTATAAGAGCATTTGTAGTTTACATCTACTACACTTATCATTGTAAGGACAATGGGTGTCTCCAATGTTCTATATAAAATCTTAAGTACTGATTTTCTGTATTGTATCACATTTTATGAATACCTGTTAGGAAAATGAAAAGTTTAAAAATACGACCTACCGTAAATGAATTTCATGACATAAGTACAAGCGCAAAATATTACGATTACTAGTTATAGGCTTTATTTCACTTTATACACTTGTCTTTACCTTTGAATTCATTTGAATTATATTTCAAAGAGTAACGGTTGTTCCTAGTAAATATTTAGTACTTAATAACTTAAACCGACTCATCTTAACTTCTATCCATCTTCTTGTTCATTAAACTTGAAGACAAATAAAGAAACATATATCCTATTTTTTCTCTGTTTGTAGTGGATAAATATAAACAACATGAAGATGTAGAGTGATTAAACAAATAGAATCCTTGACAAAAACAACAATTGACTAAATCATAAAAACCGTTATGTGAAAAGTCAATTGTTTTTTTGTCAATGATTCTATGTGTTCTATCACTCTACATCTTCATGTTGTTTTAATTTTATCCCCTACAAACAGAGACAAAAAATAAAACTTTTATATAATCAATTAACCAAAGTCATCCACATCAATTCCGATAAAATGAATTTGTTTAAGGCGAAGTGTACGTAATATAAGTAATCCACAGATTTATTTTTAATTTTACAAGTGGATTCTGCTTATAAAAATATATCAGAATATAATATAACTAGAGAGTCCAAGGACCCTGCGTCGCTCACCTTAGATTTTTGTTGACAATTGATGCATGAAATAATGTAACAATAATACTTTTTGTTAAAGGTAATTTTGTGGACCAAAATCTGATCTTTCTTAATTATGATTAACTACTTTCAACCAGTTTATTATTTTCAGTTAAGAAGTCTAAGACACACTTTTCAAGTATTGATTGTTTCTGTTATGGACATACATTTCTATATATTTGTTGTATATGATTACTGGTAAAGGGTCATCAAAGAAACCTTAATGCATTTTGACATATTTATCATATATAAGTTGTTCAATTGGTTGTCACAGCAAAGTAACTGATCATTTTTGGAGACACAGACAACAGAACTGTTTCAATCTTTTTACTGGACCCAAGATTATCATCTTTTAGTAGTGGTGATGTGACCTTTAAAATAAGATTCAAAATGAATCAATAAGTATTACTTGAAAGAACAAAAAATGAATCAATAAGTATTACTTGAAAGAACAAAAAGGTAGTGTCGTAGAACTATGTTTTCGCTAGCTTAAATAGAGACAATCTTACATTTGTGAAGCTGCTATTTATTTGTCATTTTTGAGTTGTTTCCATGTTTGATTTCGACTTGTTTTTTCTCTTCTTGACTGGATGTTTTGTTCGTATCAATTGCAAAAATGAATGGGGTGAGACAAATTAAAAGACATCAAATTTAATTGTTTATTATGAAAAATTTGAACACATAAAATACTTCAAATAATGCATTATGATATGTATTGTCTTATACATTTTTTTATATGTACAAAATGTGAATTATAACAGTTCACTGATACAATGTTTACATTCTATAACAACACATTTTCAAAGTCAAAATATGACACATCGATTATATTGTGATATGATTAGTGTTTCCATAACTTGACCTTCAAAATGGCTTGAAGTTAACTTGTAAAGAATTTCAACTTAAGAGTCTAGATTCTATAAAGACTTCATTTCCACTTGAGCATATAACAAATATCTGTCAAAGTAATTGTCTTTTTTGTTTCCATTCTATTCATGGTATACTAAACTATACCATAGTATCTCTGTTTTAAACTTTATTAATATCAGTTCTGGTGGATTTGCTTTAATGCAAGATTCAAGAGTTTGTTACATACGTTTAATAATTATTGTATCACGTTAATATAACTTCAACTGAAACAATCTGTATATTACAATTTTCTTCAGCAGTTACTTTACTGAATTTACTTTACATTGGCTCATCATAATACAGTCTCCTAAATGTTCTCAAATTTCTTCTCTATGAAGCAAATGTTTACATGAATTGTTCATTAATTTCTATATAATAAATGTCTTCTACGTATTTATTGAATGTATAAGCAACCACATAGTTGAGTAGAACAACAATTTAATTCAATATTTGATTTTTTGTCACAACATTTAGTTCTTTGCATGAATTAATGATTTACACTTTTTGATAAACTTGTACATAGAATAAGACATAATTGAAATCCTAAGAAATAAAAAATTGTAAATATATGCATTGTTTTTCAATTTGGAAAACTCCAAGTAATTATATTATGATAAGATATGTGGTATTTATACATAAATTGATTTAATATGTTTGATGATATGAACATGAGAGCATTTCTTACACAGAAAAGTCAATGAATATTGGATGAGATAAATACAGATAAATTTGGAATTACAAAAAAGTGAACTGTACATGTTTAATCATGATAAATGTTTAGTATATCATATATTTATATAGTGAACAAAAGTATTGTAAATTGTATAAAGTAATCTATATGAAAAATTACAATGCATCTTTATGTAGATAATTATATAGTGTTTTTTATACAATTGATAGAAGCGACAACAAGGATTACATAAACATTTTGATGAATTTTCTAATACTTTTATATATATATAACAAGTAAATATCAGGAGTGTTCACAAGCAAAGTGCACGCGACTCTCCACTGATACAATGTGCATTCAGGTAGTAGCGGTGCTAAAATTTCATGTCTCCAATCATTACTAACTTGAAATAAATAGAGTCCTAATCTTCTTCCATAGCAAAATGGTTGACCAATCACAAAAGGTCATTCTGCTTTATGGAAGTTAAAGTAACACACTTTCAAATTTCACGTCTGCTAATCTCAGATCCCCTTAATCCTGTGTACCTATAAAGAAGAAAGCTTTGTAAAGAAGCTTTCTTCTTTACAGGTAAAAGTGGATATCAGGAGTCTTGAAGCCAACTCATTTCTATTCCTACCTATGAAAAGGCAAATATGTTGGAGTGGAAACCCATTTTTCCTTTTAAACCACTCCTGAACATTTGAGGTTGCATTTTTAGCAACCGAAAATGTGTTATGTTTTTCAGCGGGTTTAATGTTCATTGTATCAAACAAGGCTGATCTCGGCATATCAAATAATAATTACACTGAATCATTGTGTTTCAAAGGCTACATATATTGAATGTGACCTACCGAATTAGACTATTTACCGGATTTGTAATCATATAAGCAACACGACGGGTGCCACATGTGGGGCAGGATCTGCTTACCCTTCCGGAGCACCTGAGATAACCCCTAGTTTTTGGTGGGGTTCGTGTTGTTTATTCTTTAGTTTTCTATGTTGTGTCATGTGTACTATTGTTTTTCTGTTGGTCTTTTTCATTTTTAGCCATGGCGTTGTCAGTTTGTTTTGGATTTATGAGTTTGACTTTCCTTTTGGTATCTTTCGTCCCTGTTTTACTTTATGATCTGACCAATAGGAATCAAGAACATCTGTTTCAAAATTTACCTGACTATCAAAATTTAGGAAAATTAAGTCCAACAATATGCCATAAGAAGTAGTAGTTTAAGACACAATTTGTGAACAGCAAAATGAATCTCTCATGAACTTTCAAAAAGAAGTGTTTCCACTTTTTAAAACAACATTAAAGTCTCCCATTATGATAATTTTTGGATGTCTAAAATACACATCAGGAAGAAGGTCTGCAAAGAAAGAATCTTTCAGTTGTTGCAATTTGCAGTTTCGCGCTTTGTAAACAAAGAAAACCTGAAAAAAGACCTTTGCTGGGTATTATTATGTTTGCTATAACAAGCTCTAAAGATGGAGTTGAGAAAGTTACTGTATTGTGAAGAATAGAATCATTTTGATAATATAATACCAATCCATGATGTGGTCTTGTATTAAAGTTTGTTTGCTTTTGGTCTAATCGAACTGGTGGTTCAAATCCAGGTACATAAAAATCATCATTTTTATCTGTTGAAATAAGTCTTGATTCAGCAATATCAATAACATGAGCATCCAAGACGTTAGGGTCTGATTTAAGATCATTAAATGAGCCAGCAATGACCTTGAGTTGTTAAAAACTACTTTAAAATAGTTACTTGATAAGTTATACAATGGCTTAAATCACAACTGTAGAGTTGCATCTGTCATTAGTCTGTGTAATTCTTGTCGAACACAATCTGCTATAGCTATTGCTTCTTTATTGAGATCTAATATATGTTATCCAGTTAAAGATGTTACTCAGCTTAGCGCAACATAGTGAATATGTGGTATTTTCCCTTTACGCTCTGATTTCAGACTTACAACAACTTCGTGTAATGTATCTCCTTGCAATTTATGAATTGTTTTTCCGGCTGCTGGGCGAAGAGGAAACTGAATTCTTTTAAAGGTCTTATATCTATAAGTAAATGACCTTTGAAAGTCAAACATTGGAGTCCATGTTTTTTCAATATCTTTTCCGTACAAGTGTGAATATTTTCTTCTACTGTGAGAACCAATTCTGGCATCTTCAAACTTAACCCATATGATACTTGGTCTTAAAGATGTAGTTTTGCACTCAATCAATTTAAGTTTACAAGTTGAACCATTTGTAAGACCATCAGTGACTTCAATATTAGCTGTGAGATCATACTTCATCCCAATTGCTAATACTACTTCTTTTGCAAGATTGGGTGTATCAAATTTTGTCTTTACAGATGCTGGTTAATCCTCACAAACTGCTTTAACTTTAACTTTTGGTGAGAATAATTTAGATATGTATTGCAAACTAAAATTATCCACTAAAGCATTTTCAACCAGCAAATGAGTAGCATTAGTTCTGTATGTTGGATCACTGATTGAAACAGTTCTGGTACTTAAAACTGCAAAATCATTGTCAGGCAGCTGATTTTGTCTCAACCTATTTAGCAATAGAGCAAATTCCAAATCATCGTTTTGTCTCATTATTTCTGTAAGTTCATGAAAAGAAAATAATAATTTCCAGTAATTAGGATCATTGAAAAATCCAGCTGGCAAATACAGGTTGAAGTTGCAAAAAGTCACCAATAGCTTTTATACTGACGCCACCAAATAAACAGTTGCTTCCCTTGATTTTTTTCAGCCTTCTCTCCAGTAAAGAGAACATTTTGTTTCCAACCATTGAAATTTCATCAACCAAAATCGGAGACAAATTTCTCTATTTCATTCTGAGTGTATTGAGAACACCACATGACAGTGACTGGTCAAGTCCTTTTTTTGGTTATATCTGGAAAGCATTGTGAATAGTAAGACCATTTATGCTGTAGGCTGCCTTTCCAGTAGGAGCACAAAGAAGAATTCTAATATCGACAGGGTCTTCGCCTTCAGTAGAACATAAGTGTCTGTGTAAAGCTTGAAATATTGTACTAACAACTACAGATTTTCCACATCCTGCTCCACCTGTCAAAAATGTATAAAATGGTTCGTGTTTTGTTTTAAGCCATGTGATAACGTGTTAGAAAAATTCCCACTGTTTCTTATTCAAGGATCTTATTTATGCAAAATAATCACTCTCACTTATTCTGTTGGCATTATTTGTCAATTCTACTGTTCTTGCTTCTATGCCAACTTCACGGGACATATCATACAGTCTATGCTCTGTTGGTCTATCTGGATTGAAATGAACATACTGTTGTGATTCTGTTGGGCCTATTTCAGCATCTTCCATTTCTATTTGTTGTGTGGCAGGTGTTATTTGATCATTCTCATTACAATTATTTTCTGACTCTTCTATAGCTTTCCTTAGATCTATTACTTTTCCTCCATTTTGCTGTGCTTTTTTTATATTAGTCTTGCAACAGTCAAGTACATTGTTTCAAATTTCTCATGTCCACATTGCAAATCTGAAAGTTCATTTCTCCATGGATAAAATAACATTAAGCGTTCTCTATAGAAGTTTTCAGAGTCAGTCTTGTAATTGTATTTAACATATCTTATAACCTTGAGTGTTTTTCTTTGGTGTATTATAATACCACTCGTCATGTTAATGTCGATTTTGTTATTGTTTTCTTCTATAACACCTTTATTTGCCTCTTCATTTTCAATTTCAGATCCATGTTCCTGCTCTTCTGTTTCATGATCTGAGGACTCTGAAGTTTTAGGATACTGCAATTCAAGATGAGATACATAGTCTGCTAGACACCAGTTATCCAGTTGTTTTAGTCTACGCGAGTATCTTTTAATATCATTGTCTGATTCTATTTCAGTAGAGTCTGGGCCTAGTTTTTCTAGGGCTGTTGATTGCTGTAGGGAGAAAGTTCTTTTGTGTCGTGGAGATGTGTTAATGAATACAACTTGTCTTGTAGCTTTTGTTAAAGGCATCTGTAGTGTTAAGTATGTTGCTTCTTGTGCGCTTCTTTAAACAGAATTTGAAAAGTAATTCCCAATGTACCTTACTTGCTTCTTCAAGTCTAAATTTCCCTGTCGTGCTTCTTTTGCTGCTTGGTCGAGAAATGCACTCATACCTTTTTGTGACTTGCGTATGTATGAAAAAATATACACTGCACATGCAAATGCATCTAAAACAAACTGTAAATCATGATTTGCTTGCCAGGCTATTAGCACAGTTTTCTTGTAACTATTAACACGGACTTCTGATGGTTTTCGTTTGAGAAAAACTTTTGGACCACTCAAGTTGCTTCTAATAGTGGCCTTAATGTAATTTTCATCATTAATTTGTAACACATCATCTAAAAACATATCATATGTCATTTGGTCTTTATCATCAGAATTGTGAAGTGTATTAATTTCGTTTTTTATTTCTTTATATATAGCCTTGTATTTTTCTATGTCATCATTTTCTTTTAAAGCCCCTTATATTACTGTTGCTTTCATAGGTTGAAGGGGGAAAAACCAAAACGACAAATTAGGTGACCTTTTTTTCTGCACGTTTTTGAATGTTTATGAACTTGCATATTGACTAAACTATCATTTTCTGAAAGTGAACAGGAGACATATTTATCAATAAATGCTACAACATCTTCATTTGAGTCAGTTCCATATACTGGTGCATTTTCAATCCAGATCAAGATATGAATATGTGGTGAACCTCTCTGTTGCAATTCAACCCTATAAAAAAAAATCTGTCAATTTTCCAATAGGATCATGTTCACTTTTCAACACCAAGTTGATAAACTGTTGGACACGATAATCAAAATATCTAGAGCATGTCACAGGGTCTTTCTGAACAAGTTTAGATTTCTGATTCCAATCCATTTATTCCAATTCTTTGTCAGTATACTCTTTGCCATCATTTAATTTGCCTAGAATTCTTAACAAATCTTTCCAGTTAGTGTCTGTAGATGAAAGAGAGCCAAACCATGTTGGACGACCCAATTGTCTGATCATTGCAAACAAATCTTTTTTCTTCTTTTAAAGGTATACTGGAGAGTTTTTCAAACTTCTAAAGATGTAATAACCTTCATCCAATCTTACAAGATCATTTATAGTGTTAGGATTCAGTACATCATTTGCTGTCCATTTTTTCCTGATTGACACCTTCTCAGAGCAAGATTGACCTTACCACTTATATTTTGTAACTGAATTTTCTTCAACTTAAAAACAATGTTTAGTACAGACTATGCTACTCTCCTATGAATGGACCTTAGTTCCCATTTGACAATATCAGTATAGTGAACAGAAACAGACCTGTTTTTATTGTCTGGCATTCTTTGACTTCAAAATATAGTTGGAAAAGATAAGTACTCTGCATCAGGATCACTATAGAGGCTAATTGGTCGTTGACCTTCACCAGGAGCAAAAATTAAACCTGTATCACAAGGTGAATTGTCGTCTGGAATGAAAACTAACAGTGTATCTGTATTACCAACATGTGTTTCATTTTCATCTACTTCACTGAAATGATCAGAGTCATCGTCTGAATCATTTTCATCTTGGTTATCCTCTTGTTCTGTACTATTTTTTTCATTTTGTGTTTTTTTCTTCATTTATATTAGCTATTTCTGTAATCCAATCCTCATTTATTTCTATTCCAGAAGACTTGTACAAGTCACTTGTTCTCATTAAATAATGTAATGCACAAATGACAGCAAATGGTCTGACATTTTCACTTAAATCACACTTTTTGAATACCAGCTTCTTCTTCAATTTAACTGATTTTGTTCCTGATTTTTCTATTGTATGTGGAAGTTGATTTTTTGTAGGTTGAACTTCAACAGGCACACTTGCAACATTGCCTTTAACTGTTAACTGTCTACCTCTAGACATCTGCCGAATCTGCATAAAAAGAATTATTAATGATAACAGTCTCTCTTCTAAAGGATATAAATTTAATTCTTTTGGTTTTTGATGAAATCCCATTTTATTTGCTATTGCAAAGCGAGGTATATCTTGTCTTTTAATTGCATTAAGACAAGTGTGGCATATCCATTCTATGTGCTATACAGATTTAAAATTAGTAAAGCAATAAGACATGTTAGCAGGAGTATTAATTTTAATAATTTTAGCATTAACTACAGAGTCACAGAACCAAGTTTGATTACATGGAGTACATATATATGTAGGACCTTGATCAATGTTTGTTTTAAAATTCCTTATGCAAGCATAAAGGGTAATACCGTGAGTTCTTTTCTTTTTTATGTCTTTTTCATGATCTGTAAAATCAATGTTTTTTCTTTTAGTATTTTTGACTGTCTTTTCATTACATCTGTTTATATCTAGGTTTTTCTGTCTAGAACTCTGTTTCTTCAAACGCTCATTTTCTAAATTTTCTGGATGTGACCTATACTCTTGTTTTCTGTGGAAGTCTCGTTCTGACTCATGTTTTCTGTAGTTTTCATCTTGTCTGGCAATTTTTTTCTCTTCTGTTTCTTTTGAAATCTTCATTCTTTCTAGCCTCTCTTTTAGAAGCAAGTTCTCTTTGTCTTTCCATCTGTCTTATATCAGAATTTTCTCGTTGAGACTTCTTACTTTCTGCTTCAGCCCTTTATTTTTATCCTTTCTAGCCTGTCTTTTAGAAGAAAGTTCTCTTTGTCTTTCCATCTATCTTGTATCGAATTATCTCTTTGAGACTTCTTACTTTCTGCTTCAGCCCTTATATAATCTTCATTTTTTCTTGCTTCTCTATTAGCAGCAAGTTCTGTTTTTTTTTAAATCTTCATTTTTTCTAGCCTCTCTTTTATAAGAAAGTTCTCTTTGTCTCTCTATATTTCTTTTATATGAATCATCTCTCTGAGACTTCTTTCAATCTGCTTCATTTTTTCTATAATTTTTATATTTTCTTGAATATCTTTTCACATTTTTTGAATTTTTTATTTTTTCTGCTATTTTGCATGTAGTTTTTCATAATACAAATTTTGTTACCTTTTTTACTGACAGTTTTGAATTGCTTCTTGTAATGTGAGAAATGCAGTCAACTCTTGGTACTGTAAAGCTATACCAAACAGAATAGTTTGTTTGTTAATTATAAAAATCCCTTCTATTTTGACAGGAATTTCATCAAAATTTAAAAGCATATTTCTAAATAACCCCTGTGTTGTTAATTTTTGAACATGCTTCCTGTAAATTTCATCACCTTTATCTAAAATGTATCCAGGCTCAGTGTGTTTGAATCAAAATCAAAAGTAGAAACTGAAAAGAAAACTAAAAAATTACAAGTACATTGGTTTCCCCTGCCTTGATCAGCAAATTTCGTGGCATACTGGTCAAAAGCTCCAAATTTAACAAGGTTTGCATTAAAAGAATTGAAAAATTTTGATACTCCTTCTTCTAAATTATTTTTAGATTGTTCATTTTGGTCTTGCAAAAGATCAGTTTGGATATAACTATGAGAACCTTTTTTGGCATAATTATTGTTTGATTCATTTGACAGAATATCTGTTTGTATATGATAAGTTTCTTTTGCACAGTTATTGTTACTGTTTTGATTCAATTCTTTTACACAGTCATTGTTACTGTTCTGATTTAATTCGTTTGCACAGTTATTGTTACTGTTTTGATTCAATCATTTTGCACAGTTTTTGTTACTGTTTTGATTTAATTCAGATAGTTCAAATTTATTCAATTCAGATATTTTAAGTAAATTCAGTTCAGATATTTCCAGTTTTTTCAATTCAGATTTTTCAAGTAACTATTGTTTGCATTAGAGAGGAGGTCAGTATCCCCCATGCTATATAAGTTACTGTTGTTGAGAGTGTCAGTATCACCCATGTCAAGGTCAAATTCTGTACTGTTAATGGGGCCAGTATCCCTAGTCAAGTCTGTCAGTCTCTGTTTCTTTGGGTTTTTCACACCACGTTTAGCCTCAGCTGTCCTCCAATTTTGTCTTCTTGGCATCTTTAAAAATCTATTAATACATATGCAAATAATGTACAATCATGAGAAAAATGTTATTAATGCATAATATGATAAAACAAAGGCTAGATGAACAATCAAGGATCTCCATGGATGAAAATTGACTGATGGAGGAACTTTCACCGTCACAAACCGTGTCTATGCCGTACAGTGCAGCGTGATTAAAGTATTTCATCCCTCCATGTAAGAAATGGTGAACAGACTGAAACATTGCTTATTTAAATTATTTCATTATAGAAGTATCAATATTTTCATTAATTGCCATGTGTAACCATTCGAATGCCAAGCCTTCATGGTCCCCCTGTAGTCGAGAATGACCAAAAGCTGTCATGAAGATTCCCATGTAGCTTTCTTGCTACTTTTGGTAACTGTTATGGGGTTAAAAATCATATGGAGCTTATTTTTCACAGACATTGTCAAATTCAGAAGTCATGAACCCATTAGCGGTATTTGCAAAATTTGCAGCAACAACAAAACGATTCGTTCAGGTTATGTAAAAATTTGATGAGAATTTTAGGGCAAACGTTGACGATTGAAAAGGTTTTGAATGACATAAACTAGCTAGATGATGCTATGCAAGATGCATCTTTTTATTCTTAATGTAAACCGGAAACGCAGATGTATCAGTTTGATTGTAAACTCTGAAATGAATTCGGAATTACGATATGTTATTTCTTTGAGTGAACAGTAAATATTTTTAAGTTTTTACTTTTTAACTTTTAAAGTAAATCTACATTTTTGTTACAACAGTACTCAAATTATTTGCGATGAAATTGTTTACGTTTTATTTTGTACTTCTTAAAAAGGGAGATGCTGATTGTGTTAGTCAATATAAAAGCATGTGATAGATTTGTTTAACTGGATTATAAATTTATTTATTTAATCTTAATTATCATTAGAATTTGTCGATCTTGAATTTTTGAAGAAATTTTATTTCAATTTGTGAAATCTCGAATGAGAAAACCTTTCCTTTATTCCTTCCAAAAATAATCTCAATTTAAATTTCTAATGGAGTAACAATAACTACTCATTTAAATACATCATAAAATATTGAAATATAAAATGACATAGTCATGGTTAAAATTAATATTAATGAATAGTTACTTCATAATTTTTTTTACAGCTAATCATCTCAAGACAATCATCATTTCTTAATACATAATTTTCAAAGAAGTGTAAGAGAGGTTATCAAACATATATATAACCAAATTCTTTAAATTTGAATTGGATTACCTCTCTTACACTGCTTTTACATTGTCTTAATTGTCTTTTAACCAGAAAAACCCTTGTTTCCTCCCTTTTTTTGCCTCTAATTGCTAAATGATTTCAGCCACAACCCCCATAACCACCCCTTTGTATTATGGAAACTTGTGGTATAATTTCAGAGATTTATACACTTAAACAACAAGTTATTGACTGGAAACTACAACAAGTTATTGTCTGGAAACTCGAAAAATGCTTGTTTTTTGCCCTTTTATGGCCCCTAATTCTTGCATGAATGGGACAATAACACCCTTCCTTTTGTGATATGGAACTGTGGGTACAATGTCAGAGAGATCAATACACTTACACACAAGTTATTGTCTAAAAACTGCAAAAATGCTTGTTGTTGGCCCCTTTTGAGACCTTTATTCTGAACTGTTGACACCATAGACCCAAAAATGAATCCATACCTTACATTTGTGGTATTAAACATTGTGGTACAATTGCAGAGCAATTTAAATACTTTCACACAAGTTATTATCCTGAAAGTAGAAAAATACTTTTGGGTCCTTAATTTCTAAACGTGTGCGACCATCATCCACAAAATCAATCCCTACCTTTCTTTTGTTGTATTGAACATTCTTCTGAAATTTCAAGGAGATCCTTTTACGTTAACTAAAGTTATTGCCTGGAAATAAAATGTGTCTTCAGATGACGCAGAAGACAACAACAACATCATACCATTAAACGATCCCCAAACAATGTTTGCGGTCGTATAAAAAGCCTATTAAGGGTTATGTAGTTAGATGCGTTTGAATATACTTGAAAAAAAAATGCTGTCTGGTGAAATAAATTTGAACGATGGCGCAAGACAATTTAACAATGGCGCAAGTCATTTGACGATGGCGGAAGATATTTGACCGATGGTGAGGCGCCATCACTAAACAGGTCATGGAGATACCTGAACAATTGCATAATAAGAGCTTAATTGGGGTAGACATACTACCTTATATATATCATTAATATAATATGTGTTTTCTGTCGGAGAGTTGTGATTTGTTCAGACATATTTATAGCTATATTTATATATGTATCTAGAATACTGATATGCTTCATGTATTGGAATAAAATAATATATCAAAGTGTAATTATAGTTGCTAAACATGTTGCCTTTTTTAAATAAGGAAAAAGTATGTTATGCCCTTTCTTTATCATGATAAATTTTATGTTGTGTTTTTTCCATGTACAAAAATGTACTTAGTTTTAAGAAATGGGTACTGCTGTTGCATTTGTGTATATTTAATATAGCAGTATTGCCGAAAATATCAATATAATTTATTATAACAGACTTTCTAAATTAACAAGAGTTTCAATTAAATAAGGTTATAACACTAATGCGATTTTTTTTATTTCCCCGATTGCATTCTGTACCCTTCAGAGATGACATAAATGCTATTAGGACAAATCTGAAGTGACAAACCACAAGTGAGATACACTTGCAATTGAATCATTTATTACTTGAGTTGAATGACTTTTTATTGATATTATCAGAAATTATAAACATAATAGCAAGAACGTATTTTTCATGTTTGTTTAAGTTTTTTGTCATTTATCAACTGTGAAATGACGATATAATCGGGTATAATTAGGTAGTGTAGAGTCCTGTCAATATATGTTCCTGATTTAATCACTAAAAATGTTTTAATTTTTATCAAAATTGTAGAAATACAAATCAAGTATATCAGTACACAAGTTCCAACAAACAGAACACAAATGGTTAAAATATTTTTAATGAATTAAATATTTCCATTGAAAAGTTGTTTTAGCTTCATCCTTCTCTTTTACAAGAAAATGTTTTCCCGAAAACATCATTGCTGACAACGTGCAAAACAACATTGTCATTGAGAGTAAAATTTGCAAGTATTTGCAAATGATTAGACACAAGTAGTTGTATGATACTATATTTTCATCACAGTAAAATAAATATTAACAGCATAATAATGTCTAGACTATTTCCATCAGGTTAATATTATTTGCTGTCGTGTATATGTAAATTTCTATTTATAGCGTTTCATCGTCAATTTATTTCAGACTTTAATTTTGCATTCTTAATTTAGAACGCTAGCTAATTAGATTTTTCATTTAACTATATTGATCCTATTCATCTATTTATATCTGAAAATACAAAGCAGTTTGTGTATCTACATTATTATAGTATTAAACATGAGCATACTATTCCATTACTGTACCTTCATAAGTTCCCAGAAAAAGGAAGTAGTTTAACTTTTCATTGAAGAGTTTCTTTCTGATATATCCTATTACCACAAAAAAACTTTTAAACAACTAAGTCCAATAAATATGATGACTGAAACTCATGACACTGAGAACATGGTCTTCATTCTAAATTAATGGTTTAATGTTTTGTATAATGATTTCTTAAATATTAATTCAATACCAATACTTTATATAAGATTTAACCTAGGAAATGAGAGCAAGGGACACAATTAAATTCAACAAATATTTTCCTATATGGTGCTAAAAAATATTTCTAGTGTAACTCCATTAGAATGTATCCAGTATAATGTAAGGAGACCACTTTTAAGCAAGGATCGAAGCTTACAAACTCGACACTACAATCAGGACCTCTAGAAAATTCGGAGAGCCGACAAACTTGCTTCGGAATTTGACAAGGAGACTGTTCATAATGTGATTCTATCCGTGTTAACCTTGCTTATTGTGCCTGTATCTAATGCAAATAAATTGTTTTTTTTAATAAGATATGAAAATAAGGAGATGTAGTATCATTGCACATTGGACAACTATTTGCCATAGTTAAAGAAAGATCTATTGCTTTTGTAAGCGTCCGTTCTGATCATGTGGCAAAATACTTATTTGTATGACAAATGACAAATAATTTATCAAATATCATTCAATATACAACAAAATACCCACAACTTGAAATTTAAAGATTGAACTATCGATATAGTTGTTTAAAGAAATTTAAGCCCGTGAGCCCTATTAATATTACGATCCCAAGTTTTTATGTTGAAATTTGTAATAACTTTGACTTTTTACAGAAGCTTACGAAACATTTATCGCCGAAAATTTTGATATCCAAGCTGCCTTATGGAATGAAGTGGATATACGCAATTATAATAGGCAACCATAAGGCCATTAGCCATGAGAAAATTCCTAACGTTTAGTCGGTTATAAAAGGCCCCGACATAGTAACATTATTTTCTTCGCCCTCTACCTTCTTCAGTTCCCTATACCTTATAAATACTTTATAATTCTATAATACTAGTTATCTTCAATATTGCGACTTGGGAAGAAACATAGACTTCAAAATTGTATTCTCTTTGTCTGATTGATACGCAAAAGAACAACACAAGAATACAAATTTCGCTATCCTTTCGAAATTGGAATTTGATCAAGAAAAAAAACTGCATGTTCTATTTGTATCATACATGTTCAGCTTCAACCATGGTTTTAAATTTAGATTTTACTTTTACAAAAACAGTTGCAGACTATCACACAATGGAATACTAAGATTTCGGATTGGATAATTAATACAAAATTTTGAGATAGTACAGGAATAGTTGTTTTGGTTCATGATAGACCACACAAAGTCATTAAAATGAGTTGAGTTGTCTTGCATTTGCCCATTTCAAGTTCTTGGAGTAGGGGAGATAACTTGCGTAATTAACGACGCACGTTTCGTTTCCCGAATTCCGCTAGAGGCTTGCAATTATGGCCGCAATATTGGATTTTTCAGCGTGGGTCCATAGCTTAAATTGACAACCATATATAGTTCTACAATTGTGCAAAGTTTCATACTTTTATCATCAAACCCATAATTTTTCTAAAAATATGCACGAATCAATTGGACTATTACATATACTTTGCCTTAAGCGATTTGAATTTAATGTTAATGATATTGTTCGGGACGTACCGTCATCAATTTACTCATTTTAAATTCCTATAAAAATTATGGGTGATGAATATAACCTAAACAAGATAAAAGAAATGAAACTTTATCTGAATAAAAAACCTATCTGTACAGGTCAGTAGTGGTTATCTTTAATCATATTGCAGTAGTAATTTATGTTCACAGTAAATGTAAACAACTGTTCATTGCACAGTCATTCATGCACACATCGTTAATGTAATTATAGATGAAACTGCTCACAAAACTTTTTTAAAATAGTATGTGTCTATCCCATGGAGCCTTCGCTTTATTTAGCAAACTCCTTTTTGAATTTGGTCCACAACGCTCTTAAACTTTGTACTGTTAAATGCTAAGCCGTTTCGACTAATTACATAGTGTTTTCCCTAGGCAACGCCAATAATAAAATAAACGGTGTCGATTTTTTTTTGTAATGAAGGCCGCTGGGATTGATATATCATCGTATATATAACCTCATCAATAGTCTATTTTTGCATGATGGCATTGTTTATTTTGCAACCCCGGTCGCTGAGCTTCCAAGTCATTTACAGTACAGGAAAGCATGATATCAGTATATTGTACAAAGACCAGTAATTTGTACTTTGGAGTTAAAACCAAGTATTCAAGAATTCTCAAAACATACTCTTAAAATCTACATCAAGGAACATACTTTGATAAAACAAAATATTAACAGCAATAAAAGTTTTGTTCATAGCGTTAGATAAAGATGTAATACAAAATAGACGATTTTTCGTCCCTAAATTCCCTTTTTTATTTGGACGTGATTTATTTGTCAACCACTTGCCGGATAGAAGAGTACCTTTTATTGTCAAATAAATATCGAAAATCATTTTACAGCATACTGTTCTTCGTAAGATAAAGGCTGCATTTTTTCTATGTCAAGGAACAGTCATGTATGCATATATTTCTAAATCGATAAAGGGAGATTTTAATCGTAGATACAGCGAAATTGTATTTGTAAACAGATTAAATAAAACGTGAACAAATTTATCTATTAGATTGTAATATTACGAGACAGATATTTAAAGCTACTTAAGCAAATATAATGAAAAAATATGGTAACTTTGTATCGAATATTTTAAGACATACATGTACAAGATTTTTTCTTCTTTTACTTTCATATAACCTTTTGTAGACCAGAACACAGCTCAGGACCACCAATGGGTGTTTAACGTAGTACGAAAGTAAAGCAATTCGGAAGTGGGTTTCAGCTGTCCCAATGACAATAATGTTTACACATTCGGCAAAATGGACGGCCTATTGTACTCCGAAGCATACATATGAACCAATAAAAAAAAACCACACACTCAAGACTGACTTAGGATAGGTGCAGAAAAGGCGCAGTTTCAAAATAATTTATGCGATCTCAACGCTTCACTTATACATATAGCCAATGTGGAATAAACAAACTCAAACGAATACGCTCATTAATTGTTATTGAGCATCAACGTATTTAAAATGGCTGTTTGTTTTATGTACAAAATGGCCTTTTTTTCCCTATAAAGTGGTATATTGAATTACAAAATCAGTTGGTCGATATCAAGGCAGGTCTACCGCTAGTCCCCAATAGTATCATACTTTCAGGAGTCAGTGGTCTGATGTATAACATATTGTTTTGCAAGACTTCTTCGTTGATGTATTAAGAAATTGTTAAGATAATAAGATTCAAAATCATTGATGCATAATTGGCCCATTTGTATGGCACAAAATTGGTGGGTTCAACCTATGTATACCATTGGCATTCGAACGTCTTTGGTTTGAACGTCTTTGGTTTAGAAAATCAGTAGAATTACTGGAAAGTGATGTTTTGAAGTTTCAATTATCACTTTTCAAGTCTGAAAATTATGATGAAAAACTGTCGCGTGAAGTATAAACAAATAATAGATATTCAGTTTTTGGGGAAATTAGCCTAGATAAAGGAGAGTTGGCGCCTTCGAAATAGTTTTAACCCACCACATTCTGTATGTGCCTGTTCCTAGTCAGAAGCTATTTCGTGGCAGTCATTTTTTGCTGTGTTTTATATAAACATAGAAGATGTGGCATAATTGCCAAAGAGACCACACTTCATAAGACAAAAAAAATGACACAGACATTAGCAACTTTGTTTACCATACAACCTTCAGCAACGAACCAAACCCATACAGCATAGTCAGCTTTATACGAGGCCCAGTGAGGACTGAAAATAATTAAATCGAGAAAACTAACGGCATAATTTATGTACAAAAGATGATGTAACATAACATGTAGCATAGAAATAACTGCTACTAGTATATTGCAGGCTTCTGACTGGGACCGGCACATACATACATAATGTGGCGGAGTTCAGCATGAAAGTGTACAACACTCCTCTAATCCTGGAACAGTGGTGCATCAGAATAGTACAAGAACTGTACAAATCAATAAACAAATATGACCAAGAGCATCAAACAACCACCTAATTACAGACTCTTGACTTAGGATAAGCACATATAGAATATGGCGGGCTAAAGATGCTAGCAGAGCACCACATTCCCCGTAACCTGGGACAATCGTGTAACAGTACAACAGTACAACATGAGATCAAACGTTTGCGGATTTTAACATCATTTATTTTCTTATGATTCGGATTAAAAGATCTATAATGGAAGTACAACACGACATCTGCTTCGGCCACTCCAATTTACTAATGCGTTTTTGACATCGCAACACATCTAGATTGATTGATTGATTGATTTGTAGGCGTTTAAAGCTTCTTTAAGCACCATTAGCTATTTTGTGATGGTAATCGGAATGCCCAGAGAAACCGTCCGCCTACCGGTAGAAAAACTGACAATCTTAGTCAAGAAAGATTGGAGGCGAATGTAGCTGCCACATGCATGATTCGAACCCACAACCGCAGTGGTACAAGGCCAGTGACACAGTGGTTGGACTATGTAGACTACGTGACTAGTGAAGCTCGAGGGAACAGTTGACAATACACATCAATCTAGCTAATCTCCTCATTGCCCTTTTAGTTCAATAGTTCCTTACGTTTCGTCGTAATTGACTTTGCAGTTATTGGACTGAGCTTCCTATCTGTCAAATTACATGATATACTTGTCTAAATCCCCATTTATAATTATGAGAAAATGGTTTTGACACTAAGGAAAAGTCTACTGCATGCACAGTTTACCGTAGATAGACTTGACTTTTATCTGTATGTCCCTGTCTGTCAAATATAGTCTAACGGTTCTACAAAATTATAAATCGTTAATCGGTTTTCAAATGTTTGGATTTAGCGTTCCTGATGAAATCACTGTAATCACAATATCGAAGTCAAAATAACGACAGGGTCAAACATGCTATTGTTGATTCAAATTGTTGCAAATCAATCAGTTGAAATGTACTGTCTGGTCTCTTGTGGAGAGTTGTCTTATAAGCAATCATCTATACTACTTAATCTAAAGACCGTTTTTTTTGTTCAACTAATCAACGTAAAACCGTAGAAAGCTACAAGTCAAACTTATATAAGGGTATATATAATTGATAGGGTATACTGAAAATTTTACCCTTTTACATCGATTACTGTTTTAAACATTAAGCAATCAGACAAATCAATAAGTTCCAGACTATCCGATGCTATTTCATTTTAGTCATATATATGTCACATGTTACCATGTTACCTATTACGTTATCTGTACGTCATGCATCTGTCAGTCGCACCACCATACGGTTTATTTGGGATTTGCTATATACACGGGTCATAATCACAGGGTTGACACTACTAAATTCATAATTGTCACATTGTTTCCTATTGTAGTATTTTAATCAGCATGATTTTATAAAATGACAATTCAAATACTAAAAATCTAGACTCAAAATAAGGCGTAGGTACAGTTTCAAATTTGTTATCCGACATGACGTAAAAAAGGCAAATCAAAGAATCCAACTTTATTTATAACTAATAACATATATAGGACTTTGCTGTTGACTAAAAATTACTCCATTCCACTCCCTTTTGTTTTCCAAAAAATCAATATTACCAATAATTGATGAATTCCTGGTCGACGGGTTCAAACAGAATTTTATAATCAGCATGACTTTATCAGATGAAAATACCAATACTAAAAATCCAGGCTAAAATAAGGCTTACACATAATTAGATACTTTAAGTCAGTCACGTGTTCTAGTACCTATAATAGCTTAATCTTTGTTCTATTTTTATATTTTATCTAAGTACTTTAACAGAATAAAATTTACGTAGGCATTTTGATTGGATTATGATATGTACCCATTATAACCTTTAATAGATAGCATTGTTTTCTCTCAAATATGTTGATTTGTTAGGTACTTTGAAAAAAACACTTTTAAAACACCATATTTTATTTAGTTAACAGTAATTGACGTGTAGGGAGTTGTCAATTGCTGTTAACTAATAGAGAGTTGTCTTGTTGGCACTCACATCACATCTTCCTATATCTATGTAATGATTATACACAAATACACACTAATTTTTACTTTATTTAATTACGAAATAACATTTAACTCATTAAGCAATATATATTAAAAATTATTTAAAATGCTTTAAGGATGTACTTAAGTGACATTAAAACATTATAGAGTTCAAAATTTATACTCTAAGTCAGAAGTTAAGGACGACAATAAGCTTAATTATTAATAGGGGATGAAGCTCCTTGTTGAGATGTTCAAATAAAAATAAAATCGTGGGAAAAGGCCAAAATGATTGATAATCAAAATTGTTATATAACAGTCATATATATCTTAGCCTAGTTAAATGTGTCACAAAGACACGGGTGGTGACAGATTTAATTCAAAATGACAAAGAGATTTACTTCTATTCTCTTCGACTCATCCAATGCAACATGCAGAGTATGCAGTGGTGTCTCACAATTAAGCTCAACTGTGAAGATGTTACACTTTATTTCAACTAGCAACGTTACGTTTTCAACATAACCTATTTTGAGTGAAATAAACATATCATTCTCCTTGTGTAACTGGTACCTCTATTGGAAATTGTTAAAAACGTAACTATTCACATCGCAGTGTTTATATTATTCATTGTCATCCTTTTGTTTTACATTTTGATGACAAAACAAGAATGTGTCTAAAGTACACGGATGACCCACTCGCACTATCCTTTTCCATGTTCCATGGACCGTGAAATTGGGCAATAATCTAATTTGGTATTAAAATTAGAAAGAAAATACTATAGGGAACATATGTACTAAGTTTCAAGTTGATTGGACTTCAATTTTATCAAAAACTACCTTGACCAAAAACTGTAACCTGAAACGCCCACTTTCATTTTCTATGTTTAGTGGACCGCGAAATTGGGGTCAAAAGTCTAATTTTGCTTCAAAATTAAAAAGATCATATCATAAGCAACAAGTCTACTAAGTTTCAAGTTGATTGGACTTCAGCTTCATCAAAAACTACCTTGACCAAAAACTTTAACCTGAACGGACGGACGCACAGACGAACGGAGCCACAGACCAGAAAATATAATGCCCCTCCACTATCGTAAGTGGGGCATGAAAAAATGGGTATGAAAGAAGTTGTGATTATTTATTTCATTTTTGCGGTTGTGTACCCTTGAATAAACCAAATTTATAAATAATTTCATTTTCCATTTGGGGGGGGGGGGGTGCGCTTTTCATATTAAATTTGATAAAAACTATCCGTAAAACAATGTAAAAGCCTATAACTGTTAAAACAAAAATATATAAAGATGTGATGGTTGATTTAATTTTTGGCTGCTTATCTTTGTATCAGATGTTCTGCTACATTATATATAACTGTTATACAAGCTGTATTTAACAAAGTTACAATGTACATTTTATATAAAGTAGCCAATTTGTTTAAAAAAAAAATTTATAAGCTGTTTTCAAACTTCTATTTTAAAAAAGGCTGCCAAAGTACGGCTTCAGTAAAATCAACAGTTGGATAGAGAAAAAACACCCGTTCCTGCACAAAAAGTTGGGTGCAGACCAAGCATTACATGTAGACGGGCCGAAAAAGTTAACGCGGCGTTTACTCGCGTGCACTTCATGTAAACGCCGCGTTAACTGTGCGTTAACTCCGAAATTGCAGTAGACATTAAAAGTAAACGGGCGTTTACTTTCGCGTTTACCTCCGCGTTAACACAAAAACGGCGCGTCTTCTAATTTTGTAAAGAGTAAACGGGCGTTTACTTTCCCGTTTACCTCCGCGTTAACGTGGACAAATGCGCGTCTTCTATTTTCCTAATAAGTAAACGCGCGTAACCTGGATACACTGACCTAAAATATGAAATGATAAGGAACATCAAAATTAATTGACCAACCGGTCATTTCTGCTTGACATATTGACGATTAAAGTTATTTAAAAATGTCACACATTTGTATTTAATTGAACAATAATTATAGTAAATTTCTTGTTCTTCGCAAATAATAGTTTTCTCATCTTAGACAGACTGACTCGTAAAACAAAATTATTTGATATCATTAACCAAAACTGACAATATTTACCTCTTAACAAGTTATCTTATTCTATATAGAAGTAATTCAGTTATATTTTCATGCCATAATTGACCATATAATACGTAACAATTGACAGCAATTTTTGTACCAGCCTGACGGACATGACCTCTTTTTATTTAAAATATTGAATAGTAAACAAAATTCAGTAGTTTTCATACATCAGACTAACTCGTAATATATAATTATTTGTTTGCAACACCAAAACTGACCATATAAGCAATTTATTATGTAAATCTAGATAGCCGGCATAGTAAATGAGTTTTATTTTGATATAAAGATTGATTGTATAATAAAAAAGGAAGCAATATTTAAATATTATGACATAATTTTTTTTTTGCATCAATTTAGAGTGACAGCATGTCCTTTTTCATTCAAAATATTGAATCGCAAACAAAATTCAATAGTTTTCTTACCTTAAACTGACTCGTATAATAAAATTATTTGTCCGCAACACTCAAAACTGACCATATAAGCATTTCATTATGTAAATCTATATAGCCGCACAGTAAATGAGATATATTTTCATGTAAGAATTGATTGTATAAGAAAATAGGTAGCAATATTTGAATATTATGACTAAAAAATTTTGTTCGCATCAATTTAGAGTGCCAGCATGTACTTTTTTATTCAAAATATTGAATCGTAAACAAAATTCAGTAGTTTTCATACCTCAGACTGACTCATATAATAAAATTATTTGTCTGCAACAACCAAAACTGACCATATAAGCATTCTAGTATTTAAATCTATATAGCCGCATAGTAAATGAGTTATATTTTCATGTAATGATTGATTGTATAATAAAATAGGTAGCAATATTTGAATATTATGAATAAAAAATTTTGTTCGCATCAATTTAGAGGGCCAGCATGTCCTTTTTTTATTCAAAATATTCAATCGTAAACAAAATTCAGTAGTTTTCATACCTCAGACTGACACATATAATAAAATTATTTGTTCGCAACAACCAAACTGACCATATAAGCATTCTATTATGTAAATCTATATAGCTGCATAGTAAATGAGTTATATTTTCATGTAAGGATTGATTGTATAATGAAAAAGGTAGCAATATTTGAATATTATGACTAAAAAATTTTGTTCGCATCAATTTGGAGGGCCAGCATGTCCTTTTTTTATTCAAAATATTGAATCATAACCAAAATTCAGTAGTTTTCATACCTCAGACTGACTCATATAATAAAATTATTTGTCCGCAACAACCAAAACTGACTATATAAGCATTTAATTATGTAAATCTATATAGCCGTCTAGTAAATGAGTTATATTTTCATGTAATGATTGATTGTATAATAAAATAGGTAGCAATATTTGAATATTATGAATAAAAAATTTTGTTCGCATCAATTTAGAGGGCCAGCATGTCCTTTTTTTTATTCAAAATATTGAATCGTAAACAAAATTCAGTAGTTTTCATACCTCAGACTGACTCAAATAATAAAATTATTTGTCCGCAACAACCAAAACTGACTATATAAGCATTTAATTATGTAAATCTATATAGCCATCTAGTAAATGAGTTATATTTTCATGTAATGATTGATTGTATAATAAAATAGGTAGCAATATTTGAATATTATGAATAAAACAATTTTGTTCGCATCAATTTAAAGGGCCAGCATGTCCTTTTTTTATTCAAAATATTGAATCATAAACAAACTTCAGTAGTTTTCATACCTCAGACTGACTCATATAATAAAATTATTTGTCTGCAACAACCAAACTGACCATATAAGCATTCTATTATGTAAATCTATATAGCTGCATAGTAAATGAGTTATATTTTCATGTAAGGATTGATTGTATAAGAAAATAGGTAGCAATATTTGAATATTATGACTAAAAAATTTTGTTCGCATCAATTTAGAGTGCCAGCATGTACTTTTTTATTCAAAATATTGAATCGTAAACAAAATTCAGTAGTTTTCATACCTCAGACTGACTCATATAATAAAATTATTTGTCCGCAACAACCAAAACTGACCATATAAGCATTCTAGTATTTAAATCTATATAGCCGCATAGTAAATGAGTTATATTTTCATGTATGGATTGATTGTATAATAAAATAGGTAGCAATATTTGAATATTATGACTAAAAAATTTTGTTCGCATCAATTTAGGTTGCCAGCATGTCCCTTTTTTTATTCAAAATATTGAATCGTAAACCAAATTCAGTAGTTTTCATACCTCAGACTGACTCATATAATAAAATTATTTGTCCGCAACAACCAAAACTGACCATATAAGCATTTTATTATGTAAATCTATATAGCCTCATAGTAAATGAGTTATATTTTCATGTAAGGATTGATTGTATAATAAAATAGGTAGCAATATTTGAATATTATGACTAAAAAATTTTGTTCGCATCAATTTAGAGGGCCAGCATGTCCTTTTTTTATTCAAAATATTGAATCATAAACAAAATTCAGTAGTTTTCATACCTCAGACTGACTCATATAATAAAATTATTTGTCCGCAACAACAAAAACTGACCATATAAGCATTTAATTATGTAAATCTATATAGCCGCATAGTAAATGAGTTATATTTTTATGTAAGGATTGATTGTATAAGAAAATAGGTAGCAATATTTGAATATTATGACTAACAAATTTTGTTCGCATCAATTTAGAGTGCCAGCATGTACTTTTTTATTCAAAATATTGAATCATAAAAAAATTCAGTAGTTTTCATACCTCAGACTGACTCATATAATAAGATTATTTGTTCGCAACAACCAAAACTGACCATATAAGCATTCTATTATGTAAATCTATATAGCTGCATAGTACATGAGTTATATTTTCATGTAAGGATTGATTGTATAATGAAAAAGGTAGCAATATTTGAATATTATGACTAAAAAATTTTGTTTGCATCAATTTAGAGTGCCAGCATGTACTTTTTTTATTCAAAATATTGAATATTGAAACAAATTTCAGTAGTTTTCTAACCTCAGACTGACTCGAATTTTAACCAAAACAGACCATATTAGCACTATATATAGCTGCATAGTAAATTAGTTTATTATATCCATGTAAAGATAGCAATATTTGAACATTTAAATTGACGAGATGACCGGTACAAATGTACATACTTATATTACCCTTTATCGATATCCCTTTCAATACACTGTACAATTTACGTCTTTTTTTTATCATTTGTCAAAACAGAATCTTATCATATAAATCCAAGGCAAACAAGGTAAATTTCGATTAAAAATCATGTATTAAATATCCCGAGTTATAGTAGGAATTCGAAGAGACAATTATGAATGGGGAACGAAACAATATAAACCATGATGTTCATATCCCATTATATTAAAATATTCTCCCGATGTCTCGGATAACCTTTCTTTTCGTATCGATATTTGCACATGTAACTTTTGGAAGAAAAATATAGAAAATCTGCCAATCAGTAAAGTTAATGGACTTAATGAAAGTGATTTTGTGTAATTTAATATTTCGAATTAAAAGAGTTTTTTAATTGTTCTGGTTTGAAACACATATACGTAAAATATTAAGACTAAAGGTCGTTTTTATAAAATAAATGTGCAAATGAACTTGAAGTTTATTTCTAAATTTACCCAATCAGTTAACGCGAAAAGTAAACGTGCGTTTACTTTCAAGTGCACGTAAAAATATACTTGTAAAATCTGTACTAAACGCCCGTTTACTTTTAAGTGCACGTAAAAATAAATTTGAAGAATTCTGAAGTAAACGCCCGTTTACTACTGACTAAACGGACACATAGTAAACGCCCGTTTACTAAGGTAGACATTAGAAATTTCCATTTCAGCCACGTTAACGTAATCATAGTAAACGTGCGTTTACTAGTAAACGGGAGATTTGAAGTTAACTAACGAAATATGTGCACGCGGCGTTAACTTGCGTTTACTTTATGTAATGCTTGGTCTGCACCCAACTGTTGAGATGTTCAAATAAAAATAAAATCGTGGGAAAAGGCCAAAATGATTGATAATCAAAATTGTTATATAACAGTCATATATATCTTAGCCTAGTTAAATGTGTCACAAAGACACGGGTGGTGACAGATTTAATTCAAAATGACAAAGAGATTTACTTCTATTCTCTTCGACTCATCCAATGCAACATGCAGAGTATGCAGTGGTGTCTCACAATTAAGCTCAACTGTGAAGATGTTACACTTTATTTCAACTAGCAACGTTACGTTTTCAACATAACCTATTTTGAGTGAAATAAACATATCATTCTCCTTGTGTAACTGGTACCTCTATTGGAAATTGTTAAAAACGTAACTATTCACATCGCAGTGTTTATATTATTCATTGTCATCCTTTTGTTTTACATTTTGATGACAAAACAAGAATGTGTCTAAAGTACACGGATGACCCACTCGCACTATCCTTTTCCATGTTCCATGGACCGTGAAATTGGGCAATAATCTAATTTGGTATTAAAATTAGAAAGAAAATACTATAGGGAACATATGTACTAAGTTTCAAGTTGATTGGACTTCAATTTTATCAAAAAACTACCTTGACCAAAAACTGTAACCTGAAACGCCCACTTTCATTTTCTATGTTTAGTGGACCGCGAAATTGGGGTCAAAAGTCTAATTTTGCTTCAAAATTAAAAAGATCATATCATAAGCAACAAGTCTACTAAGTTTCAAGTTGATTGGACTTCAGCTTCATCAAAAACTACCTTGACCAAAAACTTTAACCTGAACGGACGGACGCACAGACGAACGGAGCCACAGACCAGAAAATATAATGCCCCTCCACTATCGTAAGTGGGGCATGAAAAAATGGGTATGAAAGAAGTTGTGATTATTTATTTCATTTTTGCGGTTGTGTACCCTTGAATAAACCAAATTTATAAATAATTTTATTTTCCATTTGGGGGGGGGGTGCGCTTTTCATATTAAATTTGATAAAAACTATCCGTAAAACAATGTAAAAGCCTATAACTGTTAAAACAAAAATATATAAAGATGTGATGGTTGATTTAATTTTTGGCTGCTTATCTTTGTATCAGATGTTCTGCTACATTATATATAACTGTTATACAAGCTGTATTTAACAAAGTTACAATGTATTTGTTAGGTACTTTGAAAAAAACACTTTTAAAACACCATATTTTATTTAGTTAACAGTAATTGACGTGTAGGGAGTTGTCAATTGCTGTTAACTAATAGAGAGTTGTCTTGTTGGCACTCACATCACATCTTCCTATATCTATGTAATGATTATACACAAATACACACTAATTTTTACTTTATTTAATTACGAAATAACATTTAACTCATTAAGCAATATATATTAAAAATTATTTAAAATGCTTTAAGGATGTACTTAAGTGACATTAAAACATTATAGAGTTCAAAATTTATACTCTAAGTCAGAAGTTAAGGACGACAATAAGCTTAATTATTAATGGGGATGAAGCTCCTTGTTGAGATGTTCAAATAAAAATAAAATCGTGGGAAAAGGCCAAAATGATTGATAATCAAAATTGTTATATAACAGTCATATATATCTTAGCCTAGTTAAATGTGTCACAAAGACACGGGTGGTGACAGATTTAATTCAAAATGACAAAGAGATTTACTTCTATTCTCTTCGACTCATCCAATGCAACATGCAGAGTATGCAGTGGTGTCTCACAATTAAGCTCAACTGTGAAGATGTTACACTTTATTTCAACTAGCAACGTTACGTTTTCAACATAACCTATTTTGAGTGAAACAAACATATCATTCTCCTTGTGTAACTGGTACCTCTATTGGAAATTGTTAAAAACGTAACTATTCACATCGCAGTGTTTATATTATTCATTGTCATCCTTTTGTTTTACATTTTGATGACAAAACAAGAATGTGTCTAAAGTACACGGATGACCCACTCGCACTATCCTTTTCCATGTTCCATGGACCGTGAAATTGGGCAATAATCTAATTTGGTATTAAAATTAGAAAGAAAATACTATAGGGAACATATGTACTAAGTTTCAAGTTGATTGGACTTCAATTTTATCAAAAACTACCTTGACCAAAAACTGTAACCTGAAACGCCCACTTTCATTTTCTATGTTTAGTGGACCGCGAAATTGGGGTCAAAAGTCTAATTTTGCTTCAAAATTAAAAAGATCATATCATAAGCAACAAGTCTACTAAGTTTCAAGTTGATTGGACTTCAGCTTCATCAAAAACTACCTTGACCAAAAACTTTAACCTGAACGGACGGACGCACAGACGAACGGAGCCACAGACCAGAAAATATAATGCCCCTCCACTATCGTAAGTGGGGCATGAAAAAATGGGTATGAAAGAAGTTGTGATTATTTATTTCATTTTTGCGGTTGTGTACCCTTGAATAAACCAAATTTATAAATAATTTCATTTTCCATTTGGGGGGGGGGGGTGCACTTTTCATATTAAATTTGATAAAAACTATCCGTAAAACAATGTAAAAGCCTATAACTGTTAAAACAAAAATATATAAAGATGTGATGGTTGATTTAATTTTTGGCTGCTTATCTTTGTATCAGATGTTCTGCTACATTATATATAACTGTTATACAAGCTGTATTTAACAAAGTTACAATGTACATTTTATATAAAGTAGCCAATTTGTTTAAAAAAAAAATTTATAAGCTGTTTTCAAACTTCTATTTTAAAAAAGGCTGCCAAAGTACGGCTTCAGTAAAATCAACAGTTGGATAGAGAAAAAACACCCGTTCCTGCACAAAAATAATTTACAAATTAGAAAAAAATGCATATATAATTCTATTACAGGTATATCAGCGTCTGTAAAATGATATAATAATGAAAATGTTAATCAAAAACCAAAGCCAACTATAATAGCAAAATCTCTGTGCTTGTTTTTAGTCATTTCTATGCTTGTTGCATTAGTTTGTGTTCTTGGAATCGGACCCACGTCCAGTTGATCATTGAATTACAAGGCACCATCTGAACAATATCTTAGTATACAACAATAGTTTATAATATTTAGTTGAAAGTAAAAAGAAACCACTCTAATGGCACATGCAATAAATCAAAAATACAAACATTCATACATTGGTTCTGATTACTTTTTGAAATATTGGCTTCTGTTTATTATACAGCAAAAAGTATAAAGATACACAAATATAAAGCTGATTTACAATGTCTGATTGCTTTATGTACGCATTGACACTTTTTTGAATTTTTATATATAAATGTTACACAAGAAATATTCTGGTCTCTTCGGTACAAACACCAATTTGTGATTAAATCTTTGATCAAGAGGAATCTAAAAGGTATAAAGCAAGAAGACTTCGTAGAATTTTCATTTTACTCGAAAGGAGTAGGTCCATTAAGACACCTTTTTGCCCTCAAAATATAGCAGTTTTACAAAATTGTTAAAATGTAATTTTTTAGTTATTTATTGGAAAGTATAATGCTTCGGCTACATAAATATCGGCTGTTTTTGACAATACAATGCACATATGTCGGATACTAGCATCATTAAGTCATGCTAAATTACTGAAATCTTCACAATTTTAACATTTAAGGTCAATTTTAGACGGTTTCCGCCTTAAATGAAAGAGGCCGCATTTGTATTCATTCAATATATTGAAATGTAAGTTGTATTTGATGATAATACATAATGGTTGAGGATGAATTTTGACAAAAACATCTGAAAAGTGAAATTTTGTGGCATATTTGATAGATTTTTCATATTTAAGATTGAATCGGAGCCATTTTAATGACTAAAACAGTTAAAATATTTCACATAAACTAATTGAATCAAATGAAATAGACACTTAAGTGTTTAAAAAGTATCCAAAATCTTTCGTCAGATCAACCTGAAACTTGAGGACGAAATCGGCCCTAACCGGACCTTCTCCTTTGAAAATTTATATACAATGATAATTTTTAAAATACAGGTACATGAACTGCTACTCAAAATAAAATAAACACCTTCATTTGGCATGTTTTTGATCATTATACACATTTCATTTAAAGTGTAATGGTCCAGATTTAAATCTATTACACAAATTTTACCATAGGAAAACACCTATCAGTATAAAATTGTTTGAATTTGTCTTCCATGGTTGTTACAGGACTTTAAACGTTTTGCTTAATAAGCGTCAAAGAGTGTCATACAGCTATACTACTGATATATTGTCATGATTATATATGACCCTAGGTTCTACTAGAAGAGATTTTTTGTTTTTGTTAAAAGGTATATTCTACAAAGATATTGTTGTTCCATATTCCTATTTTTTTATTTTGTATGCCACAAAGTAAATTTTTGACATATTAACGACATCTAAATTACATTATAGGTGACCATTATGCATTTGAAGTGTTCATTGATGCATAAAAAAACGTAAAGCTTAAATATGTTTTTCAATTTGGCTAAATAATTGGCAGTTATTTTCCTAAGATATACTACATGTTAATCAAGAAGGACAGACACAACTAATATTCTAGCTGATATTATCACATATGTTATTTGTATAATTACAAAAGTCTTTTAATTGAAAAATCACCTGTCGCGATTATTGATAGTCCTTCCATTTACGCCATGAATGTTAGTTATTGTCATGTTTTGCCCCCTTTTGTGGGAAACAAAATTAGACATTGAATGAGATATTAAACAAATCTGTTAATACTTCTTTTTCAATTAATTCATAAATACTAACAAGAACTACAGCACACACTTTGTTTAAGGATGTTCGCTCCTATGTTTCATAATAGCAAAAATTGTAACAGTCTGTCATAAATTGATAGTTTATAAATAAAAGAACTAAAAAAGAAGAAAAAATCAACGGTCCGTGTGTTTGTTTTCGAGATATAAACTATTGAAAATTTGGCGGAAATAATTCTCAATAGATTTTTTCTTTTACAGCTTTTTTCTTCTTTAAGCCATTAAAAAATAACAAAGGTTTTATAATATTTTCAAATATGGTTTAGAAACCATATGCTATAAGATTATGAAAACAAAAGTAGGCAAAACTTTTTAATGGCAATATATAGATAAAACTAGAGAATTCCTAATATCTGACAAAAATTCAAAAACAAGAAGAGCCAACATCTTTAAGGATTTTTTTTCACTTTAAAGTTTTCACATGTCAGTAACGTCATCATGCCGTTCATCTGTAACTTTAACGACACCTTCATAAAAAAGTGAACCCCCAAGAGTGAAAACTCTTTGTTCCGGAGGCGTTTCATACCTAAAGATATGAGGCTCGTTAAACCATTTTTTTTCACGTCGATTCCACTTTTTTACGTCATACCACATTTTAAAAAATCTCATAACTTGGAACGAAACCTTTACATCTTTTGCATTCATTGGTAATTCAATAGCAGTATCGTTTTCAGTTGTTTTTTTTCACATCTACATCTCCTTTCTCTTTAAATTGAACAATCATTTTTGTAAACCATTTATTGGATACAAATCTAAATCGAGCTTTTGTAGCTGTGACACATTCTAATTGTAGAAGGGGTTCAGGTACTTTGGTGACATATGCCATTTCTTTCGATGGTTCAGGAGGTTTGTATTTTGGCTTTACCGTATATTTATTCCATTTCATCATTGATTCTTGGCCCAAATCCCTACATTCACTTTCAGTATTTGAAACTGAATCGCTACGACTACAAGAATTACCAAAATTGGTATCCTTTTCAGAACTTGCTGAATTGATAGAACTGGCTGAATGAACACTTCTGTCAGAACTAGAAGAATAGGTTCCTCTGTCAGAGCTAGCTGTAGAAATGCTTCTATCAGAATTGGACGAATGGGTAGCTCTGTCGGAACTAGCTGAATAAGCAATTCTGCCAGAATGGGTACCTCTGTGAGATTTGGCTGGTTGAGCGATTCTATCCGATCTAGATGAATGAGTATCTCTTTCAGAAATGATTAAATTAACCTTTTTCTTATAAATGGTAAAAGGAGTAGTTTTGTCAGACATGACTGATTTAGACCCTTTTTTGAAATTGAACGAATCATTAATTATGTTAGAGCTGGATGAATAGGAACCTCTCTCAGAACTTAATGGATTGGTTCTTTTCTTTAAACTAGCTGAATAAGTAATTCTGTCAGTAATATATGAATGCTTACTTCTACCAGAAATAGCGGGAATGTTTCCTCTGTTAGAACTGGATAAGTGGGTATTTCTGTTAGACCAGAGAGAATGGGTACCTGTGCCAGAGCTAGATGAATGGGTTTTAAAATCAGAACTAGTTGCCTTTTTGCTTCCATAAAACTTTTCTGAATGCGACCTTCTATTAGATCTGTCAACATTAGAAATGCTATCATCATTGCTTGGATTCGTTATATGACCAACAGTAGAGGAAACAACCCCACTACCTACATCTACTAAAACGTTTCCTACGAACTGTTTTCCTCGATCTTTAGCATGCTCACCTATTGGTCGGTTTTCCTGTTCGTCGTCTAGTCTTTCCTCAACAAAACCTGTTATTGTTCCAAGTACAGCCTCTGAACCTTTATTAGTGAGAGCATATTTAGTAAATTTTTCCAGTGATATACTCTCCCTTAAACTTGGAGCAAACGGTCCTGCTATGTTAGTAGACGATACATTAGCAACCGCTCCAACGGCTGTAGCAGTTACACCCCCTACAATAGCTCCTGTAACTGCATGCCCCAAAACTTGTTTCAATGAAACATCAATATTATCAACGAATTTTTTTTCAGCGTCAGCTGCAAGAGAGAATACTGCTCCTCCACCAGAGGCTAGACCTGCACTACTGCCAATGGCTGAAACGCCATTTGTTATGTCGGCACCAGCTGCACCTGTAATAGCACCAGCAACAAATCCGATGCCTGCACTCTTTGCCCAGTCTTTGAAGTCACATCCTTTTTCTATACTCTTGCAATTGATTGTTCTCATTAAACTTTGAACACTGCATCCCATACACGCTGCCACCCATGTTCCTGAAGCTACACCACCAATACCAATACCAAGTGACATTAATATCAAAGCCATCCGTTTTCTATACCTCCATATCTGTTCCTTTGTCTCACATTCGGGCCAGAAAATTGATCTCCACCTAGATTTTGATAACCATCCTTCAGTGTAATCAGCCTTGTTGTGATATTCAGCTCTCCTTTCACGATCTTTTAATATTTCATATGCAGCTATAACCTCGTGTGCCATTTCATTATCACCCAATTCTCCCGCGGTATCGGAATGCCAACGTCGAATTTCTTTGTGATAAGCTTTTTTAATTTCTTGATCTTGCGTATCTTTATCTAATTTTCGAATTTCTTTGAAATCTAACTTAAGTATTTCGTAGAGGTTTCTGCCTTCATCTAATGAGGTTTCTTTTGAAACATTAATTTTTCTTATGCATATTGTCTTTTCTAATGTATGGTCGCTTAAATTACTTTCAACCACCATTGTGCTACCGTAAATGTTAAAGTGAGTGTCCCGTACCCATTTTCTAGTACCGACCACTTTGTTCTTACTTGTTTGGTTAACCGTTTGGATCTTGAATTTAAAATCATCTTCACAGCGATGCAGATAAGATGTTCCGGGTGACAAATTCTTTGACGACGACGATAAAAAACAAAAAGGGTCATATCTATGATAAAAATATATTACAGCTTTGCAGTCAGTGGTGGTGTTCTTCACTAGAACAGATTTATACTCGACCATTTTACAATTAGATAACGAGAAAATCTAACGATAATTTATGTTCTTGAGGAATATGTGCGACTGCATGGTTTACATTACATAGTTGATCACTTGAAGTACTGCATACATCATTAGTCTCTGTTTGGTACTTATAAATGAAAATGAAAGCACAGAATCCTTTTTATATTCTGAAAATAAATCAATAAAGTGAATCAATGAAATAAGACATAAAACACATTTGAGCATATTTACCCCCCCCCCCAAAAAAAAAAGAAAAATTAAAAAAAAGAAAAATCCCAACAACATTTGAAAGTGTTCCCACATCAATTTTCTAGATGATTGACAAGGAGTTTGATGTGTTTGAACTTTTAATTTTGCCATTTGATAAGCTACTTTCCTTTAATATTTTCCTCAGAGTTCAGTATTTTGTGTACAAGGATAAGAAACAGGTGTAACGCGAGTGTCATCGAGCTATTACTCCTGTTTGGACCCAAATACAGAAACAGCTATTGTCTTTATTCTGCAATTCATTTTCTAAATCATTTTGCTTTGAAAGACAGACAAATAACATTTGATGCATTTTTACCGAATAAAAATCACATTAGACATGCATTGTAATATTTAAACAAATCACACAACAAGACGATGATCGGTTAGCAGAAAAGAATCTCAAATGGTCAACAATAATACAAACCAAAACTGAGTAAAACACATATTATATAGGAGGGGAAAAAAATAAAAAACATTAAACTGTTTACAACAAAACACGCTAACATACATAGAAACAGACTATTGGATAACAACTGTTATATTCCTGACTTGCTACATGACATTATAATAAAAATAGTTTTATAGCTAGCCAAACCTCCTGATACCACCCAAAATAACATAAAACAAAAAACCAAAGAACAGGAATAAACTGAAGCTATAATGTATCGAACAAATCATGGTTTTTAATACTAAAGTATCAATCATAACATACTTAACAGTTCTGGTTTAGAGACTTTGGAACAGTCTGAACATAATGACTTTGTGCATTGTCAAAATATCAATAGGATTTAATTATAAGTACTGATAAAGTATTAAAGTCATTAACATTTAGTCAAGATGAGACTTTTTGAAAATGTTAGTAAAGAATATTTTTATACGGGTATGTTGAAAATCACCTTTTATCTAGATCCGCCTCTTTTATAGTCTTGTTTAAGATGAACTTATTCCTTTGTCGAAAATATTGATTTGCAACTGCTATTATTCATAAAAAAACCAGCAGGATTTATGAATATAATCAAAAATCAAACTGTGTCACCTTAGTAAATGCACTTATTTGATTTAAACTATTCAGAAACATATTCTTCCATACAATATATTGATTTGCAACTGCTACTGTTCATAGATGTTTTAAAATGATAATAAACTCATCATAGATACCATGACTAAATTTAGTATATTCGCCAGAAGAGCGTTTCGTCTACAAACGACTCATCAGTGACGCTCGAATCCAAAAAAGTTAGAAAGGCCAAATAAAGTACGAAGTTGAAGAGCATTGAGGACACAAATTTACAAAAGTTTTGCCAAATACAGCTAAGGTAATCTATGCCTGAGGTAGGAACACCTTAATTTTTCAAAAAATTCAAAAATTTGTAAACAGTAAATTTATAAATATAACCATATCAATGACAATTCATGTCAGCACAAATAGTGCTGACTACTGGGCTTGTGATACCCTCGGGGAAATAAATCTCCACCAGCAGTGGCATCGACCCAGTGGTTGTAAATAAACTCATCATAGATACCTGGAATAAATTAAGTATATACGCCAGACGTACGTTTCGTCTACAAAAGACTTATCAGTGACGCTCGGGTTCAAAAAAGTTATAAAAAAAGCCAAATAAAGTACGAAGTTGAAGAGCATTGAGGACCAAAATAGTGAAAAGACTCTTTCGAAATTGGCTTATCACAAAAAAAGCTTAGAGAACATTTTGACTAAATGATGTGACAATAATAAGCATTGCGCAGAAAAAAAATTGTTTTTATGAAAAAACTAAATCGAACAAGAGTTTAACCGAAAATGTTTTTACCAAGTACTTACTGGTCAGTCAATAGTTTAATATTTTCTTCACCATCTGTTTTCACCTTAAGGGACGAATCTATTAAACGAGAAAATGCATACCATATGATCATTCTCATCTATAATAATTTTTCTAAAGATAAATATGCAGGACGAATTTGACATTGCATACATTTACGAAATAATGAAATCCCAATTTCTTGTTTCACTTCCGCCACCATGCATGTTTTACACCAAACTTAGAGTGTGCTATCAATTTTCAAAAATAAAATGAGTCGGTAACTTATCATGTAATTGTACTTATCTATTTCCCATTTACAATTAGTATGAATACGTATGGTGCAAATATGTTAATGTTTGGATCGCTTTACATTTAATTGTACGGATTTAAAGATTATATAACATCACAAATAACGTCACTGATTGTTATGTTCTGTGTTTACATTGATGTAAGATGTGTGATTTACTTGTTCCTAAAGTAATATTATATAATTTGTTCATTAAATTCTCTGTGCTGAGTAATGTTGAGATTGTTTGAGGTGTATTCATGTCACCATGTTAAGTGAAAAGTTTGACTTGATATATAACAAGGTTCAATCTACCATTTTGTCTTAAAATGTTCTGTAAGTAGGAATATAACAGTTGTCATCATATAGTATTTCTATGTATGTTAACGGTTGTTTTTGTTGCATTTCAGTGTTTCTTTTGTTCTGTTGTTTTCCTCTTGTAGTTGATTATTATGCTTGCTCTCTAATGATTTATGACTTATGAACAGGGTATACTACTTTTGCCTTTATTATTCACAATCTTTAAATTAAGGCAACATTACAGTTAAGTCATTAATTATATATCAGATGTATTTGTTCAAGGCTAAAAAAAGCAATTTTAATGCGAGTTTCAAAGTTTTTTACTCCTATTTTGGGCAGAATATAAAACAAATAAAGACACTCAACAGTTATTGTATTTATTCTGAAATTAATTTTGTACACGTTTGTGCTTTGAAAGACAGAACAAAAACCAATTATTGCCTTTATTTTCAATTTAAAATCATTTGAGGCATGCGTTGTAAATCTGAATCAAATCACAAAATCAGCCACTGACCGGTTCACCGAAAAGAATCTTGCATGGTCAACAATGAAACATCTCTCACTGTGTTTGATTATTTATTGCCACATTAATTAATTTTACCAGTAAAAAGGGGAAAAAAACAAAATAAAATGTCTGATTTTTTTTACATAAGTGTTCGGTCAGTCGTACGCCTCAGAATTTAAACTGTCTAATTATTCACAAACTATTTATATTGTTGCATTGTTGATTTGTGATTTTCACATTTAAGCTTTGAACTGTAGATTGGTGACGTAGACAATGGAATTAAACGTGTTGTTCATATTTTTCTATTTGCAGAATGTGGGTTGCGAATCCGAAACCGCTTAAACATTCACAGACGGACATAACTCATGATATAGGTTGACAAAATAAGCATTGTACAAGTGGTTCATTAGTCCATACCTTATTTACCAAGTAAAATAAACTGTTGAAACTTGTAGGGAAGAATTTCTAGTAGACGAGATTAAACTTAGCATGTCACCTGTCTTATCTGCTTGTGTTTATGCAAAAGAAAATAAACTGGTAGCATTTGATAAAGTTATTTTTTAAATAAACTCATCATAGATACCAGGACTAAATTTTATATTTACGCCAGACGCGCGTTTAGTCTACAAAAGACTCATCAGTGACGCTCGAATCCAAAAAAGTTGAAAAGGTCAAATAAAGTACGAAGTTGAAGAGCATTGAGGACCAGAATTCCTAAAAGTTTTGCCAAATATAGCTAAGGTAATCTATGCCTGAGTAAAAAAAGCCTTAGTGTTTCAAAAAATTCAAAATTTTGTAAACAGTTAATTTATAAGATTGAAATGGAGACCCAATGTTTAGCTTTATATTCATATAATGGTCTATTCAACATAGAGCTAGTTCTATCAATTGATCAAACAAATAACTAGTCGATACCATATGATTCCATTTTACAATCCAGACTTGCCACTAAACACCTCTTAATCAGAGCAACAGTATTGTACTGATGTTTAAATCTATTTGCTACAATGTTTCAAAAACAAAGTTATATAAATGTTAAATGCTGATGCAATCGAATATGTCCAAATAGTTATCAAGGGGTATATTACGGTCTAATTAAAGATATACATGAATGAGATACCCTTTTTTTCAAACGATATATTAGTCTAAGTGTATCCTGTCCTTATAATCATGCCGCCAATACAACAGTACTGATAAACCAGTTGATGGTGAAAATAAAAGACAATTTGCTGCGGAATTACCAAATATGCACCGAAGTTAATGCACTAATTTAATTTTTTACTATTACGAAACTTATTCTTTCATACAATATATTGATTTGCAACGGCTACTGTTCGCAGATGTTTTAGAATGAGAAAATACTTTTCGAAATTGGCGTATAAAAAAAGCTTTGAGAACATCTTGACTAAATGATGTAACTATAATAAACATTGCAAAGAAAAAACATTGTTTTATGAAAAAAAATCGAACAAGAGTAAAACCTAACAGAAAATGTTTTTATCAAGTACTTACATGTCAGTTAATAGTCAATATTTTCATCAACAGCTGTTTTCACCTGAAGGGACGAATTTATTAAACGAGATTATGCATAACATGTGATCAACCTTAACTATAAGAATTTTTTCTAAAGATAAATATGTAGGAAGAATCTAGTAATGCATACATATACGAAAGAATGAAACCCCAATTTCTAGTTTCACTTCCCCTATCATGTTTTTACACCAAAAAACCGGTAGTATTTTACTGTTCAATAGGCATAAATCAATTAAATAAAACAAACACGAGACACAAATCAAAACTGAGGGAAACATATCAATTATGATGCAATTATTTTGTATCAACAGTTCTTATTAGGTGAGAGTAAGCATAACATTCTCTATCACATTGTCTGTAAATAAGGAAGCTGACATTTTGAAATGCAGAATGCATTGACATGTAATTTCTACAATAATACACCCCAAGAACTCACATTTTGCACCACAAAATCTTATTTATTTCAAATTTTATTACATTCTGAAGCGGACAAGAACCCAGAAACCGCTCGGAGTTTTCGTTTGAGGTAAGAAGCATACATATGACTTCACCTAGTTGAGTGACCAAAGAAGATAACATATTTTTGCAGAATTTTCTTTAATGAAAATTTTACACTGAAATAATGATTGAAATTTAATTTTAAATTTGTTTTGCATAAGCATCATGTTCATGTTCATGAAATAACTGTATTGCATTTGAAGCTTTGCGGACGTCAATCGGTAGTTTTCTTGTTGCAAATACCCGTTTAAATGTGTCCGCTACGCGTCGCCAGGTAAACTAAATTTGCGATAGCAAAACTTCCAATGGATGTCTGCAAAGCTTCAAAAACAAAATAGTTATCTCTTAAATATAACAAGGAAAAACTAAAAAACATAAACACTGAACTGCTACACAAATAAACTCCGACATACCTAGAAACGGACAATCTGATAACAACTGCCAAATTTCTGACCTGGTACAGGAAATTTTAAGTAAAACAGTGGGTTAAACCTGGTGTTATGACTAGCAAAACCTCACGGTACGACTCACAGTAAAGCCATAAAAGTAAAAATCATAGAACAGAAACAACTCGCAGCTATTGACAACAAATTGGAAATCAATTTTAATAGATCAGGTTTTTCATTACTAAAGAATCAATTAGTACATTAATTGTCAAAATATCGATAGCTTGTAGAATAAATGTACTGATAAAATGTTCAACGTCATCAACATTGAGTCCAAAAATGGGTTTTGAAAATTTCAGAAAAAAAACTAAATCTATTTATGTGTACGAAAAGAATTATCACATATCCAGATTCTCCCCTAATCTTAAAATTGGCATTCAAGAGTTCAGAATCCAATTCCTTTGTCTAAAATATGGATTTACAACTGCGATTATATATACATGTAGCTCTTTTTAATGACAATAGCCATATTGCTTAAAATAATCACTGTGTCAACTACATGGTTGGTTGAAACAATACATAACAAGCATTTGAAAAATTGCTAAAGTTCAATACAAGTAACGAAAAATTACAATAGTCCTATACCTTATTTACCAAATAACATAAACTATTGACACTTGAGGGGAAGAATGTCTGGTAGACGAGATAAAACTTAGCATGTGATCTATCTTATCTACATGTGTTTATGTAAATGAGTATATGCAGTTAGCAATTTATAAAGAAATTTATTTTTAAAAGATTAAAATGTTTAGCTTTTATATTCATGTAATGGCTTATTAAACATAGAGCTAGTTTTATCAACTGATTAAATAAACAATTAGTCGGTACCATATGATTCCATTTTACTATCCAGACTTGCCAGTAAACATCTCTTAATCAGAACAACAGAATTGCACTGATGTTTAAATCTATTTGCTACAATATCTCAAAAATAAAAGTACTGATGCAATCGAATATGTCCAAACATAAGGTCTAATTAGAGATATACACGAATGCGATATACTTATGAATTTCAAATGACATATAACTCGTAGTGTAGCCTTGTCCGTATTAACATGCCAATATAACAGTACATTTTGAAATGCAGAATGTATTGACATGTAATTTCTACAATAATACACCCCAAAAAACTCACATTTTGCACCACAAAATCTTCTTTATATCAAATTTTATTACATTCTGTAGCGGACAAGAACACAGAAACCGCTCGGACTTCACGTTTGACGCAAGAAGCAAACTTATGACCTCACCTTAAAGGACCAAAGAAGATTACATCTTTTTGCAGAATTTTCTCAAAGGAAAATTTTACACTGAAATAATGATTGAAATTTAATTATGAATTTGTTTTGCATAAGCATCATGTTCTTTTTCATGAAATTATTGTTATGCATTTGAAGCTTTGCGGACGCCCATCGGTAGTTTTCTTGTTGCAATTACCCGTTTAAATGTCACTGCTACGCGTCGCAAGGTAAACTAGATTTGCGATAGCAAAACTTCCGACGGACGTCTGCAAAGCTTCACATACAATATAGTTATCTCTTAAATATAACAAGGAAAAACTGGAAAACATAAACACTGAACTACTACACAAACAAAAGTAAAACAGTGGGTTAAACCTGGTTTTATGGCTAGAAAAACTTCACGGTACGACTCACAGTAAAGCCATAAAAGTAAAAATACAAAGAACAGAAACAACTCGCAGCTATTGACAACAAGTTCGAAATTAGTTTTAATAGATCAGGTTTTTCATGTTTTTCATTACTAAAGAATCAATTAGTACATTATTTGTCAAAATATCGATAGGATGTAAAATAAATGTACTGATATTACCTTAGCTGAATTTGGCAACATTTTTAGAAATTTTGGTCCTCAATGATCTTCAACTTCGTACTTTATTTGGCCTTTTAAACTTTTTTGGATTCGAGCGTCACTGATGAGTCTTTAGTAGACGAAACGCGCGTCTGGCGTATATACAAAATGTAATCTTGGTATCTATGATGAGTTTATTTAGTACATTAATTGTCAAAATATCGATAGGATGAAGAATAAATGTATTGATAAAATGTTCAACGTCATCAACATTGAGTCCAAAAATGGGTTTTTGAAAATTTCAGAAAAAAAACTAGATCTGTTTATTTGTGCGAAAAGAATCATCACATATCATGATTCTCCCCTAGTTTTAAAATTGGCATTACAGAGTTCAGAATCCAATTCCTTTGTCGAAAATGTGGATTTCCAACTGCGATTATGTATAGCTGTTCTTGAATGACAATAGTCATATTGCTTAAGATAATCACTGCGTTAAATACATGGTTGGTTAAAATGACAAGAATAAACAATGCATAACAAGCATTTGATTTGAAAAATTGCTAAACTCCAATACGAGTAAAAAGAAAATAGATTTTGAATGTATGTACAGGTCGTTCAATAGTCCATACCTTATTTACCAAGTAAAATAACCTATTGACACTTGTAGGGAAGAATGTCTGGTAGACGAGATTAAACTTAGCATGTGATCTATCTTATCTGCACGTGTTTTTGTAGAGGAACACATGCAGGTAGTATTTGATAAATACTTTTTTTAAAAAGAAACAAATGGAGATTCGATGTTTAGCTTTTTTATTCATGTAATGGCGTATTTAACATAGAGCTAGTTCTATCAATTGATTAAAAAACAATTAGTCGGCTCCACATGATTCCATTTTACTATCCATACTTGCCAGTAAACACCTCTTAATCAGAACAACAGTATTGTACTGATGTTTAAATCTATTTGCACAATATCTCAAAAATAAATTTATATAAAAGTTAAAGGGGCAATAGCTGTCAAATTTATGGTCACCGATTTGACTCAAATTCTCATATTTGATTTATAATAATGTAAAACATTTATCCAAACTATCAAAAGTCTAAAATAAACAGTTTACAGAGCATGGGGTAGATTATATATAGGTTCGTTTCGTGTGTATTTTAGTCCAGACGCCATCTAATTAACTATCGATTTGACCTCAGATGATAATATAAGCGATGTAAACATAAATAAAGATATAAATAGATTAAACCAACACGTGCAATTGGATTTTTATAGGTCTGTTTGATTTTATTTTATAGATTAAAAATAGATGTTTCTCATTGCTTTTAACCATATAAGAATGATTTCATGTAATTAGTAATCAAATGATTTACCGTAGTTTCACTTTCATTGTTGACATTCTTTTTCTTTAAATAACCAGTACACGTACAATTCATGCGTTGTCAATCTCTAGTTAGGGGTTAAATTGAAGTTCACATGAATACGGATTTAAAGAAGTCGACTCATTCATTTGCAAGTGAATAACTAATTATCAATGTTTCTTAGCGTAATTTGACAAAATTGAACCTTTTTGGCTCCAGAAAGCGAATTGATATTTCACTATTTCACTTTCATTATTGATTGCACAAAAAAAATCAAACTTTAGATTTTTTATATATCTCGTAGCTAGTGCCCCTTTAAAGTACTGAAACAATCGAATATGTCCAAAAATATGGTCTAATTAGAGATATACACGAATGAGATATACTTATGAATTTCAAATGACATATTACTCAAAGTGTAGCCTTGTCCGTATTAATATGCTAATACAACAGTACTGAAAAAACAAGTTGAGGGTGGAATAAAAGACATTTTGCTGCAGAATACTGTAAACCAACTAATCTTCGCGACTTTCGCGAGTAGAAACATATCGCGAAGTTAAATCGTCGCGAATATGTAAAACTTGGATCTTTCCGTATTTAACAACATCAAGTTAATTAGAAAACCGCGAAATTAAATTGCTGTGAGATGGACTCGAAAGGGCTAAACGCGAAATAAAGTATCCGCGAAAATAAGTTGGTTTACAGTAAGCACCTAAGTAAATGCACTTATTTGATTTGTACTATTAAAAAACCTATTCTTTCATACAATATATTGATTTGCAACTGCTACTGTTCATAGATGTTTTAAAATGAGAAAAACACTTCGAAATCGGCTTATAAAAAAGCTTTGAGAACATCTTGACTAATGGATGTGACTATAATAAGCATTGCGAAGAAAACACATTTTTTTTATGAAAAAAGAAATTCAAACAAGCCTTTTATTAAACAGAAAATGTTTTTATCAAGTACTTACCGATTAGTCAATAGTCAATATGTTCTTCAACAGTTGTTTTTACCTGAAGGGACGAATTTATTATACGAGATTATGCATAACATGTGATCAATCTTATCTAAAAGAATTTGTCTAAAGATAAATATGTAGGAAGAATCTAGTAATGCATACATATACGAAAGAATGAAACCCCAATGTCTAGTTTCACTTCCCCTATCATGTTTTTACACCAAATATGATGCAATTTAACTATTCCGACTTATCAATTAACACTTTTAAATCAGAACAACAGTATTCTACGTGCTGCAGTATCTCAAACACAAAGGATAGAGAAAAGTACTGATATCAGATATGACAAAAATATCGTCTTACGGGCAGGAGATATATTTATGAATTCCAAATAAGGCATTACTTTAAATGCAGCACTAACCGTATCAACATGTTATGGACAACAAAAAGAGGCTGTCAATTAAAGTTTTTTCTGCCGTAATAACATAATTTTTCCCTAGTAAATGGACATATCTTAGTTAAATGATTCAGACACCAATTTGTTCTTCGATAATATTGATATGCTGATGCTCCGGTTCATAGATGTTTTAAAATGAAGACAATTGCTTTAAAATTGGCTTATTTTCAATACATAACAAGCTTGATAAGAAAATATATTAAAAATAAGAAATGCATGATACAAAGCATTTTTTTTCAATAAAAGTTAAAATGAGATTTAAAGGAACTATTTTTTTTAAATACTAACAGGTCGTTGGAAAGTATAATTTTCTTTTCTAAGTTCTAAACATAAACTATTGTCACTTGAAAGGAAGAATTTCTCGTTGACGAGATTAGGCTCAACATGTGATCAATCTTATCTTTATTTTGATTTTGTTAAGATATATATGCATGCAGAATTAAATAATTTTATAATATTTAAGAAAGAATGAAAACCCATTCTTTTGATTCATTTTCCTATCATGGTTTTTCGTCACCAAAAAAAAAAAAAAAGAGCGTGTTATTAATTTCCAAACATATAAATATCGGTACCGTATCACGTAATTGTACTTTATCACTTTCCACTCGCAATATCTAACTTAAGGAAACAGTAATTAATAGATGTTTAAATCCCAGAAGCCTTTTCGGAAAACAAATCAAGGTCACAAACAAATTCCGAGGAATCAGCAATGATCAACAGGATCGTTAGAAGGAGCGATACCGGCTTTGTCGACATCACCATGATGACACATTTTTAAAAACGACGATGATTGGCGCCATTGTTCTGTTCTATTTTAATACTAATTGATATCTATATTATAAATATAACATACATCATATCTTAGATACCTGGTAATGGGAAGTCAACAGCACAACATATAAACAAAATTACAAAGAGAGACTATATTAATAGTTCCATGCAGAGAAGGGAATCTTTTAAAATTGTCATTGTCTCATTCGCCTAGAGACTAAAAAAAGAACACAATCATTTTATCAACTATCAACGATTTATCAGCAACTCCAAATTTCAACTGATGATAAAATATTATTCAGACATGTTAAAAGTAACCAATCATGATTAAGACAACACATGAATTACATTGCTTTTGCCCAAATAGACCTAGTGAGTAAGAATTGTTACATAACAAATCAAAATATATATAGTTCAGAAACGGAAATCATTCTTTTTACGTAAGCAATCTAACTAGTACTGTATGGAATATAACACTCTGAAATCGATAATTTTAACTTAGAAAATATATGTGCGAAGAACGCATACGACAACATTTCTTCTCTTGTGGAATGCATGTTGTTTAAAAATAAGATTTTACTTCAATTTCTTTAGCAGAGTAAACTTTCAAAAATACTGAACTCCGAGGTAAAATCAACGGGAACTCCTTATCAAAACCAAAAGCTTAAACAAATCAAACGAATTGATAACAATTGTCATATTTCTGACTTGGGACAGGCATTGTCTTAGGTTGAAAATGGTGGTTTAAACTTGGCTTTGGACTGTTTCAGATTGGAATTTGATTAGTTTATTTCAATTTAAAATGAGTAAATAATTAAAAATCAGCAACGATTTTTATCCATCTCAGAGCTATAAAATATAAGATAAACATATTAATTGTATAACAGTCGAAAAAAATGATATGTGGACAAAATTGTGTGTTGGCATGTTCATGACATGAACCATTATCTCGTACTTTCAACGATTTTAAATTGCATGACACATTTTCCGTTTTAAGTGACAAATTCGGGAAAGAAAATTACTAATTGATAATTGATTTTGTTTTCAATCGAATAACATTATTTCTTTTAAAATATGTTTAATGAACTTAAGGTCAAGTAACAGTAAATGAACGCCGTCTAGCGGATTCCGCGAAATATTGCGACGTTTTGTACGAATTACGTCCCTTTGACCAGATTTTGCAATGTTAAAATTGCACCCGGCGACTTTTCGATTGGACAATGTCAACGGTAAATTTGACGGAAAGTATGTTACTTCTATGAGAATGAATTTTTTTTTTTTAAATTAAAAATTGAAAATGAATATGAAAACAGTCATGAAGACGATCTTCAAAATGAAAATCAGGTCAGGGACTTAGGATGGTAGAGTTTGTAAATCTGCCGACCAGTTAAAACAAGTGTGAAAACTGTTGCTCACTACTATTTCTACATAACTGTGATGAGAAAAAACAGTGTGGTCTCGGAAGTATTCTTTATGTAGTATGTCAAAACTGTCCTTACAAAAACCCTATATTCACTGGGAAAAGACATCGTCTAGCAGAAAATAAGCAGAAGGGGGTGAAAGTTTGGGACATTAGTACTAAAGTTAAAACTTAGTATTGTACGGTAAGACTTTATATCCCATATTTTGAAAATTATCCCACCAGTCGGAACAAGTAAAAAGATATTCAAATAAGGGAAAAGGAAATGAACCACATAAACTAATACTGGTCATAAATTCGCCGCTGCTGTCAGTCAGTCAAAGATATGGCACTAAATTATAATGCACTTAAATTAATTAACCTTGTTGGAATAATAGTTCAATATTCATACACAGTTATTAGACTTAAACAAATTAAAAATAAACAAAAATGATGTTTCATGATCATTAATCCATCGCTACATTTTGTATTCTAACGTTGTTTTTTGTAATGGTGTTTTCTTTCACGTCCGCTATTTCGATGTTAAAAATAGAACACAAATCTTTAAATAGATACATGTATAAATAGTATATGGTTTGAAGATTTTTACATGGCTTCGTATCCTAATAGTATTGATTCGTATGGTTGTCTCCTCAAAGTAAATTGTTATATATATATATGGGTAAAAATTAACCGAATAAAAAAAAATGTACCCTAACTGAAAGTAGCATCTCAAATATAAGATAGAACTGTTCTCATTTCTTTTTCACTCATAAAACTGGAAGGGGTCCTGATACCGAAATCCCGGACTTAAAAACATGAAATCCCCAGGTCCCGAAATCCCGTGCTTAAAAACACCCAATCCCGGAGTCCCGTTAAAGGTCCCTCCCTCATTTGTGTAGTTGTACTTTATAACAAAACACAATATTTCCAGTCATGTCTCAGCCTGTGTGCGATTGTTTTTTTTCTTCTTTTTTTTTTGGAGGGGGGGGGTGTTTTTTTGTAGGCATATTAAACATAAATATGTACATCTGTTTTTATGTCATATCTCAACCTCCGTATATTGGTTTCCTTGGAAATGTTTTTACACGATGTATTTTCTGGAAAATACACTGTACTACAAAGACCGTGCAATGTCTTGAGAGAAAGCGAAATTCAGAGAGAGAAGCACATCAATTTATTGTCACATATAATTAGATCTCAAAGGGAGTTGCAGAATAACGGATACTGGCGATTGTCAAAATTGAACAAAAAAGTTTGCAAAATAATAAAGAATAACAACGGAAAATAAAATAATTATTTAATATAATCATATAATAGTGTAGACCATGTACAGAATTAAGAAATCATGTAATAGAAGAATTTTACAAAATCGTTAATTGAAGATTTTACAGAATAAGCGTTATATTTAAAGATAAAAATAAAAGAACATTTAGGTCCACACTTCATATGGACCCTTAAAAAATCGTTGGATTATCTCGGTGTTGCTCGTCAGTAATGAATGAAAAAATCACTGGTCAATTTAAAGGTTGTTGTATGTGATGCAATATATTCTTATTTTCCTGTTCCCCTTATGTTATTTCCAGTTTTATTGAAGTTTACATCCATCAAAGCCTTAGTTTAAATTAGATTCATGTTATTACTACCCCCCCCCCTTTATTTGTCGCATGTTGTGTATGATGTACTGATTCTATATATACTTCGAGCATATATATGTACACTTATGGAACAATAACCATTTAGTAAACTTTTTAAAAAGTTTTTGTAGACTTGTATACAATAAATTTTATACAGAACAAAAAAGATATTAACAAAGATGTCAGTTTGTCTGCGTGTTTTACTTGTTAACCAGCAGATGTATAAATAATCATTTAATCATTGATATAATGTTTGTTTAAATATGCGATGTTAAGCAGCAGTATATGGACAGAACACGTTCTGTCGTGATATAGTACCAAAACACAAGCTATTACATGTTCCGCTGCTAAAGAAATCGGTTTTTTTTTCAAAAGTGGCCAAATCATATATCGGAACGGAGAAAAAGGGTAAACAGATGACTTAAAAGATAGTCTAAGAGATTTTGAATTGGTTACCCAAAATATGACAAAGTTCAACTATCTCTAATTAGAGCAAATATTAATAAAGATCAAAACCCTGACCACATGCAAACAGACAGCAAAGTGAAAACATTCTAGGATTCAAACTGTAAATGTTTTGCGGAATAACTATAAAGGGGGACGGACGGACGGAAGGACAGGAGGCCAGACGGAACGACGGGCAGACAGACGTACAGGGGTAGTTGAGTGGGCATAAAAAAGTATAGCTTAAATTACATCTTTTATTGCGTCAACTTGTAGACAATAACCCTGATGATTTATATTTTTAAGTTTTTACCATTTTTGCGTTCATGTACTTGCAATGTTTTTTTGTCTGAATTAGTAATTGTTTTAGATATGTATTTTGATAATGAACATACATGTATCATATTTTTTACAACGTATAATTTCTGTTTAAAAGAGGGTCTGATTGGGGTTTACGGAATACAGAATAATGGGCAAAAATTGCAGAATAAAATGCAAAAAAGAAAAAAAAAGTGGATAATGGGGTGCTAAAATATAAAGAAAAAAGAATATTGGTAATACTAACTATAAATTTTTGATAATTATCCAAACTCTTATGATAAAAAGAATATATCAATACGAAACAAATAATCATCGTGCATAATCAACACGAAGAACGTTGGAAATTTTTAGCATGATAACTTGACGTTATGTAATAAAAATTACGACGTCGCGAATTTTGATGTTTTTTTTGCCAAAATGTTGGATTTGCGTCGCTTCTACAGGGAAAACGAAGTCGGTGACCATATTTTTTTTTAATATCATCTAATTCGTAAGACAAAGAGGAAGAAAATATTAATTTAAAAAAAAATCTATGGAGCGGTTCACGTGATTCATACAGGAAACCGAACATTGTAGAAGAAAAATATAGATTTACCCTATATATTCAATGTAATTTAGTACCCTCTCGGACCATTTTAAAAATGGATTTTTCTTGAAAACGAAGTTGGTGACATATACTTTTTTTTACATTTTCTAATGTATATTTTCAATATCTAATTGAGTTTTAAATTTAAAAAAAATCTATGGACTAGTTCGTTTACTGATCCTTGACCTTAAACAAGTTGTCTCCATAACTTTATCAAAAACAGTGGTTGGATATTATATCATGAATTGGGTCACCAATGAGCTGATTATATCGTGTTATCTTGTTTACTTGTTAACTATGTACTTGTGATGAGTGGGTGAAGAATAAACAAAAAACCTAAATTCGATTTTTGTGCGTATCTTTGTGTACATTATTGCTGTTATCTTATACATGTTATACATGTTATAGTTTAAACCTTGTTTACGCTACATTCGTATACTCTTTGATTTAATTGGTAAAAAAATACGGTGACGCCACTAATATTTTTAAATCGTTAAGTCGGAAATTTTGTCAACAAGAGCATATAATTTGTCGTCAGCGCACATTCCAGCAGCACCTGCATACGGGGTATATATCTCCCAATTGATACGATATTCCCGTGCTTGCATTTCCTATCATGATTTTCTTGATAGAGGGTTACTGCTCACAAGGAAGCTATTAAACCAAGAGTTCCAAATGGTGAAGTTGAAATCATCCCTTCGTACATTTTACGGACGCCATCACGAGTTGGTTGACCGTTATGGAATAACCGTTTCACAAATGATATCGGATATGTTCCTTACGTCGTAACTACAATCCCCTTCCCTTTCATGAAATCAATGTGACCTACCGAATTAGACTATTTACCGGATTTGTAATCACATAAGCAACACGACGGGTGCCACATGTGGAGCAGGATCTGCTTACCCTTCCGGAGCACCTGAGATCACCCCTAGTTTTTGGTGGGGTTCGTGTTGTTTATTCTTTAGTTTTCTATGTTGTGTCATGTGTACTATTGTTTTTCTGTTTGTCTTTTTGATTTTTAGTCATGGCGTTGTCAGTTTGTTTTAGATTTATTAGTTTGACTGTCCCTTTGGTATCTTTCGTCCCTCTTTTTTTATTCAGACTATTTTCAAATTTCAGTTGTCTTTTGATCCAGGTCAAAGAAACTCAAAGTCTTACATGACCGATTATTGACCTTTATATTGAGGCACACCACACAAAAATTGACAAATATTTGACTTGCAAGTAACAGATTGTTAAATATACACAAAGTGGCAGAGAGAGGTGTGTCTGCTGTTTGATTGTTCTCTGTGCATACTGTGTTTTGTTTCATCGGTAATAAATGGCTGTACCGATTTAGCCAAATGTGTTGAAAGTGTCGTTAAACACCAACCATCTATCAATATCTTGAATGATATGATTATGATATAATGTGAACATATAGAAAACAAATTACTTGTCTACAGGTTTATTCTAAAACTAATATCTTTAAATGTTACTTACCACTACCAAGAACAGTATTTAAATGTCTTTCAAAGGTTTAAAAACATATCGAGGGCTCTTTATCTAATATTAGTTATTATCTCCGCACTAAAAGATAAACCATATTTTGTTTTATTTGTTTCTGATATGTATAGTGCATTTAAACACCATCAGGTCTAGATAAAATGAATAGGTATGGTTATCTTGTATGGTGTTTGAATGTCCGTTACACTATAGTAAGAATATTTATAAGAAATCCATTTGTGGAAAAACCTATACTTTTCCAAAATAATTGAACGCATTTTAACAATAAGGATTTACAACATTCAATATTTTCTTTACATATATATACCTATTAGAATAAAACAATTTAATACTTGACTTTGATTTTTAACAGTCAAATCTAACATGACATTTAACATTATTATACTTCACGTTAAAATGCCATATTTTGATTGGCTAATACGAGGGTGTTTATTTACTCTATCACTTGGCTTTAAATAGCGGGTGACAACTTTTTTAAATGACACCCTCACGTCAAGACCAATCACAAATCGATAGTCTAAAGGACAATAAATGGAATAATTAAATACAATGTTGAAGTTCTACGTTTTGGCTCAGATTTTATTATTTGACTGTCCAAAAAAAAAAAGAAAAAAACATCTTGCCTCACATTTGTTCTTTTTTCTAATACCTGTTACTTTGTTATGTACGTGACGTCATAGAAATTGCTTTTACAATAATGATAGGACATTCAGTGAAATAAATTAAATAACACATAGCTAAAATGCATTGTCAACAATGGCTTCGCCGCGGTTAACAATGTTTTCTCGGGGTAACAATCTGCTCTATTACCCTTTCAGCTATGTGTTATTTATATATTGTTGCGTCTTATAACATAAGGTCCGAAGATTTTTTTATTACTGTATATATCTTGTAATTTTATATTTGAAAAATTATACCTTTTTACGTTATTTCCCCCAAAAAAATGTACAAGATAATTTCAGTAAGATTGAGAAGTCTTTTTTTCATATCTAAATCATTGTTCATATAATCCGTCAAGTTTATAAATTTATGCTTAAATGTTTTATGTAACTGATTTTTCTTACTTTAATTTGTCGTAGTAAAATATGTGAGCATATACTTAAAATTAACATTTTTTCTCCTTTTAGATGTTCAGTAATTGAACGGCTATTTAATTGTCTGGTTTTCATTCTGATATATTTTCCAGTATGTAAAGACCTTTTGTTTGTGTTCTTGTCTTTTGTGAAGCTAATGCACTTTGTCTGTGTGACTCTTTTGCTTTTCTTTGGTGCAATATTGATATTTTTTTATTGTGATTAAGTTTATAACTCTATGTTTACAACTGTATCCCTACTTTTGCCATTATTACCTATTTTATAGTTATCATAGGTATCATGATTGTAATTTATTACATCATATATATACGAGCGTTTTGTCTACATAAAACTAATCAGTGACGCTCATATCAAAATAGTTATAAACCCAAACACATACAAAATTTAAGGGCATTAAGAATCTAAAGTTCCAAAAAGTAGTGCCAAATACGACTAAGATAAACTATGCCTGGGATAAGAAAATCCTTAGTTTTTCGAAAAATTCAAAGTGTTTTAAACAGGAAATTTAAAAATGACCACATACTTGATATAAATGTCAACACTGAAGTGTTGACTAATGGGCTCGTGATACTCTCGGGGACGAAACGTCCACCAGCAGTGACATCGACCCAATGGTGTTACTGATTATAGTACGCCAGACGCGCGTTTATGTCTGTTCATGTGGTATGATTGCCAACAAGACAACTGTCAAAAAATCAAAAAGGTAAAACAATTTAAACGAGAAAACTAACAGCATAATTAATGTACAAAAAATGTTCTAAAAAACAAATGTTTAACCCAGCAACAAAGGAAAAAACTCTAAATTACAGACTGCTGACTTGTGACAGACAAATATAGAATGAGGTGGGGTTAAATATGTTAGCGGGATCCAAACCCTCCTATAATCTGTGAGAGTGGTGTAACAGTACAATAACAACTGATATAAAACAAATCATGCATCTAATAGTAAACTATCAATCCGTACACATCCAACATATAATCGTTGTTCATTTAGTGGAGTTAAAAATAACGAAAAAAAAAACGAAATCTAAAGAAATTCAAACAGGAAAATCCTTTATCAAATGGCAAAATTATAAGCTCAAACATACCTGTTATACATGTATTCCTAACTTGGAACAGCATTTCCTTATGTGCAAACACTTGTTTTGTATCCGATACAACAGCTTTCTATATTTAGTACATAATTTGATCATTTATAGCCATGGAATTTTATGCTTAGATATGGTAAGACACTAAATGGCGACCAATACTTTAGTCTAAATTGAGCTTAGAAATCAGAATACTCTTACATATACGTGCGATCTCGTTTAAGGATGTTCTGGAATGTAGAAAACAGATGCTACAAAGTAAGCTTTTGGGATACAGTGTAGAAAACACAAATGTCCTATTTCCTTGATATCGTTCGATGTCGCTATAACTGATAGTCATGTTTTTTTTTTGTCATTGTGCTTGGATTTTTCCCAGATTAACACGAAGCAAAGTGCTATATTCCAAGTACTATTCCATTTTTAAACGTAAAGTCCGTATTCGACAAAATGAAAGCTCAAACACATCAAACTAATCACATTTCAGTAATCATGATGATAATTTTGACCACAACAATTTGGCTCACAGTAGTTAATTCCTGATAAGTAATTGTTTAAGTTTGGTGCATTAACAAGAAATAAAACATGTACGTGTGTACGTAATTACGTGATTCACAATATTCTAACTGTATAAAGTGGATCCTTGTTTTTACAAGGTAATTAATTGCGTACGTGGTCGTAGCTCTAATTGAAAACTTTGATCCATTCATTAATTACCTACTAAATATTGACCATTAACAACTCAATTGTACTGTTACATATCAAAAGAAAGATCTCAATTAAACGTAAAGCGGTTCGTGTCAGAATTAGTTTTAACTTTTAATCACATAATGGTGTTTTTTCTAGTAGAATCTATACAAAAAGTGTCATTTTTGTTACAACCTGTAGCTTAAGAAAATGCGCGGTGACCTATTATTTTTATTATATTTTTGAAAGCCTAGTATTTCTTTCAAACATATTGTTTTATAAAGACCATGTGAAATATATACAAAAAAAGGTAAACATTCACTTTGCAATTACTGCCCTTAAATATTAATTGCGAAATACAAATATATTAAGTATGCATTATATGAATGTTAAAAACATATACCCCCCTCAAAAAAAAAGGGGGAGGGACAATTCAACATTTTCGTCGAAGGGTGAGCAGCTGTGATATTGAACTGTTTCATATATTTTGAATGTCACAATAGCATTCTAAATGTTTTACAGATAATAGCAAGAAAAAAAGGTCAAAGATCTTAAAATTGAACATTGTTTCCGTTACTATTTGAAGTGTGAGGGTATAAACGGAATGTAAGAATAAGAAATAACGGGATCAAAAATTATAGAAAACGGAAGAATAGGTGCTGGTATATAAATAATAGTAAAATTGAAAATAGATAACATGGGGATTAGGCCAATACCTGTTCTTAACCAATCTTAAAATGTGTTCCCCCAGTGTTACAAGTCATGGATATTTCGGGTCCGACCCTTACCTTCATATTTATTTCATTTCCGAGGTTCTATTTTGTACATTCTCAATAATAATCTGGAATTCGTTCTGTAATGAAGACTGGCGGATATTTTTATTTACATTTTGAAATACAAGATGTATATATAGCAGAGACAGTTTATTGATATGGCATTTTTTACAAAATTTACCTGTGCACACCTGGTTCAGTCGTGATCACGCACGTTATTCATGTACCTTGTTTATTGTGTATTAAATTAACAAGCCTGCCAGAAGGTCGACCGTTAGAATACCCTAATGTGTCACTTTCACACCTGGTTCAGTCGTGATCACGCACGTTATTCATGTACCTTGTTTATTGTGTATTAAATTAACAAGCCTGCCAGAAGGTCGACCGTTAGAATAGCCTAATGTGTCACTTTTACACCACCCTAGTAATGAGAGCATAACGATAAATCTCAGTTTATAATTCCTCCAGAATTAGTATCTGCGGACTTTTTTCAAGTTTTTGAGTAAATTACCTGTTTAAATATTCTGATCATCCTGAGTAAAGTCTTACTTGATTTTATGATCTTGAAAACTATGTAGGCTTCTTCCATTACTCGGTCGGGTAGAATATCCATAAGTATAACAAGACATTTTAACACTGATTAACGGACATGTCACGCTACGTACTAGTACTTTGTGGTAATTAGATATCCGTGGTTATTAGTTTTCAAGATGGCGACTTGCACAGATAATCGGTTTTGAAAATCGATTTACGCAATAATCTAGACGAATAAACCTTTATTATTTTAGGAATATGCTTATTTGTTTATGATTGACTGATTTAGTTATTTCATAATTTAAAAAAAAACAAGTGCAAATCAGCCTGATAAGATCAGCATATCTCAAGGTAAATTTGTGAGGTTTATATTTGACAAAAATCAATCCATTTGTGGTATAAATGCATTGATGGTACAGTTAAAATGGTTTGACTTGCAAATTTAATCTGTGATATTGAACATAAGAGGTATAGTTTTGTAGATTTGTATATATTTTAAGAGAAAAAACTAATGACGTACGTTAACTTTATTTTTATTTGAAGTAAAACTTTTTAAGGGATCCTGAAATCTTTCCCTGAACTGATTTTGTATCTGATATATGTCTTATATTGTACTTATATTTACAGGCTATTGATCTACAACAAAAAGGAAAGTATAGAGTCATAGTTGTGACACTAGTTATTGAGACAGATGCCTAAAAAAATCATGTAAAGCCCATTCCAAACATTTCAACTCTCAGCAACTTTGAATTCAGAGGTGTGGAGAGCATACAAAGTTGGACCAGGTATGTTGTAAAAGAATCGTTTTCAAAGATTAACTGTGTATAGCTTACCTGACCAAAAGGATACTTTTAAAAAAATGTGATTAGACTGTGTAGAACCAAGAAAATAATTTTAAAAGGAAAAAAATATTGAATCTAAAGTATTTCCTATGTTATGATATTTTAACATTGGTTTACATTTGACAACGATGAAAAAAATATTTGAGAAGTAAATAAAAACGTCAAAATTGCTTTGTTATCTCTGATTTTAACCTTAATTTATTTGATGATTTTAACATTATATGAACAAAATAATTTTAATAAATGTTCATAATCATTTAACGAAATTTTTCTTTTCAGGGAAACTGATACCATGAAAAAATAATGCAGTTACATGCCTACAATTGAATGTTGTCCACACATGGTCATCTGATGTTATTCCTGCCATTCTTCCACCAGGTACATAATGGTCTTCTTGGTGTTTAGTCTGTCTGTTATTTACTTATATTATATACCAGACAATATGACTATACTGACAAGGTATGACCTTTCATTTATACGGTTGGATCAAGGTTAGTGAAAACAAGTAGACACTTATTTTTTAAACTCATCTGGAGCATAAACTATCTTTTTGTCATTAAAAATGTTGAATCATGCTTCATTAAGCAAATCAGATATATTGGTTTCAAGAAAAGAATCTTTTTCAATCTTCCATTTACTGTGAAAAAAAAAGTAAGGTAGGAACCTATTATGCATTAGTTCAATGTTGAGTATTGACAACCTCCGGAAAATGGTACTATAAGATTTGGTCACTCTGATCTACAATTTTTACTTGAGTAACCAGTTAAATGATGTCTTACATCTGTTTCTCAACAAATATGAATACTATCTTGTATAAACAGTATTATCCTTATCTTTTTATTCATTGGATATCAAATGAATATTTTTTTATTATTTTAGATGATGAATCTGAGGCACATGGTGAATCTGCCCAGCCAGCTTTTAAAAGAAGAAAAACATCTGACCATGTGTTTAACTGCTCTAACGATGACTGTGACAGATCATTCAATACAATGACATCACTGAATAATCACCTTCCTCTTGGCAATTGTAATGTGCATGTGGAAAAAAAACAGTAGTAGACAGGTGTAAGGTAATGTACAACAATAAACATCAGACTATTAATGCCATCACTATTCAGTCTGATGGCTCGGAAAAAGAAACCACCACTGATGTAGCTAAGGAAAGAGGATGGGCATTGAAAGTGAAAAAAAAACAAAGTTTTGTTCACGGAAACAGTATCTGTCTGAAAAGTTTAACATTGCTAAAGTTACTGGGAATAAAGAAGACCCTGCTAAAGTTTCTAGAGATATGCCATATATTCTTAAGGATAGTCAGAAAAGGTTTACAATGGGAACACTTTTTGACAACTTCACAAGTGGCTAGTTACTTTTCCAGACTTGCTCTGAAAGACAGAAAAAATGATATACAGGACCAAAATAACTTTAGATATTGTGTGGTTTCGTTCAGGGTCACTCTTTAAGAAAAAATTGTGGGGCATTAAACAAGTTTTTCTTTTATATAACAAGCGCTGCATCAGATAAGATTTAAAGAAATGCTGAAATGTTATAATTTTTAATCAAAACTAATATTATCACAAAAGTGGAACCAGTGAAGCCAGTTCTCAGGCTATAACTAGATTTAATTTAGATTTTATCTTGCTTTAAGGCCAATGAAATGCATGGAATTTACAATGATGTTAAATGTAGACCATTTTATATGCATTACTACAGGACAATTAATAGTGACCCCGAACCTACTATGTATGTTATTGTTCTTATTAGAAATAAATTTGATTTAATGAAGGCTAATGCATTTGTTATATATTGCAGTGGTGTTCTAGGCTTTTTTTTTAAATACCTCTACCCTTTTTTATTAGGAAAGTTTGAGTCATTTTAGATACTTAGGACATTTAGAATAAAACTTAAATTTGACTGAAATTTCAATTGTCAGGACAAATGAATAGACCCATAAATCTGCACATATAGAAATGATGGAACATAATATATTCTTATGTTTTTAAACAAGTTAATAGAAAAGTTAATTCACAAGAAAGAGAAATGATTTAAGATTTCATTGATGGAGAAGTTTCCAGAAAACTTATAGAAATTATTTGGGGGAAAATTAACAGAATTTTCTCCGATTGGTCTAATTTAGGGAAATTGTTTGAAAAATAATTAATTGCATCACTAAAATTGAACTAGTGTATCAGCTTCTGGTACTTTACTATATTTTATACAGATTTTAAGGCCAATGAAATGTATGTAATTGACAAATGATTTCAAGTGAAGCCCATTTTATTTTAATTACTACAAGAAAATTAATAGTGACTCTGAACATATGTGATTGTATTCTTATTGTTCGAATCAGAAAAAAATCTGATTTCATGATGGCTCATACATTTATTAGATATTGTGAAATAACATGCGATTTCATGTATTATATGCAAAGTGCACACCTTGTGACTTGGAAATGGACAAACAACCTTGCAATATGTGCTTATAATGACATGATGCAGAATTCTAAATTTTATTAAGTTATAGTTCTAAGCTGGTTGTAATCCTAGTTATGATGGTTTTCCTTGGCAACCATATAATTAGTTTAACTTTGTTATTCAGAATAAACTGTTTTATTATATAAATGAAGTAATGTGTTAAAAAAATATTTAAACATAAATTGTTACTTTGTTAGTTTTTTCTGGATTGTTTTTACAGAAATAGTTATCAAAGGTACTAGGAATATAATTTAGTACGCCAGACGCGTGTTTCGTCTACATAAGACTCATCAGTGATGCTCATATCAAAGTATTTATAAAGCCAAACATGTACAAAGTTGAAGAGCACTGAGGATCCAAAATTCCAAAAAGTTGTGCCAAATACGGCTAAGGTAATCTATGCCTGGGATAGGTAATCCTTAGTTTTTCGAAAAATTCAAAGTTTTGTACACAGGAAATTTATAAAAATGACCACATTATTGATATTCATGTCAACACCGAAGTGTTGACTACTGGGCTGGTGATACCCTTGGGGACGAAACGTCCACCAGCAGTGGCATCGACCCAGTGGTGTAAATAGTTATCAAAGGTACCAGGATTATAATTTAGTACGCCAGACGCGCGTTTCGTCTACATAAGACTCATCAGTGACGCTGATATCAAAATATTTATAAAGCCAAACAAGTACAAAGTTGAAGAGCATTGAGGATCCAAAATTCCCAAAAGTTATGCCAAATACGACTAAGGTAATATTTGCCTGGGATAAGAAAATCCTTAGTTTTTCGAAAAATTCAAAGTTTTGTAAACAGGAAATTTATAAAAATGACCACATTATTGATATTCATGTCAACACAAAAAGTGCTTTAATATGCAATTTCCAAGCAATCACTATACTTAGATGCAACATGTTTCCATAAATGTTTTTGTGTGTATGAACACTCATAGCCCTGAAGATCTATTTGTGCTTTTGCCTATATTTGTATGTACTGGGCAAAAGTGTAATAAAAAATTGATGAATTTAGTAAAAAATATGTTATTTTTGGCAAAATGCCAACTGACAAGTTCTGTTGAAATATTCATGAAAACTTTTTTTTTTTTTTTATCAAAAAACAATTTAATTGTTTAAATATATATCTGTAGTAATGTTAAATAAAAATAAACCACAATTTTTGCACTGATATTGTTTTGTTTTTATTTTGAGGTCAAAATGGACAAAATTTACTTGTTTGTATACAAAGCCAAAATATGCTTGATGGTTTCCATGGCAAACGAGACATTTTTTGGTCATCTATGGTTATATTTATATATATTGGTCTTTATGGAGTAGATATAGCAAATAATAGCAAAAAATATGTGACATTGAGTGGCAATAACTATCCTTCATTCTTTGGTTTTTACATAGAATTTATGTCCATGACCATGTTAAATATAACAATACAATAACAACACAACATTACAGGACTACAATACAAATAAACAGGAGAACATATTTGACAAAGAAACACACGAATAATAGCTACCAAAAGGCACCAGGTTTAAAATTTAATACGCCAGAAGTGCGTTTCGTTCACACAAGACCCACTAGTGACGCCCAGATACAAAAGTTTGAAAGCCAAAACAAGTCCAAAGTTGAACAGCATTGATGAAAAAAGTTCGAAAAAGTTGTGCCAAAAAAGGCCTGCTTTTTCTGATTGGGACAATAACATCCCTATTATTTAGAATAATTTATACTTTTGCAAACAGTAAATTTTATAAAATGACTATATAAAAGATATACCTGATAAAACTGAAGTATTAACTAATTACAGAAAACAACCGGATACATTACCTTAACCGACAAAATCCAACACAAAAAATAGACACCCCCCGAATTAGTCAAGGCCTCAACGCAAAATGACGTCACATTTAAAATTGTCAGAAGGACATAAAAATGACGTCATATTTTGAATTTGTAAAACAGCACATACAAAATGACGTCACATTTGAAGGAATAAAACTATCTATCAAAAAAAAAGATAGAGTTAGGATTGTTTTGAGATTATATAAGATAAATCTTACGAGCGATTAATCATATAAATAAATTACAGTACACTACAAAATATCATAAGCAAATCTAAAAGGGTACAACATCACCAAAAAATAGTAAAATCATGAACTATTAAATTTCAGATAATTAATATCCTTCATCAGTAAGCTGTCAAAGGATTTCAAAAACTTTACGATCACTATCATAGACCACAATGAAGGTTGGTCAAGAGCCTACAGACATGATTGAGAGAGTTTTCTGATAAGAAAGTTAAGGACAGTTTCCCCAGAGGACATTAATAAAAAAAAAACACAAATAAAGGCACCAGTAGTACACCGCTGTTCGAAACTTATGAATCGATAGAACAAAAACAAATCCGGGCTACAAACTAAATCTGAGTCCATACCATCACATATTGTCTGTGACTCAGGCTTCAGTACAGGACTTTAACATTTTTCAGAAGAAAAAAAAACCATAGTTTTGATTCGTGATAATTTGTATTATGTTCACGAATTATTATTTCAGATCGACTAACACATTTTAAGCCGTTTCTAAACCTCAAACAAATAAAAAAAAAATCCTGACAATGTACATATATTGTATATCTATCTATCTGTTCGCATATTTATGAAAAAAAAATGTCATAATTTTGATCGTATTTGAAAATACCTTTTATTTTTTTTCTTTGGGGTTTAATGATATCTTTTTATTTTCAAACATAACAATCTTCCTCTTTGATTCAATACATAAAAAATGATCAATATAAAATGCTATAAGGACACATCTTTTATACGATTATTGATATTAAGTACAAACATAAAATGTATGTTAAGTTCTTGTATGCAATGTCATAGTAAGTAGCCAGTAAAACAAGGCTGCTTTGTATGCTTAGAAATGACAAAATTAAAAAAAAAAGGTTAAGAAATGAATACTTGTAATGTATATGTGGTGAAATTTTCGGGGTACGTAGTGTGATTCATTTTTCCGTAAATTAGCATACCCCGAATATCCTTTCGTGATGCGGCTCTTCATGGTAAAAAGTCCCTTTTTTCACACAATAGTTTCTTTGAAAATTTAATACTATGAATACATATAATAACTCCATAGTTTTTACACATTTATTCTAAGGTCCTATACTTTCCAGATCAACATAAAAAGTTAAGCTCAGTCACTTGTTTAAGATTTAAACATGTCCAATATCACTACACAGAGATTTTTTGTTTACAAATAACTTTTGTGTTCCTCAATCAGAGGCGCATTAGGGATATTGTCCCATATTGAAATCCATATTTCTGATTTTACCAGATATTCTTGTGTCATCTTCATCGGTATGACTTTTCGAATAAATCTGTGTATTTATGTCCATTTCTAAAAAAAAAAAGTTGTTTCAGCACTATAAGACAATGATACTTTTATCGCTATATTTATTAATTCTGAATACAATGTGTAAGTATAATTGATTTCTTCCAGTATACCTTCACAGGTCACAATATGGATAAAACATATGATTTTGACCTTCAATTACGATAAACAGACCTAGTTTAAGTGTTCAATTATATCTTTATGTGTCTAAAAGTGCATTTTGACTGAGAAATTATGCCAAAATATAGATTTCCGAAAAAAAATCTCTAAAATACTTTTTTTTTGTAACAGCAGAAATCGGGTATTTTCAACTATAGAAACCCTTAAACTGTTGTGAATGTCATATTTATCATATAATTAAAGATCAATGAAGTGCAAATTTTCAAAACTTGTCCTTTTACATAAATTAATTCTATTTCAAAAATGTTTTTCTTTTAAATGTATTACAGCTCACATTGACACCCTTTTTTTAATAAGAAATGCATATGAGTTTTTCAGTTTTTAAGACAACATAATGACATAATATGTATAATGATGTCATTGAATAACGATCGATTAAAATAATGCTACATTTCTGAGTACATCTTGCAGAATAAGATACATGTAACCAACAGTTGCCTCATGGTTTAACTTGAAATGTCGAGTAGAAATGATCTGTAACTAAGCTTTTTTTTATATAATAGCAAGACCATAGCAACAGTTTATACATATCAGCATATTTTCAAAACTTTGACTGTTATTTCAATTGCATAAATACAAAAAAAAAAAACAATTTAGAACTTGCCTAATAAAATCAAATGCTTACCCGTAATTCAGAACTTTTTAAAACCTCTTTTTTGCTGTCTCAGGCTTAACTGGAACGTTACGTCTGTAACTGAAATAGGACAAAAAAAAATTCTCAGGTTGTGTTATCATTTTATTTAATACAAAACAGTATTATTTATCATGTTTATAGAGAGAAAAAAAACCACACTCTTGGAAGTTTTTATCGCTTTAAAGGAAATTGCTTCTCCCTTGTGGTTCCACAATCTTAATTTTAACCTTTTTAATGAGGAACAATCAATAGTAGCTTTATAGTTGAATAGGTGAAAAGGTTTGACCCTCCACCTTTTTCTCGGAGAAATAAAACTGTTATTTCCCTTGATTATCAGCTATTCTAAAACACATGTATAGTGACTGGAACGATAATGACACAAAAATGTCTTTAGTGTTTTATATTCACTTACAATTTAGCAATATTAAATGTTTCCATAATATAATAATAAGATCATTGAAGTGATTGCCTTTTTCAAGGCACTTCCAGAGTCTCTCGGGGTAAACATAGTTTTTTTTATAGTGCCAACAAGAAATGCACCAGCCCCGTGCCAGTAATACATTTCAAAAGTGAAAATTGATGCTTATCTTTATAAATAATCTTTATCTAGAATCAGCAGTGATAATTTTGTGTTTATAAAAGACAATTTACCTTCATTTTAACAATTTTCTCTGGCCTCACGGTCATAAAACTTTCGTGCATGATTTTTGTACTCAGACTCGAAAATCAACCAATCAGATTGCTGGATTTCATGTTTCGAGCATGATTTTTGTGCTCAGAGCACTGAGCAAAGTGTTATGCCCTCGAGGCCTGGTGTACAAGATGCAATCATGGATAATCAGTCTGACAACTTCTCAGATCCATCTCTTAAGATGGGGCAATATGCGCAATTGTTTCTCCATAGGCCGTAATGGTTACGTTTTCTTCTGTAGCTCAGCCCATATCGTAAACTTGTATATGTATGATGGCTTGTTTCGAAGCTGAGACATTTTCACATAAGTATGTGGTAATATTTTCGGGGTACGTAGTGTGATTTATTTTTCCGTAACTAAGCATACCCCGAAAATCCTTTCGTGATGCGACTCTTCATGGTAAAAAGTTCCTTTTTTCACACAATAATGTCTTTGAAAATTTAAGACTTTGAATACATATAATAACTCCATAGATTTTACACATTTATTCTAAGGTCCTATACTTTCCAGGTCAACACAACAAGTTAAGCTCAGTCACTTGTTTTAAGATTCAAACATGTCAAATATCACTTCACAGAGATTTTTTGTTTACAAACAACTTTTGTGTTCCTCAATCAGAGGCGCATTAGGGATAATGTCCCATATACATATGTTGTATTACAAGGATTTCCCAGAATAATGTCATCTTCGATATCTACGTAGGGCGTAGCCTCACTTTTCAGCTAAAAATTGTTAAAATTTTCTGACAAAGGGTACAGGACAATGGTGAGACCCCTTGATCTCCCATTCTTTCTTATATTATGGCGACATTTAGTTTGTAGGTAGATACAAACATGACTAAAAGGAATTCGGTTACACTTCCTGTCTTCAATATTTACGGAGCACCCAAAGTGCCAGTTGGATATTCAAAATAGATAGTGAAAACCTACCTGAGACCGCTTAAATGAGGGTGAGACCCCCTGGTCTTTCAATTTCCCTAAAATTCAAGTACATCATAGACTCTGTATAAAACAAGGTTGTATTAGAAGGATTTCCCTGAATAATGGCATCTTCCATATCTACGGAGGGCTGAGATTGTCACTTTACAGCTAAAAATTGTCAAAATTTTATGACAAAGGACACAGGGCAATGGTGAGAGCCCCTTGATCTCCCAATCTGTCTAATATTATGCAAACGTTTAGTTAGTTAGTAGATACAAACGTGACTAAAAGAAATTTGGGTAGACTTTCTGTCTTCCATGTTTACGATGCGCCCAAAGTTCCAGTTGAATCTCCAAAATATATAGTGAAAACCTACCTGAGACCGCTTAAATGAGGGTGAGACCACCCTGATCTTTCAATGTCCCTAAAATTCTACTAAATCATAGACTCTGATATATATTAGTTGTATTAGAAGGATATCCCAGAATAATTTCATCTTCGATATCTACGTAGGGCGTAGATTGTAAATTTTCAGCTAAAAATTGTCAACATTTTATGACAAAGGGCACAGGACAATGGTGAGAGCCCCCTGATCTCGCAATCTTTCTAATATTATGCGGACATTACAATAGTAGGTAGATACAAACGTGATTAAAAGGAATTGGGTACACTTTGAGTCTTCCATGTTTACGGAGCGCCCAAATTGCAAATTAGATATTCAAAATATATAGTGAAAACCTTCCTGAGGCCGCTAAAATGAGGGTGAGGCCCCCCTGTTCTTTCAATGTCCTTAAAATTCAACTACATCATAGACTTTGTATATATATATGTTGTATTAGAAGGATTTCCCAGAATAATGTCATCTTCGATATCTACGTAAGGCTTAGATTGTCATTTTTTCAGCTAAAAATTGTCAAAATCTTATGACAAAGGACACAGGGCAATTGAGAGAGCCATTGATCTCCCAATCTTTCTAATATTATGCAGACATTAAGTAAGTTAGTAGATACAAACGTGAGTAAAAGAAAATAGGGTACACTTCCTGTCTTCCATGTATACGGAGCGCCCAAATTTCCAGTTTGATATTCAAAATATATAGTGAAAACCTACCTGAGACCACTTAAATGAGGACGAGACCCCTTGGTTTTTCAATGTCAATAAAATTCAACTAAATCATAGACTCTGTATATATATAGGCTGTATATGACGGATTTTCCAGAATAATGTCATCTTTGATATCTACGTAGGAATTAGATTGTCAATTTTCAGCTAAAAATTGTAAACATTTTATGACAAACAGCACAGGGTAATGTTGAGCGCCCCCTGATCTCCCAATCTGTCTAATATTATCCAGACATTTAGTTACTAGGTAGATACAAACGTGACTAAAAGAAATTTGGGTACACTTCCTGTCTTCCATGTTTACGGAGCGCCCAAATTGCCAGTTTGATATTCAAAATATATAGTGAAAACCTACCTGAGACCACTTAAATGAGGACGAGACCCCTTGGTTTTTCAATGTCAATAAAATTCAACTAAATCATAGACTCTGTATATATATAGGCTGTATATGACGGATTTTCCAGAATAATGTCATCTTTGATATCTACGTAGGAATTAGATTGTCAATTTTCAGCTAAAAATTGTAAACATTTTATGACAAACAGCACAGGGTAATGTTGAGCGCCCCCTGATCTCCCAATCTGTCTAATATTATCCAGACATTTAGTTACTAGGTAGATACAAACGTGACTAAAAGAAATTTGGGTACACTTCCTGTCTTCCATGTTTACGGAGCGCCCAAAGTACCAGTTGCATAATCGAAATATATCGTGAAAACCTACCTGAGACCGCATAAATGAGGGTGAGATCCCCCTGGTCTTTCAATTTCACTAAAATTCAAGTAAATCATATACTTTGTATATATGTAGGTTGTATTAGAAGGATTTCCCAGAATAATGTCATCTTGGATATCTACGTAGGGCCTAGATTGTCACTTTTCAGCTAAAAATTGTCAAAATTTTATGACAAACAACACAGGGTAATGGAGAGAGCCCCCTGATCTCCCAATCTGTTTAACATTATGCAGAAATTTAGTTAGTAGGTAGATACAAACGTGACTAAAAGAAATTTGGGTACACTTTCTGTCTTCCATGTTTACGGTGCCCCCAAAGTGCCAGTTGCATAATCAAAATATATAGTGAAAACCTACCTGAGACCGCATAAACGAGGGTTAGATCCCCCTGGTCTTTCAATGTCCCTAAAATTCAAGTAAATCATATCTTTTGTATATATATAGGTTGTATTAGAAGGATTTCTCAGAATAATGTCATCTTCGATATCTACGAAGGGCTTAGATTGTCACTTTTCAGCTAAAAAATGTCAAAATTTTATGACAAAGGGCACAGGGTAATGGTGAGAGCCCCCTCATCTCCCAATCTGTCTTTTATTATGCAGACATTTAGTTAGTAGGTAGATACAAACGTGAATAAAAGAAATTTGAGTACACTTCCTGTCTTCAATGTTTACGGAGCGTCCAAAGTGCCAGTTAGATATTCAAAATATATATTTAAAACCTACCTGAGACTGCTTCAATGAGGGTGAGACCCCTTGGTCTTTCAATGTCCATAAAATTCAACTAAATCATAGACTCTGTATATATATTGGTTGTATAAGAAGGATTTTTCAGAATAATGTCATCTTCGATATCTACGTAGGACTTAGATTGTCAATTTTCAGCTAAAAAATTGTCAAAATTTTATGGCAAACGACACAGGGTAATGGCAAGAGCCCCCTGTTCTCCAAATCTTTCTAACATTTTACGGACAGTTAATTGATAGTTAGATACAAACGTGACTAAAAGGAATTAGGTCCACTTCCTGTTTTCCATGTTTACGGATCTCACAAAGTGCCAGTTGGATATTCAAAATATATAGTGAAAACCTACCTGAGACCGCTTAAATGAGGATGAGACCCCCTTGGTCTCTTTCAATGTCCCTAAAATTCTACTAAATCATAGACTCTGAATATATATAGGTTGTATTAGAAGGATTTCCCAGAATATGTCATCTTCGATATCAACGTATGTCGTAGATTGTCAAAATTTTATTACAAAGGGCACACGGCAATGGTGAGATCCCCCTGATCACGGAAACTGTCTTATATTTTGCGGACATTTAAATATTAAACAATACTAAAAGGAATTCGGTTACACTTCCTGTCTTCAATATTTACGGAGCGCCCAAAGTGCCAGTTGGATATTCAAAATAGATAGTGAAAACCTACATCAGACTGCTTAAATGAGGTTAAAACCCCCCTAGTCTTTCAATGTCCCTAAAATTCAACTAAATCATAGACTCTGTATATGTATATATATAGGTTGTATTAGAACGGATTTCCCAGAATAATGTCATCTTCGATATCTACGAAGGGCTAAGATTATCACTTGTCAGCTGAAAATTGTCAAAATTTTATGATCAAGGGCACAGGGCAATGGTGAGAGCCCATTGATCTCCTAATCTTTCTGATATTATGCAGACATTTAGTTAGCAGGTAGATACAAACGTGACTGAAAGGAATTCGGTTACATTTCCTGTCTTCCATGTTTACGGATCGCCCAAAGTGCCAGTTGGATATTCAAAATATATAGTGAAAACCTACCTGAGACCGCTTAAATGAGAGTGGGACCCCCCCTGGTCTTTCAATGTCCCTAAAATTCAACAAAATCATAGACTCTGTACATATATATATATATATATATACATCTCGTCTAAACATCAACCCAACAATGTTAGATCTGTAAATTTGCTTTCGCAAATTTTTGGCTCTTCCCTCGCCGGGATTCGAACCCATGAATGTAAATTTACAGATCTAACATTGTTGGGTTGATGTTAAGACGAGTTGTATATACATTATGTACACAGCCATGTATCACCATCATTGATGGCGATCCGATGGATACATCTGTTGTAGAGTTGTCACTGACTCAGACGTACTTATATATATATATATATATATATATATATATATATAGGTTGTATTAGAAAGATTTCCCAGAATAATGTCATCTTCAATACCTACGAAGGGCTTAGATTGTCACTTTTCAGCTAAAAATTGTCAATATTTTAAGACAAAGGGCACACGGCAATGGTGAGAGCCCCTGATCTCCCAATTTATCTAATATTATGCAGACATTTTGTTTGTATGTAGATACAAACGTATCTAAAAGGAATTCGGGTACACTTCTTGTCTTCCATGTTTACAGAGCGCCCAAAGTGCAAGTGAAAACCTGCCTGAGACCGCTGAAATGAGGGTGAGACCCCCTTGTCTTTCAATGCCCCCTAAAATTTAACTAAATCATAGACTATGTATATATAAAGGTTGTATTAGAAGTATTTTGAATATCCAACTGACACTTTGGGACCTCCGTAAACACAGAAGACAGGGACTGTACCCAATTTCCTTTTAGTTACGTTTGTATCTACCTATTTACTTACTGGCTGCTTAATATAAGGCAGATTCAGAGATCAGGGGCTCTCACCATTGCCCTTTGTCCTGAAATTTGGACAATTTTTAGCTGAAAAGTGACAATCTAAGCCCTCCGTAGATATCGAAGATGACATTATTCTGAAAAATCCTCTTCATACAATCTACACATAACAGAGTCTATGAATTTGTCGAATTTTTATGGACATTGAAAGACCAAGGGGTCTCACCCTCATTCAAGCGGTCTCGGGTAGGTTTTCGCTATATATTTTGAATATCCAACTGGCACTTTGGGACCTTCGTGATTAAAGAAGACAGGAAATGTACCCAATTTCCTTTTAGTCAAGCAGTGATAAGGGTTTATATTCGTTGACAACGAGAGTTTAAGGCAACTTGAAGGGGTCATAAAACGACTTCCTACGTATCTGTTCACTTCTTTCAACTATGAAAACCAGGCTTTTAATGTCATCAAATATTATATTTTTTTATGATTTTCAACTAAATTTGAATATCGAACCGACTGATAGCAGCCGATTGTTAATTGGATATCGAATATCGAATAACAAACCGGTAGCTAACTTCACATTCATAGTAAATAATGACCAAATAAGGTTAAGTATAATTTTGTTCATGTTCACTCTTTTGGTTTTACTCCAGCTCAAGAATCCTGGTTTCGACCCTGTGTTTTCTGTCCTTTGATCGGTAAAAACACTTTAAGTGTATTATATGACAATATTTCAGCTAATTGCGTATCCCCGATCTGCCTAGCTAACGACAATGATGATCTTACCATCTCATAAGCCTTATAAATATGGGCCCCATTTTCCACCAGCAGTTGAATCATTTTATAGTGATTTTCAGTAAGTAGTTTGTATTTTGATACAAAATGTGATGGTTTATATTCATTCCACTTATGAACGCACTCTTTACGCACTTGATCAAAATAATCTCTATGCACTTGATCAAAATAATCTCCATGTGGTTGATTCAAATAATCTTTAGCCAATAATCTATTATGTATCATGTGATAAAACAATTCATTTCCCTCACTATTTTGTAATAAACACATTATTAGAGGTGTTGCGCCATACAAGTCATAGGTATTAATAATAACCTTTTTATCTATAAGTATTTTAACAAATTTATAGTTTTCGTCTCTACATGCTTTATGAAGCAAAGTTCGATCAAAGTTACCAAATGTATTAACTGAAGCTCCTCTATTTATTAAAAGTTGTACCATATTATGATTATCACTCATGTATGCAGCATGTAGGCATGTAGGTTCGTCCAGAAGACTTGCTCTGTTAACTCTTGTATCAATAGCAGACCCTTGATCTATCAGAAATTTTACTATGGCAGAGTATCCACCTATACACGCACCATACAAAGCTGTCTGACCATACCGACTAATTGAATTAACATTAGCTCCTTTTTGTAAAAGAAATTGAGCAGTGTTTAAGTAACCTTCTCTGCAAGCGTCATACAACGCTTTGTTTAAATTTGCTCCCCTTTCTATAAGCATATCAACTATTTCATAATATTTTCGTTGACATGCTGCAAACAATGGAGTATATCCATATCGAATAGTCATCGATAAGGTAGCATCTTCCTTAGTCCACTTTTCTTCGAAAGTCAAGTTCACATCTACGCCATGTTTTATCAGAGCTTTTACCACTTCCGTATGTCCTCTTCTAATCGCTAAGCACAACGGTGTTTGTTCAAACCAAATAGATACATATGGTTCACTAGGTTCAATGAAAAAATCAAAGTCGCATCCTTGGAACAGTTTTTCAAATACCGGTATGTCCGATTTTACTTCTCCATACATAAATGCTTGGAACAGATCTTCATAATCTTGCAAGTTCAAATAACAATTGTTATCTCCACAAGAGCCTATATGTACCATACCTTGTACACCGTTAAACCTTGTTTTATCCTCTTTGGTCGTAGTACATTCTAGTCCTAAACTTTCGTTGAAAAAGTAAGTATTCTGTAAACCGCAATTTGAATTTTGTAGATACTCAGATAAATCATCATTTCCACTGATATCTGCTAATATCATAGGAGTGTATCCATACTTATATTTCTCTCTAATATCAGCTCCATTTTGCAGGAGAATCTTCACTTTTTCAAGCATACCTAACCTATACCCATGATATAAAGTAGTTTCATTAAAGTTCGATAAGTTTTCTGTATAACCGTTTGATGCAAGCAAATTTGACAGTTCCTTGTGTCCACACTCAAAAACAGATATCAAAGCACTTTTTTTGTCTTCCTCTGATTGTGCTATTGGGCAACCTTTTTTTATTAAAAGTTTTGATAAATCATAAAACCCCTCATCAATTGCAATAAAAAGTAGAAATCTTCCGTTTTTATCAAGTATGGTACGTTCTAAACCCTTGTCTATAAGAAGCTGTAGCAAATCAATGATATCTGTTTTGCATGCACCGTTCAGCAATGTTTGCCAGTTTACATCTGTTTTGTTAAAATCCGCACCTTTTTCTAATAGAATTTTGATTGCCTTGATTGAGTTGTGTTCACAAGCCAATGTCAAGAGCGATTTCCAATCAACTCCTTTATAGTCAACATTTCCACCTTTATATAGAAGAATTTTAATTGTTCTATCATAGTCTTTCTGAACAGCATAACGCAAGGCTTCATCAACGTCAGCTCCGTTGTCTAATAACACTTGTAATAAGAACCCATGGCCTTGTTGACAAACAGCAACCAAAGGCATTTCACCAGAGCAAGTTTTCATGTTCACATTTGCCCTATTTTTGATGAGTGATTGGACAGTTTCTATGTCTCCATTAACACATGCTTCATATAAAGGAGTCCACCCATATTCTAACAAATTGCTGGTAAATTCATTTTTGGTGCATTTTGTTAAATTTTGCTTTTCAGTTGGTTCTATTTCTTTTTCCTCTAAAGCTTTCAAAATGCATTCATCCACAATGCCACCCTCTGTGTTTGCTATATGTGCAGGAGTGTGTACGTCTCTATTTGTCTTGTTAACATCTGCTCCAAAAGACAACAGTATTTGTATTACACCTATAGAGCCTTTCCTACATGCTTTGTGTAAAGGTGCTTCTAAATCCACATCAATCATATTTAAATCTGAATCTTTGCTAATCAACATACTGACTATATCATTGTTTCCAACACTACAGGCGGCATGTAGTGGTGTCTTACCATGATTATCGACTATATAAATGTCGGCATTATTCTCAATAAGCAACTTCACTATCTCAGTATAGCCTTCCTCGCATGCAATGAATAAAGCGGTTTTCCCTTTCGTATCGACACTATTTATATCACATCCTGATAACAGAAGTTGTTCAATTATTTTTTTGTAGCCCCCTAAGGCGGCAACTAAAAGACAATCTTTACATTGGGAAACAATTGCCCCATTATCAATCAAAAGGCTAACTATAGTTTCTTGGCCTGTCAAACACGATGCGTACAAGGGTGTGTGATTGTATTTATTTTGTTTGTTGATATCAGCTTTTTTGTCTATGAGACGGTTAACTAAGTTGAAATGGCCTTCAAAACAAGCAGTATACAGTGGTGTTTCTCTATGAGTATTAGTTTGGTTTATGTTTGATCCTTTATGTAGAAGAATGTCAACCGTTTGTAAGTGTCCATCATGACACGCTGCTGTTAATGGTGTGTAGAATCCATTCTGGCAATCAACACCAGCACCCACAGAAATAAAAAAATCAACAAGTTCTTCAAAACCACGCAAACACGAAATGATAAAGGCATTAATCCCATTTTCATCCTTGAAATCAATACATCCCCTTTTAACGTCATTATCTAAATCTTTCATAACATCAAACAACTTTTTTCTGTACTCTTTGTATTTCATTTGCACATTGTTCAAACACCAATGTATTTTTCCGTTTTTAAGGTCCATTTTTAGCCTATCTAAGTATTTGTGTTCATCAGTCGAAGAAATAATTATTGTAAACTCACCCTGTACTTTTTGTATTGACTCTAGTTGTACACGTTCAGATAATAATTTATCATCAGCATATTTAAGAATAGGTGCGATTAATGCTTTACCAAAATAATGACATAGAAAGTCAAACATTTTATCGTGTATAACTTTGTATTCTTTGTCTACTTTAGTAAAGTAAGTGCCAACACAAGCGTTTAGTTTGTCTTTAATATCTGACCGAGGAGTGTAACGACCTAAATTGCAACATTCAAAAATAACTTTTAGTTTCTCTTTTTCCTCTTGGTCAAAATCGTTTAGAACATCAAACATACTTTCGTTGATTGTGCCGTTGTATATTACACACAGTAATAAGACACAAAATTTCTCTTTGTCGAAAGTTTTCAAAGTATCCCATTCATCAGAAAACGTTTTGTACGGACTGTTTAAAAATTCATTAACATCAAAACTGGCATGCTTAGAGTAGAGAAAGCACATTAATGGCGAAAACTCAACCTTTTTTACAATATCTGTTAACATCTCGTCATCCACTTTCAGATATTTTCTAGCTAGTTTCATTTTATCTTCGGTTGAATAATTCCTTGTCAAATCGAACAGTTCTAGAATAGAATTTAATCTTTTTTCAACGTGTTCTTCTTTGACAATTTCAGTACGACAAGTGGCTAATATTTTTGTCTGACCCTTAAGTAGAATATAGTTGACAAATTCCTCGATGCGCATCCAGTTCTCAATATACTTGATATTTGATGTATATTTTCCACATATATCATCTACAAAAAACACCTGACGAACCTTGTCTTTATATCGCTTTTTGATATCCTTCGCATTATTGCATGGTACTATTGAATATCCCTCTTCCTGACATAACTGCAATGCTATATTCTGTGCTGTCAGGGTCTTTCCCATTCCAGATACTCCTATCAAAAGTACGCAAGGGTTGTCTTTTATGATTTCTAAAATATCTGTAAATATATCTGTTTTGATAAAATCTTTACTATTCTGCTTCCATCGTTCAATTTCGGGAATATCTGCATCTGCAAAAGCAATCGAGTTTTATCAGAAATATAGATTAAATAGTCAAACAGACACAATGGTTTGGTCTTTTAATACATCAATTGATGTATATCATATAAATGTTTCATTATAAATATCTGATAATAAAGTGATCTTTTTAAATATAATGTATATTAAGCCAATACCGAGGAAAGACAACCCGCTTTGGTTATTTTATGTACTATTGTGATTCTTTCTCTTTAAAATTACATAAACATTTATACAGGGATAATTTGATAATGCTAAAAGTTTTCGAATGTATCATCCAAGATTGCCTCCAGAAAGATACTTAGCGTCACATATGACCATATGGACAATACATACAAATCTTCTCTTAGAGAACCACTAAATGGAATTATATGAAACATGGCATGCATGTTTTTTATGAGTTGCTGACAAGTGGTGTAAATTCGGAGGCGATCAATTATCCAAGTTAGCCACCAGCGGGGGCCTTCGTTGAACATTGAACCCTATTTGAAAAATCATACAGTTGTCTCCTTATAGAGAACCAACAAAAGGAATAAACAAATTATGGCATGAATTTTCCTTTAAAGTTGCATTCCAAGTGTTGTTCCTATAAATCAGATCGATCATTCTAGATAACTTCCTGCGAGGTACTTAGTTTAACATCGGACCCTATGGAAAATGCATTCACATGTGTTTGTTTTTAGAAACCCAAACATGGCATACACGTTTCTTGTTGGGTGCTGACCAAGTGAGGTTGCTTTGAAACACATTCATCAACTAAGATGGCTGCAAACAGAGAACATAGTTTTAAATTATTTGTATGATTTTGGATCGTAGCTGGACAATTTCCATTGGGATATATTTGCTATTATCTATCATAAACTTACGGTGCGCATGTCAGAATTGAATTATTACGTAATATTATAGTTAAAAAGGAAATTGACCTTTTTATCATACATTTTTGTACTTTACATGAAAGTGAAAAATAAACAGTTGTTTTTATTCTATTAAAATTACATTACCAGATATGAGACGACGGTAAAATGTAAATTTCAAACCAGCCAAAAGCTTATTCCGCTTATGTTGAGGTTGTGTTTTTTCTAGTCGTAGTCCAGGTTTTATTGTTTGTGTATTATGCACAGTTCAACGTGTTTTGTATTACTTTCATTTCTCTTAGCATATATAGTATAAGAAGATGCGGTATGAGTGCCAATGAGACAACCCTCCATCCAGCTCGCAACTTGTAAAAAGTAAACCATTAAAGGGCAAAACAATGCCTACAACACATCTTTCACACTGTTTTCTGAGGCTTATATTTGAAATGGCTCTTTTCCTTTGGTGCCAGCTATTATTTACAAAGTGACTTTCAACTGCTTAATGATACTTTTACAACAACTTAAAGATATTTATTTAGTTTAGTTATCATATAACATGGCACATAGTTTGATTCAGATTTATTCAAACTCAAATACTTCGCGCTAGCAAGTTAAGCGATATTATTGTGAATATATTTACAATAGAAAAAAAAATTGAATCTTATATTAAATGCTTATAATTTTGAAATAAACTGAAATGTATTTAGCAAGTTCTTTATCTTTTAATTAAACATACCATATGATGATCCATACTCTTTTAATGTCTCCCCTTGTGTAGCAACTGTCTGCAAAAACAAAAGGAGTCTGTCAGCTACCACAAAGGTCTGCATGAAATTAACAATTACATTTCTTAACAGCAGGTTGCATGAGCTACATAACCCTGTAAGCTGTATTGCACAAACAAGGATTAAACGACTGAATTTGTTAAAGTTAAAAAATGACATAACTTTTCATAAGGGTAATATTTAACTAGTGTGAAAAGCTTTTTTGTACATTGTTTGCTAATACTTTCATTCTTCCCAAAATATGCAACAGTGAAACTGAAAAAAAATATGTGTCATGAATTAAAATAAATTTAGAGAAGTCGAACGGAGAGGCAATCACAAGCTGCCATATAAACAACGGAAATTGGGAATACGTCAGAGAGACAAAAACCCGATCAAAGATCAGACAACGATCGAAGACCACCAATGGGTCTGAAAGATTTCAATTCAAATCATAGAAAAAAAAGCTTAAAATATGACTGATTTTTTTCCTAAAAAAGATCTTCGGAAGAAGAAATACGGGTGTTGGGTTTTCTCGCTGATTTGACTAATTTGTGGCCATATGCTGTTTTCTGATTTTTGGGGAGGATAAGGTCTCTGTAGTACATTCCCAATTATACTTAATTTCATGATTTTAGCATTGTGATTCAGTATAAGTTCAGAAATCTCATGGAAGAGAGATTGCGTGTTAAAACCTCACAGCAGGATTCGAAAAATTATTTTCTTTATTAAATGTATTTTAGTTAACTTTCAATTTTAAAAGACATTTATTTTTCTTAAAAATCTATTATTCATACATTTATTTTTCTTAGAAAGTAAAACAACGATAAAACCAAACGCTGAAAGTTCAAAACGGAAAATCCGTAATCTAATGTGAAAATAAAAATATATAACACATCAACGAATGGCTAACAAGTAGAAAAAAAAATTGTTTATAAAATGTTGATTTATTCGAAACACTGAAGTTTTTCTACCCCTTAAACCGTGTATAAACAATGAGTACTTTTAAGTATGATATTCGTCAGATCGTATTTGTTGGGTTTGCCTTCAGCATCACTGACGATTCGTATGGAGACAAAACACAGGCAAAACTTCATTGGTCGATTGTACAATTGGAGTATGATTTTCTGTTTATTTTCCGTTTATTAAAATGTTTTATACGAGATTATCCCATGTCATAGATAGGCATGGTAATATATGACCCTTCGTATAGAAATTGTTGGTTGTCAGTCCGCTTCAACATCAAAATTGATGTGGCCTGCTGTCTGTCAATTGTTTAAACGACCAAATTATCAGAAAGGTATCTTTTTTATATAGGAATCTGGTCGGTGCTACTGTGTATGACAATAAACATCACAATGACCAATGATGCATTAATTTTCTGTAAAGGAGTAGGTTCAGTAAGACCCCTTTTTGGCCCCACAATATAGCAGTTTTACAAAATTGTGAAAATGTAATCATTTAGCTATTTACTGGAAAGATGAATGCTTCTGGTACATAAATATGGGCTGTTTTTTAACAATACAGCGTACATATATCGAGTAATATCATCATTAATTAATGCTAAATTACTGTAATCTTCTCAATTTTGATTTTGCCATTTTATAAAGGACTTTCCGTTTTGAATTTTCTTTGGAGTATATTATTTTTGTTATTTTACTTTTATTCCAGTAAGCATTATACCTTACTATTCGCATTTTCAGTAAATTATACTGTTAAACCGTTGATTCAATTTCAGGATCCAAATTTTCTCTGACTGCCCCTTTGTTTATTCTTAATTTTATCTTTTTAACTTTTGTTTATTGGATAGCACTGATTATTCATTTGTAGACAAAACGTGCGTGTTTTGCAAATATAAACTTTTATGCCTGGTATCTATATTGAGTTTATTTGCAACCACTGACCCGGGCCAATGCCACTGCTGGTTGCGTTTATATTCCCCGAAGTTATCATCAGCCTAAGAGTCAGCAATTATGTGTTGACATGATTATCATGGCGCATTGATTATTAAAAATCAACTGTTTACAAAACTTAAATTTGTTTTAAAAAAAAGGCTTTTCTACCTCATGAAAAGGTTATCTTAGCTGTATTCGGCAAAACTTTTAGGAACTTTTGGTCGTCAGTGCTCTTCAAATTCGTACTTTATTTTGCCCTGTTAATCATTTTTATTCGAGCATCACTGGTGAGTCTTTTGTGAACGCAACGCGTATCTTATACATGTACAAAATTCCATTTCTGGTATTTATGATGAGTTTTATATTTCCTCATTTTTATGCATATTGTGGCATTTAGGTCGTCCGTAAACCCTCTTATGGTCATAGCGAATCAAAATATAGCTAAAGTGTCACGGTCAATTTAAAAAAAAAATTTCTCACTATTCACCGATTCAATTTGAATAATGAAACATAAACCATTTCATTATTCATTATTCATTTTTCAATATTGAATAGTGAATAATGAACTATTTCATTATTCATTATTGAATAATGAATAATGCACTATGAATAATGGACGTACTTCAGCCCGGTATTTTTCTGTGCAGTCTTGCACTTTGTTTTGTTCTTGTAATTGTTTGGCTATTTTGATCTGAGCGTCACTGATGAGTTTTCTAATGTAGACGAAACGCTTGTCTGTATTAAATTATAACCCTTGTACCTGTAAGTATTAGTAGCGTAAACAAAATTAACTTTCCTCTTGTCAGTGACATTTTTTTAATACTTTTAGCATGACAAGATGAAATGCATTCACGCAAATCTAACATATTTGGAATATTTTTAGACGATTATTCGACATAATGTTAACAATGATAAAACATAATATCCATATCCTCTCTGCATGTTTTAAATATAAATTAAAAACCAATGAAATTAATTAAAAAAAAGCACTTTTAAAATACTGTAAAGACAGATATAAACACTTTAACATGTTTAAGTGATAAAAAAGATTAAACTATTTCAATGGCTTGCACAGCGAATTGATCGGGATGTGAATTAAACAAAAAACAAACGGCTCGGACCGCAATTCCGGAATTACAGAAATTGTGTAACGGATTGATGTTTCCTATCTAAATTAAAAATTCTTGTAAATCGAATAAGAAATTATATAAATGAAAGTTGTTTTGTATGAAGTAAATATCAAAGTGTATATTTATGCCAAATAAACACAAATAAAGCTTTTAATAATTATCCTGTTATTATAGGAAACCGGCGAAGATCGTGTTCACCACAACTACTTAAGTAAACTGGTTTTTGAAAAGGTTGATGGTAAATAGTTTAACAATAATTTTTGTCTATTGTTATCGTCAGTGGTATGTTCTTACCTTTGCATATTAGAAACTAACCGTAATATTGTGATTCGTAATAGTAATTAACATTTCAGAATATCAGTGAACTTTGTCTTCTACACTTCATAACACTCAAAAAGCCATTTTTACGGAAATTCGACCATACGATTTTCTAACGCCATGTTTGAAATTTAAGTTTAACATGTATTCTTTCATTAAAAAAAATCCAGGTGTATTAAACTCCTCAACCAAGCTTTTTTCAAATTTCGCCTCAGCACTACATTTAGAAATTCTAGTTTCTAACGTCGTTACTATGTAGCAATAAAAGAATAGAAAAAAGTTAAGACGTTATAGCAGAATCTGAAAGAGAAGTAAACGAGTTTTTCTAGGATTATTTTCCTTTGAAATTGACCAAAAATTACATTTGAAATTCACTACTAAATTAAACAGGTTTGTACATGTTCTCCGCTCAAAATTCTTTTTTTTTTCACTTCATGAATCGTTATTGTAAGGAAGACACGCTGTTCAAGTAGGGACGGGAATCTATGCTCTCTTTTGTTGAGAGAAAATGTTGAATGCACAATTGCAGTTAATATTTGAATTTGATCTATAGAGTACGAGTAGCAATCTGTTGAGAGGGAACATTGTTTGTTTACAAAAAAATTGTCGTGTGTTAGTATTTTATTATATTTATAGTAAGACCTTTTCTGTTGATAACAATGGCCTTTGGTAAATAGTAAGCTCAGACATTTAAAGAGATATCGCTAGGTCATACAAATGTTCAACCAACTGCACAAAATAACTACACACAATTGTTAAGAAATCCTTAGAATTGAGACCACGTACATGTCATGGTGCTTATGATTCTTATTTGTGTGTAACTTACATTTTCAAGAGTTGATATCCTTTTGTCATATAGACAGAGCGTTTCCCTTACATCTATCAGCGATTCTTGTACTTTTCCAAATTCTTTATCAGCAGACTTGGATATAACGTCGGCATATTCGACAAGTATCTGTATTTTTTGTCTGATTTCATTGACCAATTCAAAGCTAATGGTATAACCTTGCACGAAACTCGTTCCTATTGTGAGTATGCAAATGATAAATAATTGTAACAAACAAAGACTTTTATTAATATACAAGATTGTGTTCAAACGTATTGCATAAACAGATTGTATGCCAATGTATTTATTCTGGACGTTTAATTGTGAAACAGCGATTATTTTGGATATATATTCTATTTTGATGTTTTGAATTTATATTGTATTTGATTAGTTCAATTTTGTGTGTGTTCACAGAATTTGGTAATAGGATAAATAAAATTGAGAATAGAATGAGAAATGTGTCAACGAAACAACAACCCGACCAAAGAGCAGAAATTAGTCGAAAGCCACCAATTGGTCTCCAACACGAATCTGGCAGTCTACAACTGGCCCCTTCACAAAAAAATGTTCTAATTCTGAGAAAATCGACATAACACTTAACCCCGAAATGTATACATGAAATCATATCTGATAAAACAATACAATACTTACAAAGGCCAGAGTTTCCTGATCGACTTAGGAGATGTGCAAAGATGCGGCGGGGATAAACATGTTTTATGATCTCTTAACCCTCCCCTAACACTAGTTTTATATCAATAGAAATAGAACAAAGAACAAAGAACACAATAGAAGAAACAAAACAACGTTAAAGGACGGATGTGGGGTTAAAGAAAAGAAGACGACGATGTATAACTCACTATATATACACATCATCGATTAATAGTAGGTGCTTTAATGAGCTTGATAAAATACGGATAGCTCAGCAAATACTTCCTATACCCTTTCATAACAGTTTGTATCGTGCTCAAAATTCTTTGTTATCTATTTTTAATCGGATACTGTATAATAGTGAATAGTCAAATTCATTGTAAATTTCATTAAACTTGTATCAAATAATTAAGTATCAATTTGATAATATATACCAAAATAGTTCATGAAAAATTTAGCAGAAATCAAAGAGTAATACCATAGATCTATAAATAAACAAAGGTACAGTTCATTACCATTCTTTCGCCATTTCTCTAATTCTTCAATCGTTTCCTTTTCATCAGTTACATCTAATTTCAGAAGATAAATGAAGCTTCCAATTAGCTGTAGTGACTGGACGTATTTCACATCATCCCAGACGGTAAAATTACAGTGAGCCCACTCATTTCTCAAAGAAGATCTGACCTGTAATACATATGAAATACTTATGTTCGTTCTTATGATTTTTAGACTTCCCAGGCTGCGTATACAGAACATTTCCAGCAAGTTTTCGATATTCTGATGCTACATGTGCAAGCGTTTTTAACTTTACATTTTTAACACAAAATTTGAAATTACACTTTTGATTTAAAACTTCATTATAAATAATCCTTAATAGCAAATTATATACAGTGATGCTGATTGACAATTCTCATTTGCGTTTTGTTCGTTTTCCTCAGGTATGTCTTTTAGATGAAATTGTATAAGTTTGGATTTTAACCCAGTTAAGAACATTTATAAAGGACAAGGTTCACTTATGGTACAAAATGGCCTACAATATCAACTTTATCATAAAACACCACAAAGGACTCAATTTGGTTCGTAAATGGGTCTATTTCAAAAGTCTAAATGTAAATATATCAGCTCTTTTAATAAGAGAACATACTATTCTCCAAAGTAAGCCCATTTTGGACATTTTGTCAAAATATGATGATTTTGTGCATTTATAAAACCTAAAAGCTTTAAAAACACCTTGGCCGCCACCTACGATCGAAATAAAAACCTTAAAATATCAGGGCCAATTTGAGCCTTCGTGAACCTTCTCCTTTGAAAATCCGTATCGATAGCAAACAAACTGTTAAATAAATACGTACATAAATGTCTGAGGGTGCAGTGAAACGAAATAATTGTTATTTATTCAGAAAGGGACTAAGTATAGTTTTATGATATATGCTCTGTTGGTACCCAGTATGAAAATATAAACTGAACAAGTTTATTTAAATGATATATTCATTTTTAGGGACAAAATCACAAGTTAGAATTCACTTTAATTCCACAGCTATTTAAAGACCTGTTAGGAGTTCAAAAGGATCTTGAACTTGTTAGTTAAGATGGACTGACATTTTTGACTTTGGTCGAAATCATTGGAAAATAATTTCTAAAATGTCATTTGTTGTCACAAATTATACTTAGTTACAGTGGCTACAGTATAGATTCAATCATCAAATCTTAGCTACAAATAAAGGCAACAGTAGTATACCGCTGTTCAAATTCATATATCCATGGACAAAAAACAAAATCGGGGTAACAAACTAAAACTGAGGGAAATGCATAAATATAAGAGGAGAACAACGACACAATACTACAATGTAACACACACAGAAACGGACCAAGCATCAGACAAAATCCCACGAGAATAACAAATATAACATCAAAATCAAATACATGAATTAGGGATAGACAAGTACCGTGACACGTCTTATCGCAATGTCAATTTACACTAAAAAATAAGAGAAAACAAACGACACAACGTTAAATTGTAACACATACAGAAACGAACTATAATATAACAATGGCCATATTCTTGACTTGGTACAGGACATTTTTAAAGGAAAAAATGGTGGGTTGAACCTGGTTTTGTGGCATGCCAAACCTCGCACTTTAATGGCAATGTTAAATATAACATTGAAATGACAACATAATATTACAGGACTACAATACAAATAAATAGGAGAACGTATTAGACAAGGAAACACATGATTAATGAATAACAAAAAGCATCAGGTTTAAAATTTAATACACCAAAAACGCGCCTCGTCCACACAAGACTCTCCAGTGACGCCCAGATATAAAATATCGAAAGCGAAAAAAAGTACAAAGTTGTACAGCACTGAAGATCAAAAATTGAAAAAGGTTGTGTCAAATACGGCTAAGTTTTTATGCTTGGGATAAGAACATCCTTATTATTTAGACCAATTAATGCTATTGCAAACAGTAAATTTTATCAAATGAATATAACAGATAAACATAATGAAACTGAAGTATTAACTCATTACATAAAACAAACACGAATACATAATGAAAGACCAACACAGAATAGACACACCCGACTCAGTCCAGGCCTCAACGCAGTAAATTATGAAAATGACGTCACGTACAAACAAATTTCTTTTAAAAATTAAGATTTAAGATAAATTGTACATTTTGTAATAGAGAAACTGTAACATTAAATAATTTATTTTGGGAATTTGAACATACACAATAAGTAAAAGAACAGATTGAAACTTAGTTTCTGACCAATGGAATTAGTGTACTTTTTACAAAAAAAGTTGTTTTGTTTGGTAACATTGCAAAAATATCAAAAGGCAAAACAGAAAATACTTTTTCTTACCATAAAGCAATATGTTTATAATATTAGATGTTTTAAAAAAATGTCATCAACTCATTAAAAGAGAAGATGAAAAACAAATGAACATCAATACTCAGAAAATGGAATATTTTTGAATGAATACTTAGTTAAGTACAAAAATGTATATACTTTACATTTTATATTAAACATGTTATAGATGAATTGCTGTATTTACTATATTTAAACAGAATTCAATGTCTAGATGAAATGAGTGGTCCTCTCCACACTATATCCCCTCTCTCTCTCTCTCTCTCTCTCTCTCTCTCTCTCTCTCTCTCTCTCTCTCTCTCTCTCTCTCTCTCTCTCTCTCTCTCTCTTTTTCTCTCTTCGGTGTTCAGAGCTTCCTATAAAAAGATGTATTGAGCTATTTTTGTATATTATGTTGTACATTGGAAGTTATAAATAACAATAAAAAAAAAACCCAAATAAATGATATATTCTTGACAATTCAAAAACGAACCAAATGTTGAGAAGCAATATATTGAAGACCATATATAAAGATATAAAGATAAAACATGCATTCAGATTTACAACTTAAGTGTAAAAAAGTGTTCTATTCATATAAACAATATCCATCCGAATACGGATCTACATATACAGATTAAGCATAATAAATAAACCAAAATGATATAATATTATAATCTATACTTACATCATTTGCAGCTGTCTGAACAATTAAAGGAAACTTGTCTATCTTGTTGATCATGCCAAGCAAAGCCGAAGAATCACAAGCTTCATCAAACGCTGTGTAATGTGCCATGTGTGTCTGGAGGAACAGCTTCGACAAATCAACAGCATTCTGTACTTTGTAATCATACAGAACTGAACGATAACCATGAGTTGCTTTGTTGTTATTGATGGCCTCATAATTGAGGTAGATATTTGCTGTGCCATATGCCCGTAGATGTTTTGACTGTGTCTGTACGTCGATCTGATCAGATAACAGGAGTGCACTGTAAAGCTTGGTAACAACGGAGACAACATATTTTCTCAAAGATGGCGTCAGAATGCTGTGCAAACATATTCCAACCACGAGCCATCTCTTCTTATTGTCAGTTAAGTCTCCTGATGGACCTGATAAAATAAATACGTAAGGGGTATAAGCCGATAACAGTCCATTCTGTAAAATATTGGACAGGTCTGAGGACTGTTAGATGCTTTTATCCTTCTTAAATAAACTCATTATAGATACCAGAACTAAATTTTGTATATACGCCAGACGCGCGTTTCGTCTACAAAAGACTCATCAGTGACGCTCGAATCCAAAAAAGTTAAAAAGGCGAAATAAAGTACGAAGTTGAAGAGCATTGAGGACCAAAATTCCTAAACTTTTTGCCACAAACAGCTAAGGTAATATTTGCCTGAGGTAGAAAAGCCTTCGTATAAAACATTGTTTAACACGCCAAAAAGGTAAAACAAAAGAAAAAGCAAGCAAAGATTTATTTTCATTAAGTATGAAAATTGTTTTGTCAATAAACTTCTTCACATTAAAATATAATCTACATGCTGGCCCCTTTAAACAGTAGCTCAACTGAAAAAAATAGACGAAAAGAAAGTACAACTTAAGGTTAACAACATGTATTCACCCCGTATAACCCCGATACAAATGAATCCGGACGTTGACGCGTTCGAAGTGATAATTAGGAAAACATTTAGGATGACAATAATTTCGAATGCCTCTCTAGAACTTATTTGAGTATATATAAATATGTCAATGTGCATGTCAGTTTATTTATTCAATTATACAGTTGTTTTAAGTTTTAGACATTGTATAAAACGTTTGATAAAACTGCTACATGCAAAACGCACAGACATGGTGCAATTTCATACGGATTATGATATAAACAATGCTGAATATATTTTCGTGCATACACCTTTGCTTATTAATACCTTAAGCAATACTAAATAAAAGAGGGACGGAAGATACCAAAGGGATAGTCAAACTCATAAATCTAAAACAAACTGACAACGCCATGGCTAAAAATGAAAAAGACAAACATTAAACAATATTACACATGACACAACATAGAAAACTAAAGAATAAACAACACGAACCCCTCCAAAAACTAGGGGTGATCTCAGGTGCTCCGAAAGGGTAAGCAGATCCTGCACCACATGTGGCACCCGTCGTGTTGCTTATGTGATTACAAATCCGGTAAATAGTCTAATTCGGTAGGTCACATTCATGAAAGGGAAGGGGATTGTAGTTACGACGTAAAGAACATATCCGATATCATTTGTGAAATGGTTATTTCATAACGGTCAACCAACTCGTGATGGCGTCCGTAAAATTTACGAAGGAATGATTTCAACTTCACCATTTGGAACTCTTGGTTTAATAGCTCTCTTGTAAGCAGCAACCCTCTATCAAGAAAATCATGATAGGAAATGCAAGCACGGGAATATCGTATCAATTGGGAGATATATACCCCGTATGCAGGTGCTGCTGGAATGTTGCTACTTAGAAATGGAAAGTTCACAATTGGAAAGCTGAAATCATCTCTTTTGTCTTCAACCGACCCTCATTGTCAATTTCTAGATGTAAGTCAAGATATGAAGCCGACTTAACTGTATCTGTAGTATCCTTTATCTCTAGTTCGATGGGATAGATTCGTTCCACATAGTCACCAAATTTTGAGTTGTTTAGTGAAAGAACATCATCTATATAGAGGAAAGTAGAGTTAAAGGATATTAATAACTTCTTATCTTTCTTCCTAAGAAGTTCCTGCATGAAGTCAGCCTCATAATAATAAAGAAACAAGTCGGCAAGTAGAGGGGCACAGTTTGTTCCCATTGGAATGCCGACAGTCTGTTGAAAAACACGTCCTCCGAACGTAACAAATATGTTGTCAATCAAGAAATCAAGCATCTTGATAATATCAGTTTCAGAGAATTTTTTGTTTGAATCAGAGTGATTCTTTACAAAGTAGGATTTATCCCTCCGTAAGACAAGATACTTGTATCTACGTTGGCCATTCTTTTTTATGAAGCAAAGTAATACCAACTCTTTCAATTTGTCTTTTAGTTTGGAATGTGGAATACTTGTGTAAAGAGGGGAAAAGTCAAATGTTTGAATACTGTTACAAGATGAAAGAGAGTTAAATTGTATATACTCTAAAAGATCTTTGGAATTTTTAAGTATCCACATCTGATTCACGCCACCTCTAGAATAGGCAGTTTCACAATAACTTTGAAGCCCGTCTTTGATTGCTGATAAAATAGATGTTAATAATTTAGAAAGAGGTTTCGTGGAGCACTTGGAAGACCCAGCAATATACCGTTGTTTGTAAGGACACTTATGTAGTTTAGGTATCCAATACAGTGATGGAAGATCCAGTTCTTCATCTTTGGTTGAAATTCCAAAGGAACATAGAACAGACCTATGATTATCCAGGATTTCCTCTTTGGTAAGTGTCGTGAGGGTATATGTTGAGTTTCCAAGTGAATTGTCAATACCTAATTCGTTTATCAAGCAGTTGATGTAATGACTTTTACACACAAAAACGATGTTATTTGGGGCTTTATCAGCGGGGACAACAACATATTTGTCATGGAGGTCGGATAGGTCTTTTGCAACATTTGGGTCTTTAAAGATTGACGTAGCATGGGCATTGATGGACCCATTCAGTTTCTTAATTCTGATTTGTATCAACGACCTCACTGCCTTAATCCATTCGGACAGAGTGTCTACGTCTTCCTTCTCGCGCTTAGCCCATTGCCTGGCATAATCCTCGACTGAATCCATCACAATTTTAAAGTTGTATTTCCAATATTGATGGATTTAGGCTCACGATATTTCGGACCTTTCGATAACACATTTCGTAGAGAAGTGTTATTAACAATGTTAAGGTCACCGGTAATAACGAGACCAGCAGGATTATATGTGAATTGGGAACTAGCACAAGTGCAATCAGGAGGTTTAGACTTGAAGTCGTCAATATCGATATCCTGCAAAACACGTTTATAATTGAAAATTTTAGTTGCAATAGGTTTGGTATAGGTATAACAAATTATTGGTACAGACTGGTCTTTGAAATAAGGAGGTATTTTCGATTGAACTAATTTATGATGAAGGATATTGCCTAGGTTGACGCCATCGAGACCTTTGTTGGCAAAGGAAAGACTTAGAAAAGATCTTTTCTCTTTTTCATCTTTTCCAATGCGAACTGGCTTGAAAAGTCTGTGACTTGCAATATCCGAAATTATAGCTTGAAGTTAGTATAACTATACATTGAATTACTACGTGCCTTCAAATGTGCCCTAGAACTTAGAATAAACGCAATATCATACAAAATAAATGTTCTCTTACTGTATTGTTCGTTCCACCAAATGTGTCGCGTTCGTTGTGCGTTTTGAAATAATTACTGTACAGTTCGTTGACAAAAAACCGTCACAAATCACTTTCTTGTCAAGGTTTTCGAGATGGTGTTGGCGACCTTTTTTCTATATTTTATTGTAAATGTTTATCTGTTAACTTAGTCAAAGTAGTTGAACTTAAAATATCTGTCACCCAACGCCAAAATTGTAATAGTTAACCAGCGTACATCTGCTGGGAATGTTTTTATTGAAAATTGAGACTTTCAATGTTATTCCAGATGAAACATTTGAAATGAACAGTTAATAAATATATTCCAGAGGAATTAAAGTTTCAAAAAGTAGATTACAGCCATTAAAACTTTAATGACTTCCTTTTCACAATTTGAGGCTCTTCCAAATGCCGATGTTGGTCCAAATTCGCCTAGACGAAGGCAGACATACATGTAGGAGCTCGTTGAACTTAATTTGCCAAATGCCATAGATGGCATTCCAAGTGCTTTTTTTAAATTATTTTTTTACATATAAAGCTTTGTAGATGTGCTGTGATGGCACCATACAGTCGGCTAAAAAAGACCCCGATATAAAAAAATTATGAAAAATTAAAACGATAAAACTAACGGTTATTTTTTTATCACTTATGAATTAGGTATTAAAGAAGAAGAAAAAAAAATGACAGATCTATATAACCAATGTACTACAGGATCCTGACGTTGGACCGACAAAAAAGTTCAGCGGGATTAAACATGTAAGCCCCCAACCCTCTCCTTAACCTAGAGCACTCAAATGGCTAAACTCAAAATGTCGGTACAAGGCACAATAACCATATAGTATTACATAAAATATCGACAAAGGAGTAATTGTAGTAACTGATAGTTATTTCAAAGCGAATTACAACTAAGAAGTAAATCATGTATCTAAAGTGACGTAATTCCGGAGGGCCTCCTTTCAGGACTTACATGTAGTATGTGTTGCTACTTTGTGCTTATCCTGAACATGCATGACGTACATATTTGCAAGTGAACGTTAAGCAACCAACAATCAGCCATTACGTACGCGTGTCATAAACAAATAAAAGGGTTCATACATTGTTCAGTACCAACATGAAAGAAGAAACACAGCAAATGTCTAAGGTTAGGTTGATGATTGATACTTTGTTCAACCCATAATTTACCAACGACGCCAAGGGTAACTGGGGAATATAAATATGGTCCCTGTGGTCTTCTGCGAAATAAATCAAAATTTGAATGAAATGCATATGGGTATAGACTTTAAGGTGCTTATAATAACCAGAATGACCAGACCAATCAGTTAGATTTTTGCACCACAGTAGAAAGACTGTAATGTTCGAGGAATTTAAGCATATTAATCTTTATGCCTTAAAAATTAAACAAACACAAAAACATAATTGAAGAAAGCAAACCAGTTAATATTAAGAATTGTCTTCGTCTTTTTATCTATCTTCCCGTTAAAGTAACTGTATTATTATTGATGGCTATCAGTGACATGTTCATTATATACACATATTAGACTTAATATAACTCTATGGTAATCTATGACCCCCTAGGACCCGCCTCTGAGATGCAGGCCAAAAGGCTTAACCTATAATCTATTGATTGTTTTTGATTGCTTTCTATATAAAAAAAGAAGATGTGGTATTGAAACAGCTCTTCAAAAGAGACCAAACTAAACAAAAATGAACAACTATAGGTCACTGTACGGCCTTTAATAATGAACAAAGCCCACACCGCAATAAAACATACCGAAATGACAAATGTAGTACAATTCATACGAGAAAACTAGCGAACAAAAAAAGTATATATAAGTACTGAATTACACGCTCCTGGCTTTGGAGAGGCACATACACAATATGGCGGGATTAAACATGTTAACGGGCATTAAACCTACCACTTAACCGTACATTTACTGTCGTATGGTAAACATTTTTTTAAATGCTATCAAATTAGAAATCGGACGTGTGTATCTGTATGCTTAGCCATAGTTGCATCTGTCGATTTATTGTATTTTCCTACCAATTCACACTTTCGTATGCATGAGGATTTTTTTTCATGTAAAAATTTTCTCCTAGAGTTTTTTTGACAATACAACGGATATTATGGGTTGCTGTGTGTGTCTGCATGTTATGGTGGTAAATTATTATTTTCAAACATGCATATTGGTTATAATCATATCAAAGCATAATATAATACATGCAAAATTCATTGACAAACGCAATATTGTGTCAACGAAACGTACAGTATAAAAAGGTGTAATGACAACGAAGCGTACACAACATGAAAATAAAGACACTTTAAAACGTGTATTGTTTTTGTTTCTAGATACAACATAAACAAACGACCTTTACAAGTTTGTTAATTTATACTATGAAGTTTTCAAAAATGTATGTTTTAAAAACTATAAGGTACGAGAAACATTCAGTTTTGAATGTTTAATAATACCAAGCACGTTTTATCATTGATATCGTCGTGCGTTTTTTTATGTTTGTATATAAAAATGTCACATTTTTGAAAAACCTTTCAATAACTAATGAGTATTATGGCAAAGAATATATTGGACGAAATATCCGAAGAATAGATATTGGATTGTCTTTAAAAGTATGAATTCCTTACTGTCTGAACTCAGTGTTACACGATGTGTTCGATTCGAACGCGTCAATGTCTGATTTCATCTGTATCGGGGTTATACAGGGTGGTATTGCTACACGAAGAATAAGATACGGTATGCGTATCATGATGTTTGCGTGCGCAAGGACAACTAATAGTTTCCGCTCATAGTTTTCGGGAATACCTTTAAATACGTTTTGTGTTTCAAAATGGATAAAGTGATAACATTATATTATTTATGCCAAAACGATGAAAGAGATGTCATTATTAGTTATTGTGTTGTTTCAAACTTTGAATTAAAATCAAATGTCTATTCAGATACATTATTTCAGTGTGGATAACAAAGTGGATATAGTCAAAGCAGCTGATAACGGCAAGTTTTATATATATTATATTTCAAAATGCACCTCTCTCCTATAAGTTTCTTGTTGATTATCGGGTTTCTTTTCACAAGATAAATGAGAAAAATAGCATATGAAGACAGGTTCTTATTAATCAATACAGAGTGCACCACTGTCGATTTTATTTCAAATACATAATTAAAATGAACAAACGAAGAGCTAACACCATGCAAACAGTTATATTCTTTTGTAAGAATTTTCGTTATTGTTTACCAAAACGGTACCACCTAAATACCCCCGCCAAAATTTTCTGCTTTTTTTCTTTCTGCAAGCTGGTATCGCTCTTTTTTTGATTATTTGTGTATTGAGTTCCTTGTGTTTTGTTTTTGACAGTTTAAATATTACCGAAACGTAATTTTGTTTCGATTTTCTTTTGAAATTTTTTTTTTTATAAAACGATCACTGCGAACAAAGTGCGAATCGGACACACGATTGTTTTGTTTGCCAGATAAAATGCGGTAATGTCTTCCTTAATTTGCTTCCCATATTCATCGTCGTTCATAAATGAAGTGTTGCATTATGTTCATATATACACAATAACTTAAAAAGTCAACAACTTGTAAATCAACGCCGAAAACTAAAAATTCTAAAAAGTATTAAAGTTCACTAGTTCATGAAGGAAGTTCTAGATTCGCACTTTGCACACAGGATAAGGTTAAGGTTGGTGGTGTCCCTTGTTTTGTGGCGTGATCTATCAAATTTAAGAAGCATTACTTTATTGCTTTTTTTCATTTGAATTGTAGTTGAATATGATGTTAGGAAGAATAAGAGCAACACCAGATATTTTGATAACCTAAAGACGGACGAGGATAAATCTTTCGAAAAAAGAAAATCATAAAGGCAACAAAAACAAGACTGGCAACAAAAACAAAAACAAGACTTACAACGAACATAATAAACTTATTTAATTGGTGCAAAAAGATACAACCCAAAATCATGATAAAAATGGCTGTGATATAAGTATTGGTAGTGTTAAAAATCAATTTGAAAGTGTTTTTTTCCCTCAAGAAACTGTTTTGATAAGTGACAAAATTATTGTATTGGAAGTTGATTTTAATAAAAAAAAAATTTGTCCTTTGTTCTTTGTATGTATTTTTCTTTACATGATAAAAAACAATAAGGGTAACTAATAGTTTTTCTATTTCAGTTAAGGGCGAACGTATCGTTGTTAATATAAACTTGAACGACGTCATAATAGACACAGTAGCGTTAAACGCATTCCTAATGGTCTTTCAAACTCAAAAATGTTTTTCGACCGCACCTCATTTCAAGGCTGTACCTGTCGATGAGGTTGTATCTGAGAAGTACCGTCTCGTTTATAAATAAGCTATTATTAATCTGTAATTATTTCATATCAGGTCAATCTTATGAGCATTCATTTGATTGCCAATATGATAATAATACTAATACAAATGATAATATTTGATTAAAATATGACTGAAAGTCTTACCTGTATGCGACAAAGTTTGTATTTCACGTAGTTCTCTTTCCAAATTAGCCGAAATTGAACTTTGTATTGGAGTTGATGCTCGGGTAGCCATGTTTATCTAACAAAAAATCAGAAGGACTTTTGTAAAATTTGTTTTTGATTTAATCAGATACAAAAAGGTAATCTACATTATTTATTTACAATTTGATTGATAAATAAGTAGATCTTTATCCTGACTGATCAGCATTGTGGTAATTGGTAAGTATTTGCACTGAAAGGATTCAATGAAATCACACAAAGGTACGGTACGATAAAAAAGTGAAAATTGTGTAAGTTTCCTATTTATAAATTTATGAACGTATGAAAAGGGTGCATAACAAATGAAGTGGCGTTATTTGATGCATCGGCGGTTTTAAAAATCGTTTCTGCTTGATTTCAATTTATATCACCAACCTCTTTCCTTATGTTATGTGGTTAATTTTGAAGTCGTATGCAAGAAACAAGGATCCGTGCATGTTTCCACTGTTGGGATTTATAGCAATTTCGGTTTTGCTTCTTACGTTTTTAAAATGATATTTCGATTTCGTATTTGTAAAGTTCCTTGATGGCATTTGTTAAATTTACATGTTACTTTATGTAGATATGCACATTTTTATATGATTTGTATGAGTCAAATTTCACTATCTTCAAAATTATGTTACTGACCTTTATAAAGCTAAAGCAATGATAACAAATGTTTTAATAAATTGAGTGATAGCATAATACCAAATTTTGAAATAGGCAAACTATGGAGAAGCTATTATTAATATGATAGTAATTATATTGTATATACAAATAACAGCATGCGAAGACATACGAAATGCACAGGTTTTTTATTTACATAAAACAAATCTCCTAAATCGTCATGTTAGCTATAATTTAATTGAAGAAAGTACTATATCATTATTACACTTGGAGAAATAATCATCGGGCGTTCGTATATACAATTACTTCTACACCTTTTCAACATGATGGGATTCAATACAAATCTTAAATACATGGACACGTTGAACGAAATAGGATCAATTTCATTCACAGGGACAGCATCTTAGTTGTCAAATGCGTCGATAATTGAAAATAAAGGAATATATACCAAATATCTAAAATATTATTTCACAATTTTACATTAAAAAGTTTATAAGTTTTCCATGTTGGTGATGAGAATATGTTAGTTATTTATACCGAATATATATAATGTTTTACATACTTTCATTACATGTTGGTTTGAAGGGCATTGCTTTTTATTGATAAAATTAAAAATAGTAAATTCAAAGCTGTACTTGTAACATATTTTTTTCTTTATGACGACCTTCATTATATTTGAACACATAACATAATTTTGACAAAATCTTTCAAAATTGCTGCTTAGGCGTTTATAATTTAATTGCCTGTTTAAAATAAGCCAAACTAAAGTAAGTGACTCAAAAGTACACAAATTGGGTGTGATACGATAAATTCAACTATACATTTACAAGTACAAGAAAATGTGACAATTTGTATAAGAAAAAACATGAAAGGCCAAAGTACGGGTTTCAACACGGAGCTTTGCAATTGTTTGACATCAAAAAGTCAGCTATAAAGGGCCCCAAAGTATTACTAGTTTAAAACAAAATAAAATGGGAAAAACAACGGTCTAAAGAAAGAGGGACGAAAGATACCAACGGGACAGTCAAACTCATAATTCGAAAATAAACTGACAACGCCATGGCTAAAATTGAAAAAGACTAATCTATACAAAAAAGACGAAAAACACCTCAACAAACGACAACTATTGAACATCAGGTTCCAGACTTAGGACAGGTGCAACCAACTGATGCGGGTTCTAACCTTTATCCTTACCCGATACATTTGTAACATTACAACATAGAAATACACTATGACATATCAATTGAAAACACAACTCATACAGTGAACGAATAAATTTGATCGATGGCACAATGTATTTACAAAATCAATAAAATAAGGGGTGAATAAATAACAGCAACAGAAGTATACAGCTGTGAAATGTTGAATAATCACAGAAAGTAAATCGTAACATTACAGCCAATAAGAAAAATGTACACAGGTTTAAGAAAATAATTTTGTTGTAAGGTGGAGAATTGAAACATTTTTCACAAAATAAATAATTTTGTTATTCATATTACGAGAAGACTTTGAAAGATTTTGGAACATTCAAATACGAAACTGATTTGTAGTTTTCTGACAATAAATTAATATAAATTTCAAAACGTTACAGACATTACCTATAGTGGTCTTACTCATCTGTTAATGCACCGAATTGTGTCCTGTTTTTGATTGTGATATTTTGAAAGTGCAAGTAGATTCGTATGGTAGTTAATATGATCAAAGAAAAATACGATTACCTTGCGGATGCACCTCTTTTCTTTTCTTTCAGATGTGTTGCAAATCACTCAGTTTTAGATTTTCATCTTGATTTTTTATCTTTGTCATTTCGTAATGTCATATGAGAGATGAACTTTGGTATTATAATCTCTCAGTAAACATATTATATTAATAGCTAATATGAAATAGATAACCAACATATTTCATGTCCCAGATTATATCCATACATTTAACATGTTTAATGAGATCAAAGCCTTTTCTGTATTAACTTTCATCACGAACGCTTAAAGATATCTATATATATATATATTTGAAAGCCATATAGGGGGCGGGAGAACGGAGAGAAGGGACAGAATAAAGGAGAAAAGGGATAGAAAAAGGAGACAAAAATTAATAAAAGAAAGCTGGAAAACAATAATTTTATTAAATTGATAATAAAAAGCTTCAAGAGATCCGTCTGGGTAAAAGGAAATGGCTTTAATTTATATTTTGTAATATATCTATCAACATCAATAACAAACGAATAATTAAGTGACAATAATACAAAAAAAAACATTTGCAAGACTAGCAAATGCCTGGGCACCTGACTTGAGGCAGATGCAAAAATGAGGCGGGGTCAACATGTTTTGTGTTAGATCTCATGGAAATCACGTGAAGTCCGGCCAATCGGTGAAAAAATTGCTCAAATATTGAGGAAAGCACCAAATTGTGCATGATGGTACATTTTTGTGTACAGAGCAATATTAGCTATATACCGTTCCTCAACACTTGATATGGCGTTGTATTTCAAGATTACTGCATACATTCTAAAATATTTTCGAGTATTGCACAAACCACAGTGGATTTGATGCTTGAAGCACAAAATTCAACACATTTGAATGATTTGGTATACTTAGCAAGATTTGTTTTGATGGCAGCTATTTTCAAAATGGCAACCATGAAAAATAAGCAAATATTTATTATTGAGAATTGACCAGCATTTAAGCATTTTATTATAGTTCCTTAGTCTCTGTTCGAGTACTGTTTCCTTTTGATTTTGCCTGGCTTGTCATTTCATATACAAAGGAGTAGCTTTCATAAAAGGCTGCATGCAGTTGTAGCTTTCATTAAAAGCTGCAATACTTTTTGTCTTCAGTCACACATAAAAAGCTGTGATTTGAGATACAACAGCTACTAAACCACTCAACGTTCCCTCTTACACGGAACGAAAACGGAACGAACACGCGAATGGAATGGAATGAGAACGAACGAGTTAAATCAGTCAAAATTGTGTTTCTCCACTCATTTCATTCATAGAAGTCAAATCGTGTTTTTCCGCTCACAGTCGTGTGTGAACGAAACGAACGAAACGATCAGTATATTCCGTGTAAACAAACATGTTCCGTTCCCAGAAACGATACTATCTCACCTGATTGGTTGTTTGGCGATTATGCTAGTTTTCAAAATTCCAAATGAAACGAATAAATATACTTAAATTAATCGGAACATTATACTACTCAAATGCTCAATATATTTATTTATGAATTATAGTTTTATTCATTACATTATTCAGTTATTGCATTTAAAATAAAAGTAATAAGTCTGAAATTAATGTATAAAAAGACAAGTAACATAAAAAAATATTTAAATTATGAAAGGCTAACAAGATCAATCTAAATATTAAAAAACTGTCTTTTCTTTTGCCGGCTTGTTATACGAGTTCTTAAAAAAATGCATATTACTTATAAAAAAATGTACGCGAACATTCTTTATTTCATTAGTCACATCTTTTATTAAAATTGTCATTTTTTCGATTTATTTTTGCTAAGGGATCTTCATATTTGTTAGTGAAATATACATCGTAAAAGACGTGAACAAATTTAGAGAGTATCTCAGAAACATAATTTTGTGACAGTCATTCATTCATTCATATCTTTATTTCCTCTTTACAGAGATTACATGAATTATATAATCATGAACAATACATTAAAACATTAATAACAGAACATATAAATGATAAAGTTGTGAGCAATACGCAATATTTACATATAAATGAAAATGATCAGTTCAAGAGCAAAAGAGTATATATCGCGTGCTGTCGATATTACATGTGCTAGCATAATACTATATTGTTCAATTGACGATTGTATTCGGATGCATATTTTGTTACATGGATGTAGCAAAGTCGCTTGAATGACTCTAAGTCGGGATCACTAAGCATGGTCGAAGGGTTTTTTCCTAGACAGATTGTATATAAGGAATCATCATCACATTCACTTAGTTCAACATAGAGGTCGAGACAAAAGTTTTCTATTATTAAGTCCATCCAAGTGCTGTGCATATTTGATGTACACGTACAGCCAAAGCATGCATGTACGAAAACAAATTTAGAGAGTATCTCAGAAACATAATTTTGTGACAGTCGCTCTCCCTGGTTAAAATAATTAGAAATTATTATATTAAGCTTTCAAAACATTTGTGTGTCAATCTTTTTCATTTTCAACGTCAAACGATTTGCATAGTTTTCTTTATTAAAGAAATGAATGACCGTCTTCGTGTTTGTAATTAAACTAACGCTTATAAAGGTTTTTCGAAAAATAAAATAAAAAATCTTCTTATTTCGTTTCACAAAGGGAAACCATGTCTTATGATAACTGTAGTGAAAACATCTCCCATTTTTTATATTAGCGTATGAACGGTGTACATGTATTTAACCGTTTTTAAACCTAGTACATTATACTGCAAACGACATTCTTCAATTAAACCATTAACCAAATTGTGTTAATATATCTGCATAAGCAGGCCAAGTCCAGTATTATCTACATATACAATGTATTTGTTTTTATTCAAGTGGATTGGTTGTTGGTTTCTTAACGTCCAGTGGCACATATATCATGCATGCTCAGGACGAATTACGCTCACTGATATACTTAGAAAGACTATTCAACGAAGAAAATATTCATTCAATAAATAGTACTTTCTGTTTACCTATATGGCTCAAAACAATTAAACGGTTGATATTATTAGAAAATATATCTAACGGAAATTAAAAACAGACGTTTGTAAAAAAAAAACTGAAAATTAACCAGAAACAAGAGAAGGGAGTCATTCTAAAAGTGTTTGAAAAAGAAATAAAACTGATTTGAATATCTAAAAATACTATGAAAATATTGGAATTGTCTTGGACAGTAAAATAATACCAAATATGAAAAAAAAATATACTCTTATAAGATATTTGTTTTTATGTAATATGCAAGTAAGTGACGACTGGCTTGGAAATAGAAATAATCATGTTTGAAATAAACTTTATGAAATTTTAAATTAATAACATCACTCTTTATTTGCGCCTTTTTTACGTTCTTCGCCGACCGCAAATACAAAGCTTTGGTCGGAATCTCGCTAACTGATAACAGTTTCCAGAATAACTTCGTACATGTAACACCTTTTTATTTCTCGTCCATATAATGTACATATTGATTTTAGCATCCGTCTATCACATCGTCACTCTTTGAAGTTTCCCACCTTGGGAGAGAAATAATAAGTCGCTATCTATTTCACAATTGGGAACTTTTAGGTGTTCGAACTAAAATCGGAATAATGTTACAGTTTAATCACGTTTATCATCGATAATTTACCAACATTATGATTTAGTTTAAACTAAACTAGTTTAAAATAAACCAGAAAATTGATATTTTTTTTACACTTGTTTCATTTAGATTTAATCGTTGCAAAATTGTTATAGCAAACTAAAAAATAACCAAAATGTCAATACATGTATATATAAAGGGGCCCTTTATAGCTTGTTATTTAGAATGCATACTTGTATGTTATTTTTAATGTCGTAAGCTTTGACATTTTAATATATACCTTTAATATAAAACATGTTTAGCCCCGCCGTATTTTGTGCTTGTCTCAAGTCAGTAGCCTCTGGTCTTTCTTAGTCTTGTATTCTTTTTAATTTAAGTTCATTTATATATTTCGAAGTTGAGTATGACGTCCATTATCACTGAACTAGTACACATTTTTTTGGAGGCCAACTGAAGCACGACTCCGGGTGCGGGATTTTTTCGATGTCTTGAAGACCAATTGGTGGCCTTCGGCTGTTTTCAACTCGTTAGTCGGGGTGTTGTCTCTTTGACACATTCCCCATTTCCATAGTACAACAGGCCACATATATACAATCATTCAAAGTGTTGTTGTAATGGTTCGTTAACTCGCATAGTGCACAGTAATGGTACCTACTCGATCTTACACGAGTCGTCGGTTTTAGCGTCGGAATTATCCAGGATATTCAAATCATGGTCATAATACATACACGTATCTATGATGACAATAAAAATATTCACGGTCGGATCAAGCCATTTAAAAAAAGGGGGGTTCCAACAAAGGATAAAGAAGAGTTCCAATCATATGACCCCATCCAAAAGCATTAATCGTCAAAAATAGTTGGTTCCAACCCCCGTAACCCCACTGAATAAGATTTGAAAGACTCCGTTATATTTACGACAGATAGGTACTTATTCAAACTTTAATACTAAAACATATTACTTCGAGAAAAAAAAATTATAATAAAAACAATGTATGATAGCTATGTGAATCTATTCTTAGCTTATTTTGTTACGTTTTCCTAACGTACAGTGGCAAATATTTCACTTAAATTCCGGATGAAATAGTGGTATTAACAAAATCTTACAATACTAAAATGTGTTCATCAAAATAGGGTAAGAATTTTACAGCTACTGAACATTGGATAAATATTAAAAAGGGGCATACATTTTGAGAGTACAACAGGCCACATATATACGATCATTCAAAGTGTTGTTGTAATGGTTCGTTAACTCGCATAGTGCACAGTAATGGTACCTACTCGATCTTACACGAGTCGTCGGTTTTAGCGTCCGTTTTCAACAAAACTTGGATGTCTATACTGCCTGCTCATCCATACTTATATCTCTGTTCGCGGCATTTGGTTTTACTGCTAGATGGACGGTTCGATGATGTTTTTCATTTTAGACATATGCATACATGTATGTACTATGAAGACGAAGATATCTTAGATGTAAGCCATAATAATTTATCAATAATAAAAGGGAAAGGGTGATCTCAGAATTGTCAAATGGCGGTTTTCTTTTATCAAAGACCAATAAACAGATTTTTTTTTTAAATAATCGGGACAAATTGCATGACAAGTATCATCACCGATCTATCCTCTTTTTCTAATGGTGAACCAGACTCGAAATAAAAGATATAGTCATATAAGCACTTGGGGTTTAAATCAATTTTTTTTAGCACATATTATTGAGAATTGACCAGCATTTAAGCATTTTATTATAGTTCCTTAGTCTCTGTTCGAGTACTGTTTCCTTTTTAATTTGCCTGGCTTGTCATTTCATATACAAAGGAGTAGCTTTCATAAAAGGCTGCATGCAGTTGTAGCTTTCATTGAAAGCTGCAATACTTTTTGTCTTCAGTCACACATAAAAAGCTGTGATTTGATTCAGTGCCTATCTTATTTCTTGGGTTTCAATATTTTCTAATTTGAGATATAATATAATGTGATTTGAGATTTGTATATACACATGTCAGTTCACTTGGGGATACTGTAAACAGGGAAATTTTCGCGGCAGTTTTATTTTCGCTATTTTCGCGGTAAGAATAGAAACGCGAAAATAAAACGACCGCGAAAAAATCAGGGAAACTCTTTTTATTACATTTACTTTTACAAGTTGTGAATTGGATGGAGAAGTATCTCTTTGACACTCATACCACATCTTCATATATCTACGCATATGAATAAAATATATATAGGACTACTGTATAACACTGATTTTATAGACGACACATATATAACTGTATCTCTTAATGAAAAGCAGTGTTAAAAGTTATGAATTTAATGCAAACAGTGCACCATAAACACGGAAGCAAACATTCTGACGGATATTGTTATGTACACAATACTCATTGCAATTATGTTAATGATACATGTCAATCAGTAATAAGAGTACCACCTCGTTGAATCTACTACGCATATTAATCAGATCGATTAATTATCATTAATCCTGGGAGCATTTTATCTAATTCAATCCTAATTAAGACTACTTTTCTGTATTGTGTACATGTATGTATTTTTACAAGCAAACATGACAAACTTGTAATCTACTTTAACATAAATGAACCGAAAACAAGAGATATCTGATTGATTTTATCACTTAATTTAAGATATCACTTTCCAAATCATTTATGAAAATATATATATGGGCCAGTGAAATCGCGAATTGAAAACGGTGCGAATTTGGATTGTGTTAGTTAATCGCGAAATAAAGACGGCGCGAAAATTTCCCGGTTTACATTATGTGGAAATTCACAGCCTAAGACACTTTAACAGAAGACAACTCAGAAATGACTATTCAAAAATTGTACCAAGGAATTTTAACAGATAGGAAATATACTGCTCAAAGAACAGCTGAAATTGACCACAATATAACATGGCGAAGCGCGAAGTGATAAAATATGTGTTGGTGTCATAACGATGCAAGCTGTACAGAAAGAGGCAATGCATGGTATTAATGAACAGATGAGAGCAATATCTCAGCAACTTCAGCAGTCTGAAGACAGGATAGACCACAAGGCTAGTGGTAAGCGCTTGGCTGAATTGGCGGTCAGACCAATGAGAAATTCAATGTTGTGGTGAGACGGATGGACAAGCTGACAACAACTGCGGAAGGAGACACAGATCAATTTAAAAGTACATTTCAACAGCAGGGTGTTTTCCAACAAATTGCATATGTTGTAAGTGAGTTTGTTGACAGCAAAATAAAGACGTTCAAAGTCCTTCAATGGACCGTAGCAAGTACAACGCAAGTACAATGCAAGTACACCAAAAGTACATAACAAACTCCCTGCTTTGGGTCTTTCCCCAATTAGTTCGTATGAACCATCAACCGAATCAACCCTGTTGAAGGGAAATTTGGTGTCTTCACCTAAAGTCGGAAGTCCTATGTCAGGGCCCATGGTCCTGCATCAGACGGTTCCATTTTTTCAACAACAACCTCCATTTAGATCAAGGATACCAGCAAATGGCTTATGTGTCTTCTTACGCACACTTACCACCTACTATGAGTCAATCATATTCGGTTCAGAGCAGAACACCATTACAGAAACAATTAGCTGCAAGTGGATCCTATCAAGTACCATCCATGTCGCAAATCCTCCTCCCACATTTATGACTCCAATTATGGCAACCACGTGAGCTCCTGAAACTCTAACAGGCTTGCCACAACAGCAAGCCGACTACACTGACTCCACAGACCGATCAAAAAAAGGGCATAGGAAACCAAAAGAGCGTGGCAACATCTCTCTGGAGAAAGAATATAGTCGACTGAAAAGGATCCATGAATTGGGAGGTATTCATTTACACATTTATCGGACTGCCGGTAAACGACACTGGGAAAACAGGTAAGAAATGTGTAGGCTCCCAGATTGCCTGGCTGATGTTGCCTTGGAGTACGCTCATAATATATCATTATAAATTAGAACGTGACTTTTACAGTTACAAAACGTGTTTTTTTTTCTCTCAATGACTTTCATAGGATTAAGTGTCATATTTTGTGTTTTTCCTAAAGTATTTTTTAATTTATCAAGTGCACATAAAGTTAAATCATTTTTACAGATTATTTTGATTTGTTTTTCTAATTTGTTCCACCTTTTAAACTACAGCAGATTTTTTCATAGATTATGAAGTAGAATTACACTAAATTGCATTCACGATCCGACACCAGATCTTTCACGATTTGATAACAATGCTTGACCACCGTTAGTTATTCTTTCACAACCAATTCTCTCGATAAACCAAATGGCACCCGATCTTGAGATGCTCGAATGTAAAAACTTTAAATAATCTTACCTGTATGTGACGGATGTTGAAGTTCACATATTTGTTTCTCTAAATCAACCGGGATTAAACTTATAATTGTGGTCTGAGTAGCCATTCAACAAACACAAGGACTTTGCAAGCTACTGGATTTGGAAAGAAAAAAAATACTAGTTATCAATTAATTTAGACGAATACTGTGTAGCATTATGTTGATAATAAATTATGCATAATACAGTCCTACATACGATAGTCCTACATTATATAGTCTATTATTACTGAACTTCTACACATTTATGTTTAGGTGCCAGCAGAAGCACGCCAACGGATGTGGGATTTTCTCTCTGTGTTGAAAACCAGTTGGTGACTTTTGGTTGTTTCCGCTCTTTGGTTGGGTTGTTGTCTCTTTGACACATTGTCCATTTCCATTTTCAAGTTTATAATACAGTCCAGCTTCTACACTACATTCGGTTTGATTTAAAGTTTATTCCGAGTTCAAACAACTATAAATGTGTATCGGTAATTTGTGGTCCTTATACACGTTATATTTTTAGATCATGGATAGAATTGAAACTCGATAATATAAGAAAAGGACTTCATGTTCAGTGTCCTACCATAAACTGCTCAAATCCATCAGCGTCATTTTATCAACGAAATACACGAGACTTTATTTAAATAACCGAACAACTATCCAACGTTTTTTACTCGTAAAAGTTGTTAAATCTTCAATTTCATTTCATGAGTCTGATCGTTTGCTGAACAAGTCAGTATCAAAAACAAAAATGACATTAATCTATATTATATTGTAAACTGCAAGTAAAGCAGAATATTAAACACAACAACACATAGGAGAAAAATGTAGTTTTGACTTCCAGGTTTCATAGCTGTTAGAACTCATAAAGTCTTGTGCTCGCTTTTATTATTAAATTTAAGTAAATTACTTCGTACATAATATGAACTTTGCATTTTTCCTATGTAATATTTTTTTTTAAATGAACGCAACAGTAGTATACAGCTGTTAACATGTCATAAATCCATTAAAAACGCATATCCGAGTAACTAATTAAAACCTAGTTACAAATTAAAACCGAGGGAAACACATCAACCATAAGAGTACAATAAAGGAACAACAGTAACACTGAAGTGCAACAAAAACAACGTACACACGAACTATTAAAAAAAAGATCAGCAATTTTGCAATGCACACTTATAGATAAATCAATTACAAGACAACAGCATGCATGGCAAATTTTCAAAAAAAATATTCATCTGGTTTCGATTAAATGGAAAAATAACCAACTAGTCCAATCCGTGATCCATAAAATACGACTTGATAACGTCAGTCTCATCATTCACCGGTTGGTTTAAATTGTAAAATTTTAATAGTTTAACTTAGTCACAATAACATGTATCTCTAACAAGTCAGGAACCTAACATTTTTTAATGTTTTCCTTTTTGATAAAATCGTCGTCGTGCCATGTATTCCACATTTAACTGATATGGAGCTTTTAAAAAGGGTGAGTTTGTTCAAACGGCTGCGGTTATGTTAGAGGCACGAAACATCTATATTTACTTTGATCAAAACATCACGCCATAAACAGTACAGCTAATCTCGTCTTCCTTTAACTATAAGAAGGACAGTTACAACCATATGTTTTAAAATAATAACTTAATTCATCATTGATACCTGGATAAAAGACAATCTCAACTAAAAAAAACGTAAACTTATTGTTAATTTCGGAGAAAAATCTAAGTTCGGTATTACAAAATGCGTTTTATTTTTCCTGTTCTACTTAAACATATTTGTTACATATAAACAGGAGTAAACTCAATGGTGGCTAATGTGGAATATACTAGCGTTATGAAATATATAAAAAGTTTTCATGCTATTTTTATAAATTCCCCAAATAGACTCCTATGATTCAATAAATTTGTGTCATAGGTCATACACCATATCCCTTATCTCTACTTGCATATAATTTTTATCATTAAGTGTGTATTTGTATATTGAATACAGTTTGTTTATAACGTTTCCATGAACAGAACATTTAATTGTTAATGATACTTAATTAATTGAACATTCCTACTTTGAATTATTATATTACGACGTTAAATTGGTAAAATAATATCCTGTTCAATACAAAAGAAAAAAAAATAATATTAATACACCAATGCTTACAAATAATGTTAAATCGAGTTCATATGGCATGACAGAAAATGTTCAAATAACCTTTATCTGGAAAAATCTTAATAAAAAGAAAACGTTGAATAACCTAGAACAATAAAACTAACTTAACCATATTAGCAAAATAATCTAAGTTAAAAAATATCTTACGAAAAATGGGACCTTAGTTTTAGTCTAAAAATCACGTTACATGTACAGTTAAAATGTACTGTAGTAGCAAATATGGAAGGACTGGCGATATTTAAATGGTCTTTTCATGTCAAACGGACAAGCTTACTCAGTGTATACAACACACAAAGTATATTTATAATATCATGTACATGTAGGACAGGTGCAACCTACTGACGCGGGTTCCAACCTTTATCCTTATCCGAAACATTTGTAACATTGCAACATAGAAAGACACTATGACATATCAATTGAAAACACAAGTGAACATACAGTGAACGAATAAATTTGATCGATAGAACAATATAAATACAAAATCAAAAAAATAAGGGGTGAATAAATAACAGCAACAGAAGTATACAGCTGTGAAATATTGAATAGTCACAGAAAGTAAATCATAACCATACCGCCAATTAGAAAAAATCAAACAGGTTAAAGAAAATAATTGTGTTGTAAGGTTGAGAATTAAAAATTATTTTACAAAATAAATAATTTTGTTATTCATATTACGAGAAGACTTTGAAAGATTTTGGAACATTCAAATACGAAACTGTTTTATAGTTTTCTGACAATAAATAAATTTCAAAACGTTACAGACATTGCCTATAGTGGTCTCACTCATCTGTAAATGTTCTGAATTGTGTCCTGTTTTTGATTGTGATATTTTGAAAGTTCATGTAGATTCGTATGGCAATTATCGTGATCAAAGAAAAATACGATTACCTTGCGGATGCACCTCTTTTCTTTACTTTCGGATGTGATGCAAATCACTCAGTTTTAGATTTTCACCTTGATTTTTTATCTTTGTCATTTCGTAATGTCATATGAGAGATGAACTTTGGAATAATAATCTCTCAATTAAAATATATTATTTTAATAGCTGCGCATGTTAACTAATATGAAAAAGATAACCAACATATTTCATGTCCCAGATTATATCCATACATTTAATATGTTAATGAGATCGAAGCCTTTTTCTGTATTAACTTTCATCACGAACGCTCAAAAATATATATATTTATATATCCGAGTCTAAATTGAAAACTACGTTCAAACCTATGATTGCGTTGGATACAAACCGCAATTTTTACACGTGTGCATGTAATAAAACAAATTTCGTTGTAGAAGGGTCTAAAAACAGCACAAACAACATTTTCCAAAAGACCAAAAAATTGAAAAAGTATATTTAAACAATGAAAGCTGCAATACTTTTTGTCTGCGGTCACACATAAAAAGCTGTGATTTGAGATTTATCTGCCCCAAGATTTGATTCATTGTCTATCTTATTTCTTGAGTTGCAATATTTTGCAATTTGAGATATTATACTGTGATTTGAGATTTGTATATACACATATCAGTGAAATGGCAAGAATTGAGGACATCAAGGACAATAACATTGAAATGGGAGAAACTGAATCACTTGGGGATATGTGGAAACTCACAGCTGAAGACACTTTGACAGATGACAACTCAGAAATGACAATTCAAAAATTGTACCAAGAATCTTTAACAGATAGGAAATCTAATGCTCAAAGAACAGCTGAAATTGACCGCAATATAACAGAGCGAAGCGTGAATTGATAAAATATGTGTTGGTGTCATAACGATGAAAGCTGAACAGAAAGAGGCAATGCATATTATTAATGAACAGATTGGAGCAACATCTCAGCAAATTCAGCAGTCTGAAGACAGGATAGACCACAAGTCTAGTGGTAAGCGCTTGGCGGAATTGACGGTCAGATGAATGAGAAATTCAATGTTGTGGTGAGACGGATGGAAGATCTGACAACAACTGGGGAAGGAGACACAGTTCAATTTAAAAGTACATTTGAACAGCAGGGTGTTTTCCAACAAATTGCAAATGTTGTAAGTGAGTTTGTTGACAGCAAAATAAAGACGTTCAAAGTCCTTCAATGGACCGTAGCCAGTACAACGCAAGTACACCAAAAGTACATAACAGACTCCCTGCCTTAGGTCTTTCCCCAATTAGTTCGTATGAACCATCAACCGAATAACCCTGTTGAAGGAAAATTTGGTGTCTTTAAATTAAGTCGGAAGTCCTATGTCAGGGCCCATGGCTCTGCATCAGACGGTTCAAATTTTTCAACAACAACCCCCATTTAGATCAAGGATACCAGAAAATGGCTTAAGTGTCTTCTTACGCACACGTTCCACCTACTATGAGTCAATCATATTTGGTTCAGAGCAGCACACCATTACAGAAACAATTAGCTGCAAGTGGATCGTATCATGTACCATCCATGTCGCAAATCCTCCTCCCACAATGACTCCAATTATGGCAACCTCGTCAGCTCCTGAAACTCTAACAGGCTTGCCACAACAGCAAGCCCACTCCGCTGACTCCACAGACCGATCAAAGAAAGGGCATAGGAAACCAAAAGAGCGTGGTAACATCTCTCTGGAGAGAGAATATATTCGATTGAAGAGGATCCATGAATTGGGAGGTATTCATTTAGACATTTATCGGACAGCCGGTAGGCGACACTGGGACAACAGGTAAGAAATGTGTAGACTCCTAGATTGCCTGGCCGATGTTGCCTTGGAGTACGCTTGCAAGGTAAACACAGATGATAATTTCAAAGTTTTAACAAAAGCATTGAGGCTGCGCTTCAGCAAGAAAGACTATCAGACCAGATTGCAACCGAACCATTCCTCCGAAGATGTAAAGACAATTATTCTGCAAGGCATGTTATAGAGAGGAACCCAGAAACGATCCACAAGGCGTTAACGAAATTAAAAACTTCAATATCCAACCAGATGGCGATATATGGATTAAAAAGAGTCAAGTATGCCAATCTGTAAGTCTTCTTTGTTGATGGCGCAGTATCACCGACCGATAAAGGGAATACGAGTAGTCCTTTGGAAATTGAGGTGCGTAACCCGCCTCAAATTGTCACAAAACTAGGTCAGGCAGTAGGCCAACGATCGACTCCCTAGTCTATTGGCCATGAAAAATCATCTGATGATAAAACCGAACAGAGGCCAATAGCCTTGTTCAATATTGTAGTCATACGAACCATTGGAAAAAGCCTAGCAGTAGGAGGTACTATATATAACCAAAATGTAAGCACGATTGTGGACATTGCTGCAATAATAACATTAGTAAATGAGAAATTAATTCCAGCCGATAATGAAGATTCAGAGTCCGCGCTAAGTGGCTTGGTTGAACAGCTGGTTACTGGGAAGATTATAAAGAACACCTCTCTCGACATTGATATGATAGGGTAAACATACAACGGGATGTATACAAAGCGTTGTTAACAGACGATGTTATACTTTGGCTAGATATTTTGGACACACTGGGTCCAGCGATTAATCTGAGTAGTCCCACGCTTACAATCAACAACAAAGTGATAAATACGGCATGTGTTAACAGTGGAGGTGAGATTTCAACTCAGCAAGTTTGCATATTGGTTTCGCACGTAGTTGGAAAGGGAAATGGTTGTCCCGTAACACTTGTTAGTGATGGCATGAACATGAAGACCTTTTTTAAAGAATCATTTCTTTAATTTCCGAAATTATACAGAATACATTTCGGACAATCTTGTTATTTAAAACGTTTTTTTTCCCGCCATCTTGACAATGGCAGGCATATTGGATATTTCTGATCGAGTCCATAGCTGAAAGCAAAGGGTATAAAACCAAGAACTACTGTGCAAAGTTGCATGCTCTCCTCATTAAGTGAGCTATTCTACTCTCTATCTGCACCAATCAGCCGGACTATTGAAGGGACTTAAATATCGACAGTCTGGCTTCAAGCGGTGATGAGGAGCGATAACGTTGCGATAAAGGACATACATAAAGAAAAATCTCCCGAGTTTTTGTTTTACCGTCCTCGTATATATGAATGGTTAACTTAATATAACGATCACATATCATTCACAAAAAATATTTTTATGTTGAGCGTATGACAATATTTACCTATTCAATCATTCAGTAAGGTCAAGTTCTTTTAGTAAATCACTAGACTGAAAACGAGATAACAACACATGTTTACACATTGAAATTGTTTACCTTATTGTATATGTTGTTTTTGTAATGACTATGGAAGTGTCGATTTATCTGTAATTTATTTTTCCCAAATAATCAAAATCCTTCGAAATAGTGAGAATTTTTCATCCTCGCCTTATCTGATGTGGCTTACATTTTTCTAAATGCTTTATTTTAATGCTTTTCATTTTTGTAATAGATTTGGCTTCCTAGATGTTTTTATTCAGATCTAACTGATATATCGTTTTGTAGATAAACGTACCATCTATCAACTGCATGTAGTATATTTGATATGTTTCATTATATATGCACGGATGGTAGGTTAACGGTTTTATTTTAAATGCTTTTCATACCAAAAAGATATTCAAACTCTTAAATCGAAAAAATGTCTTGCTGTTGTAATAACTACAGAATGAATCATTGAAGAATCCTGTTCTGCATGTACAGTACAGTAATTACGATTTTATATACTTCTCTAAAAAAATAATTCTTTGTTTGACTTAAGTGTATGAATATAGCATAAACATGGTTTTAGAGGGCACTTAGTTTTGCTGAAGAAACGTGAAATCAAAACACTGTGGCCACTATGGAAAAACCATATTGCAAAGTTGGCGCTCACATCCTATATTGTTCGAAGCACCCAATCATTGTACCATGTCAACGTAGCCCGACAATCACACTGAAGCGTGCAGCATAGTTTTCACGGCACCAAATATATGGATAATCATAGTTTGGCATTGCAAAAGGTCATGTTTTATCTTACCGTTAATGCGTTATTGACGTCTTTATAATAAATCCATTGGATGTTAAATATAAACTGATATATATTTTAGTCTTAAATACATGATTTTTTCTTTAATTGTTATTGGCTTGAAACTACCTATCAGTAACTGCGATTTTTATATTTTATTCTTATGTTGTACTGTTACACCATTGTCACAGGTTTAGGGGAGGTTTGAGCGCTCAAAAACATGTTTAACCCCGCCACATTCTGTATGTGTCTGTCCAAAATCATGAGCCTGTAGTTCAGTGGTTGTCATTGGTTCATGTCTGCCATAATTGTTTGTCGTAAACTGTTATAAATTTCGCAGTCAGTTTTCTTAAGTGAATTTATTCATATTTTTTATGTCGAAGCCTTTTATAGCCGACCACATGGTATGTTCTTTTCTAATTGTTGAAGGTCGTACGGCTGCCTATGATAATGGTTTACATTTACATCATTTGAACTTTGGTGGAAAGTTGTGTCATTGGCAAGCATACCACACCTCCGGTCTTTTTTAAACATACAATACTATAAACAAAAAACTGGACACATATACATGTTCATACGTCAAATAACGTTAATAGCAGAACATAGAAAAAAGAAGTTAGGGTAAATAATTTGGGTAGAATTTTAAATAGCTTTCAGTAGCTGCGATTACTCTCAAATTGTACTTTCGTGTTAATTTGACCTGTTGACACAATTAGTGGGGCATTTCTGTAATCAAATGTCAAATTATTTTGTGGTATATCTCTTCTAATTATATTTAATTTTGATATGTATCATCTTTAATAACATTTAGTATGATGATAAATGTTCACTTCTTTACTCGTACAACCAATATAAGTTTATTTTGTAAAAACACATGTTTATTTCCGTACTTCTAGCAACAACATTTGTCCAGAATGAGAAACCGTAATTATGTAAATTCATTAACTTTTTGTACAGGTAGATATTGAGAAGGATTTTGATTAAATCATGTGTCGTATAAGTAACTACAGTGTAACATGGATATTCAAAAGTAATCATGCTAAACCAGCTGTTGATTTTTTTAATATAAATTATCATTATATTTAACCTATTCAATTTTAACAAATTTGAATATCTTCATGTGCAATTCGTCTTTTGAATTTATGTGTTTTTTAAGTAGGACATGTATCTGTAACAAGTCAAGATCCCTATCAATTGTTTTTCTGTAACATATTTGTAATGTTTTAAGCTTTTTGGAAAACTTATTTAAATCGTTGTCGTGTCGTAAATTTTACATCTCATTTTCATGGAGACATACAAGAAGGGTGAGCTTGTTCCAGCGGCTGGGATTATGGTAGAGGCACAACAAATCCATGTTCACTTTGACAATTAAAACATCAAGCCATGACCAGAACAGCTAAAATCGTCTTACTTCAACAATATATAGGACAGTAAAAACCCTATTTTACATTTTTAAAAATAGTAAATTGTTCATCATAGATACCTGGAATAAAGACAATTTCAAGTAAAAATACTATAAACTTATACACCGTATCCCTTATCTCCTTCTCGCATCTAATTTTGATCCATAAAGTGTATAAACAGATGCATGATATAAATATCATAGTATGTTGGATGCAGTGTGTTAATAACTTTTCTTTAAAAGAAATGAGTAATTGTTTATGTTACTTACCTAACTTATCATTCCACCATTTTGAATTATAATACACAACGTTAAATTGGTAAAATCTTATCCTGTTCAATACATAAGAAAAGTAACATTGTTCAAAATAAATTTTGGTAAGACACCAATGAACACAGATAATGTAAAATCGAGTTCATATGGCATGACAGAAAATGTTCAAATAACCTTTTTCAGGTAAACTTTAAAAAAAGAGAGAGAACCTTCGTTCTAGTGTAATAATCACGTTAAGGTCAAGGATCAGTAAATAAACTAGTCCATAGATTTTTTTAAAACTTAGAACTCAATTAGATATTGGAAACATACATCAGAAAATGTAAAAAAAAAAGTATATGTCACCGACTTCGTTTTCAAGAAAAATCCATTTTTAAAATGGTCCGAGAGGGTACTAAATTACATTGAATATATAGGGTAAATCTATATTTTTCTTCTACAATTTTTGGATTCTGGAATAAATCACGAGAACCGCTCCATAGAATTTTTTTTTAAATTAATATGTTTTTCCTTTTCGTCTTACGAATTAGATGAGATTAAAAAAAATATGGTCACCGACTTCGTTTTCCCTGTAGAAGCGACGCAAACCCAACATTTTGACAAAAAAAAAACATCAAAATTCGTGACGTCGTAATTTTTATTATAACGTCAAGTTATCATGCTATTAATTTCCAACGTTCTTCGTGTTGATTATGCACGATGATTATGTGTTTCGTATTGATAGATTCTTTTTACGGAGTGGCTATTTGTCCGGCTAGCCGGACGAATAGTGCCAGGGCTATTTGTCCGGCCATTGTAATGCGCATGTCATATAATGTGCGTTCGGAAGTGCGTGTAACATTATCTTTAGTAGCACCAAGGGGCGCGTGTAATCTGATCACTGATTTTCAATTTTAAGATCATGGCTGAAATATTTGTGATAAATTTTGCAGTTTTCGGAATTTGACAATGGAACACGATATTATGAGCTTCCAAGAATGATATAATCTTATGAAAAGGACTCTAAAAAATCAAAATCACAAGGAAAATGGGAAATAAAAGATAATTATATATAATTGATCGGAGAATTAGTTTTACAAAATTATTTGATTCGCTACAGCTGTGTATAGGTGGAAAAGATGCTCAAAGCAAGTGTAGTTGAAAAAGGCCTTTAAAATTGCAGGTCTAACTGAATGAAATTTAGCTTAGTGATAATCCAAAAATTAGTCTTGCAAGACAGGAAAAGAAAAGGAGTACACTGTGACACCCGATCCCCTCACTCAAAATATGGATAACTTTATGTCAAGGGGTCTATAATTCTCTTTGACAGCTACAGACATACTAATTTTGTACCCTTTTCAGCTAGACAAAATCCTTTACGTTAACTTAAAATGCACGAGTCAAACACTAACCAAGTTTGTTTTACAAGTAAATTCTTCTCTCTTCTTATATAAAAAATATGGGATATATATGATTTTATTCTAATTATTCGTTATCCACATTGGACTATATACTAGTATGAAGAAAACAATTTCAATTACCAGTAACAAGATTAGGCTCTAACACTAAAAATTTCAAACATGTGCTACCCCCTGGTGATGCTAAAGATAATATTACACGCACACACAAATATTACAGTGACATATGCGCATTGTATTGGCCGGACAAATAGTCCTGGTACTTTTCGTCCGGCTAGCCGGGCAAATAGCAACTGCCTTCTTTTTATCATAAAAGTCTGGTAATTATCATAAATTTTTATTTAGTATTATCAATATTCTTTATTCTTTATATTTTAGCACCTCGAGATCATTATACACTTTTTCTTTTTTGCATTTTATTCTGCATTTTTTACCCATTATTCTGTATTCCGTAAACCTCAATCAGACCCTCTTTTATGGAACATTTTAAAAAGAAATTATACGTTGTAAAAATGTGATACATGTATGTTCATTATCAATATACATATCTAAAACAATTACTAATTCAGACAAAAATACGTTGTAAGTACATGAACGCAAAAATGGTAAAATCTTAAAAATAGAAATCATCACGGTTACTGTCTACAAGTTGACGCAATAAAAGATGTTATTGAAGCTATATTTTTTTATGCCCCCTCAACTACCCCTGTACGTCTGTCCGTCCGTCATTCCGTCTGGTCGTCCGTCCTTCCGTCCGTCCGTCCCCCTTTATAGTTTATAGTTATTCCGCAAAACATCTACAGTTTGAATCCTAGAACGTACTTTGCTGTCTGTTTGCATGTGGTCAGGGTTTTGATCTTTATTAATATTTGCTCAAAGAGAGATAGTTGAACTTTGTCATTTTGGGTAATCAATTCATAAATCTCTTAGGCTATCTTGTAAGTCATCTGTTTACACTTTTTCTCCGTTCCGATATATGATTTGGCCACTTTTGAAAAAGGAGCAGCGGAACATGTAAAAGCTTGTGTTTTGGAACTATATCACGACAGAACGTGTTCTGTCCATATACTGCTGCTTAACATCGCATATATAAACAAACATTATATCAATGATTCTACAAAATCTTGAAAGAATGTCGTGTGGTTATTTATACATCTTCAAGTTAACAAGTAAAACACGCAGACAAACTGACATCTTTGTTAATATCTTTTTTGTTCTGTATAAAATTTATTGTATACAAGTCTACAAAAACCTTTTAAAAAGTTTACTAAATAGTTATTGTTCCATAAGTTTACATATGTATGCTCGAAGTATATATAGAATCAGTACATGATACACAACATGCGACAAATAAAGGATCGGGGGGGGGGGGGGTAGTAATGACAGGAAACTAAATTAAACTAAGGCTTTGATTAATGTAAACTTTAATAAAATTGGAAGTTACATCAGGGGAACAGGAAAATAAGAATATATTGCATCACTTACAACAACCTTTAAATTGACCAGTGATTTTTTTTATTAATTTCTGACCAGCAACACCGAGATAATCCAAGGATTTTTAAGAGTCCATATGAAGTGTGGACCTAAATGTTCTTTATCTTTAGATATAGTGCTTATTCTGTAAAATATTCAATTAACGATTTTGTAAAATTCTGTACATGGTCTACACTATTATATTAAATAATTATTTAATTTTCCGTTGTTATTCTTTATAATTTTGCAAACTTTTTTGTTCAATTTTTGACATTCGCCAGTATCCGTTATTCTGCAACTCCCTTTGAGATTTAATTATATGTGACAATAAATTATTGTGCTTCTCTCTCTGAATTTCGCTTTCTCTCAAGACATTTGTAGTCTTTGTAGTACAGTGTATTTTTCCAGAAAATACATCGTGCAAAAACATTTCCGAGGAAACCAAATTAACGGAGGTTGAGATATGACATAAAAACAGATGTATATATTTATGTTTGATATGTCTACAACCCCCCCCCCCCCCCCAACCGAAAAAAAAACCAAGAAAAAAACAATCGTACACAGGCTGAGACATGACTGGTATTATTGTGTTTTGTTATTTAGTCCATCTACACAAATGAGGGGGGACCTTAAACAGGACTCCGGGGTCGGGTGTTTTTCAGCACGGGATTTCGGGATTGATTCTTTATTGATCCGGCTATTTTATTTTCGAATTTTGGTATGGCGGGATTGAAATTTCTGTAAATTCGGGATCTCAGGATTTCATGTTTTTAAGTCCGGGATTTCGGGATCTGGTTCTCAACCTTCAAGTTTTATGAGTGAAATAGAATTGAGAACAGTTCTATTGTATATTTGAGATGCTACTTTCAGCTAGGGTAGTTTTTTTGTATTCGGTTAATTTTTACCCATACATATATATATATAACAATTTCCTCTGAGGAGACAACCATACGAATCAATACTATTAGGATACTAAGCCCTGTATAAATCTTCAAACCATATACTATTTATACATGTATCTATTTAAAGATTTGTGTTCTATTTTTAACATAGAAATTGCGGACGTGAAAGAGAGCACCATTACAAAAACAAAAAAACAACGTTAGATTACAAAATGTAGCGATGGATTAATGATCGTGAAACATCATGTTTGTTATTTTTAATTTGTTATAGTCTAAAAACTGTGTAGGAATATTAAACTATCGTTCCAACCGTGAACAAGGTTAATTACTTTAAGTGTATTATAGTTTAGTGCCATCTATGACTGACTGACAGCAGCTGCGAATTTATGACCAGTATTAGTTTATGTGTTTCATTTCCTTTTCTCTAATTTGAAAATATTTTTACTTGTTCCGACTGGTGTGATAATTTTCAAAATATGGGAGATATTATAGTCTTGCCGTACAATACTGAACAGATATATCATGTTAAGGAGGGGTATTTGCGAAAAATACCAGTCGAGAGAATGTTAAATTTCACGAGCCGTAAGGCGAGGGAAATTCATTCTCAAGACTGGTATTTTTCGCAAATACCCCTCAATAACATGATATATCTGTTTAATTACACCGAATGTTAATGTACTAAAACGCATTGATGATCGTGACGTTACAAGCGTCCAGTCGGATAGAGTATTTTTTGGCAAATACCACGGCAGAGAGGGTAAAAAAGGCATATCCTTTTAGCAAATACCCCGGCGGCGTTAAAAATGAACGATATTCATTTGATAACAGTAAATTGGTGAAAAATACACTGGCTATTAACCAATCAAAACCCCGGATCCTTACATAAGGTGTAATTATAAGTTTTAACTTTAGTATTAATGTCCTAAACTTGCACCCCTTCTGCTTATTTTCTGCTAGACGATGTCTTTTCCCAGTGAAATTAGGGTTTTTGAAAGGACAGTTTTGACATACTACATATAGAGTACTTCCGAAACCACACTGTTTTTTCTCATTACAATTATGTAGAAATAGTAGTGAGCAACAGTTTTCACACTTGTTTTAACATGTTTAACTGGTCGGCAGATATACAGAATCTACCACCCTATACGTCCTGATTTTCATTTTGAAGATCGTCTTCAGGACTGTTTTCATATTCATTTTCAATTTTTTATTTTAGAAAAACAAGTTCATTCTCCTAGAAGTAACATACTTTCCGTCAAATCTACCGTTGACGTTGTCCCATCGAAAAATCGCCGGGTGCAATTTTAACATTGCAAAATCTGGTCTAGGGACGTAATTCGTACAAAACGTCGCAATATTTCGCGGAATCCGCTAGACGGCGTTCATTTACTGTTACTTGACCTTAACTGTATAGTTGAAATGAACTGTAGTATATAAGCAAATATGAAAGAACTGGCGATATTGAAATGGTCTTTTCATGCCAAACGGACAAGCTTACTCTGTGTATACAACACACACAAAAAACATGTACCAAAAATAAAACAAAAACGACAATTCAAATATCATTGTCAGTGAAATTTACAATTTGATGGCGATACATATTGTCAATCAAATATATTTCATAATATCATAGTATCATGTATCATTGTTGTTCTGTAACATATTTTGTATAATTATGTTGTTTTTTTAATCGTTGTCGTTTCGTGAATTCCACATCTCATTTCATGGATCGTCAATACGTAGGACAGTCACAACCACATTTTTTTAAATAATAAATTATTCAAAATAGATACCTGGAATAAAAACAATTGCAAGTAAAAATACTTAAATCTTATAGTGAATTCAAAAGACAAATCTACGTTCGGTATTACTAAATGTGTTCCTTTCTTTCGTTTTCTGCTAAAACATAATTGTTATATATCAACAGGTATATACTCAAAGAGGGCTGATGTGTAATATAATTTTGTTATCAAAAATATTAAAAGTTTTTATGATATTTTAAAAAATTTCCCAAAATAAATTCATATTATTTAATACATTTGTGTCAGAGGTCATACACCATATCCATTATTTCTACTTGTATCTAATGTTCATCCATAAAGTATATAAATATATGCATAATATAAATATCATAGTAAGTTGAATACAGTGTGTTTATAACGTTTCTATCAAAGAAATATATATTAATGATATTACTTACATATATACTAGCTTTGGTTATTTGGAATATTTCAAATTGTCACGTCTTCTTACTCTATTTGTATAATATTCAAAGATTTACCTTAATTATTTAAACCGTTTTTTTTTAATGAATATTTTCGAAGTGTTAAGTATTTGGCAGTGGTGTATTGCCATGACTTTGTTTGGACTTTGTTGGTTTGCTTTTTGGCCTTGAATGTTTGTCCCTAACATTTTATTAACTGTGCATTTGCATTTAGATATCGCCGATCAAATTTATTCGTTTATAGTGTTTAATTTACGTTTGTTGATTGAGTTAGCATGCCGATTGATATTTTATCGTGTGTTTTTCTATGTCGTGATGTTATGCTATTGTTTTAGAAAAAAGGGAGAAGGTTTGGATCCATTAAAACGTTTAATTTCGCTGCAAATGTTTGCACCTGTCCTAATTCAGGAATCTGATGTACAGTAGTTGTCGTTTGTTTATGTAATTTATACGTGTTTCTCGTTTCTCGTTTTTTTTATATAGATTAGTTTTTAGTTGGTTTTCCCGTTTGAAGGGTTTTCCACTAGTAATTCTTGGGCCCTTTATATCTTGTTGTTCGATGTGAGCCACGGCTCCGTGTTGAAGGCCGTACATTGACCTATAATGGTTTACTTGTTTTAAATTGTTATTTGGATGGAGAGTTGTCTCATTGGCACTCACACCACATCTTCGTATATCTAATTACTTAACATTCCTCCATTTTGAATTATGATATACAACGTTAAATTGGTAAAATCTAATCCTGTTCAATACATAAGAAAAGTAACATTGTTCAAAATAAATATTGGTAAGACATCAATGAACACAGATAATGTAAAATCAAGTTCACATTGCATGACAGAAAATTTACTAATAACCTTTGCAGGCTAACTTAAAACAAAGACAACCTTAGTTTTAGTGTAATAATCACACTAAATGTAAAGTTAAAATTAACTGTACTATATAAGCAAATACGGAAGCATTTTCAATAATGGAATGATGTTTTTATGTCAAGCGGACATGGTCACTCTGTTCATACAACAACAACAAAAAAAGCAAAAAAATACCATCTAATTCAAATGTCATTGTCAGTGAAATTTACAGTTTGATGGCGATACATATAGTCATTCAAATATATGTCATAATATCACGTATCTGTTACAAGTCAGGAACCCTAACAATTGTTGTTCTGTACATATTTTAATGCTTTTGCTTTTTTGAAAAATTTATTTGAATCTTCTCGTTCAGTGAATTCCACATCTCATTTTCATGGAGACATATAGAAGGGTCAGCTTGTTCCAGTGCACGAGGCTATGTTAGAGGCAGAACAAATCCATATTCACTTTGACCATTAAAATATTACGCCATCAACCGCTAAAATCGTCTTACTTTAACTATACGTAGGACAGTTACAACCACATTTTTAAAAATAGTAATGTAATGTTTATCGGTCGTTAAGGTTACATTTAGGTAGAATCTTAGTGTAGCAATGCATGGTTTGCGCTTGAGAAAGAGTTATACAGATTGAGAAGTTTGGAGGGAAAATTGGTGGCCGGGTCGAAGGTTATAGGGTGGTCGTTAGTGGCTCTCTATGATCCACAAGGATAACATTATGAGAACATACCTATCAAGGGAATAATGTATTCGACCATTAGTATATAAGAGAATGGCAAAACGCACTCGAGGCTGTCGGTTGGCTGTCGATGAGCCGTCATAAGTCAACAGAGCGTACGTCGGTTATATTAAGTGCTATAATAGCTTTATTATCCAGCGGACAGTTTGTACTGGGTACAAAGTAAACGTACAAGTTGATAGGATTGACAAGGCAGACTGTTCCACTCGGGGGACAAGTTGTACCAGCCCGCACTGTCTGGTAGTGACAGACTATCTCACTCGGAGGACAAGTTGTACCAGGCTGCACTGTGTAGTAGTAACAGACTGTCTTATTCGGTGGATAAGCTGTATCAGCCACATTGTACATAACGTCCCATTAGGAGGACAGGCTGTTATAAATAAACTCATCATAGATACTAGGACTAAATTTAGTATATACGACTAGTATATTGTATACTACTTGTACATATATTAGTGTTCATGGTAACTTTATATCGGCAAAGATCCAATGTATATATTTGGGGTCTTTATGCATAACATAGATGGTTGTAGTTTTTAGTCTAAGACGGTACGTATTATGATATACCGTTATTCGTCCATCCGTTCGTCTGACCGTCCGTCCGTCGTCAACACTTCGGACAATAAATATAAAACGATTCGACCAACTTTTATGAAACCTTGATGCATTGTTTATATCTATTGACGTAGGCTCCTTTTCGATTTATATAAATTTCATATTTTTTGTTTCCATGTTATGAAGTTTTATCTTTAAAAAAGGTTTTTTTCTCCCAGTTTTTCGTACAATTACTAAAAAATGCTTCTATTAACCTTAATGAATTTTGGTGAATTGTTTATATCTACTGACGTATCCTCCAATTCGATTTTTAAAAATTACAGATTTTACGTTTTCATGTTATTAATTTTTATGCTTAAAAAAGAGGGGATTTTCCAGTTTTCGGACAATCACTCATAAACACTTTCACAAAATTTTATGAAACTTTGGTGAATTATTTATTTCTGTTGACTTAAGCCACCTTTCAAAAATTAAAAGAAAAAAAAAAACAAGTATAGGTCACCGTATGGCCTTCAACAACAAGCAAGGCCCATACCGCATAGTCAACTATAAAAGACCCTGAAATTACAAATGTAAAACAATTCAAGTGAGAAACAAACAGCCTAATTAGTTTACAAAACAAATCATTTAATAAAAATAGAAATAAAGCATGAAGACAAGCTTAAAGGGCAAGGAGCGTACCATGCGTTTATAGCGCAGCTCTTTATTTGTATTACTGTATTATCTGTGGAAAACATGGATCCAAGTTTTAACTGGAACGGACGTTTGAGGTATAATCGCCTGGTTTCACGTTACAGTAACTAAATTCATAATATATACCCGTAAAGGCAATTTCAACTAAAAATAGTTTAATCTTATAGTTAATTCAAAAGAAAAAAATAGGTTCGGTATTACTAAATGCGTTCCTTTCTTTCCTTTTCAGATAAAACATAATTGTTATATATTTACAGGTATATACTCAAAGAGGGCTGATGTGTTATATAATTTCGTTATCAAAAATAAAAGTTTTCATGAAATTTTTTCATAAATTTCTCCAAATAAATTCATATTACTTAATAAATTTGTGTCATACACCATATCCATTACTCTACTTGCATCTAAGTTTCATCTAAAAGTGTATATTCATATGCATAATATAACTATCATAGTAGGTTGAATATAGTGTATTTATAACGTTTCCATAAAAGAAATTTGTAATTATAAATTTAACATTCCCCCATTTTAAATTATGATATACAACGTTAAATTGGTAAAATCAAACCATTTTCAATACATAAGAAAAGTAACATTGTTCAAAAATAAATATTGGTAATACACCAATGCACACAAATAATTTAAAAATGAGTTCACATGGCATGACAGAAACTTTTCAAATAACCTTTATCAGTTGAACTCTTAAAAAAGGAAAATCATTGAATAACTTTACATTTTAAAACTCGTAAAAAATGTCTCTGTTATCTACTTACCTCTATATCTAACTGATTTCTCTGTCAGTTTGTTTGGTGTTAGTCAGCAAATGACGGGATCTCAGTGACTAAATGGTCAAGGAAGGACTAAGCACTGAACACCATCCTGTTCAGAAATATGCATATTATACACACCAAACAAATCGATCTTTTGATTATCATGTAATGTCCGATGAGGTTCGATTGTCTTTCTCCTTTAGAAAACTTTTATCAAGACTTTATAAAAGGAATAAGAGATATGGAATGTTCGAACATCAGCTTAAGATGAGAAAACTCATATAAGCAAAAGCTAAGGATGACTTGACTATTAACGTGCTTGCGTCTGTAATCATAAATACAATAGGTAAGTGTTGATTCTTGAAAAACAAATTACCAGCCCGGAGGGGCAAATGGTTTGTTTTTCCTGATTCAAAGCCTTTTCAATGATGTCTTGATGTCTTGTCAAAATTTAAGCCTTGTCTAAATAAGAATGTGTTAGTATGCTCTAAAATGCATTAATACATCTATGCTCATAATCAATTGGTTAGAAAAATATCAATATAATATAGCACGTCTGACTTTAAATTAACAGGCATCTGAATATCATCCGTAATTTACAGAATACAACATATTCAATCTTATTTTTAAGTACATATAATACGTATGCTACCGAAGATTCTATCAAGAATCATAATCATAAACACATCACGATTAACTGGCATATGGATTTGCGAATAAACATTGATTTTGTAAAGATATGTCGTAATAGGCGAGTGATATGAGAGCCAAATTTACATTTTTAATGCACCTACCTAACACACGGCTAAATTATATATCACTAGAAAGCTAAGAATGTGTACTTTCTAAATATCCCGGTCGTCAAAAGAAATTATGGTGCATTTTTTTTAAATCGAGGTCAAAGGTCATGGGTGCAATTTCAATTCACGGATACTTCTAGTTGTAAAATCGAGTCAAAACAAAAGCAAAAACGAAACAATTTTATAGGAATGCTGTATTAAAGTTGGGAAAATATATTTCTATCATAATATTAATTAATTTTAGTTGATTTTAACGGTAACGCATGTTACATAACGTTTTCTCTCGGAGTCTTTGAAAATCAACCTTTAAGTCACACAAATGTATCTGTAGTCGCCCTTGCATTATCTAAATCATATAATACCTCCATATCATTTGATTGCACGTATTTACAAACATATTTATCTGCAAATTTGATATAAATAATCTGAAACAAAATATTTGAAGCAAGTGGAAAATATACCATATGACGTATTTTTAAATGTTTAGAAAAGTTCCACGATGAGCTGTTTATTAAAATTGAGGAAGCGTATGGTCTCCTGTTAGATTGAAAGCCTACCTACCGCTTCAAGATCAGACAACCATAGGGCAGATTTTCTTTTATTATTGTAGTGCAATATGTTGATATATAAAAAAAGAAGATGTGGTATGATTGCCAATGAGACAACTATCCACAAAAGACCAAAATGACACAGACATTAACAACTCATACATCACTTAATCAGATATGATAAGAGTACTAACAAACATAACTAAAATGAGTAAAGTGCTACTGGTATATTTATATCAACAAATTGACAATTTTAATATAAAACATCACAAGGAAAATATGATCACTCATTGTACGTCAAAATGTGTTTGATTTTACTTCAGTCGGCCGCCGTGTATCTTGAGATATATAATTAATCAAACAACACTTGACAAAGTAGTTTGTACTCTTTTTAAATTACGCTAGTGATGACGTTCGGCTACTTTGGCACTAAGTATTACTTTTTTTTTTAATCTTGTTTCACCGCTTCAAACCGATGACAAGACTATCCTAATATTGAACCTTATATTTGGCTTTTTAATGTTAAAATCCCGTGATCGAAACGTCGGACCAATGGGATGTTGGACCGTTTAGGTGTCGGAATATTGCGATATCGGAATATTATAGCTTCATTTTAACTTGTAATCTCATCATTCTTATCGGTCAACATATCCATACAAAGACAACTTCCTTGGCATGGGCATATATCAGTACAGCAGAGGTTTTGCTCAAAACGGACACAAGATCTACTATATACAGATTGAATTAAAAATTTGGAATGGACATGAGGGATTTGTCAAAGAGACACCAACCCGCTAAAAAGCAGGCAACGGCCAAAAACCACCAATGGGTCGTCAATGCAGCAAGAAACTCCAAAACCCGGAGGCGTTCTTCAGCTGGCCCCTACACAAAAATGTACTACTTTGAAATGATAATGGACGTCATACTAAGCTTCGAAATATACTCAAGAAGTTAAAATAAAAAATCATACAAAACTAAGAAAGGCACGATGCTCCTGACTTGGGACAGGCGCAAAATTGCGGCGGGGTTAAACATGTTTTTGGACATCTCAACCCTCCCCCTATACCTATACCAGTGCGTGAACAGATCAAATCTTGTAGAAAGTTGGATGACATCATACCGGACCGATGTTGCCTTTTAGCCAACCAAAGTCATACGGAGATCTTTTATTGTTTCTGTAGTTAGGTCGACATTGTCTTGGATAAAATTTTAACCCCCAGAAAAAAACTAATGCCATGTAGAATGTATGCCCCATTTTCATTGTTTCGAATCTCCTGCAGCTGATCAGTCAAACTTGTTAATAGTTAACACAGGTGTGTCCATAAATACGGTGCATTTGTAGTGATAAACCTAAATGAAAAAGAGTTAAAAAAATATTTATAGATAATATACATACTACTAAAGCCATACATCTAAGAACTTTGTCAATAGGAATATCGTACGCTTTATTAACTGCCGCAGATGTGCCATCATCCAAAAGACAACACAGAACTGTTTTTAAAGCAGGTGGCATAATTTCAATTGAATAAACCAGTGAAATGTTTTTAGATAATGGATATTCATCTGATTGGATTACAACTTTACCCTATATCTGCTTCCGTAAAGTAGCTGCACTAAGTGCTTGCAACCAGTTTCGCAGTCACTGCTCACATCTTTAAATTTTACAGACCGAATATCTCAGTCATTTTAAACGGGTAATTGTCCGTCATTACGGCATAAGACAAAATTATAGAGCTACTGTATACAATATTGGATGCACCTTCGCCTTGTTGAAGCTATAGATACATGTAACTATAAATTGACCATGTTTTTTTTAGTTTTTGTTGAAGCTGATAATATGTTGTGTAGTTTTCTCGGCGGCGATCCTCGGGCAGAAATGATCAGAAATTAAGCCCGGTTAACGGATCAAGTAATTAAAGTTGTTAACCAGAATACTTCCTTGTGTATAGGCACGTCATCTTTAATCGTCGAAATGTTAGTAAAAGCTGTTTTATGTTCAGAACTAAATAGCTCTTTAATTTCTGATTTCAAATTTTGTAGCAAATATTTAGCGATGCAAGCTCGATGGTATAAAGAATTAATAGTAAAATTATCATGAGTTATTTTGCAAATCAGATCATTGTAGGAGATATATGTAGTAACACTCAATACAGCTTGAGTTTGCTCCTCAGAGGATACCTTATGAAGTTGTGTAACTTGCTTATAGGCTTTATACATTTGCAAAATATACAAACAGACAAATCAGAATGAGTTGATATATGAGAAGATCTATTGGTCGGTAGAATTGGTACATGTAGTACAAAGTCTTTGTACAGACAAAACAGAAGATGATAGGTTGTGCTTACTTTTGAAATATTTATAGCAACTCTTATGATATTTTGTATTTTCTAATGGGATGTTTTCATGTTTTTCATATTCATCGACCAGTCTTCTGTAAACTTCATCTTTTCGTTTTCCCACTGTGGCAATACAACTGTATCTTCATTTAAGTGTTTAACTACATAGTTTCTATGTAGTAAATATATGACAGACTATGCATCTGTGTCAATAAATGTATCTATATAGTGTTTTTTGCTTTTTAGCAAAGGAAGGGTTTCATCGTGAACTGGACTGTGAAAATTTGACACGACTCGGAAGATTTTCTACAATTTTCCGATACGATTCCTTATTTAGAAAGGGGTGAATTCTACAGAACTCAAAAACTATGTTTTACTTTGATTTGATCTTTATTTCGGACGAATTTATATCTATTTAAGCTACACTGAAGTTTAAGTTAGAAATAGAACCGTTTAAATATGATTTATCGTACTCTAAAAGCACTATTAAGTACACGGAAATCGACTAATATATTCAGTAAAAAACGATAACGAAATAGATAAGGGATTCCGGAAATTATAGTGATTTTACCTAACATCATAAAATTACAGAAATTTGTAATTTTAAGAAATGTTGAGATAAAGTCTTGATCTTGAATGAAAAAAACGATAACTGATGAGTAATTTGGTGTGATCTAAAACGGATAGAGTGCAAAAACATTTTATAACAATTTAATTGTAGATCCGAAAAGGTCGGGATTATGAAAATTTTCGTACAAAATGTCAAATATTTAGAAGGAATGCAAAAGCATGCGGACTTACAGTTGTAAATATTGTTTTTCATTATTTTAAGAATCTAATTCACTTAATTATTCTGTCTAAAAGAAGAGATACGACTAATTTCCTTTGCTTGAAAAACATGTCGTAATTTTATAATTTTCAACTAATTTCTGAAATAAACGTCAATTTTACAAAAACTGCACCGTACGATTTTGTGACGACCGGGCAAAAATCAAAGTTTAATCATTATTCTTTCATTTAGAAAAAAAATTAGCCGTGTGTTAGGTGGGTGCATTAAAGTCCTTAACTAGACGTCTTTTTCAAATATTACACTCGCCTATAAAACAGATGAAATCATACTATGTTTATAAAACACAACTGGACAAATTAGATGTAAACCTTTCCTTTCAATTATGTGAAAGAGTCAATTGTAATCTAAAAATATAAACGGGAAAACCCGCGATGAATACACAAATGACCACAGTAACGTAAAAACTGAAAGATATGAACAACAAAAAAATTAAGGGATTTGAACCCAACAAACAAGTCTCTAACTTTAACACATTGATATTAAACGTGTTAACCCTCCGGCTACCAACGTTTTCTAAACGCATGTTCATTAAACTTTCACAAAGGTACAAGCCCAATGGATTGCAATTTAAATGTCTAGTATATATATATACACATCGGTACTATGGACCCACAGGGCTTGTACCTTCGTGCTTACATAATGCCAAAACGACATAACAAGATATGAATGCTTCATTACATGATATAAATGCTTCATTACATGAATACATCATTACATGATATGAATACATCATAACATGATATGAATACATCATTACATGATATGAATGCTTCATGACATGATATGAATACTACTTAACATTATGTGAATTCCTCGTTACGTGATACGTCTTTAGATGATGTGAAAATTTCATTTCGTGATGTGGTTACCTCTTTAGGTTGCATTTCGGGAAATATTGACAATGCATTTTCCTACAGGAACTCTCTTTACGGCTAAAACTGTACCACTTTTACTATGAAGTTTTGAAAAAAATCATATCCTACAATGGAAAGTTCATATGCACTACTATTTTTTTCAAAGGTCAAAATAAAGGGCTGTGTTGTATATTTTCAACGTTTATATGCCCCAAACTTCTAAGAGTTTAAATACTAAATTTCTTATATACCCCCTACCTCGACTGTAGGGTTACCATAGATTTCAATATAAACAATATTCACATGTATACTTTCTGGTAATTTTCTCAAGTTATGTCTCTATGAGATGCAACCTACAGATCAGAACTTGGAACCGATATGCAAACAAACTTAATTTTCTATGAATATTATAAATCTCCCCAAAAGAGACGTGGCTTGAGAAACAGCTGTATTTACAAAGTGCAACCTTTACTTGATGTGATAACATCATTACGTGATGTGGGTACATCTTTACATAAAGTGAAAACTTCATTCCGTGATGTAGTTATTTCTTCATTAAAGAAAAAGGTATGGCGTTACTAGTATGCGAAAACTTAATCACTTGATGTGTTTATTTCTTTATGAAAACGCAGGATAATTTAAGAAAAACTGGTGGGTTGAACCTGGTTTAATGCCAAATTAAACCTTATGACGATGTTAAAAATATCGCCAAAACATTACGTCTTAGATATAAAACACCTAAACCTCAATTGTGACGCTCAAACCAAACTATTTGAAACCCAAAGATGTATATAAATCTTGACATGCGATAGGGTATATGACTTAAAATTTATCATCTTAGCATTAATGGGCATTTACAGATGCAAACTGAACACTAATACTATTGAGGTATATCTTTCATTTTTTCTTGTAGCTGGCAGAGGAATAGTACTCGAGTTTTCACCAATAATTCCATAAATGTAAACACCTAAAACTAAACTTCTAGATCAAACTTGATATCATTGATTCAGATCTTCTTTGCAGATTAGAACAATATAAGCGTTGAGGTATACAATGAATATTTAATACACAATCATGTACAGCATCAACATATGTTACATAGTTTAGCTCTATCAACGGAAAAATAATAAACTCATTTACTGTATGAAGTGTAATAACTTATAAGTAATGAATAAGCACCGAGTAAGATTGTAAGATCATTTATACATAATTAACTCTTCAAAGCAACTCAAGAAATAAGTATAAAATAAAAAGATAAATGCAAATAAGACAGCATCAATTGACCTATAATGTTTTACTTTTATAAAAGAGAGACGAAAGATACAAGAGGGAGAGTCAAACTCATAGATCGAAAATAAACTGACAACGCCACGGCTAAAAAGACAAACAGACTACTAATAATACAGAAGACACAACGTAAAAAACCAAAGACTAGGCAACATGAACCCCACGAAAAACTGGGGGTGATTTCAGGTGCCCCGGCAGGGTAAGCAGATCTTGCTCCACATGTAATGGTGACTTGGATTGAGAATTATCTCATTGATACTCATACCATATCTTATAACAAATATAAAGCGTTAAGGTAGATTCATGGTATACCACCATCTTGGATTGTACAATCCTAGTATAAAATCGGTCTAGTTAATTGCTTAAATCTACAAATTTGAAGACAGACTTCTAATCCATTGGATAGACTATTTATGTATTTAAAGAAAACGTGGTGCTTTATTGTCAGCCCAACATATTTGAACTCATATCGAATTTTGTATTTTTAAATAAGCCATTTAAAGGGATATAAGTTTTATAGTGAAAAACTATACTAGACTGATTGAGAATCTTTTAGTTTTTACTTGTATCAAGAAAACAAGTTCGGTGATACTAATTTTTCTTTTTATTTTCTCTAAATATATTAACAGACCTATTGTCTCACAATTTATTTCAAAATTCTCTAAAAAATGTTTGTATTTACAATAAATATTTGATATACATGTAGATCATAACTACACGTATCATCGAAAAGGTTGATGAATTTTTTTTTAAAGTTGTGTAGAATGTTTGAAAAATTGGGAAATGCAATATTTAAACAAGATACAAAACAAAACAAAATTAACAAAATTGTTCAGCTTCAGAAAATAAGACTTATCATAGATACCGGACTGAAATATAAAGATTTGGTTTTGATGTGTTGTTGTACCTGTAGAAAACTTATTTCAAACAGGATAACATATCCTAATTGTTATAGAGATGTTCTTTACCGTGCCTGGAATGTAGAAACTGTCCAGGTAAAGTTATCGATTCTTTAAATAAAGTTATTCTAAAAGGTTACTAATTCAACATTGCAATCAGATCTCTTAATTTTGGTTTTACTGGTATCACTTTTGATTTCTGTTATTAGTAAATTAAACGCAAACTAAATAGTAGTGTTACATACATATGCATTTGGATAAATCTTCAACCTGTCGATACCTTCAACTTGGCATTGCACACGTTCATGTTTTCCTCTCTGACTGTTTATGACATCCTTACACTTAAACCATTGTATGTTGGATGTGTACTGATTGATAATTTAGTCTTAGATGCATGATTTAATTATGAGTTGCAGTTCACTTTAAACTAGCGGTCAGTACCTGTACGTATTGTCGTGTTGTTGTTGAAGTACCCGGCCTCATTCACTGTGTGTATTTGTTAGATGTATTACCTTTGTATCCATCTTATCAGTTAAGACTTTGTCAACCGAGTTTTGTTTATTTCTTTTGTACATTAATTAGGCCGCTAGTTTTCTCGTTTGTATTGTTTTATATTTGTCATTTCGGGGCTTTTTTTATAGATGAAAATTCAATTTGGCTTTGCTTATTGTTGAGGGCCTCATGCATGGTGACCGATAGGTTTTAATTTCTGTGTCATTTGATCGCTTGTGGAGAGTTATCTGATTGGCAATTATAACACATTTTTATACATTTATTAAGTTTGTATGCATGTTTCCTCTACAAAAGACTCACCGATAAAGCTCGAATCAATAACAACTAAATGGCCAAATAAAATACGAAGTTGATGGGTATTTGTTTATTACTTATCTTTAAACATTCGTAGTTTATATATTTGAAAGCAATTGACATCAAAAGTGAATGTAAATACAAATTCAACTAAACAATATAAAAAGCAATTTGGTCTCATTTTTATATATCATTATTTCTTTTTAAATATGAGGTATAACTTAAGCAAAATATATGTTTTGCTACAACATACATTCAATCCTTTTTTTAATTAGAGCACAACTTTGACGAATAGTGAGTCTGACGTATTGCTAGCCTGGTATCTTGAATGATTAGTATACAGAGACGTTGACAGCAAAAATATATTTCTTTTGCACAAGAGTTTTCTTAATTTTGCCAATGAGTTTAATAAAAAGTAACATACGTTTAAAAAGATTGTAGAAAAACTAATTTTTATATTCTTTTATATGAAATCACGTATTTCATTTTGTTTTCATTTTTTTCTCTCAAATATATGTTATCATTTTTATTAAAGACATACGGGTACATATCTTCCACATAATAATTGATGTTTACAAGTAAAATAAATACATTAAGTTAAGTTCAAGAATGATATCTCAAATGCATAATTTCGTTCATTAATATAGAACATGTATTTTCACCTACTAGTATTTGCCCAAGGGAAACATGATAGAGATGATCTATTGGATTTTAATATAAATCAATGTACAAATATTGTTGATATCCGCATATCCGTTTCACTATGAACATCTGAATACTAATCACACATATGCACCTACACTATGCGGCCATATAAAACAACATATACATGATATAACGATCGTATATATGTACGTCGTATATATGTCAAAGAAAGTGAGACAAATATCTCTTGAACAAGCTATAATTAAGGATTCCCACTTGTTTTTTACGATTACACTTAAAACATTAGACTAAAAGTAAGCTTCTGTTGGTTTTTTGTGAATGAAATCAAGAATTTGCAAGATTTTTCTTATTTAGCAGTATATGATTCGTTATGCAATACTTTTAAATGACGTCAACCACTTTGCGCATGAGAAAACCATGTCATTATTGATAAATGGCGGTTGAACGTGCTTCTAAGGATGAATTCTCCCACCGATTATGAATATATAATATTGAAGCAAACAACCGTCCCAATTTTTATTTGGCAATCACGCCCTCTCCATTTTCAAGAATCCTGGTTTCGTCCTTGTGAATTGTCCTTTTTAATCGGTAAAAGCGCTTTATGTAACAACATTTTAGTTAATTTCTTATCCCCGATCTTCTTAGCTATTGACAATGCTGTTCTGTATGTCTCATCTGTCTTAGAAATGTCGGCCTCATTTTCAATTAACAGTTGAATCACTTTGTGGTGATCATCGGTAAGAAGTTTGTATCTTGATCCTAAATAATGTCGGTAATATCGAAACCGTGCATATACATACTCTTCTTGAAGTTGATCATGATAATTTTCAAACGGTTGATTTATATCATATTCATACAAAAAATAACCTCTCTTTTCCAGAAAAAAATTTTCTTCTGCATGCGTATGCTCAATATTTTGTGAAACACATGCCATGAGAGGTGTAGCACCATAAATGTCAGAGGCATTTATATTCGCCCCTTTATCAATAAGTATTTTAACAATTTCATAGCTTCCGTCTCTACACGATGTATGCAGCAAAGTTCGACCAAAGTTACCGACTGTATCAACAGAGGCTCCTCTATTTATTAAAAATTGTACTATATCAAAACTATCACTCAGGTATGCAGCATGTAGGCATGTAGGTTAGTCAAAAAAACTTGCTCTTCTAACTTTCGCATCAATGAAAGCTCCTTGAATGATCAGATATTTGACTATTAAATCATATCCACCGATACAAGCAGCATACAAAGGTGTTTGACCAAACCGACCAATTGAATTAACATGCGCTCCTTTTTGTAGAAGAAATTGAACAGTATCTAAATAACCCTCTCTGCATGCGTCATACAAAGTTTTGTTTAAATTTGCTCCTTCATCTAAAAGCATATCAACTATTTCATAATTTTTTCGTTGACATGCTGCAAACAATGGGGTATATCCATATAAAATAGTCGTAGATAAGGAAATATCGTTCTTCATTTTCCATTCTTCGAAAGTCAGGTTTACATTTACATCATGTCTTAAAATGAATTTGCTAACTTCAGTATGTCCTCGCCGTATTGCTAACAACAACGGAGTTTGTTCAAACCAAATTGAATCATAAGGATCTCTCGGTTTGAAGAATACATTAAATTGCATATTTAGGAACATACTACGAATGACCAATTTCATATCTCCATACATACATGCTTGAAACAGATCTTTATACTGTTCCAATGTACCAAAACCTGAAATTTTAGAATCCAATTTTACGGCACGAACATTTCCGCGTGAAAAATATACAATTCCTATGCTTTCGTTTGAAATGCTAGTACGGCTTCCTAGATAGCACATCTGATTTTGTAAATTCGCCGATAGATCATCATTTCCACCAATGTCTGCTAATATCATTGGAGTGTACCCATATTTATATCTTTTCTTAATATCAATTCCATATCTACAGAATATCTCAATCTCGTCATATAGACGAAACTTATGGGAATAATATGCAATCGTTTCATTAAAGTTTAGTAATTTGTCTGTGTAACCGTTGGAGACAAGCAATTTCGACATTTCCTTATTTCCACTCTCAAAAACTAATATCAAAACTTTTTTTGTGTCCTCCTCTGATAACGCTATAGGACATTTTTTTTGTACTAGATATTTTGATAAAGCATAAAACCCCTTATATAGTGACACAAACAGCGCAAATCTTCCATATTTATCAGGTATGCCAATATCTAAACCCTTGTCTATAAGAAACTGGATTAATTCCAAGCTATTTGTATTGCATGCAACGTGTACTAGTGTTCGCCCGTTTACGTCTATTTCTGAAAAATCTGCACCTTTATCTGACAGAATTTTGATTGCCTTAATTGAACCATGTTCACAAGCAAAATTAATGAGCGATTTCCCATCAACACTTTCATAGCCTAAATCTCCACCTTTATATAAAAGAATTGTAACCGCTCTATCATAATCTTTTTTAACAGCACAATACAACGCTTGATTAATATCTGCTTTCTCGTCTAGTAACGTTTGTATTAGGAAACCATGACCATGTTGACAAGCGGCAACCAAAGGCATTTCACCAGAGATCGTTTGCATGTTTACATCTGCCCCATAACTAATAAGTGATTGAAATGTTTCTATGTCACCATGTATACACGCTTCATACAAAGGAGTCCAGCCATTCGGTATAGTATTGCTTGTACATGCAGTATCTTTATTCTGTAATTGATCTTTTGTACTTTCTGTTCTTTTTGAACCTTCATTTGGTCCTACTTCATCTCCCCCTAAAGCTTTCAAAATGCTTTCATTAACAATTTTACCCTCTGTGTTTGCTAAATAAACAGGTGTGTACCCGTTTTTATTTGTCTGTTTAGTATCTGCTCCATTATCCAATAGAGTTAGTATTACGTCTACGGAACCTTTCCCACAAGCTTTGTGCAAAGGTGTTTCTAAATCTACATCAAGCATGTTAATGTCTGCATTTTTGTTAACCAACATTCTGACTATATCATTGTTCCCAACGCAACAGGCGGCATGAAGCGGCGTTCTACCATCACCATCGACTTTATAAATGTCAGCATTGTTATCAATAAGCAACTTCGTTATCGTAGTATTGCCTACTTCACAAGCAATGAATAAAGCGGTTTTACTTTTTATATCGACACTATTTATAGGAAAGTCTTTTGAAATAAATTGTTCAACTATTTTATCATGGCCGCCATGGATCGCAACTATAAGTGAATCGCTGCTTTCGCCAACATTCGCTCCTTCATCGATCAAAAGTTGTGCTATGCTTTCATGACCACTCAAACAACAAACGTACAAGGGGGTGCGATTATATCTATTTCTTTTATTTATATCAGCATGTTTCTCTATTAACAGTTTAACTAAACTATAATGCCCACCAAAACATGCAGTATAAATTGGTGTTTCGCCATTTTTATTAGTTTGGTTTATGTTCGATCCTTTATGCAGTAGCATTAAGACCGTGCGTAAGTGTCCTTCCCGACACGCAGCCGTCAATGGTGTGAACCATCCATTTTGTGCATCAACATCAGCCCCCACAGAAATAAAAAGATCAACAAGTTCTTCATAACCACGCATACACGAAATGATGAAGGAGTTTATCCCATTTTCATCCTTGATATCAATGAATCTTCTTTTCATATCACCGTCTAGATCTTTTACAATATCTAAAAACTTATCTCTGTATTCTTTGTGTCTCATTTGCACATTGTTCAAACACCAATGTATTTTTCCATTTTTAAGGTCCATTTTGATTCTTTCTATGTATTTCTGCTCATCAGTCGAAGACACGAAGATTGTAAACTCACCATGTGCTTTTTGTATTGACTCTAGCTGTACACGTTCAGATATTAATTTATCATCTGCATATTTGAGAATAGGTGCGATTAATGCTTTACCAAAATAATCACATAAAAAGTCAAACATTTTATCGTGTATAACTTTGTATTCTCTATCTACCTTAGTAAAGTAAGTGTCAACACAAGCGTTTAGTTTGTCTTTAATTGCGGACCGAGGGGTGTCACGACCTAAATTGCAACATTCAAAAACAACTTTTAGTTTTTTTTTTTCCTCTTTGTCAAAATCGTTTAGAACATCAAACATACTTTCGTTGATTGTGCCGTTGTATATTACACACAGTAACAATACACAGAATTTCTTTTTGTCAAACATTTTCAATGTATCCCATTCATCAGAAAACGTTTTGTATGGACTGTTAAGAAAATCATTAACATCAAAGCCGTCATGCTTAGAGTAAAGAAAGCACATTATTGGCGAAAATTCAACCTTTTCAACAATATCTGTTAACATTTCTTCGTCCGCGTTTAGATATTTTCTAGCTAGTTTCATTTTATCTTCAAATGAATAACTCCTAGTCAAATCAAACAGTTGCAGACAAGATTTTAATGTTTTTTCTAAGTTTTCATGTTTGACAATTTCAGTACGACAAGTGGCTAAAATCTTAGTCTGACCTTTACGTAGAATAAAGTTGACAAATTCCTCGATTCGAATCCAGTTCTCAATATACTTGATATTTGCTGTATATTTTCCACATATGTCATCTACAAAAAACACCTGACGAGCATTATTCTTATATCGCTTTTTAATATCCTTCACACTATTACATGGTACTATCGAATACCCTTCTTCGTCACATAACTGCAACGCTATATTCTGTGCAGTCAGGGTCTTTCCCATTCCAGATACTCCTGTCAAAAGTACGCAATGGTTGTCTTTTATAATTTGTAATATATCTGTAAATATATCTGTGTTAATAAACTCTTTACTATTTTGCCTCCATCGTTCAATTTCGGGAATATCGGCATCTGCAAAAGCAATCGAGTTTTGACAAAAATTAGATTAAATAGTCAATCAGACACGGATGTTTGGTCTTACAATTCATCAATTGATTTATGTCGTATAAATAATTCAATGTTAATTTCTGATAGTAAAGTGTTCTTTAAATATTAAGTATATAGCTTAAAGCTCTTTCAAAGTTAGGAATTGGAAATCTAAATTTCTAAGGGAAACATGTCAATAATGATGAGGTGTTTAGATATCTCATCTCAACACAAGCCAGAGAGAGACTTCGCTTAACATAGGACTGTATTAACAATACATTCGAATGTCTTCTCTTAGAGTACCACCAAATGGAATTAATTAAAACATGTTCCTTATGAGTTGCTGACCAAGTGTTGTTACTTTTTCGGAGATCAATTATTCAAGATAGCGGACATCGCGGGACTTTGTTTAACATAGGACCCTGTGGACAATACATACAACTCTCGTTTAAGAACCACTCCAAGGAAAGACACAAAACATGGCATGAATGTTCCTTTTTAGATACACACAAAGTGTTTTGACCTTGAAGCCAGTCAAACATCCAAGATGGCCGCCAGAGAGCGACTTAGTTTAACAAAGGACCCTATGAACCCTATGGAAAATACATACAAAAGTTTTAGAGAACCACTGAATGGAATAAAACCAAACCCGACAGGAATGTTCCTTATTGGTTGCTGCGTAATTGTTGTCTCTTTAGCTAATAAATCATTCAAGATGACTGCCAGCGTGGAACTTAGTCTAACAAAGAACCCTATGTAAAATACATACAAAAGCCTTCATTTGAAAACCCACTGAATGAAATGAAACCAAACATGGATTCAATATTCCTTTTGGGGTGTTATCCAAGTGTTATTGCTTTGTAGCAAAGTTATCTACCAAGAAGGCTGCCGTTGGAGGAAAGGGTTTAGTAATGGACCCAATTAAAAATATATACAAAACTGTTCTACATAGATTGAAACTAAACATGTTGTTTTAATGGTTTAAATTGCCCTCTTTGTAAAATCCGACTCCTATGTGTTTCGGGAAACTGTTTGCTGCCATCATTCATAAACTTACGTCGCACGTCAGATACGAATTATTATATTGCATTACAACAAAATACAATATGACATTTGAATCATACTTTACATGAGATCGAAAAATCAACAGTTGTTTCTGTTCTATTAAAATTACATTTCGAAATATTAGACGACGGTACAAATGTAAAATTCAAACCCGCTAAAACTATAGTCTTAATCTCTTTACAATTAACAGTGAGTTGCTATTTATCACAGAAAAAATAAAATGTATCTCAGCTTACCTGAAAACTTTTTTTTGATTCTGACATTATTTGTATCGAAATTGAAAATGAAATCTGCAAACATTAAACTTCCAATAACATAACTTTCTAAAGTCAGTGATTGACAATGTCCTGGGAATAAATTTGGGACATCAGTTATATATAAGTTTAAAAGAGTACGGCTTAATGAATCCCCCTTCCTAACTCCTCGATTTATATCAAAGTAGTCAGTTGAACAATTGTGAATTTTGAGTGCTGACATTGTCCTAGAATCATTTTAATCATCTTATTGCTGACCTGAAGACAAAAGTTTAAAAAAAAACTATTTTCTAAAGCCTAACAGATTCCATTGCTTTGCGCAGGTCAATAAAGCATGCATAAGTGTATCTCTTACCAAGATGTATGTATTTATTTAATAAAGTTTTAAGTACAAGCAAACTGTCAGTTGTTCTTATTAAAGGTCGAAAACCAAGCTGAAATTTACTGAATTTTTCTTGGTTGATTTTATACTGCATTTTATCTTTTGCTACATGATCGTGGCCTAGTGTGACTGCGATATAATTACGGGTATAACTAATAGCTTCTTTCATAATTTCCAAAATTCATGTGCATTTTAAGTTTTAGCGTCTAATATTTTTTTTATAAAATATTGTCTGAACTTGGCATTTTTTTCTTTTAGCACACTTCTTCAAATCTTTGGATTTTATAAGATAATTATTTCTTTAGGTTTTATCAAATGGCTTAGATTTCAATTGTTTCCCAAGAAAGTTTGTTTTTGATTTCAAGTTTCCAATTTCACCAATTTTTATAATGAGTTGGACTTTTTCTTTAGCAGTTATCTTTCAAATATGATTCTGTGGCTTTCACATGTAAAATGTCGGCCTTTTACGCATCCTTCACACTGTTTTCTGAGGCTTATATTTTCAATGCCTCTTTCCCTTTGGTGCCTACTTCATTTATAAAGGAACTTTCAACTGCTAAATGATCCTCAGATAATATATAAAAGGTATTTATTCATATCATGATGTACATTGCCTGTACGAATTTCTATAAACTCAAATATTCTTAACTAGCAAGTTTAGCGAATTAATTTTGGATATATAAACATACCATTGAAAAGATTTTATTTTTAACGTTACAAAGAGTCTTTGCCTTAGAATAAAGTTGAATCTTATAATGCTTGTTATTTTTTAATAAACTGAAGTCAATTTTGCAAGTTATCGGTCTTTTCGGTCTTTTAATTGAACATACCATATAATGATCCATATTCCATTAATGTCTTCCCTTGTGTAGCAACTGTCTACAAAAATAAAAAGAGTCTATCAGCTTCACCCAAATGTATGCATGAAATTAACAATTACATTTCTTAACAGCAGGTTGCAGAAGCTTTATACTCCTGTAAGCTGTATAATACAAACAAGGATTAAACGACTGAATTTTCCTCTTATAGTTGATGTGTTTCCATCGATTTTAGTTTGTACCCAATATTTGTTTTCTCTCAATCGATTTATGACTTTTAAAAAGCGGAATGCAACTGTTGCCTTTACTGCTTCTTTCAAAAACTTTTTTTGTCTCCAATTAACCATGGATCGTTATTCTACTCAGTTGTAAATAAAAGTATCACAGACAAATCCACGTATTTTCTCAGTCTGAAAATATCACTGTCAATCGATAGTAGTATGACGTATTAATACATTTGTACAAAATAAATCAAAACAAATGACATAATTTTTCATAAGAGTAAAAAGTGCAAGATCATGGATAATCGAATCCATGATACTTCAATGAACAAATAAGAATATGTTATATGATTGCCAATGAGACAGCTCCCTACAAGACCAAATGACAAAATAATTAATAACAACTGGTCACCGAATGACCATCAACAATTAGTAAACCCCACATCTTGTAGTCAGATAAAAAAAAATGCCCCGAAATGACAGGTAGAATAATTCAAACGCGAAAACTAACGGCCTATTTGATGTTTAAAACAATGAACGAAAAACAAATATGTCAATAAATATAATCAATTTTGCAACGGCAATTTTTCAGGAAACGTCTTCAAAGTATTTAAAATAATCTATAAGTAGTGTTAAAAGTCTGTTTGCTTTTTGTATAGTTGCATTCTTATACCTCCATTCTTCCTTACAGTGAAATTCAAAAAAAAACTATTTCTGTTGAATTTAAATAAATTTAAAGAAAGGGATCCAAGAAGCACTCATTATCCGCTATATTTGTTACATTGTTATAAGATTCATGTCACATCCAAGAAACACATATATCTTAAAACATGACACATAAATGATACATGTAACATAAGTGCAGATGTTCTATGTTTGAGTCAAGTTAGACTTACAGTGCTTCAAAGTTATTGTGAAACTGTCTATTCTTGAGGTGGCGAGAATCAGATGTGGATACTTTGCAATTCCAAAAATCTTTTAGAGTATATACAATCTAACTCTCTTTCATCTTGCAATAGTATTATAACATTTGAAATTTTCTAAACTTTACACAAGTATTCCACATTCCAAAGTAAGAGAAAAATTTAAAAAGTTGGTATTGCTTTGTTTCATCAAAAAGAATGGCCAACGTAGATCATGTAGATACAAGTATCTTGTCCTAGGAAGGAATAAATCCTACTTTAAAAAAGATCACTTTGATTCAAACAAAAAAATTCTCTGAAACTGACATTATCAAGGTGCTTGATTTCTTGTTAAACAACACAATTGTAACGTTTGGGGGACTGTCGACATTTCTATGGGAACCAATTGTGCTCCAATTCTTGCCGACTTGTTTCTATATTATTGTGAGGCAGACTTCATACAGGAACTTTTTAGGAAGGTAGATAAGAAGTAAGCAATATACTTTTACTTTACTTTCTGCTATACAGATACTGTTCTCTTACTAAATGATTCAAAATTGGTGTGTGTTAAATGCATCTATCCAATCGAACTAGAGATAAAGGATACAACATATACAGTTAAGTATGGATCATATCTTGACATGGATCTAGAAACTGATAATGAGGGTCTGAGGGAAAGACAAAAGAGATGATTTCAGCTTTAATTGTGAACTTTCTACTTCTAAGAAGCAAAATTCCAGCAGCACCTGCATACGGGGTATATGTCTCCAAATTGATACGATATTCCCGTGTTTGTATTACCTATCATGATTTTCTTAATAGAGGGTTACTGCTCACAAGGAAGCTATTCAATTAAGATTTCCAAATGGTAAAGTCGAAATCATCCTTTCGTAAATTTTACGGACGCCATCACGAGTTGGTAGACCGTTATGGAATAACCGTTTCACATATGATATCGGATATGTTTCATACGTCGTAACTACAATCCCCTTCCCTTTTATGGATGTGACCTACCGAATTAGACTATTTACAGGATTTGTTATAACATGAGCAACACGACGGGTGCCATATGAGGAGCAGGATCTGCTTACCCTTCCAGAGCACCTGAGATCACCCCCAGATTTCAGAGGGGTTCGTGTTGCTCATTCTTTAGTTTTTCTATGTTCTGTCATGTGTACTATTGTTTGTCTGTTTGTCTTTTTTTCATTTTTAGCCATGGCGTTGTCAGTTAATTTTCGAATTATGAGTTTGACTGTCCCTCCGGTATTTTTTGTCCCTCTTTTATGGAAATTGAATGACAATAAAAATGTGTAAATTCAGGTTATTGACATGATCAATTGTCATTTGTTATCATTCACAAAAAGGACTTAGATCATAAACTAACAGTATTGACTCTGTGCTATCACTGAGGCTCCCTAACAAAATATCTTGAACAATTATATATTAGTTGAATGTGATCTGATTGACTGTTTGTATCTTTACGCCACTTTCAACATTTGTGCTCTTTCGTTTCGAAAAGTATATATAAGGGGAGAAAACAAGGTCTCGGAGAGAACTACCGACATCGGAAAGAAAACTGAAAATCCTAGTCAATTAAGATCAAAGCTGACGTGCAAAATGGAAATTCACATCCTCTGTGTTGACAGGCTAGTGATACAATAATATGACTACATAAATCATGTACACGGCCATCGATGCCCAAGTTGTATATGAAGACGTGACGTATATAATTAAGTCGCTATTACATGCTTATATATTTTCTTGTTTTATATCTGATAGCCTCATTTCAGCATAGTTTCTTCTAAGCTCTAGACCGTGAAATATCTGGGTCAGACGTCATCACAATCAATCAATTTATGCAAACCTCGTATTTACTTGATGTAGAGAAAACAGTGTCTGGCAAGGTTGCAGCATGCATATAATTGGTAATTTATAGATATAAGAAGATGAGGTATGAGTGCTAATGAGAGAACTCTGCATCCAAGTCATAATTTGTAAAACTTGTTGTATGAAGTCTTTTATTTTTGAAAATGTTCGTCGTACATATGCAGCTAAGATCACCAAATAATACTCAGAATACAAGTATATTTCCAAAACACAACTTTGGATTTAAATTATACATGGAGCATGATTTTTTAAAAGGAAATCCCTGTGTTTATATGTTGGTGATTCTTAGATCGCTCGTATCTTTCTTTGTAATAATCTTATATTTTGTGGAAGCGTCTTGTGTGATCTCTTTTCTTTTGCCATATCAATCATGTTCCTTGTTCAATGATTTAGTTTAAATTCGAATAAATATTGTATGATAAAGGTGACAACATAATGATATGACTTACAAACTATGATGTAGATCAATAAACACTAAAGCTTTAATATAACACAAATTTAAGTTATCTTCCCTTGACTACAAATGTAAATCTGCATTAGAATATGAAATATCTCAGTATCAAATTATATCTTTGTTTCCTTTTCATTTGTTTTTGTTTATTTCATGAATATGTTATAAATATATAGCACGCTTTATACGAATTAACTTATTAAATTCACGAAAAGCGTAGCTTTGAGTGGATTAATTATGTTAATTAGTAAGGCGTGTCTATATGTGATTTGTAACAGTAATGGGCTATGACACATGTTAAAGGTTAAACCCTAACCAAAAAAACATTTCTTCACTTTCTGATACGTCAATCAATTAGTGGTGTGATACCACAAATATCTGATTTCAGAGAATTAATGTCAGTTGGATTTGTTTGTCCGATAAAGGTACGTTTAAAATTCAAAGAATTGTTGCCGTTTGATGCATACTCGATAGTCATTTATTTTTTCTTTCCAACAAATCTTGAAAAAGGGGGTGTGGTTGGGAGACAAAAAGGGGTGGGGGCGGGGTAATGCAAATATTTATTCTATGATTATTTGCCATCAAAACATAAAAAAAAGATTTGTAGTTTCAAAGGACGCTGTGATAAAAAGGAAACATATCCCTAATACCAACTATGAAGGTAAATCAAAATGTTCTTTCGTTCCCCAAAACTGGGGAAGATCGGTTTATTGCTTGCGTGTTGAATTCATGTAAGGTCCAGGGACAAATGTTTGAAGCTTGTTCAATACACGAAAATAGAACTTTATGTGTGTCGGGGGGGGGGGGTATGTTTATCTACTTCTTAAAAGATATTCTGATCCCCAATTTGATGGACGGTTTTGAAAAGATTTTTTATTCTGGTCAAGCAGATGACAAAAAAATAAATTCTAAATCAAGACTTTCCCAATACCTTTTAGTGTTAAATATTGAAAAAAATAATTTGATTGATAGCGTTGAAAAACTAAACTAAATAAGATTGATAGCACTTTGTGCGGAAACAAATTTCCGACTGAGACAAAAAAAAACATAGCCTCCTTGAAGTTCAAATGGTTGCTCCCTAATTACTATAACAAGGAGGAGGAGCTAGACTGTGCATTAACAACTTTTGAGATGGAAATTAATGCACTGGTTTAAGCTCCTCCCATACTTTGCTTTTCAAACGAGAAGTTCTCTACGGCGGGATTGGAGAGTGAAATAACTAAAAAATCATTCAGCTAACGCACTCTGCTAAAAATAACAGAGTTAACTCACCAGAAGATCAAAGAAAAATTTACAATTCACATTACAAATTTTATACAAAATGTGGGTTTTTTTACCTGGCACATATCAATGCATATGTGATATATATGTTAAAGCAAACATAGCGTTATGTTAAAAGTCCTGATATCTCCACAGTCACTAAACTATTCCAAACTAACGGACTGAAAGATGATGGAAATCAACAAACTATGTTTGCATTCAAGAAACCCTAAATTTGGTAAATAAAATTATCAAAAAAATTATTTGTGTCACACTGAAGCAATGAGTTATCACATGTATTCCAAAGGAAGGTACATCAAGGCAGTTTTAAAAAATGTGCATCCAATTACCCTTTTGGGTTTTACTAATAAGCTTCTAGATGTATAGCAGGGAGAATAAAGTCAGATCTTAACAAACTAATCAATTCTAACAAAACAGGCTTTATACCTTGGAGATTTAATGTGGAGAACTGAAGGTTATGTATGATATTTTACATTTCATGGAGGTATATATAACTCCTTATTGATTTTGAAAAAGCAGTCGACTCTATCTTTCCAACATTTTCATTTGAATCACTTGAGTTCTAGTGTTTTAATTTTGGAGAATCTATCATGCATTGGGTGAAAACATTTATTATATTTCTTCAACAGTCACTCAAAATTGTTGTCTGTCAGATTGTTATCGTGTGGAAAGAGGCTTTGGACGAGGTGACACCTCATTTCCTGATCTTTTAATATTCTTCCTATGTGCAGAAATACTTGGCATTCTAGTCAAAATAGTCAAATAGATGATTTTAAAAAGAGTCTATATTGTCCAAATTTGCAGATGACACATCACTTATATAAGATCGGTCTCATTCCTCTTTAGTCGCATCAATCCGTATCTTACAATTCTATGCCGAGATATCAGAACTGAAAATTAACGTAGATAAAAGAAACTGTATATGGATAGAAAGTAAATATTTGTAAAGTGCGGACTGAAATGGGGTTCAAGTACCTTCAAATTACTGGGTAGTACATATACTTTTTGTGTTGATTTGAATAGAATGTTAATTCAAAATTATGCTCCTCGAATTCTATAAAAAGAAAATATTATACAAACATGGTCAGAACAGTCGCTTACTTCATTTTGCAAAATAACTATTATAATCCTTAAGGTAGATCATAAGTTTAGACTTTTTGAGACAGAATTTTCTTATGATTTGCCAAAATGAAGACTTAACTATGTTTTTGAAAAATATAATACAACGTATGGGTCACCGTGCTATTTTCAAGCTTTGAGTCGTTGAAAATTGCCAAAATTTGGTCAGATTGTTCATGAATAAAGACATTTTTGTGCATACAAAAGTTCTATGAGATAGAATTATGAAATAAATTGTGAGGAGATAGGTTTTATTATAAAACAAAAAATCCCTTTAGCCCAGTATATTTTTTTACTAAATGAGTTATCTCCCCTTAAATGACTCATTTTCAAAAATGATACTAAAAACAAGCAAAAATGATCTTTGTGTAAATATTTTGGATAACCCAATAACTCTCCAAGTTTTCTTTACATAAAAAAACAGTCTAGCCATCAAATTGAAAATCTGTCTCCAAATTTGCAGATTTGGGAAAATAACTAGACCGATTTTGTACTATGATTGTACAATCCAAGATGGCGGTTTACCATGCATCTACCTTAATTTTATCAAAATTGAATCATCTGTGAACTATGACAGTTCTTGTCAATTCGTTTTTGATGTGTTGAGTCATTTGATTTGGCCATATGATTATGGACTTTCCGATTGGATTATCCTCTGAGTTCAGTATTTTTGTGATTTTACTTTTTCCTATCCACCCAGATGAAAATGTACTACATCAACTATATAGTAAAATGTATGCATTCATTTGGGATGGTTAACCTGAGAAGGTAAATCGAGGATTGTTATGTCAAGATACTGCAGAGGGATTTTAAAAAATCATTAACTTGAGAAATCTTATTCAAGAGCTACAATTAACTTGGGTTAGAAGATTATTTATTTCAAATTCAAAGTGGATCAAGTTATTTACTTCATTTGGACAAAATGCTTTTTTTTATCAATTTAACTTATAAGTTGGTTTTGAAAGAAGTAAAAATTAGATAACGTTTTTTAAGAAAGACGATTTTTATGCCTGTTTATATGTCAAGACTCCGATATTCTTGTTATTTTGAGGAACATGAGGAAGATGAGCAAGTAAATAGTTTGTACCATCAAAATTTTTAACGGCTATATACTTTTTCAATGTTTTAAACCGAACATTTTTTACATTTTTTTTGGATTAAAACAGCATTAAAAACATGGTTACAATCTATGGGAATCAACACTGAAAGGAGAAAGAACCAGCTTTGCTTTGTTCATATTACATGGAGTTTCAAAAGACATTGAATTTCATAACATTCTATGTTCAATACCAGTAGTAATTGCAGCTGAGCGGAAATGGGAAAGTACATTAAATAAGGTTACGAGATTACAATTTTTGTTTAATTGTGTCACTAAAATTTAAAAAAAAATAAGCTCTTGGTTTCATAACCTAAATATTCAACGTATTTAAGGTACTTATACTTTACTTTTAAAAATGAACCCTGTACAGGGTTATTTATGTTTATTTTAAAAGATGAACCAACAAAAATAGAATACTTATTGTTGGGCTGTCATACTGTAGCAGACAGAGTACTTCATCTACCAATCTAAGATTCAAGAGGAAAAACCACATAAAGAGGGACTAAAAAACTATATAAAAGCATATTTCTTTAAAAATAAATGAGTCCGAAAGAATA